>OW569415.2:48230364-53030364 GCA_937662695.2 Halyzia sedecimguttata
AAAAAGTACTACGCTAGTCCGGCAAGTAACTCTTAAAGTTGGCGCATTGAATGAGGATTCCAAAATGCTATAACACTTGCTACTTATTTTGCAAATTTCTCGTCTGAGAATTTTTCTGCAGAGAAGCCCATTTACGAAACAATTTTTCCTACTAACTCTAATTGATTCTAGTGCACTAAAGGTGGTTACTTTGAGTTCTTCATTTGAATCAGATGAAGAGTATTAAAAAAATCCTACGGTATCTAAAAGTATGATTCTAAGACACCGGGAGGACCCATGATTCTTTGAGCATGTTTTATATGGTCCGATGAGTCGACATTCAGTAATGACGGTTAGATGGATCTACACAACCAACATGAATGGCATGTAGAAAATCCACATTTAATAAGGGAAGATAGATCACAGCATCGGTTTATAATGAACATGTGGACCAGAAGTTTGAATGTAAAGATAATTGGACCTCTTGAGCTGTCAGAGATAATTCTTGAAAAATCTATTACCGAATTTATTGGAAGACGTGCCACTATAACCATACGTAGAGATATGTGGTTTCAGCAAGATGGCTGCACCGCGCACTATTTATGCTCATCAGTTCGAGAACATCAATGAAGCCGTTCATCATGTGTTTCATTTTGGTTATTTTTTTTCTTGTTTCAAATATTTGTTCTCCATCAATACTGTCACAAAGTGACTTAAGTTTGAGCTTGTTACATTTAAAATAAAAATTGGTTCAAGCACTGACGTGAAGTCAGAAGCTTTTGCGCGTATGTTCTATTGTCCATTCTTCTGTATTGGACACCCTTAATCGAATTTACCATGGTAAATTATGTTGTCCATTCTCCTGTATTGGACCCTCTTAATTCGAATTTACCATGGTAAATTCGAATTAAGTGTCCAATACAGGAGAATGGACAACATAATTTATTTACCATGGTAAATTCGATTAAGGGTGTCCAATACAGAAGAATGGACAATAGAACATACGCGCAAAAGCTTCTGACTTCACGTCAGTGCTTGAACCAATTTTTTTTTTCGTGATTTTGTTAAAATTTTCTAGGGGTACGGTTCTTAAAATTTTTTTTTTCGTCAATTTTTTCAAATTTTCTAGGGGTACGGTTCTTACAAAATTTTAAAAACGTCTTTTTGTTGATTTTCTACTACTAGATACCAAGCTTCAATTCGATCGAATATTTATTTTTTGAGTTATCAAGGAAATAATATTCCAGGTGGGTATAACTCGGAAACCGTTAGACCGATTATGCCCAAAAACGAACTCAACTCTCCCTTTCGGGTAAGCAACCTACCCTGAAAATTGCAAGTCCCTATCTCCTTTCGTTCGAAAGTTATCGAGGTAACGGTCACCCATCTACTGAACTCGCACAAGAATGCTCGAATCTCCAACAATATTTAACCGATCGTATTAAAACTTGAAACTTGGCAGTGGAGTTAGGTTATGAAGGCTCTTGCAAAATTTCATCAATTTCAAACGAATAGTTACTGATATATAGAATTTTTTTTTTTTATTTTTAATGATTTATTAAAAATTTTCTACAAATGCTATCCTCACCAAATTTTGCAAACATTTTCGCGTTGGCATTCTACAACTAATAACCATGTTTGAATTCCATCGGTTCAATATTTTTCGAGTTAATGAGGAACAAAAAACCACCAAATTTCAGAAAATTTCAGATGGCTATAACTCAAAACCGTTTGGTCGATTATGCTCATAAACAAACTGAAATGTCGCGTTCTGGTGCACATCCTAACCTGAAAATTTCAAGCCGCTATCTCATTCCGTTCTCAAGTTATCGTGACAACAAAAATATTTTTTAATAATTTTTTTAAAATTTTCTAGCCATACGATTCGCACAAAATTTCACGAACGTGCTAAGGTTCATATTCTACAACTACTCACCAAGTTTCAATTCGATCGGATTCATATTGGTTGAAAACAAAATTATTACTCGGAAACCGCTGGGCCGATTATGCCCATTAACGAACTTGTCCGTCGTATTGGGATGCGCCACCTACCCTGAAAATTTCAAGTCGCTAGCTCTTTTCATTCTCAAGTTATCGTGGCAACGGCCGGACGGACAGAATCAAATTTGACCTCGAATTCTTCATTGGGGAGTCGAACTTAATCGTTTGAGACCATTTTCGTCAAAAAATTCGAAAGTTACAGACATTTGGGCAAAACTATAACGCGATGTTCCCCAGAACATACGCGCAAAAATTGGTTCAAGCACTGACGTGAAGTCAGAAGCCTTTGCGCGTATGTTCTATTGTCCATTCTTCTGTATTACACCCTTAATCGAATTTACCACGGTAAATTATGTTGTCCATTCTCCTGTATTGGACACTCTTAATTCGAATTTACCATGGTAAATTCGAATTAAGTGTCCAATACAGGAGAATGGACAATATAATTTACCATGGTAAATTCAATTAAGGGTGTCCAATACAGAAGAATGGACAATAGAACATACGCGCAAAGGCTTCTGACTTCACGTCAGTGCTTGAACCAATTTTTTTTTTCGTGATTTTTTTGAAATTTTCTAGGGGTGCGGTTCTTAAAATTTTTTTTTTCGTCATTTTTTTCAAATTTTCTAGGGGTACGGTTCTTACAAAATTTTAAACACGTCTTTATGATGATTTTCTACTACTAGTTACCAAGCTTCAATTTGATCGAATATTTATTTTTTGAGTTATCAAGGAAATAATATTCCAGGTGGGTATAACTCGGAAACCGTTTGACCGATTATGCCCAAAAACGAACCCAACTCTCCCTTCGGATACGCAACCTACCCTGGAAATTGCAAGTCCTTATCTCCTTTTCGTTCGAAAGTTATCGAGGTAACGGTCACCCATCTACTGAATGCTCGAATCTCCAACAATATTCAACCGATCGTGTTAAAACTTGGCAGTAGAGTTAGGTTATGAAGGCTCTTGCAAAATTTCAGCAATTTCAAACGAATAGTTAAATAGTTACTGATATATAGAATTTTTTTTTCAATTTTCAATGATTTTTTTAAAATTTTTTACAAATACTATCCTCACGAAATTTTACAAGAATTTTCGCGTTGGCATTCTATAACTAATTACCATGTTTGAATTCAATCGGTATTTTTAGTATTTTTCGAGTTAATGAGGAACAAAAAACAGCGAAATTTCAGATGGCTATAACTCTAAAACCGTTTGGCCGATTATGCTCATAAATGAACTGAAATGTCGCGTTTTGTTGCACATCCTAACCTGAAAACTTCAAGCCGCTATCTCTTTCCGTTCTCAAGTTATCGTGACAACAAAAATATTTTTTAATAATTTTTTTTAAATTTTCTAGCCATACGATTCGCACAAAATTTCACAAACGTGCTTAAGTTCATATTCTACAACTACTCACCAAGTTTCAATTCGATCGGATTTATATTGGTTGAAAACAAAATTATTACTCGGAAACCACTGTGCCGATTATGCCCATTAACGAATTTGTCCGTCGTATTGGGATGCCCTACCCACCCTGAAAATTTCGTCGCTAGCTCTTTTCGTTCTCAAGTTATCGTGGCAACGGCCGGACGGACGGACGGACAGAATCAAATTTGACCACGAATTCTTCATTGGGGAGTCGATCTAAATCGTTTGAGACCATTTTCGTCAGAAAATTCGAAAGTTACAGACATTTGGGCAAAACTATAACGCGATGTTCCCCAGAACATACGCGCAAAAATTGGTTCAAGTCCTGTGAACAGGAACTTTCTGGCGCTCTAGTTCAAACAGACAAATTATATCTCCGAAAGTATTGGTTTCTCCAGAGTTGGGAATTATATCAATGTATTCTTATGATAGAACTGCATCATAAAGGAAATTCAATTCAAATAATATAGTTTATTTGTCAAGATTAAATGAGCAATCTGCGAATGAGAACTGCACCATGGAAGAAATCAAATTAAAATAGCTGAACTGAATTTGACTCTCTCTTATAGAACAGGATGACATGTACGAGTATGAACACAGATCATATAATAAAGCTTAGATAGAATAATGATAACATTCTGTGAAAACATAGAAGTACGATTCATTAATGAAATTTCGAAAAATCATATCTCCGAAAGTATTAGCTTGTTGGAGTTGAAAATGATATCAATGGATTTTTATGGTGGAACTGGCATCTTAAATAAAAATTGAATTTGAAATTTGTTACTTAAAAAAAAATTTTTTTTTCGCTACTCCGAAACCATCTGGCCTATTTTTGCCCAATAACGAACTCAACCGAGATATTCATCTCCCTAACCTACTCAGAAAATTTCAACTGCCTAGCTCATTCCGTTCGAGAGTTTTTTAAAAAAATTTTTTTAATTTTCAAACATTTTTTTGGCACTTTGTGGCAACCTGGTCAATACAAAACTTCACATACGTATGAAGGTGTTTTTTGGAATGAGTCTCACGAGTTTGTCAAGCGGGAGAACAATGGGCCAGAAGGCCTCAGTTCAGCCTGAGACGGCACCGCGGTAGAAGAAGAAGAAGCTCCTGTCCACAGGGGCTTGAACCAATTTTATTTTCTAAAAAATCATTATTTATCTTGGTCTTTGATATTAAACGTAAAATTGATCATTATTTAAATTTTCATTGTTTATTTAATAAATGAATTTGTCTCTCTGTGTTTTTTTCTACTTAAAAATACAAATCATGTATTATTTTTTAGCAAAATTTATAATTTATAATTTTTTATTCTCTCTTTGTTTTGTATGCTCACTTTTATTTTTTTAAGTAGAAATAGAAAAAAATACAGATAGATAATTCTGATCCAAAAATTATCGGGAATGTAGTCAATAGATGATTAAATTTTCTTTATTAATATATTCCGAGCTTTCGAATTTGTTTAAATTCTTCTTCAGGGAAATCAATATGAGGAAAAAAGACAATCACAAGCGACAAATCAAAACAAAACAACAAATCTGCTATGATTGATGATGTGGAACATCCGGATATACGATGTAAATATAAAGAATAAGGTTAGAAAAAATGATTTAAATGACAGTAAATAATTATACCAGTTATATTATTTACTGTCATTTAAATCATTTTTCTCACTTTATTCTTCATATTTACATCATATCTTCCACATCATCAATCATAGCAGATTTGTTGTTTATCTCGCTTCTGATTGTCTTTTTTCCCATATTGCTCGGAATAGTTTTAATAAAAGAGAGAATTAATTAATTAATTAATTTTTTTTTCAATATATCAAAGTTGAATAATGATTTTATAAAAATGTTTCCTCAATATTGATTACAAGTGGTAGAAAACATTTTTTTTAGGAGACGGTTTTTTTTAAATCATAATTTTCATCAAAGATTATGTTTCCAAAAATAAAAATATAATTATGTTATAATAAACAACGCAGTTTGAAGAGAAAAATCATTTCAAAGTAGCTTCTGAACGGATCAATAGTAATATTTATAATAGTAATATTATAAATAAATTATAAAAAAAATGTTTTTTTCAATGTATAATTAAGCTTTATAATTTTTAACCTAAGTAAATTGTTGATAACAAAGCAAAATTTAATTTTTCCAATAGGAAACTGTTTCAAGCTCTTTTATAAATAGTTCCACGAAAGGACAAAATTGTCAGATTTAATAGTTCTTGCACTTGCAATGTTAGTGCTACAAAAAGTTGTTAGTTAACTATAGTTGTAAAATCGCAATAAAAATTTTTGGTCCCCGGATTGTTCGTTGATCTATCCTGTAGGCGCCCGAATTTTTTCTGTTTTTGATTTTCATATTTAATAAGTTTAAATGATATTTATTTATTAAAGTTTCGAAGTGGGCGTGGCTTGCGCAAGCCACATCAGTACCTGTTTTCGGGCGTATTTTCAACCCCTTGGGAAAATTATACATATTATTCCTACAGTTCCGGGAGTCGGAACTTTTTTTGGGAAATTCTCTTTTTGATTCTTTTTTCAAATAGTTTTTGAGATATAAAAGGCACTTATTTGTTGACTAGGCTAGTAACTCAGTAAGGAGTCACCGTTTCTAAGTCTAAGGGCCGGTTTCTGATCCATTTGAATGGAGTTTATCTACTGAATTGGACAGATAAACGGAAGATAAACCACATGTTATATTCCTCGGAATCCGGCCCCAAGTGATTTAGGTTAAATCTTAATATTTTGAGTTCAAGATTTAACAGTTAATCCAATTATTAATGAAACACCCTGTATAAGTAAACGATTTATTTGATTTCCCATTAATATTTTGGGTCACTGAAAAATATCAATAGATGTTACTTTGACAGATTTCCTTAACTGGATAAAAAAATCTGACTTGCTTCGAAAAGTTCTCTGAGTTGTGTTCGAAAATTAACTCCACGGAGTAGAGTAGAGTTTTTGAAGGTTTGACAGATTTACTCTAGAGTTACTCTGACACAGACAGTGACAGAAGGTGCCAATATCGGAAAATAGGTTATGTTGGTTTAAGAAAGATCCTATTATTATTGTTTTCTTCACATATATGTAACTCTAATCATAAATATATATTGTGAGCATTATAAAAACTATTAAATTACCTCACAAAACATTCATAAAACAGTTAGACAAAGATACTAGATTTTCCTTCCCATGAGTTATGTCAATTTTGACAGGAGTAAAATGAACTCCGAGTCGAATACTCCGACTTTTCGGACGACTGTCACAGAGTAAAATTTACTCAACCTTTCAGTTTTCGAACGCAATGGAGAATTACTCTACGGAGTTAATTTTCGAACGCAACTCAGGATGTTCAATGGATTTGCGCTATTTTAAACGATTTTCAAAATATGCCAAATTGGAATTTTAGCAATGTAGGGAGATACGAATCCCTGAATCATATGGATGATTAAATGAACGAGCGCGCTGAAGTACCTGAGGTAGAAAAGTGCTTTTGATTTTTTCCAGAAATTCAACATACATATATGTTTTCTCTTACAATAGGTCATAAATATCACCTTTAGACGTTTGTGTCTTCATGAATAATTCCTGTTTAAATCAGAGCGAAGATATTCAATACCAAGAAAAAACTGTACTTATAATTGAAGATTTAATAAAAATATACAGTACAAAAATCAGCTTGAAATTCAATGTAAACAAACTGAGCAATAAGTTTCGCTAAAATCACATTTTATGAGACCCTAAGTCTAAATTAAGTAGTATTTTTCAATAAATGAGATTCCTAACATCTATAATCCTTGATGATATGAAAATTCAATGATGCTAATACTTTTAAAATTTTTCGTAACTGGTGAAAATGCAACATTACATAATAATAGAAAATTTCAGTTCTTAAGACATTGGACCTTGTCGAAAATGAATACCCTGCAAGTATACATGTAATAGATAAACAATAATATAAAGTTCCAATTGGGGAATTTCAAGAACAATATCAATATAAGTAGTTAAAAAAAACTGATTTTGTCTGTATCACGCTGGATAACTATTGAATTTGTGTCAAATAAATAATGATGTGAAAAAAAACTATTGCAGAAATGAGATATTCTCATTTGCATGCATTAGCTTCAGAAGCTTTTTTCCTAAGACTATATGCTATGACTATGTACATACACTCAGAATGGTTAGAATATTGTAAACTATCTAGTTTTTGGCATTACATATAACTCAAAAAGCTTGTCAAAAATAAATATTTTGTATA
Source organism: Halyzia sedecimguttata (assembly GCA_937662695.2). Taxonomy (NCBI): domain Eukaryota; kingdom Metazoa; phylum Arthropoda; class Insecta; order Coleoptera; family Coccinellidae; genus Halyzia; species Halyzia sedecimguttata. The sequence goes on from OW569415.2 coordinate 48,238,044, forward strand.
AGAATAAAAGATGATATCATATATATCAGTCACATTCAGAAAATAAACTCATGAGATGCAGTCTTAACATTCTCAATTCTAAAATGATAAACATTTCAGAGATACCTTTGAATTAGATGCAGAATAATTTTCAAAATCTGAATACAAAAAATTCCTAGAAGAAGTCTAACTGAAAGAATTGCTGGTAATCAGGTATACAAAATGAAACCAATAGTCAATCAATTAAAACAATGCAAAAATTATGTCAATAGTTTCATATTTCAGACCTATACTGACTCTTCACGAAAAGTTTCCCCCTGAATATGACACAATATTTTCTAACTAGTTATCCCTGAAATAATTCTGATATGAAATATCAGAATTATGCAGTGTGCCAAGAAATAAGAGAAAGGTTGTGTTTTTCTACAAACTGTTTAGAAAATTTGAAAATTCCGGCAGTATTAAAATATATTTGGAAAACCCCAAAATTTTGCAAAATCGTTTTATTTTTTTATGTAGGCATCTTATAGAAAATTGCATATTTACAATGCCACTTTCTCCGCTCTATTCAGTTGCGTCCACATTTCTGCAATCGTACTTTACAAAAAGTAATATTCAATTCTGAATTTGAGGATTTATCTCTCGTGATCGCTCAAATAGATTTGTAACTTGTTTTAGCTACCATTTAAAATTTTTCCTGAGTACCTTTAGTGATTAATACTACCATTATCAATATTAATTAGAGATAATAAAATATTTCATAAATTCTTCACAGTTTTGTATAAAAACTTTTTCAAATTACTGATTAAAAACAATTTGTTGGGTCATTTGTGCTTTAGATACCTATACTAAATCATCTTAAAGATCATGTTAATATCGCCTAGTTCAAAATTACAAATGAAAAATATTTGGATATTTAAAAAAAAATCAAGCTGATGATGATCACACGTGGTCAAAACGCCTGGATAACATAAAATTTAGAAGCCACTGGATAGAGCAAGTATGGCAATGTAGAGGGGCAATTTATTTTAAAATTCGTTTCAAAAAATTAAACAATTTTGCAAAATTTCCGTTTTTCACGGATATTCCTGGAACTACCCGGAATTTTAAACTAATCTATTCCATCCTTTTATCTTGGATTCACTGTATTTGGGATAGTTGCGGAGAAACATGTAGGGAAAACTATTTGTGATTAATTCAGTAAAGCGTCCATCTAATGAATAGGTGGAGTATTATAATTCATTTATATCTTATAATCAATGTAATTCATAGTTAAGTATATATATATTCAGGCCGTTGACAACAAATAGTGTTGAAGTATGTTTCGAATGCGCAAACACTATATAAATATAAAAGATATATAAATTGGTAGAAATGGCTTAATCTAGAGCTGCATAAGCGGGTACGATATTCTTTTCAATCCAATAGTCGCATGTCGAGTAAGTATAATTCGGTAGAACATCTTGACCCACAATTAAAACTTTTTTACCAACAGTATTCTGCTCGATTTTTCCTTGCCAAACAAAATGATAGAACAAACCTTGCATAGCAGAAACATACCTACGCTGTTCTGGCGTTATAGGCTCATATCTTCCTAATATTGCATCAATGTCTGATTCTATATCAGCAAGGTCTTGTTTACCACGTGTTTGGGTGACAATATAAAATGGAACCTTACGCATCTGATATGAAATTGAAAGCAAAGGGCAGACTATACGAATATCAGAAATAATATTGCTTAAACCTTTATAATTCATTGGATACATACTAGTTACTTCATTGGTCAAGTTTTTGGTTGCCAAAACAGACATATTGATGTGTTCTTTCACCAAAAATTCACTCCATTCTTTATTTCTCAATAGCAATTTTTCAGTATGAGCTGCATGTGCTGTAGATCCTATGACTAATGGTATCTTCAAATCTTCATTTGCCCAAATAGTAGCAGGATGCTCTTGTAAAATAGTTCCATCTAGAACAAGCCATTCGTGAAGTTTGCTTGGATCTTCTTCTGGATGTGGTAGATCGGGTTGAGGTTTCCTCCATGTATCTTCAACTGCGTTCAATAATTTTTCAGCATCGATTTCTTTTAAACATTTAACATCGCCACATTGGATTACTTCAAGAAACTTCCGGTTTTGAGCTTCCGCCTCAGCCCTTGATTTTTTTGGGTAAACTGAACTACCAGAAGATGCCCAAGCTCGAGTAAAATAATCTTGGGGTTTTCTTATAGTTGCTAGAGATGTTACTAATGTTGCCCCCGCTCTATATCCAAACAAAGTGACAGAAGCTGGATCACCTCCGAAATGTTCAATGTTCAATTTCACCCATATTAATGCCTCTAGAATGTCAGACAACCCATAGTTGCCAGAACGGTGGGGATATTCATCGTTACTCAAAATATCCAGAGCCAAGAATCCCAAAACACCAAGTCTAAAATTTGGACGAACGAATACTACATCTTTTGATCTGGCATATCTGGCCGAAGGCCTCATTTTACCAGGAGAGTCACCTATCAAACTTTCTGCTCCAATGAGAACGATTACTGGTAAGGGATTATCGTAGCGAACATATGGTGTTACAACATCAAGAGTGAGACAATCTTCAGATCCACTTATCGATCCATTACTGTGAATTTGGAGACAGTTGTCAGTTGTATTATGAGCTAAAAATGTGTCATTCCAACAATGTTTTATGTTGTTGAGGGGTTGAGCATATTTGAATCGGAGATCTCCAGTTGGTGGTCTTGCATATGGAATCCCTCTAAATGTAACCGCACTGTCCTCTATCAAACTGTAAAGAAAAAGTTGAGTATAATTTAATTTCACTAGACCATTAATGATACAGGGTAGGTATATGATATGATTAGATATTGCTGGGATATTTCGCACAAGGTTGGGCAAATCTGTATTTAAAAAATTGATTCAGGCACTGACGTGAAGTCAGGAGCTTTTGCGCGTATGTTCTATTGTCCATTCTCCTGTATTGGACACTCTTAATCTAATTTACCATGGTGAATTCTATTGTCTATTCTCCTGTATTGGACAGCCTTAATCGAATTCACCATGGTAAATTCGATTAAGAGTGTCCAATACAGGAGAACAGACAATAGAATTCACCATGGTAAATTCGATTAAGAGTGTTCAATACAGGAGAATGGACAATAGAACATACGCGCAAAAGCTCCTGACTTCACGTCAGTGCTTGAACCAATTTTTTTTTCGTGAAGTCAGGATAGAAAGCAATGATGAAAAAATTAACGTATTATTGTCTACCTTCAATTCTTCTTTCGGAGAAGAATACATAATTATTCTTGAAAAATATTACTGGAATTAATGTCATATTTAAATAATCAAAGTAAAGAAAATTATAAGTTTAGTTACTAACATATTGAATGAAATTCAATTGAATTCCAGTAATATTCAATTACTTATTCTTAACCAATAAATGTCCATTGATAGATCTAAAGGTGATGAGGTGATACATAAAGATATATTCTCATTAGTGATAGAAAAACTGGCCTAAAATTCCTCTCTACCCATCACGAGATTTAATATCCACAAATGAGCCTCTCATCTTACAAGATCAGAAAGTGTGGTTAATTTAAAGTTAAGTTTTGAAGCCTTCAGCAAAATTTCAGCGATATCATATTAAAAATAATACATAACCTTTCAAAAGTCCCCTCTCACAAATATACTCCTCGGAAGGCACATGGATCTCTTGAAGAAGAATCGCCTTCACTATTTCTCAAAGATATTCACTCTTGTTCATAGAAATCCCTTCAATATTTAGTTGCCTCCTCCTGAGGAGGATCTCTTTCAAAACCAGGTCTGGCCGCTAATGTAGGGCTATCATCTCCCATAGATTTGTGAGGAAATAACACGATTTTTCCAAGAACATACGCGCTGAAATATGTCATCATGACATTCATATTTTTGAAGGTTCTCGCAAAAATACGACCATAGACAACGTATCATACGACGATTCGCATCCAGCTACCGAACTCACAAAAGGCTGCTCGGTTCTTCAACAATATGGATGCGATCGTGTTCAAACTTGGAACTCTGCAGTAGAGTTAGGTTATGAAGGCTCTTCCAAAATTTCAGCCATGCCGGACGAATAGTTTATGTTATATATAGAATTTTTTTCAATTATTTTCAACAATTTTTTTGAAATTTTCTAGTTATACCATCCTCACGAAATTCTGCAAGAATTTTCGCGTTGGCATTCTACAACTGATAACCATGTTTGAATTCAATCGGTTTTGTATTTTTCGAGTTAATGAGGAACAAAAAACAACCAAATTTCAGATGGCTATAACTCTAAAACCGTTTGGCCGATTATGCTTATAAACGAACTCAAATGTCGCATTCAGATGCAGAACCTGACCTGAAAATTTCAAGCCGCTATCTCTTTCCGTTCTCAGGTTATCGTGTCATAAATAATATTTTTTAATAATTTTTTTAAAATTTTCTAGTGACACGATTCTCACAAAATTTCACAAACGTTCTTAGGTTTATATTCTACAACTATTCAAAAAGTTTAAATCCTATCGGATTTATTTTGGTTGAAAACGAAATTATTACTCGGAAACCATTGGGCCGATTATACCCATTAACGAACTTGTCCGTCGTATTAGGATGCGCCACCTACCCTGAAAATTTCAAGTCGCTAGCTCTTTCCGTTCTCAAGTTATCGTGGCAACGGCCGGACGGCACCACAGAATTAAATTTCGCATTTGGGCAAAATGATAACGCGATGTTCCCCAGAACATACGCGCAAAAAAAATAAAAATCATGATTTTAATTACAAAAAATTATGATTTTTGTTGTTTTTATAGATTTTTTTCTATTTAACACTTTCCGCCATATTCACAAAGCATTCCACCTCCGTTAAGTCCTAACTGAGGTCCTCAGTTAAGGATAAATAAGAATCGCAATCTCAGTTTAAGTAAATATTAACGTGAAACAGATCTGTTTCAGCACCGTTACATACGTTAACTGAGGTTGCGATTCTTATTTATCCTTAACTGAGGACCTCATTTAGGACTTAACGGAGATTGAATGCTTTGTGAATACAGCGGATAATTGTGTAATTTGGTAAACATGAAGTTGCATCATATTGAAATCAAAACATGAAATGACAATTGATGTCAGTGTAACTTCGGGATTTTTGTTGCCAGATTGTGCAGAAGTCTAATCTAATCGAATTGAGTGGAATTTTCTCATATACATAATAGGTAATCCGCCGTTTTCACAAAGCATTCAATCTCCTTTAAGTCCTAACTGAGGTCCTCAGTTAAGGATAAATAAGAATAGCAACCTCAGTTTCACTGAAAATTAACGTGAAACAGGCCTGTTTCAGCACCGTTACATACGTTAACTGAGATTGCGATTCTTATTTAACCTTAACTGAGGACCTCAGTTAGGACTTAACGGAGATTGAATGCTTTGTGAATACGGCGGAATTTCTATACGGATATTAATTTTCTCTTTCTTACTCTTCAATTTGCGGTCCTCTTAGTAAAACAATAGGTCTATTGCATGTAACGCGAAATACCATATTTTTATCTTTTTCTTAATCTACTTCAATACCAGATCATCATGTATGCCCACATACACATTGTAACGTTCCTTTTTGAATCAGGCAGGGGTTTGTTGATGTTTTGCTTGCGATAAATTTGTCGATTGTATTGACGTTGAATTTGAGGTTGAGTCTCAGTAGTGCCAATCGACGTATAGTGAATTGTGTTCAGAGAACCGGATGGATTGGCAATATTGTTTCGTTTTGACGATCTGAAATTTTGTCAGAGTCGGCGTCGGTCAGATAAGATCGTCCATTTTGTGGAAATTCAGCGAAGGAAGCATAGCTTATACGCATTTTCGAAACTTTGTAAGAATTATTGGAATCTACTTAGTTGGATATAGTTTCGAAAATCGAATTGAATCAGGTTATATTGGTTTGATTTGGAAAGATAACAGATAACCTTCACTTATCTCGAAAGAGGATTTAAAGACCTTTTGCAAATCCAAGTTGACCACGTGAATGTTCTTGGCGACTTTGATAGAACATTGCTATGTGCTTGAAGAATTATTTAGGGGAGACACGGCCAGATTTAATTTTGAAGCAAACTTATACAAGACAACACCGACTATCAGGGGTTTTTATGTTAGCAAGAGTAGAACTGAGGCATTGGATTATATACAAGGTGGTCAATAAGCAACGCTGAGAGACAGCCAACGCAGGGTTGCAGATCCCAAGTATACACAAGGTGGTCAGTAAACAACGCTGCGGGACATCCAATCCAGGGTTGCAGATTACGAGCACCGAGGGAAAGAGGACAGTATTGCGAGACCATCGACGTAATACTACGTTCAGGAATAGGCTTAGAGGAGGATACCAGGATACCTGGGTGGATTGACGGAATAGGAATAGCTAGCACGCAAGTTATTGGAAATGAATCTCGGAATATATCTTATACATGCTATATACGACCTGAACATAATACCATCAGATTATATAAATCATTATTGTTGTAAAGCGGAAATTGGGGAAAGATTTGTGTTAACCATATATGATCATAGATTAAAACGTGGAAACGCCTGAGCTCAAGCGACGCGTATTCGAATCAAGGAAGAATATCTACGTACAATTTCCGCCGCACCCTATTCAGGGTTTCACAATAGTTTTTTTGTGAATCTAAATATCTGGGTTGTAAGCTACTGAAATTTTTTGTTTTTAGCGTGAATATTATTTCGATAAATTTAGGAATTATTACATTACGGTGGGGTCCTGTATCCAAGGCATAAGGTTAGGATGGTCATACTAATCATAGGATGCCTAGGCGGAATGAGAGCGAACTACTTGACCGAATTGAAGATAATTCCGGCCTGCCGATCTCTGGCCGAGGATTTAGCTCACAGAATGCAGAAAGCGGTGTTGCTCGGATCAATTCGAGTCATCAGGTCCCATCAACTATGAAGGCCGCTTGCAGCTCATCTCTTTTGTTAAGAGACGCTGTAAGGACAGGACGAAGAACTACTCCAAGGAACGTGCGAGAGGTTTTTTAGTGAGTAACCATCAACATCTGGAGTCTCACACTCCTGTGAGAAGCAGACCCTCTCAGGGCGGGCCTATAAAAGGTTTTTCCTCTCGAGCGGAAAAATAATAATAATAATAATAATAATAACCCCTCAGGAGCTCTGGGATGTGTCTCAGAGTACGGGCTTAGCAAACCCGAGGTACCCTAGCTAAACCTGGCAGTAGGTATAAAATGCAAAACCGCACGGGGGCACTACTTAGTAGCATACGGGTGTGACAAGCCCGCGGACCCCGGTCACTCTCAACCGATGATGAATTACAATCTACGGAGCCTCGGAGAACAGCAACTGCCTGGGGATCACCAGGGCACGTCTGGGGTTGGCACTGGACGTGACAGCATGCGAACCACCAACAGCAGGATGCTGAGGAGGCGGGCGCCTGTAATACAAGAAATTACAGCTTCCAACGAGGACATCGAGAAGGAGAGATAACAAGTTGTCGGTCGCATAGGGAATCATCGCCCGCAAGAGCAACCCGTAGTCGGACCCGGCAACAGTAACAAGGCCACACAAAGGGGATGCCACAAGTGGACACCCGAGCAACACGAACAACTGTCTGTGTTATACCGAAGATCGAGACCAGAAAGAAGGGGATATATGGGTAGACTGCAATGACTGTATGGTATGTGGTGTGAGAATCTCAACTTCATGACGCAGCAGATCCTACGAGACCAGGTGAGCCATCTCAAGAAGAGGGGAATCTTGCAGCAGCATCAAGAGTCAGAGGGTATAGAAGAACAAGCTGAAGAGCAGGTGAGAGATGCTCCAAACCAACAGCCACATTGGACGAATCAAAGGAGAGAAGAACGGGATGAGAGGCTAGTGAGAGACGCCGCAAACATCCAATCTCTTATGCCTGGATTGCGACGTGAAGAAGTCGCAGCACCGGACATGGAGCAGGTGAGAGATGTTCCAGAGCTATTCGCCAATAGAAGAGAAGCATTTGAGGCTGCAGTAGGGAATCCTAACTTAAGGACCACAAAGCTGAAATCGAGACTCCCGGCTGAAGATCGAGCCGCGATGAATATTATAATCGACGATCACCTTAAGGAGGACTGTTCGCTAGAAGATGCCGTAGCTGCAGTGAGAGCAGCTGCTTCACTTCTGTGCCCACTAGGAAGAATAACAACAAAGGAGGACAAACATAAGTCAAGATTGATTAAGCTAGACAAGAAGATAAGAACCGTTAGGCAGCAAGCATCAAGGTATCAATGTATCATAGATGTTATGAAAGGACAACTGAAGCCGAGCAAGAAAATAGAGGACATGATGGGTGAGCTGTGTGCATTGCATAGTACGATGAACCTGCCCACCATAAATCTATTGAAGCAGAAAGCTGTCGATAAAATAAGATCACTTGCGGCGGCAAGGAAGAAGCTGATCAAGAGGCAAAAGTGGATAGAAGACAACGACATCTTCACCACCGAAACTTCAAAGTTATTTCGACCCAAACAAGTAGAGGCAGAAAACCCAGCACCACCGAATGAAGTCGAAGATTTCTGGAAAAAATTGTACGAGCGACCAGCGGAAACCAGGGATACTCCAGCACTTCACACATTCCAGATATTATGTGATGAAAGTCTGCAACAACCCGAAGAACTGACTGAAGTAACAACCGAAGAGATTAGACTTGCCTTGAAAAACAAGCATGATGTCACGGCACCTGGACTGGATGGCGTTGAGAACTACTGGTGGAAGAACTTTCCAGCCACCCAACAACACCTAGCTAGATTATTTAGTGAGATAGTAATTCACCGTGAGCCAATTCCTTCATGGTTGGTTGAGGGCAGAACTGTACTGATACCGAAATCAGGTGATCTAGGACAGCCAAAGAACTACCGCCCAATCACGTGTCTGAATACGTTGTATAAAATTCTCACAAGTGTTCTTCAACATCGGATTCTGGAGTCCATTGGACCAGTGTGGAATCAAATCCACGAACAAAGAGGAGCGAGGAAAGGAGTACAGGGGTGCAAGGACAACCTCCTTATAGACAAAAGCATTTCTCAAGATGCGAAACACTACAAGCGCGACCTACATACATCATGGTTAGATTACGCGAAAGCATTTGACACATCGGCACACAGCTTGATAATACGGCTGCTAGAGATGCTCAAAGTCCACCCTAAGATCGTCCATGCGATGGGAAACAACATGGCATCATGGAAAACTAAGTTCGCCGTCCGATCCGAAGGTCGGACCGCTTATACTAGATGGGTGAGATACAGGCGAGGCGTATTTCAAGGAGACTCGCAAAACCCGTTATTGTTCTGCATAACACTTCTACCATTAACAACTGAGTTGAGGGCAAGCAGAATAGGGTACAAGGCCGGGCCAGCAGGCAGCAGAGAATATCTGATCTCACATCTACTCTACATGGACGACTTAAAACTATACGCTTCTTCCAAGGCAGCACTACAACAACTATTGAAAATCGTTGCCGAATACACCTCAGCAATAGGAATGTCATTCGGTTTGGACAAATGTGCTGTTTTTCATCTAATCAGAGGAAGAACTGCAGAAACAGGAGAAGACATCGACCTAGAAGAGGGAATAAGCATTCGACACCTAGAAGAGGAAGAAACATACAAATTCCTTGGGATGAAACAACGAGGTGCACTGGAGACAACCCAAATCAAGGATGCCTTAACAGCTGGCTACAAAAAGAAGATCCGAGATATATGGAAATCTCAGCTATCCGGGAAAAATAAAGTATCTGCTACGAACAGCTTGGCAGTACCTATAATCACCTACTCATTCGGGATAGTTAACTGGACAGTGAATGAAATTCTCGAGCTAGACAGAACCACTCGTAAAGTGATGAACATGAATCGTAGCCTGCATCACGACTGCTCGATTCAAAGGATATACCTTCCACGAACGCAGGGAGGCAGAGGTTGCAAAGTTTGGAATACCAACACCATCAACAAACGTTGGAAATGGCGATAAGGATATTGAGAAGCGAAGACCCACTTCTGAAAATGGTGGCTCAGCATGAAATCAGGAACCAAGGAGCTTTTCTATTTAGGGCTGGTCAGAGAGCTTTGGAGAAGATCTGTTTAACCGGCATATCCATCGATCATGAGCTAGCAGGAACACCTATCTCGCCAACAGACCAAAGTAGAGTTGGCAGAGAGATAAGGCAGGCACAACTGAAGAAACTACTCGAAGATCACATGAGTAAACACCTGCTCTCCATATACTTCAGGAGTTTGAAAGATCAGGGCCTGTCGGAAGAATTATCCTTCGCCTTTTTGAAGTCCGCTGGACTCAAGTCGGAAACGGAGGGATTTGTTATAGCTTGTCAAGATGGGGTTATAAATACCAGATGGTATAAAAAGAACATCATGAAAGTGGACACACCCACAACGCGCAGAGCATGCCACAGCCAGCTAGAAACTCTTATGCACATTATGTCTGCTTGCAGAGTCCATGCTCCATCAGGATATGTGGAAAGACACAATGCGGCACTCCGAATTCTTTACTTCCATCTGAGAGGGGTTTATGGTATAGACAAGGAACCAGTGCTACCATATGTGTCTCTGGAGATTGAAGCAGTTGTTGAAAATAGCAGGGCTCGCATCTGCTGGAACTATGCGATTCCAACAACTCGGCAGATCCACGCCATAAAGCCAGATATACCTCTGCTGGACAAAGAACTCAAGGAATTGTTTGTCGTCGAATTTTCCTCCCCCGCAGAAAATAATGTGGTGATGAAAGAAGAACAGAAGAGGGAGAAATAATGATTTACGGTGGGTTTCACGAAGCTTTGACAACTCTTAATTGCCGAATTAGTGAGATTCTATGATCATTTCCAGTTCATTTTTATGCAACCACCGAATTAAATCCACAATTAAGCTAATCGAAGCTTCGTGAAACCCAAAGTCAATGTTTGAACTTGGGATCCTGTATCCAAGGCATAAGGTTAGGATGTTCATACTAATCATAGGATGCCTAGGCGGAATGAGAGCGAACTACGTGACCGAATTGAAGATCCTTCCGGCCTGCAAATCTCTGGCCGACGATTTAGCTCAGAATGCAGAAAGCGGTGTTGCTCGGATCACTTCGAGTCATCAGGTCCCATCAGCTATGAAGGCCGCTTGCAGCTTATCTCTTCTGTTAAGAGACGCTGTAAGGGCAGGACGAAGAACTACTCCAAGGAACGTGCGAGAGGTTTTTTAGTGAGTAACCATCAACATCTGGAGTCTCACACTCCTGAGAGAAGCAGACCCTCTCAGGGCGGGCCTATAAAAGGTTTTTCCTCTAGAGCGAAAAAAAAAAATAATAATAAGGTCTTTATTACGATATTTTATACATAGCTTTCGCGCTTTTTTACGAAATTTGGCGTGTCGGCATTCTACAACTAATTACCGAGTTTTAATTGGATCGGACTTGTAAATTATAAGTTATAGAGGAAATAACAACAAAATTTCAACTCCAAAACCGGCGATTAGGTTCGACTCACTGATGAAGAATTCGAGGTTAAATTCGATTCTGTCCGGCCGGTTGTTGCCAAAATAACTTTCAAAAGGAAATAGATAGCGAACTGAAATTCATTTGTTCATTAAAGGGCATAATCGGCCAAACGGTTTCGGAGTTGAATTTTTGTTTTCAAACAATACAGATCCGATCGAATTGAAACTTGGTAACTAGTAGTAGAATGATGGCACAATGACATGCGAAATTTCGTGAGGACCGTATTACTAGAAAATTAAAAAAAAATTATTAAAAAATATTCGGATCTCATCAACAAAACCAATTTCCAAATTTAAAGCCAATCGGATCCATATTGTAGGAGTTATGGAAAAATACTGGACACCGAGCAGCGTTAGACGAGCGTATTATCTGGATGGGTAACCTTTAATGCGATAACTTTCGAACGGAAGGAGAAAAGAACTTGCAATTTTCAGGGTAGGTTGCGCATCCGAATGCGACATTCCGATTCGTTAATAGGCATAATCGGCGAAACGGTTTTGGAGTTATACCCATCTAAATTGTTGTTCTCTTTTCCTCAATAACTCAAAAAATAAGAATCCAATACAATTCGAACTTGGTAATTAGTTGTAGAATGCCGACGCGAAAATTACTAGAAAAAAAAAATGGGTTCAAGCCCTGTGGACAGGAGCTTTCTGGCGCTCTAGATCAAACAGACAAATTATATCTCCGAAAGTATTGGTTTCTCAGAGTTGGGAATTATATAAATGTATTCTTATGATAGAACTGCATCATAAAGGAAACTCAATTCAAATAATAGTTTATTTATCAAGATTAAATGAGCAATCTGAGAATGAGAACTGCACCATGGAAGAAATCAAATTAAAATAGCTGAAATGAAGTTGACTCTCTCTTATAGAAAAGGATGAAATGTACGAGTATGAACAGAGATCATATAATAAAGCTTAGATAGAATAATTATAGCATTATGTGAAAACATAGAAGTACGTACGATTCATTATTGAAATTTATAAGAATCATATCTCCGAAAGTATTAGCTTGTTGGAGTTGAAAATGATATGGATGGATTTTAATGGTGAAACTGCATCTTAAAAAACAATTGTATTTGAAATTTGTTGCTTAAAAAAAATTTTTTTTTTCGTTACTCCGAAACCATCTGGCCTATTTTGCCCAATAACGAACTTAACCGAGATATTCATCTCCCTAACCTACTCTGAAAATTTCAACTACCTAGCTCATTCCGTTCGAGAGTTATTGTAGAATTTTTTTTTTAATTTTGAATTTTTTTTTTTGACACTTTGCGGTATCCTGGTCAATACAAAACTTCACATGCGTATAAAGGTCATGATGCTACAATTTGATGCTAAATTTCAGATAGATCGAGTGATCGGTTTCGGAAATATTCATAAAAAATGTGTTTTACTAAAATCGGCCATAACTCCGAAACCGCTTGATGGATTTCGCCCATTAACGAACTTGTCCGAGATATTTACGCTCCAAACCCACCTTGCAAATTTCAATCTTCTAACTCCTTTCGTTCGAGAGTTATCGTGCCTACGGCCGGCCGACCGAATCGATTTCGACCTCGGATTCTTGATCAGTGATTTGGATGAAAAAAAAAAGCACTGACGTGAAGTCAGTACTCTTTGGCGCGCGTGTTCACGGTGGCTAATTTGAATTGAGTGATGAGTATCTTCTGGGTAGATCTTCGGCTCGCTCTATCCACTGAGCTTGAAGTACTCATCATTCAATTCAAATTAGCCACCGTGAAACGCGCGCCAAAGAGTACTGACTTCACGTCAGTGCTTTTTTTTTTTCAAGTTCCTTTAACAAATATATCTATCAATACAGTTTGGCTGTTAGCTTTACCGTAGATAAAAAAAAATTGCGGTTGTGGGACCTCCGTTAGGAAAGCAATTGCCTCTTCTCCAAATCCGAACGTATTTTAATATAGATCTACCGAATATAGTTATTTAAAAATTTGCCTCAGGGCTACCATACAGACATTTCAACTCGGAAACAACGATATTTCCCCCAAACGGTCTTGTGTCCGTGCACTGAATTGACATGAATATTCTTTTAAAACCTCACAATATCGGCTCATTACTCCCAACATAACTCAAACAACCCAAAACCATTCACGTCTCGTCTGTGCATGCGCAATATACTCGTGGCTGCAAGTCCTCCCAAAATTACACACCTCACATAAAACTCCAATTCTCCAACACTAGTGGTTCAGGAGATATCGCACCTTGAAACCACGCATGCGCAGACCCTCACCAGGGGATTCCATAGAGGAATAGCATCCGCCACCCCAAAATCCCAATCCTCTCTGACGAAAGCACCAGCAGTTAAATCACTGACGGTCTGCTCATGCGCATAACGAAAAATGCCCGTAAGGGTAACATCAATTTCTAAATTAGCCCCAGGGCCACGGTACAGACACTTTAACTCGGAAACAACGCTACATCCCCCAAACTGACATGTCCTTGCACTGAATTGCCATGAATATTCTTTTGAAACCTCACAATATCGGCTCAGCACTCCCAACATAACCCATAACACCCAAAAACAGTCACTTCTCTTCTGCGCATGCGCAATCTACTTGCGGCTAAAAGTCCTCTCAAAATCACACACCTTACAAAAACCTCCGATTCTCCAACACTAGTCGTTCAGGAGATATCACATCTTTAATCCACGCATGCGCAGACCCCCAATAGGGGATTCTATGGAGGAATAGCATCCGCCACCCCAAAACCCCAATCCTCTCTGAAGAAAACACCACCAGTTAAATCACTGATGGTCTGCTCATGCGCATAACGAAAAATACCTGTAAGGGGTAACATCAATTTCAAAATTAGCCCCGGGGCCACGGTACGAACACTTTAACTCGGAAACAACGCTACATCCCCCAAACTGACTTGTCCTTGAACTGAATTGCTATGAATATTCTTTTAAACCTCACAATATCGACTCAGCACTCCCAACATAACCCATCCAATTAAAAAAACAGTCACTCCTCTTCTGCGCATGCGCAATCTACTCGCGGCTGAAAGTCCTCTTAAAATAACACACCTTACAAAAAACTCCGATTCTCCAACACTAGTGGTTCGGGAGATATCGCATCTTTAATCTACGCATGCGCAGACCCTCATCAGGGATCTGGATTCTATGGAGGAATAGCATTCGCCACCCCAAAACCCCAATCCTCTCTGACGAAAACTACAGCAGTTAAATGACTTCTCATCTGCGCATGCGCACAACGAAAAATGCCCGGAAAAGGCTGCATGAACCTCAAAAAAATAGGTTTCGGCATTTTAAGCAAAGTATTCCGCCAAATAGTAGTAATTTTTTGATTTTTTTCATGTCACGTGATCTTCACGAAATTTTGCAAAAGTGTTTGCATTGGTCTTTTGCATCTAACTACTGAGTTTCAATTTAATCAGATCAGTATTTTTCGAGTTATCGTGAAAACAAAATTTTAAAATTTTTGAAATTTTTTTTGCCACTTTAGGGCCGTCCGGTCATAACGAAACTTCGCAGGCATATAAAGGTCATGATTCTACAATTTGATGCCAAATTTCAGAAAGATCGAGTGATCGGTTCCGGAAATATTCATAAAAAACGTTTTGACTAAAAACGGCCTTAACTCCGAAACCGCTCGGTGGATTTCGCCCGTTAACGAACTTGTCCGAGATATTTACGCTACAAAACTACCCTGCAAATTTCAACGCTCTAAGTCGTTCCGTTCGAGAGTTATTGTGCTAACGGCCGGACCGGACGGACAGAATTGAATTTGACCTCGAATTCTTCATCAGGGAGTCGAACCCAATCGTTTGAGACCATTTTCGCAAAAAAAAATCGAAAAATACAGACATTGTGACGAAATGATAGCACGCTGTTCCTTGCGGAACACGCGCGCAAAAAGACGGCTTGATGGTTCATGCAATATTTCGTGTGGGTGTGCAAGGAGTGAATAGACAGAAGTAAACTCAGTTGAATTAAATCGCGTTTGAAATAAATTATTGATTTAAATCATGCCAACCCTGCCTTTCCAGGAGAGCCCTGATAAGTTCGTCAAAGACATGGAAGTTTGGTGAATTCGTTGTGTTCTGGTTACTGTGTATTAATTTCAGATCCAATCGAGAATGGTGGCCAATACCTACTACTCTACTTCTATGCTAACACAAGGATTTTATTTTTGGCAACTCACACCAAGTCTCAAATTTTAGAATTTTGAGCGGAGAATTCAAATGACTTATCTCCAGAATTAGCTGAAATTTTGTATGTACATAAAGAACTATGAGATAACTGAAATATCAACCTTATAGCAATCTCAGATGAAAAGAAATGGAAGATTTCCTGTTTCTATATTGAAATCAAATCTAGATGTTTTTGATTTATTTTTACAGTTGTCTTCTTTATCTTTAGGAATTATTTAAGTTTTTTTTAATTCCAAAGACCCCATGAATCCGCCCGCATCGCTGAATTTACATTTGTTATCTCGTGGGTCCTGTGGATGATGCTTACAGTGTTTTTTGACATTTCACCATGTTGAATTAGATTATATTAAGCAGATATTGTTGGGATTATGCTCTTCTCAAGTAGGAATTTTATTTGAGAATTATTAGGTCATATAGGTATGTAGAAAATCCATGAAAAATGTATTTTTTATGCATGATGCAAGATAATATTTCTAGTTCATTATATTTTCCGTCTATTTATTTCTTTAATAACCATAAAATTTAGAAGCGTACAGTGTTACGAATTAGTAGAATATCTTAATCATTACATGAACGAGTGCGCAAAACGGCTAACCTGAACTAAGAAAAGTGATTAAAATTATTTTGAATTTTTTTGTTCTGGGGAACGTCGCGTTATCATTTTGCCCAATGTCTGTAATTTTCGAATTTTTTGCCGAAAATGGTCTCAAACGATTGAATTCGACTACCAGTTGAAGAATTCGAGGACAAATTTGATTCTGTCCGGCCGGTCGTCCGTTGCCACGATTACTTGAGAACGGAATGAGATAGCGACTTGAAATTTTCAGGGTAGGTGGTGCATCCCAATTCGACTGACAAGTTCGTTAATGGGCATAATCGGCCCATTGGTTTCCGAGTAATAATTTTGTTTCGTACCAATACAAATCCGATCGAATCGAAACTTGGTGAGTAGTTGTAGAATACATACCTAAGGACGTTTGTGAGAATCGTATTGCTATAAACTTTTGGAAAAAATTGCATTTATGTCACGATAACCTGAGAACGGAAACAGATAGCGACTTGGACACTTAATTCGAATTTACTATGGTAAATTCGAATTAATATTGTCCAATACAGGAGAATGGACAATATTATTTACCATGGTAAATTCGATTAAGAGTGTCCAGTAAAGGAGAATGGACAATAGAACATACGCGCAAGAGCTCCTGACTTCACGGCAGTGCTTGAACCAATTTTTTATTTATGAGATCATATCTTTGAGAACATCCTATATGCATATACAGGATGTCCAGGTAAATGTGGGAAATCTACCGGATTCAAATGAAACATAACAAAATAAGATGACAAGTTTCCATAAATTTTTTTCCTGACTGCCCTCCCTACGGAGATTCGGCCTCCTAAATGACGCCACTGGAAATCCATTTTACTGGAATAAATTGTAAAATACTTAATATAATTTAATGAAAATTTGATATGATAAAACAGTATTTTAGCTTGTTTAGTTTACCAGGGGCGGACTAGGTTGTACATTTTAATGCTTATATTTTTAACACCCTGTATGATAAGGACTCGAAAAAAACAAATATGGATACCTTGAACATTAAGCTAAAGAAAAGGGACTCTTGTTCATTGTCGATAAAATGAACCGTTTTCAAGGTATCCAAATTTGTTTTTCCAGAAAATGGAAAAAGATGGAAATAATTCGTGTAGGCTAATGAAAATTGCGATAAAATCATATTTCGTTTCTTCCATCTCCCGAATGATTTCGATTCTTTTCCTTTTCCTGGAAAAACAAATTTGGATACCTTGAAAACGGTTCATTTTATCGACAATGAACAAGAACACCTTTTCTTTAGCTTAATGTTGAAGGTATCCAAATTTGTTTTTTTAACTCCTTATCATACAGGGTGTTAAAAATGTAAGCATTAAAATGTACAACCTAGTCCGCCCCTGGTAAACTAAACAAGCTAATTTAAATTTAAGGACAGTATATTAAGAGGTCCTTACTACTGTTTGTCATATCAAATTTTCATTAAATTATATGAAGGGCCGATTTATTCAACCTCTCTGTAAAGTATTCGTTAAATATGTGCTCGTTAAATTTACTGACACCCTTTAAAGTAATAAAATCTATTCATGTTTCACATATTTGCAGATCACTTGGTATAACAGAGAGATGAATAAACAATTATAGAATACTTTCCTTTCGGTAAGGCTACTTGAAAGTTTACAGATAGGTGAATATATCGGTTTAAAATTTATTCCAGTAGAATGGATTTCCAGTGGCGTCATTTAGGAGGCCGTATCTCTGTAGGGAGGGCCGCTAGGAAAGAAAATAATGGGAACTTGTATCTTATTTTTTTATGTTTTATCTGAATCCGAGAGATTTCCCACATTTTCCCGGACACCCTGTATAGAACTGATTTCCTAACTAACACAAGCTCTTGGCTCAGCATCTAAAAGTTCCCACAGATGACTTAGGAGAATCAGAACATATCAATAACATAAACAATTTTGCATTTATTCAAAATAGCAGATCAATATTTGAAGTATACTTTTCATAACCCAAGGTGATAGAAATGAATGTAGCTCACCCTTCAACTTTTCCACAACTCGTCACGGTTTCTACATACTTTCCATCTTTAACTGGAGCTTCACATATAACGTCCTCCTTGTAGGAAAATATTACCACCAAAATTATTATCAGGAATAATAAGAAAATTAAAACTCCACCTGAAAAAAATATGGCATTAGATGAAAGACATATTTTATTTACAATAAAAGAGACATCAAATTCAGCCCACTCACCTATCGCATATTTGTAGGTTTTGAAGAACTGCCCGCAACTGGTTCCATCATGTACTTGTTGCTTTTCAGCATCCTTACTGTCTTGAGTCTTTGATTTCTCATCTGATTTTTCTTCACCACTTTTTTCATCCAGTGTTTCCATTGAAGCAAGTCCTGCCTGTACTTGATTATCTAGATTGATATCAGATTCTTTCTTCAAACCTGGTATCACCGATCCAATAGAGAGCCTGTTTAAAAGAGATTTTTTTCTTTTGGTTGGGGTAGACTCTCCTGAAAATCAAATATTCATTCAGCACATTTTCTATGAATATCCATAATGATTTTACCGTCATCCTCATTTATCAACTTAGACTTTCTGAAAGGATTTGGTAATTTGACCATTCGTGGTAGAGTTCCATCTTTCTGATCTTCCTTAGCTTTATCTTTTTGTTCAATGAGATCTATTTCTTCCTGTTCATTCTGATCATTGTCATCCTACAAGTTCAAAATAATGGAATGCTATGAAGTTATATCAAATAATAAAGAAGTCAATATCAATTTAACAAGGAAGGGAATTTTTATAAAATGCTGTACCTTGCATTTCTCCTTTGACTTACTCCTGGTAAAAAACCCAGGCATTTGAATACCACCTATTGGTATTTTCTTTGGCTTTACTTCCATTCCTTCCTTGATATCTGTTTTCATTTTCTTCTCTTTATTTTCAACATTCATTATCTGTTCCATTTCTTCTGCTTCAATTTTCTTTTTGTCTTCACTTTTATTCTCCGACTTCTTAACACTGTCGCTCATTTCTGAAAAAATCGTTATCTTATTATTACAAACATTCAGACTCTCAACACTATTGAGCAGAAATTATGGTAAATATTGAATTAAAAATAGATAGTTTTGGAGTTTAACTCGAAATCATTTCATTGTCGGATTATGTACGAATATATAAATATAATTCATTACTCACCGAGATTATTCTAAAAAAAATAATCAATAAAAAAAATCTGGGCGAAGTCGATACAGTTTAACGGTTTTTTTTGTGTTTTACAAGTACTTACTTCAGTTTTAAAAGTTGAATAGAAAAATACTATTATTCTCTAGAAATATATTCGGTTTCGTACAGTACCTCAGTCAAGCCTGATGAATGTTATATTATTTTAATTATAAAGGCAGAAAAGCTACATTTGCGTCCATAGCTGCTTTTCCCGACAAACAAAACATTAAATGATCATAGAAGCATACGCCATAGAGTCATAGAAGTCATAGAGGCCTTTACAGTGCCTCTACTGCCTCTAGCTTCCAGCTTCCAGAGTTGCGTTCGAAAATTAACTCTGTAGAGTAATATTTACTCCATTGCGTTCGAAAACTGAAAGGTTGAGTAAATTTTACTCTGTGTCAGTCGTCCGAAAAGTCGGAGTATTCGACTCGGAGTTCATTTTACTCCTGTCAAAATTGACATACCTCATGGGAAGGAAAATCTAGTATCTTTGTCTAACTGTTTTATGAATGTTTTGTGAGGTAATTTAATAGTTTTTATACTGCTCACAATATCTATTTATGATTAGAGTTACATATATGTGAAGAAAACAATAATAATAGGATATTTCTTAAACCAACATAACCTATTTCCCGATATTGGCACCTTCTGTCACTGTCAGTGTCAGTGTCAGAGTAACTCTAGAGTAAATCTGTCAAACCTTCAAAAACTCTACTCTACTCCGTGGAGTTAATTTTCGAACACAACTCTGCACAAGTTTACAAGTAATTTGTGTTCTAGTTCCTATTCACTGGTTAAAGTTGAAATGAAAACAATAAACCTCGAAAACAGATATCCAGGAAGTATTGGTGAAAATCATGAAGTTCTGATGTCCGATGATGATCGATGATGACCAGACCAGTAGAGGTACAGCTGGCCATGACAACAGGCTGTGACCCAAAATAGGGGTAATTCTTAATAGAAGCATAGATCACAGAAAATCAATAATCATTTGTCTCTCTAACCTCGTTCATTTAAATCTCAAATGAACCGGTTTTTTGATTATAATTTTTTTGTTTGTTAAGAAAAAAGTTACCAGTTTCAAGACACATTTTCGCATTTCACTGAAAATCTACATGTGACAAACTCTTTCAACACGGTATATTCATCATGGACACGTTCTTCATTCCACCTTCTCCAAATTGGTTTCTTACCCAAATTTTGGCCTGTGCTCCAGATAATACATTGATATATGGTTCAAAAAATGATATCATCATTATACATCCAACACTGGGAGAGGAATCCCCGAAAATAGAAATTCTACCAGATGAAGGCTGCACCCAGAAGTTTGTATAGAGAGTCCAATTATTTTAAAGATATTTTTTCATTTGATCCTATTGCAGGGTAGTCTGTGTAGATGTTACTCCAAAATGGGATAACCCGAATAAGTGGATATTATCGTCCTGGGAAGATAATGTGGTGAAGATATGGGACATGAAAAAATTACATTGGAAAAAATGTAGTCCTCCCTCAAAAGGAGAAAAGGACAACTTAATTGGGGCACGATTTCTAAGTGAAGATCGAATATTGAGCGTGTTTGAGTCTGGGGCAATTGTACTATGTCACATACCTCTAATGAAGTATACTCATCTATCTAATATAATTACGGGAAAAGTTTCAGTGACATGCTTTGCACCTTGCCCACATACATCCCATATTGCAGCTTTTGGATTGAAAAATGGTCTCATAATTGTTGCTGATCTCAAGAGTGAGTATCTATTCCCAAATTCACCATTTTTATTTGATACCTTATAGACTCTGTACCTGTGTTTCAAACTTCAGTAAAGGAAAATATCAAAAAGTAGTGCAGTTGGCTCAGTGGGAGGGTAATTGACTTGGGAGCGGAAGCCCCAAGTTCAATTCGGAGGCTAGGAAAGACATTTTCTTGTCACGATAATCGCCACCATTCACTGTTGGGTCAAAAATCAACAGGGCTGTCCGTAAGGACACAGTAACAAAGTCTACACAGAACACAAACTGGTTCTCCTTACTCGCTCAAGTTCTTCGAAAGCTTATGAGGGGTCTCCTTAGGGAAGACCTAGGAGGATCAGTATAAAAATATACAATACAATCAAGTTCTTTACTTTAAGATAATTTAATTTCAAGTTAATTTTATGACTTAGTGTTATTTTAATACTTTGATGGGACAATTGATTTTTCAAGAAAATGGTACCTTGCTGCATAAACTTCGAGGACACACTGGTGATGTGGTGAATCTATCCTGGTGTCCAGCTCCTATCAATATATTTCCTCAGAAACCTGGAAATCTCCTCAAAATTACTGACATTGATATTACAGAAAGTGAATCAAATAATACTGGGAATATTGACCAAGAATTTAATGAAGTTGAGAGCACCGACAAGCCAATAATTTACACAAGTACTGAAGAATCAGAATATGTAAATTCTTCAATCATCATGAAACCTAATATTGAGGACAAGGAATTGATTGAAGAAGCAAATCCTAGAAAGGTTGAAGAAGCAACTGTTGAGAAGAAAATTTCTGATCATAATCATGTTGAACATAATCTTCTTATAGAAAAAATAGAGAACTTAATTATTGAAGCTGAAGAAAAGTCTGTGGAACAGAAATCTGAAGAAAATTCAGTGGAACACAATTCTGAACCAAAGTCAGAACAGAAACTTGAAGAAATTTCAGTGGAACAGCTATCTGAGGAAAAGTCAGAACAGAAACCTGAAGATATTTTAGTGGAACACCGATCTGATGAAGAGTCAGTGGAACACAAATCTGAAGAAAGGTTAGTGGAACATAATTCTGAAGGAAAGTCAGTGGAACACAAATTTGAAGAAAAGTCAGTGGAACACCAATCTGAAGAACAGTTGGCGGAATACAAATCCGAAGAAAAGTCAGAACAGAAACCTGCAGATATTATAGTAGAACACCAATCTGAAGAAAAGTCAGTAGAACACAAATCTGAAGAAATGTCAGTGGAACACAATTCTGAAGGAAAGTCTGTGGAACACAAATCTGAAGAAAAGTCAGTGGAACACAATTCTGAAGGAAAGTCAGTAGAACACAAATCTGAAGAAAATTCAGAGGGACATAAATCAGAAGATATTTCAATTTCTGTAGAAATGCTTGTTGAGAAAATACAGATTCAAGAAAAATATTTTTTGAATTCTTCTGAGATGCAGTCCTCAAATTCTGTAGAAGTAGAAAAGAACTCTGTAAATTTCGAAGAAAAAAAATCGCCAAATTCAAATGAAATATCATTTGAAGAGAACAAACCCTGTAGAACTATCATCATTCCGGTTGTTGAAGAGCCACGAAAAGAGTTGTTGTTAGCTTCGTCTGGAAGAGATAGGTAAGTAGAATCAGATGATTTTTGAATAGAATCAACAGTAAATTTTCCCATAAGGATTGCATTTTTATAATATAAATGTGGAATTTAGAGAGTCGAAATTGGCAAGTTAGGTTCGAAGTTCAAATACGCTGGTTGAGTTCGATAAGGGCAAAATCCGCCGAACAGTTTTGGAGTTATAGTCATCTGAAATATTTTTTCCCAAATACCTACACGAAGGCAGAATTGCGTGAGGATTGTACGACTAGATAATTTCCTAAACCACTAGGTGAATTTTGCCCATTATACCTACCCTGAAAATTTCAACTGTAACTCAGTTCGATCGAAGGTTATCGTGCCTACAGGCAGATGGACATAATTAAGTCCTCGGATTCTTCATTAGTAAGTCGAAAATTAAACGTTTAAGAACATTTTTGGCCAAAAATTCGAAAATTTCATACATTCAGCCGAATATATAAGCGCTCTGTTCAGGGGAACAAGCACTCCAAATATGGATCTGGTTGTGTGCTGTTTTCAATACTTTTAATTTTTTATTGCAGTTCAATCAATATTTGGAGAGCAGGAAGTGATGGAAGATTGCAGTGTTTCTTTAGGATACCCGAGAAAAAGAATTATAACAGAAATAAAAAATCTAATAACACGACTTGGATCGCTTTGAAATGGATTACTCCATTTTCTATTCTTGTGGGTACAAAAAGAGGAGAATTACTAAAATATGTTTTACCTAAACCCCTAGAGTGAGTATTTGGTCAGCACAGTTGTGTTAATCTAATGCAATCTTATTTTAGTGGGAAGAAAGAATCCGCAGTTGTTCATCACGAACATAGTAATTTTATTTTTGTGATAGCAGCTTATGTTCCTATTTTAACAGAAGAGAATTGGTTTGTCGAGAATGAAGTGAAAATATGGACATTTTCCCATGATTTGTTTCTCCTAAACACAATTTTGGACTCGAAAATTACCCACATAACATGCATTGAAACTTTTTGTGCACTGGTTAATTGCATGGCATATTCTCTGGTAGATCCTAATAGGTAAATTTTCCACGATCAAGAAAATTTTAAATTCACACCAATTTCTCTTTGCAGAATTGCCTTAGGACTTTCTAATGGGACTATCAAAATTTGGAACGCAAATAACTCTTCTGGAAAATTTTTTTCTACAGCCAATTATTCTCCAAAGATCTATGGAAAAATTACTTGCTTAGAGTGGCATCCCAAGAATGAATTGGTGATTGCTTTCAGTACGGAAGAAGGCACAGTGAGTATTACAAAAATATGAAATATTTTATACAGTGGATGTGTAGCTAGTTTTTTACACTTCTATAAAGAGGTGTAAAAAACTAGCGAATCTAATTGGATTCATTTATTTATTTTTGCAAATTTTATTATTATATATTATTTATAGTAACGGCAAACATATACTCCATTCACTTTTATAAAGTCTCCCGGATGGCCATGATTTAGGTCTATCACGTTTTTGTAACTAAAACACAGGCAGGTTGGCACTGCTGAAATATCGTCAAGGTCAAAACAATCCGCCGAGACGTTGCCAATTCTACTCTCAACATAATCATAAAGAACAGAACCGAAATCTGCAATAGGAAAACTTAATTCTGACATGTGGAACTCTCGAATGAAATGACTTAGTTTCATATCACTATATTTTATTAAGGCATAAGAATGACTCGGGTTTCGTAGTACTACCTACTACATTTTGAAACTGGTGTATTTCAAGTTGTGCAACAAGGTATTTAAATGTCTTCTGAAGGCTTATTTCTTGAGAATTTCGAAAAGTGGGGAATTCATAGGTATGTCTGTTCGTTTAGAAGTCTTCCTGCCGGTACTTTTATTCTTTTTTCAAATGAACTATAACAAAGGAACGGAGTACTATATCCATTATTTTTCAATAAAATTCCAACACTTGATCTCCACACAAGAAAATAGCATAATGGAATCTTCCAACCAGTTTATATACGTGAAATATTTCCAGTAACAACAGAGTAAAAAATGTTCTTCTACAGTCGCCAGGACTGTGGAATTATTGAATTCACATAATATCTTCTCAAATTAATTATTTTTCCGAAGTAAATTCACATTGTGAAAAATACTTAATTACTAAGACTTCTATGTAGGGAGGACAACGTTGTGTAGTTATTTGACAGGAAAATGAGCATAACCTAACATTTTCAAAATATACATGGTGAAATGTGTCAAATTTTCATGGCCAACCGGGAGACTTTATAAAAGTGAATGAAGTATAGTATAAGTCGCAATAGTATCAATGATCATTTTCAATTAGAGTAGAATCCTGATAATCCGGCCTAATGGAGGAGAAACAGTTCCTAGATAATCGAAAAACACGGAAAATCGAAGTCTCTCAAAAAATCCATATCATATGTGAAAATAAGAGGAAATGCATGGTTTAACATTTTTTATAGACCGCATTAGTTAGATCCATATTCAAATTTTTTAACATGGGAGTCTTATGGAGGTTCAACTTCCGCCTAACCTAACTTATGTGGTCTATTAATTGGGTAACCACAAGAGAAATTGAACGTAATAACATATTATTCTGTATAAATCAAAAACAGTCACAAAAAAAGGGGTGGGTTTATGTCACATTATATGAGTACATTGTTCATCAGGTTATACATATAACATGCAGGTGTCCCAAAAAAAAGAGCCAAGCGGAAGTCCAGAGATAGAGCACCTCTTGAGGTACCCGAATCACCCCTATGTATAGTCCGTTTAAAATATATTGACATCGAAGTAGGCCTTGAACGTGTAGTGGATCATTCATTTCTAGGACCAAACAATTTCTGTTCTGTAACCAGAGAAATGAATTATTAATATATCCCTGAATATTTTTAATGCTATGTCCTATTTGTAATTAATTGAAGACCGTTATAAATACATTCTTGATGTACTTTGGAAATCAAATCCCGAATGTATTTTATCCTGAGATTTTCATTCTTCAACTGCAGTAGACTGATGAATCAAACATAAATATGAGGTTGATACCCAGAAACTATTTCAAGGAATTGGAAAAGTCATTATTTATAATAGAAAATGGGTTCAAGCCCTGTGGACAGGAGCTTTCTGGCGCTATAGTTCAAACAGACAAATTATATCTCCGAAAGTATTGGTTTCTCAGAGTTGGGAATTATATCAATGTATTCTTATGATAGAACTGCATCATAAAGGAAATTCAATTCGAATAATAGTTTATTTATCAAGATTAAATGAGCAATCTGAGAATGAGAACTGCACCATGGAAGAAATCAAATTAAAATAGCTGAAATGAATTTGACTCTTTCTTATAGAACAGGATGAAATGTACTAGTATGAACACAGATCATATAATAAAGCTTAGATAGAATAATTATAGCATTCTGTGAAAACATAGAAGTACGTACGATTCATTATTGAAATTCAGAAAAATCATATCTCCGAAAGTATTAGCTTGTTGGAGTTGAATATGATATCGATGGATTTTAATGGTGTAACTGCATCTTAAATAAAAATTACAGACATTTAGGCAAATTGATAAGCACTCAGTTCCGAGGAACTAGAGCGCCAAAAAGTGTAATTCCCTTTCCGGGATTTGAGCCCGCCTTATCTCGTTCCGAAACCGAAAAGCCGACGGCCTAGACCAACCGGCTATCGGGCTCCTCTACGATCTTGTCGATCTCCGGTATTATAATAAAACGTCGTTACTTACCTGGGATATATATTCTTAATTTTCACTTTTCGACATAAAATCGCCACATGGGGGTTTATTTCACGGTTTTTTACCCTTGTCTCTCTAAGTCGATTTTGACGTTTCTCGAACCAACTATTAGCAAGGAATTAGACAATGTCATGTCTCAGGAAAATAAGTTGACATTATGACATTCCATTCATAGAATAATTATATAATTCTGTGAAAACGTAGAAATACGATTTATTATTGAAATTTTGAAAAATCATATCTCCGAAAGTATTAGCTTGTTAGAGTTAAAAATGATATCATTGGATTCTTATGATAAAACTGCTTATTGAAAAAAATTTAATTTGGAATTTGTTTTGTAAAAAAAAAATTTTTTTTTTGTTACTCCGAAACCATTTGTCCGATTTTGCCCAATAACGAAAGTAAGCCGAGATATTTATCTCCCAAACCTACTCTGAAAATTTCAACTGTCTAGCTCATTCCGTTCGAGAGTTATCGTGCCTACGGCCGACCGGCCGGACAGAATGAATTTCGACCACGGATTCTTGATCAGTGAGTCGAACCAAATCGTTTAAGACCATTTTCATCGAAAAATTCGAAAATTACAGACATTTGGGCAAATTGATAAGCACTCAGTTCCGAGGAACTAGAGCGCCAAAAAGAATAAAAATCGGATAGTTTTTTCAATGCAGAATGAAGAACCTTTTGACATAATAATCATGTGCATCTCAATATATCTTAGAACTTAAGTTCCTTATCCAAAGCCATTGGAGAATCAATCAAGGTGTAAAAGCCCATAAGAAACTCACTTTTCATTTATAGAATCCATATTGGTTATTGAATAATTTCATTAATATAATGTTAATATGTATATACTGTTATTATTATTACTTCGTCAGTATAAATTATTGAGAGGTTTGTTGAATGATGGAATATTATTTTGGATGAAGAGTTAATTTAGCAGTGTTTAAGCAGACTTATAATTTTTGTCTTAATTTAACTTGGAAACTGATAGCTTGTAAAAGATATATTCTTTTTGCAATGATAATAGTTGAAGTGTTTATTTTTCCACAAAAAATTTATGGATTTCAATTGCAACTAAGAACAGAAAAGATTATTTGCCATTTTCCTATGAATTGTCGTTTTAGTATTGTAAATTATATTGAAAAACTTAATTATTTAAAATTCTATTTCAAACTTTGATTTGCTTATTTCGTAGAGCTCATGAAGGAAAGAACTAATCAAAGAAAACCTTCACTGAAGTGCTCTCTCAAATTTACAAAATTTTTAATTTAATGTCTCTTCAAATGTATAGTCGTATATCACCGGAGTTCTTCCACAACTGCTGCCAGGTTTAAATGATGTGCCTTCTTCATTTTTCCTAAGAATACTCGAAGAAACCATTCTATCATTCCTAAGCTAAATTTATTAGTTAACTAATAAAAAAAATGACTGCAGGAAAGCTAAAATTCAAACATTTGTAGGTTTTTTTCAATACTATTTTGAGGACCGATCAATCTCATTTTTAGCGAAGTGGGATTTTCAACATCCACAATTATCATTCTTGGAACATTGAAAATCCACACCTGACGCGTGAATCCAATTTTCAAGATCCATTTAGCGAGAACTTATGCTGAGGAGTCTTGAACGGACAGCTGATTGGTCCATTAGAACTACCTGACTGATTGAACGGCGAGGCTCACTTGGATTTTTGGCGCTCTTGTTCCTCGGAACAGACTGCTCTTATCAATTGGCCCAAATGTCTGTACTTTTTGAATTTTTGGCTGAAAATGGTCTCAAACGATTTGGTTCGACTCCTTGATCAAGAATCCTTGGTCGAAATCGATTATGTCCGGGCGGTCGCTTTTCCGTTAACACGATAACTCTCGAACGAAAGGAGTTAGAGGATTTAAATTTGCAGGGTAGGTTTGTAGCGTAAATATCTCGGACGAGTTCGTTAACGGGCGAAATCCACCAAGCGGTTTTGGAGTTATGGCCGTTTTTATGAATATTTCCGAAACCGATCACTCGATCTATCTGAAATTTAGCATCAAATTGTAGAATAATGACCTTTATACGCATGCGAAGTTTTGTATTGATCGGATTGCCGTAAAATGTAAAAAAAAATTCATTCTAACATTTTTTTTCAACAACAAATCTCGAACAGAATGAGCTAGGCAGTTGAAATTTTCAGAGTAGGTTTGAGAGATAAATATCTCGGTCAAGTTCTTTATGGTTTCGGAGTAACGAAAAAAAAATTTTTTTTGTAACTTACATATTTCAAATAAATTTTTTTTTAAGATGCAGTTTCTCCATAAAAATCCATTGATATCATTTTCAACTCTAACAAGCAAATAATTTCGGAGATATGATTTTTCGAAATTTCAATAATGAATCGTACTTCTATGTTTTCACAGAATGCTATAATTATTCTATCTATGAATTCTCAGATTGCTCATTTAATTTTGATAAATAACAACAAATATTGTCAAATTTTGAACAAGAGCGCCAAAGCTCCTGTCCACAGGGCTTGTTACAGAAATAGAACATTTTCAACAAAAGAAAAGTTGCAACAATATTTCGAAAAACACTATTTAACGGTGAAAGATATCATGCGGTTTTCGCCAATGAGATTCTCATGAAAATTGACACCGACAACAGTTTTCGTCTATCTAGTACAGAAATAGGACAACCCTGTACAGTTCTGATAGCTGATGCATCACTCGACGAAAATGCCATTATGTATGTCAATTCAATATAAATTAAATCAAACTACAAGTGCAAAACAGCGTTAATGCGTATATTGAATGCACTTAACTGCTTATTTGGCGGTAAAGTGACCGGAACTCGACCTACCTACTTACGCATTTGACCTCGAAAATATTGTACATGAACGGAGAAGCAACTGGAGATCTTGCTTATCGAAACTGGGAACGGAATATGGGTCGCGACAAATGATGCGCTGATAGTCAGTTGCAGTGCATTGTTATTCGTAACAAAGATAGAGCAATACGTTATTGTCATTTCTTGATGCCATAGACCACATTAGTTAGGTGAGGTGGGAATTTTGAATTATACCCTTATTACACTATGCCTTTTTGCGCGTATGTTCTGGGGAACATCGCGTTATCATTTTGCCCAAATGTCCGTATCATTCGAATTTTTTTACGAAAATGGTCTCAAACGATTTGGTTCGACTCCCCAATGTTCGAGGTCAAATTTGATTCTGTCCGGCCGTCTGGCCGTTGCCACGATAAGTTGAGAACGGAAAGAGCTAGCGACTTGAAATTTTCAGGGTGGGTGGCGCATCTCAATACACCGGACAAGTTCGTTAATGGACATAATCGGCCCAATGGTTGCCGAGTAATAATTTTGTTCAACCAATATAGATCCGATCGAATTGAAACTTGGTGAATAGTTGTAGAATATAAACCTAAGCACGTTTGTGAAATTTTGTAAGAATCGTATCGCTAGAAAATTATAAAAAAATTATTGAAAAATATTTTTGTTGTCACGATAACCTGAGAACGGAAAGAGATAGCGGCTTGAAGTTTTCAGGTTAGGTTGTGCATCTGAATGCGACTTTTTAGTTTGTTTATAAGCATAATCGGCCAAACGGTTTGAGAGTTATAGCCATCTGAAATTTGGTTGTTTTTTGTTCCTCATTAACTCAAAAAATACAAAACCGATTGAATTCAATCATGGTTATTAGTTGTAGAATGCCAACGTGAAAATTCTTGCAAAATTTCGTGAGGATAGTATTTGTAGAAAATTTTAAAAAAATGATTGAAAATTGAAAAAAAATTCTATATATCAGTAACTATTCGTCTGAAATGGCTGAAATTTTGCAAGAGCCTTTAGAACCTAACTCTACTGCCAAGTTTCAAGTTTTAACACGATCGGTTAAATATTGTTGGAGATTCGAGCAGCCTTGTGTGAGTTCAGTAGATGGGTGGCCGTTGCCTCGATAACTTTCGAACGAAAGGAGAAAGGGACTTGCAAATTTCAGGGTAGGCTGCGTATCCAAATGGGAGAGTTAAGTTCATTTTTGGCATAATCGGTCAAACGGTTTCCGAGTTATACCCACTTGGAATATTATTTCCTTGATAACTCAAAAAATGAAGATTCGATCGAATTGAAGCTTGGTAACTAGTAGTAGAAAATCAACATAAAGAAGTGTTTAAAATTTTGTATGGACCGTACCCCTAGAAAATTTGAAAAAAATTACGAAAAAAAAAATTTTGTAAGAACCGTACCCCTAGAAAATTTCAAAAATATCACGCAAAAAAAAATTGGTTCAAGCACTGACGTGAAGTCAGGAGCTTTTGCGCGTATGTTCTATTGTCCATTCTTCTGTATTGGACACTCTTAATCGAATTTACCATGGTAAATTATGTTGTCCATTCTCCTGCATTGGACACTCTTAATTCAAATTTACCATGGTAAATATCAATTTTCATTTCTATATTTGCGCCTATTGTCATGGCTATTTGTTGGTTGAATTTCCCCCCAAATGAGTGGCACTATTACACCGTACTTTTTTCGCGCTTGTTTCAGGCAGTAATTTCAGAGCTGCAAACATTAAAGAAATTGACATATTTACCTCCAAGTTCTTGTTTTGTTCGTATATTTTTAAAACAATATCATAGTGTTTTAAGAATGTCTGAAGAAACGTTTAATATGCTACTACATAGAGTGCAAATACACATACAGAAAATAGACAATATAATTCCAAAAAGCATTTTTCCAAAAACCAAATTAGTAAATTACTTTGCGATACCAGGCTACTGGTGAAAACTTCATATTGTGATAGCCATCACAAATTGTCTGGCCTTCGTAAGTTTAGTTAGTTTACGTCCTCAGAATAATAAACATAAATTTATTATTGAATTTACGAAGGCTGCGATTCAAAGGATAGAATAAACTAGGTTATGTTGAGACGTCAAGTCAGGCAGATAAATATTGTGTTGGTAGACATGACATTTCGACAAAAAGGCTTGAAATCCCCACGATTCAGGGGGAACAAATAGAACCAGTTCTATTTATGTTCAAGCCTGAAACAGTCCACAAAATAGTCCCGGGCGCATGCGTATTTCTTCAAGATTTCAGGCGCAGTCAGTCAGGCTGACAAATAGGCACGAAAAAGGCATAGTATAATAAGGGTATTACGATCCATCCTAGGATCCGAGCACTGAATTCCCCATGCATTTCTTATGGACCTAAAATTTACGCGAATCTCTCGTCTCTTTTTTGATACTTTGGCTAATCTCTGAATATTTATTTCTCTGTAAACAGATTCAGTAAACCTTTGTCAACAATCTGGAATTAAGTTTTCATAACAAAATTGTATATTTCCAAAATAATTAATGAATATCAAAGTGTTTAGCAAATTCGTTGGACGTATGTCTTGGCTCACTCGAAATCAGTCAGAAATAATAACATAACCCTAAATCGGCCATGTAATGACGCACAACAGAAGTCATCTACGACATATAGAAATCTTTCGAACTACACTCGTTTCAATATTGATTTAAGGATATATAGCAGTAGATTTTGATGTGGAATGAGCATGAAAATATGCACTAATGATGAAGGTACCCAATATTTGATGTCTCTGTACTAACATTATCTTTTAAATAGGGTGGTTTCATCTCAAAATTGCACCTCCATAAGACTCCATGTTAAAAAATTTGAATATGGATCTCCCGCCAAGAGATTCTAACCTAACTAATGCTGTCTATAGTATATGCTTGCGCATCGCGATATTGCCGATGTTTAATACTCTTTGGAGACTTGATCTTTGTATTATTTCGGATATTAGTAATTGAATATAATAATATTTTTCGAAACTTTCGATGAAATAAATTTGATTGGTTGATAATTTTGGGGGAAGCGAAGCTTCCGTTTCTTCCATGCACCGCCGGTCGCCCCTGCTTTCGACCTATCCTTTTCTGGACTATTCCAATCTTTTAAAACTGATTCAGAAAATATGCGGTATTTTTGCGCGCTTGCTCCCCAAGGAACAGCGTGATATCATTTTACCCGGATGTCTGCATCTTGGAATTTTTTGCCGAAAATGGTCTCAAACGATTGAGTTCGACTCACTGATGAATAATACGGGGTCAAATCCAACACTGTCCGCCCGTCCGGCCGGCAGGTCCGGCTGTTAGCACGATACGTCTCGAACCATTACAGTTTTGCTCATGCACAACTTTCAACCCCTACGAACCCTTTAATGGAGAAAAAATGAGGGGAAACTGTATGGTCGACTTTCATTCGGTGATAAATTTCATCAGGTACCATCGTCTCAAAGTAAATGAGCCATGACAAAGTGTACATACTGAAAACCTCTTTGAACTAATTATTTTTCAAGAAAGAAAAATGTTTACTTGAAAATTTCTCACGCCTGTAAAGAAGATACAAAGACCTTGCCAAAAAAGTACCACAGGACCACCTTTCCCTATTTAAAAATTTAGATAATCATTCCATATGGAAAACCGTTCGAAGTTAGTCGCGATCATTTCGACTCTCGAAATTATAAGTTTTTCCATATATTGACGAAAAATATTTGGTGGAAAAAACGCAATTTCAAACTAAAATCAAAGTGGTTTGATTTTTGCGAACATTCTACACAAAAAAACAACGTGAATAATTACAAATTGTAATTATAAACAAGGTAAATTTGTTGAAAATTGTTTGTGATTGAGACATCTGGGCATCTGGCAGAACTGATAAGTGGAGTCAACAGATAAAATTCCATAGGCGTCCGGTTGCTTTTTACTGCGTTAGTATGGGAGGAAAAAGTAAACCACAAAAATGCAAAGCTTGCATTAAGGCATTGGGGAAAACTCTACCCAAAGTTCGCTGCAATGGAGAATGTAAATCTTGGTACCACGCTACGGAACAGTGCACCTCTCTACCAGACAAAGAATTAGTGCAAGTTATCCAAAAGAAAAAACTCTGGATATGTCAGGTCTGTGCCGGAACAGAAGAAAGTGAAGAGTCTGAGGAGGAAGAAAGTGAAGAGGATAGTGGTGATAAAAGAAACAGAAAAAACTCGCCAAAAAAACAAAGAACAAGTTTTGGTGGAAATAAATCCTTGAATACTGAAAACAAATTAGATACACTATTGAAACAAAATGAGAAAATACTGATGAAATTGGAAACGATTGAAAGGGAAAACAAGCAGATGAAGCAAGAACTCAGAGAAATAAAAGAAGAAAATCTTAAGCTTAGAAAAGAGGTAGACATTCTGAAATCTCAAAAGGAAACTATTAAACAAGACTCCTTGAAAAATAATATTATCATTAGTGGACTTCCGCTAAATGAAAATACACATGAAAAAGAACTAAACAGTTATGTACTTGGAATTACAAAAAAATTGGGTATCACTGCTACTGAAGAAGAATTTAAGTGTATCAAAATGGTCAGAGAAAATTCTAAACTCGTGAAGGTTATATTGTCAAAAACTGAAATAAAAGAACTTATAATGCAGAAGAAGAAAAACAACGACCTGAATACGAAGCAAATAGGACTATCAACTAATCAGGTAATATATATTAATCACGATATGACGCCCCAAAATCAATTATTATTAAAAAAAGCTAGGGAAATCAAAAAGTTAAACAAGGTTAAATATGCCTGGTATAACGATGGGAAAGGTTTTGTTAGAAAAACTATAATCCTATAGTCCTATAATAAGAATTAAGTCAGAAGAAGATTTGATTAACCTTAAAAAAAACTAAAAAGTACAAATAAAAATGAAAAATTACACATTCTCTACTTAAACATACGCTCAATACGAAAAAAAAACAAATTTGAAAACCTACTCTACTATGCATCAAAATTTAATAACCCACATATCATAGCTATAACGGAGTCATGGCTGAAAGAATCTGAGACTGCATACTACAATATTGAAAACTATAATGCCGTTCATGATTGCAGGAAATCGAGAGGAGGTGGAGTAATTATGTACATCAGACAAGAACTTAAATATGAAATTTTAGAAGTTGAAAAACTAGATAAAATGAACGTTTGTGCTGTGTACTTGCCTAAATATAAAACGAACATTCTTAATATCTACCGTGCTCCAAAAAACAACGTGCATCATTTCATAGATTGTCTGGACCAATTACTGAATAAAAATTGCATAATTGTTGGGGATATGAATTTGAATGTAGCTCCTGATAATAATACTAATGTAGTGAAAAAATATAAAAATTTTGTTGGTCTAAATTCATATATGATTCAAAATATAAATAAAAGGAATATCATAACAAGAAGGAAAAACTCGGTGGGTACAATAATAGACCATCTTATAACACACAAGAACAAGAAGTGTTCTATAAAATCATATGATACTGCAATATCTGACCACAAATTACTAAATATCAAAATCAATTTTAGAAACAAACTACCTAATGTAAAAGAAATAAGAACAATTGAAAAAGTGGATTACGATAAATTACGTGAACTTCTTCAGGGTGAAATGCAAAATGTAGAAAGTATCGATAAACTGGATAAAGTCATTTCAGAAACAAAAGCACAGTGTACTTCCTTCAAAGCAATCAAAATTTTAAGGAATAATAATTGGTTCAACTACACAGTTCAAAATTTAATGAAAAAACGAGATAAAGCTTACAAAAAAATGAAAAAACATCCTAACATTGAGGAAGATAAATATCAATTTGACACACTAAGGAAAGAAACCCACAAGGCAATAAAAAATGCAAAAAAAGACTATCTAAATGCAAACCTACAAAAAATTGGAAATGACACAAGGAAAATGTGGAAATTATTGAATAGCACAATGAACATCAAACCAACAAGCTCGGCAGATATTTACAAATTGAAGCTTAATGATAAAATAATAACATCCAACCATGAAATTGCTTCTTCATTCAATGAGTACTTTACAAATGCAGCAATAGATCTCCAAAGTCAGTTACCCTTAATGCCTTATGTTGATAATGAAAATATAATTGCTGACAAATGTATCTACCTCAAGAAATGTACGGAATCTGAACTGAGAACAATTGTATTTTCTCTGAAAAACTCGCCATCAAAAGGATTTGATGAGATATCCTCATATAATATAAGAGAAATATACCATACAATAAAAGACAAATTATTGGAACTGATAAATGAGTGTCTTAATGTGGGTGTTTATCCGTCCTACATAAAAATAGCCAAAATATTACCTGTATTTAAAAAAGGAAAGAAGGAAGACATCAGTAATTATCGTCCCATTTCAATTGCCCCAATTTTATCAAAAATAATAGAAAGAGTGATTAAAGATAGACTCATCAAATTTTTTGAACTCTCCCCACAACAATACGGATTTCAAAAATCAAGCTCAACATTGGGTGCTACGACCGACTTGATAGAAAGTATAATTGAAAAAACGGACCAGGGCTATTATGTGACGACGGTATTCATTGACTTGAAAAAGGCGTTTGACACAGTGGATCATCAAATACTCCTCAGGAAGCTTCATGATATGGGCATTCAGGGTGCTGCTTGGAGTCTTCTGAAATCATTCCTAAAGAACCGACAACAATATGTATTTGTCAATAAAACAAAAAGTCCTAAGAAAAATGTTAGATGTGGTGTACCCCAAGGATCGGTCCTCGGACCACTACTCTATTTATTATATGTGGAGAGTCTTGGTGAGATTGATCTGAGTGCAGAATATTATATGTTTGCCGATGACACAGTCTTGGTATTTTATGAAAAAGACCTCAAAAGCCTACAGACAAAAGTTAATAAGAATTTATCCGAATTTTACAAATGGCTGTGTCGAAACAAACTGGTAGTGAATGAGAATAAAACTATGTACATGATCTTCAAACCAAAGCGAAAAGAAAAATCACCTATTAATCTCGACTTCACGATAAATGGAAAAAACATCAGAAAAGTAACACAATACACTTACCTTGGCTTGGTTATAGATGAAACTTTGAACTGGGAAAAACATATTGACATGATCTTTGGTAAACTGGCTGGATTAATAGCCTGCATGAAAAGAGTGGGCAACTGTTTTGATGTGGAGCACAAACTTTTGGTGTACAATTCACATATTAAAAGTGTCTTAACATATCTACTGCCAATTTGGGGAAATACCACGAAGTTTAATATAAATCGTCTTCAGAGGTTACAGAACAGAGCAGTGAAAACTATTTTTAATCTAAAATTTGAAACAAGAACAAATCTACTTTATGAACAATACCCAATTTTGCCAATTAAAAAACTCATAAAACAAGAGCTGTGTGCGTTGGTCTTCAAAATAAATAATAACTTACTGAAAACCAAGGTCTGCTTTGAACAGTTTTCACACGACTATGAAACAAGACACAGGGACAAATTTACCTTAAATAAAAACATCCGTTCAAACTATGGCAGAAGAAGACCAAGCTTCATAGGACCTCAACTGTATAACGAACTGCCAAAAACCATCAGATTATCTAAGACGTTCCATTCTTTTAAAAAAAAATTGAGAATTTATCTTGAAAATTGTTGAATTTATTTTAAGTTTTTACTATGAATATAAATTTGAATTTATGTATAAGAAGTTTATATCTGTGATGACAACTTATGTTGATTAACAGTATTATCAATAAATAAATAAATAAAATAAATAACTTCCAAACTGGGCAAATTATTTCAGTTGTTTTCCAACGTAAAATTCACATTTGGTATACATTCGACTTCGGTTACTACATGTGTTTTATCTGATTATTGCGATGGCTAGCATATGTACAAGGGCAAATAATTTAAATATGGACGTGTATATACGGAGGCAATTGAATAAATGGGTGAACGATGTGTGGAATTTTAAATGGTTTTTCAAAATTTGTCTGAAAGTTGAGAGACTGGGAAGGAACTCGATGACCATATTACCACCTCATGTCAATTATGTGAGTGTACAAGCCAGTTTCGAGGAACTAGCGTGTCCAAGAGTGGAGTGTCTATAACGTGGTCCTTGGGTCAATTTTTCTTACCCCTTTCGAGCATTTTTAGTTATGCGCATGAGCAGACGAGAAATGATTTAACTGCTGGAGTTTTCGTCTGAGGAATAACTATATTTGGAATATCTATATTAAATTACATTCGAATTTGAAGAATAGGCGTAAGCAATTGCATTCCTAACGGGGGTCCCCTAACCGAATTTTTTTTTATTTCGACCTACGGTAAAACTAATAACCAGACTGTATTATTAGACAGAATTGTCAAAGAAACTTAAAAAAATATATAAAAGGACTGACGTGAAGTCTAATTTGAATTGAATGATGAGTCCTTCAAGCTCAGTGGCTAGAGCGAGCCGGACATCTAGTCAGGGGGTATAGGACACCATTCACTGCCGTGTCGAAAATTAACAATGCTGGCTCAAGAATACAGTAACAAATTTGCAAAGAAAACAAATGACTCTCCTTAGTTGCATAAGCTCCTATGAGCTTTTGAGGGATCTCCTTGGGGAAGACCTAGGAAAGTTAGTATAATCATAATAATGTCTATAGCAGGAGCGCCAATGCTACCTCAGAAATTCGCAAAGAGATTGAGCTTTTGAACACCCACAAAGCACCCGAATATGATTTAATAACAGCTGAAATACTTAAACACCTACCAAAAAAAGCTGTGGAGTTAATAGGAAAAATATTTGATGGCATGTTGCGGCTGTGCTACTTCCCCATTCAATGGAAACATGCTCACGTAATCATGACCGAGAAACCTGGAAAAGACCCTTCAGAAGTAACATCTTATAGACCAATAAGCCTCTTACTTATTTGAGAGACTACTCCTAAACAGAATTGTATCCGCAGACATTCTACGAAACCTGAGCCCTGATCATCAGTTTGGATTTAGGCAGAGACACTCCAAGATCCAGCAGTGTCATCGGGTTGTTAACAAAATAAGAGAAACTCTAGAAAACAAAAAAAGTGCTCTTCAGTCTTACTTGACATTGAACAAGCATTTGATAGAGTATGGCATACTGGTCTCTTATATAAAATTAAAAAACACATGTCAGACCAGCTTTTCCTGCTCCTTAAGTCGTACCTGACCGATAGGTATTTCCAGGTGAAAGTGGATGAGGCACTCTCAGATTTTCATCCCATACAAGCTGGAGTCCCACAAGGTAGCGTACTAGGTCCCATTTTGTACCTCATTTTTACTGCAGACATCCCACAAACCAACGACACCTTGCTTGCTACATTTGCAGATGATACAGCTATAATGTCAACAAACGCTGATCCAACAGAAGCACCGCACAAGCTCCAATTACACCTGGACTTGCTACAAAAGTGGTTTGTGAAGTGGAAGATCAAGGTCAACAATAGCAAATCCGCACACATCACCTTCACTCTGAAAAAGAGCACTTGCCCCCGAGTCTGTTTCAACCAAGCCCCAATTCCTGTGAAAACAGGAGTCAAGTACCTTGGACTCCACCTGGATGATAAATTAACATGGAAAAGACTTATTAAGGCCAAAAGAAGACTGCTAGACCTCAAAGTTAAAAAAATGTATTGGCTTCTGAAGAGAAAATATCAACTATCCTTGGAAAACAAAATTTTAATTTACAAGTGTATATTGAGACCAATATGGACATATGGGATCGAGCTCTGGGGATGCAGTAAGCCAACAAATACAAAAATCCTCCAAACATTTCAATCCAAGACCCTGAGAATGATGTCTGATGCCCCATGGTATGTGTCAAACAAAACTCTGCACAACGATCTAAACGTACCCTACGTAACAGAGGTAATAAAACAATTCTCTACAAAATACGAGACACGCACTAACGATCACGAAAACCCTCTCATCAATTAATTATTGCACACCAACTATCCAAGACAACTAAAGAGAACCTGGCCAGAAGATCTGAGTATATGAAACGCAGTAATCCGTCGCTGGACGGTACCTGTCTCAAGTCTTTTACTTACATTAAATTTACTTATTACTTATTGAGTAGATTGTAAATTTGCATTGAATGAATAAATAAATAAATTGAATGAATAAATAAAAAATGCTTTTTTCATAGTGAACTCAATATGCATCAACTATAGACATGATTATGATTATACTGACCCTCCTAGGTCTTCCCCAAGCAGATCCCTCAGAAGCTCCTAGGGGCTTGTGCGACTAAGTAGAGTCAGTTGTGTTCTTTGTCGACTTTGTTACTGTATTCTTACGCCAGCTTAGGCACAGCACTGTTCATTTTTGACCCGACAGTGAATGGTGTCCACTACCCTCTGACTAAATCTCCGGCTCGCTCTATCCACTGAGCTTGAAGCACTCATCATTCAATTCAATTTAACTAGAGTGAACAAGCGCGCCAAAGAGTACTGACTTCACGTCAGTACTTTTTTATATTTTTCAATAAATTAGGGGAAAAACAATAATATTTTAAATGTAAATTAAGTACATATCACGAAATACAACAATATAAGTCAAGTTTTATTTCAGATTGGCCTTCTTAATACATCAATCAAATATAAGGCTACTTGGTTTCAACAATATTTTGCAAGTGCAGTTCATAAAATCCAATGGGCTCCTTATAAGGATAAGACTTGTTTGTATGCAATTGGAAAAGGAAATTTGGTGTGTTTTGATCCAGATGATACTAAAGAAGGTAATTTTGAAATCAACTGTAGTTTTATTATGAAGATTCAATTTAATTCATTTCAGAACCGAAAAGAATACAACTATCATCTGACATTGTACCCTATTATTTTTCATGGAAACTTGACATGTCATTGATGTTGGTATCAACAAATTGTGGGAAGATTATTTGTTATGATTCAAATTTAACTGTTAGGGCAACTTACTACAATAATAAGAAAATAACCTTGATGGTCTGGCACCCAGACTCAGAGGTCACCACATCACCCAGATCATTCTGGGTAGCCACGGCATTGGATAATGTTGTGTATATCTTCGATTTTGCTGAAGTCATGGAGAAAAAGGGTGAGAATTATTTAACTTGATTGTGTAACTTTCAGTCAAAAAATATTTGTAAGTGATGATTCCGAAATTTCCACCAATGAACAGTTCTTAATTTTGTAATTGACAAGAAAATTGTATGTGTTTAAGCTTTTACATTTGAGTTTATGTTCACTCCATGTGGTAAAAATAGGAAGCATTCTGTATAATTTGAACTTGGATGTCATTCATAATTCCACAATTGCGCGCATGTGCTGGGAACAGCGTGCTACCATTTTGCCGAAAATGTTTTCAAACAATTAGGTTCGACTCACTGATGATGCATGCGACGGACGAGTTCGTTTATGGGCATAATCGGCCAAACAGTTTCCGTGATTTCCTAATTTCGTTTTCCTGAGGATCGTATCACTAGAAAATTAAAAAAATATTATGTATCTCACCATAACTGGAGGACGGAAATAGATAGCGACTTGCAATTTTCAGGGTAGGTTCTGCATTTGACTGCGACATGTTTGTTAATAGACATCATCGGCCAAACAGTTTTGCAGTTATACCCATCTGAAATTTTGTTGTTATTTCCTCAATAACTCAAAAAAATTGGTTCAAGCACTGACGCTTTTGCGCGTATGTTCTATTGTCCTTAATCGAATTTACCATGGTAAATTCGATTAAGGGTGTCCAATACAGGAGAATGGACAATAGAACATACGCGCAAAAGCTCCTGACTTCACGTCAGTGCTTGAACCAATTTTTTGTTTCGTAATTTTTTTGAAATTTTCTAGCGGTACGGTTCATAAAGAAATTTTTTTTTTCGTCTTCTTTTTTTTTTTTCTAGTGGCATGGTTCCTACAAAATCTTAAACACGTCTTTATGTAGATTTTCTACTACTAGTTACCAAGTTTTAATTCAATCGAATCTTTATTTTTTGAGTTATCGAGGAAATAATATTCCAGGTGGGTATAACTCGGAAACTGTTAAACCGATTAAGCCCAAAAACGAACTTAACTCTCCCATTCGGATACGCAACCTACCCTGAAAATTGCAAGTCCCTATCTCCTTTCGTTCGAAAGTTATCGAGGCAACGGTCACCCATCTACTGAACTCACACAAGGCGGCTCGAAACTCCAACAATATTTAACCGATCGTGTTAAAACTTAAAACTTGGATGTAGAGTTAGGTTCTAAAAGCTCTTGCAAAATTTCAGCAATTTCCGACGAATAGTTACTGATATATAAATTTTTTTTTTAATTTTCAATGATTTCTCAAAAATTTTCTTGAAATACTATCCTCACGAAATTTTGCAAGAATTTTCGCGTTGGCATTCTACAACTAATAACCATGTTTCAATTCAATCCTTTAGTATTTTCCGAGTTAATGAGGAGAAAAAAACAATCAAATTTCAGATGGCTACAACTCTAAAACCGTTTGGCCGATTATGCTTATAAACAAACTCAAATGTCACATTCAGATGCACAACCTAACCTGAAAATTTCAAGTCGCTATCTCTTTCCGTTCTCAGGTTTTATTATTATTATATGGGTTGTACCGGGCAGACGAAACCCGCCCCTCCACTGCGACCAATCGGTCTATTGTGGCACACCTGTAGTATATAATCTATACTTCATCCACAAGCTCAAGTCTCTTGATAAGGGCTATGAGTCTGGTGGGTGAGAGCTTGTCCAGTTCCCTCAGTGTCAGTTTGTGAACTCCTAGTTCCTCCAATCTGATCCTGTCCCCAGCGGGGTAGTCACACATGATGTGTTCGATAGACTCTTCGTCCTCCAGGCAGAGTCTGCACTCGGAGTCCTCAGTCAACCCCAGCGTATTGAGGTGTTTCCTGAGGCCACAATGGCCCGTGTATACAGCTGTAAGGATTCTCAGGTCTACCCTAGAGAATTTGAGCCATTTTCTGGCTCTTTCAGCTGATTGGCCAGTAATTGTTGAGCGAGCATGTCTGTGTCCAGGTATGCTGCTCCAGATTTCTTGGACCTTTTGGTGCACCCATCTGTTGTTTTCCTTCGCCGCTGCTCTGAGAGAGATACCGCAGACCGGTTCAGGTCCAATGAGCCCCTTGGAAGCCCCCCGTGCCGCCAATGAGTTCGCCATCTCATTACCCTTTATGCCCGAGTGGCCCGGGACCCACAAGAGCTGCAGCCTGCAGCGCCCTCCAAGTTCAGCGAGTGTGGTCCGGCAATCCTGCACAAGCAGGGATTTTCAGTTGTATGAAGTCAAGGCCTTCAAGGCAGCTTGGCTATCCGATAGGATCTTGATTGATCCGTGAGCCCAACCTTTCTCAAGTATGAGCTTCGCACAGTGATCAATGGCGAGAATTTCTGCTTGAATGACAGTCGCAAAACTACCCAGGCTGTTGAATTCACCCCTAGCAATTCTGCAACCGCTGACTCCCGCTCCCACCCATTGGGTGGTAGCGGAGCCATCTGTGAACCAGCAGGGACCCTCAAGCAGTAGGGTCTCAGAGACGGCCCAGTCGTCTCTGCTGGGAAAAACGACTCGGTAGGGCCACTCTGTGTAGGTTCTTGTTGTAGATACGTCCGATCGCATGCCCATTATCTCGTTGGCCTCCAATTCAGCCTGCAGAGAACTAGGCACGTAGCCGATCGCATCTGGCCCATTGTGAGCCGTATGCAGAAGTCTGTATGTCGCCATCCGGGCCACGCTCCTGATCACCAGATGAAGAGGGGTGAGGTCCATTAGGCGTTCCATGGCTGCGGTGGGGGTGGAGCGAAAAGCCCCTGTCACCATCAAGCACGCAGATCTCTGAATTTTTGCAAGCTTCAGCTGAGACTGCATTTTTAAAGTATACTCCCACCAAGCAATGCTGCCGTAAGTGATTTATGGTCTCCGTTCTCAGGTTATCGAGACATAAAAAATATTTTTTAATAATTTTTTTTTAATATCTAGTGATACGATTCTCACAAAATTTCACAAACGTGCTTAGGTTAATATTCTACAACTACTCACCAAGTTTCAATTCGATCGGATTTATATTGGTTGATAACAAAATTATTACTCGGAAACCATTAGGCCGAATATGCCCATTAACGAACTTGTCCGTCGTATTGGGATGTGCCATCTACCCTGAAAATTTCAAGTCGCTAGCTCTTTCCGTTCTCAAGTTATCGTGGTAACGGCCGGTCGGTCGGCCGGCCCGACAGAATCAAATTTGACCTCGAATTCTTCATTGGGGAGTCGAACCACATCGTTTGAAACCATTTTCGTAAAAAAATTCGAAAGTTACAGACATTTGGTCAAAATGATAACGCGATGTTCCCCAGAACATACGCGCAAAAATACTAATCCGATTATTAGTTGTAGACTGCTGAAACGCAAATTTTTGCGAAATTTCGTTAGGATCGTTTCACTACAAAATTAAAAAAAAAAATTATTGGAAAATATTTCGTCATATTGAAGAATGGCTGATACCGTTGTCAATAAATCAACAAGTCCAGAGCATTCTGCCAATAGGTTTTTCATAATGGGTTCGTATAAGAATTATACTTATGCATATATTTCACAAAGCAAATAATGGGAGGCTTAACACGGCTCGGTTTAGTTGAATTTGTCGAGAGCTACAATGTACTGATGAAGGCCAAGACTTAGCCATAACTTTCAAACGGAAAGGGATAGCGACTTGCAATTTTCAGGGTCGGTTGTGCATCCAAATGGGACAGCTGGGTTCGTTTTTGGGCATAATCGACCAAACATATCCGAATGCAGGGACCTCAGATAATTGAAATCCCTCGATATGAGTCTACCTATAAGCTTACGGTTTTGGTTATTCGCATTCCTCCCGGGACACCCTGTTAATAGACTGTACAATGGCAATATATTAAAATACTTAAAAAAATGGTTTTGCATGTTTCATGATTCTGAAACACCTATTTGTCGAAGAAAAATCAGTTCAGCTTCTGTAGATCTTGCCCAGGAGATGATTCCATATATTATAG
This sequence comes from Halyzia sedecimguttata, assembly GCA_937662695.2. Classification (NCBI taxonomy): domain Eukaryota; kingdom Metazoa; phylum Arthropoda; class Insecta; order Coleoptera; family Coccinellidae; genus Halyzia; species Halyzia sedecimguttata. Next base: position 48,282,572 of record OW569415.2, read on the forward strand.
GCATATATATGATAGGCAGTCAGACAGCATCCAGCCCTACCATTCGAATAGTCCTCAATGCATAGCAGTAGCGTGCATTGATGATATTTGCTCGACACGACTCTTCCATTCGATATATATTACCAAAAATGGCAGGCCGTCAAACTGTTTCAATTTCAGTGTCTTGGTATTTCAGATTTTGTTGTTCCCATATTTCAGAATAATACAAGTTTCGTTTTTTTCAAATTGACCATGAAATTGATATTAAGGAACCATTCATTCATATTCTTAATTAACATCTTATAATTTTATAATCAGTAAGAAACCATTGATTCATTGAATATATCCAGATGACTGAAGAAGCAGAAAATATATCTGTGAAACGTCGGTTCAATTGACGTGCCAGTGTATCCCGAACATAGACCTTTATGATTTTCACAGATATCGATATATTAAATAAACACTTAAAAATGCAAATGTTGTGTGTCAGTTTAAAATAATACGACAAATCTAATTTAAGCAATTTCAACCACATTTCATTGCACCAACCTTCACAAATAAATCCGAACAACACAAACCACAAAATTCAGCGTGAATAGTATCAGATCTATGCCCAAATCTACCAAGCTCTAATTCCCAATGCCGATCATGTGACAGTCAGCTATAAGAATTTCGACCATATAGATGAGGTGCTACTTTCGCGGGAATCTAAATACTTGGCGAAAACGAAAACCTAATTTTATTCTGAGGAGACCTGTTTGGGTTACAAACAGTAACTTAACCCAAATTGTTACTGACCACCTTTCGCGGGTGATCCGGCTTTATACTACCTGTCCAATGGGCTCATGAACCTGCGCCTGCTAAGGTTTCTACCTGACGGGGGGGGAAGTAATTCTCCATGTTTCCGATATCGGGAATTTTTCTGTCACTAGAGAAAGTTGATAGGATACCAGAAATTATAAAGTCGAGGGTCTTGTTCATGAATCCATTATTACAAATATGCACATATCTAAGCTCTAAGTCATGCGATGACAAACCTGATTCGATCAAGTAACTATGTCGAATTGCCCCTGTCACCACATAGACGTCGTATTTCCCACTATAGTAGTGACTTATACATCTATTCTTTTTTTGAGTGAAACTGAATATCCATTGAGGTTGTCCTACTAATTTGTCTAAATACAATAATTATATATTCGTATACATATTTCATAATAGAGAGATTTACAGGCACTCTCAATATTGAAGATATAGTAAGAACAAAAATTGATGTACATTATGGAAATATAAAGAGCATGGCTTGGAATCAATTTGATGGTGATCAGCTGGTATCAGCAGGGGAAGATGGACTAGCTCATGTAATTTTTTTTATTGGTTTTTTTATCTCTTTAATTATTATTATTAAAACAGGTCTCTTGCATGTATCTTTTAATTAATATAGTCATAAGAATCCTGAAAAAGTTCAACCGCCGTCAAAAAATTCAATTTTCAACGAGAAAACGATCATTCAAATTTGGTTGTACATAATGGCTGTTCAAACGATCGAAACTTAGCTCTATCCGTGAGGTAAACCGTCATAGCTACTCTCACTCACTTCTCGTGTCCGTTTCACTTTAACACAGCCCTCTACAGAGAGCTCGTAGTCGGCATTGGCTGTAACAAGCAGATGATACATTTTGATTACGTTAGCCGTTATAGCAACTATTCAACCAGTCAGAAGCGTTTCACCTCATTTGAATTTGCTTCTTGATTTACCGATTTTCAATAGCGAAATATTCAAATTTTATGAACTATGAAAGTGGATGAGGGCATACATGATGATCTGGTATTGAAGTAGATTCAGAAAAACATAAATATATCGTACACACATGCAAGAGACCTATTAAAGATATGCCCAAAGAAAAAATACAAAAAAATTAAATGTAAGAAAAAAACAGAAACACAGAAATTATTATTAGTGAAACTTATTCATATTCCAATTCAATTTCTTCTTAGCTAATATTATCATAGAATATTGCATTTATATTTCCCCTGAGTTATATAATATTTCAGGTTTTGAATGTTTCAAATGGAACAGTATTGGCATCTTATTGTGATAACAGATTTCAACCAATCAAAGCTATCATGTGGAGCCCTATTCAGGAAGATCATCTAATAATGACGATGTCACGATGTGCAAATTTGATATCATGGAATCTATCGAATCATAAAGGACCGTTAAGCAGTGGTAAAAAAACAATTTTTGATTTGAATAATAACTCCAAGTTTTGAATAGGGAAAGCACAGGTAATATTTCTATTCTTTTTATTCAAGATGTCTTGAAAGAATGTGAAAATCATTTCAAAAACTCAAGGAAAATTAATTTACCTCCACAAAAGGATGAGGAAAATGGAAGAAAAGTGAAAAAGATCATCAAATCTGCCAAAACTGTAATATTGCCTGGATCAATTGATACTGAGGAGGAAAAGATAAAAACTCTGAGAGCATTCTTAGAGGAGGAAGGAACTGATAATTCAACAGAGGATTCGTCAAATTTCCAGAAGTTGTTTGGAACTAAGAATGATATTTTGAATGTACTTTCATGCAGTGGTGAGTGAGGGGAAGTTGAACATAGCACATAAGGTCCGGTGTTTCAATTGCGGGTTAACTCAAGGTGGCGTGTAACCCGAGTGATACGCATTCATGATTAAAGCTATGCGCTTCCGGAACTCGCAACCTTGAGTTAACCCGCAATTGAAAAACTGGACCTTAATGTATTACCATAAATTATTGTATGTTTGACCTAATCTTCTATTGTCCTCATCTTATCAGCTACAGCATACAATGAACATTTCCAGTATTATGAAATATTTTTATCACATGATGTTATGAAGAACATTTTGTGACAATGTTACCTGTTAACCATTGATTCACCTTAATTTTCAGAAACTCATTTTTAATTCAATATCGAAATCGTGATTTCAATTCTGAATTCAAATGCTGACGTCGGTGTCTTCTTGTGATATGATTGGTTGAAGTTTGTAATGGCCAGAATAAAGCCAAGAGATGTCTGAGACGCTCTAGTCACTCTAGTTAATAATTTAACCAAAAAATATCTGCTGATGTGGCAAACATGTATGAAATTCAACAAAAATATAATTGTCAAATTTAACATATGTCTAAGATCTCTGAAACAATGGTGTATCATATCTCTAACCTGGAAAATATTGTGTCAAAATAAGGGACATCGCTAGAAGTTCAGATGACGTCCATCCTTTTTCAATAACGTTCACATCGTTTTATTTGTTAACTAAACCTAAAAATCACTTGACTGAGTTTAAAAATTTCCGAATTATCTTTCAGAACTAACCCACATAAGTACACAGAAATTTGAAGCTGCAGCCACTGTGTCTCTTTTCAAAGGAGATTTGCAGAGCCACATAGTTGAAGCTATAGAACAATATAGAGTAACACCACTTTTGATTTCTCTGGCTCCATCAGTCTCTATGAGGTAACCAATAGCTATTTTAAACATATTAACCACCTTCATGTTGGGTTTCACGAAGCTTCGATTAGCTTAATCGAGGATTTAATTCGATGGTTGCATGAAAAATAAACTGAAAATGGACAAAGAATCGCACTAATTCGGCAATGAAGAGCTGTCAAAGCTTTGTGAAACCCAATGTCTCAATATATTACTTTATTTAATGCATTTTTGATGATATCCAAGAATGAATCGTCAAAAATAAATTTGTCAAATTTATTGTCCAAAATTCTCTGAATACGATGTTGAAATTAAATTGAATCTTCAATGTTACTCATTTATACAGGGTGATTGTTTGAAACCTTACATTAGAGATTGGAAAATCGTATGGTTCGGAAATTTTGGTGTGATCTTTCTAATGAAAATATTCTCGAAATGGCGCAACTTCCGGAAATACCGGAAGTCGACATACTCTCTTATTTCAAATATGACTACATATTTTTAATTGCTGTTTTTTAATTCAGCAGCTAATTTTCGATGAACTTTCTTCCGCATTCCCTATACCTAAGTGCAGCCATTCTTCAGATATCATTACGAATATTTTTTTTTTACATTTTACGTCACGGTTGAAGTCATCTACCGTCGTCACCTTTGTAGACACAGCGCTACAATTGCGGAGATGCGCAGCAGAAGCATTATTTTTTGTATCGCAATTTTGCAAAATGATATAGCATCTACAGGGTGTTCGATTTTTAATTTCCATTCAAGTCAATTTCAAAACACAAAAACTCGATTTTTTCAAATACGATGAATTAAGCATCAGTCATAAATAGCATTCCCTATACCTGTCTGACATGATTTTCGAGTTACTGAGGATATTTATAAAAGTTGAGAATTTGGTTGGAAATAATCGGAAAGCAAGCCTTGGAATAGAAAATTCTCACATTATACGTCCAAATAAATCGTAATTCTTGGTGTATGGAAGATTGAAACCTGCTAAGGTTCAATTGAACAAAAAGTAATTAAATGAATAATTGACTAATTCAATGATAAGCTAAATAAATAAACTAATAAATATGTTATGAATGCCGCATATGGTCTCCCCTTTCTTGTAAACATTGGTTGATCCTTTATAAAGATCTTCTGTACAAGCCTCAATAGACGGAATGCTGTCCTTACGAGTTCTTCCAATTCTTCTCTGGTTTGAACTGGACTCTGTATTCTTAATATGACCCCAGAGAAAACATCGACTGGCGTCAAATCGGGCGACCTTGGTGGCAACGCAAAGTGCCATTACGGTCAATCCAGCGATCCTCGAAATTCTGTGTTAGCTCTTGATCAACCCGAGTTGAATTGGCAGGAGCTCCGTCCATCTGGTTGAATTAATTTACCGGCTTCCCCTCGTACATGAGTTTTCAAGAATTGCATTTTTTCGACGTCAGCTTATGTACGATCTGGTTGAATAGGTCAGGAAAAGTAGGCCATTATTCATATTGGCCGTTGAATGTTGGAATTTGCAGCCTTGGTAAATTTTCCGGTTTGTTTTAGTTTGTTAAGGCAATGTCCTCTTGATTTTGGGTCAGCACTTCTCCTTTAGCATATCATTGTTTTGATCTGCTTGTATCAACATAAAGAGCAGATTCTTTCTGTTTATGGACCTAAGAATTGTTGGTGTTACCCACTCCTTTATTGCTGTGTTTTTTCTATTCTTTCTGACCCTTTTTGTATTCTGCCCTATACAATACTTGAGTCTATCAACAAATCCCATAATCGCAGCATTGACATCATCTGAACCATATACACACCTCCAAGTTTCCGTTTCTAAATCCATTTTAAGATTTGAGTGATCGACATACATTTTATAATTTCCAAGTTTTGTATCCTGTGGTATCTTATACTTATTGATCATTTTGAATGATAGGGCTATAGGGAAGTGATCTGTTATATCATTCTTTATAATAAATGATTTCATATCGTCAAAAACAGCCCGGCGTGACATTTTGACATGTATATGATCTAGACATGTTTTACTAATAGTATATACGCATAATAATAAAGAGTACTTCACCGATCCTTTGCACACCGTCCTGGACGATAAAGAAGCCGTGTTCGGGGGTGCAGTGTCCTTCCTTGAGGACTTGAGTCTTGTCTAGCGCTTCTGTTCCAAATCACATGTATTTAACAATACTCGTTCAATACCCGTTATCTCCTTCTGAATTTTCGATTGCTCAGGAAACAGGACGTGTGTATTTTCCTTTATTAGCTGTTGACTTCTGGTGACTGGAAATGGGGAACCTGGGGCGCTTTTTTGTTCTACTTCTACTACGTTTTCATCAGTTTCATTCTGTACATTCCTATCCCAATGCTCGGCCATATCATTCGATGTGTATTTTTCTCCATTTATATAAATGTCCCATCCTTTTCTGTAGGCTCTATAGTTTTTTTGTCTTGCCTATTTCAAATGCTTTATCAAAACCCTTTCTTTATGTCTGTCTTCCTCACATAAATCATCATTCACATAAATATTAGTACCCCTCAGTCTAAACCTATTTGATTTCACTACTGATTTGGCTAAATATGATGAGAACTTAACTTTAACAGGGGCATTTTTAGATTTCCCCAATTTATATATATTATTGATGTTTTCTAACCTCAAATCTGTGTGGAGCAGTTCATTGAGTATTCCAATAGTGGAACTGACAATATCAGGACCATCAACATCCAAGCAACTCACCACAATATTGTTTTTTCTTGATTTTCTCTTTAATCTTAGGATATCTTCTTCAATAACATCAACACGCTTCTCTACCGCGGATATTCTTTGCTCGGTTTTCTTTACGATCTCCCTTATTTCCTTCTTTAGTTCCTCCAATTCTTGCTTAAGGAATGCTGTCTGCCGCGCTAATTCCTCCTTAATAATTGCAACGATATCTGTTTCTGTCATATCTAATAAATCTTCTCTTGTATGGTGGACTTCAGAATCGGAATCCCACTGACAGCTGTGTACCGATAACAATGTTAGCAAGACTCCAAGATAATTTGGTGACTCGCGAATACTGGGCCTTTCGTCACCTGGTGGTTCAATGAAGAAGCAATCTCACCAATCAAACACTTATATCGTCCCTTGCCAAAAATACACTATTCACGTAATTTAGTTTCAAACTTCACTCGTTCAAAAATAACAAACATTCAAGACCTTTCTTATAGCGGACCATGCGAACGGATGCATGGTCCGCTACTTCGACTGGTCCGCTTCGACTACTACCACATACTCATACTACATATATTTCAATGTACCTTTTGCTTGTTAAATTTCCATCATAAATTACAAAGGCATATCGATTTCCCCTGAGCAGACAAAAAATTTTAAAAATGAAATGACGTTGAAAGTGATTTTCACGCTTGGAATGCGGGTTTGCATCAGACCAGTAATTAAAATTTCGTCTCTTGACTAACCCCTTTCTACTAAATTCAGTTTCATCTGACCAAATGACTTTCCACAAAAATAGTGGATCCTCTTGTATTCTTAAGCTAGTTTGACAAGGTGAAGAAATTCATGAATTTCTTCGCGGAGTTCTTCATGAAGTTATTTCATGAAGAACATGTAAAACCGGGTAAAACACAAACTTCACGTGAAGTTTCTGGACGTAAAACTCGATGAAGATCTTCACGAAATTAGAACTTGTTCTATTTTATCACCGAATTTCGCGTGAAGTCAGGGGTACCAACATCTGTTTCATGCCATAAATTATCGGAAAAGCTGTAAAACATAAACCGGTGGTAGTTGAGGTTGTTATTTGAAAGTTCTAGTTGCGTTTTGTGGTAGAATCGAACCACAGCTGCTTTTGTTGTCGTCTGGATATTTGCTAGTTTAGAACTTTACAGTTGGTATTACTGTTATTTGAAATTTATCTTCATTAATTTCTTTGGCCGTGTAAAACCACATACTTCATGAAGAAATTCGTGAATAAACTCAAGGTCAACTTTGCGACGAAATTCATGAATTTCTTCATCGTGTAAAACTAGCTTTAGGAGCATTCCTTCACAATATTCAATTCTTCTTGCATCATCTCCTGGTTGAAGTTCCTGCTTTGTAGTAAAGGAGTATTTGTGCATTTTATGTTTTATTAATAGTGTTTGAACAGTAGAATATGTTAAGCCCAGATCTACTATGCACTGAAATATCCTAAAGTGTTAACTTCATTTGTTAAAGGTTTATGACGAATATTTCAACATTAGCAGATTTTATTGTTCCCTATATCATTTCATCTATTTGGTGAAATTTTCTCTGATTCATTGGAGATGAGGGTATCTGTCATTTTATAACATTCTCCATGGATATAAAATAAATTCAAACCATCTGTGTTATTTTGTTGATTGTCTATTTTAAATATTTAACAATCACAATAATTGATAAGCAATATTGACAATTACTATTTATTTTGACGTTTGATGTGAGAATTGTTATTTCCAATGCTTGCTTGCCAATTATTTCTAAACGAATTCCCAACTTTTATAAATATCCTTAATAATTCGAAAACCATGGCAGATAAGTATAATGCTATTTATGGTTGATGCGTTGTTTAATTTTGCATCTAAATCGAGGAAAAGAGCAAAGCATCGAATTTGAAAAAATTGAGTTTTTGTGGTTTGAAATTGAATGGAAATTAAATTTCGAACACCCTGTAGATGCTATATTATTTTGCAAAAAATTGCGTTACAAAAATATAATGCTTCTGCTACGCATATCTCAAATTTTAGCGCTGTATCTACAAAGGTGACGACGGTAGATAACTTCAAGCGTGATGTTACAAATGTAAAAAATATTCTTAAAGTTGAAATATCTGAAAAACGGCTGCAGTTAGGTATAGGGAATGCTGATGAAAGTAAGTTCATCTAAAATTAGCTGCTGAATACAAAAAGGCAATAAAAAATATGTATTCGTGTTTGAAATAAGAGAGTATGTGTCAACTTTCCGGAGGTGGCTTCTAATGTATGGTTTCAAACAATCACCCCATATAAGAGGCGAAACGATCAAAAGTGTTCAGACATACACCTTTTGTCATTGAGCTGGTGATTAACTTGTTATTTTCTTGGAAGTTTATGGCAGAAGGCTTGCGAGACATATGCTGGTCAAGTTTCTGGAAAGCCAGATGCAGATCCTTTGGAAGTGACCCTATATTTCTTGGCCTGCCAGAATATAGAACGAGCAATTGAATATCTTTGTGAGAAAGAAATGTTTAAAGAAGCTCTTGCATTAGCAAAAGTCAGATTACCTCAGGATAGTGTTATTGTTGATGATATAGTTTTGAAGTGGGCTAAATTTTCCTCATATTGTGGAAACATGGAAACAGCTGCAGTCTGGTGAGTTCTTTATATTGATTCCCAAATGTATGAGAATGTTAGAAATATGAAGTTGCCAAAGAATAGCCAGATCTCTGCAGGTCTGGCAAGATTCTTTCTAGGTGGAACAATGCCTTACCCCTCTACGCCTACCATAGTCTCAATAATGTGTAAGAGATGAAGTGATCTTCCATCTAGACTCTTGTAACTAACGTCTGCAGAAGGAGATTGGATGATTTCCACAAAAAAGTAATGTCATTACGAAACAGCCTCTGTCCTTGCATGATAGACACACCGATCTCCTGAAAAACGATGTAAATATCATTAAACAATATGCAAAAGTCAGAGTGCCGAGGAAGTTGCTGAGCTTTTGGAGCACTTATTATAATTATTTCAGTTAGTTTCAGAATTTCTTTTATGAATTTTTAACAATGTTTACATCATTTTATTCAGGTTATCGATTCTGTCAATTTAATTCCTAGGTTTAAGGCTGATATAATTACTATCAGATTGCTATATTTCGAACACAATGGTTATTAATACGGCTAGAGTAAGGGAAGGTTGTAAAACAGCGGACTCCTGACCTGATACCTACACTCGGCCTAGGATACTACAGTGCTTCCCAACAGCTCCGCACCAAGAGGGACTTTTCTTTCCTATTAATATTTGCGAATTTTATTAATTACAAGAAGTTGGTGCATCAAAAATGATATAAAACTCGGCCAACTGAGACTTCCGGTTAGGGCGGAAATCGTCATTTTCAAATAAAAATGTCCATTATATCGAAAAATTCAAACCTTTTTTTAAACGCTTTAAGTAAAATTGTTTGAAATTACAATCTAGATCCATGTGCTAAATTTGAGGTCGAAAAACCATCGAACATATTTCTTTTTCGCTCATAACTCTTTTAGAAATGGAATAATTACCTAACGGATTATTTTTCAATGACTAGACGACATTACAGTTAGGAAGAATGTGATTGTAACTTGTAAATTTTATTTGAACTTGGGTTTTCGACATTTGATCGAATTTTCCCTCAAAAGTAGTTTCATTCTTGTGCAAAGTTATTCCATTCGTATTTTCGCCATTAAAATCTTTCAATTTCACCTTCAATTCACGTCAGAGAATCCCAAGAATGCAGATCTTGCTGCAAATTGCCAATTTATAGCTAGATTTTTCAATGAAATAGATTTTTGTCCTGGATATCCATCTAATTTCTATGGTCACAAGTCTGTAGAAATTCGAACAAATGTCGGAAAACTAAGTTCAAACTGAATTTTTTATGCTTTTCATGCAGACACTAATATTGTCTGGTCACCAAAAAAAAAATCTGTTCAGTAATTATTATTTTTAAGAGTTATATGTAAAAAATAGAAAAATATTTTTCTCGGTTTTCCGACCTGAATTTTTGCACATTGATCTGAATTGTAATTTCGAATAAGTTTACTTAGAGCATTTCATACAAAAAGTTCAATTTTTCCGAGGTAGTCGACATTTTTCTTTAAAACTGGCGATTTCCGCTCAAACCGGAAGTTGCAGTTGGCTGACTTGAAAATATTATTTTTAATCATTTTTGATGCACCAACTTGTTGTAAAAAATAAAATTGGGAAATATTAATATAAAAGAAAACTTCAGACCAATGGGCCGCATTAGTTAGGTTAGGCGGGAAATTTGAATCACGATCCATCCGTGGATCCGAGCACTGAATTCCCCATGCATTTCTTATGGACCTAAAATTTACGCGAATTTCTCGGCTGTTTTTAGATAATTTCTTAAGGTTTATTTCGGTTTAAATAGATTCTGTGAACCTTTCTCAACCATCTAGAATCAAGTTTTCATAACAAAATTGTATATTTCCAAAATAATTAATAAATATAAAAGTGTTCACCAAATTCGATTGACGTATGTCTTAGCTCACTAGAAATCAGTCAAAAATAATAACCTAACCCTAAATCGGCCTTGTAATGCTGCACAACAGAAGTCATCTACGATATACGGTAACCTTTAGAACTACACTGGCTTCAATTTTGATTTAAGAATAAATTGAAGTAGATTTTATTGTGGAAATAACATGAAAACATGCACTAATGATGAAGGTAGTCAATACTTGACGTCTCTGTACTAACATTCACTTTTAAATAGGGTGGTTTCATCTCAAAGGTGAAATTCCTTGTTAAAACATTTGAATATGGATCTCCCGCCAAGAGAATGATTCTAACCTAACTAATGTGGTCTATTGAATCAGAATCGTAAGACCACGCCCTCGACATTTCCCCTTATTGCGCTAAAGTAAGGAGAAGGATTGAAGTTAATTTATCCCTCGACATTCTGTCTTTATGTAATGTATGGAGTTTCCTTTGGTAGTTTACCTCTCACTCATATTTTTCTCCCTAGAACGAACTTGCAAGACCAGTGTATTGGGAATACACAGGCTGTCACTGTTAGAGCATATACAGAGTGTTTTTAAATTGATGCGAAGGAATTGAAGAGTTCTCTAGCTAAATTTAATGGGGCTCTTTCGTATAATTTTTGGCGCTCTGTTCAGGTGAACAGAGTACCTATCAATTCGTCCAAATGTCTGTATTTTTCGAATATTTGACCGGGGATGGTCTCAAACGATTAGTTTCGATTCACTGATGATTCATAGGTCAAAATTGATGCTGTCCGGCCAGCCGTCAGCACGATTACGATCGAAGGCAGTGAGTCCAAATCCGCTGGCTGTTCGTTAATGGGCAAAATCTACCCAGTAGTTTCAGAGGTATAGCAGAAATGATTTCCCAATAATTCTAAAAATAGTGATCTGATTGAATTAAACCGCGGTAGTTAGTTGAAAAATATCGACACGGAGACTTATGTAAAATTTTGTGAGGATCGCATGATTGGAAAATTAAAAAAAAATAAGATACCGTTGAAATCCTGAGAGAACCTTTAAAACCATATTTTACAGTAAAGTTCTAGATTTGAACTCGATCGGATCTATATTGGTGAAAATATTCCAACGATCGAGATGTACTGGTTCACTGGTTTTACACTCGACCAACGAAGCGTCAAGTGTCAACAGTTTTTAATTTTTGACGTTCCTGGGTTGTGTTCGAATATTAACTCCGTAGAGTAATATTAACTCCATTGCATTCGAAAACTGAAAGGTTGGGTAAATTTTACTCCATGACTATCGTTCGAAATGTCAGAGTATTCGACTACTAGTTCATTTTACTCCTGTCAAAATTGACATAACATAAATTTAATAGTTTTAATATAGATGCATAAAATACATGGTGAAGACACTCTTTGACATATTTTCGGCCGATTTGCGGTCCAAATACTGTCAAAATACAAGGATTTTGTTTTACTTCAGTTTTCGCCGATAGATGCCGGCAGTAGAAATTTTATGGAGAAAATTATCGACATGCCAAATTAAATTCGAATCTTTGTTTATTCTAGTTTCTTGTGGAAAGTGGTACCGTTTGCTGAAATTTAGTATTTTGAGTATTTTGTTCAACGTTCTTGTTTTCCGCGCCGAAAGTATGCCAAATGTTTGCTGTGTGAACTCTGAACGAGTATCCAGAACTATTTCAATCAAATACTATTTTTATTCCGAAAATACTTCGTTTTTATGCGAATATAGTTTTTTTAACAATTGTTTATTCTTGCCGCATCAGGGGCAGATTTCTTGTATCAAGATAGGTATTATTTATAATATTAATAATATTGAAAGATCGCTGATACCGTTAATTGTTAATAAATCAACATAGGAGAACGCTAAGACTTGTTGATTTACTATAATCTTGCCGGTTGATGAACATAAACTGTTTTGAAAGTTGAAACATTAAGGTATAACTCTATTAATTAATAATTATATTCATTATACAATTTAGTTATATATTGAGAAGGAATGAAATGACATGTTATGAAAACTAACAGTATTATTTGTCAACGATGAAAGGACTAGCAGAGAACAAATTTCAGAGCAACCACACAGTGTGATTTCATCAAAGTTGAATAGCTTTCCTTAAGCGTCATTATTTTTGTCGCTCTTATACTATAATATTATTTGTTTCAAGGATATTGTTACACGACAAGAATGGCAACTGGCTTCTAATTGAAAATTTGAAAATTTGTTTGTTCAAAATATTTTTCTAGTGAATATATATTGAATAAAAGATTGAAACGTAGTACACTACCCTCTATTTGATTAGTTTATCAATTTAAATAATCATTTTTCGATATTTCATCAGTATACTTAGTTCTGAATAATAGCTATCGAATCAAATATATTTTGCAATCTAATTGCTGAGAACATAAAAAGTTGTCAAGAGGGACTGGGTGACTGAAAAAATGCTGTATACATGAGAATGTTTTGATGATGTTTCAAATTATACATCGAAAATAATAAGTAAAATGATCAATTTAAATGAGCCTTACATGATAAAGGTAATTAATACATTTGAATATATATTCATTTCACAGATTTCTTCATTTACAGTTCCATTCAAAATGTTCCAAAGAAACTTCTTTACTGATAAATCCCTTATTTGACCTCATTATTTCTTGGCAAGATGAAATTTCTGTTCCAAATAAATGGGGTTTACATATAATGTCCGAACAGATGTCTGATTAATCAAAAAGTGAATTGATTTTTCAATAAACTGCTTTATTATATTCTTTTAGGCTGGTTTTCCTGTCACGCTGACGGTCGGCGCTGACGGTCAGCGCTGATCGGTCATCTCGGATCACGCTGATCACATTGAGAAATAGAAGGATGCTATTGTCTCTGGCTCACTGAATGTGGAGGCTTGTCGGCGCCAGCTGGTCAGCGGCGCCGACGCGCCGGCGCGTACGTGCGCGAATATAGCTCAGCGCTGACAGCCGTCAGCGCCGCGTGACTCGAAAACGCTACCTATAGCTACATACATATTGACCCATCAGCGCTGACCGTCAGCGTGACAGGAAAACCAGCCTTAATTTGGATTTACGAACTAGCAACGTTGGAAAGTGAACTTTGTCGCTTGTCAGTTTTCAATGTTTTCATTTATTCCCTTGTCAGAATCTTCGAATTCGACTCCAGCGGCACCATCGTTAATAAAGTGAAGTAGTACGTAAACTACGTGATTTGACAGTTCTAGGTCCGTTTTTCGGCCGAAAATTTTAACAGGAATTAGTAGGGAGTGTCCACACCTTATTATTCTATGCATCTTGGTTTTAATACTGCTCACAATATATAATTATGATTAGAGTTAAATAAATGCGAAGAAAACAATAATAATAGGTTCTTTCTTAAACCAACGAAGTCGCGATCGCGTTGCGGTCTCGTAGTGCTGATATACGAGCAGTCTAAGGCCGACGTACACCAGCACGACGAGACCGCAACGCGACCGCGACTTCGTGTCGTTTAGAAGTCGCGGTACGTGGTTAGTCGTAGAAGCGCCCACACCAAAGATACGGCGATGCGACGCAAATCCCTCGTTAAAAAGTATCGTCGCGGTCGCGTTGCGGTCTCGTCGTGCTGGTATACGAGCAGCCTAACTCTAGTGCCAAGTTCCAAGGTTGAACACGATCGGATCTATATTGTTGGAGATCCGAGCAGCCTCGCTTGGGTGAGTTCAGTAGCTGGATGGGTGAACGTTGTCACGATAACTTTCGAACGAAAAGAGATAGGGTCTTGAAATTTACGGAGTAGGTTGCGCATCCTAATGGGAGTGTTAAATTCGTTGTTGGAAATAATAATAATAATAATAATAATAATAGTGCTTTATTTCAGATCATATTCATCACAAATTGTTCAGTACATGAAAATGAAATGGAATAGTGTCTAAAAGGAAAAATATGAACTATATCCTGTCATGCTAAATAATCTTCATTTCCATAAGGCTCTAACTCAACTAAATATTTATACAGTTTCTTTTTAAATTTTTTGATATCAGAGATCATAGAGATATATCTTTTGGCAAAGAGTTGTACATTTTTAAGCATCTGTACTAATCTGTAATAATCGCCGAACGGTTTCGGAGTTATACCCATCTAGAATATTATTTTCTCGATAACTCAAAAAATACAGACCCGATCGAATTGAAACTTGGTATCTAATTGTATAATATCGACATAAAGACGGGTGTGATATTTTGTAAAAATCGTAAAAAAATTACGAAAAATTATTATGTATCTCACGATAACCTGGGAACAGAAAGAGATAGCGACTTGCAATTTTCAGGTAGGTTGCGCATTCGAATGCCCCATTTAAGTTCGTTAATTGGTATAATGGGCCAAATGGTTTTGGAGTTATACTCATCTGAAATGTTGTTGTTATATCCTCTTTAACTCAAAATATACTAATCTAACCCAATTCAAACTCGGTGATTACTTGTAGAATGCCGACCCTAGTGTTACTTGGGGCGTAAGTTTTTTCGTATTTCAATTTCAATAGAATACAAAAATGGAAGAATTAAAAATTATGTAATCATAGATTCTCTCCTTACTCAAGTATGTCATTAAAATAATAATAATAATAATAATAATTTATTCGGAAGTAAACATAGATCCATAATACATTTATTTGATTTTGAGATTCCGTGTAACCTAAGCTGGGAGCTTGTATGCTACACAGCATCTCTCAGTTATCGAATAACAATCCCAACTGCACTAGAACCAACTCAGTATTTCACAAAAATCATATTACCAGCCCACATAAGAACTCAGGAATTAAATGTATTTATATATTATAAAAGCCCAGAAAACGGTATATATCGATGCTACATTCGATAAAAAGTGTCCAATAGAGGTGAGTAGACAACAGAACATGCGCGTGAAAGCCCCTGACTTCACGTCAGTGCTTGAACCAATCTTCATTTTGCATTCAATCATACTTTGTTTGACATGTCTCTTATCTGTAAATGAAATGACAATGATGACATGTATGAACACAGATCAAGAAATTCATAGATACGGACGTTATTTTCGATTACAGCATTCTGTGAAATCATATTATGATTTAATATTGAAATTTCGAAAAATCATTTCTCCGTAAGTATTAATTTGTTAGAGTTGAAAATTATATTAATGGATTCTTAGGATGAAACTGCATCTTGAAAAAATTGAATTTGAAATTTGTAATGAAAAAATAATTTTTTTTTTCGTTACTTCGAAACCAATAACCAATTTAACCGAGATATTTATCTGCCAAACCTATTCTGAAAATTTCAATTGTCTAGCTCATTTAATGGCGGGCCGACCGGACAGAATCCATTTTGACCACGGATTCTTGATCATTGAGTCGAAACAAATCGTTTAAGACCATTTCATCCAAAAATTCTAAAATACCAGACATTTGGGCAAATTGATGAGTACACTGTTACGAGGAAAAGGAGCGCCAAAAAAAATTGGTTCAAGCACTGACGTGAAGTCAGGAGCTTTCGCGCGTATGTTCTGTTGTCCATTCTCCCGTATTGGACACTCTTAATTGAATTTACCATGGTGAATTCTATTGTCCGTTCTCCTGTATTGGACACTCTCTTAATCGAATTTACCCTGGTAAAATCGATTAAGAGTGTCGAATACAGGAGAACGGGCAATATAATTCACCATGGTAAATAATAACAAACTCAAATGTCACAACCTAATCTGAACATTTCAAGTCGCTGTCTCTTTCCGTTCTCAGGTTATAGTGACATAAAAAATATTTGTTAATAATTTTTTTTTTTATTTTCTAATGGTACGATTTTCACAAACTTTCACAAACGTGCTTAGCTTTATATAGTACAACTATTCATCAAGTTTCAATTAGATCGGATTTATACTGGTTGAAAACAAAATTATTACTCGGAAACCATTGGGCTGATTATGCCCATTAACGAACTTGTCCGTCGTATTGGGATGCGCCTCCTACCCTGAAAATTTCAAGTCGCTAGCTCTTTCCGTTCTCAAGTTATCGTGGCAACGGCCGGCCGGCCTGCCGGCAGGACGGACAGAATCAAATTTGACCTCGAATTCTTCATCAGGGAGTCGAACCCAATCGTTTGAGACTATTGTCGACATAAAATTCGAAAATTACAGACATTTGGGCAAAATGATATAGCGATGTTCCCCAGAACATACGCGCAGAACACATCAATTACAGAAAAGACTCCAACCAGTCCAACCACTTAGTTTGCTACAAACATGTATAAGTTTTGCAAGTTTCAGTGAATGAAGTAATACAATCTTTTGTAAAACTTCTCAAATCGGCCATCTTTAGAACAAACTATTAAACCATTCACAATTAAGCACGCACAGACTGAAAACAAACAATTATTTTTCTCTACACCGTCGAACAGATCAGCGCGTTGTAACGTTCGTTCTTAAAAATTCGTGGTCATGTAGGCTATGGAATTATGAACTTCTATATTCTGCATCTGAATAAGACTCAGAATATAGAAATTCATAATTCCATAGCCTACTTGACCACGACTTTAAAATTTTCGTATTAATTCAGAAAAAAACCTGTATATTAAGGCGAAAATTCATGAGACGGTTTTGTCGTTCAAAAGCAGCGACGCTGTCGTTCAAAATTTCCACGATTTTGTCGTTCAAAATTTCCCTTCCTATACTTTTCATGGAACGACGAAATCGGACGACAGCTCATTTTGAACTGATTTAAAAACATAACCTAATTGAATTTAAATATTACTGCAACTAAATATAAAGTTCAAAATGAGTACCTAAAGTACTACAGTTATCTCTAATAATTATATAAATGCATTAACTTACAAAAGAGAAACAATCACAGCAGTTCCAATTATGATTGCTAACAAAAAAAATATATATAATAAAAAAAAATTGGGTTGCGTGTTAATAATATAACGTGCGTTCAAAAAAATTTGTGGTCAAGTAGGCTATGGAATTTTAAAACTTGCAATGTCTGAACTACGTTCAGACGCAGAATATTGACGTTCAAAATTCCATAGCCTACTTGACCACGAATTTTTTTGAACGCACATTACTTGCGGGCTGAAATTCTAGATTGGATTCCATTGCTTGAAAAAAACCTGCATTCTTTACACATCCTACTTTCTGCGCGCATTTTCTAGAGGACATATCACATTATCATTTTGCTGAGCTGAGCCGAGCGGGACGTATAATATGAATCGGCCTTAAGAGTTTCCAATAAAGATGAATGGACAATAGAATATGCGCGCAAAAGCTTCTGACTTCCGTCAGAAGGTATGTTATCAGTGGTCGTTGGAATGCTAGATTAATCCAGCATTACAACGACGTCGTTCAAATGACTTTATAGTCATTTGAACGAATGACCAAAACAGAGTGGTTAAGACCTATCATAACCGATCGTTTATGATTGAGAGGAATTATTGGTCTTAACTACTGGGTTTTGGTTACTCGCTTATATTTGATCATAGTCCATTAATGGACTTCTAACCTCAATTATGAAATTTGTGAATCTTTTTTCTTAGCTATATGAAATTAGGAAAATACGAAGAAGCTGTTAATTTGTTGTTCAGAAGAAATGATTTGAACATCCTTGGTATTGCACTTGACTTGGCTAAAAAGACAGGAAATATAGAATTAATCAAAGCTGTAGAATTTCGCTATAATGCTTTCTCCAAAGATGATAAAATCGAGGTAGAAACAAGTAATGAAATACATGAACAGGATGTGAATGTAAAAGGTGAGGTTATAAAGCAATTACATAAACTGAACTAGTTTTGCACAGATGAGTACTCATTTGAAACTTATCAAAAACCTTGTTGCCAAATAGTTTTTTTTTTCAGCTGAAGAAAATCATACTTCTACTGAAGTATTTGATAAAGTTTTGGATGCAATAAATGGACAAATATTGACAGAAAGTACTAATGAAGTAGCCAAGGACAAAACAATTACCCAGGCGGACATAAAAATTATAATTGAAGATGAAAACGAAATAGTGATAGATAGTTTAGATATCAGCCAGGATGTAATGATGGCTGCGTAAAATAAAAGCTATCGAACCTGAAAAACTTCAATTGACAATTTAATAGAAATAATTGTTAATAGAAATCTTTTCTATCTATCCATGCTTAAATTTATTAATTTTATTCGAATGAGATGTTAAGTTGATCTTAAATATGTGAATTTTATAGTTAGGAATACTCTGATTTATGTTATGTTACTCAGTTACTTTTAAAGGAAGAAAATATCTGTTTTATTTTCATAAGATGTTATATTTATTTTCACTATAAGGTTGAACAATAAATTTTTTATTTTTTCTTTCCTTCATTTGTTGATCAATAATCAGCATATTACAAAATTTTCAAATAAATGGCCATTTAAATGTTGACAAATGCTTGGAATATCTCTAGTTCTTCATCTGATGAAAGTTTGATTTCTTTTTCAGCTGAAACGAAAAATACTTTTCCGGGAACTAATTCCAAATTTTCAGACATTCCTTTTCCTGAAGTCACTATAAGAATACTAGCACTTTTCCTCCTTATCAAAGCATGTTGCTTTGTTTGAGCAGGTACCTGAAAATAGCAAAGGTAAGGTGTTTCATCTATATTAATTTAAAAAAAGTAGAATTGTTGTTTCTTTAGGCTTTCCGCCTAAACCATTCAACTAATAGCGAATTCCATTGGAAGAACTCGTGCGCACTGAGTGCATGAATCGTATTCCATTGGAGAATTTCGTCGAGTATTTTGACGTCCAGTGCAACAATTTTTGCACTCGGTGCACCACTGGTGCTGCCAATGGAATACGCCATTAGATTATTGAAATTTGGTACATGGATACTAGTTAAAAGTTGGAACGGTATAGGTTGGAAAGGAAGGGGGGAAATGAATAATAGCACTGAAACTGATATAATTGGAATGCTGAGATTACTTTAAAAATATCCTTAATATTTCCCATTCAACATTATGCGCTGAATATTTAATGATTGAGTAATCTACATTCTCAAAGTAACGATGACTCAAATTATCTAACTATAAAAAAAGATGTGTTTCAGAAGAAATGATGAATAAGTTTATTTTCTAAAATTATTGAATATTTTATATTATAATGACTTGAGATAAAGGTTATCTGCCTTTTAATACTAATTACAATTAGTTTAATGAATCTGGTCTATAACGGAAACCCGTACAATAAAAATTATAATTGAAGGGCATGGCGCAAAAACCGGTGAACTCCTATTTTCTCCGAATTTTAGTTCTTTACTTTAAAGTATGAATTCACTTATTCTTCCTCCAGGAGTTTTTATTGATTCTTGAATATTTAAAAAAAGTGGAGATGACCTGTTTTTGCACCGAGCCCTTCAATTGGAGAATATGCGTCATAGTTATGGACACCTACACACCAACGTTCATTTTATTTGGGAAAAACCATGTCAAAGCAATAAAATAAAAAATAGACAGCCTGTATCTTCTGACCGAAGCCGAATTTGGATAAATGGTAAATGAAAAGTGTGTTATTTGACAAGAGGAATCTATGATTGAAATTAATGTACAACTTGAAGACCAGTTCTGTAAAATGAGGAAATCCATTTTATTTAATGCATTATTTAGTGAGGGTGTGTTAGCCGTGAATAGACAACAACGCGCAAAAGCTCTCAACTTCACGTCAGTGCTTATCTCGATTTTTATTTTAGAAGTTATCGAGTTTACGTACAGATAATTGAATTTGGCTATGGATTATTAATCTACAAGTCAAATGGAATCGTTTAAGACTTTTCTTGACTAAAAATTTGAAAATTACAGATAGGCAATATGCGCGGAAAAAATACAACTATGTGAATGAATGATGTAGGTACCTTAATATGGGCTACTGCAAAATCAGGTACTGGTGGTTGAAACACATAGGTGTAAGTGTCTTCTACGCAAGGCCAAAAAATTTTTTCTCCAGGTGGTGAACACTGATAGGTCAGCATTGATACAAGAGTATCAACATCTATGAACTTTGGAGTTAATCCTGCTCTAACAACATTATCTGAACAAGCCATGCATTCAACACAATCTGAAATCAATGTTTATTTAAACAATTATTTTTCAAATCTCAACGATTACAGTGTTTGTTCTTTATTTCATTTGACATGAATTATAATACAGATTCAAGAATGAAACCTCAGACATCTAGTGTTAGCCTGTTAGAGCAACAGGTGAGCTCTTCCTTATCACAGCATGGTCCTGATTAAACAAAGTTTGGCAAGGTTCACAGCTGCCTTCAATAATTCTAGCAAATTAAATAATAGAAAATGTAGGTAATATTCGAGGTTGAAGAAAGAATAGTACAATATGCAGAACTAAAATTATCAAGAAAAATCTTTGATCAGATGGCCCTCAAAATTACTTGTAGATGTGGCTTAGTTTGCGATCAATATGTATTATGTAAGACTTTTGCAAACAAATATTCTCATCCTATTTTTGGTATTTTAATATCTTCCACATATCCTTCTTTGTGTTCTTTTAAAACTTATTCAAAACAAAGTCTTTTGTTTTGAAAGTATAGTATTTTCTCCAATGTTACATGATTTCACCACAAATTTAGTGGTACTGAAGATGGAGAAAACATTCTACCAGATAATTTACATCTCCCGAGGTCACAGCTAAATCTATGATAATATTTTATTGTTTTATTATCGATAAATTGAAATAGAGTTGCTTTTCCAGTTAAAATATATACTATGCTTTGAAATCACCATGTATGGCCTGCAGTTTCATTCCCAAATCTATACATCTACAATTCATCGCGCTTTACCTCCAGAAAGATAGGCATGTGGTTCACATTCTGCCAAATAAATTGCTTCTCCAGGTTTCAATTTAATATAATTCAAGAAATAAACCATAAATATACCCACATCCCCTGGAAATTGCTTGCTCAATCTTTCAATCAACTCTACATTCTCATAGCATTTCTGTTCTTCACCTGCAAATCGCATAATATGGAATTAGTTTCAAATTTCAAGGTAATGAAATACTTTCTAGATTAGTGAGTAGACAAAAAATGAAGAATTGACGTTTTTTTCAAGGACAAATTGGAGGTTCATCACTGTAAAAATGAAGGAACTGGTACCACTTGCACAATAATAAAACATTCCATCAAATAACATACTAAAAACTGTCCAAATGTACACATAGACCTCACCCTTTTAGATCAAAGATAAAATATTCCTGACATTCCTAGAAAAAATAATGGTGTTATTTAAATAAATGAATTAAAAAAATAAAACATGAAGCAATTCCAAATACTACTGATGAAATTGGTTTTACTGAAACGATGTTTTAATGAGAATGTAAAAACCCTTGTCATTGTTAAGCTGGCTTCAAAAGGTTCCAACATAAACAGATTGGAAATTTACTGATGAACTTGAAAAAAATCGTTCTATAACGACTGAATGAAGTTGTTTCCGGTTTGACGCATGAGAATCTTTATGTGTCTATACTTTTAATCAACAAAGATTCTCATAGCGCCTTCACACTTTGTGGGTTACTAAATAAGGCATACAAGAATAGATAGATCTCCCTCAAGAAGAAATTGACAGTCTCGCAGAAAGTATTCCTTGGAAAATTGCTGCTTGTACTGCGGCAAGAGGTGGAAGATTAAATTATTTCAATTCCAAAGAAGTTCACATTTCACATAGTTGTGTATATATTGTATATTGTTGTAGAGGGTAACGTTGCACTGCGACCTTAAGGTCTATTGTGCCCCCCCATCAGAGCTGTCAATGAAACCACCATCCAGCTCGCCTTCCAGTTTAAGAGTTCTGATGAACTCCAGTATCTGGGATGGCTTTAAGGAGGCACTGTCCTCGCTCCTGCAGATTTCTTGCCAAAAAGCATTCCTTGCATTGTTTTGAGATGGCGAGGCATTCTGTAATCAGGTGATCAGGAGTTTCAACCTCCTCCTCACAGAATCTGCACCCGTCAGTTTCTGCTAGCCCTAATCTCACCATATGCTTCCTAATACAGCAGGGCCCTGTGAGGAAACCAGTGAGGAGGTGCAGCACGTTTTTACTAAGATCCATATACTTCTTGGATCTGACAGTGTCAAAGTTCAAAGTTCCGGAGGAATTCTTTAGGAGTAATACATTCCTGGGAGAGATCTCCAGTTTATACCTATTTCAGTTTCTTCTTTAATCTGAAATTCACTTTTGTAGGTGTATCTACCTCCCCCACAGTAGGGTTCCAGAATAAAAGGGGTTTGTGCTCCTTTCATGGCAAGTGTGTAGGCCTCCTCATTTCCTTTAATTCCTGAGGGACCAGGAAACCAGATCAAGGAGACCCTGTTGTTCTTGCCTACTTCATTCACAAGTTTTCTTCGGCACTCCCATATGAGCTTAGACTCGATAACATGGGAGCTCAGAGCTATAATAGCAGCTTGACTGTCAGAATGGATTGCTATATCACACCTCTGATAGTTTCTTTCTGGGTTCATTTCCACGATTACAAGTATTTCTGCCTGAAAGACGCTCGGATAGGAGCCTAGCGATAGGAGCACCAGCTTCTATATTGGTTTTTGAAACATCTGTGTACCATTTAATGGATTTTTTTTAATAACCTGGGTGGTGGAGTCCCTGTCCCAGTCTTCCTTCCTACCTAGCATCATAGTGAAGTTCTTTTTCATGCTTTCTTTCTTAATCTTTTTGTCACCAGGGCAGATATATATATATATATATATATATATATATATATATATATATATATATATATATATATCCCGACATCATTTCAGCGTCATTACATGATACTGACATCTTTGCATCCCCTTGAAATCGAAGTGTATATCGACGTATGTTGGGTAGACTATCTCCGTATACACCTCACGATCATTTTGCGAGTCTCAGATCTCAATATACTTGAAAACTGGGGGAGAAAATTTTCTTGTCAACGGTACAATGAACCTTGCGTCCTTAAAACATACCGTAGTTTCTGCGTCCGTATATTTATTTGCCGATATTTCGATCATTTCTGCGTCATTCGTTTTATATACACGTCAACCATTCGGACATTGCTGCACAGGCTGTGTTGCCAAATGTATGAGGGTTTTTTTATGAAGGAATAGACTGATTGGCCTTGACATTCCATTCGATGTGAACGCAGACCTGACCCACACAGATGTTACATTCAACGGATTTTCGCCCCTCTTGATAAGGAAGAAAACATATTGAGTACGGGAATTTTCGATAGGAATTTCTTCTGCGTATTCGTTGCCTTAATTATATCGAATAGATGAATTAATAGAATAAGATGAGACCTAAAAACAAATTGTAATATGATATTTTAATCTTGTGATAGCACAATAATTAAATGTAACGTCTTCCCTTTGTGTTAAGATACTTAGTTTTCTTGGACTAATTTTAGATGGATTATTCTGTTGTTCTGAGAAGTACTTGATTGCAGAGAGTTGATAATGAATAGCAATAATGAATAATAATATAATGCATTGCTTATTATTCGTAATATTATTATTCTCTAGCAAAAGACCGAATCAGCAGAATGACTAATTATTTGAATAAGATTGCATAAAAATTTTCTGTTCAGCAGTTGGTGACTTTTAATTCGCCTTTCTTAAGGTTACTATTTCAATAACAGATATGATTTTTTTAAATGGCACCCTATATTTTATGAATGCCAAAAATGGAATTTACAATTAGTTTCACTTTCAAACATCACTCTAAGTTATGCAACTTTTTCAATTAGTTAAAAAACGGTTGATTTCAAAGTGTTTATAATGCAAAGCCATAATTTAAATTTCGTTGAAATGAAATTCATTATTCCTAATATTTATTTTATGTTCGAGTCGAGCTACTTATGAAAAAGCCCTCGTTTCTAACCACACATTATTTATGTATGAAAAACTGCATATTAGTGGAAATATAAATTCTGATTCAGTGGAGTGTTAGTATTGAGTTGAAAGAGGTTCTAGTAAAGTACCGGAACGCAAGAATAACTAAGAGTTATTCACATAAGAGTATGAAATGAAGGAGTGCTAAAACAGATCCTTGAGGGATGGGGTTCATTATTCGAAATTCTGAAGTTATAATTATTATCATCATCAACAAAAACACGATGTCTTCTATCCGGCAAAATATTTTTTGAAAGACGAATCATCTTTCCACACTTCAAAAGCGTATACAGTGCTTTCACAGTACACATCTTTCTACACAGCAGAAGATTATTCTATAAAAATTATATCTATTTTCAATTTCTTGTTTGAACCTGATTTGATAAAGATTTTAAAACTGAGAACTTGTTATTTCAATTTTTCCCGAAACCGCCTTGGCAATTTTGAAGAACAAGATCCTGCAACTACAAAGCGTGTAGATGGCAAGATAATACATAACAAGAATTACGAAGTAATATTATTTCCGAATTTTTAGAGCAATGCAAGAATATTTGAAACTGAAATCCTATTATTTATTGAACTAAAAACCTCAGAAAAAATTGCAATATTTCACCTTCATAAATCACACCATACCTTGAGTAGATAGTCAGTATGGTGACAAATGACAGGATATTCGTGTATTCTTTATGAACAAACACTGATCAGGGATAGTTGCAAGAGGTGAATAACTGTAATTTATGCAATGGAGAAATTTTGTAAAACAAGTGCCAGGTGCTCCTTCTAGGAGTTGCCTTGCAGGTCCCAACATCAACTTAAATTTTTCGCTCTATTCATTTCTGGTATGAAAAATATGGCATGCAATGTAAACAAACATATTTCACCTTATCTTCGAGCCCGATATCAAGGTGAATATTAAATTGATCTCCTCTATGGAAACTAGGGTTTGAAACATTTTTCTCAAAAATGCTCATCAGTCAACCCTTCTGGGATTGCTCTACTTGCTACTTTCTATTGAATAGTAAAACGGATCGAAGACTTTGATTCAATTTGCCAAATATATTTTGGTTCGAAGTATAACAAGGGACGAAAGAACTAAACAGATTCATGTAGACTTATGGGACTGTATCGATGTACATTGGCAGAAAATATTCCGAGAAAATCTATAACTACAGCGTGCGAATTGACTTTCTCCTCTCAGGTCAGACAGAAATTGTATAACTCAAAATTCCTGTTGTGGGAATTATGGTACGCTTATGTTTTTGGAATATTTGTGATTCGATTATTTTATTCATTAAGACCAATAGGAACCGTTCCAAGTCTTACAGAGTTCCTGCCATTGGTGGAAGAAAGATAACTAACTAACTCTGTTTAGGCCTAGTAAGCTCGAGGAAATATCCCTTTAATTAACATACTATTTTTCTTCTTTTCACCATTGAGGACGAATTATACTGCGCTTACAGCCAGCATTGACACAATCAGGCATTAAAAGTAAGACTCCTTTGTTTCTCTCTAAGAACTCTATTTTTTAATGGACAGGGATAGGTGTAATACTAGCAGTGATAAGTCAATGAAAAGATGCAGAAGTGATTTTCTATTTATTTGTTTTGAAAATTATATGTATGTTTTCATAGTATATTCCAGAAAATTTAATTTAATACAATAGTCGAAGTCGATAAAAGATTTTTACATGATATATTTGGCACATTAGAAAATGTATGATAAAGGACGAAATTTGTGCACTTATTCACTCTATTTAGTTTTCACTTTGTTACTCTCAAAATTCTATTTAAGGAAAATACTCCTTATTTATCATTGAATTTGCAATAATTTGGGTTTAATTAGAATTCTATGAGTCGAATAGATGATGATGAGATATGGCAGTCACCGTTTAGCTGATCTTTTCCTCAAAGAATTTTTTTCTCGTCGTTTTTCATTGCTCCATATTCATTTAGCTTCATTTGGAGTACCAATTTAAGCATATAGTACATTTGGTTCTCTCATGATCGTAAGAAGGCTTAACTTATAAGGAAAAATATGAGAGAATAGTTTGGGTTGGTTCCTAAAAATAAAAATAGCAGTTTTGCATAAAGTTGGTATTTTTGAGAAACCTCATGTGCTTTCTGCCTGAATTAGTACTCATATTGGAACCGACTCTGCCGACTGCGTTGATATTCGAAAGTGAATCACGACGATAAAAGCTAAAGCTTTTGGAAGAAAGCAGCCAAATAGCAAATACCTTCTGTTATTATCATTTGGACCCAAATTGTTGCTAATTTAATGAACGATAAATACACAAAGAATCAGGTTTTTTTCAAATGACCATTGTTTATGTATATTGAATGGAGTGCAAATTTTTTTTCGTTAATTCCACAAAAAGCACAGAAAATTTAGTTATTGCTCTTCAAGTGCCACTTACAAAAATTCAGATTTACTTGCTCTTTTGCTGAATTAGTAATTTTTGTGACGGTTTTGACAGACAAAGAGTGCTATTATGCAGCTTACTGACTAATTCACATTGTAATAATTCATGATTATCAATTTTGCTTGGTTTTAATTTATTCAGTCATGTTGAAACAAGTATTCCCGTGAATTTTTCACAATTAAGCTAACTTATTTATAAAAATCCTCAACATAATAAATGTTGTTTGATGATTCAGAACATAACATGATGAATCTGAAAATAATTATTCGATCTTAAAGTGTACTGAAGCTACGTTATGTGAGAATTTGAAATTATCATTAGGCTCCATTATAAATGCTAAGGTACCTGAATCGTAGAAAGTCGAATTTTTGTGACCTTGAAGCTTCGAATACTGCTTCAACATGAAAAACGTAAACAACTCACATCTGGAAATCATTGAAGGACGCAGAAATATCGGTTTGATGGTTATCGATATACGGAACAGTGTTGCCGGTTTTATTGACGCATGAATGTCGGGATGGTGTAATAGTAATATACATTTCGAATATACACTTCGCGACTGCAGCGCCACGAGTGGAGACAACACGAACTACGGTATACAAAAAAAGTACACGATACCGCCATTGGGACGTCATCGCCGTATTACAATGAAACGAACGAGGACGTTTTAATAAAACGTTTAGCATTGACTTGCATTTCTGCGTCCGTATACAGACGCAGCAATGCGGTGGACGCAGAATTACATGTAAAAAACATAATGTATGGACGCAGAATTACAGGAGGGCTATAAATATATATATATATATATATATATATTCTTTTGACTGAGAGCTGTATATGTGTTAGCAGAGGTTGGTCTTACGGGGTACTATACCATTCGACGTATGATACAAGAGTTTAGGGAAAAACCTCAGCAAAAAACCCTTTCTCCCCGTGAGTGTGGTGATTTGTAACTATTGTTTACAAAAATTTGCTGAAATTTAAAAAATATTGATGAAATGAATACAGATGAAATGACCTGATAACAGAGGACCAGGCTTTCTGGTTTTTAATGGGCCATTCTGTCTATCACAAGATGGAGGGGTGTGACACTCGTGATAATCTCAAGTGCCCTGGAAGGACTGTGTCAGCGGCATAGCCTATACACCTGAAGCTGAGCTCCGTTAGACTGTGGAGGAGTTCATCCACTTCAAAGAAGGGGTACGTTACTCCCCAGTAACGGTTCCAGAGTGGCTTTGACAGAAGTGCTCTCATTACCCACCTGTGTCACGGCTATCCTTGTCCACAACAGCTCTGCTTCTTTAACAGACACATGTGTTGTGTTGTCCCAGATACATCCAGTTGCCCCAGATACATCCAGGAATGCACACAATCCGATTTTTTGTTTTCCAAAGTTCTCTGGAAGACTTCAGTCAGCTGATACATAGCAGTCTCTGTAGATCGCACTGTAAGCAAGCTGACTTTTGTGAAGTGGAATGCTCTCCAGAGGTAAAAGTCACAAGCATTCAATTTCAATATATTTTGACATCCAAGTCCAACAACAATTTCATCATAAATACATTCCTTCTGTAAAATACTATTTTGTTGTATGTACATGAATGAGACCTGGTATCTAGATTGAAAATGTTTTCATGATTTTCTTCAGCGAAAAATAAATACCCTTAATACTAACTTTCAATTTTTGATATCCTCTTAATCAAGTTATTCACCTCCTCTTCGATTTTTTCTTTTGGCTGTTGTAACACTGAATGGATAGCAGATTTGATCAGCAGGAAATCATCATCAGCATTTGTGCTCTGAACAAGATTTCCCAATTCTGGAACAGCTGTATTTTTTTCATTTAGCATTTAGTTCATCAAATCAATCAATCAAAATATAATCACTTAATTAAAGGTAGTAAACTATTTTAGCAGGAAGTTGTCCTCAAATATTGAATTGAGAAGGTTAAATACTAGTCGTTATTTTTAACTCAAAACTATAAATCGTCGTTGCGCCTTCAAAACGGGACATGTGCATATATTGTGCAAAATGCGTTAAGTGTATATTTCGATTAAGAACTGCGCAAGATGGATATTTCGTTAAAAGCTGTCATGTGATAATCACACTAGTTTCGGTTCCAGTTGGATTTGATCGAAAAGCGACAAGTACGAAATCGAAAATATGCTCCTGCAAACACACTAAGTGTGTGAATGCACAATTTATCAAAATTCACATGTCGCATTTTGAAGGCGCAACGACGAAATATTAAATATTCAAAATTATCAATACCCTGAAACTACTTCGTTTATACAAATTTCACGATTAAAAATTAGACCAAAAAGATAACTCAGACTTCCAAAAAGTTCAAATTAAGTCTAGATTTTCATAGAAAACTTGTATAAAATGGAACTAAACATATTTCATCACTATGAGGATGAGAAAACCATTTAAATTTTATCACCTTTCAAGAAAGCCTTAATTTCACATACAGGTCTGAATCCACATAAAGCTTCGAAAGGTGTGAGGGCGATAGCCATTTCTGGTTTATAATTGGGATCCTTATAGATATTAGGTTGTTTTGCATGCAACTCTTCAGCTAATTTCTGGTCGAGAGAACAACACATGAAACAAAATGCATGAAATACAAAACATTCAGTGTTCAAATGTATCATTAACTGTACATACCTTAGATGGATGTGCCTGAATGGACAGTGCTTTGTTTATCGACAATATTTTAAATAGAAACGGTAGCTGATTCCCAAATCTATCCATAACTGTTTTACCCAGTACTGATGGATTCTTATTGATAATATTTTGAAGGGGCTGATTACCTTTCTTCACTTTGGAGGGCAGGCTGGGATGACAACCCATCCATAATTCAGCATAAGGAGTTTCCTTTTCAATCTTAGTTTTAGGTTGTGCTGATTTTAAGAACTCGGCTACTTTGCTTTCCTTGCCGCATTTACCCCAATCGTAATTTTGAACACCACAAATCAACTCCATATTTCAAAGTGGTGAATTTGACTACGTAGTACGTACTTAAAAAATTAAATAATCTGTTATTTACATTTTGGTTGAATATTTGATAACTTATAAGTGATAACGTTGAACGTTCACCTATTCAAATTTGTCACTTCCATTCTACTTTTTCTGTCTGTAGGTTACGTAAACAATATGAATTATGACATATGACATATGCCACTGATGTCGATTTTCATCGAATGACAAGGTGATCATAATTCATAATAAACATAGGATATCAAATATTGGAATTGTGAACTGGAAATGTATCATTCTTCTTGTACAGAACTGACAAACATATCAATGCATGTGTTTTGGAGATTTTTGAATTCCGTGGATACAGTTTTAACAGGTTGCGAAGGTGTTTTGTGGAAATCCGATAGAGAAATTAAAGGATCTTCTGCTGCATTGAATAATTTAAGAGAAATTGGGAAACAGATATTTTTCTTTACCAATAACTCTATGAGAACACGAGAAGAAGTGGTTGAGCATGCTGAAAATTTGGGCTTTATTATTCACATGGTACTTCTAATGACTTGTTTTGTTGGATCCTTGTAAAGTTACGGCATCTCCACTGTTTAAAGTTTAAGTTTGGACTGTGACTAATATCAGGATATACCTATGTTTTTATTTTCAGAATGAAGTAGTTTCTAGTTCATTTCTTACCGCCATTTATTTGAAAAGTCGCCATTTCAATGGAACTGCCTATGTAATAGGTTCAAGAGGACTTATTCATGAATTAGAATCTTTTGGGATCACCCACATTGGCAATGGGGTAAAATATGATTTGATTTTTTATGTTATATACAGGTTGGAGCAGTTTAGGACAGTTCCAACTTGAAGGAAACGTTTATTAATTTTAATTTTATTCAGTTCATTTTTACGATCTAACTTCCATCACTATTCATAGTTTCCGTCAAATTTCATTTAAAAAATTGATACGGAGTCAGTCTACTAATCGGTATGCTAAATATGTCGATGCTACTGCAGTGACCTCTGGATTTTGATAAAAACTGATTCACTACGTATATTGAATGTTTAATCATTTGCTGTAACTATAGATTTTTCAAGGTCAACAAATTTCAAACCTTTCAGCCTGATCTACCTTCTGATACAATTGATGATACCTATGATTGCGCTGAGATAGACCCTAACGTTAAAGCTGTAGTAGTTGGACTTGATGAATATTTCTCTTTCTCAAAAATTATCAAAGCTGCGACATATTTGCAAGATCCAGCCTGTGAATTTGTTGCACTCAGTTCTGAAGAGAGAAGGAGCGGCTTCAGTCCTAAGTGTGTTCCATCAACAGGTGCCATATTGACAGCTATCGAAACTTGTGCTGGGAGAAAAGCGAAAATAATAGGAAAACCTAATAGTTTCATCCAAGAATATTTGAAGTCACACCATTGCGTGGATGAACAAAGAACATTGCTACTTGGAGATAGGTGAAATTCATGTTTCTCTAATTACTTAATTTCTGATATCACAAAGTTGCAGTGCTAGAGCATCCTTTATTAACAAACCAAGAAAAAATGTTAACGTACCAATCTCTTATGACTATTTCCATGCAGTTCAGCTTCTTTAAGAAAGGTTGCTATGACCACATAAGCTTGTGATGTCATACTTAAATGCTTAACAACCTTAAAAAATTGAGTTTGAATGAATCAACATGCTGCATTCCAACTAGTAGTAGTACCATTAGTTCAGTGGTAGTGGTAGTGGTAAGTCCTGAGTTCAATCGTCGGCTAGGAAAGAAGTGATACAGGAAGAAGATGGAAGAGCACTGCGGCCAGGAGCTTTCGTGCGCTTGTTCAAATTTATAGCCGGAGCGATCACCCATCCATGTACTGAACTCGCCAAAGCTGCTTAGCTCTAGGAAAAAATATAATAATCTCAATATTTCCAAGATTATAAATCCGACTGTAAAAACAAGCGTCCAAAAAAAAACTGGTCCATTTTTAGGCCGAGAATGGTCTGAAACGATTAGTTTCGACTCAAATACATACATTCACTGTTGAGTCGAGAATAAACAGTGCTGTGTTTGTGGTAGCGTAATGACCCATTCAAATACAAACATTTACTGTTGGGTCGAAATTGTAAATAAACAGTGCTTTGTTTGTGATGTCGTAAAGACACAAATCAGTTCAATCATTCAATTGTTCCATGAGATAAAAACACCCGGAATTGAAATTAGTAAAGTAACTAATAATACTTATATGAAAATATTCACGTTTCACGTAACTTTATTGAAAGATCGAATTACATTCAGTAGATATACCATTCATCAAAGTTATTCTTTCGATAGGAATGAAAAATTGGTTCAAGCACTGACGTAAAGTCAGGAGCTTTTGCGCGTATGTTCTATTGTCCATTCTTCTGTATTGGACAGTCTTAATGGAATTTACAATGGTGAATTCTATTGTTCGTTCTCCTGTATTGGACACTCTTAATCGCGTTCAATAACATGGTAAATCCGATTAAGACTGTCCAATACAGGAGAATGGACAAAAGAACATACGCGCAAAATCTCCTGACTTAACGTCAGTGCTTGAACCAATTTTTTTTTGTAATTTTGAAAAATTTTTTAGGGGAACGGTTCTGACAAAATTTTACACACGCCTTTATGTCGATATTTTACATCTAGTTACCAAACTTCAATTCGATCGAGTCTATATTTTTTGAGTTATCGAGGAAATAATATTCTAGGTGGGTATAACATCCGAAACTGATGGACCGATTATGCCCAAAAACGAAGTCCCTATCTCCTTTCGTTCGAAAGTTATCGAGGCAACGGTCTCCCATCCAGCTACTGAACTCACACAAGGCTGCTCGGATCTCCAACAATATAGACCCGATCGTGTTCAAACTTGGAACTTGGCAGTAGAGTTAGGTTTTGAAGGCTCTCGCAAAATATCAGCGATGACGGACGAATAGTTTCTGATATATAGATTTTTTTCAATAAATTTCAATGATTTTTAAAAAAATTTCGAGTTGTAAGATCTTCACGAAATTTTGCAAGAATTTTTGCGCGTTGGCATTCTACAACTGACAACCATGTTTGAATTTGATCGGTTTTATAGTTTTCGAGTTATTGAGGAAATAACCAAATTTCAGATGGGTATAACTCCAAAACCGTTTGGCCGATTATACCTATATGAACAAACTCCAAATGTCCCATGGGACATTTGGTAAAGACTGCAGTCTTTACCTTACATATCTACAGAACTCGAGTGGCGTCATGGCTGAGATCTGGCTTCATTTTGCCAAGACATCGGAATCGATTCACGTTTGTTCTTTTTCGTTTCTTTTTTGCGCGTATGTTCTGGGGAACATCGCGTTATCATTTTAGAATTTTTCGCCGAAAATGGTCTCAAACGATTGGGTTAAAAATTGGGATAAAATCTCATGAGATTTTAACGAATGTACTTACTTTCGATATGTTATTCAAAATTTTCTAATTTTATGAAATTATCATCATGTTTCATTTTATTCCACGGTTTTATCACTCATCTTCACTTTTCGCCATGTTTCCCGTTCTAAAACTGTCCGACTCGGCATATTTCGTAATCTACGCAAACACGTCAGGATACATTAGATTCTCTCCAGGCACGTCAAAAATCAAAAACTGTTGACAACTTCGTTGGTCGAGTATTAAAAAATGGACCAGAGTATGATCGTTGTAATATTTCGGCAATATATCTTCACCAATATAGATCCGATCGAATTCAAATCAAGAAACTACTGTAAAGAGGGTTTTTAAGGCTCTCGCATAATTTGAACGATATCTGAGGTACAGAATGATCAAACCTACTCTGAAAATTTCAACTCTCTAATAGCGAATTCCGATGGTAGAACTCGTGCACACTGAGTGCACGAATCGTATTCCATTGGAGAATTTCGAGCCTTTTGAAGTCCTCCATCGGGAAACCAGTGCAACATTTATTGCACTGAGTGCACCACTGGTTTTGCCAATGGAATTCTATATAACTTATTGCGTTCGAGCGTAATCGTGCTGACGGCCGGACATAATCAATTTTTGACCTCGGATTCTTCATCAGTGAGTCGAAACTAATCGTATGAGACTATTGATGAATTGATAGACACTCCTGTTCACCTGAACAGCGCCAAAAAAAGAACTTAATAATGTTTTATTCACCTCTATTGGACACTCTTATATTCGAATTTACCATCTATAGTCCGTTTTCACAGCTTTTTTAAGATATTAATACATTATTACATTTCGTACCATTTTAATGACAGACTTGAGTAATGGGAGAATCGTCTAAGATCACAGAATTTTTAATTCCGACATATCCATGTATATTCTATCGGAATTGCAATTCGTTAAACATCTAATTATATACGAAAAAACTCGTCTCAAGTAATTTTATTGAAAGATCGCCTTAAATTCAATAGATATAATATATTCATTAAAGTTATTATTTTGAGAGGAATAAAAGAAAAAGAACAATTTCGGCTATACGGGAATCGATCCCGGTACCTTCGGCTTATGAAGTCCTCGTATATCTGTGGAGCTATAAAAGCCGTATACAGATTCATGCCGAAAGCCGGGCCTTCAACGAATGTCATTACTCGCCTTCGATAATATTTTCACAATCTTCTAATTTCAGGATACGAAATTCCGCGAAAATTTGCGCGTCGGCATGCTACAAGTAATTACGGAGTTTTAATTGGATCGGATTTGTTTACTTTGAGATAAATAGAGGATATAACTCCAAAACCGTTGACCGATTATGCGTATTAACGAACTTAGTTGTCGCATTCGGATGCGCAACCTACTCTGAAAATTGCTATCTCTTTACGTTCTCAAGTTATCGTGAGATACATAATATTTTCTCAATTTTTTTTTTAAGTGATACACACGATCCTCACGAAATTTCGCACAAATTTGCGCGTCGGCATTCTACAACTAATTACCATGTTTGAATTGAACCAGATCCCAGTAAACATTGATGCATCTCAGTAATATAGCTGAAACATTTCACGTGTAACATGAAACATTTCATTCATAGGGGTAGAGATGTTTCAGAAACATCTACGAGATCGTTAATGTCCAAGGACATTTATGCTCATTGAAACATATATTATATGTTTCAATGATATGTTACTGAGACGTTTTCTGAGATATGTTTCCACTGAAGCATAAATGTCCTTGGACATTAACGATCTCGTAGATGTTTCTGAAACATCTCTACCCCTATGAATGAAATGTAACGTAGATATTATCTACGTTACTTTTAACGTTAATTTGGTCTCATTGCAATATACCAAGGATATGTTACAGACCAATTTTTCACTGGAACAAAAACATTCTTGATTCTACTTCAATCTTCAGGTGTTTCATTAGGTTTGTACCAAATCAAGAAATTATCGTAGAATGCATCGTCAGGATTCGGAGCAGTATAAAAAATGTGACTTTTCTACCTACTGCTCCGAATCATGACGCTGCATTGTACGATAATCTCTTGATTTGGAACAAACCTATCGTAAAGAGTAAATATACAACATTACACTTAAATCCTTGGTGTCAACAAGAATACTATCGAAGGTTCTAGTCAATATATTAAACAAATGTTATCAAATCGAGTTTTTATTCTTCATTTATGCAAAGGTGTACAACAAAACCTGGAATCGAAATATTAAATAAAAATATATTATATAGCACAAAAAATTTAATAAAATGAAAACAACTTATTCTTTCGTCGTTGCTCCATGATATAATATAAATATATTATTAGAAAAGTTATCAAAAAAAAAAAATCAAGTAAGTATGATATTATAAAGAATTCACCTCCTTATCACCGCTGGATGAAACCATATATTTATTAATCACTTATTAGTTTCAAAGAGTATGAACTAATTTATCCTATCGCACAATGATGAATGAAACTTAAAAACTGCCAAAACTTCTACTTTCCACCAAATTAAATGATCATCAACAGACATAACCTCCACTCCTAACCACGCGTAATCTGTGATCCATGGGTCTGTCGCACAGAACACCAATATGGCTGCCCGCATCCGTCTACCGCCAACCAATCAGAATCAGCAATCAGCATTCATTATTTGACATTAGGCTTATTAAATCTTTCAGACAAGATTTATTCTTGAATATATATTCTTGAAGAGATAATGATATATGTCCGTTTAAGATATATTGACATCGAAGTAGGCCTTGAACGTGTAGTTGGTGCTTTATTTCTAGTTACAAAAAATTACTGTTCTGTAACCAGAGAAAATAAATATTAACATAACCTTGAATATTTTCCATGCTATCTCCTATTTGTAATTAATCGAAAAGCCTTATAAATGCTTTCTTGATGTACTTTGGAAATTCAAATCGCGAATGTATTTTATCCTGAGATTTTGGAAGGATAATTTTCCAACTTCAACTGCAGTAGACTGATGAAACAAACATAAATATGAGGTTGATGCCCAGAAACCATTTCAAGGAATTGGAAACATCATTATTTATAATAGAGAAGAACAAAAATTGGATAGTTTTTTTTAATGCCGGATGAAGAACCTTTTGACGTAATAATCATGTGCATCTCAATATATCTTAGAACTTGGGTTCCTTATCCAAAGCCATTGGAAAATCAATCAAGGTGTAAAAGCCCATAAGAAACTCACTTTTCATTTATTGAATCCATATTTGTTATTGAATAATTTCATTAATATAATGTTAATAAATATTATGTTATTATTATTACTTCATCAGTATAAATTATTGAGAGGTGGGTTGAATAATGGAGCATTATTTTGGAAGAAGTAATAATTTATCAGTGTTTAAGCAGACTTATTATTTCTGTCTTAATTTAATTTGGAAAGTAATAGCTTGTAAAATATTATAATCTTCATGCAATGATATCTAATAGTTCAAGTGTTTATTTTTCCACAAAGAAAATCAGAACCAAAACTTTACTATGTACATTTTTTTTACGTAAGCTGTGAGATTTCAATTGCAACTAGGAACAGAAAAGATTATTTGCCATTTTCCTACGAATTGTCGTTTTAGTATTATAATTTATATTGAAAAACTTAATGATTTAAAATTCTATTTCAAACTTTGATTTGCTTAGTTCGTAGAGCTCATGAAGGAAAGAACTAATCGAAGAAAATCTTCAGTGAAGTGCTCTCTCAAATTTTCAAAAACTTTAATTTAATCTCGAATTTAATGTAATGTTTCTTTAAATGTAAAGTCGTATATCACAGGAGTTCTTCCACAACTGCTGCCAGGTTTGAATGATGCGCCTTCCTCTTTTTTCCTAAGAATTCTTCGAACAGTAAGTACTTGAAAAATCTGAAATATTATGGCCAATGTATTAATCAGAATACACTCTTAGTGGTTGAATAACAGTTTACCTGGAACACTAGAGCAATGCTGGCGGTAATATCTACAGATTCCCTGAAGAATTCACAGTAACATCTATATACTGCTTCGTGTTCCCTTTTTGTTAGGCGAGAGGTATCGTAAGCAATTCCAGACATTTTTAATAGCACAAGGATGCGGACATACTCAAACTCGGCACGATTAATTATAATTAATATTATACATTATACATTAATTAATTACACATGTAAAAACTATCCCAAATCATTCGATTTTCGTTATATCGAAATTGTAAGAAATAAATAATAAATGACAGTTCATCAGCTCATGGTTATTTTCAATGCGAACAACGTAAATTATGTGACTTGAAATATAACTAGACCGACCGTTGCCAACTGAATTTCGATTTTCCAAAGCCACCCTTGATGTCAATATATCTTAAACGGACTATATATTTATACGTATCATTGTCGTTTGACGGAAAACTGAAAAAAAAATGTTGGAAAGGCTAATGTACCTATACTTGAATAAATAATTTAATATACATATTTCACCGATATTGCTTTTTTTTAGAGGCCGTGTTACATTCAAACATTTCCGTTAGATTACTGGAATGTTTTCTAATGCCCACATAATATACCTATATTATATGTCTCATATTTCATGTCACTGTGATATATCACTGATGATGCGAAGCGATGTTCCATATAAACATTTGCGAGATGTTCATGAAACATAACTTTGCAATGTTTCAAAATGCTTCACCCATATCTCATATGAAATGTTTCTGTAATATATCATGTTTACTGGGATTAGTTTTTTTGAGTTATATTGAGGAAGAAACAAAATTTCAGATGGGAGTAACTCCAAAAACGTTTGGCCAATATTATACCTATTAACGCACTCACATACCCTAAAAATTGCAAGTCGCCAACTCTTTCCGTTCTCAAGTTATCGTGAGATATAAATAATATTATTCAATCATTTTTAATTTTTTTTTATATGATCCACACATACGTCATTATTTCGGTATTCTTCAACTCGTTACCAAGTTTGAATTCGATCGGATCTGTATTGGTTGAAAACAAAATTACTACTCGGAAACCGTTGGGCCGATTATGCCCACTAACGAAATTGTCCGTCGTACAGTATTTCCTATATAGTCACTGTAGTCCGTCTCACTTAGACACACCACCTATCCTGAAAATTTCGAGTCTAAAAATAATGTATTAATTGTTTCATCAAGACAGTGCACCGGTTCATAATTCCCAATTTGCGACCAAGTGATCAATCAACAAGTTGAAGTTTGAATTGCTTCCTTATTTCCTCTATTCGCCAGATTTAGTCTCATTGTACTATTTTTTGCTTCCAAACATGAAAAATGTCTTCATCATAAAAGATTAGCTAACAATGAAGAGGTGGAATTGTTGGTGGCTTGGAGGAGGAGGATTTCCACTGTAAATAGTGTATTGAAGATACAGAACATCGCTGTCAAATGAATATCAAGCAAATAGGAGATTTTGTGTAGATACAATCTCCCAAATTTTATGTCTTCTTTTTAGGTCTGGTACTACCCTTGTAAGCCAATATAATCGACTAAGTGATGAGTACAAAATTATTTTGCAGGTTAAAAATAGATATCCTACTAGGACGTGAATGTGGGTTTCAAACTCTCATAGTGTTATCCGGCATAACTCAAGCAGAAGAATTATATGCCAAACTCCGATGTAGATCCTTAGGTGAAAAAACAGATGGACTATTCCCCGACTTGTATACCAAATCTTTGAACGATATCTTACCATATCTTATTCAGAAAGAACACAAGAATTGAAGCTATGTTTATGAGTTGTTCTGAGTTTTTGAACATATTTATTTATTTTGAATATGTCCTTGTATAAAGTATATTATTAAATATATATCATAACAACATAAAAAAAATAGGCAAAACATAATCAATAAATAAAGGGAATTAGAGCTTTTCTATGCTTTGGAAAGTTCTTGAAGGTATCTTGGTACCACCAATGACTAAGGAGGATGCTTTCGATCTGAAATATTTGAATTAATAACAACAATTTTCAGTTTTTTGATTTTCACTCAATATCCGACTGTAGTGAAGAACTAACCTGATTACTGAAAATCCATAATAATAAATACCACCATGTGCTGCTTTTCCATAGAAAAATTGTTAACGCAATATACATTAATATTTCTGCACTGCAATGAGGAGAGGACACATATTCAAACCAATCTCCAGTAGGAATTTTGTAGTCGCTTACATTTCCTAGAAAATATTTAACTTATGCATGATATATTACAATTGCATTGAAAATAAAAGCAAGAGAAATCATAAATACATTTGAAAAATCCATGATCTGTATGAGTAGAAAACACACCTTTCTTAGTTTTTCTTAAATTTGCCAAAATAACTGTACAAATATGTTGATGCCACCAAGCCCAAAAGAATAAAATGACGGCAAAATATTCCATAATTCCTAAATGATTTATATTAGCTGCATCCAATTCTGAAATAATACTTGTAAGGTAAAGTTATTTCAATTCATAATTACCTGTATATCAAGAACCAAGTAAATTCCATTCCAAGAGAATATAGAATTCTCTTGAAATATTACCTGGAGTAATGAAGTTTGGAGCTTCACACAATATAGCGAGAATCACCATAGGATAATAAGTCATTCCAACAATCCAGTGAGTTAAATTTATTCTGCTTTTTTCTCCAAAAATAGAAACGAAGTGGGTATCATAATACCTTCGTACTATTTGTAAAGTCATCAAAGATATAGCAACAAATACATTAGTAGCGGATACTGAAATGAAGCAATTCAATAATTATTTTAAAACAAATTATTTCAGTATCACCTTTAGGAACTTGAGTAACTCCACCGTTGCAATACGATAATATAAAAGTGAAAACAAAAGGTAGTTTAAACTCAAAAATGTATGTCGCCACAACAAATGGATATGTTACGATCGAACATAATAATCCGACTTCGTAAAATTGTTTAAAAGATGATTTAGGGAATTCAATAGTTGGCACTGTGGTTGTTCCTTTATATGCCTGTTTGCCACATCTGAACGTTTTCAATATGAACCCAGGTAGATATTTTTCGAATAAATTTATAAGAACCCCAAGAATGATCACAGCTAGCGATATCACAAAAAAATAAAATTTTATCAAATGCACTGATCTAACATTAATGTCTCCATAATTTAGTAGATCCATTTTAAAAAATTCTTTCTAAACCTGTAAGCCAATAACATATATAAGAGTACCGTTTCATGTCCTACTTTTTTGAGTATACTAAATTCATTCATTTTTGAACTATACATATTATATCAATCTTCAAAAAATCGAATTATTCGTGAAGACCGACTATTTCGATTGGTCCACATGGTCTTTTCGTGATATAACATGTTCATTATTGAATATCTCTATTTTTGAGAAAATAATTTTGAATATTTTTCGGACATCGTTAACCTTCAAAGCATTTTTCGCCACCATAGACTAATAATCATTTTCTTGAAATGTTGTCCTAAGCTAAGCGTCTTAACACTTGTAAAATCATGGTTTATTTTTGAAAAAAAAATACAAAGCAAATCAATGGATATATGGCAACCAAATAAAAGATGTGACTTTAAAAATCGACGAAGTCCAATATTAATAACAATAACATTTTCAAAAAATATAATATTCAGAATGAATTTCATAGTTAATGCAAGCCAACACCTGCATGTATTTAAGCAGGAGATTTTAATCTTAATCAAATTTTCATGTTTGTAGTATGATCTTCAAATGATCAAGATAGTAGTAAACAGGATAAAAATATGTATGGGGCTCCAACTGGGTTACATAGAATTCTTTTAATCCCAAGTGGTCAAACAAAAAAAAATTAATAAAGAAGCTACTTTTTACAAAATTTTATTATTTTGTTACAAGTAATATATAACAGAAATGTGAAAACTCAAATAAATTTCACAGTCTGTATAAAATTAAGAATTATCCAACACAGCAGTTAATCGCGCTCAGCAATTGCAGTGAGATGTCTTTCTATTTCAGATTCCTCCAGTTTCCTAAACTTACGCTGATCGTCAGTCACGATACCAATTTCTATTTCATTTGGTTTGAAATCAACAGACAATACACTGCTTAAGCATGAAATTGCAAGTTGAATAACATCATCCCCTTTCAATTCTTTGTTCTTCTTCAGTTTCTTTTCAAGATAGCTATTAGCTTCAGTTTGTTTAGCTCCAACACTAACAGCCTTATATCCACAATAATACCCAGCAGGATCTGTTTTCAAGACACAAGGTCCTAATTCATCGTCGTAAGCTATAATTACCATTGAACATCCAAGAGGTCTCATTTCAGCATTCTGTGTGTAAACTTGAGATACATCAGCTATTCTTCTACATAAAGTATCAGCAGGCATCTCATATCCATATTTATATTTGAACTGTGCAGCCTCATACCTTGCTCGTTGGACTTGAGATTTGCTATCGGCCATCATACCAGTCATAACACAACCGGCAGAATCTGTTAATTGGAAAAGATGAGTAACTGTAGAAGGATCAATCAGCTTATCTGGAATCTTTCTTTGTGTTACACATACTGCAGTATCAGTCCCTTTTACAGCAACTGAAGTTAAACCTGCTTGATTTATTGCTTTAAAGGCATATTCAACTTGGTATAAACGGCCTTCTGGAGAAAAAATTGTTATATGGCGGTCAAAACCTGCACTGCTTCCTCTGGACATTTCTACGAATTCACAATCGATCAACGATATTAAAATTAAAGAATGTTCATAAGCTACACACAACTTCTAGCTGGGATTACTCGGCAATATTATTTTCAAATCAACTTAGTTAGGTTAGTGATCTGTCATGTCTTCTTCTTTTGATTTTATGATTGTCATTTTCCATATTATTAACAATACACATTATTTAATTTTAAAATAATATTTGTACTTTAATTTGGTAAGGTTTAAAGTGTAAACAGGAAACAACATAAGTGTAATTACCCGTTATTTGAAAAATGAAGAATTCTTGTTAGTAGGATATTTTTTACAAAAACTAACCTAATTTTATGAAAGGTGTACCTGTACCGTACCCATTAAATTACGGATTTCTCGCTTATCATTTAGTAAAATTGATATTCATAATACACTTTATGAAATATTTCTATCAAATGTGAAAAGTCTCCCTCATTTTTTGCATTGTTGCTTCAATAATATCCTAGAAATTGAATTAAAATGATTTACTCCAGAGGCATACAGAGTTTGAGTTCTGGAATGACACCAATATTAAATGCTTGGACTAGAAAGATGTCGACTAAATCAAAAACTGGCATTGTCATGATGAATATGGGAGGGCCCCAAAAAATTGAACAAGTTTATGATTACCTCCATAATATAATGACAGACAGAGACATGATTCAATTACCTTTTGCCCAAGACTATATGGGAAAATGGATAGCCAAACGTCGCACTCCTGAAGTACAAAAAAAATATTCGGAGATTGGTGGTGGATCACCCATTCTTGATTGGACAAATAAGCAAGGAGAATTATTATGCAAGAAGTTGAATGAAGATTTGCCTGATCATGGGCCTTATAAACATTATGTAGCTTTTCGTTATGTAAAACCTTTCACTAAAGATGCTTTCGAAGAAATGAGAAAGGATGGAATAGAGCATGCTGTGCTATTTTCACAATATCCTCAGTATAGTTGTGCCACTTCAGGTTCCAGTTATAATGCAATCTATCATCATCTTAAAAGTAACAATGATATGAAAGATCTGAAATTAAGTGTTATAGATAGATGGAGCTCTCATCCACTTTTGGTTAAGTGCTTTGCTAATCTCATTCAAGAAGAACTGCAGAAGGTTTCAGAAAAGAATAGAAAAGATACAATTATATTGTTTTCTGCGCATTCTTTACCTTTGAAGGCTGTGAATCGTGGAGATCCCTATCCTTCAGAAGTTGGTACAACTGTAAATTTAGTGATGAATGAATTGAAATATTGTAACCCATATCAACTTGTTTGGCAGTCAAAAGTAGGCCCATTGCCATGGTTAGGACCTTTTACTGATGAAGCTATTGAAGGATATGTTAAGCAAGGCAAAAAATCTTTTGTCGTAGTACCCATTGCTTTTGTGAATGAACATATTGAAACACTACATGAATTGGACATTGAGTACTGCAAAGAATTGGCTGAAAAAGTTGGTGTTGAAGAAATCAGAAGAGTTCCAGCTCCTAATATTCAACCATTATTTATATCTGCGTTAGCTGACATTGTAAAGACCCATTTTGAAAGTAACATTCCTGTATCAAGGAAGTTTTTGAATCAGTGTCCCCATTGTGTGAATTCAAACTGTTATAATAGTAAAAAGTGGTACAAATCCATAGCAAGGTTTTGAGGTGGTGAAATTAATGTCAAATAATTTAGGTATAGGAGAAATAACTTATTATGAAATATTATGGGAATATATTTCTTACGGATACTTGAATTATTTTGTAATAAAATATAGTATAGCGTAGTAATTATACAGCCATCTAGATCTAGACCCCATTGGATCTAGATGGACCAGTAGACCACTACCTGGCTGATGGCTGATACATACATAAGTTGAATTTAAGCTAGTAACCAAAACAGAATCCCGTTCTATCATAAACAATGCTGTTATGATTGAAAGGGATTGGTCTTAACTACTGCGTTTTGGTTACTCGCTTAAATTCGACTAAAGTATGATATAAATATACATAGTAATAGTATAATAATATGTCTACGGGAACTCGTGCAAG
This sequence comes from Halyzia sedecimguttata, assembly GCA_937662695.2. Taxonomy (NCBI): domain Eukaryota; kingdom Metazoa; phylum Arthropoda; class Insecta; order Coleoptera; family Coccinellidae; genus Halyzia; species Halyzia sedecimguttata. The sequence continues at coordinate 48,326,748 of OW569415.2, forward strand.
CACGGAAAAAGCTTTTCTGAACAATATTTTTCATTATACCATTCTGAAAACACTGAAAGCATTTCGATATTGTAGACATCTACTGTGATGATGCAATTGTTGCTTTGTCTGTGTTTCTAAAGGAAATAAACAATAATTCATCTCAGCCATATGCAAGATATATCTCAGCGCACCGTAAAACTTCTTACGGTGCGGCCACATGGGTAAAGGATCAATTTCGATACTGTAATTTCGAAAATTACAGACATTTGGGCAAAATGATAACGCGATGTTCCCCAGAACATACGCGCAAAAATTATTGTTATCGTCACAATTATTTTGAATTATCCCGCGTTAGCACAGAACACCTTAACTGATTTTAAGATTCTGTGGCTATTTTCAAATGCCTTATGATCTTATAAAGTTATTGGTCTTCTCTCTTTAAAATGAGCCAGTGCAGAAATTATTGAATTGATATTTCATTGATGACTTCTAATGGATATTGCATATAAAAAAATCAAGCGTAGTAGTCTAAATTCTTATAAGAATTATCTAGATTCATATGTGTACCTCCAGATGCCTCCATCTTCAAAACAGGTGCTTTATTCAGGTGTGTCCTCGGCCTAAAATTCTGATTAGCCGAACTTCACATATTATTTTTTCTATGCCAATTGAATAACCTAACCTCGCCCTCGACCTTAGAGACGAAAATTGGCTGTGAAATAAATGTCAAACTGAAGTAATATTATTTTATTATGATTTACCAACAAGTTATCATTTTCAATAATTCATAGTACATTAACAGTTCCTACTGGAGTAATAAGTTAACAGAAAATATCCCTTTCAACATGAATTTTCACAAATTTTCTATTTGGTTATCATGGTACGTTCTATTGAAACTTTGCGCACCTATTAATGGAGATACTTCAAAACCTGAGCTCAAAAACAGTAATACCTTCAAAAGCACAATTCAGAATACAAATACAATATCTTCAAACAACGGAAGTAAGTTGAAATTAGTGCTTTTAAATAATTTGATCTTATTTGAAATTATTCCTTTGCAGTTTTGTATGAGACCTGCTTACCTGAAGATTTTAGTTGTTTGTCAACTGCAGCAAATGATAAAGCAGGCTTGGAGGCTATCGTTTCACTGCATAAAAAGTTAGACGATGATGATAATGGTAACATTGACCTCTCGGAATCAGACGATGTATGTATATCATTCATTTTAATTTATATTTTCGTATCACTAAAGTATATGTGTTTTCCAGTTCTTGCGTGAGGAGCTTAAGTATGACTCTGGTTATGAAAGAAGACAAAAAGCGTTCCACAGAAACGACAATCAAATATCTGCAAAAGAACTGTGGGATAGTTGGTTGAGATCAGAAGTTCACAACTGGACTATTCAGCAAACAACAGAATGGTTAACTGCACATGTTGGTTTACCCCAATATATTCCTAATTTCATTCAAAATAAGGTGACAGGAATTCATCTTCCAAGGTTAGTAATTTACCTACTCTTCATCAGTACAGTAATTTGCTCATGAATTTTTTTTTCAGGATGGCTGTGAATAATAATTATTTGAGTGGTATAGGAATTAAGGATCCTATTCATAAGCAGAAAATTTCCTTGAAAGCAATGGATGTTGTTTTATTTGGTCCACCTAAAGGTAGGCGATATTTAAATTTTCTTCCTACTTCAACTTTCATATTGTTGAGAAATATGAAAAATCAATGTTCTATGATCATAAATTATGCAGATTCAGAAAGGAAAAATGATTTCAATGAAATGATATTTTTGTTAGTCTGATATCATGATAGAACAAACAATTTCATCTCTATTCCTGTTGTTCTGCATTATAACTGAAATAACTGAATGATAGTTTTGGATATAAAATCTATTGTAGATGAGAATTACAGTCTATTCTTTCAATTCGTAATTAATTCAGTAAACATATAAGTAGCTGTTGATATTCCATCAAGTAATTAAATTAACTCATAAACTATTATGATGCAAAGACACAACCTATTATGTGAAATTTAATACGTTCTGGTACTTAGTGGCAGTTAATTTGTCTTGATGACTAAGCTTCAAGTTTTATTGAGGTATTTTTTGAAGACAGGCTTTTAAGAATAAAGCTTCCATACAAGGTTTGAAAGTGCCTTATCAGAATGTAAAGTCATAATTGGTATGACAAACTTGTCTGTCCTAATATTGATTCAGTTATGTAAACCTGAATTTCATTGCATTAGTCAATATTGGAGATAAAAAAAGTTATATTGATCAATATGCGGAAGGGGATTATTGTTATAATTTTGGAATGTTATTATAAATGAAATGTTGCATGAAATATTGGTTTGAGGAAGAGGCAGTAAAAAGTTCACTTAATGTGTATTCTGAGATGTGAACGAAGTGAGGAAAATTTCATAAGCTTGTTCCGAAATTATTTTGTCAGGCCAATTTCTTAGAAGATTCTTATCTGTCGGTAAGAATACAAAGTAAGAGATCTGAGGGAACTTATGTTCTGTACAGAAACATAAGAATCTTCTGGGAAATTGCTGAGATAAACCAATTTCAGAACATACTTATGTGATCTTTCTTACTTCGCTCACATTTCGGAATATTCATATAGAATGAAAACAAATCGTCGTTGAGCTACGCCATCTTGTAAACGACATGCATGTCTAAAGTGGGTTTAGGAATTAGTTAAATCAGAAATCTGACCAGGAACACAGCTATATATAATATAAAATAATTATAAAATTACTAGAAATGAATTCAGGGTAGTCTTAGAATGTATGTTTATAAAATTGGTTCAAGCACTGACGTGAAGTCAGGAGCTTTTGCGCGAATGTTCTATTGTCCATTCTCCTGTATTGGACACACTTAATCGAATTTACCATTGTGAGTTCTATTGTCCGTTCTCTTGTATTGGACACTCTTAATCGAATTTACCATGGTAAATTCGATTAAGTGTCCAAGTGACAAACATAGCACTGGCGTATATTTATCTGTTTAATATTTTTTTCCAATTATTTTATGAATAGGTATAAGTTCAAATTTTTGGAGGAACATGTTTCGATTTCTTGCGGGCCGAATATGGACCGCGGTCCGCCAGTTGCCGTTAAACTCTAAATGAAAACGAGTCAACGAGATTGAATATTTTATATCTATTGATACAACATAATCAATATTTTATAGCAGCACCAATGGCTGCTTTAACAGCTTCCAGGCCACACCTCATTAATAAAACTAATGATCACGTATCATACGTATCAGATATATGTTCCCAAACATTTTCTATGGATTCCCATAATTCTTAGGCATTTGCTGGTCTTAAATTTCGATTATACTTGAATTTTACCATATGCCCCCAAATATTTTCCAAAGGGTTCATGTCCAGACTTCTTGCAGGACAAGGTAATACGATTATATTTTTTTCCTGCATCCATTATCTTACTGTATTCGAAGTTTGAATAGAAGAATTATCATGCTGAAATATAAAGTGTTCAGAGAACACCTGTGTAACCGAAGGTATCATTACTCTAATATTTCTTCGTAATGTTTGCCTGTTAAGTTCCCATTTATTTTTCAGCAGACACCTGTTCCATAGATGCTTACCCAACCCCAAGCACTCACTGAAAAGCGACCACTATTTCTTACAGAGTGGTCGTAATCCTTGTCATACCTTCGTTTTCGAGGTCTATCCATATTTAAATATTCATTTGCGAACTACAATCTCTTCATTTTATGGTCTTCTGTTAAGAATGCCTTCTTTGTTGAAGAATATTTTTTTAGGTTGCCTTCCTTGATTCTATTTCGCGCTGTTCTTGCGGATCCAGAGAAATCAGTGAACTGACACGCTTCAACAGCAGTTTTGAATGGATGGTCCTTGATATAATTGATAAGCGCATTGTCATTGTTTGATCAGATATTCTTCTAATTCCAACTCGGATCGGACGTTAAATACGCCCTTCCTGCCAGCGTCGCTTTAAGTAGAAAATACCAGTTTTACTGACATTTAAGGCTGTCGCCATTTAGCGACCAATTCTCCCCCAGTTTAGCAATTGCCCACATTTTCTCACCAGCGTTTAGGTTAACTCAATAAATTCTGCCATAGATATACATGAATGCATATATGTATATATGTATGGAGCCATATTTACAATAGGAAAAAAATCGTTCACATTTCGGTTTCCGCCACTGTACAATGAATATCATTAGTTATGAAAAAAAACATAATTTAAATGTCCACCACGGAATCGCTGGCGAGAATTAAGTCGTTGAACCCAATTTTCCATGACTCACACAAATCAGGTCGTATGTTAGCAATTACTCGTTCAACATTGATCTGTAAATCATCTAAATTTGCTGCATAATTGCTGCAAACCAATGTTAATGTTACCCCAAAGAAAGAAGTCCAATGGAGTTGAATCGCAGGAACGAGGCGGATGATTTATCGGTCCATTTCTTGAAATAATCGAATCACCTAATTTTGTTTTCAATAAAGTCATTGTGTCATTGGCAATATGACAAGTGGCACCGTCCTGTTGAAACCACGTGATCTGCAAATCAAGACGAACAAATTCAGGTCATAAAAAAACAGTCAACATTGAACGATATAGTAACAAATTTGGATTATATGCGAACGTTGTTGAAGCGTGTCGTGTTAAATGATAGATATTGAGAAATACAACTGTCAATGTCACAAATAAAAAATGGCTTCCGTTCGTGAGTAATGTCAATTTGAAAATGGCGCATTCCCTTGAAAGACCCGTTATGTATACTATATGTCTATTACTATATTTCGCTCTACAGCCTGAACGGCTTAATGAATTTTAACATTTGAGGTATTGGATACGCTATGATTTGAGGAGTAACATAGGCAATTAAATTCGGTGGAAGCGTTCTCCAATCGAGGAGTAGAGGGGGAATACAAATTTTTACTTCGTTATTCTAATAACATGGATATGAGATGAAAGGTAATAAACAGAAGATTCTAATATATACTCCATTCACTTTTATAAAGTCTCCCGGTTGGCCATGATTTAGGTCTATCATGTTTTTGTAACTGAAACAAAGGCAGGTTGGCACTTCTGAAATATCGTCAAGGTCAAAACAATTCTCTGAGACGTTGCCAATGTCTACTCTAAACAATCAACATAATGTTCCTTCTTAGACAAGATATTATCGCAGATCATTATCTTCGAATAATCTGCAATAGGAAAACTCCATTCTTTCTTAGGACTCTCCAATGAAATTACTTATTATTAATGTAGGCTTATATATTGACAATTCCGAAAAGTGGGGAACTCCATAGGTACGTCTGTTCGTTTAGAAGTTTTCCTGCCTGGTTATTCAGGTACTTCTATTCTTTTTTCAAATGAACTATCACGAAGTAACGGACTACTGTATCCATTATTTTCCATTATAATTTCAACACTTGATTCTTGATTTCCGTAAAAGAAACTAGCATAACTGAGTATTCAAATCAGTTTATATACGTGAAATATTGCCATAGTAACAGATGAAAAAATTTCTTCAACAGTCGCCAGGTCTTTTGGAATTGTGTAATTCACTAATATCTTCTCAATTTAATTATTTTTCCCATGAAAATTCACATTGTGAAAAATTCATAATTACTACGACTTCTATGTAGGAAGGACAACGTTGCATAGTTATCTGACAGGAAAATGAGCATAACCTAACATTTTCAAAATATACACTGTGAAATGTGTCAAAATTTCAAGGCCAACCGGGAGACTTTATAACTGTGAATGCAGTATATGTATATGCGCTATAATACTTTTATATTACCCATTTGTTCCTTGCTGATTTGTATTTAAAGGAACCAATATGAAAATCATAGTTAGTTAGGGGCCGTCCGTTAATCACGTGATGTTTTTTTCAGCATTTTTTAACCCCCCTTCCCCCTTGGTGATACTTGGTGAAGTTTAAGCTCAACCACCCCCTCCCCCACCCAAATCACGTGTATTTTTTAGAACCAACAAAGAATCTTAAAATTTTTAGAATAACTTCAATTACATATACAAAGTATAATCTAATTTTATTCTGGAATCGGTTTAGAAATCACGCTTTTAGCGAAGGGCGCGTTCCAATATTCCTGAACAGTACTGTGCAGTAAATTTAGTCGTCTAATATTACTGATATTCACTGGCGATGCCTACTGTCACTAGAGAGCGTTCCGAAATTATTTATTGCTGCCAGTATTACCAGCAATATCGGAAAAAAAATGTTTTTTCGCCCTTTTTTTTTAATTTTCTAGGGGTACGGTTCTTATAAAATTTTGAACACGTCTTATTTCGATATTGTACAACTAGTTACTAAGCTTCAATTCGATCGAGTCAATATTTTTTGAGTTATCGAGAAACTAATATTCCAGGTGGGTATAACTCTGCAACCGTTGGACCGATTATTCCCGTAAATGAACTTAGCTCTCCCATTCGGATACGCAACTCAGCCTGAAAATTGCAAGTCACTATCTCCTTTCGTTCGAAAGTTATCGAGAGGCAACGGTCACCCATCCATCTACCGAACTCACACAATCTCCAACAATATAGATCCGATCCAAACTTGGAACTTGGCAGTAGAGTTAAGTTCTGAAGGCTCTCGCAAAATTTCAGCGACGTCGGACGAATAGTTACGGATATATAGAATGTTTTTCAATGATTTTTTAAAAAATTTCTAGTGATACGATCGTCACAAAATTTTGCAAGAGTTTGCGCGTTGGCATTATGCAACTAATAACCATGTTTGAATTCAATCGATTTTGTATTTTTCGAGTTATTGAGGAAATAACAACCAAATTTCAGATGGGTATAACTCCAAAACCGTTAAGCCGATTATGCCTATAAAGAAACTCAAATGAAGCATTCAGATTCACAACCTAACCTGAAAATTTCTCCAGTTCTCAAGTTATCTTGGCAACGGCCGGCCGGCCGGACGGACATAATCGAATTTGACCTCGAATTCTTCATTAGGAAGTCGAACCCAATCGTTTGAGACCATTTTCGTCAAACAATTCGAAAATTACTGACATTTGGGCAAAATGATTACGCGATGTTCCCCAGAACATACGGCAAAAAAATAAATACACGTATTATCTTACTACAAACGCCCTCCCCCCTCTTGATTTTTCGTGATTTTTGCCAACATCCCCCTCCCTCCCCCTTTCGAGCCTCACGTGATTAATGGACGATCCCTTACCGTATTCGCCCGATGAAGTAATGGATGAAACAATTGTTGTGTAATTTCAATAAATATTATCAGGGATTAAGTGTTTCACTTTGATCGATTAATGTCCGTCCTGTAAAGATCGAAACACTGCAATATTTTTTTCGATCATAATGTTTATAAGACATTGGTGGTGAAAACATCGATATCGATATGAAAACATCGGTATCCGAACATGGGTGATGATGTTCCATCCCTACGCTACGATCGAACTACAGAGTGAGCCATAAACTCGTTAACATTTGGAAAAATCGTATTTCTCCACTAAAATAAATCTGGTAGGGATAAATCTGGAGTCCTGGGTGGTCATGGGATGATTGGAATGTGTACATCGTATTCAACGCCAAATTTACGTGTCTCACAGTTATGAGGAAGCTATTGTTTAAATTACATTTTTGGCGCTCTAGTTCCTCGGAACAGAGTGCTTATCAATTTGCCCAAATGTCTGTAATTTTGGAATATTTCGATGAAAATGGTCTTAAACGATTTGGTTCGACTCACTGATCAAGAATCCGTGGTCGAAATTCATTCTGTCCGGCCGGCCGGCCGGCCGTAAGCACGATAACTCTCGAACGGAATGAGCTAGAGAGTTGAAATTTTCAGAGTAGGTTTGGGGGATGAATATCTCGGCTAAGTTCGTTATTGGGCAAAATCGGACAGATGGTTTCGGAGTAACAAAAAAAAAATTTTTTTTTTACGAAACAAATTCCAAATTAAATTTTTTTTAATATGCAGTTTTATCATAAGAATCCATTCATATAATTTTCAACTCTAACAAGCTAATACTTTCGGAGATATGATTTTTTAAAATTTCAATGTAAATCGTATTTCACAGATTGATATAATTATTATTCTATGTATGAATTCTCATAATGTCAACTTGACAGAAGGGAATATTGTAACTTCAAAAATATTGGGGTTGAAATACTCGTATTTTAGCGATGCAACGGGGACCTCACCCGAAAATGTTTGAAAATATTACGTAAATATTGAAAGCATAATTCTGTAGTTTGGTGAACGTAGATCAGGAAATTTTTGATCGATTACAAGGTAATTTTTTATTATTACTTATCTTCTTTCATATTTGTTTTATGGAATACCTACTATTTGTAGGTACTTTAAACCTGTTTTGGGCAATTGTCATACGAAACTTGTTTTTTTGGCGCTCTAGTTCCTCGGAACAGTGTGCTTATCAATTTGCCCAAGTGTCTGTAATTTTGAAATTTTTGGCTGAAAATGGTCTCAAACGATTTGGTTCGACTCACTGATCAAGAATCCGAGTGCGAAATCGATTCTGTCCGGCCGGCCGACCGGCCGTAGGCACGATAACTCTCGAATGAAAGGAGTTAGCGGATTGAAAATTGCAAGGTGGTTTTGGAGCGTAAATATCTCGGACAAGTTCGTTCGATCTATCTGAAATTTAGCATCAAATTGTAGAATCATGACCTTTATACGCATGTGAAGTTTTGTATTGACCAGATTACCGCAAAGTGTAAAAAAAAAAATTTGAAAATTTAAAAAAAGTTTTTCCACAACTCTCAAACGGAATTTTCAGGTAGTTGAAATTTTCAGAGTAGGTTAGGGAGATGAATATCTCGGTTAAGTTCGTTATTGTCAAAATTGACCAGATTTAATTCGATTTCGTCCTAGGTGCAGTTCTCATTCTCATGATTGCTCATTTAATCTTGATAAATAAACTATTATTTGAATTGAATTTCCTTTATGATGCAGCTCTATCATATGTATACATTGATATAATTCCCAACTCAGAGAAACCAATACTTTCGGAGATATAATTTGTCTGTTTGAACTAGAGCGCCAGAAAGCTCCTGTCCACAGGGCTTGAACCCATTTTTTTTTACACAGAAATCATTCGGGAAGTTAGATTCAAATGTCAACGAATTCATGGCCCATCGTGTAAAAATGTGTGAATATTTTTCTTCGCATTCCTTAACTGCGAAAATATCTGAATTATTGGAATAGCAATATAAATACGGATAGATTTTCAAGTTTTTTGAAAACATTGAGAATATCAGTCGAAAATAGGTAGTTTTGCATATTATGCAAAAATACATATTTTGGCCATTTTAAACTAATTAATATAATACACACTGATGAAATAAGTATACTGTATTATATGTCCTTCAACTTGGTGAACAATTATATTTTTCTTCACCATTCCTGAACTGCGAAAATATCTGAATTATTGAAATATCAATAAAAATACGGATAGATTTTCAAGTTTTTTGAAAACATTGAGAATTAAGATTCATTCGACTGATAATATCAGTCGAAAATAGGTATTTCTGCATATTATGCAAAACTACCATTGCCATTCTAAACTAATTGATATCCACACTGATAAAATAAGTATACTGTATTATATGTCCTTCAACTTGGTGAACAATTATTTTATCAATTTTTCACAGTTATGCATCAAAATGACCTAACTGGGATCATTACTTCCTGTCATATGTTCAGGTGCAATTACAAAACTCTCATGTTCTCAATTATTATCCAATTTTGAATCCGTCTTATTATTTGAATTTTGTTCTAGTATTTCTTTCCTAGTAATAATTGAATGCTAGAATGAAGTAAGAATTCGCGAATGGCGTATTATCGGCGATAGTGGATTTGAAATCACAAAAGTATTTTGGTGTACATGAAATGGAAAATGCTTATCATAATTGATGTTTTCAATACTTCGTGTCCGGTGTGTCTTCGTATTTTATGGCTAGAGTGGACATCATTGGAATATTTTGGTACCCTTTTATTATGAGTATCCTGGTTAACACATTAAACTAATGCTATGATGATAATGAACGGTATGGTTCATAGACATTTTTATATTTATTTTTCATATTAATTTCTATTATTTGTTCATTATTTTTTCCATTCAACTGACATATTGATAAAGGAAACTCTGATAATAATATCAGTTTTTGGCGCTATTCTTCCTCGGAACAACGCACTTATCAATTTGCCCAAATGTCTGTAATTTTCGAATTTTTCGATGAAAATTGTCACGATTTGGTTCACCAAACAAGAATCAGTGGTCGAAATTAATTCTGTTCGGCCGGCCGTAGGCACGATAACTCTCGAACGAAAGGAGTTAGAGGATTGAAATTTGCAGGTAGGTTTAGAGCGTAAATATCTCGGACGAGTTCGTTAACGGGCGAAATCAACCAAGCGGTTTCGGCCGTTTTTAGTCAAAACATTTGTTATGAATATTTCCGGAACCCATCACTCGATCTTTTGGAAATTTTGTATCAAATTGTAGAATCATGACCTTCATATTCATGCGAGTATTGTATTGATTGGATTGCCGTGAAGTTTCAAAATTTTTGTAATTTTGTTTCCAAACTCTCGAACATAATAAGCTTAGGCAGTTGAAATTTTCAGAGTAGGTTTGGGAGATAAATATCTTGATTAAGTTCGTTATCGGTCAAAATCGGCCTGAAGGTTGTGGAGTAACGAAAAAAAAAATTTTTTTACATTACATATTTAAAATTTTTTAGGATGTAGTTTCGCCATAAAAATCCATTGATATCATTTTCAACTCTAACAAGATAATACATTCGGAGATATGATTTTTGAAAATTTCAATAATAAATCGTACTTCTATGTTTTCACAGAATGGTATAATTATTATTCTATCTATGAATTATTATATGATCTGTGTTCATACTCGTACATGTCATCTTGTTTTCCTATAAGAGAGGGTCAAATTCATTTCAGCTATCGTAGAATTATGAGGATTATAATATGATATTATACTTATGGTGATATTTTAATGCCCGTGGATAATCCATATGATGATGGAAATAAATATTTTGGTAAGTTTATCAGAATGGGTTCAGAATAGCTCCAGTAAAAACAAAACTCAAATATTGGCAATGTTTCAATTGATATTATATAATTTTCAGAGTGGATTTGAGGAATGAATATCTCGTGTAAGTTCGTGGTTTTTGACACTCTGTTTGATTTTAATTTCCTTCATGATGCAGTTGTATCATATTTGAATTTAATTTCTTTCATGAGGCAGTTCTATCATAAGAATCCATTGATATCATTCCCAACTCTGAGAAACAAATACTTTCGGAGATATGATTTGTCAAAGATTGAACAAGAGCGCCAAAGCTCCTGCCACTCCTTCCCCCTTTTTGCGCGTATGTTCTGGGGAACATCGCGTTATCATTTGTCCCAAATGTCTGTAACTTTCGATTTTTTTGACGAAAATGGTCTCAAACGATTTGGTTCGACTGCCCAATGAAGAATTCGAGGTCAAAGTTGATTCTGTCCAGCCGGGCGTCCGGACGTTGTCACGATAACTTGAGAACGGAAAGAGCTAGCGACTTGAAATTTTCAGGGTAGGTGACGCATCCCAATACGACGGACAAGTTCGTTAATGGGTGTAATCGGCCCAATGGTTTCCGAGTATAATTTTGTTTTCAACCAATATAAATCCGGTCGAATTGAAACTTGGTGAGTAATTGTACAATATGAACCTCAGCACGTTTGTGAAATTTTGTGCGAATCGTATGGCTAGAAAATTATGAGAAAATATTTTTGTTGTCACGATAACTTGAGAACGGAAAGAGATAGCGGCTTGAAGTTTTTAGGTTAGGATGTGTATCTGGACAGGACATTTGAGTTTGTTTATAAGCATAATCGGCCTAACGGCTTCAGAGTTATAGCCATCTGAAATTTGGTTGTTTTTTCTCCTGATTAACTCGAAAAATACTAAACCGATTGAATTGAAACATGGTTATTAGTTGTAGAATGCCAACGCGACAATTCTTGCAAAATTTGGTGAGGATAGTATTTATGGAAGATTTTTAAAAATCACTGAAAAAAATTCTATATATCAGTAACCATTCGTCTGAAATTGCTGAAATTTTGCAAGAGCCTTTAGAACCCAACTCTACTACTGCCAAGTTTTAAGTTTTAACACGATCGGTTAAATATTGTTGGAGATTCGAGCAGCCTTGTGTGAGTTCAGTAGATGGGTGACCGTTGCCTCGATAACTTTCGAACAAAAGGAGATAGGGACTTGCAATTTTCCGGGTAGGTTGCGTATCCGAGTGGGAGATTTAAGTTCGTTTTTGGGCATAATCGGTTCAACGGTTTCCGAGTTATACCCACCTGGAATATTATTTCCTCGATAACTCAAAAAATAAAGATTCGATCGAATTGAAGCTTGGTAACTATTAGTAGAAAATCAACATAAAGACGTGTTTAAAATTTTTAAACAACCATACCCCTAAAAAATTTGAAAAAAAAGACAAAAAAAAAATTTTTGTAAGAACCGTACCCCTAGAAAATTTCAAAAAAATTACGAAAAAAAAAATTGGTTCAAGCACTGACGTGAAGTCAGGAGCTTTTGCTCGTATGTTCTATTGTCCATTCTCCTGTATTGGGCACCCTTATTCGAATTGACCATGGTAAATTATGTTGTCCATTCTCCTGTATTGGACACTTAATTCGAATTTACCATGGTAAATTCGAATTAAGAGTGTCCAATACAGGATAATGGACAACATGGAGCTTTTTGGCGCTCTTGTTCAAACAGACAAATTATATCTCCGAAAGTATTGGTTTCTCAGAGTTGGGAATGATATCAATGTATTCTCATGATAGAACTGCATCATAAAGGAAATTGAATTCAAATAATAGTTTAATTATCAAGATTAAATGAGCAATCTGAGAATTAGAACCATAAGAACCATGGAAGAAATCAAATTAAAATAGCTGAAATGAATTTGACTCTCTCTTATAGAACAGGATGACATGTACGAGTATGAACACAGATCATATAATAATTCATAGATAGAATAATTATACCATTGTGTGAAAACATAGAAGTATGATTCATTATTGAAATTTCGAAAAATCATATCTCCGAAAGTATTAGCTTGTTAGAGTTGAAAATGATATCAGTGGATCTTTATGGTGAAACTGCATCTTAAAAAAAATTGAGTTTGAAATTTGTAAGTTTTTTTTCGGTCCTCGAAACCATCTAGCCTATTTTATCCAATAACGAATTTAACCGAGATATTCATCTCCCAAATCTACTCTGAAAATGTCAACTGCCTAGCTCATTCTGTTCAAGAGTTACTGTAGAAAAAAAAATTTAAAAATAAAAAAAAAATGTTAGACTTTACGGCAACCTGATCAATACAAAAAATCGCTTGCGTATAAGGGACGTTATTCTACAATTTGATGCTAAATTCCAGATATATCGAGTGATCGGTTTCGGAAATATTCATAAAAAATTGTTTTTACTAAAAACGGCCATAACTCCGAAACCGCTTGGTGGATTTCACCCGTTAACGAACACGTCCGAGACATTTACGCTCCAAACCTACCCTGCAAATTTCAATCCTATAACTCCTTTCGTTCGAGAGTTATTGTGTTAACGGACGGCCGGACAGAATCGATTTTGACCACGGATTCTTGATCAGTGTGTCCAACCAAATCGTTTGAGACGATTTTCAGCCAAAAATTCGAAAATTACAGACATTTGGACAAATTTATAAGCACTCCTGTTCCGAGGAACAAGAGCGCCAAAAATTGGTTCAAGCACTGACGTGAAGTCAGTAGCTTTTGCGCGTATGTTCTCTTGTCCAATCTCCTGTATTGGACACTCTTAATCGAATTTACCATGGTAAATTCGATTAAGAGTGTCCGATCATGTTCTAACTTGGAACTTGGTAATAGAGGGAGGTTCTGAAATCTCTCGCAAAATTTCTGCGATGTCCGACGAATAGTTTCTGATATATAGATTTTTTTTGAATCATTTTCCATGGGGTTTTAAAAATTTTCTAGTGACATGATCCCTCACGAAATTTGGCAAGAATTTTCCCGTTGCTATTCTACAACTAATAACCTTGCTTGAATTGGATCGGTGTTGTATTTTTCGATTTATTACGGAAATAACAACCAAATTTCAGATGGGTATAACTCCAAAACCGTTTTGCCGATTATGCCTATAAAGAAACTCAAATGGCGCATCCATATTGTCAACCTAACCTGAAAATTTCAAGTCGCTATCTATTTCCGTTATTAGGTTATCGTGATGTGAATAATATTTTTTAATAACTTTTTAAAAATTTTCTAGTGACACGATTGCCACATAATTTTACAAACGTCCTTAGTTTTATATTCTACAATTACTCACCAAGTTTCAATTCGATCGGATTAGTATCGGTTGTAGACAAAATTACTCGGAAACCATTGGGCCGATTATGCCCATTAACGAACTTGTCCGTCGTATTGGGATGCGCCACCTACCCTGAAAATTTCAATTCGCTATCTCTTTCCGTTCTCAAGTTATCGTGGCAACAGCCGGCCGGACAGAATCAAATTTGACCTCGAATTAGGCATCAGGGAGTCGAACCCAATCGTTTGACACCATTCTCGGCGAAAATTCGAAAATCACAGACATTTGGGCAAAATGATAACGCGATGTTCCCCAAAACATACGCGCAAGAAGTCAAAGTTTTCGTTATATTGGGGTCAATTTTCTTAGCTTATATCGATACACCTGCTTCAATTTAATTACTTTTTTAAATTACCAATTTAATGATAAAATGAAGAAAGTACAAAACAATAAAAGTATTTTATTTTAATAAAGTATTTTGGAAATACGTATTTTGCATTTAGTATGTTAAAATACTAAATGAAAAATCATTTTGTATTTGAAATGAAGCATATGGAAAGTACAAAGATCAACAATTGCTAGGGATCACTTATGAACTTCTCTTCATTTGTATTTTATTCAAGTTATCTCGTGAATATCTGTACATTATATGTTCTCTAAGGAAAAATTAAGATGTTTTGAGTTGATTATATCAAATTTTTCCTCACTTCATCGGCTCTTGTTCACAAAATCGATTATTATCTGTAGGCTGTTACATGTGGAGTGAAAAGCAATGTGGTATTTGTTATTAAATCTATTTTTTTCTCTCGTTCAAACACATAAGGTGACAATAATTGAAGAAATGAGAACAATATTAGCTTATCAGTCATGCCGAGAAGACGTTTGGCTCCTGTGCAACTGGACCAAATCATACGGTGGATACAGGAAGGTTTGTCCCAGCGAGAAGTGTCCCGGCGGTTGAATGTTTCGCAAAGTGTCGTGAGTCGGGCTTGGAATAGGTTCATCCAAAACGACTCAGTAGCTTATGTTCATGGGGGAGGTCGGCAGCGCAGTACAACAGCTGCCCAAGATCGTCTTTTGGTCCTCAATGCTAGGAGAAATCCCACTTACCCGGCGTCGCGGCTCAATAGATCACTGAGAGTTGCAACAGGAGTTCTAATTTCGAACCAGACTGTAAGACGACGACTATATGTTCGTGGTTTGAGAGCACGGCGTAGGAGGGTACAACATCCCCGTTTGAATAGGGAACACCGAGTTCATCGACGGCAATGGGCTGAGGAGCACCGCAATTGGACAGTTGAAGATTGGAGCCGATGTTTATTTACGGATGAGTCTAGATTTCGTTTGGTCAACTCCGATGGACGTATTCTTGCTTGGAGGGAAAGAGGTCGAAGGTATGCAGAACAGTTTATGGTACCCACAACAGCTTTTGGCGGAGGTTCTATATGTGTATGTGGAGGCATTTGTTTGAACCAACGCACAGAGTTGGTTGTTCTGCAGAACACCACAATGACCAGCCAGAGATATCACGATATGATTATTGAACCCATAATTGTTCCGTTTGCGGCTGCCTTGGGCGAGAATTTCATTTTAATTGACGATAATGCCCGTCCACACCGTAGTCGTCTGGTTAATGAAGCGCTAGAAACTCATGCTATTGATAGGATGGACTGGCCAGCTCGCTCTCCAGACATGAATTGCATCGAACATGTCTGGTCTGAGATGTCTAGACAATTGTCAACCTTAGAACAACCGATCAATAACCTGGAGGACCTTTCTAACGCTTTACGGGATATTTGGACGAATTTGCCCCAAAATTTTATAAATCGTTTGATTGAAAGTATGCCTCGTAGGGTAGAATGCTTGAGACGAGCTCGTGGGGGGCCAACTAGGTACTAGCTTAACCGAAACTTCAGCCTTCTTGTGGTGTCATCATAAAATTTTTATGTTATTCAAACACAGAATTTTGAGTGTTCCTAATAAAGTCTTTTTTTCTCTCCAACTTTCCATTTTTTCATTCTTTTCTCAAGTGAACCATATTATCAACTGAAAATACTCTGATATCTGACTAAATTTATAATCTTGGAGCGAATAATTCAGAAATAAATTTATAAAAAGTAAGTGATCCTTATCAATTGTTGAGCAGTGTATTTGCGTTTTGTATTTAAATACCTTTTACTATTTTGCACATCTCTGCTAAATCCTACCTAACATGAAGTTGGTCGAATTGTATTACAGATGGTCAGCACTGGAAAGATGTCATTCTCATAGCATTAGTAATCAGCCTGGGTATTGGTTTTTGGTATGGCGTGCAACAGAATAAAAAATTCAAGGAACATTTAAATCGAATGAACAAGGATATGGATGGTTTGCAAAATGCCGAGAAAGCATTGCAAAGTCTTCAGCAAGAATTGGTGGAGAAAGAGACCAGGGAAAAGAAAATTTTGGAGAAGAAGATGGAAGAACCTGAATCCCTCAGTAACTCTTGCTCAGATCTGGAGATTTCGCAACTTAAGGCAGAAATAACTGTAAGTTGTACCAATTTGTGCTTGTTGATACACTCATGGCTACTTCTAAATTCTTCAACCTATATGTACTATTTACTTGATACTAGATGTTGAGGACTGAGCTTCAGATTGCTGAAGGAGAACTTAAAGATAGATGTTGGGCACCACCATTAGCTCTTCAACAATGGCTCCAATTAACTTATGAAGTGGAAAATCGAGCATATATCAAGAAGAAAGTTATTGCAGAAAAACAGTTGCAGCATGCTAGAGAAGCGGTAAGTAAACAAGCGTTCAAAAGTTAATTAGGATCACAAACGTTTTTGCCTTTGAAAACTGCCAGTTAAAATTAACGTTAAAAAAATCACCCTGTATAGAGAATTCTTATAGAAGCAGTCTAATAATATGATAAAAACATAATTATTTACTTATCGTTACAACAAAATCTCATTATTCTATAAAATAGGACCACAATTCACCGTATTTCAATTGTTATATTAGTATTTGAACTCTTCCCAAAGGTGGTATCTAAAACGAAAGTTTCTGTTATATATCAATCAAAGTAGAATTCTGATCGATTGAATTACCTTTTTTGAATAATTTCCATCGGGATTCTCAGCTTCGTTCAATTTCATAGTGAAATCTGCAGTGAATAAATATGACATTTTTCCTTCGGTAGATATCTCTATGAACACAGATCATGAATTCACAAATACGGTCGTTAATTTCCGATCGAGATAGAAAAAAATTGTTATCTTATACAATATCATTCACGAATATAAACGTTTTAATATACATATATTTCGATATATCCAAGAAAAAATATATCGAAATTCAGTCAATAATTATTTAGGTACCTCACCTTCTGTCGAATTTACTTACGTCAAATAAAATGAACTTCCTTAGGATTCATTCGAGGAAATATCCAACTCAATTCGTATTAAATATATTTATGAACTCTATTCACACTTTAACTATACTCAAAACGTTTCTGATGATTTTCATTTTCCAATTCTACCGAGGAGGAGGGTATAAGTAGTTACCTGGAAATGACATTTTAACCTTAATCTGAAAACGATTCAAATAATAATTTTAATATTCACCTCAATCGATTGCCCTTAATCGAATGTACGATTGGTATAGTCTGTTTTCCCAATATTTAATAAGAATATACAATTTGTAGCAGAGCCGTATCTAGGTACTATTGCGCCTGTGGCATTATATTAGACAGCGCCCCACCATTTGCTTAGATTTATTTTCATTGATTATATTTCCTTATAGTATTTTTGCGCGTATGTTCTGGTTTGCATCGCGTTATCATTTTACGCAAATGTCTTTAATTTTCGAATTTTTTGCCGAAAATGGTCTCAAACGATTGTGTTCGACTCCCCGATGAAGAATTTGATGCCACGATAACTTGAGAACGGAAAGAGCTAGCAACTAGAAATTTTCAGAGTAGGTGGCGCATCCCAATATGACGGACAAGTTCGTTAATGGGCTTAATCCGCCCAATAGTTTCCGAATAAGCTTGTGAAATTTTGTGAGATTCGTATCACTAGAATATAAAAAAAACCTGAGAACGGAAAGAGATAGCGACTTGAAATTTCCAGGTTAGGTTGTTCATCTGAATGCGAAATTTCAGTTCGTTTATAGGCATAATCTACAAAACGGTTTTGGAGTTATACTCATCTGAAATTTGGTTGTTATTTCCTCAATAACTAAAAAAATACAATACCGATTAAATTCAAACATGGTTATTAGTTGTAGAATGCCAACGCGAAAATTCTTGCAAAATTTCGTGAGGGTCGTATCACTAGAAAATTTGAAAAAAATCTTTGAACATCATCCAAAAAAATTCTATACATCAGAAACTATTCGTTCGACATCGCTGAAATTTTGCGTTAGCAAAACTTGCAATTTTCAGGGTATGTTGAGTATCCGAATGGGACAGTTAAGTTCGTTTACGGACATAATCGGTCCAACGATTCCGGAGTTATACCCAACTGGAATATTATTTTCTCGATAACTCAAAAAATATAAACTCTATGGAATTGAAGCTAGGTAACTAGTTGTAGAATATCGATATAAAGACGTGTTTAAAATTTAGTAAGAACCGTACCCCTAGAAAATTTCCAAAAAATTATGAAAAAAAAATTTGTTCAAGCACTGACGTCAGGAGTTTTTGCGCGTATGCGAGTGTCCTGTATTGGACACTCTCAATCGAATCTACAATGGTAATTTTTTTTTTCATGATTTTAGTCATATAGTCAAATCAAAATCAAATCAATTCACAAAATTATGGATATTTACTTACTTTATTGAAAACATTGAAATACACAAATAGAATGTATAAAAATAAAACAAATTCTGAAAAAAACAAAACAAGATATTTATATTTATGTAGTAAATGAGCATATCTGAAAGAATATATATTTTTAACTAAAACTGTATTAATACTGCAAACTTAGCATACCGACACTATTCTGTAACCCATTGAAAAACGAACTTTTATATTTTCCATTTTCAGAGTGAAACCAACTTGCGCTAAGAACTAAAAAATACGTGTTTTCTGTCTGAAAGCTCTATGCTTCAAAGATTTATGCCTAGTGTTATGCGAACGTAGGGGGGATAATAGCAAAATTGTATCCTTTCAGACTGATATTTGTTGGTAAAAAAATTATAATTACTGATTGCATAAATAATTCAATAGTTACTCAATGTCAATTAACCCATGATATTAGTTTTCTGTTTTATTTAAGTTGGTCTATCTGAAAAGTTTTTTATTACTAACAACCCTTTGAATAGACCAACTCAAATAAAACAGAACTAAGATCATGGTTTGATTTTTGATTAAGAATCCAATTTTTTTATGCAATCAGTTTTTTTGCGCGCGTGTTCCGCAAGGAACAGCGTACTATCATTTCGTCACAATGTCTGTATTTTTCGAATTTTTTTTCGAAAATGGTCTCAAACGATTGGGTTCGACTCCCTGATGAAGAATTCGAGGTCAAATTCAATTCTGTCCGTCCGGTCCGGCCGGCCGGTCCGGCCGTTAGCACGATAACTCTCGAACGGAACGACTTAGAGCGTTGAAATTTGCAGGGTAGTTTCGTAGCGTAAATATCTCGGACAAGTTCGATAACGGGCGAAATCGACCGAGCGGTTTCGGAGTTAAGGCCGTTTTTAGTAAAAACGTTTTTTATGAATATTTCCGGAACCGATCACTCGATCTTTTTGAAATTTGGCATCAGATTGTAGAATCATGACCTTTATATGCCTGCGGAGTTTTGTGTTGAACGGACGGCCCTAAAGTGGCAAAAAAAAATTTTGAAAATTTGAAAATTTTGTTTTCACGATAACTCGAAAAATACTGATCTGATTAAATTGAAACTCAGAAGTTAGATGCAAAAGACCAAAGCAAACACTTCTGCAAAATTTCGTGAAGATCACGTGACATGAAAAAAATAAAAAAATTACTACTAATTTGCGGAATACTTTGCTTTTAATGCCGAAACATATGTTTTTGAGGTTCATGCTGCCCTTTCCGGGCATTTTCCGTATTGCGCATGCGCAGATGAGAAGTCCTTTAACTGCTGTAGTTTTCGTCAGAGAGGATTGGGGTTTTGGGGTGGTGGATGCTATGCCTTCATAGAATTCAGATCCCTGATGAGGGTCTGCGCATGCGTAGATTAAAGATGCGATATCTTCCGAACCACTAGTGTTGGAGAATCGGAGTTTTTTGTAAGGTGTGTTATTTTGAGAGGACTTGCAGCCACGAGTATACTGCGCTTGCGCAGACGAGAATAGAATGGTTTTGGGTTGTTTGGGTTATGTTGGGAGTAATGAGCCGATATTGTGAGGTTTTAAAAGAATATTCATGTCAATTCAGTGCACGGACACAAGTCAGTTTGGGGGAAATAGCGTTGTTTCCGATTTGAAACGTCTGTATGGTGGCCCTGAGGCGAATTTATAAATAACTCTATTCGGTTGATCTATATTAAAATACGTTCGGATTTGGAGAAGATGCAATTGCGTCCCTAACGGAGGACTCACAACCGCATTTTTTTCCGATCTACGGTAAAGCTAACAGCCAAACTGTATTGATAGCTATATTTGTTAAAGGAACTTGAAAAAAAAAAAAAGCACTGACGTGAAGTCAGTACTCTTTGGCGCGCGTGTTCACGGTGGCTAATTTGAATTGAATGATGAGTACTTCAAGCTCAGTGGATAGAGTGAGCCGAAGATCTACCCAAAGGATAGTGGACACCATTCACTGTCGGTTCAAAAATTAACAGTGCTGTATCTAAGCTGCCATCAGGATAGAGTAACAAAGTTGGAAAAGAACACAAGTGCCTCTCCTTAGTCGCACAAGCTCCTAGAAGATTTGGGAGGGTCAGTATAATCCTAATCATGTTTATAGCACGCGCGCAAAAGCAGATTGACTTTACAATGAAAGAAAAAGTGTAAAAAGTCAATCTGCTTTGGCGCGCGTGCTATAAACAGATAACAGTATAATCCTAATCATGTTTATAGCACGCGCGCAAAAGCAGATTGACTTGACAATGAAAGAAAAAGTGTAAAAAGTCAATCTGCTTTGGCGCGCGTGCTATAAACATGATTAGGATTATACTGACCCTCCCAAATCTTCTAGGAGCTTGTGCGACTAAGGAGAGGCACTTGTGTTCTTTTCCAACTTTGTTACTCTATCCTGATGGCAGCTTAGATACAGCACTGTTAATTTTTGAACCGACAGTGAATGGTGTCCACTATCCTTTGGGTAGATCTTCGGCTCGCTCTATCCACTGAGCTTGAAGTACTCATCATTCAATTCAAATTAGCCACCGTGAACACGCGCGCCAAAGAGTACTGACTTCACGTCAGTGCTTTTTTTTTTTTTGTTAATAAATGGGTCCCAAAAAATATAAAATTTCAAATTTGCTTTCATCCCCTCTCATTTTCGCAAAATCCTAATCTTAATATTTTAATACAACAATTACTAAGTTCGATAAATGCATCGATTAACTCTTTTTACTCAGCGACGTCATTTCATTTGATCTCTTCACTCTACTTTGTGTTCTTTTATAATACAGTTTTCAATTTAATTATTTGAAATCTTACCTCAATATTAAATACAATATGTTAGCTAAGTGAAGACTTAAATGAAGATATAAGGTCAATTTATTTATCTCACTCAGCGCTGTGTCGTGGTTTTCCGATTTATTTTGCTTGGCGCCTCTATTTTTTTTAATTTTTTCTGCGCCCCTACGGACCTTGCGCCCATGGCAAGTGCCACCTTTGCCACGCCCTAGATACGGCTCTTATTTGTCATCTCAATGACAGACCTCTGGGTTCTGTTCGAATATTAACTCCGTAGAGTAATATTTACTCCATTGCGTTCGAAAACTGAAAGGTTGAGTATGCGACTCGGGGTTCATTTTACTCCTTTCAAAATTGACATAACTCATGGGACGGAAAATCTAGTAACTTTGTCTCACTGTTTTATGAATGTTTTGTGAGGTAATTTAATAGTTTTAATACTGCTCACAAGATATATTTATGATTAGAGTTACATATATGTGAAGAAAAATAATAGGATATTTCTTAAACCAACATAACCTATTTTCCGATATTGGCATCTTCTGTCACTGTCAGAGTTAACTCTAGAGTAAATCTGTCAAACCTTCAAAAACTCTTCTCTACTCCGTGGAGTTAATTTTCGAACACAACCCTGGAATGATTTATTTCAATGAATATTCCCATTTTATGAACACAGAACTTCGTCAATGTAACATTCGTATTCTAAAGGCGAAAATTCATGAGACGATGAAATCGCAACGACTAGTTCTCGTTGTTCGTTTATTCATTTGAACAACGTCGTTTTAATGCTGGATTTATCTGGTTTTCCTCCGACCATATATAATAACATACCTCGGACAGCCGCAAAAATTATAATTGGCTCAAGCACTGAAGTGAAGTCAGGAGCATTTGCGCGCATATTCTATTGCCCATAAATCTCTATTGGACACTCTAAGGTTAGCCGCATATTGAGGGCAGCCCAGCACAGCACAGCATAGCCTAGTAGAATGCCAGACAGAGTACTCTATTACTACGTCCCGTAGGCCTTTGCTCGGCTACGTCCAATAATATGCGGCGTACTATTCAATTGCATTTGATTCATATTATACATCCCGCTCAACTCAGCAAAATGATAATGCGATGTGTCCCCTAGAACATGCGCGCAGAAAGTAGGATGTGCAAACCATGCAGGTTTTTTTCAAGCAATAGAATTCTATCTAGAATTTCATCCCGCAAGTATATTATTAACACGCAAACCAAAAAATCTTTTTATTATATTTTCTTTTTTTGTTAGCAATCATAATTGGAGCTGCTGTGTTTGTTTTTCATTTGCGATTTAATGCATTTATATAATTATTAGAGATAACTGTAAACTTCGCATGTACTACTGATAATATTTTATATAACAGTGTCTATACCACAAATTGAAATAATGATTATTATCACTCATTTTGTTTATATTTAGTTGTAATATTAACACTCAATTAGGTTATGTTTTTAAATCAGTTCAAAAGCTGTCGTCAGATGTCGTCGTTCCATGAAAAAGATAGGAAGGGAAATTTTTAATGACAGCCGTCGTTGCTTTTTAACATCAGCATCGTCTCATGAATTTTTTTTTCCAATGTTTACAATAATTAAATCGAAAGGTATATACTTAAATTCGATAGATATACCGTTATTCAAAGTTATCCCGATAGAAATGAAAGAAAAAAACGAAAAATAGTAATACCTGCTCCGGGATTCGGACCCCGGGCATACGGTTCTCAAGCAGAAAAGCCTACTGGTTAGATCGCTCGGTCACTCGCTTGGTTGTAGATCTAGACAGGATTCTCGTCCTTGAAAGAAAATCTGTAATTACATCGGAAAGATTTTCATAATTTTCACTTGAAAATCGCCATATCATACTTTATTTCGGAGTTTTTAACCCTAATCTTCACTTTTTGCAAAATTTTCCGTTCGAAAACGGTCCGTATTCGACCCGAAAAATTTCTCTTC
Source organism: Halyzia sedecimguttata (assembly GCA_937662695.2). NCBI lineage: Eukaryota > Metazoa > Arthropoda > Insecta > Coleoptera > Coccinellidae > Halyzia > Halyzia sedecimguttata. The sequence goes on from OW569415.2 coordinate 48,350,719, forward strand.
CGAGCCCGGCTCTTACGTAATGACAGTAGTTGTCGAATATTCTGATTGGTCGATAGAAATGCAAATTCCTGAAAAAAATCTCCTGATTTTGGTCAATTTAGTATATTTATGTATAAACATGGTAAACGCCAAATATACAGGGTGAGTCTTTGACCACTGCATTAATTTTAACCAAAGATTCCTCTCATAAAATGAAACACTTTTTTCATTTAACATTTTTCCAAATTCAGCTAAGGTAAAAAGATACAGGCTGTTGAAATTTTGAAAAAAAATCAGTTTTTATTTTGTAGCTTTGACATCCTTTTTTCGAATAAAATGAATGTAGGCGTAAAGTTTCCTATAACTATGATACATATTTTCCAAATATTAGTTATTTTCTACTTCTACTGGTTTTCTAGTTATGGACTCGTGGATTCATAAAACTAAACGAAATAAGCATAAAGAAAGCATATAAAGTTTTTCTTGAGTCATTTCAAGAATATTCCATCGTTTTAGAACATTATATTATTCTTCATCATTTCTCCTTAAACGCACCGTTTTCGAGATATTCTTCATTGAATGTTTTAAAATGGAAAACTCCAGAAATTTCACTACTTTTATGGATCCGTCCCTGAGCGTTGGAATCCCGAATCAAGCTGTAAACCACGTTACCATGCCTTATTCTCGTCCGCCAACAATGTCATAGATAATTTATATGCGGGAGTGTATTAGCGCATTGTGAAATCTTTAAACGCTTGTAACTTTTTACCTGAGCTGAATCTGGAAAAATGGTAAATGAAAAAAGTTTTTCATTTGATGAGAGGAATCTTTGGTTAAAATTAATGCAGTGGTCAAAGACTCACCCTGTATAACAGGACAGATGGAAATCTCGACCTTAACTCAGCGGCGATCTCGAGCCCGGAGCGATAGTTCGGTTCGATCCTGTACCCTTCTCGTCTCGCGCCTCGATTTTTTTCCGGATTCTGGATCTCGGAACGAAAAAAAATCATTTCGTTCGTTTTTTTTCTTTTACTAAGAACATATTCTTTAAATTCGTATTCGAGTGTGGCTGTTAACGCTTATTTTTTCTGGTAATAACACGTTTCGTTTACATAGTCTTATTATTATCATGTACCATTTCAAACTTTAGCGATTTTCTCATGCAAAATAATGTGTTTAATTTTTTCACTCGTAAACGGTGCCTCGTACGTTAAAAAGTCAAGAGAATGAATATGCTTCAAATTGAATAAGGATTTCAAGAGAAATTTTCATTGTTGGAAAAACCAGTGTCGTATTATTATTATTATTATTATTATTATTATTATTATTATTATTATTATTATTATTATACTGATCCTCCTGGGTCTTCCACAAGGAGACCCCTCATAAGCTCTAAGAGCTTGACCGAGTATCATTTTTTTGTCTAAAAATATTCCAGTCTCGATGCAGTACGGACGCCACTGGTAGAATAAAAAAAAATAATTTTATTCAAAAAGTGCTCCTTGATCCTTAAAACCTTTGTCCCAAATTTCATAGAAATATTTGAAGAAGTGTAAAAGTTATTAATAAAAAAAATTTTTTTTTCTATAATTTTAAAACACCCTGTATCTCGGAGAGGAAGCCTTTCTCGACATAAGTTTATATGACAAAGTAGGGCTTATTTTTGACGTAGAATACGTGGTTAAAATTTCTTGGTTAAGATCTGGACCACCCTGTATATTTAATGATAGTAAGCAAGCATTTGATATATTTTGAAAAACACATTTTTAGTGTGAAAAGTTAAGGAAGAAACGCTCGAGTCTCATTGGGGCCTTTGTGTCCACCCATGGAAAATCTATAGATGACGTAGACCGAAGTATCGTAGAAGCACGCACAGCTCTCAATGAAGTGACACAGGAATTGCAAGAACGTGTACAGAGATGGAAACAAATCGAGCAGCTATGTGGTTTTAGTATAATGAATAATAATGGTTTTCAATTTTTGGAAAGTGCATTGTACAGGAATATGAGGAGTCTCGGAAGCAAAGGTAAGATCTCTTCTGACACACATCATTGTCATTATAGTATATCACTTTTTGGGCGCATGTTCTAGGGGAACATCGTCCTATCATTTCGTCCAAATGTCTGTAATTTTCGAATTTCGAGCTGAAAATTGGCTAATAGACTAATTCGGACTCCCTGATCACGAATCCGGTGTCAGATTTTAGGGTGCCGTCCGGCCGGCCGGCAGGCCGGCCGTAGGCACGATAACAGGAGCACCGAAGGTCCTATCGACTTCAAACTTTCAGGGTAGGTTTCTGATCAAAATGCGACGGTTAAGTTCGTTAACGGGCAAAATCGGCCGGACGGTTTAGAAGTTATAGACATTTCAAATTTTGAGGTTATTTCCCTGATATTTCAGGAACTAAAGAAGATGTTGAATCGAAACTTGGTAGTCAGTTCGAGGATATAAACGCGCAACTTTTGGCAAAATTCTGTTATGATCGAAATGTTGGTAACTTTTAAAAAAATATTTCTTTTAATTTTTTCGAAAAAAAAATTTTTTTTTCGTGAACTATTCATCAGATTGCAACAAAAACTGTACTAACGTCAATTGTAGTATTTTGCAACATTGTGCAAAATTTAGGCTCTATACGATTTCAATTTCTGGAGATATAAGACAAAATGTGTCAAATTTCCTGGGTCTCTCTCAGTATTTTCATCGATTATTCTATGAAATCTTTGAATTCCACCGAAAACAAATTCAAAGACATAAACATAAAGAATCAAGTCATAGTTTAGACGTCGAAAGAAGGACGATGTTGATCGACTTGAAAAGGTACCTATTTCAAGAAATGCAATAATGAAATGCTTAATTTATGGATATAATATTATCTAAGTATTGTTGGGATCGGGCAGTTGGAAAAATTTTTGAATAAAAAAATTTGTACCGACGTTAAATCAAGCATTCTACACGAGTGTGCAAAATTTCAGTCGATACGATCTCAATTCCAGAAGATATTGCTTAAAATTCACATTCCAGCGTGTTTTGACGTTCTATGGTCACAGAAAATCGTCACAAAAATCTATTTACCTCATTTGACGGCTGTTTGTCAAATCAATTAATTCCAATAATTGATGTCAGATTTCCTACATACCAAGTTCAAACACATTTTATTATATGGAAAACACTTATTATGATCACGTTCTACAGGAATTGATACTAAATAGAAGCTAGATGAAGATTATTGTAATGGAAAATTTGTGTTCCAGAATAATATTAAGGTATTCAACATGATACTGCTTTTTTTCTTTACTGGTCAGTACGGGCCACAAGGAAGATGAACATGCGCCCAATAGCTCCTGTCCACAGGGCTTGAACCAATTTTTTTACTATTGTTCTTCTATTTGGATTGAATTATTTGCTTCAATATATTTCGACATATCATACAATTTAAATCTTAAAATGATTCAGAGGAGATGTCAGGTTCATATCATTTTTTTAATAAATTCGTGATAATCAGAAAAGTATTTAAATTATGATTGTACTTGTTCAGTTTTGATGAAATCTATTGAATTAATTCATGTTATAAAATGTGAATTAACGTTCTATAAATATGAAGATTGTAAAACACAAAAACAGGAATTTTACATTCAGGTAATAATGGGATAATAAAAGCAAAAGGTTAGATTTAATAGGAACCGTATGTATATGTGTGTTGTGTCTGTCGGACGAACCCCGCCCCGCCAACGCGACCAGTCGGTCAATTGTGACACACCTAAATCTATAATTCACCCACAAGCTTAAGCCTTTTTATAAGGGAGATGAGTCTGGTGGGTGGGAACTTGTCCAGTTCCATCAGTCTCAGTTTGTGGACTCCTAGTTCCATTAATCTGATCCTCCCCCCAGCGGGGCAATCACACACGATGTGCTTGGCAGACTCGTCGTCCTCCAGACATAGTCTGCACTCAGAGTCCTCAACCAACCCTAACTTACTTAGGTGTTTTCTGAGGCTACATTGACCTGTAGAATTTGAGCCATTGTCTCTATCAGCTGATGGGCCAATAATTGTTGAGCGAGCATGTCTGAGACCAGATATGCTGCTCCACAGTTCCTGGACCTTTTGGTTCAACCATCTGTTCTACCACCATGCTGACTTGAGAGAGATGCCACAGGCCGTTTCAGGTCCAATGAGCCCCGTCGAAGTCTCTCGTCCCGCCAATGAGTCCGCAACTTCATTACCTTCTATGCCCGAGTGGCCCAGAACCCAGATATACTGCAACCTGCAGTGCTCTTCCAGTTTAGCAAGTGAAGTCCCCAGTCAATTTTATGAAGCCAAGGCCTTCGAGGCAGCTTGGCTATCCGATAGGATCTTAATTGATCTGTGTGAACCCACACATTCTCAAGTATGAGCTTTGCGCAGTGATCAATGGCTGCTTGGAAGACAGTCGCACAATCAGCAATTTTGCAACCACTGACTCCCGCTTCCATCCCTTGGGTGGTAAGGGAGGCATCTCTGAACCAACAGGGACCCTCAAGCAGTATATTCCCAGAGATGGTCCAATCGTCTCTGCAGGGAAAGACGACTCGGTAGGACCACTCTGTGTAGGTTTTGATTATAGACACGTCAGACTGCATGTTCATTATCTTGTTGAACCGGGCACGAATCCGATCGTATCAGGCTCATTATGAGCCATATGCAAAAATCTGTATGTCGCCATCCGGGCAACGCTTACGATCACTATGTGAAGAAGGGCGAGGTCCAGTAGGTGTTCCATGGCTGTGATGGGAATGTAGAGAAAGGCTCCAGTCACCATCATGCACGCAGATCTCTGGATTTTCACAAACTTGATCTGGGACTGCATTTTTGAAGTGTAAACCACCAAGCAATGCTGCCTAAGTGATTTGTGGTCTCACCACCACCAAGTTCATCCAGTGGAGCTGTTTTGGAGCCAGTCCCCACCTCTTTCCACTAGTCCGCTGGCAGGACCATAGGGAGTGCCTAGCCTTGTGAATAACCCTTTCTTGGTACGAATTCCAGTCCAGCTTTCTATCCAGAATGACACCCAGCTATCATGACTCATCCGCAAAAGGGATGTGAAATCCATTCATAGGAAGGAAATCCATATTCAGATTCCTATTCAGTGAATGGCACAATCAAGCTTTTATGAGGATTGAGGGTTCACATTTCAGTTTTCCCCCTCACACCAGCCTTGTGTTACTGTAAGAGCCTCTGAGAGACTCTCGACCAGGGCTGAGAATCATCAATGACTATCCGCCGTATTCACAAAGCATTCAATCTCCGTTAAGTCCTAACTGAGGTCCTCAGTTAAGGATAAAAAATAAGAATTGAAACCTCAGTTAACGTATGTAACGTTGCTGAAACAGACCTATTTAACGTTAATTTTCATTTAAACTGAGGTTGCGATTCTTATTTATCCTTAACTGAGGACCTCAGTTAGGACTTAACGGAGATTGAATGCTTTGTGAATACGGCGGTATATCTTCGGCGTACGCTTGAACATAAATACCCAGCAGCGTGTCTATTATGGACCGTGGATCGTCCACTGGGAGAGATCACATCAGATGGGAGAGTAGTCTCCCTGTGGGCGGCAATTCTTGGCAACGAATCTCACTATATCACCACATAGGGGTGTGGAGATGAGTCTGATATTCAACATGGATCTTATCCATTCTACAATGAGGTCTAGTACTCCCTGGCTCGAGCCTCTCCGCAGAGCCAGCTCGTGAGGGGTGCATTAAAAGCGCCTTAAATGTCTAGAAGAGCCATCAGAGCAGTCTCCTTGCGGTCCAGAGAACGTTTTAGCCTTCCAACCAAGTTGTTCAGGACCAGATCGGTTGATTTAGCAACCTGGAAGGCGTACACTCAATGGATTCAGTGACAAAACACTGCCCCTGATGTAGCGATCCAGTATATTTTCGAGGGTTTTCAGAACGAGGGACGTAAGATTTATCGGTCTGTATGAGTTAGGTTGTGAGTAGTCTTTGTCCACTTGGATGTACACAAGCCTAACCTTATGCCAGCTTGTCAGGATTCCAGGCAACACTGTCTCTGAAAAGCCTTATCAGGTAAGGGGGAGGTCATATACCCCCTTCTGAAGCTGTTAGGAATCGTAGAAATTTCTGAAGCTCAGACAAAATGTACCTTTTACTATTGACCAACTAGAATTTGTCCTATCCCCACTGCTCCAATCTGTATGTAGAGTATTAATTATATTGTTCATACTATTCAGTTTTAAAAATGGGATAAAACCCGGAATATACAGGGTGGTCCAGATCTTAACCAAGAAATTCAAACCACGTATTCTTCGTCAAAAATAAACCATAGTTTGTCATATAAACATATGTCGAGAAATGGTTCCTCTCCGAGATACAGGGTGTTAAAATTATAGAAAAAAAATGTTTTTTATTAATAACTTTTACACTTCTTGAAATATTTCTATAAAATTTGGGATATAGGTTTTGAGTATCAAAGAGCACTTTTTGAATACTATATTTTATTTTATTCTACCAGTGGCGTCCGTACTGCATCGAGACTGAATATTTTTAGACAAAAAAATGATGCGCCACTGGATTTTCCAACAATAAAAATTACTTTTCAATTCCTTATTTAATTTGAAGCAAATTCATTCTCCAGACTTTTTTACGTACGAGGCACCGTTTCCGAGTAAAAAAATTAAACACATTCTCATGCATGGGGAAATGGCTAAAATTTTATGTGGTACATAATAATAATAAGACTATCTTTGTAAACTAAACGTGTAATTATAAAAAATAAGTGTTAACAGCCACACTCAAATGCGAATTTAAAGAAGATGTTCGAAGTAGAATACAAAAAAACACTTTTTTTTTTCTGATTATTTTAACACCCTGTATGTCAAAGAGGAAGCATTTCTCGACATATGGTTATACGACAAACTAGGGCTTATTTTCGACGTAGAATACTTGGTTAAAATTTCTTGGTAAATATCTGGACCACCCTGTATATGCCAACAACATATTATATTGTGAAACTTGAGCCAAGTTTTCTGTAACTTAATAAAAAATGACATTTATTTTCATGATTGAAACATTTCAGGTCGGTTGAATAGCACAGATGACTTAGAAGATGATACTGGATCTATATATGCTGGCCATCAAGGTAAGGTTTTCACCCTTGACGAGGATGATTATTCGGACTGATTGATTGGGTTGGTTTTGCTCCAGTATGATTCGTTTTTACCCAGCTCTGCTGTTCCTTATCATTAAGTCCGGTTTATGGAACCTGATAATTATTATTACTATTTTCATTGTATTCAATATTTGAATAAGATAAATTGAATTTTTAGTATTTTAATATATTTTATTCGAAATTTCTGATAACAATCAGGCAGTATTTTACTTCGTTTAATAACTACTGTAAATGTAGGACTCTTGAGTAGATATGACAGCTTCAGTTTGCATTTCGAAACACTTAGGCTTTTACTTATTGAGATATCTTTTATTTTTATAGAATTTTTTCCTTTATCGAATAGGTCTATTAAATACTCCTTAAAAAAAAGATTTATTGCTCTATCGCAAACATTTATTTATTTCGATGCTTAAATTAAGTTTGTAATTCTATGCTTGATATTTATTTTCTGCCTTGAAAGTTTATTAAAAGAAGGTATGTTGTGATTGTTTATTTTTATTTTATTTTACCTAATCTCTTTTTCGAAAAATTCTACTAAAAGTAGTAGAAAATATTAGTGGCACAGAATTTCTTAGTATCAAAATTTGCTTGATATCATCGTTCTATGTCTAATTTTTCATAATATTATTGAAATTAGTTTTACTGTAATGAATGAATTTTTGTTTTTACAAGCACTTTTGCATAATAAGGATTTTTGTGATGATGTATAATTTCAGTTGTATTCATGCTTCACATTTAACTCACTGATGTTTTGTTCTCAAGTATTTTTTCAGATTGTTTTTGAAAAATTAATGTCCCTATATTTTTACTAATTTCACTCACCTAATGCCTCATTTATACAACTAACATGGTGTAAGACATAACCTTTCGTTTAGGTTATACAGACCCCTTGGAGTCTTGGAAAGAGGATGTGTCGTCAGAAAGTGATCCCAGCAAGCATGAGGACGATAGCTCCTTCAAAACAAAGCCTTCCAATCAGAACAGTGTTAAGTTTTTGGTGGGGGATGATAGGTAAGTTTGAAGAAAGATTATTTAGTTTCTATTGGTGTTGTCGAATAACTTTTATAATGCAAATTTATTATTTTACCATGTGAAGGTTTAATAACTGATATATTTATAACTTGACATCTTATGATGTGAAAAAACTTAATTGGTAACAGAGAAGTCAATATGCCTGGGAGAAAAAATGTGTATAAAAATTTGCTACGAAGTATAATTATAAAAATGGTGCACACTTAGGTTCACTGAATTGACTATATGTATATATATAATGGATATTATCTTGACATTGAAATAGTATATTCTAAAAAAAGATGCAGAATGGGCTTCTATTCAAACACGAATGCGAAATTTTTCTCTATTTCAGGCTATTTCAGGTTTCCTTCAGGGTTTTCTCTCCCAAAATCTCTATAAAACAAAAATTAATCATTCTGCGAATTGCTTCACTGTAAGACACACAGTATCCTTTAATGATTATTTATACATCCTAGTGACTTTTGTATTGTATCTTGGCAGTTGGTGTGACTGTTACAAAAGTTGATAGATTACGGAATTTGAATTTCAATCTTACGTAGGGCATGGAGATTAGTTTTAAAAGAGTTTCCTAATAGCATGAATGATTCAAAATGAAGAAATCTCTAGTACCTTATTTTTTAAAGAAAATAAAACTTTTCCTCCCAACAATTACTTCACTATATGTATTTAGATTATATTATATTGACGTGTATTGAAATTTGATAGGATCGAAGGTCAGTGCTGACTTCCACAAAACGAAAAATATAACTAGAAACAATGCGGAAACGATTTCTTTACAGCACTGTTTTTGTGCTGTAATGAACTCATTACGATTATGAAATGAGAAATATTTGTATGTATCATAATACGAATATGAGGCTTACCTCAGGGATACACCTTGGGCCTATTACAGCAAGAGCCCACGACGACCAGACCTTTGTTATTTTATAAAAGCTGAAAATTTGTATGTGCATGCTCCCTATACAGGTAAGAACGGCCAGTGACTATAGAGTTTGGGTTGTGGTTAATTGGGCAGGTAACAGGTAGTAAAGGTGTAAAAAATAGTACCTTACTTTCGTTAAAGTATAAAGCTCAATTTTTTCATATTTTCTTCGGGATATCGTTAGAAATCTCATCATCCATTGCCGGACACTTGTGACGGTTGCTACCCCCTGCCAGACAACCCTAAACTTTAATAAATTATACATAATTAATAATTATACTTTCGTCATAGTATAAAATCTGAATTTTATATAAATGTTACTTGGAGACCTATGAAAAAATGTTACCTCAATAGCCGGAACGTTTTAATGGTTTTTACATCTTGCCAGACATATTGAAAGTCCGCTGTAAGTGTGAGCGGGAGTGCTTAGTCGATTGCGCTGGGACCACACTAGCGCGATTCCGCGAATATTCTCGTTTTCCAGAGAAGTCTGTACTTGGTCGAATTGCGATGTATTCTGGTGAACACGGATATGCTTTGCTGGGCTGTCGGTAAACTGACACGCATCAAAGGTTTTTTATGATACAATATTCGACTTCAGAGCGACTAAGCGCCCTATCTCATGCACACCCGCTTGAAGTTTCAATGTGTCTGGCCAGATTTAAAAACCATTAAAACTGTCCGGCTATTGAGGTAACATTTTTTTATAGGTCCCTAAGTAAAATATATAAAATTCAGCTTTTATACTATGACGAAAGTATAATTATGTATAATTTATTAAAGTTTAGGGTTGTCTGGCAGGGGGTAGCAACCGTTACAAGTGTCCGGCAATGGATGATGAGATTTCTAACGTTACCCCGAAGAAAATATGAAAAAATTGAGCTTTATACTTTAACGAAAGTAAGGTACTATTTCGCGCTAGTGTGGTCCCAGCGCAATCGACTAACCACTCCCGCTCGCACCTACAGCGGACTTTCTATATGTCTGGCAAGATGTAAAAACCATTAAAACTGTCCGGCTATTGAGGTAAAATGTTTTAATAGGTCCCCAAGTAACAAATATAAAATTCAGCTTTTATACTATGACGAAAGTATAATTATGTATAATTTATTAAAGTTTAGGGTTGTCTGGCAGGGGGTAGCAACCGTCACAAGTGTCCGGCAATGGATGATTTGATTTCTAACGTTATCCCGAAGAAAATATGAAAACATTGAGCTTTATACTTTAACGAAAGTAAGGTACTATTTTTTACACCTTTACTACCTGTTACCTGCCAAAGTAACCACAACCCAAACTCTATAGTCGCTGGCCGTTCTTACCTCTATAGGGGGCATACGCATAAAAATTTTCAGCTTTTATAAAATAACGAAGGTCATGCTGTCGTGGGCTCTTAGGCTATATGGCTGATTTGATAATACTAATTTACAATATATAAGTAATCTGGGGCGGCTGGTGAGGGCGAGCCCTCCCTATAAAAATGACGTGCATACATAAACCACTGATTTGTATATTTCATATTCGTGGTGTTCAAGCTGGATTCAATTAAAATTAAAAAAATTTAACCTAGCGACCATCTATACTTTACAATCATTACATTTGCGTTAAGCGTCCGCATAGACAAGCTATAGAGAACCTGCGTGACCTTGAGATTCGACACTAGCGCTCATGGTGGCGAATTTTAGCATTCATTACGTGAGAGAAATAAAATTTTGTACTGATCGCCATACAAAGTAATTATTAATTATTATTTATAAGAATTATATCTTGTCTATGGTAATTATAAATTTTGAAAAATTTCAAACGTTTTATTTATTAAAAGAGGTTTTCAAACAAAAAAGGTGAAAATGTATTCAGAAGTAACCATGCTGAAAATGTAGAAGAGTGGAAGACAAACTAATATTAAACCATTTGATTATTGTTATTTATTAATATCATTTAAAATATCAAATAAAGATATGAACTTGTCAAAATACATTTAATTATATTTTCCTACTTTAAAAATAGGTTTTTGTAAGTTTACTAGTACACAGCATATATGAATAATTAAAACGGCAAAGTACGGCACAAGATCAATGTAATATACGGTAAATGGTAGTGGCATAGTTTCTTACATATTCTCTTTTACTAGGCCAGAAATAGTTATTTTTGTATCTAGTGCGCGAAATGCTACTTTGGTGATCGAGAACTGATTTTTTTAACGAGGCGCAGCCGAGTTAAAAAAATAGTCGAGATCACCAAAGTATTTCGCGCATGAGATGCAAACAAAATTTTTTCTACAAACGCCATAAATATTGTTCTAAAATAAGTAACATGCATAGCTTAATATGAAAAATAGTATTGAACTGGCTTAAAATGTTTTTCCAAATCAAGTAAATACTGTAACTATGAAAATAAAATGGCATTTGTTTCTTTGATTGAGGAACATAAAGGTTAAAATATAAAAACTCCATATAGTATACATGCAGTGTGCGAAGTAAGTACTTCGCACACTACTTCGCGCACGGTGTCATGGTAACGAAGGAAAATGAAAAAAAGGGTCACTTCGCATATTGTTTTCAATGCGCGAACCTTGTCATTTTTTGACGTTTGTAAAAAAATATATTTTTTTGTTTTCTGCGCTAGTGAATCTAGATCTACATGTTGGATATACATAACAAAAATTAAGTACCATAAAAAATAGACCTGTCTGTATTTAAGTATAAAAAATAAAAATTAGTAATCTGTGTCCAGAGATATTTTGTTGGATTTTGATCAGTGGTTACACATCTAATAATAATTTAAAAACTGTTCCCCTTACAGCGGTTATAGCCAAAAGTTGTTTCTCATTTTTTATAGAAGTACATCCTCGAAATCGATAATGAAATTGGTATGTCAGGTCCACAAAACACTCTTTGACTCAAACAAAGTCATCACTTATGTGCTCAAATGAGACCACTGTAATCGATCTATCGACTGTTGAATTGATCCTTGTAGCTAACTGAACATCTTCAGATAAATCATTTATTAATTTCTTCACTATCATCACATGACACTTCAGATACTCATGTTCTTTTTTTCCAACGATCTACATTGGATGTTTAACGCTCTTTAAATCTATAATTACATAGCTTGAAAAATTGTCGTATGTTTTGGTGGATGAACAGGCGTTTCCGCCAATGAAATGATTACTGCATATTCTTGAGTTGTTTGAAGATAGCCATGGGGTACCATCGGCACTAAAAAAAGTAAAAAATTAATGTGGTAATAAAGGTGATTTCAACACATTTACCATTTACACTTACTTGATACGATGTACGGCTTTCATCCACTTTTGTTGACGTTCTAACAAATTTGGTTTTGAATAAAATGTTATATTTGTATCAGTCTTTCCATAAGTATTAAAGTATTATGACATGATACAATACAATAACTTGTGTTACCAGATCTGGATTTGTTTTTAACGTTATTTCCAATCATAATCACCCAATTATAATTTTAAATGTTTGGATTTCTACGTTAAGTGACAGTTCAACATCACGTATAAGCTTACGAAATTACCGAAAGAGGCGCCACTAGTGTTTACGCAGTTTCTCTATACTATGAGCGTCCGCACTATGCCGGGTTAAATCTCGAACGCCCAAGCGAAATCGCCACTTACTATGGAAACGGCAAACGTCCTCACTCAAACAGCTACAGCTAGTTCAACGCGATTCTCAGTGATGATTCGGCCTCCCAGAGTAGCAGCCCAGAGAGGAATAAAAGTTACGTTCAGTAGTAGTATACCTTGTTGGTTACGCTAAATATATAGCTATTGTAGGTGCCTATTATTTCGTGTTATAAAGTTTCGTTGAGGATTTAAGGACTGACACTGAGGGTGTGTGATCTGGCAAATTTAAACTTTAGGTCTTTGAGTTTGGCGGACGAGCTAAATATTAAAAACAATGAATGACCTGTGTCCGTATTGAATGTAAGTCAAGTGCAACCCGGGTATCAGAATCGGGCGGGGTTTACGCGGAAGTTTGACGCAAATGTTTACGAAAAGATATTATGGTTGAGCGGATGTGAAGAAAAAAATTGGTTCAAGCACTGACGTGAAGTCAGGAGGTTTTGCGCGTATGTTCTATTGTCCATTCTCCTGTATTGGACACCCTTAATTTACCATGGTAAATTCGAATTAAGAGTATCCATCCAATACAGGAGAATGGACAACATAATTTACCATGGTAAATTCGATTAAGGGTGTCCAATACAGGAGAAAGGACAATAGAACATACGCGCAAAAGCTCCTGATGTCAGGTCAGTGCTTGAACCAATTTTTTTTTTCGTAATTTTTTTGAAATTTTCTAGGGGTACGGTTCTTAAAAAATTTCAAACACGTCTTTATGTTGATTTTCTACTAATAGTTACCAAGCTTCAATTCGATCGAATCTTTATTTATCGAGGAAATAATATTCCAGGTGGGTATAACTCGGAAACCGTTAAATCGATTATGTCCAAAAACTAACTTAACTCTCCCATTCGGATACGCAACCTACCCGGGAAAGTCCCTATCTCCTTTTGTTCGAAAGTTATCGAGGCAACGGTCACCCATCTACTGAACTCTCACAAGGCTGCTCGAATCTCCAATAATATTTAGCCGATCGTGTTAAAACTTAAAACTTGGCAGTAGAGTTGGGTTCTAAAGGCTCTTGCAAAATTTCAGCAATTTCAGACGAATAGTTACTGATGCATAGAATTTTTTTTTTAATTTTCAATGATTTCTTAAAAATTTTCCATAAATACTATCCTCACCAAATTTTGCAAGAATTTTCGCGTTGGCATTCTACAACTAATAACCATGTTTCAATTCAATCGGTTTAGTATTTTTCGAGTTGATGAGGAGAAAAAAACAACCAAATTTCAGATGGATATAACCATAGCCTCCTATATCTAACAGGCCAGAAGGTTAGACGTTGCCGTTGTTACATCGGAGTGTCGCGAAGCACGGACAAGGCACCGATTCTACAGGGATTTCACAGTTTACGATTTCATTTTGATGTGCTCTAATTATCTAAGATTCTAAGAACTGTATGGAGGATAGCAATACAGCATTTCGTTTATTTGCGATTAGTTTCATAATGTTTCATCGCAAATAATCCAGAACTCACCACGAGGAGGTAGCTGTATTATTGAGTCCCAAAAGATTACAATCAGAATATTCGATTTTCTGTGGCATTCAAACTTAATCAAACATTCATATATATCAAAATTAGGAAAATAATAAAAAGATATTAGCCCTTGATATAGATTATACTCTGATGACTGATCATCTTAAACTTAAAATAAATTCTCAAAAACAAAAAGTCAACAGAACAACAGAACAAAACATAGATTATTCTCTCATGAGGCTCTGAATTTTGACATTTCTTTCTCAGATATGATATCTGACTTTCTTTAATTCCTACACTACATTTTAAATCCGCTGTAATATTACTTAAATATTTTGGGTGAGGAGGAGTTCATAAATGTAATCAACCTGTAAGAACCTGGAAATTGGAAATGAATAGAAGATGCCCACAAAAACAAGTCGGTAGAATAAATGGGCCTTGGTGAAACTGCTAATTTGAGTTGTTGACTTGAAAAAGTTAATTTTTTGATCATTTGAGAAGTGTCAACGTCGTCTGTATTAATGTTTTCTAGATTATTGATACAATTTTTGAAGGCATTATAAATTTTCTCAATTTCTTCCTTTACTTTATCTAAAATATATTGTTCTGAAGAACTGCTCGCATTAGCAGAGGAATCTGAATCTAAATCGGTCCTATTCAATTGTGAAATTAAGTTTTCGAACTTCGACCACCTATAACATATGTATCTCTCACCTAATAACCACTTAAATTTAGAAAATGGGTATATTGCTTTGGTTTCTGAACACTTCAATCCTCAAATCTGCGAATACCTTAAACCCGGACGTTATTTTCGGAAACTCACCTTCGAAATTTATTTTGTAAAACTGAACGAAATCATTTTCTTCAACGTTAAAAGAAAAGTTGAAAATTGCCTTGTCTTTGAAATGGGAACAAAATCGAGAAAAAGTAAGAATCTGATTTTGTTTTGTCCCAGTCGGTAAAAATATTATCATAATGAAAAACTAAATTTTGCTAATTTTTGATCAGTTCTTTTGGGAGTAATTGTAGAAGACATATAACTTGGTTGATTTGGAAAAAATTGAAGGGAATGCGTCATCTGTTAATTTAGTAATTTTTCTCGGGATACTAATAAATGATTCATCTGAAGTCGGTAGAGAATTTTCTTTTACAATATATGCATCTACAAAATGTTTTATGCATACTACAGAATTATTGTTAATTTTCAAAGTTTTTTCCGTATGGATTGCATTGAGCCATTTTCGTCGTCTTGAAGGATCTTCTGGGAATCTAAATACCGAAACATTTTCGTGTGTGGATTGATAATTACTATTACAACCAGGAACTGCACAAGTACGAGTCATGATGAACGCAAATCGAAGAATTCCAAATGTGTAACTAACCTTCTGATTATACCTTAGATATCCAAATTCCAAATATGAAACTCGTGAACACTCAACTCAATTAACATTTATTTGGTAAAACAAACACTTTTTATATTCACTTGAAGCACTAAAACAATCGAACAAACTGAAAATACCTATACCGAACTCGAACGTTTCAACACCGACACGCTTGAAAACCGATAAGTACTAAACATAAACAAATGGCCAGGAACATTGACACTCCGCATAACCCTCCCTTGTAGAATCGGCAACGTCGCATTGTCGACGAGTCTTCTGGCCTGTTAGATAGAGGAGGCTACGATATAACTCTTAAAGCGTTAGGCCGATTTATGCTTATAAACAAACTCAAATGTCGTGTTCAGATGTACATCCTAACCTGAAAACTTCAAGCCGCTATCTCTTTCCGTTCTCGAGTTATCGTGACAACAAAAATATTTTTTAATAATTTTCTAGTCATACGATTCGCACAAAATTTCACAAACGTGCTAAGGTTCATATTCTACAACTACTCACCAAGTTTCAATTCGATCGGATTCATATTGCTTGAAAACAAAATTATTACTCGGAAACCATTGGGCCGATTATGCCCATTAACGAACTTGTCCGTCTTATTGGCATGCGCCACCTACCCTGAAAATTTCAAGTCGCTAGCTCTTTCAGTTCTCAATATATCGTGGCAACGGCCGGACAGAATCAAATTTGACCTCGAATTCTTCATTGGGGAGTCGAACCAAATCGTTTGAGACCATTTTCGTCAAAAAATTCGAAAGTTACAGACATTTGGGCAAAATGATAACGCGATGTTCCCCAGAACATACGCGCAAAAATGCGTTTTTTTGTTTTGTTTGCTCACTGTTTGGTGGAGACGATAACTGGACAAAAGAAGGTGTACGTGATATGAAACATATGGGTGAAAAGATGAAAAAAACACGAAAAATCGGCCAAACATATTATGAACAAGATTGTAAGCTTCCAATTATTGCCCACAACTAACATCGCTTCTGGTTTAAGTAGTGCATATGCCGAAAATATTCGTAAGCATACCGACATGGTATTCTGAAAACGTTACGTCCTGTCAATAATTATAATAGTCTGAAGTTGTGTGGCAAATGCAGTCTTGCATTACGTGGTCCTAATGAGTCGGAAGAATAGATTAATAACACAAGAAAACGAGAACGTGACCGGTTGCTTACGTGCTTTAAATTTAATATAGTGTTGTATGGTTTGGATTCAACGTTTTTTAAATATGTAAAGTTTGGTTATTTTAATATCGATGCCAATGACAACCGCAGAAACTGAAAGATGTTTCTCTACTTCAAAATTGATCAAGACGTTTCTAAGGAATGCAATGTCGGAAGAATGTTGTCCATCGAACAAAATTTAGTTAAAGACATTCCTGACTTCAACGAAAGGTGATTGAGAAGTTCATCTGCGACAAAAACATAAGGATTGAGTTTCATTTTAAGAAGTAGGCACTTTTAAAATATATATATCCTTTTTTGTATTCTTGAATCAGCGCCCCCCGAACAAAGTTATCACCAGCCGCCACTAAGTAATTAATATTAAAAATTGAACATTTTTGAAAAGGGTATATGTCAAATCAATTTGTACCTCCGCATTATATTTATCTTTGATATTTAATGTAATAAAATAATTTCCATAGATTTATTCAATACCAATGTCTATGAACTAAAGGATCAGCTGCCTTTGGCTTGTGTTATCGTCCTGATCTGCATTAGAAATGGTATATGGGTAAAATTGAATAAATTATATGAATATCACATTGTTTCACAGTGCCCAAGAAGCGTCATCAAACACTAAGACCTCCAGAGCTAGCCTTATACCAAGAGCTGCTAGTAATAACAACAACATGGCTGCGGTGAAGCCGGCAACTTTGATGAAAAAATCTTACTCTCATGATGTGAATCTCGCACTGTTACCAAATATGGCTAAAGCTGTAGACTTTGAATTTGCCAGTTCAACGGATTCTCTTGCGCCTACAAAATCGATTAAATCCAAAGAACAGAGCTCAGCATCTTTAGAGGACGATATTTGTTCAACAGATTCTTCATTGTTAGATGAAGAATTGAAAAGGGGGAAGAGAAAGTTTTTCAATCTCAAAAAGAAAAAATCTAGGTTTGAATGATCTGATGTACTTAATTCAATATCTGGTTGTGATAATAAGAATGTGTTGACCCCAATTTGAATCTGTCCCTAAAAAGACATTCTGGCTTGTGATAAATGGTCTTATTATTCAATTCTAAGTTAAATATGAATGTCTTTCTGAGCGTTTTCTTTGTACATAACTTTTAGAGAATTATACATAAGAATGGATATCTCAATTTTTATATTATTTTGAATCATTTCATAGTTTTTAGTTTGAAGTATATCGCAAGTATAACTTTTAGGTCTGAAAACGTAAATCTAAACTCAAGTACAGTATTTCAACTAAATATAATTCAACATACAGTAGAACCCCTCTAATCCGCCCTCGGCTGGTCCGTCACTCCGGTTAGTCCGACCAGGCGCCGTCCTAACATGTACCTTACTTTCTGACTTTTACTAAGTTTTATAAGCTCTGTTTCTTTATTCTTCTTTCATTACTTTTACTTATTACTTATTAAGTATCTACATACTTCTTGATTTGTACAGTTAAAACAATGTTTACAAACATTTTCTAAGATCAAAGATCACTTATTTCACTGTAAAACATGTCTGTATATGTTTAATGTAATAAATATTGGATTTTTGGATAATCCGACCTTTTTTGCGTTCCGACCATACCCCCAGTCCCGTAGGTGACGGATTAGAGGGGTTCTACTGTAATGATAATAAAGTGCCTTCAATATAAACATCATGACAAAAATTGCAAACTCGATTTCTGAAGCAATATATGTACTTAAATAATAATCTTTATAAGAAATACATGTTTATTGTTTACTATGAATAAAAAAAGCATGGAATTTTCATTGCACATGGATTACTTAGACTGCGTAATTTGTACTGAGAAATATCGTTAGGTCTCGAATATAATGTACTTCTCATTTATTTTCATCCGAATATAGTGAGTTCACCTGCTGCTTTCCTTGTTAATCCGATAAAAACTTGTAATGAAATTTGCACCTATATTTATAAACCAAACTTTTCTGACAATTTTCGGAGCGTTTTTAAAAAATATACATTTGACTTTATAGCATTACTTTATTTAACCTTGTTCGAAAATCTATTACAATACCTAAAAGTTTGCGATATAATTTAGTATCACCAAGGGACTTTTGAAATGTTATGTATTATTTTCAATTTGTTTGTTTTTCTCCTCTTGTCTTTTCATTTTTCAGGTTGAGTTTCGGTACCTTGGAGAAACCTTCGTTTTTTGACGAAAGATTCCATATTGAAGAATAAAATGCCCATCAATATTTCAGCATATTTTGTAAACAATTTCAATCTCAATACCCTTATTACACTATCCGCTGTATTCACAAAGCATTCAATTTCCGTTAAGTCCTAACTGAGGTCCTCAGTTAAGGATAAATAAGAATCGCAACCTCAGTTTACGTGGAAATTAACGTGAAACAGGCCGGTTTCACCACCGTTACGTACGTTAACTGAGGTTGCGATTCTTATTTATCCTTAACTGAGGACCTCAGTTAGGACTTAACGGAGATTTAATGCTTGGTGAATACGGCGGTATGACTTTTTCGTGCCTATTTGTCAGCCTGACTGACTGCGTCTGAAATTTTGGAGAAATACGCATGCGCCCGGGGCTATTTTGTAGACTGTTTCAGGTTTCAGGCTTGAAAATAAATAGAACTGGTTCTATTTGTTCCCCTTGAATCGTGGGGATTTCAAGCCTTTTTGTCGAAATGTCAAGTCTACCAACACAATATTTATCTGTCTAACTTGATGTCTTAACTTAACATAACCTAGTTTATTCTATCCTTTGAATCGCAGCCTTCGTAAATTTAATAATAAATTTATGTTTATTACTCTGAGGACGTAAACTAACTAAACTTACGAAAACAAGATAATTGTGATGGCTATCCCTGTGTGCTATGAAGTTTTCGCCTAGTATCGCAAAGTAATTATTAATTTCGTTTTTTGGAGAAATGCTTTCTGGAATTACATTGTCTTTTTTCTGTATGTGAATTTGTACTCTATGTAGTAGCATATTAAAAGTTTCTTCAGACATTCTTAAAACACTATGGTGTTGTCTTAAAAATCTACTAACAAAACAAGAACTTGAGGTAAATATGTCAAGTTCTTCAATGTTTGCAGCTCTGAAATTACTGCCTGAAAAAAGCGCGGTGTAATAGTGCCACTCATTTGGGGTGAAATTCACCCAACAAATAGCCATGAAAATGGGCGCAAATGTAAAGGTGAAAAAGGCATAGTGTAATAAGGGTATAACAAATCACAACACGCACAGTTTTTTTGCTGAGATTTTTCCCTAAGCTCTTGTAGCATACGTCGAATCCGATGGTACATTATTACACTAACTTGTGCTAATACTTTTAAACCTCTAACTCTCAGATCAGTAAGCAAACTTATTGCGGCTTCATTTAACGATCGACGTCCTGGAAAAAATGTATCCGCTGCTTACGTTATGCAACTGGTTGCCAAATTTGACGCTACTGGTTCAGTCGGACACAAAAAGAGGGTGCATGAAAAAGACGAAGCGAGGGACGTGGCTGTCTTAGGTCGTGTAGAAATGGATCCGGCCTTGAGTACTAGGAAATTGTCCGATGTATCTAGTGTTTCACACACAGCAATTATGAGAATCCTGAAACAACATAAATTCCATCCTTATAAGATAAGATTGGTTCAGGAACTGAATGAGGATGATCCCGATCGTGCAAGTATTGGAGAATGCTGTCAAACGATCATTTTCCAACAAGATGGCGCACCACCTCATTTCGTTCAACCGGTGCGTCAGTTCTTTGATGAAAATTTTCCTCACGCCTGGATTGAAAGAAGGGAACATATTGTGTGGCCACCCAGATCCCCTGATCTGGTTCAACTGGACTTTTTTCTATGGGGTCACCTGAAATCCAAGATTTACGCTCCCCAGCCTGAGTAACTGGCTTATTTGCGAACACGGATCATTAATGAATGCCGTCAAATTACACCAGAAATCTTGAATAATGTACGTGAACGTTTTCAGAAAAACTTATATTACTGCATGGAATTTACGACAACATTATTAAAAATATTATTTATCTCACAATTGCTTGAGAACGAAAGACATCTCGACTTGCAATTTTTAGGGTAGGTTGTGCATCCCAATGCGACATTTGACTATTTGAGTTAGTTAAAAGGCATAACCGGCCAAACGTTTTTATTTATTTATTTATTTTAATTAAAGTGTCTCGGCTACTAGGCCATTGACACAGGGTACAATGTTTGATTTTCCTATGTATTACAGATGTAGTTTTACTAAATTGATCACAAACGTTTTTGGAGTTATATCAATCTGAGATTTAGTTGTTATTTCCTCAATAACTCAAAAAATACGATGCTGATTCAATTCGATTAAGAGAGTCCAATAGAGGTGAATGGACAATAGAACATGCGCGCAACAGCTCCTGACTGTACGCTTGAACCAATTTTTTCATTTACTATTTTTCTCAGCTAATATTTTACAAGCGTTTGAAGATTTCACGATGTGCTAATACACTCCTGCATATTAATTACCTCTATGCTATGACTGTGGTGGTGAACGAGAAGAAGGTATGGTTACGTTGCCTACACCTTGATTGGAGGATTCCAAAACTCAGGGGAGTATCTATAAAGGTAAGGATACAGACCTCAGATCAATAAGTCAAATGTTTGTTTATTGATCTGAGATACAGACAGACTGATCCCACGTGCGCAACGTATTATGACGTCTAGCTAGACCAGAGACAAAAGAATTCTTCTATTTCTCTATGGTCTAGACCCTTGAATGTACATACATGCTTAAGGCCGCTTTACACTATGCAATATTGGTGCAATGCAATGTGAAATGACCCAAAGATAAATTTTCTGATCAGCTGATGCAACTTTTAGAATTAGAACTGGGGCTATTTTTCATGCAATTCTGGTTTGTTTTTTAGTGACTTGTAACTTTAATGGAAGCCAACATGAATATGATATGATAAAATTCACTAGGTGTTTGACTTAACCTATCATTCGAAACATTTTTTCAGCTCTATTTTCATCAATTTTATATGGTTGTAATTTCCTTTTATCACTCGATGAATAAAGCATGAAGGTATGGGTTCCCAAGTATGTTTAGTCTACATAACAAGTTTAATACTATTGTATGAAAAGCATGCTCGCTTATATTCCATCAAGTCTGATGATTATCATAATAAAATAGCACGTTCGAGAGCACCGACTGATATTGTCCAAAACTTTAATAACTTTTTAGATAATCCTATTCAATAAAAGCTCGTGGAATGCCCAATTGTCCATAACTTCTATTAATCAAATGACCCACCCCAGCCTACCTTTTATTTGTTGACATATTTTCTTCTTACATAAAACACCGTTATAATAATTGAAATTTCCTCTGATCTCATAATGGCAAGCTAATGTCGTCGCAATATAAAAGCTGTGATAAAAGTATAAATGCAAAAGTGCTTTTAGTTTTCTTTAAGTTGATCGTACAAGTCCTTGAAAATAGTATTGCACTTAAATTGCAGTATGGAATAATCATATTCATGCAATGCAATGCGTTGCATCAATATTGCCTAGTGTAAAGCGGCTTTTAGAAACATATACCTATCACACACAGCATTGCGTATGATTATTATCAGCAAGTCAATTTGGGACAATTCTCGTCTCAAAATTCGAAAACTACAGACATTTGGGAATAATCAAAGCGCCCAAAAGACACGGACGCCAGTCAAACCAAAAGACGACAAAGAATCTTTGTTACATATAGCCACACTCAACCACAAGTTGCATGTATGATGGCTGGTGATATTTATTTAGATTCACTGTGAATGGACTGATCAGAATTAAAAGCTATCAATGGTACTAGTTTTTATATTTCATAATATACAATTTTTGGTAGGAAGGGATTACTTAAGAAATAAATAAATAAATAACCAGTTAAGAAATTTATTTTCAGAACTGTCAAGAAATAATTTAGAAAACCTACAAAAATAGCGTGATCTCGAATATCAAGTGAGAGAGATTCCAACATGAAACTAAATAAGTTATCAAAATGTATTTTGAGTAATCAATCTTGCAAAACAGTTCTTGCAATAATAATGGTAAATTTCATATAATTCAGAATAAATTACTTCTCAGACATATGACATTTTAAAACATTGTGTAAAAGGAATACCAACAAATTATCTAAATATTAACACTGGTATTATTGTTGTTTGCATTTGGGATCCTGTT
The DNA here is from genome assembly GCA_937662695.2 of Halyzia sedecimguttata. Taxonomy (NCBI): domain Eukaryota; kingdom Metazoa; phylum Arthropoda; class Insecta; order Coleoptera; family Coccinellidae; genus Halyzia; species Halyzia sedecimguttata. The sequence continues at coordinate 48,373,729 of OW569415.2, forward strand.
CAATCTCTTTTGATTCTTTTACATCAGTATCAGCAACATCTTCCTCATCATCTTCTTCTTCTTCCTCCTCCTCGAAATCCTCCTCATCATCAATTCCTGGTGAAAGAAAGCTGTGTTATAAAGTGAGCTATACTCTTTTGCGCGAGTTCCGCAACGAACATTTCATCGCAATCAGATCTATTCTGTTTGCGTATTGCTATAAACATTGCTATTCAAGTCATATTGCTATCCTCCTAATTTTTAACAATATGACTATGGTATTACGTATAATGTTCGGACTGTTATAGCACTGTTGGTTATCAATTTTCTCCCAAGGCCCCTATTCACGAAATGTTGATAGAGATCTCTACGAGATTTATCACGTGATTCACGTGTCAGTGACTCTGCGCAAACTCCGATGTGAATTGTCGGTTGAAATGTGTTTCTCTATTATTAAATAGTGAGGGAGAAGTGAGACGAAATTTCTTGTAGGAGTTCTCGCATGAGAATACTCATCTCTACGAACGTCGAGTATACGGGTCCAGCAACATTGCTATCAAGTAGGTCAAATATCATTGATTTTAGTGCTGACAACACTGTATTTCAAGACTTTTATGTGAATTAGAAGAAGAATTTAACTTTAATTGATAAACATTTCGTCCGTTTTTATGAAACTAACCAGATGGAGTTATTGATCAATTTTCAGGAAACTCATCAAATATTGGTAACCGCTACCATGACCGAAAAATTGAACACTGGGTCAAATTCAATTCTGTCCGTTTTTTTAAGGTGCAGCGTTCTATTTCTCCATAGAAACCCCGCGCATGCGTGGATTAAAGCTTCGATATCCCCTGAACCAATGGGGTTGAAGAATCAGAGTTTTGTGTAATTTTGAGGGGAAGAGTAGATTGCGCATGCGCAAAGGAGAAGTGTCTCTTTTTTGGTTGTAGGGCCCATATTGGGAGAGGTTTACGACTAGCGGTCATGGATTTGGTGATGAGCCGATATTGTGAGGTTTTAAAATAAATTTCAGGGCAATGATGTGCACGGACAAGTCAGTTTCGAGGAAGAAGCGTTGTTTATGCTTGGAAATGTCTGAACCGGTAGCCAATTTATAAATAACTATATATTTGGAAGATCTATATTAAATTATGTACATGCGGATTTGAAGAATATACGTAAGCAATTGCGATTCTAACGGGGGTCCCATAAGCGCATAAGAGCGACGAATTCACTGACGTGAAGTCAGCACTCTTTGGCGCCCGTGTTCACGTTGGCTAATTTGAATTGAATAGCTGGCCATACACGTACGGTTATCATGCCAAAAAGAACGGCATGGCGAAAAAACCGTCGTTGCCCATACACGTTGTGAATTATTCAGATGATTTTGCACGTGATGGTTCGTAGCGAATCATTTGAAAGGTTAAAGCGTGTGTGTATGGCCGAAAAACGTCGGAAAAAGTGTCATTTGGAACGGCATTCAGTCATCTTCGAATTTTCAAGATGATGAACTGAATTCTTGGCGATTCCGCTACACGAAGGCGTCGTTCACCATCCAGTTCAATTTAGTTAGTTGAATATTTTCGTGTTCTCCGAAAGTATTAGTTTGTTAGAGTTGATAATGATATCAATAGATTCTTATGATGAAATAAAAAAAATTGTATTTGAAATTTGTAATGTAGAAAAATTTTTTTTTGCTTACTCCAAAACCACCAGGGCCAGTTTTACCCAATAACGAACATAACTGATATATTTATCTTCCAAAACTACTCTGGAAATTTGAACTGTCTTGCTCATTCTCTTCGAGAGTTATCGTGTTAACGGACGGCCGGACATAATCGATTTTGATCACGGATTCTTGATTAGTAAGTCGAACCAAAACGGTTGATACCATTTTCAGCCAAAAATTCGAAAATTACATATACTTGGGCAAATTGATAAGCACTCTGTTCTGAGGAACAAGAGTGCCATGGCAGAAAAGTTGGCTGGCTGACAAAGAAAAATTTTGTCACATGTCGCTTTTACGGCAATTAAAAGATAATAATAATCCCCATTACTTGAAATAGTATTAAAGGTGGACGCAAAGACATTTGATCCCCGACCGCTCGATCATCTGTGTGTATGGCGCTGAAATGCCATTCCAGGGGAAAGGACGTGAGAAATCCCTCAAAGCTTTTTCATGGCGTGCTGCAATGCTCACTCACGCAAGGGATTTTCCACATGATTTTGTAGATAACACAATAAACCACGCGAAAGAACGTCCCTGTATGGCCAGCTAATGATGAGTGTTTCAACCTCAGTGGATAGAACGTGCCGGAGATCTACTCAGGGGACAGTGCCAATCAATGTCGGTTCAAAAATCAACAGTGCTGTGCCTAAACTGGCTCAAGGACATAGTTACAAAGTTGACAAAGAACACACCTGAGTTCTTAGTCGCACAAGCTCCTAGGAGTTTGAGGGATCTCCTTTTGGAAGACTTAGGAGGGTCAGTATAATCATAATCATGTCTATACCACTCACGCAAATCCAGATTGATTTCACTATGAAAGAAAAAGGCTAAAAAAGCATTAACGTGGGGTCAATCTGCTTTGGAGCGCGTGCTATAGACATGATTATGATTATACTGACCCTCCAAGTCTTCCTCAAGGAGATCCCTCAGAAGCTCCTAGGAGCATGTGCGACTAAGGAGACATAGTTATATGTTAGAATATATTCGGATATATATTTTATATTGTTCCTTCATACGTGCATGCTCAATCACTTTTTGGGGTTATGAATAAATAATAGTAAATTGGCGGTTTCGATATCCTCCACTTGTACATTATAATCAGAGCCCTCATAATGGATGGAAATACATTTTCGATGGAGTGTTTGTGAAACTACTACAAAGCTGGGTAAAGACCGCAAAATTTTGTTTGGTATTGGTTTTAACCACTCTGCTTTGGTTACTCGCTTAAAATTAACTCATGTTTTTGGTTTTGCCGGGATGCATATTTTATCTCTGTAAAACCTGCTTTACTATTGTAACTTCCTAACCAAATATGGAACGAGTGGAATAGTCATTGAAAAATAATATTACATCACATTTAATGTCGGTGAAACCTGCACAAAAAAACGCACAAATTTCTAAGTACTTTTCACAGTTATGTATTTGATGAATTGCGAGTTCAAGAATAAATTATAATTCAATTTAGCTCCCTTGCTATGGAAATATTTCTGTAATAAATTACTTCAGAATATAGTTAAGTACAACGCTTCATCATCCAAAAGGCTCCATTAATAGAGCTAGTGGTAAACTATGGACGAAATCTGATATGTTGCATCATCATCCAAAAGGCTCCATTAATAGAGCTAGTGGTAAACTATGGACGAAATCTGATATGTTGCATATATGCATCATGGTGCATTTAAGGGTTAAAATGAAAATATTCAAGACATCGTTTAAATTATTTAAAATATATGATGCATTACCTTCTCCAGTAAAATACAACACCGCCCTAGGAATAATCCTTTCTCTAATATAGTGACCAATTTCAAAGTCAGTAGTCAAGATTGAGTGAATTTCGTCATCAACATCTTCTTCCTTCTCAGTTTCAGGGACAATTGGTGGACTGAAGAAGTTGAAGAATGAATCATTTTGTACAGTCTTAGTGACATGACGAACGACACCACGGCTCTTATGCTTCTGTTTCTTTTTGATGGTCTTTATGGTCACATTCTTTCCCTGAAATAAAAAGTACATTTAATGCTAATTATAAGGCAGCATATTGAAAATATCAATCGTGAAAAATACTAAAGCGTCCGTACGCTAATAATTAACAGAAATCAAATTTAAAAAAAAGTGGGAGAGCCCTGTGGACAGGAACTTTGGCGCTCTTGATCAATCTTTTACAAATCATATCTCCGAAAGTATTGGTTTCTCAGAGTTATGAATGATATCAATGGATTATTATGATAGAACTACATCATGAAAGAAATTAAAATACCTTAGCATCATATCTTTATATGACAGTCCAATTTTGGCTACAAGTGTTTCAAAACTATCAGGAGTCATTCTGAAGAATTGAGTAAATGAAATAGCCAGTTTTATTTATGAAACAAATCTAAAGTAATCAGTCCAGAGAGAACTCAATCCAGAATACTTATGTAGGAAATCTTAAATAGCTAAATGACTAAGGAGTACCTGTCCATTAGTTAGAAATCCCGTTCTAAATCTTCCATAATTAGAGAATGACTCGTAAATTATGCTCGATTTTGTTGCATCATTCATTTTCGACTCACTAACCAAAAAACCTATGAACTTAGCGAATCCAAATTTCAAATTGTTTACATGCTTACATCAGCCAAACTCTCCAGAAATACACTTTCAGTTTCGTTTGACATTAATGACGTTCATCTTTCAAACTGGACCAAACGACAGCTACCACAAACAGATAGAACAAAGACAGATAGAATTCGCATTCTGTGAAAACATAGAAGAACGATGTATTATTGAAATTTTGGAAAAATCATATCTCTGAAAGTATTAGCTTGTTAGAGTTGAGAATAATATCAATGTATTGTTATGATGAAACACGGATTCTTGATCAGTGAGTGGAACCAAAACGTTTAAGACAATTTTCAGCCAAAAATTCGAAAATTACAGACATTTGGACAAATTGATAAGCACTCTGCTCCGGGGAACAAGAGCGCCAATAATATTAAAGAAAAATTCATAAGACTTAAACTCATTGATTGGTTCTCACAAAAGTTTTATAAAGTGTTTCTCCTTTATTGAACAAATTGATTTTCAAATTATTATTATTATTATTTAAAAAATACAACTACAAATCAACTGACAAGGTTGTTATCGTAGATGGTTTTTTAACAGTAACTTAAACTTATAAAGTTGTTCAATGATTGGTCATTGAAGGATACTTTGGGAGGTGCATCAATAACGGGCATAATCGGTCAAACAGTTTCGCTTTTATAACCATCTTTGCTATTTTCCCAATAACTCGAAAAATACGAAACCGATCAAGTTGAAACTTAGCAATTAGTTGTAGAATGCCGACCCGCAAATTAGTGCCAAATTTCGTGAGCATCTGATAACTAGGAAAAAAAAATAATAAAAATTATTAAACAAAAAAATTTAAAATGTTTCTTCAAAAATGTTATATTTCAGAAAATATCAGATTCCACACAAACCTTCAAGCAGTCATTGTGCAATAGATTACTAGATTTCAGCTTGATCGGTTTCGTATTTTTGGAATTATTTCATTTTAAAATTTGAATTCAATGATTGTTTCACGTGTTAACGCATCTTTTATTCATATTCAACTTCGTGAGGGTGTGTGCGACGTGAATAGACAATAGAATATGAGCGCAAAATCTTCTGACTTCACGCCATTGCTTTTCAAGAATTTTTTATTTAAAATTTTAGCACCATCAATTTAACTTGCTGTGTAATCCGTACACTAACTCAATTTCAACAAATCCTCCTACAATCGTACCGGAATATTCAATTTAAAATTTGTAGTAACTGGAGTAAAAACACATCACAGGGAGAATATTTTCTCGAGTTTTTCGAAATGCCTATAATTTTGGAAATATATACTCCATTCACATTTATAAAGTCTCCCGGTTGGCAATGAAATTTTGACACATTTCACGGTGTATATTTTGAAAATGTTAGGTTATGCTCATTTTCCTGTCAGATAACTACACACCGTTGTCGTCTCTACAAAGTCATAGTAATTACATATTTTTCACAATGTGAATTTTCTTGGGAAAAATAATTAATTGGAGAAGATATTATATGAATTCAACAATTGCAAAGACCCAGCGACTGTTGAAGAAATTTTTTCATCTGTTGTTACTGTGGAAATATTTCACGTATATAAACTGGTTGGAAGATTCAGTTATGCTATTTTCTTGTACGGAAATCAAGAATCAAGTGTTGAAATGTTAATATAAAAATAATGGATATAGTAGTCCGTTACTTTGTGATAGTTCATTTGAAAAAAGAATAACATTACCTGAATAACCCAGCAGGAAAACTTCTAAACAAACAGACGTACCTATGGAATTCCCCACTTGTCGAAATTCTCAAAGAATAAGCCTACAGAAGACATTTAAATACCTTATGGACAACTTGAAATACACCAGTTTCAAAATGTAGTAGTACTACAAAGTCACGAGTCACAGTTAAACCTTAATAAAACATAGTGATAGGGTAGGAAACTAAGTAATTTCATTAGAGAGTTCAACATGTCCTAAGACAGAATGAAGTTTTCCTATTGCAGATTTCAGTTCTGTATAGCACTTCCTGATACTTTGCCTCTGCTTCTTCAAAAATGCTTTAGGAATTTTCAATTTCAAAGCGAAGAGTTCTTTATTATTCGAAGATAATGATCTGTGATAGTCCGCCGTATTCACAAAGCATTCAATCTCCGTTAAGTCCTAACTGAGGTCCTCAGTTAAGGATAAATAAGAATCGCAACCTCAGTTAACTTATGAAACGGTGCTGAAACAGGCCTGTATCACGTTAATTTTCACTTAAACTGAGGTTGCGATTCTTATTTATCCTTAACTGAGAATCTCAGTTAGGACTTAACGGAGATTGAATGCTTTGTGAATACGGCAGAATATCTTTTATAAGATGGAACATATTATGTCGATTGTTGAGAGTAGAAATTGGCAACGTCTCAGAGAATTGTTTTGACATTCAGAAGTGCCAACCTGCCTTAGTTTTAGTTACAAAAACTAACCTAAATCATGGCCAACCGGGAGACTTTATAAAAGTGAATAGAGTATAGGTAACTGATTTTTTGTATTTTTCCCATTATGACTTGACCTATCACCTACTCCCGGCTTAACGTCAACATCTGGGATACCCCGTATATGTTTTTCCTATTCATAAAAAATGAATATAAAACTTTGAGTTTTAGTACAATTACATTTGGAAATAATTTATATTTAACTAAGAAGTAGATTTCAAGAAAACGAATTAAAATGAATTAAATACTTTTAAAGGTTAGAATTAATGATAAAATTAAAATTTCAACAGTTTTTACTGGATAAGATATCATGAATAAGAAACTTTATAAGAGTCCATTTGCATACCTTATTCCAGTTGATATCACAACCAGTACATTTGCATATTTCAGGACCTTCAAATTCAAATGGATCATCTTTTTCAGGGGCACATTTCAAAATATATCGCTTCTCGAGAACAGTATTAGTAAAATACTCATTTGGTGAGAAGTGGAACTCTAAAGTGAAGATCTGAAAAAAGAAAAATTATTAATGCTTGCTCGGAAATATCTAGATATTTTTAATTATTGAAACATCTTGGATACCATTCACTTTTGGAAATTGGAATAGACCGTATTATATACATTATAGTTAGATTAGGTTAAGGTAGGTTTAGATACGGACAGTACAACCTAAATATTTCATGTTTCATGCCTAGAATGTAGACAAAAATATTTGTGATTCAAAATATTTAAACATCAAAAATTACCATAGACCTAATATCCTATGGACGGAGCATCAGCTGGCTTTTACACGGAGTCGATTGAAATCTACATGTGAGAGAGATGGAAGACAAATAGGGTGAAAAAAGGGATGGAGCTAGTGTAGGATTGGAATCTTGGTGCTTAAATTAGCTCCATCTCTCTCACATGTATATTTCAATCCTCTCGTTCTAATGCTCCGTCCAGAGGATATTGGGTCTATGGAAATTACATATAAAAGTGGAAACTTCAAAAGTTCGTATCTTCTAAAATATAGGTTACCTAAAGTGGAGATTGGTACCAATCGATTAGTCTTCTATCATTTTATCATTTAACAAAAAAATGGGTTCAAGCCCTGTGGACAGGAGCTTTCTGGCGCTCTAGTTCAAACAGACAAATTATATCTCCGAAAGTATTGGTTTCTCTGAGTTGAGAATTATATCATTGTATTCTTATGATAGAACTGCATCATAAAGGAAATTCAATTCAAATAATAGTTTATTTATCAAGATTAAATGAGTAATCTGAGAATGAGAACTGCACCATGGAAGAAATCAAATTAAAATAGCTGAAATGAATTTGACTCTCTATTATAGAACAGGTTGACATGTACGAGTATGAACACAGATCATTTAATAAAGCTTAGATAGAATAATTATAGCATTCTGGGAAAACATAGAAGTACGATTCATTATTGAAATTTAGAAAAATCATTTCTCCGAAAGTATTAGCTTGTTGGGGTTGAAAATGATGTCAATGGATTTTTATGGTGAAACTGCATCTTAAATAAAAATTGAATTTGAAATTTGTTACTTAAAAAAATTTTTTTTTTTCGTTACTCCGAAACCATTTGTCCTATTTTGCCCAATAACGAACTTGACCGAGATATTCATCTCCCAACCTACTCTGAAAATTTCAACTGCCTAGCTCATTCCGTTCAAATGTTATTCTAGAATTTTTTTTTTTTTATTTTCAAATTTTTTATATACACTTTGCGGTAACCTGGTCAATACAAAACTTCACATGCGTATAAAGGTCATTATTCTACAATTTGGTTCTAAATTTCAGATAGATCGAGTGATCGGTTTCGGAAATATTCATAAAAAACTGTTTTTACTAAAATCGGCCATAACTCCGAAACCCTCTATGGATTTTGCCCATTAACGAACTTAACCGAGATATTTACGCTCCAAACCCACCTTGCACATTTCAATCCTCTAACTCCTTTAGTTCGAGAGTTATCGTGCCTACGGCCGGCCGGACAGAATCTATTTCAACCTCGGATTCTTGATCAGTGAGTGGAACCAAATCGTTTGAGACCATTTTCAGCCAAACATTCGAAAACTACAGACATTTGGGCAAATTGATAAGCACTCAGTTCCGAGGAACTAGAGCGCCAAAAAATGTCGATAAAATCTGAAAGAAAAATGCTTTTTTGTCTACTCACTTTCACCATGGAAAAGAGCGTTGGCGGCAGTTTGCCTTTTCTAGATGTTTTGTTGCACTTGGAGTCGAAAAAGCTGACAGTCTCTGTTTATAGAAAACCCACAACTACCGACCATGTCATACCTTATTCATCCTGCCACCCAGTGTCACATAGACTTGCCGCTTTTAGGTCCCTTTTCCATAGACTTTTTACTGTCCCTTTGTCACCAGAGAATTTTAATGTTGAATATAATATAATTTTACAAATAGCCCTAAACAACAAATTCCCTGTTGACATGATTACGAGATTGTACGATAAAATACGTTTATCTTTTGACATCAGATCTAAGACTACTCTTTGCCCCATTAGGAACGAGTCCAGAGTGTTCCTGAGCTTGCCCTACATTCCGGTCGTTTCAGAGGCCCTTGGTAAGTTTTTCCGTCAATATGACATCCATGTTTCTTTTAAAGTAGTAGGCACATTGAAATCACATCTATCGAAGGGCAAAGATTCTCTTTCTCCTACGAAGAAAATGGGTATATATAGACTCGATTGTTCTTGTGGTGTCTTTTACATAGGACGGACTTTCAGGAGCATCAAAGTACGAACTCAAGAACATTTTAGAGCTATCAAGAAGAACACCCCTGATAAATCTACCTTCGCAGAGCACATTTTGAATAACTTGGACCACTCCCCTTCTACCGCCCCAACAATTTTGTTCTCTCCGTTCAGTACTTCCGTTAGCGATACTCTGGAGAAGGTTGTCATTTCAAGGTCCAAATATAATACCCCAACAAAACTTTTAAATACACAACAAGAATTTCCCGAATTGGTGGTTGCTCCACACCTTCTTCGAGTTAACATTTTCCCACCGCGGTGATTCCGCCGTTGTTTCTCGCTTTTACCGCCCTCTCTTTGTTTTTTAACTTGACCGGTTCTTTTTCGTTTTCTTTTTCGGTTTTCATTGCGGTTCCCAGTTTCCCATACAGCTGGAGCGGCCATCTCCATTCTCACGTTTCTTTGCAAGATGTCAGACTTGTTTTGACTTATAACTTTGAAACGTCTTTCCGTTGATCGAGGTGAGCTCCTAATGATTAATATATTTCTGTAACTTTGTAATTTCCGTAAAAAAGATTTTCTCCCTTTATAACTTGTTTAGGTTTCATTTTTCCAGTTTGTTTATATTTTTAAAATAATTTTAATCGTCCTATTTGTGATTTTGTAAACATACACTTTCTGTTGTGAATTATGTGTAGTCTCTTATTGTTTTCTTCTCTTCTTTTCTAGTGCCTGAAGATGACCTAATTTGGGTCGAAACATATGTCGCAATTTGTAAATATTAAATTGGAGTAGACAAAAAAGCATTTTTCTTTCAATATTCAATGCTCCAATATGAGAGTGGAACAATCTATTATTGATAAAATCTGAGATCGGCTCTAAAGTAAAGATTTACTGATAAGTCAATTCTGCATAAAATAAAGTAAATTGGTTCTATGGAAAATGCTCAGATTGAAAAATTTCAGGAGCCTCGATGAACCAAAGTTCCTTGTCTTTATAGAAAAAAAAAAGGGGCAATAATATTGAAATTTGGTATGACTTGGGTTAGTATTCAATACATAAATAAATTGAGAAAAAATATTCCTTGATGCTTCATCTTTGGAACTCTTCTGTAAAAACTATAGCTCCATGACTACCAATGAACCAGAATAATCTAGATGAGATGAATCATCGAATTAATTCATTGACAGAGCAAATGAATTAGATTAACGATCTACTCACCATAGGATCAACTTCACATGTTGATTTGATATCGATAAGATGTTTTAGTATGGGTTCATCATGGGGTTGCACCATTTCAGACAAAATTCTGCAATTCTTGAAGATTGTCAGCCAGAAGTCAGGAATGCCCTTTATATCAGCACCTTCATTTTTATTTTCAATTGTAGCTTTTTCCTTTAAATCGTTTGCAATATCATCATCATCTGAATGCCAATCACACTCTTCCTCAGTTGGTTCATGTTTGCCAACAACTATTTTTTCACGTTTTTCGTACAGTGGCTGGTAAAGTTTATGATATTTGCATTCAAGGGCATGCACCTCTTTGAAAAAATCAACTTCCAAATGGGTAAAATCCAACTGAATTTTTTTGAGTGCCTTGAGCCGACGCATAACAGACAACGGAAGAGCAGCCAGCATTTCTTCTATACGTTGGCTCTGAAGAGTTGACATTATATGTGGGAATTCGAGCATCTTGCAAACTTCTTCCTCCTCCAATGATTCAACATCATCTGGGTGGTCTCCGGCCTGCTCGTTTTCAGTTGCCATTGTTCTTTAACCTAAAATTACGAGTTAAAATATATATAACAGGATTTATTAATTAAATATAACTTCATTAGTAGATTTCAGCTCAATAATAAAAAAATAACAGCTTATGTTCCTTTGAACACGTGTAACGAACAATAAAATGCGTCTAATTTTGACGTCAAGAGAATTAAATGAAAATTCAATTGAGAGGATTCTGATAAAAATTTAAAAAATGATGAAGAATTCTAACAGTATTTTCAAAATGCTTCAATTCTTACGTACCAAGTAAGGACAAAGGAGTTGTTGGGTTAGCACTCGCGAAAACGTGATCTTTCTTACAAGAGCAACTGGCAGAAAAGAAATTTTAACCGGTGTCCGGTATTCGTCAAAAAACTTCTCTCGTCTCGTTCAGCAGTGAACAGTGTTGCCATTTTCAGAACATCCAAAATGAAAGAGTGACGAATTTTAGCGCGGAAATTGAAATTTCCTGTAGAATTCCATTAAATTAGATCATTGGATGAATGATATAAAATCCAGCTGTTGCATAACTTCTAGGGTCTGTTGTTTTAGCAAATAAGCCCATGTCTATTGAACTAATGAAGGAAAATAATTGAATATAAACTAATTCAAATTTTTGCGCAAAATGGATACTCATTGGAGGTGGAAGGTGGAATAGAATATCTATTCAATACATAATCAAATATAATTTGAAAACTTACAATAAATTTTTTTATTTAATAATATTTCGGTTGTAAATGTTTTTTAAGTTCTTACTGGTATAGGAAGGAAAATTCATAAGAATTATTATACGCTAACATGCCTAAAATTAGACATTTGAAATGCTCAACTAAAATGAGATTCTTTGATTGTTAATAGATTCAGGATTCAGCGAAGATTCAGTGCGAATTTTCTTTAACCTCACTTTAGGTCTCAACTCAAGTGACATTTCGCATTTCGTTTTAAAATTTGCTTGAAACGAACCGAAATTTACTTTACAGTCTATTTATCGTAAAAAAAACATTCCAATATGAAATTGTTTGTTATTACACTCGTGATTTTTTTCGCATTTACTATATGCATAGGAAAGAAGGCTAAGCTTGACGAGAAGCCAGAATGGGCTAAAAAGGATATTAGGGATTTTTCCGATGCCGATATGGAAAGGCTGTTAGATCAATGGGACGAAGATGAAGAGCCCCTTCCTGAAGATGAATTGCCTGAACATTTAAGACCGCCTCCGCAAGTTGATTTTACGAAATTTGATCCAAGTAATCCGGAAGCTGTGGTAAATAATTTTTCGAGAGTCTTAACTTAACATAGCTTGGAAGTTCTATTTATAGTCACAGTTTATGGATATTTTGATAATGATCGTAAAGAAGTTTGACTCTTCCTTCTGGATTTTCTATTCCTTTCTCCCACCTCTATACATAATCAATCCAACAATTTACAAGACGTGTTGATAGTGACCATAATGCACTGAAGCAATAATGCAGAGTGATTAATCATAATCCTTTTTTTATTTTTTCATTGTGTGGAATCTGGAATGCATTCTTTTGATGCATGTGTATACTTTTCATTGATATAGTCGTTTATATAAGATGCAATGAAGACTATTCGATATCAATAAATAATGATAGTGTATCACCTACTGATTTCAGCTCCAGGCATCTAAAAAAGGCAGAACTCTAATGACATTCGTCCAAGTTTCAAGCAATCTGTCGAGAGAGGAAACTGAACAGGTAACTACGCTGTGGCAGTCCAGTCTATGGAACAATCATATACAAGCAGAAAGATATCTTGTGGACGATAACCGTGCCATCTTCCTTTTTAAGGATGGATCTCAAGCATGGAGTGCAAAAGAATATCTTTTAGATCAAGAAAATTGTGAAAGTATCACTATAGAAAACAAAGTATATCCAGGAAAACACAGTAAAAGTGCAAAGGAAGAATTATAGATTATATATGTAAGGAGAGATCAGACAAAATTATTTTCGGTAACTTTTTTATCGAATATTTCTCAAAAATGCTTGAAAGATTGATTCTTATTGAATCACATAATTTTCATGAGTTTGAGGTAAAAATTGATTGGAAAAAAATTGTATAACTTTGGGTAAAAAATGTTGAGTTTTCAAACACATAAATATGTCAAATATTGAAATTATTAGATAGAGAAAAATTCCACAAAAAATTATGTTCATTATTGCGACATTATTAGCATTTTTAGCTCATTTTCATCTATATTAATTATTGTCATTGTACATGCCCAACCAGGTATTAACATATATTCGCATAGCTAATATTCCTGGTTTTTAAAATGTCCTCATTATAAGTTTGGATAACTTGTGGTATTTTTTGTGATAAGTATATTCCATTTGTATTTTTGTACATACATATATTTTTTTAAATACAGATACAGAAACAAATCATATTGTTTTTGATATCTTTTTTCCCCTTCATAATAAATCATCGGAATCATGCAGCCAACAAAATTTTGCAACCACCATGAAATTATGTTTGGAGGTATGCAGAATTCAAAAATCGAATTTAATATCTGTATCTGATGTGACATTTTTGAAATTCTTTAATTTGAAATACAAAATACCTATTTCCATTTTGTATTCAAATATTGTTTTTCAGAAAAGAATATTTATTTTATTTGAGATACTTTTTATGACATATCTCATAGTTGCAAAATGCAAAAAACTTTTTGATAAACACGGTATCGTATAACCATATTAGCGCTAATTACATGCGATAATAATCTTTGATTAAAAATACTCATGCATAAAAAAGTTTTATAATAAGCGCATTTTTGCGCGTATGCTAGAGAATTTTCGATTTTTTTGCTGAAAATGGTCTCAAACGAATTGGTTCGACCCGCTGATGAAGAATTCGAGGACAAATCCGATTCTATCGTTGATAAGTTAGGAATGGGCATAATCGGCCAAACGGTGTCGGAGTTGAACCCATCTGAAATATTGTTTCCTCAATAACTTAAAAAATATATATCCGATCGAATTGAAACTTAAAAAAAATTAGTTAAAGAATGCGGACGCGCAAATTTCTGCGAATTTTCATGAGGATCGTATCACTATAGAAAAAATTTTTGTTTTTTAAAAATGTTATATTTCAGAAACTATATGTCAGGATCGTCTGAAATTCCGCTCATGCGTAGAACGAAAAATACCCACCAGGCAGCGTGAATTTCAAAATTGGCTCAACGACCACACGTATTACAGGACAGTCCACCTCTTAAACTACGTTATTGCTTGGAAACTAGCCTTGCACACGCACAGAATTGACATGAAGTGGTAATATGACCTTCCGGTCACTCCCCAGTCGCTCAACTTCTTGACAAATTTTGAAAAAATATAAATTCCACACATCATCGTTCAACCACTTATTCAATTGCTGTATGACAGACATGTAAAATTTCTTCAAAACCATCCTGTCGGTTTTCCATTGAATTTTGCTCCCTACAAGAGGTCATTAATTGGTCACCAAAAAGAAAATTTGACTCAATCCGATATTGCGTTTCGGAATTTTTCAAACAAAATATTCCACAAAATAGTTGAACATTTTTTAACTTTTTCTAGTCATGCGATCCTCATGAAATTTTGCATAAGTTTTTGCATCGATCTTTTGCAACCAACTACCGAGTTATTCAGATCAGTATTTTTCGAGTTATTGGGAAATCAAAATTCTTGAAATTTTTTTGTTCAGTTTCTGGCCAACCGATTAATACAAAACAGAAATATCCAGAATAAATACTTTAAATAAAAATGGTTATAACTCGGAAACCATTCGATGGATTTCGCTCATCAAGGAATTTAACCGAAATATTTATGCCTCAAATCTACCCTACAAATTTCAATTTTCTAACTAATTTCGTTCGAGAGTTATCGTGCTTACGGATGGTCGGACGTCAAAATTAGATTTGCCACCGAATTATTCATCAGTGAGTCCGAATCGTTCGAGATAATTTTCAGCACAAAATTCCAAAAATGCAGACATCTGGGCAAAATGATAGCACGCTGTTCTTGGTGGAACAAGCTCGCAAAAAAGTGGGAAAGCCCAGTGGACAGGAGCTTGGCGCTCTTATTCAAACTTTGACAAATCATCTCTGAAATTATTGGTTTCTCAGAGTAGGGAATTATATCAATGGATTCTTATAATAGAACTGCATCATAAACAAATATGATATATCTGCACCATGAAAGAAATTAAATTCAAACAAGAGCGCGAAAAACCAGGAACTTACCCGAGATATTCATTCCTCAAATCAACTCTGAAAATTATATTTTATCAATTGAAACTTAGACAATATTTGAGTTTTGTTTTTACTGGAGCTATTCTGAACCCATTCTGATAAACCTACCAAAGTATTTCCATCATTATATGGATTATCTAAGGTCTATAAAATATCACCAAAAAGTATAATACCATATTATAATCCACATACGATAGCTGAAATGAATTTGACTCTCTTTTATAGGAAGACAAGATGACATGTACGAGTATGAACACAGGCAATATAATAATTCATAGCATTCTGTGAAAACATAGAAGTACGATTTATTATTGAAATTTTGAAAAAACATATCTCCTTAAGTATTAGCTTGTGAGAGTTGAAATGAAATCAATGGATTTTTATGGCGAAACTGCATCTTAAAAAAAATTTAAATTGAAATTTGTTACCTATGTAAAAAAAAAATTTTTGTCACTCTGAAACCATTAGGCCGTTTTTGCCCAAGGTTTTTGCGAACTTAACCGAGATATTTAACTCCCAAACCTACTCCGAAAATTTTAACTGCCCAGCTGATTATGTTCGAGAGTTATTGTAGATTCGTCCGAGATATTTACGCTCCAAACCTACCCTGCAAACTTCAATCCTCTAACTCTTTTCGTTCGCGAGTTATCGTGCCTGCGGCCGGCCGGACAGAATTGATTTCGACCACGGATTCTTGATCGGTGAGTCGAACCATTTTCATCCAAGAATTCGAAAATTATAGACATTTGGGCCAATTGATAAGCACTCTGTTCCGAGGAACAAGAGCGTCAAAAAAGGACGGTAACAAAGGATCAGATTCTACTAAACAGAAATCAATATTGGTCAAGTTCCACTAGGCGATCGCAACGTTCGTAGAGTCGTCTGCGCAGTTCTGCGAACGTGCGCGTGATCGTTGTGAGACCTTAGTGGAACGCGCCCATTGTAACAGAGGAAACTACATACATCAGTGTGGAATAGACCACATTAGTTAGGTTAGGCGGGAAATTTGAATTACGATCCATCCGTGGATCCGGGCACTGATTTCCCCATGCATTTCTTATGGACCTAAAATTTACGCGAATTTCTCGCCTGTTTTTAGATACTTTGGCTAGTTTCTTAAGGTTTATTAAGGTTGAAATAGATTCTGTGAACCTTTCTCAACCATCTAGAATCAAGTTTTCATAACAAAATTGTATATTTCCAAAATAATTAATAAATATAAAAGTGTTCACCAAATTCGATTGACGTATGTCTTAGCTCAATCGAAATCAGTCAAAAATAATAACATAACCCTAAAACGGCCTTGTGATGACGCACAACAGAAGTCATCTACGACATACGGAAATCTTTCGAACTAGGATGGTTCCAAAATTATGATTTAAGAATAAATAGAAGTAGATTTTAATGTGGAAATAACATGAAAACATGCACTACTGATAAAGGTACCCACTACTTGTTGTCTCTGTACTAACATTCTCTTTTAAATAGGGTGGTTTCATCTCAAAGTTGAAACCTTGTTAAAAAATTTGAATATGGATCTCCCGCCAAGCGACTGATTCTAACCTAACTAATGTGGTCTATAGCCAAATAGAAAAAAAATCATTATCATGGTTATACTGTACATATTCATGGAAAATCTCGAAACACGTCATTCTTCTTCGTAAAAATGCAAACCCTACCTTCAGCCCCCTTCGAAAGACAGTACAACCCCCAATGTTTTCAATATGAAGTAGGTGTGGGCTAGTGATACATCGTTTAAAAGGAAGCGTCATTCTCTATTCAGAAATATTATATATCACTTTCATGTTTATTGCAAAACTCAAAAACGACAAAAATAAAATCATATGTGATTACCGAAATTCAATATAATTCTCTAATATTCCCAAATCTGAATACAATAATAATAAGCTTATTTGCCTTCAAAATGAGATAGAAAGAAAATAAAAAAACTTAGCATTGTGTTTTCCAGATGGTACCATGCACAAGTAACACACTTTCTGTGGCAATGGTATAGCGAATTCCATTGGCAAAACCAGTTGTGCACTGAGTGCAATAAATGTTGCACTGCACGTCAAAATGCTCGACGAAATTCTCCAATGGAATACGATTCATGCACTAGTGCGCACGAGTTCTATCAATGGAATTCGCTATTAGTTTCTTTAGAACGCCTTCGCAAATTGGTTTATCCTGTTGATTTGTATTTTATGAATTGTCTAATTTGTGTTCGAATTTCATTAACTTCAATTTTGAATAATGGTTTCGATAAACGGAAATTCACCGAATAACAATTTCACAAATGATTGGTTACGGAGCAGTGGGGGCTGGTGATAATTTTGTTCAAGAAAAAAGCATATTTATTTCAAAAGGTAATGACCAAATGCCTACATTTTGTACCAGATGAACTTAATGATCACCTTTTCGTTGAAGTCACAAATGTCTTTAACTAAATTTTGTTCGATGGACAATATTGCGAGCCCCATCACAAAATGCACCTTGATGCATAGAGTTATAAGACATGCACCAAATTTTATAAAGATGTCTAAAATATTATCTCAGTTATTATTAAAAAACTGATATTTTTTCAAAATTTTTATCACCCTGTATCTCAAAAGTTACGACTTCTAGGACATACCTTCGTAGGAAGTTTTTTTCTTAAAATAAGTCAAAAAATCACCTTCTTAAATATTAGCATGTCTTTAAAGAACACCATGTATATTTAATTTAAAGTATGGAAGCAACCGATCACGTTCTCGTTTGCATTTGCCACACAACTTCAGACTATCGATTATTTTTGGCGCTCTTGTTCCTCGGACCAGAGTGCATATCAATTTGCCCAAATGTCTGTAATTTTCGAATCTTTTGATGAAAATGGTCTTAAACGATCAAGAATCCGTGGTCAAAATCGATTCTGTCCGGCCGTCCGTTAACACGATAACTTCCGAAATGAATGAGCTAGACAGAAGTTGAACATTTCAGAGTAGGTTTGGGAGATAAATATCTCGGATAAGTTCGTTATTGGAAAAAATCGACCAGGTGGTTTCGGAGTAACAAAAAAAAATCTTTTTTCGGCAACCGTCCGGGAAGTGCCCACTTCCCGGACGCTTTTTCTTTGAGGAAGAAACATTTCCCGGCCTAGTCCGGGAAGTACGTAATTCCCGGACTAGGCCGGAAGAATCACGTCGTTTTGGTCATTGTAAATATGAAAATCTTGGTAGGTATATTTTTGATAAATGAAATTAATTGTTACCATAGCACTGAGAAAACGGCTGACAGTTCAAATAAAATTAGTTAACATGTTAGATTTTCTGTTCTGTTTAATTTGAATAAGAATCAAAATATATAAAAAAGAAATGTGTCGTCTCATTGATTTGTTATTCTACACGGTTGCCGAAAAAATATTGTACGCAACACGCCCGAAAAAGGTTTTTTTGGACTCATAGACTTCTAGGACTCGTTTACGCTCGTCCTAGAATTTTGTCTATTCGTCCAAAAAAACCCTATTTTCCGGACTTGTTACGTAAATTACTATTTTTTACATTACAAATTTAAAATTAAATTTTTTTTAAGATGCAGTTTCATCATAAGATTCTATTGATATCATTCTCAACTCTTACAAACTAACACTTTCGGAGATATGATTTTTCAAAATTTCAATAGGTAATTATTATCAATTCTATATGATTTCATACAATACTCTAATTTAACTTAATTTACAATATCTAATTTAACTTAATTTGCTGATGTATGAAAATCCAACATGAGGTGAGTCATAGACCTAGGTTTTGAATTCAATTACCAAAATTCTTGAAAATTGACGCACAGAAGCCAAATTGGAAAAGTGGGAAAGACCTGTGAACAGGAGCTTTGGTGCTCACACTTAGATAAATCATATCTCTGCAGAGATATGATTTCTCTCTGCAGATATATGATTTTTTTTTTACTTTCATGAAAGTAAAAGTTTCTCAGAGTTAGGAATGATATGAATGGATTCTTATTTAATTTAATTTCTTTTATGATGCAGTTCTATCATAATAATCCATTGATATAATTCCCGACTCTGAAAAACCAATACTTTCGGAGATATGATTTGTCAAAGTTCGAACAAGAGCGCCAAAGCTCCTGTCCACAGTGCTTTTCCACCTCTTTTCTTCACATCCGCCGCACCATAATGCCTTTTCGTAAACATTTGCGTCAAAATTCCTCGTAAACCCCGCCCGATTCTTATACTCGGGATGCCCTTGTAGTCTAGTCTACAAAATTCAAAATTTTTGCGTATTATCCGAAAACTATAATTAAGGTGTCACTCGATTCGGAATGGCATGCAGATAGTTTTTGAGAAAATGCTGAGGCCACTCGCAAAAATTCCAATATAACTATTGGAATTTTTGCGAGTGGCCTTAGCAATTAAGCCTTAGCGGCTTAGCGACCTTAGCAATTAAGTGAAAAAAAAGAAGGGGGTTTGGTTTTTCGACAATATCTCAAAAACTGTGGGGACAAATTTGAAAAAATATTCAAGAAGAGGAGGAAGTTTCCTAAAAAAAGGTCCCAACTCCCGGTACTATGACCAATATTTATAAATTTCCCAGACTGTTGAAATGTTGAAAATACTCCCGAAAACGGGCACTCCGGCTTGCGTAAGCCCATAGCCTCCTATATCTAACAGGCCAGAAGGTTAGACGTTGCCGTTGTTACGTCGGAGTGTCGCGAAGCACGGGCAAGGCACCGATTCTACAGGCATTTCACAGTTTACGATTTAATTTTGATGTGCTCTAATTATCTAAGATTCTAAGAACTGTATGGAGGAAAGCAATACAGCATTTCGTTTATTTGCGATTAGTTTGATAATGTTTCATCGCAAATAATCCAGAACTCACCACGAGGAGGTAGCTGTATTATTGAGTCCCAAAAGATTACAATCAGAATATTCGATTTTCTGAGGCATTCAAACTTAATCAAACATTCATAAATATCAAAATTAGGAAAATAATAAAAAGATATTAGCCCTTGATATCGATTATACTCTGACTGTTCATCTTAGACTTAAAATGAATTCTCAAAAACAAAAAGTCAACAGAACAAAACATTGATTATTCTCTCATGAGGCTCTAAATTTTGACATTTCTTTCTCAGATATGATATCTGACTTTCTTTAATTCCTACACTACATTTTATATCCGCTGTAATATTACTTAAATATTTCGGGTGAGGAAGAGTTAATAAATGAGAGTCTCTAATCAACCTGTAAGGACCTGGAAATTGGAAAAGAATAGAAGATGCCCACAAAAACATGTCGGTAGAATAAATGGGCCTTGGTGAAACTGCTAATTTGAGTTGTTGACTTAAAAAAGTTAATTTTTTGATCATTTGAGAAGTGTCAACGTCGTCTGTATTAATGTTTTCTAGATTATTGATACGATTTTTGAGGGCATTAAAAATTTTCTCAATTTCTTTCTTTACTTTATCTAAAATATATTGTTCTGAAGAACTGCTCGCATTAGCAGAGGAATCTGAATCTAAATCGGTCCTATTCAATTGAAAAATTGTTAGTTTTCGTTTTGTTATTGACAATTTACTTAAGTGAAAAATTATAAAGCTTCAATTATGTTTTGAAAGAAAATTTTGAATTATCTCATAAACAACGCATTGGTTTATAACAATTTCTTAAACAATAGGAGATAATAATTATTAAAAATCAATTTCTAGTAGTTTCTGATCATAATAAAACGGATCAACAGTAATATTATAAATTGTTGCTTCATAATTTTTCACTTAAGTAAATTGTTCATAACGAAACGAAAATTAACAATTTTTAAAATTTTCTAATAGAAATCTATTCTAAGACCTATGAAAAATAACTCCACGGAAGGAAGAAATTATCAGATTTATAGTTTAACAATGTAATGCAATGTTAATGTTCGTGCTACAAAATATTGTTAATTAACTAATGGATAACTAATGGAAAAATCGCGAAAAACATTTTTGGACCACGAATTATTGTTCATTGATTCATCCTGCAGTTGCTGAATTTTTAAAATTTTTTATTTTCATATTTAATAAGCTTAAATAATATTTTTTCATCAAGGCTAGTAAAGGTACGAAGGGGGCGAGGCTTGCGCAAGCCGGAGTACCCGTTTTCAGGCGTATTTTAAACACTCCAGGAAAATTATAAATATTGGTCCTACAGTTCCGGCAGTTGGGAATTTTTTTTAAGAAATTTTCTCCTCTATTTGAATTTTTTTTCAAATTTGAATTTTTTCAACTAGTTTTTGAGATATTGGCGAAAATCTAAACCTCCTTCTTTTTTTCACTTAATTGTTTATAACTATTGCAAATTTTCCTCAAAAACAATCTACATGCCATTCCGAATCGAATTACACCTCGATCATAATTTTCGGAGATTACGCAAAAATTTGGACCTAAAAAGCTCTGGTTGACTAGACTATTGACTTGAATTCAACAATTCAAATGGTTTTTAATAATTACCTCGTCCGTCAAACTCAAAGAACTAAAGTAGATCACACACCCTCAGTGTAAGTCCTTAAATCATCAACGAAACTTTATAACACGAAACAATAGACACCTACAATACCTATCTATTTAGCCTAACCATAAACAAGGAAGGTATACCACTACTGAACGTAACTATTTGTTCCTCTTCGGGCTCCTACTAATACGCCCGTATCATCGCGTGGGACTAGCTGGTCTCTGAGTTGGGCCGTTTCCATGGTAAGTGGTGATTTCGCTTGGGCGTTCGAAATTTAGCTCGGCATAGTGCGGACGCTCATAGTATACCTTCTCTATGCGGACGCTTATCGCAAATGTAATGATTGTGAAATATAGATGATCGCTTGGTAAAAATATTTCAATTTTAATTGAATCCAGTTTGAAGGGGAAAGCACGAATATGAAATATACAAATTAATTGTTTATGCATGTACCTACGTCATTTTTCTAGGGAGTACAGCACCCCGCAGCCCTCCCTAGAAGCCATAAATATCATCCATTCAAGATTAACTTAGTGCATGAACTGAATGGAAATTTGACCTTTGAAATGCCTATGAGAGGTTTCCAGCTCGAATTTCATCAGTGAGAAAGCAAACTGAATGATGGAGGCACATATAAAATTTACTGATAAAGTGAATGTATGGGCTGGAACTGTTAGGAAAAGGCTTGCCTTTATTGAAGAACCGTTAACAGATCCGAAATATTTGGATTTATCAGGGGATGACCTGATTCCGGGGCTGGCGGTTCTTTTTCCGAACAATACTGATTCAAATCTCCCTAATTAAACGCTGTGTTTTCAACAGGATGGACCTCCACCCCATTATTTCCAAGATGTACGTGATTACATGTACAAAGTGTTCCCGAACAGGTGAATCGGTCGAGGTTTTATTGAATGCCGGCTCGGTCTTCGGATCGGAATCCTTTAGACTTATTCTTATGGGGTTATATCAAAAGTAAAGTTTACCTCAATCGTCCAAACAACATATTAAAGACAATGTTATTCTGTAGGATTTATTGAATTAATAAATACCTTGGATCTGACAGAACAAAATCTTATGACAGTTATTCTAATCTATTTTTGTTTCAAAGATTGCTATATGTGATAAACTATATCTAACACTTGAGAACATTTTCAACACTTTCCCTTGTTAGAATAGTTTATATAACTGACAAAATAAAACTTAAGAAAGTCCCATCCTTGAACACATTATTAACAATCTTGTTCGAGGCAAAGGCTTAGTGAGAACATCAGCAACTTGTTCTTGAGAACTTATCTGCTGAACAGCTAACTTTTCTTCCAAAACTTTTTCCCTTATGAAAAAATGTTTTAAGTCGATATGCTTTGTTCTGTGATGAAACTCTGGATTTTGAGCTAATCTTACTGCTGCAGAGTTATCTATTTGCAGTACTGGAATGTGATCTAATTTGATGATGGCTGATAATAGTCTATTCAACCATATCACTTCTTTTGTAGCTTCATTTGCAGCAACAAGTTCCGCTTCAGTGTAGTTGAAGTAGCAACAATACTCTGTCTATGGAATATGCCCATTTTTCATTATCATCACTGGCTAATGCTGCTTGATATATTTCTTCAGCATATAAGACGTAATCTTCAAAAGATGACGGAGTTTGAATAGAGCCTCTGCTCCTAAGATTATATCTTCTTTCTTCATCTTCCCTCTCTTCAGTTCTTTCGTTATTATCTTCTTCAAGATCAGCTTGTAAATCTCTGTCTTGATCTTCTATGGTTTCTTCTGAATTATTCAGGCTGCTTTTTAGTATATATTGCGAAACATTATTACTTGTTTCTGCGTTATTTTCTTGAATTATTTCTTCAGGAGACCTCTTAACTTGGTTACATATACTTAAGTCTTCATCAAAAGTAACATCTCTTGAAAGAATTACCTTCCGCTCTTCCTTCAACCAAATTCTGTATTGTTCATCTCCATCATAACCCACTAAATTTCCTTTAACTGCCTTTTTATCCATTTTACGTCTCTTTTGAGCAGGAACATGAGCATAACAGTTCGAACCTATTATTCTCAAATGTTTTATTCTTGGTTTTTTACCATGCCACAATTCATATGGACTTGCACCATCCACTGATGACTTTCCAGTTCTATTGAGAATATAAATTGAAGTGTTAACAAATTCAGCCCAGAGCCTCGGAGGAAAATCTGCTTCAGGATTCGAGTTTGTCAGCGTCCTGGCCATCTCTATTATTGTCCGATTTTCCCTCTCTGCGCTTCCATTCTGCTGGGGAGAGTATGGTGCAGTAAGTCTTTGAACAATTCCTCTCTGTTTCAAAATGTTTCTCACTTCTTGGTTATCAAATTCTCCGCCATTGTCACTCAACCAGGGCCGTCGCTACCGGGGGGGGAGGGAGGGGAGCCTCCCCCCCCGGATCATATCTCAAAGGCGCCAAATTGACCGCGGATAGTTGGAAAACTATAGAAATAGGACATAATCAAAACAGATTTTTTTGAACTACTACTTGGATAAGATGATTATTATTATAGAACGACAGCACTGTAGGAAGCTCTGTTGTTGCTAGAGACTAGATGGCAGGAGTGGGCAATTTCCGGCCTTCCCCGGCTATACATCAAAATCGTTCAATAGAAAAAACATAACCTTGTACTTTTTAAATAAATTTTGATTGCAATTTAAAATCGAAAACCGAATACGGATTTTGGATCCTTGCCAAAAAAAGTTCAAACCGTCCGGAATTCAGGAGAGCGCAGATAAGAAAAATCGAAACGGAAAAAGCAGCAAATGTCATGAATACATGGCTAAAGGCGAGTTATTCAAAATATTGGTTCAAGAACTCACGTGAAGTCAGGAGCTTTTGCGCGCATGTTCTATTGTCCATTCTCCTGTATTGGACACTCTTAATCGAATTATCGATTAAGTACCAATTTTTTCAAGATTTTCTAGGTGTTCGGTTATCACTCAATTTTACACACGTCTTTATATCGATATTCTACTAACTATTTACCAAGCTTCAATTCGATCTAGTCCAGGTTTGTAATACTCCGAAACCGTTGGGCCGATTATGCCCATAAACAAACTTAAGTCTCCCATTCGGATGCGCAACCTACCCTGAAAATTGCAAGTACCAATCAGTTATCGAGACAACGATCACCCATCCAGCTACTGAAGTCACACAAGGCTGCTCGGATCTCCAAGACTATAGATCCGATCGTGTTCAAACTTACAACTTGGCAGTAGAATTGAGTTCTGAAGGCTCTCGCAAAATTTCAGCGATGCCGAACGAATAGTTTCTGATAGGAATATTTTTAGTGGTTTTTTAAATTTTTCTAGTTATACGATCCTCACGAAACTTCGCAAGGTTTTGCGTTGACTCCGAAACCATTAGGCCGATTATGCCTATAAACAAACTCAAATGTCGCATCAAAATGCACAACATAACCTGAAGATTTCAAGTCCCTTTCTCTTTCCGTTCTCAGGGTATCGATAAATAATATCTTTTAATTATTAATTTAAAATTTTATAGTGATATGATTCTCACAAAATTCCACCAACATCCTTTAGTTTGTATTCTGCAACTACTCACCAAGTTTCAATTCGATTGGATTCATATTGGTCATAAACAAAATTATTACTCTGAAACCATTGGGCGATCATGCCCATTAACGAACTTGCCCGTCGTATTGAAACATGCCACCTACCAAGAAAATTTCAAGGGGCTATCTCTTTCCGTTCTCCAATTATAGTGGCATCGGCCGGCTGGCTGGACGGAATCAAATTTGACCTCGAATTCTTCATTAGAGGGCCGAACCAAATTTTTTGAGACCATTTTCGGCAAAAAATTCGAAAAGTCTGATGCGCGATGTTACCCAGAACATGCGAGCAAAAAATAGGACTGTATTTTCGAATTGAGCGAAAAGCGTAAGTTTTGGCGATTGCTGACACATAGTTTTAAGGAAAGTAGCACCTTGTGAATCTTCATTCAACAACTGCACTGACAGATTGAACTATAAAACTAGACATGACTGTTTTTCCGTGTAATTTTCGATTGGGTGAACCCGATAATTTAAGTTTCTATACACATGCTACAAAAATTTTCAGGGTGATGAGTACAAAAATATTGCTTCAATTCAGGAACTACAAAAAACTCATTCAATATTCCAAATATTTTCGAAGAATTGTCGAAACATTCCACCCAAGATAGCAGCAGGGTAACAGGACAATATTGCTATATCATTTTTCGAAAGTCTTCGTTTTAATATTTGGGAACTCTTCAGATTATTCTTATCATCTCGAAAGCTTGATGTTTATATTTATTTTTGTCAAATACAATTCTTTTTTGGTCCTGGATCTTTTGAGAGCTGCAAACAATTTTTTTCACCCAAAAACACAAATTCAGAACGCAGTCTTGTAAAATAATTTTCATTCATAGTTATATTAATTTATAATTCATTCTTTATTAAGAAATATATATGTATACTTTATCCATATTTTTGTGATTTTTGATTTTTGTATATTATTTCAAATTAGGGGCGCCAAAAGCCGTTTCTCCCCCCCCTCGGAAAAGCTCTTAGCTACGGCCCTGCACTCAACACTTCTTTAATTGTGTGATTCAAGATTCTGCAATGTGATAACATATCTCTTAAGGCAGTTTTTGCCTCAGATTTTTCTTTCAGGAAATATCCATATCGATATTTTGTATAAACATCTTTGATGACAAGCAGGTACCTTTTATGCTGAAAAGATTTGTCGAACGGTCCACAAATGTCTGCTACAATAAGTTCACCAGGTTCATTCACTTTGATTCTTGTACCAAAAGGCAAACGATGAGCTTTTCCAAATATACACGGTTCACAAGTATATTTTTAATTTTTAACATTTATTTTCAATTCTCTCTTGAGTTTTGCTTGTACATGGCGAATATCCTGATGTCCCCACCGTTCGTGGTATAACTGTAGAGTAGAATTATCAGAAATTGCTAGATTCACATTATTTCCACTATCAGACATTTTCTTTATAGGGTTAATTGAGCTTTTGAATAAGCCACCTCCTATGGATCGTTCTCCAGTTACCTTTATTTCATCATTTATTTTCAGTGAACAGTGTCTAGCAGTTGATTCAAAAATACTATTTAAGTTCTTATCTTGTGCTGCAAGAACTGAAAATAAGTTTCTGGAAATATTTGGCACATACTATACGTCATGCAAAGTAATTACTTTCGTCGAATTCCAACCAACATTTGAGTTAGCTTTTATAGTGCCTATTCCTAAAGCTTCGAGAACTTCTTTACCAGACGCTCTTATTTGTTGAACAGATTCAAATTCTTCGTAGTCCATAAAATACTCAAGTGAATTAGCTACATGCCTAGTGGCGCCATTGTCGATCCACCACGTATTATCGTCTTTTTCAGCAATATATGCCTCATCAGATGTGAACATGCTTACATTTACTGAAGTGTGACCTTCTGTGGAGGTAGTGTTGGAATGCTTATTTTTCGGTGGTTTACCATCGGCAATCCATTTTCTGCATACTTTAACCCAGTGGCCTTTCTTCTTACAATAGTTGCAGAAACTATTCTTCATGAATTCTCTCCTACCTTGTGCAGTTTGTTTTTCTTGGCTTCTCTTGTTTGTGTTGAAAACTAGAGCTTCTTGTAAATTTTCTTTTGTTTCCTGATTTTCAGATTTTGTGAAATTACGTTCATACATACATAGCTGAACAGACAATTCATCTATCGTTTTGTCTTGCTCTTTTGTTAAAAGCATCCAGCTTGAACGAAAAGTTTCATATGCACTTGGAAGAATATGAAGAATTTTACAGATAATCATAAGGTCAGGAAGAACATTTTTTCCTTTGGTTTTTAAACCATTATTAAGGTCATTGAATATGCGTTCCAACTTGGCAATATGTGTGGAAACATCTTCACTATTAGTCCACTTGAATGAGAAGAATTGGGTACATAAATGAAATAGTTGATCTTGAGACGAAGCTTCAAATTGCTGATTTTGGGACACCCATGCTTCACGAGCACTCTCTTTGTCCATTATTTTCTGATATACCACATCACTCACAGCACTTGTTATCATAGATTTTGCATAACTGTTTGCTTTTCTATACAAATCTGCATTTTCTTTGTATATCTTCAGTTCTTCCGATTTTGCGCTAAATCCTGGATGAACTGGTTGTACTAATTTTCCATCTATAACTTCTAGAGCTCCTTCATGATAGTCCAGTAAGTCTCTTATTTTATGTTTCCATATAGGCCAATCAGTTTCCCCATTCAAATGTTTGATATGGCGAATAAGATCCATTTCTTATACTTTTAATTCACTCACCATCTACAGAAAACACCCCAGAAAGCGTTCTGGGCCCGTAACCTATTAAAGACAATGTTAAGTCGAATTTAAGCGAATAACCGGAACAGTGCGGTTAAGACCAATCCCTTGCTATTATAACCGATCGGTTATGTTTAGCAAGGGATTGGTCTTAACCGCACTGTTCCGGTTATTCGCTTAAATTCGACTTTATTCTGTAGGATTTATTGAATTAATAAATACCTTGGTTCTGACAGAAAAAATCTTATGACAGTTATTCAAATCTATTTTTGTTTCAAAGATTGCTATATGTGATAAACTATATCTAACACTTGAGAACATTTTCAATACAACATACCGAGGTGTTGAAACAGAGGATTCGGGACGAAATAAGAGCAATATAGCCTGAAACTCTCCAAAATGTTTGTTCCGAGTTTCAAGCCATACAGCCATAATCTGGAAGTTAGATCGAAAAAATCGTTCGAAGATGCTCAAGGACTGGTTTCGAGCCAACGACCTTCTGCTCAATGCTGAAAAAACATGCAGCTTGCTCTTTACTAATAGAGAACATAATAACAAATCTCTATCTTACCTGGGAGTAACATTCCAGTCCTCACTATGCTGGAAAAAACACATTGATGAACTGAGTCGGAAATTGTCAACTTCCATATACTTAATAATAAGGAGAATAAGAAGAATATCTAATGTTGAAACGGTGAAGCTTAGGTACTTATTACTCCACGTTCCATAACCAGATGATGTATGGGGTTATTGTTTGGGGGCAGAGTAGTGTTGCAGAGAAGATCCTCCTGAAACAAAAACAGGCAATGAGAGCCTTATATGGGATGAAATAAACAGATAGCTGTCGAGAGGTTTTTAAGAGAGAGCGTTTCTAAGTCTTCATACTGACCTGTTTGAAATATGTCCATCAACATCAACACAAATTTCCTAGAAACTCCCACTTCCAATACACGAGACAGAGAAAAATTCACACTACCGTATTCAAGACTGAAGAAAACACAACAGGGATTTCGTGCCTATTTGTCAGCCTGACTGACTGCGCCTGAAATTTTGAAGAAATACGCATGCGCCTGGGGCTATTTTGTAGACTGTTTCAGGCTTGAAAATAAATAGAACTGTTTCTATTTGTTCCCCCTGAATCGTGGAGATTTCAAGCCTTTTTGTCAAAATGTCATGTCTACCAACACAATATTTATCTGTCAGACTTGACGTCTTAAGATAACCTAGTTTATTCTATCCTTTCAATCACAGCCATCGTAAATTCAATAATGAATTCATGTTTATTACTCTGAGGACGTACTTAAACTAACTGAACTTACGAAGGCCAGATAATCTGTGATGGCTATCCCCGAGTGATATGAAGTTTTCACCAGTAGCCTAGTATCGCAAACTAATTATTAATTTCGTTTATGGAGAAATGCTTTCTGTAATTACAGTGTCTTTTTTCTGTATTCGAATTTGCACTCTATGTAGTAGCATATTAATCGTATCTTCAGACATTCTTAAAACACTATAATATGGTATTGTTTTAAAAATATACGAACAAAACGAGAACTTGAAGTAAATATGTCAATTTCTTCAATGTTTGCAGCTCTGAAATTACTGCCTGAAACAAGCGCGAAAAAAGCGTGGTGTAATAGTGCCACTCATTTGGGGGGAAATTCAACCAACAAATAGCCATGAAAATAGGCGCAAATATAGACATGCAAAAGGCATAGGGTAATAGGGGTATTAGGCTTTATGTTAGGCTTTCTGTAGTACATCATAATTATTATTGGGGTTTTTCTTCCGCAGTACATGTACCTAACTTTCCGAACTCCTCATATATTTTATTTCGTAAAACTATGAAAGCTATTTCTCACGGACTACCATAAGACTTTCATGATCATTCAAAGATTAATTCGAAAACAAATATTGTCCCATCTAGTCACAATGATAATGAAAAGATATTACTGAAAAGTAAGTCATCACCGTTTAAGAGAATATGGAATAATTACAGATAACCAGAATACAGTAGATACTATAAGATATGAGATAAGAAAATGATATTTTAATATGGTGAGTGGGGAAGACAGAACTTTGTAATTGCCACTTTATTGTGTTGCTAATCATCAAAACATTAATGAAATGACCCAAAGGGCATTTTAGTCATTCTTCAGCAACCGAAAACAAATAAACATTTACACTTTGTTTTGGTTTTTGATATCGGCAGTTGTGGGTGTTTTTCGTTGATTGGATTAGGTGGAAATCAGTGATAATTATACCTGATTTATGAAATGAACTCATGTGAGTACCTATCTATATGAACGACCATTTTTTGATTCCATTGTTAATAAACTTCCAGAATTGAGGGATATTTCATTACAAAAAACGCAGTGAATTTTAAATAAATGTTAATTATGTTCTCACTAATTGCCTCTGTTCCATACCTGATTTTTGCGCGCGCAGTTTGCCGAAAATGTTTGTAATTTTCGAATTTTGGGACAAGAATCTCTAGTCAAATTCGATTCCCGTTTAATTTTTGATTATCTCCATTTTTACAAAAAAATCAATCCGATCGTATTGAATTTCGTGTTTTAGGTGTAAAATAACGTTAGGAGAATCCTAACAGTAGAAGCGAATAAAACATTATTGCGCGCATATCCCGGGAACATCAGCGTGCTTTCATTTTGCCAAATGTCTGTAATTTTCGAATTTTTTGCCGAAAATTGTCTTAAACGATTAGGTTCGACTCACTGATGAAGAATTCGAGGTCAAATTCGATTTTGTCCGGCAGTCCGTTGCCTCGATAATTTTCGAACGAAAAGAGATAGCGACTTGCAATTTTCAGGGTTGGTTCATAGTGGGTCAAACGGTTTCGCACTTATACCCGTCTGAAATATTGTTTTTCAATAACTTGAGAAATACAGATACGATCGAATTGAAACTTGGTAATTAGTTGTAGAATGCCAAAGCGCAAATTTCTGCGAAATGTCGTGAGGATCGTACGTATAACTAGACTTTTTTTTATTCAAAATGTTATATTCCAGAAATTATTTGTTAGATTCCGCTGAAATTAGACTTAAACCTTCAAGCCGTCATGTTACAAGCGAGTACCGGATGTCAATCCGATCGGCTTCCTAGTTTAGCAATTATTGTGAACATAAAATTCTGAACTAGTATCTGCTTATGAAATTTCAGATGTCGTAAATCTCAGCTTACTCTGAACGTTGCGACAGCCTCGAAGTTATTATACTCGCCTGCTACGCGGGAGAGCCGGGCTCGAATCTCCGAATTTCAATATTTCATAAGTATATTTTAATATTTGCATTCAGTCACAGCATTTTCTACGAGTTAACGCTTAAAAAAATGGTTCTAGCACATGGTAAATTCGATTAACAGTGTCCAATACAGGAGAATGGACAATAGAACATACGCGCAAAAGCTGCTGACTTCAATATGTTTGAAATTTTCTAGGAGTACGGTTCTAAAAAAACTTTGCACATGTCTTTATGTCGATATTCTACAGCTAGTTACCGATTCGACGAGTCTATATTTTTATTATTTTTTGAGTTATCCAGGAAATAATATTCTCGATGGGTATAACTCCGGAACCGATGGACCGATTATGCACAAAAACGAACTTGACTCTCCCATCTCCTTTCGTTAGAAAGTTATCGAGGCAACAGTCACCCATCCAGCTACTGGACTCACACAAGGCTTCTCGGATCTCCAACAATATAGATCCGATCGTGTTCAAACTTGGAACTTGGCAGTAGAATTAGGTTCTGAAGGCTCTTGCGAAATTTCAGCGATGTCGGACAAACAGTTTCTGATATATATAATTTTTTTCGATGATTTTTTTTTTAATTTTCCATTTATATGATCCTCACAAAATTTCCCAAGAATGTTCGCGTTGGCATTCTACAACTAATAACCAAGCTTGAATTGGATCGGTTTTGTATTTTTCGAGTTATTGAGGAAATAACAACCGAAATTCGGATGGGTATAACTCCAAAACCGTTTGGCTGATTATGCCTACAGATGAACTCAAATGTCGCATTCAGATTCACAACCTAACCTGAAAATTTCAAGTGACTATCTCTTTCCGTTCTCAGAATATCGTGACATAATTAATATTTTTTAATAAGTTTTTTAAAATTTTCTAGCTTTACGATTCTCACAAAATTCCACAAACGTCCTTAGGATTGTATTCTACAACTACAAGTTTCAATTCGATCGGATTTGTATTGGTTGAAAACAAAATTATTACTCGGAAATCATTGGGCCGATTATACCCATATACCCGAATTTGTCCGTCATATTGGGATGCGCCACCTACCCTGCAAATTTCAAGTCGCTATCTCTTTCGGTTCTCAAGTTATCGTGGCAACGGACGGCCGGCCGGACAGAATCAAATTGGACCACGAATTCTTCATCGAACCCAATCGTTGAGACCATTTTCGAAAATAATAGAAATTTGGGCAAAATGCTAACGCGATGTTCCCCAGAACATACGCGCAAAAACTAGTTGAAGGTTATTTTTCTATTCGATCGTATAATATTACTACTTTTTGTGCGCATGTTCTAGGGAACAGGTTAAGTATAAGTTAATGGGCATAATAGTCCAAATCGTTTCGGAGTTATACCCATCTGAAAAATTCTTGTTATCTCCTCATTAACTCTAAAAATACAGTAATATGTTGTAGAACGCTGACGCGCAAATTGTTGCGAAATTTCGTGAGTATCGTATCATCCGAAAATAATTTCAGAAACTATTTGTAGATTCTGCTGACATTCCGCACAAACTCATTTCATTTTCCCAATATTTTCAAAAATATAAAACCCTCCGAATTGAAAACCAGTAGTGAGGTATGAATAGACAAAAGTACATGCACACAAAAGCACCTGACTCTCTTAAGGAATTGTTATTAGATAAATTCAAATTCTCCGATACTTTTCGCCAGTAATGGACAAGAGTGTACCTAGTTACTTTTGTAGTGTTCATAATAATTCCACAGTGAACTCAAACTAGAATATTTTAGGGAGTAATTATACAAACTTTGACAAATCATATCTCCGAAAATATTGGTTTCTCAGATTTAGGAATGATATCAATGGATTCTTATGATATAGAACTGCATCCTAAAAAACGTATGTCTATGATTCACCTCATATGTTGGATTTACATACATCAGCAAATTGTATTTAGGCGGAGGTTACACGGCCAATCTGGCATCAATCTGGTATCAATCTGGCATCAATCTGACATCAATCTTGCCATCAATCCGGACCATCAGTCCATCAGTCCACGCGTATACAATCAGTTTCCCGTCAATCTGGCATCAATCCATGATTGATGGAGTTGGAATATTTCCTAAAAAATTGTCATAAAATGTGAAAGAATTTGACCGCCTGACCGGATAAATACAAAGCAGGCAGATAATAGGGACGGGATAACATGGAATAACACCACGTACCCTTGTTTTCGGCACAATGTGTGTAGCCGGCGAAAAATAATATTGCGTTATCCCAAAGCGGGTAGCTCTAGGGGCGGGGGGCGGGTTTTCTGAGGAATATCACATGTGGTTTATCTTCAGTTTGTCAGTCCAATTCAATAAAATTCAGAAGATAAAATACATTCAATTGTCCTCAGTCCTAGATGTTTCAGTTTCGCCGAGTAGTCCTAAAACAAACCATCTCTGGTATAAATTTGAGCTGCTTCTCACTGTCGACCGGCATTTTAAAAAGCTCT
The DNA here is from genome assembly GCA_937662695.2 of Halyzia sedecimguttata. Classification (NCBI taxonomy): domain Eukaryota; kingdom Metazoa; phylum Arthropoda; class Insecta; order Coleoptera; family Coccinellidae; genus Halyzia; species Halyzia sedecimguttata. The sequence continues at coordinate 48,407,761 of OW569415.2, forward strand.
TATTTCTATTGAATTTAGCAACGTGAATATGTGAGTACCTACGCAGATTGCTCCTTTTTTTGGGCGCTCTAGTTCCTCGTAACAGAGTGCTTATCTATTTGCTCAAATGTCTGTAATTTTCGAATTTATGGCTGAAAATGGTCTTAAACGATTTGTTTCGACTCACTGATCAAGAATCCGTGGTCGAAATCGATCCTGTCCGGCCGTCCGGTCGGCCGTTAACACGATAACTCTCGAACGGAATGAGCTAGACTTTTGAAATTTTCATAGTAGGTTTGGGATATAAATATCTCGGTTGAGTTCGTTATTGGGCCAGATGTTTTTTTTTACATTATAAATTTCGAATTCAGTTTTTTTTAAGATGCAGTTTCATCATAAGAATCCATTGATATTATTTTCAACTCTAACAAGCTAATACTTTCGGAGATATGATATTTCAAAATTTCATTAATACATCTTACTTCTATGTTATCACAGAATGCGAATTCTATCTGTCTGTGTTCACTGTTCATACATATAATCTTATCTACCTATGACAGATATTTCAAATATATTTGTGATTTCTGTTCTAACGAAGTATATGATTGAATGCAAAATGACCAAATATATGACATTATAATTACCCCTACCCTGCGGGCTGAGGCCTCAGGAAGCATATGATGAGATTAGGGCTAGCAGAAACTGACGAGTGCAGATTCTGTTGGGAGGAGGATGAAACTCCTGATCACCTGACAACGGAATGCCTCGCCATCTCAAACCAACGCAAGGAATGCTTTGGGCAAGAAATCTGCAGGAGCGAAAACCTAGCCTCCTTGAAGCCATCCCGGATAATGGAGTTCATCAGAACTCTGGAACTGGAAGGCGAGCTGAAGATGGTAATGACATCGACAGCTCTGAAGGAGGGGCACAATGGACCTTAAGGTCGCAGTGCAACGTTACCCCCTACAACAATTTACATAAAATATATACCCTTACCCTATATGCCTTAGGATAATCCAGATGATAATGGAAATACATATATAATTTGGTAACTTTATCAAATTTGGTTCAGAATATCTTCAGTGAAAACAATTCCTTCTCACCTTATTTTTTTTTTAGAATACTTCGTGACAGTTGTAAAATTTTCAATGCTTTTTCCCCCCATAGATTTCATTTCGATCGGATCTGAATTTTTGAAAATATTGGGAAAATAAAATCATCATATTTTATTATCATTAATAAATAGTTTATTCATATTGTTGCATTAATTACTTGATAACTCACCTTAATATAATTAATATCCATTAATAAATTGAGTTAGAATGTGTTGTGCCAGTAAATCTACTGAGTGTTCTATTTCAAGGTGACTTAAAGGTCAAATATGTCGACAGCTATGGGGTTCTCTGTATTTTTACAATAATGCAATAATTACATAGACGATTAGATTGTTGATTAATCGATAAATTGTTAATTCCAATCGTTCAAGCACTGCGCGAAACCGCTCACAACTGAATGTAAATAGTGGTATTCTTTTTACCTTGTTGCATCTCAATAGATGCATAGAATCTTGCATCTTGCCTTCTAACTACTGAGTCAGAACTGAGAATCTCAGTTAATCTCAGCTGAAATTGGTAAAAAGAATACCACTAATAGCACCAACTTGCAACTCAACAGAATTTACTGAATGAATAGACAAATGTACAAACTCGAGGATATGATTTTGACAGAGGGGTAAAAGCATTATCGGCAGGCCCAAAGAAAAACGAAATATTCTCAGAAAATTATTTCTTATCAGAACGCAGGTCCCCTGTTGTGCGATAATTTAGGATTTGAGGTCGTTTTGCATATTTTATAGAATTATGGCTTTTTGCGCGTATGTTCTGGGGAACATCGCGTTATAGTATTGCCCAAATGTCTGTAACTTTCGAATTTTTTGACGAAATTGGTATCAAACGATTCAGTTCGACTCCCCAATGAAGAATTCGAGGTCAAATTTGATTCTGTCCGGCCGGCCGTCCGGCCGTCCGTTGCCACGATAATTTGAGAACGAAAAGAGCTAGCGACTTGAAATTTTCAGGGTGGATGGTGCATCGCAATATGACGGACAAGTTCGTTAATGGGCATAATCGACCCAGTGGTTTCCGAGGAATAATTTTGTTTTCAACCAATATAAATCCGATCGAATTGAAACTTGGTGAGTAGTTGTAGAATATGAACCTAAGCACGTTTGTGAAATTTTGGGCGAATCGTGAGGCTAGAAAATTTTAAAAAAATTATTAAAAAATATTTTTGTTGTCACGATAACCTGAGAACGGAAAGAGATAGCGGCTTGAAAATTTCAGGTTAGGTTGTGCATCTGAATGCGACATTTGAGTTTGTTTATGAGCATAATCGGTCAAACGGTTTTAGAGTTATAGCCATCTGAAATTTTCTGAAATTTGGTGGTTTTTTTTTCCTCATTAACTCGAAAAATACTAAACCTATTGAATTCAAACTTGGTTATTAGTTGTAGAATGCCAACGCGAAAATGTTTGCAAAATTTGGTGAGGATAGCATTCGTAGAAAATTTTTAGAAATCATTGAAAAAAAAAAAAAAAAAAATCTATATATCAGTAACTATTCGTTCGAAATTGCTGAACTTTTGCAAGAGCGTTCATAACCTAACTCTACAGCCAAGTTTCAAGTTTTAACACAATCGGTTGAATATTGTTGGAGATTCGAGCATTCTTGTGTGAGTTCAGTAAATGGGTGACCGTTGCCTCGATAACTTTCGAACGAAAGAAGATAGGGACATGTAATTTTCAGGGTAGGTTGCTTATCCGAAAAGGAGAGTTGAGTTTGTTTTTGGGCATAATCGGTTTAACGGTTTCCGAGTTATATCCACCTGGAATATTATTTCCTTGATAACTAAAAAAATAAAGATTCGATTGAATTGAAGCTTGGTAACTAGTAGTAGAAAATCAGCATAAAGACGTGTTTAAAATTTTGTAAGAACCGTACCCCTAGAAAATTTGAAAAAAATGACGAAAAAAAAAATTAAGAACCGCACCCCTAGAAAATTAAAAAAAAATCACGAAAAAAAAATTGGTTCAAGCACTGACGTGAAGTCAGAAGCTTTTGCGCCCATATTCTATTGTCTACTCACCTCTATTGGAACTATGAATTTAGCATCGATATAACATATAACGTTTTCTCAGCTTCTATAATATATGAATACCTACATTTCATACCGTTTTAATGACATATTTTAGTACAGAGAATCGTCTATGATCACAGAATTTTTAATTCTGATATATATATATATATATATTCTGTTGGAATTAAAATACGAAAAAACTTACGTCTCAAGTAACTGCAGGATCCGATATTCACGAAATTCCGCGAAAATTAATGGGTCGGAAATCTACAAGTAATCACCGAGTTTTATTGTATCGGATTTGTATATTTTGAGTTATAGAGGAAATAACAACTAAATTTCAGGTGGGTATAACTCCAAAACATTTTAGGTGCATATTACTGTAAAAACAAATTGGGCGATTATGCCAATTAACTTAACATTAACATTCAGTCGCGCAACTTACCCTGAAAATTGCAAGTCGCAATCTCTTTCCGTTCTCAACTTATCGTGAGAAACATAAATTTTTTTTTAATTTCTAGTGGTACGGTCCTCACCAAATTTCACACACTTCTTTATGTCGATATTTTACGAACTGAACTATCCCATTCGGATGCGCAACCTACCCTGATAATTGCAAGTCCCTATCTCTTTTCGTTCTAAGGTTATCGAGGCATGGGTCACACATCCAGCTAGTGAACTCACCCAATGCTGCTTGGATCTCCAACCATATGGATCATATTGTGTTCAAACTTGGAACTTAGGTGTTGGCAACCAAGTCAAATTTCATTATGTCCGGCCGGCCGTCCGTTGCCACGATAACTTTAGAACGGAAAGAGATAGCGACTTGAAATTTTCAGGGTCTGTGGCATATCCCAATACGACGGACAAGTTCGTTAATGGGCATAATCGGCCAAACGGTTTCCGAGTAATAATTTTGTTTTCAACCAATACAAGTCTGATCGAATTGAAACTTGGTGAGTGGTTGTAGAATGCAAAACTAAGGTCGTTTGTGACATTTTGTGAGAATCGTATCTCTAGAAAATTAAAAAAAAATATATTAAAAAATATTATTTATGTCATCATAACCTGAAAACGGAAAGAGATAGTGACTTGAAATTTTCGGGTAAGGTTGTGCATCTGACTACAACATTTGAGTTTGTTTATAGGCATAATCAGCCAAACAGTTTTGGAGTTATAACCATCTTAAAGTTGCTTGTTGTTTCCTCAATAACTCGAAAAATACGAAACCGATCCAATTCAAACATGGTGATTAGTTGTAGAATGCCAACGCGAAAATTTTGTGAGGATCGTATAACTCGAAAATTTTTGAAAAATCATTGAAAAAGTTCTATATATCATAAACTATTCGTCCGACATCGCTGAAATTTTGCGAGAGCCTCCAATACCTAACTCTATTACCAAGTTCCAAGTTAGAACATGATCGGATCTATATTGTTGGAGATCCGAGCAGCCTTGTGTGAGTTCAGTAGCTGGATGGGTGACCGTTGCCTCGATAACTTTCGAATGAAAGGAGACAGGGACTTGCAATTTTCAGGGTAGGTAGCACATCCCAATGGGAGAGATAAGTTCGTTTTCAGATACAATTGGTCTATCGGTTTCGGAGTTATACCCATCAGAAATATTATTTCCTCGATAACTCAAAAAATATAGACTCGATCGAATCGAAGCTTGGTAACTAGTTGTAGGATATTCACATAAAGAAGTGTGTAATATTTTTTTAGAACCGTACCCTTAGAAAATTTTTCAAAAAAAAATTGATTCAAGCACTGACGTGAAGTCAGGTGCTTTTGGGAGTATCTTGTATTGTTCATTCTCCTGGATTGGACTGTCTTAATCGAATTTACCATGCTGAATTCTATTGTCCGTTCTCCTGTATTGGACACTCTTAATCGAATTTACCATGGTAAATTCGACAATAGAATTCACCATGGTAAATACGATTAAGGCTGTCCAATACAGGATAACGGACAATAGAACATACGCGCAAAAGCTCCTGACTTCACGCCAGTGCTTGAACCAATTTTTTACTTTCCCATATAAGGCTAATTGTCCCTTTAAAAGTACTGAATTGTTTAAATTATTCGTCATACCTCACGAAATAGTGATCTTGGAACATTGCCGTAGGTACACATTTTCATATAAGAAGATTTCAAGGAAGAATGCTCAAAAACATGTCACTTTCGACATAAAATCCGAAACATGAAAAAATGATATGAATTAATAATTGATTTTCTTGAAGAATCGATAAGTAATTACCAAATTTTCAAGAAATCTGTTCAATAAAATCCCACAGTTCTAGATTTATAGCTGGTGGTTCATGTTCAAAATAGTTCACCTGACTCTCATACCAAACCCATATCTATTTCGGCCAATATGAGGCATTGTCCATTGTTAAATGACCCATTTGAATCTTTGATCTTTTATGTTCTCTTTCAGCTGAAGAGTGAATCACTTTCGAAGAGAATGAAAATTAATCAATTGACTGCAATTTGGCGTGGAGAGTATACGACAGATGAACCTATAGAGTTAAACGTCGCTCTAATTTAGTGCCTACTTATCCTTCTTGGGTGATGTTGCAGTGATAACGATTCTAGACACTGTGTTGGATAAAAAGTCGAATGAGTGAGTACAGGTCAATTTTAGAATGGTTTTCATTGATAGTGTACGTTTTCTACCCCTAGAAATGCACACATGATAAAATAAAAAATGGGTTGAAGCCCTGTGGACAGGAGCTTTCTGGCGCTCTAGTTCAAACAGACAAATTATATCTCCGAAAGTATTGGTTTCTCAGAGTTGGGAATTATATCAATGTATTCTTATGATAGAACTGCAGCATAAAGGAAATTCAATTAAAATAATAGTTTATTTATCAAGATTAAATGAGCAATCTGAGAATGAGAACTGCACCATGGAAGAAACCAAATAAAAATAGCTGAAATGAATTTGACTCTCTCTTATATAACAGGATGAAATGTACGAGTATGAACACAGATCATATAATAAAGCTCAGATAGAATAATTTTAGCATTCTGTGAAAACATAGAAGTACGATTCATTATTGAAATTTAGAACTTCATCTTAGCAGAAATTGAATTCAAACATCATAGAAGAATTTAAATTCAACAAGAGTGCCAAAAATTATCAATCCAAAACCAATAGACGAATTCTACCCAACAACGAACTCATCCGAGATATTCATTCCTCAATTCTATGATGAACGATAATATATATCTTTCCTCAAATCTACTCCAATACACCAATATTCCAGTTTTTTTTTTAGAGGAGATATTCTGAACTCAATATTATTAACTTACCATTACCATTCCCATCATCAAATGGATTGACGCCATTGACGGCATCGGCATGAAAATATCAACCAACAAAAAGTATGATATGATATTATCATTCTCATATTTATACGATTGCTGGAATGAATGAAAATGAGACAACGTCATGTCTCAGGAAAATAAGTTGACATTATAACAATTCATAGAATACCCACAGAATAATTCATCATAATCATACTGTGAAAACGTATATAATACGATTACCATTGAAATTTTGAAAAATCATATCTCCGAAAGTATTAGCTTGTTAGAGTTACAAATGATATGAATGGATTTTTATGATAAAACTGCTTATTTTAAATAATGTAATTTGGAATTTGTGTTGTAAAAAGAAATTTTTTTTTTGTTACTCCGAAAGCATCTGTCCGATTTTGCCCAATAACGAACTTAGCCGAGATCTTTATTCCCCAAACCTACTCTGAAAATTTCAACTGTCTAGCTCATTCCGTTCGAGAGTTATCGTGCCTACGGCTGGCCGGCCGGACCGGCCGGACATAATGAATTTCGACCACGGATTCTTGATCAGTGAGTCGAACCAAATCGTTTGAGACCATTTTCATCGAAAAATTCGAAAATTACAGACATTTGGGCAAATTGATAAGCACTCAGTTCTGAGGAACTAGAGCGCCAAAAAATATTACATTGGTTTAGGTCTTTTTAGTGCTCTTGTTCCTCGGAACAGAGTGCTTATCAATTTGCTCAAATGTCTGTAATTTTCGATTTTTTTGATGAAAATTGTCTTAAACGATTTGGTTCGACTCACTGATCAAGAATCCGTGGTCAAAATCGATAATGTCGGCCGGCTGGTCTGGCCGGCCGGCCCTCCGTTAATACGATAAGTCTCGAACGAAAGGAGTTAGAGGATTGACATTTGCATGGTAGGTTTGGAGCGTAAATATTTCGGACGAGTTCGTTAACGGGTGAAATCCACCAAGTGGTTTTAGAGTTATGGCCATTTTTAGTAAAAATATTTTTTATGAATATTTCCGAAACCGATCACTCGATCTATCTGAAATTTAGCATTAAATTGTAGAATAATGCCCTTTATATGCAGGCGAAGTCTTGTATTGATCGGGTTGCCATAAAGTGTGAAAAATGTTTTTAAAACTTTGTTTCTACAATAATTCTCGAACAGATAGAGCTAGGCAGTTGAAATTTTCAGAGTAGGTTTGGGTGATACATATCTTAGTTAAGTTCGTTATTGGGTAGAATCGGCATGATGGTTTTGGAGTAACGAAAAAAAAAAAAATTTTTACATTACAAATTTCAAATTCAATTTTTTTTAAGATGCAGTTTCATCATAAGGATCCATTCTTATCATTTTCAACTCTAATAAGCTAATACTTACGGAGATACGATTTTCCCAAATTTCAATTATACATCGTAGCTCTATGTATTCACAGAATATGAACACAGAATCTGTCTGTGTTCACTGTTCATAAATGTCATCTTTCTAGCTATTAGAGACTTGTCAATTCGTAGTTTGAAAATATTTTCTGTTGGAAAACAAGTATCCGGTTATTGAATTTGTGAATATATATACGGTTTTGAAACCGAAAATAATATTGATTGATTACATATTGAATAATATATGTATAGATAAATATTGGGGATAATGTTTCAGAACATTTAGAATTGGATCATTTTAATGATGTAGTTTATGAAGGCAATAGGAAAGAAGAATAAAATGGAATCATCATAAGAAATTACTGTTCGTTGACCACTGAGGTTAATATTACCTTTTATTTCCTTAAGTTGTGAGACATGTTCCTATATACAGTATTTTCATAATGTTGCTAGCAAAAAAATGCTGAAATACGGATCTAAATTTGTGTATCAAACATTTTTTGTTGAGTTAAGGTCCATAATAAAGAAAAGAATGTGTAAGTGGTATGAATTATTAAATTTTAAATTATGAAAAGAGGATAGTATTTTATTAATATATTTTGAACTATTAAAATAATTTTTTCGTCAGTCTCTACCTACTCAAATATCAGGAATAAATGGACAATCTGCTATGATTGTCTCCAGCCTCGCTCTAGACATTTCGATGACATTTTCCTTAGGTATTTCGAGTTGTGAAAACTATGCACCGAGTGTAAGTTGCAACAACCCATTCCACGAGGTTGAATCATTGCAGATTGCTCATTTAATCTTGATAAATAAATTCAATGACAATTTTTGAAGCATTAAAGCATTGCAGATTGCTCTTTTTTTAAATGATAATTTTTGAAGCATTTTTTGTAAACGACACCTTTTTGGCGCTCTAGTTCCTTGGAACTGAGTGCTTATCAATTTGCCCGAATGTGTGTAATTTTCGAATTTTTCGATGAAAATGATCTCAAACGATTTGGTTCGACTCACTGATCACGAATCCGTGGTAGTAATTCTTTCTGTCCGGCCGGTCCGGCCGGCCGGCCGTAGGCACGATAACTCTCGAACGGAATGAGCTAGACAGTTGAAATTTTCAGAGTAGGTTTGGGGGATAAAGATCTCGGCTAAGTTCGTTATTGGGCAAAATCGGACAGATGGTTTCGGAGTAACAAAAAAAAATTTTTTTTTAACACAAATTCCAAATTACATTTTTTATAATAAGAATCCATTCATATCATTTTTAACTCTAACAAGCTAATACTTTCGGAGATATGATTTTTCAAAATTTCAATGTTAATCGTATTTCTACGTTTTCACAGTATGATAGAATTATTCTGTGGGTATTCTATGCATTGTTATAATGTCAACTTAATTGCCTGAGACATGACGTTGTCTCATTGTCATTCATTCCAGCAATCGTATAAATATGAGAACGATAATATAATATCATACTTTTTGTTGGTTGATATTTTCATGCCGATGCCGTCAATGGCGTCAATCCATATGATGATGGGAATGGTAATGGTAAGTTAATAATATTGAGTTCAGAATATCTCCACTAAAAACAAAACTGGAATATTGGTGTATTGGAGTAGATTTGAGGAAAGATATATATTATCGTTCATCATAGAATTGAGGAATGAATATCTCGGATGAGTTCGTTGTTGGGTAGAATTCGTCTATTGGTTTTGGATTGATAATTTTTGGCACTCTTGTTGAATTTAAATTCTTATATGATGTTTGAATTCAATTCCTGCTAAGATGAAGTTCTAAATTTCAATAATGAATCGTACTTCTATGTTTTCACAGAATGCTAAAATTATTCTATCTAAGCTTTATTATATGATCTGTGTTCATACTCATACATTTCATCCTGTTCTATAAGAGAGAGTCAAATTCATTTCAGCTATTTTAATTTGGTTTCTTCCATGGTGCAGTTCTCATTCTCAGATTGCTCATTTAATCTTGATAAATAAACTATTATTTGAATTGAATTTCCTTTATGATGCAGTTCTATCATAAGAATACATTGATATAATTCCCAACTCTGAGAAACCAATACTTTCGGAGATATAATTTGTCTGTTTGAACTAGAGCGCCAGAAAGCTCCTGTCCACAGGGCTTGAACCCATTTTTTAAATTTAATTTCTTTCATGATGCAGTTCTATCATAAGAATTAACACTCTCATATGTCATTAAAAGAACACTCATTTTACGCACTCAATACAAAAATAACTATTTCACATTTCCTCGATAACTTACTTATTACTGGCGAACAAGGGATCGTTGAATATTGCTGTATAATTTTTCGATTAAGCAAGATTGACTTGACATAAAGGGTGTCCCAACGGGTGTGCCCATTAGAAGTTCACGGAGAAATATATATTGTATATATTGCATGTATATATTGGATCAGTCTGAAATTTTGTACGAAGACATAAGACAAATGAACCCCTGCAACGATTTATGACATCCGATTATATACATGCAATGGATAGCAACTCGCAAATTTCAAATGGAACACCCTGTACATTATTACATTTTCGAATGTATTTTCAAATTGTACGTTTATTTTCGAGTTATACACCGTTTTCTGAAAAAAATAACAGATTAGTAAAGCCTGTTTTTCTTGAGAGCGCAATACATAACTTCAAATCTCTGAAATTGGTTACCGAAATGAAGTTATTGTTATTTTGTAGGTAACATTAGGTTCTGATATACAGGAGGTCAAATGAGACTGTCCAATTTGGATTTCAGGAAAAGGCAACACTATGATTTTTATATCTTTATATCTTTTTATCCCTACATTTCAATTGAAGACAAAAAAATAGTTGGGGTCTTCTAAAAGTTTCTATAATTAAATTGGATTATCCTTGACAGAAGGGTTGCGCGAAAGCAAATTAGGTATCAATTGTTATGTATATGATTGCCCCTACAAGTGAAACACTATTACCATAGTTGAAAATATTTTTCTATGTTTCTATTGTTGGCAGTTGTCTAAAAATGGCTCAACTTTTAAATTATGCGATTATACAGGATGTCTGGTATTTCGACGTGATCGTTCAAAGGGGATATACTAGACGTCATTTGCAACGAATTGAGTCGAATGAACCATGGTCCGAAAATCTATGGCGGTTTTTCAACTTTTTGGAAATTTTCTGCTTTGTTTTCGAAAATAATTAATTTTGTGAAGACCACTTGACTCTAAATATTCAATGAATATTGTTTTTTAAAACTGAAGAGATGGTTATCATTTCATGAGAAAAAGTATTCGCTAAACAGTTATATAACCTGAGACATAAGGGGTCATAAATGGCATCAATTGTTTTCCTCATAAAATCTCGATGAAACAATTGAGAATTACTCGAAAAAAGTATTATGAACTTGGTGTACACATGCAGGAATAAACTTCCTTCACGAAATCCGGAAAACCGCTTCAATGAGGCGTATTTTATTCCAGGGGCACAACTCATAAAGTAATGAAATATCAGCATTTTTTCTCTTTGAAACTAGATAATTATCCTCAAATTGAAATTATTTAGTTAATCTCAGTTAATTGAGGATTATTTCAATTTTCATTCGAGAAACACTATGAATTTTTTTTCTCGCATGTTCTAGGGAACATCGCGTTATTTTTGGCACGCTTGTCAGAGTGCTTTTCAATTTGCCCAAATATCTGTATTTTCGAAATTTTGGCTGAAAATGATCTTAAACGATTTGGTTGGACTCACTGATCAAAAATCAGTGGTCGAAATCGATTCTGTCCGGCCGGCCGTCCGTCCGTTAACATGATAACTCTCGAACGAAAGGAGTTAGGGGATTGAAATTTCCAGGGTAGGTTTGGAGCGTAAATATCTCGGACGAGTTCGTTTACGGCGAAATCTACCAAGCGGTTTCGGAGTTATGGCCGTTTTTAGTCAAAATATACACTCGATTTATCTGAAATTTAGCATCGAATTGTAGAATAACAACCTTTATATACATCTGAAGTTTCGTATTGATCGGGTTGCCGGAAAGTGTAAAAAAAACTTCAAACATTTTTATATGTTGTTTCTACAATAACCTTCGAACGGAATGAGCTATAGGTATGTAGTTGAAATTTTCAGAATAGGTTTGGGAGATAAATAACTCGGTTAACTTCGTTATTGGGCAGTATCCGCTGGATGGTTTCGGAGTAATGAGAAAAAAAAATTTCTAACTCATTACAATTTTAAAATTCAATTTTTTTCAATATGCAGTTTCACCATAAAAATCCATTGGTATCATTTTCAACTTTAACAAGCTGATAATTTCGGAATATGATTTTTCGAAATTTCAATAATGAATCATACTTAATTCTTCCATCTATGAATTATTATATAATCTGTGTTCTTACATGTCATCTTATTTTCTTATGAGAGATAAATGTCAAAATTATTTCTGGTTCGTTATTCTTGATATAAAATCCACCTCCTGTTCTAAAACAAAGTATGATTGAATACAAAATGACCAATGAAATAACCTCAGCTTTCGTAGAATGATGAGAATGATATGATATTATACTTTTAAGGTGATAATATAATCAAATTGGGTTCAGAATATCTCCAGTAAAAACAAAACTGCAATATTGTCTAAGTTTTAATTGATATAATATAATTTTCAGAGTAGATTTGAGGAATGAATATCTCGGATAAGTTCGTTATTGGGGAGAATCGGTCTGTTTGAATTTAATTCCTTTCATGATGCAGTTCTATCGTAAGAATCCATTTAAATCATTCCCAGAGACCAATAATTTCGGAGATATGATTTGTCAAAGTTTTTTTAATTACAATTTCATTTAAAAACTTGAATTCAGTTGATGCTCAATGCGTTTTATCACGTGTTAACACTTTCTTTATGCTTACTCAACTTTCTTGCAGTATTTCGTGAAGTATGAATAGGTAATAGATTATGCGCGCAAAAGTTCCTGACTTCACATCTGTGCTTTTTAAGAATTTTATCAAATGTTTACTTCACAGAATATTTTATATTTGCGAATATCATATTATATTTGGGCTTATTCAGAATTGAATAAGCGTTTCTTCTACAATGTGACTTTGTCTGAGATGAGATCGTTTTTTTGGCGCTCTTGTTCCTCGGAACAGAGTGCTTATCAATTTGACCAAATGTCTGTTATTTTCTAATTTTTGGCTGAAAATGGTCTTAAGCGTTTTGGTTCAACCCACTGCTCAAGAATCAATGGTCACGATGACTCTCGAACGGAATGAGCTAGAGAGTTGAAATTTTCAGAATAGGTTGGGGAGATAAATATCTCGGTTAAGTTCGTTTTTGGGGAATTGGTGGATTTGGAGTAACGAAAAAAAATTTTTTTTACATTACAAATTTCAAATTATTTTTTTTTAATTCAGTTTCATCATAAGAAGCCATTGATATCATTTTTATATCTAGCAAGCTGATACTTTCGGAGTTATTATTTTGTTAAAATTTCAATAATACATCGTACTGCTATGTTTTCACAGAATGCGAATTCTATCTGTCTGTGTTCTATCTGTGTCCACTGTTCATAAATGTCATCTTATCTAGCTATTAGATACATGCCAAATTTATTTCTGTTCTAGTTTGTTTATAATTCTTATTTTGAAAATATTTTCTGTTGGAAAACAAGTATCCGAATCTTGAATTTGTGATTATATACACTGTTTTGTTATCGAAAATAAAATTGACTTGTTGCATATTCAATAATTTATGCATAAATATTGGGGATGATGTTTCAGAAGATTTAGAATTAGATCATTTTGATGATGTAGCTTATGAAGGCAATAGGAAAGAATAACATAATGGAATCATCAAAAGAAATTACTGTTCGTTGACCAATGATGTTAATATTACCTTTTACTTCCTTAAGTAGTGTGAGTATGTTCCCATATACAGTATTTTCATAATGTTGCTAGCAAAAAAATACTGAAATATGGATCCACATTTGTGTATCAAATATTTTTTTTTTGAGTTGAGGTTCATAATACAGAATGAATGTGTTAGTGGTATGAACTATTAAATTATGGAAACAGGATTTATATTTTAATAATACTCTTTGTCGTATAGTGATATAAGTTTTCAAATAAAGAAAAACAAGAATATAAAATGCATATTTAATATTTCAAAAAAATTAAATGAAGTATTAAAATAATTTGTTCGTCAGCCTATACCTATTCAAATATCAAGAATAAATTTGCAATCTGCTATGATTATCTCCTAGAGGTGTAAAAGTAACGAAATAAAGCGTACCCGTATGTATTCGTTACTTTAGCAATTAGTACTCGTTACTTTCGTATCGTTACGTTACTCGTTACTTTTGATACCTCATGTCATGTTATGTTAGAGTAACGAATCGAGTCGCATTGCGAATCGAATCGTATCGAGTACGCAAAATTCATAATTTGTAGAAATCATACTTATACATTATATACCAAGCTACGTAAGGTGAATTTTTTCACTGTTCCGTATTTTTAACCAGACCTTTTTTTTAAGTTATTCTAAATTTAGTTTATTTAATAGTGAAAGTAAGAGTGTTAAACTTTTAACCGTGTGCTTATGGTATACCACGATAACAAAGTAATCTATTCTACATCGAATATAAGTTATAAGCGTATGAGTAAAACATACGTTCAGTAAACGTTTCAAGACACGCATCAACGTTACTTTCGTGATCGGATCAGGTATAGGTACCTATACTACGAATACGGATACGCGGGATACGGAATAATGCGAGTAACGAAATGGATTTGTGTGTAACGTTTCGTTACTCGGTACTAGACGTCGCACCCGTTACTCAGTAACGAATACATACGGTTTGCTACAGCTCTATTATCTCCAGCCTTGCTCTAGACATTCGGATGATATTTTCCTTTCTAGTTGAGGAAAATATGCAGTGTAAGTTGCAACAACCCATTCCACGAGGTTAAATCATTGCAGGTTGCTCATTTGATCTTCATAAATAAACTATTATATGAATTTAATTTCTTTTATGATGCAGTTCTATCATAATAATCCATCGATATCATTACCAGCTCTGCGAGACAAATACTTTCGGAGATATGATTTCTCATAGTTTGAACAAGAGCGCCAAAGCTCCCGTCCACAGGGCTTTCCCACATTTTAAAATTTCAATTCAGTTGATGCCCAATGTATTATTTCACGTATTCACACTAAAAAGACGACTGTTTTATGTAGTATTTCATGAGGGAGTCTGAAGCGTGAATAGACAATAGAACATGCGCGCAAAAGTTCCTGACTATTCAGTGCTTTTTTAATGTTATTTTATTTCTTGATAAATGTGGTTCCTCCCAAAAAAATATTATTTTCCTTGGGTGCATCACGTATCTATCTATAGATAATTATTTAGATATCAAGGTTTGAAGGGCACACTTGACTATTATTTCGTTGATGTTAGGTAATTATAGAATTGATTAATAGATATTTGGTTTGAATCATAGATTGCTATTACGTGGAAGATTAAGTGTAAATAAAACTGAATATTTTGGTCATATGAGACCTAATCAATACCACTAGACTAGCATGAAAATCGCCTATACGCATCTTTCGACTATTATTGAGCGAATTCGTGATATATAATTTTTTTAATGTTTTTAATTTAGGTCTGTATGAATCCTAATTTCATTTAAATATGTTAACGTATTGGAATTTCATTTGAATATCCCATTTTAAGCGTTATTTTCTAAAGATCCAGGAGAACTTTTGGGAACATGATAAACCTAAATCGAAAAACAATCAACTATCAAACAGAAAAAATATCTTATAAAGCATGGAAGTGAAGTCAGGAACTTTTGCACGCATGTTGTCCTGTGTATTCACGCCTCACACACCCTCTGGGAAATACTGCATGAATCTTCAAGCCGTATTTTTGGCGCTCTTGTTCCTCGGAACAGAGTACTTATCAATTTGCCCGAATGTCTGTAATTTTCGAATTTTTCGATGAAAATGATCTCAAACGATTTGGTTCGACTCACTGATCACGAATCCGTGGTAGTAATTCTTTCTGTCCGGCCGGTCCGGCCGGCCGGCCGTTGGCACGATAACTCTCGAACGGAATGAGCTAGACAGTTGAAATTTTCAGAGTAGGTTTGGGGGATAAAGATCTCGGCTAAGTTCGATATTGGGCAAAATCGGACAGATGGTTTCGGAGTAACAAAAAAAAAATTTTTTTTAACACAAATTCCAAATTACATTTTTTATAATAAGCAGTTTTATCATAAGAATCCATTCATATCATTTTTAACTCTAACAAGCTAATACTTTCGGAGATATGATTTTTCAAAATTTCAATGTTAATCGTATTTCTACGTTTTCACAGTATGATAGAATTATTCTGTGGGTATTCTATGCATTGTTATAATGTCAACTTAATTGCCTGAGACATGACGTTGTCTCATTGTCATTTAGGTCTGTATGAATCCTAATTTCATTTAAATATGTTAACGTATTGGAATTTCATTTGAATATCCCATTTTAAGCCTTATTTTCTAAAGATCCAGGAGAATTTTTGGGAACATGATAAACCTAAATCGAAAAACAATCAACTATCAAACAGAAAAAATATCTTATAAAGCATGGAAGTGAAGTCAGGAACTTTTGCACGCATGTTGTCCTGTGTATTCACGCCTCACACACCCTCTGGGAAATACTGCATGAATCTTCAAGCCGTATTTTTGGCGCTCTTGTTCCTCGGAACAGAGTACTTATCAATTTGCCCAAATGTCTGAAATTTTCGAATTTTTGGCTGAGAATGGTCGATTCGCTGATCAAGATTCCATGGTTGAAATCGATTCTGTCTGACTGCCCGTTAACACGATAACTCTCAAACGGAAGGAGCTAGACAGTTGAAATTTCAGAGTATGTTTGGAAGATAAATATCAGGGTTAGGTTCGTTATTGGGCAAAATCAGACGGATGGTTTCGAAGTAATGAAAACAAAAAATCTTTTTTACATTATAAATTTAGAATTCAATTTTTTTTTAGATGCAGTTTGATCATAACAATCCATTGATGTAATTTTCAACTCTAACAAGCTAATACTTTCGGACATATGATTTTTCAAAATTTTAATCCAACTTCTGTGTTTTCACATAATACGATTTCTATCTGTCTGTGTTTCATCAGTGTTCACTGGTCATACATGAAATCTTATCTACCTATGACAGACATGTCAAATGTATTTCTTGTCTGACAAACAAAGCATGATTGAACGCAAAATGACCAATTATAGGATATTATAATTATATTATAATGCCCTTGGATAATCCACATGATGATGGAAACATATAATTTGGTAAGTTTATCAAATTGAGTTCAGAATATCTTCAGTGAGAACAAAACTGGCATATTGGCTAAGTTTTAATTTATATAATATCATTTTCAGAGGAGATTTGAGGAATGAATATCTCGGATAAGTTCGTTATTTAATTTCAATTTAGTTTCTCTTATGGTGCAATTTTATCACAAGAATCCATTGATATCATTCCCAATTCTGAGAAACCAATACTTTCGGAGATAAGTTTTGTCAAAGTTTGAACAAGCTAAAGCTCTTGCCACAGGGCTTTCCCAATTTTTTCAACCGAGTACTAGATTTCACTTCGATCAGAACTGAATTTTTGAAAATATTGGCAAAATAAAATTCGGCTTGAAGATTTGTGCGGAAGAATTCTAGCGGAATCTGACAAATACATATACAGGGTGAGTCTTTGACCACTGCATTAATTTTAACCAAAGATTCCTCTCATCAAATGAAACACTTTTTTCATTTAACATTTTTTCAAATTCAGCTCAGGTAAAAAGATACAGGCTGTTGAAATTTTGAAAAAAAATCAGTTTGGCGTAAAGTTTCCTATAACTATGATACATATTTTCCAAATATTAGTTATTTTCTACTTCTACTGGTTTTCTAGTTATGGACTCGTGCATTCATAAAACTAAACGAAATTAGCATAAAGAAAGCATATAAAGTTTTTCTTGAGTCATTTCAAGAATATTCCATCGTTTTAGAACATTATATTATTCTTCATCATTTCTCCTTAAACGCACCGTTTTCGAGATATTCTTCATTGAATGTTTTAAAATGGAAAACTCCAGAAATTTCACTACATTTATGGATCCATCCCTGAGCGTTGGAATCCCGAATCAAGCTGTAAACCACGTTAACCATGCCTTAGTCTCGTCCGCCAACAATGTCATAGATAATTTATATGCGGGAGTGTATTAGCACATTGTGAAATCTTTAAACGCTTGTAACTTTTTAACTAAGCCGAATCTGGAAATAGGGTCAATGAAAAAAGTGTTTCATTTGATGAGAGAAATCTTTGGTTAAAATTAATGCAGTGGTCAAAGACTTACCCTGTATATATAAAATAAAATATAAAAAATTTTCGATGAAAAATTTTTTTTTGAGAAGATCCTCATGAAATTCTCAAAAATTAGTGAGTCAGCATTTTTCGAGTATTCACCAGATTTAAATTGGATCGGATTTGTATTTTTTGATGAAATAACAACCGAATTTTAGATGTGTTTAACTCCGAAACCGTTAGGTCGATTATGCCCATTAACGAACTTAACCGTCTCATTCGGATGCGCCACCATAAAAGGGATTAAATTCAACGCTGTGACTAGAGTCCCGACTCGGGATCCATGTCCAGTCCCGAATGACGTCATAAAATTCGGGACTGATTTTCGGTACCTACATCTATTCTTGAATAACGTCATCAAATGACGTCATTAGTAGTCTTATCGGGACTGATGGTCCGTCCCGACTACCGAAATTATAAGAAGAATTATACCTCCATTAGGCACATATAGGTGATATTATTTAATTCAAATAAATGTCTCAATATTATATTTTTGAAAACTTTTATTTCAAAGTCACTAATGTTGTTTACAGAAAATAAATTAATTTTCATCCTAAATTTAAACATTCTAACGTGTGCATTTTTAACAGTACCACTGCCTCCTTGGAATTTTCCTCTCAACTTAAAAATTGAAACATAGAATTCTAGTGCTATGGTTTATACTCAGACTAAAGAATCCGTTAACTTATTATTAATAATAATAATAATCAATACGTTAACGGATTCTTAAGTCTGAGTATAAAGCATAGCACGATAATTATTTGTTTCAATTTTTAAGTTTAGTGTTAAGTTAAAGTTACCGGCCAGCATAAACCAGCCTTAACATTGTGTCACATAACATACCGTTCATTCCACATAGATATTTATTAGCGCCCTTTTCAGATGGTCAACTCCGGGATCCATTTCAACGCCCGACACTTTCTCTGGTTGACTTTCATTATGGCAAACCTCAACATTTCGCCAATTTAAATAGCATTATATGCTGGATTCAAATTACCTTAGGGCTCGATCCGTCCATTCACCAATCAGCGCGTTCCATACATTAGAATGGACCCGATCATACTTTCCGAAAAGCCCTTTCATTTTCTGTAAACAAGATTAGTGACTTAAATAAATTTTTTCAATAATATAATATTGTAACATTCATTTGAATTAAATAATATCAGGTTTGTGCCTAATGGATATGATTCTTCTTATTTCGAGACCGTATGCGGGTCCCGACAAGACTTCTAATGACGTCATTTGTTGTAGTTATTCGAGACTAGATGTAGGTACCGAATATCAGTCCCGAATTTAATGACGTCATTCGGGAATGGACACGGATCCCGAGTCGGGACTCTAGTCACAGTGTAAATCCAAATAATAGTTTATTTATCAAGATTTAATGAGCAATCTGCAATGATTTAACCTCGTGGAATGGGTTGTTGCAACTTACACTCGGTGCATAGTTTTCACAACTCGAAATACCTAACGAAAGTATCATCGAAATGTCTAGAACAAGGCTGGAGACAATCATAGCAGATTGTCCATTTATTCCTGATATTTTAATAGGTAGGTATATGCTGACGAACAATTTTTTTTAATAGTTCAAAATATATTAATAAAATACAATCCTCTTTTCATAATTTAATAGTTCATTTAACACATTCGTTCAGTATTATGAACCTTCTCTAGAAAAAATATTTGATACACAAATGTAGATCAATATTTCAGCATTTTTTTGCTAGCAACATTATGAAAATACTGTATATTGTATAGGAACATGTCTCGCTACTTAAGGAAGCAAAAGGTAATATTAACCTCGGTGGTGAACAAACAGTAATTTCTTTTGATGATTATCATCATCATTAAAATGTTCCAATTCTAAATCTTCTGAAACATCAGCCTCAATATTTATACATAAATTATTCAATATGCAACAAGTCAATATTATTTTTGGTATCAAAAGAGTCTTGTATATATTCACAAATTCAAGATTCGGAACATGGTTTACAAACACAAAATATTTTCAATGTACGAATTATAAACAAACTAGAACAGAAATAAATTTGACATGTCACTCAAGGTAGATAAGATGACATTAATGAACAGTGAACACAGATAGAACACAGACATATATAATTCGCATTCTGAGAAAACATAGAAGTACGATTTATTATTGAACTTTTGAAAAATCATACCTCCAAAGTATTGGCTTGTTAGACTTGAAAATAACTCCAATGTTTTCTTATGATGGAATTGCATCTTAAAAAAATTGAATTTGAAATTTGTAGTTTAAAAAAATTACCGAACTTAACCGAGATATTTATCTCTCAAACCAACTCTGAAAATTTGAACTGTCTAGCTCATTTCGTTCGAGAGTTATTGTGCCTACGATCGAACCAAATCGTTTAAGAATTCTAAAATCACAGACATTTAGGCAAATTTATAAGCACTCTGCTCCGAAGACAAGAGCAGCAAAAAGCGTCGAAAAAAATTGCAATAACGTAGAAATACAATGGATAAGGTGTAAACATCTCCGTGGTGAGTTGAATAGAAGCGAAATTGATTCAAAGAATCAGTTCTGGCCAATAAAAAATCTAAATTTCCCCAATGAAAAATCACATATATTTTGCTTCATAATTTTGTTTTACTTCAAAGAGTCTCAAGTTAAATAAATGAATGTACCTACCAACTCACATTCTGGCTAATAAACTTCAATTAATTCAATTGGCTGTGACTACTTTATCCAACAATTATGAAAGAAAATAATGCTAAGATTGCACTCCATAGACGGGTAATATCATGACAATTTTTAGCGCTCTTGTTCCTCGGAACAGAGTGCTTCTGAATTTGCCCAAATGTCTGTAATTTTCGAATTTTTGACTGAAAATGGTCTTAAACGATTTGGTTCGACCCACTGATCAAGAATCCGTGGTCGAAATCGATTCTACCCGGCCGGCCGTCCGTTAACACGACAACTCTCGAACGAAAGGAGTTAGAGGATTGAAATTTGCGGGGTAGGTTTGGAGCGTAAATATCTCGGACGAGTACGTTAACGGGCGAAATCCACTAAGCGGTTTCGGAGTTATGGCCGTTTTCAGTAAAAACATTTTTTATGAATATTTCAGAAACAGATCACTCGATCTATCTGAAATTTAGCATCCAATTGTAGAATAGTAACCTTTATATGCATGCGAAGTTTTGTATTGATCAGGTTGCCGTAGAGTGTAAAAAAAAAATTAATTTTTAAATTTTGGTTTTACAATTACTCTCGAACAGAATGAGCTAGGCAATTGAAATTTTCAGAGTAAGTTTGGGAGATAAATATCACGGTTGAGTTCGTTATTGGGCAAAATCAGCCTGATGATTTTGGAGAAACGAAAAAAAAAATATTTTTTTAAATTACAAATTTCAAATTAAATTTTTTTAAGATGCAGTTTCACCATAAAAATCCTTTGATATAATTGTCGAGTCTAATAAGCTAATACTTTTGGAGATATGATTTTTCGAAATTTTAATAATGAATCGTACTTCTATGTTTTCACAGAATGCTGTACTTAATTATTCTATCTATGAATTATTATATGATCTGTGTTCTTACATGCCATCTTATTTTCCTATGAGCGATAAATGTCAAAATTATTTTTGGTTCGTTATTCTTGATATAAAATACATCTCCCCTTCTAGAAAACAAAGTATGATTGAATACAAAATGACCAAAAGCCTACAAAATATTTCCTACTCTTCCTCTCTCTTCATTAAATCAAGTTTGAGCAAGGGAGCAGGGCACTACCATTAAAACCTAAAGGATGTTAAGGGTGTTAATGGCGCTACCCATCTTCTCTCGAGGCGTTTCGACGAATTTTGAATCTCTCATAGTTTCGGTTTGGACAACACTAGAGAGACCAAATTATGAGTATAACATGTAGTTAGTAGTTTCATTTGTCCAACTTCCATACTTTAGCCTTTATTAACTCTAATAAGTCGACTTTGTCACTGACTGATTGAATGAATAATCAAAACCTATAAGATACTTCCCGAAGTACCTTTGATGAAGAATGGTTGAAATCTGTTTGTTAAACTAATATATCTAAGTTAATTTCCCAAGTCCTAGAAATTTGAAATTTGGTATGCGGAGCTTTGGCATGCTTTTCCAAATGTATAGCCAGAGCGGTCACCCATCCAGTTACTGAATTCGCCCAAGGGTGCTTAGCCCCGAAAAAAAAATATTCCCAATATTCCCTATAATATAAATCCCAGTGTAAAAACAAGGGCCAAAAAAACTGGTCAACTGTTGCGCGCTTGTTCCGCAAGGAACAGCATGATATCATTTTGCCCGGATGTCTGTATTTTTTGAATTTTTTGCCGGATAGTTTTGAGGCGTAAATATCGTTAATGGGCGAAATCCACCTACCGGTTTCGGATTTATGGACAATTTTGGTTAAATTTTTTTTTATGAATATTTCCGAAATCGATCTATCGATCTATCTGAAATTTAGCATCAAATTGTAGAATCATTACCTTCATATGCATGCGAAGTTTCCTATGGATCAAATGACTATATAAACTGTAAACATTACAATAACTCGAAAAATACTGATCTGATTGAATTGAAAAGATAGCAAGACTAGAAAAAATCCAAAAAATATTGAACTATTTGCGGAATATTTTGCTTGAAAATCAGAATCCAAATATCGGATTGAGTTTAATTTTGGCATTTCTGTGATCAATAATAGAGTGCAAAATTTCACTGAGAACAGACCACTAGGAGTTTCGAAAAAAATTTAATAATTTAGAACTTCCAAACTGGGAAAATTATTTCAGTTATTTTCCTACGTGGCAATACACATCTGGTGTACATTCGACTTCGGTTCCTACACGTGTTTTATGTTATTATTGCGATCGCTAGCATGCTTATATACAAGGGTAACTAAATTAAATATGGACGTGTATATACGGTGGCAATTGAATACATGGGTAAACGATGTGTGGAATTTGAAATTGTTTTTTAAAATTCGTCTGAAAGTTGAGAGTTGGGGGGAACCGAAGGGCCATATTATCACCTCATGTCAATTCTGTGAGTGCCCAAACCAGTTTCGAGGAAATAGCGTAGTGTCCGAGGGTGGAGTGTCCATAACGTAATCCTTAGGCCAATTTTGAAATTCATGTTACCCCTTTCGGGTATTTTCGTTATGTGCATGAGCAGACGAGAAGTGATTTAACTGCTGAAGTATTCGACTGAGAGGATTGGGGTTTTGAGGTACAGGATGCTATTCCTGCATAGAATCCCCTAGGGAGGGCCCGCGCATGCGTGGAATGAAGCTGCGATATCCCCTGAACCATTGTTGTTGAAGAATGAAAATTTTGTTTGAGGTGTGTGATTTTGAGAGGACCTTCAGCCACTAGTAGATTGCACATGTGGAGAGGAGAAGTGGCTATGTTCGGTTTGTGAAGCGTATTTTGGGAATGGTTAATGTATATCGGTTCATGGATTTGATGCTGAGCCGACCTTGTGGTAGTTTTAAAAGAAAATTAATGGCAATTCTGTGCACGGACAAGTCATTTTACAGGAAATAGCGTTGTTTCCGAGTTGAAATGTCTGTACCGTAGTCCTGGGGCCAATTTATGAATAATATATATGGAAGATCTATATTAAATTATATTTGGATTTGAAGAATATACGTAAGCCTCAATTTTAAATCTATGTTATCTCTTTCGGTCATTTTTCGTTGTGCGCATGGGCAGGCGGGAAGTGATTTAACCGCCGGAGGTTTAGTCCGGGACGATTGTGGTTTTGAGGTGCAGGATACTATTCCTGCATAGAATCCCCTTGGGAGGGTCGCCGCATGCGTGGATTGAAGCTGTGACATCTCCTGAACCACTGGCGTTGGAGAGTCAGAGTTTTGTGTGAGGTGTGTGATTTTGAGAGGAGATTGCGTATACGCAGATGGACAACGCTATGAAAGCATTGACGTGGGACCAATTTGCTTTCACGCGCTTGCTAAGGACATGATTATGATTATACTGACCCTCCTAGGTCTTCGCCAAGGAGATCCCTCAGAACCTCCTGGAGCTTGTGCGACTAAGGGGAGTCAGTTGTGTTCTTTCTCGACGTTGTTACTGTATCTTTAGACCAGCTCAGGCACAGCACTGATAATTTTTGACCCGACAGTGAAAAGTGTCTACTACCCTATGACTAGATCTTCGGCTCACTCTATCCACTGAGCTTGAAACACTCATCATTCAATTCAAATTAGCCAACGTGAACAAGCACGCCAATGAGTAATATCTTCTTCAATATAGATCCGATCGAGATCAAATCTCAAACTTTATTGTAATATAAGGATTTGAAGGCTCTTGCAAAATTTCAACAATATCGGATGGAGATACAGAATGTTTTTTAATATATTTCTTTTAATTCTTCGTGTCGGTATTTTCCAACTAACTACCGCGCTTTAATTCCATCAGATCAAAACTTTTTACGAGTTATTGGGAAAATAATACCTCAGATGGCTATGACTCTGGAACCACTTGTGGATTTTGGCCATTAACGAACTTAGGAGGTGCATTTGGACTCCAAACCTATTCTAAAAATTTCGACTCTGTAACTCATTGCGTTCGAGCGTAATCGTGCTGGCGGATGGCCGGACAGGGTCAATTTCGACCTCGGATTCTTCATCAATGAGTCGAAACTAATCGTTTGAGACCATTCTCGACCAAATATTCGAAAAATACAGATATTTGGACGATTTGATAGGCACTATGTTCACCTGAACAGAGCGCCAATAAAGTGTTTTACTTGCTGAAAGGAATCTATAGTTAAATTTAATATACAACTTCAAGACTCAACCTGCATACATATTTTTTCCAAGCCATATTCTTACTTGATAAATAGAAATTCCAATGTGAATGCCTCCTGTTAAAATATATCTATTTAAAACCTCAAAAATTGAAGTCGTGTGCATAATATAAGAAATCCAAATTAAAATGATTGCTTATGAAAATCAGTAAAATAATTATGCAAATAAGGAATGATTAACGCACATTATGATATCTATCATCGGTGAAAACTTTAGTACAGCAATTGTTTTCTATCAGACAAAGTTAAGTACAATTCCCGAAAACTCATGTAAATAGAGAACTACACAGGGTGATTCATGACTCATGTGCGATATTCTGGATTCTGATACAAAATAAATTTTAACCAAAAAATTATGAATAAAATTTTCGCGTTTTCGCCTCTGTTTAAGAACTATACAGAAAAGAATATTAAACTAATGAAGAATTGCGAACTAACGATACTTTAGACTGGTACGTCGCAGTGAGAAATGTATCCCAAGAAATTGAAATCATTAATTTCTGTAATAGCAATATTAAAAGGTATTTAGCCTTTAATTAATTTTTGTAAAATATTTTAGTACATGTAGGTTATCTTGATTCTTCTAATTCCATGTGGTCTAAATACTTTTTCATCGTTTCGAGAATTGTTTCTTATTAATGCAAATCAAGTTAGCAAAACTAAGTTACAGCTATCTGGCTGTATCCATGTTTCATTTTTGTCTTGACCTAGTAACCGTTGTTTTACATCAGGGATCCGTGATCATTTTATTTGCATTAGTTAGAGTTGCTTGTTCCATTTTTAACCTTGTGTATCTAGTAAACAAAGGCAAAGAGGGGAAAACTTTATTCTACCTTTATTCAGTAAAAATACATCGCTGAACACTGACCAATCTTTTATTTCAGGTATGTATAATTTCCTTTTAGTGGTGTTCGTCGCCACAATCAAAACTGGAATCACCATGGATTGTAAGAATGAGCAAAGGTGTCCACTCAGCAAAGTATTCGGAATGCATGCAGCAGATTGTTCTAATAGAAATTTCAAACAATTTCCGCAATGCATAAGGTCTGATGTGGAGGTAGGATAATTTAGTCATATGTTTAATATTTAGAGATAGTGCTCAGCATTTAAATATGCAGTATCATTTCTTCTGGACGTCTCAATTTACAACAGTATTTCATTAATGCAGATATGAGAGTAATTTTTTCTTCGCCCTCATCTCCTGCAACTTTATCTTATACTTATTGTATAGGTTGTTTAAGGAAGATAAGTACATACTTAAATATATAATGATAACTAGCTGACCTGGCGAACTCTGTTCCGCCTTAGAGGCAATAAATAAGCAGATTTTGGATTTTATTATACACGTTTATCATAAACGTTCGCCGGTCGAACGGGATAAAAAGTATCCTATGCCTGTCTCCTGGTTCTAAGCTACCTCCCCACCAATTTTGAGCCAAATCGGTACAGCCGTTCTTGAGTTATAAATAGTGTAACTAACACGACTTTCTTTTATTTATATACTAGCTGACCCAGCGAACTCTGTTCCACCTTAGAGGTAATAAATAAGCAGATTTTAGATTTTATAATACACGTTTGTCATAAAATATAGATAATGTTTATTGAGTCATCGTTACAATACAGTCCCTTTTTGTCTCAATAATAGAACGTTAATTGGACGTAGTTAAGCAGAAATAATCCAATCCATAAATCGTAGTTTTGAGGAATTTCAACTTGAATTATATGATTATATACACAATTTTTTTTATCTAATTTTATTGGTACAATATATCCAGCCCTATAGAGACTGTTCAACCATTTATTATTAGCGAAAGTATATTTTTCATAGAAGTCATTCAAATTACTTTAATGTTTTACACAAATAAAAATCCAAGTTAGCTCATATGTGACATAGCATTATAGCAAATATATTCAAACTGAGCAGGGATTTCATTGTATTGTATATTGTATATTATTATACTGATCCTCCTAGATCTTCCCCAAGGAGACCCCTCATAAACATTGGGACGTTTTCTGTAAATGGTCAAAAAGTTGATTTTACAACAGATCGTATTTAAAACTAATTTTTAACAATTTGTGGTTAGACGTTTTCTGCTTAACTACGTCCAATTAATCATATATCAATTTGTAAAGTTGGAAGATAATCGATGCCGAATCTGCGGTCACGTAAGGTCCCTATTCAAATACATTATGAGAATCTATCTGAGGTACCTATTAAGTAAATGCTTTTTTGTGGTACAAATCACTTCAATCGCGTACAAGTGTGCCATGAGAAAAAGAGCATCCTGTACCTACAGTAATGGTTTATTTTCAACGATGTACGTCTCGAAAGTATATTTTTTAACACAAATGGATGAAATTGTACGATGATGGCGTGAAAAACAGCAAGTTGCAATTGAAGTTGAAAGAAAAACACCTTTTATGAAGATTTTGAACAAATACATTATGAGAATCCATCCAAGCTACCTATTTAGTTAATGCTTTGTTTGTGACAAAAATCACTTCAATTCAAGAACACCCTGTATAGTAATGATTTATTTTCAATAATGTATCCCTCTAGAGTTTATTTTTTTAACACAAATGAATGAAATTGTACGATTGTGTCATGGAAAACAGCAAGTTGCAATTGACGTTAAAAGAGAGACACCAGACACCAGTATGAAGATTTCGGACAAATACATGATGAGAATCCATCCAAGGAACTTATTTAGTTAATGCTTTGTTTGTGGCACAAATCACTTCAATCACGTACAATTGTGCCGTGAGAAAAAGAACACCCTGTAAATTAATGGTTTATTTTCAATGATGTATGCCTCGAAAGTTTATTTTTTAACACACATGCCTAAAATTGTACGATTATGGCAGGAAAAACAGCAAGTTGTAATTGACGTTAAAAGAAAAACACCCTGTATGAAGATCTCGGACAAAAAAGTATCATATGTCCGACTCCTGGTTCTAAGCTACCTCCCCACCAATTTTTAGCCAAATAGGTACAGCCGTTTTTGAGTTATAAGTAGTGTAACTACCACGACTTTGTTTTATATAATAGATATATAGATAAAGTAGAGATATATAAATATAAATATAGAAATAGATATAGATATAGATATAGATATAGATATAGATATAGATATAGATATAGATATAGATATAGATATAGATATAGATATAGATATAGATATAGATATAGATATAGATATAGATATAGATATAGATATAGATATAGATATAGATAATAATTTTATTCCACTGAATTTAGAGCGATGTCAAAAAAATTCAAAATTTACAATACACAGAAAAAATTGAGTAAACAACTAAGTAACACAATATAAAGACATACAGAACAAACAGATTACCGGGACTCTACCGCCGAGACGAACTCACTGACGCTATAGTAAGAGCCAATGGCAAGAATCGACCTCAGCTCACGCTTGAACCCCGATGGATGCTTCCCGACCAAGTACTCTGGCAGAACATTATAAAGGTGTATACCCGATATTAGCGGCGATCTCTCATGAAATGTGTGCCTCAACCCTGAGTGGTAAAGTTTTCGACAACCGCGAGTATTGTATGAATGGTGGTCACAGAGCCTAGGAATACCGAATTTCCTATCATGAATATAAATCATAAGATGATAAATATACAAGGATGGAAGTGTAAGGAGACCATGGGAACGAAAGCTTCCCCTGCAAGAGATTCGTGGGTCGAGACCAAACAGCACGCGAATAATACGCTTCTGCAGAACAAACGCCCGGAGGGCTCCCGTGGCCCGCCCCCACACCAAAAGACTATATCGAAGCACTGAGGCAACGTTAGAGTGATAATAAGTCATCGCACATACTTCGAAGATGACATAAGGTATAGCAACATTTATTCAGCCTAGCTCAAACGTTATCAATTTCAGATGTCCAGCACAAGTTTTCGTCGAGAATGCAGCCGAGCAGCCCAACGCGATCCGACAGCCCCAGGACAACACCGCCGAAAACCAGAAGAGGTCGACGAGGCTCCCTATAGGGACTGTGAAACTCGACACATACAGTCTTATCATTATTTACTACCAGGTGGTTTCTATCACACCACCCCAGAAACTGTTCGAGCACGGCGTCGCATCTCTCCTTCAGGACCCTGGGGGATGGATCACTGATAATAACACTGGTGTCATCAGCGTACAGACATACTTCACCATCGACTATGTGTTCAGGTAAGTCGTTGATGAACAAGATAAACAGCAAAGGTCCCAGTGAACTTCCCTGTGGTAACCCCAATGGAATGTCAAACTCCGTGGAAAGAGACTCCTCAACTCTCACGCCAAATCTCCTACTACACAGGAAGGGCACCAGCCAATCATTCAAACACCCGCGAATTCCCAAGTGATACAATTTTATCGACAAAAAAAATGGATCAACACAATCAAACGACTTACGCAGATCGAAGCTAATCATTGTGACATAGTGGCCGACATCTAACCTTTCTGAGATGGATTGCACGATACTGCAGATGGCAGTCGCAGTGGATCGGTGAGTGCGAAAACCATGCTGGCAATCGGCGAACAAACGTGTATAAACGGCCCTCTCAAAAATCTTTGAAAAAACCCTCAATATTGTGATTGGTCTATTATTATCGACCATGCCTCGATCACCCTTTTTAAATATATGGATTGTAAGACCAATCTTCAGTCTGTCGGGAAATGATCCGCTCAAGACAGAGTGATTTATTGAGTCTGCCAAAATTCCGCAGATGTATGGGGCAGCTTGCTTCATGACTCTAACTGGAATATCATCCCAGCCAGCTGATGAACGATTTGGTAACGCTGCAATTATACGCTCAACCTCTTCAGAAGTGACAGGACGGAAGAACAAAGAATTAGGAACGTTCCGGGAGGTCGTGGAGCACCCAGTCGGAAGAGGTATTGGAGGGAAATGACCAGCAATCAGCCCTTGGGCTGCCGAACTGAAATATACACCAAAGAAGTTGCTCAACTCTCCAGTATCCGATATTTTCCGCCCACCCTCGTACAATACCATGCCACCGCGGGAAACACATTTATTTCGAACCGAATCGATAATTCGCCACACGGTTCGCGTCTTGTTCCTACTAGTATCAATCTCATCATTAAATATGTCCGGCCGATATTCACCTCGAATTTCAAGAGATCCCGCTTATTACGTGTTTGTAAAAAAGGAAGGTT
Source organism: Halyzia sedecimguttata (assembly GCA_937662695.2). Classification (NCBI taxonomy): domain Eukaryota; kingdom Metazoa; phylum Arthropoda; class Insecta; order Coleoptera; family Coccinellidae; genus Halyzia; species Halyzia sedecimguttata. The sequence continues at coordinate 48,438,022 of OW569415.2, forward strand.
AGATGCCAGCCAAGTGGCGTGCTCGAGCTCCAGAATTTTCTGCTCTATATTATCGGGAAATATTGCGATTTCCATTGCAGGACAACACCTTACTTTTGTCATTCGTCTGGGAAAGGCAGCATTAAAACACCAAAGGAAGTAATCGTAAAATAGGCTGAAATTATCTCTGTATTCGACTGATCGGTGTTGTCGGCTCGCCTCCAGATCCCTGCGCAGAAGGAAATTGAACTCTGCAAATCCGACATCGGAGAACCTACGACGATATACTCTCCTAAAAGTGTGCTAATGGGTTTGCGTAGTTTCATCCCTGAACGTAACAACCAGAGTATTTTGATCCGAAAAACCAGCATGATAATTCAGAACATCAACTATTTGGGGTTTATCAATTCCACATATTATATAGTCAACGCTACTTCTAGATGTTCTGTTGGCGCAGTTGGTAAAAACTCTGGTGGGGGACGAGACGAGTGACGCAAATTAAAATTCTCCAAGACAGACAAGAAAGACCTTGTTGAATCGTCGCATGGTAGACGTTCATCTATATTGAAGTCACCGCAAATGAAAACATTTTCAAAATTAACAAGAACAAATGCAAGCATTTGTGTAAATCGACTCTCGAATATCTCTAAATTACCCTTGCCTGATCTATATATACAAACAATGCACGTGCGATCATGAGAGATGCCGCAGAACTGGAAATTAAGTTCCTCGCACAGAGATTCCAAATATGAGATTCTAGAGCATTTAGTTTCAATCGTTGACGTAACAAAAACCACACTACCTCCGTGGATGCGATTGATCCTACAGAACTCAGCTACACGGATGTAACCACATAAATTAAAAACGTCTTTATCGTGTTTTTCAGTGATTCAATGTTCTGCCAAAGAGACAAAATCGGGGTAACCGCTACTTTTTAACATAACATCAATTAATGGATACTTATAGATATAGATTGAGCATTGAGGTGTAAAATTTTTAGTAAATTTCGTTTACTTGCGTGGAGTGAACGCGCCTCAGCAGAAGAGCCCGATTCAAGCCGATGAACTGGCACCGGGGTGGTTCCTCTGGGCGTTTCCTCGTCCAGGAAAAAAGTACCTCTTGACAAGTATTCCAGATGGCCAAAACTCTGCATCGTACAGAACTTTCTCAAGAGAAGGATCAGCTCCCACCCTGAAACTGGAATTATGTCCCTTGGTATTGAGCTGGACGACATCATAGGTATGGTTCTGTATCCTAGCATTGAGATAGGCACGGACATCGCCAACAGTAGTGTCAGGTTTGCATCTACCGACATAGAGCCAGATACTTCGTGGAGTGGTAGAAAAGCTGTCAGACGGTTTGGCCCTACTATTCCCAAGTATGATGTTCCTATTACCGGAAGCTTTCGCCGGTCTATCCATATTGGATTTCTTCGATTCTTTCCCTTTAGACGAAGTCGGTGGTCGAGGTACTGGCGGCAACCCCGCATTACTCAGCATTCGGGTGGATATGGGATCCAAGTCGGAATTGCCAACAGATGATTCCTAATCAATTTCACCTTCGGAACGACACGTGCTGTTTTTACATTCAGCAACATGTAGTGATAACAGTTGGTCGCTTTTGCCCTGCAGATCGTCGATTTTCGATTCCAGTATAGTGATGTGTGATCTCAATTCAGCCGTGGCTGTGTTGATTTTTTCTTCAATGAAATCCTTTAGAACAGACAGGAACGAACTAAATAGAGGGAAGTTTTCGACATATTTGTTGAATTCAATAGTTAGGCACACATGTACGACCTCTCGCTTCGACGACCAGAATATATTTATAGATATAGATATAGACATAGATATAGATATAGATATAGATATAGATATAGATATAGATATAGATATAGATATAGATATAGATATAGATATAGATATAGATATAGATATAGATATAGATATAGATATAGATATAGATATAGATATAGATATAGATATAGATATAGATATAGATATAGATATAGATATAGATATAGATATAGATATAGATATAGATATAGATATAGATATAGATATAGATATAGATATAGATATAGATATAGATATAGATATAGATATAGATATAGATATAGATATAGATAATGTATATTGAGTCACCGTTACAATACAATCCCTGTTATCTCAATAATGATGTATGAAGATCTCGGACAAAAAAGTATGCTATGTCCGTCTACTGGTTCTAAGCTACCTCCCCACCAATTTTTAGCCAAATAGGTACAGCCCATGGGGTGAAAACTTCCTTACTAAAGACTGGTCCGTGGAATAGTTCGAATAATCCCACACAAATTTGAGGATGTCTCTGCCTTCGCGATTTGTGGATTACGTGATGATACAACGTGATGTTTTATCAGCTGTCCGCTACCAGCTTGCTTGTTTTTACTTGTACATTTTACATAGTTTTGGTGAAATCTGTGTGTTGTAAAATAAACTTTTTCGAATATCACTGTTTGATGTTCGATAAAAAAAAACTGTAAGAATACAAGTAAAGTGATTAAGTGTTCCCCGAATATTATTGCAGACAAGGTTATGGTCTTCATGGCTAGGAGAGTTTTTCATAAATAGAAACAAACAACCCTAGCTTATTTCTTCAATCATGGTGAAATGAAACGTGATGATCTTTCCAAATTACTTGAAGATATCGTTAGATCATGGGCCTCATGTCGTGGCACTTGTTTGTGATCAAGGTTTTGCAAATGTAGCTGCTATAAATAGGCTATATAGAGAAACCACTGGGTGATTTTCACGTACAAAATGTTTTTCACATTATGTTGTGCATAATGATATTTTTTGTATTTTATTTCTCATTTGATTCTGTCCTTCTAAATGTATACTGGAGTAGAATATACTTCCACATTGTGTTGTACTCGCATAATGATATCCATTTTTGGTACGATATTTCACATTGGATTTTGTCCTTGTAAATGAATATTGGAATAAAGGCAGCCATTCATTCAACTGCTCCTTCAAATTTGAAGGTATATAAGGATAATTTTATTGAAGAAAGTTTTTACCGCATATGCTATATAATTATTTTTTTAAAGATGTCACACTAAATTTTATTTTCAAGCCAAATGTATTTTTTAATTTTGATATTCTTTCTTTTTCTAATATTCATGTACATTAGTTCACATGAAATGTTGAACTTAAATTCATGAATCTGATATAATTTTATTAAAGAGAGTTTTGGGATTTCATTTGTTTTCTTTCGATTACAGCGAAGACCATTGTTCCAAAAACATTGTCAAATGCCAGGTTTTTGACGAATTATCGTGAACTTGGTGTTTGGCAGTGTTTTGGAAAACAATATAATAGAATATAGGATATATGGGAGATATATTTGAATTTCCCGCTCGTTCGAGCTTCAAATAATCCCAGTGCCGTACCGCTAGTGTCGCAAGGAACAGAAATAAAGTTAGAGTGGCCCATCTTAGTATATCTTGTCTATAGTACAGCCGGTTTTGAGTTATACGTAGTGTAACTACCACGACTTTCTTTTATATAATAGATATATAGATAAAGTAGAGATATATAGATATAGATATAGATAGGTATAGGTATAGATATAGATAATGTATATTGGGTCACCGTTACAATACAATCCCTGTTATTTCAATAATAGAACGTTAATTAATCCATGGAGGTAGGAGGAAGTGGAGGGAGCATGTGCTATATTTCGCTTGTAACGAAAGTGCCACATAAAATCGGCCATATTGGTATGGGCAAATCCTTTGTTATAAACATGAAATTGTGAGTTTTCTATGGTTGGCATTCCGGATTCCTATAGAAAATTGGGACACACCAATATGGCGGTTTACGTGACAAGTTTCGATCTTTATGCCCCCTCCACTTACTTCTACCTCCATGAATTAATCATATATCAATTTGCAACATTCGAAAATAACCTATGCCGTATCTGTGGTCGCATAAGGACCCTATTCAAATACGTATATTCACAGTTGGATCGAAGATAATCGATGCCGTATCTGTGGTCGCGTAAGGTCCCTATTCAGATACATTATGAGAATCTATCCGAGTTAAATATTTAGTTAATGCTTTGTTTGTGGCACAAATCACTTCAATCGCTTACAATTGTGCCTTGAGAAAAAGAACACCGTATAGTAATGCTTTATTTTCAACGATGTAGGTCGCGAAAGTATATTTTTTAACTGACGTTAAAAGAAAAACACCCTGTGAGGATTTCGGGTAAATACATTATGAGAAAAGGTACCTATTTAGTTAATGGTTTGTTTGTGGCATAAATCACTCCAATCGCGTACAATTGTGCTGTGAGATAAAGAACAGCCTGTATAGGAGTGGTTTTTTTCAATGATGTAAGCCTCGAAAGTATATTTTTTTAAACAAGTGAACGAAATTGTACGATTATGGCGTGAAAAACCGCAAGTTGCCATTGACGTCAATAGAAAAACACCCTGTATGAAGATTTCGGAGAAATGCATTATGAGAATCCATCCAAGGTTTTTTTTCAACATAATTGAATGAAATTATGAGCCAGATGTGATAATATCATCAGGAAATATACTTCACCGAATTAATATCAAATATAGTATACCTTCACGACTACGCCATTAACCGGAGCGACATGTATGGCCTTATATAAGATATAGTTTTAATGTATTCTATAATAACACCCGTAGACGAATCCATCAAGTTAAGTTTCATAACAAACAGTCCATCCAATCTTGAGTTATAAATGGTGTAACCAACACCTTTCTTTTATATATTGAGATAATACATTGAATTTCGAGCAAAAAGCCGAGACGCTTCTTTTCGGATATGCAGGGTGTCTAAGTTGAAAAAAAAACATCATATTTCCTTCAATATCGATCAATTCAAGCTTATTTCAGGAAATTTGGCATCGGGGTTTTTCTGCGGTGAAAATTTCAAATTTAACCACATGTATCTCTGAAGCACAGTGAATTTCCTTCTTTTTCAATTCTGCTAAAAACTTACATCTCGCTCAGTGTCTCCCTCTGATACTCTTCAATAGAGCCTTCAGAATAAAAAAAAAGCACTGACGTGAAGTCAGTACTCTTTGGCGCGCGTGTTCACGGTGGCTAATTTGAATTGAATGATTCAAAAATTAACAGTGCTGTATCTAAGCTGCCATCAGGATAGAGTAACAAAGTTGGAAAAGAACACAAGTGACTCTCCTTAGTCGCACAAGCTCCTAGAAGATTTGGGAGGGTCAGTATAATCCTAATCATGTTTATAGCACGCGCGCCAAAGCAGATTGACTTTTTACACTTTTTCTTTCATTGTTAAGTCAATCTGCTTTTGCGCGCGTGCTATAAACATGATTAGGATTATACTGACCCTCCCAAATCTTCTAGGAGCTTGTGCGACTAAGGAGAGTCACTTGTGTTCTTTTCCAACTTTGTTACTCTATCCTGATGGCAGCTTAGATACAGCACTGTTAATTTTTGAATCATTCAATTCAAATTAGCCACCGTGAACACGCGCGCCAAAGAGTACTGACTTCACGTCAGTGCTTTTTTTTTTTTTTTCAAGTTCCTTTAACAAATATAGCTATCAATACAGTTTGGCTGTTAGTTTTACCGTAGATCAGAAAAAAATTCGGTTGTGGGTCCTCCGTTAGGGACGAAATTGCATCTTCTCCAAATCCGAACGCATTTTAATATAGATCTACCGAATATAGTTATTTATAAATTCGCCTCAGGGCCACCACACAGACATTTCAAATCGGAAACAACGCTATTTCCCCCAAACTGACTTGTGTCCGTGCACTGAATTGACATGAATATTCTTTTAAAACCTCACAATATCGGCTCATTACTCCCAACATAACCCAAACAACCCAAAACCATTCACTTCTCGTCTGCGCAAGCGCAGTATACTCGTGGCTGCAAGTCCTCCCAAAATTACACACCTCACAAAAAACTCCGATTCTCCAACACTAGTGGTTCAGGAGATATCGCTTCTTGAATCCACGCATGCGCAGACCCTAACCAGGGGATTCTATAGCGGAAAAGCACCCGCCACCCCAAAACCCCAATCCTCTCTGACGAAAGCACCACCAGTTAAATCACTAATGGTCAGCTCATGCGCATAACGAAAAATGCCCGTAAGGGGTTACATCCATTTCGAAATTAGCCCCAGGGCCACGGTACGGACACTTTAACTCTGAAACAACGCTACAGCCCCCAAACTGACTTGTCCTTGCACTGAATTGCTATGAATATTCTTTTAAAACCTCATAATATCGTCTCAGCACTCCCAACATAACCCATCCAACCCAAAAACAGTCACTTCTCTTCTGCGCATGCGCAATCTACTCGCGGCTAAAAGTCCTCTCAAAATAACACACCTTACAAAAAACTCCGATTCTCCAACACTAGTGGTTCAGGAGATATCACATCTTTAATCCACGCATGCGCAGACCCTCAACAGGGGATTCTATAGAGGAATAGCATCCGCCACCCCAAAACCCTAATCCTCTCTGACGGAAACACCACCAGTTAAATTACTGATGGTCTGCTCATGCGCATAACGAAAAATGCCTGTAAGGGGTAACATCAATTTCAAAATTAGCCCCAGGGCCACGGTACGGACACTTTAACTCGGAAACAACGCTACATCCCCCAAACTGACTTGTCCTTGCACTGAATTGCTATGAATATTCTTTTAAAACCTCATAATATCGACTCAGCACTCCCAACATAACCCATCCAACCCAAAAACAGTCACTTCTCTTCTGCGCATGCGCAATCTACTCGCGGCTAAAAGTCCTCTCAAAATAACACACCTTACAAAAAACTCCGATTCTCCAACACAAGTGGTTCAGGAGATATCACATCTTTAATCCACGCATGCGCAGACCCTCAACAGGTGATTCTATGGAGGAATAGCATCCGCCACCCCAAAACCCTAATCCTCGCAGACGAAAACACCACCAGTTAAATCACTGATGATCTGCTCATGCGCATAACGAAAAATGCCTGTAAGCGGTAACATCAATTTCAAAATTAGCCCCAGGGCCACGGTACGGACACTTTAACTCGGAAACAACGCTACATCCCCCAAACTGACTTGTCCTTGCACTGAATTGCTATGAATATTCTTTTAAAACCTCATAATATCGACTCAGCCCTCCCAACATAACCCATCCAACCCAAAAACAGTCACTTCTCTTCTGCGCATGCGCAATCTACTCGCGGCTAAAAGTCCTCTCAAAATAACACACCTTACAAAAAACTCCGATTCTCCAACACTAGTGGTTCAGGAGATATCACATCTTTAATCCACGCATGCGCAGACCCTCATCAGGGATCTGAATTCTATGGAGGAATAGCATCCGCCACCCCAAAACCCCAATCCTCTCTGACGAAAACTACAGCAGTTAAAGGACTTCTCATCTGCGCATGCGCAATACGGAAAATGCCCGGAAAGGGCAGCATGAACCTCAAACACATATGTTTCGGCATTAAAAGCAAAATATTCCGCAAAATAGTAGTAATTTTTTTATTTTTTTCATGTCACGTGATCTTCACGAAATTTTGCAAAAGTGTTTGCTTTGGTTTTTTGCATCTAACTACTGAGTTTCAATTTAATCAGATCAGTATTTTTCGAGTTATCGTGAAAACAAAATTTTCAAATTTTCAAAATCTTTTTTTGCCACTTTAGGGCCGTCCGTTCAACACAAAACTTCGCAGGCATATAAAGGTCATGATTCTACAATCTGCCAAATATCAAAAAGATCGAGTGATCGGTTCCGGAAATATTCATAAAAAACGTTTTTATTAAAAACGGCCTTAACTCTGAAACCGCTTGGTCGATTTCGCCCGTTAACGAACTTGTCCGAGATATTTACGCTACGAAACTACCCTGCAAATGTCAACGCTCTAAGTCGTTCCGTTCGAGAGTTATCGTGCTAACGGCCGGACCGGCCGGCCGGACCGGACGGACAGAATTGAATTTGACCTCGAATTCTTCATCAGGGAGTCGAACCTAATCGTTTGAGACCATTTTCGAAAAAAAATTCGAAAAATACAGACATTGTGACGAAATGATAGCACGCTGTTCCTTGCGGAACACGCGCGCAAAAAACGATACGAATTTAACACAAGGTTAATTTTCATCAAAATTATACCAATTCTCTCTATTCTTCATCTCAATCTACCATTTTTGCGCGCGTGTTCCGCAAGGAACAGCGTGCTATCATTTCGTCACAATGTCTGTATTTTTCGAATTTTTTTTCGAAAATGGTCTCAAACGATTGGGTTCGACTCCCTGATGAAGAATTCGAGTTCAAATTCAATTCTGTCCGTCCGGTCCGGCCGGCCGGCCGGTCCGGTCCGGCCGGTCCGGCCGTTAGCACGATAACTCTCGAACGGAACGACTTAGAGCGTTGAAATTTGCAGGGTAGTTTTGTAACGTAAATATCTCGGACAAGTTCGTTAACGGGCGAAATCGACCGAGCGGTTTCGGAGTTAAGGCCGTTTTTAGTAAAAACGTTTTTTATGAATATTTCCGGAACCGATCACTCGATCTTTTTGAAATTTGGCATCAGATTGTAGAATCGTGACCTTTATATGCCTGCGAAGTTTTGTGTTGAACGGACGGCCCTAAAGTGGCAAAAAAAAATTTTGAAAATTTGAAAATTTTGTTTTCACGATAACTCGAAAAATACTGATCTGATTAAATTGAAACTCAGTAGTTAGATGCAAAAGACCAAAGCAAACACTTTTGCAAAATTTCGTGAAGATCACGTGACATGAAAAAAATAAAAAAATTACTACTATTTTGCGGAATACTTTGCTTTTAATGCCGAAACATATGTTTTTGAGGTTCATGATGCCCTTTCCGGGCATTTTTCGTATTGCGCATGCGCAGATTAGAAGTCCTTTAACTGCTGTAGTTTTCGTCAGAGAGGATTGGGGTTTTGGGGTGGCGGATGCTATTCCTCCATAGTATTCAGATCCCTGATGAGGTTATGCGCATGCGTAGATTAAAGATGCGATATCTTCCGAACCACTAGTGTTGGAGAATCGGAGTTTTTTGTAAGGTGTGTTATTTTGAGAGGACTTTTAGCCGCCAGTAGATTGCGCATGCGCAGAAGAGAAGTGACTGTTTTTGGGTTGGATGAGTTATGTTGGGAGAGCTGAGTCGATATTATGAGGTTTTAAAAGAATATTCATAGCAATTCAGTGCAAGGACAAGTCAGTTTGGGGGATGTAGCGTTGTTTCCGAGTTAAAGTGTCCGTACCGTGGCCCTGGGGCAAATTTTGAAATTGATGTTACCCCTACAGGCATTTTTCGTTATGCGCATGAGCAGACCATCAGTGATTTAACTGGTGGTGTTTTCGTTAGAGAGGATTAGGGTTTTGGGGTGGCAGATGCTATTCCTCTATAGAATCCCCTGTTGAGGGTCTGCGCATGCGTGGAATAAAGATGTGATATCTCCTGAACCACTAGTGTTGGAGAATCGGAGTTTTTTGTAAGGTGTGTTATTTTGAGAGGACTTTTAACCGCGAGTAGATTGCGCATGCGCAGAAGAGAAGTGACTGTTTTTGGGTTGGATGGGTTATGTTGGGAGTGCTGAGTCGATATTATGAGGTTTTAAAAGAATATTCATAGCAATTCAGGGCAAGGACAAGTCAGTTTGGGGGATGTAGCGCTGTTTCAGAGTTAAAGTATCCGTACCGTGGCCCTGGGGCTAATTTCGAAATTGATGTAACCCCTTACGGGCATTTTTCGTTATGCGCATGAGCAGACCATCAGTGATTTAACTGCTGGTGCTTTCGTCAGAGAGCATTGGGGTTTTGGGGTGGCGGATGCTATTCCGCTATAGAATCCCCTGGTGAGGGTCTGCGCATGCGTGGATTCAAGAAGCGATATCTCCTGAACCACTAGTGTTGGAGAATCGGAGTTTTTTGTGAGGTGTGTAATTTTGGGAGGACTTGCAGCCACGAGTATACTGCGCTTGCGCAGACGAGAAGTGAGTGGTTTTGGGTTGTTTGGGTTATTTTGGGAGTAATGAGCCGATATTGTGAGGTTTTAAAAGAATATTCATGTCAATTCAGTGCACGGAAACAAGTCAATTTGCTGCACAACCGCATTTTTTCCGCTCTACGGTAAAGCTAACAGCCAAACTGTATTGATAGCTATATTTGTTAAAGGAACTTGAAAAAAAAAAAAAAAGCACTGACGTGAAGTCAGTACTCTTTGGCGCGCGTGTTCACGGTGGCTAATTTGAATTGAATGATGAGTACTTCAAGCTCAGTGGATAGAGCGAGCCGAAGATCTACCCAAAGGATAGTGGACACCATTCACTGTCGGTTCAAAAATTAACAGTGCTGTATCTAAGCTGCCATCAGGATAGAGTAACAAAGTTGGAAAAGAACACAAGTGACTCTCCTTAGTCGCACAAGCTCCTAGAAGATTTGGGAGTGTCAGTATAATCCTAATCATGTTTATAGCACGCGCGCAAAAGCAGATTGACTTAACAATGAAAGAAAAAGAGTAAAAAGTCAATCTGCTTTGGCGCGCGTGCTATAAACATGATTAGGATTATACTGACACTCCCAAATCTTCTAGGAGCTTGTGCGACTAAGGAGAGTCACTTGTGTTCTTTTCCAACTTTGTTACTCTATCCTGATGGCAGCTTAGATACAGCACTGTTAATTTTTGAACCGACAGTGAATGGTGTCCACTATCCTTTGGGTAGATCTTCGGCTCGCTCTATCCACTGAGCTTGAAGTACTCATCATTCAATTCAAATTAGCCACCGTGAACACGCGCGCCAAAGAGTACTGACTTCACGTCAGTGCTTTTTTTTTTATATACATTACTGCTTTCTCTCTACTGAAACGTATGAGAATATCAGCATGAACAATCCTGAAAATTGAAATATACAGGTTGACTCTTAGAGTTGTACATTAATTTTAACCATAGATTCCTCTCGTCAAATAAAACACCTTTTTCATTTTTACAGATTCGGCTCAGGTAAAAAGTGAGAAGGGTTTATAGAGTTTTTAAAATATAATAAGATATAAGCATGAACCAATCATATCACAGCTTTTTGTTCTTCGGAACAGAGAACTGGACCAGTGTTTTTGGCGCTCTAGTTCCTCGGAACTGAGTGCTTATCAATTTGCCAAAATGTCTGTAATTTTCGAATTTTTGACTGAAAATGGTCTTAAACGATTTGGTTCGGCTCACTGATCAAGAATCCGTGGTCTAAAAAGATTCTGTCCGGCCGTCCGCTAACCCGATAACTCTTGACCGGAATGAGCTAGACAGTTGAAATTTTCAGAGTAGGTTTGGGACATAAATATCTCGGTTGAGTTCGTTATTGGGCAAAATCAGCCCGATGGTTTCGGAGTAACAAAAAATTTTTTTTTTACATTAAAAATTCCGATTTTTCTTAGATGCAGGTTCATCATAAGAATCCATTGATAATATTCTCAACTCTAACAACCTAATAGTTTCGGAGATATGATTTTTCAAAATTTCAATAATACTTACTTCGTACTTCTATGTTTTCACAGACTGCAAATTCGATCTGTCTAGTTTGAAGGATAAACGTCAGTAATGTCAAACTGAAAGTGTATTCCTGGAGAGTTTGTTTGTATGTAGACAATTTGAAATTTGGTTTCGTTAAGTTCATAGGCAGAGTTTTTTGGTTAGTGGGTCGAAAATGAATGATAATTCTCAACTTTAACAAGCTAATACTTTCGGAGATATGATTTTTCAAAATTTCAATTTTTAATTTTTAATGCAGCATTTGTAATAAAAATATTCCACTACCTATTCTTACTATTAAAACACTCAATATCCACTTGATTCATTATACCGTAAATATGCACTTTAGGACATACAGCTTTTGATCGTTTCAATCATAAGATTATACACAATTTCATCATCACCTATTCTCACATTGAGAATAGCTCAAAAAACCTAATTATCTTCAAATGTATAAATGAATACAATAATATCGATAACGATCACATTAATTATCAAACTCTATAAGTATGAACGAAGCGCAGATAACAACACATCTAGCTATGAAGTCAAATCGAAGAAATCACAAATGGAATAAAAATAAATTATCTATGACTTGGATGGCGAACAAGAAAAAGGCGGCAACGTTGCTTTCAACTTGATTCTAGGATTCCAATGATTCTTCTAGCGCAGGGACGGATCCTTAAGAGATGTGGAGTTTCTCGAGTTTTTATCACGTTCTATAACATTCGATGGAGAATATCCCGAAAACGGTGCGTTTTATAGCAGAACTGATGGGGAATAATTTAATTTTCTAAAATTATCCAGTATTCTTGAAATGACTTTAGATTGACATTATTTGGTTTCTTTATGCTAATTTCATTGAGTTTAATGAATTCACGAGTCTATAACTTGGAAACCAGTATAGAAGTAGAAAAAAATATAATTGGAGAATATGCCTTATAGTTGTAGACTACTTCATCATAAACACTGATTTTTTTTGGAATTTCAACAGCCCGTATCACCTCACCAGAGCTGAATTTTGATTAATGGGAAAGGAAAAAAGTGTTTTATTTAATAAGAGGAATCTACGATTAAAATTATTATACAACTTAATGACTTAAACAGCTGGAATTCTACGCAGCATTTAAAAAAATCTCGGTTAACACTCATTTCGAACACTGATAAGTAATCATTAAAGGATACTTTGGGAGGTAAATTATTTAGTAAATGGGTCCTTGCGAATTTGAGAATAGCTATCAACAAAAAATAAATGATTCTCGCTTGGTGTTTGACGAAGGAGTCTGATCTAGTCTCCGAAACGTTACGAAATAGCTGTTTTATCGTTGACTAGCTGCCCGCCACGGCTTCGCACGGTTGAAATACTGATACTTAATATACTACAGAATTTCTTTATATACAACGTTCACAGCATTTTTGTCGTTAGACAATACAAACATGTTTTCTTTAGAGTTCACTCTAGAGTCTTTACTCTTGAAAGAGCGACATATAATTGGCCATGTGAAAAACACTCAACGCTCAAATATAAGCCTGTAGCGTTCAAAGTTGGACCCTGCGATTTATTAATGGTCATTGCAAAATATATCTTTACCGGAATTTTAGGCGTTTAAATTGGATCAGTAAATCCGATGGTATTAGAGGAATTTGGGGAATCAATACATCTATCCTGGCTGAGGCGAGCCTCTCGCTCTACAGATGATTCTCTGGCTCTCTGTATTCGATTACTATCCCTATCCTGGCAGCGCCGGTCCCCGGTCGGCACCACCGCAACCGCTATGTCCCTGCATTTTAAATCTGCAATATCTTCGAAAATATTGATTTAAATTACATGCTGTATAGGGCCATATTGATCAATATTAAATGCACAATGCATTTAAGGTAGGTACTTAATTGGATAAGGATCAATGCTGTATTGCTCAAATTCGCTTCGTAATCAAGCCATTATTTCTCGTAGAATGTAAAGGATAAAAATTGGTTATTGTGGGTTATCCTTAAGAGATAGACATATACCAGCGCGGACTTTTTTGTAGACCTTTTTAAGGTGTACCATACTGTACTACATTATTTTGATCTATCTCGTAGGGTTCAGCCAGCTTTTGCAATGTAAGCGCAAAAAATGTGTTTATTTACGACATCACATTAGAAACCTCTAAAATTATCAGTGTTTCTCTGATATATTATGCATATATTATACATATAAACCTTCCTGTTGAATCACTCTATCAATTAAAAAAAAACAGCATCAAAAACCTTCACGTAGTTTTAAAGATCTAAGCATATATAGGAGCAGACAGACAGCGGGAAGCGACTTTGTTTTATACTATGTAAGGATGCTGTTTCGTTATTGTGGGTTAGGCAACATTGTTCTTTAAATTGCTTCTGACAAAATAAATATCTTGTGTTTCTAACGCAGAAACAATTCAAAAAGTCATATTTTTTTATTTAATAGATATTTGAGTTCGGGAGAGAAAATCCAGAATGGAACCAAATAAGTTAAGTTTATAATGATTTATTGTCAGGTCTAGAAGATATTCTGAATCTGAAATATTTCTCTAGATTCTCCGAAAATATCCTCGATACTCACTGACCTCCTAGATTTTATTGAAAGGTTTTTTTCTGGGTTTTCTCTCCCAAACTCTGAAGATATCTATAAAATAAAAATTAATTATTTTGTGATTTTGTGAAATTCAAGAATTGTCACATTGAATATCACAAAATAACTATCAACAAATAATTCTAACGATTTTCATTGAGCGTCTGACGAAGGAGTCTGATATAGACTCCGAAACGTTACGATATAGTTGTTTCTTCGTTGATGTTGTTTCGTTGTTGTTTGTCAGGCAACATTGTTCAATTGATTGCTTCTGACAAATATACGGCGTTTCTTACGCAGAAGCAAATCACAAAATAATTAATTTTTATTTTATAGATATTTTTCAGAGTTTGGGAGAGAAAACCCAGAAAAAAAACCTTTCAATAATGAGTATACCTCCCACAGTATCCTTTAATGATTTCTCCTAGATTTTATTATTTAACCTCAGAGCCGTCTAGGGCGTGGCAAAGGTGGCACTGGCTACGGGCGCAAGGTCCGCAGTAGCGCCAAAAAATATCAAAAAAATGAAAAAAATAGCGCCAAGAAAAATAATTCACGACAAGGTTTTCATGTGTACACCCTGCCTAACAAGCGATATATATATACCTAACAAGACACACGGTGAAATATTTATTAATTTTAACCATCAACAAATATTCCGCGTGGCCGAGCTGATCACTTCATCGCTCAGTGTTCCCCAAAGAGGACAGTATCATTCAAGAGCAGACACATACCCCAGGGTTCCATGGTTCTTACCAATCATCAGTGTGACTTAGCCAGACACTGAATGAAACTTGAACGGCGTTCTAGGAAACTTATTTCCATCGGTCGAGAACCGGTAGGGGAAAAACCCCACCGAACCCCACATATATATACAATATACCGGATGGCCCACCACAGACGCAGTGCTCGTTTTGAGGGAGTAAATGAAGATATTTTGAGAATACTTTTTTGTGATGTGTGTAGGGTGTTCTAAAGCACAATTTAAAATTATTTTCATATACACGGGGTGTTCGAAAACAAAGATATAGACCAAAGTTAAATTTTTTTAATAGTAACACCCGTATTTGACCTCAAAAATGGAATGGCAAGCTCAAATTATGATGAGTTTCTTCAGATCACTTTATACCTTAGAAGTACCATTTACGCGAAAAATTGAAAAAATGGAGTTTTTTTAAAAAGCAATTAATGAAGAAACCAGTTACGCCCGCGGTACGGACAGAATTTTTTTGAATAGACATATTAGCTACTTCTATACAGAAAATTCATTTAACTCTGGAATATACAGAGTGATCATAATTAATTTTCAAATATCAACTACAAATAATGGTCGAAAACTTTCTTATTTCAAATGGCACACCCGGTATTTTTATATCTCGTTGAACGTAAAAAATAATTTCGAAACTATCTTCACAAGGTTTTCCTACACCTAAACCTGATAGTTTTCTCAGCAATTTTCGACCATTATTTGTAGTTGATGTTTGAAAATTAATTATGATCACTCTGTATATTACAGAGTTAATTTTTTATTTTCCGTATAGAAGTAGCTAATATGTCTATTCAAAATAATACTGTCTGTATCACGGGCGTAACTGGTTTCTTCATTAATTCCTATTTAAAAAACATTTTCAATTTTTCGTCATTTTCTCGTAAATGGTTCGTCTAAGGTATAAAGTGATCTGAAAAACTCATCATAATTTGAGCTTGCCATTCCATTTTTGAGGTCAAATACAGGGTGTTACAATTAAAAAGATGAAACTTTGGTCTATATCTTTGTTATAAAACACCCTGTATATATGAAAATGATTTAAAATTATGCTCTTGAACACCCTACACACATCACAAAAAAAAAATTTCAAAATTATGTTCATTTACTCCCTCAAACCGAAATCCGCGTCTGTGGTGGGCCACCCGGTATATATACAAGGTGAGTCTTTGACCACTGCATTAATTTTAACCAAAGATTCCTCTCATCAAATGAAACACTTTTTTTATCTAACATTTTTCCAAATTCAGCTCAGGTAAAAAGATACAGGCTGTTGAAATTTTGAAAAAAAATCAGTTTTTATTTTGTAGCTTTGACATCCTTTTTTCGAATAAAATGAATGTTGGCGTAAAGTTTCCTATTACTATGATACATATTTTCCAAATATTAGTTATTTTCTACTTCTACTGGTTTTCTAGTTATGGACTCGTGGATTCATAAAACTAAACGAAATTAGCATAAAGAAACTAAAGAAAGCATATAAAGTTTTTCTAGAGTCATTTCAAGAATATTCCATCGTTTTAGAACATTATATTATTCTTCATCATTTCTCCTTAAACGCACCGTTTTCGAGATATTCTTCATTGAATGTTTTAAAATGGAAAACTCCAGAAATTTCACTACTTTTATGGATCCGTCCCTGAGCGTTGGAATCCCGAATCAAGCTGTAAACCACGTTACCATGCCTTATTCTCGTCCGCCAACAATGTCATAGATAATTTATATGCGGGAGTGTATTAGCACATTGTGAAATCTTTAAACGCTTGTAACTTTTTACCTGAGCCAAACCTGTTAAAATGGTAAATGAAAAAAGTGTTTCATTTGAAGAGAGGAATCTTTGGTTAAAATTAATGCAGTGGTCAAAGACTCACCCTGTATACGGGGTGGACAGCAGCCCTATAATGCATATTTTATATATGCGATTTTTGGTGAAATGATTTATTTCGATTACTATACATACCTTACGCTAAAAAAAACAAACTAGGGACTCCCAAATTTGTCCTGTTCTTGGGGTCCCCACTGTGTTAAGCATTTCCCCTGATATCTCGCAAGTGTTAAAACATGCACAATTACTATTAAACATCAATATTTTCAGGTGATTGATCTTGCCATGAACAGAATAAGGAAGCTGCGTTATTCTGATCTGGAACGATATAGGGACCTCAAGGCTCTGTATCTACAGGACAATACTTTGGCGCAAATTGACGATGATACATTCGATGGACTGGACGATCTCACCGGTCTTGATTTATCATTTGCCGCACACGTCAAGATACCCGAGAAAATCTACCATCTTCCCTCCCTTCAGACCCTGTATCTAAGTCAGCATATAAACAGCAATATAGTGGAAAGTCTGGAGTCAGCAAAACCAATAACGTGCCCTTTGGCCCATTTGGATATTAGTTTTTCGGAAGTAGAATGTTTGCCAGAAATGGGATTGTTGCCAACATTGATAAAATACAATATATCTGGTATGTTTCGTAGTGTATATAATATAGGTACCTACTGTGAAAGGACAGGAATAGAAAAGACCGAAATACGGGGGTAGTTCCAAATCCTCGAAGAACCCTAACAAATAAAAAAATTGGTTCAAGCACTGACGTGAAGTCAGGAGCTTTTACTGCAATCTATAAGTGATCACCGGGTTTTAATAGGATCAGATTTGTATTATTTGAGTTAAAGAGGGAATAACAACAAAACTTCAGATCAGTATAACTCCAAAACAATTTGGCTGATTATGCCAATTAACAAAATTAAATGTCGCTTTCGGATGCGCAACCTACCCTGAGTTATCATGAGATACAAATTTTTTCGTAATTTTTTTAATTTCCTTGTGGTACGGCCTTAACAAAATTTCACACACTTCTTTATATCGATATTTTACAACTAGAAAGCAAGTTTCAGTTCGATCGGGTATGTATTTTTTAGTTATCGAGAATATAATTTTCCGAAACCGTAGGGCCGGTCATGCCCAACAACAACCTTAACTCTCCCATTCGGACGCGCAGCCTTCCCTGAAATTGCAAATCGCTATCTTTTTCTTCGTTCGAAAGTTATCGAGGCAACGGTCACCCATGCCGCTACTGAACTCACCCAAGGCTGCTCGGATCTCCAACAATATAGATTCGATGGGGTGCTTCTGGAACTATCCTCTTAGTAACAATTAAACTCCTCCAAAATTTATATTTCATCACAAAAAAAATTACCACATTGAGATGAAGAACTTCTGTTTCAGGTAATAATCTGGTTGAATTAGGTGTTAAACATTTTTCAGGATTATGTGGGTTGAAATATCTGATCACCCAAAATGTCAGTTTGAACTTGTTGAATCCATGCGATTGTTGGAATACTAACAGATGGCTGGTATCGAAAGGATTAGAATTTACACCTTTTGATTGCCAATTGAAAGAAAATTGTGAGTACTATCTATTGATATAAGCGAAAAAATCTATTCAAACCATATTCTTCGCCGGAGGTTTTTCTTTATGGCTACGTCTCACGGTCAAACATAATGGAAAATAAGAGAAAGAAGAGTGTTTTTTTTTCATGAATCTGAGGGCTACAATAAATAAAAACTTGTTCCCCTAATTTCCAAGGGCAGTTCCTTAGTTTGGAATAAAACATTATATGAAAAACCCCAATTAATTTCTGCTAAAGAACCACCTTTCAGAATATTTCACCTTGATTTAGAAACACCCTGTATGAAGTTATTGAAAGATATTTTTACCAAAATTTATTTATATGTAATGCATATAATATGTATATTATATTTTATAGTATTTTCAAGGTACAATATGATTAAATATACATATACAGTACATATTTTTTTTTCAGTGTGCGAAGAAGTGCCTTTCAATATTTCCGATATACAAATCTTTGAAAACTGTACAGTGTTGCAGGGGGAGATCACAAGAAGATCTATAATGAAGAAAGTAGTCATACCCACAGTAATAGCAGCAATTATAATAATTTTGTGCATATTTTTTTATTGCAAGAGACGAAGACGACGGAATATGAAACATCCTTACTTGATTCCTGTGGAAGAGGAAAAAAGGAACACACTTCCCCTGAAAGTGAGAGAACAGTGAAAATTCAGAATGCAAATTAATGTAAAATCGAATGAAGGTTGGCTTGACCTTTTCAGGAAGGAATTTAATGGATTTTATATTTTGACAATTTTCTATTTTAATGATTGGATAATTGAATGCGATATTCAAATAAGTATTAACCATAATGGGTAAATCGAATGGAAAGGCTAGTGATTTAATATTCCACACCCTTAACTAGGCAATTTTGGACCGAATAAGATTTTGTTTGTTGTCAATCTTAGAACCTAATCGAGTTGTGAAATAATTATATTGACTTAACTTGAAAGAACAATATTGGTGTAAAAAATATTTTGATTTCACATCATTCTCAAACAAATATTGTTCTTGCCCAATGTAAGTTCATCTTAATTAATAAAAAAAATGTTAAGAATTAATATTCATCATATTTTAGTAAAAATATTCCTTAGAATATTATTTTTTCACATTGCTTTTATATTGTAATATTGTTAAATTTAATATTTAAAAATTATGCTATTTTTAGAATATTGTTATTATCTTTCATTAATTAATATTTCACTTCCCTATTTTTCCAAGATCGCTAAATTTCTAATAAACTTCCAACACTTTTAAATGCTCAATGAATATTGTATTAATGCTTTTTATGATATGGAAGGTCCAGAAAAACAATGAGAAGTTTCTTACAAACCTGATTGATCAGAAATCGAAAAATAAAGGCATTGTACTTCGCGAGTACATTTATTTTCAAGATGATTTTCTGTCAGATGTTGCTTCTTATCTTCAGTTTTTCATTTGATTAAGCCAAAAATTGAAGGAAAGTGTGCTACAATTTTCCAAGGACGATTTTAATTTAATGGAGAATGAACATGTACAAATATGTACATACGAGTGAGACTCAACTAGACTAATTTATATTTTTTATATGTGCCAATAAAATATTCAATATTCAGTCCTCTTTCATTCTTGAAATTTTTTCAATTCCACAATATCGATCTCTTATCGTATGGCAAGCTTCCATGTGCATGTGGTATCTATATACATTGTACGTACAATGAAGTAATTTATTGATTATGAAATTTAGTGAGGGGGCACTTCTCATCATTTTTACGCTCGAATATTCGTATTTCTTCGTTCACGGCTTCTTTTCTAAGAATTTCATGAAACATTGGATCAAGATAATATTTTATCCACAGATGATCAACCAAGTTTCTCACCCGAATATATTCACTGTAAGAGTTGAAAATCGATTGAAAAAATCTAGAGAAGCACTGACGTGAAGTCAGGTGCAAGGATCACTTACTGCGGCAATTTTTTTTTTAAGAGAAAAATAACATTTCGGGGGGGTTTGAATGCATTCTGATGCGGAACTTAGCCAATATCTCTTTCCGTTCTAGAGTTATCGTGAAATAAATAATATTTTTTTAATATATTTTTTTGGGCGTATGTTCTAGGGGAACATCGTCCTATCATTTCGTCCAAATGTCTGTAATTTTCGAATTTCGAGCTGAAAATTGGCTAATAGACTAATTCGGACTCCCTGATCACGAATCCGGAGTCAGATCTTAGGGTGCCGTCCGGTTGTCCGGCCGTGTGCACGATAACAGGAGCACCGAAGGTCCTATCGACTTCAAACTTTCAGGGTATGTTTCTGATCAAAATGCGACGGTTAAGTTCCATAACGGGCAAAATCGGCCGGACGGTTTAGGAGTTATAGACATTTAAAATTTTGAGGTTATTTCCCTGATATTTCAGGAACTAAAGAAGATGTTGAATCGAAACTTTGTAGTCAGTTCGAGGATATAAACGCGCAACTTTTGGCAAAATTCTGTTATGATCGAAATGTTGGTAATTTTTAAAAAAATATTTCTTTTAATTTTTTCGAAAAAAAAATTTTTTTTTCGTGAACTATTCATCAGATTGCAACAAAAACTTGTACTAACGTCAATTGTAGTATTTTGCAACATTGTGCAAAATTTTGGCTCTATACGATTTCAATTTCTGGAGATATAAGACAAAATGTGTCAAATTTCCTTGGTCTCTCTCAGTATTTTCATCGATTATTATATAATATTCAATAATACGAGTATTAAGGTATTCAACATGATACTGCTTTTTTTCTTTTTTTCTTTACTGGTCAGTACGGGCCACAAGGAAGATGAACATGCGCCCAAAAGCTCCTGTCCACAGGGCTTGAACCAATTTTTTTTTATTTTCAAGTGATACGATTTTCACAAAATTTCACATACGTCTTCAAGTTAGTATTATACGACTAGTTACCATGAAAATTTCAAGTGAGTATCTCTTTCCATTCGAAAGTTATCGTGGAAACGGCCGATCTCGGATTCTTCATCAGTGGGTCGAACCTAATCGTTTGAGACCATTTTCGGTAAAAATTGAATATTACAGACATGGGAAAATGATAGCACGCTATTCCCCGGAACATGCACTCGAAAACATTGGAAAAGCCCTGGCGTGAGGTGAGTCTGCTTCGGGGTGCTTGCTCAAATTCATAGCCATGGCGACCACTCAAGTACTTAACTCGCCCTAGGCTACTTGGCTTACACGAGAATAAAATAATATTTTCCTAATATTTCCAACAATAAAGATCCGATTGAGTTTAAATCTAGCCCTTGTCTGTAAAATGAGGTTTTGAAGGCTATTGCAAAATTTCTGTGTTACCTGAATGTTTATGAGATGCAGAATATAATACAATCATATATATATATATATATATATATTCTTTTGAACTTGAGCATTACAATTAATTTTTCATCTAACAATAAAGCATGTGTATTTAAAAAGTGTTAGCAGAGGTTAGTGTAACGGGGTACCATATAATTTGATATATGATACTAGAGCTTAGGGAAAAAACCTCAGCAAAAAAACCCTATCTCCCCGTTAGTGTTGTGATTTATGAAAATTGAAATTGTTAACAAAATATGCTGAAATATTAAATATTGAAGGGCATCTTTTTCTTCATTATCGCTTCTTCCTTCAACAATCAGAGAAGTTTTCTCCAAGGTACCCGAAACCCAATCTGGAAAAGGAAAAGGCAAAGGGAGAAAACGAACAAATTAAAAATGGAATATTCTATATTTTATTAAATAGATTTAAAACTCGCTACCCATTCTAAAAAAGATTCAGAAACATTATGAATAGCCCTAAAACCATCTTTGAATCTATATATGCGACAATTATTAACTAAATGATCTATGGTTTCCTCTGCTTCCCCGCATTCACAACTAGGGCTCTCAACTGAGTTCCACCTGAAAAGCATGCTGTTGCAACGACCATGACCGGTTCTTAGACGATTCAGAATAGACCATATTCTCCTTGGAAGATCAAACCCCGGAACTCTATTTGAAGGATCAGAAATTAAATCTTTGTTGAATAAATTGCAAGAAATCCATTCAGACCGCCAAACTTCCTTGTCACTTTTATTCGAATTAAGAAAACAGTTGGACCATAAAGGGTTTCGTGACTTCAATCTGGGAATCTTATTGTCTGGAATGTAGGAGATAATCGGAAATGAATTCGGAAAAGAATGAAATTTATTCCAAGAATTTGAAACAGCAGTCTGCCTGCGAATGTGGGGCGGGACAATGTTTGAAAGAACTGGCAACCAATGAATAGGTGTAGATCTAATAGTTCCAGTGATGATTCGCATAGATGAATTCAACTGTGCATCAATTTTTTGAGTATGAGCACTATTAAACCAGACGGGGCAACAATATTCAGCGGCAGAAAAAACCAAGGCTAAGGCAGCCGTTCGAAGAGTAGCTGCATCAGCACCCCATGAAGTACCAGCTAATTTCTGCAGAATATTATTTCTCGTTTTCAACTTCAGACGCAAATCATCCAAATGAGCTTTGAAATTCAAAGATGAATCTAGTTTCACTCCTAGATATTTAGGATAAAAATTATGTCTCAAGAAAGAATCACCGAAAGACACACTCAATGTTCTATATTTTTGGTGATTGTTCAAATGAAAGCAAGAAACCTCAGTTTTATTCGGATTCGGACACAAACGCCACTGAAATAGGTACTTTTTCAGAATATCTAAATCTGCAGATAGATTTTTTTCTATACTTTGGAAATCAGAATGACGAAATGCAAGGGCAATGTCATCAGCGTAGATGAATTTCTCAGGCGAAGTAGCAGGAATATCACACAGATATAAATTGAAAAGAAGAGGTGCTAAAACTGAACCTTGTGGGAGACCATTATTCAAATTCTTGAATTTACTACTATTATTATCAATAAAAACACGAAACCTTCTATCCGAGAGCATATTTTCGAGTAAACGAACCATTTTTCCACACTTTAAATGAGTATAAAGTTTGGAAATCAAACCATCTTTCCATACCGTGTCATATACTGCCGACAAATCCACAAATGCTGTTCCTGTTTTCATTTTACTATTGAAACCTGTTTCGATATAAGTAGTTAGACTAAGAACCTGATCACAACAATTTCTATTTTTCCTGAAGCCCCCCTGGCAATTCTGTAGAACGTCTTCTACAGACGATTCAATCCTAAAAAGAATCAATCTTTCTAAAATTTTAAAAGGAACACTCAACAGACTAATGGGTCGATAACTGCTAGGATCGGAAGAATCCTTTCCACGTTTTAAAATTCCTATGACTTTAGCTTTGCGGAATTCTTTTGGAATATTTCCAGTATTCAGAATATTATTATAGAATGATAATAGCCAGGACATGGCTTTTTTGCCCAAGTGTTTGATGAATTCAGGATAAATTCCGTCAAATCCGGCTGCTTTCCGAGATTTAGTGCATTTAAGTGCTGCTTTTAATTCATCCAAGTTGAATATATTCGAGATACTGTCTACAGATGAAGATGATGTCCTAAATTTGTGCAAATTATACTTCATATTCTTGATTTTTGATTTTGAAATTCCAACTGAATTGGAAACATCAACTAGCCGACGAGCAATCAATTCAGGGTCAATTTTAGAAGATGACAATGTTAGAGGAGTAGCTTCCCCTAATTTTCTCAAAACATCCCATGTACTCCTACTCGAATGTGTGAAATTCATATCGGAAACTACACTATTCCACTTTTCCTTACGACTTGCATTTATAGAATTCATTAGCTCTTCGCATTTTTCAGTAGTTGGCGAATTTTGATAATCCTTATATAAATTTTCTGTTTCAACTGACCAACCAGGAATATACTCTTGACGGAAACCCCTCGGAATGAATTTCTTAGCTGAAGCTTTTACTACACCAACAAATCTATAGTAATTGTCATAAGTTGGTCGAATCCATCTTATGTCACTATCCACTTTTTTCGCGAATTGAACCCAATTAGCCTTCTGGAAATTCCAACGGGGTTTATTCAAACAGGGAGCAAAATGAACCACATTTCCTATAGTTAATAACATGGGCTTATGCTGACTACGTGGAAAAACACCTAAAATTTTACGTTTTACTGAAATAGGTTTAGAAGAAGCATCACAGGAAACCATGCATAAGTCAGGGTTATAGCCTTTATTCCATCTTGAAGAATGGAAAGAAGGTGTATCTTTTGCATCGAAAATCAAAAAATAATCATTGTCTTCCATCCAATCGGTCAAAGCTATACCATTTCTATCATTAACATCATAACCCCATGTAACATGATGCGAATTGAAATCTCCGCAGTAAATTGATGGATGATTAACATTTATATTGAAATTTCTTGGCCAAAAACTATTTGGAGGTTTATAAATGTTGATGACAGAAATGACACAAAATTTGAAGGAAATGAAGAAAACTCCTTCAATCTCACCTTTCCTAATTAACTCAACATTTTGAACAGAGGAATTCTTGACATAACAAGCTAGACCGTAAATTCGACTTAGAAGAAAATCAACTAATACATAACCTTTCAAAAGTCCCCTCTCTCGAAGATTTTCCTCTGTTGCTGTATGGGTCTCTTGGAGAAGAATCACCTCTGCACCTTGCTGGTCCGCTAATTTTCCAAGGTAATCGCACTTATCCTTTGATATCCCTTCAATATTTAAATTTAAAATAGAAACTTCGTTACTGCTCTTCTGCAATCATATAATACAATCATACAATCATAATGAGATACAGAATATAATGCAATCACACGATCCTCACTAAATTATGCATAAGTATTCATCTATGAAATTTCATTTAATTGCCAGCGTGGTAGCAAGTTTTTTGATAAAAACTTATTTTTTGTCCTACCAGTGTTGTCCGTACTAGCACGTAACTGGACATTCTTGAGGAAAACATTGCCACTGCTTTTCTTGCAGACGAATATCAATACTGAATTCCTCATTCAATTTGTGAAAAAAAATCTGTCTTTCATATTTTCTCAACTAAATATCTTCTTGAGTAAAGAGTGAAAATTCAAAATGATCAATGATTTAATTAAACCATAAAAAATTGTTCGAAATACAATCCACCAAATTTAATACATTATCGGCATCTGCTAGTTTCTTTCTCATCGCAAGCTTGCTGAGTTCTTGAGATCAAATCTTCTCTTAAGCTAAGCCATTCTCTAACGGCAAACGGCAACTCCAAAATGCGGAGGAACTCCATGCAGTTGTAACCAACTACCGCTTCTTAAATTGAGAGGTAACTCTTCAATGTGGTCCTGCAGGTTGTTCAAAAGGAATTTAAGAAAAATTTCTCAGTTAAATTTTAGAGTAGAAAATGCGGACCACAAAAAAAATTGTTAATAATTCCCAACCAAACCTCCCTCAATTATTTAGTTTCTCTTTTCCAACATGCCTATGATGATATGCGCAATCATTTTGGCGCTCTTGTTGCTCTGAACAGAGTGCTTATCAATTAGCCCAAATGTCTGTCATTTTCGAGTTTTGGCTGAAAATGGTCTTAAACGTTTTGGTTCGATCCACTCATCAAGAATCCGTGGTCAGAATCGATTCTGTCCGGCCGTAACCATGATAACTCTCGAACGGAATGAGCTAGACAGTTGAAATTTTCAGAATAGGGTTGGGAGATATCTCGGTTAAGTTCGTTATTGGGTAATTTTTTTTTTACATTACAAATTTCAAATTAAATTTTTTTTAAGATGCAGTTTCATCATAACAATCCATTGATATCATTCTCAACTCTAAGAAACTAATACTTTTGGAGATATACATATTATGATTTTTCAAAATTTCAATAAGTATTTTTAATTCTATGAATTCATAGAATACCTACTCTAATTATAATTTGCTGATATATCTAAATCCAACATGAGGTGGGTCATAGACCTACGTTTTGAATTTAATTAGCCAAATTGAAAAAATGTTACTGAACGCGGTGTTCCCAAGCGGTCACCCATCCAAACACTAACCACGCCCGACGCTGCTTGGCTTCAGTGTTCGGACGGTGTCTAGCATATTCAGTGTGGTATGCCAGCGAAAAATATTTCTTCCTGTAACTCTGCAATTATATTTATGATGCAGTTCTATTTATACAAAATTGCGAAGTGTTCCTATCACATCCGAAAATGTCAAACAAAATTATTCGAGAATTCAAAAGAATATCGTAATTATTTCCGAAATTCGTATCCCACAATTTCAAATTAATTTCTAGGAAATGTACATGTCATCTTAAGATTCTTAAGATATATGATGATGTGGTTTTGACAGTCCTGTGCTAATTTTGTATGAAACGAAATAATAATGCCGAAAACAGAAATTTGATATATCTCCTAGTTTCGTAGCTACAGTGCTAAAATTAAAGTTTTGGCGGTCTTGCTCCTCGGAACATCGTGCTTATCAGTTTGCACAAATGTCTGTAATTTTCCAATTTTTGGTGAAAATGGTCTCAAACGTTTTGGTTCGACTCACTGATCAAGAATGCGCGGTCAAAATCGATTATGTCCGGCCGTCCGTTACAATTTTTTTAAGATGCAGTTCTATCATAAGAATCCATTGATGTCATTCCCAACACTGAGAAACCAATACTTTCGGAGATAGATCTGTCAAAGTTTGAACAAGAGCGCCAAAGCTCTTGTCCACAGGACTCTCCCACATTTTTAAATTTTCACACTTTACTCAAGAAAGGTGCTTAGTTGAGAAAAAATGAAAGTGAGCTTTGTTCTCACAAATTGGATGAGGAATTCAAAATTGATGTTTATTTTCAACAAAAACAGTGGCGTAACAATTTTTTCCTCGGAAATGTCCAGTCACGTGCTAGTACGGAAGTCACTGCTAGGACAAAAAGAAATAGTCGCCATCACAAAACTTGCCTGTGGGGGGATAGTGGGGGATGATCCCCCCCAATGTTGAACGGAGTTGGCAAATTTTCAACACAGTTGGAAAAATTTCGAAGCAGTTGGAAAAAATTTCGAAGGAGTTGGGAAAAATTTCGAAGCAGTTGGAAAAATTGCAAAAGAGTTGGAATATTTCCGAAAACATTGTCATAAAATGTGAAGGAATTTGACCACCTTACCGGATAAATGCAAAGCACGCAGATAACAGGGACGGGTTAACATGGAATAACACCATGTACCCTTGTTCACATTCCTGTTGCCACACAATGTGTATAGCCGGCAAAAAATAATATTTATTTTCTTTTGCGTTATCCCAAAGCGGGTGGTAGTCATAAAACAAACCATCTGGTACCCATTTGAGCTGTTTCTCACTGTCGAGCGTCATTTTAAAAAGCTTTTATTTCTTTTGAATTTAGCAACGTAAATACGTAAGTACCTACGCAGTTTGCTCCTTTCTTTTAATAATGAAAATAGATAAGTTTGAATTTCGGAAATCAAGTTTTGATGAACGGGCCTAAGGGCTTAAGGGGGAGGATGGGGTCAGGAACAGGCCTAAGGGTACTAATGTTGACCGTAGTTGGCAAATTTTCAAGGCAGTTGTAAAAATTTTCGAAGGAGTTGGAAAACTTTCGCAGAAGTTTGAAAAATTTCGAAACAGTCCCTCCGTCATCTTCGGTTGTCTAATACTTCAATGCACAGTTGGAACATTTTCGATACTTAATGAAGTACTAACTTTCAATGAGTAATTCAGAAGAAAATTCGCAGACGGCTTTTGCGCGTATTTTCTAGGGAACAGGGTGCCCCCATTTGCTCAAATGTCTGAATTTTTTGCCGAAAATAGTATCAAACGAATAGGTTTGACCAACTGATGATGAATTCGAGGTCAAAATAGGTTCTGGTCTGCCGGTCATCCGTTGCTACGATAATTTTCCAACGGAAAGAGATAGCGACTTTAAATTTTCAGGTTAGGTTGAGCATCCCAATACGACGGTTGATGGGCATAATCGTCCGAACAGTTTCAGAGATATAACCATCTGAAATGTCTCCTCAATATCTCGAATCCGACCGTGTTCAAACTTAGATCGTTGTAGTAGATCTAGGCTCCAAAGGCTCTCGCAAAATTTCAGCGATGTTGGATGAATAGTTTCTGATATATAGAATTTTTTTCAATGATTTTCTATGATTTTTAAAAATTATCTAGTGATACATCCTCACGAAATGTTTTTGCAAGCATTTTCGCGTTGCCGTTTAGATGGGATTAGGTTATTGTGGCATAAATATTATTTTTTAAAAATTTTCTAACAATACGATTTTCACAAAATTTCACAAACGTTTTTGAGTTTGTATTCTACAACTACTCACCAAGTTTCAATTTGATCGGGTTAGTATTGGTTGAAGACAAAATTATTACTGGGAAACCATTGGGCCGATTATGCCCATTAACGAACTTCTCCGTCGCATTGAGATGCGCTACTTACCCCGAAAATTTCAAGTTGCTATCTCTGTACGTTCTCAAGTTATCGTAGCAACGGCCGGCCGGACAGAATCAAATATGACCTCGAATTCTTCATCAGGGAGTCAAACCCAATCGTTTGAGACCATTTTCGGCGAAAAATTCGAAAATTACAGACATTTGATCAAAATGATAACGCTATGGTCCCCAGAACATACGCACAAAAATCAAACCCAATCGTTTGAGACCATTTTCGGCGAAAAATTCGAAAATTACAGACATTTGATCAAAATGATAACGCTATGGTCCCCAGAACATACGCACAAAAATATTTCAGAAACTATCTGTCAGATTACTTACTATGGAGTTCCGCATAAATCTTCAAACCGCTATTTAATAATCGAGTATCGGAGTTCAGCTCAATCAGCTTTGTATTTCAGCAAATAACGTAAATAGTATATTCTAAACCAAGTTGCAGAATGGGCTGATATTTAAACACGAATGCGAAATTCGAAAACGAGCGACGAAGGAGCGAGTGTTCGTACGCATGTGTGTTGGAATTGCCTTCTGCAACGAGAATAAGACGATATTTTCTCTATTTCAGGAAAGTTTTGTGAAATGCTGTTGAAATTTAATGAAAAATTATGATTATACATCCTAGTGACTTTTGTATTGTATCTTGGGAGTTGGTGTAACTGTTACGAAATTTGACAGATCATGGAATTTGAATTGTACGTAGAGCATGGAGATCAGATTTAACAGTTTCCTAATATCATGAATGATTCAAAATTAGCAAGAAAGAAATCTCTAGTACCTTATTTTTTTATGAAAATAAAACCTTTCCTCTCAAAAATTATTTCACCTTATCCAGATTATCTTATATTGACAATAATTGACGTGTGTTGAAATTTGATAGGATCGAATGTCAGTGCTGACTACCACAAAACGAAAAATACATATAACTAGAAACAATGCGGGAATGAGTTCATTCCAGCACTGTTTTTAGTGCTGGAATGAACTCATTACGATACTGAAATAGAGAAAATAATATGTTGGTATCTATGTACCTCAAAAAAAATAAATAACTCAAAAACTACAGTTCCGGTCGAACTGAAACTTGGTAATTAGTCTTAGAATGCCGACGTGCAGTTTTACGCAGAATTTCATGAGGATCGTATAGCTAGAAAATGCTTTTCCTTCGAAAAATTTATATTTCTGAAACTATTTCTCTTATTTTTTGAAATTCCGCACAAACCTTCCAGGGGAATTCTTGAATTCCTCCCGCGCAGGAATTCTTGAATTCTACATAAGTACTCCAAAACGTAAGCAATAAATGTATCTGGGGGACACGATTCTGAAGGTTTATGAACCAAATAAGTAGCGGAGTATTCCATGCCTGAATATAATATTTTCCAGATGGAACTAGTCCGTTTATTACTACGACAATAACTTTATTAGAATAGAGCATCATTATGCTCTCCCATATTTTTGAATGACTTTCATGACTACTTTATTATTATAAATGGAAGATTAACCATTTTTTGAGGATCCTGCATAATTATGGGAATTGGGGATGGCAATAATAAAAATATTTCCCGAGGCCACACGTAGGTACTGAGAGGTGAAAATCCAAACACACTATTTAAAGGGTTTTCCAATTGGAGTTTTCTTTTTGAACACCCCGCTATTTTGGTTGTCTTAAAAAGTACTGACGCACACCCTCGCGAAATACTGCATGAAGCTGAATATGACAAAGGGAAGCGTTAACAAGTGAAACAATGCATTGGGCATCAAAGAAATTTTTAAATGAAATAATTCCAAAATTACAATAATCGATCATCGACACCATCAATGCCTATAACTCGTGTAAAGCCTATAATAGTAGGGGAGCCCAAGCGGGGATTTTGGGATTTACTGAAGCGCGGCAGATTAATATATGGGGGGATACCTTGTACCTGGTTAAGTTTTTCCACCAAATATGAGCCATATATATATGGCCGCCCGTCAAGGATAAAGCATCAGATTAGTAAAAAAAAGTTGATCATCGGAAATTCTCGAGCGCGTCAGATTAAGGTAGGGCGAGTTAGTTACATGCTAAAAAGTGTATATTCCATTAATCTGACAATTTGAGAGTGACGTAAAGAAGGGGGAGGGTTACAAAGTTGTAAAAAAAAACGACATCTTGACATTCTCGAGCGTGGTAAAATTTTTTCTTATTTTGAAGGGAATAATGCAAGAATTACGAAAAATATATAATCTGACGATTTTCACAAGCCGAAGTATTAAAAATTAATTGGTAAAGTTGAATGCGTGCAGCTATGCCATGCCTATATTCCCCTCTCCGTGTTTCTATTCTCCTCTCAGTCTTTCTCTATCTATTGCTCTCTCACTCCGTCCCACTCCGGAAGAGGATTCTACTGATGAAGATGATTAAAAAGAAATACCCTTAAAAATTAAATTTTGTATAATTATTATTTTTATGAATATTCTCCTCAAAACTACATAAGCTTTTTCATTTGCACGCTTTTCGATTAATTAAGTGCAATGATTTAAAAAAATAAAAAAAAAAAAAATTTTATTGTCAGATTTAGCGAATCCCTCCAGACAATCGTCAGATTAGGAGACAGCACGTCTAGGCCATATTGATGAACCATGAATATCTTAATCTGACGCGCTTGAGTATTTCTAAATGGCGATTTTTTTTGCATATTCTAATAATGACCACGAGTTTGCGTTACATCCCAATCGTCAGATTATTATACAAGAGCATCTTTTAAGGTTCACTTAACATCCCCTTAGAAAATCTAACGAGTTCGATAAAAAAAAAATTTTTTTCATTTTCAACCCTTACGTATGATCACCTCCATCATGGAAACGATCAGATTAACATCTATACATTTTTTAAAATACGTAGGACACAGATGCTATCAATATCTGACGCGCTCGAGTATGTACACGTAACGGTTTTTTTTACATTTTTGAAAATTTATATCCGCTCACCCCACCGATGAACGGGTATATATTATATAACATTTTTTTCTTCTTATCAGCTAAGCTTGACAACCCAATAGCTCTCTATGACGCTCGAGTAAATCCCGAATTAGCTACGTGGGCTCCCCTACTATAAGTAGGTATACACCAAAATTTAAAAAATAATCAATAAAAATTGGTTCAAGCCCTGACGTGAAGTCAGAAGCTTTTGCGCGTATGTTCTCTAGTCCATTTTCCTTTATTGGACACTCTTAATGGAATTTACCATGGTGAATCCTATTGTCTGTTCTCCTGTATTGGACACTCCGAATTTACCTTGGTAACTTCGATTAAGAGTGTCCAATGCAGGAGAACAGACAATAGAATTCACCATGGTAAATTAGATTAAGAGTGTCCAATATCCGATTATTACAAAATTACAGATATTATGTTTTTAAGTCTTTATTCCACAAGTACTCACCAAGTTTCAATTCGATCGGATTTGTATTGGTTGAAAGCAAAATTATTACTCGGAAACCGTTGGGTCGATTATGCCCATTAACGAACTTGTCCATCATATTGGGACGCGCCACCTACCCTTGAAATTTCAAGTCGCTATCCCTTTCTATTTTCAAGTTATCTTGGCAACGGCCGGACAGAAGTCCCTATCTCCTTTCGTTCGAAAGATATCGAGGCAACAGTCACCTATCCAGCTACTAAACTCACACATGGCTGCTTTGATCTCCAACAATATAGATCCGATTTATGTTCAAACTTGGAATTTTCAGTGGAGTTAGGTTCCGAACGCTCTCTTAAAATTTCAGCGATGTCGGACGATTAGTTTTTGATATATGTATATAATTTTTTTCAGTGATTTTTTTAAAAATATCCAGTAATATGATCCTCACGAATTTTGGCAAGAATTTTCGCGTTGGCATTCTACAACTAATAACCTAGTTTGAATTGGATCGGATTTGTATTTTTCGAGCTATTGAGGAAATAGGTTTGTATTTTACAACTACTCACGAAGTTTCAATTCGATCGGATTTGTATGGGTTGAAAACAAAATTATTACTCGGAAACCATTGGGCCGATTATGCCCATTAACGAACTTGCGCCACCTACCCTGAAAATTTCAAGTCGCTAGCTCTCTCCGTTCTCAAGTTATTATCAAATTTGACCTCGAATTCTTCATCAGGGAGTCGAACCCAATCGTTTGAGACCATTTTCGGCAAAAAATCGAAAATTAAAGACATTTGGGCGAAATGATAACGTCATGTTCCCCAGAACTAGATCCCGGATTATATGCAACATAAAAAGGTTGTTATATGCATACAAATACGCATGAAAAATGCTTGAAATATGCACGAAATAGGCAGAATATGCACGAAAATATGCAGAATATGCAAAATGGAATAGTGAATTTTAGGAACTCAAAAAAAGAAGAAAAGTAATTTTTATTTCAAAATCAGTATATCATCATATGGTATTAACATTTTTTAATTTTTGGCCCTCTAGTTCCTCGGAACTGAGTGCTTATCAATTTGCCCAAATGTCTGTAATTTTCGAATTTTTGGGTGACAATGGTCTCAAACGATTTGGTTCGACTCACTGATCAAGAATCCGAGGTCGAAATCAATCCTGTCCGGCCGGTCCAGCCAGCCTGCCGTAGGCACGATAACTCTCGAACGGAAGGAGTTAGAGGATTGAAACTAGCAAGGTGGGTTTGGAGCGTAAATATCTCGGACAAGTTCGTTAATGGGTGAAATCCATCGAGCGGCTTCGGAGTTATGGCTGATTTAAGTAAAAATATTTTTTATGAATATTTCCGAAACCGATCACTCGATCTATCTGTAATTAAGCATAACATTGTAGAATCATGACCTTTATACGCATGTGAAGTTTTGTATTGAACAGGTTACCTCAAAGTGTCAAAAAAAATTTCAACATTTTTTTCTACTATAACTCTCGAACGGAATGAGCTAGGCAGTTGAAATTTTCAGGGGAGGTTAGGGAGATGAATATCTCGGTTGAGTTCGTTATTGGGCAAAATAGGACTGATGGTTTCGGAGTAATGAAAAAAAAAAATTTCTTTTAAGTAACAAATTTCAAATTCAATTTTTATTTAAATTGCAGTTTTACCATAAAAATCCATCGATATCATTTTCAACTCCAACAAGCTAATACTTTCGGAGATATGATTTTTCTAAATTTCAATAATGAATCGTACTTCTATGTTTTCACAGAATGCTATAATTATTCTATCTAAGCTTTATTATATGATCTGTGTTCATACTCGTACATGTCATCCTGTTCTATAAGAGAGAGTCGAATTCATTTCAGCTATTTTAATTTGATTTCTTCCATGGTGCAGTTCTCATTCTCAGATTGAACATTTAATCTTGATAAATAAACTATTATTTGAATTGAATTTCCTTTATGATGCAGTTCTATCATAAGAATACATTGATATAATTGCCAACTCTAAGAAACCAATACTTTCAGAGATATAATTTGTCTGTTTGAACTAGAGCGCCAGAAAGCTCCTGTCCACAGGGCTTGAACCCATTTTTTGGCGCTCTAGTTCCTCGGAAGTGAGTGCTTATCAATTTGCCCAAATGTCTGTAATTTTCGAATTTTTCGATGAAAATGGTCTTAAACAATTTGGTTCGACTCACTGATCAAGAATCCGTGGTGGAAATTCATTCTGTCCGGCCGTCCGGCTGGTACGGCCGGTCGGCCGTAGGCACGATAACTCTCGAACGGAATGAGCTAGAGAGTTGAAATTTTCAGAGTAGGTTTGGGGGATAAATATCTCGGCTTAGTTCGTTACTGGGCAAAATCGGACAGAAGGTTTCGGAGTAATATAAAAAAATTTTTTTTTTACAAAACAAATTCCAAATTAAATTTTTCTTAATAAGCAATTTTATCATAAGAATCCATTCATATCATTTTTAACTCTAACAAGCTAATACTTTCGGAGATATGGTTTTTCAAAATTTCAATGTAAATCGTATTTCACAGATTGATATAATTATTCTATGTATGAATTTTCATAATGTCAACTTGACAGAAGGGAATATTGTAACTTCAAGAATATTGGGGTTGAAATACTCGTATTTTAGCGATGCAACGGGGACCTCACCCGAAAATGTTTGAAAATATTACGTAAATATTGAAAGCATAATTCTGTAGTTCGAGAGAGGAGAAAATTTGGTGAACGTAGATGAGGAAATTTTTGATCGATTACAAGGTAATTTTTTCATTATTTCTTCTCTTCTTTAATACATGTTTTATGGAATATCTACTATTTGTAGGTACTTTAAACCTGTTTTGGGCAATTGTCATACGAAACTTGTTTTTTTGGCGCTCTAGTTCTTCGGAACAGAGTGCTTATCAATTTGTCCAAGTGTCTGTAATTTTAGAATTTTTGGCTGAAAATGGTCTCAAACGATTTGGTTCGACTCACTGATCAAGAATCCGAGTGCGAAATCGATTCTGTCCGGCCGGCCGACCGATAACTCTCGAACGAAGGGAGTAAGCGGATTGAAAATTGCAAGGTGGTTTTGGAGCGTAAATATCTCGGACAAGTTCCTTCGATCTATCTGAAATTTAGCATCAAATTGTAGAATCATGACCTTTATACGCATGTGAAGTTTTGTATTGACCAGATTACTGCAAAGTGTAAAAAAAAAAATTTTGAAAATTTTAAATATGTTTTTCCACAATAACTCTCGAACGGAATGAGCTAGGTAGTTGAAATTGTCAGAGTAGGTTAGGGAGATGAATATCTCGGTTAAGTTCGTTATTGGGCAAAATTGGCCAGATTTAATTCGATTTCTTCCATGGTGCAGTTCTCATTCTCATGATTGCTCATTTAATCTTGATAAATAAACTATCATTTGAATTGAACTTCCTTTATGATGCAGTTCTATCATATGAATACATTGATATAATTCCCAACTCTGAGAAACCAATACTTTCGGAGATATAATTTGTCTGTTTGAACTAGAGCGCCAGGCATAATTGGCCCAATGGTTTCCAAATGATAATTTTGTCATCAACCAATACAATCCTATCTAATTGAAACATGGTAGCTAGTTGTAGAATACTGACACAAAGATGATTGAGAAATTTTGTGAGAATTGTAACACTAGAAAATCTTAAAAAAATTATTAAAAAATATTTTTTATGTTGCGATAACCTGAGAACGGAAAGAGATAGCGATCAACTTGCAATTTTTAGGGTAGGTTGAGCATCTCAATGCGACGTTTGAGTTCGTTAATAGGCATAATCGGCCAAACGGTTTTGGAGTTATACTCGTCTGAAATTTGGTTGTTATTTCCTCAATAACTCGAAAAATACGAATCCGATCCAATTCAAACAAGGTAATAAGATGTAGAATGCCGGCGCAAAAATTATTGCAAAATTTCGTGAGGATCATATTACTAGAAAGTTTTTAAAAAAACATTGAAAATCGAAAAAAAATTCTATATCTCGGAAACTATTCCTCCTACATCGCTGAAAGCCTGAGATCCTTCAAAACCTAACTCTACTGACAAGTTCCAAGTTTGAACACGATTGGATCTATACAGGGTATCCCAAAATATATGCAACAAAATTTTACAAGTAGATTCTTGAAGAAAATTGAGACCTCTGAATTTGCCCCCCCAGAATCGTTTTCTGCGAATATCTAAAAACATTATTATTAATATATAAGTTTATTGACCAACGTATTACATGTTTTCATTTACATTTTTTTGTTTGTTTTTTGGCGCTCTAGTTCCTCGGAACTGAGTGCTTATCATTTGCCCAAAAGACTGTAATTTTCGAATTTTTCGATGAAAATGGTCTTAAACGATTTGGTTTGACTCACTGATCAAGAATCCGTGGTCGAAAATCATTATGTCCGGCCGGTCCGGCCGGCCGGCCGGCCGTAGGCACGATAACTCTCGAACGGAATGAGCTAGACAGTTGAAATTCTCAGAGTAGGTTTGGGAGATAAATATCTCGGCTAAGTTCGTTATTGGGCAAAATCGGACAGATGGTTTCGGAGTAACAAAAAAAAATTTTTTTTTTACGAAACAAATTCAAAATTAAATTTTTTTCAATAAGCAGTTTTACCATCTACTTTCGGAGATATAATTTGTCTGTTTGAACTAGAGCGCCAGAAAGCTCCTGTCCACAGGGCTTGAACCCATTTTTTGGCGCTCTAGTTCCTCGGAACTGAGTGCTTATCAATTTGCCCAAATGTCTGTAATTTTCGAATTTTTCGATGAAAATGGTCTTAAACAATTTGGTTCGACTCACTGATCAAGAATCCGTGGTGGAAATTCATTCTGTCCGGCCGTCCGGCCGGTACGGCCGGCCGGCCGTAGGCACGATAACTCTCGAACGGAATGAGCTAGAGAGTTGAAATTTTCAGAGTAGGTTTGGGGGATAAATATCTCGGCTAAGTTCGTTACTGGGCAAAATCGGACAGAAGGTTTCGGAGTAATATAAACAAAATTTTTTTACAAAACAAATTCAAAATTAATTTTTTTTTAATAAGCAATTTTATCATAAGAATCCATTCATATCATTTTTAACTCTAACAAGCTGATACTTTCGGAGATATGATTTTTAAAATTTCAAAAATAAATCGTATTTCAACGTTGTCACACAATGAAATAATTATTCTATGTATGAATTGTCATAATGTCAAATTATTTTCCTGAGACATGTCATTATCTACTCAATCGAAGAATTGTGAGCGAAGTAAGAAAAATCTCAGTTGTTTGCTCCGAATTTAGTTTTTCTCAGAAAAGTCTTACATTTCGGAACGGAACATGAAGTAAGAGATCTGAGAGTAGTGAGACTGCTTTTCATCCATAGACATAGATATAACTCTCGAACGGAATGAGCTAGGTAGTTGAAATTTTCAGAGTAGGTTAGGGAGATGAATATCTCGGTTGAGTTCGTTATTGGGCAAAATTGGCCATATTTAATTTGATTTTTTCCATGGTGCAGTTCTCATTCTCATGATTGCTCATTTAATCTTGATAAATAAACTATCATTTGAATTGAACTTCCTTTATGATGCAGTTCTATCATATGAATACACTGATATAATTCCCAACTCTGAGAAACCAATACTTTCGGAGATATAATTTGTCTGTTTGAACTAGAGCGCCAGAAAGCTCCTGTCCACAGGACTTGAACCCCTTTTTTTACTTAACATAGGTACTTCAACAGTTTCTTCGCTAATTCATGATTTTAACGATTATCAATAAACCGAACTATGTACCTTGGAGGTGTATCGGAGGAACATTGTTGCATATTACATACCAAATTTTATATAAGGGTGTTCTAAAATCTGACGCTGTTACCTTTTTTGGCATGGTGCCCCTTAAGCCACTTTTCCTTGGGCCCCATTGTCTTTGGATCCCGAAAACTTTGTTAGCGTTTTTTTATTACTCCAAATTCATTATTTCATAGGAAAGACGGGTTGTTTGTAAATTTTTTTTTCTCTTGCATTTTTTTCGTAAAATGTGTCTTTTTCTGAGGATTCTAATCCAACACATAACGATCCTTTCGTAATCCGCAACGGACCTGTAGGTGCATTTTTTCGATTTCACGCTAATACTTATTTAGATAATTTAGCTAATACGAGTATTTAGAGTTCTGCGCATGAGCAAATCGGATTGTCCATAAATCCTAGCGTTATTCAATAGAAGTGGTATTTGAGGTACGAAAACGGTGTAAGACTGATTTTTACCTGAAGAAATATTTCAGCATGCGCAAATTCGAACCGGGTGATCTCGTGAAGCGCAGGGGATGGAATGACACGATTTCTTGGTTTGAGCAGCCCATCGAAGGTCCTCTTATAGTCTAGTCAAAAAGCGCTTTTTTTGTAATTGGCGCTCTAGTTCCTCGGAACTGAGTGCTTATCAATTTGCCCAAATGTCTGTAATTTTGGAATATTTCGATGAAAATGGTCTTAAACGATTTGGTTCGACTCACTGATCAAGAATCCGTGGTCAGAATTCATTCTGTCCGGCCGGTCCGGCCGGCCGGCCGTAAGCACGATAACTCTCGAACGGAATGAGCTAGAGAGTTGAAAATTTCAGAGTAGGTTTGGGGGATGAATATCTCGGCTAAGTTCGTTATTGGGCAAAATCGGACAGATGGTTTCGGAGTAACAAAAAAAAAATTTTTTTTTACGAAACAAATTCCAAATCAAATTTTTTTTAATAAGCAGTTTTATCATAAGAATCCATTCATATTATTTTCAACTCTAACAAGCTATACTTTCGGAGATATGATTTTTTAAAATTTCAATGTAAATCGTATTTCACAGATTGATATAATTATTATTCTATGTATGAATTCTGATAATGTCAACTTGACAGAAGGGAATATTGTAACTTCAAAAATATTGGGGTTGAAATACTCGTATTTTAGCGATGCAACGGGGACCTCACCCGAAAATGTTTGAAAATATTACGTAAATATTGAAAGCATAATTCTGTAGTTTGGTGAACGTAGATCAGGAAATTTTTGATCGATTACAAGGTAATTTATTATTACTTATCTAATAAACTATTATTTGAATTGAATTTCCTTTATGATGCAGTGATATCATATGAATACATTGATATAATTCCCAACTCTAAGAAACCAATACCAGATATAATTTGTCTGTTTGAACTAGAGCGCCAGAAAGCTCCTGTCCACAGGGCTTGAACCCATTTTTTTTTCTTTTCTCCGTAAATTATGATTGAGGTGTCATTAGATTCGGAATGGCATGTAGATAGTTTTTGAGGAAATATTAAGGCTGCTCGCAAAAATAACAATAAACAATTAAGTGAACAAAAAAAAGAGGGTTTCGTTTTTTGCCAATAGGTATCTGAAAAACTATTTGATATAGGTAATTCAAATTTGAAACAAGCCGGAAATCTACTTAGAGTGTAGTGGACACCATTTACTGTCGGGTCATAAATTAGGAGTGCTGTATCTAAGATCGCATAAGAATAGAGTATCAATGTTGACAAAGAACATATCTGACTCTCCTTAGTCGCACAAGCTACCATGAGCTTCTGAGGTATCTACTTGGGGAAGACTCAAATGTCGCATTACTATGCACAACCTAACCTGAAAATTTCAAGTCGTTATCTCTTTCCGTTCTCAGTTTATTTTTACATAAATAATATTTTCAATACTTTTTTTAAAATTTTCTAGTTATACGATTCTCACAAAATTTCACGAACGTCCTTAGGTTTGTATTCTACAACTACTCACCAAGTTTCAATTTGATCGGGCTCGTATTGTTTGAAAACAAAATTATTACTCGGAAACCATTGGGCCCATTAAGCCTATTAACATACTTCTCCTTTGTATTGGGACGCGCCACCAACCCTGAAGATTTCAAGGCGCTATCTCTGTCCGTTCTCAAGTGACGACATTTCTATAAAATAATAACGCGATGGTACCAAAAACATGTGCGCAAAAATACACTAATTGACAGATTGAATGTGTCAATTGACAGATTGAATGTGTCAATTGACAAATTAAATGTGTCAATTACAAAATCTGTCAATTGACAGTTTAAATGTGTCAATTACAAAATCTGTCAATTACAGTAATTGACAGATTAAACCTGTCAGTTGACACATTTAATATGTCAATTGACAGATTTTTTATTTTCTACATTGGCCCTAATACGCCCTCGTAGAGCTCAAAGCAGAATATATTGAAGAATAAACCGCTTTCTCTTCGAAATAAATATCTCTCATTCAAAAAGTCACTGATGTTTCAAACTGCCCTCGTAGTTTTATTAAAAGATAATCGCGGACTATCGGTAAACCGAATATGCTAAATCTAAAGGTTTTACCGCGATATTCTATGGTCAGTAGAAACCAGTTATGAGAAATGTCTAAAAGTAATTGAGAAAGTGGGTACAAATTGAGGGAAAATAGGATTAACGAAACTTCGTGCGTACATTGCTGTATTTTTCATTGCATAATGCCGGTTCAATTTTTATTGTTAGTCAAAATACACTTATTATCACTAGAAGTATCGAGATTCCCCCCTCCACTACCTCAACACGAGATGCGCAGCAGACGCATCATAGTTCTTCAACCTAACACTTTCATTGTTTTTATTTTTATTTTCCGAATTGAATAAGTGGTCTCAAAAATATCGAGTTCCGGTATTTTTAGATGGAATCACTATAGCGTATTGAATAATTGACCATCAAGAAGGATATAAAAGGTCAGTAATTCATAGATATAGAGAACCATTCCATAATTCGCAACTGTCGATATCAATACCTGCTCTTAAATTCAGAAGACGCGATATGGTGTTCAATTTTTTGCTTCTTTTAGGTAAGTAGGAAACTTCTGTTCTTTTTTGAAATTGCAATTCAATTTGAATGCTCAATATTATGTATTTTAAATTCGAGTGCAGTGTTGTAGAAAATTATTCAGTCGTGAATTAAAAAAAAATATTTTTATTTTTCTGCCTTCTGGCCTTGTGTCTTCTCTGAATAATGTTTCCACGGTCTTGTCGATCCATTTGTTTTATTCATATAGACTGGACAAAAATTATCTTGAAATCTATATGAGATCAAATATTTATATTCGAAAAAGGTTAATATTTGGAGCTGTTTTTCAGCAAATTTGGAAAATTGTATATTTCTGTAATACTTTTTTGAACTTTTAATTGATGATAATTCATGGGATTGATAATAATGCAAGCCTAATGGAATTTATTGTACTTTGGCTCATACAGTTATTATTAAAGGTACTTGAGAGTTAGGAAAATTCACTAAAATCCTTCATTGCCTTATTTTGTTGAAGAATTTTTTCTAGTTTTTTTCTCTCAAACTCTGAAAAATATCTACAGTGCTTGCCAGCACCTCCGCACCAAGAGAGACTTTTCTTTTCTATTAATATTTCCGGATTTTATCTTCCACAAAAAGTTGTTGCATCATAAAGGATAAAAAATTGGTTCAAGCCCTGTGGACAGGAGCTATTGGGCGCATGTTCATCTTCCTTGTGGCCCGTACTGACCAGTAAAGAAAAAAAGCAGTATCATGTTGAATACCTTAATATTATTCTGGAACACAAATTTTCCATTACAATAATCTTCATCTAGCTTCTATTTAGTATCAATTCCTGTAGAACGTGATCATAATAAGTGTTTTCCATATAATAAAATGTGTTTGAACTTGGTATGTAGGAAATCTGACATCAATTATTGGAATTAATTGATTTGACAAACAGCCGTGAAATGAGGTAAATAGATTTTTGTGACGATTTTCTGTGACCATAGAACGTCAAAACACGCTGGAATGTGAATTTTAAGCAATATCTTCTGGAATTGAGATCGTATCGAACTGAAATTTTGCACACTCGTGTAGAATGCTTGATTTAACGTCGGTACAAATTTTTTTATTAAAAAATTTTCCAACTGCCCGATCCCAACAATACTTAGATAATATTATATCCATAAATTAAGCATTTCATTATTGCATTTTTTGAAATAGGTACCTTTTCAAGTCGATCAACATCGTCCTTCTTTCGACGTCTAAACTATGACTTGATTCTTTATGTTTATGTCTTTGAATTTGTTTTCGGTGGAATTCAAAGAGTTCATAGAATAATCGATGAAAATACTGAGAGAGACCCAGGAAATTTGACACATTTTGTCTTATATCTCCAGAAATTGAAATCGTATAGAGCCAAAATTTTGCACAATGTTGCAAAATACTACAATTGACGTTAGTACAAGTTTTTGTTGCAATCTGATGAATAGTTCACGAAAAAAAAATTTTTTTTTCGAAAAAATTAAAAGAAATATTTTTTTAAAAATTACCAACATTTCGATCATAACAGAATTTTGCCAAAAGTTGCGCGTTTATATCCTCGAACTGACTACCAAGTTTCGATTCAACATCTTCTTTAGTTCCTGAAATATCAGGGAAATAACCTCAAAATTTTAAATGTCTATAACTCCTAAACCGTCCGGCCGATTTTGCCCGTTAACGAACTTAACCGTCGCATTTTGATCAGAAACCTACCCTGAAAGTTTGAAGTCGATAGGACCTTCGGTGCTCCTGTTATCGTGCCTACGGCCGGAAGTACGGCCGGCCGGCCATACGGCACCCAAAAATCTGACACCGGATTCGTGATCAGGGAGTCCGAATTAGTTTATTAGCCAATTTTCAGCTCGAAATTCGAAAATTACAGACATTTGGACGAAATGATAGGACGATGTTCCCCTAGAACATGCGCCCAAAAATGATATAAAACTTGCCCAATTCTGACTTGAGCGGAAATCAACATTTTTAGACAGAAATGTCGATTATCTCGGAAAATTCGAATTTTTTGCATGAAACGCACTAGTTAAACTTTTTTGAAATCACAATTTAGATCAGTGCGCTAGAATTCAGGTCGTGTATGAAACCATGAAAAATAGTTTTTTTTTAATTTTTCTTTTAAATTGAATAATTACCGCAGCGGATTTTTTTTCGTGACTACTTAGACAATAGTAGTGTCACTGTGACTAGAAAATTTTGTTTGAACTTGGTTTTTCGACATTTGTTCAAATTTTCACAAATCTGTGATCATACAAAATTTAATCGAATTTAAATTGAACTAACGATAGATCTTCAAGACAAAATTCTATTTAAATCAAATATTGAGCTATAAATTGGCATTTTGCAGCCAGATTTGCATTCTTGGGATTCTCGGATGTGAATTCAATGTGAAATTCAAACTTTGCACCAAAATAAAACGAGTTTCGAGGGAAAATTCAAATGTCGAAAAGACACGTTCAAAGAAAATTTTCTATTTACAGTCATATTCATGCTGCATGACTAATATTGTCTAGTACCCAAAAAAATCTTTTAGGTGATTAATCAATTTGAAAAAAGTTAGGTATAGGCTAAACATGAAAAATAATTTTCATGCTTTTCTGGCCTGAAACGTTGCATACAAAAAGTTCAAATTTTCATTTGATCCATTGAACAAATTTTCCTAGATAATCAATATTTTTGTATAAACATTGGTTTAAGCCCTGTGGACATGAGCTTTGGTGCTCTTGTTCAGATTTTGACAAATCATTTCTCCCAAATTATTGGTCTCTGGGAATGATATAAATGGATTATTACGATATAACTACATCATAAAAGAAATTAAATTCAAACAGACCGATTCTCCCCAATAACGAACATATCCGAGATATTCATTCCTCAAATCTACTCTGAAAATTATATTATATCAATTGAAACTTAGACAATATTGCAGTTTTGTTTGTACTGGAAATATTCTGAACCCAATTTGATTGAGGTTTCGGAAATATTCATAAAAAATATTTTTACTAAAAACGGCCATAACTCCGAAACCGCTTGGTGGATTTTGCCCGGTAACGAACTCGTCTGAGATATTTAGTCTACAAACCTGCCCTGCAAATTTCAATCCTCTAACTCCTTTCGTTCGAGAGTTATCGTGTTATCGGCCGGCCGGATGGCCGGACAGAATCGATTTCGACACGGGATTCTTGATCAGTGAGTCGAACCAAATCGTTTAAGACCATTTTCAGCCAAAAATTCGAAAATTACAGACATTTGGGCAAATTGATAAGCACTCTGTTCCGAGAAACAAGAGCGCCAAAAATGG
This sequence comes from Halyzia sedecimguttata, assembly GCA_937662695.2. Classification (NCBI taxonomy): domain Eukaryota; kingdom Metazoa; phylum Arthropoda; class Insecta; order Coleoptera; family Coccinellidae; genus Halyzia; species Halyzia sedecimguttata. The sequence continues at coordinate 48,482,320 of OW569415.2, forward strand.
CCATTTCCGATAAAACCGGAAGTCACAGTTGGCCGAGTTTTATATCATTATCTATCATTTTTGATGCACCAACTCTTTATGAGAAATAAAATTAGGAAATATTAATAGGAAAGAAAAGTCCCTCTTCGTGAGGGGTTGCTGGGAAGCACAGTATAAAATGAAAAATTATAATTTCTTCTGCTTCAAAAACACTAGATATTTATCAGAAGCAATATTTTGAACAATGTTGCCCAATATACATTAACGAAACAACATCAACGTTTCAGAGCATAAATCAGCTCCTTCATCAGACAGAATTATTCATTATTAAATGGTTTCTTTCTGGCTTTTCTCTCCCAAACTCTGAAAAATATCTATTAAATAAAAATGTATTATTCTGTGAATTGATTCTTCGTAAGAAACAAAAGATATTTGTCAGAAGCAATAAATCGAACAATGTTGTCTAACAAACAATAACGGAAAACATCAACGATGACACAACTATTTCGTAGCGTAGTAATTCTTAAGATTTTCGTTAAGTGTCTGGCGAAGGAGTCTGATTGTTCGACTTATTGCTTCTAACAAATATCTTGCGTTTCTTACGCAGAAGCATTTCACAAAATAATATATTTTTATTTAATAAGAGTTCGGGAGAGAAAATCCAGAAAGAAACCATTTAATAATGAATATACCTCCCACAGTATCCTTTAATGATTATTTAGAATTATTTATTTTTGAACACATATTCTGAAATTTAGTCACACTGACGGTGGGTTTCACAAAGGTTTGACAGCCTTTAATTGCCGAATTAAATCCACAATTATTAAGCTATTCCAAGCTTCGTGAAACCCAATGTAATAGTGGGTTTCACGAAGCTCCGATTAGCTTAATTGTGGATTTAATTCGATGGTTGCTTCAAAAATGAACTGGGAATCGACATAGAATCGCACTAATTTGGCAATTAAGCCCTGCCAAAGCTTTGTGAAACCCAATGTGATAGTCTTTGAAAAAACACAGTTAAATAGATATTTCCAATATCTAACTCTTCCTTCCACAAATTCAGCCAAATATGGTCAATTCCAATTTAGGCAATTTGTAAAAATGTTTCCTCTGTTCAACAAAATGTAAGTCGACTCCTTAAATTTCCTTTTAATGTAATTATAATCTTTATTTTACTCCAATCTACCATGTGATCTCCATAGATTGGTATACATGCTCTGCTATTTTTGATTTTTGTCTCTATTGCTTAAGTTGTTCTTATGTTCCGACTTTCTTACCTCTAGTGGTCTCAATGTTCCTCCTGTATACAATTCACCGCAAATAAAAGGAATATTGTATACTTACAAAGTTTTTGGATTTTTTTTTTCAATTTGGCTAAATTCGTTGAAGGAAGAGTTATAACTCGGAAATTTCTATGTAAATCGAAACTGTGTGACTATGTTTTTCGAAGATTATCAGTGTGAGAAATTTCAGAATAAGTGTTCAAACGCAAATAATTCTGTCTGATGAAGGGGTCTGATTTAGGCTCTGAAAAGTTACAAAAAAGTTTTTTGATAGTTTATGGTGATTCGTTACTGTTAGGCAACATGGTTCTAAATATTGCTCCTGAGCAATATATACCTAGTGTTTCTAAGCAGAAGCAATTTCAAAAGAATTAAAATTTATTTATTTTATAGAAATTTTTCAGTGCTTGGGAGAGAAAACCCAGAAAAAACATTGAATGATATATTGTACATGTAGGGTTCGAATTTGATTCTTTCGCCTAAGGTCTGAGTGTTGAATTTTGAATCCACTATCGTTTTGATTATGGGGTAACTTTTTTCCACAAGATTTGTATGGTATTTTATTTGACCATTTCTTGATTATTTTAATTATTTGTTTCTTATTTGTTAATATCTATATAGGTACATAACAAACATAATGAAGATGAAACTTTTTTGTGTGATGCGTGAATAGACAATGGAACATGCGCGTAAAAGCTACATACTTCACTCAGTGATTTAAAAAAAAATCAATTCTAGCGTAATTCTCAATAAAAGTAAATTTTTCTCAAGAAAAATTAATTATCACACGAGAATCCATAATTATTTCAGAGAACAGATTTTTTAATTAATATTCTAAATTCTTTTATATGAACCAACATGTTATATTAAATAGTAGTGTCCGACCGAAACTGGTATTTCAGCCGAAACCGAAACCGAAACCGAACTTTCGGCCAGGGTCTCAGTTTCGGCCGAAACCGAAACTTTATATTTCATACTGAAATCTACTGTATTTTTTACAATTTTATTCGCATATACATAAAAATAGTTAAGGAGTGTTAAATAAAATGAAAAGACATTTTTTTTGAGATCTTTATTTATTATTTTGGTATTACCAAGTTATCAAAATAATCAGTCGAAGTATACAGACGTGAACCTTAGAGGAGGTGTTAGTATGGATCATTTGCTGTGGTTTGAGCCATTTTTATTGATGATCAAAAATCAACAGTTTCCTAGATATTTGAGTACTGGTTCTGTTGAAAAAGAATTAGTATGATTTGAAAGGGGATATAAGAAGCAAATAGAAGAAAATAACGAATTCAATATTTTTTTGTTGCAAATAAGCTCGAAATTACATAAGAAAATGTTTTCATAAATTATGTTATTTTTCGCCTGAAATTTACTCACGCTGTCTTTTGATACACATTCACAATTTTAAATGCCGGACATTCAAAAGGTTGCTTATAAAAAATCTGCTGAAACGAAACTAGTTAAGCAATCTATCGAAATCTTTCAGAGAATGAAGAAGGAAATTGGCAAATTTTTAAAATAATTTTGGCATACAAAATTGTGAAATTCAAAAGTTGTGACAAATTGATATTAGAAATTGATTTTTCATTTATTCATACACCACATTCCAAATCATACTAATTCTTTTTCAACCTCTTATACAGCATAGTTAGGCTTTTTTCGTACATATCATATTCTTTTCTGATGAAAATAAACCAAAATTATCACCAAATTTGGTCAACGTAGAAAAAATTGACGAAATATGTACTACAAGTTCAGAAATCTTTCAAAAATCACCCGAACTCCAAAAACCGTTGATTTTCGGTTATTAATAAATATGGATTAAACAACAGTTAATGAGTCATACTCCAAGTTTCACATCATATTTGGAATCCCCCTTTGTAATCTAATTAATAATCATTAAAGTGAATTCTCATGAATTCTCAGTCTTAACAAAGATAGATCACAATAACTCGTACGACAATAATGTATACCTACTTATAAATCCTGGCCAAACGACCAGGATAATTCACGAACATTCAAGTTTCGGCCCGGCCGGAAGTTTCGGCCATTTTGGGCCGAAACCGAAACTAAGGCCGAAACTAGATTTCTTGGCCGAAACTGGCCGAAACCGAAACCGATATTTCGGTCGGTCACTATAATAAATAGGTATTCAAAACTATGTTAACATGGACTGCATCAATATTAACGAACTTATCGCATTTGAACCAAGTCCAACCATATTATCTTCCTGCTTTCTCAATCTTCCTGGAGCGATTAAGAAATTAAATCATGGATCGTCTCGTTCATATTAATAGCACAATTTTGGTTCAGAATTATGTTGGATCATTCTTTTGTAAACAAACAAATTATAAAAATACTTATAAACTTGAAATGTAGTTGTTATTTACCAAGAACATTAGATCTTTTTTGGCGCTCTTGTTCCTCGGAACAGAGTGCCTATCAATTTGCCCAAATGTCTATAATTTTCGAATTTTTGGCTGAAAATTGTCTTAAACGATTTGGTTCGACTCACTGATCAAGAATCCGTGTTCGAAATCGATTATGTCCTGCCGTCTGTCCGTCCGGCCGTTAACACGATAACTGTCGAACGGAATGAGCTAGACAGTTGAAATATTCAGAGTAGGTTTGAAGGATAAATATCTCGGTTAAGTTAGTTATTGGGCAAAATCGGTCTAATAGTTTCGGAGTAACGAAATAAAAATAGCAGTTTCATCATAAGAATCCATTGTTATCATTTTCAACTCTAACGGTGGGTTTCACAAAGCTTTGACAGCTCTTAATTCCCAAATTAGTCTGATTCTATGTCAATTTCCAGTTAATTTTTTATACAACCACCGAATTAAATCCACGATTAAGCTAATCAAGGCTTCGTGAAACCCACCACAACAAGCTAATACTTTCGGAGATATGATGTTTCAAAGTTTGAATAATACATCGTAAGTTCTATGTATTCACAGAATGTGATCACAGAATCTGTCTGTGATCACTATTCATAAATGTCATCTTTTCTAGCTATAAGAGATTGCCAAATCATAGTTGTTATTTTTTCTTGAAAAGCAAAAATTCGATTCTTGAATTTGTGAATATATACAAGACTGTTTTGATGTAGTTTATGGAAGCAATAGGAGAGAAGATCATAATGGAATCATCAAAAGAAATTACTGTTCGTTGACCACTGAGGTTAATATTACCTTTTACTTCCTTCAGTACTGAGACATGTTCCTATATACAGTATTTTCATAATGCTGCTAGCAAAAAAATACTGAAATATGGATCCACATTTGTGTATCAATCATTTTTTCTTGAGTTAAGGTTCATAATACAGAAAAGAATGTGTTAGTGGTATGAACTATTAAATTTTAAATTATGAAAAGAGGATAGTATTTTATTAATATATTTTGAACTATTAAAATAATTTGTTCGTAATCCACTACCAACTCAAATATCAGGAATAAATGGACAATCTGCTATGATTGTCTCCAGCATTGCTCTAGACATTTCGATGATACTTTCCTCAGGTATTTCGAGTTGTGAAAACTATGCACCGAGTGTAAGTTGCAACAACCCATTCCACGAGGTTGAATCATTGCAGATTGCTCATTTAATCTTGATAAATAAATTTAATGACAATTTTTGAAGCATAAAGGCATTGAAGCATTGTAGATTGCTCTTTTTTTTATTAGATAATTTTTGAAGCATGTTTTCAAACGACGCTTTTTGGCGCTCTAGTTCCTCGGAACTGAGTGCTTATCAATTTGCCCAAATGTCTGTAATTTTCGAATATTTCGATGAAAATGGTCTTAAACGATTTGGTTCGACTCACTGATCAAGAATCCGTGGTCGAAATTCATTCTGTCCGGCCGGTCCGGCCGGCCGGCCGGCCGTAGGCACGATAACTCTCGAACGGAATGAGCTAGAGAGTTGAAATTTTCAGAGTAGGTTTGGGGGATGAATATCTCGGCTAAGTTCGTTATTGGGCAAAATCGGACAAATGGTTTCGGAGTAACAAAAAAAAAATTTTTTTTTTACGAAACAAATTCCAAATTAAATTTTTTTTAATAAAAAGTTTTTTCATGAGAATCCAATCATATCATTTTTAACTCTAACAAGCTAATACTTTCGGAGATATGATTTTTCAAAATTTCAATAATAAATCGTATTTCAACGTTGTCACAGAATAATATTATTCTATGTATGAATATGAATTGTCATAATGTCAAATGATGTTCCTGAGACTAATAAATCATAGTATATCTTGTCTATGCTAATCAATCGAAGAATTGTGAGCGAAGTGAGAAAAATCTCAGATATGATTTTTCAAAATTTCAATAATAAATCGTATTTCAACGTTGTCACAGAATGATATTATTCTATGTATGAATATGAATTGTCATAATGTCAAATGATGTTCCATGTTCCTGAGACTAATCAATCGAAGAATTGTGAGCGAAGTGAGTTAAATCTCAGTTGTTTGCTCCGATATTAGTTTTTCTCAGAAAATTCTTACATTTCGGAACTGAACATGAAGTAAGAGATCTGAGAGTAGTGAGACTGCTTTTCATCCATAGACATAGATATAACTCTCGAACGGATAATGAGGTAGGTAGTTGAAATTTTCAGAGTAGTTTAGGGAGATGAATATCTCGGTTAAGTTCGTTATTGGGCAAAATTGGCCAGATTTAATTTGATTTCTTCCATGGTGCTTTTCACATTCTCATGATTGCTCATTTAATCTTGATAAATAAACTATTATTTGAATTGAATTTCCTTTAGGATGCAGTTCTATTATATGAATACATTGATATAATTCCCAACTCTGAGAAACCAATACTTTCGGAGATATAATTTGTCTGTTTGAACTAGAGCGCCAGAAAGCTCCTGTCCACAGGGCTTGTTTTAAATTTAATTTCTTTCATGATGCATTTCTATCATAGGAATCCATTGATATAATTCCCAACTCTGAGAAAGCAATACTTTCGGAGATATAATATGTATGTTTGAACAAGAGCGCCAAAAAGCTCATGTCCACAGGGCTTGAACCAATTTTTTCTTGTTCGTGGCGATCAGAATACGTGAATTGTATGCTCTTTCAACTCTTCAGTGTGTAACCTTCTGAATATTTTCTTCGGTGTTTAAAGTTATCCGTGACTGATTTGGTGTAACAGACTCAAAATCGAATTTTTCATATGTGAAATATACTGATTAATCTTGTTGTCTGACTCAATTTATTCTTTTATCACAAATACTAGAAACTATTTCAACTTTCAACACCTAATATTAGCATTATTCATTAACTTATAATGTGAATATACCGGGTTGGGATGAAGTATGGAATCAAATAAATATCTTTATAACGATCGAATAGGACGATGTTTATGAAACTTCGCAGGCGAGTACAATGACGCATAACGCACCTGATGCCATAATTTTACAGCACTAAAAGCTGTGCAGTAATGAACTCATTCCAGCATTGTTTCTAGTTATATTTTTCGTTTTGTGGTAGTCAGCACATCTCCAAGCCCTACGTACGATTCAAATTCAAATTCCGTTATCTGCCACAGTCACACAAACTGTCAAGATATAATACAAAAGTCACTAAGATGTATAATCCGAATTTTTCATTAAATATCAACAGTATTTTACAAAACTTGCCTGAATACTCGTTGCAGAAGGCAATTCCAACACTCATGCGTTCTAAAACTCGAAATAGGAGCCCATTCTGCAACTTGTTTTAGAATATACTATCACCAGACTTATAAGAATAATAATTTAAACAAAATCACTTTGAATGTTCGAAATGCTATCCTTTCACCTTCTGACAATATGCTAGCCTAATAAAAAATTCGTGATTTCAAAACATCTCCACGTATTAGTTCACATTCGTCAATAATTTTTTGTCTCAATTCCCGCAAGCATGTTGGTCGTCTAACGTAAACACGTGATTTTAGACAACCCCAAGGAAAAACATCCAACGGGTTAAGATCCGGAGAACGAGAGGTACACTCTATGAGTACTCTGTACGTCCAAACCATCGATTTGGAAAAATTGCATCCAAGAAATCCCTAACCGTCGATCAAAGCGGGTATGCGCTCCATCTTGTTGAAACCAAAAATTTTGTGGTAACTGTCCATTCTGTTGAAGTGCAACAATAATTTGGTTATTCAGTAAATCTAAATACTTCACCATTCAAGTTTCCGACCTATTCTGTATCTGTAATGCGATTAATTTCTCGTTTTTGCGCGCATGTTCGGGGAAACAGTGTGCTATCATTTTACCCAAATGTCTTTAACTTTTTGCCGAAAATGGTCTCAAACGATTAGGTTCGACTCAAAAATGAAGAATTCGTGGTCAAATTTGATTCTGTCCGGCCTGCCGTTGCCACGATAACTTGAGAACGGAAAAAAATAGGGCCTTGAAATTTTCAGGGTGGATATGGATACTATGGACGAGTTCGTTAATGGGCATAATCCGCCCAACGGTTTCCGAGTATTGATTGTGTCATCAACCAACACAGATCCGATCGAATGAAACTTAGTTGCTAGTGGTAGAATACTGACTAAAAGACGTTTGTGAAATTTTGTGAGAATAGTATCTCTAGAAAATTTCAAAAAATTATTATCTATTTATCTCACAATAATCTGAGAATGGAAAGAGATAGCGACTTGCATTTATTAGGTTAGGCGCATTCAAATGCGACATTTGAGTTTGTTAATAGGCATAATCGGCCAAACGGTTTCACCCTTCTGGTGGTTGTTATTTCCTCAATAACTCATAAAAACCTATGGGATCCAATTCAAACATGCTAAATAATTATACAAAACTCTTGCAAAATTTGGTGAGGATCGTATCATTAAAATTAAGGAAAATCATTGAAAAAAATTCTATATATCAGAATATATTCGTCCGACATCGCTGAAATTTTGCCTTCGAAACATAACTCTACAGCCAAGTTCCAAGTTTGAACACGATCGGATCTATATTGTTGGAGATCCGAGCAGCCATGTGCGAGTTCAGTAGTTGGATGAATGACCGTTACCTCAATTACTTCATAACAGAAAGAGATAGGGACTTGCAATTTTCAGGGTGGGTATAATCGGCCCAACTGTTTCGGTGTTATACCAACTGGAATATTATTTTCTCGATAACTCAAAAAATACAGACCCGATTGAATTGAAACTTGGTAACTAGTTGTAAAATATAGACATAAATGCGTATGTGAAATTTTGTGAAGACTGTACCATTAGAAAATTTAAAAAAATTATGATTTCACGATAACTTGAGAACGGAAAGAGATAGCGACTTGCAAGGTTCAGGGTAGGTTTCGCATCCGAATGCGATTTTTAAGTTCATTAATTGACATAATCGGCCAAACGCATTTAGAGTTGAGGAGCAACTTTTCAAAACGCATTAAGTCCAAAAACCATTTTATGGGAATCAACGAAAAACGATTTTTCCTTCCACTCTGGCTTATAATTTGAGTACGTCGAGTTTTTTTGATAGGAATTCACATCTAAAGGTAGTAACTAATCTCATTTAAATCAATATTGATCAGATATACACAGAAAATGTAAAAAACGTTTGGACTTAATGCGTTTTGATTCATCTCATTGTATATAATGCGTTTTGATGTGGTTGAAATTGAAAATAATGCTGTTTGTTGCGATTTTTTATACATTTAGAGAAAACAGTCTGCACAGTAAGTGTTGGCCTGTAACCTAATTAACATGAGCAAATCGATAAAAAATGTTTTTGGTTATATTTTATCTGTTTTAAAAATGTAAACGTAAACATAATTCATTGCGATGCGGCTTACATACTTTGGATTTGAATTACAGAGGGACATAATACCATTTGGAAAATTTTGTTTACATAGGGCTATAGAGAAATAGAAATCATTTCCGAATCCGCTTCAAACTCAATTTCGCCCAAATTGAACATAATGAGTTTTGAAACGTTACTCCTCAGTTATACTCATCTGAAATTTTGTTTTTATTTCCTCTATAACTCAAAATATACAAATCTGATGCGATTAAAACTGATTAATTATGTACTTGTAGAATGCCGACACTAATTTTCGCGGAATCTCGTGAATATCGTATCATGAAGTTACTTGAGTTGAGATGTATGTTTTTTCGTATATTATTAGATATTCAACGAATTCCAAGTCCAATAGAATACATGTCAGAATTCAAAATTCTGTGATCATAGATGATTCTCTCATTACTCAAGTCTGTCATTAAAATAGTATGAAATGTATTCATATCTTATAAAAGCTGAGAAAACCGTATACTTATATGTATATCGATGCTAAATTCGATTAAGTGTGTCCATTAGAGTTGAATAGACAATAGAACATGCGCGCAAAAGCTCCTGACTTCACGTCAGTGCTTAAACCAATTTTTGAGTGTAATTCAAATTTCGAATAAAAAAATTGAGAGTCTTCAAACTTGGTACAAAAATTGAGTTTCATCCCCTGGGGACATTTTGAAAAATAAAATGGAACTGACCAGACCAAACTTAAAGTTGCAATTGGAGACGGACTTTAGAAAAAATATATCGCTGATCATTTGTCAACATAAAATTCGGGATTTGTCAAGTTTTTACTATTTACTATTTACCGCCAACGTTGTACGATCAGTTTTTCACAAATTCTAAAACCGGTGGTGGTGGAATTGTGAAATAATAATAGATAAAATAAAGAATATAGGCACCAGATCGGCTAGATCCACGGTTTATGTATATCAATAGTTATAAAATTAATCAGCAGATTTTTCAAGGCCATCTATATATGGGGTTTTGCTCGAAAGTCCTTTCAAAAATGAATCTATTCACTTGAAAACATGTTTCAAAGTCCAAATGTCCTAATTGGTTGTTTCCCCATTAATAGATAAACGTACTCACATCGACGTCAACGATCAAAATAAGTGAATGATTTCAAAATTATAACGTCAGCCGAAAAAATATATTTTTGTTTCATTTTATCGCCACGAAAATTTCCTTCATTTATTCGAAAACAAGAATTTCACTGTTGCCAGTAACACGTCTTGAATTTCCTTCACTTCACGCTTATATATATAATTGACTCTTTCGATTTTTATTGCCCTGCATTTAATTTTCGTAATGATATTCCTAATCATTTAATTCCAAAAACTAGGAGAAGTTATGATAAGAATAGGATATAATTAAAAGGAAATACGGTTTGCTCAGATAGAGATAAGGAAGACATTTATTTGTGTCATAATGAAGATTTTATTTATAGTGTCAACAGTAAATATTTTGGACTTTAAAATTCACAAGATCCAATTCATAGCGTGCTCGGAATCGGACGATACAACACGTGCAGATAAGCGTCATACAATCAGAAATGATTTTACCCACTTATTTACCTAACATTGATGCGTCTGTTTTTGCCCGCAGCTTCTCGCATGCATTCGTTTATAATCAACATACAACGTGGAAAATCCAAATGAAATAAATTCGTTATCTTGGTTACTGTAGACATTTATGGGAAATCCCCAAACACGGCAATTTTAAATTCTCCTGCGTAAAAATTCGAACCCTACCTTCAACCCCCTTCCAAAGACAGGTATAACCCCTAATTTTTCAAATAGGAAGTATAAGCTTGTGATACATCGTTTGAAAGATCTCGTTATTCTCTATTCTGAAATTTTATCACCTTCATGTTTATTGAAAAAATCAAACTAGAAAAATATTAAATCAAGTGATTAGCGAAATTTGGTACAATACGAAAGACTAAAATTAGTTCAAGCCCTGTGGACAGGAGCTTTGGCGCTCTTGTTCAACCTTTGACAAATTATATCTCCGAAAGTATTAGTTTCTCAGAGTTGGGAATGATATCGATGGAATCTTATGATAGAACTGCATCATAAAATAAAATAAATTAAATGAGAATCCATTGATATCATTCCCAACTCGGAGAAACCAATACTTTCGGAGTTATGATTTGTCAAAGTTTGAACAAGAGCGACAAAGCTTCTATCCACAAGGCTTTTCCCACATTTTCAATTTGGCTTCTGTGCGTCAATACTCAAGAATTTTCATAATTTAGTTCGAAACGTAGGTCTATGACTCATCTCATGTTGGATTTATATACATCAGGATATTATAATAATTAGAGTATTCCATGAAATTCTATGAAAAAATATAGAATTGAGAATAATTATTGAAATTTTGAAAAATCATATCTCCAAAGGTATTAATTTGTTACAGTTGAGAATGACATTAATGGATTCTTATGATGAAGCTACTTGTTAAAAAAAAGTTTTCTTAAAAGTTTTCTTAGGTAAAATTTTTTTTTTTGTTACTCCGAAATCACTAGATCGATTTTGCCCAATAACGTACTTAACCGAGATATTTATCTCCTAAACCTACTCTGAAAATTTCAACTGTCTAGCTCATTCCGTTCGAGAGTTATCGTGTTAACGGCCGGAGGAAACGGGCAGCAAAACGGTTGAAGACCATTTTCAGCAAAAAATTCCAAAATTACAGACATTTGGGCAAATTGATAAGCACTCTGTTCCGAGGAACAAGAGCGCCAAAAAGTAATACAAAATTTAGCAATAAAAATATGGATGTTAATGAAGTAGATGTTCAAAGAGTTCACTGCGAAGGCCTTGGCAACATCCTAACCTCAAATACAAATTACTAGCATTATTCAACATCTCAGGGTTGTGTTCGAATATTAACTCCACGGAGTAGAGTAGAGTTTTTGAAGGTTTGACAGCGTTACTCTGGAGTTTACTCTGACACTGACACCCAGGTAACACAGGGACCTCCCAGAGATGTCTCGGCGAGCTCCTGCCGGGATATTGTGATGCCTATTGCGATATCGCTGGAAGGTCGCCAAGAGCAGGGGATGAGCCCAGTAACATCTCAGAGATATCGCATGGGGAAGTTCTCAAACTGCTCACTCTGGGGAATATTTTGAGAGGTTTATTGCGATATCGCAGGGAGCTCGCATAGACCTCCCTATCACCTCCAAATGTCCGCCACAGGGGATGAGCCCAGTAACATCTCAGAGATATCGCATGGGGAAGTTCTCAAACTGCTCACCCTGGGGAATATTTTGAGAGGTTTATTGCGATATCGCAGGGAGCTCGCATAGACCTCCCTATCACCTCCAAATGTCCGCCACAGGGGATGAGCCCAGTAACATCTCAGAGATATCGCATGGGGAAGTTCTCAAACTGCTCACCCTGGGGAATATTTTGAGAGGTTTATTGCGATATCGCTGGGAGCTCGCATAGACCTCCCTATCACCTCCAAATGCCGCCACAGGGGATGAGCCCAGTAACATCTCAGAGATATCGCATGGGGAAGTTCTCAAACTGCTCACCCTGGGGAATATTTTGAGAGGTTTATTGCGATATCGCAGGGAGCTCGCATAGACCTCGCCATCACCTCTAAATGTCCACCACAGGGGATGAGCCCAGTACCATCTCAGAGACATCGCATGGGGAAGTTCTCAAACTGCTCACCCTGGGGAATATTTTGATAGGTTTATTGCGATATCGCAGGGAGCTCGCATAGACCTCCCTATCACCTCCAAATGTCCGTCACAGGGGATTAGCCCAGTAACATCTCAGAGACATCGCATGGGGAAGTTCTCAAACTGCTCACCCTAGGGAATATTTTGAGAGGTTTATTGCGATATCGCAGGGAGCTCGCATAGACCTCCCTATCACCTCCAAATGTCTGCCACAGGGGATGAGCCCAGTAACATCTCAGAGATATCGCATGGAGAAGTTCTCAAACTGCTCACCCTGGGGAATATTTTGAGAGGTTTATTGCGATATCGCAGGGAGCTCGCATAGACCTCCCTATCACCTCCAAATGTCCGCCACAGGGGATTAGCCCAGTAACATCTCAGAGACATCGCTTGGGGAAGTTCTCAAACTGCTCACCCTGGGGAATATTTTGAGAGGTTTATTGCGATATCGCAGGGAGCTCGCATAGACCTCCCTATCACCTCCAAATGTCCGCCACAGGGGATTAGCCCAGTAACATCTCAGAGACATCGCATGGGGAAGTTCTCAAACAGCTCACCCTGGGGAATATTTTGAGAGGTTTATTGCGATATCGCAGGGAGCTCGCATAGACCTCCCTATCACCTCCAAATGTCCGCCACAGGGGATGAGCCCAGTAACATCTCAGAGATATCGCATTGGGAAGTTCTCAAACTGCTCACCCTGGGGAATATTTTGAGAGGTTTATTCGATATCGCAGGGAGCTCGCATAGACCTCCCCATCACCTCCAAATGTCCGCCACAGGGGATGAGCTCAGTAACATCTCAGAGACATCGCAGTTCTCAAACTGCTCACCCTGGGGAATATTTTGAGATGTGTACTGCGATATCGCAGGGAGGTCGCCCAGACCTCTCTATCACCTTCAAATGTCCTCCACAGGGGATGATCCCAGTAACATCTCAGAGATATCACATGGGGAAGTTCTCAGGCTGCTCAACCGGGGCAGTACTGAGAGAAGATGGCTGCGATATTGATATATAATATATCTATCCTCCAAATGTGCAGTACATGTGTGGCGCCGAATACATCACTTCGATGCGTAGATCGATATTCCACTCGGGTTATTAGCAATGGGGTTGTTCTTCCGGGTACAGAGTAGACGATTGCGCCCTCTACCAGTGGAAACGAGAAGTGCAGAGTAGGGATGGAGTAGATCCCTGCAACTCCCTGATTTCCTATTCTTGTTGAATTTGCGAGGTTTTTAGGACCTCGCAATGGATTGTGTTATTCTCGTTACTCTTGTGATATCTTGAGGAGCTCGCAATAGGAATGTCTTTTTCTAGTTATCTGCGTGATATCTTTAGGAGCTCGCAATGGGAATGTCTTATTCTGGCTACATATGTGATATCTTGAGGATCTCACAACAGGAATGTCTTATTCTGGTTATCTTTTGGATATCTTTAGGAGCTTGCAATAGGAATATCTTATTCTTGTTATCTGTTTGATATCTTTAGGAGCTCGCAATAGTTATATCTTATTCTGGTTACATATGTATATCTTGAGGATCTCCTCAATATGAATATCTTATTCTTGTTATACTTGCGATGACTTAAGGAGCTCGCAATAGGAATGTCTTATTCTGGTTATCTGTGTGATATCTTCAGGAGCTCGCAATAGGAATATATTTTTCTGGTTACATATGTGATATCTTGAGGATCTCACAACAGGAATGTCTTTTTCAGGTTATCTGTGGGATATCTTTAGGAGCTCGCAATAGGAAAATCTTATTCTTGTTATCTGTGTGATATCTTTAGGAGCTCGCAATAGGAATACCTTATTCTGATTATCTGTGGGATATCTTTAGGAGCTCGCAATGGGAATGGCTTATTCTGGTTACATATGTGATATCTTGAGGATCTCGCAACAGGATGACTTAGTCTGGTTATCTGTGGGATATCTTCAGGAGCTCGCAATAGGAATATCTTATTCTGGTTATCTGTGTGATATCTCGAGGATCTCACATTGGGAGCTCACATTTTCATCCACATTGTAACCTCTCAGAGACCTCCATTCGAGGTCTGTGTTACCTGGGCAGAAGGTGCCAATATCGGAATATAGGTTATGTTGGTTAAACAAAGAATCTATTTTTATTGTTTTCTTCACATATATCTAACTCTAATCATAAATATATATTGTGAGTAATATTAAAACTATTAAATTACCCCACAGAAACATCATAAAACAGTGAGGCAAAGATACGAGATTTTCCGCCCCATGAGTTATGTCAATTTTGACAGGAGTAAAATGAACTCCGAGTCGAATACTCCGACTTTTCGAACGACAGTCGTAGAGTAAAATTTACTCAACTCTTCCGTTTTCGGACGCAATTTGGTAAATATTACTCTACGGAGTTAATATTCGAACGCAACCCTGGAGTGATCGACCTAATCGTAAGCGTTATTCGATCTTTTAGGTCATTCAGATCAAGGGGTTTAGTTTTGTACACAATGCTCTTCATATATCCCCATAAAAAGAAATCTAATGGGTTAATATTATGGGATCACGCCTGCCAATCCATCGTTCCCCGCCTTCCCATCCACCGAAAATTGCGTCGAGGTACTGGCCGACATTGCGTTTGTAATGTGGTGGTTTTCCATCCTGTTGGAACCGTATCGTATTCTGTGGAACTTGAGGATTTCCTTGATCAGGATATAAATTTTGCAAAGTTGGAACGACATCATTTTGAAGTACTGCTAAATATGTATCGCTATTCAAATTGCCCTCAATGAAAAAGGGGCCTATGATATGGTTTCCTGTCCAAATATTATCCTTTTGAGGGAATTGCGTGTGTTCCTCTCTCATCCAGTGAGGATTTTCGGTAGACCAGTAGCAGCAATTTTGACGATTGTATAGCCGTTGAGAGAAAAAGTGCATGCACTCATCAGAAAACAAAACGTCTACTAATTGGATAATATTGTTATCCAACATATCCATCATTTGTTCACGAAAATAAGTTCTCCTATCAATATCGTCTTCCAAGAGCTACTGGGTAGGTATCATTTTATAAGGATGCATTTAATTTTGTTTCAATATGTTTAGAATCGATTTAAGGCTGACATGAATGTTGTGAAGGCATCTCTACTCGATTTATGTGGATTTTCTTCAAAGTCAATCTTAACATCTAAATTCACAACCTCACACAGTGTACTAGCAGCTGTTTTTTGCGCGTATTTTCTGGGGAACATCGCGTTATCATTTTGCCCAAATGTCTGTAACTTTCGAATTTTTTGACGAAAATGGTCTCAAGCGATTTGGTTCGACTCCCCGATCAAGAATTTGAGGTCAAATTTGATTCTGTCCGGCCGGCCGTTGCCACTATTACTTGAGAACAGAAAGAGCTAGCGGCTTGAAATTTTCAGGGTATGTGGCGCATCCCGATACGAAGGACGAGTTCGTTAATGGGTATAATCAGCCCAATGGTTTCCGAATAATAATTTTGTTTTCAACCAATATGAATCGGATCGAATTTAAACTTGGTGAATAGTGTTAGAATATGAACCTAAGCACGTTTGTGAAATTTGGTGAGAATCTAGTCGCTAGGAAATTTCAAAAAAATTATTAAAAAATATTTTTTATGTCACGATAACCTGAGAACGGAGAGAGATAGCGATTTGAAATTTGCAGATTAGGTTTTGCATCTGAATGCGACATTTGAGTTTGTTTATAAGAGAAATCGGTCAAACAGTTTTGGAGTTATATCCATTTGATATTTGATTGTTATTTCCTCAATAACTCGAGAAATATAGAGCCGATCCAATTCAAGCATGGGTATTAGTTGTAGAATGCCAACGCAAAAGTTCTTGCAAAATTTCGTGAGGATCGTATAACAAGAAAATTTAAAAAAAATCATTGGAAATCATTGAAAAATATTCTATATATCAGAATCTATTCATCCGACATGGCTGAAATCGCTAGAGCCTTCCGAACCCAACTCTACAACCAAGTTCAAAGTTTGAACACGATCGGATCTATATTTTTGGAGATCCCAGCAGCCTTGTGTATTATTATTAAATCAGTAGCTGTATAGATAGATCGTTGGCTCGATAACTCTCGAACGAAAGGAGACAGGAAATTGCAATTTTCAGGGTAGGTTGCGCATCTGAATGGGAGAGTTCAGTTTGCTATTGACCGTAATCGGCCCAACGGTTTCGGAGTTATTTCCATCTGGAATATTATTTCCTCGATAACTCAAAAAATATAGACTCGATCGAATTGAAGCTTGCTAACTAGTTATAGAATATCGACATAAAGACGTGTGTAAAATTACCGTAACGCTAGAAAATTTTAAAAAAAGTTACGAAAAAAAAATTGGTTCAAGCACTGACGTGAAGTCAGGAGCTTTTGCGCGTATGTTCTATTGTCCATTCTCCTGTATTGGACACTCTCAATCGAATTTACCATGGTGAATTATATTGTCCGTTCTCCTGTATTGGACACTCTTAATCGAATTTACCATGGTAAATTTCGATTAAGAGAGTGTCCAAAACAGGATAACGGACAATAGAATTCACCATGGTAAATTCGATTGACTGTCCAATACAGGAGAATGGACAAAAGAACATACGCGCAAAAGCTCCTGACTTTACGTCAGTGCTTGAACCAATTTTTTAATCTGCTTGCTACATAGCCAAACTCGGGAAACTGCTTCTGTATTTTACTTATAGTCTCTTGGATTATAGGCGGCAAATTCGGAAATTTCTCATTAAACAAGCCACTCACTTCTTTCTGTGTTCGGGAGTTTTCTCCGTAATGAATCCTTTGAAAAATTGTTTGTTTGTGCATTTGCGTAATCGAACCTTTATTCAAAATTTAAGTTGATGAAATTCAAGAATAAATTAGACAATTTATAAACTACAACTTATCAGTACAGAACAATTTGCGAAGGCGTTCTAAAGAAACTAACATTGCACAGAAAGTATTTTAAGGGGTTTTCATTGTCCCATCTGGAAAACACAATGTTATGGTTTTTTTTCATTTCCTTGAAGGCAAACAAGTTTAGTATCATTGTAATAAGATTTGGGAATACTATGAATTTCAGTAATCACATGATCTTATTTTTTGCTATTTTGAGTTTTGCAATAAATATGAAAGTGATAACATTTCTGAATAGAGAATGATACGACCTTTCACCCGATGTATCACAAGCCAATACCTATTTGAAAAATTGGGGGTTCTGCCTGTCTTTAGAAGTCTTTTTATGAAGAAGAATGATATTTAAAATGTAAATTTGACGTGCTTCTGGATTTTCCATAAATATGTACAGTAATCAAGATAATGAATTTCAAAATTATTACAAGCTGTTATAAGAATATCATCTTTGATGCAAATAAATCTTTCAACTGATTTCACCTTTGGAGCCACATATATTCGGAGCTGAATCCTAAATACTTGAAAATATTTCAAGAATGAATCGCAATACAAATCATCCCTTCTCATCTTTTGGACCATAAATATCAAGAATCCAATTAAAACTTGTATGAATCGTTTGATAAAACCCATTGTGCATTTTTTATTGTTAATATTCTCAATATTCCCTTCAAACCTGAAGATATCCGTTCCAATTCTTAAAATACGAGTAATATAACATATTTGATTGATTTTGACCCACGAATGGTTTTGAATATCGATACAAATGCATCTAAACTGAACCTGTGTCCATTGTGATGGACACGTTGAAGCTGTTGACATATCGAAAAAATGTTTTCATAAAAATCTTAGAAAATATCAAAGGAACTATGTTCAAATTTTCTAATTTTTCCGACCACTAGAAAACTTGTGTTAATGGAAACTAACTCTGAGTAAATATTCTCTAGTGCAAGAAAATTGCAGGATTAAAAATGTAACATTTTAACTCCATGCTACTTAACTCTGTGCTTTATACTTTAACCCGTATTCCACACAAGTGGGCCGACATAACTGCGTTAACCAACCCCGTTGGGAACCGACATTTGAGACTTTTCGAAAGATTTATTTGTAGTGAATCGGTAAAATATTGTGATAATCTGTAAAATTCTTAAATATTAAAAGTTTCGATTTCCGGGTAAAAATATCGTTCAACTTTCAATCAAACCTAAATATATGAGTCCCAATTCTTCAAAATAGGTCCATAGGTACCATATTTAACCCGGCTTGACGTGCGATAGTCTAGTCTAGTCAATAAGTGCTTTTTAGGTCAAACTTTTTTCGTATTTTCCGAACATTATGATTTTGGTGTCATTCGATTCAGAATGGCATGTAGATAGTTTTTGAGAAAATGCTGAGGTCAGTCGCAAAAATTGCAATAGCTATAAACAATTAAGGAAAAAAAAAAGGGGTTTGGTTTTTGGCCAATATCTCAAAAACAAATTTGAAAAAAGATTTAAAAAGAGGAGGAAACGCACTAAAAATATCCCTACTCGCGGAACTGTAGGACCAATATTTATAATTTTCCCAGAGGGTTGAAAATACGCCCGAAAACAGGTACTCCGGCTTGCGCAAGCCTCGCCCTCTTCGGACCTTTAATGAATAAATATTATTTAAACCTATAAATATGAAAATAAAAATTGAAAAAATACAGGCGCCTGCAGGATAGATCAATGAACACTAATCCGTGGTCCAAAAATTTTCATCGCGATTTTTCAGTTAGTTATCCATTAGTTAATTAACAATTTTTTTGTAGCACGAACATTAACATTGCAAGTGTGATAATTGATTTGAGAATTTTTTCCTTTTGTGGAGCTATTTTGCAAAGGTCTTAGAATAGATTCCCGTTGGAAAAATTAAAAAATTGTTAATTTTCGTTTTGTTATCAACAATTCACTTAGGTGAAAAATTATAAATCTTTAATAAACATTGAAAAGAAGATTTTTTTATAATATTACTATTGATCCGTTTTCTTATGATCGGAAGCTGATCTTTAATAAATTTTATCTTTTATTGTTAAAAAAAGTTTTATAAACAAGTGCGTTGTTTATGAGATAATTCAATTTTTTTTATAACATAATCCTTGATGATAATTATTATTTAAAAAAATCCGTTTTATATGAACTTTAACATTGCAAGTGCGATAATTTTTAAACTATTAATAGGTCTCATGCATGAATTTTTTTATTATTGGAATCGATTATTATATTCATAAGAATACTGTAAAAGTTCAACCACCGTCAAAAATTCCAATTTTTAACGAGAAAACGATCATTCAAATTTGGTTGCAAGTAATGCCTGATCAAACGATCGAAACTTGGCGCCAGTCCGTGAGGTAACGCGTCATATCTACTCTCACTCTCTTCTCTTGTCCGTTTCACTCTTTATTCCAAGTATAACACAGCTCCCGATAAAGCGCTCGAAGTCACCATTGGCTGTAGCAAGCAGATGGTAAATTTGGATTACGTCATCCGTCATAGCAACGATTCAGAAGCGTTTCACCTCATTTGAAATTGCTTCCGATTTTTAATACCGAAATATTCAAATTTTATAAATTGTGATAGTGTATGAAGGCATACATGGTGATCTGGTATTGAAGTAGTTTCAGAAATACATAAACATATGGTATTTCGTGTTACATGCAAGAGACCCATTTGAATATTTTTTTTATTTTCGTGGAGCTATTTTTCATTGGTCTTAGAATAGATTCCCGGTGAAAAAATTCAACAATTGTTGATATTCGTTTTGTTATTAACAATTTACCCAAGTGAAAAATTATAAAGCTTCATTAAACATTGAAAAAACACTCTGTTTTCTTATGATCATTAGCTACTTAAAAATTATCTTCAATAACTTTTATCTCCTATCGTTTAAAAAATGTTCATAAATATGTGCGTTGTTTATGAGAAAATTTAAAAATTGAACATAATCCTTGGTGATAATTATGATTTAAACAAAAAAACCGTTTAATTTTTATGGCTAGAATTGGAAGATATGACCGTAGACGATGTTTATTTCCAACAAGACGGCGCTACGTGCTATACAATTGGCGAAACTATCTTTTGCGAGAAAAGTTTACAGGCCGAGTGATATCTTGAACGCCTCTGGAACTTTTTATTTGGGAAAGTGTGGGAAATAAGGTTTATGCCGATGCTCCCTTGTAAATTCAAGAACTGAAGTGAAAGGAAGATTCATGCCGTTTTCGACAAAATAGAGCCCCGAATGTGCGGAAATCTGATGGATAATTTCATCAAAAGAGCATGATCCTGCAAACGCAGCCGTGGAAGCCATTTAGCTGATTTTGTACCTACTTAATTATTAATGACAAACCTTCCTCTATTGAAAGAAACAAAAATTGAATTATTTTTCACAGAAAACCCCGTTTTTCCCATGAATCAAAATGAAACTAATCTAATTGGAATACCCTCTACTTTCCAATAATAAATCTTACTTATAGAACAGAAAATTGTCGTTACTAGTCTAGTCAGCAAGTGCTTTTTAAGTCAAAATGTTTGCGTATTCTCCGAAAATTAGGATTGCGGTGTTATTCGATTCGGAATGGCACGTAGATAGTTTTTGAGAAAATGCTAAGGCCGCTCGTAAAAATTGCAATAGAGAAACAAACAAATGAGTGAAAAAAAAGACGGAGGTTTAGGTTTTCACCAATATCTCAAAAACTATTCGAGGTAATTCAAATTTGAAAAAAGATTCAAATAGAGGAAGAAATTTCCTAAAAACACGTGAAAATTGCTGGAACTGTAGGACCAATATTTATAATTTTCCTAGAGGGTTGAAAATACTCCCGAAAACGGGTACTCTGGCTTGCGCAAGCCTTCGTACCTTTGATGAATAAATATTATTTGATCTTATTAAATATGAAAATAAAAAATTGAAAAAATTCAGGCGTCTGCAGGAAGAATCAATGAACAATAATCCGTGTTTATCACGATTTTTCAATTAGCTATCCATCAGTTTATTAACAATTTTTTGTAGCATGAACATTAACATTACACGTGCGCTAATTGTTAAACTATTAATCTGAGAATCGTTTCCTTTCGTGGAGCTATATTTCAAAGGTCTTAGAATAGATTCCTATGAGAAAATTTTAAAAATTGTTAGTTTTCGTTTTGTTATAAATAATTTACTTAAGTGAAAAATTATAAAGCTTCAATTTATAATATTACTATTGATCCGTTTTCTTATGATCCGAAACTACTCAAAAATGATTTTCGATAATTATTATCTCCTATTGTTTAAAAAATTGTTATAAACCAATGCGCTGTTTATGAGATAATTTAAAATTTTCTCTTGAAACATAATTGAAGCTTCATAATTTTTCACTTAAGTTAATTTTTAATAACAAAACGAAAATTGATAATTTTCCAACGGTAATCTATTCCAAGACCTTTGAAAAATAGCTCCACGAAAAGAAAAAATTCTCAGATTAATAGTTTAACAATTATCGGACTTGCAATGTTAATGTTCGTGCTACGACAAATTCCGCCGTATTCACAAAGCATTCAATCTCCGTTAAGTCCTAACTGAGGTCCTCAGTTAAGGATAAATTGGGGATAATAAGGAATAAAGGTGGTAAAACAGGCCTGTTTCACCACCGTTAAATACGTTAACTGAGGTTGCGATTCAAATTATCCTTAACTGAGGACCTCAGTTAGGACAAACACTTAACAATGCTTTGTGAATACGGCGGATTGTTAATTAACTAATGGATAACTGTTTGAAAAGTAGCGATAAACATTTTTGGACCACGGATTATTGTTCATTGATCTATCCTGCAGACGCCTGAATTTTTTCAAGTTTTGGCGCTCTAGTTCCTCGGAACTGAGTGCTTATCAATTTGCCCAAATGTCTGTAATTTTCGAATATTTCGATGAAAATGGTCTTAAACGATTTGGTTCGACTCACTGATCAAGAATCCGTGGTCGAAATTCATTCTGTCCGGCCGGCCGGTCCGGCCGGCCGGCCGTAGGCACGATAACTCTCGAACTGAATGAGCTAGAGAGTTGAAATTTTCAGAGAAGGTTTGGGGGATAAATATCTCGGCTAAGTTATTGGGCAAAATCGAACAGATGGTTTCGGAGTAACAAAAAAAAAATTTTTTTTTTACAAAACAAATTCCAAATTAATTTTTTTTTAATAAGCAGTTTTATCATAAGAATCCATTCATATCATTTTTAACTCTAACAAGCTAATACTTTCGGAGAGATGATTTTTCAAAATTTCAATGTAAATCGTATTTCACAGATTGATATAATTATTCTATGTATGAATTGACATAATGTCAACTTGACAGAAGGGAATATTGTAACTTCAAAAATATTGGGGTTGAAATACTCGTATTTTAGCGATGCAACGGGGACCTCACCCGAAAATGATTGAAAATATTACGTAAATATTGAAAGCATAATTCTGTAGTTCGAGAGAGGAGAAAATTTGGCGAACGTAGATCAGGAAATTTTTGATCGATTACAAGGTAATTTTTTATTATTACTTATCTTCTTTCATACATGTTTTATGGAATACCTACTATTTGTAGGTACTTTAAACCTGTTTTGGGCAATTGTATACGAAACTTGTTTTTTTGACGCTCTAGTTCCTCGGAACAGAGTGCTTATCAATTTGCCCAAGTGTCTGTAATTTTAGAGTTACATATACCCATCTGGAATATTATTTTTTCTATTTCAGTATCGTAAATAGTCCATTCCAGCACTGAAAACAGTGCTGGAATGAACTCACTCCCAGCATGTTGTTTGCCACTCTCGTCTTGGCCCAGCTTCTCGAACGCCCAGACCTATAGTCATAGCTTTCTCTAGTTCCATTTTCGTTCGTAAAATACTGCAAAATAAAGCAATTCTTGCCAAATCCCCGCTTTTCCGAAAAATAAAGATTTCGGATGATTTAACTCCAAGTCAATTGAACACACTGAGGCAAGCCCGGGATGAGCTGAGGCGTCGTGAATTGAGTGGGGAGAAAGGCTTGACCATTAAGTTCATAAAGGGTGTCCCGAGGGTGGTTAGTGTTCCCACTGCCTCGACCTCAAAAAACTGAATTTTTCTTCTTTTTCTCAGTGGACTGTACTTTACATCAATGCCCGTTCAATCAAGAATAAGTTCGATGAATTATGCGTAAATGTGGGTCTCCTGAGGCCTGACATCGTTTGCATCACTGAAACTTGGCTGCATGATGCTCTTCCTGATCAGTTATACAATATCAAGGGATTTTCCCTGTTTCGATGTGACAGTCCTCTCAATGTTGGTTTTGATGGTGTGTGTATATACATAAGTGATGGCATCTCTGGGTCTTTTAATGTTGAGACATTTTCTTATGACATGCCTCATATTGATAATCTATTCGTGAGGTTGGCCTCGCCCACCTTCTCCATCTGTGTTGGCTGTATCTATAGGCCCCATCCGTCTCCGTCAGATGAATTGCTTCTGGACCACATACGTTCCGTGTCCGAAGCCTACCCTAACGTCTTCATTGCTGGTGATTTCAACTTTAGTGGAATAAAGTGGCCAATACGTACCCTCCCCTCCCTGAATACTGTGGCCGGTCGTTTTGTCAGCTTGCTTGATGAAACTGGCCTCCAACAAATCGTTGATAGACCTACTCGTATCGTGCATGGCCAGACTCCTTCTACACTCGATCTTCTGCTGACTAGTGACGCGGAGTTGGTTTCTGGGACGGAGTACATCGATCCTCTCGGTCGGTCTGATCACAGGATGATTGTTTCCACTCTTCAGTTTTCCTCATCCACTGAAAGCAAAACTACGAGAAAACCAATTTCAATAATTGATTTCAATTCTCTTAATCGTCATCTTTCTGGTATCGACTGGTCCCACATGTTGGGTGGATTGGATGTGGACGGTGCCTGGGAACGTTTCTGTTCTTGCCTCAAAGAGTCCGTATCACGTTTCACTGGAAATAAATTTATCAGCTCTGTGGCATCTAGACCTTGGTTGACTGATGAGATTTTCTCCATGCTGCGTCGAAAGAGAAAGTTGTGGCAGTGTTATCTTCGTGATGGGTCGCAGCAGAGTTACAGCATTCATCGCCGCTACTCTAATGCTCTAAATCTGAGAATCAGAAATGCTAGAAAGGTGTTTTATGATTCCTTAGCGAAACCTTATAGCAGAAAGAGGTTCTACAAGTATATCCGAAACTCACTGAGTTCGAAGGTATCAGTCCCACTGGTTAGAAATGAAGCGGGTGACCTGTGTTCTGATGGTTCCGAGTGTGCTGCTGTTTTTTCTGACGCCTTCTCTGATTCTTTTTCTGATGAGCCTTGTGATCCTATGCCGACAATTTCTGCCCCACGTTCAGCCAATTCACTAGATAACCTCGATGTTCGAGAGGAGGAGATTTTGGGTATTCTTTCCAAGTTAGACCAGTCTACTGCACCAGGCTTGGATAATATCTCAGCACGAATTCTGAAAAGGTGCTCTACAAGTCTGTCATTCCCCATAACCATGATCATCAGGTTATCATTTCATACCTGTCAGCTGCCATCTGCTTGGAAGATGTCTAGAGTTACTCCGGTTTTCAAGAAAGGGGACAAGCTGTGTCCCAGCAATTACCGCCCTATTAGTTTACTCCCTTTAATTTCCAAGATTGCTGAGAAGGTTGTGTCTGATAGACTGCTTAAATTTTTTATTGAAAATGATATAATCCCCGAACAACAGCATGGTTTTCTGCCGGGACGTTCTGTTATCACATGTCTTCTGCAAGGTCTCCAGCATTGGACCAAGTCTATCGACTGTGGTATACCTGTTGATGTGATCTATCTGGACCTCTCGCGAGCCTTCGATCGTGTTCCTTTTTGTCGTTTGCTGTTCAGGCTTGAGCATCTTGGTGTGAGGGGTAGCGTCTTGGACTGGGTGCGTTCTTTCGTTGTTGATAGGTATTTCTCAGTGAAGGTTGGTGACTCATTATCTGACTTCAAACCCGTTATCGGTGGGGTACCGCAGGGTTCTGTTTTGGGTCCCATCCTGTTTTTGGCGTACGTATCAGACCTGCCCCGTTTATTCTCGTCCTTTTCGTCCCAGTATGCTGATGATGTCAAGCTCTTTTATGATGTTCGCTTTCCTCATGTTCTGCAATGTGACCTGAACAGAATGAGCCAATGGTGCCAGGAGTGGCTTCTTCCTATGAACGTGGACAAGTGTAGGGTCGTTCACCTTGGAAGTCACAATCCACGTAGCCAGTATCTGATCGATGGCAGACCTCTGGTGTCCACTACAAAGCACTCCGATCTCGGGCTGGTGATAACTGAGGATCTATCTTGGTCAGCCCATGTGAGCAGTATATCATCCAAATGTAATAGGATTTTGTACTTGATACGAAAAGTTTTTCCTAGATGCTCAGTCGAAACGTGCAGGCAGCTTTACATTACCTATGTTCGACCAATTCTGGAATTTGCTGGCCCTGCATGGTTCCCTTACCTGGTCGCTGACCAGCAACGTTTGGAGGGTGTGCAGCGTTCTGCAACGAGGATTCCGTTCGGGAGGGTTCGCCCATCATATGAAGATAGAATCAAAATGTTTGATCTGGACTTATTTAGTGATCGTAGAATGCGTGGCGATCTCATAGTGACTTACCGGATAATGCATGGTTTCATTGGCGGCAATCTGGACAATATTTTCGCGCTAAATAGAAATCACCTACGTGGCCACCAATACAAACTTTATCGTGAATTCTTCCATTGTCGTGCGAGACAGTTTTTCCTGCCGAATCGCGTGTTCACGAAGTGGTATTCTCTTCCAGAGAGTGTGGTTTGTGCTGGGAGTGTGAATTCCTTTAAGAACAGATTAGACGCATTAACAATTTGAGTTGAATATTTTTTTCTTTTTTGTTTTTTTTTCATGGCAATGTTTTTTTTTCTGCATGTTTCTGAAGTGTCAATTAATTTTTATTTCTGTTTGAGATTTATAGGCAATAGCCTCTTCTCTTAATCATTTATAATAATAATAATAATAATAATTATTTCTAGTTATATTTTTCGTTTTGTGGTAGTCAGCACTGACCACCGATCCTATCAAATTTCAACACACGTCAATTGACAATACAATATAATCTGGATATAGTGAAATAATTGTTGAGGAAAAGCTTCAATTTCATTAAAATATATGGTTCTAGAGATTTCCTTCTTGCTAATTTTGAATAATTCATGCTATTAGGAAACTGTTTTAAATATGATCTCCATGCCCTGCGTACGTTTCAAATTCAAATTCCGTAATCTGTCAACTTTCGTAACAGTCACACCAACTACCAAGATACAATACAAAAGTCACTAGGATGTATAATCCGAATTTGTCATTAAATTTCAACAGTATTTTACAAAACTTGCCTGAAATAGAGAAAATATCGTCTAATACTCGTTGCAGAAGGCATTTCCAACACTCATGCGTTCGAAAACTCGCTCCTTCGTCGTTCGTTTTCGAATTTCGCATTCGTGTTTTAATAGGAGCCCATTCTCCAACTTGTTTTAGAATATACTATTCTCGATAACTCAAAAAATACAGATGTGATCGAATTGAAACTTGGTAACTAGATGTAGAATACCGGCATAAAGATGTAGGTATGTGATTTTATGGCGTGTGAGGATGGTATCACTAGAAAATTTCAAAAACATTATGAAAAAATATTATGTATCTCACGATAACTTGAGAACGGAAACAGATAGCGACTTGCAATTTTCAGGGTAGGTTGCGCATCCGAATACGATATTTAAGTTCTGTAATAGGCATAATCGGTCAAACGGTTTTGGAATTATACCTATCTGAAATTTTGTTGTTTATCGGATATACAAATCCGATCTAATTAACACTGGCAATTACTTGTAGAATGCCGACGATTTAAATTTCGCGAAAATTCGTGAATACCTATCCCATCCTGAAATTACTTGAGACGTAAGTTTTTTCTTATAGGTATAATGGATATTGAACGAGTTTCAATTCCGATAGAATAGGTACATAATATGTCAGAATTAAAAGTTCTATCATATTAGACGATTCTCTCATTACTCAAGTAGGTATGCCATTAAAATTACATGTTATAAAACGGTAAATTCAATTAAGAGCGTCCAATAGAGGTGAATAAAACATTATAAAAGTAATTTTGTCAGCTGAAACTCCGCAAATAACTTCGAGCCACCATTTTACGATCGAGTACCGTATTTTAGCTCGATTGACTTTCTATGAGGCGTGAATAGACAATTGAACATGCGCGCCAAAGCTCCTGACTTCACGTCTTCCCCAGTAGCTCAACTTTCCACGCACCGTTCATCCACTTTCTCAATCGCCCCTGTATTTTCAAGATCCTTTCATTAATTTCATCAACATGATTATGATTCACGATTCAAGATCAAAACAAATCATTAATAGTTTCCATTAAATTTTGCACGCTCCAAGAGGTCACTATTGGTCACCTTAATGCCACAATTATACGGAATCCCATATACATATGTGCTTTCGGAATTTCAAGCAAAATATTCCGCGAAATAATTCAACATTTTTTTCTAGACATGTGATTCTGACGAACTTTCGTACAAGTCTTCGCGTCGGTCTTTTGCAACAAACTACCGAGTTTCAATCAGATCAGTATTTGTAGATCAACAATTTGTTTTAATGTTATTTAATTGTTGAATTTCAGATAGATCGAATGAGTAATTTCGGAAATATTGGGAAAAATAGTCTCAACTCAAAATGGCCATAACTCCGAAACCACTATGCGGATTTCGCCCATTAACAAGTTATCGTGCTTACGACAGAATTGGATTTGACAAACATTCCAAAAATACCGACATCTGGGCAAAATGATAGCACGCATTTCTTAGCGGAATAGCAACAAGATCTGAGCATTCTGCCAATAGTCTCGTAGAATGATTTGTTAATTCGATTTGTGAAATCTATGCACAAGAAATATGTACAGAATTACGAACTCATTCCACGAAATCCTATTGGCAGAACGCTAGGATCTTGTTGGTTTCACAGAGGTGTATTTCAGCCAACAACAATCATTTGAGCTTTGAATCTACCCCGTAAATTATCAGTGCAATTTTTCATCCGTTTGAGTCTATTTTTGGTTCAAATTTCACAAAAATACGGACATTTGCACGAAATTGCAGATATTTGGGCAAAATGGCAGCACCCTGGCACGAGCAGTGAAACAGTGAAATATCATTCCTCCTTTATTGATCCTCGTGTACTATCGCATCATCTGAGATTCCTAAATATACCGTTATACACACAGGTCGTATTGTGTAATATTCGCTTTTCGAGAGAATACATTTAAATCAATTTCACGAGTAAAAGTAGCAGTTGAAATAGGTAAATTTTGCCGAGAATTTGTCTTATGCTGGTAAGTTAATACCTTCAAAAATTATTAAAGTAACAACTTGGCTTTAGTTTCACAATATAATAATATGTTGTTGACATAGGAATATGTTTCGGGTTTTATACCATTGTCAAAACTGAGTAGAACACATATATTATTAGGAATGACATTTAAGTATGTATCTACATCTACATACCGATGAAAGGAGTGATGTTAGGTGAAATTCTTAGTGATCATTAGTTAAAAGCAGGGTTGGGCTAATTTTGATTTGAAATAAATCGAGAATAGTACGGACTTGAAGTCAGGAGCTTTCGCGCGAATATTCTATTATCTATTCACGCCTAACACATCCTCACAAAATACAAAATGCATTGGACATCAACTGAATTCAAATTTTGAAATAAAATAATTCCAAAAATACGAAGGAGCTCCTTCGTTCGTCATTCGAGGGAATATCATAGACAAAGGACTATTTGTTGATGGTTAAATTCGACGAATATTTCACCATGTGCCTTTTACGTTAATATAATTCTGAGAATAATACTGTAGTTTTTGACACGAGACTGTACAGTTAATTTCAAAGATATATCATTACGAATATGAAATTGAATATCACCAATATTCCTTTTTGATATCAGGTTTTCTTGGCCTTAAAAGTCAGCTCAAAATGGAGAATAATCCCGCAAAAACAAGTTGGGCCCATGGTGTGAATGATAAGGCTTTCTTGAAGACTTCTTTAATGAGTAAGTTTCCCTACCAAACACAAACCTTCGAAGCAACACCCAATCCTCAATCGTTCCACAACAAACGTTTTCATACAAACTTATTCATTTTCAGATGATGTAGACATGCTGGAGGCAGATATACTGATGGGCAGGCTGGCATCTGGGAAGGAAATTGAACTCCCCATCATGGCTCATCCACCCAAACAAATTTCTGACCTGTCCTTGATCGAGTTTATAACAATCGTCGATGAATGGAATGCCATGAATCCCTTCAAGAAGGGTATCAAGTTAGATTTCAAATCTATTGATGCCTTCGAAGTAGCAATAAGCGATCCATTTTTCATCAAAACCACTTCTGAGGTGAATTGAGAATAGATACTATTATAAATCTGAAAGTAAGTGTGTTTGTTCCCCCACTTGTCTGTCCAGTTTTTCTGTTGGATTTTGGCCAGCTCTCCAGCCTCAATATATATGTATCTTGTATTAGTCCACGAAGTTTGAAATATCAGGATGAAACAAATCTGCATTTGCGTGAGTGCTATAAACATAATTATGATTATACTGACCCTCCTAAGTCTTTTCCAAGGAGATCCCTCAGAAAACTCCTAGGAGCTTGTGCTACTAAGGAGTCAGTTGTGTTCTCGGTCAACTTTGTTACTCTATCCTTATTTCAGCTTGGACAGAGCACTGTTAATTTTTTACCCGACTGTGAATGGTGTCCACTACCCTCTGAGTAGATATCCGGATCGCTCTATCCACTGAACACTCATCATACCATTCAAATTTGCCAACGTGAACACGCGCGCCAAAGAGTACTACTTCACTTCAGTGCTTTTTTATATTTTTGCGTGTATGTTCTGGGGAACATCGCGTTATCATTTTGCCCAAATGTCTGTAACGCCGATGAAGAATTCAAGGTCAAATTGGTGGTACCGGCCGTTGCCACGATAACTTGAGAACGGAAAGAGCTAGCGACTTGAAATTTTCAGGTTAGGTTGTGCATCTGAATTCTGAATGCGACATTTTAGTTTGTTCATAACATAAGCACAATCGGTCACACGGTTTTGGAGTGTTAGCCATCTGAAATTTCCTCAATAACTCGAAAAATATTGAACTGATCCAATTCAAACGTGGTTATATTAGTTGAAGAATGCCAACTCGAAAGTTCTTGTTAAATTTAGTGAGGATCGTATCAGTAAAAAAATTTTAAAAAATCATTGAAAAAAATTCTAGATATCAGAAACTATTCATCCGACATGGCTGAAATTTTGCGAGAGCCTTTCAAAACATAACTCTACTACCAAGTTCCAAGTTTGAACACGATCGGATCTATATTGTTGGAGATCCGAGCAGCCTTGTGTGAGTTCAGTAGCTGGATAGATGACCGTTACCTCGATAACTCTTGAACGAAAGGAGATAGGAACTTGCAAATTTTAGGGTTGGACGCTCTCAATCGAATTTACCATAGTGAATTCTATTGTCCGTTCTACTGTATTGGATACTCTAAATCCAAATTGACCATGGTAAATTCGATTAAGAGTGTCCAATACAGGAGAACGGACAATAGAATTCACCATGGTAAATTCGATTGAGAGTGTCAATACATCAGGAGAAGGGACAATAGAACATACGCGCAAAAGTTCCTGACTTCACGTCAGTGCTTGAACCAATTATTTCAAGTTTCTTTGAAAAATCTGGCTATTAATACAGTCTTTCTATTAGTTTTACCGTAGATCGAAATAACAAAAATGCGGTTATTGCTCGTTCTTCAAATCCGAATGCAATTTAATATAGATATAGTTATTTACAACTCGGCCTTGAAATTTCTTTTAAAACCTCACAATATCGACTCAGCACCAAATCCTTGACCACTAGATGTAAACCCCTTCCAACATAAGCCATACAACCAAAAAAGAGCCATATGCCTCCTCTGCGCATGCACAATCTACTCGTTGATTAAAGTCATAGACAAGGATTATGGTAGCTTAAAGTCCTCTCAAAATCACACACCTCCCACATGACACAAAACTCCGATTCTGCAGCACCAGTAGTTCAGGAGATATCGCATTTTGAATCCATGCAAGCATGCACGGACGTACGGTAACCAGGGGATTCTTTGGAGGATAGCATCCTCCACCTCAAAACCACAATCCACGCTTTCAGACGAAAACTTCAACAGTTAAATCACTTCTCCTTTGCGCATGCGCATCAGAGGCAGCATGCAATTCAAAAAAATTGTTGCTAATTTCCAACACTCTAACTCACTCCGTTCGAGAGTTATCGTGCTTACGGCCGGACGGACAAAATTGAATTTGACACTGGATTATTCATCAGTGAGACGAACTCAATCGTTTGAGACCATTTTCGGCAAACAATTGGGAAAATACAAACATACAAGAAGAAAGTAGGCTGCAACCAATATTTATAATAGTTGCATTTAAATAGTATCTCACATTTATGCACATGATCCCATCGAAAATAATCGTATATCCCGATTATGAATATTGAGTTACTGCAGTCCTCGTTCGACGTGTCGAATGTCGAAATAATCAAAATAGGTGATGTCAGGGTCGATGTGATACTATTCAAGCGTGGTTCACAATATCTACTACCTATGTATTATTCATTCAAGTTATAGATGAATTAAAATTTACGCTATTGAACAATTACAGGCCGATTATCCAGTGTGGTTGAACGCTGACATCCTTAAAGGTCCACACTCTCCGCCACATGTTGAACCTGTTGATGCATCTCGTTTCCTCAAAGGAGCCAAATTAATCCCAAATGCTGTGATATCTCTGGGTTGGACCACCAACTTTAACAAAACTCATCATTCCGGATACACCTTTTCCAATGTAGAAGAAATCTTATACACCATAAAACAGAATGAAATAATTCAACCCATAACCTTCGCTGTACGTGCTGGTTTGGTAGCTGAATCCCAAGACCAGATGACCTTACTGTTGAGAAACAACAACCATACCCTCACCATTTGGTCTGGGATTTTGGACGAAGGATTCAATATTGCACATTTGAATAAAGTATTGGACAATATTGAGAAAGGTAGGGTTTATGTGGATGTTCCCGAAAGCTTGAGGAATCAACTGAATATAGTTAATGGTACAAATAGTATTCCGTTATAGCTTTCAAGTTCAGTTCACCATCATTTCTTGAGGTGTTAAGATAGAACATTAGATTGGCAACTAAACATAAAACATTTTGGAGCAAGTTCTATAAGTATAATAAGCTGACACCAGTTCAATACCTATACTGCTTGAGATTGGTAACCTACAATTACTTATTTCTTCAAAAGTTGAATA
This sequence comes from Halyzia sedecimguttata, assembly GCA_937662695.2. Lineage (NCBI taxonomy): Eukaryota > Metazoa > Arthropoda > Insecta > Coleoptera > Coccinellidae > Halyzia > Halyzia sedecimguttata. The sequence continues at coordinate 48,515,440 of OW569415.2, forward strand.
TGAATTGCTGGCTCAACTCGGATTCATACATTTAAGGTTTTTCTCTCAACAGATTCATTGTTGAATATGGAAAAAGCTTCTAAAAATCTTCCTTCTTTGTTGATATAATGTTGTCGCAGAATGTACTTATATACTTATATTAAGATTTAAAACATTCAACAAATCTCATACTTTTCGATTTTCAACAAACCCTCTTGTATATCTATCTCTCTCCATAGAATGCTGTATATGGTATATGGAGAATATTGAGTAATAGGTGAAAACTATCAAGAAGCCAATTTTTAGTATTTACATCAATATAATAATATCACCCATTATTGTGTAATAATTAACATCAAAGTGACAAAAGATACAAGCAACAACAAAAATTTATAATTCTATATAGAATTATAAATTTCTCAACTCAATATTGAGTTGAGAATTTATTATTTCTATTTCAAGTACTTAAAAATTAATTAAAATCGCTAGAAAAGCTTGAGATTTGGAAATGTTTCGAGTTTAGAGTATTTTTATGAAAAACTCCCGCAAAAGTGTTGTTTCATTTCATTATTCACGTTGAATTAGAAACAAAGAAAATAACCTCATTACCTCAAAAGGTAAATTAATATTAAGGTATATTTGAAGTGTATTTCAAAGTGTAGAAAAAATACCTGTTATAATTTATGTAGTTTATATGTATTCTACTATGTAGAATCTATTTATTTGAATATATATTACCTGTGAATAAATCTTTTTTGTTGTTGAATATTTCATTAATGTCCGATGCGTATAGCTTGAAACCTTTCATTATTCTTTAAGAAGGGCCTCAACGGTAAACGAAAGATGTTTAATGGTGCAAGTCTCCTTCAAAAAATGTGCTCTTTATTACAGTGACTATATTCACATGGGAATATAGTCACTGTACCCTGTATTAGCGCTGTGCCGCCCTGTATTAGCTTTCAATCCTAACAAGGACATACCCAGGGGGGGTTCAACTCTCGAATGAAATTACTTAGTTTCCTATCCTATCACTATATTTTATTAATAGCCAAAGAGCCCACGACGGCCAGACCTTCGTTATTTTATAAAAGCTGAAAATTTTTATGTGTATGCCCCCTATATACAAGTAAGAACGGCCAGCGACTATAGAGTTTGGGTTGTTGTTACTTTGGCAGGTAACAGGTAGTAAAGGTGTAAAAAATAGTACCTACCTTACTTTCGTTAAAGTATAAAGCTCAATGTTTTCATATTTTCTTCGGGATAACGTTAGAAATCTCATCATCCATTGCCGGACACTTGTGACGGTTGGTACCCCCTGCCAGACAATCCTAAACTTTAATAAATTATACATAATTATACTTTCGTCATAGTATAAAAGCTGAATTTTATATATGTTACTTGGGGACCTATACAAAAATGTTACCTCAATAGCCGGACAGTTTTAATGGTTTTTACATCTTGCCAGACATATTGAAAGTCCGCTGTAGGTGCGAGCGGGAATGCTTAGTCGATTGCGCTGGGACCACACTAGCGCGAAATAGTACCTTACTTTCGTTAAAGTATAAAGCTCAATTTTTTCATATTTTCCCTGGATAACGTTAGAAATCTCATTATCCATTGCCGGACACTTGTGACGGTTGCTACCCCCTGCCATCAGACAACCCTAAACTTTAATAAATTATACATAATTATATTTTCGTCATAGTATAAAAGCTGAAATTTATATATTTTAATTGTGGACCAATAAAAAAATGTTACTTCAATAGCCGGACAGTTTTAATGGTTTTTACATCTTGCCAGATACATTGAAACTTCAAGCGGGTGTGCATAAGATAGGGCGCTTAGTCGATTGCGATAGTTTTTACTGCTCATCAATTAGTGATGTATTGAAAACATCGCAATTTTTTTTGTCTACATTAGCAGTCAACGTGACGTGAAGATTATTCTTGCGAAGTGAAATGGAGGAGCAGTGGCGTTATATTACCTATATCGGTGAAAAATGATCTACTACAAGTCGTAAGATTCCTCCGAAATCAAACTTGCGCTACTGAACTGAACTCTGAAGTCGAATATTGTATCATAAAAAACCCTTTGATGCGTGTCAGTTTACCGACAGCCCAGAAAAGCATATCCGTCTTCACCAGAATACATCGCAATTCGACCAAGTACTGGGGGTCTATATTCTCGACCATTCGCCATTTTAACGATCGGTCGCATATGCTATATATTAGAGATGCGCACGATCGTGCAAATTGCGAATGGTCAGGAATAATAATAATAATAAATTCTTTATTTCAAATAAAAGTGTACAACTGTGTCGTTAACAAATTGACCACCTTGAAATGAAACAGTGTCTCACTCAACAAGACTGCCCCAGAAGAGGTCACAAAAAAAGAAATCATTCTGTTGTCCCCAGACTTGTCTGGAAAACGTGAATATTCGCGGAATTGCGCTAGTGTGGTCCCAGCGCAATCGACTAAGCACTTCCGCTCGCACCTACATCAGCGGACTTTCAAATATGTCTGGCAAGATGTAAAAACCATCAAAACTGTCTGGCTATTGAGGTAACATTTTTTCATAGGATCCCAAGTAACATTCAGCTTTTATACTATGACGAAAGTAGAATTATGTATAATTTATTAAAGTTTAGGGTTGTCTGGCAGGGGATAGCAACCATCACAAGTGTCTGGCAATGGATGATGAGATTTCTAACGTTATCCCGAAGAAAATATGAAGAAATTGAGCTTTATACTTCTAAGGAAGTAAGGTACTATTTTTTTACACCTTTACTACCTGTTACCTGCCCAAGTAACCACAACCCAAACTCTATAGTCGCTGGCCGTTCTTACCTGTATAGGGGGCATGCACATACAAATTTTCAGCTTTTATAAAATAACGAAGGTCTGGCGGTCGTGGGCTCTTTGGCTATTAATAAAATATAGTGATAGGATAGGAAACTAAGTTTTCCTGTCCGGTTATTCAGGTACTTTTATTATTTTTTCAAATGAACCATCTCAAAGTAACGGACTACTCTATACATTATCTGACATTAAAATTTCAACACTTGATTCTTGATATCCGTACAAGGAAATAGCATAACTGAATCTTCCAACCAGTTTATATACGTGAAATATTTCCTTAGTATCAACAGAGGAAAAATTTTCTTCAACAGTCGCCAGGTCTTTGGAATTGTTGAATTCACATATCTTCTCAAATTCCTTATTTTTCCTAAGGGAATTCACAATATGAAAAATACGTAATTACTAGAGATGTGCCGGATCATTGAATGTATGAATCCGCGGATGCGGATACGGAACACCAGTTTCTAGATCCGCGAATACGATTACGGATACGGATCTAGACTCTCTTACGCATTCGATCTCTGTTTTTAAAGTTTAATTTACCATTGCTGAATTTCGATTACGGTTTATAATATTTTTGAGTGGCTGTAGTTATGTGTGATATTTTGTCCATATAACGATAACTTACTATGCAGATTGAATGCTGTTAAGTTAGAGAATTTGATATTTGTTATTATTCAAAATATCAGAGATAGCATTGAGTTTTGATCTAATTAGGAAGACTTCCAAGTAGTCATATTCTCATGACTACCAGAGAAGGTAGAAATATTGTTTATTTATTTGATCTTTACAATTCAAATGTGCAAAATATAAGTAAGTATTCTTTGAAAATAAAACATTTTGAATAGTATTTCGTTGCTAGATATTCACCCTCACTCACAATTTCGAAAGTCTAATAACATATAAAACTTAATCAGATCCGTTCGAGTTCCGCCAAAAAATTGGCGGATACAGATCTTTGTTTTGCTTCGGATATAGGCGAATACGGATATCCGGAACATCACTAGTAATTACTACGACTTCTATGTAGAGAGGATATCTTGTCTATGAGAGAGGACAACCTTGCGTAGTTATCCAACAGGAAAATGAGCATAACCCCAACATTTTAAAAATATTCATGTTGAAATGTGTCAAAATTTCAGCAATAAGTTTGCTAGATAGTTCATTCAGACTTCAAACCTACCCAGCAAATTTGAATTCTCTCAGTTCAGTGCTTCAGTTATAATTATTATTGTTTACAAACAGAAATAATTGAATTTTATTATGTATTTTTAATCGGTCAAATAGAATCGTTTAAAACCATTTTCGGCTCAAAATTCGAAATTTGCAGACATTCGGACACAATTATAGTACCCTTGAACGAGCGCGCAAAAATATATTATTGTACAAGCGTGCTCAGACGGCATCAGTGCTTTTATATTTTTTTATTTCCAACGCAGGGAAGGGGTATGTGAATTTTGGGTGTGAGCGACCAATGATAAAACTGACAAGGGAATCCTGAATTATTAATTTGGCATGAAAAACATATAAAAATTTAAGATAAGGTTTATTAAAGCCAAAGTAAAGATCCAAGTTACCAAGATAAAATTTTGAATTATGAAAATGCAAAATAATCTTGAAAAACACCAAGATCGAGGTCTACTTCCAAAATTTCGCTTCCACAGCAAAATACTCAAAAAAATTGAAAATAAATAAGATACTATAATTTACAATATAAAGAAATTAAAATAAAATGGATACATAAAATGGCTAGTTAACATCGATAGGTATTATATACATCATCTTCTTAAAAACTCTTAGCATTAGTTATATTTTGTAATTCAATAATTTCTACACTTTTCGTTATCATTAATCTATCTCGAAAAATTAACATAGAATACCGCTTCCTGGAAGGTTTAATGAAAATAACTAGTAGTTTGGCAGTTTATGTCTGCTAAATAATGAGATTCCAATTAATAAACAAAGTTTTGATCGATTTATGAATGAGATAAAAAGGAACTCAATTCCATCAAATTATTTCATCAATTCAAAATAGCTATCTAATCATTCAATAAAAATATTTCTGCTTGTACTATATTCATGATAAACCCAAGAGATATATAACCTTCGATAATAAAATTAACCCTACACATTATACTTTGAAGAATTCATTTTGAAAGTCATATCCCTTGTAAATCTGATATTGAATATTGCACAATTCAATGAAAAATATCCAACAACTGAGATCTTTCTAATGCGAAAGATATATCGTACTTAGATTCATTGTCTGGTCAAATTCTGGTGTTTTGTACTGGAGAATCTACTAACCAAGTGAACAATAACACTGCATTTGAGATTTATTCTATCGAAAACTCTTTTCCAACATTCCAGAAAGCAAAAATATTTGTCTTTATATATAAGAAATTTTGCCACATTTATGATAGATAACTGGGATTTTTTTTATTCGAATGTATGTGATGATTTGCAAACAACGGATAATATAATATAAACTCGAATCTATATAAAACAAAGAGTTGTGAATATTTACATAAATACAGTAAAATTGCAAAACCAGGGTACTCATTCGCTTGAAAAATGTGATTCCCAAAAAACTAATTTCGTATGTCGCCCCTGAATTAAAACATTTTATTCTTAATTCATATAATCACAAAATAATACAGGAATAATTTCTCAAGGTTTGAATCAAAATTCTCTCATTTTTCGAGATCACAAAATAATACTAAGATTCAGCAAACGAAAGACCCTGCTATTAATTAAATCACATTAAAAAATAATGAGTATGAAAAAATTTGTCTAAAAAAATAAAAACAAAACACCCCAACATGACAAGAGAACTTAGCACATAAACAAATTAAATGAATCGTCTAACGTTAAAAATTAACAATAAGTGATTTATATTCTCTAAAAATGTGAAACATTTCCTGAAAAAATCTGATCGACCTGAGAATTGTCAGTTTCAAAATGAAATGAAATCTATTTATGTGCACAGTCATCATTGATTCTCATTTATACACTGATATCACAACATTACAGAAAATCCAAAGTGTCCATATATTTCTTGTACATTAGATCTGCTTGATTTTTGCGTCTTTCTCCCTCATGCACACTCTAAGCGCCACAACGTCAATTTTTTTACACTCTACTTCTGTATATCAAATTTCCATCTTTCTCCAGAACAGTTCTTTACTGTTTATCATAAGATATAAATATTGTAGAGAATTAAAGTTAGATTTTTTTTCAATTTTATTTACAAGATGCAGCATGATGCTGAACAACAGCTACTGCTACCACCTTTGCTCTTCTGCCTTTGATCTGAAACAAAAATATTAAATACATTATAATGTATACATTTTAAAGGCCTGTGGACAAGAGTTTTGGCGCTCTTGTTCAAATTTTGATAAATCATATCTCCATAAGTATTGGTTTCTTATAGTTGGGAATGATATCAATGGATTCTTAGATAGAAACGCATCATGAAACAAATTAAATTCAAATATCTCTGGAAGTATTGACTTCTCAGAGTTGGGAATGATATCAATGGATTCTTTTATGAACTGCATCACAAATATATATAATTGTAGAGATCTCGCGAAGTATCATCAGTTTGTTTGAGTTGAGAATGATATCAATCGATTCTTATGATGAAACTGCAACTCAAAAAAAAATTGAATTTGAAGTTTGTAATGTAAACAAAAATTTTTTTTTCGTTGCTCCGAAACCTCCTGGCCGATTTCACCCAATAACGAACTTAACCGAGATATTTATCTCCCAAACTGTGAAAATTTGAAATGACTTGCCGTTCGAGAGTTATCATGTTAACAGAATCGATTTTGACCACGGATTCTTGATAAGTGAGTCGAACCAAAACGTTTAAGACCATTTTCAGCCAAAAATTCGAAAATTACAGACATTTTTGAAAATTTATAAGCACTTTGTTCAGAGGAACAAGAGCGCCAAAAGGACAAAATATGAACATAAAGAGCGCCAATAATATGATCATATTTTGTTCTTTTTGGCGCTCTTGTTCCTCGGAACAGAGTGCTTATCAATTTGCACCAATGTCTGTAATTTTCGAATTGTTGGCTGAAAATGGTCTCAAACGTTTTGGTTCAACTCACCGATCAAGAATCCGTGGTCAAAATCGATTTTATCCGGCCGTTAACACGATACCTCTCGAACGGAATGAGATAGACAGTTGAAATTTTCAGAGTAGGTTTCGGAGATAAATATCTCGGTGAAGTTCGATATTGGGCAAAATCGGCCAAGCGGTTTCGGAGTAACGAAAAAAAAATTTATGTTTACATTAAAAATTAAATTTTTTTTAAGAAGCATCTTCATCATAAGAATCCATTAGTATCATTCTCAGTTCCAACAAACTAATACTTTCGGTGATATTATTTTTCATAATTTCAATGATTAATCGTAATTTTATTATTTCATAGAATGCTATATGTATAGAAGGTTACACAGTCAATCTGGTTCAGTTTGACATCAATCATGGATTGGACTGATTGTATACGCGTAGACTGATGGTCCGGATTGATGCCAGATTAACCGTGTAAATTCCGCCTAATTATAATTTGCTTATGTATGTAAATCCAACATATGAGGCTTTATCCTAAGAATCGATTTATATCATTCCCAAACCTGAGAAACCAATACTTTCGGAGATATGATTTGTTTTATGATGCAGTACTATCATAAGAATCCATTGATATCATTCCCACCTCTGAGAAACCAATACTTTCGGAGATGATTTGTCAAAGTTTGAATAATTACTCGCTATTAGTTTGACAAGAGCGCCAAAGCCCCTGTCCACAGGGCTTTCCCACATTTTTCTTAGAAACTCGGATCAATTGTTAACTTTTAATAGTTACAACGTTTCCACAAAGTTGGGTGGAAAAATTCTCATTTGTGCTGCGATTTACATGTCACTGATTAAAAATACAAGATTTCTTGAACCAACTTTTAAGAATATAGTTCATTATTCAAATTGAATCTTTGGACTTAATAATCATAAATTTAAAATTACAATAGTTTGATCTTTACCTTGAGAATTTGGCTCAGGTAGATTTTCCCTGGGCACTAGGTGCATGACAGTCGTTTTCCCAAAAGGTAGTCCCAGAGCCCCAAGTGTTACGTTACTGTGTAGAAAACGACCCTGATAAATGAGCCGCAGAATTTCAGCCTTCGAAACAGCTTCATGACGCCAATCTATAACAGATAAATATTGTATTAAATAGAAATAAGAATGCCTATGAAAAAATAATTCAAATAGTAATGAAGATACAATAAACAAGAAAAACTAATTTTCCTTATAACTTTTACCCTATGTCATTTCTTTGTACTATTCAGCGAACAATATCTTATGAAATACAATAAGATTAAAATGGAGATTTTAATATAATATTATGGTTCAAAGCAACATTGGAAATGGATGATGTAATATCAACAGAACTAGCCAGAATGATACATAAAATCAAGAAGTGAAATATTCAAGATGAACATAATGACTCAATGAAGACGGAAAAATCAACCAAATATCCTGTTACGGAGTATCATAGAAATGGGATAATCACAAAAAATTCTACTGTGACTTTGAAAACTAAGAAATATTTGAAGATTAGTCTTAGTTTTAGAACATTATATAGTATTTGGTTTAACTATTTGTACCAATTAGAGATTAATATAAGCATTACTGAAGCAATCACCTCATGATAGTGATCTAAAAAATACGAAAAGAAGGATTAGTTATAATTTCGAAAAGAAAAAAAGTCCTTTGAAATCAAGAATAATTAGGAGAATATTGAATATTGAAAAATCTAAAGAAATGCAAACCTAAATACCAGACCAATATAACGATTGAATAACAATAACCTACCTTCCGGCCAGTTGTCAAATACATGCTGTGCTATGTCACCTGCTGATTCACTGGGGCTGAATATGAATTCTTTTGTCTTTCCACTGACTAAGATCAAGCGCAAATTAATCTGAAACGAAAGAGGCGATGAGCTCGAGAACATCTAATTAATTTAATTAGGACTTGTCATCGACTTCTTTCTCGTGACTCATCTTCTACATTATTACACTATTCATTATTGAAGAAATATTTCACAACTTGTTTCACAACTATTAAGTATGTTCATTGGATTCGGAATTTCAAGATTGAATGCTGGAAAATGTATTATTTTTTCATTCACTCATTAATTATGCTGCGTTTTTCAATACTCTGTGTGTAAATCCTCGGATGTTCGTCCCTAGACCAGTGGCTTTGATGTGTCACCATGGTATTATGCTGGCTAATAATAATTTTCAACACTCTTGTTCGTTGGAACAGTGTGCTTATCAATTTGCCCAAATGTCAGTAATTTTAGAATTTTTTGATGAAAATGGTATTAAACGATTTGGTTTGACTCACCGATCAAGAATCCGTGGTCGAAATAAATTCTGTTCGGCCGGCCGTAGGCACCATAACTCTCAAACGAAATAAGTTAGAGAATTGAAATTTGCAGAGTAGGTTTGGAGCGTAAATATGTCGGACGAGTTTGTTAACGGGCGAAATCCATCAAGTGGTTTCGGAGTTATGGCCGTTTTTAGTGAAAACATTTTTTATGAATATTTTCGGAACCGATCACTCGATCTATCTGTTCAATTTTTTTTAGGATGCAATTCCATCATAGGAATCGATTGATGTCATTTTCAACTCTAACAAGCTAATACTTTTGGAGATATGATTTTTCAAAATTTCAATAATACATCGTACTTCTTTCCATGTTTTCACCAAATGGAATATGTCTGTGTTCTATCGGTGTTCACTATTCATTCATCACATCTTATCTACCTATAAGAGACGTCATATTTATTTTTGTTCTAGTTTATTTCTATTTGAACTTGGAAAATAGTTTGTTTTGTAAAACAAGGCTCCGCGACTTGAATTTGTGAATATATACAAGACTGTTTGGATACCAAAAATAATATTGACTGGTTGCATATTGAATAATTTATGTGCAAATATTGGGGATGATGTTTCAGAAGATTTAGCATTGGATCATTTTATTGATGTAGTTTATGAAGGCAGTAGGAAAGAGCAACATAATGGAATCATCATGGAATTTAATTTATTTTATGATGCAGTTCTATTATAAGAATCCATTGATATCATTCCGAACTCTGAGAAACCAATACTTTCGGAAATATGATTTTTCAAAGTTTGAACAAGAGCGCCAAAGCTCCTGTCCACAGGCCTTTCCCACTTTTTTTCAAATTATTTTCTCTGAATCTTGACGTGGTAATTTGAACACCCTTAGCATCGGTCAACCACATATCGTAAAGCACTGAAGAAGTGATGGCATCACGTATTTAAATTTCGGGGATAAATCTAATGAAATTCGATATATGTACTTGATAATAATGATAATATGAATATTTATTAAAACTAACATATATATTCATGATATTAAATGAAGAGAAAATACCATTACAAACTGTATTCAAATACAAAATGCAAATACGTTATATATGTAGGTACATATTTAAATACAAAATGCAAAGCATACATTACATACAGTGTGGAACAGCCAAATGGAATAAATTCGATAACGGATAAATGAGAGCGTGTTTGGAAAAACGCTTGGACACGGCGATTTGTATTTTTAACTGAGCATTTTTTTTCAAAAAAAAAAATTATATAGGGTGCGTCATGTGACAGTGGCCAATACCCACTTTCTTATTTTAAATGCAAGCCCCTATATATTATTAATTTTTTGGATTCTTCAGAGAATTCTAGACATAAATCATGTACAATGTCCTATACCTATCTTCAACTGTTTCGGAAATATTAAGTGTTTTCAGACGTTCGCGGCGAGCATTTTGAACATTTACTACATTGACATTAATATTTTTTTGTTTTTTTTTTAATTATTAAGAAATAATCAGTATTAATTATTAGGTTTTTAGTGTAATGTAGCGAATTTGTGAAATAAAAAAAATTTTTAATGTTAATTTTTGTAATAAATCTGAAAACACTTAATATTTCCGAAACAGTTGAAGATAGGTATAGGACATTATTTATGTCTAGAATTCACTGAAGAATCCAAAAAATTAATAATATACAGGGGCTTGCATTTAAAATAAGAAAGTGGGTATTGGCCACTGTCACATGACGCACCCTATATAATTTTTTTTTTTGAAAAAAATGCTCAGTTAAAAATACAAATCGACGTGTCCAAGCGTTTTTCCAAACACGCTCTCATTTATCCGTTATCGAATTTATTCCATTTGGCTGTTCCACACTGTATATGTATTTTATACTAAATACAAAATATTTTTTCATTTTGTATTTAAAATACTGAACGCAAAATAAGTATTTCCGAAATCCTTTCAAAACTTTTAAAGATTTGGCGCTCTTGTTCCTCGGGACAGAGTGCTTATCAATTTGCCCAAATGTCTGTAATTTTTGATTTTTTGGCTGAAAATGGTCTTAGACGTTTTGATTCGACTCACTGATCAAGAATCCGTGGTCCAAAATCGATTCTGTTCGTCCGTCCGTTAACACGATAACTCTCGAACGGAATGAGCAAGTCAGTTGAAATTTTCACAGTAGGTTTGGGAGATAAAAATCTCGGTTAAGCCCGTTATCGGGAAAAATCGACCCAATAATCGGTGGTTTCGGAGTGGGTAACGAATAAAAAATTCAGATTATTTTTTTTAAGATGCAGTTTCATCATAAGAATCCATTGATATCAATCTCAACTCTAACAAACTAATATTTTCAGAGATATGACTTTCAAAATTTCAATAAATAATCGTAATATTATGATTTCATAGAATAATTAAATCTGTCATGATGACATTGAATTAAAACGTTAATTTTTCCAGCTCATCCAATAGAAAGTGAAGCATATATCTATGGGAGATGATAGCCTTACATTAGGGTCCTGTAGCGGTCTTCCAACAACTGAAGTTCAGAATAATCATCGTTTGGATTGGTCAAACCTCCCAGCCTTATGAGCAGCGACATTTTTCTTTTTGAATTCAAATATTGAATGGATTTCGTAGATTGAATACCTTTGAAAATTAAAATTAGGAGGTGATTCTTCTTCAAGAGATCCATGCGGCTACAGAGTAGGTAGTATATTTGCGAGAGGAGACTTTTGAAAGGTTATGAATTATTTTCAATTTGTTCATTTTTTTCCTCTTTCCATTTTTTCAAGCGGGTTTCGGGTACTTTGAAGAAATGCCCATCAATATTTTAAATTTTGTAAACAAAATCAATATTTACAAATTTTGAATAATTAGGGAAGTTCGGCAGCCAACCCCCCCCCCTCCACTACCGTACCCCCAGCTTTATGAGGTAAAAATATATAACATTACAACACATAGCAAACTTCGTATATTTCAGATTTATCAACTCTGATGTTAAAATGTTCATATTGTTTATCGAAAGGATCGAGGAAATAAAAAAAGCACTGACGTGAAGTCAGTACTCTTTGGTGCGCGTGTTCACGGTGGCTAATTTGAATTGAATGATGAGTACTTCAAGCTCAGTGGATAGAGCGAGCCGGAGATCTACCCAAAGGATAGTGGACACCATTCACTGTCGGTTCAAAAATTAACAGTGCTGTATCTAAGCCGCCATAAGGATAGAGTAACAAAGTTGAAAAATAAGCTCCTAGAAGATTCTGGGGGATCTCCTTGGGAAAGACTTGGGAGGGTCAGTATAATCATCCCCACAAAATTGTGCACAAGTGTTTTCATTGGTAATTCGCATCTAACTACCGAGCTTCAATTCAATCGGATCAGTATTTTTCGAGTTATAGTGAAAACAAAATTTCAATTTCATTTTCAAATATTTGACATTTTTTTTCTAGTTTAGAGCCATCCGGTCAATACAAAACTTCGCAGGCATTTAAAGGTCATGATTCTACAATTTGAAGCTGAATTTCAGATAGATCGAGTAATCGGTTTCGTAAATATTCTCGAAAATCGTTTTAGGTAAAAATGGCCGTAACTCTGAAACGGCTTGATGGATTTTGCCCATTAACGGACTTGTCCGAGATATTTACGCCCCAACCATGCCCTGCAAATTTCAACGCTCTAACTCGTTCCGTTCGAGAGTTATTGTGCTAACGGCCGGACCGGTCGGCCGGCCGGACGGACAGAATTGAATTTGACCTCGAATTCTTCATCAGGGAGTCGAACTCAATCGTTTGAGACCATTTTCGTAAAAAATTCGAAAAATACAGACATCGTGACGAAATGATAGCACGCTGTTCCTTGCGGAACACGCGCGCAAAAAGGTAACAGCCGCTATATAAAAATGTTTCAGCGCAGAAAATGAAATGTTATTCAACCAGGAAAACAATGCTTCATTTAGTCTCGCCACATCAAATGATAATAAATTGCGTGTTTAATTATCTTCAAAATCTTTCCCAGGGATTCACTTTCTTTCTACATCAAAATGCACACACAATATTCGGTCCAGTTGCTCAATTTTGGCAATTGTCTGTTTATAATGATTAAAGTTTCATGAATTTACTTCTGCATGGAACAATGCACCAGATGAATGAAATTTCATAATCATGTAAATGGAAAGAAATATGTTTGCTGTCTTTTAGATTATAGGAAATGCAGATAGGGGTATGAGGAAGGAGAGAAAAATATTTTGGATGTTAACTCCACAAGAACATATACATGTATACAGGTTGAGTTTTGAAGTTGTACATTCATTTTAACCATATACAGGGTGTTGATAAATATGTGCGACAAACTTCAGGGGGTGATTTTGCATGAAAAAATAATGACAGTCTGGTATATAACTTTTTTCCACAAATGTTTCGTTTTCCGAGACACGGGGTGTTAAAGTTTTTCTTAAAAACTGACTACTAATTTTTTGCTCCTAAACCAGTCGAGTTTTGGAAATGAAATTTGGTGGGTTATGAGAAGTAGTTATTGATCAGACAACTAATTGACAGGTATCGGGATGGTAACCCGAGTGAGTTTCCGAAATCGCCTAAAAAATTAAAAAGACGCGTTAAGATGTTTTATTTTTTTTGCATAAAATTGGTTCAAGCCCTGTGGACAGGAGCTTTCTGGCGCTTCAAACAGACAAATTATATCTCCGAAAGTATTGGTTTCTCAGAGTTGGGAATTATATGAATGTATTCTTATGATAGAACTGCATCATAAAGGCAATTCAATTCAAATAATAATTTATTTATCAAGATTAAATGAGCAATCTGAGAATGAGAACTGCACCATGGAAGAAACCAAATTAAAATAGCTGAAATGAATTTGACTCTCTCTTATAGAACAGGATGACATGTACGAGTATGAACACAGATCATATAATAAAGCTTAGATAGAATAATTATAGCATTCTGTGAAAACATAGAAGTACGATTCATTATTGAAATTTCGAAAAATCATATCTCCGAAAGTATAAGCTTGTTGGAGTTGAAAATGATATCAATGGATTTTTATGGTGAAACTGCATCTTAAATAAAAATTGAATTTGAAATTTGTTACTTAAAACAAAATTTTTTTTTCGTTACTCCGAAACCATCTGGCTTATTTTACCCAATAACGAACTTAACCGAGATATTAACCTCCCTAACCTACTCTGAAAATTTCAACTGCCTAGCTCATTCCGTTCGAGAGTTATTGTAGAAATTTTTTTTACACTTTGCGGTAACCTGGTCAGTACAAAACTTCACATGCGTATAAAGGTCATGATTCTAAAATTTGATGCTAAATTTCAGATAGATCGAGTGATCGGTTTAGGAAATATTCATAAAAAATGTTTTTACTAAAATCGGCCATAACTCCGAAACCGCTTGATGGATTCCGCCCATTAACGAACTCGTCCGAGATATTTACGCTCCAAACCCACCTTGCAAATTTCAATCCTCTAACTCCTTTCGTTCGAGAGTTATCGTGCCTACGGCCGGCCGGACAGAATCGATTTCGACCTCGGATTCTTGATCAGTGAGTCGAACCAAATCGTTTGAGACCATTTTCAGCCAAAAATTCTAAAATTTCAGACATTTGTTCAAATTGATAAGCACTCTGTTCCGAGAAACTAGAGCGCCAAAAACGGCGCCCCATACGAAAAAAAGCATGAGAGTTTTTTGTCACAAATTGAAAGTTGAAGTTGACGTATGTCTACGATCCCATAGTATTCACAAGCACCGTATCCACAAAGCATTCAATCTCCGTTAAGTCCTAACCGAGGTTCTCAGTTAAGGATAAACTGGGGATAATAAGGGACAATAAGGGGTAAAGGTGGTAAAACAGGCCTGTTTCACCACCGTTAAATACGTTAACTGAGGTTGCGATTCATATTTATCCTTAACTTAGGACCTCAGTTAGGACTTAACGGAGATTCAAACGCTTAACAATGCTTTGTGAATACGGACTTTGATGTATATGTCTCCCTTCGCCGTTTTGTCAAACTTTGTACCAAGCTTTGGTATATTATTCAATCGAGGAGCATGAATTATCTGTATCTTGTGAAAACAAAGCGAGTGTGGCAACGTAGGTATACATCGATTCAAGGCCATCCTAAGTCAGGAGCTGAACAACCAAAATAAGGCAAATTCTCAAATTTGCATCAGATTTTATAACATTCAACGTTGAATATCTCAAAAAAGATGTGTTTTAGGAGAAATGATTGAAGATTCTTATGATGACTCAAAAAACACTTTATATGCTTTCCTTATGTTAATTTCATTTAGTTTGATGAATCCTCGAGTCTATAACTAGGACACCAGTGGAAGTGGGACAAAGCTGTTAATTGGCGAATATGTGTCATAGTTATAGAAAACTTCACACCCGAATTAATATAATTCTGAATATCCATGTAAAAACTATATATGAAAAACTGTTTTTTTTTGCAATTTTAACAGACTGTTACTTATCACCTGAAACAAATTTGGAAAAATTTTGAATGAAAAAAGAGTTTGATTTGATGAGAGCAATATATTGTATATGGTCAGTCAAAATAAATGTTCAACTTGAAGACTCACCCTGTATATGCATAAAATATTATCTCCTGAACTATTGAAGGAGTATCGACTATACTGGTTAGATAACAACTACATATAATGTAAAATATATCGGGACACTGACGAGATGTGTAGAAATTAATAAGTTAAATTCCTCATACTTTACATAAAATATAAAAAAGCACTGACGTGAAGTCAGTACTCTTTGGCGCACTTGTTCACGTTGGCCAATTTGAATTTAATGATGAGTACTTCAAGCTCAGTTGATAGAGTGAACCGGAGATCTAGTTAGAGGGTAGTGGGCACCATTCACTGTCGAGTCAAAAATTAACAGTGCTGTGCCTAGACTGGAGTAAGAATACAGTAACGAAGTTGAGACGGAACACAATTGACTCTCCTTAGTCGCACAAGCTCGTCGGTGCTTCTGAGGGGTCCCCTTGGGGAAGACCTTGGAGGGTCAGTATAATCATAATCATCTCATTAGCAGGCCAAAGCAAATTGACCCCTCAGAAGTTCATAGGAGCTTGTGACAGTAAGGAGAGCCAGAGCGCCAGATTAGGCACAGCACTGTTGATTTTCGACCCAACACTGGCCACTACCATCTGACTAGATCTCCAGTTTGCTCTATCCATTAAGCTTGAAGTACTCATCATCATTCAATTCAAATTGGCCAACGTAAACAAGCGCACCAAAGAGTACTAACTTCACGTCAGTGCTTTTTTATAATTTTTCAAGTTTTTTGACAATTCTATTCATTACTACGGTCTGGTCTACGCCATTAGTTTAACCATCGGTCGAAAAAAAAAAAAAAAAAAAAAAACACTGACGTGAATTCAGTACTCTTTGGCGCGCGTGTTCACGGTGGCTAATTTGAATTGAATGATGAATACTTCAAGCTCAGGGATAAAGCGAGCCGAAGATCTACCCAAAGGATAGTGGACACCATTCACTGTCGGTTCAAAAATTAACAGTGCTGTATCTAAGCTGCCATCAGGATAGAGTAACAAAGTTGGAAAAGAACACAACTGACTCTCCTTAGTCGCACAAACTCCTAGAAGATTTGGGAGGGTCAGTATAATCCTAATCATGTTTATAGCACGCGCGCCAAATCAGATTTACTTTTTACACTTTTTCTTTCATTGTTAAGTCAATCTGCTTTTGCGCGCGTGCTATAAACATGATTAGTATAATACTGACACTCCCAAACGCTCTAAGTCGTTCCGTTCGAGAGTTATCGTGCTAACGGCCGGACCAGCCGGCCGGCCGGACCGGACGGACAGAATTGAGTTTGACCTCGAATTCTTCATCAGGGAGTCGAACCCAATCGTTTGAGACCATTTTCGAAAAAAAATTCGAAAAATACAGACATTGTGACGAAATGATAGCACGCTGTTCCTTGCGGAACACGCGCGCAAAAACGTTTATGCTAAAAACGGCCTTAACTCCGAAACCGCTCGGTGGATTTCGCCCGTTAACGAACTTAACCGAGATATTTACGCTACAAAACTACCCTGCAAATTTCAACGCTCTAAGTCGTTCCGTTCGATAGTTATCGTGCTAACGGCCGGCCGGACCGGACGGACAGAATTGAATCTGACCTCGAATTCTTCATGAGGGAGTCGAACCCAATCGTTTGAGACTATTTTCGAAAAAAAATTCGAAAAATACAGACATTGTGACGAAATGATAGCACGCTGTTCCTTGCGGAACACGCGCGCAAAAAAGGGATTACATTCAGGAGGCCTCCGTCAGGAACAAAGTTGCTTACGCCTATTGTTTAAATCCGAATGTTATAGTTATTTAATATTTATATTTTTATTTTCCAAATATAGTAATTTATAAATTAGTCCCAAAAAATGGCACGTTTCAAGTTTTAACACGATCGGTTAAATCAGTGTGAGTTCAGTAGATGGGTGACCGTTGCCTCGATAACTTTCGAATGAAAGGAGATAGGGACTTGCAATTTTCAGGGTAGGTTGCGTATCCGAATAGGTGAGTTGAGTTCGTTGTTGGGCATAATCGGTCTAACGGTTTCCGAGTAATACCCACCTGGAATATTATTTCCTTGATAACTCAAAAAATAAATATTCGATCGAATTGAAGCTTGGTAACTAGTAGTAGAAAATCAACATAAGGACGTGTTTAAAATTTTGTAAGAACCATACCCCTAGAAAATTTGAAAAAAATTACGAAAAAAATTTTTTAAGAACCGTACCTACCCCTAGAAAATTTCAAAAAAATCACGAAACAAAAAATTGGTTCAGGCACTGACGTGAAGTCAGAAGCTTTTGCGCGTATGTTCTATTGTCCATTCTTCTGTATTGGGCACCCCAATACGGGCAATACGCGCAAAAGCTTCACGTCAGTGCTTGAACCATTTTTGATGGTTAAAATCGACGAATATTTCTCCGTGACTCTTTTTGTATATGTTGTACAAGGAACCGGAGGTACCGAGTTCAATCCCGAGGGTAGAATATAAATATCCTAGTCAGACGATAGTGGCCCCATTCACCGTTAGTCAAAAATTAACAGTGATGTGCCTAAGGCGGTGTAAAGACACAGTAACAAAGCCCAAGTAGAACACAAGTAATTCTCCCAACTCCTACAATCTTTTAGGATCTTATAAGGGGCCACAGAAATGTCACAGCGTCACAGGAGTATCAGTATAATTATAATCATATCATCCGATGGTAGTGAAATTTTAACAGCGCCTTCAGTCTAATAAATTAATTCATATATTTTTAAAAACCATATTCAGTATTGAACGAAGCAACTTTTATTATCACCCTGCATATTGCAATATTGACTCTTTTCTTATGAGAATGTCTATTGTTAACAGTAATAAAAGCGTTTAAACTAGAGCTATGCTCCTCTTCACCATTAAATCAGAGCACATCAAAATCATTTCAATTTGTGTGGAAGAATAATATAGTAAAGGAGTGTTATTGATAAAATTACAATGGTACAATTGAATTTTTCATTGTGATAATACACCCACAGAAATTGAGGAATATCAATAAATTGAATGTGTATCTCACACTGAATATTTAATTAATATTGGACTAATTGTTAACTCAACACAACTGTAATTCTTGCACACACCATATAATTCCGGCATTCGGATGAGAAACTACCAACCTAATGACCAAAGTTTATTATGACCGATGTTAATGGATGAATTCATACTGCAGTTTAAATATTTATATTCTCAATTTGACAATTGATGACGCTCATTTCTGGGCAACATTGTAATAGATTCGAAATTCGAGAACTCTAAAAGGACTATTAACTCTGGAAATTGATTTGATCTACAGTTTCATCATTTCGGAAATTAGAGTTTGTCACGAGAAATAATAAAGTAATCATTAAAGGATACTGTGCGAGGTATATTCATCATTAAATGGTTTCTGGGTTTTCTCTCCCAAACTCTGAAAAATATCTATATAATAAAAAATTTATTTTTTTGTGATTTGCTTCTGCGTAAGAAACACAAGATTTTTATCAGAAGCAATCAATCGAACAATGTTGCCTAACAAATAGCAACGAAAAATGCAAATAGCATCAAACAACATCAAAGAAAAAACAACTATATCGTAACGTTTCGGAGTCTATATCAGACTCCTTCGTCAGACGCTTAACGAAAATCTTTAGAATTATATTGTTGATAGTTATTCTGAAATTCGAGAATTGATGTACAGTGCGCGTCAAAATTATGGAACAAATTCAAATATTTGGCAACAAAATCCTGAAACAGTTCAATTTTTGTTTCACTTTTACCAAATTTTTATGCATTTTTGAAGGATTTTTGTTGCACCCTGTGCCATCCCCATCAACCCTCTGAATTTTTTGAATAGGGCAACAAAATCCTGAAACAGGTCAATTTTTGTTTCACTTTTACCAAATTTATATGCATTTTTGAAGGATTTTTGTTGCACCCTGTGCCATCCCCATCAACCCTCTGAATTTTTTGAATAGGGAAAGTGGGTCATGTGGTAATTTTTTGGCAAGGTCTCTGTATCTTCTTCACAGGCGTGCAGAAATTTTCAAGAAAAAATTTTTCTTTTGAAAAATAGTTAGTTCAAAGAGGTTTTCAGTATAATATGCACTTTGTCATGGCTCATTTACTTTGAGACGATGGTACCTAATGAAATTCAAAGTGAATGAGCCATGACAAATTGCACATACTGAAAACCTCTTTGAACTAAATATTTTTCAAAAATTGGTTCAAGCACTGACGTGAAGTCAGAAGCTTTTGCGCGTATGTTCTATTGTCCATTCTCCTGTATTGGACACTCTTCTTAATCGAATTCATCATGGTAAATTCGATTAAGAAGAGTGTCCAATACAGGAGAATGGACAATAGAACATACGCGCAAAAGCTTCTGACTTCACGTCAGTGCTTGAACCAATTTTTTTCAAATCAAATCCAAAAGCTCTCAAAAAATCACCCGTTATTACATAAAGATATATTCTCATTAGTGATAGAAAAACTGGCCTAGAATTCCTTTCTACCCATCACGAGATTTAATATCCACAAATGAGCCTCTCACCTTACAAGATCAGAAGCCTTCTGCAAAATTCAAAGGTCCCCTCTCGCAAATATACTCCTCTGAAGGCACATGGATCTCTTGAAGAAGAATCGCCTCTCTATTCCTCAAAGATATTCACTCTTGTTCATAGAAATCCCTTCAATATTTAGTTGCCTCCTCCTAAGGAGGATCTCTTTCAAAACCAGGTCTGACCACTAATGTAGGGCTATCATCTAATCTCCTATAGATTTGTGATGAAATAACACGATTTTACCATGAATATATATGTATAATAATATGTCATCATGACATTCATATTTTATTTTTGGAGGTTCTCGCAAAAATACGACCATAGACAACATATCATACGACGATTCGCATCCACCTACCGAACTCACAAAAGGCTGCACGGTTCTCCAACAATATAGATCCGATCGTGTTCAAACTTGGAATTCTGCAGTAGAGTTAGGTTCTGCAGGCTCTCCCAAAATTTCAGCCATGCCGGACGAATAGTTTATGATATATAGAATTTTTTTCAATTATTTTTAATTATTTTTTTTTGAATTTTCTAGTTATACCATCCTCACGAAATTCTGCAAAAATTTTCGCGTTGGCATTCTACAACTAATAACCATGTTTGAATCCAATCGGTTTTGTATTCTTCGAGTTAATGAGGAACAAAAAACATCCAAATTTCAGAAAATTTCAGATGGCTATAACTCTAAAACCGTTTGGACGATTATGCTCATAAGCAAACTCAAATGTCGCATTCAGATGCACAACCTAACCTGAAATTTTCAAGCCGCTATCTCTTTCCGTTCTCAGGTTATCGTGACAACAAAAATATTTTTTAATAATTTCTTAATAATTTTCTAGCGATTCGATGCTCACAAAATTTCATAAACGTGCTTAGGTCTATATTCTACAACTATTCACCATGTTTGAATCCAATCGGTTTTGTATTCTTCGAGTTAATGAGGAACAAAAAACATCCAAATTTCAGAAAATTTCAGATGGCTATAACTCTAAAACCGTTTGGACGATTATGCTCATAAACAAACTCAAATGTCGCATTCAGATGCACAACCTAACCTGAAATTTTCAAGCCGCTATCTCTTTCCGTTCTCAGGTTATCGTGACAACAAAAATATTTTTTAATAATTTTTTAATAATTTTCTAGCGTTACGATTCTCACAAAATTTCACGAACGTGCTTAAGTCTATATTCTACAACTATTCACCAAGTTTAAATTCGATCGGATTTATTTTGGTTGAAAACAAAATTATTACTCGGAAACCATTGGGCCGATTATACCCATTAACGAACTTGTCCGTCGTATTGGGATGCGCCACCTACCCTGAAAATTTCAAGTCGCTGGCTCTTTTCGTTCTCAAGTTATCGTGGCAACGGCCGGACGGCCGGACGGCACCACAGAATTAAATTTCACATTTGGGCAAAACTATAACGCGTATGTTCCCCAGAACATACGCGCAAAAAAGAAAAAATTTTTCTTGAAAATTTCCGCACGCCTGTAAAGAAGATACAAAGTACCACATGACCCACTTTCCCTATTCAAAAAAATTATAGGGTTGATGGGGATGGCACAGGGTGCAACAAAAATCCTTCAAAAATGCATAAAAATTTGGTAAAAGTGAAACAAAAATGGACCTGTTTCAGGATTTTGTTGCCAAATATTTTTCTTCTAAGAAAATCAATTTGTTCCATAATTTTGACGCGCACTGTATAGATATTTTTTCAGAGTTTTGGAGAGAAAATCCAGAAAAAAACCATTTGATAAATAAAAAATTGTTTAATTCACTGCATATAAAGAAAGAAAGCCTTTCTGATAGAAAAATATCAGTTTCCTAGCTTTTTGCGCGCATTTTCTAGGGAACAGAGTGCTATCATTTAAATCAAATGTCTGTAATTTTCGACTTTTTGCCGAAAATGGTCTCAACCGATTGGGTTCGACTCAATGATGATGCATTCGAGGTCAAAATCGATTATGTCCAGTAACCGATAACTTTCGGACGACAAGAGTAAGCGACTGTAAATTTTCATTGCAGGTTGCGCCTCCAAATGCGACGGTTCGTTATTGGGCATACTCAGACAAAGAGTTTCGGAGTTATACCCATCTGTAATTTTATTATTTCCCCAACTCAAAAATTACAAAATCCCCGCATTGAGACTTGGTAATTACCAAGTTACAAATAACTACTTGTAGAATGCCGACCCGCTAATTTGTGCAAAAAAACGTGAGTGAATCTGATGACAAGAGAGAAAAATAAAAATTGTTAAAAAAAAATTGGTTCAAGCACTGACGTGAAGTCAAGAGCTTTTGCGCGTATGTTCTATTGTCAATTCTCGGACAATAGAACATACGCGCAAAAACTCCTTGTTTTTTTTCGTGATTTACACACTTCTTTATGTCGATATTCTACAACTAGTTACCAAGCTTCAATTAGATCGAGTCTATATTTTTTGAGTTATCGAGGAAATAATATTCCAGTTGGGTATTACTCTGAAACCGTTGGACCGATTATGCACAAAAACGAACTCAACTCTCCCATTCGGATGCGCAGTCTACCCTGAAAATTTCAAGTCCCTATCTCCTTTCGTTCGAAAGTTATCGAGGCAACCGTCACCCATCCAGCTACTGAACTCACATAACGCTGCCCGGATCTCCAACAATAAGCATCCGATCGTGATCAAACTTGGAGCTTGGCAGTATAGTTAGGTTCTGAAGGCTCCTGCAAAATTTCGGCGATTTCCGACCAATAGTTTCTGATATACAGAATTTTGTTTAAATGTTCTAGAGTTACGATGCCCACGAAATTTCGCAAAAATTTTCGCGTAGGCATTCTACAACTAATAGCCATGTTTGAATCATATCGGTTTTGTATTTTTCGAGTTATTGAGGAAATAACAACCAAATTTCAGATGGGTATAACTCAAAAACCGTTCGGCCAATTATGCCTACAGACAAACTCAAATGTCGCATTCAGATGCACAATCTAACCTGAAAGTTTCAAGTCGCTATCTCTTTCCGTTCTCAGGTTATCGTATGAATAATGTTTTTTAATAATTTTTTTTCAAAATTTCCTAGTGATACGATTCTCCAAAATTTCACAAACGTCCTTAGGTTTGTATTCTACAACTACTCACCAAGTTTCAATTCGATCGGATTGCGATCGGTTGAAAACAAAATTATTACTTGGAAACCATTATGCCCATTAACGAATTTGTCCGTCGTATTGGGATACGCCACCTACCCTGAAAATTTCAAGTTGCGGTATCTCTTTCCGTTCTCAAGTTATCGTGGTAACGGCCGGCCGGACGGACAGAATCAAATTTCTCCTCGAATTCTTCATCGGGGAGTCGAACCAAATATTTGAGACTATTTTCGGCCAAAAATTCGAAAATTACAGATATTTGGGCAAAATGACAACGCGATGTTCTCCAGAACATAAGCGCAAAAATTTAAATTTTTCTTAAAATTTCAGAAACTATCTGTCAGATTTCGCTGAAAATCGCACAAACCTTCAAGCAGTCAGCGTTAGCGTGAATACACAATAGAAAATGCGTGCAAAAGCTCCTGACTTCACGTCAGTACCTTTTAGGAATTTTTTAAAATAAGAAGTTTTTTCTGAAATCTGAATATCTCAACAGTGATATCCAAGTAAACGATTCATTCGATACTATGTAGCTTCAAGTAGTCTCAAGTTAAATATGAATTTTATTTTTTTTATAATTATCTCATGAGATCTTTCGGTTAAACCGCTCAAACCTAAACTAACCCTAATCTAACCTAATCAGAATGTAAATAATATCTTTTCTCTATTTCAGTATCGTAATGAGTTCATTCCAGCACTAAAAACAGTGCTGGAATAAAGTCATTCCCGCATCGTTTCTAGTTATATTTTGCGTTTTGTGGTAGTCAGCACTGACATTCGATCGTGTCAAATTTCAACACACGTCAGTTATTGTCAATATAAGATTTTCTGCATAAGGTGAAATCATTGTTGAGAGGAAAGATTTTATTTTCGTCAAAAAATAAGGTACTAGAAATTTCCTTCTTGATAATTTTGAATCATTCATGATATTAGGAAACTGTTAAATCTGATCTCCATGCTCTACGTACAATTAAAATTCCGTGATCTGTCAACTTTCGTAAGTCACACCAACTGTCAACATACAATACAAAAGTCACTAGGCTGTATAATCCTAATTTTTCCTTAAATTTAAACATTATTTTACAAAACTTGCCTGAAAAAGAGAAAATATCGTCTAATACTCGTTGCAGAAGGCAATTCCAACACTCATGCGTACGAAAACTCGCTCCTTCGTCGCTCGTTTTCGAATTTCGCATTCGTGTTTGAATATCAGCCCATTCTGCAACTTGTTTTAGTATATACTATTCTCTATTTCAGTATCGTAATGAGTCCATTCCAGCACTAAAAACAGTGTTGGAATGAACTCATTCCCGCATTGTTTCTAGTTATATTTTTCGTTTTGTGGTAGTCAGCACTGACATTCGATCCTATCAAATTTCAACACACGTCAATTGTCAATATATATAATATAATCTGTTTATAGCGAAATAATTGTTGAGACTGAGAGGAAACGTCTTATCTTCAATAAAATAATAAGTAAGGTACTAGAGATTTCCTTCTTGCTAATTTTGAATCATTCATGCTGTTAGGAACCTGTTTCAAATCTGATATCCATGCCCTACCTACGAGTCAACTTCAAATTCCGTAATCTGTCAACTTTTGTAACAGTCGCACCAACTGCCAAGATACAATACCAAAGTCACTAAGATGTATAATCCGATTTTTTTATTAAATTTCAATAGTATTCTACTAAACTGGCCTGAAATAGAGAAAATATCGTCTAATACTCGTTGCAGAAGGCAATTCAAACACTCATGCGTTCGAAAACTCGCTCCTTCGTCGCTCGTTTTCGAATTTCGCATTCGTGTTTTAATAGGAGCCCATTCTGCAACTTGTTTTAGAATATACTATTCCAATATAAATATAAATAATATCTTTTCCAATATTATGATTTAAATACTAAGGTCGCAACAGAGCTGAAGACACGCCTGATTGTCTTGGTTCTCTGCGAAAAATATTACTAGATGACTTTACTTTGACAGATTCTGGAAATTGGAGTAATAATCTATATATTTGCATCAATTATAATTATGATCTTCATCATGATATTTCTATGGTTTTTCGTACTTATAAATGTATGCACATAATAAACAATTTCCTGATCATATGCATTTGAAATGTTGTATTCTTCATACGACCATAACCATAGATTTCAACTAGTCTAAGGTACCATAAATCAGTGAAACCTATTTATCATTCGATGAATGAGCGCGCTAAAACGTCTGACGCCACTTCAATATTCTTTCACCTTTAATTTAATTTTTGGGACAATTTGAATGACTTTTGTAATAGCGATCAATATATATTATGTTGTCGATGAATATTTATTGGAAATGTCAAGTTGTCGAAATCTGCTTCCTTAACATTTGTTTGATGTAATATCTTTTTGATAGTTTTTAGTATGACCAGTTAGGAAATAGCACATTGTGTATCTAGTAGCAAGAAGATCTTTTCCGGACGACTAAAAAATCATAATAGAAACCATAATTAAGGAACTTATTATAAGGGTAATGAAGACATTCACGTAAAACTAAAGTTTCAAATCAGCCATGCGGTAAATTCAATTCAAAATATCAATGAGTGGGACTTGTAAGAGGATCTGGAATGAAAATATCACATTGACAAATGAGAATAAAATATTTCCAGAACAATGTAAGGTTGATGGTTTGAGAGCACAAATGAAACAGGTGGTTTCAGGTGTCTTAAGGAATGGATGCAAACATAGACATAAAATAAATTATTCTATGTCTATGGTTGCAAATAACAGAAGCATATACTTCTGGGAATTGATATACCACGTCCTGATCTATTTAGAATATATAAAAAAAAAATTATAGAAGGAATATGTGGAATTAAATCGATTGCATTTTGAATCGTTAAAGAGTCTAGACTTGAAAAGAATGATATGGTCTGGCCTTTTCAATCTAGATACTAATGATATATACTGGAATTATGCATGATATGTAATATTATAGGTACATTAGAACGTATACCTGCATACTATTAATAATTATTAACTGTAAACTGCTGTCTGGCATACCAATTATATGCAGATGATTATATTGAAACTGTAATCAGATACCTATTCTGAAACTATAATGATATATGTATTTAGTAACTGAAAAACTAGACTTGACATTGAATCGTTAAATTTTTCATATAACTGAATAGAAAGAAGAGAGCCAAGTTCCACAACCATCTTAATTTAATCTCAAACCTTTTAGAAAAAGAATTACTGCATTGCATTCCCAAATGCACACATTTTTGTATAGGTTCAAGATTTACTCATGGAGAAAATATGACCAAAACAAGGTAGAAGTAACCGATTGGAAAAACTGTTGATGATATAGTCAATCCAAATCTTCAGAATATTCATTATTATTGGTTTATAATGAAGGATTCCACCAATCTCTTAATATATCTTGAAAGCAACAAAATCAATTTGCAAGAAACTATCAATTTTGACACTAATATGGGTATTATTATTTGACTTTGTGGGGGAGGATATGTATAAAACCTAGTATTTGCTACCCACACTAATCTACTGTGTAACCTGTTAGATATGTTAATTTATATTTCATCCTGAATTTCATATTAGTTTAGGAATCTCTCTATTTATTTTCTAATATCTGAGAAATGTTAATAATTCTCCAACATTAGAAAAATACATGAGAATCATCAAGATCAAGGAAAAACTCATATTTTCGGACTTTATACATGATAAATATGGGTAAGCACGCTACAAGTGCATTAAAATTAGAAATTTTGCAATCATTCTTTATAAACAGAATATAGGTCGCCTATTGAATGTCACCAAGAGAAAGATTTCATTCAATAAAAATTTGAAGGGTGCGGTTTTTATATTTACCTTATCAGCTGGTATATGCCTAGAACCCATTATTAAAGCCAGTGATTCGCCCCAAAATACTCCGTTTTAGGAGTTTGAAGCACAAAATCCTGAAGATTTAAGAATCATTACTCCATTGTGAATGGTAGGCTGGGACTTTCTAATGGGATGTATCAATTCATTGATGAGTTTCTCCGAAAAACTTCAGTTCAGGAATCTTTAGATGTTTAAAATAACACTTGGGACCTCACACAAGTTAGAAAAACTCAGTCTCTACATTACGAACTGAACATAATTAATCCTTAAAATATAACAATAATACAATGGACAAAGTAATTCCTATACTCTAACCACGCAGGCGTTGATTACTGTTATGGTGAAATGATTGTTTGTTGGCTGTCAGATAGATGGTGCTTTTCTGGTGGTGCAGTTTTTCGAGGTCGAATGTTTGGTATTTCTTATCAAGAATCATTAATGATTCGTATATATTTCAGTGAGATATGGAACTTCCGAATAGATCGAAAAGCACCCTGTCCAACCCTGTGGGGTCAAAAATTCTTGATCGGAATTCCACAGAACGTGTTAACAAGAGTATTTATTTACATCTGTGCTCTGCTCTCACAAATATGACAAGTTTGTCAAAACAATGAAATAATTCTTTCAGAAATTTGACACTTGGAGTTAACCTCAATAAACAAGAAAAAAAAAGGAGAATTCCGTGGGAGTCCACAACCCAATAATCGAGTTGTAGGAAATCTAATAGGAAATGTCTTTGGTTGAAAATGAAAATAAATCAGCCTCTGATGAAAATATCTATTCGAGCTCAGATATTTTGATATTTCTTCAGGTGAGCACCTACACTTATTTCACCCATGAATGCATCCCACTTACATTACTCATTTTTGCAGGAAAAATTAGAACAAGTTTGTAAATTTCGCGATAGATATTTTGAAAATCATCGTTTGGAAGATGCCATTCACAAAAATGACGACCTCAAGAAACTTCAGGAAGAAACTCTGAAAATATTTGAAGATAATGAAACAGCTGCAACACAAGTTAATAAAGCCAAATATTTTTTCATGAAAGGAGCGCTTCTGAACGTCGTTCCTGAATATAATAAAGATGCTGAAAATTTACTCTCTAAGGCTATTAAATTAGATAGGAAACTTGTGGAAGCTTGGAATGAACTAGGGGATTGTTATTGGAAGAATGACGAATTCAAGAAATCAAAAAGTTGTTTTGAAGGGGCATTGAAAGAGGTTTGTAATTAGTCATTTATGAATTGACTCCTTATATTTGAGAGTATAAGTGAATAAAAATTCACTTACAATCCTGCATTTTTAGAGTAGGAATAAAGTTTCTCTGAGAAACCTCTCTATGTTATCAAGGCAAGAAGTTGTTAATTCACAAGCAGAGCGAATTGCCAACGTGGAGAAAGGTCTCAACTATGCCAAGGAAGCAGTACAGATAGATCCTCAGGATGGCCTTTCATGGAGTTGTTTAGGAAATGCCCATCTCTCATATTTTTTCCATGTTCAACAAAATCCCAAAATAGTGAAGCAGTCAATTAGTGCTTATATTCAAGCGGTGAGGCATATATTTAATTTAGTATCATGAAATAATTCTTGTCTACCATTGGCTTCTACCAGTATAAAATTTTGAAATTTATGAAACATGGGTATAGATATTTCAGAATGTTGTATACACAGTTTCTTTTGGTTTATAAAATATAGAACTGAAACTTTTTAGTAAAAAATGGTTCTGATACACATTAGTAATTCTAGAATACGAAATTTCATTAATTTATACCCTCAGATATGAAATTCCAGGGGAAAAAAACCATTGTTGATTGTTTTACTTCCCATTGGAGTAAGGTAAGAAATGGAATTAAGGTTGAATTGAATCATCCTAGACTTGAATGTTTCAAAACAACAATTAAGAGGAAAAACACATAAAACGACCATATTTGAGTTATCCAGTTGTAGAAGTGAACGGACGATTTATTTTAAACATTTTTTCAATGTATATTATAAAAATTATGGATAGCACACTTTTATTATAAACAGATAAAATATACTTCTATATCGACATGCATTACCATTCCTTGAGAATACACAAATTTTTAACGAACATGATCCACAAAATGATACCAAAATTTTTTCAGGAAAAAGACATCGTAGCTAGAAGTTCTCCAGATCTCCATTACAATAAAGGAATTGTATGTATGTTGAATTTATATCAAACATCTTTCTAGTGTTAATTTTTTAGATTCTCAAGTATAAAGAGGAGTTCAAAGAGGCTTTAGAATCGTTCAAGCAATCTAGTTTATATGATCCAACGTGGGATCGACCAAAGAAGAGGGAACAACAACTTGTCGAATATCTCAATACAATAGTAGAATTCGTAGCGACCAAAGGGAAAATGAAAAACAAAAAGCTGAAAAATTTGTTGAATTCCATAGACTCAAAACATTTGGGACCATATTTAGAAGATACAAAAAATATCCTTACGGGTGCCAATGCAAAATTATCCAGGGTCAATATTCAGGAATTGAAAACTGGTGTGAATGAATTGAAAGTTTTGTTAGGGAAGGTGGTTTGCTCAGTAAGAAATGAAGATACAGTTCCTTTGTAAGTATGTGGATATTGGCTGATTAGAAGCATTCATTTTTGTATGTATTTTGAGTCATAAATTGTCTAGTATACAGTCAACAGTGTGTCCAAGAAAGTGTTGCCAAACGTCAGAGAGCAATATTGGTAGAAACTACTGCGCAAAATTGGAAGATTTGGGAGGAAATCGGTAGAATTGATAGATAACTGTCTTTTGATATTTGGTTTTTTATATGTCATCAAAAAACTGAAACTGAAATAGTTTCTAGTAC
Organism: Halyzia sedecimguttata; assembly: GCA_937662695.2. NCBI lineage: Eukaryota > Metazoa > Arthropoda > Insecta > Coleoptera > Coccinellidae > Halyzia > Halyzia sedecimguttata. The sequence continues at coordinate 48,545,714 of OW569415.2, forward strand.
TATTAAATACTAAATCCCGAAATAAAGCATGGTGCATGAATTCAATCCAAATATTCAAGTAGAACGGAAAATCTGTTCCCTGTACAGATTGGTACTTTTGTATCGATCTAAGCATGGGTATTAGACAAACTATGCACTTCACTTTTAGAAGATATAGCTTTATCCATGGACAAAATAGATATGGTAAGGTTCTCATTATTCAAGAGCCACAAACAGAATTCTACTCCCAATGTATCATCTTGTAGAATGAACGCTTGTACCCTGCGATAATAGAGTTTTTTGATTCCAGCTCGGAAATTTTGCCATTTCGGATTTTATAGGCAGGCCAATGAAGAATATATATGTCTCCTTTCGAACTTTTATGGAGCCACCCGGAATACTAATTTTCTTTCTTTTTGTTTTTTTTTTGCTGCTGTTAACTACTTCCTCGTTGTTGGAATACATTTTGGACAAGTTCCGTTCTTCCAGGCTTGTAGCTTCTACAATTTATAAACTCAACATGTAGGGACAGTCGTCCAGTGGGCTTACTTTAACCTGCCTTTCCACAACTTGCTCAGGCGCCAGTTGCAATAGGTTTAGCAAGGCTGCTACTCCTTGATAGAATCGGTCACTGATTGTAGTACCTTTATACATTGGAGAAGGATTCAATTTAATCTAAGATGGTAGTGATTAATAGGTGTTGGTCTCTTCCAGCGAACAGACTCTGACACTGTAGGTTGGCAGCAGTAAAATACACAGGTATTATATACAGTTTTATTTACAATATTTACAGATACAATATCAACAGTGATCTACAGTGCCAGAGTAATTGGATAGGAGCAGAAATTCAGACAATGTATAACAGTATAAGGTGAAAACCAACTTTGGCCGGGTGGACAGCGATATAATGTCCAGCCTGTATAAAACAAAAGATGAACTGTCCAGTAGCGTGATGAATAAAGCAAAGCGTATTAATACAGACTAGCTAATGTAAATGAATGTTACGTGAACTAAACTACTGGACACTGCTTGTGAATGTGGGGTGAAAGCAGAGGTGAGGAAATGGAGTGGTTAATATCGAACTATGAAAGCATACACAGTGATTACCAGTGAATGAAAATAAGACTGAATGTGTTGGCACGTGTATACGGATCCACACTGTAATTCCGATCAGAACTAACGACACAAATATTGCTACACTAGGATAAGGGTGCGTTAATCGGAAGTGTATCAACAACGAAGTCAGGTAGCAACCAATCGGTATCCGAAGGGCGCTCTCCCTGATTCGAATCACTGGAAGACACTCAGACTCGCACCAAACTCCGTCTCAAACACTCACAAAGCGAGGCCGCCCATCGATGTAAGTACATAGTTGAGGACAGAAATACGAGTGACGAATCCGCCGGAGACGGAATGGCCCACCGGCCACCGCACGCCACTACACACTACTCCAGTAACGAAGTCGGGTAACACCCAATCGAGGATGCTCGCCCCGACTCAGCTCACTGAAAAGTACTCAGACCTGCAACCAACTCTGTCTCAAACGCTCAGAAACCTAGGCCGCCCATCGATGTAAGCAGTCAAGAACAGAAATATAATTGCAACCCCGTCGGAAGCGGCGATTCGAAATGTTTTACGGCGATTCGAAATGAAATGTAAATAACTACGGATTCTGATCAGAATACAAGAAATATGTGGCACCGGTCGGTCGGACACGGCCAACTTAATTACTTTTCACCACTTCACTGATTCTAATTTAGAGTCTTTTCTCAGAAACATAATTTAAAATAAACGGAAAACTTCTTCAAAACAAATAAACTTTATTTTATAATTTATAGACTCTCCGAAAAAGGAAGTCACGTGTCGGCGTTTTCGGGAAATTTTGGATAGAACGTTCGAGATCAAATAAGGTTGAAAATCGCGCAGTCGTTTTTTACGTTGTTCAGATGACTGAAAATTACAACAACACACGGTAAATTCTCGCGGAAAGAGATAAGGGCCAGCGCATCGCGTTTTTTCCACAAAGGCTCGGTTTCTTAAATGATCTCGAACAATCTGAGTGGAATTGAAATAAAAAAAATGTGTTCAAGCCCTGTGGACAGGAGCTTTCTGGCGCTCTAGTTCAAACAGACAAATTATATCTCCGAAAGTATTGGTTTCTCAGAGTTGAGAATTATATCAATGTATTCTTATGATAGAACTGCATCATAAAAGAAATTCAATTCAAATAATAGTTTATTTATCAAGATTAAATGATCAATCTGAGAATGAGAACTGCACCATGGAAGAAACCAAATTAAAATAGCTGAAATGAATTTGACTCTCTCTTATAGAACAGGATGAAATGTACGAGTATGAACACAGATCATATAATAAAGCTTAGATAGAATAATTATAGCATTCTGTGAAAACATAGAAGTACAATTCATTATTGAAATTTAGAACTTCATCTTAGCAGAAATTGAATTCAAACATCATAGAAGAATTTAAATTCAACAAAAGTGCCAAAAATTATGAATCCAAAACCAATAGACGAATTCTACCCAACAACGGACTCATCCGAGATATTCATTCCTCAATTCTATGATGAACTCAATATTATTAACTTACCATTCCCATTCCCATCATCATATGGATTGACCATCGGCATGAAAATATCAACCAACTAAAAGTATGATATTATATTATAATTCTCATATTTATACGATTGCTGGAATGAATGGCAATGAGACAACGTCATGTCTCAGGAAAATAAGTTGACATATAACAATTCATAGAATACCCACAGAATAATTATATCATTCTGTGAAATCATAGAAATACGTTTTATATTGAAATTTTGAAAAATCATATCTCTGAAAGTATTAGCTTGTTAGAGTTAAAAATAATATGAATGGATTGTTAAAACTGCATATTGAAAAAAAATTAATTTGGAATTCGTTATGTAAAAAAAATTTTTTTTTGTTACTCCGAAACCATCTGTCCGATTTCGCCCAATAACTTAACCGAAATATTTATCTCCCAAACCTACTCTGAAAATCTCAACTGTCTAGCTCATTCCGTTCGAGAGTAATCGTTCCTACGGCCGGCCGGCTGGCCGGACAGAATGAATTTCGACCACGGATTCTTGATCAGTGAGTCGAACCAAATCGTTTTAGACCATTTTCATCGAAAAATTCGAAAATTACAGACATTTGGGCAAATTGATAAGCACTCAGTTCCGAGGAACTAGAGCGCCAATAAATAATTTAATTTCTCCGGTACTTCATTGTTTCGAAAATCGCATAATTGCATATTGTAAACTAATGGCGAATTCCATTGGCAAAACCAGTGGTGCACTGGTGCTGCACTAAGTGCAATAAATGTTGCACTGGACGTCAAAATGTGTCAAAATGCTCGACGAAATTCTTCAATGGAATACGATTCATGCACTCAGTGCGCACGAGATCTACCAATGGAATTCGCTATAAATGTATTAATCCGTGGTCTCGACTGTTCCAAATTACAATTATTCCGGTGCATGGTAATGAATAATTGAAATTCGTATTTTAACTTATAGGAACGAAAATCACTTCGTTACAATGTAGGAAAACTTATCGTTATCGGTTTGGACGAATTGGATTTCTCAACGCATCGCAGCTTTCCGCTCCCACTGGACGACTGGCCTAATACTTTTCTGGGAAACGTGAAGCGAAAGAAGTGGTTAAAATTCCAGTTTTGGGAATCCGATCGATGGTTAACTAAATCGATCATGGGATTCCCCGATTTATCGCAGCGTTTACTACACAGACTATTTACCAAGTAGTCTGTGAATAATTCAGGCATTATACTAATTTTGTAATCATATTTTCCAGTTACGAGTCCAAAATTGGGAGAATATCGATGAAGTAAAAATCAGTGGTTTTTTTCAATTTTCGGTGTTTCGGTAGATCAGTCTCCAAATCGGTAGGTTCGGCAACGCTGGACCAAGATAATAATGGGAAAGCATCTGGGCCTAGGAAACGGTAGGAGATACGGGGTCCGTTTAATTAGAGAAAAGTTGTGTTTTTGCGCGCATGTCCTGCGGAACAGCGTGCTATTTTGCCCAAATGTCTATAATTTTCGAATTATTCGCCTAAAATGGTCTCAAGCGATTAGTTGAGACTCACTGATGAAGAATTCGAGGTCAAATTTGATTATATCCGGCCGTTGCCGCCATAACTTTCGAACGCAAAGAGATAGCGACCTGAAATTTTCAAGGTATTTGGCGCGTCCAATTGCGATGGACAAGTTTTGTAATGGGCTTAATCGGCCTAACGGTTTCCGAGTACTAATTTTGTTTTCAACCAATATAGATCCAATCGAATTGAAATTTAGTGACTAGTCGTAGAATACCGACACAAACACGTACAGTGGCGCAGCCAGGATTTTGTTATGGGGGGGGGGGGGGGGGGCTGAACTGAACAATCAAATCAGAAATGTTTGACGTTCGATGATGTACTCAGAAAAATATGAAATTGTTGGTATCTTTAGGGGGGGACTGCAGCCCAATAGCCCCCTATCCTGGCTGCGCCAGTAAAGACGTATGTGTGATTTTGTAAGGATCGTATTACCAGAAAATTAAAAAAAAAAATATATTAACAAATATTATGTATCTCACGATAACTTGAGAACGGAAAGAGATAGCGACTTGCAATTTTTATGGTTTGAGCATACTAATGTTGTTATTTCCTCAATAAGTCGAAAAATACAAATCCGATTTAATTTGAACTTGGTAATTAGTTGTACAATGTCGACACGTAAATTTTTGCGAAATTTCGAGAGGATCGTACTACTAAAAAATTTTTAAATAAAACTGAAAAAAAATTGTATATCTCTGAAACTATCCGTCCGATATCACTCGGCAATTACCTGTAGAATGCTGACGAGGTAATTTTCGCGAAATATCGTCAATATCGTAGCATTAGAAAATAAATTTAAAAAAAATTATATTTCAGAAACTATGCGTCAGAATCAGCTGAGATTCGCAAATAACCTCGAGTTACCATTCCACAATCGGGTACCGAATTTCATTTGCATAAAGGATATCGCTGGAACTACCTGGAATATTGAAAAGTTAGCTATAAATAAACACAACTCTTCTCAAATTGAACCGACCCTGTATCTCTTACCGTTTCCTGAATTCTAATGTTATCCCATCCTGCTCTTGGACACACTGTACATGGGAGATGAATGATAATAATATGTTTTATCCCTGAAAAAAAAACGATATTAAGTTTTGTCAGTATTTTCGTAACATTATGAAACGACAGGAAGGTCTTTCTGAATTGATATAATCTCTCTTTTTCAGTACTTTTTGTCTAGTGGATGAAACAGGGGAATGCATTGTTGTCACATTATTTAATCTAGCAGATGGAAAAGGAGTTATAATAGGTGATTCTGTAGCTATTCCCGAACCATTAGTGACCGATGTCGACTTTGAGTACAATTCGGTTGTAAGTAATAATTGATTAAATTACAATGAGTTGAAACCAGGGGCGGCTCGTGGCAGTACAAGGTGGTGAAGATAAACATAGAACAATATTATTATTATATTATACCTATTCAGTTTTCGGACGACGTTGGTTTAGCGAACTCTCTACTTCATCAGTTGCATAATCTTGATCAATTGAACTGCGGGCATTAATTAAAACCAAATTGAATACATGTGCATTTTAATGAGTAAACATAGCTTGAGGTGCTTTGGATTTAATTTTTGCCTGTAAAAATCTTTTAGATCTCCCGACATTACGCTACCCCGATGGGGCTAGCGTAATGTGGCTCAGACGTACGATGGTATGTCTGAGCCACTAATTTTTGAATGCAAGTCAGATTTTCTGAATTTAGTAGGTAAACATTGAAATAAATCTTGCGCAGAACGCCTAGAACTTACATCATGAATTCTCAAGAATCGCTCAACACTCATTTATTTCATAACGAAAAATGACGAATAATTGTGAATGGCAGCTTATATCAGTCGTTTCATCGACTTGCCAGGAAAAAGCCAAGATTTTGAAATTTCGTCCTCAATTTCTTTATTGAGATACAACTAAAGCAATCGAATCGATTAAGTCATTTTGTAAGGTTTAAGATGTCCCGGAAAAAATCGATCTAGTGTCAATATAATTTTCTGGAAATATTTTTAATTCAAATTATTGAAATCGCTACAACTACTTTTTGGCCAAACTGTCTCGGTATTAGTACTATGCAGGGGCGGCTGGTGAGAAAAGGCTGCGGGGCGCTGCCATCCCTATAAAAATGACCTACATAAAAAAACAATTAATTTCTATATTTCGTATTCGTACTTTGCCCTTCAAACTGGTTTCAATTAAAATTAAAACATTTTCACCTAGCGACCACCTCTATTTCACAATAATTACATTTGCGTTAAGCGTCCGCATATACAAGGTATACTATGAGCATCCACACTATGCCGGAATAAATCTCGAACGCCCAAGCGAAATCGCCGGTTACCATGGAAACGACAAACGTTCTCACTCAGAGACCAGCTACGCGATTCTCAGTGATGATTAGGGCGCCCAGAGTAGCAGCCCAGAGAGGAATAAAAAGTTACTTTCAGTAGTATTATACCTTGTTTATGGTTACGCTGAATAGATAGGTATTGTAGGTGCCAATTGTTTCGTGTTATAAAGTTGCGTTGAGGATTTAAGGACTGACACTGAGGTTGTGTGATCTAGCATAATTAAACATTGGTTCTTTGAGTTTGGCGGACGAGTAAATATTAAACAAGAGCGCCAAAAACAATGAACGAACTGTGTCCGTATTGAATTTAAGTTAAGTCTGGTATAATAATCGGGCGAGGTTTACACGGAAGTTTGACGCAAATGTTTACAAAAAGACTTTATGGTTGAGCGGATGTGAAGAAGAAAATGCGTTTTTTTGGTTTCGTTTGCTCACTGTTTGGTGGAGACGATAGCTGGACCAAAGAAGGTGTACGTGATATGAAACATATGGGTGAAAAGATAAAAATATCGGCCAAACATATGAGCAAGATTGTAATCTTCCAGCTATTGGCCACAACTAATATCGCTTCTGGTTTAAGCAGTGCATATGTCGAAAATATTCGTAAGCACAACGAAATCGTATCAAAAAACCGTTACGTCCAGTCAAAAATTATCGACAGTCTGTAGTTGTGTGGCAAATGCAATCTTGCATTACGTGGTCATAATGAGTCGGAGGACTCGATTAATAACACAAGAAAACGAGAACGTGACCGGTTGCTAACGTACTTTAATTTTAATATAGTGCGTATGGTTTGGATTCAACGTTTTGTGAAATATGTAAAGTTTTGGTTATTTCAATAACGATGTCAATGACAACCCAGAAACTGAAAGATGTTTCTCTACTTTAAAATTGATCAAGACGTTTCTAAGGAATAAAATGACGGTAGGAAGACTGACGGCGCTCGCAATGTTGTCCATCGAACAAAATTCAGTTGAAGACATTCCGGACTTCAACGAAAAGGTGATGGAGAAGTACATCTGCGGCAAAAACAGAAGGATTGAGTTTCATTTAAAGAAGTAGGCATTTGGTAATTACCTTTTAAAATATATATACGTTTTTGTATTCTTGAATCAGCGCCTACTGAACATATACAGAGTGAGTCTTTGACCACTGCATTAATTTTAACCAAAGATTCCTCTCATCAAATGAAACACTTTTTTCATTTAACATTTTTCCAAATTCAGCCCAGGTAAAAAGATACAGGCTGTTGAAATTTTGAAAAAAAATCAGTTTTTATTTTGTAGCTTTGACATCCTTTTTTCGAATAAAATGAATGTTGGCGTAAAGTTTCCTATAAATATGATACATATTTTCCAAATATTAGTTATTTTCTACTTCTACTGGTTTTCTAGTTATGGACTTGTGGATTCATAAAACTAAACGAAATTAGCATAAAGAAAGCATATAAAATTTTTCTTGAGTCATTTCAAGAATATTCCATCGTTTTAGAACATTATATTATTCTTCATCATTTCTCCTTAAACGCACCGTTTTCGAGATATTCTTCATTGAATGTTTTAAAATGGAAAACTCCAGAAATTTCCCTACTTTTATGGATCCGTCCCTGAGCGTTGGAATCCCGAATCAAGCTGTAAACCTCGTTACCATGCCTTATTCTCGTCCGCCAACAATGTCATAGATAATTTATATGCGGGAGTGTATTAGCACATTGTGAAATCTTTAAACGCTTGTAACTTTTTACCTGAGCCGAATCTGGAAAAATGGTCAATGAAAAAAGTGTTTCATTTGATGAGAGGAATCTTTGGTTAAAATTAATGCTGTGGTCAAAGACCACTCTAGGTTTTATAACGAAATCCTCGCAAACTGCGCTAGAAAGAGGTAGAAAAACAATGTAACCTTAACCTATAGATTCTTCAGCTCTTAATTTTTTGGAAAGCCGGAACAACTAACATTATGCATGTTCTTTCGTACTAAACGAAGTGGTTTATGTAGCTAAAATCAGTTGAAACAGTTAGAAAGAACATCCCTAATATTTTCACTTCTTGAAGATGAATAACAATTGCTCAACATATACTCCATTCACTCTTATAAAGTCTCCCGGTTGGCCATGAAAATTTGACACATTTCACCAAGTATATTTTGAAAATGTTAGGTTATAGTCATTTTCCTGGCAGATAACGCAACGTTGTCCTCTCTACATAGAAGTCATAGTAGTTACGTATTTTCACAATGTGAATTTACTTCGGAAAAATAATGCATTTGAGAAGAAATGATGTGAATTCAATAATTCCAAGGTCCTGGCGACTGTAGAAGAAAATTTTACTCTGGTTGGAAGATTCAATTGTGCTATTTTCTTGTATGGAAATCAATAATCAAGTGTTGGAATTTTATTGAAAAATAAGGGATAGAGTATTCCGTTACTTTGTGATAGTTCATTTGAAAAATAATAAAAGTACCCGAATAACCCGGCAGGAAAACTTCTAAACGAACGGGCGTACCTATGAAATTCCCCACTTTCCGGGAATTCTCAAGAAATAAGCCCACAGAAGACATTTAAATACCTTGTTGCACAACTTGAAATACACCAGTTTCAAAATGTAGTATTACTACGAAACCCGAGTCATTCTCATACCTCAATAAAATTTAATGATAGGAAACTAGTAATTTCATTCAAGAGTTCAACATGTCAGAATTAAGTTTTTCTATTGCAGATTTCGGTTCTGTATAGCACTTGTTGTCTCTGTTTCGTCAAAACTGCTTTCGGCATTTTCAATTTCAAAGCGAAGAGTTCTTCATTATATTCGAAGGTAATGGTCTGTGATATACCGCCGTATTCGCAAAGCATTCAATCTTCGATAAGTCCTAACTGAGCTCCACAGTTAAGGATAAATTTGAATCGCAACCTCAGTTAAAGTATTTAACGGTGGTGAAACAGGCCTGTTTCGCGTTAATTTTGACGTTAACTCACGTTGGGATTCTTATTTATCCTTAATTGAGGACCTCAGTTAGGACTTAACGAAGATAGAATGCTTTGTGAATACGGCGGAATATCATGTCTAAGATTGAAGATTATGTTATGAATATGTTGAGAGTAGAAATTGGCAACGCCTCGGCGAATTGTTTTGACCTTGACGATATATCACAGTGCCAACCTGTCTCTGTTTTAGTAACAAAAACGTGATATACCTAAATCATGGCCAACCGGGAGACTTTATAAGAGTGAATGGAGTATACTGTTACCATAGACCTAATATTATATTATATTAGGTCTATGACTGTTGCGGGAAGGAACACAACATTTCCTAATCATCTTGTTCAGTCTGTAGTTTCAAATGTACTCACCCACCCACTAGGAAATAATCCAGAAGAAAATGAAGTATTTACACACTGTTTAATCACAAAATAGATTGTATTGCACTAATTCACGCCGTCTGTTGCGTCCCATGACTTTACATTTTGGGAAACGCAGATTCAATTTTCTCAACAAAGGAACTCGCTTGTAAAACTTAAATGTTTTGGGTTAACTGGTTTAGTTTACCCTGTGTGGTTAATATTTTTCACGAAAATATAACTGCAAGTAAAATATCTTGTAAGGCTTCAACCCTTGTAGAGATTTATGGCCTATTTCCTGTGAAATAGTGCTAAAATGCATACAACAACTAACACATTTCCAGAGCTATTCCTTTTTGTCCAGACTATTTGAAAACTCCTAGTCTGTGAAAACTTATTTATCAGCTTTCGCTGATTGATCATATCCAGGAAACGAGGGAATTTTGGTCCCGATAGTGGGGGAATTTCGAGATTTCGAATTCCTAAGATTAGACAACCTAGAAAAGTTCACTGATTGGTGCTGGCATCGGGAAACTAGTAGGCATTCCTACTACGTTTCGTAATCGACAAATATGACAGTATTGTTATAACATATCTGGGGCGGTTTGAAGATCGAACCCCCAATCATTGTTAATATTTCCCCTTTTTTACCCAGACGAAGTAACCTCCTATATTTCCTTCTATCTGGGCTTTTATATACAATTACACTGTACAAATTCATTACCATTCTTGATCTGTCGCGAAACAATAACATTGCCTTGTCTTCGTTAGCAACTTAGTAGTCACTTCTTCCCTTTTCATATAGAAGGGAGATTTTATATTGTATCAATATTGCATTGTACAATACTTCGTGCTTGTTATCACATTGTCGGTAACAAGAAAATACATTTTGTTGTTGTGTTAAAGGTGCGTTCGAATATTTCACCACTTCCTAACCTCGTAATTGTTATTTTATTAAAAGTAACAACTTACGCAGTAATCAACGAGATTACTACTGGGTGCTTAAATTTAAGTATACCCCAAGTATAGCAAAATAGACCCCTAAAAGAACGAAATGGTTTCATAACTGTCGTATAGCGCCGCTTGAATGGATAACATTATTTTTTTAAGCGTCTCAATACGACAATTTGATCATAAAATAGATGAATTTCTATAATGCTGTTGTATATACGTTCTCACAACTCATATCATACGACAAATTTTATAACAGTTGCATAACGTACTATAAAATTCCTATAAAATAATTTTAAAACAGTGTTATACAGATTAGAATACGGTTGCATAGCTATTGTATTACTTATAATAGCGACGTTAAAAGATGGTTATAAAGGAAGCTGTATAAATAGTTGTTTTAGATTTCTTTAAGAATAGTAATAAGATTGTTGCTTTACGCAGAAGTTGAACACTACACAATAGATATAAAACTATTTTATAATCATCTTATAACTAAAACATTATTCTCTCTTATGAAGACCTTATAGAATAAAAATGTGGATAGGAATAAATTTATCTCATGTTCTACGTTATAAAATTATCTACATTTACCTACAAACATATAAACATAACCCAATAGTAATAGAAAAATTACGCGGGTTTATTAGCTGTTTTCGGTTACGAAATGAATTCGGCAATATCTGAGTGGAAACGTCTGATTCGTTTCCCAGTTTGTGGGAACAATCGTCAACTCTTTTCTATTATTTTCCTCGGTTTCTACTATCTTGAACATCTTTCAAATATATGAATACCGGTATAAATAAATCCAATAATTTGAGGTTAGTTCACGCTTGGAAAGAATCTGTATAAAGAAATTATTCCAAACACAATATAACTAAATAATTGTTTAGTGTCGCACCGAACGCATGTTAAGCGATAATTCTGTTCTATTATGTAGTTTGCCAACGCGCTAAAGGATAACACGGAAATCTAACGTACAGTGTTGCTAGCTTGGCAGTTAGTAGTTATTCCGACATACATAAAATCAGTAGCAAAAAATAGGTAGACTTTTTATTTTATTATGATACATCTTGTAGTTCAAGATGTTCTTAATGCACCTACAATGTATGTTTTGTAATTCAATCATGAAAAGTCATATATATTTGACACGGATTGTCATAAGGGTTCATTGTAACTTTTAACAGTAATCTTGTGCTAAAGAGAGTTTCGTCATATAAACAAACACAATATTGCGATAGATCCCTTTATTTTTACTAAGAAAACAACTTTTTTTTAAATAATAACTGAATAATTATCACAAAAAAATCTTGTGTAGCCTACACTTTATGCAAAACAGTGACGTGTACTTTTTGCACACAATGTGTTGGACCACTCACTATACTCGTGGTCCAATCCTACCTAATATTTCTGTAATAAACAAAATGCTGTGGGAAAATATTTTGAATATATTATTAAATCTGGCAACAGTTAAAAGTGGTCAAGAATCAAACTGCACCATGATTCCTGATACTGTTAAAAACAATTTTATGGCGCTGCATTAAACAACATAATAAAACTTTAATATCGTATACAGCTCAGAAGAAAACAGAATCATTGTATAAGGTATCTAATTTGTATTCTACCATATACGCCATATTTATTAAACGTTCAGCTGTTCAGAAACCGCCGCCATTGTTAAAAAATCATATAGAAACGAAAAAGGGGTAAAATAAAAATAGATTTTTTAAAGAAATATGAGATTTTTTCCGCTTTTACAACAGCCACAATACATGCTTTGTTTTAAGTTGAAAATTCAACAAATAAAACATTTTTTTTTATTTTTCATTTTTCAATAATACCAATAAAATGTACGCTAAACTGAGGCGCTTTAATTTTTTACCAACAAAATATATATATATTGTCAGAAAAGTTAGCTGCGCAAATAAATTTGGCCCCCACAGTAGCGATATAGGTCTTCAATATTTTCAATATGATTAACAGGTCCCATCTCCATCACCCACCGCCATAATAATGCCTGATATTGGATATTACTCCTCTGTCAAACGCGAACGTTTACACATACCTAATAAAATATTCTTGTGTTAATTATATTCCGAATTTCAACGGTAGAAACCAAAATTATTGTATTAGCTATTCTGTCTGCATTATAAAATACTTATAAAATACTTTCTTAGTAGTTCTATATGTGTCCGTTAAATACTCTTAAACCGCAGAATAAGAGTACTGCTATACAATAGTTTTATAGCAGTTCCCAAATACATTGTATAAGTAATCTTGATGACATACTTATAGGACAGTTATATAGATATCCTAAAACGGTTGTGTAGTTTACTAAAGGATGTCCTAAAAGAACTAAACAGTTGTGTAAAGTGGGGCCCTTTTTGGTTGTAAAGTCATTGTATAGTGGTTTATATCCACATTATAAGATTTTCACGTTTCTATAAGATATGCTGTATAGCAGTTCTTACAACCTTTATAAAATTATTTTTGCTAGTTGGGACCCCCTTACTCATCCCCCCTGATAAAACAATCAGGGTGTATAATTCTGGTCCTTCGAAAATACATTATATCCTGATAAAGGCATCAGGACTCATCATTTGATCCTTCGAAACCATAACATCCTGATAAACTAATCAGGATTCAACACCGTCCATGATACAATAACAAGCGTATGTTTGGCCTAAGTACGTGTTCAGACAGCGTTGCCATTTAATCATGTTCTGGGATTGTATTAAAGATGGCTATAGTATAATCTTATAAATTTCAAAATCTGAGAGTACGGCAGCACACCTTGTCAAGTTGCAGTGAGCCTGGCCCTTGCATCTTTACAGCAATCAGTTACCTAGGTTTTTCAAATAATAATTTTGCTAATTCCACTTATTCTAATAGCTGTAAACAAGGTATTTCTTAGAAAAAGCATCTCAACATTTTTTCCATTTCAGAGATATAAATTTAGACTGATTCGTGTCGAGGCGCCAATCCTTGTAGCTGTAAATGGGAAGCTCCTTCAAAAGGATCAAACAGCAGGAGTTCAAATGTCAATTTTCAGGAAATTCGATTGACAATCATTCCTTCCATCTGGAGTATAAATTGTGTTTCAGATATTGGTGAACTTAACCAGTGTTGAAGAAGCGTTGTACTAAAAACAAATGTGATCGATTCTAATATCATGAATGTCTAAAAATTCAACTAATACTTGTTACTTTTATCTTTTCATGTAGTATGTTTCACAAATGGCTGTGAATAGACCAGAACAAGATTTTTTAGATTATTTCGAATCTGTGACTGATTTTAAGAGGTAAATGAATCTATTTGACGTTTGATTTATTGTCAGAAAAAATGAGCATTCTTGTGAATATATTATACTATGATTTTGTAAATACTTATCACTAAAAATTAAACTATTGAACTAATTGCATCTCCTTAATACCGAGCATCCTCAGAACTCTGTTGATTAATTTATGCTTCGGAAATCCCTGATTTGTTGGATCTTTTTGTGCGCTAGCACCCGGACGCTATCATTTTACCGAAATGTATGTAATTTTAATCTCAAACGATTCGATTTAACTTACTGATGAGGAATCTGTAGTCAAATTCAATTATGTCCGGCCGGCCGTCCACCCGGTCCTTCTGTCCGTAAAAACAACTTTGGAAACTTGCTAACTTGAAATTTGCAGTGTACGTTATTAGACTATAGAAGGATATTTCGATAGCCGAAAGGTGCGTATATACTACGCGAGGCAAACCCTCGAACATTGATACGCGGCCTCGCGCTATGTAGACGGGGTTGCCGCGCGAGGCATGCACGTATAAAAAGCGGAATGCCGCCTTGCGATCTATGTTCGAGGGTTTGCCCCGCGTAGTTTATACGCAGCTTTATAGTACGTCCGATCTTGTAATGCGCCGTTTGTGAATCGGCAAATTCGGCGCATAGTGCACGTCAGTACGCATCTGAAATTTTATTTTCCGAAAATTTCCAAAACTGCGGATCCGATGAAATTTAAATTTATTATTTAGGTGCAGAATGTCACTAAAAGCAAATCAAAAATGCTATATAGCTTTTTTGTCATAATGGAAAATATAGTTATTCTAGATAACGATCTCTCGCAGCACCAATTATTTACTTCTGAATGACCGGCACGAGCATACTGTCTTTCTCGATCTTGGCACCAGTTTCTTGAAATTTCCTTACAATATCACCAATTTGTTCCTCAGTTGGTTTCGGGATTGGATTCGGGACTTTCTTCCTTTTTACGAAGAATCCTTTAAAAGACAGTGATAAAGTTGAAACACTAAATGAAGGTGTTTTAAGACGTGGGACGTAAAAGAATTATTGAATCTCAGTAATCGACTTTACTATATTATGTCATTGTGTTCTTGATTACGACGGCGATAAGTCCTGTAAATAAATACAGGTTTATTTAAAGGACTACAATATCTACAGATTGTAGGATTTTTATATCAATCGCTTAGGGGTTGATTGAATTACGCTCCTAACGTTTCGTCTTTCAAGTCTATGGTTTTCAAAACACTGGTTCTGATATTTACCCACTTCATTTACAATATAACTCGATGATAATATTTACAGCTTTGACAGAAATTACATTTACAATTACTGAAGTTCGCCAATTACCGCAATATACTCTAAATTCGTCTAAGTCAGAATTCAATGTTTAATAAAATCATCAGTCTCAGGGATAAAAACTCGTATTCGCTAACCGTCTTAATTCTACCGTATTCGTCTTATCTCTAAACAGAACTCACTGCCTTTTCGCTTCCTCATAACCTAGGTACCCCGCACTTCAGCTGGCCCTCGATCTCACAGGGTAGTGCAATCATTCTCTGGCTGCACTACCCCGCCTTGGACAATAGGATTCCATGGAAACGATCCCACGGTTTTAAGGCAATTCCAGGAATATAGTCGTTGTTAATGTTGGACTACAAGAGCCCTTCGAGTATTTAGATATCCCGACCTCCTCGGAGAGGCCAGAGAGTCGGGGTTTGGTATTAAATTCTTCATCTCCTGTCGGTGGTACATCGTCTTCGGTATCTGTCTAGGATCGCTAAAGGTATGTTAATGGATTTGGTGTGCCCTAGGGCGCAGAGAATGTCTGATTTCTCGATAACACGTCGCTTGCACCCTCAACATGTCATCCTAATTCTAACTATATATACAAGTAGAACTTCAATCCTTAATGAAATCCTACAATATTATCATGCAGTATGCTGATCAGATCGTTCGCTTTTTGTCGACGACGCTATATTACAATCTGAAAAGATCGGAACCACCAAACTACACTTTTTGCGCGTATGTTCTGGGGAACATCGCGTTATAGTTTTGCCCAAATGTCTGTAACTTTCGAATTTTTTGAATAAAATGGCCTCAAACGATTAAGTTCGACTCCCCAATGAAGAATTCGAGGTCAAATTTGATTCTGTCCGGCCGGCCGTCCGGCCGTTGCCACGATAACTTGAGAACGAAAAGAGCTAGCGACTTGAAATTTTCAGTGTAGGTGGCGCATCCCAATACGACGGACAAGTTCGTTGTAATATATGGGAATATATGGAAACACAGTTCAAGTTAGTATTAAATGAGAATATGGAAATAATCAATCGGCAGTAGATTCATACATTGTATCGTATATATCGCACAATGGTTCATTGAGTGTTTATGGTTTTCGTCTAGACGTGGGCTGATAAGGTTATGTACCCCATCCGGCGGCCAACCATTGTGATAGGTAGACTTTATAGGTTTCAAGACCGATAAGACATTACTTTGTTGCGCCAGTTGAGGTTGACAAAAAGGCCTCCTTAAACAGCGATATATGCATTGATATTCTTGGTAGTAGATCGTTAAAAACTGCCGAAATTGCAGAGTCGGTGGACCTGAAAAGCCCGTGGGATATTTTCGAGTGGGCGGCATGAGAACAGAAAAATTGCGGCTTGCAAAAACTTAAGAAGAGGGGACAGACCCCCACGTTTGCGGTGGTTTGGAAAAACAGAGTTAGTTACGTTTTAGCCTCCGAGACGGTAGCTCGTGAAGATGAAGAAATATTGAGTAAAGGCGACTTAGGCAGTTCGGGCCGGTAATTGTAGTTACGTTTTAGCCTCCGAGACGGTAGCTCGTGAAGATGAAGAAATATTGAGTAAAGGCGACTTAGGCAATTCGGGCCGGTAATTGGAGTTACGTTTTAGCCTCCGAGACGGTAGCTCGTGAAGATGAAGAAATATTGAGTAAAGGCGACTTAGGCAATTCGGGCCGGTAATTGGAGTTACGTTTTAGCCTCCGAGACGGTAGCTCGTGAAGATGAAATATTGAGTAAAGGCGACTTAGGCAGTTCGGGCCGGTAATTGTAAGGAAGAAGTAAAGTAGAGTAACGGAACGAAGTCGCGGTAAATGTGAGGTGTAAATTGGAAGCAAGTAGTTGTATTTAAGAAAAGGTGTAGATTCGTGAAGTGGGTGAATTTTGGTACTGATACACCCTTTTGGATTAATGGTTTTCGAGACAGAAGTAGTAAGTCATAGGTAATGCAAAGTTTATGATTCTCTATGAAAATATTCCCATAATCACTGACAGCTCCCGTAGGTAAATTGACTTGATGTAACATTTGTGATTTGTTGTTATAGAATATTGAACCCCTCGTACAAACGAAAGAGGTAACCCGATATTTGTGTTAAGATCGATTGAAGCTAGGAATAGTGAAAGATGTTGAAGGATTAATTTTGTTTGTATAGATATTGCTCTTTTGGAACTGAATATTGGTCCGGTGTCCCAGAGACACGAAATTTTCCATTTGTTTTTCTCTAAGTGTATAACTGGATATTAATTAATTTTATGACAATATAGTATTTAAGTAAGTTTCGAAATCTAGTATTCTTTCCTAATCATATCCCTCAGAAAAGTATATAACATATAGACTCCTTCTTCGTGCAAGGAGCACGGACCTATAGTCCTTTCCAAAGCCTTGATCGAAGTATGTTCTCAAAATTTTGAGTAAACTTAACCGGTTTGTCTGATGATAAATAAAGTGAACTCTTCTAAGATTTTAGGATCTTTATTTTAGGAATAAAAGCCATGCTAAGTTTGCTCTGGTGACAGCGGCCTAACATCTTTATTTTATAATAAACCTAAGAACATCAAAAAACACCATCGTACTATTACATTTGGTGACAGCGGTGGGATATTGTTAATTTTTCTGAGGTGAATAAACGGGAGAGAGGTAGAAAAAAAAGAGGAAATTAGTGATTGAAACGATATTTTGTAAAAACAACGAATAGCAGTGAAACATTCCTTCCAATATTAGTCGAACATCAAGTCAGTTAAAACACAAGGACTGTCAGCAGAATAAAGTATCAAGTGAAAATTTTAACTGATTATCATCTATGTTTCAGGTAGTTTCATCAATTGAAGTCGATTGTGTAATCTGTAACGTTAAATTTTTTTGTGTGTTTCAGGGCGGTTCTATTAATTTTATAACGTTGATTTTTTTTGTGTGTGTGTTTCAGGGCGGTTTTATCCATTTATAATCTCGATTTTTGAGTGTTCTAGGGCGTTTTAGTATTTTGTAAAAGAATTTTAGTTGACGTTTAACTAATTGTGAAGACTTAATATTATCGACATCTGAGTAAGTTGATATTCTTATTTTCGAATAATCAGAATATTCCGAATTGAGTCAATATAACAATTTTCTTTTGTGTTGCGTATAGATTTTTCCAAATTTTCCAATTTTGTTCGAAAAAATCACATTCAAGTAAATTCACTAAATTTTATTTTATTATTCAAAAAACAAAGAAATTTCCGAAAAAAAAAAAAAAAAAATAATGTTGCCTGCCACTCCCTCTGCTAGTAATACAAATACTTCAACAGAAAGTAAAAGTAGCATGATGATGTATACGCTAGGGATGATAGCCACCACGGTGGACAGCTTCTCGGGAAAAGACGCCGCCAGATATTTTGACAAATTAGAATTACGGGCCAAACTGGATAGTTGGACGCCAGACGAAACGCTAAAATTATTGAAGTACAAATTAAGCGGAGACGCTTACAATTTCTTTAAATCAGATGCAGAATTGGATAAACTTGCTTATCCAGAATTAAAAGGAAAACTATTAAATAAATTCACGCCGATGAGATTACCGGGCGAAAATCATTGGAATCTGAGTAGATGCTTCCAAGATCAAAACGAAGACATCATATCATCGTTCTGTACCAAGTTGCGAACGATTGGTGCAAATTTACTACGCGAAGACTTAGACGGAGCGAGTCAGGATGAGGAAGCGGGAATTCGAAAGAAAAACAAGGAACTGATTTTGAATCAATTCAAAATGGGATTAAGGAAAGACCTGATGCAAAATACCGGCATTCTTTTATTGAAAGAGGATAGATTAGATTTGGAAAAAGCTGAGGAACTGGTCAAACTACAGGAGACAACGATTATGATGTTACAAGGAAGGATGTCTAAAGTGAGGATCTCGTCAATAAATACTGGGGGAGAAAGGTGTGAGTTATGTAGAAAAGAGGGTCATATGGCAATTGATTGCCGAAGCCGAGGAAATGAACAGAACAATATGAATAGGAATACCGTTAACAAGGGATGTTATAATTGCGGTAAAATAGGACATTTTGCTCGAGATTGTCGGGCAGATAGAGGAAGGCGGTTCGTGGAAAGAGACACATGTCACTATTGTCACGAAAAAGGACATTGGGCACAGGAGTGTAGACAAAGGATCAGCAGGAGGAATCAACCTCAGAACTTCACACCAAGGTTTGAAGGATCGGAGCGCCCGAGGTACGGAGGAAACGGCCGGTCGACGGGAGCGATCCCAGAGCGACCACGGCAAATGCGGCAATCGTTGGGGTTTCAGCGAAATTTAAACGACGGTGGCCAAAGTCCAACCACCAGGACGGAGGCCAGAGATATGTAAGGTGGATAAATAAATTGGGGATGTCACGGGGACATATGTATCGCGGGAAGAGGAATCAACGACAAATTATGGTTATTCCCGAAATAAATTTCAATAACAGTACCGACGCACCGCACATTATTAAATTGATCGTGAATGGAATATCAAGATTTTGTTTAGTGGACACAGGGGCAGCCGTGACACTTGTTAGAAAAGGAGCAGTCCCAAATAAGCAAATCAGGAAGGATGGAATAGATAGGTACCGATTGACGAGTGTTACAGGCCACAGTCTTCGGACATGGGGCACCGCAAATGTTTCGATAGTGCCAGAAAGAGATGAATTAAGCACTACGTGGACGGCTGTTGTATGCGAGGACAACACGTTAGGGGATGTACAGATGATTTTAGGAAGGGATTTTCTTTATGCAAATCAAGCAACTATAAGTTACAAGGGTACGCCAGCTGTTTCAATGTGGGGAAGAACATTTGACTTTTTATGTAGCGAAGCAATCAATGATCAGACGGATAACGGTAGAAAAATTATGGGGCCAATTAACAAAATAGGGGAAAAGGAACAGGCACCATCAAATTCAGGAAAACCTAGAAAAGATGCGAGTACACAAGCGGAAGAGCAGGACATCATCACAGGACCTAGTAAGAATTGCACCGAAAATGTTAAGGGAATTGGGAAAACCAAGACGGTGGACGTACAAACGCAAACGGAGCAAAAACAGGAGGAAATCGACGTCAAGAAGGAAGTGAAGGAAGTGAAGCATTAGGAATATACACACAGGAAGAAATCAGTAAGGCCCAGAGAATTCTCAGTTTTGGCACGGAACGAAAAGCCGTAGAAAATATAATCGCTAGAAAAGTATCCGGATTGGACACGACCGGACAAGGGTTCTCCACAGTAAATTTATTTAACCCAGATAAAATGAAAGAATTAGCCCACCATACAATGCAACAAGTATGGGGATGGTTCACCGATATAGGATTATTCATGAGTGGACTAATGGGATTTTATGCTATTTTCCGGATGGTAAAATATGCCTTGGGAGTGGTATTGAATGGAATACACTTATACCAGACGTTAGGATGTGGATTTATGATCATAGCCAGTCTATGAAACACACTTACTATGTGGGTAATGCATAAACATAGAACAAAGCAAGACAGGCTGAAGACTGATTCAGACAACCAGAATTCAGAACCGCTTGAAGAAGTGACCACGTCTAGAATATACCCCCCTCTAACCTCCAGTGCACCCCACTGGACGGAAGAAGCAAAGTGAAAAGTGACGCGAAAGACAAGTTATTCGGCAGAAGACGTGTGACGGCAAAACTATAAGGAAAATCCTCGAACTGCGTCGTGCGCGGTTCCTGTCAAACGAAAACGATCAAACGAATGAATAAACGTGAGTGCGAAGCCCGAATGATCGAGCGCGTCAGGGACTCCCCCAGAAGGTTATTCCCTCCTCTAATAAATTTTCCCACCATAAAAGGCTACCCCGTTCCCTGCGAGAGCTCGCAGCCCCCCCCAATAACATAAGACTTGCCCGCTACAAGAGAGAAAAATCCCAAGGACACTGGTCGTCCTGGTCGAAAGGTTTCGAGATGAAACGCCATCATCCAGAGAAGGTCACTAGAAATGTAACATGTGTAGTAGTGAAGCGCAAGTGACGACAAGACTCGCGAAAGTGGAAAAAGAATCAAACGTAAAGTGGTCGGAAAAGCTATATGCGAGAAGTGATAGTGAACCTATAGCGGAAGGTACTTTGTAATGATTGACCGTTGCCATGTTTAGTAATAAGATATCGATGACACCCATGAAAAAGGTTTTGTTTGTTATTGTTAGGAAGGTCGTCATCGTACCAGATGTATCGATATGAATGGTTTGTTATTGTTAGGAAGGTCGTCGCGATAACTCGGAAGGATGTGAACGATATGTTTACGTGTTTTCTTATCGAAATGTTTAGGAAGTAACATTACAGGTTGTCCCGATAACGAATGTAGTTATGTATAACATGTTTATGGTTTTCTTATCATTGTATTTTAGATTTAGTTTCATATGCACTCAGTAGGTAGTATCTGTTATAGGAATGCAATTCGTACATATAAAGGTACAAGGGGTTACCAGTAAGTTGAAAGGTTACCAGTAAAAGGAAAAGTTACCAGTAGGTTGTGAGTTTGTTAATGCGGTGGATATGTATAAATATACGAGGGTTACCAGGGAATAAGAAGTTCAGGTCACTAATAGGTAGAAGATGTATTGATTATATGAAGACAAGGTTAGAAAGAAATGTTTTGTAATGCATGGAGTAGCTTGATTTTCTGTTGTTGTTTGAAAAGTATTGGCCTTGTGGTGCCAAGACTTTTTCGTTGGGGAGAGTGATGTAATATATGGGAATATATGGAAACACAGTTCAAGTTAGTATTAAATGAGAATATGGAAATAATCAATCGGCAGTAGATTCATACATTGTATCGTATATATCGCACAATGGTTCATTGAGTGTTTATGGTTTTCGTCTAGACGTGGGCTGATAAGGTTATGTACCCCATCCGGCGGCCAACCTTTGTGATAGGTAGACTTTATAGGTTTCAAGACCGATAAGACATTACTTTGTTGCGCCAGTTGAGGTTGACAAAAAGGCCTCCTTAAACAGCGATATATGCATTGATATTCTTGGTAGTAGATCGTTAAAAACTGCCGAAATTGCAGAGTCGGTGGACCTGAAAAGCCCGTGGGATATTTTCGAGTGGGCGGCATGAGAACAGAAAAATTGCGGCTTGCAAAAACTTAAAAAGAGGTTTGGAAAAACAGAGTTAGTTACGTTTTAGCCTCCGAGACGGTAGCTCGTGAAGATGAAGAAATATTGAGTAAAGGCGACTTAGGCAGTTCGGGCCGGTAATTGTAGTTACGTTTTAGCCTCCGAGACGGTAGCTCGTGAAGATGAAGAAATATTGAGTAAAGGCGACTTAGGCAATTCGGGCCGGTAATTGGAGTTACGTTTTAGCCTCCGAGACGGTAGCTCGTGAAGATGAAGAAATATTGAGTAAAGGCGACTTAGGCAATTCGGGCCGGTAATTGGAGTTACGTTTTAGCCTCCGAGACGGTAGCTCGTGAAGATGAAATATTGAGTAAAGGCGACTTAGGCAGTTCGGGCCGGTATAATTGTAAGGAAGAAGTAAAGTAGAGTAACGGAACGAAGTCGCGGTAAATGTGAGGTGTAAATTGGAAGCAAGTAGTTGTATTTAAGAAAAGGTGTAGATTCGTGAAGTGGGTGAATTTTGGTACTGATACACCCTTTTGGATTAATGGTTTTCGAGACAGAAGTAGTAAGTCATAGGTAATGCAAAGTTTATGATTCTCTATGAAAATATTCCCATAATCACTGACAGCTCCCGTAGGTAAATTGACTTGATGTAACATTTGTGATTTGTTGTTATAGAATATTGAACCCCTCGTACAAACGAAAGAGGTAACCCGATATTTGTGTTAAGATCGATTGAAGCTAGGAATAGTAAAAGATGTTGAAGGATTAATTTTGTTTGTATAGATATTGCTCTTTTGGAACTGAATATTGGTCCGGTGTCCCAGAGACACGAAATTTTCCATTTGTTTTTCTCTAAGTGTGTAACTGGTTATTAATTAATTTTATGACAATATAGTATTTAAGTAAGTTTCGAAATCTAGTATTCTTTCCTAATCATATCCCTCAGAAAAGTATATAACATATAGACTCCTTCTTCGTGCAAGGAGCACGGACCTATAGTCCTTTCCAAAGCCTTGATCGAAGTATGTTCTCAAAATTTTGAGTAAACTTAACCGGTTTGTCTGATGATAAATAAAGTGAACTCTTCTAAGATTTTACTTTATTTTAGGAATAAAAGCCATGCTAAGTTTGCTCTGGTGACAGCGGCCTAACATCTTTATTTTATAATAAACCTAAGAACATCAAAAAACACCATCGTACTATTACAAATGGGCATAATCGGCCCAGCGGTTTCCGAGTAATAATTTTGTTTTAAACCAATATAAATCCGATCGAATTGAAACTTGGCGAGTAGTTGTAGAATATGAACCTAAGCACGTTTGTGAAGTTTTGTGCGAATCATATGGCTAGAAAATTTTAAAAAAATTATTAAAAAATATTTTTGTTGTCACGATAACTTGAGAACGGAATGAGATAGCGGCAGGTTAGGATGAGCACCAGAACGCGACATTTCAGTTTGTTTATGAGTATAATCGGCCAAACGGTTTTAGAGTTATAGCCATCTGAAATTTTCTGTAATTTCGTGGTTTTTGTTCCTCATTAACTCAAATAGTACTGAACCGATTGAATTCAAGCATGGTTATTAGTTGTAGAATGCCAACGCGGAAATGTTTGCAAAATTTGGTGAGGATAGCATTTGTAGAAAATTTTTAATAAATCATTGAAAATTAAAAAAAAAATTCTATATATCAGTAACTAATCGTTAGAAATTGATGAAATTTTGCAAGAGCCTTCATAAGCTAACTCTACCGCTAAGTTTCAAGTTTTAATACGATCGGTTTAATATTGTTGGAGATTGGAGCATTCTTGTGTGAATTCAGTAGATGGGTGACCGTTGCCTCGGTAACTTTCGAACGAAAGGAGATAGGGACTTGCAATTTTCAGGGTAGGTTGCGTATCCCAAAGGGAGGTTCGTTTTTGGGCATAATCGGTCTAACGGTTTCCGAGTTATGCCCACCTGGAATATTATTTTCTTGATAACTGAAAAAATAAATATTCGATCGAATTGAAGCTTGGTAACTAGCAGTAGAAAATCAACATAAAGACGTGTTCAAAATTTTGTAAGAACCGTACCACTAGAAAATTCGAAAAAAATGACGAAAAAAAAAATTTTAATAACCGTACCCCTAGAAAATTTCAAAAAAAATCACGAAAAAAAAAAATTGGATCAAGCACTGACGTGAAGTCAGAAGCTTTCGCGCGTATGTTCTATTGTCCATTCTTCTGTATTGGACACCCTTAATCGAATTTACCATGGTAAATTATGTTGTCCATTCTCCCGTATTGATCCAATTTTAAAACTTTTTTCGTCGTGGTATCGCGGGAGGAATTTTCACGAGCGGCGAATATTGCGACGGAAAAGGCGAGGACGAGATAGGATCGTCGCGAGTATTTTAAAAAAAATTCCCGAAAAGTCGCTAAATCGGAGAAAGCGGGGTCGCTCAAATCCCTAAGGCTTTTTCCTTCAGGACGCGGGCCGACTTTTAACGGTACGAATCGAAAGACGAAATATATACAGATAAACGTATCGCCTCACTTTTTTCCTATTCCTTTCCGTTTATTTTCTACGAGCGTTTGAAAATCGCCAAAATGGGGAAAATCGACCGTTTTTATGGGACTAGAAATAAAACTACCCGAGCGGGACCGAAATCGAACGATCCTCTGAATCTTGAATAAAGATTCCGTGCGGTGAAAAGCTCGAAGTAATTAAAGGATGAAATCGCAAACGCACATCTCTAATTTTTTGAAAGGAATAAGCTAGAACGCTAGAAGCATTCCAAGGTCAGTACTGTCAGTCAGAACGGCGGCGTGAATTTAGAAGAGCAATTAACGAAAATCGATCGATTATGGATCGGAAATGTGCCGAGAATTATTCGATTCGATTTGATACTCTCCACGGAAATTTTTACCACGATCGATACGTATTCGCCGGTTGAAATGAATAACCTCAAAATGGACTGAACGGATGGGTTTTCGTGAAATCAACGATACGATCTGTTATAAATTACGGGGAATATCACTCTATAAGTGAGTACTATAAGGTAATTACTACTTTACTTAAATTTATAAAGAATTCGACGATTTTCAGGTCAGATGATCTCCCAGCGTATGAACACAAATAGTACTACAATTTTGAAGTTTTCCAGGATATATCACGAAAGTAAGTATTCATGCTTATATCTGGATATTTTCACTTTCCAAAGATTTTGTTCGAACTTGACCTTTTCCATTGGTCGTTTAAATCTGCAAATATCGTGGTTTTTTTGAAGATTCTTGCTTCTGGCAATTCTGTAGGAACATGAATCAATACGGATTTCATTACGATAACAAATTATTCTTTTTGTAGTTTTTTTTAATCAATTTCCGAGGATCTGTGATAATGATTAATATAAACACCAATCATCCTGTGTATTAAAGGATATACATACATCTGGGAAGTGGTTTATACTGATATATATCGAATACTTTCGTTAATTTACATTCCGCCGTATTCACAAAGCATTCAATCTCCTTTAAGTCCTAACTGAGGTCCTCAGTTAAGGATAAATAAGAATTGCAACCTCAGTTAACGTATGTAACGGTGCTGAAACAGACCTGTTTAACGTTAATTTTCACTTCAACTGAGGTTGCAATTCTTATTTATCCTTAACTGAGGACCTCAGTTAGGACTTAACGGAGATTGAATGCTTTGTGAATACGGCGGATTATCTATTTCTATACGTAAGTATTTTTTAAACATTTAAGCGAATAACCAAAGCACAGTGGTTTCCCTACCAAACATCACCGTTATGATAGAATGTCATTGGTCCTAATCTAAATAATCTACCTAACATCTTACTCCTAGATCACCGACTCGGGATTGGCTATTATAACCACAGACCAATAACCAGATGTTTCGTTTCGTCCATTTATGAATTAAACCGGTAGTTGCATACATCTGGCCTTCGAATGAGCCGATATCGATTTATGACTGACTTCGGACTGCATGGGGGTGTTAATCAAATCAATGAAATGGGAACACATGACCTATCTGCTAAGTACTACTCAGAATAGTCTGTGATACGTGGAAACCCGTAATTTCACAAATGCTGCTTGGAATACCTAATTATGCAAATGTCCGTTATTAGAAAATCATTACACTAGATGACAGTATTTCACTTTTTCCGTTCCTAGTAGAAAGATGTTTGAAAAAGCAAGTATGAGATGTGAATAGTTTCATAGTCGGTGATGATTTTTGAGACGAATCAACGGTTGAATTGATTTGATATTTAGGTCAGAACTTTAAAGTCGTTTTAAATCTAGAGGGAGATAAAACAGTCCAGTGAAGCATTTCGTAGGGTCGCCAGAGTCACAACGGACGTGCATGCGCATCTCCAAAAGTTTTAAAAATCATGCAAATTATGACCAAAACGAAAATTGCAACATTTCAAACAATAACGTCTCTTGAGTAACCTGATTTATTTACCAGGGTAATGATGGTTCGAAGGACCAGATGTTCTTAAGCACCCATATAGGCTTGGAAATTTTCAATATACCACTATCCACATTGAAAAAATTGGTTCAGGGCAAATATGATGTAGGATTAAGGTTGAGAAATTAACATTTGAGTTTGATACGCTTTTATTTGTATAATGACTTGTGCTATTATTGAGATATTTTGATTACACGTATTTGGGCAATTTGCCTGTATGTAGTCTTATTTTGAATATAAATAAATAAAGAGATGCAGTAAGAATATCTCAAAGTGAAATTTCGTTCCTGATAATCGGATCGGACATATGAGGATATTAAACCAAATTGATTCAAATCTTCTAGCTAAACCCTCGGATACAAAAGTATCTGCATTCGATTCCGAGACACCCTTTGCAACGGTCGTTCGTGACCGTCAAAGTGTTGCGAGCTTCATTGATAATCTGGACAAAATATCCTCTGTGTGGATGGAGATGCAGTCAAGTCCGAAATAGTCGCGGAGATTCGGATGTATGGAGCAAAATTGCGCCTCATTATACCTCTAGGGACACACTAGAGTAGAGATACTGGCGGTGATAGTCAGAGGTCTCTCTTATCCTGGGAGTGCCGCAACACCATCAAGCAACTGGCCAGGACCAACAAAGTGGCCCCTTTAAGGGTACCGGGGCATTGTGTTGTTGGAAAAAACGAATTGGCTGACAAAATTGCCAAGCTGGCTACTATACCCTATACAAGCACCTGTTGAACCAGGACCTTTCTGTGACCTGAGCAAAGACCACTATAGCGAGGATGTTCAACAATGGAAGCTGACCAAACGGAAATCTTTCTGGGTGCACACACCAGACAACTACATAAGAACACACGAGGAAGCATGTGAATTATTCAACCAAGAACTTCCTGACAGACTGCCTATTCCAAGATCCACAGTGAGTAAATCGATTGCTAAATTTACTGAAACGGTTCCGTCCATGGTCAACCTCGGCTAAACGAAGAAACCAGATTGTGTTAGTTGAAGCTGAAGAAAATCCTCATCTTTCTGCAAGACAGCCAGCCCTAAATCATAACGTGGACCACTCTTTTGTCGTGCAGTTGTTCAAGAAAGAGAATTATAATCCTTACAAAGTTACGAACTTACGAATTAAACGAGGATGATCCCGACTACCGTTCGCAGTTTTACGAATAACTAATGTCACGCTGCGATAAAGAACACATTTTTTTAAATAATATCGTATTTACTGAGGAAGCCACTTTTGCAGGTATTGGTCAAGAGGAAAATCATTGCTGGACTCAAGTCTGTCACAGTTAACGCCGCCAGAAAGTGAATGTTTACATTGCAATAATTGAACAGCATTTAAAAGGCATTACTTCTTTGACGAAAACCTTACAGCAGAACGTTATTTGAACTTTTTGCGGTTTCATTTAGTGCCTGCTCTGACAGCAATGTTCCCGAATGATGACGAAGCAGATGTATCCCATCAGGATATTTTGTTGCAACAAGATGGGGCTCCTCCTCACTTAGGAATAAACGTCCGTCATTATCTTGACGCGATATTTCATGGAAGGTGGATAGGACGTCAAGGACCTATTGAGTCGCCATCGCGTTCCCAGACTTGACGCCCTTAGATTTTTTTTGTGGGGTTATTCAAAATCAAGGGTTTATTTATTTTAATAGAAATTTAGAAGAATTACGGCAAAGAATTCGCGCTGAAGTGGAGCAAATTATCCCTGAAGTCCTTGAGCGAAGTGTGGGTCAGTGCCGAATGGTTAACAGAGCACAAAATGAACATTTGCACTAAATTTCGTTTGTAAGTAAAGAATTGAATAATGAACGTTTCATAGGGTCCTGAAGCCGAGAACACATCTGTTCTTGTTTCACGACAAGTAGATGAAATCCTTTTTTTGATTTGTGAACTCTATGCATCAGTACATTAATTATACGAATCCATTCCGATATCATATTGGCATAACGCTCTGGACTTGTTGAGACACAAAATTGAATTAAAAATTTATAACAAATCATCCAAATTTATCATTCAACCAATGCACGCTAAAGCTCGTGACTGCACGCGTCAGTGCTCTTATAATTTTTTTTTACTATCCTAGTATAATATGATGAGTATATCTTTCATCATACATAATATAGAAATATAAAATAAATAAATCAAATGATCAAAAATATTATCTCTAGCATCGATATAAGCTAGGCAACGCAAAATGAGGAAACCGTATATTTAGTCTAGCAAACAAGTGCTTTTTAGGTCAAAATTTTTTCGTATTCTCCGAAAATTATGATTGAGGTGTCATTCGATTCGGACATGGCATGTAGATAGTTTTTGAGAAAATAATAAGGCCGCTCGCAAAAATTGCTATAGTTATAAACAATTAAGTGACAAGTAAAGAAGGAGATTTAGGTTTTCGCCAATATCTCAAAAACTATTTGAGATAATTCAAATTTGATAAAAGATTCAAATAGAAGAGGAAATTTCCTAGAAAAAACCCCAACTGCCAGAACTGTAAGACCAATATTTATAGTTTTCCTAGAGGGTTGAAAATAAGCCCGAAAACGGGTACTCCGGCTTGCGCAAGCATCGCCCCTTCATACCTTTGATGAATAAATATTATTAAAGCTCATTAAATATGGAAATAAAAAATTAAAAAAATTCAGGTGCCTGCAGGATAGATCAGTGAACAATAATCCGTGGTCCAAAAATGTTTATCGCGATTTTTCAATTAGTTATCCATTAGTTAATTAACAATTTTTTGTAGCACGATCATTAACATTGCGAGTAAGATAATTATTAAACTATTAATCTGAGAATTTGTTACTTTCGTGGAGATATTTTTCAATGGTCTTAAAATATATTCCTATTGGAAAATTGTTAATTTCGTTATGAACAATTTACTTAACTGAAAAATTATAATGTTTCAATTTATAATATTACTATTGATCCGTTTTATTTTGATCAGAAACTACTTAAAAATGACTTTTAAAAATTATTATCTCCTATTGTTTAAAAAATCGTTATGACCAATGCGTTGTTTATGAGATAATTTAAAATTTTCGTTTGAAAACATAATTGAAGCTCTATTTTCACTTAAGTAAATGTTAATATCAAAACGAAAATTAAGAATTTTTCAAATTTTCCATCGGGAATCTATTCCAAGACCTTTGGAAAATACCTCCACGAAAGGGAAAAATTCTCAGATTAATAGTTTAACAATCATCGCACTTGCAATGTTAATGCTCGTACTACAAAAAATTGTTATTTAACTAATGGATAACTAATTGAAAAATCGCGATAAACATTTTTGGACCCCTGATTATTGTTCATTGATCTATCCTGCAGACGCCTGAATTTTTTCAATTTTTAATTTCATATTTAATAAGTTTAAATAATATGTATTCATGAAATGTCCGAAGGGGGCGAGGCTTACGCAAGCCGGAGTACCCGTTTTCGGTAGTATTTCAACCCTCGGGAAAAATTATAAACATTGGACCTAGTTCCGGGAGTTGAGACTTATTTTATGAAAGTTCATCCTCTTCTTGAATCTTTTTTCAAATTTGAATGATCTCAGATAGTTTTTGAAATATTGGCGAAAAAACAAACCCCTTTCTTTTTTGTTCACTTAATTGTTTATAACTATTGCAATTCTTGCGAGCAGCCTTAGCATTTTCTCAAAAACTATCTACATGCGATTCTGAATCGAATAACATCTCAATCATAATTTTCGGAGAATACGCAAAAATTTTGACCTAAAAGGCACTTGTTGACTAGACTTTATTAATGACATGTTTTGCCTATTTTGAGTGGATTCGACTGCATTAATAATTCGTTCCATTAATTGTTCTTGATTATTAATTTACACTGCGTGAACAAGTTGTTTTGAATAACCCATACGAAATAATTCAAATGATTCAAGTCAGATAATCTCGCAGGGCATAGCAACACGCCGACAAATCCATCTCCTATCAAAAGTTTGGTTTAACCAGGCGACAATATTTCGTCCAATATGAGGTGATGCTCCTTTGCGCTGATACCAAATACGATTGTACTCGTATATCAAATACGCAAGAATTAGGAAGGATTAGGAAGGACTTGAAATGGAAGTGATTGTCCGTTAAAACCATGCACTTCTTTTAAAAGCGCGAGTATTTTCTAGAGACCTGTAATGCAAATCCTCCCGCTTTTAAAAGAAGATGCTTTCAACAAAGATTCTCTAATAATATATGGAGCGGAGTATTTAACGAAGAATTACTTCAAATTCAAGTCATTCCTAATCGTTTGAATACCGATGGGCACCTGCAATTTTTAGAAAATGATCTCGCAAATTTGCTAGAAGATTTTCGTATTGGGAATCAGCAAAACGGAGCACCACCAGATGTTGGACGAAATGTTGTCGCCTGGTTAAACCAAACTTTTAATAGGAGATGGATTGGTCGGCGTGGTGCTATGAGATCAGCTGACTTGCATCCTTTGGATTATTTTGTGTGGGACATTTAAAAAAACTTGTTTGTGCAGTGGAAATTAATAATCAAGAACCATTGATAGAACGAATTATTAATGCAGTCGAATCCACTAAAAATAGGCAAAAAAAGCAATTAGTATAGGATTCCCTCATTTGCGTTGCCAAGCCTGTATAAATGCTAATGGTGATATTTTTAACATTTGATTTATTTATTTTTGTATTTTTATATTATGTATAAAGGTTGAAAATTGATGACATGCAGAAACTTTGAAGTTTGATATCTCGGAAACCAATCCAAAAATTTTATTCTACATTTTTGGCGCTCTAGTTCCTCGGAACTTAGTGCTTATCAATTTGCTCAAATGTCTATAATTTTCGAATTTTTGCTGAAAATGGTCTCAAACGATTTGGTTCGACTCACTGATCAATAATCCGAGGTCGAAATCGATTCTGTCCGGCCGTAGGCACGATAACTCTCGAACGAAAGCAGTTAGAGGATTGAAATTTGCAAGTTGGGTTTAGAGCGTAAATATCTCGGACAAGTTCATTAATGGCCGAAATCCATCAAGCGGTTTCGGAGTTAAGGCCAATTTTAGTAAAAACATTTTTTACGAATATTTCCGAAACCGATCACTCGATCTATCTGAAATTTAGCAGCAAATTGTAGAATCATGACCTTTATACGCATGTGAAGTTTTGTATTGTCCAGGTTACCGCAAAGTGTCAAAAATTTTTGGAAATTAAAAAAAAATTTCTACAATAACTCTCGAACGGAATGAGCTAGGCAGTTGAAATTTTCAGAGTAGGTTAGGAAGATGAATATCTCGGTTAAGTTCGTTATTGGGCAAAATAGGCCTGATGGTTTCGGAGTAACGAAAAAAAAATTTTCTTTTAAGTAACACATTTCAAATTCAATTATTATTTAAGATGCAGTTTCACCATAAAAATTCATTGATATCATTTTCAACTCCAACAAGCTAATACTTTCGGAGATATGTTTTTTTAAATTTCAATAATGAATCGTACTTCTATGTTTTCACAGAATGTTATAATTATTCTATCTAAGCTTTATTATATGATCTGTGTTCATACTCGTACATGTCATCCTGTTCTATAAAAGAGAGTCAAATTCATTTCAGCTATTTTAATTTGATTTCTTCCATGGTGCAGTTCTCATTTTCAGATTGCTCATTTAATCTTGATAAATAAACTATTATTTGAATTGAATTTCCTTTATGATGCAGTTCTATCATAAGAATACATTGATATAATTCCCAACTCTGAGAAACCAATACTTTCGGAGATATAATTTGTCTGTTTGAACTAGAGCGCCAGAAAGCGCCTGTCCACAGGGCTTGAACCCATGTCTATCAAATATATCAGCCTGTATACGTTCATTTAATTTTTCGCCTCTAGTTTGGAATCATCCTGTATTACGAAATCTTTTGTCAGTTTAGGAATCAAACAATAAATGTACTAAAACACAAAATTAACCAATATGTATATTTATTACTTAACAAATAAATATATATAATCGTCGAAATGTACACAGCCTAATTGTATGATTGCATTCAATTACAAAAAAATGTATATGTATCGTATATCAAAATATGTATATGGAAAATCCTCATTACTATAGGTATAGGTAGATATTCACTTGTATGTACTAGGAGAATTCAGCTGGGCCGGAACCCATAATTTGAGGAATTACATGTTCAGTTATGTTCATTCTCAGTCCAAGTTCATTTATGTACAACATATAGTTCTATAAAAAATTAGGTGTAGTGAAGATTACAAATTTTCCAGGAAATTGAGGGTCTTATGGATGTTTTGGAGCATGCACATCATTCGATAGACAAAAAGATATTGCACAGTTTCATAAGGGCCTTTAAATTTTCCTTCGAAAATTAGCCTTATTTTTAGGAATCATTAACAAAAGCATTGAGCTCGCTACCTATTGGCAGTACAAGAACAAAACCAACAGTCTTTGGTTTCAATATTGGAGTTTTAAACTTTGATATTTATATCTTTTGTATGGAACAATCAGAACATTTTTTATGTCTCAAAAGCATAATGTAATGAGTATAATTTTTGGTTCGCTTAAAAAATTATATCTGAATAGTTCAAAGTCAAAGATATCCAAATATTTTCACTGTTTGAGTAGTCGGAATAGAATGTGGGGTGGGGGTATTTGACCATACAGAATAAAACACTGTAATCACAATTTCAGTTCGTCACCCTTACACTTTTTTCACAAGTTACTTTCCCACAATTTCAAATAATTGTCTAATACTTCTTCGAACCATTGTCTTTTTTGGGGATCTTTGAATGCTGGCGCCAAAGTTCTCATGTCGAGCTCTAAAATAGCCTCATTCTTCAGCAAGCCGTTGAGACCAAGAAGAAGTTTGTTGTCACCATATAGTTTGAGTAGACTGGGATATGAGAAGATGTAGTAGTTGACTTTGAGTTTTGACGAAGCCCACTGTTCCACCTGCAAGTAAATCAAAATTTAGTGGCACATTCGATCTTTTCAAGATTGACATCGCTGTATGGTATCACCTGGAATATCTACAGAGTAAGTAAAAAGTGAGGCACAATATTCATATCTTGGGTAGTTACTCTTTTGTAGAAAAATATAAAAGACACTGACATGAAGTCAGTACTCTTTACTCGGTTATTCACGTTGACAAATTTAAATTGAATTTTGAGGGATGCTTTAAGCTTAGTGAGCCGGAGATCTAGTCAGACGGTGGTGGCCACCATTCACTGTCGGGTCAAAAATTAACAGATACCATTCCCACCCCTTGGATCCATACGAAGTAGATAAAATTATTAACAATTTTTCATTGGTATACAATAAATGTTTTCTGTGAGTTTCATCTGTGAAGGCTATTTTTTTCGACGAGTTATGTCGGTACATAGATATCACTTCGAGGGCGGTTCCCATTTCCACCCCTCAGCCCCATGCGAAGTCGATCAAATTAGGACTTGTTCATTAGTCCACAAATAAACGTCTCCTGTGGATTCCTTCTGTAGAGGCTATTATTTCGAAGTGTTAAGAAGGTAGATATTAATTGGATAGCGGTTCCCATTTCCACCCCTCAGACCCATTAGAAGGCGATAAAATTAATAAGAGTTGTTCATGAGTTTACAATAAAGGTTTTCTGTAAGTTTCATTTGTGGAGGATATTTTGTTCAATGTGCTATGAAGGAATATGAAAAGTCGGGGGTGGTTACCATTTCCACCCCTCGAACCAATCTAAAGTCAATAAAATTAATAAGAATTCTTCATTGGTCCAAAATAAAAGTTCCTTGTGCATTTCATCTGTAGAGAATCCATCCTAAGTAAATAAAATTAATAAGACTTTGTTCATTAATCCACATAGCTGTGTTTCAAACGGAAGTTACGCTATATAATGTATTTCTACCGACGCCACAGCTGCCATCTTAACGCCGGTATCGATTAGAGCAGGAATATCCATGTCCATGTTCATAGACTACAACTCGGAAACAACGCTTTATCTCCAAAAGTGACTTGTCCGCGCACAGAATTGCCATGAATTTTCTTTTAATACCAATATCGGCTCAGCACCAGACCCATGACCGCTAGATGTAAACCACTCCCAACGTAACCCATACAACCCAAAAAGAGCCACTTCTCCTCTGCGAATGTACCATGGTAAATTTCGAATAAGAGTGTCCAAAACAGGAGAACGGACAATAGAATTCACCATGGTAAATTCGATTGAGAGTGTCCAATACAGGAGAATGGACAATAGAACATACGTGCAAAAGCTCCTGACTTCACGTCAGTGCTTGAACAAATTTTTTTTTCATAATTTTTTTAAAATTTTCTAGTGGAATGGTTCTCACAAATTTTTACACATGTCTACAACTAGTTAGCAAGCGTCAATTCGATCGCGTCCATATTTTTTGAGTTATCGAGGAAATAATATTCCAGATGAATATAGAAAACTAAAGATCCCTGCGTACATTCGTTGTTCCAAACGTGGCTAATTGCAAGAACCCTGATTAGAGTTTCATGCGGACACCACGAGGATGTGAAAACGCCCAGGTTATTACGCAATGCGCGCAGAAATAGGTATAATCAAACAATGGAACCACGAATGTACGCAGGGATCTATAGTTTTGAGTAGTCCGCAACGGGGAGCTTGGTTGGTTAAACGCCAGGTGTCGCTTCTGTCTACTTCGTACTCGGAAGTGATTGCTGGATTTTGATTAACCGGCTTCTTCGAAGTGTATATTTCATCAGCGTTGAATTGTGCTTCACTGATGATTCCTGATAACGATGAAACCGCGGTATGTTGTTGTTCAACGTTGATGGAATTACACTTTGTGGATTACTCTCAACTTTGGTCCTTCCTATTCTTATTTATGTACCAGTGGTAAGCTTTTCCATAAAAGCTTTCAACTCTTTTATTATACCTATTTCCGGGCGCATTGCGTATTAACCTGGGCGTTTTTACGTCCTCGTGGTGTCCGCATGAAGCTCTGATCAGGGTTCTTGCAATTAGTCACGTTTGGACAACGAATGTACGCAAGGATCTATAGTTTTGAGTGGTCTACTTCGTACTCGGAAGTGATTTGCTGGATTCTAATTAGCCGGAGTTATACACATCTGAATCTTTGGTGTTATTACCTCTATAACTCAAAATATACAAATCCGATCCAATTAAAACTCGGTAATTACTTGAAGAACGCAGACGCGCAAATTTTCTGGGAATTTCGTGAATATCGTATCCTGACAGAAGTTAGAAGTAAGTTTTTTTCCATATTATTAGATATTTAAGGAATTTCAATTCCGATAGGATACATATGTAAGAATTAAAATTCTGTTGGCATAGAAGATTCTCTCATTATTCAAGTCTGACATTAAAATGGTACGAAATGTATTCATATCTTATAAAAGCTGAGGAAACGGTCTATATCGATGGTAAATTCGATTATGAGAGTCGAAAGAATAGACAACAGAACATGTGCGCAAAAGCTCCAGACTTCAGGTCAGTGGTAGAACCAATCTGTTTTCTGAGTATGGTCAGACAAAGAGGTAGCCTTTGCCGGATATAAACAAAAACTTTTCGTAAATCGTTGCCTAAATTAGGGGAATTTTCAACTGAAAAGCTACCGGAAATTCGATTCAGTGAGGGTTTTAAACAGGCGCTAACTGAATGCTTGGGTAGCGATGCACGCAGAAAGGAATCTAATGACGAAACTGCACTGCACTTTGAATAGAATGGGAAGTACATCGGCTGAATAAATCAATACTGTTTTATACCGAAAAAGCTTTCACCTTTTTGCACCAT
Organism: Halyzia sedecimguttata; assembly: GCA_937662695.2. Taxonomy (NCBI): domain Eukaryota; kingdom Metazoa; phylum Arthropoda; class Insecta; order Coleoptera; family Coccinellidae; genus Halyzia; species Halyzia sedecimguttata. Next base: position 48,582,423 of record OW569415.2, read on the forward strand.
CATTTTCACTGCACGAGTAACTTCACTCTTGTCCATCACAAATTTTGACATATGTTTCGGAAGCGATATTTATCTTCTGATTTGATCAAACGCTGTACAGTCAGCGTCAAAAGTATGGAATAATGGATTTATTTTATTTCCTTTCAGGAATGGCGAAACATAGTTGATAGGTCAAATTAATTTATTTTCCTGTAATTCTTTGTTTTACTTTTTTCTTTTACCAAGCAGAGACGTCATCGATATATTTTTGCGCGTATGTTCTGGGGAACATCGCGTTATCATTTTGCCCAAATGTCTGTAATTTTCGAATTTTTCGCCGGAAATGGTCTGAAACGATTGGGTTCGACTACCTGATCAAGAATTCGAGGTCAAATTCGATTCTGTCCGGCCGTCCGTTGCCACGATATCTTGAGAACGCAAAGAGATAGCGACTTGGAATTTTCAGGATAGGTGGCGCAGCCCAATACAACGGACAAATTCGTTAATGGGCATAATCGGCCCCAATATTGTCCGAGTAATAATGTTGTAATTGTTTTCAACCAATACTAATCCGATCGAATTGAAAGATGGTGAGCAATTGTAGATAATAAACCTAAGAACGGTTGCGAAATTTTGTGGCAATCGTATTGCTAGAAAATTTTTAAAAAATTATTAAAAAATATTATTTACGTCACGATAACCTAAGAACGGAAGGAGATAGCAAAATTTTTTTTTTGATACTCCGAAACCTTCTGTCCGATTTTGCCCAATAACGAACTTAGCCGAGATATTTATCTCCCAAACCTACTCTGAAAATTTCAACTGTCTAGCTCATTCCGTTCGAGAGTTATCTTGCCTACGGCCGGCCGGCCGGAATTAATTTCGACCACGGATTCTTGATCAGTGAGTCGAACCAAATCGTTTAAGACCATTTTCATCGAAAAAATCGAAAATTACAGACATTTGGGCAAATTGATAAGCACTCAGTTCCGAGGAACAAGAGCGCCAAAAATGTTGCTTCATCACTAAATAAAATTGGAGCTGGAAACCCCACATCGGCACTGCAAAGGTCCATCAATTGTTCGCAAAACTAAGTTATGTGGTCAAAATTATCTCCACTCAGTTCATACACTTAATTAATCTTGAATAGGTGGCATTTACGGCTTTTTAATTTTCTCAAAACCGATGATTTTTGCGATATATTGTTATTTGCCTCTATAGTTCCCGAAGACAAATTAGGATTTTCTTCCATCTCTAATAAAATGTTCAATTCTACCTCCTATGAAATTGCCGGTCGACCACCATCCTCCACGTATCTAAACTCCTCATACTTCCTGATTATTTTACTAACAGCACCCTGAGTTACATGTTCAGCATTAGGATATTTTTCATTGAAATAATCCCAAAATTCTTCATGGGTATCTACTCTACCTTCGTCACTGCGTGTTGACAGAAAATTATAGAAAAAAAATTGGTTCAAGCACTGACGTGAAGTCAGAAGCTTTTGCGCGTATGTTCTATTGTCCATTCTTCTCTATTGGACACCCTTAATCGAATTTACCATGGTTAATTATGTTGTACATTCTCCTGTATTGGACACTCTTAATTCGAATTTACCATGGTAAATTCGAATTAATTCGAATCATTTATGTAAAAAAATTCGAAAGTTACAGACATTTGGGCAAAATGATAACGCTATGTTCCCCAGAACATACGCGCAATAAGAATTACGGGAAAATGTTCCTCAAAAATAAATTACTCCATTATTCCATACTTTTGACGCGTATACCGAGTGGGCAAAATTGGTGATACCTAAACTACTTCTTAACCCCAAAGGATAGAGGAAAATGAATTTACCTTGCGGGTATCTTTTTTTGGCGCTCTTGTTCCTCGGAACAGAGTGCTTATCAATTTGCCCAAATGTCTGTAATTTTTGAATATTTGGTAGAAAATGAACTCAAATGATTTAGTTCGACTCACTAATCAAGAATCCGTAGTCGACTTCGATTCTATCCGGCCGTCCGGCCTGCCGGCCGTCCGTTAACACGACAACTCTCGAACGAAAGGAGTTAGAAGATTGAAATTTGCAGGGTAGGTTTGGAGCGTAAATATCTCGGATGAGTTTGTTAACGGATGAAATCCACCGAGTGGTTTTGGAGTTATGGCCTTTTTTTAGTAAAAATATTTTTTATGAATATTTCCGAAACCGATTACTTACTCGATCTATCTGAAATTTAGCATCAAATTGTAGAATAATAACCTTTATACGCATGCGAAGTTTTGTATTGATCGGGTTGTCGTAAAGTGTAAAAAAAAAATTGTTTCTACAGTAACTCTCGGACATAATGAGCTAGGCAGTTGAAATTTTCAGATTAGGTTTGGGAGATAAATATCTCGGTTGAACCAATTTTTTTTGAGAAACTTATGATACCGTTAACTGCATTCCTCTTTCTTCTTTTGTTTAGGAGTTATAGGTTGACATTTGGGCGATTTCAAAAATGGTCATCATCTCCGTTCCAGTTTGTGCTACCATGTTGAAATGAAAACGTTGAAATAAAATGGTTTCAAGACCTGTGGACAGGAGCTTTCTGGCGCTCTAGTTCAAACAGGCAAATTATATCTCCGAAAGTATTGGTTTCTCAGAGTTGGGAATTATATCAATGTATTCTTATGATAGAACTGCAACTTCAATTCAAATAATAGTTTATTTATCAAGATTAAACGAGCAATCTGAGAATGAGAACTGCGCCATGGAAGAAATCAAATTAAAATAGCTAAACTGAATTTGACTCTCTCTTATAGAACAGGATGAAATGTACGAGTATGAACACAGATCATATAATAAAGCTTAGATAGAATAATTATAGCATTCTGTGAAAACATGGAAGTACGATTCATTATTGAAATTTAGAAAAATCATATCTCCGAAAGTATTAGTTTGTTGGAGTTGAAAATGATATCGATGCATTTTAATGGTGAAACTGCCTCTTAAATAAAAATTGAATTTGAAATTTGTTGCTTAAAAAACAAATTTTTTTTTTCGTTACTCCGAAACCATCTGGCCTATTTTGCCCAATAACGAACTTAACCGAGATATTCATCTCCCTAACCTACTCTGAAAATTTCAACTGCCTAGCTCATTCCGTTCGAGAGTGATTGTAGAAAAATTTTTTTAAAATTTTGAAATTTTTTTTTTTTACACTTTGCGGTAACCTGGTCAATACAAAACTTCACATGCGTATGAAGGTCATGATTCTACAATTTGATGCTGAATATCAGATAGATCGAGTGATCAGTTTAAGAAATATTCATAAAAAATGTGTTTTACTGAAATCGGTCATAACTCCGAAACCGTTTGATGGATTTCGCCCATTAAAAAAATTGTCCGAGATATTTACGCTCCAAACCCACCTTGCAAATTTCAATCCTCTAACTCCTTTCGTTCAAGAGTTATCGTGCCTACGGCCGGCCGACCGGACCGGCCGGACAGAATCGATTTCGACCTCGGATTCTTGATCAGTGAGTCGAACCAAATCGTTTGAGACCATTTTCAGCCAAAAATTCGAAAATTACAGACATTTGGGCAAATTGATAAGCACTCAGTTCCGAGGAACTAGAGCGCCAAAAACATTGACATAAATCCAGTGGCGTACTGGTCTGAGACCATTTTCAGTGTACCAGAGTTCTGATGAACTTCAGTATCTGGAAGGGCTTCAAGGAGGATACGTCTTCGCTCCTGCAGGTTTCTTGCCCAAAGCATTCCTTGCGTTAGTTTGAGATAGTGAGGCATTCCGTAATCAGGTGATCAGGAGTTCCATCCTTCTCCCCACAGAATCTGTACTCGCCAGTTTCTTCAGAGTTATTAACTCTGAAGGAAATTTCCATTCTTTAAAAGCGAGTATGGACATCACAATGTCCGAAGTATCAGAATGGTTCCCTTCGTAACGATTGAATCAGAACGCAAGTAAAACTGAATCTATAAAATTTATGTGAGTATACATAGGCCTCATTAAAGTTTGATTGTCATGTGAATTATTTAGCGAGTAGGTAAAGATAGTAAAAATATCTTCTTGAAAAATTTTAATTCCAATTGGGAAGAACGATCTTCGTTCATGGAAAAAAAAAGTTTCCGGAAAATTTCGATAAACATGGAACGCAAAAGTTTTCCTTGTTGACTTGTCGTGGATGCACTTTTGAGAAATCATTTTCAACAATCAATGTCAAAATCTTACCGTAGTGTTACCGCTGGCCACTTTGATTGTCCCCATGTGGTCTGCATACCAAGGACTGAAGAAATTTCTTAGGTCCATATTCTCTAACTTTTTGACTGACCTATTACTTAGTCGTTCCTTTATTCTCTTGTAGACTGCCTTTCTATAAACAAACACCTATAACAGAAGAAACAACAGTTGTAATATGATGCATGGAATGCAGAATTCTGAGCAATTCAGCCAACTCACATCTATATATCGTAGTAGAAATAAATAAACGTATACGTATATGTATATTTATCAAAATCGATGTGTACAGGGTAAATCTTCAAGTTCTACATTAATTTTAACCATAGATTCCCCTCATAAAAAAAACACTGGATATTCCTGGGGCCCTGGGGGGAGGATATATCTCCCTTCCTTATCCCCCATATTTAATGAATGTCAGAATAGGCGATGAAAATAACATGCGACTAGAGACAGGGACATGAAGGTTGGAATCAGCCAATCAGAGAAAACACAGTATGGCGGTAAAATTTGAATTTCGAAACGAAAGTGTAGTTTACTAGACTGATCGATCTGTGATACCACATAGTATTTTATCATAACTTTTATTAATTTTGTTGTAACCAAAGACTGTCTTCCCTTATTTATGAAGAAAAATTTGTTATAGTAAGTAACATATACAGTGCGCGTCAAAATTATGGAACAAATTCATTTTCTCAGAAGAAAAATATTTGGCAACAAAATCCTGAAACTGGTTAATTTTTGTTTCACTTTTACCAAATTTGTATTCATTTTTGAAGCATTTTTGTTGCACTCTGTGCCATCCCCTTAAACCCTCTAAATTTTTTGAATAGGGAATGTGTTACATTTTTGGCAAGGTCTTTGTATCTTCTTTACGAGTGCAGAAATTTCGAGAAAAAAAATTCTTTTTTGAAAAATATTTTTCAAAAATGAAAAATTTGGTTCCCCCTTTTGTGTGTCCCACTATCTTTGATGAATTTGCTTTGTGTTTTCTTCTCGATATCTTCTTTCCACGACTTGAAATCTTCAAATGATTGAAAAATAGCGCTAGTTTGCTCTATATTCAATCCATGTATTTCCTCATAAGGCTTGAATAAGAAATCTTTTTTTGTACTTTTGAAAGGACATGTTGGACAGCTGTAATAACATTGTCCTGTTTTCACATAAGTCACATTGTGGGCAGCCTTTTTGTGCTTGAGTAAATATATATTTGCTGTTATTGTAGGTTTTATCACAAAATTCACATTTTAATTTACTCTTGTATAATTGTGCAATTGACTCCATTTCTTCGAAGTGATTTTTCATAGCATGCTACCTGAAAAAGAATAAAGTTGTTTCAATGTTCCAATCATTTTTTCAATTTCCATGTGAAACCAGCTTGAAAATGCTTCAGACTCGCATCAGTTCTTTTCTAGAATCTTTCATAATTACCTACTTACCTCAAACTTTTTAGACTTTTATACTTTGATTTGCATTTAAAGCAGACGAAACTCTACACAGGTTTAGACAGTATGAAAATGTTGAAGAATTAGTATTTTCTCGCCAAGAAATCGAAAAGCATAAATAATCTATTCCTATTCATTTCGCGCTAATACAGACGGAAGGATGGAACGTTCTCCGTTATTGCACCGATTGCATTTATTCCTTGAATAATGATTTCACTGGATTAGGACTATTTAGGAAGACTCAAACAATATGAGCAATGAAATAAATATCGAGATGATTACAAGTACATACGTATATATGAATTGAAAACACATGTAGACGGTTAAAATATAATTTCTGAAGGATCTATTCATTCCGTTCTGAAATTCAAATTTGCCGCCATACAGCTTTTTCTCTGATTGGCTGATTCCAACCTGCATGTCCCTGTCTCTAGACGCATGTATGAAAATACTGTGGATAATCTTATGGTGGATATTCAATGAAAATCAAGTTGAAGCCAGTGATTTAATATTTAGGAAGAGTTTCTTTCAAAAGGGCTGCATAAATATTCTTTAAAACCATTTCATAAGACTTGAGTGAGTAAATAAGTTTTCTCAAACAATTTCAATGAATTTCGAGCATCAGATGATAAAGCTTTCATATAATTATGAGATACCTATTGAATTCGGTAAGTGTTTCTGTGTTTAACAGTTAAAGACAGTGCAGGGGTGAGTTAGCACATCGTAAAATCTTGAAACACTTATAACTTTTTACCTGAGCCAAATCTGGAAAAATAGTGAAAGAAAAAGGTGTTTCATTTGATGAGAGGACTCCATGGTTAAATTTTATGTACCCTGTGGACTCCACAACGGTTGGACCGACTTTGATGAAAGTTTCAGGTTAAGATTCAGATTAGCCTAGCGGGCTTGCTAGGAAGTTTGGTAGCGATCTAAAGAATTTTGATTTTTGATTTTTAGTGCTATCCGTTTGAAATGATGGATACGCCGTCCCAGTTCTCAACGGTTTGAGGTAATATCGTCCAATGACAGGACAACGAATGCCTTGTTCAGATAGTATAACTTAAAGCAGTAGTGAGAAACTTAAATTACATCAACAGATTATTGTTTCGGAATAGCTATACCCTTTGATGTTGAATGATTAATTTTCAGGACAGTTGTAAAATTCTTGTACTCAGTATTTAGTTTACTTTCCTGTCTCATAATGCAACATGCAATTTTATTTGTTCTGTTGAAATATCCACTTGAGATATTCTACTTCAATATTTCTTTCATCATTTCTTGATACAAAAAAAATAATTCCAGCAACGCTTGCATTACTTTTTGACTACACCTTGTACTTCACCAAATGATATTCACTGTATAAAACAATAGAGCTTCCGGTGTGACAATTCATTCGAAATTTAGAGATTATAACGGAATGTGGAATAATGGATTTTGGATTAAAGAGGACCGCACATTGGAACAATAAAAAGATTGGAAAAACGTTTGGTACTGAAATTTTGTTTTACTACATTCCGGCGTGATGTTTCTAATGAAAATATTTTTAAGATAGCACCACTTCCGGAAATGCCGGAAGTCGACGCATACTCTCTTATTTAAAATACAACTACATATTTTTTATTGTTTTTCCGTATTCAACAGCTAATTTTAGATGAATTTTCATCAGCATTCTCCATACCTACTTGCAGCCGTTCGTCAGATATTTCAACTTAACGAATATTTTTTACATTTGTAACGTCACGCTTGAATTTAACGTCGTCACCTTTGTAGATACAGCAAATTTTGGCTGAAAATGGTCTCAAACGTTTTGGTTCGACGCAGTGTTCAAGAATCCGTGGCCAAATCGATTCTGCCCGGCCGGTCGTTAACGCGATAACTCTCGAACGGAATGAGCTAGACAGCGGAAATTTTCAGAGAAGGTTTGGGAGATAAATATCTCGGTTAAGTTCGTTATTGGCAAAATCGGTGGTTCCGGAGTAAGGAAAACATTTTTTTTTTACATTACAAACTTCAAATTCAATTTTTTTAAGATGCAATTTCATCTTAAGAATCCATTAATATCATTTTCAACTCTAGCAAGCTAATACAGAGATATGATTTTCAAAATTTCAATAATACATCATACCATGTTTTAACAGAATGCGAATTCCATCTGTCTATGTTCTATCCTTCTATCTGTGTTCACTGTTCATACATGTCATCTTATCTGCTTATAAGAGACATGTCAACTTTATTTCTGTTCTAGAAAACAAAGTATGATTGAATGCAAAATGACCAATTATAGGATATTATAATTTTTGGTTGATATACCTCTACCCTAAATGCCCTTTGATAATCCGTATGATAATGAAAATATATACTGTGGCAAGTTAATCGAATTGGGTTCAGAATATCTGTAGTGAAAACAAAACTGGAATATTGGCTAAGTTTCAATTGATATAATATAATTTTCAGAGTAAGTTTGAGGAATCAATATCTCGCATAAGTTCATTATTTAATGTTAATTTAATTTTTTTTATGATGCAGTTCTATTACAAGAATCCATTGATATCTTTCCCAACTCTGAGAAACCAATACTTCCGGAGGTATGCTTTGTCAAAGTTTGAACAAGAGCTCCAAAGCTCCTATCCACATGGCTATCCCACATTTTTAGGGTAAGTTTTGCATCCCGATGCGACATTTGAGTTCGTTAAAACTGGCATAATCGGCCAAACGATTTTGGAGTTATAGCAAACTGAAATTTGGTTGGTATTTCCTCAAAAACTCAAAGAATATGACGCCTATACAATTCAAACATGGTAATTAGAAGGACGACTCAAAAATTTGTGCAAATTTCATGACGATCGATTCAATAGAAAATTTTGAAAAGATTATTGAATAAAATTCTATATATCAGAAAGTATTCTTCCAACATCGCTGAAATTTCGCGAGAACCTTCAAAACCTTATGCCCTTACCCTTATTACACAATGCCTTTTTCGTGCCTATTTGTCAGCCTGACTGACTGCGCCTGATATTTTGAAGAAATACGCATGCGCCCGGGACTATTTTATAGACTGTTTCAGGCTTGAAAATAAATAGAACTGGTCATAGAGAAATATTCTATTGTCTCTGGAACTGGTTCTATTTGTTCCCCCTGAATCGTGGGAATTTCAAGCCTTTTTGTCGAAATGTCATGTCTACCAACACAATTTATCTGTCTGACTTGACGTCTTAGGTCTTAACATAACCTAGTTTATTCTACCGTTTGAATCGCAGCTTTCGTAAATAATAAGCAATAATAAATTTATGTTTATTACTCTGAGGACGTAAACTAACTAAACTTACGAAGGACAGATAATCTGTGATGGCTATCCCCGAGTGATATGAAGTTTTCACCAGTAGCCCAGTATCGCTAAGTAATCATCAATTTCGTTCTTGGCGAAATAGTCTAAGATCCGAACCTATGTCGACCTTCACCGAGCTGATAATGAAATGAAACATATTTTATAATGAATTTTTTATATTAGCAAATATACTAAAAATGGGTTGCCTGAAAAAATCCTGGACAGACTATTTTTAATTATTTTTGCGCGTATGTTCTGGGAAACATCGCGTTACCATTTTGCCCAAATGTGTGTAATTTTTGAATTTCTCACCGAAAATGGTCTCAAACGATTGGGTTCGACTCCCTGATGAAGAATTCGAGGTCAAATTTGATTATGTCCGGGCGGCCGTCCGGCCGTTGCCAAGATAACTTGAGAAAGAAAAGAGCTAGCGACTTGAAATTTTCAGGGTAGGTGGCGTATCGCAATGCAACGGACGAGCTCGTTAATGGGCATAATCGGCCTAGTGGTTTCTGAGTAATAATTTTGTTTTCAGCCAATATAAATCCGATCGAATTGAAACTTGGTGAATAGTTGTAGAATATAAATCTAAGCACGTTTGTGAAATTTTGTGAGAATCGTATCTCTAGAATTTTTTTTAAAAATCATTGAAAATCATCGAAAAAAATTCTATATATCAGAAACTATTCATCCGACATTGCAGATATTTTGCTAGAGCCTTCAGAACCTAATTCTACTACAAAGTTCTAAGTTTGAATACGATCGGAGCTATATTGTTTGAGATAAAAAAAAAAAAAAGAAATAGTCTGTCCAGGATTTTTTCAGGCAACCCATTTTTAGTATATTATCTAATATACTAAATTTATTATAAAATATGTTTCATTCTATTATCAGCTCGGTGAAGGTCGTCTTAGGTTCGGATCTTCTACTAAATTCTTTCCGGAATTACAGTGTCTGATTTCTGTATGTGAATTTGCACTCTATATAGTAGCATATTAAACGTTTCTTCAGACATTCTTAAAACATTATGGTATTGTTTTCAAAATATACGAACAAAACAAGAACTTGAAGGTAAATATGTCAATTTTTTCAATGTTTGCAGCTCTGAAATTACTGCCTGAAACAGGCTCGCAAAAAGCGTGGCGTAATAGCACCACTCAATTGGGGGAAATTCAGCCAACAAATAGCCATGAAAATAGGCGCAAATATAGACATGAAAAAAGGCATAGTGTACTCTACAACCAAGTTGTAAGTTTGAACACGATCGGATCTCTATTGTTGGAGATCCGAGCAGACTTGGGTTAGTTCCGATATTTTAAAAGGAATTAAAATCTAACACTCAGTTGAATAAATACAGCAAAGTGATTTATGCAGTATTTTTTTAGTATATTATTAGATATTTAATGAATTTCAATTCCGATAGAATACATGTCAGAATCAAAAATTCTTTGATCTTAGAAGATTTTTTCATTACCCAAGTCCTTAAAATGGGACGAAATGTATTCATATCTTATGAAAGCTGAGAAAAAGGTCTATATCGATGGTGAATTCCATTAAGAATGTCCAATAGAGGCGAATGGACAATAGAATATGCGCGCAAAAGCGCGTCAGTGCTTTCCCGACTTTTTGCGCGTATGTTCTGGGGAACATCGCGTTATCATTTTGCCCAAATGTCTGTAACTTTCGAATTTTTTGACGAAAATGGTCTCAAACGATTTGGTTCGACTCCCCGTTGAAGAATTCGAGGTCAAATTTGATTCTGTCCGGCCGGACCGCCACTATAACTTGAGAACAGAAAGAGCTAGCGACTTGAAATTTTCAGGGTAGGTGGCGCATCCCAATACGACGGACAAGTTCGTTGATGGGCATAATCGGCCCCATGGTTTCCGTGGTTAATAATTTTGTTTTCAACCAATATAATTCCGATCGAATTGAAACTTGGTGAATAGTTGTAGAATATAAACCTAAGCACGTTTGTGAAGTTTTGTGAGAATCGCACTGGTAGAAAATTAAAAAAAAAGTATTGAAAAATATTTTTTATATCACGATAACCTGAGAACGGAAAGAGATAGTGATTTGAAATTTTCAGGTTAGGTTGCGCATCCGAATGCGACATTTGAGTTTGTTTATAAGAATAATCGGCCAAACGGTTTTGGAGTTATACCCATCTGAAAATTGATTCTTATTTCATCAATAATTCGAAAAATATAAAACCGATCTAATTCAAACATGGCTATTAGTTCTAGAATAACAACGCAAAAGTTCTTGCAAAATTTTTTGAGGATCGTATCTCTGGAAAATTAAAAAAAAAACATTGAAAATTATTGAAAAAATTCAATACATCCGAAACTATCCACCCGACATGGCTGAAATTTTGCGAAAGCCTTCAGAACCTAACTCTACAACCAAATTCCAAGTTCGAACAGGATCGGAGCTATATTGTTGGAGATCCGAGCAGCCTTGTGTGAGTTCAGTAGCTGGATATGTGACCGTTGCCTCGATAACTCTCGAACGAAAGGAGATAAGAACTTGCAATTTTCAGAGTAGGATGCGCATCTGAATGGCAGAGATAAGTTCGCTGTTGGCCATAATCCGTCCAACGGTTTCGGAGTTATATCCATCTGGAATTATTATTTCCTCGATAACTCAAAAAATATAGACTCGATCGAATTGAAGCATGCTAATTAGCTGCAGAATATCGACATAAAGACGTGTGTCCAATTTTGTGAGAACCGTACCGCTAGAAAATTTTAAAAAAGTCGCTCATGTTATTTTTATCTCCAACAACGAGGTTGTTCCAGGCTTCTCTGTAATTCTGAATTTGGGAAACCGCATATGGGAGATAAGGAATTGAGAATAAGAAAAAAAAATGTTTAAGCACTCACGTGAAGTCAGGAGCTTTTGCGCGTATGTTCTATTGTCCATTTTCCTGTATTGGACAGTCTCAATCGAATTTACCATGGTAAATTCTATTGTCCGTTGTCCTGTGTTGGACACTCTTAATCGAATTTACCATGGTAAATTTCGATTAAGAGAGTGCCCAATACAGGAGAACGGACAATAGAATTCACCATGGTAAATTCGATTGAGAATGTCTAATACGTCAGTGCTTGAACCAATTTTTTTTATTGAAATTAATAATTAAAGAGATTAGTAACATATTTTAGTCAATTAACGAAGCCATGTACTGGCAGAACTGATGTAAGTATGATTAAACTAGAGAAAGAAATAGGTAGTTCGAACATTTTCAGCAGGAAATAATAAACCTTTGTGTAAAATTTGCAGCGTTTTTCAATGTGAGGTCTTGTTTCAACAAACCGGACGTTTTTGCGATTGTTGAAAGCTATTGAATTGTCGTTGTACTTGAACTGCCGTCATTACGACCATAATAGAGATGATTCTCCTTTAATGGCCGCTGATTTCTGTCAGCGTTAGTTTCTTCAGGTCTTTTTATGGCGAGCTTAACTTCCTATTCATTACTACAGCCCAATGTATTGGACGCGGGTTGAATAGCAAAGAATTTATGAAATTTATATTTTCACTTGATTGGTTTCGTAAGTCGGAATAGGAAGCATATTTATTATATTACGTAGTTAATTATAATGAACCACAGATTCGGTTTTTGCTCGCTTGTGTCATTTCGATATAATTTTACTCAAATGACTATAATTTTCTAATTTTGAGTCGTGAATGGTCTCCAGGGCCGTAGCTAAGAGCTATTCCGAGGGGGGGAGAAACGTCTTTTGGCGCCCCTAATTTGAAAAAATAGACAAAAATCGAAAAACACTTATGGATAAAGTGATAAAGTGTAAATATATTGATGAATACTACATAGTTACTTAATAAAGAATGAATTATAAATTAATATAACTATGAATGAAAATTATTTTAGAAAGAATACCGCGTTCTGAATTTGTGTTGTTGAGTGAAAAAAAATTTTTGCATCTCTCAAAAGATCCAGGGCCAAAAAGGAATTGTATTTGACAAAAATAAATATATATATCAAGCTTTCGAGATGATAAGAATAATCTGAAGATTTTATAAATATTAAAAAGAAAACTTTCGAAAAATGATATAACAATAATTTTATGTTACCCTGCTATCTAGAGTGGAATGTTCCAACAATTCTTCGAAAATATCTGCTATTTGGAATAATTGAATAAGTTTTTTGTAATTCCTGAATTTAAGCAATCTTTTTGTACTCATCACCCTGAAAATTTTTGTAGTATGCATATAGAAAATAAAATCTTCGATGTCATTCAATCGAATATTTTACCGAAATATCACGAAAAAAAAAATGTTATGTTTTATAGACACTGAAAATCAACCTGTCAGTGCAGTTGTTGAATGAAGATTCCCAAGGTGCTACTTCCCTTAGAAACTAGGTGTCAGCAATGGCCAAAACTTACTCTTTTCGCTCTATTCGAATAAACAGTCCTCTTTTTAGCGCGTATATTCTGGGTAACATCACACATTATCATTTTGCCCAAATGTCTGTAATTTTCGAATTTTTTGCGCTTTGGTTCAACTATCTAATGAAGAATTCGAGGTCAAATTTGATTCTGTCCGACCAGCCGTACGGCCATTGCCACGATAACTTGAGAACGGAAAGAGATAGCGCCTTGAAATTTTCAGGGTAGGTTGTGCATCTTAATGCTAGTTTGTTCATAGGTATACCCATCTGAAATTTGGTTGTTATTTCCTCAATAACTCGAAAAATACAAAACCGATCCAATTCAAAAGTTGTTATTAGTTGTAGAATGCCAACGCGAAATCTTGCCAAATTTCGTGAGGATCGTATCACTAGAAATTTTTTAAAAAATCATTGAAAAAAATTTTATATGTCCTAAACTATTCATTCGATATCGCTGAAATTTTGCGAGAGCCTTCAGAACTTAACACTACTGCCAAGTTCCAAGTTTGAAAACGATCAGATAGATATTGTTGGATATTCGAGCAGCCTTGTGTGAGTTCAGTAGATGGATGGCTGACTGTTGCCTCGATAACTTTGGAACGAAAGGAGATAAGCACTTGCAGTTTTCAGGGTAGATTGCGCATCCGAATGGGAGTGTTGAGTTCGTTTTTGGGCATAATCGGCCCAACGGTTTCGGAGTTATAACCACCTGGAATATTATTTCCTCGATAACTCAAAAAATATAGACCTGATCGAATTGAAGCTTGGACTAGTTGCGGAATATCGACATAAAGACTGTGTAAAATTTAGTGAGAACCGTAGAAATTAAAAAAAAATGGTTCTTAATTCGATTAAGGAGAATGGACAATAGAACATGCGCCTAAAGCTCCTGACTTCGCGTCAGTGCTTGAACAACTCGCCGTTAGCCATGTATTCATGACATTTGCGCCTTTTCCCGTTTCAATTTTTCTTTTCTGGGCTGTACTTCTGAACTCCGCTCCAGACGGTTTGAATTTATTTTGGCAAGGATCCATATCCATATTGGGTTTTCGATTTTAAATTTCCATCAATATTCATATTCACTATTCACGAATAATTTATATAAGAAGAAGAAGGTTATGTTTCTTTCTGTTTAACGATTTTTATGTATAGCCCAGGAAAGCTGGCAATTCCCCACTCCTGCCATCTAGTCTCTAGCAGCAACAAAGCTTTCTACAATGCTGTCGGTCTAGTACAAATAAATTGAGTAGATGGTATGGTAGGCAATCATTCGATACAGTCACTGTACTTATGTATAATAATAATCATCTTATGCAAGTAGTAGTTCAAAAAAATCTGTTTTCACTATGTCATTTGCTATAGTTTTTCAAATATCCGCGGTCAATTTGGCGCCCTTTGAGATATGATCCGGGGAGGGAGGCTCCCATCCCTTCCCCCCCCAGTAGCGACGGCCCTGGGTAGGCTCCTTTTCGGCTAGTATTCACAATTAACACAATATCCAAGATCTTTATAACGGAACCTTTATCAGGCCCGAGTTTTCCTCCGCCCTTGATATTGTGTAGCGACAAAATTTATATCACTCTTCCTGAAATTTTCGCAGGTCTGACTATAATTTAGTTAGTTCACTTTTAATCCGACATCTGGTCGGTATAAGACGTAGAACAAATAATCATTCCTGATAAACAATTTGATATTTCAATCTTTCGAAATGATGGGAAAACATTAATTGTGATTAAGCGACAGGATCACGAAATTTGGTGGTATAGGTCGATTATATTATCGATAAATAAAACGAGTGTGCGTTACACAACTTGTAACTTTCGATTATTCGTATTTATAAGGGTTAAGGCTAGATTGAATATTCAAGTATTCAGGCGACATACTTTTTAACCGCACGAGACTGACAACTATTATGAATGGTAATAAAATTGAAGGCGTTAAATGATAGCGTGTCCGCCGTTTATTTCCTCCTAGTAATTTCATTTGATCAACCGAGTTGTGGCAAGTCGGAAAATGAGATCTTATTTGTTGGCCACATCTTCCTCGTATTTTTTGAGTTATTGAGAAAATAACAACAAAATTTCATATGGCTATAACTCCGAATCGTTTTAGCCGATTATGACCACTAAATAACCTTCGTATTCCGATGCGCAACCTACTCTGAAAATTTCAAGTAGCCATTCCTTTCCGTTCGAAAGTTATCGTGACAGCAAAAGGCCGGACAAAATCGATTTTGACCTCGACTAGAAAGCAACTATAGAAATCCCGCCAGAGCAGATTGACCCCACGTCAATGCTTTTTAAGTTATTTTACTTTTTTCATAGTGAAGTCAATCTGCATCGGCGCGCTTGCTATAGACATGATTATGATTATACTGACCCTGCTAGGTCTTACCCAAGGGGATACCTCCGAAGCTCCTAGGAGCTTGTGCGGCTAAGGAGAGTCAGTTGTGTTCTTTGTCGACTTTGTTACTGTATCCCTACACCAACTTAGGCACATCACTGTTAATTTTTGACCCAACAGTGAATGGTGTCCACTACCATATGACTATAGATCTCCGGCTCGCTCTACCCACTGAGCTTGAAGCACTCATCATTCAATTCGAATTATCCAACATGAATAAGCGCACCAAAGAGTACTGACTTCAGTTCAGTGCTTTTTTATATTTTTTCAAGTTCCTTTGACAATTATGTCTATTAATCGGTACAGTCTGGCTATTAGTTTCACCGTAGGCCGAAATAAAAAAAAATTGGTTCAAGCACTGACGTGAAGTCAGAAGCTTTTGCGCGTATGTTCTATTGTCCATTCTTCTGTATTGGAATTTACCATGGTAAATTCGATTAAGGGTGTCCAATACAGAAGAATGGACAATAGAACATATGCGCAAAAGCTTCTGACTTCACGTCAGTGCTTGAATCAATTTTTTTTTTGTGATCGATTTTTTTAAAATTTTCTTGGGGTACGGTTCTTGAAAATTTTTTTTTCGTGATTTTCTTCAAATTTTCTAGGGGTACGGTTCTTACAAAATTTTAAACACGTCTTTATGTTGATTTTCTACTACTAGTTACCAAGCTTCAATTCGATCGAATATTTATTTTTTGAGTTATCAAAGAAATAATATTCCAGTTGGGTATAACTCGGAAACCGTTAGACCGATTATGCCCAAAAACAAACTCAACTCTCCCATTCGGCAACCTACCCTGAAAATTGCAAGTCCCTATCTCCTTCCGTTCGAAAGTTATCGAGGCAACGGTCACCCATCTACTGAACTCACACAAGGCTGCTCGAATCTCCAACAATATTTAACCGATCGTGTTAAAACTTGAAACTTGGCAGTAGAGTTAGGTTCTAAAGGCTCTTGCAAAATTTCAGCAATTTCAGACAAATAGTTACTGATATATACAATCTTTTTTTTCAATTTTCAATGAGTTTGTAAAAATTTTATACAGATACTATCCTCACGAAATTTTGCAAGAATTTTCGCGTTGGCATTCTACAACTAATAACCATGTTTGAATTCAATCGGTTTAGTATTTTTCGAGTTAATGAGGAACAAAAATAACCAAATTTCAGATGGCTATAACTCTAAAACCGTTTGGCTGATTATGCTCATGAACAAACTCAAATGTCGCATTCAGATGCACAACCTAACCTGAAATCTTCAAGCCGCTATCTCTATCCGTTCTCAGGTTATCGTGACAACAAAAATATTTTTTAATAATTTTTAAATAATTTTCTAGCGATACGATTCTCACAAAATTTCACACACGTGCTTAGGTTTATATTCTACAACTATTCACCAAGATTCAATTCGATCGGATTTATATTGGTTGAAAACAAAATTATTACTCGAAAACCATTGGGCCGATTATGCCCATTAACGGACTTGTCCGTCGCATTGAGATGCGCCACCTACCCTGAAAATTCGCTAGCTCTTTCCGTTCTCAAGTTATCGTGGCAACGGCCGGACGGCCGGCCGGACAGAATCAAATTTGACCTCGAATTTTTCATTGGGGAGTCGAACCAAATCGTTTGAGACCATTTTCGTAAAAAAAAATCGAAAGTTAAAGACGTTTGGGCAAAATGATAACGCGATGTTCCTCAGAACATACGCGCAAAAATATTGTGGTTAGGAGGCCCCCGTTAGGAACGTAATTGATTAGGCCTATTCTTCAAGGAGAATGTAATTTAATAAATATATTCCAAATATAGTTAGGTATTTATAAATTGGTCTCAGGGCCAAATGTCTGTACAGAAATTTCTACTCAGAAACAACGCTATTTCCTCGAAACTGACTTGTCCGTACACAGAATTGAAATTGAATTTTCTTCTAAAACCTCACATTATCGGCTCAGCACCAGACCCATGACCGATAGTTCTAAACCACTCCCAACATAAGCCATAAACCCACTTCTCATCTGCACACGCGCAATCTACTCGTGGCTGAAAGTTCTCTTAAAATCACAGACCTCACACAAAACTCTGATTCTTCAACACCAGTGATTCAGGACATACTGCAGCTTCAATCCACGCATGCGCGGATACTCCCAAAGGCATTAAAAATTAAGAAAAAAATTTTAATCCACGATTTTTTTAGAGTTTAGCTGACTTATTCCGTACTTTCAGCAAAATATTTGACTGTACCAATTGTTATTTTACAATAGAACTCGAAATATATGAGGCTACAATGAACGTATCGACAAAGTAAACAGAAAGGTTTATTTTGAAAGTAATTTGGACATGTATGCAGAAAATCCATGAAATATTTTGGTTGTTATGTCGATATCAATAAATACCCAACATACCCAACTAATTGATATTTAATTTTTTTGTTCATTATATTTTCCTTCTAGAGCACTGGCGCAGCGCCAAAGATACCAACATTTTCAATTATTTCTGAGTTATTCGTCAAACGTCAAACATTAATAAACATTTCTCATTTGGTTGTTCACTTCAGCCACCCATAACAAAATCCTGGCTGCTGTTCTAGAACAATAAATTGCCGTTGCCACGATAAATTAAGAACGGAATAAGATAGCGAAATTTTCAGGGTAGGTGGTGCGTCCAAATACGACGGACAAGTTCGTTAATGGGCATAATCGGCCCAACGGTTTCCGAGTAAAAATTTCGTCATCAACCAATACAGATCCGATCGAATTGAAACTTGGTAGTTAATTGTAGAATACTGACACAAAGACGTTTCTGAAATTTTGTGAGACTCGTATCACTAGAAAATTAAAAAAAATATATCAAAATATATTATTTATGTCACGATAACCTGAGAACGGAAAGACTTGGAATGTTTAGGGAAGGTTGTGCATCTGAATACGATATTTGAGTTTGTTTATAGGCATAAACGGCCAAACGTTCTTGGAGTTATAGCAATATAAAATTTGGTTGTTATTATCTCAATAACTCGAAAAATACGAATCCGATCCAATTCAAACATGGTAATTAATCGTTGACTGCCGGCGCAAGATGTCTGCAAATTTTCGATAGGATCATATTACTAGAAAATAAAAAAAAAATCATTGAAAATAATTGAAAAAAAAATATATATATATATATATATATCAGTAACTAGGTATTCGTCCGACATCGCTGAAATTTTGCGAGAGCCTTCAAAACTTGACTCTACTGTCAAGTTC
Organism: Halyzia sedecimguttata; assembly: GCA_937662695.2. Classification (NCBI taxonomy): domain Eukaryota; kingdom Metazoa; phylum Arthropoda; class Insecta; order Coleoptera; family Coccinellidae; genus Halyzia; species Halyzia sedecimguttata. The sequence continues at coordinate 48,601,472 of OW569415.2, forward strand.
CACGTTGAAAACGATCGAATCAATACTGTTGGAGATCCGAGCAGCCTTGGGTGAGTTCAGTGCTGGATTGGTAACTTTCGAACGAAAAGAGATAGGGATTGTTGGGCATAATCGGCTCAATGGTTTCGGATTTATACCTATCTGGAAACTTGGTATCTAGTTGTAGAATGTCGACATAAAGACGTGTGTAAAATTTTGTAAGGACTGTTATACTATATAATTTAGGAAAAATTACGAAAAAATATGATGTATCTCAAGATAACTTCAGAACGGAGAGAGAGACTTGCAATTTTCAGGGTAGGTTGCGCATCCGAATGTGACATTTAAGTTCGTTAATTGGCATAATGGGCCAAATGGTTTTGGAGTCATACTCCTCCGAAATTTTGTTGTTATTTCCTCAATAACTCAAAATATACAAATCTGATCAAATTAAAACTCGTTGATTACATGTAGAATGACCACCCACTAAATTTTCGCGGAATGTCGTGAATATCGTATCCTGGAGTTACTTCAGGCGCAAGATTTTTCGTATTTCAATTCCAATAGAATACATAAAGTATGTCATAATTAAAAATTCTGTGATCATAGATGATTCTCTAGTTACTGAAGTCTGTCATTAAAATGGTATGAAATGTATTCCCATATTATAAAAGCAGTGAAAACGATATATATATCGATGCTGAATTCGATAAGTAGTGTCCAATAGAGGTCAGAAGACCATAGAACATGCGCGCAAAAGCTCCTGACTTCACGTCAATGCTTGAACTAATTTTCATTCATCGATGCTAAGCTAATATGCTGATATGGTCATTTTTCAATAAATGATTTTATTCATTTTTTATGTGAATTTCAACCAAGTAATGGCCCCATGAACTGAGATCATATTCAGTCATTAATTTTGTTACTCCATGGGAACATTAAACCCATAATAAACTGTGCATCTCATTATTTCCTACGAACGATTTCTGAGAATTCCGAAATGAAAAGATTTTAATGATAACCAGCGAATAAATCGTAAATAGAGTGATTAGCACAGATACGGTCCATGAATATTTGAATATTCAATTTTTTTTAAGTTATCGTATCCAGTGAATAACTTGACTCCATTTAACCCCTTAATCTCCGATATTGGAATGAAGCCAAAATAAATCGTTTTCAATGTAAGACTGATTCAAATGGCATTCTGAACCAATTGAGGATATCTCTTACTTTTGTTTGAGTTTTCTTTTAATTAAAATGGGTTACCCAGAAAATAATCTATATATCAATATGTAAAGAGAAAAGCACTTTGAACGCACAGATTAGTGTAAGATTAGTCATAGGTAGTTAAAGTTTATTTATGGCGAAGGAGTTCTAACAGATCAAATTTGTTATAAATACTTCAAATTTGTTATAAAAACTCCAAAATGGTTGTCCAAATTGATGTGAATAAATCATTCATTATTTACGCTCATACTTCAAACACACAATAGTCTGTGGTCAAACAGTAGCACATAGTAGAGAATATTGCGATTTCAAATGAACCACAGACAATAGTCTGTGGAGTGTATGTCAAGACAAAAAAGTGTTTTGTTTTTTAGATATATGGGGTATAGACAGAAGCAGAACAATCTAGGCTTAATAAAAGTGTGTTCTTGGAATTAGACAGCTGGCTCTGTTAGCTCATGAGGACTAAACCCTAAATCATAGAACACTAAATGAATTTTTGCTCATGTTATTTTTACCTTCAACAAAGATATTATATTTCCTACAGAGGCTACTTAGAGAATGGGAGCAAGAAGCATTGCCATAAGGTTGTTCCAGGCTTCTCTGAAATTCTCAATTTGGGAAACCGCATATGAGAGAGCAGGAATTGAGAATAAGAAAAAGAAGAACGATATATTCTGTGATTTTAGCTCTGAAATAACCAACAGTCACTATTTCATTGTATTGGTTCATTGCTTTAGATCACAGTTGTAACTGGTTTTAGTGGTTATTTCAGGGTTAAAATCACGAAATAGTAAATAAAGGTTCAAATTGCATGAGCCACTTGGTTCAGTTCATATTGTTCTGTGGTTTAGTATTAGTCCTTATGACTCTTATGAGCTACCAGCGCCCCCTGTCTTATTTTAACGGACAATTTTTCGAAATGCATTGAAGATTGTTCTTCTCCTCTGTATTAAATGGTTTCTTTATGGGCTTTTTCTCCCAAACTCTGAAAAATATCTATAAAATGTATTATTTTGTGAATTGTTTCTGCGTAAGAAACACAAGATATTTGTCAGAAGCAATCTATCGATGATGTTGTTTCATTATTGTTTGTTAGACAACATTGTTCGATAGATTGCTTTTGACAAATATCTTGTGTTTCTAACGCAGAAGCAATTCGAAAAATAATATTTTTTTTATTTTATAGTTATTGTTCAGTTTGGGAGAGAAAAACCAAGAAGAAACAATTTAATAATGAATATATCCTTCAATGATTACTTCTTCTCTCTATCTTACCAAATTAATAATTATAGTTATATGATATATATATATATATTTTTCTGTTTTATATAAAAAAAACCTGCAGAATATTTCAGGATGTGATTTTTAGCCAAAAATAGAACCAGTTTCTTTTATAAAACTTTTTCGAATTCACAACCCTAGCTGAGTTAGGTATAACCCTTGAAAGGATGAATACATTTTTTAGTTTTGAATTTTTATCTACCGGACCAAAATACTCGACAAATATATTTTAAGTTGTAATATATCGTAGAGGTTTGAATAAATAGTCGTACTTGTACCACTTAATATTACTACTTTCTGTCTAAGTAATTTGGTTCGGTATATAAAAATTCAAAACTGAAAAATTCATTCATCCATTCAAAATGTTGTTTATGCACAACATTTTGTAGCGCCAATTTGCATAGACTTGCCTAATTATTTAGCCAAAGTGGGTAAGTACAATTTATTATTCAAACTCATTTATGTATTTTTCTCAATTTATACATTCATCTGATTTAAGCTTCATGCAAAATTTAATAAAATTCTTATCACTAGAAGCGAAAAATAAAATCCGTATCTTGGATACATAATATAGAGCGAATTAATATATTTGATATGCAACGATAAAATCAGTTATCCGAAAAATCACCTTATAGATTCGTTTTCATCTAAAAAATTGGTTCAAGCCCTGTGGACAGGAGCTTTCTGGCGCTCTTGTTCAAACAGACAAATTATATCTCCGAAAGTATTGGTTTCTCAGAGTTGGGAATTACATCAATGCATTCTTATGATAGAACTGCATCATAAAGGATATTCAATTCAAATAATAGTTCATTTATCAAGATTAAATGAGCAATCTGAGAATGAGAACTGCACCATGGAAGAAATCAAATTAAAAAAGCTGAAATGAATGTGACTCTCTCTTATAGAAAAGGATGACATGTATGAGTATGAACAGTGATCATATAATGAATCATAGATAGAATACGTACGATCGAGAGTACGATTCATTATTGAAATTTCGGAAAATCATATCTCCGAAAGTATTAGCTTGTTGGAGTTGAAAATGATATCAATGGATTTTTGTGGTGAAACTGCATCTCAAAAAAAAAAATTATTCTGAAATTTGTTAGTTAAAAAAAATTTTTTTTTTCTTTACTCCGAAACCATCTGGCCTATTTTGACCAATAGCGAACTCAACCGAGATATTTATCTCCTTAACCTACTCTGAAAATTTCAACTGCCTAGCTCATTCCGTTCGAGAGTTATTGTAGAAACAATATTTAAAAATTTTAAAAAATTTTTTTTTACACTTTACGGTAACCCTATCAATACAAAACTTCACATGCGTCTAAAAGTCATGATTCTACAATTTGATGCTCAATTTCAGATAGATTGAGAGATCGGTTTCGGAAATATTCATAAAAAATGTTTTTACTAAAAACAGCCATAACTCCGAAACCGCTGGATGGATTTCGCCCGTTAACGAACTCGTCCGAGATATTTAAGCTCCAAACCTACCCTGCAAATCTCAACTCTAACTCCTTTCGTTCGAGAGTTATCGTGCCTACGGCCGGCCAGCCGGCCGGACCGGCCGGCAGAATCGATTTCGACCACGGATTCTTGATCAGTGTGTCGAATCAAATCATTTGATACCATCTTCGACCAAAAATTCGAAAATTACAGGGATTTGGGCAAATTGATAAGCACTCTGTTCCGAGGAACAAGAGCGCCAACAATGATGTTTTTTTCAAACTACATAACACAATTATTATGCTATCTATACGATTTAAGGCGAAAATTCATGAGACGATGAAATCGCAACGATAAGTTTAGTGTTCTCGTCGTTCGTAATGCTGGATTTATCTAGCTTTCCTCCGCATACATCTGACAGCCGCAAAAATTAAAATTGGTTCAAGCACTGACGTGAATTCAGGAGCTTATGCGCGCATATTCTATTGTCCATTCACCTCTATATTGGACACTCGGCGATTCATATTATATGTCCCGCTCGGCTCAGCTCAGCAAAATAATAATGCGATGTGTCCTCTAGAACATGCTCGCAGAAAGTAGCATGTGCAAAACGTGCAGGTGTTTTTCAAGCAATGGAATCCGATCTAGATTTTCAGCTCGCAAGTATATTATAAACACACAACCCAAAATTTTCTTTCTATTATATTTTCTTTTTGCGCGTATGTTCTGGGGAACATCGCGTTATCATTTTGCCCAAATGTCTTTAACTTTTGAATTTTTTTACGAAAATGCTCTCAAACGATTTGGTTCGACTCCCCTGAAGAATTCGAGGTCAAATTTGATTCTGTCCGGCCGGCCGTCCGGCCGTTGCCACGATAACTTGAGAACGAAAAGAGCTAGCGACTTGACATTTTCAGGGTAGGTGGCGCATCCCAATACGACGGACAAGTTCGTTAATGGGCTTAATCGGCCCAGTGGTTTCCGAGTAATAATTTTTTTTCAACCAATATGAATCCGATCAAATTGGAACTTGGTGAATAGTTGTAGAATATGAACCTAAGCACGTTTGTGAAATTTTGTGCGAATCGTATGGCTAGAAAATTATTACAAAATTAGTAAAAAATATTTTTGTTGTCACGATAACTTGAGAACGGAAAGAGATAGCGGCTTGAAATTTCCAGGGTAGGTGGCGCATCCCAATACGACGGACAAGTTCGTTAATGGGCATAATCGGCCCAGTGGTTTCCGAGTAATAATTTTTTTTTCAACCAATATAAATCCGATCAAATTGAAACTTGGTGAGTAGTTGTAGAATATGAACCTAAGCACGTTTGTGAAATTTTGTGCGAATCGTATGGCTAGAAATTTATTACAAAATTAGTAAAAAATATTTTTGTTGTCACGATAACTTGAGAACGGAAAGAGATAGCGGCTTGAAGTTTTCAGGTTGGGATGTGCATCAGACGCGACATTTCAGTTTGTTTATGAGCATAATCGGCCAAACGGTTTTAGAGTTATAGCCATCTGAAAGTTGGTTGTTTCTGTTCCTCATTAACTCGAAAAATACTGAACCGATTGAATTCAACCATGGTTATTGGTTGTAGAATGCCGACGCGAAAATACTTGCAAAATTTCGTGAGGATAGTATTTGTAGAAAATGTTTCAAAATTCATTGAAAATTGAAAAAAAAAATCTATATATCAGTAACTATTCGTCTGAAATTGCTGAAATTTTGCTAGAGCCTTTAAAACCCAACTCTACTGCCAAGTTTTAAGTTTCAACACGATCGGTTAAATATTGTTGGAGATTCGAGCAGCCTTGTGTGAGTTCAGTAGATGGGTGACCGTTGCCTTGATAACTTTCGAACGAAAGGAGATAGGGACTTGTAATTTTCAGGGTAGGTTGCGTATCCGAATGGGAGAGTTGACTTCATTTTTTGGCATAATCGGCATAACGGTTTCCGAGTTATACCCGGACCTGGAATATAATTTCCTTGATAAATCAAAAATAATTATTCGATCGAATTGAAGCTTGATAACTAGAAGAAGAAAATCAACATAAAGAAGTGTTTCAAATTTTGTAAGAACCGTACCCCTAGAAAATTTGGAAAAATGACGAAAAAAAAAATTTTAAGAACCGTACCCCTAGAAAATTTAAAAATAATCTTAAAAAAAAAAAAATTGGTTCAGCACTTCTCCTGTATTGGACACTCTTAATTCGAATTTACCATGGTAAATTCGAATTAAGTGTCCAATACAGGAGAATGGACAACATAATTTACCATGGTAAATTCGATTAAGGGTGTCCAATACAGAAGAATGGACAATAGAACATACGCGCAAAAGCTTCTGACTTCACGTCAGTGCTTGAACCAATTTTTTTGTCAGCAATCATAATTGGAGCTGCTGTGATTTTTTCTCTTTTGCGATTTAATGTTTTTATATAATTATTATAGATAACTGTAGTACTTTAGGTATTCATTTTGCACCTATATATCTAGTTGTAATATTATTTAAATTCAATTAGGTTATGTTTTTAAATTAGTTCAAAATAAGCTGTCGTCCGATTTCGTCGTTCCATGAAAAGTATAGGAAGGGAAATTTTGAACGACAGCGTCGTTGCTTTTTAACGACAGAATCGTCACATGATTTTTCGACTTTATTCGTTGATATGTATTGGATTTGCTTTCAATATTATTTTGGCTCACTATCAATAAACGACGAGGTTACTTTGACAATCTTTCATTACCTACCATAAAATTCAGAAGTGTATAGTGCTGCAAATTATCAGTGAAATATTTTGATCATTAAATGAACGAGTGCACTGAAGATTCTGATGTGACGTAAGAGCTTTTAAGATTTTTCTATTATTCTTCCTCTGTTTCAGTTCAATTCTTCCGAATTTAAAGTTCTCAAATGAGGTTTTTTCATCAGCTCATACATATGAGCGTATGAATTTTTTAATTGTTTGCCGAAAATTCATTGTAACCTAAATATTGCAAGAATTTTAACAACCCACATTCCACAGCATATGTGGTAAAACCGAAGAAATGTACCAACCATATAAATAATGAACAATTGTCCTAAAACAATGTCTTACAACACAGAATTATGATGTTTGAATTAATGTTCTACAAAACTAGAACACAGAATAATTTTCCATATCTTGGATATAATTTCATCTGCCGTATTCAGTTCATGTTGAAATTGATTAATACTGTTCACATCACTCGCATCGTAATGTATGAAGTTCAAGATCAGGCAGGGTACCTGACTTGATTGTGGATCAGGTTTTAGGATCAAAAACGCCAATGTTTTCACTTTAGCATTCTCTCAATTCCAAAACATACATGGTGTTTGAATTACTGATACATATTTGAAAGGGGGTGGAAGATGAAATAAATTTGAACGTATTTGACCATATACCGGGTGATTCAAAAGACCGTTCGTTAGAATATTTAAAAGGAAGACTCGAGATAAACACTTTAAATTTTATAGATATTTTTCTGAGTTTGGGAGAGAAAACCCAGAAATAACCCAGATTTTTCATTAATAATCAGATTTACCATTGAATTCTACATTGTTTTAATGTGTCACTTACATATTATTCTCAGAATATTCGTGTGAAACTTAAAAACCCTTTAAATTTTCTAAAATAGGGCTTCATTCCAATGTTAATAACTTGTGATTTTTGCATGAAAATTCCTAATTTTCTAGCTTCTATCAGACATACCAATGCTTCTCCTTCATTAATTAAAAATTCAATTGAACCTACAGGGTGTTCCTATTTCAATATCAAAATCAGTAATGACAAAAACCTCATAACTAATTTTTTTCAAATGAGAACCCATGTTTTTATTGGTCAGGTGGAAACTACGTTAAAAAATAGTGTATTTTTTATAATGCATTCTACTGCCCTAAAATGCTCATTTCCCGAGATATTCGGTAAGTAAAGCAGTAGTATGTATTATACAAAATACACAATTTTTTAACCTAGATTCCAGCTGACTAATAAAAAAAATGGTTCTCATTTGAAAAAAATTAGTTTTGAGGTTGCATGAGGGTGAAGCATTGGTATTCTGAAATTTAGGATTTTTCATGCAAAAATCTACAAGTTATTAACATTGGAATGAAGCCCTATTTGAGAAAATTTAAATGGTTGTTTCAGATTTCACAGGAATTTTCTGAGAATAATATGTATGTGACACATTAAAGCAATGTAGAATTCAATGGGTAATCTGTTTATCAATGAAAAACATGGATATTAAATTAAAAAATAGGTTCAAGCCCTGTGGACAGGAGCTTTGGCGCTCTTGTTCAAACTTTGACAAATCATATCTTCGAAAGTATTGGTAAGAGTTGGGAATTATTCTCGGAATTATATCAATGGATTCTTATGATAGAACTTCATAATAGCAGAAATTAAATTCAAACATCATAAAAGATACTCGTCCGAGATATTCGTTCCTCAATTCTATGATGAACGATATATTTTTTCCTCATATCCACTCTGAAAATTATATCATATCAATTGAAACTTCAGCCAATATTTCAGTTCTGTTTTTAACGGAGCTATTCCAAACTCAATATTATTAACTTACGATTACCATTCCCATCATCATATGGATTAACCATGGGCATTAAATATAAAAATTTTACATATCATGTCTCACGAAAATAAGTTGACATGTATTAACACAGATCAGATTATAATAATTCATAGATAGAATAATTATCGCATTCTGTATATATATATTCTTTTGACTGAGAGTTTTATGTGTTAGCAGAGGTTGGTGTAACGGGGTACCATACAATTCTGCGTATGATACAAGAGCTTAGGGAAAAACCTCAGCAAAAAACCCTGTCTCCCCGTGAGTGTTGTGATTTGTAACTATTGTTCACAAAATTTGCTGCAATTTAGAAATATTGATAGGCATTTATTTCTTCAATATGGACTCCTTCGTCCAAAAACGGAGAGGTTTCTCCAAGGTACCCAAAAATCAACCTGAAAAATGAAAAGACAAGAGGAGAAGAACGAACAAACTAAAAATAATACATAACCTTTCAAAAGTCTCCTCTCACAAATATACTCTTCTGTTGACGCATGGGATCTCTTTGAGAAGAATCGCCTCCGCTAGATCTCAAAGATATTGATCTTAGAAATCCCTTCAATATTGAATTCAAAAAGGAAATTGTTGCTCGTAAGGCCAGGAGGGTCTCTTTCAAAACCAGATCTGGCCAGTCAAAGTGATGATTATTCAGAACTTCAGATGTTCGAAGACCGCTACAGGGCCCATATGTAGGGCTATCATCTCCCATAGATGCATGTTTTTACTTTGTATTGTGTAAAATAATGAAAAAATGAGCAGGAAAAATTTACGACATAATGTGAAAACACAGAAGTACGATTTATTATTGAAATTTTGAAAAATCATATCTCCGAAAGAATTAGCTCGTTAGCGTTAAAAATTACATCAATGGATTCCTATAGTGAAACTGCATCTTGAATAAAACTTATTTTGAAATTTGTAATGTAAAAAAAAATATTTTTTTTGTTACTCCGAAACCATGACACCGATTTTGCCCAATAACGAACTTAGCCGAGATATTTATGTCCCAAACATATTCTGAAAATTTCAACTGAATAGCTCATTCCGTTCGAGAGTTATCGTGTTAACGGCCGGCCGGACAGATTCGATTTCGACCACGTATTCTTGGTCAGTGAGTCGAACCAAATCGTTTAAGACCGTTTTCAGTCAAAAATTCGAAAATTACATTTGGGTGAATTGATAAGCACTCTGTTCCGAGGAACAAAAGCGCCATAAACGGAAGTTGGTATATTCATCTCTCCTAACAATGCTTAACTATAAAATTTGAAGTGTTTATTTCGAGTCTTTCTTTGAAATATTCTAACAAACGGTCTTCGTGAATCACCCTGTATACTATCATGCAAAGGTTCGAATTTTACTGAATTCGCTTCGTTCTATTCAAGTTACAATAAATTGTAGTCCAACCTTTGATCCGGCTAGTTCTTTTTGCGCGCATGCTCTAAGTAACAGCGTGCGAAAATTCTGCTAAAATATCTGAAATTTTCGAATTTTTTGCCGCAAATGCTCTCAAACAATTAGCACTCCGATAAAGAATTTGAGGTCCAATTCAAATCTGTCCGGCCATTGCTACGATAACTTTCGAACGAAAAGGGATAGCAATTTACAATGTTCAAACTAGGTTGCACATTAGAATGCTTTACTGGACATAATCAACCAAACGGTTTCGATTTGATACCTATCTGAAATATTGTTTTCTAAATAACTCAAAAAATACACATCCGATCAAATTGAAACTGGGTATTATTAGTTGTAGAATGCCGATGAGCAAATTTCTGCAAAATTTCGGGAGGAACAAAATGATGTTCCCCAGAACTTACGCGCAAAAAGAAAGGACCAGGGTGAAGGTTTAACTAGAATATTTGTTGTATTATTATTTTTATTATTATTATTGATAAGGGGTTACGTTGCACCGCGACCTTGAGATCTATTGTGCCCCCCATCAGAGCTGTTCTCACCATTACGCCATCTACAGCTCGCCCTCCAGTTCCAGAGTATAAATGAACCTCAATATCTGGGAAGGCTTCAAGGATATTACGTCTTCACTCCTACAAGTTTCCTGTCCAAAGCATTCCTTTCGCTGACTTGCAATGGCTGGCATTCTGTAACAAGGTGAAGAGGAGTTTCTTCCTCCTCCCCACAGAATCTGCACTCGTCAGTATCTGATAAACCTATTCTCATCAAATGCTTCCTGAGGCGACAGTGTCCTGTGAGGAAGCCAGTGACCAGGTGTAACTTATTCTTACAGAGATCCAGATACCTTTTGGATCTCACTTCTTTAAAGTTCCTAAGGAACTTTTTGGAATGAACCAAACCTGGAAGATTCCGCCAGAGTGTCTCTCTTTTGGTTTCCTCCTTCTCCAGAAACTCTTTCTTGTAGGTGCATTTTCCTATACCGCAGAAAGGTTCTGGGCCGATAAAAGGAGTTCGTGCTGCCTTTCTGGCAAGTGTATCGGCCTCTTCGTTCCCCTTGACTCCCGAGTGACCGGGGACCCAGACTAAAAAGACCTTATTTATCTTGCCAATTTCATTCCATATTTGTTGTAACTTGAATAGTAAACAGAAAATTCGGCTGAATTTGGAAAAACGACTATATCTCGATATGTGCAACACTTTGTATAATAGTATACAGGGTCTATTATACGCCCTGTATATATAGTTTCTTTTATCACTTCTGCATCATTATGGATCAATACGTTGCAAGAAAATATCCTCACTTCAGACGCATAGACTAAAGATTTCGAATATCCCCAAACGTAATAATCGACAGAATTGAAATCTGGACCACCTCTGCCTATCCACATATTTGAAAAATGCTCATCCAAGAAGCTCCCGAGGCATTATTATAAAAAATTATGATCAATTTTCAAATCATAAGAGATCAGGCCACAATACTGTCGTTGCCAGTTGTCGAAATTTATGCCATAGATATTGTTGTAGCGTACTTGAATGAACACTAGTGGGATACAATACAAATTGATGTGCTCATATGTTGTTCATGTATTTTTTCTGTGACAATCAGCAATGTTTACAAGGGATGGAGTCTTTAATTTGAGTAATTCGCATGGATGAGCTGAATAAAATCCACATGCAGTATTGTTTACTCATTTGTTTATTTATTTTTCGACTGTGGATCATTTTGAAAATAAATTTTCAAAATCCATATTTTTTGAAAAATTATTTGTATGAATATCGAGAACGCCTAATTTTCAATCAGTGGAACAAACAAATTAATCTTAATGTACAACATTTTTCAGAATTAAGTGGAATTTCTCTGACGAATTAAATTTTTGCGCGTATGTTCTGGGGAACATCGCGTTATAGTTTTGCCCAAATGTCTGTAACTTTCGAATTTTTTGACGAAATTGGTCTCAAACGATTTAGTTGGAATCCCCGATGAAGAATTCGAGGTCAAATTTGATTCTGTCCGTCCGGCCGTCCGGCCGTATGGCCGTCCGGCCGTCCGTTGCCACGATAATTTGAGAACGAAAAGAGCTAGCGACTTGAAATTTTCAGGGTGGGTGGCGCATCGCAATAGGACGGACAAGTTCGTTAATGGGCATAATCGGCCCAGTGGTTAATAATAATAATAATAATAATAATATTTATTTGAACCTCAATAATACATTTAATTACAATAAGAAAACAATAAGTTTCCGAGTAATAATTTTGTTTTCAACCAATATAAATCCGATCGAATTGAAACTTGGTGAGTAGTTGTAGAATATGAACCTTAGCACGTTTGTGAAATTTTGGGCGAATCGTATGGCTAAAAAATTTAAAAAAAATTATTAAAAAATATTTTTTTTGTCACGATAACCTGAGAACGGAAAGAGATAGCGGCTTGAAAATTTCAGGTTATGTTGTGCATATGAATGCCACATTTGAGTTTGTTTATGAGCATAATCGACCAAACGGTTTTAGAGATATAGCCATCTGAAATTTTCTGAAATTTGGTGGTTTTTTGTTCCTCATTAACTCGAAAAATACTGAACCGATTGAATTCAAACATGGTTATTAGTTGTAGAATGCCAACGCGAAAATGTTTGCGAAATTTGGTGAGGATAGCATTTGTTGAAAATTTTTAATAAATCATTGAAAATAAAAAAAAAAAATTCTATATATCAGAAACTATACGTTTGAAATTGCTGAAATTTTGCAAGAGCGTTCATTACCTAACTCTACTGCCAAGTTTCAAGTTTAAACACGATCGGTTGGATATTGTCGGAGCTTCGAGCATTCTTGTGTGAGTTCAGTAGATGGGTGACCGTTGCCTCGATAACTTTCGAACCAAAGGAGATAGGGACTTGCAATTTTCAGGGTAGATCGCGTATCCGAAAGGGAGAGTTGAGTTCGTTTTTGGGCATAATCGGTTTGACGGTTTCCGAGTTATATCCACCTGGAATATTGTTTCCTTGATAACTCAAAAAATAAATATTCGATTGAATTGAAGCTTGGTAACTAGTAGTAGAAAATCAACACAAAGACGTGTTTAAAATTCTGTAAGAACCGTACTCCTAGAAAATTTGAAAAAAATGACGAAAAAAAAAATTTTAAGAACCGCGCCTCCAGAAAATTAAAAAAAAATCACGAAAAAAAAATTGGTTCAAGCACTGACGTGAAGTCAGAAGCTTTTGCGCGTATGTTCTATTGTCCATTCTTCTGTATTGGACACCCTTAATCGAATTTACCATGGTTAATTATGTCGTCCATTCTCCTGTATTGGACACTTAATTCGAATTTACCATGGTAAATTTGAATTAAGAGTGTCCAATACAGGAGAATGGACAACATAATTTACCATGGTAAATTCGATTAAGGGTGTCCAATACAGAAGAATGGACAATAGAACATACGCGCAAAAGCTTCTGACTTCACGTCAGTGCTTGAACCAATTTTTTAGACAATAATTTTGATGAGTCAAATATCGTGTGGGATACTGAGATCTACTGATTCCCATCGAAAATTTTCTGCTTTTTCTGATAATTCATATTAAATTCCAAAATTTCTTCATCCTTGTATCTCAGCTTGCGAAAAGACCTAATTTTTTCTAATACGGACCTGGATTATCAGTTTAAAGAATCAACCCATGGAAGTGTATTTTAAGTTCCAAATATCAACTGATTCTACTGGATGGTTCAAAAGTTATAAGCAATGGAAAATGTTGGCGAATACATAAATCACCCTGTATCTCGGCTATGGAGCTGATAAGACATATCATATATAGGTTTTTTGGACTCATCTCGAGTAGCTCTATCTAATGTTAACGTGTGTTCATTCACCAATGAAACAACCTGGATATGATCAAATATGCTCAAAATGATCTCATCTTCCGCACCCCGCACCCTTTCGAATATGTATCGGTAGGCCTTGTAGGTATATAGTAACAAAGGTAGAAATAAATCTAAGATAAATCGTAAGAAGTCATTTTTATAAATGGTGTAACAAAAGTGTGTAACGATTTGTCTATGGATGTTTCGCATAAGTTTCAACAACGAATGGAATGGAAAGTAGAGTAAACATCTAATAAGAATTATATTTTTATGAGCCAGAACGCCTGAATATTCTTAGCCAATATTATCATGTCTGATTTATTTAATAAATTCAATAGATTACAGGCCGCACAACTATTATATACAGGGTGAGTCTTTAAGTTGTACATTAATTCCTCTCATCAAATGACACTTTTTTCCTTTACCATTATTTCAACTTCGGCACAGGTAAAACCATAAGGGCTGTGGAAAAAAAAATCAGATATCATCTAGTTTTTTCATGGTTCTTCCGAATGAAATGAATATGTTTGTGTAGTTTTCTATAACTATGACACAAATTCTGCAATTATCACTGTTTTCCAGTTTCCTACTTCCACTAGTTTCCTAGTTATAGAGTTGCGGATTCATAACAGTAAATAAAATTAGCATGAAGGAAGCAGATGCAATTTATCTTTAGTTAATTTAGTTAACGAATATTGAATCATTTCAGGAAATTAAATTATTCTTCATAATTTTTCTTTAAACGCACCGTTTCCGAGATATTCCTCATTGTATGATATAAAATCTGAAATTCCAGAAATTTCACTACTTTTATGGATCCGCCCCTGAGCTTTGACATCATCAAGTTGTAGCAACGTTGCCGTACCTTTTTCTCCTTCACCATCAGAGTCATAGGTAATTTATATGCAGGAGTGTAATTATGGTCAATTCCAATTGAGCAATTTGTAAAATTGCATTCTCTGTTCAACCTAATACACGTCGACACCTTAAGTATCTTTTTTAGAATTATTGTTTGTTGTCAGTTATCATGAAATTCGAAATTTGATAGACTCTGAAAAACACAACAACACAGTTTCATTTTACGTAGATGTTTCCAAGTTCCAACTCCTTCTTCAACAAATTCAACTCCAATTGAGCAATTTGAAAAATTGCATTCTCTGTTCAACAAAATACAAGTCGTCTCCTTAAGTTTTCCTTTTTATGTCATCAGACTGTCATCAGAAATTTTTTCATCATGTGATGTCCATGGATTGTACATGTACATATATACATGTTCTGCTATTTTTGATTTTTGTAGTCTCTATTTCTGAAGTTGTTCTTATATTCCGACTTTCTTAGTTCTGGTTGCCTTGATGTTTCTCCTGTATACGATTTACCACAATACAAGGAATATTATACACACACAGTTTTTGGATTTTTCTTTTTCGTGAATCGGTTTTATCTCAGTTAATAAAGACCTAAGATCTCTTTGTATCTTGAAAACGGTTCTTATCTTCAACTTCTCCGAAATGTCACGAACATAAGGGATCACATTTAATAGATTGGGTTGTTGGTCTTGCTGGTATTTTTTGAGTTGTCGAAAAAATAATATTCCAGATGGGTATAACTCCGAAACCCTTGGGCCGATTATGCCCATCAACAACGAACCTAATTCTCCCATTCGGATGTACAAAATTTAAAATGTCGCTATTCTACAACTAGTTATCAAGCTTCAATTCGATCGGATCAGTATTTTTTGAGTTATCGAGAAAACAATATTCGAAATGGGTATAACTCCGAAACAGTTTGGCCGATTATGCCCTACAACTCAACTCATCTGTCATATTCGTATGCGCAACCTACTCTGAGTATTGAAAGTCGCTATTTCTTTCCGTTCGAAAGTGATCGTGGCCACGGTCACCCATCCAGCTATTGAACACACCTTTGAATTGGATCGGATTAGTATTTTTTGAGTTATTGAGTAAATAACAACAAATTTCGGATTGGTATTACTTCAAAACCGTTTAGCCGATTATGCCTATTAACAAACTCATAATGTCGCATTCGGATGCGCAACCTACTCTAAAAATTCTTTCCGTTCTCAGCTTATCGTGAGATAAAGAATATTTTCTAATAATTTTTCTAAAATTTTCTAGTGATACGATTCTCACAAAATTTCACAAACGTCTTTGTGTCAGTATTCGACAACTAGCTACCAAGTTTCAATTTTATCGGATCTGTATTGGTTGAAGACAAAATTGTTACTCGTGAACCGTAAACTCGTAAACCGTTGATTAAGCTCATTAACGAACTTGTCCGTCGTATTTGGATGCGCCACCTACCCTGAAAATCAAGTCGCTATCTCTTTCCGTTCTCAAGTTATCGTGGCGGACATAATAAATTTTGACCTCGAATTCTTCATCATTGAGTCGAGACCATTTTCGGCAAAAAATTTGAAAGTTACAGCAAATTGAGAGCACGCTGTTCCCCAGAACATGCTTGCAAAAATAGAAATCCAAAATCAGTGTATATAATATTTGTGGTAAATCGTATACAGGGGAAAAATCGTGACCACTAGAAGTAAGAAAGTTGGAACATTAGAACAACTTAAGAAATAGAGAAATATAAAAAGAAAAAATGGGTTCAAGCCCTGTGGACAGGAGCTTTCTGGCGCTCTAGTTCAAACAGACAAATTATATCTCCGAAAGTATTGGTTTCTCAGAGTTGGGAATTATATCAATGTATTCATATAATAGAACTGCATCCTAAAGGAAATTCAATTCAAATAATAGTTTATTTATCAAGATTAAATGAGCAATCATGAGAATGAGAAAAGCACCATGGAAGAAATCAAATTAAATCTGGCCAATTTTGCCCAATAACGAACTTAACCGAGATATTCATCTCCCTAAACTACTCTGAAAATTTCAACTACCTACCTCATTCCGTTCGAGAGTTATATCTATGTCTATGGATGAAAAGCAGTCTCACTACTCTCAGATCTCTTACTTCATGTTCAGTTCCGAAATGTAAGAATTTTCTGAGAAAAACTAATTTGGGAGCAAACAACTGAGATTTTTCTCACTTCGCTCACAATTCTTCGACTGATTAGATTTGTCTCAGGAACATCATTTGACATTATGACAATTCATATTCATACATAGAATAATATCATTCTGTGACAACGTTGAAATACGATTTATTATTGAAATTTTGAAAAATCATATCTCCGAAAGTATTAGCTTGTTAGAGTTGAAAATGATACGAATGGATTCTTATGATAAAACTGCTTATTAAAAAAAATTTGATTTGGAATTTGTTTCGTAAAAAAAATTTTTTTTTTTGTTACTCCGAAACCATCTGTCCGATTTTGCCCAATAACGAACTTAGCCGAGATATTCATCCCCCAAACCTACTCTGAAAATTTCAACTCTCTAGCTCATTCCGTGCGAGAGTTATCGTGCCTACGGACGGACCGGCCGGACCGGCCGGCCGGCCGGACGGCCGGACAGAATGAATTCCGACCACGGATTCTTGATCAGTGAGTCGAACCAAATCGTTTAAGACCATTTTCATCGAAATATTCCAAAATTACAGACATTTGGGCAAATTGATAAGCACTCAGTCCCGAGGAACTAGAGCGCCAAAAATAGCAAAATAGCAAAATCAAAGGAGATCACATGATGGATTAGGAAAAAAAAGATTCTGATGACATAAGAATTGATAGGCACTCTGTTCATAGAACAACGCGCCAAAAAGGAAACTTAGACGACTTGTATTTAGTTGAACAGAAAATGCAATTTTGCTAATAGTTCAATTGGATTTGACCATATTTGGTTGAATTTGCTGAAGAAGGAGTTGGAACTTGGACATTTCTATGTAAAGTGAAACTATGTTGCTATGTATTTCAAAGGCTGTCAATGTGACCAATTTCGAATTTCAGAGTAACTGTCAACGAAAAATTATTGTAAAGATTTTCGCTTGGTGTCTGATGAATAAGTTTGATCTATTCTCCGAAATGTTACAAAATATTTTTTTTATCGTTGATGTTGTTTCGTTACTATTTGTTAGGCAACATTGTTCTATATATTGCTTCTGATAAATATCTTTTGTTTCTAATGCAGAAGCAATTTTCGAAATAATATTTTTTTTTATTATAGATATTTTTCAGAGTTTGGGGGAGAAAACCCGGAAAGGAACCATTAAGTGATAAACCCAACGCTAAAATATCGTTATAGATTCCAAAAGTTTCCATAATACTCACTTGATACATCGAATTCCCCGTTGTATACGAGTGGATGTAGTGAGATCCGTATTTCCTAATGAACATTATAACGCTGGCCACGTCACCAACTTTGATATTGTCTATCTCTCTGGCGACGACGTCCACCAGGTTGACGTTGTTCGGGACCCTGCTAAGCTCTGCGTTCGTCCTGAACCTAGACAGTCTGACGAGGACGTAGCAGTGATCCTTGTGGATGAAGGAGGCATTGATGCCCAAATTCCTGGCTATCGTTTCCGGGGTCCAACTCCCTGTGAATGCCATCCATGGTTTATCCAGTCGTTCGAACATGAAGTGGCGAAAGTAGGCCTGGAGAAGCTGTTTCAGATTGTCGCAGAACTCCATGTGGAAGTCACCATCGAACACCTGTAAACAAAAAATTTCTAGAATGTGTTAATAAGTTCCAGTTACCTGAACAGAGTGCCTATCGATTTAAATATTCAATGAGGTGAACTGTGCTGAATGCCAATAACTAAAAAAATGGATTCAAGCCCTTTCTGGCGCTCTAGTTCAAACAGACAAATTATATCTCCGAAAGTATTGGTTTCTCAGAGTTGGAAATTATATCAATGTATTCTTATGATAGAACTGCATCATAAAGGAAATTCTATTCAAATAATAGTTTATTTATCAAGATTAAATGAGCAATCTGAGAATGAGAACTGCACCATGGAAGAAATCAAATTGAAATAGCTGAACTGAATTTGACTCTCTCTCTTATAGAACAGGATGAAATGTACGAGTATGAACACAGATCATATAATAAAGCTTAGATAGAATAATTATAGCATTCTGTGAAAACATAGAAGTACGATTCATTATTGAAATTTAGAAAAATCATATCTCCGAAAGTATTAGCTTGTTGGAGTTGAAAATGATATTGATGGATTTTAATGGTGAAACTGCATCTTAAATAAAAATTGAATTTGAAATTTGTTGCTTAAAAAAACATTTTTTTTTCGTTACTCCGAAACCATCTGGCCTATTTTGCCCAATCACGAACTTAACCGAGATATTCATCTCCCTAACCTACTCTGAAAATTTCAGCTGCCAAGCTCATTCCGTTCGAGAGTTAATTAAAATTTTTTTTTTTGATTTTGAAATTTTTTTTTGACACTTTGCGGTAACCTGGTCAATACAAAACTTCACATGCGTTTAAAGGTCATGATTCTACAATTTGATGCTAAATTTCAGATAGATCGAGTGATCGGTTTCGGAAATATTCATAAAAAAATGTGTTTGACTAAAATCGGCCATAACTCCGAAACCGCTGGATGGATTTCGCCCATTAACGAACTTGTCCGAGATATTTACGCTCCAAATCCACCTTGCAAATTTCAATCCTCTAACTCCTTTCGTTCGAGAGTTATCATGCTTACGGCCGGCCGGCCGGACCGGCCGGACAGAATCGATTTCGACCTCGGATTCTTGTTCAGTGAGTCAAACCAAATCGTTTGAGACCATTTTCAGCCAAATATTCGAAAATTACAGACATTTGGGCAAATTGATAAGCACTCAGTTCCGAGGAACTAGAGCGCCAAAAAGACACACGGTGAAATATTTATTGATTCTAACCATCAACAAATATTCCTCGCGGCCGGGCTAGATCACCTCAGTGTTCCCCAAAGAGGAAAGCGCCATTCAAGGGCAGACACAAACCCGGGTTTCATGGTTATTACTAATAATCAGTGTAACTTAGCCAATACTGAATGACAACCGAAGCAGTTCTAGGAAACTTAATTCCGTCAATTGCGAACTGGTAGGAAAATAATCCCACCAGCGGTACCTATGGAAATCCTTACGAACTCCGACCCTCTGCGATGAAGAAACCTTGAGCGACGTTCATTCTTCTGCCTTAAAAGGGGCATGGAAGGCAAAGCCGTCTACCTATATAAGTCCTTTACGGACTGAAAACGCCCGGTTTAGTATGGTTAGATAAACTACCAACTAGTGAACATTCAATAAGGTGAACTGTGCTAATTGCCAATAACTGAAAAAAGACACACGGTTGGCTAAGTCACACTGATGATTGATAATAACCATGAAACCCGGGTTTGTGTCTGCCCTTGAATGGCGCTTTCCTCTTTGGAGAACACTGAGCAATGAGGATATCTAGCCCGGTCACGCGGAATATTTGTTGATTGTTAAAATCAATAAATATGTTATCGTCTGTTTTTGGCGCTCTAGTTCCTCGGAACTGTGTGCTTATCGATTTGCCCAAATGTCTGTAATTTTCGAATTTTTCGATGAAAATGGTCTCAAACGATTTGGTTCGACTCACTGATCAAGAATCCGTGGTCGAAATTCATTCTGCCTGGCCGGCCGGCGGTAGACACGATAACTCTCGAACGGAATGAGCTAGACAGTTGAAATTTTCAGAGTAGGTTTGAGAGATAAATATCTCGGCTAAGTTCGTTATTGGGCAAAATCGGACAGATGGTTTCAGAGTAACAAAAAAAATTTTTTTTTTACAAAACAAATTCCAAATTAAATTTTTTTCAATAAGCAGTTTTATCATAAGAATCCAATGATATCATTTTTAACTCTAACAAGCTAATACTTTCGGAGATATGATTTTTAAAAATTTCAATAAAAAATCGTATTTTTACGTTTTCACAGAATTATATAATTATTCTATGTATGAATTGTCATAATGTCAACTTATTTTCCTGAGACATGACATTGTCTAATTCCTTGCTAATAGTTGGTTCGAGAAACGTCAAAATCGATTTAGAGAGACAAGGGTCAAAAACCGTCAAATAAACCCACATGTGGCGATTTTATGTCGAAAAGTGAAAATTAAGAGTATATATCCCAGGTAAGTACCGACATTTTATTCTAATACCGGAGATCGGCAAGATCGTACGAGGAGCCCGATAGTCGGTGTGTCTACGCCGTCGTGTTTTCGGTTTCGGAACGAGAGAAGGCGGGCTCAAATCCCGGAAAGGGAATTACATTTTTTGGCACTCTAGTTCCTAGGAACTGAGTGCGTGTCAATTTGCCCAAATGTCTGTAATTTTTATTTAAGATGCAGTTTCACCATTAAAATCCATCGATATAATTTTCAACTCCAACAAGCTAATAGTTTCGGAAATATGATTTTTCTATATTTCAATAATGAATCGTACGTACTTCTATGTTTTCACAGAATGCTATAATTATTCTATCTAAGCTTTATTATATGATCTGTGTTCATACTCGTACATTTCATCCTGTTCTATACGAAAGAGTCAAATTCATTTCAGCTATTTTAATTTGATTTCTTCCATGGTGCAGTTCTCATTCTCAGATTGCTCATTTAATCTTATAAATAAACTATTATTTGAATTTAATTTCCTTTATGATGCAGTTCTATCATAAGAATACATTGATATAATTCCCAACTCTGAGAAACCAATACTTTCGGAGATATAGTTTGTCTGTTTGAACTAGAGCGCCAGAAAGCTCCTGACCACAGGGCTTGAACCCATTTTTTTCCTATAGATTTGACCAAATGTCTGTATTTTTGGCAGAAAATGGTCTCAAACGTTTAATTTCGGCTCACCGATGAAGAATCCGAGGTCAAGATTTCATTTTGCCTAGAGGTTTCGGAGTTACAACTATCTAACCTTTTGTATTCCCAATTAATCGAAAATACTGATTTGATTCAATTAAAACACGGTAGTTGGTTGAAAAATTTGAGAAAAGCATTGACGAGAAGCCCGGAGCTTTTGTATGCATGTTCCATTGTCTATTCACGCCTCATACGAAGTTGACCGAGCTGAAATTCGGTACTCGATTGTGAAATGGCGGCTCGAAGTTATGTGCGGAATTTCGACCCTGACGCATAGTTTCTGAAAAATAAAAATTTAACCTTAAACCAACAAAATTACAGTTGATAATGTTTTATTAATCTCTATTGGACATTCTTTAACGAATTCACCCAGTGTAGGATTTAGAGGTCTGGAGGCCCCGGGGTAACAATAGGGCCCCAAATTATTTTCCAAATAAAATGAACAATTTTTTTCAGTCGAGTTTTCCAATAAATAATTTATTGTGAACCATTGAGCCATTGGGACTGCCTCGAGATGGGTAGTAAATTGCATGTGCTTATTAGGACCATTTGAGATTTTGATATTTTACTGATTGCAGATTGGAGTGAACAAAAATAGATCGATTTTTAACATAGGTAATCATGTTTGTACAACGTTCTCTGGGGCAAAGGTAAAATGCGAAAAAATATCAATCGAAAAGTTATCTACTAGTGTTTACTAGTCTGAATTAAAAAAAAAAATTCCGAGGTCTCTATTGTGAGCCCCTCTTTTGTGGATGCCCCGGGGCTGTAGCCCCGGTTGCCCTACCCTAAATCAGGCCCTGAATTTACCATCGATATAGACCGTTGTCTCTGCTTTTATAAGATATTAATACATTTCGTACCATTTTATTGACAGACTTGAGTAATACACTAGATCACAGAATTTTTAATGCTGACATATGTATTCTATCGAAATTGGAATTGGTTAAATATCTAATAATATACGGAAAAACTTACTTCTCAAGTAGTTTCAGGATACGATATTCATGAAATTCCGAGAAAATTCGCGCGTCGGCTTCTCCAAGTAATTGCCGAGTTTTAATATGATCTCATTTTTGCGCGCTGTTCTGTGAACAGAATGCTTATCAATTTGCCCAAATGTCGAATGCGAAAAAAGGCATCCGTTCTGCCGTAGGCACGATTATAACGCTCGAACGCAATAAGCTAGAGAGTTGAAATTTTCAGAGTAGGTTTGGAGTTCAAATGCGCAGGCTAAGTTCGTTAATGAGTAACATTCACCGTGTGGTTTCAGAGTTATAGCCATCTGAAATTTTGTTTTGCCAATTACTCGAAGAATACAGATCTGATCGAATTAAAATGCGGCAGTTAGGTGAAAAATACTGACACTAAAACATATGCAAAATTATGTGAGGATCACGCTACTGGAAAATTAAAAAAAAAATATTAAAAAAAATTCTGGATCTCAGGAACTATCAGTCAGATATCGTTGAAATTCTGCGAGAGCCTTCAAAACCTTATTTCTCATTAAAGTTCTGAATTTGAATTCGATCGGATCTATATTGGTGAAGATATCACGGAAATATCGAAATATTCCTACGATCTCAGTGTATTGGTCCACTGTTTTTATATTCGTCCAAACAAATAATCAACAGTTTGTTTGATTTTTGACAAACGTCAAAAAAAAGGATACAAGCTATAGAAGGATGTAATCATAACGTGTTTGCATAGATGTTTATTATTACTGTTCTGTGATCGTATGTCTATATTCTATATGTTCAAGTTAATGTCATCATGTCTGACATGTGCCATGATAAACAAATCAGTTTTGTAGATTTTTTGTAGATTATGAAATATAACATAACTTGGTATGAAATAAATATCGATTTCAAGATTCATAATATTCCTATATAACCTAACATGGCTGGATACACGGGGCCGACCCACAGATTTCGATTTATAGGGACAATATGCTGCCACGGAATGGAAAATTTTGAAAACATCCTTCACACTTCAAAGATTATTATTTAATAGCGATCAAACAGCACGAAGTTCAGGATCCAATAAAGTTGTCCATACTCAGAAACATTATTGGTACAGAAGCTGCAAGAATTATGTCCACATTCGTGATCCCAGAGATAGAACTGAACAAAGATGAATATACTATGAAGTCTATTGAGAAATATGTCAACCCAAGAGTTAATGAGTGCTTTGAAAGGTATAATTACTTGAAAAAGGTGCAAAAAGAAAATGAACAATGTGAACATTTCCTTACTGAATGCAAGTATCTAGTACGAACATGTAATTATAATGAAACCGACTCAAATCAAACTGCAGAAGATAAAGCACTGAAAGACAAAATAGTTATAATAAGATCATGTAACCAGAGAGGCATTACTGAGAGTTCCAAAATTGACAGTGGAGAAAGCAATTGAATTTTGCAGAACCAGCGAGCAGAGCAAGCAAAGGAACTTGCAGTTCCAGAGCGAATTGAGGACATTAAAGCTGCAGGGAAGTATAATAAACAAACGAAAAATTTCAAGTGTAGACAAGAAGGTCAGAAGAAGGAAAATTCAAATGAAGACGATCTCAGTCGACACATGGTGCACGTGAATGCCCCGCACTTCGTAAAAAGTGTAGGAAGTGCGGTATGTTAAATCATATTACTATATCTTGTAATGTTAAAAATGTTAAGAATGTCGAGAAAGATGAAGGTAGTTCTGATGAACCAGATATTATTATATATATATTATTAGGCGTAGGAAAGCATGGGATGAACTTATTCAATGATGAACGTAATAATTTCAATGTTGAATTAGATACAGGTGTGAACATTAGCATAAAGGCCTGGTTTCGCTAGTGCGTCGGCACCGTCTTTCGAATAGACTGCTACTTCGGAACTACGAAGAAGTGGTTTCGCTTCGGCGTCCGACGCAACAGCACTGCAAACTGCAACCGCCAAACGGCTGACTGCTTGGGGTACCAGTCTGTGCGACGTCGCTGCAGCGAAAACAAGAGAAACTAAGTGTCGATAAATTCAAAAGGGACGGAGAGATTAATCTCATTGAATTAGTTTCGCAAAATAGATGCATATATGATGCATCTCATGATAATTATAAAACTAATAATGTTAAAGATCTACTTTTTTTAGTGCCGTGCAGATTCCTGCGTAGGCGTTTATCCTCATCTATTCCCATCATACGTTTCTATTGAATGCAGCATTCTGCAATGTTTGGAAGTCCTTTATCCCCGTGCATTGAAGGATATTTCTAAGCCATGATAACTTTCTTCTGCCCATTCCTCTTCTTCCTCCCTCAATTTTACTCTGGAGAATGATACGTTGAAAGTGGTAGCGTTCTCCACGCAGTATGTGTCCGAGGTATGTTAAAGATAACATATGGAAAATGATCGCGACAGAAATGGAGAGAAAACAGTTGAAATGAAGTTATATTTTAAAAAAATTTTATTTCCTATGCTAATATGAACAGTTTTGTACAATTTTATATTCATAATTTCGAGCTCTACGTTCTTGTTGGAATTTTTTTTAATTATCTAGAAGATGTCTCGTTATGAGGTTGTTGAAGATACCTTCCTCATCCCTGTTTTTACACATTAAATGCACAGGTCACCATTTTTAATTTTTTTGCTTCAGATATTTCAAAATCAATTCATTCTCTGCTCTTCTTCCAAAATATGAAGCGCAAGTACATACTCCATTGCTAACCAATTTTCACTGACGACTCACAGAACACAAATAATAATGCCGGCTGCAGTAGTTCCGCTGCACCTAATGAAACCACTCCGACGACGCAGCGGACGCAAGCATTCGCTGCACGCAGTCACTGCATGAATCCGACGCACTAGCGAAACCAGGCCTTAATTCCTAGAGGAAAATATAATGAAATATAAACACAGATTTTAGTTCGTAAATCTAACTCATCTAAGGATTTGAAGTTACACAGGTCATCTTACAAATTCTTCTGTGTGACACCATTTGGTATTTATAGATATTTGGTATTACCTTATGGTTTATCACAATCCCAGGACTTATTGAGGGAAATTTAGATTTTAGAGACCTTGTAATGAATTACAATAACACGGCTCTGATTAGTAGAATCACTAGTACAAATCTTACAAAGTATACACCTCGGAGATCTTTCACCAATAATAAGCTACAACCTCAAATTCAAAAAAATATTTAGTTTAAGAAAGAGGATCGAGTTGTAATAAAAACATCAAGTGATACACTCTGGGAAAAGGTTATTGTCTTGGGAAAGGCAAAAGAACCTAGTTCTTATCGGGTGAAAAAGCAAGTAAATGGTCAATTATTATGACGTAATACTCAACAGATAAAATTGTCATTTACCAGACCCCGTAGTAATTAATATACATTAGAAACTGAATTAGACCCAAACCAATTATCACCAAATGATTGTAAGGAAAACAAGAGTAGAAATAGTTCGAACAAGACAAATTTTAGTAATGTTCTAAGTGAACCCGAGATAATGACTAGAAATAAAACAGCAATATAATCCGTTGTGGAACAATTTTAAAACTCCTGGGCGTTTAAACCTTTGAGGGGAAGGTGTTCAACATAATAATATAATAATAATTCTATGGTCTAACCTCAATGGACATATACCTATTGTACCTATATCGCATAGCATTGTTGTATCAGATTATTACGGTATGTAAGAATGACAGAGACATTTAATAAACATACATTAAGTATATGTCTTTAAATATTAATCACCAAGTATCAAACAATGAACATATTGATTCTGGAACCAGTCTCGCAATTTAAAACAATGAGTGGAAAATAGTTAGCTATGCAAAAAAGTCTACCTCATGAGAAATACTATCACTTTCTCATTTTGTTAAATTCTCATACAAAGTATTCTGCATTTTTTCTGGAGCTAATCAGCTTTAGGCGAGTTCGGTATCTGGATGGGTGACAGCTCTGGGTATAAATTTGGACAGCGCGCCAAAGCTCCTGTCCACAGGGCTTGAACCCATTTTTATATTTTGAGTTATATTATAGAGGAAATAACAACGAAGTTTCAGATGTGTATAACTCCAAAACCGTTTCGCCGATTATACCTATTAACGAACTCAAATCTCGCATTCGGATGCGCAACTCATTCTGAAAATTGCAAGTCGCTATCTCTTTCCGTTCTCAAGTTTCCTTGAGATACATAATATTTTTTCATATTTTTTTTTAATTTTATAGTGATACGATACTCACACACGTATTTAGGTATTCTACAGATAGTTACCAAGTTTCAATTCGATCGGATAGGTATTGGGTGAAAACAAAATTAGTAGTCTTAGTACTCGGAAACCGTTGAGCCAGTTATGCGCATTAACGAACTTGTCTGTCGCATATGGACGCGCCACCGACTCTCAAAATTGCAAGTCGTTTTTTTTTTCCTTTTGCCGGACAGAATAAAATTTAACCACGAATTCTTCATCAGTGAGTCGAACCTAATCGTTTGAGACCATTCGGCATAAAATTCGAAAGTTACAGACATTTGGGCAAAAAGATAACGCGATGTTTCCCCGAACATAAGCAAAAAAGAAAGATCCAGGTCACCATCTCTTACCGTTCGAATGTTATCTTGACAGTCGGCCGGACTGGATCAGATTTGACCTCGAATTATTCATCAGCGGGTTCCAATGCTTTATGGAATAGTTATTTTTCTAAAAAGTGCGCAAAGTGATACTAGCTTTGTTTTGGTTCGCAGTTCTGGACAGATCGCATAAGCGCAGCTGTAAAAATCCGTAATTCGCTGTTTTGGTTCATTCAGAACTTTCCCAGAACTATATCGTCCAGTGTTTTGGTTATTTTACGAACCAATTCGGAACTATCCCAGAACAGTGAAAACAGTCCGTACGTTTTACTTCGAACTGGTTCAGAATTAGGTAGTTCGCACATGCGTATCGAAGTTTTCGATGTTGATTACTTGACAGCTCACAGGTTGTTGTTTGTTTTGATTGTTAAAACAAGTTTCACTAGCGGATAAACTGAAAATTTGTGGGAGTGTTTGAAACAAAAAGTTATCTTAAGATGGAGGTAAAATACATGATACCCCGTTTGTGAAGTTATCTTTGAAACATTTCTGATCATCATTTTCAGTATTTATTTTCTTCAGGACAAGTTGAAGTTCATCATCTGATCATGAGGACAATTTTTTGGAAGCAATTTTGCCGGAGGTATTCGGGCATATATGCAGAAAATCTGGTTCCATCATACGCAGACAACCAGTCCAAAGAGATGTGTTGGCTAATTTGGCCGATGTGTTTGAACGAAGTGAATTCTTTGCAGAAAAAGGCACTGGGTTCTTGAGAATCAGTGCTCTGAAGTGTATGCTGGTATGCAACACATGAAGCTGCATCATTTCGAGATGTAGCCGATCGATTCAATGTTGGATTGAGTACACTGCACCTAATAATTGAAAAAACAAGCCGATTTAACAGTAGCCAGTGCATAGAAGTTATCAAATGGAAAAACATGAAATTCTAGATGAATTTGCTGAAATGGGATTACCTGACGTGGCGGGATGTGTGGATGGTAGTTATGTTAGAATTGGCAAGCCCAGTGATGACCATGAATCGTATTATAACAGGAAGAAATATTATACCATTCAGGTAAGTGGCAATAAATGTGTCAAACATGGTGTGATATTTCTCATAAATGTTCTTTCAGTTTCCAGAAGTTTGCGATTCAAAGAGACGAATAAGGCATGCATTCGTAGTATTTCTAGGTTCTGTCCACGACTTCAGGACCTTTCAGGGTTCCGATTTATATACAAATTTACCAGACATGTGCAAAGATAAATATATTCTGGGAGATAGCGCCTATCAATGCCTGAGAAATCTTTTTACTCCATTGAAAAATAATGGACACCTCACTCCAGTTAAAATCAATTTCAATAAGAAATTTCCAAGTGACGATTGAGCACACCTTTGGAATACTGAAACAAAAATCAAGGTAGCATGTTGTGTGCTACATAACTTGTCACTGGAGGCAAATATTCGGGATCCTATTACTGGAGAGGATATCGGTGGTGATGCTTTTTCATCTAAAATGAATAAGTAGATGAGGAGACTGAGGATAATGTTGTCGGACTGAACTTCAGGAATAATATTACCACCATTTTGTATATAGATAATTAAAGAAAGTTGTGGGTGTAAAATCAAAGGATGACATAATAATATTGTGTCGCATGCAATATTTTCAGATTGCCGAACAAAAAACGAAATGCCACTTTAGAAAATTATTATCTTATGAAGTCGAAATCAATCGAGACTAGACACCCAGATCATGTTTTGCACTTTTGTTGTATCATATGTTCATCATCGCAGTGAAAGTAGCATGAATATGCCTAGCCACAACACTCTGTCCATTACCATAATAATATGACTAATTCATTGACAACTTAACTAAGGTGCTTTTATAGATACATACAGCACCACATAGGTCAGCTGTTATCAATTGAACAACACTTTTTGGCGCTCTGGTTCCTCGGAACTGAGTGCTTATCAATTTGCCCAAATGTCTGTAATTTTCGAATTTTTCGATGAAAATGGTCTTAAACGATTTGGTTCGACTCACTGATCAAGAATCCGTGGTCGAAATTCATTCTGTCCGGCCGGTCCGGCCGGCCGGCCGTAGGCACGATAACTCTCGAAGGGAATGAGCTAGACAGTTGAAATTTTCAGAGTAGGTTTGGGAGATAAATATCTCGGCTAAGTTCCCTATTGGGCAAAATCGGACAGATGGTTTCGGAGTAACAAAAAAAAAATTTTTTTTA
This sequence comes from Halyzia sedecimguttata, assembly GCA_937662695.2. Taxonomy (NCBI): domain Eukaryota; kingdom Metazoa; phylum Arthropoda; class Insecta; order Coleoptera; family Coccinellidae; genus Halyzia; species Halyzia sedecimguttata. The sequence goes on from OW569415.2 coordinate 48,630,900, forward strand.
CAAAACAAATTCCAAATTAAATTTTTTTCAATAAGCAGTTTTACCATAAAAATCCAATGTTATCATTTTTAACTCTAACAAGCTAATACTTTCGGAGATATGATTTTTCAAAATTTCAATAATATTTCGCATTTCTACGTTGTCACAGAATGATGTAATTATTCTATGTATGAATTGTCATAATGTCAACTTATTTTCCTGAGACATGACATTATCTAATCAATCGAAGAATTGTGAGCGAAGTGAGAAAAATCTCCGTTGTTTGATCCGAAATTAGTTTTTCTCAGAAAAGTCTTACATTTCGGAACGGAACATGAAGTAAGAGATCTGAGAGTAGTGAGACTGCTTTTCATCCATAGACATAGAATGCTCAGTTCTCACAATTTATGACGGGACGGACGGAAGGGAATATTATAACTTCAAGAATATTGGGGTTGAAATACTCGTATTTTAGCGATGCAACCAAAAATGTTTGAAAATATTACGTAAATATTGAAAGCATAATTCTGTAGTTCGAGAGAGGAGAAAATTTGGTGAACGTAGATCAGGAAATTTTTGATGTATTACAAGGTAATTTTTCATTATTACTTCTCTTCTTTCATACATGTTTTATGGAATATCTACAATTTGTAGGTACTTTAAACCTGTTTTGGGCAATTGTCATACGAAACTTGTTTTTTTGGCGCTCTGGTTCCTCGGAACAGAGTGCTTATCAATTTGCCCAAGTGTCTGTAATTTTGGAATTTTTGGCTGAAAATGATCTCAAACGATTTGGTTCGACTCACTGATCAAGAATCCGAGGTCGAAATCGATTCTGTCCGGCCGGCCGTAGGCACGATAACTCTCGAACGAAAGGAGTGCGCGGATTGAAATTTGCAAGGTGGGTTTGGAGCGTAAATATCTCGGACAAGCTCGTTAATGGGCGAAATCCATCAAGCGGTTTCGGAGTTATGGCCGATTTTAGTAAAAATATTTTTTATGGATATTTCCGAAACCAATCACTCGATCTGTCTGAAATTTAGCATCAAATTGTAGAATCATGACCTTTATACGCATGTGAAGTTTTGTATTGACCAGTTTACCGCAAAGTGTAAAAAAAAATTTTTGAAAATTTAAAAAAAGTTTTTCTACAATAACTCTCGAACGGAATGAGCTAGGTAGCTGAAATTTTCAGAGTGGGTTAGGGAGATGAATATCTCGGTTAAGTTCGTTATTGGACAAAATTGGCCAGATTTAATTCTTATTCTTCCATGGTGCAGTTCTCATTCTCATGATTGCTCATTTAATCTTGATAAATAAACTATTATTTGAATTGAATTTTCTTTATGATGCAGTTCTATCATATGAATACATTAATATAATTCCCAACTCTGAGAAACCAATACTTTCGGAGATATAATTTGTCTGTTTGAACTAGAGCGCCAGAAAGCTCCTGTCAACAGGGCCTGAACCCATTTTTTGTATTTGTAAATAGCTAACAATGATTCTGTTCAATTTTCCTTAACAGCACAAAAAATTGAATGCATACCAATGTTCTGTTTTAAAATATTGGTATAAATAACAATTTGATTAAGTGTATCAGTTTCTTTCCTCTTAAATAAAAGCGTTCTGAATTTTCCACCTCGAGACAAAGGACTCCTGATGGTTGTGACGAATCTGAAAAATGTTCATGAGCTTCATATTTATTATACATGGATATTTAATTTCATTGACTTGACTCATTATTTTTCGAACTGGTTCAAAACATGCCAATATTACAAAATCAAACTGAATTCCTCTTCCTCCAGTCGTTTTTGAAATTTATCTAATAACTCCAATAAAGCGCGCGTATCTTTTTGAATTGAAAACAGAATAAATAATTCCCATTATCTGTGATCTACAAAAAATCGTGTTTTGGTTCAACAACTTTCAGAACTGTTCTGGGATAGTTCAAAATCAAGCTTCTACAGCGCATCAGTTCTGCGCAGAATTGGAACTGTGCTAGGATAGTTCTGAATTTCTCAACCAAAACGAAGCTACTATTCCTCATGCATTTACAGTTAGAGGAACGACGCGAAGCGGAGTTCGGATAAGTTTTTGCGTGCGGAAATGTCACCAAGAAGAAGCCAAATTGTAATATTATAATTTATTCTGAAACTTTTAATTAATCCGGAATGAAACAACTCAACTATTCAAAAATAAACAAAAACTGGAAAAAAAGTTGATGATTCTCTATAGGGCAGCTGTATGGATGACTTGATAAAGGTTGATTATTTAAAGTAGAGTTATCTGTAGACAATATCTTATTAGACATTTCCTTTTTTTTGATTAGTTGATTCGTCGATGTAACAGTGGTAGATTTCCAGCCTCCAAGGTGCTTAACATTGGTTATTCCTTCCCAAGAATTGGCCAACATAGCAGCTGATGAACGTCTGAAACTATGACCAGTGTACTGCTCAGGATTTTCCAATTTCGAATATGCTGCAATTTCCGAAACAAACGTCTGTATGGAATATTTTGTTTACTCAAATTCGCATTTTTACGGTAGAGCTGCAAATGATATCCACGATTCGTTTAATTGGAAATATCAAATATTCTCGATTAATTGTTTTTGGTGTCTGGGATTTGTACCACTATCAAATTTCCCTTGTCCTCGATGTGATCAATCATTATTTTGCAGGCGCCTGCAGGCACCGGCCAACCCAAAAAAGGTAGAAACTTTGATGAGAAGGTAAATTTCATAGGTGCATCTTCCATAAATCTACAAACTTCACTTTTTTCAAATATTTTTCAGACGGTACCCAACATATTGCTTCTTTAAAAACGAAGTGAGTTTAAAATATTCACTCAAATCTAAGTTTATCTTCACTTCAAGTATACTTGTCAACATGGAGTATTTGCTCCATAATGTTCCGAGCTGAAAATTCTTCTTCAAATGCAAAAAGTATGCTAGCAATACTTTCTCCTCGAAGCTTCTTATCCCTCTACCGTGAGACAAGATTTCAAAATTCTGATACTCTGCTTCATACTTGATTTTAGATTTTGCAGGTAATAAACTCAAACTCGCGTCATTAAGCGCCTGCAATATGGAATGTGGAAGATAACTACAAGAAATGTTCATTTCAACAGTGTTTACAACGTTTATGTATGAGAGAAAAGCTTGAAGTATTATACAATCATGATACAATCTGTGAAAAATTCTGACATAATCATTTGTCAAAATCTACAAGTCTTGTTCCGTGATCAAATGGTTCCTGAGAATTTATCATGAATATCTATTTGTTCAAGCTGTAATCCAAATATCGGGAATAATAATTTAAAAGTGGAGTTTTATACACTTGCAGGGTTGTGTTCGAATATTAACTCCGTAGAGTAATATTTACTATTGCGTTCGAAAACTGAAAGGTTGAGAAAATTTTACTCTGTGACTGTCGTCTGAAAAGTCGGAGTATTCGAATCGGACTTCATTTTACTCCTGTCAAAATTGACATAACTCATGGGACGGAAAATCTAGTATCTTTGTCTCACTGTTATGAATGTTTTGTGAGGTAATTTAATAGATTTAATACTGCTCACAATATATATTTATGATTAGAGTTACATATATGTGAAGAAAACAATAATAATAGGATCTTTCTTAAACCAACATAACCTATTTTCCGATATTGGCGCCTTCTGTCACTGTCAGTGTCAGAGTAAATCTGTCAAACCTTCAAAACTCTACTCCGTGGAGTTAATTTTCGAACACAACCCAAGGGTCTCACATAGCATAAAATAATCACCCGTTTCAGAAATATTCATGAAAACTTCCCCTAACAACAACAATTTTTGGATCACTTTGACATTTCCGTGCAGCAAAATATTTTTTCCGCACGATGCGGAAAAGTGTTACTTCGGCAACCCCAATACGTGCGGAAAAGTACTACTTTGCGCAAGCAAGTAGGATAATATTATTAATTCAATCAGGTGAACATAATAATGATTTTTTTTATTTTCAGTACCTGCTTTCTATTGGTCCTCGTCGGATAGACCGCAAAAGGATCGATCCCGTTGAATATGTCTATGGTGGGTTCCCGGAATATCCAGGACGAGTCGTTCCTCGGTACGACCTTGATGCTGAGACTCAAGTACCCGTATCTGGTGAAGATGTCGATGGACCTCCCCACCTTGAGCGTGTTCTCATCCGGCTCGTATTCTTGCGAATATCCGATAGTGACGGTGGTCAGTAACACGAGCAGTTGCGCTCGACACCACATTCTGAAGGATGCCGGGACCCGCTAGAAAGAAAGGAATTGAATTATAAATGAGTAATGCACACATATTTTTTGAAACTATTGGTTATGCAATCCCTTATTCTTCGCAGCATCAATTCTAGGATATTACCTACCGATTTTGCCTTGAGGTATACAAGGTGTCCCGGGAGTAACTGTACATACAATGAATTTCAGGCTTTCTTCAGAAATCTACAGGGAGATTTTTCAAATTCATGGAAATACTTTAACCATTATTACCATCATTATTACAGCCAAACTTATCGAGGGAAATTATTGAAACATGGAACATTGTTGACACAGTTGACACAATTTTGGTTTTCCAGGCCCAGACTCATTAATCCTCATTTAACGCGTTCAGGGTAAAAATATCACCTTGAATGTAGAATTTCAAATTTTTGTTTTACTTTCCAAAAGGAGCATAAATGCAGCTCCAATACACTCAAATTTGTCACACCCACAATTCTTTTTTTCGCTCTTGTTCCTCGGAACAAAGTGCTTATAAATTTGCCCAAATGTCTGTAATTTTAAAATTTTTGGATGAAAATGGTACTTAAACGATTTGGTTCGAATCACTGATCAAGAATCCGTGGTCAAAATCGGACGGCCATTAACACGATAACTCTCGAACGGAATGAGCAAGACAGTTGAAATTCTCAGAGCAGGTTTGGGAAATAAATATCTCGGTTGAGTTCGTTATTGGGAAAAATCGGCCTGATCGTTTCAGAGTAACGAAAAAAAATTTTCAAATTGAATTTTTCTTAAGATGCAGTTTCATCATAAGAATACATTAATATCATTTTCAACTCAAACAAGCTAATACTTTCAAAGATATGATTTTTCAAAATTTCAAGAAGAAATCGTAATTCTATGATTTCACAGAATGCTGTAATAAAAAATTAACGTCCGTGTTTGTATCTATGAATTTCATGATGTGTGGTCATACATGTCATATTATCTACCGATAACAGACATGTCATATTTATTTCTGGTTCTATTCAAAATTCGTTACTCATGATATAAAATACCTCCTGTTCTAGAAAGCAAAGTATCATTGAATGCAAAATGACCAATGAAATAACCTCACCAGAATTACAAGGATTAAAAGATATGATAATTTTGGGGTGATAATATAATGCCCTTGTATAATCCATATGATGATACAAATATATACTTTGTAAGTTAATCAAATTGGGTTCAGGATATCTCTAGTAAAAACAAAACTGGAATATTGTCTAAGTTTCAACTGATATAATATAATAACTTTCATAGTAGATTGAAGGAATGAATATCTCGTATAAGTTCGTTATTGGGTAGAATCGGTCTGGTGGTTTCGGATTAATAATTTTTGGTAATCTTGTTGAATTCAATTTTTTTATGATGTTTGAATTCAATTTTTTTTATGACGCAGTTCTATCATAAGAATCCATCCTCCAAAGAGGAAAGCGTCATTCGAGGGCAGACACGAACCGCTGTTTCATGGTTGTTACCAATCATCAGCGTGACTTAGCTATTTAATGACAACCGAAGGAGTTCTAGGAAACGTAATTCCATCCGTTGCGAACTGGTATGGTGAAAATCCCACCAGCGACACCTATGGAAATCCTTACGGACTACAACCCTCTGCGATGACATTTATCTCGAAAACCTACACTGAAAATTGTAACTGTCTAGCTCATTATCGTGTTGATGGTTAACCGAACAGAATCGATTTTGACCACGGATTCTTGATCCGTGAGTCCAACTGAATCGTTTGAGACCATTTTCATCAAAAAATTCGAAAATACAGACATCTGGGCAAATTGATAAGCACTCTGTTCCGAGGAAGAAGAGCGCCAAAAAATAAGTATTGGAAACGAAAATATTTGTTATCGATCGTATGAACTTTTCAGGCCAAAGTGATTTGAAACATACATTTGTTTGGTAAATCCTCACACTAAGTATTGTTAGTTGAAAGTTTAATTTCCGACGAACATACTAGCTATTATCCGACGATGTGTGATCACCTTATACCGCAGAGTCTATGAATGAGACAGTGCGTGCTACCACAAATTTACAAGTGTAATCGACAAATTACTGAAATAAGATTTGGTCTAAATAATAATAATGATATACTTTCATTACACAAACTGTGTAGACGTTGATTCAGGTTTTGAAACTCGCAACCAGTCAGTTATACTCCATTGTTTCTAATGAGACTTTCATCTGTTGAATCACAAGGAATTCAATGAATTTTGGGCAAGAAATATGACAGAGATTGAAGGAGCCCACTCAAGTTGTAATATTGAGTAACTATTCAACGATAAATTTATTAATTCACTAGCTCTCCCGGCGAACTTCGCACCGCCTAAGTTAATAAAAAGAAATGCTCGGTATGAGTGAAGTTTTATAATTATTTTCGATTAGCACATTATGTTGCTTACTTACAAAACAGAGTTCACCTGGAATACTGGCTATTTATAAGTTTTCAATTTGTTTTTGACAGACACACACAGTTATGATACAGTCCGCCGTATTCACAAAGCGTTGTTAAGTGTTTCAATCTCCGTTAAGTCCTAACTGAGGTCCTCAGTTAAGGATAAATCTGAATCGCAACCACAATTAAAGTATTTAACGGTGGTCAAACAGGCCTATTTACACGTTAACTGAGGTTGCGATTCTTATTTATGCTTAACTGAGCACCTCAGTTAGGACTCAACGGAGATTGAAAGCTTTGTGAATACGGCGGATTATCTTAATCAATTTAAAGCTGTCTAATAAATTATATTTTTTTTTGTTTTGTGGTGGTTAAATAAACAAAGATGACGTTTTTTCGACGCGCGAACACGCGACGTATAGTTGTCCATGCACCATGTCCATACATCAAAGGAAAAACGAAATTGTTACATTATGAGAATCCATCCAAGGTACCTATTTAGTTAATTCTTTGTTTGTGGCACAAATCACTTCAATTGTGTACAATTGTGCCATGACATAAAGAACACCCTGTATAGTAATGGTTTATTTTCAATTATGTATGCCTAGAAAGTATATTTGCGCGTATGTTCTGGGGAACATCGCCTTATAGTTTTGCCCAAATGTCTGTAAGTTTCGAATTTTTTGACGAAAATGGTCTCAAACGATTAAGTTCGACTCCCCAATGAAGAATTCGAGGTCAAATTTGATTCTGTCCGTCCGGCCGTCCGTTGCCACGATAACTTGAGAACGAAAAGAGCTAGCGACTTGAAATTTTCAGGGTAGGCGGCGCATCCCAATACGACGGACAAGTTCGTTAATGGGCATAATCGGCCCAGTGGTTTCCGAGTAATAATTTTGTTTTCAACTAATATAAATCCGACCGAATTGAAACTTGGTCGGTAGTTGTAGAATATGAACCTAAGCACGTTTGTGAAATTTTGTGCGAATCGTGTGGCTAGAAAATTTTAAAAAAATTATTATAAAATATTTAGGTTGTCACCTGAGAACGGAATGAGATAGCGGCTTGAAGTTTTCAGGTTAGGATGTGCACCAGAACGCGACATTTCAGTTTGTTTATGAGCATAATCGGCCGAATGGTTTTAGAGTTATAGCCATCTGAAATTTTCTGAAATTTGGTGGTTTTTTGTTCCTCATTAACTCGAAAAATACTGAACCGATTGAATTCAAACATGGTTATTACTTGTAGAATGCCAACGCGAATATGTTTATATATATATATTATGTTTTATATTTTCAGGGAAGGTAGCGTATCCGAAAGGGAGAGTTGAGTACGTTTTTGGGCATAATCAGTCTAACGGGTTCTGAGTTATACCCACCTGGAATATTATTTCCTTAATAACTCAAAATAAAAATATTCGATCGAATTGGTGCTTGGTAACTAGTAGTAGAAAATCAACATAAAGACGTGTTTAAAATATTGTAAGAACCGTACCCCTAGAAAATTTGAAAGAAATCACGAAAAAAAAAATTGGTTCAAGCACTGACGTGAAGTCAGAAGCTTTTGCGCTTACCATTTACCATGGTAAATTCGAAATAAGAGTGTCCAATACAGGAGAATGGACAACATAATTTACCATGGTAAATTCGATTGAGGGTGTCCAATACAGAAGAATGGACAATAGAACATACGCGCAAAAGCTTCTGACTTCACGTCAGTACTTGAACCAATTTTTTTTAACTCAATTGAATGAAATTGTACGATTGGCGTGAAATACAGCAAGTTGCAATTGACGTTAAAAGAAAAACACCCTTTATGAAAATTTCGGACAAATACATTATGAGAATCCATCCAAGGTACCTATTTAGTTAATGCTTTGTTTGTGGCACAAATCACTTCAATCACGTACAAATGTGCCGTGAGAAAAATAACACCTTATATAGAAATGGTTTATATTCAATGATGTATGCCTCGAAAGTATTTTTTTTTTAACACAATTTCAATTCCAATTCAATTTCAATTGAAATTCAATTTCAAATGGAATTGCAAGTTACAACTGACGTTAAAAGAAAAACACCATGTATGACGCAATTCTTTTAATTTTTTCTGTCATAAGAACCTTCTCCTGACAAACACAACAAAAAAAATAGTGAAATCGGTCCAACCGTTCACGCTTGATGGCGTGACCAAGAGATATAGGGATTCATTTTTTTTCATAATAATCCATTGATATAATTCCCAACTCTGAGAAACCAATACTTTCGGAGATATGATTTGTCAAAGATTGGACATGGGCGCCAAAGCTCCTGTCCATAGGGCTTTCCCACTTTGTTTACTCGTACTTGTCCTACTCGTAACAAGCAACTAATAATCACATTAATCACAAGTAAAGGAGAAGATAAGGGGGAAAACCAAGTATCGAAAAAGTCTGTTACTTGCTCGGATTTCCGGCTATATTTTTTGATCTCGTGGGAAAATTCATTACCTACATATGTACCTTTTTGGAAAGTTCATCAACCAAGGAAGTTTTTCGCTTATTCGTACGCAAAGTTTATTACATTTTTTTCGAGAAATAAGCAATTGTTTCATGAAAATTTAACGAGAAAAACAATTGATGCCAGTTCAGACTCTTTATTTTTCATGTTATTCGTTATGTTGGTGAATGATTTTTTTCTGGAAATGATCCTCATCTCATCAGCTTTCAAAAAAATCTTACTTCTATATTTAGTGTTGAGTAATTTGCACAAAATTAATTGTTTTCGATGATAAGTCGAAAAACTTTCGCAAAGTCGAAATATCAATATATCTCAGTAACCATAGACTCATGGTTCACTGTACTCAACTCGTTGCAAATGATGTCTAGTAAAACCCGTTAGAGGAACAGGTCGACTTGCCAAACACCCTGTATATCCACTTCAATTGTTGGATAAATCATGTCATATAAAAGATCTTATTGGTCGCAGTGCAGAGAGTCACTACGCAGCCAATCGACCAATAATAATCCGATCTAGATAAATCGGGGTTGTATCGAATCTCAGGAACTGTGGTTTTCATTGAAATATAATAAGAATTAAATTGAACCCCGCACGAAAACGAATGGTCGAATTGTTTGAGTGAAATAAGGTCCAAATTAACGGGAAAGTTTTTAAGATATTCAATAAAAACAATGTAAATGGTCTAAAAAGTATTCAACGCACCCTTCATCTTAATGAAAGGTTGTATTGAACAACTGAATTCACCAGGAAAATATTTTAACTTTTGCTCAATAAAAATTATCGATTATTAATTACTTTTTTTTTGATAAAAATAATCTGTGATTTTTTTTCATTATTTGATATTTGAATTGATATTTCAAGTAGATAGAGTCATCAAGAACCAAAATAAGTTTTTATATCTTACTTTAGACTGAAACGATGATGTCAAACCTAAATATCACAAAAAATGAATCTTTTCAATAATCCTCTTGTACACCCTAATTTACTATCATCACTGAAATTATAAATGTACATGTTTCCGATCAATACATTTATAAAATTATTATCGAAATCCGTTGAAGACGGTTGAAAATATACCTATTTCGAATCACTTACCTCTGGCTTAAAAATGAACTATTTTGTATTCATACCATTGCCTCGGTGGTATATTATTCGAATCCCGGCATTACATAATAATAATGGGATTATAACAGTGACCTCGATCACTACTAGTCTGTCTATTCACACCATAAACAAAATCACGCCAACAGCTGCGGTATCTGTTATATTACCTGTTCTGTAGGACCAAACCATTAACACACCACACACAAGAATGTTCAATAAGGAACTAGTTAATTAACACCTGTCTCCAAAGCAATGATTGTGTCCGCTTCAAATGACCGGCGAAAAATGGAAATTAGAGTGATTTAAGGGTTCGATATTAGAGCTAGGAGCAGGCATTTCGTAATTTATTAGAATAGTCAAATATTCTAATAATCGATTACCTATAATTTATTAATCGAATATCCAAAAAGTCGAATATTCGTATGTTAAAAAAATTCCGTATATAAATTAGCCACCGAATTCGTCTGATTTTTATTCTTTAGGTACACCAAGGAAATGGATAAAAATGAGTAACCAAATAAATGGAAAAAGTACTGACGTGACGTCAGGAGCTTTTACGCGGATGTTCCATTTTCTATTCACGCCTCATGTGAAGTCGATCGAGTTAAAATACGGTACTTGTGCGGACTTTCAGGTGATTCTCACGCAGAGTTACTGAAATATAAATTTTTTTATGATAATAGCTGAAAATTTAACCTTAAACCGACAAAATTACTGTTAATAATAATGTTTTGTGCACCTCTATTAGACACTCTCAATCGAATTTACCATCGACGTATACCATTTTCTCAGCTTTTATAAGATATTAATACATTTCATACCATTCTTATGACAAAATTGTGTAATGAGAGAATCGTCTAAGATCAAGGAATTTTTAACATATGTATTCAATCGGAAATGAAATTCGTTAAATATCTAATAAAATACGAGAAAACTCACGTCTCAAGTAATTTTAATGACAAATCGACTCAAATTCTGAACTAAACTGAACTCACCCGAGGCTGCTCAGATCTCCAACAATACAGGGTGTCCCAAGTTCGAGTGCCTATTAGACGTTTCTGGAGAACTGTTCATATTTGAAATATGAAAATCAAGATTATGATATCGTTTGAAATTCTCTACAGAGCTAAAATATTTTCGAAGCCCAAGCACTTCCGGTTATACAGGGAGTGAAAATAAATTTGATGAAAAAAATGTTTTTTCAAGTTTTGCATTCCTGGGTATGATCGAGTAATTCAATGCTGAATACATTTCTGTGAAAAACATTGTATTCATTCGAATAGTTTTCAAAATATCGAAAAAAAACCGTCATTATCCTTATTTTAAACATCCTGAGCTTGAACCGTTTTTACAACATCGAAGAGGAAGAATGTGGAAAGGTCATGCATCTTTTGAATTTCAGAAATATCATCACAGGGTGTTTGTGTCGAAAATTGTGATGAAAAATTGGCCATAACTTCTGCTTTTCAAATTAGAACCCTATATTTTTATGATTGCGTTGGATTCTACGGTAAAAAATAATGATAGTTTTCTTACATGATGCACATAGGTTCCTAAATAAAAAAAAAATTGAATTTAGGAGCATAATCATGTTAGAAAACTATCATTATTTTTCACCGCAGAATCTAACGCAATCATAAAAAAATAGGGTTCTAATTTGAAAAACAGAAGTTATGGCCAATTTATTATCACAATTTTTGACACAAAATTTGAAACACCCTGTAATGATATTCCTGAACTTCTCACGATGTTTAAAATAAGAATAATGAACATAATACTGACTAAACATATTGTTTTCCGTTTTTTTGTCGATATTTCGAAAACTATTTGAATGAATACAATGGTTTTAACAGAAATGGATTCAGCATTGAATACTCCGATCATGCCAGGAATGCAAAACTTGAAAAAAAATTTTTCATCGAATTTACTATCCCTCCCTGTATAACCGGAAGTGCTTCGAAAATATTTATGCTCTGTAGAGAATTTCAAGCGATATCATAATCCCAATTTTCATATTTCAAATATGTCCAGTTGTCCAGAAACGTCTAATAGGCACTCGAACTTGGGACACCCTGTATAGATCCGATCGTGTTCAAACTTGGAACTTGGCAGTAGAGTTAGGTTTTGAAGGCTCTCGCAAAATTTCAGCGATGTCGATTATTTTTTTATAAAAAGATTTTTTTTCAATAACTTTTTAAAAATTTTCATAAGGATTTCCATAGGTGCCGCTGGTGGGATTCTCTCCCTACCAGTTCTTAACTGATGGAATTAAGTTTCCTGGAACTCCTTCGGTTGTTCAATCAGGGTGCAGAGTCACGCTGATAATTGGTAACAACCATGAAACCGCGGTTCTTGTCTGCCATTGAATGACGCTTTCCTCTTTGGAGGAACACTGAGCGATGAAGTGACCTAGCTCGGCTCACGTGAAATATTTGTTGATGGTTAAAATCAATGAATATTTCACGGTGTGTCTTCTTTAAAACCTACTGAATTATCCGATAGTTCAAATTCAAATTTCATCATGAAATTATGAAAATAGGAATAGTTTATAATTAAAATAGTAAAAAGAGATTTATTTAAGTAAGAGCAAATAATTGTAATTTTGTTTTTCCTTTTTACGTTGAAATTAACACACTTTCAGGAAAAACACGAATTGTCGAACATTCGAATATTAAAATATCCGAACCTTTCTAATGGTTAAATAGTGAAATATTTAATTAGTCGAATTGTCGAATCATTTAGCCCTCCTTGACATACGCTTTGAAGATGCATGCATTTCCTAACTTGATGTGTCCGTCCTGATTCCTGAGAGGCCTTCATTATTTAAAATTTGAAACAAACCACATGACCCTCCATCCATCGAAACATATAAGTTTTAATTTAAGTGTTCGAACGAAACCCATTACGATAAATTTACGATGTGATTCACATCACTATAAATTTATTATTAAGTAACCACTTGATAGCTCAATATTTTTGTTTACTGTTGAAGAGCAATTTGAACTATTCGTACTGCATGGCTAATTGTTTATCTATTTATTTATTTATTTCGACATTATATTACAACAATATATATCGAATAAACGGGATATCCCCCATTTTACAATATCAATATGTTTAAACCAACAAACTTAAAAACAAAATATGAACATCAAAGAAACCAAAACATAATTATAATTTTCTTCAAAATAATGTAAACAAGCTCCAATATGAGTTAGAGAGAACAACTTTCATGTATTTCTATAAATCTTTCTCACATTGCACTTGAAAGTAGGGAAACTTACGGAAAAAAAATCCAAGTTTGCATCCAAGCAATTTGAAACTGCTAAACATCTCCCAGGATAGATGTTTGATGCATAATTCGTCTTGTGTGCTATTGGACGAAAGAGTGGAGTATTACGTGTGAGTCTTCCAGGCACATTAAATGGTATCAACGACAACAAAGCTGGACAATCAACCACAGAATTCAAAATCATATATAAATAGTGGAGATCAGCCGCGCGACGCCTGATTGACAGCTTCTCAAAACCAAACATATCCAATATTATTGGGTAGCAACCGTCCACTGGAATGTATGATTTGTATGCCAGAAAACGGATGAACCTTCGCTGAATCCCTTCAATACGGTCCACATCACAGGCATAATAAGGAAACCAAATCACTGTTCCATATTCAAGTATTGAACGAACAAAAGAACAGTACAGTTTGAATATGGTGTAAGGACCAAACTCGTTAGAGCTTCGCATAATGAACCCCAACATGCGGCCGGCCCTCGAGCAGATATTGTCGATGTGCTGTTTGAAGTTCAAACGATGATCAAGAGCCACACCAAGATCGTCAACCACGTCAACTCGTTTCAGGGGCGAAACCCCAAGGTGGTAATCATACTTAATGTTAGTGTTCGAGCGGCAGAAGGAGATGACTTTACACTTACCAACATTTAAAGACAGAAAATTCACTTCTGACCAGTCAAGGAATGAACCAATCTGATCTTGTAACTTTTTGGCATCCTCCCAGGTTTTCACAACAGAAAACAATTTCATGTCATCAGCGTATAATAAAAACTTAGCTTGAAGAGAAAAAGATACATCGTTTATAAACAAGTTGAAAAGGAGCGGACCAACATGGGAGCCCTGAGGAACCCCGGAAGTAACCTCTATGCTTCTAGAAGAAAAACCCTTATACTTAACTGACTGAGTACGCCCGCACAGAAAACTTCTGAGCCATGATAACATCGATGAGGTAATTCCATAAGCTTCGAGCTTAGCCAGCAATAGATTGAAGTTGACCCTATCAAAGGCTTTAGAGAAGTCCGTGTAGACTGCGTCCACTTGATAATTGGATTCAAACGCACTAACTATATCATTCACATAAAGAATTAAATTTGAAACCGTGGAGCGACCACCTCGGAAGCCATGCTGCTGCTCAATCAGCAATGGTTTGACCTCCCAGGAGAGGAAGGAACAGATCATGCTATCAAACAGCTTTGCAATCGCAGACTGAATCGCAATACCTCTGTAGTTCTCAACGTCATGGACAGATCCACCCTTAAAAATGGGAACTATAAAGCTTCTTTTCCACATTGAAGGGAATTGGCCAGAGTCTAATGATAAATTGAACAAGTTTACTATAGGGATGGTTAGTGTACTTATACATTTTTTAAGGATGAAGGTAGGAATGCCATCTGGACTAGTAGACATGCTTGGTTTGCATTTGTCAATAACCTCATAAACTTCACGAGAAGAAAACCTGCAACGACATACGTCCACTGTGTGATCGAAAACAAACTCAGGAGAGACAACCACCTCTTTACTATAAACAACGGAAAAAAAGTCCGCAAAGAAATTAACAATCCTATTACCCTCACATGAGGTGGTTCCCCGAAATTCCATTGTATTTGGCAAATCCTGACTATTTTTTTTTGAGTTTATGAATTTCCAAAAACGCTGAGGATCCGTCTGCAAAGTATTCTCAACATTATCAATATAGTTTTTATATAATTGGGCACTTAGGTCCTTACATCTCCTGCGAATCTGACTGAAGCTTAAATAATCTGATTCCGATCTGAGGCGCATGTATCTTTTGTGAATTCTCTTCTTCTCATTAATCAGCCCGATTAGTTCTCTGCTGAACCAGGTCGGATATTTCGAGGGAGATACCACTTTCAATGGTACAAAACGATTGAAACCCTCATACAATAATCCATAAAACGACGCTACCGCATCCTCAATGATATGGGTGCTCAGGGAACAATCACGAGAGGCCAAAAACTGATTTAACCCTATATAATCGCCTTTATTAAAGTCAAATTGAGTATGACTCGACAACAAAGAAGACGCCCTCGAGTCATGATGAGGTATCTCAAACTGCAATGCAGTATGATGCATTGAATCATCCTGCAATAGATCCAAGGCTGGGTAGATTACTGTTGATGATTCATTCGACAAAACTAAATCTAAGTATTTGTTCCTACTATTAACAATTTTACTTAATTGAGATAAATTAGCAATATTAAATGAGTCCTCTAAACATTTGTATTTATCATTATACTTGAAAGAATCATCCATCCATGCTGCATCAGGCATATTGTAGTCTCCACAGATATAAAGCTTCGAATCAGGATATCTCAATGATATGTCCTCGACTGCAAGTCCATGCTTCTCATATGACAAAACCGGAGCATCAGGTGGTAAGTAAACCGCACCCACAACTAAATTAGAGACACCAGACACTAAAACGAACAGTTGTTCCACATCAACAAATTCATGGGTTATGATTTTAGCACTCAACGAACTATTCACAAAAATAGCGACTCCTCCGCCTCGTGTATGATTTGGGGCAAAATTCTGCACTGAGAATATCATCATTAAGCCAGGTTTCAGTGCAAATAATGATATCATACGTAAAGTGCTGCAGTAGTGATTGCAGGTCATGAATCTTTGTTCTTATGCCGCCCATATTCTGATAATAAACCTGCAGACGCGATGAGGGAGAACTTAGTTTTTTGGAGTGTTCACCACTATGGTGGGTATACTATTCTTAAACTTTAATGAGATATTCTGTTCCCCAGCAGCTCTACGAGCTTCAAGTTGACTACGAATCTCTTTCAAGTAGTTACGCTGCATATCTGTCTGATCGGAATTGATGAAAATTTTATCCCTATATGCGCTTTGTATTAACGTTCTTTTCCTCAGAACTCTACCCACAACATCAGGCGACGACAGCACAACCTTCGTGGGTCTATGAATGCCTCTACCCCGCTTGCCAATTCTTAAGACCTTCACGATATCCTCCCGCGAAACCTCCCCATGATTTAATACCTCCTCGACTCTCTCCATATCGTGAGCTATTCTATGCTCCAAATTTTGATCAGATGACTCCGGTAGCTGAAAGATCATGATGTTTTTAGACCTCTGAACTCTCTCATTCAATTCAGAAAACACATCCTCCGAGGCCATGCCCCTCCCACGCTTAACCACGCTAACCACGCTTAGCCAACATTTTGATATAACTGAAAATCTCTTGATTTTAGATTAATTTTTGGAGGGCTTGTTCTCCTGAACAGAGTGCGAACCAAGACGTATTTAACGGTGATGAAACTGACCTGTTTCACATTAATTTTACGTTAACTGAGCTTTGCGATTCAAATGTATCCTCAACTGAGGATCTCAGTTAAGACTTAAAGGAGATTGAATGCTTTGTGAATACGGCGGTATATCTTGTATATTTCTCCTTGTAAATAGACCAGTATACAGTGCGTTTCAAAAAGTAAGCACGAAGAGGAAATTTTCTCGCCTGTATAGTTTTTTGAAATCTGGGTTTTCGGGAAAGTTTCTAAAAAAATAGTTTCTAAACGAAATATTGCTCTGAATTTCATTTTATACCAAGCTGCCAAATTTCATAGTGAAATTCCGAAATTTTTGATATTAATATTGACGACAGCACGAACTTTGGGCTTGGCTGAAATTTGAAAAATTATTCGTAATGCAATTCCAATGAAAGAGACATTATCACAATTCAAATTAAGTTTATATTAATTTATTGTTCCTCATAAATTATGATTTTTTTACTGAAAACCTAATAATCTTGGTGCAAACCGAATCATACTTGAGAAATTAAATGCACAAAGAGCTAATATCTCGTTAAATATTCTTGGAACATCATAAGAAATAAATTCTTCGATATTACATCTGAAGAATATTTCTCCAACCCTCTAAAATGGCTTTCGAATATATTCACTCAAATACCACTAAAAACACAATACAGACCTCATCTAAAACAAAGATATCTGTGAAAATAATAGAAAGAAATTGATTTGACAGGTGCACAGAATAATACACTTACAATTTTTTTATTTATTTAATGCTCCTGTCACCCCGATTTCATTTTCACAAGAAAATTTGTTTTAGATGAGATCTGTACTGCGTTTTTAGTGGTATTTCAGTTAATAAATTCACAAGGGATTTCACAGGATTGGAGATTTCTTCTTCAGATGTGAAATCGAAGAATTTAATTTCTTATGATGTTCCAAGAATAATTAGCAAGATATTAGCTCTTTGCGCATTTAATTTCTCAAGTATAATTCGGTTTTTCGGTTTGCACCAAGATTGTGAGGTTTTCACTATAGAAATCATGAAATGAGAAAATGTCCTCTTGCTGCGTACTTTTTGGAACACACTGTGTATAGTTTAAGGAATTTCAAATTGAAAATTGCTGCAGCGAAAAAAAAAATATGTCTTTTATTTGATTTGAGATCCTCGGATCGAATGGAGTTACCGGTTACACTCGTCTTCAGCAGGTTACTGCCATGCTAGCTGTATTGATAAGTTCAAATGTAGGAGCTGGAACGAAAGTGTAATGCCTCAACCCAATCAAGAGGTTTTATGGTATAGTATATTTAAAGTCACTTGGAGATCTAAAGAATTCAATGGGCCAGATGCCCCTTTGATTTCATGCGGCAATGTATACAGGGTGTCAATTTGAAAATGTTCCAGGCCAATTATGTCACGACAGGGATGTTTTGAAAGAAAATGCCGCAACAGGTCAATTTTTA
Organism: Halyzia sedecimguttata; assembly: GCA_937662695.2. NCBI lineage: Eukaryota > Metazoa > Arthropoda > Insecta > Coleoptera > Coccinellidae > Halyzia > Halyzia sedecimguttata. Next base: position 48,649,218 of record OW569415.2, read on the forward strand.
TTCGGAGGCGGATATATTTTGAGCACAATCTTCTCAAGCCTAGGTGTAGGAGTTGTCACCCCTAAATTCTTAATAGGGAATAGAGGGTGAGCTATACCTCAATTGAAAGACAACTTGTCCCTCTACATGAATACTAAAGTTTGCAAAGTTTTATTGAATCCTTAGTGTACTAATCAAATGAGATGCTCAAAATGATTTCCATTACTAACTAGTCTAACAATAATGCAGTTTGTTCTCAAACGTTTGTATGTTCCCCTCCGAATAAAAATTAACCTGATCGGCAATTTCTCTCAAAACATGCCTATCGTGACATAATTGGCCTGAAAAGTTTTCAAATTGACACCTTGTATATTATTTATACCACTAGAATTATCGATCAGAACAGACACAGAAAAGTAAAGTTAGCGCCGATTTCTGAAATTTATGACAACCGAATATTCTCAAAATAAGGCAGGAATGTCGTCTAGAATTTTCGCCATTTATTTGTTCAATACCATTTATAATGAACTGTTGAAAAATTAAATGCCATGGTCAACGGTGATTATAGGTTGAGGTTATTATAGGTTAGATATGGATCTCTATTGAATTAATGACCCAACAAATTTTGGGCAATTCTCTGATCCAACTTCCGATTACAAATCACTCCTATTATACAAAACACCGAATATTAAACTGTTTCTTCATTGAAAAACCGCGACAGACAATAGAAGCTAAATTTCATGAAACGAAATCGAAATGAGCGATAAAGTAACACAATCGAGTATTGAAATTTTTTCTCGCAACAGTTCAACGGGTCAAGGACTGCAGTCATTCTTCTCATTGTTAATCCACCGAAGTGGAATAAGTAAGTTACATTGGCGTCGCAATGTATAATGGGGAGAGGTATACAGGGTGTCCGTTGATGAAACCGGCAAAATTTTATGGGGACTGTCAACATTGCGAAATGCCATATAAAAATTCCGAAAACTGTTTTCTTTCTGACATAGAGTGTGATTTGTGACTTTAGTCACAATTTCAGTTATTCCGTAATAAATTAATATTTTCAGTTTTTTCACTCAAGTAATGAATTGCCGGATAAAGTACCTACATCAAAAATTATGAAACCAAGACATAAATACAGGTATTCTCTTTAATTACTTCGTTGTCAAATTTTATAAAATTTTCTCATAACCCATAAAAAAAACTGTAGAATAAATTACTATCAGGACCGGAATGAGACTTTTTTATGTTAAGTTCTTGTATGAATAACTGACCTAGTATATACAGTATCAATTATCTGATCGCAGATCCGAAATCTACTAATAAAATCGTAAAGGAACTTGTTAAAAAGGACTGTTCTGAATTTTTCGTAAATTATATTTGCATACTAATAAATTTGAATTAATTAAAATACAACACAACGCAAAATAATTTTTGCACGCATGTTCTGCTGAACATGCCCAAATGTTTGTAATTTTCGAATTTTTTGCCGAGAATTCGAGGACAAATTTGAATCTGTCCGGCTGGCCGGCCATCCGTTGCCACGATAACTTGAGAACGGAAAGAGATATCATCTGGAAATTTTCGGGGTAGGTGGCCCGTCCCAGTACGATGGACAAGTTCGTTAATAGAAAAACAAAATATTCATAACAGATATATATATATCCAGAAAAGACCAAATGGGAGACACTACAAGAAATCAGCGTATAGGTGGCAACATAGAATTGGAATAGTATATCAGAACAAATTTATTTATTTTTGATATATTTTTCCTTGAATATTGCCAATTTTTTTTCAATTTTCATCGGTCGATCGCCATTATTTATAATAATTCTTACAATAAAGTACACTAGTATTTTTAATAATAGGAATACAAGGGCAACTATTAAGAATTCGAAAATAAAATGTACTCATACAGTAGTTGAAGTTATAATAGGAAATGCAAATCCATTCACGAACAAATTAAACTAAAACTTGCATCCATTGTGTGGTGTTAAAAGCAAATATGCGATATCTATTTCCAGTTTAAATGCAGGAGTCGAGAAAAAAAAATTGAAAACGTGCTGAAATGTGGGGGTGGTTTATAGGACTATCGTAGTAACTCTAGAAGGAGCCGAGCCTTATCTTTCAACTTCTCACGTTTTAATGAATGGTTATTGAATTATCCATCACACCTGAACGGAGGAATTCAAGATCCTAGATACCCTCATTAACTGGAAACGTGCTTGAGCGGAAAAGATGGCTTGTCTATTGTTACTTGTTAGGTGCCAGAAAGCCGACTGGTTCGATTATCTGCCGTTGAACCAACAAAAGATGGTTGAGTCAGTTTGACTGATTCGATATTTAATATACGTATTTATTTATTTTTTTAAATTTCTGTTTCAAATATTTCGGTATGATTTGAATATTAATATTAGCTTCTTTTTCGTTTTGTGCTTTTCAAATGAAAAAATTACTTGTGAATTAAATCTTTGAGTTCAGATTAATATGTAGAAGTTTACCAAATTCATTTCATTTTTTGGCGCTCTTATTCCTCGGAACAGGGTGCTTATCAATGCCGAATGTCTGAAATTTTCAAATTTTTGGATGAAAATGGTCTTAATGTATTTGGTTCGACTCACTAATCAAGAATCCGTGGTCAAAATCGATTCTGTGCGGCCGACCGTAGACACTATAACTCTAGAACGGAATGAGCTAGACAGTTACAATTTTCAGAGTAGGTTTGGGAGATAAACATCTCGGTTGATTTCGTTAGTGGGCAAAATCAGAAGGATGGTTTAGAAGTCACGGGAAAAAAATTCAATTCAATTTTTTTTAAGATGCAGTTTCATCATAAGAATCCATTGATATCATTTTCAACGCTAACAAACTAATACTTTCGGTGATTTAATTTTCCATAATTTCAATATTGAATCGTAACTCTATGATTTCACATAATGCTGTATTGAAAATTAATGTACGCATCTATGAATATGATGATAATGAAACTATATAGGTACTTTGGTTAATCAAATTTGGTTCAGAATATCTCAACTAGGATACTGGCTAAGTTTCAATTGATATAACATAATTTTCTAATAAGATTTGAGGAATGAATATCTCGAATAAGTTCGTTATTGGGTAGAATCAATCTGGTGGATTCGAATTAATAATTTATGGCACGCTTGTTGAATTTAATTTTTTTATGATGAAGTTCTATCATAAAAATCCATTGATAGCATTCCCAACTCTGAGAAACCAATACTTGCAAAATTTGCAAGTTGCAAAATTTCAACAATATCGGACGGATAGTTTCCGAGATACATAATATTTTTAAACGCATATTCAATAATTTTTAAAAAATTTCCTAGAGATACGATCCGCACGAACGAACCGCATAAATATTTGTGTGGGCATTCTACAACTAACTACTAAGTTCCAATTCGATCGGTTTCGTATTATTCGAAAACAAAATTTAATAATATACTCGGAAACCGTTTGACCGATTAAGCCCATTAACGAACTTCTTCCTCACGATTGGATCCGCAACTGGCCCTGAAAATTTCAAGTCGCTATCTATTTCCGTTCGAAAGTTATCGTGGCACATTTTTCCATGGTTTGTTGTTTTATGTTAAATAGAATATTTCCGAAACTGGCGAATTTTCGAAACTTGCCTGCGAACCCTTAATTATATCTGGATAAGAATATCGTTTAATTTTCAATCAAACCTAAATATATGGGTCCCAATGTGGCATAATAGACCGATTGGTCGCAGTGACACAACTCACATGCCCGACAAATAATGGGTCCCAATCAAGGCCGTCTTAAACTATGCTGGGGGCCTTGGGCACACAATAATTTGGGGCCCTTTTGGAAAGTAAAGAAAGCGAATTATACATTTTCTACCCTGATAACTCTTGAACGGAATGAGCTAGACAGTTGAAATTTTCAGAGTTGGGTTTGGATAAGATATCTCGGTTAAGTTTGTTATTGGGCAAAATCGGTGGTTTAGGATTAACGAAAAAAACAAATTTTTTAACATTACAAATTTCGAATTAATTTTTTTTAAGATACAGTTTTATCAAAAGAATCCACTGATATCATTATCAACTCTAACAAAATAATACTTTCGGAGATATGATATTTCAATATTTATGATGCAGTCAAAGTTTGAATAATTACTAGTACTTTGACAAGAGCGCCAAATCCCCGGTCCAAAGACCTTTCCCACTTTTTGCGCGTATGTTCTGGGGAACACCGCAGTCACGATAACTTGAGAACGGAAACAGATAGCGACTTGTATTTTCAGAGTAAGTGGCGCATCCCAATACGACAGATAAGTTCGTTAATGGGCATAATCGGCCTAATGGTTTCCGAGTAATAATTTTGTTTTCAACCATTACAACTCCGATCGAATTGAAACTTGGTAAGTGGTTGTAGAATACAAACCTAAGGACGTTTGGGAAATTTTGTGAGAATCGTAGCACTTGAAAAAAATTATTAAAAAATATTATTTATGTCACGATATCCTGAGAACGGAAAGAGATAGCGACTTGAAATTTTCAGGTTAGGTTGTGAATCTGAATGCAACAATTGAGTTTGTTTAAAGGCATAATCGGCCAAACGATTTTGCAGTTATACCTATCTGAAATTTGGTTATTATTTCCTAAATAACTCGAAAAATGAGAAACCGATCCAATTGAAATACGGTTGTTAGTTGTAGAATGGCAACGCAAAAATTCCTGCGAAATTTCGTGGGGATCGTATCACTAGAAAATTTTTAAAAAATCATTGAAAAAAATTCAATATATCCGAAACTATTCGTCCGACATTGCTGAAATTTTGCGAGAGCCTTCAAAGCCTAACTCTACTGTCAAGTTCCAAGTTTAAACACGATCGGATCTATATTGTTGGAGATCCGAGTAGCCTTATGTGAGTTCTTTAGCTGGATGGGTAACCTTGCCTCGATATCTTTCGAACGAAAGGAGATAGGGAATTTTCAAGGCGGGTTGCGCATCCCAATGAGAGGGTTAATATAGTTTTTGAGCATAATCGGTCCAACGGTTTTGAGGTTATGCCCACCTGGAATATTATTTCCTCGATAATTCAAAAAATATAGACTCGATCGAATTGAAGCTTGGTAACAACTTGTAGAATATCGACACAAAGACGTGTGTGAGAACGGTACCCCTAGAAAATTTTTAAAAAATTATTAAAAAATATTATTTATGTCACGATATGGACATTTTATAATTCAAAAAGAAAATAGGCAAAGTTTGACTTGATTTTGTCTTAATTTGGTTAAATAAACATAATTTTGATTTGAATTTTAAGACCAACGTAAATTTTATTTTCGACTCAGGTACTTACTGTTACTGTGCCCGCCAAAAATGTTTTTAGAATAAATGTGATAGGCATTGTCTGTCTTTTGGGGCCCCCTAAGGATGGGGGCCGTAAAGACGGTATTGGTCCCAATTCTTTAAAATATGTTCAAAAGTATCATATTTAACTCTTCATCTCAACCCACTATAGGTATTAACTATCGATTTGAAATCATCTTTTAAACAAATTGCTCCTCCCTTATAAATATGACATTACTACATACATGACATTTGTGATACTACTACTATCATCATGAAATTCGACCAACTTCGCGTCAAAAATCATAAACCGTCGACAAGTTCGTTGTTCGAGTATAATACAGTCGATCAGTACACTGTAATTGTTGTAATATTTCGATATTTCGCCAATATCCTCAACAATATAGATCCGCTCAAGTTTAAATCTAGAACTTCGTTGTAAAATTAGGCTTTGACCCCTCTCGCAAAATCTCAGCGATATCTGACGGATAGTTTCTGAGATACAGAATTTTTTTAAATATTTTCTCGTCATACGAAATTTAGCACGTCCCGAAAGTTATAACCACGATATAAATTAATATACCTAGTGGATAAACAAACCCCTTTGAAATCATATACTGTTCAAATATTTGAACTGTTTCGGTAAAAGTAAATATTGGAACGAAAAATATGAATCTTTTCCATTATTTTTCGTAGGTAAGAGATTAATTCTCAAGTGATATTATATTCAGACTAATCATACATTAGATAATCTGTGATTATTTCTCATATCAATCATTATATAATTCGATCTTTCTTCTTTCACGCTATTATAATTGACCGTATTTCATAGAAGTGTGAGAATTTGAGACTAAACCGAATATCATTAGATACCATTCATTCTTTATTTTACGATTAAACAACATTTCACTATTCCATGCATTGAAGACAGCCAGAAGATTGCTGGAATTCTGTATTGAAAGTCCCGAAAGTGTAGGTACCCCTACACAGTCAATCATGAATGACAGTATGACTGATCAATCAGACTGTCAATCCTAGCTTCAATCTGGAAGCCCCTAAACGTATCAGTCTGGTTGAAGTAATTTTAGCTCAGTTGACATTAAAACACCAAACAGAGCGGAATGTCACTCAAAGAAATGGCTTGTTTGGCCATTATACTTGCATTGAGCACCAGAAAACCTGTGAAACGGAGAGTGTGGATGAAGGAATGGTTAAAAAAACGTAACCAGTACAGCCATTTGTTCCATAGTTCTCAAAAACTATCTACATGCCATTCCGAATCGAATGACACCTGAATCATAATTTTCGAAGAATACGCAAAAATTTTGACCTAAAAAGCACTTGTTGACTAGACTATTAGTGATAAAATAAATGTTGCAGTAACAAATCATTTTTTTCCGTGCGGGCCTCGTCGCACTAGAAGGGTACAAAAGGCGGTGGAAATTACTATTTTCAAAGATTACCATGGCCAACAAAATCACTTTTGAGATAGAGGGTGTTAAAGTTACAAGGAAAAACGAATTTTTTGATCATATCTTCAATAATTGCATAGATATTCTTATGAAATTTGGCCATTTTTTGATGTGAAAGATTTTTTAATTTTTCATCCTGTGATGTCCGTACACGATATGGACTGAATATTTTTGGAAAAAAATTATGCACTCCACTGCTTTTCCTTAAAATACAAATTATTTAAAAATCCTGATTCATTTGAGGGTAATCTGTATATCTGGTTCTTTTTTCGTCCGACGAACGGCTTCCGATAAAAAAGTAATAAGCTGTATACAGAGGCGTGCATAATATTTTTCACACATCCTGTACGGTTGTCAAAGGATGAAACATTTGAAACATTTTGATCTTCCGCCTCAAAAATGTCTTTGATGCTTCTAGGAATAGTGTCAAATGTCCATGAAGTTATTTTTTTCTTGAAACTTTAACACCCTGTATCCCAAAAGATAAGAGGATAAGGTTAAGGCAACAGGTATATTAGAACTTTTCTCCCCCTTATGGATTAGAAGCTTATTTTCTGTGGTGCAGTAAACTACCGACTATCATGTCGTTTTAATTATGTAGGCATTTGCCCACCTTGGTTGTTGGAGAGGTCGAATTACTTGTTACCATTGTTAAGGAAATGTGCAATTTAAAGAACCGATTCCGTATTTCTACTATCTTGACAGTAACAACAGATCGATTCAATTTGTCCAATTAGCGTCAGCTTGTTCGACAATCCGATACCTGCGTAATATCTTTAATGACATCGTACGAATTTCTCATTGATGTTTTGTGAGAAATCGTTATAAAGTTTTTCCCAGAGATAGGCGATTTAGTGGTATATAGGGTGTTTCACGAATGATTGTACAGGCTTTCAGTGCAGATGCAGGACTATTTGGTTCGAAATATGTCCTAACTATATTCGTTTAAGAGATACGGCATAACTCTTGAACATGCATGAATATTCATGAAAATTTCAGGGCTTTCAAACAAGCCTATTGGCAATAATGGCACATTTCGTATCAATATTTTATGAACCATTGAATATTTGGAATTTTCAATTTATAATAAACACGGACCTGTGAATCTCCGAATAATGCGTTAAGTCATATTGAATCAATTGAAATTCTCAGTAACATCACTTATAGTACTGCATCATATTCCCTCCAAATGTGAAATTTATCTCATAAACATATACAGTATGGTGCAAATGAAAGGAATAAATTCGTTATTTCGTAAACCGGCGACTTTAAGGAAAAATCCTGAAACCCGTCGATTTTTATTTTTAAACGGGCTATTCGTAAGGATACCCTTTTATTTTTGACGTCATCTATGTGAGCGTGATGACGTCATCGCTAAAATTTTCAGATGGAAAGGTGGGTGTTGTAATACATTATTTGAAAGGTCTTTTAAATACCTATTCAGCCATATCAATAATGTACAACAATTGATTTTTGTACATATTTGTTTAAAAAATTAATAAAATTTTATTATTATTATTTAATATGACGTCAAAAATAAAATGACGTCAAAAATAAAATGGTTTCCTTACGAATAGCCTGTTTAAGAATAAAAATCGACGGGTTTCGGGATTTTTCTTTAAAGTCGCCGGTTTACGAAATAACGAATTTATTCCTTTCAATTGCACCATACTGTATACAAAAAATGGACAATAAATGAGGAAAAAATCATAACTTGTTTTCGAAAATACTCCCTCTTTCTTCTAAACATTTTCTAGCTCTTGTGATCAAAAGCGCTACAGCTTTCTTTATAATTTCTGGTCGATTTCGAACCTCTTCACATGAAGCTTGAAAACGATTAATCAGTTGCTTCCTATCCACGATTCCTTTGGGGTCAAATGTCCCCAGAGAAAATAATCCATGCATGTAAGATCTGGGGATCTTGCAGGCCAGTCATAAGGTCTCCGGCTACCAAACCAATGATCAAGATGAACTCCGTTCAAATGCTGCATGTGAGGAGATAAATAATCGACCAGAAATGCTAATGAAAGCAGCAACACATATCGAGAGCTAGCAAGTGTCAAAAAGAAACGGGGGAATTTTCGAGAACAAATCACATTCTCATTCCTTTAATTCCATTTTATAATGAGTTAGTTCCCTTCAAGGTTCAATATTTGTTTGTGTTTTTTTTTCTATGAAATCTTTGATTCTGCTTCCATCTGTTTCGATTATTCAAAACAAAGAGTTTTCGAAGATAAATAATTCGAGAATGAGAATTTCTATCATTTGTACCATATTTTTGAACATAGCAGTAAGTCGAAACCCTGGATTTGTGTATTGGGTGAAATAAGATGCACCACATTCCTGGCAGTCATGATACTGAGAAATTCAATTCATTCAATATGTATTAACGCATTATTCGGAGGCACACCGGTCCGTGTTTATGATGAATTGAAAATTCCAAATATTCAATGGTTCATAAAATATTGATGCGAATCTGTCATTATTGCCAATGGTAAAATGGTAAATGAGGTAAAGTACCATTTAGACAACGCATTCCGTATTTCTGCTATCTGGACAGAAACAACAGATCGATTAAATTGGTCTAATTAGCGTCAGCTCAGCTTGTTCGACAATCCGATACCTGCGCAAGATCTTCAATGACATCGTACTAATTTCTCGTTAATTTTTTATGAGAAATCTTTAACTTGCTTTTCCCAGAGATAGGCGATTTAGTGGTATATAAAACTCATTTTCCTTGAAGCTAACGCACTGTTCGGAGAAGCTTGAATAATACTGTTTATCGCTGGAAATTTTATACTGACAAAGATTTAATATTTTGTCAAATATACAGTGAAATCCCAAGAGCGGACACCGTTGGTTCCAGCTTTTTTGTACGGAGGTATACGCTTGTGGGAAGGTTACAAATGAACAAAATATTTACTGAAATATACACATCAACTGACTAAAGAAAAACAGACAAATTATATCTCCGAAAGTATTGGTTTCTCTGAGTTGGGAATTATATCAATGTATACATGTGATAGAGCTGCATCATAAAGGAAATTCAATTCAAATAATAGTTTATTTATCAAGATTAAATGAGCAATCATGAGAATGAGAACTGCACCATGGAAGAAATCGAATTAAATCTGGCCAATTTTGCCCAATAACGAACTTAACCGAGATATTCATCTCCCTAAACTACTCTGAAAATTTCAACTACCAACCTCATTCCGTTCGAGAGTTATTGTGGAAAAACATATTTTAAATTTTCAAAATTTTTTATTTTACACTTTGCGGTAATCTGGTCAATACGAAACTTCACATGCGTATAAAGGTCATGATTCTACAATTTGATGCTAAATTTCAGATAGATCGAAGGAACTTGTCCGAGATATTTACGCTCCAAAACCACCTTGCAATTTTCAATCCGCTTACTCCTTTCGTTCGAGAGTTATCGTGCCTACGGCCGGTCGGCCGGCCGGACAGAATCGATTTCTCGGATTCTTGATCAGTGAGTCGAACCAAATCGTTTGAGACCATTTTCAGCCAAAAATTCCAAAATTACAGACACTTGGGCAAATTGATAAGCACTCTGTTCCGAGGAACTAGAGCGCCAAAAAAGCAAGTTTCGTATGACAATTGCCCAAAACAGGTTTAAAGTACCTACAAATAGTAGATATTCCATAAAACATGTATTAAAGAAGAGAATAAATAATGAAAAAATTACCTTGTAATCGATCAAAAATTTCCTCATCTACGTTCACCAAATTTTCTCCTCTCTCGAACTACAGAATTATGCTTTCAATATTTACGTAATATTTTCGGGTGAGGTCCCCGTTGCATCGCTAAAATACGAGTATTTCAACCCCAATATTTTTGAAGTTACAATATTCCCTTCTGTCAAGTTGACATTATGAAAATTCATACATAGAATAATTATATCAATCTGTGAAATACGATTTACATTGAAATTTTGAAAAATCATATCTCCGAAAGTATTAGCTTGTTAGAGTTAAAAATGATATGAATGGATTCTTATGATAAAACTGCTTATTAAAAAAAAATTAATTTGGAATTTGTTCTGTAAAAAAAAAATTTTTTTTTTATTACTCCGAAACCTTCTGTCCGATTTTGCCCAGTAACGAACTTAGCCGAGATATTTATCCCCCAAACCTACTCTGAAAATTTCAACTCTCTAGCTCATTCCGTTCGAGAGTTATCGTGCCTACGGCCGGCCGGCCGGACTGAATGAATTTCCACCACGGATTCTTGATCAGTGAGTCGAACCAAATCGTTTAAGACCATTTTCATCGAAAAATTCGAAAATTACAGACATTTGGGCAAATTGATAAGCACTCAGTTCCGAGGAACTAGAGCGCCAAAAAATGAATTGAAAAATAGGAAGCTAATGCAGAAACGGTTCACATTATCAAATGTTAGAAAACATCTTGGGTTCATTTTTTCCTATTTTAATATTAGTAAGCGGGTTTCTCCAAATTTTGTAGGAGTCGAAATGCCAAAAAATCTTCTTGTGCAAATAACTTACAGTCTCCATTCAATTTCAGTACTTTACTATTAGATTTAATTTTAGGAATGTCAGAAATAATTCTACTTTCTTCATCACTGTTTAATTTTTTTTCTTCATCTTTCTCTCCATTTTTCCAGAATGCTCTTCTGTAGGTATAACATTCATCTAAATTCACGAATTATCTATTATCCACTGTGTTGCACACTGCTTTACAGTTTTTCGAAAAATTGGCAAGTACTAACAAAGGCACCCAATCCCCAAGTTCGCTTTAGATGAGGCTTTAGCGCGCAGATAATATTCATTTTTGGCCGTTTTTCAGAATTCCGTGTCCGTTTCAATGTATTGAGAGGTTTTTTGAGGTGTCGAATTCAGACCTGATGTTATTATTGCTTTAATTCGTAGGAGGCGCCAACTACACCTTTTTTCTTTTATGGAGATTCATAACTTTCTTAAACATGATCGTGGATAATTCTCCAAACTGTGGACTGAGTAGAATTGAGAGCTTCATTATTCTTGTTTCTGGATTCTCCTCGAGAGCGTGCAAAACAGCTTCTTGCAATTCTGGGGTTCGGACTGCTCGTGGTCTTCCAATAATATCAGTTGTCCTCGTAAGACTTGTAAATGTTATGCTGAACGCAGTCCGTACTCGATTAGTAAATCGCTCCTGGTAAATACGTCTTTCTTCGCGTACATTGCCAACTGTAAGACCATAAACGTTAAATGAGCATTATTGTTTAAATAATACAATTTTTCAAAGTTAGTGTTTTAAAACTTACAGAAGCTTCAACAAAACGAACTGTCATATATCCTTGTGAAAAATACAAAATAATGATAATAACACGCACCGATTATCAGACTTGAAAATTTCAAGTCCAAAAATATCTAGAAAACGGTTGCTTGTAACAAGAGTAGCTGATTTACGGAGATATCAAAGAGGAATCGATTATGTTACTGAAAAATGTGCTAGAAAGTAGGCTCAAAAAAGTTATTTATCTCCATAAAAGAAAAAGAGGTTTAGGTGGCGCTCCCTACGAATGAGAGCAATAATAACACCAAGTCCGAATTCGACACCTCAAAAGACCTCTGAATACCAATTTTCGTTTAATTAAGGACAGTATTCCGAAAGTTATTAAAAACGACAATTACTGTACACCTTGTATCTTGGAAACGAACCGTTTCCGGACATATTAATTTGGACAATTCATGTTAGAATATTTTGAGGAATCACCTCCGGAAGTTCGTCAACGCTCTTTTGAATCACCCTGTATAGGGTGCTGTTTCAGGTATATAATCGTTTCACAAATTTTGATTAATCCGGACCTGGATTACCTTGTGGTTTGTAATTGATACATTTGAGCTTCAAATAAGAAACACGTATGACAAATATAAAAAATAGGTTAACTTTTTATCGCCTTAGGAAGAAATGAGCACAATTAATAACACTCTGTATCTCGGTTATAAAGACAGTCAGAGCCAATGAATGTGGTATATCTAAAACCAACTGGGTACCCTCTATTTGCATTTTAAGTATTCCCGTTTCTCAATGAAACATCCTTTATAATCATATTCATTCTGGATTTCGAAATTTAATGAAAATATCGACCAAAATTTGCTCAATATCCCCGTACCCCACGTACATAGGAAATCTTTTAGAACATTGGACTGATACACCCTGATTAGACTATAGAAAGACTTATAGGTATAGTCCAAGATACACCCCTGTCCTCCATCCGCTCTTGTACTATATTGGAAATCAAGCTCTCAATAACATTAGCACAATTATTACGCAATTTATCCGACAGAAAAACTCGGCAAAATTGGCATGATATAGTGCAGTAAACTACCGACTATCATGTCGATTTAATTAGGTATTTTTTCACCTTGGCGTATTGAAGGGGTCCAATTGCCTGTTACAATTGTTGAGGAAATGTACCATTTAGAAAACGCATTCCGTATTTCTGCTATCTGGATAGAAACAACAGATTGATTCAATTCGTCTAATTAGCTTCAGCTTGTCCGATACCTGCGTAAGATTTTTAATGAGATCTTACGAATTTCTCAATGACCTTTTGTGAGAAATCGTTATTTAGCATTTCTCAGAGCTAGGCAATTGAGTGGTAACACAGCATTTTCCCGCGGAGCTGACGAACTGTTCGGATAAACTCGAACATCGGAGAACCTTGAAGGATATTATTTCTCTAAAGAAACACTGACAAAGATTTAATACTTACGCCGTTCATATACCAGCACCAGGGTATAAATTAACATTGATGTGCCCAATGTGGCGTAAGCACACAGTAACAAAGCCTACATAGAACACAATTGATTCTACTAAATCGCACAAGCTCTTTAGTGCTTATGAGGTGTCTCCTTGAAAGACCTAGGAGTGTCAGTATAATCATATCATAATCATTTCCACTACTATTATTTCATTACTCTTTCATTAACTGATCGTAAGACAATTGCCTTAGATTTCGAAGGTAGGTTTTAAATACGAAAACCATCACCTAAAAGTCCAAAAACACTGAAAAGTTTGAAATTTTGAAGAATCATATCTCCGAAAGTATTATTTTGCTATAGTTGAAAATGATATCTATGTATTCTAAGGATGAAAGTACATCTAAAAAAAATTGAAAAGTTGTAATGTAAAAAATATTTTTTTTTCGTTACTCCGAAATCATCCGATTTTGCCCAATAACGAACTTAACCGATACATTTATCTCCCAAACCTAATCTGAAAATTTTAGCTGTCTTGCTCATTCCGTTCGAGAGTTATCGTGTCAACGGCCGGACCGGCCGGACAGAAGCGATTTTGACTACGGATTATTGATCAGTGAGTCGAACCAAATCGTTCAAGATTTTCATCCAAAAATTCGAAAATTAGAGACATTTGGGCAAATTGATAAGCACTCTGTTCCGAGGGACAACAGCGCCAAAAATATCAATTCTGGCTTAAACGAACAGAAAATTTATTAATATATGAACTTGAAATTTAATTATAAAATATTTATTCAAAATCAAGACGTGAAATGTGACAATATATGAGCTACTACTGACGCTTTAGCGAAGAGGCAGGTCTACGCATGTCTGTGTACGAATTAATTCGTAGTTGGCTTCCACGAATAGATTTCTGTAACATAAGCCAACTACGAGATAATTCGTAGCACTTTTTTTTTGAAAACCAACATTTTTTATGCTTTTTGATGATAACTATGTACAATAATAATTAGTGTTTAATAATATAATATGATTAAATGAAATTGGCTTCTTAGACAGGAATTCTGAAAATTGCCGTGGCAGTCAACGTGTTAAAAAGCACTGATGTGAAGTAAAATGGTATCTAGAAGGTATGAGCGGAATTTCAGCTGCTTCTCATCTATAGTTATTGAAATATAACATTTTGAAGAAAACATTTTTTAATTTTTTTACTAGTGAAACGATATTCACGGAATTCAAAGAAAATTAGCGCGTTGGCAAGTTACTGCCAAGTTTCAATTGGATCAGATTTGTATATTCTGAGTTATTGAGGAAATCACAACAAAATTTAAGATGGGTATAACTCCGAAACTGTTTGGCTGATTAAACCCAACAACAAACCAAACTGTCCCATTTGAATGCGTAATTTACCCTGAAAATTCCAAGTCGTTATCTCCTTCCATTTGAAAGTTATCGTGGAAACGGTCACCTATCCAGCTACTGAATCACCCAAGGCTGCTCGGATCTTCAACAATATAGACACGATCGTGTTCAAATTTGGAACTTGGCTGTATAATTAGGTTATGAATGCTCTCGCAATTTCAGCCATGTCGGACGAGTAGTTTCTGATATATAGAATTTTTTTCAATGATAGATTTGAAGTTTTCTAGTGACACGATCCCCACGAAATTTCGCCTACCCTGAAAATTGCATGTCAGTATCTCTTTCCGTTCTCAAGTTATCATAAGATACATAATATTTGTTAATAATTTTTTCAAGTGAAACGATTCTGAAGAAACTTCACATACGACTTTGTGTCGGTATTCAACAACTAGCTACCAAGTTTCAATTCGATCGGATCTGTATTGTTTGAAAATAAAATTTATAGATACTCGGAAACCGTTTGGCCAATTATGTCCATTAATGAACTTATCCGTCGCATATATGAGGTCTTTTCAGATAAAGGCAATGTGAAATTCATGGCAGATTAAAAAAAATGTAAAAATATACAGGGACTTCCATTTTAAATATGGAAGTAGGAATGTGTTTCCGGCACTTCCCTCTCAATATTTTCGGGCGTTTCAGTAAGCGATTGAGAATTTAAGCGATTATTTTTTGACGTTTCTTAAAACCAATGAAATGCTTCTTTATTTGTCACAAGGGTAAGTTTCAACCAATTATGTCATCATTATAGTGGGAATAAATCTCTTGTGATTATTCTCGGGAATAATCACTGTGGCTTTTATCTGCCTAGCAAATGTCAGATAGTTGTCAAAATAATTACCTAATTGTGTCAACGCGATATATAAAATGGGTAAAAATTATCAGCAATTAACAGCTACTCCTGGCATTGATTTTGAAAGATTGGGCTTATAACATGGAAAGAAAAGACGGAAATGATTATAAAGAAGCAGTAATAAAGAAATTGTGGAATAAAACGGCAAAATTAGTTCAAAAACTTTACTTTAATAAGTATAACAGGTATAATTTTATGATAGTTTAATTGATCTTTTTGGTGCTCTAGTTCCTCGGAACTGAGTGCTTATCAATTTGCCCAAATGTCTGTAATTTTCGAATTTTTCGATGAAAATGGTCTTAAACGATTTGGTTCGACTCACTGATCAAGAATCCGTGGTCGAAATTCATTCTGTCCGGCCATTCTAGCCGTCCGGCCGGCAGTAGGCACGATAACTCTCGAACGGAATCAGCTAGAGAGTTGAAATTTTCAGAGTAGGTTTGGCAAATAAATATCTCGGCTAAGTTCGTTATTGGGCAAAAACAAGACAGATAGTTTCGGAGTAACAAAAAAAACATTTTTTTTTACATAACAAATTCCAAATTAAATTTTTTTCAATAAGCAGTTTTACCATAAGAATCCAACGATATCATTTTTAACTCTAAGAAGCTAATACTGTCGGAGATATGATTTTTCAAAATTTCAATAAAAAATCGTATTTCTACGTTTTCACAGAATTATATAATTATTCTATGTATGAATTGTCAAAATGTCAACTTATTTTCCTGAGACATGGTCTAATTTCTTGCTAATAGTTGGTTCGAGAAACGTCAAAATCGACTTAGAGAGACAAGGGTAAAAAACCGTCAAATAAACCATCTTGTGGCGATTTTATGTCGAAAAGTGAAATTTAAGAATATCCCAGGTAAGTACCGACGTTTTATTCTAATACCGGAGATCGATAAGATCGCTCGAGGAGCCCGATAGACGGTTGGTCTGACCCGTCGGGTTTGGGAACGAGAGAAGGCGGGCTCAAATCCCGGAAAGGGAATTACACATTTTGGCGCTCTAGTTCCTCGGATCTGAGTGCTTATCAATTTTTTTTAAGATGCAGTTTCACCATTAAATTCCATCGATATCATTATCAACTCCAACAAGCTAATACTTTCGGAGATATGATTTTTCTAAACTTCAATAATGAATCGTACGTACTTCTAAGTTTTCACAGACTGCTATAATTATTGGGCGCATGTTCTAGGGGAACATCGTCCTATCATTTCGTCCAAATGTCTGTAATTTTCGAATTTCGAGCTGAAAATTGGCTAATAGACTAATTCGGACTCCCTGATCACGAATCCGGTGTCAGATTTTTGGGTGCCGTCCGGCCGGCCGGCCGGCCTTCCGGCCGTAGGCACGATAACAGGAGCACCGAAGGTCCTATCGACTTCAAACTTTCAGGGTAGGTTTCTGATCAAAATGCGACGGTTAAGTTCGTTAACGGGCAAAATCGGCCGGACGGTTTAGAAGTTATAGACATTTCAAATTTTGAGGTTATTTCCCTGATATTTCAGGAACTAAAGAGGATGTTGAATCGAAACTTGGTAGTCAGTTCGAGGATATAAACGCGCAACTTTTGGCAAAATTCTGTTATGATCGAAATGTTGGTAATTTTTAAAAAAATATTTCTTTTAATTTTTTCGAAAAAAAAAATTTTTTTTCGTGAACTATTCATCAGATTGCAACAAAAACTTGTACTAACGTCAATTGTAGTATTTTGCAACATTGTGCAAAATTTTGGCTCTATACGATTTCAATTTCTGGAGATATAAGACAAAATGTGTCAAATTTCCTGGGTCTCTCTCAGTTTTTTCATCGATTATTATATAATAATCAATAATATTAAGGTATTCAACATGATACTGCTTTTTTTCTTTACTGGTCAGTACGGGCCACAAGGAAGATGAACATGCGCCCAATAGCTCCTGTCCACAGGGCTTGAACCAATTTTCTATCTAAGCTTTATTATATGATCTGTTTTCATACTCGTATATTTCATCCCGTTCTATAAGAAAGACTCAAATTCATTTCAGCTATTTTAATTTGATTTCTTCCATGGTGCAGTTCTCATTCTCAGATTGCTCATTTAATCTTG
This sequence comes from Halyzia sedecimguttata, assembly GCA_937662695.2. Taxonomy (NCBI): domain Eukaryota; kingdom Metazoa; phylum Arthropoda; class Insecta; order Coleoptera; family Coccinellidae; genus Halyzia; species Halyzia sedecimguttata. Next base: position 48,667,105 of record OW569415.2, read on the forward strand.
ATAAATAAGCTATTATTTGAATTTAATTTTCTTTATGATGCAGTTCTTTCATAAGAATGCATTGATATAATTCCCAACTCTGAGAAACCAATACTTTCGGAGATATAATTTGTCTGTTTGAACTAGAGCGCCAGAAAGCTCCTGTCCACAGGGCTTGAACCCATTTTTATTGTAAAAATGTGTGAATCAAAAAATGATCTAGTTAAATATAACTCGCGAGTTCCATAAATTAGAAATAATTTGACAGATTTTGTTCAAACTTGTTGCCATTTGGAAATAGCCACTCGAGCCCTGTGGGCTCTCGTTACTATTGTACTATTGTCTGGCAACAAGTTTTCAAAAAATCAGTCAAATTTTTTTCAATTTATCCTAACTTTTTTTTTATATTATTACTGATAAAATACTGTTCAAATCCTGAAATTATGAACAGACATTTCGAATAAATAATCTATTTCCAACATTGTTTCAGAATCCACGAAAATATGCATTCAACTCGTTATCTTCTTAATGATTGCATCTCTATTTTTCGAAGATATCAAAAAAACGAAAGCGACATTTTCAGAAAAAATTTTTCAAAATACAAACATTTGGACGAAATGATAGTGCCCTGGTACAGTCGCTCAAAAATGGATGCCTCTCTACTCAACACATGCGTTTCGGTTCCTTGACCATATATCATGCATGTATTTGCATGCAATTTTGATATATTTTCACGGAAGGATATCTCCGATAATATCCCTTAATTATATCCAACTCTACCCCGACTAATAACTTCCGAACAGTTCCTAACGAACGTATGTCTACGAATTTTTTAAACTTTCTTTCAGAAATCACCATCCTCAAGCAAAATAACTACCTAGACGGAAGATATTTTCTCGAAAACCATCCTAATTTCCTCTGATTCAAAGACGGGGGCCGAATTATCACATTTAATTTTACTCATACTGATGAAGTTCCGTATAATCTAACTAATGATTAATAATCGTTCTTAGGGTGGATACAGGACCAGCACAATCGCCATAAGGAATTAACACAGTTCACAAACGTAATCAACTCATCACTATCGATCGATCATGTGTGAATTTGAGGCTGAAACATAATTTATGATGAGAGCACCTCCACAAGGAAATATTAGGACCGATATAATGATGTCACATCTTATGGCCATTGGCCATAAGAGACTAGTGTTTGATATTTAGAACCATATGTATCTACGTACTTATCGATCGAAGGAAGCAGTACGATTGGCTCAGTGGTAGAGCGTTTGAAGCAGGAGCTGGAGGCCCCAAGTTCGATCCCGATGCTAGGAAAGAAATATGAGTAAAAACCTGCAGTCCATATATTTCAGTCCAACACTAACTGTGCAGACTTTTTTCTCTAAATGTATAAAAAATCGCAACAAACAGCATTATTTTCAATTTCAACCACATCATAACGCATTATATACAATGAGATGAATCAAAACGCGTGAAGTCCAAACGTGTTTTACATTTTATGTGTATATCTGATCAATATTGATTTAAGTGAGATTAGTTATTACCTTTAGATGTGAATTTCTATCAAACAAACTCGACGTACTCAAATTATAAGCCAGGGTGGAAGAAAAAATCGTTTGTTGTTGATTCCCAATAAAATGGTTTTTGGACTTAATGCGTTTTGAAAAGTTGCTCCTCAGTTATCCTTCGCCTTTTTGAAGTGCTGGGCTCCAGTCGGAAACCAAGGGACTTGTTATGGCTAGTCAAGATGGGGTCATAAATATAAAATGGTTTAAAGAAAACATCCTGAAAGTGGACATCCCAACAACGTGCAAAGCATGCCACAGCGAGCAGGAAACTGTTATGCACATACAGTCTGCATGCAGAGTCCATGCTCCATCAAAATATGTGGAAAGACACAATACGACACTCCGAATTCTCTACTTCCCTCCGAGGGAGGTTTATGGACAAGAACCAGTGCTACCATGTACCTGTGGAGATTGAAACAGATGTTGAAAATGACAGAGCTCGCATCTACTGCTGTGCTATTCGAACAACTCGGCAGATTCCCGACATAAAGTCAGATATAGTCTTGCTGGACAAAGAGCTCAAGGAATTGTTTGTTGTCGATTTTTTCTCCTACGCTGGAAATAATAAGAAGAACAGAAGTGCGAAAAATACAAGGATATAAAGTTCGAACTGGGGATCCTGTATCAAAGGCATAAAGTTAGGATGACTGTACTAATCATAGGATGTCTAGGTGGAATGCCAGCCAACTACGTGACCGAACTGAAGATAATTCCGGCCTGTAATTCCCTGGCAGAGGATTTGGCCCACAGAATGCAGAAAGAAGTGATGTTCGGATCACTTCGAGTCATCAGGTCCCATAAACTGTGAAGGCTTGCAGCTCACCCCTTTGGTTAAGACCTGGTAGAAGTGTCAGTAGTATATAACAACAAATATTCGATATGTTATAACATTATAATGAATAATCACAGCAGAATCATTTTTTAGTCAAAATGTAACCTATTTTTCATCTACCTAATTAAATATAAAATTGAACATGTGAGTCATATTCGAGAAAATGACAGTTATTGAGATCAAGTCCTACTGTGAAAATTGTTACACCAAAAGGGGTCTATTGTAACAGTAGTGATAGTCAATTGTAACACACAACACTGAAATTAAACGAAAAATCTACAGCAGTTGAAGCTTAAAACTTACTAAACCATAAAAATCAGTACCAGTTATACCGACAAAACAATAGTTTACACATGCAAACAATGGATAATTTTTGGAACAGGTGGATTGGGTCTGTTTATGACAGCTTCTGCATTGCAACCAATCTTCTGTACCGCTCTTATAATCTTCTAAACATGTAATATGGAAAATGACATCGTTTCCATCATCATCTGTTTATCCATCAGAGTGATTATTTTTGTTTTAATCGTGTTGTTTTCGTTACAATTACACCTGCTTGTTTTGTTACTTTGGTACCACCTTCATTTTTAGTCAGTTGTACAACATGTATGATAAATTTGACCAATTTATATAGCTGCACATATAGACTGGATGGATATTCTCAAAGCTGTCAGTTTGGTCTGTAAAGCCGATATTTAATGAAGCTTTGATTGCTACTAAGAGCTACCGCTACTTAGCAATAATAGCCGAGTGAAATCAAATGTTATAACTGCCTCACCGTTACAATTGGCACATCTCTCCTCTATATCGAATGCATTATATGCAAGAAACATAAATTGGGGCTTTCAACAATAAAAGAATTAAACGTGACGTTTACGTGAAACGACTGTGGACCGATAGAAAAACCTCAGTTCTATCATAAATGTGTTTAATAAAAGACAGCTCCAACAGAATCGATACCTGTGGTTGAGTGTGGTTTGAGATAATTATTTCGTTTTACCATGTCAAAATATGTACGTGTGCAGGTAGATGACCCATGAGATTTGTCATTAATCATACTCTTAACAATAAAAGAATCACTCTGGAATGTTGGGTCTTTCATAAGTGATGGGTCACCCCTGAGATCGTAGGATCTCTTAGTCAGTACCCTAAGAAGCAAATTATAAATCTCATAAATATTATATTAGAGATCTTAGTCAGATGCATCAATTAATGCATGATATCTATTCATAGATCCCAGATAATTACGATGAATCGAGCTTTTTAACATGAAGGCTTCAGTTTAACAGGCAGCTTGTATTTCAGGAAGCAATCAAGAATATTACTGAAATGGTTTTATACAGGCTGGTCCAGTTTTAAATGCGGAAAATTCAGAGGACGAGAGGCTCGAAAAATAATAAGTATTTTCTCTATATTATAAGAAATAAATACGGGCAATACTTCGTTAGGAAAATAAGAGATGTTCGAGTTTAGTTTGATTTCTTAATTGTTGCCAAACAGATGGATATTTCTGGAAATAAAATTGTAGGCACTATATAACATTGAGGTCACACGATTTTGCAATTAAAAATATTATTTAAATTTTTTTTTGCTTTGTTGTCGCTTGTTCCTGAACAGAGTGCCTATCAATATTCCCAAATGTCTGTAAATGTTCTCAAACGTTTCTTTTCGACTCAATGATGAAGAATTCGAGTTCAAATACCGCAGACACGATTACTCTGGAAGGAAATGAGTCATAGAGTTGAAATTTGCAGGGTAAGTTTGGAGTCCAAATGCACCAGATAAGTTCGTTAATAGGCAAAATGGTTTTGGAGTTATAGCCATGAGAAATTTCGGCTTCCCAATAACGAATAGTGGAAAATACTGATCTGATCCAATTATAATCAGGTAGTTTATTTGAAAAATATCGACGGGAAGACTTGTGCTAAATTCCGTGAGGTTCAAATGACTAGAAAAATTTAAAAAAATTATATAAAATGTTCTGTGTCTCAGATATCAAATTTGGCGTGACTCTACAAAACCTTATTCTACAGCCATGTTCTAGATTTCAATTCGATTGTATCAGTATTTTTGAATTATTGGAAAAATATCGAAAAAATAAAACTAATACGATGGACCAATTTAATTCTAGAATTCACAAAATTACTTCAATGCATAAAACAAGTGAATCGAATAGAATAAGATTAATTCTGTAATTGATATTTAGTACCCTGGTAGTTTAATAAAGAAATTATAGTGTCCAGAACAGTTAGTAGATATTGCTATTCATTTAACAAAAATTTACAGCCTTAGGTGCAATCAGTACCGGGATGGGAGGCCAAGGTCTTTCCCAGGTAGATCCCTCATAAGAGCTTGAGTCACATGGGATAATCAGTTGTGTTCTGTGTAGGCTTTGTTACTGTGTCCTTACGCCACCTTAGGCACAGCACTGTTCATTTTTTATCCAACAGTGAATGGCGACGTTTAGCACTAGACTACTAGACTAGATAATTTCTTTCCTAGTAGGTACCAGGATTGAACTCGGGACCTCCAGCCCCTGAGTCACACGCTCTAACCACTGAGCGCTATGAATTTGAACAAGCGCGCCAGAGCAAAACTCACGTCAGTGCTTTCCCAACTTTTTTATTAAATTATTTAGACTCATTCTTTATTTTTCACCCTTTACTCAAAATCTGTGTGCTATCTTCACCCTAACTAAATGAGAATACTAAAAATGGTTTCAAGCCCTGTGGACAGGAGCTTTCTGGCGCTCTAGTCCAAACAGACAAAATATATCTCCGAAAGTAGTGGTTTCTCAGAGTTGGGAATTATATCAATGTATTCATATGATAGAACTGCATCATAAAGGAAATTCAATTCAAATAAAAGTTTATTTAAGTAATCATTTAAGGATACTGTGGGAGGTATACTCATTATTGAAAGGTTTTTTTCTGGGTTTTTCTCTCCCAAACTCTGAAAAATATCTATAAAATAAAAATTTATTATTTTGTGATTTGGTTCTGCGTAAGAAACACAAGATATTTGTCAGAAGCAATCAATTGAACAATGTTGCCTAACAAACAACAACGAAACAACATCAACGAAGAAACAACTATATGGTAACGTTTCGGAGTCTATATCCGACTCCTTCGTCAGACGCTTAATGAAAATCTTTAGAATTATTTTGTTGATAGTTATTGTGAAATTCAAGAATTGTCACATTGACAGTATTTAAAAATCATAGCTAACATAGTTTTACTTTGCATAGAAATTTTCAAGTTCCAACTCCTTTTTCAATATATTTAGCCAAATATGGTCAATACCAATTGAGCAATTTGCATAATTGCATTCTCTGTTCAATAAAATACAAGTTGACTCCTTAAGTTTCCTTTTAATATAATCAGGTTCTGTCATTAGAATCTTTGTATTACTCCAATCCATCATGTGATCTCCTTGGATTGTACATAATGTTCTGCTATTTTTGATTTCTGTATGTCTCTATTTCTCAAGTTATTCTTATGTTCTGACTTTCTTACTTCTAGTGGTCTTGATGTTTCTCCTGTGTATGATTTTCCACAAATACAAGTAATTCTATATACACAGTTTTTTTTTCTAAAGATTTTCATTAAGCGTCTGACGAAGGAGTCTGATATAGACTCCGAAACGTTACGATATAGTTGTTTCTTCGTTGATGTTGTTTCGTTGTTGTTTGTTAGGCAACATTGTTCAATTGATTGCTTCTGAAAAATATCTCGTGTTTCTTACGCAGAAGCAAATCACAAAATAATTAATTTTTATTTTATAGATATTTTTCAGAGTTTGGGAGAGAAAACCCAGAAAAAAACCTTTCAATAATAGTTTATCTATCAAGATTAAATGAGCAATCTGAGAATGAGAACTGCACCATGGGAGAAATCAAATTAAATCTGGCCAATTTTGCCCAATAACGAACTTCGACATATTCATCTCCCTAACCTACTCTGAAAATTTTAACTAGCTAGCTCATTCCGTTCGAGAGTTATTGTAGAAAAACTTTTTTTAAATTTTCAAAATTTTTTTTTGACACTTTGCGGTACCCTGGTCAATACAAAACTTCACATGCGTATAAAGGTCATGATTCTACAATTTAATGCTAAATTTCAGATAGATCGAGTGACCGGTTTCGGAAATACTCATATAAAATGTTTTTCGTAAAATCGGCCATAACTCCGAAACCGCTTGATGGATTTCGCCCATTAACGAACTCGTCCGAGATATTTACGCTCCAAACTCACCTTGCAAATTTCAATCCTCTAACTCCTTTCGTTCGAGAGTTATCGTGCCTACGGCCAGCCGGCCGGCAGGACAGAATCGATTTCGACCTCGGATTCTTGATCAGTTTGAGACCATTTTCAGCCAAAAATTCGAAAATTACAGACATTTGGGCAAATTGATAAGCACTCTGTTCCGAGGAACTAGAGCGCCAAAAAAACAAGTTTCGTATGACAATTGCACAAAACAGGTTTAAAGTACCTACAAATAGTAGATATTCCATAAAACATGTATGGAAGAAGAGAAGTAATATTGAAAAACTACCTTGTAATCGATCAAAAATTTCCTGATCTACGTTCACCAAATTTTCTCCTCTCTCGAACTACAGAATTATGCTTTCAATATTTACGTAATATTTTCAAACATTTTTGGGTGAGGTCCCCGTTGCATCGCCAAAATACTAGTATTTCAACACCAACATAATATTTTTGAAGTTATAATATTCCCTTCCGTCAGTCCCGTCATTAAGTGAGAGAACTGAGCATTCTATGTCTATGGAAGAAAAGCGGTCTCACTTCTCTCAGATCTCTTACTTAATGTTCCGTTCCGAAATGTAACACTTTTCTGAGAAAAACTAATTTCGTAGCAAACAACTGAGATTTTTCTCACTTCGCTCACATTTCGGAATACACTTTATTCTCATAATTCTTCGATTGATTAGATAATGTCATGTCTCAGGAAAATAAGTTGACATTATGACAATTCATACTAAGAATAATTATATAATTCTGTGAAAACATAGAAATACGATTAATTATTGAAATTTTGAAAAATCATATCTCCGGTAGTATTAGCTTGTTAGAGTTAAAAATGATATCATTGGATTCTTATGGTAAAACTGCTTATTGAAAAAAAATTAATTTGGAATTTGTTGTGTAAAAAAAAATTTTTTGTTACTCCGAAACCATCTGTCCGATTTTGCCCAATAACGAACTTAGCCGAGATATTTATCTCCCAAACCTACTCTGGAAATTTCAACTGTCTAGCTCATTCCGTTCGAGATTTATCGTGCCTACGGCAGGTCGGCCAGACAGAATGAATTTCGAGCACGGATTCTTGATCAGTGAGTCGAAACAAATCGTTTAAGACCATTTTCATCGAAAAATTCGATAATTACAGACATTTGGGCAAATTGATAAGCACTCAGTTCCGAGGAACTAGAGCGCCAAAAATATACCTTTCGATGCCACTTTAGATTCAAACTTCGTAATATACAGACATTGTAGCGTCCAGGCCCCAGGCAGAAGCGCGCGAAAAGTGAGTTTATTTACTGCCATAGTTGTAACATTAACGATGAGAAAAAATTACGCAAAAACTAACATTAACCAAATGAAGCTTTAACGGCCAGAGTAGATTCTATTTATAAACTAATAGGATAAGTTATCTTAATGGCCTGTTTCAACAGCCTCTCAGAATATCCAGGCATCGCAGCCCATTAGTAGTTTGTACAAAGCTAAGATTTATGGAATCAACGGAAGTTCATGAGTAGGTAAACGTTATTACAGTCACTATTCTATTCTGACCCTCAAGAAGGAAATGTACCTTTCAAGTTACGCTGTTCGACTATTAGCACATATTCTGCTTCGACGAATCATACCGAAACTCTGATGGATCCATAAATAGAACATGATATTTTTGGAAGTAGTTTATGAAGTCTCAATATTTTCAGGCAAGAAATCGCTATTGTGTTAAAAATATGCAAATACAATAAACTTTCAAACCGAAATACTCAAACGGAACGCTACAGTCATTTTGGATTCAAATGAATATCACAATAAACATTTGGATATTGTTAATGATAAGAACAAATACACCAAAATCAATAGAGATCCCTCTTGTATAACAGAAAGAAAAGCCAAAAACATTTTATCAAAACATTCGAAAAACCTGACGCATAGACAAAAAAATTGGTTCAAGCCTTGTGGACAGGAGCTTTTTGGCGCTCTTGTTCAGACAAATTATATCTCCGAAAGTATTGGTTTTTCAGAGTTGGGAATTATATCAATGGATTCCTATGATAGAAATGCATCATGAAAGAAATTAAATTAAAAAAAAAATAGCGTTTTAAAAAAAAGCTTCAAAAATTATCTTATAAAAAAAAAGAGCAATCTACAATGATTCAACCTCGTGGAATGGGTTGTTGCAACTTACACTCGATGCATAGTTTTCACAACTCGAAATACCTCAGGTAAGTATCATCGAAATGTCTAGAGCAAGGCTGGAGAAAATCATAGCAGATTGTCCATTTATTCCTGATATTTGAGTAGGTAGTGGATTACGAACAAATTATTTTAATAGTTAATATATTAATAAAATACTATCCTCTTTTAATAATTTAAAATTTAATAGTTCATACCACTAACACATTCTTTTCTGTATTATGAACCTTAACTCAAGAAAAAATATACACAAATATAGATCCATATTTCAGTATTTTTTTGCTAGCAACATTATGAAAATACTGTAGATAGGTACATGTCTCACTACTTAAGGAAGTAAAAGGTAATACTAACCTCAGTGATCAACGAACAGTAATTTCTTTTGATGATTCCATTATGTTATTCTTTCCTATTGCCTCCATAAACTACATCAAAACAGTCTTGTACCTATATATTCACATTTCAAGAATCGAATACTTGCTTTCCAAGAGAAAACAACAACTATGAATTGACAATCTCTAATAGCTAGAAAATATGACATTTATGAATAGTGATCACAGACAGATTCTGTGTTCACATTCTGTGAATACATACAACTTACGATGTATTATTGAAACTTTGAAACATCATATCTCCGAAAGTATTTGCTTGTTAGAGTTGAAAATGATAACAATGGATTCTTATGATGATACTGCATCTTAAAAAAATTTGAATTCAAAAGTTGTAATGTAAAAAAAAATATTGTTTTTCGTTACTCCGAAACTATTAGGCCGATTATGCCCAATAACGAACTTAACCGAGATATTTATCCCTCAAACCTACTCTGAAAATTTCAACTGTCTAGCTCATTCCGTTCGAGAGTTATCGTGTTAACGGCCGGTCGGACCGAATCGATTTCGACCACGGATTCTTGATCAGTGAGTCAAACCAAATCGTTCAAGACCATATTCAGCCAAAAATTCTAAAATTACAGACATTTGCGCAAATTGATAAGCACTCTGTTCCGAGTAACAAGAGCGCCAAAAATGTCTGGTCTTCACTTAATATGACAACTGAAGAATTGGAAGATTCTTTTACGCAATACAAATATACAAAATATGTATGCCATTTCTAAACTGTACCGATTTCATGCCCAGAATGCAATGTTGTTTCATTTGTTCCTGATGTCTGGCAATAAATCCAATCCGATAACGTAACAAATTCATGATCTGTGAAGCAGACTGCGGTCAAATACGTGGAGCTATAACGCTTTTACTTCGTATCAATTCGTAACGAAAGAACTATTCAATATATCCTGAGGTTGTATCAAATTTGATTATACAGTATGTCCGAAATTAATGCAATAAAATTTGCTCACAGATTCTCGAGACGAAATTATTTTTGATTTTTCTCAGGATGCCTCCTCTTTCGGAGTCAAAGCCCCCGGAATTTCACCTCTTAAAATAGTCATCACTGAATTTAATAAACAGGAGTTTCATGATTGAAAGGTTTTTTTCTGGGTTTCCTCTCCCAAACTCTGAAAAATATATATAAAATAAAAATTTATTATTTTGTGATTTGCTTCTGCGTAAGAAGCACAAGACAATTGTCACATTGACAACATTGTCAATGTGATAATTCTTGAATTTCACAATAACTAGCAACAAAATAATTCTAAAGATTTTCATTAAGCGTCTGACGAAGGAGTCTGATATAGACTCCGAAACGTTACGATATAGTTGTTTCTTCGTTGATGTTGTTTCGTTGTTGTTTGTTAGGCAACATTGTTCAATTGATTGCTTCTGACAAATATCTTGTGTTTCTTACGCAGAAGCAAATCACAAGATAATAAATTTTTATTTTATAGATATTTTTCAGAGTTTGGGAGAGAAAACCCCGAAAAACACCTTTCAATAATGAGTATACCTCCCACAGTATGTTGGCGATGGAGTCCCTCAGGATGCTTCTTACTGAGCCACAATATCTTTGAAGCCACTAAACATTAACCGCGTTTTTTAATTCCTTGAAAATTGTTAAACCGATATAATGCTCATTCAATTGAGAAACTTTCTTGTCTCCTGCAATTATTTCATGAAAAGCAAGATTTTTGAGAAAAATCTAAAAATGTCATCAAACGCATTTCTTGATTCGTATAGAATTCTACTTCTCAATCAAATTTTTAGATTTTTCTCAAAAATCTTGCGTTTCATGAAAAATTGCAAGAGACAAGAAACTTTTTCAATTCAATGGGCTTTCTAAAGGTTTAACAATTTCCAAGCAATTCAAATACGCGGTTATTGCTTAGTGGTTCCAAAGACATTGTGGCCAGTAAAAAGTATCTTAAGGGGGTGCATCGCCAAAATATGTAGCACTATGAGATTTCGCATATTTTATCATAAAATTCAGTGATTTTCGTTTTACCAGATTCTGAGATAAAATTGGTTCAATCCCTGTGGACGGGAGCTTTTTGGCGCTCTTGTTCAAACAGTAGTATTGTAAGCTCAAACAGTAAGTATTGATTTCTCAGAGTTGGGAATTATATCAATGGATTCTTATGATAGAACTGCATCATGAAAGGAATTAAATTTAAAAAAAGTGTCATTTAAAAATAAATGCTTCAAAAATTATTTTATAAAAAAAAGGGCAATCTACAATGCTTCAATGCCTTAATGCTTCAAAAATTGTCATTAAATTTATTTGTCCAGATTTTGTTAGTAATCTGCAATGATTCATCCTCGTGGAATGCGTTGTCCATTTATTCCTGATATTTGAGTTAAGTGGATTACGAACAAATTATTTTAATAGTTCAAAATATATTAATAAAACACTATCCTCTTTTCATAATTTAGAATTTAATAGTCCATACCACTAACACATTCTTTTCTCTATTATGAACCTTAACTCAACTCAAAAAATGATTGATACACAAATGTAGATCCATATTTCAGTTTTTTTTTTGCTAGCAACATTATGAAAATACTGTATATAGGAACATGTCTCACTACTTAAGGGAGTAAAAGGTAATATTAACCTCAGTGGTCAACGAACAGTTATTTCTTTTGATGATTCCATTATGTTCTTCTTTCCTATTGCTTCCATAAACTACATCAAAACAGTCTTCTATATATGCACAAATTCAAGAATCGAATACTTGCTTTCCAAGAGAAAATAACAACTATGAACTGACAATCTCTAATAGCTAGAAGAGATGACATTTATGAATAGTGATCACAGATCACAGAAACATTGAAACATCATATCTCCGAAAATATTAGCCTGTTGGAGTTGAAAATGATAGCAATGGATTCTTATGATGGAACTGTATCTTAAAAAATTTTGAATTCAAAAGTTGTAATGTATAAACATATATTTTTTTTCGTTACTCCGAAACTATTAGGCCGATTATGCCCAATAACGAACTTAACCGAGATATTTATCCCTCAAACCTACTCTGAAAATTTCGACTGTCTAGCTCATTCCGTTCGAGAGTTATCGTGTTAACGGCCGGCCGGACAGAATCGATTTCGACCACGGATTCTTGATCAGTGAGTCAAACCAAATCGTTCAAGACCATCAAAGAATTTTCGTTTAAACTTGACAGGAACATTATCCTCCTAATTATGACGGACATAGTTAATTTGACCACAAATTCCCCATATCAGAAGATGGAATAGTATATTCTAAAACAAGTTGCAGAATGGGCTCCTATTAAAACACGAAATTCGAAAACGAGCGACGAAGGAGCGAGTTTTCGAATGCATAAGTGTTGGAATTGCCTTCTGCAACGAGTATTAGACGTTATTTTCTTTATTTCAAGTTTTGTAAAATACTGTTGAAATTTAATGAAAAATTCGGATTATACATCCTAGTGACTTTTGTATGGTATCTTGGTAGTTGGTGTGACTGTTACGAAAGTTGACAGATTACGGAATTTGAATTTGAAACGTACGTAGGGCATGTAGATCAGATTTAAAACAGTTTCCTAATTGCATGAATGATTCAAAATTAGCAAGAAGGAAATCTCTAGTACCATATTTTTTAATGAAAAGAAAGCTTTTCCCCAACAATTATTTCACTATATCCAGATTATATTGTATTGTCAATTGACGTGTGTTGAAATTTGATAGAATCGAATGTCAGTGCTGACTACCACAAAACGAAAAATATAACTAGAAACAATGCGGGAATGAGTTCATTCCAGCACTGTTTTCAGTGCTGGAATGGACTCATTACGATACTGAAATAGAGAAAGTAATATTTTAAGGCCCTTTCGTTTCAAAATTAATTCGAACGAAATGAAGGCCCCTGGGAAAAAGCATACATAAGGGCTCGGAATGTTTTTGTTTAGGGTCATTTATCTTTGACATTGCTTCGATGATTCAGATTATATCCTTATTCATAATTGCGATTAATATTTATTGTTTTGGTTACTTGAAAAATAAAACAATTTTGAAATTTCCTTTCGGATGTCAATACACATCAGAATTGGCAATCAAGCGAATTCATTATGATTTTTATTAATCTTTCAATTTATTTGTAATCAGTGAATCGGAGAATATCAAAGAAGCTATTCATTAATGAAAATAATAACGAAATGTATTGTTCATTAATGTTGGCATGTTATTTACGAAGATTCTTCTGAAAAATCATCACTCAAGATTGAGTAATCAATATACAGTGCTTCCCAGCCACTCCGCACCAAGAGGGACTTTTCTTTTGTATTAATATGTCCAAATTTTATTTTTGTTGGTGCATCAAAAATTGTAAGAATTGATATTAAACGAGTTGCCATTCAAAAAAAAAATCAATTATCTCGGAAAATTCGACTTTTTATGAAACGCTTCAAATACATTTGTTAGAAATTACAATTCAGATCAATGTGCAAAAATTCAGGTGGTACAATCATACATACATCATACATAATAAAATAATACATAATACATCATAAAATAATTACCTATTAGATTTTTTTTTCGGTGGCCAGACAATATTAGTGTCATAAATAATATGATTTTGTTTGAACTTGATCTTTCGACAGTTGTTCGAACTTTCACAAATCTGCGATCATTGAAAATTATTAATAATGATGATGGTGGTGGTGACGGTGGCGTGGGCGATTGGGTATGATCGACCAAGCCGGTTCTGAGAGGCTTTACCCGGTTCAGTTTAGTTGAATTTGTTGAGAAGCTACAGAGTTGTGATGAAGGCCAAGAAGCCAGAAACGCTACTGCTCTTGCTTTCTTGGCAAATCAATGAACCCCTGGGGTTTATTTGACTTGTGAAATATATGCATAAGTATATTAATTATACGAAGCCATTATGAAGGACCCTATTGGCAGGAACACTCTTGACTTGTTGATTTAGAAAATTATTAACTGGTGTTGAAATTGAACACCATGGATATCCATGACAAAACTGTATCAATAAAAAATTTAACTATAAATTGGCATTTTGCAGCATGATTTGCATTATAGGGATTACCAGAAGAGAATTGAAAGTGAATCTGAAAGATTTTAATTGCGAAAATACGAATAGGAGCAACTTTACACCAGAATGAAATGGCTTTTGAGGGAAAATTCAAACAAATGTCAAAAAATCCAGGTCAAACAAAAGTTTATAGTTACGATCATATTCATGCTGAGACTTATATTATCTAGTCATAAAAAACTCGTTTGGTAATTATTCAATTTTTGAAAGAGCAATAAACAAAAAAAAAATATCTTGTGTTTCTTACGCAGAAGCAAATCGCAAAATAATTAATTTTTATTTTATAGACATTTTTCATAGTTTGGGAGAGAAAACCCAGAAAGAAACCTTTTAATAATGAGTATACCTCCCATATGGTATCCTTTAATGATTACTAAAAAAATCATTTGTTCGATCGGTAACAAGAGATATGAAAATTGTTTGAAATACATTCCTATTTGAATTCTGAGTTGACAACCGCGAAAAATTATGAATTCCTCATGAAAGTCAGAGGTCACAAATTTTTTTCTGGTTGTACTAGTATTATCGTCTACATACCATGATAGTATGTATATGTATATATGAAAGTCATGGGGGTGATAACAACGTATGGTGGTTTATGCAAATAGATATACGATGTTATCTATGTATGTTATGAAAGTGTTAAAAGGAGTGTGTGTTTTTAAAGCCAGGTATGAAATAGTCTCATTCAATAGTATATTTGTATTCGATCATTATGCGGAGTGCTAAATGCATATTAGATAAATTATATATTTGATCTATGTTTCACCAAGTTCAATATAATTCATTGTGTTCTTACCACACTTGACCTGTGGTCACAAAGTGGCTTCTTTAGTTGACTTTTAATCGAAAACATTGATATTTAAATATTCGGAATATAAAATATTATACAGGGTGATTCCGTGAACCTCGAAGGAGGTGTACAAGTATGACTCATTTCCTGTTGTTTGAGCCATATTTATTGATAACCGAAAATCAACAGTTTCCGAGATATTTGAGTTCTGGTGCGTTTTATAATATTTTTGAACCGTTAATTTTTCGTAAATTTTTTCTACATTGACCAAATTTGATTATAATTTTGGTTTATTTTTATCAGAGAAGGATATGATATGTATGAAAAAAGCAAAACAATGCTGTATTAGTTGAATTTGAAAGGTGGTATATGAGAAAAGAAAAATAAATCAATTTCTAATATTAATTTGTCTGTAGCTTTAGAAATCTACAATTTATGTAAGCAATTTATGCAATTATATTGAAAACTTGCCAAATTCCTTCTTTATTTTCTAAAGAAGTTTTCGTTAGAAAGCATTCACTAGTTTCGTTTCAGCAGATTTTTTTGTAAGCAACATTTTGAATGTCATGCATATAAATAGTGAATGTGTTATCAAAAGGCAGCGAGAGTAAATTTTAGGCGGAATGTAACAACTGCAGAAATTATAAAGAGGGCACGTGCTTGTATAAGGAATGGTGGAGGTCATTTCGAATATAATTTATGAATACATCTTCTAATGAAATATCGAGTTTAGTTGCAATAAAAAATATTTAATTCGTTATTTTTCTTTTCTTCATATACAGGGTGAGTCTTTAAGTTGTACATTTAATTTAACCATAGATTCCTCTTATCAAAAAAAACACTTTTTTCATTTACCATTCTTCCAGATTCGGCGCAAGAAAAAAGATACAGGCTGTTGAAATTTGAAAAAAAAATTAGTTTTTCTTTTGTAGCTTTGACATGGTTATTCAGAATTTAATGAATTTTGGTATGAAGTTTTCTATAACTATTGCACACAATCTCCAATTAACAGTTTTTCCCTACTTTTACTGGTTTCTTCGTTATTGACACGCGAATTAATAAAACTGTGAGAAATTAGCATAATAAAAGCAGATGAAGGTTATCTTGGGTCATTTTTGAAATACTCTATCCTTTTAGGAAATTAAATTATTCGTCATCATTTCTCCTAAAACGTACCGTTTTCGAGATATTCTTCGTTGAATGTCATAAAATATGATAAAAATTACAGAAATCTACCTGTTTTTATCGATCCGAACCTGGAAAACAGTCACAGATGTTCTGCTTGAATAAAGGCATAGACTGAGTATTGATTTCAAAGTTGACACTTATAGAAATTCAATTTTATCTCGATTGTTTCCAAATTGATTGGTTATAGTTACCATCTTAAAACGGGATAATTTAATAACAACTTATTCAAATAGTTCGCTGGTGAGTTATCTTTTGGCAAATAGATGAATAGGCTTACCACGATCTGTATTCATCTATGTATCCCCAATAGTGCATATGAAACTTATAAATTATCTGTTATCTATGCCATCCAAACATTAATTTTCATACTGCTTCGATTCTGCACAATCATTCTAAGGATTTCTCTAATATATGGAACACAATTTCATCAACCTAATTTTCGACAGATAAAACTCATGTCACTACATAGTTGAATCTTATCAGTTTGTAGTATATTAGTATGCATAAGGGAAATATCAATTATAAGTATCATTCCACATATTCATCCCAATTATTCTTGACGAGAAATTCTTAATCTGGATCTACATTATTATGTATGTAAATAAAGAATCGCCGGCGTAATAATCTAAGGTTAGACCAGGGGGTGAAGCGACAGTGGGAAAAGTGGAAACAAGGACATACGTTTCCACTTATTTTGACATTTATTTTGAAGTATGTCGTAGATAGGTTCAAATGGATCAATGACATGACAATTGACAAAGACAAATAAAAAAAAAAATTGGTTCAAGCACTGACGTGAAGTCAGAAGCTTTTGCGCGTATGTTCTATTGTCCATTCTTCTGTATTGGACACCCTTAATCGAATTTACCATGGTAAATTCGATTAAGGGTGTCCAATACAGAAGAATGGACAATAGAACATACGCGCAAAAGCTTCTGACTTCACGTCAGTGCTTGAACCAATTTTTTTTTTCGTGATTTTTTTAAAATTTTCTAGGGGTACGATTCTTAAAATTTTTTTTTCGTAATTTTTTTCGAATTTTCTAGGGGTACGGTTCTTACAAAATTTTAAACACGTCTTTATGTTGATTTTCTACTACTAGTTACAAAGCGCCATTTCGATCGAATATTTATGTTTTGAGTTATTAAGGAAATAATATTCCAGGTGGGTATAACTCGGAAACCGTTAGACCGATTATGCCCAAAAACGAACTCAACTCTCCCTTTTGGATACGCAACCTACCCTGAAAATTGCAAGTCCCTATCTCCTTTTGTTCGAAAGTTATCGAGGCAACGGTCACCCATCTACTGAACTCACACAAGAATGCTCGAATCTCCAACAATATTTAACCGATCGTATTAAAACTTGAAACTTGGCAGTAGAGTTACGTTATGTAGGCTCTTGCAAAATTTCAGCAATTTCGAACGAATAGTTACTGATATATAGAATTTTTTTTTTTTTTTTTCTATGATTTATTAAAAATTTTCTACAAATGCTATCCTCACCAAACTTTGCAAACATTTTTGCGTTGGCATTCTACAACTAATAACCATGTTTGAATTCAATCGGTTCAGTGTTTTTCGAGTTAATGAGGAACAAAAAACCACCAAATTTCAGAAAATTTCAGATGGCTATAACTCTAAAACCGTTTGGCCGATTATGCTCATAAACAAACTGAAATGTCGCGTTCTGGTGCACATCCTAACCTGAAAATTTCAAGCCGCTATCTCATTCCGTTCTCAAGTTATCGTGACAACAAAAATATTTTTTAATAATTTTTTTAAAATTTTCTAGCCATACGATTCGCACAAAATTTCACAAACGTGCTAAGGTTCATATTCTACAACTACCCACCAAATTTCAATTCGATCGGATTTATATTGGTTGAAAACAAAATTATTACTCGGAAACCACTGGGCCGATTATGCCCATTAACGAACTTGTCCGTCGTATTGGGATGCGCAACCCACCCTGAAAATTTCAAGTCGCTGGCTTGTTTCGTTCTCAAGTTATCGTGGCAACGGCCGGACGGCCGGACGGCCGGACGGCCGGACGGCCGGCCGGACAGAATCAAATTTGACCTCGAATTCTTCATTGGGGAGTCAAACTTAATCGTTTGAGACCATTTTTTTCAAAAAATTCGAAAGTTACAGACATTTGGGCAAAACTATAACGCGTATGTTCCCCAGAACATACGCGCAATAAAAGTGGCAAAGCTGTTTGTTGACAAGATCTAGGTGAGATTTTCTAGTTTGTGCGTTTGTGGCAAATGGCAATAATTTTCGTTTTAGCAGAACACTAATGTATTGTTGTACAAAGAATAAATATAATGCCCATGTGAAGATAAGTTTCAGTTTCAGCTCCTCATTGTTCCGTAAAGATGGTAAGTATTCTTGCTAATATCTTTCTTGCAAAAATTAATAGATCAGCAATTAATCACCTGTTTGCAAAAAATCTTCCCTAAAGACCCCTCCATCCTGAAAACTTGGAATGATATTTGTAAAATATTTCCTAGCAAACATATTACTATTTTCGCTTATGTGTTGATCATTTTTCAGTATCGGATTTCAAATATAACGCTCTCTGTCTATAGGATCATCTGAACAAAAAGGCTATGCCTCAATCATCTCTAGTGATTCATTCATACAATGGGCATGACTATGTCAGGAAATTCCATCAACCATCACCATCTAATAATTCTCAGATGATTAACTCACACAATGACGATGTCTGGCGATTCCAGCCTAAAATTTACTACTAATTTTGGAATAATCTAAGACTTGTGGTTGGTCAAACATTTTGTTTGTTTCATTGAATTGTGTCATGGATTTTAGTTTCTCTAAAAGCAAATTGTACTTACAGTAGAAACCGGTTATAACGACTAAAGGGTAAGGTCCTGGTGAGATCCCTACATCTACATTGTACATTGCTTATAACGACTATCGGATATAGCGTCCTAAACATGCAGTATATTCGATGTCGCTATAACCGATTTCTACTGTATTTGATTTAGCTAACTAAATTATATTCACATTCGAAAAGGTGTAAGGCATTTATGTACTTTTTTTATTCTTTAATGGAATATTTAATACATATGCAATTGTAAAAATTATTTTAATAAGAAATTATTGTTCATAAGGCTTTGTTTCATTTTGAAGAATATTTCTTTTCGAACACAGAATAATATACATTCTGAAAATTCAACCACAGAGCACCATTTTATTTCTTTCGTAAAATGACATATACTTCAACAAGCGGACACCCCCTAGATCCATAATGGAATAACCCCACTTATTTTGTCTCTCTCTAATCTATTGTATAAATGTCACTACTGTTGCTCACAGTTTACAGGGCAGGTAGCACTTCTTATATTATATGTTCTGTGGGTTAGACCATAGAACAGGTTAGAATATTACATTTTTGTGCCTGCTTCTGTCACAGTATAACAACACAGTAGGAACAAACCTAATAGAATAGGTTTGTAATAATGGGATATTGAATCCAGCGAGTGTTTCTATGTTCAAACTTATCGTAGTTCAGGGCTGGCTTTGCACAATATAAAATCTTTAAACGCTTATAACTTTTTACCTGAGCCGAATATGGAAAAATGGTAAATGAAAAAGTTCTCCATTTGATGAGAGGAATCCATGGTTAGAATTAATGTACAACCCACCCTGTATATCCCCTTTCAAATCATACTATTTATTTTTCAACAACTAATATAGCATAGTTTTTGGCGCTCTTGTTCCTCCGAACAGAACAGATTCATATTATTTAAATATAAAATGTGAGGAAAAAGGAAGTAAAAACAAAATGGTGGAATTGAATGTAAAATGATGATGGAATATTGTACGAAAGACTTATGTATTTATCTCAGCATTAAAACATCACCACTTAAAACGATACAAGCTTATTTTTTTGAATATGTGTACAGACCAGAGATATATCAATCCTCCTCGATATTATTAGATGGAACAGAGTCCGTGGAAACATTATAAAAAGTGAATGGTGTCATGCTTATAGATAATTAGATTTGTCGAATGTGATATAGATCTAGGGTCATCCAAATAATTGGCCCAGAAATGTTTCTCGGAAAAATGGTATTCTTAAATTTGGCACGCCTCCGTTTCTTGATACGAGCTATCTCTAATGTTTTCGAAAAAATTGCACTTCCAGATATACCTACTAGAAGTGGTAATCAACTTTTTTTTTTCAAAGGAAAATTCTTATTGGTCACCGGTGTCAGATTGCTTGCATAATTTGCTACATTTCTTATCTGCCTCATATTTATGTAGCTCTCCTATGGTTACGGGGATATATAGCAACTTTTATGAAAAAATAGCATCATAACATCGAAGCTATTCATAACAGAGAAATAACCAAAATACCCTAGAAAATATGTAGCAAGAATTGCGCTTTGTATACTACGCATGGTTACTGAATGGTGTAGCTCATGAAGAATTGTCACAATGAATTTGTAACGTTGAGATATTTTCAACTGGAATAGCTTGATATTTTCAAATTGCACATCTCTATCAGACTCCTTCGTCAGACACTTAACGAAAATCTTCAGAATTATTTTATGTTGATTGCTATTCTGAAGATTTTCGTGTCTGACGAAGGAGTCTGATATAGACTCCGAAACGTGACGATATAGTTATTGTTTCATCGTTGCTGTTGTTTCGTTATTGTTTGTAAGGCAACATTGTTCGATTGATTGCTTCTGACAAATCTGTGTTTTTTACGCAGAAGCAAATCACAAAATAATACATTTTTTATTTTATAGATATTTTTCAGAGTTTGGGAGAGAAAGCCCCGAAAGAAACTATTTAATAACTATTATCAATGTTAACAATTTTCAAATGGTAAAATGGAAAACGGTCGGTTTCGGTATTCAAACGACAAACGAGTATGTGATTTAATTACCGTGTGTCACATTAATAACTTTAATAACCTAAATTGATCTGGTAATTTTAAATAAAACTTCTGTGAAACGATTGATGACTATATGGAACCCTAGAGAAAATATGGTTCGAATAGAATTCTCTATTGTTATTTTTGAAAAAAGTAGAGATGCACTGTTTGAGAAAATCAAGATATACCAGAATACATCTGTTAAAAATATCTCAACGTTAAAAATTCATTATATGACAGATCTAAATGAGCTATATCATTCAATAACCATGCAGTAAGCAATCTAATGCAGGGGAAAAAATGGAATTTTCCAAAGTTACTTCGGGTATATTTGTAATTACAATTTGATTGAAAATATTCTAGAAGGATAGCCTGTATATTCAAATACGGCCGTGAGCAAAATGACAAACAAAATTTTTTTCTATGAGCCGAGAAAAATCTATATTTTTATATAAATAATAAAGGACAGTTCATCAGCTCATGGTAATTTTCAATGCGAACAACTTAAATTAAGTGACTTGAAATATAACTATAGATCGGTCGTTGACAACTGAATTTCAATTTCCATAGACACCCTTGATGTCAATATATCTTAAACGGACTATATATATTTCGGTTTTGCTGTAGTGAGTTAATCAAATCGATTATTACGAAATTTCACTCGTAAAACAAATAAAATCACTAAAAACTTCAGATAAACGTTCTTCGCAAATGTAAAAAAGCCTCCAATGTCACAGAAAGGTCAATCACACCTTTGACGTCAGTCAAAGAGAGATCCTTTTTTTGTCTATGAACCCCATTCTGCTCTGGCCCGTTCGTTTATTTCAGATAAATACATGCGATCTGTGGTCACGTGACGAAAAAATCTAGGATGGGAGATAGGATAGACAAACGCACCTCATGTCTCAATCATGTACTTAATATATTATTATGCAGTGTTACCACTAATACAAATTGTTCAAGGTATTCAACTAATAAGTAATCATATGTGGCATATACTGATTCCGAAAATATTAATTCCAATTCATTAGATTACGTCTAATATACTCTAATTTACGCATTTCGAGCCAGTATTGCGTTTGTATACCGATTCCAAATTAATTTCACAAATAAATCTTCGTTCAGTGGAGAAAATAAAAATCTACTTCAGCATCTCTGATCTGGACGTACCTCAATTCATCAAAATACGTATTAAATATCGATATAAATGAGTTTAAATAACTGTTTCCAACTTCCTCTGAAACTGACAATGATTTTTCCGTATTGAAAAAAAAAATCGTGAGAATTAATAGTTATTTTTGTATCTAGTGCGCGAAATGCTACTTTGGTGATCGAGAACTGATTTTTTTAACGAGGCGCAGCCGAGTTAAAAAAATAGTCGAGATCACCAAAGTATTTCGCGCATGAGATGCAAACAAAATTTTTTCTACAAACGCCAAAAATATTGTTCTAAACTAAGTAACATTCATAGTTTAATATGAAAAATTGTATTGAACTGGCTTAAAATGTTTTTCCAAATCAAGTAAATACTATAACTATGAAAATAAAATGGCATTTGTTTGTTTGATTGAGGAACATAAAGGTTAAAATATAAAAACTCCATATAGTTTACATGCAGTGTGCGAAGTAAGTACTTCGCACACTACTTCGCGCACGGTGTCATGGTAACAAAGGAAAATGAAAAAATGGGTTCAAGCCCTGTGGACAGGAGCTTTCTGGCGCTCTAGTTCAAACAGACAAATTATATCTCCGAAAGTATTGGTTTCTCTGAGTTGGGAATTATATCAATGTATACATATGATAGAGCTGCATCATGAAGGAAATTCAATTCAAATAATAGTTTATTTATCAAGATTAAATGAGCAATCATGAGAATGAGAACTGCACCATGGAAGAAATCGAATTAAATCTGGCCAATTTTGCCCAATAACGAACTTAACCGAGATATTCATCTCCCTAACCTACTCTGAAAATTTCAACTATCTAGCTCATTCCGTTCGAGAGTTATTGTGGAAAAACATATTTTAAATTTTCAATTTTTTTTTTACACTTTGCGGTAATCTGGTCGATACAAACTTCACGAGTATTTCAACCCCAATATTTTTGAAGTTACAATTTTCCCTTCTGTCAAGTTGACATTATGAAAATTCATACAAGGAATAATTATATCAATCTGTGAAATACGATTTACATTGAAATTTTGAAAAATCATATCTCCGAAAGTATTAGCTTGTTAGAGTTAAAAATGATATGAATGGATTCTTATGATAAAACTGCTTATTAAAAATTATTTAATTTGGAATTTGTTAATGTGAAAAAAAATTTTTTTTTTATTACTCCGAAACCTTCTGTCCGATTTTGCCCAGTAACGAACTTAGCCGAGATATTTATCCCCCAAACCTACTCTGAAAATTTCAACTCTCTAGCTCATTCCGTTCGAGAGTTATCGTGCCTACGGCCGGACCGGCCGGCCGGACCGGCCGGCCGGACGGCCGGACAGAATGAATTTCCACCATGGATTCTTCATCAGTGAGTCGAACCAAATCGTTTAAGACCATTTTCATCGAAAAATTCGAAAATTACAGACATTTGGGCAAATTGATAAGCACTCAGTTCCGAGGAACTAGAGCGCCAAAAAAGGGTCACTTCGCATATTGTTTTCAATGCGCGAACCTTGTCATTTTTTGACGTTTGTAGAAAAAAGTTATTTACGCTTTCCATTGTTTGTTATTTCATATTCTATAAGTATTAAATATCGATTGGAAATGATCTTTTGAACAAATTGCTCTTCACTGAAAAATGTCATGACCACAGACAGACATGGCATTTCTGATTATATCATCATGAAATTTATTCGAGTTCACGTCAAATATAAAAATTGGTTCAAGCACTGACGTGAAGTCAGAAGCTTTTGCGCGTATGTTTTATTGTCCATTCTTCTGTATTGGACACCCTTAATCGAATTTACCATGGTAAATTATGTTGTCCATTCTCCTGTATTGGACACTCTTAATTCGAATTTACCATGATAAATTCGAATTAAGTGTCCAATACAGGAGAATGGAAAACATAATTTACCATGGTAAATTCGATTAAGGGTGTCCAATACAGAAGAATGGACATTAGAACATACGCGCAAAAGCTTCTGACTTCACGTCAGTGCTTGAACCAATTTTTTTTTTCGTCATTTTTTTCAAATTTTCTAGGGGTACGGTTTTTACAAAATTTTAAACACGTCTTTATGATGATTTTCTACTACTAGTTACCAAGTTTCAATTCGAATATTTATTTTTTGAAAAGAAATAATATTCCAGGTGGGTATAACTCGGAAACCGTTCGACCGATTATACCCAAAAACGAACTCAACTCTCCCTTTTGGATACGCAACCTACCATGAAATTTACAAGTCCCTATCACCTTTCGTTCGAAAGTTATCGAGGCAACGGTCACCCATCTACTGAACTCACACAAGAATACTCGAATCTCCAACAATATTCAACCGATCGTGTTAAAACTTGAAACTTGGCAGTAGAGTTAGTTCATTAAGGCTCTTGCAAAATTTCAGCAATTTCAAACGAATAGTTACTGATATATAGAATTTTTTTTTCAGTTTTCAATGATTTTTTTTGAATTTTTTACAAATACTATCCTCACGAAAATTTGCAAAAATTTTCGCGTTGGCATTCTACAACTAACTACCATGTTTGAATTCAATCGGTTTAGTATTTTTCGAGTTAATGAGGAACAAAAAACAACCAAATTTCAGATGGCTATAACTCTCAAACCGTTTGGCCGATTATGCTCATAAACAAACTGAAATGTCGCGTTCTGGTGCACATCCTAACCTGAAATCTTCAAGCCGCTATCTCTTTCCGTTCTCAAGCTATCGTGACAACAAAAATATATTTTTTTAATTTTCTAGCCATACGATTCGCACAAAATTTCACAAACGTGCTTAGGTTCATATTCTACAACTACTCACCAAGTTTCAATTCGATCGGATTTATATTGGTTGAAAACAAAATTATTACTCGGAAACCACTGGGCCGATTATGCCCATTAAGGCACTTGTCCGTCGTATTGAGATGCGCCACCCACCCTGAAAATTTCAAGTTGCTAGCTCTTTTCGTTGTCAAGTTATCGTGGCAACGGCCGGACGGCCGGCCGTACAGAATCAAATTTGACCTCGAATTCTTCATTGGGGAGTCGAACTAAATCGTTTGAGACCATTTTCGTCAAAAAATTCGAAAGTTACAGACATTTGGGCAAAACTATAACGCGTTGTTCCCCAGAACATACGCGCAAAAACCGTCGACGACTTTGTTGTTCGAGTGTAATAAAGTGAACCTTTGCATTGCAATAGTTGTGATATGTCGATATTTTGCTAATTTCTCCAGTAAAATAGATCTGTTCAAGTTCAAATCTAGAACTTTTCTATAAAATTAGCATTTGATGGCTCTTGTAGAATTTGAGCAATATTTGACGGATAGTTTCTGAGATAAATAAACTAAAAGGGAGAAAGCCCTGTGGTGAGCTTTGGCGCTCTTGTCCAATCTTTGACAAATCATATCTCCGAAAGTATTGGTTTCTCTGAGTTGGGAATGATATCAATGGATTATTATGATAGAACTACATCATGAAACAAATTAAAATCTCTTTGCATCTTATCTTTATATGACGGTCCCATTTTAGCTACAAGTGTTTCAAAACTATCAGGAGTCATTCTGAAAAAGCCAGTTTTATTTATGAAACAAATCTAATGTAACAGTCCAGAGAGAACTCAAACAAGAATACTTATGTAGTATCTTAAATAGTGTTACTAAGGAATAACTACCTGTACATTAGTTGGAAATCCCGTTCTGAATCTTTCATAAATAGAGAATGACTCGTAAATTATGCTCGACTTCCTTGCATCATTCATTTTCGACTCACTAACCAAAGAACTCTGCCTATGAAATTTGCGAATCCAAATTTCGAATTGTTTACATGCTTCAATGAACCAAACTTTCCAGAAATACACTTTCAGTTTCATTTGACATTGATGACGTTTATCTTTTAAACTGGACCTACCGCAAACAGATAGAACACAGAGAGATAGAATTCACATTCTGTGAAAAACATCGAAGTACGATGTATTATTGAAATTCGAGAAATCATATCTCCGAAAGTTTTAGCTTGTTGAAGATGAGAATAATATCAATGGATTCTTATGATGAAACTGAATCTTAAAAAAAAATGAAATCCAAATTTGTAATGTAAAAAAATTTTGTTTTTATTTCTCCGAAACCTTCCTGCCGAATTGCGACGAACTTATCCGAGATATTTAGGTCCCAAACCAACTCTGAAAATTTCAACTGTCTAGCTCATTCCGTTCGAGAGTTATCGTGTTAATAGACGGCCGGACAGAATCGATTCACCAAATCCATTTTCAGCCAAAAATTCGAAAATTACAGACATTTGGTCAAATTGATAAGGACTCTGCTCCGAGGAACAAGAGCGCCAAAAATTGTTTTAAATAATTTTTTAAAATAAATTTTCTTGTCGTATGATTCTCAGGAAATTTTGCACAAGACTTCGTGTGGAACTTTAATTCGGTTAGATCAGTAGTTATTTGGAAAAAAATTCAGATAGCCAGAGCTTCACACGAGACCGAGATTTTTCTCGTCTCGTGTCGTTCTCGTCTCTGAAAAGCGAGAAGAGACAAGACGTTTTGAAAAATATTATGGTCGATACCAAGACCACATACAGCGCAACCCGAGAGTATCGTGTTTAGTCTCGTTAAATTTTTTTGTGCAGTTTTTATTCGAAAAATTAGAAAAGGTCTAAATAGAGAACAATATATTTTACAAAATATCAAATCTATTGACCAACTGTGTATTATTTTATTGTAAATTAAAAAAAAAAGACGGGGCGGGACATTTCGAGACGTGACTGAGACTTAATTTTTTGGGAATTGGCTAGACCGAAACGAGATTTTTTATACTCTTGTCTTGTGTGAAGCCCTACAGATAGCTATAACTTCGAAACCACTCGGTAGATTTTGCCCATTTACGAACTTAACCGGCGCATTTGGGCTTCAAACATAAAAGGCAAATTTCAACTCATCGTGTTCGAAAGCAATCGTGCTGTCGGCCGGCCGGACAAAATTGATTTTGACCTCGGATTCTTTATCAGTGTTTCCAAACTAATCGTTTGAGTCCATTCCGGGCCAAAAATTCGAAAATTACAAACATTTGGGCAAACTGACCTTTTCATGAGAACAAGCGCGCCAAGAAGTAATAATTCAATCGGCTTTATACATTAAAATATTATCTATTGTGCAGTTTAACAATGGAATCACAAAATTTAAAATTCAACCACACTGCTATAATATGGCATAATGGCTAAACGTTGGTTTGTTAGTCACCAATTCCTCAATACCTTCAATCATGTTTATTCAACGAAACAGAATAATCGTGAAATGTGAACAAGTCAATTATGAATTCCAGAAGACCAAAGTGCATGAATTTAATCGTTCCATCTTGTGCTTCGTATATCTGATGGACTAATTCAAGGTGATAAAGTGGCCATCAAATCGTCTCACTATGGATGAATTTGGGACCAGTTTTCGCACACGGCGGCAATTAACACGAGGTTATTCACTACCACGGAGAGTACTCTTGGTGCTCACGCTATTCCGGTGCAAAGGGTAGGGTCGATGAATTGCAGAATCATCATCACAGACTTGATTCCGAAGCCAAATTGGTTTATCAGTTTCTCAAATGATATACCTTTCGAATCGTGCATTTGAAAAAGGTGTTCTAACCCCCTCTGATATTCTCAAGGTTAATGATTTGAAATAGGTACAAAATAAAAATTTAAAAGCATTCGCGTGAGGTCAGCAGCTCTAGCGTTCTCGTTCATTTATTGACCAATATAATATTCCACTGATATGTAACACCGTACACACGGAATTTATGGATTTTAAAAATCCATTATAGCTGCAGGCGCATCAACATCGTACAGAAACCATATTGTTGTACGTTGTTGTCATGAAATAACCTCTAATAATTAAATAAAAATTGGTTCAAGCCCTGTGGACAGGAGCTTTGGCGCTCTAGTCTAAACTTTGACAAATCATATCTTCGAAGGTATTGGTAAGAGTTGGCAATTATATCAATGGATTCTTATGATAAAACTTCATCCTAGCAGAAATTAAATTCAAACATCATAAAGGAATTTAAATTCAACAAGAGTGCCAAAAATTATTAATCCAAATCCAATAGACCAGTTCTACCCAACAACGAACTCATCCGAGATATTCATTCCTCAATTCTATGATGAACGATAATATATATCTTTCCTCAATTCCACTCCAATACTCCAATACTTCAATACGCCAATATTCCAGTTTTGTTTTTACTGGAGATATCCTGAACTCAATATTATTAACTTACCACTACCATTCCCATCATCATATGGATTGACCATCGGCATGAAAATATCAACCAACAAAAGGTATGTCACATTATAATTCTCATAATTCTACGATTGCTGAAATGAATTAGAAAATGTCATGTCTTAGGAAAATAAGTTGACATGTATCAACACAGATCATATTATAATAATTCATAGAGAGAATAATTATAGCATTCTGTGAAAACATAGAAATACGGCTTATTATTGAAATTTTGAAAAATCATATCTCGGAAAGTATTAGCTTGTTAGAGTTAAAAATGATATCAATGGATTTTATGGTGAAATTCCATATTGAAAAAAAAAATGAATTAGAAATTTGTTATATGAAAAAAAAAAAATTTTTCTGATAATCCGAAACCATGTGTCCAATTTTGCCCAATAACGAACTTAGCCAAGATATTTATCTCCCAAACCTACTCTGAAAATTTCAATTGTCTAGCTCATTCCGTTCGAGAGTCATCGTGCCTACGGCCGGCCGGACAGAATAAATTTCGACCACGGATTCTTGATCAGTGAGTCGAACCAAATCGTTTAAGACCATTTTCATCAAAAAAATCGAAAATTAGAGACATTTGGGCAAATTGATAAGCACTCTGTTCCGAGGAACAAGAATGCCAAAAAATTGGTTCAAGCTCCTGGCTTCACGTCAGTGGTTGAATCAATTTTTTTTTCGTAATTTTTTAAAAATTCTCTAGGGGTACGGTTTTCACAAAATTTTACACACTCCCTTATTTCGATATTCTACACCTATTTACCAAGCTTCAATTCGATCGAGTCTTTATTTTTCGAGTTATCGAATATCCCAGGTGGGTATAACTCCGAAACCGATGGATCGTTTGAGACCATTTTCGGCAAAAACTTCGAAAATTACAGACATTTGCGCGTATGTTCCCCAGAACATACGCGCAAAAATTACTGTAATCTGAACCATTTATTATTCTTGACTCAAATAAAACTAATTTTAATTATATTGCTAGGACATTTTGTGATAGGGTGCAAACTTGTTTTGACGAGAATTTTGATGTTTTTGAGGTTTAACATAACCTAGGAGATTCTTTGTTATTAATATTCCTAATAACTTTTAGTGTATTTGCATTTGTTCAGATTGACTGAGAAATTCATAATACGAATTTTTCGTTTCAATATTCCTCGAAAATGCTCCTTTTCGGGATTTTGGTAGATATTATTTATTTTTGTCTTGATTTTAATTGTATAATAAATATTCGAGCACTGGAGAGTGAACTTTGAGACATCCCAAAAATATGAAAATTGAATTCCAATATACAGATTGCTTATTAAAAGGTTTCTTTCTGAGTTTTCTCTCCCAAACTCTGAAAAATATCTATAAAATAAAAATTAATTATTTTGTGATTTGCTTCTGCGTAAGAAACACAAGATATTTGTCAGAAGCAATCAATCGAACAATGTTGCCGAAGAAACAACAACGAAACAATATCGATGAAGAATCAACTATATGGTAACGTTTCGGAGTCAATATCAGACTCCTCCGTAGGGCACTTAACGAAAATCGTCAGAATTATTTTGTTGACAATTCTCGAATTTCAGAATAACTATCAACAAAATAATTCTGAAGATTTTCGTTAAGTGTCTGACAAAGGACTCTGATATAGACTCCGAAACGTTACGATATAGTTGTTTCTTCGTTGATGTTTCGTTGTTGTTTGTTAGGCAACATTGCTCGACTGATTGCTTCTGACAAATATCTTGTGTTTCTTACGCAGAAGCAAATCACAAAATAATTAATTTTTATTTTATAGATAATTTTCAGAGTTTGGGAGAGAAAATCCAGAAAGAAACCTTTCAATAATGAGTATACTTCCCACAGTATCCTTTAATTTAATGATTACATATACAGATTGTTTCACAATTAGGCCGCCAGCCAATTACTCATTTAGAAATAATTTTTCTTTTAATTATCATGCCCTGCTGAGATGTATCCACTCGAAGAGTGTGACAATTTGATAGTTAATTTTTTTCCCATACGCATTTTCGGTGGATGGATTGTGCTATCGAACTATGATTAAAAAATTTCATTTGGCCAGAAATGGAAGATTGGAGAGTGTAGACGATGTTATTTGCAACAAGACGAAAAAAAACCGTTTTTCCTGTAAATCAAAATGAATCATTTTATTGGAAAACCTTTTATAATGAACAACGTTAACAAAGGTGATTTAGTGAAACCGCATCTCGATTAGTGATATCTCTTGAAAACAATCGGTAGTCACCGACGAAATATGGTTGGCTATGCATGGAAAATAGAAATGTGATAAAATTAGTAGAAATACCAATATAAATAAAATTGGTTCAAGCACTGACGTAAAGTCAGGAGCTTTTACGCTCTATTGTCTACAAACCTCTATTCTCTATTGGACACTCTACTACTAATATATGAATACATTTCCTACCATTTTAATGACAGACTTCAGTATAACGAGAGAATCGTCCATGATCACAGAATTTTTAATTCTCACATAGTATGTATTCTATTTTAATTGAAATACGAAAAAACTTACGCCTCAAGTAACTCCGGGATACGATATTCACGAAATCTCTTTCCATTCTCAAGTTATCGGGAGACACATAATATTTTTTCGTAATTTTTTTTTAATTTTCTAGTGGTACGGTCGTCAAAAAATTTCACCCACGTCTTTATGTCGATATTCTACAACCAGTTACCAACCTTCAATTCATTGGGTCTGTATTTTTTGAATAATCGAGAAGTCCCTATCTCTTTCCGAACGTTATCGAGGCAACGGTCACCCATCCACCCAAGGCTACACCATCTCCAATAATATAGATCCGATCATGTTCAAACTTGGAACTTGGCGGTAGAGTTAGGTTTTGAAGGCTCTCGCAAAATTTCAGCGATGTCGGACGAATAGTTTTTGATATATAGATTTTTTTCAATGATTTTTTAAAAATTTTTTGTGATACGATCCTCACGAAATTTTGTAAGAATTTTGGCGTCGGCATTTCACAACTTTTAACCATGTTTGAATTGGATCGGTTTCGTATTTTTATAGTTATTGAGGAAAGAATAACCAAATTTCAGATGAGTATGTATAACTCCAAAACCGTTTGGCCGTTTTCCCCTGGACTTCTTCGACATGGGAAATATAAAAGATATACTGTACGCTTCTCCAATAGAAGGAAGAGATTATTTGATTTTAAGAATTCAGCAAGCTTCTCTGCATAGTAGTAAATAAATGATTAATTTTTTGGCGCTCTTGTTCCTCGGAACAGAGTGCTTATCAATTTGCCCAAATGTCCATAATTTTAGAATCTTTGGATGAAAATGATCTTAAACGATTTGGTTCGACTCACTGATCAAGAATACGTGGTCAAAATCGATTCTGTCCGGCCAGCCAGCCGTAGACACGATAACTCTCGAACGGAATGAGCTAGAAACTTGAAATTTTCAGAGTAGGTTTGGGAGATAAATATCTCGGTTAACTTCGTTATTTGGCAAAATTGGCTAGATCGTTTCGGTTTCGGAGTAACGAAAAATTTTTTTTTTTTTACATTACAAATTTCAAATTATTTTTTTTGAGATACAGTTACATCTTAAGATTCCATTGAAATAATTTCCAACTCTAAAAAATCAATACTTTCGGAAATTTGATTTTTCAAAATTTCATTATTAACATAGTAACTCTATGATTCCAGAGAATGCTGTAATCGAAAATAACGTCCGTATCGATGAATTTCATGATCTGTGTTCATACATGTCATCATTGTCATCTCATCTACAGATAAGAGACATGTCAAACAAATTATGATTGAAGGCAAAATGAACAATGAAATAGCTCAGCTATCGTATATAGCTCTTAGATAATCCATATGATGATGGAAATATGTACTTTGGTAAGTTAAGCAAATTGGGTTCAGAATATCTCCAGTAAAAACAGATTTAGAATATTGGCTACGTTCCAATTGATATAATATAATTATTTTCATAGTAGGTTGGAAGAATTAATATCTCGGTTAAGATCGTTATTGGGTAGAATCGGTCTGGTGGTTTCGGATTAATAATTTTTGGTACTCTTGCTGAATTCAATTTCTTTTATGAAGTTTGAATTCAATTTATTATATGATGCAGTTCTATTATAAGAATCCATTGATATCATTCCCAACTCTGAGAAACCAATACTTTCGGAGATATGATTAGTCAAAGTTTGAACAAGGGCGCCAAAGCTCCTGTCCACAGGGCTTTCCCACATTTTTTTATAGTTTCATTGAATCATTTTGAATTGTCACTCTTTACTCAAGAAAGGTGCGTAGTTGATAATAAATGAGGGGAAGCTTTTGTCACGAAAATTGAAAGAGGAATTCAAAATTAATGTTTATTTTGAAGAAATGCATTAGCGTAACAATTTTTTCCTCAAACATTTCCAGTCACGTGTTAGTACGGACGCCACTGGAAGGAAAAAAAGGTTCCATCAGAAACCTTGCTATCGCGCTAGAAATTGAGGCCTAGAAAATTTCATTCAAATATCCAGAAGTTTGGATAAAATTAATAAATATGAATTATTCAACTTTTAAGACCCTTGTACTTTGTAAACGAAGCATTTCCCGAATATAGTTCATTAAGCAAATTCATGATATTATTTTTAGATTCTCTATATCTTCTCCTGGATTTTCCGCCCTTCAAATTGACCACCCCTTCTAACTTTAACATACTGAAATATCAGCAAATTTTAGCGATGTCTACAACCCCCCTTATATGATCTATTTCACCCTGTATATCAACGAATACAATTGCTATTCTGGTTGCAAAGAACACCATTATTGATCTTATATGTAACATACACACATTTTATAAAATTAAAATATATGTGCCTAGTCCACGCGAATTGGTAGTATGATAATTGTAGTAACCAATTCGGTCTACTCGCAACAGTCTAGTCCAATTACACCATAGCCGGTAAATTACAGAACGATCGAAGTAGCTCGATTCCTTACCTGTCATACTATTCTAAGCGCGTCAGTATCCAAAACGTCCCTGTAAACATCACTAAAATCAACACCGAACAATACACATGTCAGGGTAACTCTCGTTCGTGCTACCATCCGATACAGATAGTACTGACGCACGGACCGATCTACGACAATACGTGCACCAGGTCCCTAAGCCCGCGGACGAAGACTGCCGGTGCCGCGTCAAACCTGTGGAAGGAGCGCTTACCCTCGCTCTATTCCGCGAGTCTCGGAGAAGGCGTAATTCGGAATTATTGACCAGTTCACCGGCTCCCAGTGTCTTTTTCCACGATCTGTTCCCTACGATCGTAACAGGTGCTTTACCTCATATGAACGCTCGGCGAGGGGTGTCGAGGGGATGGATGGGGGACTCAATTCTTCTCTGCCTCGTACCGGACTTCGTAATGT
This sequence comes from Halyzia sedecimguttata, assembly GCA_937662695.2. NCBI lineage: Eukaryota > Metazoa > Arthropoda > Insecta > Coleoptera > Coccinellidae > Halyzia > Halyzia sedecimguttata. Next base: position 48,701,175 of record OW569415.2, read on the forward strand.
TCCAGATCTCCTCGGTTCGCGTTCTATTATTAAAGCCCCCTCGATTTAGGGTTGCCCAGGTTCGCATTCAGGTGTTTGGCGAGCTGTTTGTCTTCTGACTCATCGTGGTTACTGAGGAATTCGAAATTATTTCGTGGGTTGAGTCATAACGCTGGACGAGCCATGTTTCGTATGGTATATAAAAAAGTGGGAAAGACCTGTGGATAGGAGCTTTGGCGCTCTTGTTCAAACTTTGACAAATCATCTCCGAAATTATTGGCATCTCAGAGTTGGGAATTATATCAATGGATTCTTATAATAGAACTGCATCATAAACAAATAAAATACAACTGCATCATGAAAGAAATTAAATTCAAACAAGAGCGCAAAAAAACACGAACTTTCCCGAGAAATTCATTCCTCATTTCCACTCTGAAAATTATACTATATCAATTGAAACTTTGCCAATATCTTAGTTTTTTTTACTGGAGCTATTCTGAACCCATTCTGATAAACCTACCAAAGTATATATTTCCATCATCATATGGATTATCCACGTTCATTGAAATATCACCAAAAAGTATAATATCATATTATAATCCTCATAATTCTAAGACAGGTGAAATGGCTCTCTTTTAAAGGAAAACAAGATGACATGTACCAGTATGAACACAGATCATATAATAATTCATAGATAAAATAATTATAGCATTCTGTGAAAACATAGAAGATTTATTATTGAAATTTAGAAAAATCATATCTCCGAAAGTATTAGTTTGTTGGCGTTGAAAATTGTATCAATAGATTATTATGGTGAAACTGTGAAAAACATAAAAATACGATTTATTATTGAAATTTTGAAAAATCATATCTCCGCAAGTATAGCTTTTTAGAGTTGAAAATGATATCGATGGATTTTTATGGTGAAACTGCATCTTAAAAATTGGTTCAAGCCCTGTGGACAGGAGCTTTGGCGCTCTTGTTCAAAATTTGAGAAGATTTGTTGTTATTTATCAAGATTAAATGAGCCATCTGAGAATGAAGACCATGGAAGAAATAAAATTAAAATAGCTGAAATGAATTTGACTTTCTATTATAGAACAGGATGACATGTACGAATATGAACACAGATCATATAATAATTCATAGATAGAATAATTATAGCATTCTGTGAAAACATAGAAGTGCATACATATCTCCGAAAGTATTAGCTTGTTAGAGTTGGAAATTATATCAATGGAATTTTATGGAGAAACTGCATCTTAAAAAAAAATTAATTTGAAATTTGTTAGTTAAAAAAAAATTTTTTTTTCGTTACTCCGAAACCATCTGGCCTATTTTGCCCAATGAAAAACTTATCCGAGATATTTATCTCTCAAACCTTCTCTGTAAATTTCAACTGCCTAGCTCATGTTGTTCGAGAGTTATTGTGAAAGAAACATTTTAAAATATATTTTTTTTTACATTTTACGGCAATCCGATCAATACAAAACCTCGCATGCGTATGAAGGTCATTATTCTACAATCTATTGTTTGATTTCAGATAGATCGAGTGATGAGTTTCGGAAATATTCATAAAAAATGTTTTTACTAAAAGCAGCCAAAAGTCCGAGATCGCTTCGTGGATTTCGCCCGTTAACGAACTCGTCCGAGATATTTACGCTCCAAACCTACCCTGCAAATTTCAATCCTCTAACTCCTTCCGTTCGAGAGTTATCGTGATATCAGACGGCCGGCCGGATGGCCGGACCGAATCGATTTCGACCGCGGATTCTTGATCAGTGAATCGAACCAAATCGTTTGAGACCATTTCCAGCCAATAAATCGAAAATTACAGACATTTGGGCAAATTGATAAGCACTCTGTTCCGAGGAACAAGAGCGCCAAAACGGACAAAATATTACCATGAAGAGCGCCAAAAATATGTCCATATTTTGTTTTTTTTGGCTTCTTGTCCCTTGGAACAGAGTGCTCATCAATTTGCCTAAATATCTGTAATTTTCAAATTTTTGGCTGAAAATGGTCCTAAACGATTTGGCTCGACTCACTGATAAAGAATCCGTGGTAGAAATCGATTATGTCCGGCCATCCGGGCGGCCGTTAACACGATAACTCTCGAACGAAAGGAGTTAGAGGATTGAAATTTGCAGGGTAGGTTTGGAACGTAAATATCTCGGACAAGTTCGTTAATGGGCGAAATCCACCAAGAAGTTTCGGAGTTATGTTACGTTTTTAGTAAACACATTTTTGCGCGTATGTTCTGGGGAACATCGCGTTATAGTTTTGCCCAAATGTCTGTAACTTTCGAATTTTTTTACGAAAATGGTCTCAAACGATTAAGTTCGACTCCCCAATGAAGAATTCGAGGTCAAATTTGATTCTGTCCGTCCGGCCGTCCGGCCGTTGCCACGATAACTTGAGAACGAAAAGAGCTAGCGACTTGAAATTTTCAGGGTTGGTGGCGCATCCCAATACGACGGACAAGTTCGTTAATGGGCATAATCGGCGCAGTGGTTTCCGAGTAATAATTTTGTTTTCAACCAATATAAATCCGATCGAATTGAAACTTGGTGAGTAGTTGTAGAATATGAACCTAAGCACGTTTGTGTTTTCAGGGTAGGTTGCGTATCCGAAAGGGAGAGTTGAGTTTGATTTTGGGCATAATCGACCTATCGGTTTCCGAGTTATACCCACCTGGAATATTATTTCCTTGATAACTCAAAAAAAATTGGTTCAAGCACTGACGTGAAGTCAGAAGCTTTTGCGCGTATGTTCTATTGTCCATTCTTCTGTATTGGACACCCTTAATCGATTTTACCATGGTAAATTATGTTGTCCTTTCTCCTTTATTGGACACTCTTAATTCGAATTTACCATGGTAAATTCGAATTAAGTGTCCAATACAGGAGAAAGGACATGGTAAATTATGTTGTCCATTCTCCTTTATTGGACACTCTTAATTCGAATTTACCATGGTAAATTCGAATTAAGTGTCCAATACAGGAGAAAGGACAACATAATTTACCATGTCCTTTCTCCTGTATTGGACACTTAATTCGAATTTACCATGGTAAATTCGAATTAAGAGTGTCCAATAAAGGAGAATGGACAACATAATTTACCATGTCCTTTCTCCTGTATTGGACACTTAATTCGAATTTACCATGGTAAATTCGAATTAAGAGTGTCCAATAAAGGAGAAAGGACAACATAATTTACCATGGTAAATTCGATTAAGGGTGTCCAATACAGAAGAATGGACAATAGAACATACGCGCAAAAGCTTCTGACTTCACGTCAGTGCTTGAACCAATTTTTTTATGAATATTTCCGAAAACGATCACTCGATCTATCTGAACTTTAGCATCAAATTGTAGAATAATATCCATTATATGCAGCGAATTTTGTATTGATAGGGTTGCCGTAAAATGTAAAAAAAAAATTTTCAAACTTTTAAATTTTGTTTCTGCAATAACTCTCGAACTCTGAGCTAGGCAGTTGATATTTTCAGAGTAGGTTTGGGAGATATATATCTCGGTTAGGTTCGTTATTGGGCAAAATCGGCCTTATGGTTTCGGAGTAACGAAAAAAAAAAATTTTTTTTTACATTACAAATTTCAAATTAATTTTTTTTTAAGATGCAGTTTCACCATAGAAATCCATTGATATAATTTTCAAGTCTAACAAGCTTATACTTTCGGAGATATGGTTTTTCGAAATTTCAATAATGAATCGTACTTCTATGTTTTCACAGAATGCTGTACTTAATTATTCTATGTATGAATTATTATATGATCTGTGTTCTTACATGTCATCTTATTTTCCTGTGAGAGTTAAATGTCAAAATTATTTCTGGTTCGTTATTTTTGATATAAAATACACCTCCTGTTCTAGAAAACAAAGTATGGTTGAATACAAAATGACCAATTAAATAACCTCAGCTATCGTAGAATTATGAGGATGATATAATTATGCTTTTAAGGTGATAATATAATGTCCGTGGAAAATCCATATGATGATGAAAATATATTATTTGGTAAGATACAAAATCAAATTGGGTTCAGAATATCTCCAGTAAATACAAAACTGCAATATTGTCTAAGCTTCAATTGATATAATATAATTTTCAGAGTAGATTTGAAGAATCAATATCTCGTCGAATAAGTTTGTTATTGGGGAGAATCGGTCGAATTTAATTTCTTTCATGATGCAGTTCTATCGTAAGAATCCATTTATATCATTCCCAGAGACCAATAATTTCGGAGATATGATTTGTTAAACTTTGAACAAGAACGCCTAAGCTCCTGTTCACAGGGCTTGAACCAATTTTTTAATCACCTGGTAGATTGAAACGCGGTGTCAGCAGATTTAACGCCGGGTTTATATTCTGGTTTGAGTTGGCTGTAGACTGCTTATAAACACTGCACGCTTCACGAGTAACTACATTCTCGTCCACTAGAATCTTTGTCGTCTGAATTTATTATCATTATTATGTTTCTATTCGAGATGTTGCTGTATATTTTGAGTTATTGAGGAAATAACAACAAAATTTAAGATATGCATAACTCCGAAACGGTTAGGTCGATTATGTTATTTGTTTCCGTTCGAAAGATATTGTGCATGGCAACGGCCGGCCGGGCAGAATCGAAATTGACCCAGAATTATTCATAAGAGTCGAACTTAAACATTTGAGACCATTTTCGGAGAAAAATTCGAAAATTGAAGACATTCAGGCAAGATGATAACACGCTGTTCCCTAGAACATGCGCGCAAACATTTTATATTTCAGAAACAATATGTCTGATTCCACTGAAATTCCACACATACCTCCAAGCCGCATTTTATTTTCTCAATTCCTAATTTTATTATACCCAATATTGTCGGAGTTATTGAAAAAAAATAATAAAGGAAATTCAATTCAAATAATAGTTTATTTATCAAGATTAAATGAGCAATCATGAGAATGAGAAAAGCACCATGGAAGAAATCAAATTAAATCTGGCCAATTTTGCCCAATAACGAACTTAACCGAGATATTCATCTCCCTAAACTACTCTGAAAATTTCAACTACCTACCTCATTCCGTTCGAGAGTTATATCGATGTCTATGGATGAAAAGCAGTCTCACTACTCTCAGATCTCTTACTTCATGTTCAGTTCCGAAATGTAAGAATTTTCTGAGAAAAACTAATTTGGGAGCAAACAACTGAGATTTTTCTCACTTCGCTCACAATTCTTCGACTGATTAGATAATGTCTCAGGAACATCATTTGACATTATGACAATTCATATTCATACATAGAATAATATCATTCTGTGACAACGTTGAAATAAGATTTATTATTGAAATTTTGAAAAATCATATCTCCGAAAGTATTAGCTTGTTAGAGTTGAAAATGATATGAATGGATTCTTATGATAAAACTGCTTATTAAAAAAAATTTGATTTGGAATTTGTTTCGTAAAAAAAAATTTTTTTTTTTGTTACTCCGAAACCATCTGTCCGATTTTGCCCAATAACGAACTTAGCCGAGATATTCATCCCCCAAACCTACTCTGAAAATTTCAACTCTCTAGCTCATTCCGTTCGAGAGTTATCGTGCTTACGGCCGGCCGGCCAGCCGGCCGGACCGGCCGGACAGAATGAATTCCGACCACGGATTCTTGATCAGTGAGTCGAACCAAATCGTTTAAGACCATTTTCATCGAAATATTCCAAAATTACAGACATTTGGGCAAATTGATAAGCACTCAGTTCCGAGGAACTAGAGCGCCAAAAATATTGGAAGCTGAGCAACCATGATAACTGTCGAATACAAAGAAATGACGACTTACAATTTTCAGGATAGGTGGCGCATCCGAATACGACAGTTGAGTTCGTTAATAGGCATAATCGGCCAAACGGTTTCGTCGTTATAGCCAGCTGAAATGTTGTTTTTTCCTCAATAAATCGAGAAATACAAATCCGATACAATTTTAACTTGGTAATTAATGGTAGAATGCCGACGCATTATTTTTGCAAAATTCCGTGAGGATCATGTTACAAGGCAAAAATAAAAGAATTTTTCACCTCAAAAATTATACATTTCAGAAACTATCTGTCAGAATCGGCTGAAATGAGGCGTGAATAGACAATAGAACATGCGCTCAAGATCTCCTGACTTCACGTTAGTGCTTTTCTCGTTTTTAATTAAACATGCGTAATATACATGTGTATTGATTTAAAGCTTTCATATTTTCGTAGGTCGAGTATTTCAGCCCATATTATACTCGAAAGACGATATATCCTATTTTCAAAGTGCAATCCCTTGGGATCTATCGAACCAAAATGGCTCTTTACAACTATACTCCATTCACTTTTAGAAAGTCTCCCGGTTAGCCATGAAAATTTGACACATTTTACCATGTATATTTTGAAAATGTTAGGTTATAGTAATTTTCCTGTCAGATAACTACGCAACGTTGTCCTCTCTACCTAGAAGTCGTAGTAATTACGTATTTTCACAATGTGCATTTACTTCGGAAAAATAATGAATTTGAGAAGATGAAGTGAATTCAATAATTCCACAGTCCTGGCGACTATAGAAGAAAATTTTTGCTCTAATGTTACTGGAAACATTTCACTATATATGTAAACTTGATGGAAGATTCAATGATATTATTTTCTTGTATGGCAATCAAGTGTTCAAATTTTATGGAAAAATAATGGATGGAGTAGTCCGTTACTTTGTGATAGTTCATTTGAATAAAGAATAAAAGTACCTGAATAGTCCGGCAGGAAAACTTCTAAACGAACAGACGTACTTATTATTATGGAGTTCCCCACTTTTCTCAAGAAGACATTTAAATACCTCGTTGCACAACTTGAAATACACCAGTTTCAAAATGTAGTAGTACTACGAAACCTGAGTCATTCTTATACCTTGATAAAATATAATGATAGGAAACTAAAGGGCTTTTCGGAAAGTGTGATCGGGTTAACTCGATCAGTCCGTTCACCAATCAGCGCGTCCCATTCTAATCTATGGAACGCGGTGATTGGTAAACGGATTGATCGAGTTAACCCGATCACACTTTCCGAAGAGCCCTTAAGTAATTTCATTCGAGAGTTAAACATGTCAGAATGGAGTTTTCCTATTGCAGATTTTAATGTTATGATTATGTTAAGTTTTAAACTTTTGAGAGTAGAAATTGGCAACGTCTCGGCGAATTGTTTTGACCTTGACGATATTTCAGCAGTGCCAACCTGCCTCTGCTTTAGTTACAAAAACGTGATAGACCTAAATCATGGCCAACCGGGAGACTTTATAAAAGTGAATGGAGTATAGGCGTCAGATGCTCCGAGAGTTTGGATGGGAGTTTTTAGCGCACCCGTGGTATAGTCCAGACCTGGCATCCAGACACTATCACCCTTTCAAGCTTTTGCGGAATTTTCTTGATGGTACAAAACAGGCCTCAAGAGAGGCTTGTGAAAATGAGATGATCAAGTTTTTGCGCGCATGTTCTGGGAAACTTTTTGCCCAAACGTCTGTAATGTTCGATTTTTTGCCGAATATAGTCTCAAACGATTAGGATAGACTGAAGAATTAGAGGTCAAATTTGATTCTGTCCAGCAGGCCGTTGCGACGATAACTTGAGAAGGAAAAGAGCGGCTTGAAATAGAGAGCGGCTTGAAATAGAGTAGGTGTCGCGTCCACATGTGACGGACAAGTTCGTTAATGTGCATAATCGACCTAATAATCGACCTAACGGTTTCCGAATACGAATTTTGTTTTCAACCAATACAAATCCGATCAAATTGAAACTTGGTAACTGGTTGTAGAATATATGGTGCTTGTCAGTGGGGCTGAGCATAAACCCGAACAAGACCACTGTGATTCCGTTTACTCGGAGAAGGAAACTTCCTGCTATGAGATCCCTCTTTTTGAACGGAGATATTATAGAATGAAAGTCTGAAGTTAAATATGTAGGAGTAACGTTTGATTGTAAAATGTTGTGGAATGAGCATGTTGAAATCACTTCTAGTAAAGCAATAAAGGCTTTGATGGCGTGCTGATATCTACCCGGTACTTGGGTCTGAAAACCCCAAAATACTGCGATGGATGTACATCATGATTTGTGAGACCCATAATCACGTATGGGCAGTAGTCTGGTAAACAAAAATTGGTTCAAGCCCTGTGGACAAGAGCTTTTTGGCGCTCTTGTTCAAACAGACTAATTATATATCCGAAAGTATTGGTTTCTAAGAGTTGGGAATTATATCAATAGATTCCTAGGATAGAACTGCATCATGAAAGAAATTAAATTTAAAAAAAGTGTCGTTCGAGAAAAATGCTTCAAAAATTATCTTTTAAAAAAAAGAGCAATCTACAATGCTTGAATGGCTTAATGCTTCAAAAATAGTCATTAAATTTATTACTCAAGATTAAATGAGTAATCTGCAATGATTCAACCTCGTGGAATCGGTTGTTGCAATCCACACTAGGTGCATAGTTTTCACAACTCGAAATACCTAAGGAAAGTATCATCGAAATGTCTAGAGCAAGGCTGAAGACAATCATGGCAGATTGTCCATTTATTCCTGATATTTGAGTAGGTAGAGTATTACGAACAAATTATTTTAATAGTTCAACATATATTAATAAAATACTATCCTCTTTTCATAATTTAAAATTTAATAGTGCATACCACTAACACATTCTTTTCTGTATTATGAACCTTAACTCAAGAAAACATGTAGATCCATATTCCAGTATTTTTTTGCTAGCAATATTATGAAAACACTGTATATAGGAACATGTCTCACTACCACTACTTAAGGAAGTAAAAGGTAATATTAACCTCAGTGGTCAACGAACAGTACAATTTCTTTTGATGATTCCATTATGTTCTTCTTTCCTATTGCCTCCTCGAACTATATCAAAACAGTCTAGTATATATTCACAAAATCAAGAATCGAATACTTGCTTTCCAAGAGAAAATATACGAATTGACAATCTCTAATAGCTAGATGACATTTATGAATAGTCACACAGACAGATTCTGTGTTCACATTCTGTGAATACATAGAACTGTATTATTGAAATTTTGAAACACCATATCTCCGAAAGTATTAGCTCGTTAGAGTTGAAAATGATAACAATGGATTCTTATGATGAAACTGCATCTTAAAAAAATTTGAATTCAAAAGTTGTATTGTAGGAAAAATTATTTTTTTCGTTACTCCGAAACTATCTGACCGATTTTGCCAATAATTAACTTAACCGAGATATTTATCCCTCAAAGCCACTCTGAAAATTTCAACACTCTAGCTCATTCCGTTCGAGAGTAATCGTGTTAACGGCCGGACGGACGGCCGGACAGAATCGATTCCGACCACGGATTCTTAATCAGTGAGCCGAACCAAATCGTTTAAGACCATTTTCAGCCAAAAATTCGAAAATTACAGACATTTGGGCTTAAATTGATAAGCACTCTGTTCCGAGAAACAAGAGCGCCAAAAATATATTAAACAATATTATTTATCTCCCGATAACTTGAGAACGGAAAGAGATAGCAACTTTTGGAGATATACCTATTTGAAAATTTGATGTTATTTCCTCAGGAATAATAAAACTAATGAGTTTATTCCCATAGAGACATACAAATCACTGAATATTAAACATATTCAGTTTTCAATATGTAAAACAAACAAGGAGCTTCCAAAAATACTGAATCGAATTTACCATGGTAAATTCGATTAAGAGTGTCCAATACAGGAGAATGGACAATAGAACATACGCGCATAAGCTCCTGACTTCACGTCAGTTCTTGAACCAAGTTTTTGAAACTAAATTGTATTTTGTTATCAGCACATCCCATCATTTGATTTCCCATTCAGGGGATATTCAATTGATGGTAGAGTGAAGATGCATATCGTGAGTTCGAATTTTAAAAACAAAAAAACCTTTTCATTTATTCCTGGTTGATTAATTCAATTTTTGGAGGATCTCATCACAATATTCAGGGCAGGAATGGCACTTAAAAATGAAAGCGTTAATTACCGTTCAAGAAAAAAAAATAATGGCTTTTGTGCTGTTCTAATGAAAAACCCTACTCGAAGAACAAATCTATGGAGAATCAAATGATATTAACAAGTAATTGATATTTCATGTACAGGGTGTTTTAATATACCGTAAAGCAAAAATCAAAATATCTGAGTCTTGATCTGTACTTTCTTGGTGTGGTCATATGTAGGGTTTGTTGGCTTGAGAAAACAATTAATGCCAAAAATGAAAATAATCCGTTGAACGGTTCGTGAGTTAGTTAACTAAAAGTACTGATGCTCAAATCGATTCTTCACCCTGTATCTCAGGAACAAAGAGCCTTTGACCATATTTAATTGTTGTTTTCTGGCACCCCTGGGTATCATCTATTCGCCATGAAACTATGTACAGTTACTCGTGGATCACCCTGTAGGTATGTCTTTTTCAAAATAAAGAAAAATTAATGTTAATTAATTGTTAATGGTAATATTTCTTAACCCACATACCATATCTGTTTTAGGTGTCGTACAAAAATAAAACTATTTTCGGTAGAAAATTCGAAAAATACTGACATTGGGGCAAAATTAGGATGATTTGGCGTGAGCTCGCAAGAGAGTAATAATTGAAAGATTATACGTATACGACTTATCATAACATCAATCCAGCAATCTTAATCAACCGTCTTCCATGATGATGCGAAATGATAGAAAAATTTGACTCCCGGATCTAGAGAAAAAAAGTCTACTTATAAAATTTAATTGGATGAAAAAACGTCGAACATGTTGACCTCAGGCTGTCCGTTCTCATATAAGTACATGTATAATGGATCGACTTGAATTGTCTTGCATCGAAGGTTAACCTTTTGACGAAATGGAACAGCTAGAACATGTGAGTTCGGCGATAAAGATAAAAATATACGAAAACGAGCGTTTAAATTTCAATGACATTCCTAATTGGGCGGATCCAAGGTAAAAAGGAAACGATTCCTCCTGTATTGTTCGAAATGGTCCACATATCACTATTTGCCCGTTTCCGCGTAGTCTCAAATGATGTCAAATCGTTTCTGCAACTTCCAGATTTGGACCTTGAGGGATCTTCGTCATTTAACGATCGTCGAATTTAATACAATGATTCGTTTGACCCTGAATTTACCCCAAACGTCGAAACGGAGGATAATAGAACTTGTTCGGTGTAAATCTTCGTTTTTATACAAGTCATTTTATTTTATGAGGGAAGCGTGTTGAAAGCAGCTACTTTGAAGAATAGTGTTAAAATGATATTTATTCATTTATATTAACTCAATCCTACAATGTCTTATGTGGGAAAGAAAATTGAGAAGAGTGCTGAAGTGAAGTCATAGTTTGTCAAATATGAAATTTTTTGAGAAAAAACATTTTTAGTTTTTTTTAGTGATTCGAAATTTCGCGGAAATTAGTGCGTTGGCATAATTAGCAGGTTTTAAATGGATCGGATTTTTATATTTTGAGTTTTAGAGGAAGTAACAACAGAAACTCCAAAACCGTTTGGCCGATTATACCAACGAACTTCGGATGCGCAACCTACCCTGAAAATTACCAGTCGCTATCTCTTTCCGTTCTTAAGTTATCGTGAGATGCATAATATTTTTTCATAACTTTATTTGAATTTTCAGTGATATGATCCTCACAAAATTTCACATACGTTTTTGCGTAGGTATTCTGCAACTATTTACCAAGTTTCCATTTGATCAGATCTGTATTTTCTGAGTTATCGGGAAAAGAAGATTCCAGATGGGTATAACTCCAAATTCCAAGTCGCTCTCTCTTTCCGTTCTCAAGTTATCGTGAGATAAATAATATTTTTCAATAATTTTTATGAATTTTCTAGTGATACAATCCTCAAAACTTTTCACACTAGCCTTCGTGTCGATATTCTACAACTAGTTTCCATGTTTCAATTCGATCGGATCTCTATTGGTGGAAAACAAAATTAGTTCTCGGAAACCGTTGTGCCGATTATGCCCATTAACTAACATGTCCGTCGCAATTGGAGACTCCGAAACGTTACGATATAGATGTTTCATCGTTGATGTTGTTTCGTTATTGTTTGTTAGGCAACATTGTTCGAATGATCGCTTCTGACAAATCTGTGTTTTTTACGCAGAAGCAAATCACAAAATAATATTTTCCTCCAACCATAAAAAATTTTTGACATTTTTGTACTATTTTCAGGTGCAAAAGCCATCAATTCTCTTACCGTACAAAAATTTGCTCGTTGCTTAGCAACACTTTTAATCCTAGGATTAAAAATGCTACTTTTAATTGCATTTGAGCTCTCTAATTGAAATTTGAAGAAAAAAACATTGTCTCTTACAAACTTAGTAAAACAAACTAATTGGGCAACTATATATAGGTATTTATTATTTATTTATATTGATTATGAATGTACAATTGGAACTATTATTGCCAAAACTCAAAGCACCACTGAAATTATCACTAACAATTTTCGAACAATGCAAAAGATTTTCATTAATATTAGAACAACTCAAAATATTCTCCGTAACTGTTGATGAAACATTCGAGGAAATATCTGAACAGGTACTTATACCTTCTTTGCCAGGTTGCAATATTTTTCTGGCAGTATTCTCTTTGTTGATACGTGATTCTTCCATATATCCTTCTGCTACCGTACTCGATTTCCACCTCCATGTCTTTTAAGACAAGTGAGGTCACCGCCACCATCAATAAGAAATGTAGCAGATGTTCTTCTTAGCGAATGTCCAGTATACTCCTTCCAATTTTCTAACTTAAAAAATTTTGCAATTTCTTGCGGCACGGCACTAATTTTGTGAATACCAACAACCATTCTTTGACACTTCCCATTAACATACTTCAAAAATAAACGACGTTCCTGTATATTTGATGGCCGTAATGCAACATATTTTCGAAAGACACGCAAATAATTATCGCCTATAATGGCAAACAAACGAGGTTTCTTGTTTTTTGTCTGCAAAATTTTTACGACCAGGACCGAGTCCATATCTTCAATGTCATCAATTTTCAAATGAACTAGTTCGTCACAACGCATAGCACCTCCAATTCCTAATACTAGAACAACCTTTATCATCAAATATACATTATCAGGTGCCATATCCAGGAACCGATCCACTTCCTCCTTTGTAAAAACCCTAGACTTTTTAGGTATATATCCATCACTTTGCCTTTTTAACAATGCTCGTAATTTTGAATATTTACTAATATCCACTATTTTTGATATCCAGTGTGTGGATTGCAACATTGAATACTGTGACCAAAGAGTGGATGGCTTGACGGTCTTCGTTAAATTTGAGAAATACACCATAAGAACACTCTCCGCATAGTTTTGCACATTTTTTTTTCTACACCAATCCATGAAACGCTGATATGCAAGTTCATAAACTTGGCGAGATTTGGGTGGCAAAAGATTTAGATATACTGGTTCGGCACTTTCCAATATATCCGCAGGTATATTTTCATCGTGTTCGCGATTCATTTTGAAAGCAGCGTAAAAACTACTACAAAAATGGGTTCAAGCCCTTTGGACAGGAGCTTTCTGGCGCTCTAGTTCAAACAGACAAATTATATCTCCGGAAGTATTGGTTTCTCAGAGTTGGGAATTATATCAATGTATTCATATAATAGAACTGCATCCTAAAGGAAATTCAATTCAAATAATAGTTTATTTATCAAGATTAAATGAGCAATCATGAGAATGAGAAAAGCACCATGGAAGAAATCAAATTAAATCTGGCCAATTTTGCCCAATAACGAACTTAACCGAGATATTCATCTCCCTAAACAACTCTGAAAATTTCAACTACCTACCTCATTCCGTTCGAGAGTTATATCTATGTCTATGGATGAAAAGCAGTCTCACTACTCTCAGATCTCTTACTTCATGTTCAGTTCCGAAATGTAAGAATTTTCTGAGAAAAACTAATTTCGGAGCAAACACTGAGATTTTTCTCACTTCGCTCACAATTCTTCGATTGATTAGATAATGTCTCAGGAACATCATTTGACATTATGACAATTCATATTCATACATAGAATAATATCATTCTGTGACAACGTTGAAATACGATTTATTATTGAAATTTTGAAAAATCATATCTCCGAAAGTATTAGCTTGTTAGAGTTAAAAATGATATGAGTGGATTCTTAGGATAAAACTTTTTATTAAAAAAAATTTAATTTGGAATTTGTTTCGTAAAAAAAAATTTTTTTTTTGTTACTCCGAAACCATCTGTCCGATTTTGCCCAATAACAAACTTAGCCGAGATATTTATCCCCCAAACCTACTCTGAAAATTTCAACTCTCTAGCTCATTCCGTTCGAGAGTTATCGTGCCTACGGCCGGCCGGACCGGCCGGACAGAATGAATTTCGACCACGGATTCTTGATCAGTGAGTCGAACCAAATTGTTTAAGACCATTTTCATCGAAATATTCGAAAATTACAGACATTTGGGCAAATTGATAAGCACTCAGTTCCGAGGAACTAGAGCGCCAAAAATTATATGATTAGTACGTCTACTGACGTCTACTTGACAATCAATATTTACCAACAATACCAGATATCCATGACTACCGACTTGCTATCGCTGTTATAATTAATAGGTGTTCAAATTTATTACCAAATTATTAACGATTTTTGAATAAAACTAAATGTATTTTAATTTTGACTTGGTTGGAGAAAAAATAGTATATATCATACGGACTAAAAGTGCCTATTTTTAATCGCAATTTCGCCTCGCAACTGCAAATATTGCTCGTAAAAAAAATATGCACTTTTAATCGTTATAATATAATATACTATTTTTTTTTTATTTTATAGATATTTTTTATGGGAGAGAGACCCAAGAAAGAAATCATTTAATAATGAATATACCTCCCACAGTATCCTTTAAAGATTACTTAATATAAAACTCACTTAAGATTTCATAATTCGTCCATATTTAAATTAGTGGCCTTTTTACATATGATAGCGATCGCAATATTGAATAAGTTCCCCAGCATTCGGAACTCTAAATTGTTGATTTTTTTTTGAACTCCTAGGGTTCTGTTTCTAATGGAATTTTGCACGCTCTAACTGGTCACTATTGGTAACCTAAATATCCAAATTAGGGTCAATCTTATATGTGGTTTCATGTGGTCAGATCTAATTTTATTATTTTCATATCCTCGGGAAAAGGTGAAATCGGACAGGTTGCTTATGCTTCCTCCGTGTTGATACTATAGTTTTCTGCAAAATGTAGTCAACAGAGCTGAATACACCAATTGGTTGCTCACTCCATTTGTGGTGTCGATATGTTTCCAGTTTTTCCATATTTCCCTTGGTTGCCTTGTCCTGAAGAAGCAAATTAGCAGAAACGCCTGACAGTTAGTACCAACAATATGAAATTTTCCTGATCTTTTTGTCGAATATCCCGATAATACTTAACTATTAAAATATTTAAAATAGAACATAGACTAGTAAGCCATCAATCCACCTAGCTATTAATCCGCCAAACTATTAATCTACCAGCCCATTAATCCACCTGGCCATTAATTGACCCAGCCATTTATCCGCCAAGCCAATAATCTATTTTGATTGCAGTGCCATCTGCTGGGTACTATTGTGATCCTGAGACCCACCCGAACACACATACAAAGTTTCATCGAAATCGGTCTGGCCATTTTTGGGTTCTATAAACCGATCACAGAACCACCTATCGGGTACAGTTGTGAACCTGAGACCCACCCAAACACTTACACAAAATTTCATTGTTTTGATTTTGATTGATCGATTTTGATGAATCGAAAATATCTCTGAAAAAATAAACGTTTTTCTGTAATTTTTAAAAAATACACGTTCAGTGGGAAACAAAATGTACGCATTAATCTTCTTCTATGTTCCTACGTGAATGCCGACCGCCTAAATTTCAGTCTCTAGGAATAAATAGGTTTACGAGTTCCCCCTTAAATCGTCGAAATCCGTTGCTATGACATAGATTCAATTAGTATATTGGGAGAATAAACCAAAATGAATTTTTTATTATATTATTGTTATACCTACTTACTTCATTAAGTAGGTATAACAGTAATATAACAAAAAAACTTTTCTTATTCAAATAGTGTGGGGATTGTATTCTATAAGCAATGAGATTCCATTTATTTTTGTATTTATTTATAGTTCAATGTCTAGTGAAAGTGACGTTGTAGGTATTCCTGACATGTTTTCCCAATCAGTATATGTAATTTTTGACATATTTAAAGAGTTTGTGTTTTAATTCTTGAAAATAACTAACCTCAACAAAAACATGAAGCTTGGAATAAATATTAGTTTGATCAATTTAAACAAAATTTCTTCAAATTGAAGAACTGTTTCGGCGCATTTCATTACTATGACAAATGATTCAAATGTTAACGGCACAGTTACTTGATTAGTTAGATGTCGGACACATATATTACCTTATTTTCATACACAAATATCTAAAAAAAAAATTTTTTTTAAATATTTTGATACAGAATCAATTATTATGGATTGAATCAGAAATATTGAGCAGAATTAAACTGGTAAAATATTGAGATGATCTCTGGGATTGAAAAAAATCAAACAATTAAAATTAATTGTCCTCAATATTTCTGGTTTCATATTCAATAGATAATAATTGTTACTGCATCAAAATATTTTTTCCTTTTTTTCATTTTTAGATATCTGTGTATAAAATCAGGCAATTGATGTCCAAAATCTAAATAAATATCACAGTAAATCAGTAAAACAGATATTGCAAAATATATGAAATATAATGAGCCGTATTCATAAAAAAAAGGTTATGCTTATACTTGCAGAAAATGAAGGGAATCCTTCAGCTCGCATTCATAATATTTCGAGTGAAACCTTATACTTATAGAGTAGGAGCATATCCTCTACAAAAAAGTATTTGGTTATTCATAAACGTTTCCTTTTACTTTAAATAAAAAGCATATCCTTCAATAATTTTGAGTGTGGTCAGTAGCAGACTCACCGCCGTATTCACAAAGCATTCAAGCATTCAATCTCCGTAAGTCCTTAGAGGTCCTCAGTTAAGGGTAAATAAGAATCAAAACCTCAGTTAACGTGAAAATTAACGTGAAACAGGCCTGTTTCACCACCGTTACATACGTTAACTGAGGTTGCGATTCTTATTTATCCTTAACTAAGGACCTCAGTTAGGACTTAACGGAGATCGAATGCTTTGTGAATACGGCGGTCTCGGTCGTGTAGTAACATGTTTATATAACGCAGTTTTATAAACAAGGGTAGTGTAGTACATATGTAGTTCAGATAGAATCTTATTACATATTTTGATCTGGAATTTGTTGGATTACAAGGTAATTTTTTTCCGGACTATAGGAGGTCTTGGGCTCTATAGTATTAGTACTCTATATTCCGACAAATTCGATAGTCCGAGACTGCCTTTCAAAACGTTTGTCGGACTACCGGGGGTCCACTGTACAATTAGTAAACAAACCATAGTGAACAGGTTGGAACCTGCCGCGGCACATACAAGCCAACATCCCTTTACTTATTCTTGTAGGATATGCTTGCAAGTATAAGGTGATCATTATGAATACGAAAAAAAGGAAATGCTTTTACTCTTACCTTTTTCTTCAACTGAAAACCTTATACTTTCATCTTATTCTTACAAGGATATCCTTCAGTTTTATGAATACGGCTCAATATCTCACCGTTATCAGATTGTACCTCGTTTCTCTTTTCTTGACTGTCTGCCTGTAAAAGATGAGAGTAGATGCATGCCAGTATTGGGAAACTAGAGCACGAAGATCGTTGATTTACCTATTAAGAAAATGACGCTTGCACATCGATTCACCGACAATTCATTATGCACTTTCGATCTCTACTTGGTATAGAGCAGGTCATCAATTGATCAATGCCTCTCATGAACTAATTAACTATACATCATTTGATCTTAGGTTTCAAACCGCTTTTCTTGTTCTTGGAATAAATTCATTATCTTGGCTACTGTACAATGTACATTATAATGGAAAATTCCGAAACACGTCAAACTCATAATTTAAAGACAGGTACAACCCCCAATTTTTCAAAAAGGAAGTACCTATGGGCTTGTGATACATCGTTTGATCGTCATTCTCTATTCAGAAATGTTATCATTTTCATGATTATTGCAAAACTCAGAATAGAAAAAAAATAGAATGATTATAGATTACCGAAAGTACTAATTTGTTAGGGTTCAATATCAAGGGATTCTTATGATGAAACTGCATCTTAAAAAATATTGAATTTGAAATTTGTAATGTAAAAAAAGATATATTTTTCGTTACCCCGAAACCATTTTGCCCAATAATGAACTCAACCGAGATATTTATCTCCTAAACCTACTCTGAAAATTTCAACTGTCTAGCTCATTCCGGTCGAAAGTTATCGCGTCTACGGACTGGCAATTTTTAGTTAATATCTTCGAAACCGATCTATCTGAAATTTAGCATCAAATTGTATAATAGTATCCTTCGTAAATTCGTAAATTCGATTAAGGGTGTCCAATACAGAAGAATGGACAATAGAACATACGCGCAAAAGCTTCTGACTTCACGTCAGGGTTTTTTGCTGAGATTTTTCCATAAGCTCTTGTATCATGCGTCGAATTGTATGGTGCTCCGTTATACTAACTTCTGCTAACACTTATAAACATCTCAATCAAAAGAATATCAAAATTACTGAAATTTAAAAAGAATTAGCATCCAATTCATTGATTTTATATCAATACCTACCTAAAGTGACCTCCATAAAGTTAGCAGAGCAACTTGCGAAAATTTCAATGAAACCTATTGTATTAATTGTCGAATATTTGTCGATAATTTGTCGTGAAAGAAAAAAATTTGTCTCCCACTTAGTTTTTTTTGTATGGGGTGGCTCTGCTAACTTAATATTAAGTTAGCAGAGCCACTTGCAAGAATTTCAATGAAACCTATTACATTCATTGTCGAATAATTGTCGAGAATTTGTCGTGAAAGAAAAAAGTTTGTCGCGCGTTTCGTTTTTGGCGCTCTAGTTCCTCGGAACTGAGTGCTTATCAATTTGCCCAAATGTCTGTAATTTTCGAATTTTTGGCTGAAAATGGTCTCAAACGATTTGGTTCGACTCACTGATCAATAATCCGAGGTCGAAATCGGCCGGCCGGCCGTAGACACGATTACTCTCTAACGAAAGGAGTTATAGGATTGAAATTTGCAAGGTGGGTTTGGAGCGCAAATATCTCGGTTAAGTTCGTTAATGGGCAAAATCCATCGATCGGTTTCGGAGTTATGGCCGATTTTAGTAAAAACATTTTTTATGAATATTTCCTAAACCGATCACTCGATCCATCTGAAATTTAGCATCAAGTTGTAGAATCATGACCTTCATACGTGTGTGAGGTTTTGTATTGACCAGGTTACCGCAAACAGTGAAAAAAAATTTTTGAAAATTAAATTTTTTTTTTACAATAACTCTCGAACGGAATGAGCTAGGCAGTTGAAATTTTCAGAGTAGGTCAGGGAGATGAATATCTCAGTTAAGTTCGTTATCGGGAAAAATTGGCCAGACGGTTTCGGAGTAACGAAAAAAAAATGTTTTTTAAGTAACAAATTTCAAATTCAATCTTTATTTAAGATGCAGTTTCACCATAAAAATCCATTGATATCATCTTCAACTCCAACAAGCTAATACTTTCGGAGATATGATTTTTCGAAATTTCAATACCTAATGAATCGTACTTCTATGTTTTCTCAGGTTGTTATCATTATTCTATCTAAGCTTTATTATATGATCTGTTTTCATACTCGTACATGTCATCCTGTTCTATAAGAGAGAGTCAAATTCATTTCAGCTATTTTAATTTGATTTCTTCCATGGTGCAGTTCTCATTCTCAGATTGCTCATTTAATCTTGATAAATAAACTATTATTTGAATTGAATTTCCTTTCTGATGCAGTTCTATCATAAGAATACATTGATATAATTCCCAACTCTGAGAAACCAATACTTTCGGAGATATAATTTGTCTGTTTGAACTAGAGCGCCAGAAAGCTCCTGTCCACAGGGCTTGCTTGAACCCATTTTTTTATATGGGCTAAATTTATATTAGGCTAAAGGCCACACACAAACCATGTAACTTGGTTAATTGTATTTGTTTCAACCAGAAATGAGCTAAATAATTATCATTTTGATAATCGCTTAGTTTTTTTTTTATATGGGGTGGCTCTGCTAACTTAATATTAAGTTAGCAGAGCCACTTGCAAGATTTTCAATGAATCCTATTGCATTCATTGTCGAGAATTTGTCGTGAAAGAAAAAAGTTTGTCACGCGCTTCGTTTTTTTTTATATGGGCTAAATTAATATTAGGTTAAAGGGACCACACACAAATCACGTGACTTGGTTAATTGTATTTTTTTCAACCAGAAATGAGCTAAATAATTGTCAAACGACCAAAACATATTCGTCGTGACAGAAAAAAGTTTGTCGCACGCTTAGTTTTTTTTTATATGGGGTGGCTCTGCTAACTCAAAATTAAGTTAGCAGAGCCACCCCATATAAAAAAAACTAAGCGCGCGACAATTTTTTTTCTTTCACGACAAATTCTCGACAATTATTCGACAATTAATGGAATAGATTTCATTGAAATTTTCGCAAGTGGCTCTGCTAACTTTAAGGAGGTCCTAAAGTGAACCACTGGCCTCTTGTTCGTATTTGCTTTTGGCCTCGGCTGGCCTAATAAGACACTGGTCAACAAGAATTGAGACATTTGAGTTAATTCGAATTCAATTACCTGCCCACTCCAGTATGCACCCACTTCCTCGCTCAACAGAACATAAAAAAAATTACAGACGCCCGCGATCACAAACTTATTTCTTCAGCGAGCACCGTCACGCCTTATTAACCTGTCGAAACCGTGAAACCGACTCGAGATTGCCATTTAAAAAATCATTTCCTCCGTTTTCCGATCACTCCCCTAGGTGCCCCTTTCGCAAACCGCGATTACGACTTTACGGAACGAATCGACCAAGAAGCGGGAACGAAAACAGTCTATCGGTACTTATCACCAGAGAGTTACCGGAAATCCAAAATTGTGGGAGTGAAGATCACGAGGCGGGAAACGTCTCGCGAATAAGCCGTCCGAAAATTTCGGTACCAATTTCGGGACTGGAATTGTGGTATCGTAATTTAATTATTGAACGAACCCGAGGAACTTCTCCCGACTTTTTGATTATTTTATTTGTTTTCGATCGCGTTATCGTTGTTGACTTATTTTTGATGATTTAGAGAATCTTTTTCCATAAGGACGGCGTATAAAATTTACGAGAGTATATGTATGTACGGGGACAAACACGAGCTCATCTTAACCATCACAAATTCGCGAGACAAATTAATAGTCTAAGATACGGTATAAAATATAAATACCCTTATCTGTTATTTAATATTAATTAAAAATATATGCTAAATTATATATTTAATCTACTTGTGGAAAAATGACAGCGGTTAACGATAAATTAATCAACGAGTTTATTACAAGATTTTTCCGTCGACCGCGTTTCGAATTCTGGATTGAAAAAAATGTTTCTCTATTTCAGTATCGTAATGAGTTCATTCCAGCACTAAAATCAGTGCTGGAATGAACTCATTCCCGCATTGTTTCTAGTTATATTTTTCGTTTTGTGATAGTCAGCACTGACATTCGTTCCTATCAAGTTTCAACACACGTCAATTATTATCAATAAAAGGTAATCTGGATAAGGTGAAATAATTGTTGAGAGGAAAGGTTTTATTTTCATAAAAAATAAGGTACTAGAGATTTCCTTATTGCTAATTTTGAATCATTCATGATATTAGGAAACTGTTCAATCTGATCTCCATGCTCTATAGTCTAGTCAACAAGTGCTATTTGAACCAACTTTTTTCAGCAGTCTCCGAAAATTATGTATGAGGTGTCATTCGATTCGGAATGGCATCTAGATGATTTTTGAAAAAAATGAAGTTCCACTTGCAAAAATTGTAAAAGTTATTAACAATTAACTAAAAAAAAAACAAGGTGTTTTAGTTTTTTGTAAATATCTCAAAAACTAATGAAGATTTTTCAAATCTGAAAAAAGATTCAGAAAGAGGAGGAAATTTCCTAAAATAAAGTCTGGACACCCGAAACTGTACGATAAATATTTATAATTTTTCCAGAGGGATGAAACTAAGGCCGAAAACGGTTACTCTGGCTTGGAGAAGCCACGTCCACTTCGGGCACTTCAACAATAAACATTTTTTAGACATAGTAAATATGAAAAAAAAAAATTGAAAAAGTTCAGGCAGTAACTGAATAGATGAATGAATAATAATCCGCTTGAACAACATTTTTATAATAATTTTTCATTTAGTTATTCAACAGTTAATTAATAACTTATTTCTGCTTGCACATTAACATTGCAAGTGTGATAATTGCTAAACTATGAGTTTTAGATTTTTTTCCTCTCTTGGAGCAATTCTTCAAAGGCTTAAGACTAGAATCCCGTTGGGAAAATTAAAAAATGTTTATTTTTCAATTTTTTATTAATAATTTTCGTTGTTGCAAAATTAAAAACTTAAAATAATCATCGAACAAAATTTTTTTTTTTTAATAATATTAACGATCCGTTTTTATGTTATTAGAAACTGCATAGAAATAATTTTTTCAAATTTTTATCTCTAATTGTTTGAAAAATTATTATAAACAAATGCGTTGTTTATAAGATAATTGAAAATTTTTTTTTGGAATTTCAATCTTTGATACAAATAATGATTTTTAAAAGAAAAATTGTTCCTTAAAAAAAATTTTTTATTGCTTAAAAACGCATTTGTTAATTAACAATTATTTTCTCCCACTTCTAATCAATATTAAGGAACGATATTTTTTTTTAAAATCATTATTCATTTTTCTTTTCGATATAAAAAAAAAATTTTCATTTTATTTATTTTTTCATTGTTTATGCAATAAACAATTTGTTATAAACAAATAAATTTTTACCTTTTATTTTTTTTTCTATTCTAATTTCTGTCACAAAAGCAGAAATGGATCGTTAATAATATTAAAAAAAAAATTTTGTTCGATGATTAATTTAAGTTTTTAATTTTGCAACAACGAAAATTATTAATAAAAAATTGAAAAATAAACATTTTTTAATTTTTCCAACGGGATTCTATTCTTAAGCCTTTGAAGAATTGCTCCAAGAGAGGAAAAAAATCTAAAACTCATAGTTTAGCAATTATCACACTTGCAATGTTAATGTGCAAGCAGAAAAAAGTTATTAATTAACTATTGAATAACTAAATGAAAAATTATTATAAAAATCTTCTTCAAGCGGATTATTATTCATTCATCTATTCAGTTGCTGCCTGAATTTTTTCAATTTTTTTTTTTCATATTTACTATGTTTAAAAAATGTTTATTGTTGAAGTGCCCGAAGTGGCCGTGGCTTCTCCAAGCCAGAGTACCCGTTTTCGGCCATATTTTCATCACCCTGGAAAAATTATAAATATTTATCGTACAGTTTCGAGAGTCAAGACTTTTTTTAGGAAATTTCCTCCTCTTTTTGAATCTTTTTTCAGATTTGAAAAATCTCCATAAGTTTTTGAGATATTTACAAAAAACTAAAACCCCCTTTTTTTTTAGTTAATTGTTGATAACTTTTACAATTTTTGCAAGCGGAACTTCATTTTTTTCAAAAATCATCTAGATACCATTCCGAATCGAATGACACCTAACACATAATTTTCGGAGACTGCTGAAAAAAGTTGGTCCAAATAGCACTTGTTGACTAGTCTACTACGTACAATTCAAATTCCATGATCTGTAAACTTTCGTAACAGTCACACCAACTGCCAAGATACAATACAAAAGTCACTAGGATGTATAATCCTAATTTTTCATTAAATTTCAACAGTATTTTACAAAACTTGCCTGAAATAGAGAAAATATCGTCTAATACTCGTTGTAGAAGGCAATTCCAACACTCATGCGTACGAAAACTCGCTCCTTCGTCGCTCGTTTTCGAATTTCGCATTCGTGTTTAAATATCAGCCCATTCTGCAACTTGTTTTAGAATATACTATTTCCTACAACCGTGTCTAAATAACTACTTTCCCGCACTGTTTTCGTCTCCGGAAGTATTACTTTTCCGCACTCTTTTCGGATAAGTAAATATTTGTTAAATTTATAGATTACTAGCTGGCCCAGCAGACTTCGTACTGCCTCCTCAACGCCTGCCCAACGCCAATGCCAACGCCAACGCCAACTCCAACTCCAACTCCGACGCCAACTCCTACTCCAACTCCAACTTTAACTCCAACTCCAACTCCAACTCCAACTCCAACTCCAACTCCAACTCCAACTCCAACTCCAACTCCAACTCCAACTCCAACTCCAACTCCAACTCCAACTCCAACTCCAACTCCAACTCCAACTCCAACTCCAACTCCAACTCCAACTCCAACTCCAACTCCAACTCCAACTCCAACTCCAACTCCAACTCCAACTCCAACTCCAACTCCAACTCCAACTCCAACTCCAACTCCAACTCCAACTCCAACTCCAACTCCAACTCCAACTCCAACTCCAACTCCAACTCCAACTCCAACTCCAACTCCAACTCCAACTCCAACTCCAACTCCAACTCCAACTCCAACTCCAACTCCAACTCCAACTCCAACTCCAACTCCAACTCCAACTCCAACTCCAACTCCAACTCCAACTCCAACTGCAACTCCAACTCCAACTCCAACTCCAACTCCAACTCCAACTCCAACTCCAACTCTAACTCCAACGCTAACTCTAATCCCAACGCCAACTACAACGCGAACTCCAACTCCAACGTCAATTCATCCCTCAACGCCAACGGCAACTCTAACCCCAACGCCAATTCCAACTCTGATTAATTACTAAAATGGCTATAAAAAAAATGGGTTCAAGCCCTGTGGACAGGAGCTTTCTGGCGCTCTAGTTCAAACAGACAAATTATATCTCCGAAAGTATTGGTTTCTCAGAGTTGAGAATTATATCAATGTATTCTTATGATAGAACTGCATCATAAAGGAAATTCAATTCAAATAATAGTTAATTTATCAAGATTAAATGAGAAATCTGAGAATGAGAACTGCACCATGGAAGAAATCAAATTAAAATAGCTGAAATGAATCTGACTCTCTCTTATAGAACAGGATGACATGTACGAGCACAGAACATATCGTTAGGTTAGGTTAACGATATACTGTCGAGGTGTCTGTGGCTCATTCTGACTCGCCCTTTGTCCCGGAGGATATGTATCATCCCGCGCTGAGCATGATTGTGAGCCGAAGCTCCTTTGAACGCCAAATAAATTTTCCAACACGCAACAATACGTTTTATAACTTAGGGAAAGCTGATTTTCCGGCCTTGCGTTCATCGGTCGGTTCCGCTGATTGGAATATTCTCCAAACATTCAATAATGTTGATGACGCTCTGCGCTATTTTTATGATAAATTGTTCGAAATCATAAAAGATCATGTACCTACTGGAACTTATACCTCTGGGAAGCGCTGCTTTCCGGTGTGGATTACTCCTGACTTGAAGCGCAACATCCGATTAAAGAATTATTATCGTTCAAAATGGCGGTCCACAGGAGGAACTAAATATCTCCGAGAATTCAGGCGTTTGCGGTCGTTGGTCAAGTCAGGAATTTCTTTGGCGTACGACGATTACTTGGCTGAGGTGCAAGGCGATTTGGAGTCAAATCCTTCCTCTTTCTGGGGATACATCAACCATAGGAAGAGTGGCACATGAATTCCTGGTGTATTTCATAGCGACGGAAGATCACATGACGATCCAAGATATAGTCGATTTGTTCGCAAAGCATTTTTAAAATGTTCGTATGGCAGACGCAGTCAGGGATTATAGTGAGACTCATTTTTCCCAATTCCCTCCAGTTGTCTTACCCTCTATAACTGAAGATGAAATTAGATCTATTATGGATAAATTTCCTGATAAAACAACTGCTGGTAACGATCAGCTACCCTTATTTTTCATCAGAAACTGTAGCTCTGTGCTTGCTGAGCCTCTACATCGCATCATCTCTGTCAGCTTGTGTACTTCCATTTTTCCCACCATTTGGAAGAGAGCCCGAGTAGTTCCGATTTTCAAAAAAGGCGATAAATCACAAGTAGGGAACTATAAACCAATTTCTGTACTGTGAAACTTTGCAAAAGTCTATGAAGAAGCTTTATACGCTAATATCAGTCATAATGTTAGACCACATATATCAGCAATGCAACACGGTTTCATGCGGGGCAGGTCTACGGTCACGAATTTGGCAACATTGTCGCAGTTTATCGCGGATACTCTGGATGATGGAGGTCAGGTCGACGTTATTTATACAGACTTTTCACGAGCCTTCGACTCAGTTGATCACCGTATGTTGCTGAATAAACTTTCTTTTTTTGGCCTCAGTCCAGCATATGTCACCCTGATGAGATCTTACTTGGAGGGAAGAATGAGTCATGTGTTTTATAATGGCTTCAAGTCTTTCGAATTTTGTCTGTCATCTGGTGTGCCGCAAGGATCTAATGTTGGGCCATTGTTATTCATAATTTTTATCAACGATCTTCTGGCTCTTCTCAGTTGCTTAGCCTTGGCCTATGCAGATGACTTCAAACTTCACCTGAGGATACGCGGAATTGCTGATTTAGAGCTACTCCTGTCCAGCTTGGAGTTAGTTAATGTTTGGTGCTCGCGCAATGGACTCATTTTAAATATACAAAAGTGTTTTAAGGTGACTTTCACGAGAAGCTTACGTCCTCTCACCTTCAATTATTCTATTGGTAATTGTCTTATCGCTAGTGGAGATCGGTTTCGCGATTTGGGGGTGTTATTTGATTCGACGTTCAGCTTTGTTCCTCACATCGAGGAGCTTTGTTCTTCGGCTAGTCGATCTTTAGGCTTTGTATTCCGGTGTTCCAGGGAGTTCCCTGATGTTTCAGTCCTCAGAATTCTCTATTTTTCTCTTGTCGTCAGCAAGTTAGAGTACGCCAACTTGGTTTGGTTTCCGATATACAGTTCCCACCTAACATCACCTGAACGCATTCATATAAAATTCTTGAAGTGTGCTGAATATAGAAGGACCGGCAGGTATCCTGAACGTGGTGATGCGGATTTGTCGGAGATCATGCGTGAAATAAGAATTTCAACTTTGTTGAGAGACAGAAGCGACAGTGCACTAAATTTGCGCAAAAGCTTGTCAGGAAGAATTGATTCACCTCATCTACTGTCCAGGGTTGACATTCGTGTACCAAGAATTGAAATGAGGACCACATCAACTTTTCGACTCCCTAAACCTCGGACTAACATACTTGAGCAATCTCCGGTCTATCGATTGTGCAGGGCTGCTGATGAACTTAAGTTTAATTTGTTTTTCTAGTTCGGGGCGGTTATTGTTTATTGTTGTATCATTTAATGTCTAATTTTGTTTGAATACTTGTTCATATTATTCATTGTCAACATGTTACCCTGTTATTGGGAAATTTCCTGTTGGGTAAAATAAATTATTATTATTATTATTATTATATTCTGTGTGTACGAGTATGAACACAGAGCATATAATAAAGCTTAGATAGAATAATTATAGCATTCTGTGAAAACATAGAAGCAAGATTCATTGTTGAAATTTCGAAAAATCATATCTCCGAAAGTATAAGCTTGTTGGAGTTAAAATCAGACAAATTATATCTCCGACAGTATTGGTTTCTCAGAGTTGGGAATAATATCAATGGATTATTATGAAAGAACTTCATCTTAGCACAAATTGAATTCAAACATCATAGAAGAATTTAAATTCAACAAGAGTGCCAAAAATTATCAATCCAAAACCAATAGACGAATTCTACCCAACAACGAACTCATCCCAGATATTCATTCCTCAATTCTATGATGAACGATAATATATATATTTTCTCAAATCCACTCCAATACTCCAAAATTCCAGTTTTGTTTTTAGTGGAGATATTCTGAACCCAATAGTATTAACTTACCATTACCATTCCCATCATCATATGGATTGACCATCGGCATGAAAATAGCAACCAACAAATAGTATGATATTATATTGAGTTAAAAATGATATGAATGGATTCTTATGGTAAAACTGCATATTGAAAAAAATTCAATTTGGAATTTGTTATGTAAAAAAATTTTTTTTTTGTTACTCCGAAACCATCTGTCCGATTTCGCCCAATAAAAAACTTAACCGAGATATTTATCCCCCAAACCTACTCTGAAAATTTCAACTGTCTAGCTCATTCCGTTCGAGAGTAATCGTGCCTACGGCCAGCCGGACAGAATGAATTTCGACCACGGATTCTTGATCAGTGAATCGAACCAAATCGTTTAAGACCATTTTCATCGAAAAATTCGAAAATTACAGACATTTGTCAAATTGATAAGCACTCAGTTCCGAGGAACTAGAGCGCCAAAAATAGGGGTTGGTTATAAAAAAGTAAAAATTTAGGGTTGTATGTATTCTTTAATGTAAATATAAATAAAAAACAAAAAATTTCGTCCAAAAAAAAGTTATCCAGGGATCCACTCAAACACGTAAGTACGTATGAGTAAAATTCTAAAAATACCTAGAACCCGATTGCGGTGCCACCTACCGGGTTCAATTGCGAATACAAACTACTACAACTATAAGTGTCACTACTACGATTGATGCAGACATAATAATAATCGCCGAAAACTGTGTAGGAAGTAAGAGAAAGCTTATTGTGTGAGAAAGACAGGAGACCGGCTTCGTTCTCATCCCTACTCCGTGATGTTTACTGGGACGTGACACCTGTATAGTCTGGCAAATGAGTGTTGATCCAGAAAGACGCGGAAATTTTAAAAATTCTAGCACTAATAAGCAGGAATAAACTGCCTTGATACTTTAATAAAAATAAATATTTTTTTTGTACAAAAATTTTAGCTTTGCCATAAGCTCAGGGAATTTTAATCGAAATAGAGTGAAAAACATTCTCAAAAAATACGGCGACTTGGTTTTAATTAGCTCTTTCTCTGGGATAACTTACCAAGTGATAATTGATTAGTTATCGAGCGGGATGAAAAATTATTAATTACTAAAATGACTATTAAAAAATAGGGGTTGGTGATAGAAGGGTGGAAATTTAGGATTGTATGTATTTTGTAATGGCACATTATAAAAAAAATAAAAACAAAAAATTTCGTCCAAAAATTAAAAAAAAATGTTCAACGGTGAACAACCCTTATCACTTGGGGGTATGAAAAATAGATAGTAGCCGATTCTCAGACCTACTGAATACGCATATAAAATTTGGTAAAAATCGGGAAAGCCGTTTCGGAGGAGTACGGTAACTAACATTGTGACATGGAAATTTTATATATTAGACTAGCTGGCCCGGCAGACTTCGTACTGCCCCCTCAACGTCTGCCCAACGCCAACGCCAACTCCAACTCCGACTCCGACTCCGACTCCGACTCCGACTCCGACTCCGACTCTGACTCCGACTCCAACTCCAACTCCGACGCCAACTCTTACCCCAACGCCAACTCTAACCCCAACGTCAATGCTACAACGCGAAATCCAACTCCAACGTCAATGCAAACCCCAACGCCAACGACAACTCCAACCCTAACGCCTACTCCAACTCTTATTAATTACTAAAATGACTATTAAAAAATAGGGGTTGGTGATAGAAGGGTGAAAATTTAGGGTTGTATGTATTTTGTAATGCCACATTATAAAAAAAATAAAACAAAAAATTTCGTCCAAAAATAAAAAAATTTTTTTTAAGGGTGAACAACCCTTATCACTTAGGGGTATGAAAAATAGATGTTGGCCGATTCTCAGACCTACTCAATATGCTCACAAAATTTCATCAAAATCGGTCAAGCCGTTTCGGAGGATTTCGATTACGCACCCCGTGACAGAAGAATTTTATATATTAGATAATACCTTTAAATGAGATCAATTTATCTGTTTACTTATATAATTAGTTCATAATTATGAATTATGCAATTTCAGCTATGTTAGCATAATTATTAATGCAGTTTTTCATTTTAAAATGATCAAATTTTCAGAAATTATAAACTTGACATCCTTCAAAAATTATCAATAGCACCCATGGATCTGCTCTATTTCTATGTCATGGCCTAAGATTATTACTAATAGCGTATTCCATTGGTAGAACTCGTGCGCACTGAGTGCATGAATCGTATTCCATTGGGGAATTTCGTCAAGCATTTTGACAGATTTTGACGTCCTGTGCAACATTTTTTGCACTCAGTGCAGCACTGGTGCTGCCAATGGAATACGCCATCAGTTAATTAATTTGTCAAAACGAATACCTGTCAAGGTATTTATCCTTATTGAATTATTTTTGGCGCTCTAGTTCCTCGGAACTGAGTGCTTATCAATTTGCCCAAATGTCTGTAATTTTGGAATATTTCGATGAAAATGGTCTTAAACGATTTGGTTCGACCCACTGATCAAGAATCCGTGGTCGGAATTCATTCTGTCCGGCCGGTCCGGCCGGCTGGCCGGCCGGCTGGCCGGCCGGCCGTAAGCACGATAACTCTCGAACGGAATGAGCTAGAGAGTTGAAATTTTCAGAGTAGGTTTGGGGGATGAATATCTCGGCTAAGTTCGTTATTGGACAAAATCGGACAGATGGTTTCGGAGTAACAAAAAAAAAAATTTTTTTTTACGAAACAAATTCCAAATCAATTTTTTTTTAATAAGCAGTTTTATCATAAGAATCCATTCATATCATTTTCAACTCTAACAAGCTAATACTTTCGGAGATATGATTTTTCAAAATTTCAATAATAAATCGTATTTCAACGTTGTCACAGAATGATATTATTCTATGTATGAATATGAATTGTCATAATGTCAAATGATGTTCCTGAGACATTATCTAATCAGTCGAAGAATTGTGAGCGAAGTGAGAAAAATCTCAGTTGTTTGCTCCCAAATTAGTTTTTCTCAGAAAATTCTTACATTTCGGAACTGAACATGAAGTAAGAGATCTGAGAGTAGTGAGACTGCTTTTCATCCATAGACATAGATATAACTCTCGAACGGAATGAGGTAGGTAGTTGAAATTTTCAGAGTAGTTTAGGGAGATGAATATCTCGGTTAAGTTCGTTATTGGGCAAAATTGGCCAGATTTAATTTGATTTCTTCCATGGTGCTTTTCTCATTCTCATGATTGCTCATTTAATCTTGATAAATAAACTATTATTTGAATTGAATTTCCTTTAGGATGCAGTTCTATTATATGAATACATTGATATAATTCCCAACTCTGAGAAACCAATACTTTCGGAGATATAATTTGTCTGTTTGAACTAGAGCGCCAGAAAGCTCCTGTCCACAGGGCTTGAACCCATTTTTTAAATATTAAAACGAGATAAGAAAGTAAATGTATTCATCTGATGAGGAGCTACCGGACGACATTCTGGAAGCAGCTAAGGCAGCATACTTGGATTTATTGCCAGAAAAATTTGAAGAAAGGTACGAACAACTCTTCTCTTATAAAAGTTAATTTTCTTATATAATAAATACTTGATTTCGATTATTTTTATTCTATAATACGGTTGTAGGAAAAATATTGATCCTATCTCGAGCGGAATAGTATATTCTAAAACAAGTTTCAGAATGGGCTCCAATTAAAATACGAATGCGAAATTCGAAAACGAGCGACGAAGCAGCAAGTTTTCGAACGCATGAGTGTTGGAATTGCCTTCTGCAACGAGTATTAGACGATATTTTCTCTATTTCAGGCAAGTTTTATAATATACTGTTGAAATTTAATGAAAAATTATACATCCTAGTAACTTTTGTATTGTATCTTGGTAGTTGGTGTGACTGTTACGAAAGTTGACAGATTACGGAATTTGAATTTGATACGTACGTAGGGCATGGAGATCAGATTTAAAACAGTTTCCTAATAGCATGAATGATTCAAAATTAGCAAGTAGGACATCTCTAGTACCATATTTTTTAATGAAAATAAAGCTTTTCCTCAAGAATTATTTCACTATATCCAGAAAATATGTATTGGCAATTGACGTGTGTTGAAATTTGATAGGATCGAATGTCAGTGCTGACTACCACAAAACGAAAAATATAACTAGAAACAATGCGGGAATGAGTTCATTCCAGCACTGTTTTCAGTGCTGGAATGAACTCATTACGATACTGAAATAGAGAAACTATATTTCCTGCACTCGATTGCTCATCTCGACGGCAATCTCATACGGGAAAGTACAACTTTCCGCTCTAGATAGGAAAATAACTATTTATTTATTTATTTACTCGTATGGCATACATGCAATAATACGACAACAATACAATATAATACATAAACAAACAAAGGTAAAATATTAAACATTAATATCCAAGTTCTCGATCCAGTCCAGCGCAAATTCATTAGCCTCCATGAAATCACTGATAATGAAAATATAGGTCCCGTGAAATCACTGATAATGAAAATATAGGTCCCGGAAACCAAAATGTGAACTATTTTTTTTCCTGTTATAAATATGGCTTCATCCATAGATATCCATGTTTATCTATGGCTGTATCGCGCAGTCGTTGACAACCAAAACGTCAGAATGTATTGTAGTAATTTAAAATAAAATGGGTTCAAGCCCTGTGGACAGGAGCTTTCTGGCGCTCTAGTTCAAACAGACAAATTATATCTCCGAAAGTATTGGTTTCTCTGAGTTGGGAATTATATCAATGTATACATATGATAGAGCTGCATCATGAAGGAAATTCAATTCAAATAATAGTTTATTTATCAAGATTAAATGAGCAATCATGAGAATGAGAACTGCACCATGGAAGAAATCGAATTAAATCTGGCCAATTTTGCCCAATAACGAACTTAACCGAGATATTCATCTCCCTAACCTACTCTGAAAATTTCAACTATCTAGCTCATTCCGTTCGAGAGTTATTGTGGAAAAACATATTTTAAATTTTCAATTTTTTTTTTTACACTTTGCGGTAATCTGGTCGATACAAACTTCACGAGTATTTCAACCCCAATATTTTTGAAGTTACAATTTTCCCTTCTGTCAAGTTGACATTATGAAAATTCATACAAGGAATAATTATATCAATCTGTGAAATACGATTTACATTGAAATTTTGAAAAATCATATCTCCGAAAGTATTAGCTTGTTAGAATTAAAAATGATATGAATGGATTCTTATGATAAAACTGCTTATTAGAAATTATTTAATTTGGAATTTGTTAATGTGAAAAAAAATTTTTTTTTTATTACTCCGAAACCTTCTGTCCGATTTTGCCCAGTAACGAACTTAGCCGAGATATTTATCCCCCAAACCTACTCTGAAAATTTCAACTCTCTAGCTCATTCCGTTCGAGAGTTATCGTGCCTACGGCCGGACCGGCCGGCCGGACCGGCCGGCCGGACGGCCGGACAGAATGAATTTCCACCATGGATTCTTCATCAGTGAGTCGAACCAAATCGTTTAAGACCATTTTCATCGAAAAATTCGAAAATTACAGACATTTGGGCAAATTGATAAGCACTCAGTTCCGAGGAACTAGAGCGCCAAAAAGAGATATTTATAAAATTCCCCGACGTTTAAACGATTGTGAGAAAATGTGGGCAATTGCTACACTGGAGGAGAATTGGACAGCAGAAGCCTGAAATGTCAGTAAAACTTGTATTTCCAACTTGAAGCGACGCTGGCAGGAAGGGCGCATTCGACGTCCGATCCGAGTTGGAATTAGAAGAATATTAGATCAAAATGAAGACAATGCGCTTATCAATTATATCAAGGATCCATCCCTCCATCCATTCGCAACTGCTGTTGAAGCGTCTCAGTTTACCGATTTCCCTGGATCCGTAAGAACAGCGCGAAATAAAATCAAGGAAGGTAAATACCAGCTTACAAAACTATTCTGCAGCAATAAAGGCATTCTTAACAGAAGACCATAAAATGAAGTTCCGAAATGGATATTCAAATATGGATAACAATTTTTGGAGCATTGTAGTAAGACAATGGATGCATGAAAAAAATTTAATAATCATATTACCTTGGCATGCAAGAAGTCCGGACATGAACCCTATGGAAAATATTTGGGGGTATATGGTAAAATGAATGTATAATCGAATTTTCAGACCAGCAAATGCCCGAGTATTATGGGAATCCATAGAAAATGTTTGGAACATATATCTGATACGTATGATACGAGATCAATAGTTTTATCAATGAGGAGTCGCCTGAAAGCTGTTATAGCAGCCAATGGTGCTGTTATAAAATATTGATTATGTTGTATGTATAGATATAAAATAATCAATCTCGTTGACTCGTTTTCATTCAGAGTTTAAACCAAGGGTCGGCAGAACGCGGTCCGTATTCGGACCGCAAGAAATCGGAACCTGTTCCTCCAAAAATTTGAACTGTTAATAAAATAATTGAAAAAAAAAATTAAACAGATAAATAAATAAATAATATCGACGTTGAAGTACTAATACCTCGTAAACCCAAAAATTAAATTTTTCAGGAGTAGCAAAAAACTATTTTTGCGCGTATGTTCTGGGGAACATCGCGTTACAGTTTTGCCCAAATGTCTGTAACTTTCGAATTTTTTGACGAAAATGGCCTCAAACGATTAAGTTCGACTCCCCAATGAAGAATTCGAGGTCAAATTTGATTCTGTCCGTCCGGCCGGACGGCCGGACGGCCGTACGGCCATTGCCACGATAACTTGAGAACGAAAAGAGCTAGCGACTTGAAATTTTCAGGGTAGGTGGCGCATCCCAATACGACGGATAAGTTCGTTAATGGGCATAATCGGCCCAGTGGTTTCCGAGTAATAATTTTGTTTTCAACCAATATAAATCCGATCGAATTGAAACTTGGTGGGTAGTTGTAGAATATGAACCTAAGCACGTCTGTGAAATTTTGTGCGAATCGTATGGCTAGAAAATTTAAAAAAAATTATTAATAAATATTTTTGTTGTCATGATAACTTGAGAACGGAATGAGATAGCGGCTTGAAATTTTCAGGTTAGGATGTGCACCAGAACGCGACATTTCAGCTTGTTTATGAGCATAATCGGACAAACGGTTTTAGAGTTATAGCCATCTGAAATTTTCTGAAACTTGGTAGTTTTTTGTTCCTCATTAAGTCGAAAAATACTAAACCGATTGAATTCAAACATGGTTATTAGTTGTAGAATGCCAACGCGAAAATGTTTGCAAAATTTGATGAGGATAGCATTTGTAGAAAATTTTTAATAAATCATTGAAAATAAAAAAAAAAAAATTTATATATCAGCAACTATTCGTTTGAAATTGCTGACATTTTGCAAGAGCCTTCATAACCTAACTCTACTGCCAAGTTTCAAGTTTTAATACGATCGGTTAAATATTGTTGGAGATTCGAGCATTCTTGTGTGAGTTCAGTAGATGGGTGACCGTTGCCTTGATAACTTTCGAACGAAAGGAGATAGGGACTTGCAATTTTCAGGGTAGGTTGCGTATCCGAAAGGGAGCGTTGAGTTCGATTTTGGGCATAATCGGCCTAACGGTTTCCGAGTTATATCCACCTGGAATATTATTTCCTTGATAACTAAAAAAAAAAATTGGTTCAAGCACTGACGTGAAGTCAGAAGCTTTTGCGCGTATGTTCTATTGTCCATTCTTCTGTATTGGACACTCTTAATTCGAATTTACCATGGTAAATTATGTTGTCCATTCTCCTGTATTGGACACCCTTAATTCGAATTTACCATGGTAAATTCGAATTAAGTGTCCAATACAGGAGAATATATGGACAACATAATTTACCATGGTAAATTCGAAATACAAAAATTCGAAAATTATAGACATTTGGGCAGATTGATAAGCACTATGTTCCGAGGAACCAGAGCGCCAAGAACAACCAGCAGCATTCATAGAAGATTAACGATTTCAATTACTTCATTCAATTTTGTTGTTATTTTTGAACCACAGTTCAGATATTGCTGAAATTAGGCATAAGCCTTCAACACAAGTCACGTTCTGGATTTAAACTCGGTAGGATCTACACTCACATGCAAAAAAAAACGCAAGAAGTTAATATTTGATAAAATTTGAGGTCTCATAGTTTGTTTATTTTTAGTTCAATTTTAAAAACAATTTTCAGCAGACTATAGATAAAATTATTTATTTTAACTTGTTCATTCAGTCTTTTGTAAAATGCTAGCTTATTAGTGATTATACAGGGTTAATTAGAAGTGTGTTGTCAAAACCTAATTTTAAAACATCCTGTGAAATGATATGGTGGTCAATTTCTTTCAAAATACAGTGGACCCCCGGTAGTCCGACTAACGTTTTGCAAGGAATTCGTCGGATTATAGGTACTGCCTGAGACCCCATATAGTCCGGAATTCTTTGAAAAATTGTGATGCGATAAATTACAGATTGAAATACAATATATTCAATAGTGATATAGCCATGTCAGATTACAAGGGGTGCCAGATAAGACGAGGGCCAGCTGAACTGTTACACCGATTTGAATGTTTTGAACGCCATTAGTCGCGAAATGTAATGATCTTCAAAAAAGAAAGGGAAAAAAAATCTGTAGGATGCCTACTTTTCCAGTTAATAATTCCAATTTCCAGTTAATAAGCGAAATACTGAAAAAAGTGCGAAAATTTGGCGGTTTTTAGGCTCCCAAATCTGAAGCACAACCTAGAAACCGTCGCAAACTCAGATACCCGTTATTCAAGACCCCTACAGGGGGTTAAAATGATTTCCAGCTGTGGAGCAATTTTAAGGGGCCAGAGCCCTAATTTGCCTGGGCTATTTGGGCAAAATGATAGCACGCTGTTCCCAGAACATGCACACAAGAATATGTCTATATGTATAATGTATATCTACTCACCCTTCTGGCTAATCTCCTCAATCCCATTCCTGAATTTTTTAACACTTCACTCCGCACATAACTTCACCACGAAAATGAGTTAATGGCATTCGGAATACGCTGATTCAAAGGAAAATATCGAAGCTCGACTTGGCACAACACGTTATGTTATCTATTCGTAAAGTATTTCCAGGAAAATCGTTTTGTTGATTTTTCATCAAACACGGAGAAGATTCTCTGCCACCTGGAAGCTGCATGATGATCCAATTGCGATTCCTGGTATTCCGCGGGACATTTCGGCATGATTAACAATAAAATAATGTGTGTTGAAATCGTGTCGTAATAGTACTTTGTACAAATTGGATTGAATCCGAGATTCTTACCCATTCCTTACATCAGTGTTTGTAATTTTCTTGAGACGAATATGGTTTCATGGTGTTCGACTTCTGATTGACATCTTTGCACATTTTCGATTGAATTAATGAAGTTTCTCGAATTAGCTTGTCTGTTTGAAATCATAGAAGTAGTTAAATAGGCCAGTGAGGCTTGTTTCACATGCATACGGTTCCATTCGTTTCGGTTCGTTTTCGTTTTCAAATGAAAAACGAATGAAACCCTTTCAAATTTAAATGTTAATCACTCGGTTCATATTTGTTTCTGGCAAGCTGTTGAGGTGAACAGAGTGCCTATCAATTCGTCCAAATGTCTGTAATTTTCGAATTTTTGGCATAGAATATTTTCAAACGATTAATTTCGACTCACTGATGAATAATCCAAGGTCAAGCTTGATTCTGCCCTGTCGGCAGCACGAGTAGGCTCGAACGCAATGTGTTAGAGAATTGAAATCTTCAGAGTAGGTTTGGAGTTCAAATGCGCCGGCTAAGTTCGTGAATGGGCAAAATCCACCGAGTGGTTTCTGAGTTATACCCATCTGAAATTTTGTTTTCCTAATATCTCGAAAAATACTGATCTGATCGTATTAGAGCGCGATTGTTAGTTGAAATGTACCGGAATGATGGGATCTATATTGGTGAAGATACTGCCGAAATATCGAAATATTTCAACGATCGAGATGTATTGGTCCATTATTTTGCACTCAACCAAACAAGTTGTCAACAGTTTTTAATATTTGACGAGCTGGGTTGCGTTCGAATATTAAGTACACTGAGTAGAATAGAGTTTTTGAACATTCGATGAATTTGACTCTGGAGTTGACTACTCTTCATGTTATATTCGAAAGGTTCCGGTTTTCATTTGGAATTCGAGTGACAGAAGGTGCCGATAACGGAAGAGGTTATGTTGACTGGTTGGCATTAAGAAAGAACCTATTATTAATATTGTTTTCTTCACATATATGCAACTCTAATAATAAATATTATTGTGAGCAGTAGTAAAACTAATATAGTTCCGAGGAACAAGAGCGCCAATAAGGGATTTTTCGTCCCATGAGTTATGTCAATTGTGTGGAGTTGAATTAACCCAGCTTTTTTGTACAGTTACGAGAGTTAACTCGGAGTTCAATACTCTGATAATTTCGAACGACAGTTCGCAAAAAAAAGACAACTCTTCGGTTTTGGAACGCAATTTAGTAAATAATACCCTATGGTGTAAATATTCGAACGCTACCCTGGAGAGAATTTATTGAATTATCATGTGCATAGATCAGCCGAAGTCAAATTTGACAAGTCGATGCGTCAGTAATAACATTCGTTCAATAGGTACCTAGTGAGAATTGGCTATAGATTGGATCTGCAGTGCGCGTCAAAATTATGGAATAAATTAATTTTCTCAGAAAAAAATATTTGGCAATAAAATCCTGAAACAGGTCAATTTTTGTTTCACTTTTACCAAATTTTTATGCAATTTTGAAGGATTTTTGTTGCACCCTGTGCCATCCCCATCAACCCTCCAAATTTCTTGAATAGGGAAAGTGAGTCCTGTGGTACTTTTTTTGGCAGGTCTTATTTACAGGCGTGCAGAAATTTTCAAGAAAAAATTTTTGTTTTTTGAAAAATAGTTAGTTCAAAGATGTTTTCAGGATGTGCACTTTGTCATGACTCATTTACTTTGAGACGATGGTACCTGATGAAATTTGTCACTGAATGAAAGTCGACCATTACAGTTTTGTTCATGCACAACTTTCAAACCCCTCACGCCCCCCCCCCCCCCCCCCATTTTTTCTCCATTAAAGATCTGAAAAGATCTGAACATTTTTAATGAATAATTTAAGATGAATAATAAGGTCCTTATTGATTTCAACTGAAGCATCTACAGATGCAGACTTTTGGAAATTGAATACATATATATATATATATAAATAAATAGATTATTTGAGTTTCTTGATCTCTTATCCAGATGTATCAATTTTTGTTGAAAAATTATTAGAAAGGTAATCAAAATGTTTTATAAAATCGGAAGAAATGGAAGTTCTATTTCACTCATATTGCTAGTCCATCTTGTTGTCTATAGTCTAAACTGAAATGTACTCATCTCCAATAAGTAGAAATAATCCAAAGGAAATTTCACTATATACACACTGCAGTTTAATCACAGAACATATAAATATCCGACCATATTTATCACTGCATTGCATTAATTCACATAATTCACAAAAAATACCACGGAAAAAAATAACTCCAGAATCAGAAGTAATCGTCCATTTTTACAATAACAAACTAACAAACGTTCAACTGACGTACGTCTCTGAGCTGTGTTGCCATTTTATCATCTTCCAGGCTAGTAGATATAGTGGGTTGTGACTGAGCGATGAGGTGATCTAGCCCGGCCACGCGGAATATTTGTTGATGGTTAAAATCAATAAATTCATCAAATTATTATACAAAATTTGAACACATACATATCTTTGCGTGCTTCCTGTGTCTTTAATTTATCTCTATATTTTCGGAAGTTTTGTCTCAGATCACCGATTTAGACTTAGCTACTGCAGAAATCAGTCAATCCACATCAACATTTCGTAAATCATCATTTTCTCACAAATACTGAGCAACAAATCCCGAAAATATCTATTTATGTTTAAGTATAGTATATATATGTAAACAAATTGGGAAATATTGAAAGCATCCGCTCGATTTGGGGTTAAAACCACAGAATACATATTTAATTATTTACTTTATGGTTAAAACCGAAACTAAACCGTGTTGGTGTGAACGTCTTGGCTGATCTGAGTTCCCTGCACACTAATTCAAACCTGATTGAAACCGTATGAAACCTATGCGTGTTGAGGGAATATTAGGCACTATACGGTTCCTATTCGGTACCGAATCTAAACCGGAGCACCGTTTCACAATAGGTCTCTTGCATGTAACACGAAATACCATATGTTTATGTTTTTCTGAATCTACTTCAATACCAGATCATCATGTATGCCCTCATACACTTTCATAATTTATAAAATTTGAATATTTCGGTATTGAAAATCGGTAAATCAAGAAGCATATTCAAATTAGGTGCATCGTAGCTGAATCTTTGCTATGACGAATGACGTAATCAAAGTTTACCATCTGCTTGTTACAGCCAATGCTTACTTCGAGCCCTATATAGGGAGCTGTGTTACACTGGAAAAAGAAACAGACACGAGAAGAGAGTGAGAGTAGATATGACGGGTTATGTCACGCGTAGGCGCCAAGTTCCGGTCGTTTGAACAGGCATTATGTTCAACCAAATTTGAATGATCGTTTTCTCGTTGAAAATTGAAATTTTTGACGGCAGTTGAACTTTTTCAGTAGGATATAGTAATTGAATCCAATAGTAAAAAAAATTCATGCAAGAGACCTATTGTCGCCAGTGACCGAATGGAAACCGAAATCGAACCGAACCGTATACATGTGAAACAAACCTGAGGTAGGATTCTTAGTTCGTTGGGTATTGGTCACCAAACCTTTGAAGCCATTGTTCAATATTCCAGTCTTTGAATTTGCTTCTACTAATGGACCTTATTCCATTTCCATTTTCCCAAATTTCTGTA
This sequence comes from Halyzia sedecimguttata, assembly GCA_937662695.2. Classification (NCBI taxonomy): domain Eukaryota; kingdom Metazoa; phylum Arthropoda; class Insecta; order Coleoptera; family Coccinellidae; genus Halyzia; species Halyzia sedecimguttata. The sequence continues at coordinate 48,742,125 of OW569415.2, forward strand.
ATTTTCGATTTTTGAGCCGGGAACGATCTCAAACGATTCTATTGGATTTGCTGATTAAGAATACGTAGTCATATACTTTAAATCCGTGAACACGAAAAATTTAGAAAGAAAGAATCAAAAGGCTTGAAATTTGCAGAAAAGTTTTCATACTCCGGTCGAGTTCTTGGATGGGCAAAATCGTCCTAATAGTTATACAGATATGCAGTGTGTCCCGGAAATAATGCGACAAACGGAAACCTTAAACTGAGGTCATCTAGGTGGACTCATATCTGAGAATTTTAATCGCCCGAGGTCCTTGGTTTTTGACATAATGGTAATTTTCGAATATTGAGTGATTTTTCAACATTCAATAAATCATGAATCTATAAACTGACAGATTTCAAAGATTGCAGTTATATCACCCTTTTCGACCACTTTCGTTTAACATTTCTGAAATTTGGGTTCTATCTATAGTTGGTATCTTTGTTAATATTAGTTCACCCTGTACGTGACCACTGAAAATTTTTTCCACCTTCATGAGTGTGGAAGAGTAAATCAACAAAAAAATTCTAAAATTTGACTTGATATTACCAAATAGGGTGAATAATAAATTTTATTGTTGAATAAATAGATTTTTACTCCATTCTTTTAACTAGCTTGATTGATATTTCACCCTGTATGGCAGTGATATCCAAATTTCTATATCCTATAACCATTCAGTCAAAGGATGACACAACTTCGAGCAATTTTTCACCTGAAAATTATTTTGATTTCTTACATTATTTCTGTTTGTGTTCAGATGTTTCGTTTTATGGATGTTTATACATTGTAGGTAATTATCGTCATTTGTTAATGGGGACATTTTCACATACTAATTAATTTTATTAATAAATAATCATTAAAGGATACTTTTGGAGGTATACATTACTAAATGGTCCCTTTCTGGGTTTTCTCTCCCAAATTTTAAAAAATTTCTATTAAATAAATAATTTATTATTTTCCAAATTGCTTCTGCGTTAGAAACACGAGATATTTGTGATATCTGTCAAGCAATGTATAGAACAATGTTCCTAACAAACAATAACGAAACAAAATCAACGATAAATCAACTATTTCGTAATCATTAAAGGATACTTTGGGAGGTATATTCATTATTAAATGGGTTTTCTCTCCCATAAAACTCTGTAAAAAATATTTATAAAATAAAAAAGTTATTAAACGCATTAAGAGGAAAGAAGGAAAGTTTTTTGAAGAACAACAAACACTTTCTTGAAAAGCTACAAAATTCAAATTCGAACCAATATGAGATTCTAGTAAGTTTTGATGTTTTTAGTTTGTTTCCCAATGTTCCTGTCGATAAGTCGCTTCAAATACTTCGAACGAAATTAGAAAATCATGACTCGGTGATTAGATATTCAAAATTTAATGCTAATGAATAATGATATTATGGAAATGCTTGAGGTATGTTTGAATATCAGCTATTTCCACCTAGGAGATATTTTGTATCGACAAAATTTTAGTTCTCCTTTATCACCTGTCATGAGTAATATATTCATGGAAAATTTTGAAGAAAAATTTGTGGATACATATTTGTTGAAACCAAAAGCCTGATTGCAACGATATATTTGTAATTTGGCAAGAGAAGAGTTAGGTATCTGAATCATTTCGAAATTTGTGTCTTCAGGAAGCAGACACATACAAATAGATATTTGAATTTCTATTCAAACCATCAACTTAGTGTGAAAGAAGTTGCTATTAAAACACTTTACGATTGAGCTAATCTAATTTTTTCTAATCTTGAAATTCAAAATAATGAAATTGATTTCATCAAAATATTTCTTGAAGATATTTGATATCCGAGGCAATTCATAAATACATCAATCATGAATTTAAATAGATGAACAATAACCCAATCTCTTGAATGTGATCCCTTATGTTCGTGGTCTTTCGGAAAAAAATCAGGATAATGGGTTCAATAAAAGAACCGTTTTCAAGAAACAGTATGATCTTAGGTCTTTGTTAACATAGACAAAAACCATAAATGAAAATCAAAAAAACTGTGTAGATATATAATATTCCTTGTATTTGTGGTAAATCCTATACAGGAGAAACATCGAAACCACTAGAAGTAGGAAAGTCGGAACATAAGAACAACTGAAGAAATAGAGACATACAGAAATTAAATAGCAGAACCAGAACATGTATGTACAATCCATGGTGATCATATGGCGGATTGGAGTAAAACAAAGATTCTGATGACAGAGTCTGATTACATTAAAAGGAAACTTAAGGAGTCAACTTGTATTTTATTGGACAGAGAATGCAATTTCGCAAACTGCTCAATTGTAATTGACTATATTAGTTTGAATTTGTTGAAAAAGTTGGAACTTGGAATTTTCTATGCAAAGTGGAACTATGTTACTCTGATCTTCAAAAACTGCCAATATGAAGATTTTCGTTTGATGTCTGACGAAGGAGTCTGATATAGTCTCCGAAACGTTACAAAATAGTTGTTTTATCGTTGATGTTATTTCGTTATGTTTGTTAGGCAACATTGTTCGATACATTGCTTCTGACAAATATCTTGTGTTTCTAACGCAGCTACAACTATTTCGTAACGTTTCGGAAAATAGATCAGACTCCTTCGTCAGAACCAATTCATAAAATAATATTTTTTTAGATATTAGAGATATTTTTCAGTATCTGTGAGAGAAAACGCAGAAAGGAAACAATTTGTAATTTTATTAATGTGATATTTTTTAGAAATTTCAAAATTCACAAAACAGATTTCAATTCTCTATGGAAAGTTTCATATGAATCAAGGAGAAGAATAATAAAACATCAATAGTCAATCATGGAATATTTAAAATGTGAAAGGCAAGTAATGTGAAATTATTGATGTGAAATCCTTTGTATGAATAGGTATATTATATAGGCTATAAGATAGGATATACGAGTATTAGAATTGTTATGTCGGGCTTAACTTTGTCCAAATTTCCCACGCTATTAAACGTGATCAATTTGTGAAAAATATATATTCTCCGTTAACAAACCACGATAATTATCTGCAATGTATATAAACACAAATAAAATAAACGGACAATTTGTTCAAACAAAAAGAATATGACAAATCAAAATAATTTTTAGTTGAAAAATACTCAAAGTTGTGTCATCATACATTGATATGCAAGGTAAAATAGCAATCAAGCTAGTTGAAAAATTGGTTCAAGCACTGACGTGAAGTCAGAAGCTTTTGCGCGTATGTTCTATTGTCCATCCTTCTGTATTGGACACCCTTAATCGAATTTACCATGGTAAATTATGTTGTCCATTCTCCTGTATTGGACACTTAATTCGAATTTACCATGGTAAATTCGAATTAAGAGTGTCCAATACAGGAGAATGGACAACGTAATTTACCATGGTAAATTCGATTAAGGGTGTCCAATACAGAAGGATGGACAACAGAACATACGCGCAAAATCTTCTGACTTCACGTCAGTGCTTGAACCAATTTATTTTTTCGTGATTGTTTTTAAATTTTCTAGGGGTACGGTTCTTAAAATTTTTTTTTTCGTCATTTTTTTCAAATTTTCTAGGGGTACAGTTCTTACAAAATTTTAAACACGTCATTATGTTGATTTTCTACTACTAGTTACCAAGCTTCAATTCGCCGGCTCAGGTGGTGCAGTTGGTATAAAGACCTGCTGTGGTGCCGGGGTCGCGGGTTCGAATCCCGCTCAGGGCATGGATGTTTATTGTGATTGTCCGGTATGAATGTGATTACACTTCATTTCTGCTGGTTAATGGCGAAAGTCAAGACCATATTTAGGGACTAGGTCCACCATGATTTAAAAAAAAAAAAAAAAGCTTCAATTCGATCGAATATTTATTTTTTGAGTTATCAAGGAAATAATATTCCAGGTGGGTATAACTCGGAAACCGTTAGACCGATTATGCCTAAAAACGAACCCAACTGTCCCTTTCGGATACGCAACCTACCCTGAAAATTGCAAGTCCATATCTGCTTTCGTTCGAAAGTTATCGAGGCAACGGTCACCCATCTACTGAACTCACACAAGAATGCTCGAATCTCCAACAATATTTAACCGATCGTATTAAAACTTGAAACTTGAAAGTAAAGTTAGGTTATGAAGGCTCTTGCAAAATTTCAGCAATTTCAAACGAATAGTTACTGATATATAGAATTTTCTTTTTTTATTTTCAATGATTTATTAAAAATTTTCTACAAATGCTATCCTCACCAAATTTTGCGAACATTTTTGCGTTGGCATTCTACAACTAATAACCATGTTTGAATTCAATCGGTTAAGTATTTTTTGAGTTAATGAGGAACAAAAAACCACCAAATTTCAGAAAATTTCAGATGGCTATAACTCATAAACCGTTTGGCCGATTATGCTCATAAACAAACTGAAATGTCGCGTTCTGGTGCACATCCTAACCTGAAAACTTCAAGCCGCTATCTCTATCCATTCTCAAGTTATCGTGACAACAAAAATATTTTTTAATAATTTTTTTAAAATTTTCTAGCCATAAGATTCGCATAAAATTTCACAAATGTGCTTAGGTTCATATTCTAAAACTACTCACCAAGTTTCAATTCGATCGGATTTATATTGGTTGAAAACAAAATTATTACTCGGAAACCACTGGGCCGATTATGCCCATTAACGAACTTGTCCGTCGTATTGGGATGCGCCACCTACCCTGAAAATTTCAAGTTGCTAGCTCTTTTTGTTCTCAAGTTATCCCGGCTACGACCGGACGGCCGGCTGGACAGAATCAAATTTGACCTCGAATTCTTCATTGGGGAGTCGAACTAAATCGTTTGAGACCATTTTCGTCAAAAAATTCGAAAGTTACAGACATTTGGGCAAAACTATAACGCGATGTTCCCCAGAACATACGCGCAAAAACATACGGGTAATTTAGTTAATGAACAATTAGATCAAAATTTCTCTCCGTTACTCCGCTAGAGAATCAAGTTATAAAAGCGTTATGGATGAATTATTGTAAATGTGTACAAAGAACTAGCCAGTGTAAGATTATGTAATTAGTTTTAAATAAGTCTCTCATGTAATTAGTTTTAAATAAGACTCTGTGTCCATGTCATCTAGGTATATGGAGATCATTACTTGTTAATAAGTTAGTATGATGTAGTCTGATGAAGTCGCTGTGTCGACGAAACGCGTCACGATATTAAATAAAAAAATAAATTAGAGTAAATCGTACCTATATAATGTTTCATTCAGCCATGAAATTGGTTACTGAAATGTCATTTTGTGGCTTTGGGTTCTGATATAGATACACGAGGTTCAAAGGAGACTAAAAGTTGGATTTAAGAAAAAAGGCAATAACTAGCTCCTTGCACGCATGTTTTAGGCTTTAGCGTGCTATCATTTTGCCTAAATGTTTCTAAGCTTCGAATTCTTGCCGAAAATAAAAAATATTCTGAAATTTTGCTAGGGGCTTGAAAACTATGGCCAAATGGTTTCGAAGTTATACACATCTGAAATTTTGTTATTATTTCCCCAATAGCTCAGAAAATACAAATCCGATCCAATTTATACTTGGTAATTATGTAGTTGAAAAACGCCAATTCCCAAATATTTGCGAAATTTCAGGTGGATTTTTTTAATAGAAAAGAAACTATTCGTCAAATTCCGCCGAAATTCCACACAATCCTTTAAACCGAATTCTATTTCTCCAATAGTTTCAAATATACCGATCCGATCGAATTGAAATTTAGTAATGGGTTGAAAAAAGACGGCTTGAAGGATGTTGATGGTATCTACTATTCTAGAGATATACTGATATAAAGGTTCCATGAGAGCAAATTAGGTATCTACCTATAAATTTATAAATGTTCGCCCCTAGATATGAAACTCTATGACCATAGTATAGTAATTATATACAGGGTATTCCATTTAGAATAATCGAGTTGATATCCATTTCCGGTGTAACCGGAAGTCCTACATCATTGCTAATATTTCAAAGAAGAAGGTTCATCTGCCTAATGTCTTTGTAAAAAGAGATTTCTCCGTAGACGTCTAATGGGCCCTCAAAAGCACATCAATTTTCAACACAGTTATTTTGTTGGTGTGTTTCAATATATTGCGAAATTTGATCTAGCTTCTCTGAAAATACATTCAACAGAAGAGGTCCATTGATTTGAGGATTAATTGATTTTTCTACAGAATTCTTGAATAGAGTCACGGTAGATTTTTCTACAGTAATATTTCGTATCAAATGCGCCATCTTGTGGAGAAAATAGATAATCAACCGAAAAGATTTCTCTTATGTACATACAAAATTACAGATTTCTGTAATTATGGTTGATCTTTCGCCGTATAGATGCCTCTGAGGCTACGAAATGAGTTTCTCTCGTTATGCATTCTCCTAATAGATGTCCCTATAACCCCCATTTGGTGAAATTTATTTTATTTAGACGAAGAAGTATTAATGAAGGATATATGAACCTGGAATAAATATATTAAATTCATTGAATGGATTTTTTGAAGGTATATTATGTACTAAATGTAGAGTAATACTTTTTTTCCTCCGCATATAAATTAATTTGGTGTACCTACCGGGTACCTATACAGTATTGATAAGAAATATAAACATCAGATTCAACGTCAATAAATAATCAAGTTCATTACATTAAGCTATTATTTCTCTTCTTTTGGAGCACTCGTACCAGAGCTTTATCATATTGCCAAATGTCCGTAATTTTCAAATTAAGTGCAGAAAACGGTTTCAAACAAATTCATTTGACACACTTATGAATAATCCGTAATCCAATTCGACTCTGTCAATCCGAACATCCATAATCACAGTCATAATCATGAAAATTTTCGAGAGAAGGAACTTAGGGACTTGAAATTTGCAGAATAGGTTTGAGGCCTGCATACATCGGTGAATGGGGAGAATCCGCTCAATGGTTTTGGAGATATACCCATTTCAAATTTTATTTTCCCAGAATTTTCAAATCTTTAAGTCAGATCAAATTGAGCCTCCAAGGTCTATGTAATGTTTCAATAGATTCATTGCATTAGACGCGAAAAAATGTTTTTGAAAATAGAATCATTATATCGGTAACCAGGGAAACTTATTATTATAATTCCATGAAAATATAATTTGTATCTAAATAAGGGCAACATGTCATTTCATTCATGTCATGAATTACTCGAAATATCGCAACTATAGGTAGGTATAGCTTCTTCATTGTAACAGAAAATATATTTTCTGGAAACTACATGATGGTACCTATCTAATGTTTGGTGTTCTTTATGAAGAATAGGGAAAAGTTTACAGTTCATACTTCTCAGCATCACTATCCAACACGATCTATCAACCTACATTTTCCATTGCATAGATTAGCAATTACTGAGAAACATCCATCTTATATGTGTATTAAACTGTTTAACTCTCTTCCATATAATGTGAAAGTGTTGACGAACTTGAATACCTTCAAGAAATCATTGAAAACTCTCCTCATTAAGATCGAACCATATTCCTTAGAAGAGTTTTTTCATGCAGTGAGAATCTTGTAGTTTTTGGCGCTCTAGTTCCTCGGAACTGAGTGCTTATCAATTTGCCCAAATGTCTGTAATTTTCGAATTTTTCGATGAAAATGGTCTTAAACGATTTGGTTCGACTCACTGATCAAGAATCCGTGGTCGAAATTCATTCTGTCCGGCCGTCCGGCCGGCCGGTCCGGCCGGCCGGTCCGGCCGTAGGCACGATAACTCTCGAACGGAATGAGCTAGACAGTTGAAATTTTCAGAGTATGTTTGGGGGATAAATATCTCGGCTAAGTTCGTTATTGGGCAAAATCGGACAGATGGTTTCGGAGTAACAAAAAAAAATTTTTTTTTTCACAGAACAAATTCCAAATTAAATTTTTTTCAATAAGCAGTTTTACCATAAGAATCCATTCATATCATTTTTAACTCTAACAAACTAATACTTTCGGAGATATGATTTTTCAAAATTTCAATGATAGAATTATTCTGTGGCTATTCTATGAATTGTTATAATGTCAACTTTGACGTTGTCTCATTGTAATTCATTCCAGTAATGGTATCAATATGAGAATAAGAATATTATCATACTTTTGTTGGTTGATATTTACATGCCGATGGTCAATCCATATGATGATGGGAATGGTAATGGTAAGTTAATAATATTGAGTTCAGAATATCTCCACTAAAAACAAAACTGGAATTGAGGAATAAATATCTCGGATGAGTTCGTTGTTGGGTATAATTCGTCTATTGGTTTTGGATTGATAATTTTTGGCACTCTTGTTGAATTTAAATTCTTCTTTGATGTTTGAATTCAATTTCTGCTAAGATGAAGTTCTAAATTTCAATAATGAATCGTACTTCTGTTTTCACAGAATGCTATAATTATTCTATCTAAGCTTTATTATATGATCTGTGTTCATACTCGTACATTTCATCCTGTTCTATAAGAGAGAGTCAAATTCATTTCAGCTATTTTAATTTGGTTTCTTCCATGGTGCAGTTCTCAGATTGCTCATTTAATCTTGACAAATAAACTATTATTTGAATTGAATTTCCTTTATGATGCAGTTCTATCATAAGAATACATTGATATAATTCTCAACTCTGAGAAACCAATACTTTCGGAGATATAATTTGTCTGTTTGAACTAGAGCGCCAGAAAGCTCCTGTCCACAGGGCTTGAACCCATTTTTTGTGTAAATATTGTATTTGAGTTAAGTTTGGACGTGATTTCATTTGCATCTTTGTAATTTTTTTATGGAGATTTCTTGAACTAAAGTATATTATTATTATTATTATTATTATATCTAAGCAAGCGATTTATTCGTTGCTATGAATTTGATATGCTGTAAAAATCGGTGAAATAATCCGTGAGTGTTAAAAGTATGGAATAATGGATTTATTCTCTCTCCTTCAGGAATATTGAAAACTGGTTATTTATTTTTTAAAGAAAATTTTCTCGTAATTCTTATTTTTCTACCATTTTCCGTTATCAAGCATCGATATTTTTTGGCGCTCTTGTTCCTCGGAGCAGAGTGCCCAAATGTCTGTAATTTTCGAATTTTTCCCGGAAAATGGTCTTGAACGATTTGATTAGACTCACTGATCAAGAATCCGTGGGCGAAATCGATTCTGTCGTTAACATGATAACTCACGAAAGGAATGAGCTAGACAGTTGAAATTTTCAGAGTAGGTTTGAGGGATAAATATCTCGGTTGAGTTCGTTATTGGGCAAAATCGGTCAAATAGTTTCGGAGCAACGAAAAAAAAATTTTTTTTTACATTACAACTTTTGAATTCAAATGTTCTCAAGATGCAGTTTCATCATAAGAATCCATTGTTATCATTTTCAACTCTAACAAGCTAATACTGATACTAATCGGAGATATGATGTTTCAAAATTTCAATAATACATCGTAAGTTCTATGTATTCACAGAATATGAACACAGAATCTGTCTGTGTTCACTGTTCATAAATGTCAGTTTTTCTAGCTATTAGAGATTGTCAATTCGTAGTTTGAAAATATTTTCTGTTGGAAAACAAGTAACCGATTCTTGAATTTGTGAATATATACAAGACAGTTTTGAGACCGAAAATAATATTGACTGATTGAATAATTTATGTAGAAATATTGGGGATGATGTTTCAAAAGATTAAGAATTGGATCATTTGAATGATGTAGTTTATGAAGGCAATAGGAAAGGAGAACATAATGGAATCATCAAAAGAAATTACTGTTCGTTGACCACTGAGGTTAATATTAAGTTTTACTTCCTTAAGTAGTGAGACATGTTCCTATATACAGTATTTTCATGTTGCTAGCAAAAAAATAGTGAAATATGGATCTACATTTTTTCTTGAGTTATGGTTCATAATACAGAAAAGAATTTGTTCGTGATATGAACTATTAAATTTTAAATTATGAAAACAGGATAGTATTTTATTAATATATTTTGAACTATTAAAATAATTTGTTCGTAATCCACTACCTACTCAAATATCAGAAATAAATGGACAATCTGCTATGATTGTCTCCAGCCTTGCTCTAGACATTTCGATGATACTTTCCTTAGGTATTTCGAGTTGTGAAAACTATGCACCGAGTGTAAGTTGCAACAACCCATTCCACGAGGTTGAATCATTGCAGATTGCTCATTTAATCTTGATAAATAAATTTAATGACAATTTTTGAAGCATTGTAGATTGTTTTTTTTAAACATAATTTTTGAAGCATTTTTTTTAAACGACACTTTTTTTAAATTTAATTTCTTTCATGATGCAGTTCTATCATAGAAATCCATTGATATAATTCCCAACTCTGAGAAATCAATACTTTCGGATATATAATTTTTCTGTTTGAACAAGAGCGCCAAAAAGCTCCTGTCCACAGGGATTGACCCAATTTTTTTTTATTGCAAGGCCCTTCTTGACATGGATAGACCATAGAATTCATAATTCAGTAATACTCATGTAACTCCATTTTGGTCAATAATTCTCGAGATATTATTAATTTTTTAAAGTTGGGGAGCATGTGAAAATTTTGAAATTGAGTTTTCATCAAATAAACATCATTTATACTTTCGTAATCGTTTGGCAATTTATTATAGAGTTCTATACCTGTGAAAGATGGTGAAAATGTATATTTAGCAGTATTATGTCATGTACAGTATATTATTATTTATTATGTGTCATATCGTATTTGTGGAAATAGAAACACTTATTTTGCGAATATATTTAGACGTATATATAGGAGACACTGTAAAATGTATATAGGTACGGGGGAATATCAAAATACTACTAAAAATAAGTCGAATATTTTTTTCTGGGCCCTAAATGCACGTTATAGCTTAAATGTCTGTAAACCATACTATAGTAAATCCCTACCAGAACATCAGCTGGAAGTGCACTCTTGGGACGCAATATAGGCGATCGCAAACAACAGTTTGCCACTGCTTGTGAACTAGAGGAATTGGGATAAATAATAACTCGTACGTACTAAATTAACGTAAATATTTTTATTTCTAGCTTGTTTCACGAATTTCACGTTTGTATTAGTGATTGAGAGTAAAAAGTCAAACTGGTATTACTTAGTAGGTACCTGAATGTTCAACCAGAGCGAAACAAAACGCTTTCTTTCATTATTTAAAAAAAAGAGACGGCTGCGAAACGGAAGACTGCTTCGCATGGAAAGCCTATATCGAAAATTATGAATGTGTGCAGCTTGCTTCTAACCTGTAGGTATTTCTTATTAATCTTTCGAACCAATTTTTGTCATTAAATTAAAAAATTCTGTTATGATACCGAATGTGTCTTATTGCTGATATGCTAGATCTTTAGTTTTACTCTTACGAGACAAAATTCTGCCAGATGAAATTATTGTAATTTTCAAGATTATTGCTTCTTAGTAATTCAATTCAAGTTATGAAATTATCAACAAAATCATACGTGTGAAGGCTTTTTTCAATTTGCAATTTTCAGGATATATTGCACATCCGAATGGAAGGGTAAAGTTCGTTTTTGGGCATAATCGGTCTAACGGTTTCGGAGTTAAAACCCACCTGGAATATAATTTCCTCGATAACTCAAAAAAAAAATTGGTTCAAGCCGCGTGGACAGGGGCTTTCTGGCGCTCTTGTTCAAACAGACAAATTATATCTTCGAAAGTATTGGTTTCTCAGAGTTGAGAATTATATCAATAAGAATACATTGATATAATGATGATAGAACTGCATCATAGAGGATTCAAATAATAGTTCATTTATCAAGAATAAATGAGCAATCTGAGAATGAGAACTGCACCATGGAAGAAATCAAATTAAAATAGCGGAAATCAATTTGACTCTCTCTTATAGAACAGGATGACATGTACGAACGAGTATGAACACAGATCATATAATAAATCATAGATAGAATAATTATAGCATTCTGTGAAAACATAGAAGTATGATTCATTATTGAAATTTCGAAAAATCATATCTCCAAAAGTATTAGCTTGTTGGAGTTGAAAATGATATCAATGGATTTTTATGGTGAAACTGCATTTTAAAAAAAATTGTTTTATTATTTTGAAATTTGTAAGTTGACAAAAATGTTTTTTGTCGATACTCCGAAACCATCTAGCCTATTTTGCCCAATAGCGAACCTAACCGAGATATTTATCTCCCAAACCTACTCTGAAAATTTCAACTAGTAGAGTTCACAAGGCATGAAAAGAGCTCTAAAACAGATTTTCGTGGGACCTTCATTGCTAAAATGTATAGACCTCTGGGTATCATTCTCCATACCCTTACAATGCAAATTCAACTGGTCGTCAAAAAATCGTCGTGTGCAGGAAGGGGTGGGGGGCATTTTTCCAAAAATTGACAAAATATTTTTTTCTGTTCATGGTCATCTATATTAGGTGAATATCACTCCCACAAATTTTTGTTGAAATATACGATTCAGAAATATTTTTTATTAATTGTCAAAAAAGGCGGATACAATGCTCTTAAATGGAATTCCTTAAGATATAACCGCTTGCCCTGAACACCCATATTAACTATTATGTTCCGCTCGGTTTTACTCGAGATCTGTTAGGATTATCGAAAAAATGCTTTATATGAAAGGTCTCCTCCGAAAACCAAAGATTCAGATGATTCTTTCAAAATTGCAATAGCCAGAACAGTTTCCTCACAAAATAAGAAATTGTGTTATTAACTCCCATTAACCGAAAACGCACCTGGAGATGCTAGTAAGGCGCAATTTGTTGCGTTAGTCCATGTTAGTGGCGACCTTATGGATTTGAGCTTTGATCTATGCACATAAGGTTCGTTATATCTATCCGACCAACTTTACAGTACTATTCCTGCGTGTATTCAGAACGCACATTTTGAAGATATTGTTTAAATTCCTTAATTTTTTATATGAATGAGAATATTTACATATAATTCATAGATAGTTGATTTAATTTTGTTAATTCGTAAATAAATATGCAAATATGCGAGTTCAAACTTATATTCATCACTTCATAAATTAATTTTGTGACGTAATATTAACACATTTTTGAAATCATCGCTCATTCTCATTAGTAGTTTCAAGATTTCCTGAATCATAGACCAAAAATCTGGAAAAGAATTAAGAAGTTAGTTGGTATATCTATGATACTAACGGTGGGTTTGACAGCTCTTAATTGCCGAATTAGTGCGATTCTATGTCGATTTTCAGTTCATTTTTGATGCAACCATCGAATTAAATCCACAATTAAGCTAATCGAAGCTTTGTCAGGGTCTAAATATTTCCTACATGTCATGATTCATCTAATTCAACTATCACTATCAGATGAAGAATCATCAAGGGAAGGAAGATTTGAAAAATTTGAAGTACTAGTATTTGCACATGTTTTTTGGGCCATACATTTGCAGGAGCCAATACACGGAATTTGTTTTCTTTTACAGGAACACATTGATCCTGTGCAATCTGAAATGAGAATTTCCATTTCATAAAGAATATTTACGGATCTGATATTCGATATAATATTTACCTTTCCTACAACTGCAGTTGCTAAGGATAGATGTTTCCTTAGGTAGGATTGGCATCGTCGTTAATTTTGGCAGAAGTTTTCCATTTTCTACATACCACCCACTAAATATTGGATCCGGTAAAGATGGTCATGGTACATTACCATTGATCCAAATATTTGTTTGGTAATGGACTCGAAGGCTGTGTTGTCTCAAACTATCCAATGTTGGAGGTAATTTACTTATGGATCTTGAAGAAGCTATAATATTCCCCTGAGCCTGTTGATACATTTCACATTTTCGTTTGTCGTATACAGACAGATTACAAATTCAGCAATATCATTGAATACTTTCAAACATGGCACCGGAAGTACATGATGAATTCAAAAATAGGAATTTTGTCATTAAATGTTTTATTGGGAATTTTAACCAACTTTCTGTAGATCAGGCGCTAGAGCATATCAACAGAAACTCCAAAGCTGCAGGAGGAATAGTGGGATTAACTAAAAATAGTACTAGAATGGATGAATGGTTCTTGAGTTACAACATTATTGGTATGAAGTTAGTCACATTTCGCTCATCTTTGCATCTTCATTCGGTCAATATGTCGAAGAAGGTAAAAAAGAATGAAAATTGATGAAGATTCTGTGCAGATACTGCAGAGTGAACTTTCAAGATTTTGAGAATTTGAGAGAAGAAGTATTCAATGATATTGTTGAATTTGTAATCCATCTGTACACGACAAACGAAAATGTGAAATGTATCAACAGGCTCAGGGAATACTATAGCTTCTTCAAGATCCATAAGTAAATTACCTCCAAAATTGGATAGTTTGAGACAACACAGCCTTCGAGTCCATTACCAAACAAAAATTTGGATCAATAGTAATGTACCAAGACCATCTTTACCGGATCCTATATTTAGTTTGTGGTATGTAGAAAATGGAAAACTTCTGACAAAATTAACGACGATGCCAATCCTACCTAAGGAAACATCTATCCTTAGCAACTGCAGTTGTAGGAAAGGTAAATATTATATCGAATATCAGTTCCGTAAATAATCTTTATGAAATGGAAATTCTCATTTCAGATGGCACAGGATCAATGAGTTCCTGTAAAAGAAAACAAATTCCGTGTATTGGCTCCTGCAAATGTATGGCCCAAAAAACATGTGCAAATACGAGTAGGTACTTAAAATTTTTCAAATTTTCCTTCCCTTGATGATTCTTCATCTGATAGTGATAGTTGAATTAGATGAATCATGACATGTAAAAAATTTTTAGACCCTAAATATCATAGATACCAACTATATACCTTCTTAATTATTTTCCAGATTTTTGGTCTAGGATTCAGGAAATCTTGTTACTACTAATGAGAATGAGCGATGATTTCAAAAATGTGTTAATATTACGTCATAAAATTGATTTATGAAGTAATGAATATAAGTTTGTACTCGCATAATAATAATAATAATATTTATTGACGGACAAAAGATCCATTTTTCTTACAGTACAGAGATAAGTCTCCAATAAAATATTTTACATAAATAAATACTTAAAACCTTAACACAGACAACAAGACTCTTACGGATAACAAACCGAAACAACCCGAGGCAACTGCCCGAGGAACCTTTTTTCTGTGCAAAAGAAATCCAATTCAGGAAATTTGTTGGCTAACGACATAGTTCTAGGGAAAAATGTACCTTTACTATAGTTTGTACGATAAAATGGTACATGAAAAGGCTGATGGCTACGAGTTCTGACCTGAGGAACACTCAGAGTCACTCTACTAGTTAGCTGAGGATAATCGACTATTGAGTTGAAAATCTTAAAAAGGCAATGTAGATCATGGTGAGCCCTGCGAGTCTCCAATGGAAGTAGACCTACATCGCGATAAAGGTCCAGATAGGTGCGCTCATTATTAAAGAATTTAAAATTAATATGACGAAGAAACTTCCTCTGTACTCTCTCGATTCTTGCAGAATGCACCTCATAATATGGACTCCACACAGAGGATGCATACTCGAGATGAGATCTAACCAGACTACAAAACAGAATTCTAAGCGTACGGATGGAATGAAAATCTTGAGTATTCCTCTTCAAGAACCCGAGCATTCTAAGAGCTTTGTTTACAATTGAGTTGATGTGCTCAGCATAGGACAGCTCAGGGACAAGTACGATACCGAGGTCCTTTATTGTCTCGCATGTTACAAGAATCTCGTCCTTAATGACATAATTATAACAGGTTTTCACTCGTTTTCGGGAGAAAATCATGAGTCCGCACTTAGATGCATTCAGCTCCATCCCCCCAGACTCGCACCACCCCACAAATCTATCAAGGTCTCGCTGGAGATCCAGACAGTCAGCTGGTCCTGAAATGATCTTAAATGCCTTCAGATCATCCGCAAATAAATGTATGCGGCAAGAAGTGAAACAAGATGCCACATCATTAATGTAAAGATTGAAAATCAGCGGCGCTAGATGCGATCCCTGCGGAACCCCAGAGGTCACAAGTATCTCACGAGATATAAAGTTATTAACCTTGACCCTCTGGATACGGCCCACCATGTTACTCTGAATCCACTCAAGCATTGGACCAGAAATTTGCATATTTATTTACGAATTAACAAAATTAAATCAACTATCTATGAATTATATGTAAATATTCTCATTCATATAAAAAATTAAGGAATTTAAACAATATCTTCAAAATGTGCGTTCTGAATACACGCAGGAATAGTACTGTAAAGTTGGTCGGATAGATATAACGAACCTTATGTGCATAGATCAAAGCTCAAATCCATAAGGTCGCCACTAACATGGACTAACGCTACAAATTGCGCCTTACTAGCGTCTCCAGGTTCGGTTTCTATTAATGGGAGTTAATAACACAATTTCTTATTTTGTGAGGAAACTGTTCTGCCTATTGTAATTTTGAAAGAAGCATCTGAATCGTTGGTTTTCGGAGCAGACCTTTCATATAAAGCATTTTTTCGATAATCCTAACAGATCTCGAGTAAAACCGAGTGGAACATAATAGTTAATATGGATGTTCAGGGCAAGCGGTTATATCTTAAGGAATTCCATTTAAGAGCATTGTATCCGACTATTTTGACAATTAATAAAAAATATTTCTGAATCGTATATTTCAATAGAAATTTGTGTGAGTGATAGTCACCTAATATAGATGACCATAAACAGAAAAAAAAAATTTGTCAATTTTTGGAAAAATGCCCCCCACCCCTTCCTGCACACGACGATTTTTTGACGACCAGTTGAATTTGCATTGTAAGGGTATGGAGAATGATACCCAGTGGTCTATACATTTTAGCAATGAAGGTCCCACGGGGTGACACGATAGAGCCCGGTTTGAACTCTACTATAGCTCATTTCAATCCTCTAACTCCTTTCGTTCGAGAGTTATCGTGTTAACGGATGGACGGCCGGACGGCCAGACAGAATCGATTTCGACCACGGAGTTTTGATCAGTGATTCGAACCCAATTGTTTGAGACCATTTTCAGCCAAAAATTCGAAAATTACAGACATTTGGGCAAATTGATAAGCACTCTGTTCCGAGGAACAGGAGCCCAAAAAATTGGTTCAAGCACTGACGTGTCAGTCAGGAGCTTTTGCGCGTATGTTCTATTGTCCATTCTCCTGTATTAGACACTCTTAATCGAAATTACCATGGTGAATTCTATTGTCCGTCCTCCTGATTTGGCCATTCTTTAATTTACGATGGTAAATTCTATATAAGGAGAACGGACAATAGAATTCACCATGGTAAATTCGATTAAGAGTGTCCATACAGGAGAAAGGACAATAGAACATACGCGCACAAGCTACTGACTTCACGTCAGTGCTTGAACCAATTTTTTAGTAGGTATAGTTTGTATCGCTTGATTGATTTGAATATTTCAAACACTTCAATATATTATAGTGCATGTTTCATTTTAGCCAGCCGAAGAGGATTTGACTCTCTAGACACCACTTTAGACCTGATTACACCGTCTAACTAAGCTACCTCCTAACCAGGGGGAAATATGATTTTCACTCTTTTCACTTTTTAATCATGTATTTTTCATAGGTTTGTATGCCCAACACTGATATTTTATTCCATATATAGTTGTAGCATTGCCTTTGAAATCCGAATAGAACAGCTTATACTTTTGAAAACAGTTATGTTATAATTGATAGCAAGTTATGTTATAATTGATAGCAAGTTAAACCTGTTATATTCTGACTCTTCTGCACTTTTACACACTTCTCCTCTTTGCAGAGTGGTAACTGAACAAAGATCGATAGATCGTTCACAGATAATTAGTCTAAAAATCACTGGGGGGGGTTCTGAAATAGCAATTTCGATATGGTGTAGTGGTCCCGTTGAATGTCTTGTTTGCAAACATGTACTTCTAGTTAGGCATGTTTGTTGTTCTTATAAACTACTCCACTGATTACTATGTATGATTAGCATCCGATACCGCCCATCATTCTATTAAAGGATGTTTAGATTTACATTTACCATATCACACTACAAACTACATGAATACAAACCGTATCTCAATTAGTCAATTGTAGCTGCCATTTTCATAACGACTGCAGCAACCCCAACGTCATTTGCGATTGCCTATTAGGCAAATCGGAGTCTGATATAGTCTCCGAAACGTTACGAAATATGTAGTTGTTTTATCGTTGATGTTGTTTCGTTATTTTTTGATAGGAAACATTTTTCGATACATTGTTTCTAAAAATATCTCATGTTTCTAACGCAGAGGCTGCTCGAATCTCCAACAATATTTAACCGATCGTATTAAAACTTAAAACTTGGCAGTAGAGTTGGGTTCTAAAGGCTCTTGCAAAATTTCAGCAATTTCAGACGAATAGTTACTGATTTATAGAATTTTTTTTCATTTTCAATGATCTCTTAAAAATTTTGTACGAATACTATCCTCACGAAATTTTGCAAGGATTTTCGCGTTGGCGTCCTACAACTAATAACTATGTTTCAATTCAATAGGTTTAGTATTTTTCGAGTTAATGAGGAGAAAAAAACAACCAAATTTGTGATGGCTATAACTCTAAAACCGTTTGGCCGATTATGCTTATAAGCAAACTCAAATGTTGCGTTCTGATGCACATCTTAGCTTGAAAACTTAAAGCCGCTATCTCTTCCCGTTCTCAAGTTATCGTGACAACAAAAATATTTCTTAATAATTTTCTAGCCAGACGATTCGCACAAAATTTCACAAACGTGCTTAGGTTCATATTCTACAACTACTCACCAAGTTTCAATTCGATCGGATTTATATTGGTTGAAAAAAAAATTATTACTCGGAAACCATTGGGCCGATTCTGCCCATTAATGAACTTGTCCGTCGTATTGGGATGCCCACCTACCCTGAAAATTTCAAGTCGCTAGCTCTTTCCGTTCTCAAGTTATCGTGGCAACGGCTGGACGGCCCGTCGGCCGGACGACCGGCCGGACAGAATCAAATTTGACCTCGAATTCTTCATTGGGGAGTCGAACTAAATCGTTTGAGACCATTTTCGTCAAAAAATTCGAAAGTTACAGACATTTGGGCAAAATGATAACGCGATGTTCCCCAGAACATACGCGCGTGTTCATAAATGAAACGATTTTATTTGAGAAAACTTCCAATCAACAAACTGGATAATGAATAGAACAAAAAACAGCAAATAAATTGAAAATATTCTAAATCAAAAACAAATCAAATGGAAAATTTTTCAGTTCAGGAATTGTTCAAAATGGTATCCCTCCATTACAATACATTTTTGAGCACGTTGATATAGTTGTTGCACAGCCTTCGCTACCGTATTCGGTTGTGATTTAATAATATCACAAGCATCAATAATTCTTTGTAGCAGTTGCTACCTACTGTTTATCTGCACTGCATAGACCTCTTGTTTAAGCGCTCTCCATAAAAAATAATCCAATGGTGTCAGATCAGGGGATCGAGGAGGCCAAGCCACATGTCCAGCTCGCCCAATCCATCTGTTTTCAAAAGTGTTAGTGAAATATTCGCGCACTTCTCTTAAAAAGTTCCGTCATGTTGCAACCACAATGTTTCCATTGAAATGGTTTCTAAAAAAACAGACGAAGCTTTAATTTATTATGATTTGATATCTTAATATGAACTCTCTACTTAAATACTAGTATTCTTTTTCAGTCATAAAATTCATAATGTTAGTCTAAAATATTGCTAGACTAGTCCTGTTTTTCCAATTTGAGGTAAATTTAAAGAGGGCGGTCGTAAAGGGAGAAAAAACTATAAAATTTTAAATAATTGTATACCTATAAGTTCAAGAGATATAATTAACATTCCCTTGTTAATTAATCACCCTGTATGATGGTACCAAGCGGAAATTTAGGATTATTATTATGAATTGATTCTTTATGGTTACGATAACGAAAAAAAATCATAATGTTCACGTACAGGGTGATCCAATTTTCACGAAAAGTCTAAAATTTGAAATCATTCGGTCAATTACTTCAAGAGTTATTGAAGTGTGAAATCTTACTCATAAGATGAATATCACCCTGTATATCACAAACAAAGGCACTCAGGCGATTAAAACCTCTTGATACGAGTCCAGCGTGATGACACTAATTCATGGTATCCATTTGTCGCGTTCTTCCCGGGACACTCTGTATATTATACAACTTGTGAATTTGCCATTATCGATAATCATATGGGTGCAACGAAGCATACTAGACATATAATTTGATGAAATGTTGAATATTTAAACCGCATGATTATCGTATTTATCACGATTTCCAAGAGTTCCATCTGAAAAGCATGCTCTTGCAACGACCATGACCTGTTATTGAATGATTCTGAATATACCATATTTTTCAGGATAGATCAAACCCCGGAACTTTATTTGAACAATCAAGTGAATATTTGTTGAATATGTCGCAAGAAATCACTTCAGACTGCCAAACTTCCTTGTCGCTTTTATTCAAATGGAGAAAGCAGTTGCACTAAAGGATTACGAGACTTCAAGCTGGAAATCTTATTGCCTGGAATATAGAACAGAATGAAATTTATTCCGAGAATTCAAAACAGATCTGTAACTGTGGGGGCAGGACGATGTTTGATCGAACTGGTGACCAATGAAGAGTTGCACATCTAATAGATCCAGTGATGATCCTCATGGATGAATTCAGCTGTGAATCAATTTTTTGTGTATGAATACTGTTAAACCAGACGGGGAAACAATATTCAACTGCAGAAAACCCAAGGCTAATACCGTTATTACGCTATGCCTTTTCGAGCCTATTTGTCAGCCTGACCACAGAATATACCTTAGAAGAAGTGCAAGCTCCAAACAAATTGTATGGCAACAAAAAATAGCGCACCCTGGTGTCCGGGTGCTGTATTATTTGTTTGGCGCGATATTTGAACACTAAAATAGGCGGGAAATTTGAACGACTCTTCCATGTTTCTAGATTATTCTTTATGAATTTGAATAATTCGTATCAATTTAAATTTTACCATTCAAAGCTCATTATTTTGAATGGTAAAATTCAATTGATAACTTTCATTAAGACCATTGATTGAAAACTAATGAATACAAACACAAATTCTAATTATGCTTTATTGCAAAATTGAACATAAATTATAAGCAAAATAATTTACATATTCTTTTACAAATTAATAGTGTATCACTTAAAAATTTAAATAACAATGCTCTAACAAATTATAAATTTAAATAGATTTTCCCTAATGTATAATAGGTACTTTATAAACGAAAACCAGATATCAAGAAATACACAAATTATAAATGTTCATCGCTATCAAGTTTCGAAATTAATAATACATATAACCAATTCAAAAATGATTACAGACACAAACTGTATGTTTTATTATGAAATAAAAGATAAATAAGCAACCAAGAATTCATTGGTTATTGAATAATGTGGTAAGAAATAATTGTATTCTTTAATAATTGAATTTGAATGTGAATTGATTGAGAGTTCTTCAGAAAGTTTTTGAACATTCAAGGAGCTACATCTGAAGTAAAAAATGTATGAGGTGATGCATGCTTAACGAGTTTACTTGTTCTGCTATTAACAAAATCAGTATCATTGAAATGATCCTCACATAAATAATAAAATTTGAGCAAATGATGGAATCTTTAATCTAACAAATGTTCCTCCTTTTAGAAAGCTAAATTTCTTCCTGCAGCAATTTGAAAAACTGTTTTCCTCATCCAACAAAATATCCATTCTAGCAATCTGGATACTTACAAGAATAAACCTGTCTCGGAGTCGACATATTAATTTCAATAATTAAAGATGATTATGAAAAAAGCTTAGCTGTTCAACTAGAATGTGCTACCCCAACGTCCCCAACGTCTATGTTATTTGTTGCTTCGATTCCTCTCTTCCCTGGCAACAATTTCTGTAAAGATGTATGATGTTTAAAATGAATGTGCGTACAATTTCAGTGCAAATTTATACTTACATGAATACTTTTCTTCAAAAATCAGTAAATGCACCGAGCACTTGAAGTGTCGCCTCCATTTCTCGGCTTCCCTGGCCTGGACACGATTTCTAAACAGCTGTGAAGATGTATGATGGTTTGTAGCTTATAATGAATGTATGAATCGGCATTTTTAGTGCAAATTTATACATACATCAATAAATAATTCGGAAATCGATAAATATAGCTGGCGGTCGAATTGACAAATGAAAATTGTCAATTATCCAGTATCCTGTCAAACGAAACCACAAGAGCAAATCTTTCACACTATTTATCACCTTATTGTGCCTCTAATAAGGATTATATTTGCATCTACTTGCTGTCACAGTCGCGCCTCTGGTGTTCGGGTGCAGAACTACTAGATTGCTTCCAGATTTTGGTCATAGTTATCACTTCTTCTAGGGTATATTCTGTGAGCCTGACTATCTGCGCCTGAAATTTTGAAGAATTACGCATGCGCCATGCGCCCTGGACTATTTTATAGACTGTATCAAGCTTGAAAATAAATAGAACTTGTTCTATTTGTTCCCCCTGAATCATGGGGCTTTCAAGCCTTTTTGTCAAAATGTCATGTCTACCAACACAATATTTATCGGTCTGACTTGACGTCTTAACATAACCTAGTTTATTCTATCCTTTGAATCGCAGCCTTCGTAAAATCAATAATAAATTTATGTTTATTACTCTGAGGACGTAAACTAACTAAACTTACGAAGGCCAGATAATCCGTGATTGCTATCTCCGAGTGATATGAAGTTTCTACCAGTAGCCTATAGTATCGCAAAGTAATTATTAATTTCGTTTTTGGAGAAATGCTTTCTGCAATTACAGTGTCTTTCTTCTGTATGTGAATTTGCACTCTATGTAGTAGCTTATTAAACGTTTCTTCAGACATTCTTAAAACACTATGGTATTGTTTTAAACATTTACGAACAAAACAAGAACTTGAGGTAAATATGTCCATTCCTTCAATGTTTGCAGCTCTGAAATTACTGCCTGAAACGAGCGCGAAAAAATCGCGGTGTAATAGTGCCACTCATTTGGGGTGAAGTTCAACCAACAAAAAGCCATGAAAATAGGCGCAAATATAGACATGAAAAAGGCATAGTGTAATAAGGGTCTAAGGCTGCCGTACGAATAGTAGGTGCATCAGCACCCGAGTCAGCACCTCATGAAGTACCAGCATTATGAGGTGTATAATCGGTAAAATGAACAATTTGGCCTACTGTATAATCTGTAATACACTATTTATTTGTTTATAAACTATGTATCCTTTGATTAATGAACATTTCAAATATTTTCCTGTACGCCACTGTTTGAATGCAAGGAGATGACGAGATAACCGCCTGTCATCCATCATAGTTTCGAGAAGGGACGCTCCTTTACAAGCCGGACAGCCGCCTTGATTTTAGCCTTGTTTCAGATAATGAAGCTGAAAAACGGATAAAAAATCGGATATTTAGTCAGAATTGATGAGGCGACGCCAATTAAAATGTCGATGCGGCATCTATCAGATCGAAAAATTGTCCAGACATCATTCGCATGTTCCTTCTTTTTTCTTTGACTCGTGATCGATCTTTTCGGTGATATGCAGGTATTCGTTCAGATACTGCGGAAATATATCTATCACGTGATGAATAGATGGGGGCGAACGTGCGTAAACTCACTAGACATTTCAGCAGAGAATGTACACTGTACCTATCTACAGTGTTGTCGAAAATCATCAACAGGTTCATTTTTATTCGCACATTTCAAATTAACTAAAGTATATGTCACTGCTGGTATCAGCAGAGTCCGTTCCATCTATCGATTACAAACACTTGAACAGCGGAGAATTTCAACGGATCTTATATTTGCATACAAGGTCATAACGAATTATTATGATCGCCCTGAGTTGGTGTCCTTGATTTTTTATCATGTTCCCATGAGGTGTACTAAAGGGTTTTCCAATAAGAGGTGTTATTTTGAATAGCCTGCTATTTCAGTAGATGTGACTTTTGAAGCTGTCATTTTTTGACATTTGACAAGTTGAAACTACGCCATTAATAAACATGGAACGATGCACGCTTCAAGAACGCATTGAAATTATTAAAATTCACTATAAAATTGGGGAAAATTTGGCAGAGACGGTTCGTAAAACTCGAACATTTTTGAGTCGTCGTTGAGCACCTTGTCGGACCGCAATTTAGAAATTGGTGGAAAAATTCGAGCTGTTGGGACAAGTTAGTTATGTGAAGAATTTAACCTGTGCACGTCGCTCAAGAACAGCCGAGAATATTGCTGCTGTAGCCGAAAGTGTTGAATAAAACCCAGGTTTGTCCATTCCTCGTCGTTCTTTGGAATTAGGCATTCCACAAACGTCATTACACCGTATGTTGCATAAAGATTTGGGTCTTAAGGCTTATAAAGTTCACTTAACACAAGAACTCAAGCCGGCCGATCATCAACAATGTCGTGTCTTTGCTGATTGGGTCGTTGAAATGCATGAAAATGATCCGGAATTCCATCGAAAAATCATCTTGAGTGATGAGGCCCATTTCCACATCGGTGGCTTCGTCAACAAGCAAAATTGTCGCATCTGGGGCTCGGAAAACCCAAGAGTTATTGTTGAAAATCCTCTCTATCCTCAACGTGTGACTGTTTGGTGCGGTTTTTGGTCCGGCAGAGTCATTGGACCTTACTTTTTCAAAAATGAGACTGGCGCTACGTGCCACACAAGCAACGAAACCATTGATCTTTTGCGGGAAAAGTTTCCGGACCGTGTTATCTCTCGAAGAGGTGATCACAATTGGTCACAGAGATCTTGTAATTTAACACCTTGCGACTTCTTCCTTTGGGGCCACGTGAAAGAGAAGGTCTACGCCAATAGCCCAGCGTCGATTCAAGACCTCAAAGATGGAATTCATGAGGCTATCGAAGGCATAGGGCAGTCACTTTGCGATTTGGTTATGGAAAATTTCATTAAAATGATATGGTCCTGTAAGCGTGGTCGTGGTGGTCATTTGCCTGATGTTATTTTCCACTATTAACGGCATAGCTTCTTCTTTATAATGAAATAAACATCCGATCATTTATATTGAAAAATGGCATTTTTCTTTGAATGTCAAAAAAACAACTCTTATTGGAAAACCCTTTAGAAATAGACAGTTACTTGCCACTTCGAGATTCAGAACAAACATTGGCAAAAACTCTACCATTGTGAGAATTCTTGACTTATTCAATGAGTATTGTATTAGTTTGGAACCATTTTCTATATCTTTGTTTTCATTCAATCAGAGGATCAGAAGAATTTTTCAGTTACCTATGATTTTTCCTCTTCATTGTCTGATAGTTGTTAATAATATTATATGAGCCTTATCTGTACATAATTGTTATTTTATAGTTTAAATAATCTGTGGATGTTATTTTTGAAATTTGTCCTGTTAATATCCCTAAATTTGAATAAATAAAATAGAAATGTTCTAGGGAGCAACGTGGTATCATTTTGCCCAATGTCTGTAATTTTCGAATTTTTTGCTGAAATTGGTCTCAAACGATTCGGTTCTCCCAAATGAATTCTAGGTTAAAATCGATTCTTTCCGTCCCATCGGCCGTCCTTTGGCACGATAGCTTTCGAACTTTCAAAACTTTTTAAAAAATTTCTGGGTAGATTGCATATCCGAATGCGGCTATTAAGTTCGATATTTGGGAATAATCAGCCAAACCGTTTCGGAGTTATATCCATCAGAAATATTGTTTCCTCAATAACTCAAAAAATGTATATCGCATTGAATTGAAACTTGGTAATTAGTAGTAGAATACCAGAGAGCAAAATGTTTGCAGAATTTCGTGAAGATCGTATTGTCATTGTGACATATTTCGAATTTCAGAACAACTGTCAACAAAAAATAATTCTGAAGATTTTCGCTTGGTGACTGTTGAAGAAGTCTAATTTAGTATAAGAAACGTTAGAAAATACTTGATTTATCGTTGATGCTGATAAGTTAGTCGTTATTAGGCAATATTGTTCTATATATTGCTTCTGACAAATATCAAGCGATTTTAACGCAGAAGCAATTTTCGAAATAATATTTTTTTTATTTTATTGATATTATTCCCAGATTTTGGGACAGAAAACCAATTAAGGTAATAAGTAATCATTAAGAGATACGGTGGGAGGTATATTCATTATTGAATGGATTCTTTCTGTGTTTTCTCTCCCAAACTCTGAAACATATCTATACAACATTTATAGACAAGAGATTTGTCATAAACAATCAATCGAACAATATTGCCAAACAAACAATAACGAAACCACATCAACGATGAAACAACTATATCGTAACGTTTCGGAGTCTTTATCAGACTCCTTGGTTAGACACTTAACGAAAATCTTCAGAATTATTTTTTGTTGATTGCTATTCTGAAACTCGAGAATTGAATAGCGATCAACAAATAATTATTCTGAAGATTTTTGAAGATTGTGTAGTGTATTCATTTATAGATATTTTTCAGAGTTTGGTAGAGAAAACCCAGAAAGAAACCAATTAATAATGAATATGTCCTCCTGTATCCTTTAATGATTACCTAATTAAGGTAATGTCTGTAATTTCCAATTTTGAGCTGAAAATTATGACTTAGATACTGATGTAGAATCCATATAGTTGATCAAATTCAGTTCTTCCGTCCGTTCGTAAACTCGATAACTTCGAAGAGAGGAAATTTGCAGGACAGGTTCGATGCTAAAATGCGGTGGTCGAGTTTGCAAATGGGCAAATCCGGCCAATAGTATTCCTACGTGAAATTTGATTTTCCCAATATTTACAAAACTACTGATCGAGAGAAGTTGAAATTTGGCATTTAGGTCCAGAATATGGACTTCAATGTTCAAATTCATGAGAATCATATCACTAAAAGCGAAATAAATTTATAGTCAGGATTCGCTGAAACTTTTTGTGCACGTTAAGGCAACGAGCTATCCGAAAAATCAACTATACATCATCACTTATCTTCACTTAACAGAAAATATCTTTTTTCTCTAAACGACTTAACATAACTTTCGGAATGATGATATCTTAGTGAACTATTCATTCGTTACTACATATACTGGTCCCCACAAGTTAAGGAAATTTTAAGACTGCTTCAAAAGTTTCCATTATTGTCACCAATTTCTTAAATATGAGAAATTTAAATGTTTACCCACTTATCTAACTCATTCTTTTGTCCATTTCTTTAAAAGTTTCACAGTTTCAGGTGAAAATTTATTTTCAGTATAGGTAGCGCAGAATCAGTTCATTCAAAAAATTGAAAACATGAAGTTCAGTAAAGAGTATGGCCTCCTTGAATATCAACCACAGCCCGGCAACGCCTTCGCATACTTTCGATCAGATTGTTGAAGTAGCCTTATTCGATTTCTAAACAGAGTTGCGGTAAAAGTGGTCTGAGTTCTTGCAGTGTATGTGGAGGTGGTTAATGAGAATCCAAAGCTCTTTGAAGCTGATCCTAGGCGTGTTGAATGGGTTTGAGGTCTGGTGACCGAGGAGGCAGGGCAAAATGTGGAATACCGTGGATTTCCAAAGCTTCACCGACAATTCTCGCACGATGAGGTGGCGCATTATAGTCCAAAAATAAGAAAATTGGCCCAATAGTAGCATGACACAAAGGAATAATATTGTCAATGACTTGCTCTATGTAAATTAGTGCATTCATAGTAGCCCAACAATTCTGTTTATCCATTGAAAGAAATGCCTTCCTAAACAGTAACTCTATCACCTTTGAACGGATGAACTTCATGAACAGATCTGCGATTCCTGGGCACCAGATGATGGGTCCACACCCGAATAAGCCGGCTATCCGAAAACTGTCCCTATCTCGACTCACCTGTGAACAATACAGACCTCCAGTGATCGTTCCACAGGTATGAATGTAGCCATTAATAAATCATCGGCTATCTTGGAAAGTGTAGGAACATTTTCATGCATTTTCCACCCCTCTACAATACAATTTTGCGTCCTATTTGCTCTTTATAACAGCAAATGTTCTTCAAACTCAGCTTTCCAATGTTTCGAAGGTTTTATTAATGTTTTAAAGAGACTATCGATGTCGATACATTTTTCAATAGAATTGTACAAATTGGTATCGTTTTCATGCAATGAATACCTTCCCAGTGGGAAGATCATTGAGGGTGCTCTTGGCGTATTCCTCATAACACTTTTCCAAACATTGCATAGCTAAATTTTTCATTTCTTTACCAGATTTATTATATGTACATCCACAGAAGTACATAATAATCTTCACTGCAAGAAGCACAATAAAAAACCATAAATTTCTCAAGATGTTCAAATAGAGACGAAATTTTAAAAGCATTGGGACTAAGGGGCAATACAATTTGTCCGTTAAATATTGAATTCATAATGGGATCAGTTTTTATGGTTGTGAATTTAATTTTTTTTTTAAATAATCTCAATTATTGCAAGGTCTTTGAAAAATCGTGTCCCTAGGACGATCGATGTATAATATAGACGAAATATATTGGTAATTATAGTGAAAACACTTCATATTCAATTATTTTCTGTGGGTGTTGAAAAAGGTCGAGTCGTATATAAGAACAGTTTACTGTATGTATCTGTAGAAAATAAGAAGATCCTCCAGGTAGAAATTTTCGAGCCAAAGAAACCCTTTCAATGATGTACAGGTTTATTACTCAGTAGTTTATTTTATAGACACATACACTCAATCGAGAGTAAAAAATCGATCATGAAAAAAACACATTCAAACCTAAAATATAAAAATCTGCAAGGATATATATTTATGATAAAAGATACGTTAGTATAAGAAGTTATAAGAACTTAATAAGTTGAAATAAAAATGTGAAAGCATTATTTTAAATTAAAATAAAATATTTCACACATAGTCACAAGGGTTGATACTTAGTGGAATATATTGATCTCTATGTAGACCTTTTCTAATTCTTCGAATAAAAACTTCATAAAAATGGGTTCAAGCCCTGTGGACAGAAGCTTTCTGGCGCTCTTGTTCAAACAGACAAATTATATCTCCCAAAAGTATTGGTTTCTCAGAGTTTGGAATTATATCAATGTATTCTTATGATAGAGCTGCATCATAAAGGAAATTCAATTCAAATTATAGTTTATTTATCAAGATTAAATGAGCAATCTGAGAATGAGAACTGCACCATGGAAGAAATCAAATTAAAATAGCTGAAATGAATTTGACTCTCTCTTATAGAACAGGATGACATGTTCGAGTATGAACACAGATCATATAATAAAGCTTAGATAGAATAATTATAGCATTCTGTGAAAACATAGAAGTACCATTCATTATTGAAATTTAGAAAAATCATATCTCCGAAAGTATTAGCTTGTTGGAGTTGAAAATGATATCGATGGATTTTTATGGTGAAACAGCATCTTAAATAAAAATTGAATTTGAAATATGTTACTTGAAAAATAATTTTTTTTTCTTTACTCCGAAACCATCCGGCCTATTTTGCCCAATAAATTTCAACTGTCTAGCTCATTCCGTTCGATAGTTATTGTAGAAAAAAATTTTGAAAATTTTAAAATTTTTTTTTTCTCCTTTTGCGTTAACCTGGTCAATACAAAACTTCACATGCGTATGAAGGTCATGATTCTACAATTTGATGCTAAATTTCAGATAGATCGAGTGATCGGTTTCGGAATATTCATAAAAAATGTTTTTACTAAAACCGGCCATAACTCCGAAACCGCTTGATGGATTTTACCCATTAACGAATTAGTCCAAGATATGTACGCTCCAAACCCACCTTGCAAATTTCAATCTTCTAACTCCTTTCGTTCGAGAGTTATCGTGCCTACGACCTCGGATTCTTGATCAGTGAGTCGAACCAAATCGTTTGAGACCATTTTCAGCCAAAAATTCGAAAATTACAGACATTTGGGCAAATTGATAAGCACTCAGTTCCGAGGAACTAGAGCGCCAAAAATGTGAAAAAATTATTTTAATTTAAAATAAAATATTTCACACATAGTCACAAGAGTTGATACTTTGTAGAGTATATTGATCTCTATGTAGACCTTTTCTAATTTTTCGAATAAAAGCTTCATAAAAAAAATGTATCGATACTATAAAAACTCTCGGGTTGCTCCCGATATCGCCTATAATATTTTTCAAAACGTTTCATTTCGTCTCATCTCGCTTTTCCGAGACGAGACGAGAAAAATCTCGCTCTCGTGTGAAGCCCTATATGTCCAGGTGAACAAGCGCGCCAAAAATGAACTAGTAACGACTAGAATGATCGGATTTGGGCCGATAAAAATCCTATGCGCCAACATTTAACTTGGATTGTATAAAACCAATTAATTAGTTTGAAACCTGCTTGTCGCCATGTCGCAAAAAACATGTCTGCATAAATTCCATCGAATAAAATTACATATCACTTACACGAACTAGGGTGTCGCTTTCGCGGCATGTTTAACTTTATCGGAACGTTATCAACGAAGTAATTAGGATGACGGTTTTCTTATAATCTCGTGATATGTGTTCATGTTCACGTGGCACATTTTAATTCAGTTAAAATGTCGTTAATTATCGCCAATTTGCTGCGAGGTTGTGCGGTGATACATCAAATATTATCGGACGGTCACAACCACACTTGCTTGGTAATTGGAAAAGTTACAACAATTATGATCAGGCAGATATAATACTGTGAAAAAATTGGATGAAACAATGACGTGAAGTCGGGAGTTTTTGTGCGCATGTTCCATCGGCTATTCATGCCTCATACGAAGTCGATCGAGCATAGTTTCTGAAAAATCTTGAAACTTTTTCAAGATAGCTGAAAAAAATGAAAATTACTGTTAATAATGTCTTATCCGCCTCTATTTACTTATTCGAATCTACCATCGATATATAGACCGTTGTCTCAGCTTTTATAAGATACTCGTATAATAATAATAATAAATATAATATAATATAATAATAATAATATATTTATTCTCAACAGGTTTACACCCAATTATAGAGAAAAATTAATAAGTGTGAAAAACTAAATAATCATATGCACAATAGACTCTTATACTAGTATGCAAGGAAAACACAAATAATATATCGAAATAACAAATGAAATAATAATACAATTTAGATAAATAAATAAAATATACAATACAATAAAAAACAATAAATTTAAAAAAAAAGAAAAACAGACCAACAACTCCTACCATATCCGAGGTGTGCAACAGATCCGACAAAAACAGAAAAAAAAACGAAAATTATTATACCTCAGCGTATTGTTCTAAATGGCACATATGGCAGATATGAATAGATATCGTTCCATTTTAATAACAGACTTGAGTAACGAGAGTCTATGACACCAGCATTTTCAATTCTAACATGTGTCTTCAATCTGAATTGAAATTCCTCGAATATCTAATGACATATGTCCATTAGAGAACTTGTCCATCCCATTTGGAACCTACCCTGAAAATTGGATCGGATTTTCAGATAGGTATAACTCCAAAACCGTCTGGTCGATTATGCCTATCAATCGCCACCTACCCTGAAAATTTCAAGTCGCTATATTTCTTTCCGTTCTCAAGTAATCATAGCAACGGCCGGCCGGCTGGACAGAATCAAATT
Source organism: Halyzia sedecimguttata (assembly GCA_937662695.2). Lineage (NCBI taxonomy): Eukaryota > Metazoa > Arthropoda > Insecta > Coleoptera > Coccinellidae > Halyzia > Halyzia sedecimguttata. The sequence continues at coordinate 48,773,785 of OW569415.2, forward strand.
TTTAACCTTGAATTCTTCATCAGTGAGTCGAACCTAATCGTTTGAGACCATTTTCATCAAAAATTCCAACATCACAGACATTTGGTAGCATGATAGCACGCTGTTCCCCAGAACATGCGCGCAAAAAAGAAGTACATTAATCAACGGCCCAACGGTTTCCGAGTGATAATTTTGTCAACAACCAATTCAGATCCGATCGAATTGAAACTTGGTAGCTGTAGTTGTATAATACTGACACAAAGACGATTGTGAAAATTTGCGAGAGTGGTAACAGTAGAAAATTTTAAAAAATTATTAAAAAATATTATCTGTCACGATAACCTGAGAACGAAAAGAGTATGTGACTTGCAATTTTAAGGGTAAGTTGAGCATCTGAATGCGACATCTGAGTTTGTTAATAGGCAACGGTTTTGGGGTTACATATAACTCGAACAAATACGAATTAAATTCAATTCAAACATGGTAATTAGTTGTAGAATGCCGGTGCAAAAACTCTTGCAAAATTTTGTGAGGATCATATTTCAAAAACATTTTTAAAATTTAACATTAAAAACCGTTGAAAAAATCAGAAACAATTCATCCGACATCGCTGAAGTTTTCCGAGAGTCTTCAAAACCTAACTCTAGTGCCAAGTTCCAAGTTTGAACACAATCGGATCTATATTGTTGGAGATCTGAGCAGCCTTGTGTGAGTTCAGTTGCTGGATGGGTGACCGTTGCCTCCATAACTTTCGAACGAGAAGAGATAGGGACTTGAAATTGTCAGGTTTGGTTGTGCATCCGAATAGCCCTCGTGACGAGTTATGTTCGTTGTTGGGGATAATCGGCAAAACAGTTTCGGAATTATACCCATCTGGAATATTATTTTCTCGATAACTCAGAAAATACAGACCCGATCAAATTTAAAAATAAAAATAATTAAATTTGCAAATAATTACGAAAAATTTTTATGTATCTCACGATAACTTGAGAACGGAAAGAGATAGCGACTTGCAAATTTCAGAGAAGTTGCGCATCCAAACGCGACATATAAGTTCGTAAATTGGCATAATCGGCGAAATGGTTTTGGTGTTATGCTCATCTGAATTTTTGTTGTTATTTCCTCAATAAGTCAAAATATACCAATCTGACCCAATTAAAACTCGGTGATTATTTGTAGAATGCCGACCCACTATAGTTTTCGCGGAATTTCATGAGTATTGGTTCTTGGAGTTACTTGAGGCGAAGTTTTTTGTATTTCAATTTCAATATAATACATAAATCTTCGTATTTCAATTTCAATACCGTACATTAATGAAAGAATTAAAAATTTTGTGATGACGATTCTCCCGTTACTGAAGTCAGTTATTATTAAAATGATATGAAATATACAGTGCGCGTCAACATTATGGAACAAATTCATTTTCTCAGAAGAAAAATTTTTGGCAACAAAATCCTGAAACAGGTCAATTTTTGTTTCACTTTTACCAAATTTTTATGCACTTTTGAAGGATTTTTGTTGCACCCTGTGCCATCCCCATCAACCCTCTAAATTTGTTGAATAGAGAAAGTCAGTCATGTCATGTGGTACTATTTTGGCAAGGTCTTTGTATCTTCTTTACAGACGTGCAGAAATTTTCAAGAAAACATTTTTCTTTTTTGAAAAATAGTTAGTTCAAAGAGGTTTTTAGTATGTACACTTTGTCATGGCTCATTTACTTTGAGACGATGGTACCTGATGAAATTTGTCACCGAATGAAAGTCGACCATTACAGTTTTGTTCATGCACAACTTTCAACCTTACGAACCCTTTAATGCAGAAAAAAATGGAGTTACATTGGAAATTTATGTCGGCATTGAAGTACCACCCGGAGAATCATTGTGCATTACAAGATAAGTTAAATTAAATGTTCAAGATGACCACATCAGTAGAAACGTACTAATAACATACCTACTTAAGATCATAACTGAAGCGCAGCGTTTCACACATTCTAATTTTTCACGTGAGGGGGTTGAAGGAGGTTGAAAGTCGTGCATGAACAAAACTGTAATGGTCGACTTTCATTCGGTAACAAATTTCATCAGGTACCATCGTCTCAAAGTAAATGAGCCATGACAAAGTGTACATACTGAAAACCTCTTTGAACTAACTATTTTTCAAAGAAGAAAAATATTTTCATGAAAATTTATGCAAGCCTGTAGAGAAGATACAAAGACCTTGCCAAAAAAGTACCACAGGACCCACTTTCCCTATTAAAAAAATTTAGAGGGTTGATGGGGATGGCACTTCAAAAATGCATAAAAATTTGGCTAAAGTGAAACAAAAATTGACCTGTTTCAGGATTTTATTGCCAAATATTTTTCTTCTGAGAAAATGAATTTGTTCCATAAATTTGACGCCCACTGTATATTCATATATGTATTAAAAAATATGAGAAATCTTGCTAAATTCATTTGAGAGTGTCCAATACAGGTGAGGAGATAATAGAACATTCGAGTAACAAAAACTCCTGACTTCACGTCAGTGCTTGAACCAATTTTTTTACTGGGTTTTTATTGAGAACGGACGTTCTTGGTAAAAGTCCAAATTACCATCAACTGTGGCCCACCCTGTGTAGCAGAAGTTGATTATCATCAAAGCCTACATCAAAATCAATAATATGATTTTTTCGACAGTTCCAATAACGGCATATTTTGGTCGCGATCACAAATGAAAACTGCGCCGTTCCCATTTATGTATTATTCAAAAAATGTCGTTCGCACATAACGAAATAACAGACCCGCTGAACCGAAAAGTTAATGATTATTTCATATTTCATTCAGGGCTGGTCGACAAAAATGAACGAAAGCGACAGAAGTGATATAGTTTCATTAATGCATTATTTAATCGCAATTTCAAAAACAAATACAACAGTATATTTAACTTTAATTATAAAATGAAACGAAGCGAATTTTGCTCAACGCAATTAAACAAAATGAAAAGGTAATTTCATGCCCAGGTAATTCAAAATTTAATTACTCCAAATTCCAGGAATGCATGGGGTTTCGGCCACCTCGTGCGGGCGAGTGGAATTTTCGTGATTCCCCGGTCCCATTGACGCTGGCAGCGATTCGGGAATTCCTTCTCCTGAAAAATTTCCGGGAAAGTTGAAATTCCACTCTTCGAGATGCTGTTTGGGGATTGTGGCTCTATTTCTAGCTTTTTCCGTTTCTTTTGGCTTTCGGGATTCACCGCAATTTGTAAGTAAATATCTATCAATCTATGGAGACTTTGGTTCATTATCTAGTCAAATATGTACCTTTATATAGAAACGTGCATTGAAGAAATATTTGATACTTTCCACTTTCCTCTGTAATAGGAGGAATGCGTGAATTGTACGAATTCGATCAAAAGATAGGGTGTTTTTTAAGAGCTTGAGAACTTTGAATAATAATACAAGACAGAAACATTGTTGAATAAATTTTTTATCATTATAACACGGCCGTGAACACGATAAATCTCTCGAACGGAATGAGCTGTATAGTTGAAAGTTTCAGAGTAGGTTTGAGCAATAAATATCTCGGTTAAGTTCGTTATTGTACAAAATCAGCCGGATGGTTTCGGAGTAACGAAAAAAAATATTTTTTTTACATTAAAAATTTCGAACTCAATTTTTGTTAAAATGCAGTTTCATCATAAGAATCTTCTGATATCATCTTCAACTCTAACAAGCTAATACTTTCGGGGATATGATTTTTCAAAATTTCAATAATACGTCGTACTTCTATGTTTTCACAGAATGCGATTTCTATCTGTCTGTGTTCATACATGTCATTTTATCTACTCCTGACAGACATGTCAAATGTACTTCTGTTTTAACAAACAAAGTATGATTGAATGCAAAAAGACCAATTATGGGATATTATAATTACCCCTACCCTATATGGCCTTGGATAATCCATATGATGATGGAAATATATAATTTAGTAAGTTTATCAAATTGGGTTCAGATTATCTTCAGTGAAAACAAAACTGGAATATTGGATAAGTTTCAATTGATATAATATAATTTTCAGAGGAGATTTGAGGAATGAATATCTCGGATAAGGTCGTTATTTAATTTTAGTTTAGTTTCTTTTATTATGATGCAGTTCTATTAATGATCCATTGATATCATTCCTAACTCTGAGAAACCAATAATTTCGGAGATGAATTGTCAAAGTTAGAACAAGAACGCCAAACCTCCTGTCCATAGGACTTTCCCACTTTTTTTAATATAATTTCCGGCATGTCCGCCGAGGCTATGAGTTACATAGTCTATTTCGTCAGTCCAATTTTTCACTACTTTTTCCAATACTAATAAACTCCACTCTATTTCTAGCTTTTCTGCATTTTTTGCCTTTCGTGATCCACGTAAATATCTTTCAATCTATGGTAGCTTTGGTTTATTATCTAGTCAAATACCCTTAGAAACGTGCATCGAAGAAATGCTTGAAAGATTTCACTTTCCTCCGTAATAGGAGGAATGCGTTAATTGTACGAATTCGATCAAAATATAGTGGTTTTTTTTAAGAGCTTGAGAATTTTAAATAATAATACAAGTAAGAAATGAATTTCTGGTGCTCTTGTTCTTCTGGACAGAATGCTTATCAATTTACCCAAAAGTCTGTCATTTTCGAATTTTTGGATGAAAATGGTCTTGAACAATTTGGTTCGACTCACTGATCAAGAATCCGTTGTCAAAATCGATTCTGTCCAGCTGGTCGTTAACACGATAACTCTCGAACGGAATGAGCCAAACAGTTGAATTTTTCAGAGTCGGTTTACGAGCTAAATATCTCGGTTAAGTTCGTTATTGGGCAAAATCAGCCTAATGGTTACGGAGTAACGAAAAAACATTATTTTTCATTAAAAATTTCAAATAAAATTTTTTCTAAGATGCAATTTCACCATAAGAATTTATTGATGTCATTTTCAACTATAACAATCTAATACTTTCAGAGATATGATTTTTCAAAATTTAAATAATAAATCTATGTACTTCTACGTTTTCGCAGATTGCTGTAATTATTCTATCTATGAATATTATATGTGTATGTATGTGTTCATAGATGTGATCTTATTTTCCTTCAAGAGAAATGTCAAATTTATTCCTGGTTCGTTACTCATGATAAAATACCCCTCCACTTCTAGTAAACAATCCTAGAATTATGAGGATTATATTATGATATTATACTTTTTTGGTGCTAATATAATGCACGTGGATAATTCATATTATGATGGAAATATATATTTTAGTAAGTTGATCAAATTGGATTCAGAATATCCCCAGTAAAAACAAAACTGGATTGTTGACTAAGTTTCAATTGATATAATAAAATTTTCAGAGTAGATTTGAGTAGGTTATAAATATCTCGGATAAATTCGTTATTTAGTGGAATCGCCGGTCTGGTGGTTTTGGGTTAATAATGTTTGGCGCTCTTGTTTTTTCTTTTCAATGAGACTTTTGAATTTAATTTCTTTTGTGATGCAGTTCTATCATAAGAATCCATTGATATCATCCCCAACTCTGAGAAAGCAATACTTTCGGAGATATGATTTGTCAAAGTTTGAACAAGAGCGCCGAAGCTCCTGAGAACAGGTCTTTCCCACTCTTTTTCAAATAGATTTTGAATTATTATAGTTTTTAACAAAGTTATGGGTTCTATTTAAACTATTAACTGTTTGAATCAAACTTTGACAGCCCTAAAACAATGTTCGCATTGTTTTTTCAGCGCTGCACCGTCGAAAGCCTACTCATCTCATTGAAAGCTCTATTTCTCAAACATTAATTCAGAGAAATACCAAGAGGGCTATATTTTTAAAATAGCTAATTTCAACCTATATCGAAATATACAAAAATTTCAGTGGTGTCCCATTTAAAAATTCTTTCATACCTGGCATGATAACCAATATTCAACTCGATCGGATCTATGTAGATTTGGAAATATCGGTAGAATAAAATTTCAAATAAATAGGTATATATCCAAAACCAGCGAACCGATTTTTCCATTCACGAACTTCGTCGGTGCATTTCGCCAGAAACCTTTCCTGTAGATTTCAAATAATATGTTCGTGAACTGGAACAAAAGCCTATAGATTTTAAGATATGAGTGGCATTTTTGCGCGTATGTTCTGGGGAACATCGCGTTAGTTTTGCCCAAATGTCTGTAACTTTCAAATTTTTTGACGAAAATGGTGGCGCATCCCTATACGACGGACAAGTTCGTTAATGGGCATAATCGGCCCAGTGGTTAACGAGTAATAATTTATTTTCAACCAATATAAATCCGATCGGATTGAAACTTGGTGAGTAGTTGTAGAATGTGAACATAAGCACGTTTGTGAAATTTTGTGCGAATCGTATAGCTAGAAAATTAAAAAAAAATTATTAAAAAATATTTTTGTTGTCACGATAACTTGAAAAATGAAAGAGATAGCGGCTTGAAGTTTTCAGGCAAGGATGTGTGTGCATCAGAACGCGACATTTCAGTTTGTTTATAAGCATAATCGGCCAAATGATTTTAAAGTTATAGCCATCTGAAATTTGGTTGTTTTTTGTTCTTCATTAACTCGAAAAATACTAAACCGATTGAACTCAAACATGGTTACTAGTTGTAGAATGCCAACGCGAAAATTCTTGCAAAATTTTGTGAGGATAGTATTTGTGAAAAATCTTAAAAAAATCATTGAAAATTGAAAAAAAAAATTCTATATATCAGTAACTATTCGTTTGAAATTGCTGAAATTTTTCAAGAGCCTTAATAACCTGACTCTACTGCCAAGTTTCAAGTTTTAACACGATCAGTTGAATATTGTTGGAGATTCGAGCATTCTTGTGTGAGTTCAGTAGATGGGTGACCGTTGCCTCGATAACTTTCGAACCAAAGGAGATAGGGACTTGCAATTTCCAGGGTAGGTTGCGTATCCGAAAGGGAAAGTTGAGTTCGTTTTTGGGCATAATCGGTTAAACGGTTTCCGAGTTATACCCACCTGGGATATTATTTCCTTGATAACTCAAAAAGTAAATATTCGATCGAATTGAAGCTTGGTATTTAGTAGTAGAAAATCATCACGTGTTTAAAATTTTGTAAGAACCGTAGGTACCCCTAGAAAATTTGAAAAAAATGACGAAAAAAAAAAAGTTTAAGAACCACACCATCAGAAAATTTAAAAAAAATCACGAAAGAAAAATTGATTCAAGTACTGACGTGAAGTCAGAAGCTTTTGCGCGTATGTTCTATTGTCCATTCTTCTGTATTGGACACCCTTAATCGAATTTACTTATCGAATATTATTTCCTCGATAACTCCAAAAATAGAAATTCGATCGAATTGAAGCTTTGTAACTATTAGTAGAAAATCAACATAAAGACGTGTTTAAAATTTTTTAAGAACCCTACCCCTAGAAAATTTGAAAAAAATGAGGAAAAAAAAAATTTGTAAGAACCGTACCCCCAGAAAATTTGAAAAAAATTACGAAAAAAAAAATTGGGTCAAGCACTGACGTGAAGTCAGGAGCTTTTGCGCGTATGTTCCATTGTCCATTCTCCTGTATTGGACACCCTTAATCGAATATACCATGGTAAATTATGTAGTCTATTCTCCTGTATTGGACACTTAATTCGAATTTACCATGGTAACTTCGAATTAAGAGTGTCCAATACAGGATAATGGACAACATAATTTACCATGGTAAATTCGATTAAGGGTGTCCAATACAGAAGAATGGACAATAGAACATACGCGCAAAAGCTTCTGACTTCACGTCAGTGCTTGAACCAATTTTTTTAAATGTTCAATGGCCAATTCGATATTTTGTTTTCTTGATATAGCGGACCTCTAAGTTTCTTAAATTTCAGTTAACGGTGTTACAAATCAGACTAATATATTATATTGATCATACACGAGCGATCGCGCTAAAGCTCCTGACCCGACGTCAGTGCCTTTTTTTCAAATCAAGAACGCAGTTGTGTTGCAATTTCTACTGAGGTATGGAGATATACGATAACCCTGAGGAACCTAATTGTTGACTTATATTGAAAATGGATCATAAACTCTTCAGCTATATAAGTATAAAGGTGGGTTTATACAGTAAATAGAACAAATTAAAATAACATTAGAAACAAATTAAGATAAAATGGGAAATAAGGGAAAAATAGATTGTTTGACAAAATAATAAATGAGAATGAACCAATCAAATCGCAGCTTTTTGGACATTGACTTTTGTGTTTTGTGTAAGTTCTGTGAATTTCACTTCTCCCACATGCGCATTATCATTTTTCAAACAAAATAAAATAATATCATAAATAAAGATGAATGTTAGCCATCTTCATTGGTTACTTATATTTTATCTTATTTCGTTTATAAACGTACTCATGGAAATGTGCTTGATCAATATTATTATTTTATTTTATTCTAATTCTAAATTGTTTTATTTGTTGTATAAATAATCATCAAACATTTTTAATTGATTAGTTTGTGTTACAACAACAAAATTTCGTGCTGCCTCACAAATAATCATTTCATAAACGTGAAGCACCAAATACAAATAATCACATATCAAGAGGAATAGGACATCAATAGAACTTCAATGAAAAATTTAAGTGGGTAATATGGGTATACACAGGAAACATATCTGCAAATATCCTTGTTGAATTCGTTCACATCTTGCCCCCAATTCGTATATTATGACAGTCCTATTTACCCTAACGTATCATTACCCAGAAATATATCAAACAAACACCAGTTGGTCCTCGTAGGTTTGACAAATTGGGGACAGGACAACAAAATGTCCCGTCATCTCGAGAGAAGGGGATGGTCAACGTATTATCATCTTGAGAACAGGAAAAAACTACTTGTGAGGTACAGCTTCTGAATAGAAGAGCGAAAAAGGAGGGCGACGAATAGTTGGCAAGCTGCTGGCCGCTTAGGGATGCATGAAGATGTTAAGTTGGGGTTCACTTTTAGATACAGAGGCGAACTTGGCACATTCAGCCCCGATTTCATAATCAACACGAAAATTAAAGTAACCTCACTTTTACTAAACTTACTTTAGGCCTTCAAATTAAATTTAGTGTTGCTCGTTGTTATAATAGGCACGTCTCGTAACTTCAACTTAAGTGGAATTTAGAATTTTAAATTGATATTGGCAATACCGTACGAGTAGATTATCTATGGTTCTGTCATTTCTGTCCCTCATCATAACCTCACTCCTCAGGAGGAACCATCAATAATTATCAGTTTGTCTGATTTTGTCCAAGTTTGTTGAAGTCGATTTGAAAGATGAGAAGTAATGGGAGTAATTAAAAAAAGGAGCAGAATGCGGTGCACTTATTTTTCTAAATTTGGCTCTAGAGAAATGAGCCTCATTTTTATTTAGTCGTATATATTTCTAGATTTCAAGAAATTCAAACAATTTTTTTGTGCTTTATTACTTACCTAAATGGCGTTCAGTAAAAATTATTGAACCTATACCTAAATGGCGTTCAATAATTATTATTGAACGCAATTTTTAGGTAACTAACTAAAGTTCCAATTTTTCACATCAAAACAAATTCAATAACGTAGTTATGAATTTTTTTTCACATCAAAACAAATTCAATAACGTAGTTATGAATTTTTTCCTTACTTCATCCACACACTGTATATTAGGTATACGCTTAAATAAATATAAGTACAAACACTGAAATGTTTACAACTGTCAAATACTCACGTGACCTCTTCGTCATTGTTAATTAAATGTTGAATACATTTTAATCATTCGTAACACCTATAAGGGGGCGTCCATAAATTACGTGAGGTGTTTTTTTAAATTTTCTGTCCCTCCCTCTCCCCCTGGTGAGATGTCGTGAGATTTTATTCAATCCCCTCCCCCATCCCCCAACCTCACGTGAGATTTTTCAAAATGTGGGTTTCTTACGTAAACGCGTTAGATTGTTATTGTAAAAAGAAAAAAAATTACTTCGTACTTTTATTTACGACTAGTAAATCAATATTGCTGAGAGTCATAAGTGTAAAAAAAATTTAACAAAAGAATACTTAAATCGTGACTACTGTGATAATAAAAAAAAAAGCACGGACGTGAAGTCAGTACTCTTTGGCGCGCGTGTTCACGGTGGCTAATTTGAATTGAATGATTCAAAAATTAACAGTGCTGTATCTAAGCTGCCATCAGGATAGAGTAACAAAGTTGGAAAAGAACACAAGTGACTCTCCTTAGTCGCACAAGCTCCTAGAAGATTTGGGAGGGTCAGTATAATCCTAATCATGTTTATAGCACGCGCGCCAAAGCAGATTGACTTTTTACACTTTTTCTTTCATTGTTAAGTCAATCTGCTTTTGCGCGCGTGCTATAAACATGATTAGGATTATACTGACCCTCCCAAATCTTCTAGGAGCTTGTGCGACTAAGGATAGTCACTTGTGTTCTTTTTCAACTTTGTTACTCTATCCTGATGGCAGCTTAGATACAGCACTGTTAATTTTTGAATCATTCAATTCAAATTAGCCACCGTGAACACGCGCGCCAAAGAGTACTGACTTCACGACAGTGCTTTTTTTTTTTCAAGTTCCTTTAACAAATATAGCTATCAATACAGTTTGGCTGTTAGTTTTACCGTAGATCAGAAAAAAATTCGGATGTGGGTCCTCCGTTAGGGACGAAATTGCATCTTCTCCAAATCCGAACGCATTTTAATATAGATCTACCGAATATAGTTATTTATAAATTCGCCTCAGGGCCACCATACAGACCATTCAAATCGGAAACAACGCTATTTCCCCCAAACTGACTTGTGTCCGTGCACTGAATTGACATGAATATTCTTTTAAAACCTTACAATATCGGCTCATTACTCCCAACATAACCCAAACAACCCAAAACCATTCACTTCTCGTCTGCGCAAGCGCAGTATACTCGTGGCTGCAAGTCCTCCCAAAATTACACACCTCACAAAAAACTCCGATTCTCCAAAACTAGTGGTTCAGGAGATATCGCTTCTTGAATTCACGCATGCGCAGACCCTCACCAGGGGATTCTATAGCGGAAAAGCACCCGCCACCCCAAAACCCCAAACCTCTCTGACGAAAGCACCACCAGTTAAATCACTGATGGTCTGCTCATGCGCATAACGAAAAATGCCCGTAAGGGGTTACATCCATTTCGAAATTAGCCCCAGGGCCACGGTACGGACACTTTAACTCTGAAACAACGCTACAGCCCCCAAACTGACTTGTCCTTGCACTGAATTGCTATGAATATTCTTTTAAAACCTCATAATATCGTCTCAGCACTCCCAACATAACCCATCCAACCCAAAAACAGTCACTTCTCTTCTGCGCATGCGCAATCTACTCGCGGCTAAAAGTCCTCTCAAAATAACACACCTTACAAAAAACTCCGATTCTCCAACACTAGTGGTTCAGGAGATATCACATCTTTAATCCACGCATGCGCAGACCCTCAACAGGGGATTCTATGGAGGAATAGCATCCGCCACCCCAAAACCCTAATCCTCTCAGACGAAAACACCACCAGTTAAATCACTGATGATCTGCTCATGCGCATAACGAAAAATGCCTGTGAGCGGTAACATCAATTTCAAAATTAGCCCCAGGGCCACGGTACGGACACTTTAACTCGGAAACAACGCTACATCCCCCAAACTGACTTGTCCTTGCACTGAATTGCTATGAATATTCTTTTAAAACCTCATAATATCGACTCAGCCCTCTCAACATAACCCATCCAACCCAAAAACAGTCACTTCTCTTCTGCGCATGCGCAATCTACTCGCGGCTAAAAGTCCTCTCAAAATAACACACCTTACAAAAAACTCCGATTCTCCAACACTAGTGGTTCAGGAGATATCACATCTTTAATCCACGCATGCGCAGACCCTCAACGAGGGATTCTATAGAGGAATAGCATCCGCCACCCCAAAACCCTAATCCTCTCTGATGAAAACACCACCAGTTAAATCACTGATGGTCTGCTCATGCGCATAACGAAAAATGCCTGTAAGGGGTAACATCAATTTCAAAATTAGCCCCAGGGCCACGGTACGGACACTTTAACTCGGAAACAACGCTACATCCCCCAAACTGACTTGTCCTTGCACTGAATTGCTATGAATATTCTTTCAAAACCTCATAATATCGACTCAGCACTCCCAACATAACCCATCCAACCCAAAAATAGTCACTTCTCTTCTGCGCATGCGCAATCTACTGGCGGCTAAAAGTCCTCTCAAAATAACACACCTTACAAAAAACTCCGATTCTCCAACACTAGTGGTTCGGAAGATATCGCATCTTGAATCTACGCATGCGCAGACCCTCATCAGGGATCTGAATTCTATGGAGGAATAGCATCCGCCACCCCAAAACCCCAATCCTCTCTGACGTAAACTACAGCAGTTAAAGGACTTCTCATCTGCGCATGCGCAATTCGGAAAATGCCCGGAAAGGGCAGCATGAACCTCAAAAACATATGTTTCGGCATTAAAAGCAAAGTATTCCGCAAAATAGTAGTAATTTTTTTATTTTTTTCATGTCACGTGATCTTCACGAAATTTTGCAAAAGTGTTTGCTTTGGTCTTTTGCATCTAACTACTGAGTTTCAACTTAATCAGATCAGTATTTTTCGAGTTATCGTGAAAACAAAATTTTCAAATTTAAAAAAATTTTTTTTGCCACTTTAGGGCCGTCCGTTCAACACAAAACTTCGCAGGCATATAAAGGTCATGATTCTACAATCTGATGCCAAATTTCAAAAAGATCGAGTGATCGGTTCCAGAAATATTCATAAAAAACATTTTTATTAAAAACGGCCTTAACTCCGAAACCGCTCGGTAGATTTCGCCCGTTAAAGAACTTGTCCGAGATATTTACGCTACGAAACTACCCTGCAAATTTCAACGCTCTAAGTCGTTCCGTTCAAGAGTTATCGTGCTAACGGCCGGACCGGCCGGCCGGCCGGACCGGACGGACAGAATTGAATTTGACCTCGAATTCTTCATCAGGGAGTCGAACCCAATCGTTTGAGACCATTTTCGAAAAATAATTCGAAAAATACAGACATTGTGACGAAATGATAGCACGCTGTTCCTCGCGGAACACGCGCGCAAAAAGAATATCTACTCTAATTCAGTCCATGGAGAATCATGCGCGGTCTCAAGAGAGGCTATTGGAACCAACATGTCCAATTCGTAAATTCAGATTAAATTGAGCTTTTTGGTATAGAACAGATATGGTGGTTTGACAGTCAGTAGATGTATAACGTCAAAGTATGAATGGAATTATTTTCTTTCCAACGAATTAGTGAATGATCTTAATCGTATTGCGATATACACTTAAGATTAAATCTTAAGCATGTATAATCTGGATTAAATGGACCAAAATAGTATAAGGTTTTTTTGTTTCAATCAGAAAAAAAATTGCGTGATATTTGCCGAGACCCCCCCCCCTCTCTCCAACGTAAGATTAGATGAGATTTGACTCGACCCCTTCCCCCCCTTAAACATCTCACGTAATTTATGGACGCACCCTAACAATAATTAGTGAAATTGAATGCATTGAATTGAATTATTTTCATAAAACGTGGAAAATCCAGGAGAAGATAAAGAATCGAAAATAATATGAATTTGCCTAAATAACTATATTTGGGAAATGCTTCGTTTACAAAGTACAACGCGTTAAAGTTTGAATAGAAAACATAAAATTAATCCATTTTTCCTAAATGGCTGGTATAATTTGAATGACATTTCATATTTTTTTCTTCCTACCAGTGGCGTCGTTACAAGCATGTGGACATTTTCAAGAAAACAATTGTTACGTCTTTTCATGAATATAAACATCAATTTTGAATTCTTCATTCATTTTGTGAGAGAAAAGCTTTATATCAATTTTTCTCAACTAAGCACTTTCCTTGAGTAAAAAGAAAATTAAAAATGATTCAGCATATCATTATAGGCATGTTCATATACTTGAAACTAAATGAAATTGAAGGAAGCTTAAAATATCAAACAATACAACAATGGAAATAATATGCCCATCTGTCAATTTAATTAGTCAATGTTATTTTCGTTATTGTTATTCTTATTATCAGTATTTTTTTCATCCCAAAAAAAAAATGATTGTATGAACGAGGAAGAATACGCAGACATTTTTGTTATGTGATTATGGTTTTTGTGATGGAAATGCAGAAGCGGCAATTTGTGAATATCGAAGACGTTATCCTAACTGAAGAATTCCAGATACTCGTGTATTCGTTAGAAGATACGTATCTGCCCTGAAAAGCTGGTACTGAGAAACAATGGGGAACATTCAAAATTTTCCTAAGCGTCATTGATTATAAATTGAAAATATTCCATTTCTCTCGGAATGAATATCTTCGAAGTCACATCCAAATTTCTGGAAATACGTACCTGCATATTTCTACAGTTTATGATCCCCATGCGGTTTTCTGGTTCATACCAAAAGCATAGCAATTATCTACCTCACAAAGAAATATAATGTACCGATAAGTACTACATGTTCTTCAGTATACAGACCGGTACCTCTAAGCTATAGATACTGAGAACTACAAAGGAAGATCGGGACCGCTTTTGAAATTCGCCTGAAAAGTTAATCCTCTAATTTGGCCATTGTTGGGAGGGGCCAGGATATATCAGTGTAGTTCTCAGGATTTGCACGGTGAATCGTCGGTATTTATTTATCATATATACTCCAGGAGTACGTTGTTACACTTTGTTTACAACGCATGAAGAAATCTGTCACGTTCAAATTGGACTAGCGCCCTTATAGGGCTCCAATGTTTAGAAAGTGTCATATATCACATTTATAGGAGTGTAAGAAAGTTGCATTAATGTATTTTTTGCTGTATTTCATAATTAGTTGATTAAATTGGATTATTATTATTATTGGCGATTCAAGGGTTGTTTGCATTCTCCATTCAGGAACCTTCAGAAGTAAGTTGAGTAATTGCAAACACAAGGATTTTTGAGTAGTTTCAATATTTGATTTAAGGAAACATAATGGTTAATTAAGAAATAAATAATAAAGGCATATTAAGAATCCATTGATATAATTCCCAACTCTGAAAAACCAATACTTTCGGAGATATGATTTGTCAAAGTTCGAACAAGACTGCCAAAGCTCCTGTCCACAGGGCTTTCCTACTTTTTGCGCGTATATTTTGGGGAACATCACTTTATCATTTTGCCCAAATGTGAAATTTAATTGTGTGGTGCCGTCCGGCCGGTCAGCCGTTGACACGATAACTTGAGAACGGAAAGAGCTAGCGACTTGAAATGTTCAGGGTAGGTGGTGCATCCCAATACGACGGACAAGTTCGTTAGTAGGTATAATCGGCCCAATGGTTTCCGAGTAATAATTTTGTTTTCACCCAATATAAATCCGATCGAATTGAAACTTGGTGAATAGTTGTAGAATATAAACCTAAGCACGTTTGTGAAATTTTGTGAGAATCGTATCACTAGAAAATTTAAAAAAAATCATTAAAAAATATTATTTATGACACGATAACCTGAGAACGGACGGAGATAGCGGCTTGAAATTTTCAGGTTAGGTTGTGCATCTGAATGCGACATTTGAATTTGCCCATAGGTATAATCGGCCAAACGGTTTTGGAATTATATCCATCTGAAATTTGGTTGTTATTTCCACAATAACTCGAAAAATACAAAACCGATATAATTCAAACATGGTTATTAGTTGTAGAATGCCACCGCAAAAATTCTTGCGGAATTTCCTGAGGATGGTATAACTAGAAAATTTCAAAAAAATGATTGAAAATAATTGACAAAAATTCTATATATCATAAACTATTCGTCCGGCATGGCTGAAATTTTGGAAGAGCCTTCAGAGCGTAACTCTACTGCAGAGTTTCAAGTTTGAGCACGATCGGATCCATATTGTTGGAGAACTGAGCAGCCTTTTGTGAGTTCGGTAGCTGCATGCGGATCGTCGTATTTTTGCGACAACCTTCAAAACCATGAATGTCATGATGACATATTTTTGCGCGTTTGGAAAATCGTGTTATTTTATCACAAATCTATGGGAGATAATAGCCCTACATTAGGGTTCTGTAGCGGTCAGACCTGGTTTCGAAAGAGATCCTCCTTAGGAGGAGGCAACTAACTATTGAAGGGGTTTCTATGAACAAGAGTGAATATCTTTGAGAAATAGAGAAGGCGATTCTTCTTCAAGAAATCCATGTGCCTGCAGAGGAGTATATTTGTGAGAGGGGACTTTTGAAAGGTTATGTATTATTTTTAATATGATATCGCTGAAATTCTGCTGAAGGCTTCAAGACTTAACTTTAAATTAACCACACTTTCTGATCGTGTAAGGTGAGAGGTTCATTTGTCGATATTAAATCTCGTGATGGGTAGAGAGGAATTTTAGGCCAGTTTTTCTATCACAAATGAGAATATATCTTTATGTTTCACTTCTGCAACACCTTTAGATCTATCAATGGGCATTTATTGGCATTTATCTATTATGGGCAATAAGTAATTGAATATTACTGGAATTCAATTGAATTTCATTCAATATGTTAGTAACTAAACTTATAATTTTCTTTACTTCGATTATTTAAATATGACATTAATTCCAGTAATAATTTTCTAGAATAATTATGTATTCATCTCCCAGAGAAGAATTGAAGGTAGAAAATAATGTGTTAATTTTTTCATCATTGCTTTCTTTCCTGACTTCACGAAAAAAAAATTTGTTCAAGCACTGACGTGAAGTCAGGAGCTTTTGCGAGTATGTTCTATTGTCCAATCTCCTGTATGGGACACTTTTAATCGAATTTACCATGGTGAATTCTATTGTCTATTCTCCTGTATTGGACACTCTTAATCGAATTCACCATGGTAAATTATGTTGCCTATTCTCCTGTATTGGACACTTAATTCGAATTCACCTTGGTAAATTCGAATTAAGAGACAACATAATTTACCATGGTAAATTCTATAAAGGGTGTCCAATGCAGGAGAATGGACAATATAACATACGCGCAAAAGCTCCCGACTTCACGTCAGTGCTTGAACCAATTTTTAATATTGAAATGAAGATTAAAATATAAGTGCAGTAGTGCCGAAAAATGTTTCACATTTTGAATATGTGTTTAAAGGTTTTCAGGTGTTGTTTATCAAAGTGAAATGACAATGGAAATGCCGAAGACGGACCTTGCGTGTTTTGAACTGGCTATGGTATATAATGAACGCAATTTCAAATTCCAAATTTCATCAAAATCGGTTCATTCGTTATAAAAATATCGCGAAAAATAATTTCGACCAATTTCAATTTTTAATGAGAACCATGTATATCGAAAATGTAAGCATTTAAATATTTTCTTGGGGCAGTTGAATATGTTGACATGAACATCAATATCAGGAACACCCTGTATACTATCCTGTTTATCAACGCTAGTGTTTGAGTTTGAGACTCTTCTAAACTTTGCTGTAATTTTGTGAACACAAATGAGAGAAATATTTCCTTCCCATTATGTTGAAGAAATAAGACAAGTTCTTTTGAGGGGTATTCCTTACAGCTATACCCGGTTTATATTTCTCCCATCAAAACTGGTGCAAGGCAACTTATTGACATTTCTCGGGACGGGTGATGTTGATTTTTAAAAAAGATAGGGTGGTATGATATTACCTGAGGCGGAATTTTTTATGGAGCAAAAGGATTCGGTTTCACCTGTCTCTTGTAGAAGGATCGAAAATGCCACCAGCATGTTATGTTGATCTTCGGGATGGATCAGTTGTGGACGCACCACTGAAACTAAGCTAGTTTAGTTGATTCTGATGCTGATTCGATTTACTAATTTCAGGTTCTGGTGCAATGATGAATCCTCATTCTATTCAACCTACTACCTACTACTTCACCAAAAAGGTTGCCAAATCTTTGTGAAATATCTTAATTCAATACATCTGATGAATAGTTTATCACCAACTTGTTCAGTCCTAAGAGGCACTACTTGTACTCCTGGATTGCTATAGAGCTCGAGTCTATTGTATTATGGCGTCACTCTCTTTATAATGATGTTATGTCGAGAAGAACAGATCTCAGGTGGGATTTGTTGAAAAATGTAAATAAAGAAAATTTGAGGCAGTTATAGCTACAAAACGAAACTAAAGAATAAATATTCCATATAATTGCACAAAAAGTCACAATAATCCAATATAATTTCAACTATGACCCTACAACGGAAATATAACCACAGATATGATACACTTCTAGTGAGGAATCTCTGATTTTCTAGGCTACTATCTATGGAACTCAAAGTGGTATATGTAGTGAAAGTCCTAAAACGGTCTGATCACTTATTAAAAAGCATTCTTGGAGAAACAATAGGACTGTAGGTCTCTGACCTTTGTATGTAATGTGCACATACTCAAATATATGAACTATTTCAGATCAGAAACTTACAGAGAAAATCATACAGAAAATATACCTGGGTACTACTGATTCTTCAATGTACGTAGATATAGTGAAATAGTCGGCAGCTGACTGATCTTTTCTGGGGTCCTACTCTACTAGTCTCTCGCCAAGGTGAAATGCTCCCATGATTCAGGTTAAGGATTCCCTAAGTACTCCCACATGGTAACGACGTTAATCTTCCAAATGCAAAATAAAATATCTAGCCAAAAAGTTCTAGAAACATCAACTGTAAGTCGCTTCGACCGATGATTCCAACAAAATGTGAATCCAACAGAAGAACAAGGGAGGGGGAGAAGATGGGGAAGGAACACTTTAACAAATATCATTGTCTGACAAAACGTCCATTTTCATCCAGAAAAAACTTACCCTTTTTCACACGCCATGAAATTCGCTCTCGCGTATCCCAATTAATCAGATCTCATAAAAATCGACGATCTGTTTCACACTGATTTGTATTAAATTGACTCAAATGCGATGGTTAGACGATAGATGCATAGAATACATGGTGAAGACACTCTTTGACATATTTTCGGCCGAATTGCGGTCCAAATACTGTCAAAATACAAGGATTTTGTTCTACTTCAGTTTTTGCCGATAGATGCCGGCAGTAGAAATTTTATGTACAAAATTTAGGACATGTCAAATTCAATTTGAATCTTGTGCGCGTATGTTCTGGGGAACACCGCCTTATGTTTATTCTAGTTTCTTGTGGAAAGTCGTACCGTTTGCTGAAATTTTGTATTTTGAGTATTTTGTTCAACGTCCTTGTTTTCCGCGCCAAAAGTAAGCCAAATGTTTGCTTTGTGAACTCTGAATTCAAGAATTGTAACATGTGACAATTCTTGAATTTCACAAAATAACTATCAACAAAATAATTCTTAAGATTTTCATTAAGCGTCTGACGAAGGAGTCTGATATAGACTCCGAAACGTTACGATATAGTTCTTTCTTCGTTGATGTTGTTTCGTTGTTGTTTGTTAGGCAACATTGTTCAATTGATTGCTTCTGACAAATATCTTGTGTTTCTTACGCAGAAGCAAATCACAAAATAATTAATTTTTATTTTATAGATATTTTTCAGAGTTTGGGAGAGAAAACCCAAAAACAAACCTTTGAATCAAAAAACTGTGTATATAACATTCCTTGTATTTGTGGTAAATCATACACAGGAGAAACATCAAGACCACTAGAAGTAGGAAAGTCAGAGCATAAGAATAACTTGAGAAATAGAGACATACAGAAATCAAAAATAGCAGAACATGTATGTACAATCCAAGGAGATCACATGATGGATTGGAGTAATATAAAGATTGTAATGACAGAACCTGATTATATTAAAATTAAACTTCAGGAGTCAACTTGTATTTTATTGAACAGAGAATGCAATTTTGCGAATTGCTCAATTGGTATTGACCATATTTGGCTAAATTTATTGGAAAAGGAGTTGGAACTTGGAAATTTCTATGCGAAGTAAAACTATGTTAGCTATGATTTTTAAATACTGTCAATGTGACAATTCTTGAATTTCACAAAATAACTATCAACAAAATAATTTTAAAGATTTTCATTAAGCGTCTGACGAAGGAGTCTGATATAGACTCCGAAACGTAACGATATAGTTGTTTCTTCGTTGATGTTGTTTCGTTGTTGTTCGTTAGGCAACATTGTTCAATTGATTGCTTCTGACAAATATCCTGTGTTTCTTACGCAGAAGCAAATCACAAAATAATTAATTTTTATTTTATAGATATTTTTCAGAGTTTGGGAGAGAAAACCCAGAAAAAAACCTTTCAATAATGAGTATACCTCCCACAGTATCCTTTAATGATTACTTAAGATACTAAAAGAATGAATACTCTGCTTTCTTAAACACAATGTGCCCAATAAATTTGTCAACAATGTCGGAAAGTCCTGAATTCCTACGTCTACGTAACGCCGTAATTACCTAAATGATGGTCTAAAAATTGGCACCTTGGAACAGAGGTCTTATCGATTTGCCCAAATTTCTGTAATTTTCGAATTTTTGGATGAAAATGGTCTTAGACGTTTTGGTCCAACGCACTGATCAAAATCGATTCTGTCAGGCTGGCCGTTAACACGATAACTCTCGAACGGAATGAGCTTGACAGTTGAAATTATCAGAGTAGGTTTGGGAGATAAATATCTCGGGTGAGTTCGTTTTTTTTCATAACAAATTTAAAATTTATTTTTTTTTGAGATGCAGTTTCATCGTAAGAATCCATTTTTATCCTTCTCAACTCCAATAAACTAATACTTTGGGAGTTATGATTTTTCAAAATTCAAATAATTAATCTTATTTTAATGATTTCATAGAATGCTCTAATTATAATTTGCTGATGTAAGTCAATTCAACATATGAGGTGAGTCTTAGATCTAAGTTTTGAATTTGATTCATTATGATGCAGTGTGATTCAATGTCAATTTCCAGTTCATTTTTGATGCAACCATCGAATTAAATCCATGCAATTAAGCTAATCGAAGCTTCGTATAAATAATTACTCGCTAGTAGTTTTTCATTACACTGAGTATGGTAATTTTATATTGTATTCCAGCAGTTTATAATTTGGAAATAGTTAACCAAAAATTGAAATACTGTTGAAGAAATCTCAGGTATTGAAGCAATCTTCCTCATGGTAACACAATATTTCTAATCAATCATACATGAAAGCGAACTTGACTCAGGTACTTTCAACCCAAATCATCAATTCCTCTTCTAATTGTCCGCAAAACTGCTGCGTCATCTTTCAACATTTCTTCATTCTCAAGACTAGTTCTTCCCCGCATAAAAACATTCCTTAATTACCGTTTCAAACTTCAACTAATGCAACAAGTTCAAACTCAACAAAATATCGTGAAACACATTCGTAGATAGTCAAAGAACGAAGCAACGAAAATCATAAAGCATCATAAGCACCGAAAAGTGAATAGGTACATAATTTTGAATGGCAACAAGCGAACAAAGAATCCGTGGTTTCCTCTATGATAATTTATAATGAGATGAAGATGAGAAAAAAAAGAATGAGGATCCTACGTCAAGTCGGTAGCTGAATCCAGTCAGATCAAAGGCGGCTTCTCGTTGGATGTTTATACGGATTCTTCAGCGCGCTAGTGGCCAGTTATGTAGGAGTTTATTGGGAATATACAATTTCATTATGATGCATCAGCGGCAGAGAGAGACTGGCAGAAAATTTATGTGCATAGGATAGCTTAGCGCAAAGTACCTTCCCATCGAATGAGACATTTGAAATGATTTGGGTAAAATCCTGGATGTCACTTAGTAATGAGTACTGGGCTTTTCCGTTGATTTTCGGAAATTGTTATTTTTACATCCAGAACGAAATAGGAGAAAAATGGCCGCTTGATACCGTAACAAGAGAATGTCACTATACATGGTGTCCCAGGATTAATGAGAATAAATTTGGATGTAGATTCAGAACCTCAAAATAACGAAAAGTTCCTATGGATGTACACAGAGAAAACACTAACATATGATCAAAGAGATACCCATTAATTCAATGATATACCTACCTACTCTATTCCGTATTCCACGAGTAGAGTAAAACTTCCCTCAATGATAGGACACTATTTGGTTGCCAATGACATACTATCGTTGGTTTGAATATAAGAAGACATTGGATTTCACTGGATTTTTCAATTAGGTATAGTAAGTGTTTGGGTTTCAATGATATCTATACTGTGGTAGTTTCCGTAACGAATTTATCATTGATTATCTTTCACTCAGTTTCATTCAAATTCATTGTTTTGATATCAATAATATACTATTTTAATTTCCATAGTGAATATATCATTGAAGCTATTTCTTTCATTCATTTGGATATGAAAATTATACTATATTAATTTCAATTCAGAATTCATCATTGAGTAAATAATTAACTCATATTCAAGTGATATGGCTTTTATTGGTAGAATAATCTTTATAATCTCAGTGAACATTTGTGGTAGATCCTCTAATTGAATATGGTTTATTTTCTCTTGCTTCAATTTTATGAAGCATAGGTTCGAAAATCTTAAATAATCACATTATATGATTATATCATAATATCATATAATGTGATTATTTAAGATTTTCGAACCTATGCTTCATAAAATTGAAGCAAGAGAAAATGGTTTCGGTTGAGATTGAATAAAAAAATTGGTTCAAGCACTGACGTGAAGTCAGAAGCTTTTGCGCGTATGTTCTATTGTCCATTCTCCTGTATTGGACACTCTCAATCGAATTTACCATGGTGAATTCTATTGTTTGTCCTCCTGTATTGGACACTGTAAATTTCGATTAAGAGTGTCCAATACAGGGGGACAACCAATAGAATTCACCATGGTAAATTCGATTGAGAGTGTCCAATATAGGAGAATGGACATTAGAACATACGCGCAGAAGCTTCTGACTTCACGTCAGTGCTTGAACCATTTTTTCCTCACGAAATTTTGCAAGAATTTTCGCGTTGGCATTCTACAACTAAAAACAATATTGAATTGCATCGGATTTGTATTTTTTGAGTTATTGAGAAAATAACAACCAAATTTCAGATTGATATAACTCCAAAACCATTTGGCCGAATATGCTAGTTAACGAACTTAAATGTCGCATTCAGATGCGCAATCTACCCTGAAAACTGCAAGTTGCTATTTCTTTCTGTTCTCAAGCAATCATGACATACATAATAGTTTTTCGAAATTTTTTGAAAATTTTCTAGTGGTAGGTACGGTCCTCACAAAATTTTTCAAACGTCTTCATGTTAATATTCTACAACTAGTTAGCAAGCTTCAATTCGATCGAGTCTATATTTTTTGAGTTATCGAGGAAATAATATTCCAGATGGGTATAACTCCGAAACCGTTGGGCCGATTATGGCCAACAGCGAAGTTAACTCTTCCATTCACATGTGCAACCTATCCTGGAAATTACAACTCCCTATCTCCTTTCGTTCGAGAGTTGTCGAGGTAACGATCACCCATCCAGCTACTGAACGAACACAAGGCTGCTCAGTTCTCCAACAATATAGATCCGATAATGTTCAAACTTGCAACGTGGTGATAGGGTTAGGTTCTGAAGGCTCTCGCAAAATCTCAGCGATGTCGGACGAATAGTTTCTGATATATAGATTTTTTTTGAAAATTTTCTAGTGATACGACCCTCACGAAATTTTGCAGGAATTTTCGCGTTGCCCTGAAACAACTAATAACCATGTTTGAATTGGATCGGTTTTGTATTTTTCGAGTTATTGAGGAAATAACAACCAAATTTCAGATGGGCATAACTCCAAAACCGTTTTGCCGATTATGCTTCTAAATAAACTCAAATGGTGCATTCAGGTTCTCAATCTAACCTGAAAATTTCAAGTCGCTATCTCTTTCTGTTCTCAGTATGTCGTGACGTGAATAATATTTTTCAATAAATCTCTCTTTCCGTTCTCAAGTTATCATGGCAACGGACGGCCGGCCGGACATAATCAAATTTGACATCGAATTCTTGATCAGGGAGTCGAACCAAATCGTTTGAGATCATTTTCGGTGAAAAATTCGAAAATTACAGACATTTGTGCAAAATGATAACGCGATGTTCCCAAGAACATACGCGCAAAAATAGATTGTTTCAGAATATATTTTATTATAATCTATAGAACTAACCTTTGACGGAGTCAATAGAGAACAATAAAATGAAAATAACATTCTGACTTAAAATAGCTCTAATTAATGAAGGAAATACATCATCGATAAATACATCCTTGATGTCTACGCCTGTAAAGAATGAAAAATTCATTGAAGAAAATTAATTCGAATAAAGACTAACATCAACATGTGAGTTCCTTATTCGGGTTGGGCACAATGTCGATAAAATTACGTGTCACTTTCAGAAAAATTTTTATTTTTGTTAATATTTTTTGGAAATGTATTATTTAGACAAAACTATAATTTTGCCTGTGAAAAATCAAATTATTCATCTATCAATGAGGTTGAAAGTAATTTTGGAGAGGCAATTAAATTCATATTTTTAAGGTGACAAATAATTTCATCTAATAATTTTAAGCAAATATAGTAGAACTCTAGAAGTATTCTAAAGTTTTGGAGGAATCCATCTTGGCAGATAAGCATTTTGTAGTGCTGATTCTGGGTCTGAAAATAAATAAAAAAAAGTTGTAAATGGTCGTGATTATAGTCAAATGCTTCAATATCTCAGGTACCAATGGATATACAGGAATAGTACTAATAAACACTATTTTTGTATTCACGAAATACATTTTTATAGAC
This sequence comes from Halyzia sedecimguttata, assembly GCA_937662695.2. Classification (NCBI taxonomy): domain Eukaryota; kingdom Metazoa; phylum Arthropoda; class Insecta; order Coleoptera; family Coccinellidae; genus Halyzia; species Halyzia sedecimguttata. Next base: position 48,798,552 of record OW569415.2, read on the forward strand.
GACTCCTATATGTCCGGGAACACTTCGTTGATGGGATTTATTCGATTTTGTTCTAAGTGTGACAAAGATGGATGAATGAAATTTTGCAGAGATATTTTTCAAACAGAGAAGCACCTAAAATATATTTTTTCACTCATCTTCCATGTTGTCCTGCTGCTGTTCAGGTGAACAGAGTGCCTATCAATTCGTGTTTGTAATTTTCGGATATTCGGCCAAGAATGGTTTCAAACGTTTAGTTACGACTCAGTGATGAAGAGCCGAGGTCAAGATTGATTCTGAGAGTTATAGCCAACTGAAATTTTGTTTTCCCAATAACTCGAAAAATACTGATCTGATCGAATTAAAGCAGGGTAGTTAGTTGAAAAATACCGATACGAAGACTAATGCAAAATTTTGTGGGGATCGCATGACTGGAAAATTAAAAACCTTTAGAAGCCTTCAAAATCTTATTTTACAGTAAACTTCTATACTTGAATTCGATAGGATCTAAATTGCTCTACATGGTCAAATATATCATAAATTCTGTTCAACCGAGTCTTCAACGCCTAAAGATGCAGGTGTTGTAACAAGTAATAAAACAATAAGGAGGTGCAATAGTAACGAACCAAACACCGTTAAAACAAAAAAAAAATAACGCTGATAGAGAAATAGATGATGGAAATTATGTATCGAAGAAGAATAATAAATAAGAGTGGTACCGCAGATTGGTTGCAATGCAGAGGCTTTCATAGACAGATCCACTCAACTTGTGCCAACAATGGTGCATCCATGTATAAATTGTTTGTCGGAGTAACTGGTACTCATTTTGGTAGTTTATTAAGTTTTATGCTTTAACTATTGTTCAGTTTTCGTTTTATTTTCAGTTTATTGTTTTTATTATTGTATGTTACGTTACGATTGACTATCATCACTGCTACAATTGACCACAGGCCCCGTATACTCGACGTTCGTAGAGATGAGTATTCTCATGCAGGAACTCTCGGTTAAGTTCGTTAGTGGGTAGAATAGGCATGACGGTATAGGAGTAACGAAAAAAAAAATTTTTACATTACAAATTTCAAATTCAAGATCAAGATTCTTTTCAAGATGCAGTTTCATCATAAGAATACATTGTTATCATTTTCAACTCTAACAAACTAATACTTTCGGAGATATGATTTTTCAAAATTTCAATAATACGTCGTATTTCTCTATGTATTCACAGAATGTGAACACAGAATCTGTCTGTGTTCACTGTTCATAAATGTCATCTTATCTAGCTATTAGAGACTTGCCAATTCGTAGTTTCAAAATATTTTCTGTTGGAAAACAAGTACCTATCCGATTCTTGAATTTGCGAATATATACAAGACTGTTTTGAAACCGAAAATAATATTGACTGATTACATATTGAATAATTTATGTATAAATATTGGGGATGATGTTTTAGAAGATTTAAGCTGGGTTTCACCAAGCTTTGATAGCTCTTAATTGCCAAATTAGTGCGCTCCTATGTCGATTTTCAGTTCATTTTTTTTTTGATACAACCATCGAATTAAATCCACGAGTAAGCTAATCGAAGCTTCGTGAAACCCACCATTAGAATTGGATCATTTTAATGATGTAGTTTATGAAGGCAATAGAAAAGGAGAACATAATAGAATCATCAAAAGAATGTACTGTTCGTTGACCACTGAGGTTAATATTAAATTTTACTTCCTTACATAGTGAGACATGTTCCTATATACAGTATTTTGATAATGCAAAAAAATGCTGAAATATGGATCTTCATTTGTGTATCAAACATTTTTTCTTGACTTAAGGTCCATAATACAGAAAAGAATGTGTAAGTGGTATGAACTATTAAATTTTAAATTATGAAAAGGGGATAGTATTTTATTAATATGTTTCGAACTATTAAAATAATTTGTTCGTCAGCCTCTACCTACTCAAATATCCCGAATAAATGGACAATCTGCTTTGATTGTCCTCCAGCCTCACTCTAGACATTTCGATGATATTTGTCTTAGGTATTTCGAGTTGTGAAACCTATGCACCGAATGTAAGTTGCAACAACCCATTTCACGAGGTTGAATCATTGCAGATTGCTCAATTAATCTTGATAAACAAATTCAATTACAATTTTTGCAGAATTAAAGCATTGCAGATTGCTCTTTTTTTTAATGATAATTTTTGAAGCATTTTTTTTAAACGACACTTTTTTTAGATTTAATTTCTTCCATGATGCAGTTCTATCATAAGAATCCATTGATATAATTCCCAACTCTGAGAAACCAATACTTTCGGAGATTTAATTCGTCTGTTTGAACAAGAACGCCAAAAAGCTCCTGTCCACAGGGCTTCAACCAATTTCATTGAATATCTTCTAAACAAGGCCTTACCTCAAAAAAAAATCCATTTTTCATAGGATATTTTATTTTGGCACCGCAGTTAGGGAATACTCTGTATTTTCTTGAAATTTTTATATTGGTTTATAAAAAGGCCAGAAAATCCCTATTGTTGGGTAAGATACCCAATTTCCAAACCAGCATTTGCGTGCATGCTACATTGTCTATTCCCCTGTGTTGGACACTCTTAATCGAATTCAGAATTCAAGCCTCATACGAAGTCGATCGAGCTGAAATTGGGTACTCGATTGTAAAATGGTGCATCGGAGTTAGGTGAGTCAGCTGATTCTGACGCACAGTTTCTGAAATATAAAGTCTTTGACGATAGCTAAAAAAAATAAAATTTAACCTTGAACTGACAAAATAACTGTTAATAATGTTTTATTCACTTCTACTACTGGACCCAGCTTTCATAAGATATGAATACACTTTGTACCATTTTAATGACAGACTTGAGTAATGAGAGAATCGTCTATGATCAAAGAAATTTCAATTCTGACATAAGTATGTATGAATTGAAATTTGTTGAATATCCAATAATATATGATAAAACTCACGTCTCAAGTAATTTTATTGAAAAATCGACTTAAATTTAGTAGATATATACTATTCATCAAAGTTATTATTTCGATAGAAATGAAAAAAAAACGAAAAACTACAATTTCGGCTACAGATGCCGATCCTGTAATTTCATTACTTATCTTCAATATATTTTCACAATCTTCTAATTTCAGGATACAACAATATTCATGAAATTATGCGAAAATTAGCGCGTTGGCATTCTACAAGTAATTAATGAGTTTTAATTGGGTCGGATTTGTTTATTTTGAGTTATAGAGGAAATAACAACAAAACTTCAGGTGGGTATAACTCCAAAGCCGTTTGGCCGATTGTACCTAGTATGTCGCCTTTGGAAGCGCAACCTATCCTGAAAATTGCGAGTCGCTATCTCTTTCCATTCTCAAGTAGGTAATCGTGAGATACTACTATTTTAACATAGTTTTTTTTTCTAGTGAAAGGATCCTCACAAACGTATTTGCGTTGGTATTCTACAACTAGCTACTAAGTTTCAATTCGATCGAATCTGCATTTCTTAAGTTATCGAGAAAACAATATTCCAGATGGATATAACTCCGAAACCGTTTGGCCGATTATGCCCAACAACGAACCTAACTGTCCAATTCGGATACGCAACCTACCCTGAAAATTGCAAGATTCAAACAACTTTTCTTATGAAGAAGTGGTACGTTGACTCCTAAGTGCTGTAAAAAATTGAGACATCAGGATGAAGAAGAAAACTTGACAGGGTTACCTGCAGAAACCTATCATCTAACGAAATAATTTTACATTTTTGTTTTCAGATCATTCAGTGATGAGTTATGAGTCGGACCGGAATCAAACTTCTTTTTGAAACGTCTGAGGGGATCAGCTTTCAATGGCTCATTTCTTGAAATGTATTAATTAAAATTTCACAGATTTTTCTTTGAAAATTACTCTATTATTTATTTACTATATAAATAAATATGTTTTAACTGTATCGTCAAGAAAAATATAGAAAATATGCCTTTTTGCGCCAAATTACCTTTTCCGTCACTTTATGATCCAAGCCAAGATGAAGCCAAGATCTTCACGGAAAATACGACACAATGATGTTTGAGAAATTTTCAATTCCTTTGAATGGCGTTGAATCGATTGCTTTGTCTTATTTCAAGCTGAAGCATTCACGGTTGCGATATTTTTTTTACTTCGACCCACTAGTACAGAAAAAACCCTTAGTGAATATTTACACTCGAATTTATGCACTATAGTACGTGAGCCAGTCTGGTGAAATGAATATTATGACCGAAATTGCAGTATTTGAATACAAAATATGTCCCTATAATTGTAAAACGGACTTGAAATAAAACACTTTCGTCTAAATCTCTTGTTAATTATCTTTTCTCCAGAAATTGTGGCGTTATTTTTGAAAATTCTAGGAAGATTGAAATTTTATTACACTGCTGTATTCTGAAAGTTTATTATTTGGTAATATAATAAAACAAAGATCATAAGACCACAAAGATATCCACACTCATATTCAAACAATTCCAGAGTCAATGTCGGCATCCCAATACCTGCATCCTTGAATTCTATCTATCCTAATCCTGATAATGTAAGAGTCTGGTCCTTTTTCTGGCTTAGCGGGTTCATGCCTTGAGAGTAGCGTTGCGCCGATAAAGTAGAAAGAGACCGCTTTTCGAAGTTCATAATATGAACCCACTTTATCCGTGTTGATTTTTAACTACTTCTCTTTCTGTTGTATCGATCCGAATTTAAGTTACACCCCTGCATGGGTCGGATCAGGAGTATTCTTGGTAAACTTTCCAAGGACCAAGGAGATGATCAGAGCTTGTAAAAAATATTACCATCCCTGGAAATGAAATGTTGTAGAGGAAATTTTGAATTGCCCGATATTCATGAAAGAAGTAATGATTATGCAATCAAAAACTCTTTACAAAAGTTTTAAGAAGCATTGACGTGAAGTCAGCAACTTTCGCGCGCATGTTCTATTGTCTATTCACGCATTACACACCTTCACGAAATACTATATGAAGTTGATTATGAATATAGGAAGCCTTAACACGTGAAAAATTTTTCGAATATAATTTTTTTTTTGCTACTGATAGGATCCTCACGAAATTCTGCAAAATACAGTCCGTCGGCATTCTACAAGTAATTACCAAGTTTAAATTCGATCAGATTTTTTCAGAGTTATTGAGGAAATAACAACAAAATTTCAGATGCTAATTTGGAAAAGGGCTTTACAATTAAGATTTGAAGCCCCTCTTTGAATTTCAGAGATATCACACGGATAGTTTCTGAGATATTTTTTACTAATTTTTAAAAATTTTCTAGTGATACCATCCTCACGAAATTTCACATAAGCGTCGCTATACCTTTCTGTCCGAAAGTTATCGTGGTAACGAACGGCCGGCCGGGCTTAATCGAATTTGATCCCGAATTCTTCACCATTGGATCGAACCTAATCATTTGAGACCATTTTATTCAAAAAATTCGAGAATTACAGACATTGTTCAACATGATGATCACGCTCTTTCCTAGAACATGTGCGCGAAAAGGTAGATGACTCTGGTAAAGTATGTATTCACATTTCTACACATTCAATTCCAATATTTCTTACAATTGCTTCGCTAATATATTATTTAATTAATAATTTATACTAAATTAAATTCTGAATGTCTAAATCGACATGATGTAAGTTCAAGGGGGAATTCATTGATGAAGAATGAGATGCGTCTTTCTTATAAAAAAAAAATATTTGAGCATCTCCTGCTAAGATTCAGTCCCATATAGGGGGCGCGAAAAAGGAGTTCTTAATTGTGAACAAAAAAATTAAAAACCAAAGCCGATGATGGTACGAAAATAAAATTAAGCACACACTATCTATCTACTATCGAGAAGGCACTAGAAAACACCACCCCGAAAATTTTATTTGTATGAAACATTTTTCTCATTCACATCTTACCAACAAAAGATTCGTTCCAGTTAGTCCAGTTAGAAAAAATAAAGGAATAATTATTTTTTCTTAAAATCAAAGAATTCGGGAAAAAAATAATTTAATGACATTTATTTCGAAATCTAGGTTCTACTTTACCTAATAGGAATGACAACCTGTCACATGTTAAAATAATGTAACAAAATGCCATGTACCATTTATAATATAAATGAATGAAAAACACGGAGTCTTTAAGAACTCAAGAGAAGTGTCAGAAGCAACTTAAATGTTGCATTTGGATGCGCAACCTAACCTAAAAATTGCCAGTAGCTATCTCTTTCCGTTCTCAAGTTATCGTGAGATAGATAATATCTTAAATCTTAAATATCTAAATATATTTTTTTAAATTTTTGGTTGATACGATTCACAAAATTTCACAAACGTCGTTGTGCAAGCAATCTACCACTAGCTAGCAGATTTCAATTCGATCGGATCTGTACTGGTTGATGACAAAATAAATATTCGGAAACCATTAAACCTATTATGCCCATTAACGATTGTAAATGTAGGAAAGAATTGCTGGTATAAAATTATTAATTATTAATTTTGAATGAACGGTAGCACTTATCCAATCAAAGTCGGAGAGTAATGGGCGACAACTGCTTACCTGAACACACTTCAATGTCTGTGAATTCGTGATGTACTGATCTTCAGTTCTTGAAACTGCCTTCGATTGAAGTTTTCTATCTTCAGTGCACTGAATTTCTATTAATCGAACCAAACACTTGCAGCAAAAATAAAATTAAATTCTAGAATAAAGTTCCCAAATTCACTTGAGTAAAATGAATAATAAACACGATATGTTCGCCAGGAAAGTCAGTATGTTTCTGCTTGCGCACATTTTACACACATTTTGTCTCCCGCGAACTCGAGCAGTTGCCCCTAGATTTGGACAGGTGCTCCGCGAGTACGTAACAAAAAAACAAAAAGAAATAAAAATACCAAATCATTTTTGTGTAAGGCCAGGATTCAATAATTCAAGTTTGATTCAAATGGGGATTTTAAGTTTCCCAAACATTCTCCCCCACCAAAACGAACGTTTTTGAACCTAAGCGCACACGAAAATTAGAAAAAAAAAAAAAAACATAAAGAAAATAAATTTGCCGTACTCCAGAAAGAAGGGACGAATTAACGAGTAGGTAAAGGACACACTTTTACTACCGGACGCTGTAAAGTACCATTGGCAGCCGTCCTGAGGGTCACCACACGTGCAACACCATCAGTGCCACAATGCAATTTTATTATTCTGGCTAGTGGCCAGCGAAGCGGGGTTTTTTGTTCATCTTTGATCAAAACAAGTGAACCTTCACTAAGCGATGGTGTGGAATCACACCATTTTGAACGTTCTTGAAGAGAATGAATATACTCTCCTGACCACCTTTTCCAAAAATCTGTTTGAATACGTTGAATCAATTGCCATCGGTTTAACCGGTTTACGGGTACGGAGCAAAGATCGGGTTCGGGAACTGAACTTACTAATGGCTCGAAAATCAAGAAATGACCCGGTGTTAAAGCTTGTAGGTCATTCGGATCAGAACTAATTGTACATAGAGGGCGAGAATTTAAGACAGCCTCTATCTGAGTGATAAGGGTATAAAATTCTTCGAAAGTTAGGATCTGTGTACCTAAAACACGATAAAAATGATTTTTAAATGACTTTACGCCGGCTTCTGCTAAGCCGTTAAAATGAGGCGCACCCGGCGGATTGAATTCCCAATTAATTGAAAGTTTTTCAGCAGTAATTTTTGCCAATTTGAGAAGTTCGTTGTTGGCTCCTTTAAAATTTGTACCTTGATCGCTTCTGATTATGGAACATTTTCCACGACGAGAGATAAACCTGCGGAAGGCCGCTAGAAATGAATCGGTGCTAAGTTCAGAGGTCAGTTCTAAGTGAATTGCCTTGGTACTAGTGCAGACAAAAACACAAACATAACCTTTGTATGTCTTTGCACCCCTATGTTTGTTCATAAGTAAAGAAAAAGGTCCTGCAAAATCCACACATACGGACAGAAACGCACGCAAAGGTGTAACTCGGACACTTGGCAAGTCAGCCATGAATGGGTTATATGATTTAGGTTTGCAACGAAAACAGCGAATACACTTAGACAAACAGCGATAAATGGCACTTCTAGGAGAAAGAATCCAAAAGTTCTGTAGTAATAAATAATGCGTGGCCTTCAAACCAGGATGTAGATGTGTATGGTGAGTCCACTCGATGATTAAATCAGTTAAACGGTGATTTTTAGGCAAGAGCAGGGGGTTTTTAACGTCAAAAGATAACTGAGATCTCCGCAATCGACCACCCACTCTCAAGAGACCACATTCATCAATGAAAGGTGCAAGTTTTCGAATCGGTTTAGGCAGGAGAAAGTTCTGTTTGATTTTGGCAGAAATATCAGAAAATTCATCGTTTTGTACCACCTTAATAATGTGTTTCATTGCGCAGTCACTTTCTAACGGAGTGATGAGAAAAGTTGAAGAATGATTATTAATCTTCTTTTGAGTGTTGAATAAAAATCTCAAAACATAAGCCATAATTCTCTGAATCCTTGGCAGAGAGGAAAATTTTGAAAGCAGAACAAGGACAAAGTTTTCCGAACTATCGGGAAGAAGTAATAAAACAGTTGACGATTTTTCTTCCAATATTCCACTGGTGTTTGAAGATGATACATCATCTTGAGAAGGCCAATGTTCCTTCGATTTTAAAAGGAATTCCGGACCATGCCACCATGGCGAAAAATCCAGAAGTTGCGTTGGTGTCAAACCACGACTAGCGCAATCGGCTGGATTTTGGTGTGAAGGCACATAATGCCACGAAGAAATTGGTATCAGGTCTTGAACATATCGAACGCGATTAGCAACGAATGTTTTCCATTTATGCGGAGACGAACTAATCCAAGTAAGGACAATTTTAGAGTCTGACCAAACGTATAGATTGGAGAAATTAAAAATATCCAAAAAGCTTTCTTTTACGAATGTTACAAGATCGGCGAGCAACACTGCTGCTAAAAGTTCTAACCTCGGAATCGATTGCGTTTTTAAAGGAGAAACTCTACACTTAGCGCAAGTAAGAACAGTCATGAAGTTGCCGGAATTTTCAAATCTGAAGTAGATTACGGCAGCGTAACCCACCTCTGAAGCATCACAAAATCCGTGAATTTCTACCGCAGAAGAGATATCAAACCCCAAGTGTCGAGGTATCTGAATATTAGACAGGCCAGGCATTTGTCCTTTAAATTGATGCCATACTTGCTGTATATGTTCAGGGAGATCTTCATCCCAAGATATATTGGATTGCCATAACTGCTGCATAAGACGTTTTGCAAGTAGAAGGCATGGTGAAATAAATCCAAGGGGATCAAAAATTCGACTTATATCCGAAAGAATGGTACGTTTAGTAGATATATTATTTAAGGGTTCATAGGAATAAGAAAAGAAGTCAGTTGTTGGATTCCATTTAAGACCCAACACCTTAATGAATGAAGGTTCATCTTTGTCAAATGAACAGGACGTCAAAACATCAGACTCAAAATCTTGAAGAAGGCTAGGATGATTGCTGGCCCACTTGCCCAATTCAAAGCCACCCCGCTTCAAAAGTTCTATGAGTTCTAACTGAAGAGATCGTGCTGATAACAGGGATTCACTACCTAAGAGACCGTCGTCAATATAAAAATGTCGTTTCAAAGCTCTGGCTGCTTCAGGAAAGTTTGAACCTTCAGAATTGGCTAATTCTTGTAAAGTCCTCAGTGCTAGGTAAGGCGCTGCAGAAACACCATAAGTAACGGTACATAAAAAATACTCTTGGAGAGGTTCAGATGGATCCGATCTCCATATAATTTTTTGGTAAGGCCAATATTCCTTGTTGACATTGATTTGTCGATACATTTGCTTTATATCACATGTGAAACAATAACGAAAATATCGGAAATTTAGCAAGAGAGACGCAATATCTTTCTGTAATTTAGGACCAGTATACAATGTGTCATTAAGAGAAACACCTTGAATATCACGCAAACTAGCGTCAAACACAACGCGAATTTTGGAAACAGTAGAAGAATTCATAATTTGTTCTTTAAACACTGCATGATGAGGGATATAATAAGAAGCAGATGCTTTAAATTTTTCCATAGGAACTGGAATCATATGCCGACGGTCAATATAATCTTTGATGAATTCAACATATTTTTCCTTCAAGATAGGATTTTTGCCGAAACGATTTTCAAGCATGCAAAACCGTCGATATGCACGAGAATACGTATCAAAAAAAACTGGATTAGTCTGTCGAAACGGAAGTGGCACTGAAAATCTGCCTGTTGATTCTCGAAACGTCAAAGCCGAGTAGATCTCCTCACAACTTTGGTCTTCCTGAGATAAAATATTAGATTTAGGAATATGTTCGACTTCCCAAAATTTTTGCAGAAGAAGATGTAAATTCGATTCCGTAGATGTATGTAATGACGTCAAATGACAAGTCGGTAATGAAGTACAGACACGTCCTTGTAGAACATATCCAAAGATAGTCTCCAAGGCTACCGGTTGATTGGGTCTACCATAAATTCTGCCCGATTTAAAGAAGAAAGGTACTAATTCGGCACCTATGAGCATGTCTATCGGACCAGGCTGAAAGAATTTTTGGTCTGCCAACTTTAAATCGCGAATATGAGTCAACTCTTGAGGATTAATATTGATTTTTGGTTGAATTGAACAGACCTTATTGATTATAATGGCTTCGAAACTGAACGTCGGGCCATCACGATCACAAGGCTTTATTAAGCATGAAGTTTTTCCACGCGTTGTAAACGTCGACATTCCATTAAGACCTTCAACAGGTATAGATAATTTTTTGCGAGAAAGTCCTAAACGTTGAACACAAGTATCAGAAATGAAGTTGGCCATGGAGCCAGTGTCCAATAGTACACGAATTTTCTGAAAATGCCCACTAAAATCCTGAACATGCACCACACAGGTAGATAGCAAAATAGTTGACTGTGTTAAAGAGTTGGTACTAATGAGCGATGTCGGAAGAGTAGTAGTTTGAGTTGACTGATTCGTATCAAAACCAGTAGAGAGTGATTGGTTAGAGGTCGATGGCGATACTGACGATTGATTAAATGAAGTCGTTTTATTTGAGGATTGATCAAAATGCAAAGTTGTATGATGAGGTGATTTGCAAATTTTACATTTATGAGTTGAACTACAATTTCTTATTGAATGAGGTGAGATCAAACAGTTAACACATAACTTATGCCGCTTGGCTAATGAAAATCGTTCGTGTGGCATTTTTGCCAGAAATGTTTGACATCTATATATAGGATGCGCGAAAGAACACAAAACGCATTTTTCACTTTGGCTCGCCTGTGTGACATGCGAATCGGCAGTAATAAAGCTAGAGGTGACTGGTTTTCTCTTAGAAAGTTGAGAAGATTGTTGTCGAATATTCTCGGTTGCGACGACAGAATGAGAATAACCAAATTGTACCGATTCTATAGCAGTACATTGTCTTTCTAGAAATGAAACCAATTGTCTATAAGTAGGAATGTCGTGATTTATGCTATTTTCCAATTCGAAATCTGTACGTGTTTTAATGTCTAATTTATTGAGAAGCATATTGAACAACAAAAAGTCCCACTGGTCCACTTGAAAATCAAGAACACGCAAAGCAGAAACATTTTCTGTGAAAACGTTCAATAAACGTCTTAAATTAGTTGCAGTTGGTTTCTGCACACATGATGCATTGAAAATATCATTATAATATTGTGTAGCAAGTATTCTTTTATTTTGGTATCTCTTTTCTAAAATAGCATAAGCAACTTGATAATTTGCTCCAGTAAGTGGAATGCCTTTAACTAGAGCCAAAGGTTCTTGATTAATCGAGGTAAGAAGGAAACGGAATTTTTCTACATCTGGCAAGTCGGAATTATTATGAATTATACTATTGAATAAATCAAAAAAACTAGGCCAATCTCGATAATTACCCGAAAATGTGGGAATATTGAGCTATGGAATTCTGACAGAAGTCTTTATGGGTTGTGAAGTAGAAAGAGATGAAGTATTCATCGAATTTGAAGAAGAATCCTTCAATAAAAAATCGTTTTTTATTGATTTGATGGCATAATAGGCCTGATCAGCCCGAATTCTAATGTTATCATATTCTGAAAATTCCTCATCTGAAATCAAACCAATAAGAGTGTTGTGAGATGTTCGAAACTCTTCATAGATTCTTTCTACTTCCTCCGCTCGAGCCAAAAACTGAGATTTATGAGTATCATTTGTTGTTGCCTCAATTCCTATTTGATGAGTTTCCTTCAAACGCGAGTAGGCAGTTTGTAACAAAAGATTGGTTTTATTCAACTTGCTAGACATAGTGAGATAATATGGAAACTAATTTATCGGATTATTATCATATATCAAAAAGAATAAACACGGTTATCAAAAATCAGTTCGATTCTTTAATATTTATATGTCAACAAACCAAAGTGAACTCGCAGAACGTATCGTAAAAAAAACAATGCACCCTGTACCTAGACCATCAAAACAACTTCCAATGGCAGAATACAACGACGAGAAATTATTGTAGTGAATAATAAACGTAGTTCGAAGTAAAGAAAAATCAAATTCGTAGTAATGAGAATGAGAAAGAAAATGCAGCCCAATATTATGTAGCGTTGAAAAAATGAACGATAAAAGTATCAACTTAAAATCGAATCAGAAATATTTTAGAGAAAGAAATTAATCAATTATCGTTTCTCCGAGAATGTGGTTGACCTTGACCGAAGAAAATAAATAACCGCGGATCGCAGAAACCGGTTTTTCAGGCGGCTGAAATATGAAATGTGTAATTCGCACTGAAAATGAAAATTCAAAAAAAGGAAAATGGCCAAACTCAAAAATGAAAATTAATTATTCTAAGAAAAAATTGAAGTAATAATCCGGCTCGAAGGACCAATGTAAATGTAGGAAAGAATTGCTGGTATAAAATTATTAATTATTAATTTTGAATGAACGGTAGCACTTATCCAATCAAAGTCGGAGAGTAATGGGCGACAACTGCTTACCTGAACACACTTCAATGTCTGTGAATTCGTGATGTACTGATCTTCAGTTCTTTAAACTGCCTTCGATTGAAGTTTTCTATCTTCAGTGCACTGAATTTCTATTAATCGAACCAAACACTTGCAGCAAAAATAAAATTAAATTCTCGAATAAAGTTCCCAAATTCACTTGAGTAAAATGAATAATAAACACGATATGTTCGCCAGGAAAGTCAGTATGTTTCTGCTTGCGCACATTTTACACACATTTTGTCTCCCGCGAACTCGAGCAGTTGCCCCTAGATTTGGACAGGTGCTCCGCGAGTACGTAACAAAAAACAAAAAGAAATAAAAATACCAAATCATTTTTGAGTAAGGCCAGGATTCAATAATTCAAGTTTGGACACGCCACCTATTCTCTAATTTCCAAGTCACTATCTCTTTCTGTTCGAAAGTTATCGTGGCAACGGCCACTCGGCTAGAATCAAATTTGACCTCGATTTCGTCATCAGTGAGTCTAACCTAATTATTTGAGACCAATTTCGGCAAAAAATCGAAAATTTCAGACATTAGCGCAAAATGATAGCCCCTTGTTCCCAGAATATGCGTGCAAAAAGTCGCAAAATTGGAAACAAGAACTCATATCATTTATATAAATTATAAATAATAGTGGGACGCGGCGAGAACCCTGGGGTACTTCCGAAGTTACAGAGAAAGCTCTAGCCATTATCATAATAAGTCATGTAAGTTTAGCATACATTAGAAAAAGAAGTTTAGAAAATGTATTCTAGAAAATGCGGTTGAACGTAATTATTATTGTTATTATCCCAATTTTGTAAATGAATAACCACGGGAGATACCAATAAATATTTTCAAATCTCAGATACTACACTTCTATTGATTAATTCATTTGGCATACGCCCCCCTAAAAATATTCACCCTCTATATCTCTAATACGTGTACCTAACATACTCATTCCTTCCATTTTTATTGTATCATAATAAACGATATCGCAATCATACACAGAATAATAAACCTTTTACGAGTAGTATGGTTCGTGTTCTATTGCCTTAAGGGGGACCAACAGAGAGAACTGCACTCGTTCATAACGTTAGAGTAAATAGAGGGTGGCCCTTTCATAACGATAAATATCCCAAGAGAGGAGGTTAATTATGTATTTATGTGTACCTACCTCAACGATGATACGGTATGTTTTGTGGTGGGAAGAAGAATGTTTACACAATTGCTGGTATTTTCATTAGGGTCGATGGTGTGACCTATTAGTTTGTTTTTCTTTTTACTTTATGACCATTTAATAAATAATTTCGTTATTTGAAAAAAAAATTGATGTATATAAAATATTTAAAATCTACTGAAAAGGAGAAATTAGACCTGACATAGCTGTGGACAACTGTATTTAGCTAATGCTATGATCCCCATAAATTCATAAAATTTGATTAAATAAATGAGCCATGAGTCATAAAACATAATATTATTTATCATGGAGGATCAAATAGTAAATATCGGAATATTATTTTGGAACGTCAATGTAGTTTTTTAAGCAAAGCTTTTATGCATTATTCGGAGTAATGTATATATTTTCAAATTTCTCTAATTCTCCTCCATCGTGCAACAAAAAATGTACATATTATGTTCCTCCTGAAAGTTTTCCAGTTTATGTTTTGATGTATGTAGAATTTAAAAATATAAATATAATCATTCCTTTATTCCACCATGTGTCGATTATGTTAACTCTTATATGTTATTCTAAATAATCTAATGATTATTGAATATAGTAGACCGCACAGGATTCATTTTGAATAGGTAGCTCTTCTGTTTTGGATGCTGCCATATTAACAGCGTAATTTTTTGACAGATGACAACTAAAAACTATGCCATAAAATTTGTTCAAGCACTGACATGAAGTCAGAAGCTTTTGCGTGCATGTTCTATTGTCTACTCACCTCTATTGGACACTCTACTATACGAATTTATCATCGATATATACCGTTTTCTCAGCTTTTATAATACATTACTACTATATATTTATTAGAGTAGACTCTCGATTATCCGAAATAAAGCCGATTTCGGATCATTGAAATTTCAGATAATAAATAATAATAATAATTTTGTAATTTTGTATAGGAAAAATTTATTAAATTTTCATTTTAATATTAAACAACAAAACAAATACAGGGTGAGTCTTTGACCACTGCATTAATTTTAACCAAAGATTCCTCTCATCAAATGAAACACTTTTTTCATTTAACATTTTTCCAAATTCAGCTCAGGTAAAAAGATACAGGCTGTTGAAATTTTGAAAAAAAATCAGTTTTTATTTTGTAGCTTTGACATCCTTTTTTTCGAATAAAACGAATGTTGGCGTAAAGTTTCCTATAACTATGATACATATTTTCCAAATATTAGTTATTTTCTACTTCTACTGGTTTTCTAGTTATGGACTCGTGGATTCATAAAACTAAACGAAATTAGCATAAAAAAAGCATGTAAAGTTTTTCTTGAATCATTTCAAGAATATTCCATCGTTTTAGAACATTATATTATTCTTCATCATTTCTCCTTAAACGCACCGTTTTCGAGATATTCTTCATTGAATGTTTTAAAATGGAAAACTCCAGAAATTTCACTACTTTTATGGATCCGACCCTGAGCGTTGGAATTCCGAATCAAGCTGTAAACCACGTTACCATGCCTAATTCTCGTCCGCCAACAATGTCATAGATAATTTATATGCGGGAGTGTATTAGCACATTGTGAAATCTTTAAACGCTTGTAACTTTTTACCTCAGCTGTTTCTGGAAAAATGGTAAAGAAAAAAAGTGTTTCATTTGATGAGAGGAATCTTTGGTTAAAATTAATGCAGTGTTCAAAGACTCACCCTGTATATAACTTCATAAGTATTTACTTAAATATGATGTATGAATTAGAAAAAGTGACAATATGCTTTCATAGATGTTATAGATTCTAACAAAACTTATTATTTACTCTTATGCATTCACATACTTAATACATGACAAGTAAAAATGTATTTTTATTGCTTCGCAGAAGAGTAAACAGATGCGTTGTGTTATACTGACAAAAAATATTACAATTTCGGATAATGCGGAGGTATCGTAAGAATCATTTCGGATAATCCGGTACATAGGTCGGTTCGGATAATGCGGATTTCCCATAACCGGGTGTCGGATAATCGGCAGTCTACTGTAATACATTTCATACAATTTTAATGACAGTCTTCATTGACGTCTATGATCACAGAATTTTTAATTCTATTGGAAATGAAATACGAAAAAACTTACGCCTCAAGTAACTACAGGATACGATATTCACGAAATTCCGCGAAAATTAGTAGGTCGGCATCTTACAAGTAATCATAGTGTTTCAATATGATCAGATTTGTATAGTTTAGGTTATAGAGGAAATAACACCAAAATTTCATTATAGTATAGGTTGGTTTATGCTGGCTGGTAACTTTAACTTAATCCTATATAAATAATATATATAGACATAGATTTTTAGTGTTATGGCTTATAATCAGACTAAAGAATCGGTTAACTTATTAATTATTATTATTATTAATAAGTAAACGGATTGTTTAGTCTCAGTATAAACAATATTCCTAGAAATCTATGTTTAAATTTTTAAGTTAAGGGTTAAGTTGAAGTTACCAGCCAGCATAAACCAGCGTTATAACTCCAAGATAGTTCGGCCGATTATGTCAATTAAAGAAGTTGAATGTCGCATTCGGATGCGCAACCTACCCTGAAAATTGCAAGTCGCTATCTCTTTCCGTTCTCAAGGTATCGTGAGACACATAATATGTTTCCGTAATTTTCCTAGTGGTACGGTCCTCACAATTTTACACACGTCTTTATGTCGATATTCCACAACTAGTTACCAAGCTTCAATTCGATCGAGTCTATATTTTTTGAGTTATCGAGGAAATAATATTCCAGATGGGTTTCACTCCGAAACCGTTGGGCCGATTATGCCCAACAACGAACTTAACTCTCCCTGAACCTACCCTGAAAATTGCAAGTGCCTATCTCCTTTCGAATGTTATCGAGGCTTATTATCAGGGAGTCAAACCCAATCGTTGGGTATATTTTTCGGCCAAAAATTCGAAAATTACAGACATTTGGGCAAAACGATAACGCGATGTTCCCCAGAACATGCGCGCAAAAGTGTAAAAAACTTATGGTACCCTAGACCCTACGGTGTATCATAGTACTCTTCTTTAACCTTTCATTGTAATTAGTACTTAGATATAACATGAGTTTAGCCCCACGCACGTTTGCTATAAAAGCCCTATTGAGCGGGGAAAATGTTTAATTTTTTTCTTATTTTCTCCCACATTTTACGCTTATTTTCTGTCCATGAAGGAGCTTAAATTTTAAATGTAGGTAATTTTTGTGTGGCTCAGTTATGGTTAGTTGTAGCGCTATTTTAGCGATCAAAGGTTTTTTGTATCACAATTGCTATGGTAGATCCTACTTTTCTTAAAGGGTCTATTATGAAGTAGTGTTCACAGAAAAAGTACTCATTCCTCATATCATCAATGAATTTGGGCTCGTCTTCACCTCAATATATACCTTAGATTTATTTAAACTATAATATAATGGTAAATACTATGTTATTTACATCCCCCTTAGTTCATGTTAGGGTTAGTTTAGGTTTGGACAGTTTAATCTAAATATGAACACAATAGCCAAGATCTTTATACCGGAACCTTTCGGGCCAAAAACCATAGGCGGAGGAAAACTAGGTCCTAAGCAGACAGGTATACTTCTGAAGGATATATCCTTCAGAAGTACCTGTTTGCTTAGGGCCGAGTTTTCATCCGCCTATGGATTGCTCTATCCAACTATCAAAGATTCATGTCCTTATCGAATAAATGGGGGGAAATGTAAAAGAAACTTTCATCAAAAGATCATGGTCCTACAAACGTAGAAGCGGAGGCCATTTGGCAGATATTATTTTTCATTATTAACGGCAAACCTTCCTGTTAAATGGTATCTTTCTGGGTTTTCTCTCCCAAGCTCTGACAATTCTCGAATTTCAGAATAGCTGCATCAACAAAAAATAATTCTGAAGATTAAGTGTCTGACGAAGGAGTCTGATTTAGACTCCGAAACATTACGAAATTTAGTGTTGTTTCATCGTTGATGTTGTATCGTTATTGTTTGTTAGGAAACATTGTTCGATTGATTGCTTCTGACAAATATCTTGTGTTTCTTACGCAGAAGCAATTCAAAAAATAATATATTTTTATTTAACAGATATTTTTCAGAGCTTGGGAGAGAAAACCCAAAAAGAAACCATTTAATAATGAATGTACCTCCCACAGTATCCTTTAATGATTATTTAAACCTTCCTATATTGAATTAAATTCATTAAATTATTATTCACAAAAAATACACATTTTTTCTAGAAATCAAACTAAAACTTTAAGAGCTGTAAAATATACCAAATGTTGTTTCGGAAATGGAAAAAGGGAAATAGAAGCTGAAGTAATATTATGTCAAGGGAGAAGGACGAATACGGTAAGACACAAACCAAGAATTATGGAAAATTCAGTTAAGTTTGACAGAGATGAAAGTTACATTATTGTGTCTTTTTGAATAGTTAAGATATTTAATTTCAAGTACAAGGTTAAGTATTATTTAGGTTGGATTTTTTTTATTTCTCAAATTCTCTCATGAAATATCGTGAAATCATAATTTAGTTTCTTCGGAAGATAAACATTTTAACTTTTGAAATCAGAGAACTGAACCGAAGGAGAGCCGAAATACCATCGACATTGGAATATTTTGTAAATAATTAAGAGATTCGTCAACGTGAACTCAACAAATCAATTAAGTGAGGAAACCTCAAAATTTTAAAACCACACATCCAATATGATTATTATCTACCTGAAAATTGTTTCTATCAAGTTAGCTCTCATAAAGATAACAATATAAACTATATACCTGCTGATGGGATAATAATATTATACTTTTCAAGTGTTTCAGTTCGTAATTTCCAAAATTATAAACAAAATGACCTGTCAAGTGCAGATTTATGGCGTCATAAAAGTGGTATAATTACACCCTTATTCATTAATGGCTATTTAACCTATGAAACTCCAATTCTTACGACACTCCATTCTTAATGTCTAGTTGTCGGAAGTAAAAAAATTGGTTCAAGCACTGACGTGAAGTCAGAAGCTTTTGCGCGTATGTTCTATTGTCCATACTTCTGTATTGGACACCCTTAATCGAATTTACCATGGTAAATTATGTTGTCCATTCTCCTGTATTGGACACTCTCAATTCGAATTTACCATGGTAAATTCGAATTAAGTGTCCAATACAGGAGAATGGACAACATAATTTACCATGGTAAATTCGATTAAGGGTGTCCAATACAGAAGTATGGACAATAGAACATACGCGCAAAAGCTTCTGACTTCACGTCAGTGCTTGAACCAATTTTTTTTTCGTGACTTTTTAAAAATTTTCTAGGGGTACGGTTCTTGAAATTTTTTTTTTCGTCATTTTTTTCAAATTTTCCTTGGATACGATTCTTACAAAATTTTAAACACGTCTTTATGTTGATTTTCTACTACTAGTTACCAAGCACCAATTCGATCGAATATTTATTTTTTGCGTTATCAAGGAAATAATATTCCTGGTGGGTATAACTCGGAAACCGTTAGACCGATTATGCCCAAAAACGAACTCAACACTCTCTTTCGGATACGCAACCTATCCTGAAAATTGCAAGTCCCTATCTCCTTTCGTTCGAAAGTTATCGAGGCAACGGTCACCCATCTACTGAACTCGCACAAGAATGCTCGAATCTCCAACAATATTTAACCGATCGTATTAAAACTTGGAACTTGGCAGTAGAGTTAGGTTATGAAGGCTCTTGCAAAATTTCAGCAATTTCAAACGAATAGTTACTGATATATAGAATTTTTTTATTTTATTTTCAATGATTTATTAAAAATTTTCTACAAATGCTATCCTCACCAAATTTTGCAAACATTTCCGCGTTGGCATTCTACAACTAATAACCATGTTTGAATTCAATCGGTTCAGTACTTTTTGAGTTAATGAGGAACAAAAACCACGAAATTTCAGAAAATTTCAGATGGCTATAACTCTGAAACCGTTTGGCCGATTATGCTCATAAATAAACTGAAATGTTGCGTTCTGGTGTTCATCCTAACCTGAAAATTTCAAGCCGCTATCTCATTCCGTTCTCAAGTTATCGTGACAACAAAAATATTTTTTAATAATTTTTTAAAAATTTTCTAGCCATACGATTCTTACAAAATTCCACAAACGTCCTTAAGATCATATTCTACAACTACTCACCAAGTTTCAATTCGATCGGATTTATATTGGTTGAAAACAAAATTATTACTCGGAAACCACTGGGCCGATTATGCCCATTAACGAACTTGTCCGTCGTATTGAGATGCGCCACCTACCCTGAAAATTTCAAGTTGCTAGCTCTTCTCGTTCTCAAGTTATCGTGGCAACGGCCGGACGGCCGGACGGCCGGACGGACAGAATCAAATTTGACCTCGAATTCTTCATTGGGGAGTCGAACTTAATCGTTTGAGACCATTTTCGTCAAAAAATTCGAAAGTTACAGACATTTGGGCAAAACTATAACGCGATGTTCCCCAGAACATACGCGCAAAAAACTGAAACAGAGAGTCAATTTTGGTTTCCGACCCTCTTAATGACAACATGGCTAAAAAGTTCAAGTTTTCCATTTGCAGGTTATTTCCAATGGGCGCAAACTTGGAACAAGTTCGAAATAAGCTTTACTACCAAAATTTGCCAGTATGAAAATTACAAAATATCTCACTGAAAAAAATGATCCATTATGACCATCATGCATTTAGAGTTTTCGAAAAAAACGCAAGGAAACGTCTTATGAAATAGGTGGTAGACGTACAAATAACCGAAGAAACATAATCTCTTCTAGATTATTTAGAAAATTATCTCCTCAATTTTAAACATCATCATTATTTTCAGTATACCTTCATATTTGTCGGCACTCTTGAACAAATTTCAATAACAGTTGTGGCATTCTTCGAAAAATTGATAGAAATATAAAATAATAAAAGTGGGACAGCCCTGTGGACAGAAGCTTTGGCGCTCTTGTTCAAACTTTGACAATTCATCTCCGTAATTATTGGTTTTTCAGAGCTGGGAATGATATCAATGGATCCTTATAATAGAACTGCGTCATAAAAGTCATTAAAATTGAATAACGAACTTGTCCAAGATATTCATTACTCAAATCTCCTCTGAAAATTATATTGTATCAATTGAAACTTAGCCAATATTCCAGTTTGGTTTTCACTGAAGTTATTCTGAACGCAAGTTGATAAACTTACAAAATTATATATTTCCATCATCATATGGATTATCCAAGGGCATTTAGGGTAGAAGTAATTATAATATCCTATAATTGATCATTTTGCATTCAATCCTACTTTGTTTGTTAGAACAGAACTACATTTAACATGTCTGTTATAGGTAGATATGATTATATGTGTGAACAGTGAACATAGATAGAACACAGACAGATAGAATTCGCATTCTGTGAAAACAAAGAAGTACGATGTATTATTCAAATTTTGAAAAATCTTATCTCCGAAAGTATTAGCTTGTTAGAGTTGAAAATGATATCAATGAATTCTGAAAAAAATCAAATCGAAATTGTAATGTAAAAAAAAATAATTTTCGATAAAAATTGTCAATAATGAACTTAACTGAGTTATTTATCTCCAAAACATACTAGGAAAATTTCAACTATCTTGCTCATTCAGTTCGAGAGTTATCGTTAACGGACGGCCAGACACAATCGATCTCGACCACGGATTCTTGATCAGTGAGTCGAAAAAAATTCGAAAATTACAGTCATTTGGGCAAATTGATAATCACTCTGTTCCGAGGGACCAGAGCGTCTAAAACGAATAGATCTACAGTACGACAGCGATTCAAACGATTATGGGAGGCACATTCAGAATTCATTTATTTTTAAATTGATGAGAACTTCAATTGTGAATATATCCGTTCTTTTCTTTCCGTTTTTTCAAGGAATAAACATTTTTCTTGGATAGATGGGTGCATGAGTGGGTACCTGATACCTGCATTTTAATAGGTATTACCTCAGCTACTGTTAAATTAATGGTCCTTTTGTGTGGTTGTATAAGGAGAGTTAATGTCGCATTATACTATCACCGGAAGAAGATAAGAGTTTACAAAGTCTACCATCAATAGGATATAAGATTCATTGAATTTTTGGCTTTAAGATTGTATTCAAAGTCTCTCAATGTTGAGTAGGTATCAATTTATTAGGCAACTAATCTGCTTACCACTTCTGCTTATTTTTTTAAGTCAAAAGGCTTTGACTAACAACTTTATGTGGTATGTTTCTTTGAATAGATTATCTGACAACAACTAAACAGTTTCTGTGACGTCGCAAAATATAAGGGTCCTTGCTCCCAACCTCTATGTCTGATGTTTGATATAGAGTACTGAAATTAATTAAGGGAACGAAAAGTAAATCTGAATTTCTCAGTGATATTTAACGAACTACATCGTAGTGAAATATCGAGTTTAAAAAAAAAGAAATTTGAAGATTCAAAAATCTTGTTTTTAGAACAATTAAATTTTTTTCAGAACTATGGCTCTCAATCAATCCGAAGGAAGAGAGCAAGAATGAATTCCCTTATTTTTATCGGTCCATTCGGATAGCCTGTTTATTCAGCTCCAGTTTTGTGTTTTTGACGCTCTTGTTCCTCAGAGTGCTTATCAATTTGTCCAAATGTCTGTAATTTTCGAATTTTTGGCTGAAAATAGTTTTAAACGTTCTGGTTGACAATAATCCGTGGTCAAAATCGATCATGTCCGGCCGTCCGGATAACTCGATAAAGTTAATCACTCTCGAACGGAATGAGCTACATCAGAAGTTTGAAATTTTCAGAGAAGGTTTGGGAGATAAAAATCCCGTAATGAAGAAAAAACTCTTTTTTACATCACAAATTTTAAATTCAATTTTTTTGCGCGTATGTTCTGGGGAATATCACCTCATCAGTTTGCCCTAATGTCTGTAATTTTCGAAGTTTTTGCCGAAAATGGCCTCAAACGATTGAGTTCGACTACCCGATTAAGAATTCAAGGACAAATTTGATTCGGTCCGGCCAGCCGGCCGTCCGTTACCACGATAACTTGAAAACGGAAAGAGATGGCCTCTTGAAAGTTTCAGGGTAGGTGGTGCGTCGAAATACGTCGAGCAAGTTCGTTAATGGGTATAATCGGCCCAGTGGTTTCCGAGTAATAATTTTGTTTCCATCCAATACAAATCCGATGAAATTCAAACTTGGTACGTAGTTGTAGAATACAAACCCAAGGACGTTTGTGAAATTTTGTGAGAATCGTATAACTAGAAAATTAAAAAACCAGTAAAGAAAAAAAGCAGTATCATGTTGAATACCTTAATATTATTCTGGAACACAAATTTTCCATTACAATAATCTTCATCTAGCTTCTATTTAGTATCAATTCCTGTAGAACGTGATCATAATAAGTGTTTTCCATATAATAAAATGTGTTTGAACTTGGTATGTAGGAAATCTGACATCAATTATTGGAATTAATTGATTTGACAAACAGCCGTCAAATGAGGTAAATATATTTTTGTGACGATTTTCTGTGACCATAGAACGTCAAAACACGCTGGAATGTGAATTTTAAGCAATATCTTCTGGAATTGAGATCGTATCGAACTGAAATTTTGCACACTCGTGTAGAATGCTTGATTTAACGTCGGTACAAATTTTTTTATTAAAAAATTTTCCAACTGCCCGATCCCAACAATACTTAGATAATATTATATCCATAAATTAAGCATTTCATTATTGCATTTCTTGAAATACGTACCTTTTCAAGTCGATCAACATCGTCCTTCTTTCGACGTCTAAACTATGACTTGATTCTTTATGTTTATGTCTTTGAATTTGTTTTCGGTGGAATTCAAAGAGTTCATAGAATAATCGATGAAAATACTGAGAGAGACCCAGGAAATTTGACACATTTTGTCTTATATCTCCAGAAATTGAAATCGTATAGAGCCAAAATTTTGCACAATGTTGCAAAATACTACAATTGACGTTAGTACAAGTTTTTGTTGCAATCTGATGAATAGTTCACGAAAAAAAAATTTTTTTTTCGAAAAAATTAAAAGAAATATTTTTTTAAAAATTACCAACATTTCGATCATAACAGAATTTTGCCAAAAGTTGCGCGTTTATATCCTCGAACTGACTACCAAGTTTCGATTCAACATCTTCTTTAGTTCCTGAAATATCAGGGAAATAACCTCAAAATTTTAAATGTCTATAACTCCTAAACCGTCCGGCCGATTTTGCCCGTTAACGAACTTAACCGTCGCATTTTGATCAGAAACCTACCCTGAAAGTTTGAAGTCGATAGGACCTTCGGTGCTCCTGTTATCGTGCCTACGGCCGGCCGGCCGGCCGGACGGCCGGACGGCACCCAAAAATCTGACACCGGATTCGTGATCAGGGAGTCCGAATTAGTCTATTAGCCAATTTTCAGCTCGAAATTCGAAAATTACAGACATTTGGACGAAATGATAGGACGATGTTCCCCTAGAACATGCGCCCAAAAATATATTATTTATGTCACGATAACCTGAGAACGGAAAGAGATAACGACTTGAAATTTTCATGTTAGGTTGTTCATCTGAATGCGACATTTGAGTTTTTTTATAGGCGTAATCAGTTTTGGAGTTACATTCATCTGAAATTTGGTTGTTATTTCTTCAATAACTCGAAAAATACAAAACCGATACAATCAAACATGGTTATTAGTTCTAGAAGGAATGCCAACGCAAAAATTTTGTAAAATTTCGTGAGTATCGCATCACTAGAAAACTTAAGTTCGTTTTTGGGCATAATCGGTCCAACGATTTCGGAGTTATACCCACCTGGAATATTATTTCCTCGATAACTAAAAATTATAGACTTGATCGAATTGAAGCTTGGTAACTAGTTCTAGAATATCGACATAAAGACGTGTGTAAAATTTTGTGAGAACAGTACTCCTAGAACATTTTAGAAAAATTACAAAAAAACTTTAGTTCAAGCAGTGACATGAAGTCAGATGCTTTTGCTTTAATTTACCATGGTAAATTCGATTAAGAGTTGCCAATACAGGAGAATGGACAGTAGAACATACGTGCAAAAGCTCCTGACTTCACGTCAGTGCGTGAACCATTTTTTTCAGATGTAATTTCATCATAAGAATCGATTGATATCATTTTCAACTTTAACAAACTAATATTTTCGGAGATATGATTTTTCTAAATTTTAATAATCAATCGTAATTTTATGCTTACATAGAATGCTCTATGGCGGAGCCTACACGGTCAATCTGGCATCAGGTCAGTCTGACATCAATCATGGATTGATGACAGATTGACGGGAAACTGATTGTATACGCGTAGACTGATGGAGATGGACTGATGGTCCGGATTGATAGCAAGATTATGTTGTCAGATTGATACCAGATTGACCGTGTAACATCCGTCTAATTATTGCTGATGTAGGTACGTAAACCAACATATAAGGTGAGTCATAGACCTACATTTTTAATTTATTTTTTTATGAGCTTCTTTCGTCCATTTGTCACGGATATATCAGAAATCAAACGAATAAGGACCGTCTTGATACAACTATCGGTATCTCAACAACCAATGATCATACCCAAAATTGAACCACAGTTTCGGAAACTGGAATAAGTAAGAACTGGACCTAGTAAGACCTGCCATTATATTTGAAAAAAAAATAGTTTTCATCATTAATTCCATGGGAAGGATTTTTTAAAATGTTTACATTTCAATGTACCCCTAATAGCCTTGTAAATCTGGAGATTGATACATAGTGCGGTTTTTTCGGGGCAATTGTTCAAAGTTTTGAAAACAATTAAAGCAACAAGATTTTCGTTATTAAATTGTTCCTTTCTGGGTTTTCTCTCCCAAACTCTGAGAAATATCTATAAAATAGAAAAATTGTTATTTTGTGAATTGCTTCTGCGTAAGAGACACAAGATATTTGTCAGAAGCAATGTATATAGAACAATGTTGCCTAACAGACAATAACGAAACAACATTAACGATAAAACAACTACTTCGTAATGTTTCGGAGACTAGCTCAGAATCCTTCGAAATCCAAGCAAAAATCTACAGAATTATTTTTTGGTGATAACTATTCTGGACAATTTTTGAATTTCGGAATAGGTATCATGATGTTGTTTCAATAACTCCAAATATATACTGATCTGATCGAATTTAATCACGGTAGTTAGTTCAAAAATACCAACCCGAAGACTCATGAGGATCGCACGACTAGAAAATTAAATTAAAAAGCCTTGGGAGAGTTCAGTACCTGGATGGGTGATCGCTCTGGCAATAAATTCAAACGAGAGCGCCAAAGCTCCTGGCCACAGGGCTTTTCCAACTAGTTTTTATTCAGGTTGAATAGAACAGGATATGCATCAAAGTAAAATACTGGACTCCACCTTTTTGGCGCGCTTGTTCACCTAAACAGAGTGCATATCAATTTGCCAAAATGTCTGTAATTTTTTTGTTTTGGCAGGGAAAAGTTTCAAACAATTAGTTGCAACTCACTGATGAAGAAATCTGACGTCAAACTTAATGCTGTCCGTTAGCACGATTACCCGAATGCAATGAATTGAGAGTTGAAATTTGCAGGGTATATTTAGGGTCCAAATGCACTGGTTGAGTTCGTTGATAGGCAAAATCCGCCTAGTGGTTTCGTACTTATAGCCACCTGAAGTTTTGTTCTTCAAATTACATACTCCAAAAATGCTGATCTCATCGAATTAAAGCTCCATAGTTAATTTGGTACTTATACTAAAACAATTGGGTGCCATATGTTTAGGTTTGATTGAAAGTTAAACGATGAATTTTATCCAGATATACAGGGTCTTTCACGAGGAACCTCACCCATATTTATACGGGAAACTACTGAACGTATTTTCATGAAATTCAGCACTTATAAGTATTTCACGATGCTGATGAAATCTAAAATATTTTCAAGGCATGAGCACCTCCGGTTTTTCCGGAAATGACGTCAACTTCCGTTTTTCAAATTAGAACACCATTTTTTTATTGCAGAAATAGATTCCTTAGAAAATTTTAAGTTATTTTGATGTAACATTTTTCAGTTTTGGTTGAAAAATTCTCTCTGAGCGGGAAAATTTGAAAAAAAATCGAAAATAGAGCTCCGCTGAAACAAGAATAACTTCGAGGTTTTTGGATGGAAAATTTTCATTTTTGGGATTTTTCAAGATGTAAGATTGATGTATTCACTTTAAAAATCGAAATCGCGATTCATGATACAGGGGGTGAAAAAATCGCTTTCAAAGTTAGGGATGACAAAATCGTGAAAAATCAATTTTTTCAAATTAGAACCCCATTTTTTTATGGCAGATATTGAATCTACGTTAAAAAATAATGTGAGTGTATGCATCACACCCTTGCCCCAAAGTGGATATTTTCTGAGTTATTCACAAAAAACTGTTTTTCGTCTTGAATTTTCAGCTATTTCTTTTCCCTTCACGCCAAAAAGATGAAATTTTCAGGAACTGTTACTTAAACCATGGTTTAGATTTTACTACCCTAATATGCAAGTGAAAAAAGTTACAGGTTGTTCCTAAATAGATGGCGAATTTGTATCGGATAACCTCTTTATTTCAACTAATCGGCCATCGGTTTTCTCTCCAGTGATAAATAAATAATTCCTTATGAACCATATGCAAAAACTTACCATGTTTTACATTCTTTTTTTTTAATGATAGATATCATTAATTACATCTGCCAAATTCCTCTTTATTCAGTAGCATTTTGTGTTTACTATTAATTTGGTGATAATTCGTATTAAGTTATAAAATCGATCACTATGCCTAATTTTACCAATGAAGATTATTTAAATCTCATTCTACTTCATGGAGAATGTAATAAAGTTGTAGATAGAACGATTCGACTGTTCATTGAGAGGTTTCCTGACCGACCCAGACCAACGAGAGATACCATTAACAGAACCATGACAAACTTGAGAAATGTCGGATCTTTCGTTAAGAAAACTATACACAGAAAAAAGTGTAGTAGAAGATGAGAACAACGAAATTACAGTTCTTGCATATTTTCGTGTGAATCCTCAGAATTCTCTCAAAGATGCCGAGATTGATCTGGGATTATCTCAATCGAGTGTTTGGAGAATATTAAAAAAACTTGAAATGCACCCATATAAATTCAATAGGGTACAGCATTTGAAGGAAACTGATTTCGTCAGGAGAACAGAGTTTTGCGAAGCTATGATGATTCGATTTCAAGAGAATGAAAACTTTTTGGACTGTATAATTTGGACAGATGAATCTAAATTCACAAAGAATGGTTCTTTCAATAGGCATAACAGTCATTATTGGGATGAAGAGAACAACCACCACTTCAGACAATGGAACTTTCAAGAGACCTGGAGTTTCAATGTTTTTTGCGCCATCATAAATAATGCAATTCTCGATGTTCACATTTATGATGGGACTTTAACTGGTAAGATAGAACACTACACATGTTTGCATTATTTAAAGAATGTTCTCCCTTAGGAGATAGATATTCTGACATATTGACTCAAATAATTGAGCCGCTAGTACAGAACCATAATGACCACACAATTCACTCAATGTGTCAAATATCCTCTACAGGCTATTTGAAGATCGATGGTTGGCGAACAATGGTCCACATCTTTGGCCACCACGTTCTCCCGATTTAACTTCTTTAGACTATTATGTTTGGGGTAGGATAAAAAATATTGTCTACTCAACTCCCCTGACTGATAAAGAGGACTGCATAGAACGAGTCAGAAATGCGTTCAGGTTTGTTTAGATTTTTAGATTCATAGTTTTGAAACTCAATTTGGTTTTTAAACACTTTTGCAGATCTCTTCCTCCCGATGAAATAAGAAGAGCAACGCACGAAGCATTCCTGAGACGTATAAATAAATGTCTAGAAATTAACGGTCAAAACTTTGAGCATCTTCTCTAGTTATAACTGCGAGAGTTTGCCATCGTTCTCCTAATAGTAACTTGAAGTCGGTTTCAATAAGGGGTGAAAAATCTACAGCATGGTTCAAATAACAGTTCCTGAAAATTTCATCTTTTTGGCGTGAAGAGAAAAGAAATAGCTGAAAATTCAAGACGAAAAACAGTTTTTTGTGAATAACTCAGAAGGTATCCATTTTAGGGCAAGGGTGTGATGCATACACTCACATTATTTTTTAACGTAGATTCAATATCTGCCATAAAAAAATGGGGTTCTAATTTGAAAAAATTGATTTTTCACGATTTTGTCATCCCTAACTTTGAAAGCGATTTTTTCACCCCCTGTATCATGAATCGCGATTTCGATTTTTAAAGTGGATACATCAATCTTACATCTTGAAAAATCCCAAAAATGAAAATTTTCCATCCAAAAACCTCGAAGTTATTCTTGTTTCAGCGGAGCTCTATTTTCGATTTTTTTTTCGAATTTTCCCGCTCAGAGAGAATTTTCCAACCAAAACTGAAAAATGTTACATCAAAATAACTTAAAATTTTCTAAGGAATCTATTTCTGCAATAAAAAAATGGTGTTCTAATTTGAAAAACGGAAGTTGACGTCATTTCCGGAAAAACCGGAGGTGCTCATGCCTTGAAAATATTTTAGATTTCATCAGCATCGTGAAATACTTATAAGTGCTGAATTTCATGAAAATACGTTCAGTAGTTTCCCGTATAAATATGGGTGAGGTTCCTCGTGAAAGATCCTGTATAATATAGGATACCCAAGATTCAGGGACTTGCAGAAATCGTAAGTATTCTATGTAATATAAAACAACAAACCATGAAAAAGCGTAAATAACTTTAATTTTTAAGAATTTTCCATTATCAAAACTTATTTCAATACGAAAAAATCATTTTGATAATTCTCGAATTTCAAACAGTTTCAGAGGAGGTTCGAGAACAGTTATTTAGATGTATTTATATCGATATTTGAAACCATTCGTTCGTCAAAGAGAATCGACTATGGCATACTGGACATATTTCGATGGATTGAAACAGGTATTTTCATATGTGAGATGGTGAAGTAGATTTTTTTTGATTCCAACCGAATGAAGGTTTTATTTGTAAAATTGATTTGAAATCGTCATCTCAACGCAAAACTGGCTCGAAATGTGTAAAATATGATATACAGGGTGATTCACGAAGATCGCTCGTTATTAGAGTTTTTCAAAGAAAGACTCGAGATAAACACTTGAAATTGTATAGTTAAGCTTTGTTAAGAGGGACGAATTCTTGGAAAAAATTTCAGATTCGTTCGACTTCCGGTTTCACCGGAAATGATACCAACTTTCGTTTTCTTTACAGGAAATATCCAGTTTTTGCGCGTATGTTCTGGGGAACATACGCGTTATAGTTTTGCCCAGATGTGAAATTTAATTCTGTGGTGCCGTCCGTTGCCACGATAACTTGAGAACGGAAAGAGCTAGCGACTTGAAATTTTCAGGGTAAGATGCGCCACTTACCCTGAAAATTTCAATACGACGGACAAGTTCGTTAATGGGTATAATCAGCCCAATGGTTTCCGACTAATAATTTTGTTTTCAACCAAAATAAATCCGATCGAATTTAAACTTGGTGAATAGTTGTAGAATATAAACCTAAGCACGTTTATGAAATTTTGTGAGAATAGTATCGCTAGAAAATTTTTAAAAAATTATTAAAAAATATTTTTGTTGTCACGATAACCTGAGAACGGAAAGAGATAGCGGCTTGAAAATTTCAGGTTAGGTTGTGCATCTGAATGCGACATTTGAGTTTGTTTATGAGCATAATCGTCCAAACGGTTTTAGAGTTATAGCCATCTGAAATTTTCTGAAATTTGGATGTTTTTTGTTCCTCATTAACTCGAAGAATACAGAACCGATTGGATTCAAACATGGTTATTAGTTGTAGAATGCCAACGCGAAAATTTTTGCAGAATTTCGTGAGGATGGTATAACTAGAAAATTAAAAAAAAATAATTAAAAATAATTGAAAAAAAATTCTATATATCATAAACTATTCGTCCGGCATGGCTGAAATTTTGGGAGAGCCTGCAGAACCTAACTCTACTGCAGAATTCCAAGTTTGAACACGATCGGATCTACATTGTTGGAGAACCGAGCAGCTTTTTGTGAGTTCGGTAGGTGGATGCGAATCGTCGTATGATATGTTGTCTATGGTCGTATTTTTGCGAGAACCTTCAAAAATAAAATATGAATGTCATGATGACATATTATTATACATATATATTCATGGGAAAATCGTGTTATTTCATCACAAATCTATAGGAGATTAGATGATAGCCCTACATAAGTGGTCAGACCTGGTTTTGAAAGAGATCCTCCTTAGGAGGAGGCAACTAAATATTGAAGGGATTTCTATGAACAAGAGTGAATATCTTTGAGGAATAGAGAGGCGATTCTTCTTCAAGAGATCCATGTGCCTTCAGAGGAGTATATTTGCGAGAGGGGACCTTTGAATTTTGCTGAAGGCTTCTTATCTTGTAAGGTGAGAGGCTCATTTGTGGATATTAAATCTCGTGATGGGTAGAGAGCAATTTTAGGCCAGTTTTTCTATCACTAATGAGAATATATCTTTATGTAATAACGGGTGATTTTTTGAGAGCTTTTGGATTTGATTTGAAAAAAACACATAAAATTCAGAAAAATGTATGGAATTATTATTTGAGTCGATATAACGATCGATATAATTTAATATTTAAAGATTACTACTAGCGGCCCGGTACGTGCTTCGCTACGTATAAATTGAAATAATAAAATATTGGTTCAAGCACTGACGTGAAGTCAGGAGCTTTTGCGGGTATGTTCTATTGTCCATTCTCCTGTATTGGACACTCTTAATCAAATATACCATGGTGAATTCTATTGTCCGTTCTCCTGTATTGGACACTCTCTTAATCGAATTTATCATGGTAAATTCGATTAAGAGTGTCCAATTCAGGAGAACGGACAAAAGAATTCACCATGGTATATTTGATTAAGAGTGTCCAATACAGGAGAATGGACAATAGAACATACGCGCAAAAGCTCCTGACTTCACGTCAGTGCTTGAACCAATTTATTTCATTGATAATCAGATTACCCATTGAATTCTACATTGTTTTAATGTGTCACTTACATATTATTCTCAGAAAATTCGTGTGAAATCTGAAAAAACCCTTTGAATAGGGTTTCATTCTGATGTTAATAACTTGTAGATTTTTGCATGAAAACTCCTAATTTCATTATATACCAATTCTTCTCTTTCTTGAACATACAGGGTATTTCTATTTCAATGTCAAATGTCTCTAATTTTCGGTTTTTTTTCCGAAAATTGTCTCTGTCCGGCCGGCTGGCTGTTGGCACGATAACTTGAGAACGAAAAGGTATAGCGACTTGAAAATTTCAGAGTAGTTGGCGAGCCCCAATATGTACGAAGGACAAGTTCTTTAATGGGCATAACCGGCCCAATGGTTTCCGAGTAATAATTTTGTTTTCAACCAATACAGATCCGATCGAATTGATACTTTGTGTGTAGTTGTAGAATACAAACTTAAAGATGTATGCGTAATTTTGTAAGAATCGTAAAAAATCGTAAAAAGCTTGAGTCAGACCAGATGGTCTTGTCAAAATCATGCCGTCAAATCTATAAAAATAATTATGATGATATGAAAATTTTCAGCAAAAATGAGAAAGAAATTCTAATTATTTTTTGGGAAGAAATTTTGTAGATTTAATTGAGCTAATAAAAATCAAACAAGCCCCGGCGTGAGGTCAGGAGCTCTTGCGCGTATGTTCTATTGTCAATTCTCCTATATTGGACACTATTAATCAAATTTACCATGGTGAATTCTATTGTCCGTTCTCAGGAGTACGGACAAATCGATATTCTACAAATAGTTAGCAAGCTTCAATTCGATCGAGTCTATATTTTTTGAGTTATCGAGGAAATAATATTCCAGATGGGTATAACTCCGAAACCGTTGTCCGATTATAACCAACAGCAAACTTAACTCTCCCATTCAGATGCGTAAAATTATTGATTGTTATCCAGATGACGTAGACGAACATTTAGTGAATGAGCGTATTCAGTTGAAATCTTTCTCAGTACAGTCTGAGCCAGAGTCTTACACCTCTTGCTGTGAAATGTTTATGCTAATTTATGAAAAGAAAATTGTTGATGGGAATTGTTTCACAAATTGTTAAACGACGTTAAAGATTTTGTTTAACGTTGCCTATAACTAGCTATGAAGGAGAGCGCTCTTTTTTCAGGATATCTTACGTAGAGAACAAATATAGGACAACAACTTCGAACTATCGACTGAATTATTCAACAGTTTTTTTCATAAATTGTAATTCAACAAAGGAATTACTATGTGATGAGTAGATTTAGGGTTATGCAGTACAAAAATGCCGAAAGGCTATTTTATAATTTACATGCGTACACAAATCCTATTAAATAAATAAAATATTTTATTGTGCTATTTTCTTCCTATACAGTGCACCTACATCACGCAAGAATACAGTTTTTAGAGGGCCCCTGTACCAGCCCCTGTACCAGCCCTGTACCCGCCCCTGTACCAGCATAATGATTATTCTCTGCTCTTTTTGCGGAATTATCCATTAAACTTTTCCATTACTATTATTATTATTATTCACTTTGTAGTAATCAGTGTTCGTTTATTCGATAAATATGAAAATTGTATAACGATATTGCGTATGTAATCATAGCTAAAAACAAAAATACACAGTATCATATTGTTATCCCTGCTGCTAGAGAACCAGTCCGAATTAAATATTCAAGCAATATGCTAATATCTTTTCTTTTATTTCTTACCGAGCGGTGGTCAAAGCTTTCAAAGAGCCGACATATACGCCTGAAACGCGATCTAGTTTCCGTTCCAGATGTCAAAGAATACCGCCACTCCTCGGCGTGGATGTTCCTCATTAAACCAATTAATTAATGCGATTGATCGAATGGGACATGGATGGGATTTGATACTGGAGGCGGCGATCACAGAAGAACATGTACGAGTTGATTAACATGTGCCGAAATGTCAGGTTTTGCGGAAATTTAAAATTGTCGACGCTTTGGTATATGCAAAAGATAGATTTGGGTTTTTGCGTGACCATATCTGATCACTATCAGTTTGTCCAAAGGCCTGTATAGTGCTAATTTCGAAGCAAATATGGTCTCAAACAAATACATTAGACTTACTGATGGAGAAATGATGACTTTTGGTTGTTTACAAACAAGAGCAGATTTTTTTTTATTTTCTCGAAAAAATTATCCGATCAAATTTAAACAGCTTAGTTGGGGAAAAAAAGAAAATACTAAAAATTTTGCACAGAAAAATTTAATAAAAGACACCAAATCGTGCACATCTATAAAATGGTGGGTATCGAAGTAAACAATGTACGTATAGTCGTAGATATGAACTTTATTTACTATTTAAACCAAACTAAGGTGCATTAAAATCCATAGATGAGGTTAATTTGAGAAAAGAGTCTCATTCATAAATTCATAATAGAACATTAAATATTCGCACAGACAGAATTTACTTCCGGAGTGAATAATATAAATATCAAATCAAATCCATTTTGGATTATTCATGAAAATGTGGTTACTAAGATTTCTAATTGAATATTTATAATTTCCAGAAGAACCATTCGCTATTTCAATGCTTTTGTTTATCCATATTGAAATTTCCAAAACCGAAATCCACCTATGATATTTTTATGGAAATGTTGTTTGAATATTATAATTTTTTAGAAAAACAGTTTCATTATTTAAATGATATTATTTACACGAAATGAAATTTTGAAAAACCTGTATTCATTTTATCAAATTTTTGTTCGAAATGTTGGATAATGATTTTAAATTATCTTATTGAATGTTAGTATTTTTGAGAGTTCCTTACTATCATTTAGATGGAAATTTCAAACATTATTTGTAGGATTGGTTATTGAATGTAAAATTTAATTCTTTTTTTTTCTTATTGTAGAGTAAATATCACGTTTTCAGTTATATTATTTTTGTTATTTTTCATAACAAAAATAATATAACTGAAAACGTGATGTTTACTCTACAATACGAAAAAAAAAATGCACCACCCATATAGTGATGATTCACTATAGAAGAGGCACCCCAGAAACACTCTTCCCAATACTTCGAAACGGCTCCTGTATGTAATTGCATAACATCAAGATTTTTGCTAAATTCTGCACCCATCTCTATGGGCGGCGAATTCAGTAAAAAAAGATCTCTATCAAGAAAGAAGACCACATAGAAAACTTCCACCCAATACGGTATATGAATTGCTTTGTTTTATTTTTTTGGTATATATAAGTGTATACCTCAGTTTCCATTCAGCTAACCCTATTCATTTCTTTCTCGAAAAAAAAAACATTTACTGTATATACTGTTATTTAATAAAAATATCATTTTTTTTGCATTGAATTATCCTTTGTTTATGTGTGCTTAATACTCATTTCTGAAATATTAATATACTTATCTTTGTTTATTATGAAACAAATGATATTCCTTGGAAAAATGTTTTTTCTTCATAAATTACGTTTATTCATTATTAATTATCCGTTATTGAATGAAATTGATCATAGTCCTTAACTTCATTAAATATGAATAAATCGTTTATTAATAATCAATATGGCGCCTTGGCCACGATCGTTTTCAGACAATATGTTGTCGTATTTGACACATTTCTCATTCCCAATTACCATCCGTTTAAGAAATGTATCAATTTAATTGCGTTTGGCCAATAAGGCTTCACAGAAGAAAATTAGATCTGTCATGTTTTTTGTATTAATTGGTGTAGCGTGCTATCATTTTACCAAAATGTCAGTAATTTTCTATTTTTTTGCCGAAAATGGTCTCAAACGATTCGGTTCGACTCACTGAAGAATAATTCTAAGCCGAATTCAATTCTGTCCGGCTGGCCGTTGCCAACATTCGAATGTTTAGAGATAGCAACTTGCAATATTCAGTGTATAGCGCATCCAAATACGACGGTTAAATTCGTTAATGGTATACCCTTCCGAAAATATTGTTTCCTCTTAATGACTCTTAAAATACACATATCGAATTGTAACTTGGTAATTAGTTTTAGAATGTTGACGCGTCAATTTTTGAAAAAATTTGAGAGGATTATATCACTTGAAAAAAAATGTTTACCTCAAAAATTTAATATTTCAGAGACTATCTCTGAGTGTTCCGCTGAAATTCCGAACGAACCTTCAAGCTGCCATCTTACACTCGAGTGTACTGGATTTCAGTTCGATTGAATTGTATTTTAGGAATTATTGTGAAAATAAATTTTGGAACTACTTTCAAATTTCAAATCATTTAAATCTCAGAATTGTAACACCTTAATAACCGAAACTCCTGCCGTGTATAGGAAATCCGACTTCAAATCGCCACTGAGTAAGTTCACTGTTTTAATTGTTTTAAAATTTTAATTCTATAACAATTTTTTTCACCTGTTAACGTTGGCAGAACGCTCTGGGCGTGTTGATTTATTAACAATGGTATTAGCAATTTTTCAATGGTACATACCGAGCGAAGTAAGTGAATTCAAGACAATCTGTTTACAATTGAATGTGGCAGAAATATCGTATTCTATAACATGTTATGAACAGAGAAGATGATATTCTGTAGCGTGACATTATAATCAGTTTGATGATTTGTGTCTCAAATTGAAAACATGGAATAATATTCTGCAGAAATTAGCTGGTACTTATGGGGTGCTGATGCTACTACACTTCTTAATGCAGCATTAGCCTTGGTTTTTCCACCACTGAATATTGTTGTGTAACATTGTTCCTACACAAAAAATGTATGTGGGACAGCTGACTTTATCTAAAAGGATCATCACTGGAACTATTAGATCTGCAACTATTCATTGATTACCAGTACTGTACCTTAATGGTCTAACTGTTTCGTCAATTTGAATGAAAGCTACAAGACAATTTGGCAACCTGAATGAAGTTTCACCATAAAAATCCATTGATATCATTTTCAACTCCAACAAGCTAATACTTTCGGAGATATGATTTTTCGAAATTTCAATAATGAATCGTACTTCTATGTTTTCACAGAATGCTATAGGTAATTATTCTATCTATGAATTATTATATGACATGTGTTCATACTCGTACATGTCAACCTGTTCTATAAGAGAGTGTCAAATTCATTTCAGCTATTTCAATTTGATTTCTTCCATGGTGCAGTTCTCTTTCTCAGATTGCTCATTTAATCTTGATAAATAAACTATTATTTGAATTGAATTTTCTTTATGATGCAGTTCTCTCATAAGAATACATTGATATCATTCCTAACTCTGAGAAACCAATACTTTCGGAGATATGATGTGTCATAGTTTGAACAAGAGCGCCAAAGCTCCTGTCAACAGGGCTTGAACCAATGTTTAGAGTTGAGTTTCGGGTATCTTGGAGAATCATCTCTGCCTTTTGAAGAATCAATATATATTTAAGAAACAATCAGTACTGAAGAATGAGATGCCCTTCAACATTTAACTTATTTTGTTAAAAAGTTAAATTTTTACAAATCACAACGCTCACGGGAATACGGAGTTCTTTTGCTGAGATTTTTTTCCCTGAGCTCTAGTATAATAAACCGAATGGTGATATTATTAAACTCACCTCTGCTAACATTTTTTTACTTTGATACAAATAATGCTTTATAAGATGATGTTCAAAATGTAACGCTCTTAATTCATCACTCGAAGGGAATACATTTTAGATTCGTTAAAATTATTCTGTCCGATCCTGGTCGACGTAATTTGTTGGTGCACCTATAGCTGGATGGATGACCGTTGCCTCGATAATTTTCGAACGAAAAGAGATAGGGACTTGAAATTTTCTGGGTAGGTTGTGCATCCGAATGGAAGACTTAAGTTCGTTTTTAGGCATAGTCGGGACAACGGTTTCGGAGTTATACCCATCTGGAATATTATTTCATCATATCGTTTGATTTCCAAAACCGCAGGAAGGAATATGTATTAAAATTTTTCATTTTTTTTTTTAGATCCGCAGTAATTGGATGCAGGTGAATAATGATGTGTGTTGGAGAACTGTGATGAGAGAAATATTAAAAATAAAAAGTAATTAAATAAGATTGGTTCAAGCCCTGTGGACAGGAGTTTTTTTGGCGCTCTTGTTCAAACAGACAAATTATCTCCGGAAGTATTGGTTTCTCATCAGAGTTGGGAATTATATCAATGAATACCTATGATAGAAATGCATCATGAAAGAAATTAAATTTAAAAAAAGTGTCGTTTAATAAAAATGCTTCAAAAATTATCATTTAGAATAAAAGCAATCTGCAATGCTTCAAAAATTTCCATTAAATTTATTTATCAAGATTAAGTGAACAATCTGCAATGATTCAACCTATTGGAATGGTTTGTTGCAACTTAAACTCGGTGCATAGTTTTCACAACTCGAAATACCTAAGGAAAGTATCATCGAAATGTCTAGCTAGAGCAAGGCTGGAGACAATCATAGCAGATTGTCCATTTATTCCTGATATTTGAGTATAGGTAGTGGATGACGAACAAATTATTTTAATTGTTCAAAATATATCAATAAAATACTATCCTCTTTTCATAATTTAAAATTTAATAGTATACATAACACTAACACATTCTTTTCTGTATAATGAACCTTAACTCATGAAAAAATTATTGATACAGAAATGTAGATCCATATTTCAGTATTTGTTGCTAGCAACATTATAAAAATACTGTATAGGTATAGGAACCTTTCTCACTATACTTAATGAAGTAAAAGGTAATATTAACCTCAGTGGTCAACGAACAGTAATTTCTTTTGATGATTCCATTATGTTCTTCTTTCCTATTGCCTCCATAAACTACATCAAAACAGTCTTGTATATATTCACAAATTCAATAATCGAATACTTGCTTTCCAAGAGAAAATAACAACTATGAATTGACAATCTCTAACAGCTAGAAAATATGACATTAATGAATAGTGATTACAGACAGATTCTGTGTTCACATTCTGTGAATACATATAGAACTTACCATGTATTATTGAAACTTTGAAACATCATATCTCCGAAAGTATTAGCTTGTTAGAGTTGAAAATGATAAGAATGGATTCTTATGATAAAACTGCATCTTGAAAAAATTTGAATTCAAAAGTTGTAAAAAAAATATTTTTTTTCGTTACTCCGAAACTATCAGACTGATTTTGCCCAATAACAAACTTAACCGAGATGTTGTTCCCTCAAACCTATTCTGAAAATTTCAGCTGTCTAGCTCATTCCGCTCGAGAGTTCTCGTGTTAACGGCCGGACGGTCGAACGGACGGCCGGACGGACGGCCGGACAGACGACCGGCCGGGCAGAATCGATTTCGACCACGGATTCTAGATCAGTGAGTCAAACCAAATCGTTCAAGACCAGTTTCATCCAAAAATTCGAAAATTACAGACATTTGGGCAAATTGATAAGCACTCTGTTCCGAGGAACAAGAGCGCCAAAAAGCAAAAATTATGGACTAAGCATACAAAACAGACCAAAACATCGCTGCGAAATGGCGATTGCGCAGGTTCCTCAAATATCTACATTCTTATGCGCAACCTACCATGATAATTGTATGCCGTTATCACTTTCCGCTCTAAAGTTATTGTGCCAACGGTCACTCACCCAGACTCGGCTTCCAATATTTTTTCAATATTTCCAACAATATAGTTCTGATCGTGTTGAAATTTGCGGAACTTGGTTATAAAATTAGGTTTTGAAGGCTCTCGCACAATTTCAGCGATATCGGAAGGATAGTTTCTCTATTTCAGTATCGTAATGAGTCCATTCCAGCATTGAAAACAGTGCTGGAATGAACTCATTCCCGCATTGTTTCTAGTTATATTTTTCGTTTTGTGGTAGTCAGCACTGACATTCGATCCTATCAAATTTCAAGACACTTCAATTGCCAATATAATATCTGGATGTAGTGAAATAATTGTTGAGAGGAAAGAGAGGAAAAGTTTTATTTTCATTAAAAAATAAGGTACCTACTAGATATTTCCTTCTTGCTAATTTTGAATCATTCCTGTTATTAGGAAAATGTTTTAAATCTAATCTCCATGCCCTACGTATACGATTCAAATTGCGTAATCTGTCAACTTTCGTAACAGTCACACCAACTGCAAAGATACAATACAAAAGTCACTAGGATGTATAATCCAAATGTTTCATTAAATGTCAACAGTATTTTACAAAACTTGCTTGAAATAGAGAAAATATCGTCTAATACTCGTTGCAGAAGGCAAGTCCAACACTCATGCGTTCGATTTCGCATTCGTGTTTGAATAGGAGCCCATTCTGCAACTTGTTTTAGAATATACTATTCTGAGACACAGAATTATTTTAATGATTTTTCAAAAAATTTTTAGAAATACGATCCTCACGAAATTTCGCATAGTTTTTGGGTCAGCATTCTACAACTACTTACCAAATTTCAATTTGATCAGATCTGTGTTATATTATGTTTAAGTTATTGGGAAAACAAAAATCCAACCTACTACCTATAACTGCTTCGTATACATACCCACCTATACAAACAGTGCTTTTATGAGTGATATAAATATGATAGAAATTTTATCAAATCCAGAGATTTTCATCATCGAATGGTTTCTTTCTGGGTTTTCTCTCCCAAACTCTGAAAAATATCTATAAAATAAAAAATTAATTTTTTTGTCATTTGCTTCTGCGTAAGAAAGAATAACAATAACAATAACAATAACAATCAACAAAATAGTTCTGAAGATTTTTTCGTTAAGCGTCTGAAGAAGGAGTCTGATATAGACTCCGAAACGTTACGATATAGTTGTTTCTTCGTTGATGTTGTTTCGTTGTTATTAGTTAGGCAACATTGTTCAATTGATTGCTTCTGACAAATATCTTGTGTTTCTTACGCAGAAGCGAATCACAAAATAATTAATTTTTTATTTTATAGATATTTTTCAGAGTTTGGGAGGGAAAACCCAGAAAGAAACCATTCAATGATGAATATACCTCCCACAGTATCCTTTAATGTTTGCTTAATTTTCATCATCATCAGGGATTTAGGATATATTCTATAACAGGTGATATTCGGCAGCGTGACATCATACTTCAATTTAGTAGGTATATATAGGATTAAGCAACATTCATGCCAGGAAATAATAAGTATAGGTACCTACCTACCTACGTGAAATCTGAAATAAGCTCAATTCTCAATATTCATCATCAATGGAAGGTAATAAATTGTAGATTCGTTGAAATGAGTCTTGTTGGAATATCACTTGCTGCATGATGTCCAAAACCGCTTGAGTAACTTTTCGAATTTTCATTTAAGTGGATTTAAAAAATACCGTGATGAGAGTAGAATAATAAAACATACCTCTGAAAATTTCAGCGGGAAAGTCTATACGTTTTCCTGTTTCCTCTGTTCCTTCCTGATTCTTGGTTTATTGAATATTAAACGAATTTCCCCTCAGAAATATATAATATAAATATAATATAGAATAAAAACAATTATTTCCTTAAAATGATGGAAGATTAGTACCTACCTAGTTTTCCATTGAACCTAAATTATTTTTCTCTATTTCAGTATCGTAATGAGTTCATTCCAGCACTAAAAACAGTGCAGTAATGACTCATTCCCGCATCGTTTCTAGTTATATTTTTCGTTTTGTGGTAGTCAGCACTGACATTCGATCCTATCAAATTTCAAAACACGTCAATTGTCAATATAATATAATCTGGATATAGTGAAATAATTGTTGAGAGGAAAAGTTTTATTTTCATTAAAAAATAAGGTACCTACTAGATATTTCCTTCTTGCTAATTTTGAATCATTCATGCTAGTAGGAAACTGTTTTAAATCTGATCTCCATACCCTACGTACTATTCAAATTCAAATTCCGTAATCTGTCAACATTCGTATCAGTCACACCAACTGCCAAGATACAATACAAAAGTCACTAGGATGTATAATCCGAATTTGTCATTAAATTTCAAAAGTATTTTACAAAACTTGACTGAAATAGAGAAAATATCGTCTAATACTCGTTGCAGAAGGCAATTCCAACACTCATGCTTTCGAAAACTCGCTCCTTCGTCGGTTGTTTTCGAATTTCGCATTCGTGTTTGAACAGGAGCCCATTCTGCAACTTGTTTTAGAATATACTATTCTCTATTTCAGTATCGTAATGAGTTCATTACAGCATTAAAAACAGTGCTGTAATAATTGAACTCATTCCCGCATTGTTTCTAGTTATATTTTTCGTTTTGTGATAGTCAGCACTGAAATTCGATCCTATTAAATTTCAACACACGTCAATTGACAATATAATATAATCTGGATATAGCGAAGTGATTGTGCAGAGGAAAAGTTTTATTTTCATTAATAAAAAATAAGGTACTAGAGATATCCTTCTTGCTAATTTTGAATCATTCATTATTAGCAAACTGTTTCAAATCTGATCTCCATGCCCTATACCTACGTATGATTCAAATTCAAATTCTGTAATCTGTCAGCTTTCGTAACAGTCACACCAACTGCTAAGACATGCCTTTACAAGAAATCTTCAAAGAAATCTAACATCTAATAACTATTCTGAAACAATTGAAATCGATAAAAGCGTTTGTTTTGATTATTTGATGCTTACCTAATAGATTTCACTATGAATGTATGACCTATTAGATCTATAGAATCGTATTCCAACTTTTTGAATTTAGCTAATAAATTGATCCATGGTCATCAGAAATCGAGATGCATGTGATACAGATAAGAACATATTTTACCAATGAATACTTGAATTATCTTGGTTGGATCCGTATATTTTGAGATATTATGGA
The DNA here is from genome assembly GCA_937662695.2 of Halyzia sedecimguttata. Lineage (NCBI taxonomy): Eukaryota > Metazoa > Arthropoda > Insecta > Coleoptera > Coccinellidae > Halyzia > Halyzia sedecimguttata. The sequence goes on from OW569415.2 coordinate 48,841,644, forward strand.
AAAAAGTTTTTTTTATATGTTTCTGGAAAAAATCGTCAGATCATGTACATTCAAGACACCGATATTCCAATTTGAGCCTTAATCTCTGAGTGAGTTCATGCTTGAAAACAAACGAACGGCCGGACGGAATGAAATTTGGCAACAAATATTTCATAAATAGGTCCAATGCAAGCAATCGTTCGACTATATTTTCGGCAAAGTTTGCAAGTAACTTCTATTACATCTATTTTTCAGCACTAGAGAGAAAACAAATTTCGATTTCTTCTTCTCCCCTAACGCCAAATGTAAATGGATCACTCTACTGAACTGGAGCTTTAACACAGCACCCTACATGAATTCTCACCTGCCAAACTACAATCTACTAAAACTAAGATATCCTTCCTTCACTTCACACACCTTCTGGCGAACGTCCTCCGAAGAAACAAGGCCAGGACTCCTTCAGGAATAAAAAGCCTGTCAAGTGATGTTCCTTGGAAAGCCATCCGACGTTAAATGAGTGCCACCGACCGACCCGACTCCAATCGCGCCGGCGTCGGTGAATCTGGGGGACAATGGCGGACATAGCGCTCCAATAGCGACGCGGAATCGAGTGGACCAGTGGAGCGTGGCTAACAGTCGGCGTGGGTCGTTGAAACGCCTCCTTTCATTGAGGGGTAAAGGTGAAGATTTTCTCTGGACAAATTTTTTTTTGACGCGTCTGATGTGCTAGAAAGGACGTCCGATTTGGTGGTAAATGGGTCATTTACTTTAGGATGAATGGGTGTGAGTTCACCTTGGAGATGATCTAATTATAGGAAGGATGCTTGGTTTGACTACCACAACTCTATGCGATCGTGCATTTCTTACGAAGTTTATTTCGTTTGTAATTGGTGCAAACTGTTTTCTTACATAGGTATATGCAATCTATCGTTTGTTGCTGTTATGGTAATATAATTTCACCAATATCAATTGGAGATGATCTAATTATAGGAAGGATATTTGGTTTGACTAATATACACCGCAACCCGAGAGTCTTGTTTCTGGTCTCGTCAAATTTTTTTTATGAAGTTTTTATTCGAAGAATTAGAAAAGGTCTACATAGAGATCAATATATTTTACAAAATATTTACTCTTGTGACAATCTGTGAAATATTTCTGTTCTTAGTAACGTATCTCTTATCATAAATATGTATCCTTGAATGTCTTTTTGGCGCTCTAGTTCCTCGGAACTGAGTGCTTATCAATTTGCCCAAATGTCTGTAATTTTCGAATTTTTCGGTGAAAATGGTCTTAAACGATTTGGTTCGAGTCACTGATCAAGAATCCGTGGTCGAAATTCATTCTGTCCGGCCGGTCCAGCCGGTCCGGCCGTCCGGCCGTAGGCACGATAACTCTCGAACGGAATGAGCTAGACAGTCGAAATTTTCAGAGTAGGTTTGGGGAATAAATATCTCGGCTGAGTTCGTTATTGGGCAAAATCGGACTGATGGTTTCGGAGTACCAAAAAAAAAATTTTTTTTTACAGAACAAATTCCAAATTACATTTTTTCAATAAGCAGTTTTACCATAAGAATGCATTCATATCATTTTTAACTCTAGCAAACTAATACTTTCGGAGATATGATTTTTCAAAATTTCAATGAAAGAATTATTCTGTGGCTATTCTATGAATATAATGTCAACTTTGACGTTGTCTCATTGTCATTCATTCCAGTAATGGTATCAATATGAGAATTATAATATAATATCATACTTTTTGTTGGTTGATATTTTCATGCCGATGGTCAATCCATATGATGATGGGAATGGTAGGGGGAAGTCCCCTAGTGGCGGACACTTAAGGTTCTTTGGAAAAATGAAGAAAACTGTTCAGGAAAAGTTGTCTTTATTGACAACTTAAGTAACTCAACAAATATTAAAATCAAAATAAACAAACAAAAATGCAACTTCAGCATAAACATTTTCAAAAACATAAATTAAACTTTAGTAAAAATAAACGTAGTATCTGGAAGTGGCACCTAGTACCGGACGGGATTCAGTTCAAACCCCAAGCATCGGACAGTTTTAAAAAACATCTGACACCGGTCTCATATATAGCCGTCTGAACATTCTGGAATGTCAGCACAAGCTTCATGAGCCCACTCATGGCAACTAGAGCAATGTATCCAGACGAAGCTTCTCTCAGAGAAAGTTCTTGTGTCAAAACCTTAGTAATCGCAGTTTTTAAACTTGCTTGGTCCAAGTTTCCTTTCTTTTTCTTCTCTTCCATTTCTACTTAGTTTCGTTCTTCTGTACTCTGAAAAAAAGTATAATAATTGTAATGAGAATTATAAATACTGACAAGAAAAACTAACATTTCCACTGTCCGGTGTTAAGGGACTACTTTGTGTCCGGTACTAGGGGACAGAGAATCGTTGGAATTATTACATTGCTTTTTAAAACTATGTCAGAAATCTTCAAAAACGTTGGTTGATTACGAACACCAATGGAACATTTCCTTAATTAAGAATAAACATGAACAACAGATCACAAATACTTTGTTGTAACACTCACCTGAATATTACGTGACGCAGTGTCTTCCCGTTAAAAACGGCAATCAACCGTTCCCACTTTTGTCGCTCGCGTCACTGGCTCACCGCGTTCCGTGATTTGTTATCGCTATGACCCCCCGCGAAGTTTTCAACTGTCCTTGAATCACTCGCTTTTGGAATAGCCGAAATAACACGAGTGTCCGGCCCTAGGTGCCGTCCGGCGTTACGGGACTTCCCCCTAATGGTAAGTTAATAATATTGAGTTCAGAATATCTCCACTAAAAACAAAACTGGAATATTGGTGTGAAATATTCCGTAACCTGAAACATCTGAAAGGATCTGGGATATTTGTTGAGAACGATTACACTAAGGCTCAACTTGAGGAACGGAGGATATTGAGAAGACATCTACGATTCGGGAAGGAGAAAAACAAGAATTGTTTTATTAGGAGGAATAGACTTGTGGCGGATGGAACTGAATACTCTGCTGCACAATTAACGCAATTGGAGATTACTCAACAGGAACAACCGATCAGGGCTACAAATAGCGCGCCATCTACCCCTAACCGAAATCTCCTTTACCCTGCTGTTCAAGAACAGATCGAACCTCCATTAGAGTCATTAGACATACCAAAAGAGGCCGCAGCACTTTCCACAGGTGCTGTGAAGAAGATACAGAGGCCAACTAGGACAGCGGCATCAAAACCCGCCAGTTACGCCGTTTAAGTCCAGTCGAGAACCCTAAATTGTTTTTTTTTTATTCGCAGGTTCGTCCCTTACGAAGAAAATTATATTTGCTCCTTTGTTTGGTCGTTGAATGTTAGTTACCTAAATTTTATCTCTGTTTATACCCCAATATTCTGTTGATGTTGTTTGTTATTTTGGGTTTTAGGTTTTTCTGTACATATTTGATGGATTTTTTTTATGATAGAATATTTATTGATTTTTTTTATACATATTAGATTCAATTTATTTATGCAGTATATTGTATTTATTCATATTTATAACGGTTTCTGTCCTCCGTGTACATATTCGAATCATTTTATTTATACATATTTGTTTATATTTTATCCTAATTTATATTGTTCGTAACGACAATGTGAGTATCTGTCGCCAAGAATATATGGTGTATTACCTCTAGAAATAAGGAAAATAAATAGTTTAACATTGTTCATGAAGAGGATGAAATCTTGGATCACGGGATCGGGGAGAAAATTTTTTCATGACCTCGTGAATCAAATCCAATAACAGTGAGACAGAAACGTGTATGAGATTGTGGGAAATGGGCATAGGAATTGCAGTGAAGTAGTGGTAAAAAAAAATATAATAAAAAAAATAAAAATAAATAAAGGAATAAATAAATTAAAAAAAAAAAAACATATATATGTTTTAATAGTTGTAATATTTGTACATGTAATGTAATCTACACAAGTATAATTTATCAAAAAATTGTTTATTGTTCTAAGTCAGATTAATACAAGGGAGTAAACATTCGGATGGACACGTACAAGCGATAGTTTCTAAAGCTTCTGTGGGATCCTTATTTATTCCAATTTGTTGGACTTAATTTTACAGAGTATGCATTGCATTTTAATTGTATCATTGTTTGATGAAAGGAATAAATTATATTATTATTATTATTATTATTATTATTGGAGTAGATTTGAGGATATATATATATTATCGTTCATCATAGAATTGAGGAATGAATATCTCGGATGAGTTCGTTGTTGGGTAGAATTAGTCTATTGGTTTTGGATTGATAATTTTTAGCACTCTTGTTGAATTTAAATTCTTCTATGATGTTTGACTTCAATTTCTGCTAAGATGAAGTTCTAAATTTCAATAATGAATCGTACTTCTATGTTTTCACAGAATGCTATAATTATTCTATCTAAGCTTTATTATATGATCTGTGTTCATACCCGTACATTTCATCCTGTTCTATAAGAGAGAGTCAAATTCATTTTAGCTATTTTAATTTGGTTTCTTCCATGGTGCAGTTCTCATTCTCAGATTGCTCATTTAATCTTGATAAATAAACTATTATTTGAAATGAATTTCCTTTATGATGCAGTTCTATCATAAGAATACATTGATATAATTCTCAACTCTGAGAAACCAATACTTTCGGAGATAAAATTTGTCTGATTGAACTAGAGCGCCAGAAAGCTCCTGTCCACAGGGCTTGAACCCATTTTTTGGCGCTCTATTTCCTCGGAACTGAGTGCTTATCAATTTGCCCAAATGTCTGTAATTTTCGAATTTTTCGATGAAAATGGTCTTAAACGATTTGGTTCGACTCACTGATCAAGAATCCGTGGTCGAAAATCATTCTGTCCGGCCGGTCCGGCCGGCCGTAGGCACGATAACTTTCGAACGGAATGAGCTAGACAGTTGAAATTTTCAGAGTAGGTTTGAGAGATAAATATCTCGGCTAAGTTCGTTATTGGGCAAAATCGGACAGATGGTTTCGGAGTTAAAAAAAAAAAATTCTTTTTTTACGGAACAAATTCCAAATAAATTTTTTTTCAATAAGCAGTTTTACCATTAGAATCCAATGATATCATTTTTAACTCTAACAAGCTAATACTTTCGGAGATATGATTTTTCAAAATTTCAATAATAAATCGTATTTCTACGTTGTCACAGAATGATATAATTATTCTATGTATGAATATCCATAATGTCAACTTATTTTCCTGAGACATGACATTATCTAATCAATCGAAGAATTGTGAGCGAAGTGAGAAAAATCTCAGTTGTTTGCTCCGAAATTAGTTTTTCTCAGAAAAGTCTTACATTTCGCAACAGAACATGAAGTAAGAGATCTGAGAGTAGTGAGACTGCTTTTCATCCATAGACATAGAATGCTCAGTTCTCTCAATTTATGACGGGACTGACGGAAGGGAATATTATAACTTCAAAAATATTGGGGTTGAAATACTCGTATTTTAGCGATGCAACGGGGACCTCACCCAAAAATGTTTGAAAATATTACGTAAATATTGAAAGCATAATTCTGTAGTTCGAGAGAGGAGAAAATTTGGTAATCGTAGATCAGGAAATTTTTGATCGATTACAAGGTAATTTTTCATTATTACTCCTCTTCTTTCATACATGTTTTATGGAATATCTACTATTTGTAGGTACTTTAAACCTGTTTTGGGCAATTGTCATACGAAACTTGTTTTTTTGGCGCTCTAGTTTCTCGGAACAGAGTGCTTATCAATTTGCCCAAGTGTCTGTAATTTTGGAATTTTTGGCTGAAAATGGTCTCAAACGATTTAGTTCGACTCACTGATCAAGAATCCGAGGTCGAAATCGATTCTGTCCGGCCGGCCGTAGGCACGATAACTCTCGAACGAAAGGAGTTAGCGGATTGAAATTTGCAAGGTGGGTTTGGAGCGTAAATATCTCGGACGAGCTCGTTAATGGTCGAAATCCATCAAGCTTTTCGGAGTTATGGCCGATTTTAGTAAAAATATTTTGTATGAATATTTCCGAAACCGATCACTCGATCTATCTGAAATTTAGCATAAAATTGTAGAATCATGACCTTTATATGCATGTGAAGTTTTGTATTGACCAGATTACCGCAAAGTGTCAAAAATTTTTTTGAAAATTTAAAAATAGTTTTTCTACAATAACTCTCGAACGGAATGAGCTAGGTAGTTGAAATTTTCAGAGTAGGTTAGGGAGATGAATATCTCGGTCAAGTTCGTTATTGGGCAAAATTGGCCAGATTTAATTTGATTTCTTCCATGGTGCAGTTCTCATTCTCATGATTGCTCATTTAATCTTGATAAATAAACTATTATTTGAATTGAATTTCCTTTATGATGCAGTTCTATCATATAAATATATTGATATAATTCCCAACTCTGAGAAACCAATACTTTCGGAGATATAGTTTGTCTGTTTGAACTAGAGCGCCAGAAAGCTCTTGTCCACAGGGCTTGAACCCATTTTTTTACTCTCGGTTGAGCATACTTGTATGTGTCTATCAACTACTGAGTAATAAACCTGTATACTATTGAAAGGGTTTCTTTGGCTCAACATTTTCTAACCGCCCCACCCTTGGGAAGGTATTCATTGAAGACTATACAAATTTGTCCAATTCCATTAAAAAAATGTATCGACATAGCCTCTCTAAAACATCAACAAACCCGAAATATTGGAAAGCTGAGTTTGAAGAATATTTGCTGTTAGAAGGGGCAAATAGGAATCAAAATATTTTACAGTGGTGGAAATTGATGAAAAAGTTCTTCCTACACTTTCCAAGATGGCCGATGAAATATTAATGGCTACATCCGTACCTGTTGAAAGATTATTTTCCACAGCAGGTATGATCATGGAAAAAACACGTACGTCATTGAAAGATGATGTGATGCAAGCGTGATTATGTTTGGATTTATGGTCATCGAGTAATTTAAATGATAAAATTAACAGTGTTAAAAATTAAAAATAATATGTACATGTACAAATATTTTTGTAGAAGAGCCTAATAAATATAGCTTTAAAAAATTATTCATTATTATATACCATATATTATAATATGTATTATCGTTGTTCAGAATCGAGCGAGAAGAGACGAGACAACTATGATAACGAGACGAGAACGAGACTTAATTTTTTGGGATTTGGCCAGACCGAGACGAGATTTTTTATACTCTTGCCTACTCTCGTTTTGTGTGAAGCCCTAACCAGACTCATCTCCCTTATCAAAATTGTGGGTGAAGTATAGATTTAGGTGTGCCACAATAGACCGATTGGTCGATGTGGCGGGGTGGGGTTCATCTGCCCAATACAACACATATATAATATAATATAATAACCCTAAACTGTCAGCTATCAATTAGTTTTGTTTTTAGGACTTTTCCGTACAAATGAAGTAAAATTAAAATCATGCGATAACTTTGGGACACCCTCTAGCTATAGAAGGTTTGTCCAAGTTCCCAGCATTTTATTTGGGAATTCATTTCGCTCCAGTAAAATTTAGTTAACCCCGATTTGAAGGCACGGCTTTGAATCGGGTTCAAGTTTAGCTCTTCGGCAACGATATTTGCGTCAACTGAAATAACACCGGATGGCGAAAAGAAATGTAATATATATCTTCGTATCTATTTGGAATAATTTGGATGAAGCCTGGGTTTGATACTCATGACGTACCTAATCAAATATGGCTAGGTAGGTGACTCAAAAAATTACAGAGGTGAAAGAATAATTAGTTTACTTAGATTCATGAAACTTGGGTAGAATAATCGAGTATTATTGCATTAGGATGGCGATTCAAGCTTTTCATGGTAATACGTGATGTGTTCCAATAGGTATACAGAGGAGAACAGACAACAGAATATTGCCTGTTCTTCTGTATTGGACACTCTTAATCAAATTTACTTTGATAAATTGACCATGGTAAATTCGATTAAGAGTGTCCAATACAGGAGAAGGGACAATAGAATATACGCGCAAAAGCTTCTGACTTCACGTCAGTGCTTGTTTATATTACATATGAATTAATAATATTAACGAAAAAAAATTATATTATTATCAATTATTAAATTCCTATGGACGTGGGGCCTCAAAAATTGACTATGCGGGCCGCGAGTATGACATCCCTGCTCTATGAGGGTGAAAAATAATCTCGAGAACTAATGAGCTTAATCGAATCTTTTTCACCGGAATGTTCCACGATGAGTGGTTCGCAAATCCACAAGAATATGAAAAATTTATATACATATAGAAAATATACATACCTACATATAAACATGGTTATTGATAAATAATAAATCTTTGCGTCAAACTGTCAAATTTTCGGAAGTGTTAGAATTAGGTGATTGATTATCTTTTGAATGCCAATTGTTCCAAGGAAGTTAGCGGAAATGATTCAATAACTTCGAGGAAGGAGGGTGTTCGTTCAATGGTTTTTAAATTGACCATTTAAATCGATTTTGATGAGTTTTTCAGGCGATTAGCACTTACGTAAGTTTGATAATATACATAATACATACAGGTCCCTTCAGTTCAAATTGAGACATATACCTATATACAGAAAGTATGGAGGTTTATTAATTTGTATTCAAAATAAGGTTTTCCAATATTAAAGATTTCATTTTGAATAGCCCGCTATTTTGGCAACTGTCATATTTAAGTAAGAGATGTTATTTTTTTACAGATGATACCTGAAATCTATAGGATTTGGATATCCTGTATATCTTGAGAGTAGCGTTTGTGGACCGTAGTATAAATGTATAGAATTAGATATTTGGATAAGAATAATATCAATGTTGAAGAAATGAATCACACTTTCTTCAATATCTTGATATCACTTCAAACTAATTTCAAGAAATCTCATATTCGGTTTTTCAAGGATGAGATATTCAAATTCAACAGCCATTTCGTTGTAACCTATACTATATAGGGTGTCCAGGGATAATTCGGACAAAATTCCAGACGTATAGGGTGATTTTCGGATTTTTTTTCTACATTTCATCAACCAGCTATTTTGATATTTGAACCTGTAGGTATGGCAATGATAAATCAATTCTTATCGGTATAGATGAGGTGACATTATGTATGAACACAGATCATGAAATTCATAGATACAAATACGGACGTTAATAATCGATTACAGTAGGTACTGGGAAATCATATAGAATTACGATTTATTATTGAAATTTTGAAAAATCACATCTTCGAAAGCATTAGCTTATTAGAGTTGAAAATGATATCAATAGATGCTTATGTTGACACTGCATCTTAAAAAAAATTAATTCGAAATTTTTAATGTAAAAGAAAATATTTTTTTCGTTACTCCCAGTAACGAACTTAACTGAGATATTTATGTCCCAAAGCTACTCTGAAAATTTCAACTGTCTAGCTCATTCCGTTCGAGAGTTATCGTGCCTACGGCCGGCCTGTCAGAACCAATTCCGACCACGGATTCTTGATCAGTGAGTCGAACCAAATCGTTTAAGACCATTTTCACCAAAAAATTAGAAAATTACAGACATTTGACATGTCTGACAGTGAACAAAGACAGAACACAGATAGATAGAATTCGCATTATGTGAAAACATATAGAAGTACGATGTATCATTGAAATTTTGAAAAATCATATCTCCGAAATTGTTAGCTTGTTAGAGGTGAGAATGATATCAATGGATTCTTATGATGACACTGCATCTTAAAAAAAATTGAATTTGTAATGTAAAAAAAATATATTTTTTTACCATCAAACTGATTCTTCCCAATTACGAACTTAACCGAGATATTTATCTCCCAAACCTACTCTGAAAATTTCAACTGTCTAGCTCATTCCGTTCGAGAGTTATCGTGTATACGGCTGAACAGAATCGATTTTGACCACGCATTCTTGATCAGTGAGTCGAACCAAATCGTTTAAGACCATTTTCACCAAAAAATTCGAAAATTACCGGCATTTGACATGTCTGACAGTGAACAAAGATAGAACACAGACAGATAGAATTCGCATTCTGTGAAAACATAATGTTCGATTTATTATTGAAATTTTGAAAAGTCATGTCTCCGAAATTATTAGCTTGTTAGAGTTGAAAATTATATCAATGGATTAATATGATGACACTGCATCTTAAAAAAATTGAATTTGAAATTTGTAATGTAAAAAAAAAATATTTTTTTACCATCAAACTGATTCTTCCCAATAACGAACTTAACCGAGATATTCATCTCCCAAACCTACTCTGAAAATTTCAATTGTCTAGCTCATTCCGTTCGAGAATTAGCGCGTGTACGGCTGAACAGAATCGATTTTGACCACGGATTCTTGATCAGTGAGGAACCAAATCGTTTAAGACCATTTTCATCGAAAAATTCGAAAATTACATTTGAGCAAATTGATAAGCACTCTGTTCCTAGGAACAAGGGCGCCAAAAATGTACCCAACTGACAGGTGAAAAGAATGAACCGTTTTTTCCAGTTATTCAACTGTCAAATATTTGAAATGAAAAGTGACACTATAAATAACGACTTCTACCAATGTAGTCAAAAATAGTGATTTGTAAAACAATTTGTTCTAAGCTGCCCCCCTCTCTCCTATAGAGACCCAGTTGATCAAATATTTGATTCCCCAGTACCCCCCCCCCCCTAAGCAAATCGATCATCAAGAATTAATCACATTTCTGCAGGTTCGCAACCTTAATCGTTCCAAAAATAGACATCAATCAGAACACTTCGATTCCGTAGAATTCAAATTTCTCACTAATCCACGCAAAACAATATTAACCTACAAACGCACCAACTCCAAGATCCCCAAAACGTCTATAATAAGGTCTATATCTCCCGTAATCCCCTCTTAAACGTATAAATTGTGGGCGTGTCGCCTTCGAGCTCCACCCCACGGCTAGAGTCACCCTAGCGAGTAAACCCAGTGACAACATTTGGACTCTGTGTATTCGGACAGATACGCAGTCTAGCGAACGCTTCGGCTAAGGTAGCTTTAGATATATTCGCGTCGATAAGGTGTCCATACAAGCGCGAGTTTACCGGTGCGTTGAGGCGTTCTTAACGGATAATTAGAGACGCAATCAGGTGTTGGTTAAAAAGGAGATAGGCGTTTGGACTTTCGCGCGCGTTCAGTGGAGCGAAAATTTTTGAGGTTCAGTGGTTTTTCGGAGGATATCCTGTTGTTTGAAGAATTTTGGAGGTGTGCTGATCCTGGAGAAGACGTTGTTGAGGTAGGAAAAGCTGATGAGTTTTTTAGATTATATTTGAATTAAGGCTATAATCTGAATAATGACCATACTAAGCGTTTAGCACTATGTATATTGTTATTGCAAAATTAAAACAGTTGTGTCAACATAAAATCCTGGCATTATACTGAGCCATATTATTTATTTTTAATATTTTTGTTAATTTTATATGTCATTTTCCCATTGACTCTGCAACTACTGATCAAATGGCATTGTGGTAAAATCTTTAGATTTAACGCGGTTGTAACCTCGGTTATAACAATGCTTCAGATTTAAATTATGAGCGTTTATTGGTCTGTGTCTTGATTTTCATTTCACCAAGACACCACTCACCGAGTACCTACTAGTCGTAGAGCAAAGCAATGAAATTAATTGCTTCATTGTATCGGATCTAATATGGTTACATACTTACATTTTGAATGTTTTTGGTTCTATTGGACTCCCATGTCCGTTTTTTTTTAATTTCCAACCATCAAAAATTAATTTATTGCAATGCAAAACCTCTAGAATAGTTTCTGAATGATGCTCAATTTTTGCACCTAATTTCAGGACAAACCTTCGCATATACGGTGAACAGTTTCAGTATTTTTTTTATCCGTCCGCAGCCCATTGGCATATTCTAATTTACCTATTGGAAAAAAGTCATTGAAGTTGGTACAAAAATCGAGGAATTACCAAGGGTGGTCTTACGAACTTCTCATTGAAATCGGTTACTGCAAGCGGTTGAAAATTAGGTATGGAAGTGTCGATTAATTAATTGCCCAATTCGAATTTTTTACCGCTATGTTTTAACATCCGTGGTTTGCGAGTTGTGACAAAGTAGTTATGAAAGTGTGCGAAATTCAAATTGTCTAATATTTATTGACAATATCACATTCTTTCATAACACAGTATAGCTTCTTGAGGTACAATAAAATTTAAATAACTGTCAGAGAAACACATATTGTTATTTTGAAATAAATATCTGGAAATTGGAATAAACCAATACAATTCATATCAAGTAACGATCAAATTGAATTTGTGCAAATATTTAGTTGATGAAGGATATATAAAAAATGGGTTCAAGCCCTGTGGACAGGAGCTTTCTGGCGCTCTAGTTCAAACAGACAAATTATATCTCCGAAAGTATCGGTTTCTCAGAGTTGGGAATTATATCAATGTATTCATATGATAGAACTGCATCCTAAAGGAAATTCAATTCAAATAATAGTTTATTTATCAAGATTAAATGAGCAATCATGAGAATGAGAAAAGCACCATGGAAGAAATCAAATTAAATCTGGCCAATTTTGCCCAATAACGAACTTAACCGAGATATTCATCTCCCTAAACTACTCTGAAAATTTCAACTACCTACCTCATTCCGTTCGAGAGTTATATCTATGTCTATGGATGAAAAGCAGTCTCACTACTCTCAGATCTCTTACTTCATGTTCAGTTCCGAAATGTAAGAATTTTCTGAGAAAAACTAATTTCGGAGCAAACAACTGAGATTTTTCTCACTTCGCTCACAATTATTCGATTGATTAGATAATCTGTCAGGAACATCATTTGACATTATGACAATTCATATTCATACATAGAATAATATCATTCTGTGACAACGTTGAAATACGATTTATTATTGAAATTTTGAAAAATCATATCTCCGAAAGTATTAGCTTGTTAGAGTTAAAAATGATATGAATGGATTCTTATGATAAATCCTCTCATTAAAAAAAATTTAATTTGGAATTTGTTTCGTAAAAAAAAAAATTTTTTTTTGTTACTCCGAAACCATCTGTCCGATTTTGCCCAATAACGAACTTAGCCGAGATATTTATCCCCCAAACCTACTCTGAAAATTTCAACTCTCTAGCTCATTCCGTTCGAGAGTTATCGTGCCTACGGCCGGCCGGACCGGCCGGCCGGACCGGCCGGACCGGCCGGCCGGACAGAATGAATTTCGACCACGAATTCTTGATCAGTGAGTCGAACCAAATCGTTTAAGACCATTTTCATCGAAATATTCGAAAATTACAGACATTTGGGCAAATTGATAAGCACTCAGTTCCGAGGAACTAGAGCGCCAAAAAGGGATTAAGAAGAGAAAAATGATAAACTTTCAAGTTTTTTCAAGTATCTACGAATTCTACGTACTTCAAGAAGTGAAATATGTATAGTTATGTAACATATTTTGGACCGCCGGCAGGTTAAATTCCTGCTCGTATACCTACTGGGCAGTGCACATAGCTTGTAAGACTCAGTTAGTTACACGAAAAGAAAAGAAAATTCTTAATATTCGGTACGATAGTAGGAATCTTAATTAATTATTGAAAAAATGGACCAAAATAGTTTTTTCCATTTTTATCAAATACTTCTTAAATTTGTACACGTTTTCTTTTGTTTTATATATCGGTAATAAGTACCTACCTACACCAATTTCATCAAGTTTCACTTGATTCTTTCTTCCGTTTAATGTTGATGTTATATTAGGTTTGATTGGGGTAAATTGATTATTCAAAGGAATCACAAATTTTATGACGACTTTACTTGGTGCTCTTTTTCAAACTTTGACAAATCATGGGAAATGATATCAATGGATTCTTATGGTAGAACTGCGTCATAAAAGAAATTAGAATAAAAACAGTGTCATTTAAAAAAAAACAAGAGTGCCAAAAATTATTAATCCGAAACCACCAGACCGATTATACCCAATAACGAACTTATTGGAGATATTCATTCCTCAAATCTTACTTACTTACTTATATAACATATATCAATTGAAACTTAGAACCAGAAATAAACATGGCATGTCTCTTATCGGTAGATAAGATGACATGAATGAACGCAGATCATGAAATTCATAGATACAAATACTGACGTTAATTTTCGATTACAGCATTCTACGAAATCATAGAATTACGATTCATTATTGAAATTTTTAAAAATCATATATCAGAAAGTATTAGCATGTTAGAAATGAAAATTATATCAATGGATTCTTTTATGATAAAACTACATCTTAACAAAAATGAATTTGAAATTTGTATCTAATGTAAAACAACAAAGCACTCTGTTCCGAGGAACAACAGTGCCAAAAAAGGTTAATTTATATTCCTACATTTCATAGTGATGAAGACTCCTCATATAAAGAAAGATAGTCAATTATTTCACGGTATAATCAACTATTAAATGTGATCTTCATAAGATTGAACATTTACTCGCAATATATTCATTTTAGAAGTCGAAGGAAGTGCGATACAAAATTATTTATTATTATGACCATGAACTTCAATTTTTTTCCAAATTTTCAAAGTTGAAGGAAATTCCTCCAGGAACATGTGACTACTTTCTGCTTCATCACTCATAAAAAAGGATTCTTCGTTATATATATTTCGGAAATTTGCGAATGACAGCTTCAAATATTATGAATCGAGTACTATTATCGTTATATCGAAAGCTATTATTTATATTATTAAAATATTTCATTCATGTTCCTTCCGATATACTTGATTCTGTTTATGGATAAACTTATTTATATCTATGAACGTTGCCATATAAAATTTATACGAATTATTTTCATTATTTACATTTACGATCAAAATAAAATTAAAAATCTCAAATGAAATTACTGGAAATATAGTTTTGGTTTCTCATTTATTTATTAATACTTACCCACCGCGAACATTCTACACTTTACGTTTCAAAGTATACCTACATACAAGTATTGTACCAGCGTTTAAACAATTGGAATTGGAAACAATTGGAAATTCATGAAAAGTTTGGAGGAAAGTGTAAAGAGTAGTAGATATATATAATTAACTACAATGCATTGGCGCAGTTTGTATGTTGATCCGGAAACGATAGAGCATTAACCTCCGTATGAAATTGGTAACGTTCCTTGTTGAAGGTCCCGAAATTCTACAATACATCGACTCATATGCCAATATTCGGCATATTCCCCAAACGAATTTCAAGACCCTTCAAAATGATCAAAAGCCACGTAGATGCCCTCGAAGGGTTTGAAGTTAACCAGCTTTGAACCTCCGTGAAAAGTCTGAAAAGATTCATTGGATTCACCATTAAGTTAACAGAAAGCATAATTTCGACCCTCGCTGTAGCCATCGACTTAAGCCCGGCGCCCACCCCCTCCTTGAACTCTTAAGCCGCCATAGGGGTCATAATAATCGTACACATCAAGGCAACACTTGACTTCATAATTAAAGTCGTATAAATCCTCGTGCAACATGAATACACATTTTTATAGGGATTTTAACCTTAATCACGTTGGATGGGTGTATAATTGTGCCGGAAAGGAAGCTCAAAGCCAAAGAGCATTGAACATTTTCGTTCTCAACGTTCCCCCGCAGATGAATATAAACGCTACAAACGTGCATGTAGATTTCCATTTTTTTTCAATTCTGTTCGACTTTGCATTCAAGAATTGCGTGGTCGAGGATCGGGGCCAAGTTTGAGTGGAGTTTTTGAAAATAATCGAGGACGGCGTGCATCAAAGAAGCAAGTCGTTATGGCTTTCTTCGTTCCTTCAATACTTCAGACTATCCCTTTGACTTCACAAAGGATATTGAAATGTTATGTAGTTGGTTTCTGTATGTAACTACGAGTATGTCTCAGTTCGGGGGGAGATGGAATTGACAACTGCAAAGTATATGTACATGTAGCGTATAATGTAATATTGCAAACAAATAAGAAGAATTTTTCATTTAAACGTCTGCCTGTTTCTGTGGGTTGATGGTCTTTGACAAATTTGGACAACCTAGTTGAACAACTTCAGGGCAGAAAAAGTGGATGAAGTAAGGGAGGAAATTCATAACTACATTATTGAACGTTTTCAATTTTTTATGGCATACAAATTTTAATTATGACGTAATTCATGTTTACAGAGTGGCATCTTTTTTTTTAAATGACTACCCCAAATTTTGTTGCTGCTTTATTAGAGGGTGCAACTTACCTACATGGTGGTGTGAAAATATCTAACGTGGATAAAAATTAAATTGCCTTCAATAATAGTCGATTTTACGGAAAATTAGTACGTGAAATGTCATTTTTATAAGAGGTCAACGGAAAAAGTACTTATTCTTTTTCTGGGGCTTTTGCGCTTTCATTATCGAATACGGAATTTAAATTTTGATTCCCGCAGATCCCGCACGGGAATTGATTGATTTCATTTTTAACATTTATACTTTCAGAGATATGATTTTTCAAAATTTCAATAATAAGTCGTAATATGTTTTCACAGAATGCTGTACCTACTTAATTATTCTATCTATGAATTATTATATGATCTGTGTTCATCTTATTTTATCCCAATACTAAAATGAAGATGGGTTTCATAGAAAAGGAACAAAAAAACTTTTTTGAAAATATTACTATAAACGTGACGTTTTTTTGGATGTTAGGAGGGGGGTTAGGGGGAAATTTCCAGCGGTTTTATCGAGGAAAAATACGGAAGTTTCGTAGGGTTTCGCGATTTCGGAGCGAAAAGACGGGGGTGTATTTTAAAAAAAATCGCAAAAACGTTGATTTTGGCAAAAGGTGCAAAATTGTGTGGAGGCATCCGGAGAAACGGTGGCGTTCGGAACGACGGTATTTGCGGGAACGCGAAGATGAGATTCGAAATTAGTCCGTAACACGGCCCTTTTTTCGATTCTCTCTTTCGTTTTCCCGGAAGAACGATAGGAAAATGTGACTTTTTCGCGAAAATCGACAAAATTCTGACGTTTCACGTATTTCTGTGGCGAATTTTAACGCGGCTCCTTCACGGTCGACGTTTTCGGACCGAATGAACCACGATAAATGTCAAATCGAATTTGAATTTCGAACGGACTCACTCGAAAATCTTGGAATCGAATAGAAAAACCGTGAGAAATATGAACGAGTAACCGATTTCGATCGATCGCTTGACAGGATTGACGATATTCTGAAAATCGAAAGACGGAAATCGTCCCAGTACTATAAAATGTTTATCTGCCAGAAAATCGAATATGATTCACGAAGCTGGCATGGCCGAGCGGTCTAAGGAGTTGGTATATAGATTTCTAGCTCCCGAGCCTCGCGGAGCGGCGGGATCGAATCTCCGAGCGTCCGAAATAGCTTTTTCTTAGTATTCTTTCATTTTTACCCAAAGAGGAGCGTACTCCAGTAAACGTATCTTGGGATTTGGATATTTTCGGTGAGTTACGAAATCTATAATGAATATCCGTTCGATCGGACGGATTTTTGCATTAAAATTACTCAAAATATTCAAACATTAAGCAGAAAATTAACTATACAGGGTGTTTCAAGTAAAATGTCACCCCTACAGATCTATCGTAAAGAGAATTCTCAACACTGTAAAACCGTTACGAAATGATAACCGCTGCTATACGGGGTGTTTTTAAAAAAATGTCAACTCCGAAACCTCTGTATTCGGTTTATAGAAACTCACGAACGGCTGAACCGATTTCGATGAAACTTTGTGTGTGTATCTGAGTATGTGTCAGGTCCGCAATATACCCCGGTAGGTGTCGCTGCTATCGGTCTGTAGAAACTCAGAAATGCCTCGACCGATTTTGATGAAACATTGTGTACGTGTTTGAGTGGCTCTCAGTGTCACAATAGAAACCCGTTAGGTGATGCTGCATTCGGTTTATAACAACTCAAGAACGACTGGACCGATTTCGATGAAACTTTGTGCGTGTATCTGACAAAGTTCCAGATCCACAATATTCCCCGGTAGGTGACACTATAATCGGTTTACAGGAACTCAAAAATGGCTATACCGTTTTTGATGAATCTTTGTGATTGTATTTCGGAAGGCACAAAGGTTCACAATACGATTCTGTATGTAACGCTATATTCGGTTTTTAGCAACTCAAAAACTCCTGACATATTTCAATGGTACTTTCGGGTATGAATGATTCTCAGAATCACAACAGGACCCGTTAGATGGCATTGAACTACCGGTTCAATTGATCTACCGATTCAATTTATCTACCGATTATATTGATCTACCAAAAAAATTTAGATCTACTGGAAAAATGCAGATCTACCGGAAAAAAGTAGATCTACCGGAAAAATGTAGATCTACCGAAAAATGTAGATCTACTGGAAAAATGTAGATCTACCGAAAAAATGTAGATCTACCGGAAAAATGCAGATCTACCGGAAAAATGTAGATCTACCGTAAAAATGTAGATCTCCCAGAAAAATGTGGATCTATTGCTAGGTAGATCTGCTGGCTCATCTGAATCCCAAAATATGGACTGCTGGCCACTAGTCTTATTTTCCTATAAAAGACATGTCGAATTTATTTCTGGTTCGTTATTCTTGGTATAAAATACCCATCCTGTTGTAGAAAACAAAGTTGATTGACTGCGAAATGACCAATGAAATAACCTCAGCAATCGTAGAATTATGACGATGATATGATATTATACTTCTAAGGTGATAATTTAATGCCCGTGGATAATCCATATGATGATGGAAATATATACTTTGGTAAGTTAATTGAATTGGGTTCAGAAAAACAAAACTGAAATATTGGCCGAGTTACAATTGATATAATATAATTTTCAGAATAGATTTCACATTTATAATTTTTAGCACTCTTGTTTTTTTTTATCACACTTTTTGAATTTAATTTCTCTCATGATGCAGTTATATCATAATAATCCGTTGGTATCATTACCAACTCTGAGAAACCAATACTTTCGGAGATCGGATATATGATTTGTCAAAGTTTGAACAAGAGCGCCAAAGCTCCTGTCTATAGGGCTTTCCCACTTTTTGGCCCTCTAGTTCCTCGGAACTGAGTGCTTATCAATTTGCCCAAATGTCTGTAATTTTCGAATTTTTCGATGAAAATGGTCTTAATCGATTTGGTTCGACTCACTGATCAAGAATCCGTGGTCGAAATTCATTCTGTCCGACCGTAGGCACGATAACTCTCGAACGGAATGAGCTAGACAGTTGAAATTTTCAGAGTAGGTTTGAGGGATAAATATCTCGGCTAAGTTCGTTATTGGGCAAAATCGGACAGATGGTTCCGGAGTAACAAAAAAAAAATTGTTTTTTACAAAACAAATTCCAAATTGAATTTTTTTCAATAAGCAGTTTTACCATAAATATCCATTCATATTATTTTTAACTCTAACAAGCTAATACTTTCGGAGATATGATTTTTCAAAATTTCAATGTAAATCGTATTTCTACGTTTTCACACAATGATAGAATTATTCTGTGGGTATTCTATGAATTGTTATAATGACAAATTATTTTCCTGAGACATGACGTTGTCTCATTGTCATTCATTTCAGCAATCCTATAAATATGAGAATTCTAATTTAATATCATTCCTTTTGTTGGTTGATATTTTCATGCCGATGGTCAATCCATATGATGATGGGAATGGTAATGGTAAGTTAATAATATTGAGTTCAGAATATCTCCACTAAAAACAAAGCTGGAATATTGGTGTATTGGAGTAGATTTGAGGAAAGATATATATTATCGTTCATCATAGAATTGAGGAATGAATATCTCGGATGAGTTCGTTGTTGGGTAGAATTCGTCTATTGGTTTTGGATTGATAATTTTTGGCACTCTTGTTGAATTTAAATTCTTCTATGATGTTTGAATTCAATTTCTGCTAAGATGACGTTCTAAATTTCAATAATGAATCGTACTTCTATGTTTTCACAGAATGCTATAAATATTCTATCTAAGCTTTATTATATGATATGTGTTCATACTCGTACATTTCATCCTGTTCTATAAGAGAGAGTCAAATTCATTTCAGCTATTTTAATTTAGTTTCTTCCATGGTGCAGTTCTCATTCTCAGATTGCTCATTATTTCTTGATAAATAAACTATTATTTGAATTGAATTTCCTTTATGATGCAGTTCTATCATAAGAATACATTGATATAATTCTCAACTCTGAGAAACCAATACTTTTGGAGATATAATTTGTCTGTTTGAACTAGAGCGCCAGAAAGCTCCTGTCCACAGGGCTTGTTTGAACTTCATGCTGCCCTTTCCGGGCATTTTTTCTATAAACCAAGGGACATTTATATTTATATTTTGGTCTTGCCACCTCTAAAATAATTTATGCGGGTGCCTATGTCAAGTGATAAAATAATTTCACCCGAAATGAGAGTCACGCCATCTAGCGCGACAATCGATGGAAATTCGGCGACTATAAGGTAAAGAATCGAATGCTCTAAAATCAATTTCGGAGGCACATAACTATGACAATATTGTGATAGATTAATTTGTGCAGATCCGTGCAACGAAAACGTCATTATCCACGTGTTGCTTGGAAGACATTTATAATACATTATATTATTGTTTTTTTACTGGCGTGGCATTTTTATAATTTGTTAAGTGTTTTTTAATCAAGAATGCCATGGGTTCGTTGTGCAATTAGTTATGTCGGTAAACAGAAACCTATAGCTACAATGTTCGATTCAGGAATTTGTAAATGTTATCAGGGAATGTGTATGAGTATTTAGGTAGGTACAAAAATCCATTGAATTGTTAATTTTTTAGAAATACATTAGTGTCTCGAATTTGTACATTTCAATCCAATTTTGTGAATTAGTGGAATTTCCTTTATAGAGATTTAAGTATCTCTATGTTCTCGCACCCACACCTTACAAGTTCGATGCCCCAACTCAGCGTTTCTCAAACTTTATTATGCCCAGACAAAGATATTTTAATCATTGTCCATCGTTACTCCTCCTAGTGCATGTAGCAAAATTAAAAAAAAAAACTCATAATAATGTCCACAATCTACATAATAAAAGTAAGAGTATTGAAGGCATTGAAGTAAAGAAAACCTTAACTGTTAACAATAATATTGATACCTAGTATGATTGATTGTAAACAATTTGACAAAGTTGCGACCCGGTATTTTATTTTCGTGGACCAGTGCCGGGTCAAATATCTGTGATTTTCTAATTTCGAGCCGAGAATGGTCTCAAACAATTCCATTTGACTTGCTAATTAAGATTCAGTACTTAAATTCGATTCTGTATTTCTGTCCGTCCATTCAGTCCGTAAACACGATAACTTTCGAACGAAGAATCTTCACACTTGAGATTTGCAGATATAAGTTTTCATGTCGGACACACCTGTCGAGTTCGTGAAAGGATATATTCCTCTGAAATTTTATATTCCCAATATTTCCAAAACTACAGATTCGATCTAGGCTGATTGGTGATCAGGTGTACATTAACGATTTCAACCTTCATGCAAAATTTTATAAGAAATGTAAGAGTAGAAGTCAAAAAAGTGTGGGAAAGGCCTGTGGCCAGGGCCTTTAGCGCTCTTGTTCAAACTTTGACAAATCAGATCGCCGAAAGTATTGGTTTCTCAGAGTTGGGAATTATATCAATGGATTCTTATCATAGAACTGCATCATAAAGGAATTCAAATTAAAAAAAGTATAGTTTAAAAAAAAACAAGAGTGCGAAAAATTATTAATCCGAAACCACCAGACCGATTCTACCCAATAACGAACTTATGCGACATATTCATTCCTCAAATCTACTCTGAAAATTATATTGTATCAATTGAAAATCAGCCAATATTCCAGTTTTGTGTTTACTGGAAATATTCTGAACCCAATTTGATTAACTTAACAAAGTATATTTCCATCATCAATCATCATATGGATTACACAGGGGCATTATATTATCAACTAAAAATTATAATATCCTATAATCCTCATAATTCTACGATAGCTGAGGATATTTCAATGGTCATTTTGCATTCAATCATACTTTGTTTTCTAGAACAGGAAGTATTTTATATCATGAGTAATGAAATTTTAATAGAACCAAAAATAAATATGACATGTCTCTTATCAATAGATAAGATGACATGTATAAACATAGATCATGAAATTCATTAAGATTTTTTATTGAAATTTTGAAAAATCATATCTCCGAAAGTATTAGCTTGTTAGCTGCTCTAAAATTAAATAACTGTCTAGCTCATTCCGTTCGTGAGTTATCTTGTTAATGGCCAGACCGGCCGGAAAGAATCGATTCTGGCCACGAATTCCTTATCATTGAGTCGAACCAAATCGCTTAAGACCATTTTCATCCAATAATTGGTTTTTCTAAATCTATCAACATAAAATCCGTTCGACTTCGCGTCAGAAATCATAAACTGTCGAAAAGTTTATTTTTCGAATGTAATAGATATAGGAATATAGGAGATCCGTTCGAGTTAAATCTAGAATTTTGCTGCAAAATTAGTTTTTGAAGGCTCTTCGAACATTTCAGCTATATCAAAGAATAGTTTCTGAAATACACAATTTTTTTAAATATTTTTTTTTGTTGTCGGTATTTTTCAACTAACTACCGAGCTTTAATTGGATCGGATCAGTATTTTCGAGTTATTTGGAATACAAAATTACAGATGGCACTCAATTCGCCCATTAACGAACCCAACCGGCGTATTTTAACTCCAAAACTAACCCGAAAATTTCAACTCTCTAACTCATCGAGTCCAGGGTAGAGAATACAATCCCAGGCCTTTTTTTCAAACCCGGGATTTCGGGATTATTTATGCACAATCCCGGGATTTGACTATGTGGTTTCTAATTGATCTCAAATTTATATATATATATATATTTATAATGTAAAAAAACAAATCTCAAACAATAATAAGAAAGAAAAAAAATAACTTTGACCTCAGATTGTTCATCAATGTGTCGAAAGTAATCGTTTCAGACCATTCTTGGCCAAAAATTCGAAAATCACAGATATTTGGGCAAATTGATAGGCACTCTGTTCAGGTGAAGACGCGCGCCAAAAACAAATCTCAATATTAGAACATCACATATTCGTGATACCATCAACCAAACCACCATGGTGGCCTGACCTTTATCACATTCGACACGCGTAACGAACTCTACGATTTAAAAAACCAATCTTGCGTACCCGCAATTGACATTTGACGCGTTATTGACGTCTAAATTATTCCCTGTCAAAATACACCAACCAAACAGACTGAAACCCAGCAAGCGGTAGCCACCGCTCGGCCGAAACTCGGCTGCCGACCGCCGAGCTCCAAAAAGACCAACGACTAGAAATCACGAAGGATGATGTATGATATTCTGACAAGCCGAGACCATTGTTCTCTGCGGGAGATCCGGTTTCGGGCGCTGCAAATGAAGACAAATTTTCTCTGTGTGATGTTGTCAGGGCCGCTGATTGCAATTGATCGTCGTGCCCGGTACGTTCGGATGAGGTCAGCGGGAACAAAAGATCGGAGAGGATGAAAAAATTGTTTTGTCAATTGAAATACGTGGCGATGGTTCATACCTCCCAGATTGAATTCTTTTACGATAATGACTTGTATGAATGATATAACGGCGCACTGGATTGTCCTCGATATCTTGTATTTCTATGAGCAGATTGAAACTATTTACTAAATGAGCTGGGAATCTATCAAAAATTAGTGTATTTAAGGAGAGAATTTTTTCTGAGGAATAATCCTTCTTCTTTTATGTGCCCTGTTTATCTTTTAATTCTGAAGACAACTAGTAAGTACAGGGTTCGGGTACATGATGGATATGTTGTATAACACTATTATCCAATTAGTAGTCTAGTGAAAAAGTGCTTTTTAGGTCAAAAATTTTGCGTATTCGCCGAAAATTATGATTGAGGTGACATTCGATTCGGAATGGCATGTACATAGTTTTTGAGAAAATGCTGAGGCCGTTAAAAAATTGCAATAGTTATAAACAATTAAGTTGAAAAAATTAAAAGTGTTTGGTTTTTTGCAAATATCTGAAAAACTTTTTCAGGTAACTCAAATTTGAAAAAAGATTCAAAAAGGGGAGGACCTTTCCTGAGAAAAGTCTCAACTGCCGGAACTGTTGGACCAATATTCATAATTTTCCTAGATGATTAAAAATACGCCCGAAAACGGGTACTCCGGCTTGCGTGAGCCTCGCCCCCTTCGTACCTTTGATGAATAAATATTATTTAAACTTATTAAATATAAGAATAAAGAATTGAAAAAATTCAGGCGCCTGCAGGATAGATCAATGAACAATAATCCGTGGTCCAAAAATTTTTATCACGATTTTTCAATTATGTATTCATTAGTTGATTAAAATTTTTTTGTAGCACGAACATTAAAATTGCAAGTACGATAATTGTTAAACTATTGGTCTGAGAATTTTTTCCTTTCGTGGAGCTATTTTTCAACGGTTTTAGAATAGATTCCTGTTGGAAAATTTAAAAAATTGTTGATTTTCGTTTTGTTTAAGCAATATACTTGAGTGAAAAATTATAAAGCTTCAATTTATAATATTGCTATTGATCCGTTTTCTTATGATCAGAGACTACTTAAAAAAAAATTTAATAACTATTCTCCTATTGTTTGAAAACTTGTTATGAATCAATGCGTTGTGTGTGAGATAATTTAGAATTTTCTTTTGAAAACATAAATGAAGTTTTATAATTTTTCACGTAAGTAAATTGTTAATAACGAAACGAAAATTAAAAGATTTTCAATTTTTCCAACGGGAATCTGTTCCAAGGCCTTTGAAAAATAGCTCAACGAAAGGAAAAAAATTATCAGATTAATAGTTAAACAATTATTGCACTTGCAATGTTAATGTTCGTGCTACAAAAAATTGTTAATTAACTAATGGATAACTAATTGAAAAGTCGCGATAAACATTTTTGGACCTCGGATTACATTACAACATTGGCAAATTTATATCATGACCAAGGAAATGCTCGAGTTCCACGGAATACGATATGGTTTCAACAGGATGGTGCACCACCACATTACCAATGCAATGTCCGGCAGTACCTCGACGCAATATTTCCAAATCGCGGCGGATAGGAAGGCGGGGAACGATCGAATGACCAGCGCGATCCTCTGGTCTTAACCCATTAGATAAATTTTTATGGGGATAAGTGAAGAGCATTGTGTACAAAAATTAACACCCTGATTTCAATTACATAAAAGATCGAATAACGCTTACGAATAGGTCGATCACTGCCGACATGTTGAATAATGTTGGAAGAAATTTTTATTTGAGGTTAGGATATTGCCAAGGCGGTTACATTTCTTATCAAATTTTAGTTTTTAATATTTTACCAAATTTCGCTAATCACTTGATTTTTTTTTTCTAATTTGATTTTTGCATAAACATGAAAGTGATAACCTGATAACATTTCTGAATACAGAATGACGAGACCTTTCAAACGATGTATCACAAGCCCATACTTCCTATTTGAAGAATTGGGGGCTGTATCTACCTGTAATTCGAAGGGGGTTGAAGGTAGGGTTTGCATTTTTTGACGTGTTTCGGGATTTTCCATAAATATGTACAGTAACGAAGAAAATGAATTTATTCCATTTGGCTTATGGATATGGAAGATGCAAGATGGCGCTATGTGCCATAAACCACCTCGAAATGGTGATTATAATTGGCTGGCGAGCTCAGTAACACCTTTGGGCTTCTTTCTTTGGGGTTACGTGGGAAATATGGTTTATGCTGATGTGTCTCATCAATAAATTAATAACTCAAAGACATCGACGAAATGTTGAGCTCAAAATGTGCGAAAATGTAATGGCAAACGTCATCAATAGAGCATGGTCCAGTAAACGTAGCAGTGGAGGCCATTTGGCTGGTATTGTTTTTAATTATTACTGTCAAACCTTTCTTCATTGAAAGAAATAAAAATTAAATTATTTTTCACAAAAAAAAACTTTTTTCCTGTAATTCGAAATGAAAACTCTAATCGGAAAACCATTAAGTTTAAGCAGCTTAAACAAGAAAACAAATTAGGCTACTATACGAGCTTAAATTAAGCTCGTATAGTAAACTAATTTTTTTCTTTAATTTATTGTATCAATCTTACAGAACATGATTAACATAACATAACTATTATTATTGAGAAATTACATTTCAAACGGTCTTACTTTTCTACATAAATAACAGTTTTACTTATAACTAATCATGATTAGAGTAATGCTCGATATCAGCTGACAATACCAAAATTTTACATAGTAAGCAATATTTGATTGAACGATTCTATTAACCACTGGAGAATTTTTGAGGTCAAACCCAACTAGAGAATACAATCCCGGGATCCCGAATCTCGGGATCCCGGACGTTTTCTGACCCCGAAAATCCCGGGATTGTACTTGGATATTCCCGGGATTTTCGGGATTGTCTCAAACATTAATAATCGCGATCTCATAAGGGAATAATTATGGATAATTGAAGGTGATATGAATAAAACTATACGCGAAACATTCGGGATATTAATTCAAGATAATATGATTCGAATTATTAATTAAGTAGTCAAAATTCCAATGAATAGGAAAAAAATGTTTCAGTAAATAAACCAAACGCTTGCAGAACAGTAGAAACTATGGGCGTGATCAGGTAAAGTTTCTCTCACAGTTTCTTGTAACCAAACTTGGAAAAATCAAGCAAAATGAAAGAAATATCGATCGCTTGAGCGAAAGCTCGAGAAAAAACACATGTGTTTTTATTTCAATTCTAGCTTCAATTCGTATGTGTCTACGGCCCATGATAAAAGGAAAGCTTTTTTCTTTTCTTCGTATCACTCCCTTCAAATTTAAAAAATTCAAAGTAGTTTTTCAATTATAATTTTTTTCAAATTATAGTTTTTTGTTCAGTGTATTTTTTTCGTCTTTCTTATTATTGTTTGTGCTTTGTTCTTTTACATTATAAACATTTTTAAAGAAGAAAAAACACATGTGTTTTTATTTCAATTCTAGCTTCAATTCTTATATATGTGTCTACGGCCCATGATAAAAGGAAAGCATTTTTCTTTTCTTTGTATCACTCCCTTCAAATTTAAAAAATTCGAAGTAGTTTTTCAATTATTATTTTTTTCAAATTATAGTTTTTTGTTCAGTGTAATTTTTTCGTCTGTCTTATTATTATTTGTGCTTTGTTCTTTTACATTATAAACATTTTTAAAGAAATTACACAAGTTTTTTTTTCCATTTGATCTCATACCACATTGAGAAACCACATATTCTAATCCCGGGATAGCCCCGGGATCCCGGGATTGTGCATAAAGAATCCCGTAATCCCGGGATCGAAAAAAGAACCCGGGATTGTATTCTCTAAACCCAACATACTTCAAACATTAACTGGAAAAATTACAGAGTATCTTTCTCGAGTATATACTCGTCGTACCCAAATCTTCTAAAACTTCGTGAACTACGAAAAAAAGAGGTAAATCACCTGGCTACCGTAAGATCTTCTGACGATAACAATAACTTTACGCTATACGAATCATTAGTGAACTTAGTAGTTCTGGGAACTTAATAGCTTTTTAATACTTTTTTCCAAAAATGCTTCAACTTAATATCAGTTGATCCCACTCGTGCTTAAAACCATAAATTCATAAAACCAATAATCTATTTCTATTGTTATGATAATGACTCTTTAATTCTTCCTGTTGAGTTCGAAAAAGGAAGAACAATACGTTTTTATTCAAGTGAGGAAGAATTCGTGGTAAAATCCAATTCACTCAGGCGCGTCTATCCGCCCATAAAATTTGGAAGTGTATTATAGTTCATGTTGAAATGCGGTAATATAGTTTCGGGATTATTCCTATTTGAAAATTCAATATCCAGAATCCAATATTTCAGAAACAATATTTCCGATTGAGTTGAAATTTGGCATTAAGATGTAAAATATCGACTCTATAATATATGTAGAAGAATAAACAAAAATTGGTTCAAGCACTGACGTGAAGGCAGAAGCTTTTGCGCGTATGTTCTATTGTCCATTCTTCTGTATTGGACACCCTTAATCGAGTGCGGTTCTTAAAAATTTTTTTTTCGTCATTTTTTTCGAATTTTCTAGGGGTACGGTTCTTAAAAAATTTTAAACACGTCTTTATGATGATTTTCTACTACTAGTTACCAAGCTTCAATTTGATCGAATATTTATTTTTTGAGTTATCAAGGAAATAATATTCCAGGTGGGTATAACTCGGAAACCGTTCGACCGATTATGCCCAAAAACGAACTCAACTTTCCCTTTCGGATACGCAACCTACCCTGAAAATTGCAAGTCCCTATCTCCTTTCGTTCGAAAGTTATCGAGGCAAATGGTCACCCATCTACTGAACTCACACAAGAATGCTCGAATCTCCAACAATATTCGACCGATTGTGTTAAAACTTGAAACTTGGCAATAGAGTTAGGTTATGAAGGCTCTTGCAAAATTTCAGCAATTTCAAACGAATAGTTACTGACATTTTTTTTTTCAATTTTCAATGATTTTTTTAAAATTTTTCACAAATACTATCCTCACGAAATTTTGCAAGAATTTTCGCATTGGCATTCTACAACTAACTACCATGTTTGAATTCAATCGGTTTAGTATTTTTCGAGTTAATGAGGAACAAAAAACAACCAAATTTCAGATGGCTATAACTCTAAAACCGTTTGGCCGATTATGCTCATAAACAAACTGAAATGTCGCGTTCTGGTGCACATCCTAACCTAAAAACTTCAAGCCGCTATCTCTTTCCGTTCTCAAGTTATCGTGACAACAACAATATTTTTTAATAATTTTTTTAAAATTTTCTGGCAATACGATTCGCTCAAAATTTCACAAACGTGCTTAGGTTCATATTCTACAACTACACACCAAGTTTCAATTCGATCGGATTTATATTGGCTGAAAACAAAATTATTACTCGGAAACCACTCGGCCGATTATGCCCATTAACGAACTTGTCCGTTGTATTGAGATGCGCCACCCACCCTGAAAATTTCCAGTCTTTTCGTTCTCAAGTTATCGTGGCAACGGCCGGACGGACGGACATAATCAAATTTGACCTCGAATTCTTCATTGGGGAGTCGAACTAAATCGTTTGAGACCATTTTCGTCAAAAAATTCGAAAGTTACAGACATTTGGGCAAAACTATATAACGCGATGTTCCCCAGAACATACGCGCAAAAATTACAGTGAAGTTTAATATCTGAGAAACAAGTGACAACCTCGCAGTTAAATAGATTTGATGTAAGATTGCCCAAATTGGGTTATGTGAGTTAAGGAAATGGAAATGGAAATGGAATTTTTTACAATGGTTCATTTTTGGCGCTCTAGTTCCTCGGAACTGAGTGCTTATCAATTTGCCCAAATGTCTGTAATTTTCGAATTTTTCGATGAAAATGGTCTTAAACGATTTGGTTCGACTCACTGATCAAGAATCCGTGGTCGAAATTCATTCTGTCCGGCCGTCCGGCCGGCCGGTCCGGCCGTAGGCACGATAACTCTCGAACGGAATGAGCTAGACAGTTGAAATTTTTAGAGTATGTTTGGGGGATAAATATCTCGGCTAAGTTCGTTATTGGGCAAAATCGGACAGATGGTTTCGGAGTAACAAAAAAAAAATTTTTTTTTTACAGAACAAATTCCAAATTAAATTTTTTTCAATAAGCAGTTTTACCATAAGAATCCATTCATATCATTTTTAACTCTAACAAACTAATACTTTCGGAGATATAATTTTTCAAAATTTCAATGATAGAATTATTCTGTGGCTATTCTATGAATTGTTATAATGTCAACTTTGACGTTGTCTCATTGTAATTCATTCCAGTAATGGTATCAATATGAGAATAAGAATATTATCATACTTTTGTTGGTTGATATTTTCATGCCGATGGTCAATCCATATGATGATGGGAATGGTAATGGTAAGTTAATAATATTGAGTTCAGAATATCTCCACTAAAAACAAAACTGGAATTGAGGAATAAATATCTCGGATGAGTTCGTTGTTGGGTAGAATTCGTCTATTGGTTTTGGATTGATAATTTTTGGCACTCTTGTTGAATTTAAATTCTTCTATGATGTTTGAATTCAATTTCTGCTAAGATGAAGTTCTAAATTTCAATAATGAATCGTACTTCTGTTTTCACAGAATGCTATAATTATTCTATCTAAGCTTTATTATATGATCTGTGTTCATACTCGTACATTTCATCCTGTTCTATAAGAGAGAGTCAAATTCATTTCAGCTATTTTAATTTGGTGCATGGTGCAGTTCTCAGATTGCTCATTTAATCTTGACAAATAAACTATTATTTGAATTGAATTTCCTTTATGATGCAGTTCTATCATAAGAATACATTGATATAATTCTCAACTCTGAGAAACCAATACTTTCGGAGATATAATTTGTCTGTTTGAACTAGAGCGCCAGAAAGCTCCTGTCCACAGGGCTTGAACCCATTTTTATCGGTTTCGATGGCGCCGATTTAAGGGTCTAAACATAAAATGCAGAAAAACACTACAGACTGACATAACCTCAGTGCTTTTTACAATTCTTTGATAAGATATTGATTTGCAATCACAACCCGTATAACTCTTCAGTGTATTATTCTCTTAAATATTAACACTCTTTAACATTTGTGGCTTCTACTAATGCGTTTTGATGGGTAATATAATAATTGACTTTTTTTTTATTTCTAGATAGGGCATCGAGTACATAGGCACTCTGGGAGCCACGTCCGAGCCCGTCCCGACGCCGGGCGGGTTTTCACCAATTTTAACGGCCGCCAAGACGCTCAGTCTAAGGGATTCCTCGTGTGCGGAGGCCCTCTGGAAAATGCCACATAAAGGTGAGTTAATTAAAGTTAAGCAGCCTTCGGCACTCCTCTCGTATTTAAAATATTGCTGATTTAATTTTTGATTCATTTTCCAATCAGTTTCTCAAAGAATTTGTTAAAAAATTAAAAAAGTGGGAAAACCCTGTGGACATGAGCTTTGGCGCTCTTGTTCAAACTTTGACAAATCATTTCTCCGAAAGTATTAGTGTCTCAGAGTTGGGAATAATATCAATGGATTCTTGTTCAATCTATTTTATTTTATGATGCAGTTCAATCATAAGCATCCATTGAGATCATTCCTAACTCTGAGAAACCAATACTTTCAGAGATATGATTTGTCAAAGTTTGAACAAGAGCGCCAAAGCTCCTGTCTACAGGGCTTTCCCACTTTTGTACCATATTTTCTGACACCGGGCGTCGCTTTTTCCGATTTTCGTGGCATTCTCCACATTAAAATGAAAATTCAAAGTTACCCGATGTACCAAATTCAAATTGCGGGTAACATTGAACGATTCAAAGTTACCCCTTATTCATACGTTTTCTAAGTAGTTCAGAAATTAAGAATTTTACCAAAAATATTATGTTTACGAATGAATATTTCAAAATGAAACTGGAGACGACCACATAAAAGGCGAGGAAAATCAATAACTCACCTGCTCAGAACTGCCTTTGTATATTTAATTTTGAATTATTAGCAAGCAACCAACTCCCGCTGAAAAACGCACTCGGAAATGGCGCGTAACGTAACAGAATATTTGACAGATGAGTAGTTCTCTTTAATGTGGCAAACTTCACATTGTTATGTTGTCCAACTCATACGTAAAAGTTGGACGCAAGTCCAAGATGACATGTGTGAACACAGATCATACGATAATTCATAGATAAAATAATTAGAGCATTCTGTGAAAACATATAACAAGTAAGATGTATTATTGAAATTTTGAAAAATCATATCTCTGACACTATAATGTAGTGCGATTGGCTCAGTGGTAGAGTAATTGACTTGGGAGCGGAAGCCCCAAGTTCAATTCTGAGGCTTTCTAGTCACGGTAATCGCCACCATTCGCTGTTGGGTCAAAAATTAACAGTGCTGTGCCTAAGGTGGCGTAAGGACACAGTAACAAAGCCTACACAGAACACAACTGGTTCTTCTAACTCAGGGCTAGCTCTTAGAGCCTATGAGGGGTCTCCTTGTGGAAGACCCAGGAGGATCAGTATAATAATAATAATAATAATAATAATAATAATAATAATAATAATAAGCTTGTAAGAGTTGAAAATGATGATAAAAAAAAATTGAATTAGAAATTTGTAATGTAAAAAAAAATATATTTTTTCGTTACTCCGAAACCATCTGTCCGATTTTGCCCAATAACTCAACCGAGACATCTATCTCCCAAACTCACTCTGAAAATTTCAACTGTCTAGCTCATTCCGTTCGAGAGTTATCGTGTTAACGGAGGGCCGGCTGGCCGAAAATAATGGATTTTGACCACGGATTTTTGATCAGTGAATCGAACCAAATCGTTCAAGACCATTTTCATCCAAAAATTCGAAAATTATAGACATTTAGGCAAATTGATAAACACTCTGTTCCGAGGAACAAGAGCGCCAAAAATAAGTGCTGGCTATAAAAAAATGTTGATTACTTTAGTGCAATGATATGATTTTTCTTCACCTGCGCCTATTGTCAAGAAGAAATGTGTGCCGAAGCTAACTATTTGAATGTAATACCACACTTTTATCCGCAAATAAATTTACAGATAATTCAGTCAGAATGCCTGGATATTTGTTCTTGTTCAGTCATTATAACCTCATTACCTAAATCAATTTATATTCGATTTCAATAAAGAATGATTTATCATATTTAGTTCAACTACACATCATAAACAGATTAATTTAGATTTAGTTAATCAAAGGCTATTCAGAAGAAGACAATGTAATAAAAACCATAATTACCTATTTGAAATGTTATTTAAATGTTATCAAGAAATTTCATGAGCATTGTGCGCTCTCACCAAAGTGCTACCATTCCGTCCAAATTTCTGTATTTTCCGAATTTTTTGCCCATAATGTCAAATGCAATTTTGTCCATCCGTTCATCCGTCTGTCAGCACGATTACATTGCAGAGTAGGTTTTGGGCTCAAATGGGAAGATCTGGTTCCTGGATGGGCATGATCTGCCAATTGGGTCAAGAAATACGTCCTTACAAAATTATGGAAAGAGATAGCGACTTGAAAATATGAGGGTAGTTTGCGAATACGAATGCGAATGTTGAGTTCGTTAATGACGATAAACGTCCAAACGGTTTTGGAGTTATCCCCTTGAAATATTGTTTCCTCAATAACTCAGAAAGTACATATCCCATCTAATTGAAACTTGGTAATTAGTTGTAAAATGCTGACTTCGCAAGAATCGTATCACTAGAAAAAGAAATTTCTTTTTAAAAAAAAATTATATTTCAGGAACTATCTGTCAGATTTTGTTGAAATTCCGCATAAAATTTTATATCACCATATTTCAATCGAGTACCGGATTTCAGCTCGATCGTCACTGTATTTCAGCAATTATTGTGAAAATAAAATTTCGAACTGGTATTGAAATATTGTTTCTCTATTTCAGTATCGTAATGAGTCAATTCCAGCACTGAAAACAGTGCTGGAATGAACTCATTCCCGCATTGTTTCTAGTTATATTTTTCGTTTTGTGGTAGTCAGCACTGACATTCGATCCTATCAAATTTCAACACACGTCAATTGACATTACAATATAATCTGGATATAGTGAAATAATTGTTGAGGAAAAGCTTTATTTTCATTAAAAAATATGGTACTAGAGATTTCCTTCTTGCTAATTTTGAATCATTCATGCTATTAGGAAACTGTTTTAAATCGGATCTCGTTGCCCTACGTACGTTTCAAATTCAAATTCCGTAATCTGTCAAATTTCGTAACAGTCACACCAACTACCAGTATACAATACAACAGTCACTAGGATGTATAATTTTTCATTAAATTTCAACGGTATATTATAAAACTTGC
The DNA here is from genome assembly GCA_937662695.2 of Halyzia sedecimguttata. Taxonomy (NCBI): domain Eukaryota; kingdom Metazoa; phylum Arthropoda; class Insecta; order Coleoptera; family Coccinellidae; genus Halyzia; species Halyzia sedecimguttata. Next base: position 48,875,567 of record OW569415.2, read on the forward strand.
CTGAAATAGAGAAAATATCCTCTAATACTCGTTGCAGAAGGCAATTCCAACACTGCGTTCGAAAACTGGAACCCATTCTGCAACTTGTTTTAGAATATACTATTCCTCAATAACTCAAAAAATACAGATCTGTTCGAATTGAAACTTGTTAATTATTTGCAGAATGCCGATGCGCAATTTTTTGCGGAATTTCGTGGGGATCGTTTCAATAGAAAAAAAACTAAATTTGTTCTTCAAAAGTTTTATATTTCAGAAAATATCTTTCAGATTCTGCTGAAATTTCGCACAAACCATCAAGCCGCAATTTTACAATGTAGTATTGTATTTCAGCTCGATCAGGGTTGCATTTGAGCAATTATTATTAAAATAATTTCGAACTGCCACCTACTTCTGAAATGTCAAATCCAGTCAATCTCAGAACGCTTATGAGCACTGTGTACCTTTGAGATTAGCTTCTCGCCTGCCACGAAAGAGATCCGGGTTCGATTCTCCGCTGAGTAACTTTTTTTATTTATTTTAAAATTATAATTCAGTTGATGCCCAATTCATTATTGCACGTGTTAACGCTAAAATTGGTTCAAGCTCTGTGGACAGGAGCCTTGGCGCTCTTGTTCAAACTTTGACAAATCATATCTTCGAAAGTATTGGTAAGAGTTGGGAATTATATCAATGGATTCTTATGATAGAACTTCATAAGAGCAGAATTTAAATTCAAAGATCATAAAATAATTCAAATTCAATAAGAGTGCCAAAAATTATTAATCCAAAACCAATAGACCAATTCTACCCAACAACGAACTCATCCGAGATATTCGTTCCTCAATTCTATATGATGAACGATATATTTTTTCCTCAAATCCACTATGAAAATTATATTATATCAATTGAAACTTTAGCTAATATTTCAGTTTTGTTTTTACTGGAGATATTCTGAACTCAATATTATTAACTTACCATTACCATTCCCATCATCATATGGATTAACCATGGGCATTAAATATAAAAATTTAAGATATCATGTCTCAGGAAAATAAGTTGACATGTATCAACACAGATCATATTATAATAATTCATAGATAGTATAATTATCGCATTCTGTGAAAACACAGAAGTACGATTTATTATTGAAATTTTGAAAAATCATATCTCCGAAAGTATTAGCTTGTTAGAGTTAAAAATGACATCAATGGATTCCTATGGTGAAAATGCATCTTGAGAAAAACTTATTTTGAAATTTGTAATGTAAAAAATTTTTTTTTTGTTCCGCCGAAACCATTTGACTGATTTCGCCCAATAACAATAACTTAGCCGAGATATTTATGTCCCAAACCTATTCTGATAATTTCAACTGCCTAGCTCATTCCGTTCGAGAGTTATCGTGTTAATGGCCGGCTGGCCGGACATAATCGATTTCGACCACGTATTCTTGATCAGTGAGTCGAACCAAATCGTTTAAGACCATTTTCAGCCAAAAATTCCAAAATTACAGACATTTAGGCAAATTGATAAGCATTCCGAGGATGAGCATTGTTCCGAGGAACAAGAGCGCCAAAAAGACGGAAGGTTATGCAGTATTTCGTGAGGGTGTGAATAGACAATAGAACATGCGCGCAAAAGCTCCTGACTCCTCGTGCTATTCTCAATTTTTATTAAATCAAATATCTTCTACGTAGATGGATCTGCTATAGATTCGAAATATATTGGATTTTCCTAACCCGACCGTTCCTTTTATGCCTAAAAAATGAAATGAGAGGGAGAAAAATTAGCAGAGCGTCAATTTCTGCCCCGCGTAACGACCCCCGGTTGCGGCCTGAGAACAGCGCCTGCAATATCGGCCACTTCAAAGGTTCCCTAAACGTCTAATATAATCGTATGACGCTATAACTCGATTGCGCCCACTCTAATCAAGTGTTCCTCGATATCATATACATACAGGCCGGTCCTTTAATTAAGCGTCAATTACGAGGTTTTCTGCCGACGCGCATCCGTGTGCAGTCACCGATCTAACGCGGACCACGTGACTCGTGGTGCGGCGTACTTTCGGCTTTCTTTTGGTTGTTCCAACGACCGCCGTGCGTTCAAAAGGCTTAGAAGTGGCGCTTTGGACTTGGGGGAGGGTGGACCCCTAATTGTGTTGTGGGATGATCTAATTTGTAGTTTTAATTGAAGTGGAAAGGGATTTTCAGACGATCGATTTTGACAGAGACATGCCCATTTGAGCAGAGTAGAACTAGATGTTCTTTTGTTTTGTAATAAAGCTTAATTCCGAATGCCGCCCGTTAGGAAATTGCGCTATCTCGGTGTATTTTATGGACCAAGTATCAGAAAAACTGTCTATTATAGTCGAGCCTGCGGCCTGTCGGCGAGACAATAGTCAGTTTTTCGCCGAGGTGCACATTACATTTTTTCGTCGACCTCTACATACTTTTATGAATTTCGCCTATTGATATATTATTTTTACCCAAAAACTGCAAAGAAATTCACGAGACCTTATTTTAGATGATATAATATGGATAAGGAAAAAAGTTTCTTACGATACAAATTTTAGGGGTGGCTTTTTCTACAGCCTTTCCAAACATGGGGTAACACCACCAAAAAATTTTTTGAGTGTCTACTCGTTCGCTTATAATTTCTGCTTAATTTAATTCTTGTCAGTTTTTTATTTTCAAGAAAAAATTGCTTTTCTGGTGCCATTTTAGGGGGCTGTATCTAAGCGGGGGCTACACAAAAAAAAAGAAATTGTATGTAAGATCCACCCAATCAATCAATTTTATCCATTTCTATTCTATTTCCAATTCAGAAATCGGTGATCAATAACATAAACAATCAAATCCAAGATTCTAAGGCAGAGACCTCCCTGGATATAACTTTGTTACCCTACGAGCGTGAAACCGCCATTAATTGACTTTGAAATGCCACCAGTTCCGTAATTGTCGGATTAAAATGAATGTCGCAATATCATGTATTTTTTTTAAATTTTAAAAATTGATTTAAGAAAAGAGACGAGATTCGACAATGCATTTCCCTGCCCTGACCTGACCTGCGCTATCTGTGGGCCTGGAAGAAACTTTCAAGGGGATGAAATATGAACCCAATATTTCAAGATTCACTGATATGACGAATTCGTTTTGGCGAAAAATTAAGCAATATTTATCGAAAAAGGTTAGGCATGAGTTGCGAATATGTTATTTAAAAGACTGATTTGAATGCTTGGGAGGTTTGATTGAAAAGGGTTGCGTAGTGAGATGTTGAATTGTTTTTCAGAAAACTAGATCGATGTTCTTTCATTCTTTTTGAAAATGATCTTCCCGTTTGGCCTTCATGAGCTGCGGCAGAACCACCACAACTCAAGAGGTAAACCTATGATTTTTTTCGCCCTAGCTTTATTATAATATATTGGTTGTATTCATTTTTAAAATATAGTGTGTGTTGTTGTGCATTATTATATAATTTTTCTTGGTTTCCCGCCAATTTGGAAAATTGAGGTCAAGATTTTTCTCTTGAGTTGTTGGTCATTTGAGATTGATTTTCATCATTGACAGAGATCTGATTAATGAAATTCAATCATCCCTCGACAGGATAGTAGCCTAGAGTTGTGCCTTGAATTGTTATACATATTTCCAGAAATATCGTATGGAATTAGCTGTAAGGGGTGATCCAAAGTTAAAAATTCTTTGTTAGTACGTACACAAATTGAGAAGTTGTCAATTCAAATATCATTTTAAGTAGTAAGATTAGATAAACTCAACAATATAATTTCAGTATTTACAAAAACTATGCTATTAGTTCTTTCCGAATCAGAATATGTATAATATAAATGTTTAAGTGACCGGTGACTCATCAGAACACAAGAATAAATTCAACGCATGTTGCTTTTATGTAGGGGATCTGGTCTGTCCAAATTAGATATTTCGTTCTCACGTAATCTTGGATTATTCGAAAAATTGTATATTTTGAAAAGTTCTGTGTAAAGTAGGAAAAAGTATCTATTAAGTTTGTGATCAATCTGTATATCATAACAACAAAGGTTTAATGGTGATCTTGAATGAATTTTGTTGTGTTTATCCCTCATTTGGATGAATTTCATTTCGAATTAAATTGAAAGTATGAATCTTCATGCATTTTTCATATTGTAATGAATTGGTACATTAGCCAAAACTATTCTTAGTCTTTTTCGTACGCATGTTCTATGGAAACAGCGTGCTATCATTTTTCCCAAACGCTGGCGGTCTGTCCGTTGCCACGATAACTTTCGAAGGAAAAGAGAAAAGAACTTGCATTTTTCAGAGTGGTAGCGCATTTGAATGCGACGGTTAAGTACGTTAATGGGCATAATAGGACAAACCGTTTCGGAGTTATACTCATCTGAAATTTTGGTGTTATTATCAAATAGCCAAGGAACTGAATATTTGGCGTCATTTCAATCATTATTTCACTATTTATTTTATTTATAATATTTCATTATATCAAAATCTGACCAACCACAGGCCAAAGTATTATCGCGAAAACATCAACTGTCTTTGAATTGAAGCCCTTGCTACAAAAAGGTGTCACATTTTCTGGAATTGTAATTTGTGCTTGCAAGAAGGTGTTAAGTCATCATCCGTCTTGCAGTGATATCCCCGGACGCTAGAGGGCACTGGTAGCGCCAACACAAGGAATCAAAACAGTGTTATCTGCGCATAACCTGGAAGATATCCACGCATTTCTCGAAACTGTAAATTTTGAGTTAGCACCTTTTTGCACCAAGGGCTTCAATTATGATTGGTCTTACAACTTTGGTGTTTTTAACGATTCAAACCATGGATACGGACTGTTTGACAAATGATAAATATAAATTACAGAGGTCAACATGAGTCACTTTGTTCGTGAAATAGTCTGATGAAATATCACTCGTGACTGAATTCAACTCATAAGTCTGTCTTTTGTTTCTTACCTCAAAAGAGTTGCTTCGATAAAACACTAGCAACTCAGTTTCGTTAAGAAATAAGTCGACAGACTTATCGGGAAAATTCAATCACTTGTGATATTACTATTGAAAATTTATGATTACTAAATAATAGGTTGTCAAATATCTCCCTTCCGCTTTTTTGCTCTTTATTCAATGCTTTACAAAAAGTGTTACAGTGATCGGATTTAGTTCAAATATGCGCCGTTTTGTTCGATAATCTGTTTCCATCTAGACGGCAACTTCATAATACCTCCCTCGTAGAAGCCCCCCTCCTTATTTGCAAAGAACTCGAACAGCCACTTTTCACAATCCTCTTTTGAGTTTAACTTTACACCACCAAGGGCGTTTGCCATGGACAGGAACAGGTGGTAATCACTTGGCGCTATGTCCGGGCTATATGGTGGATGCGATAAAACCTCCCATCCGAGCTCCCGTAGCTTCTGACGAGTCATCAACGAAGTGTGTGGTCTGGCGTTGTCCTGGTGGAACACTACACCCTTCCTGGACGCTTCTGGTCGATCGCCTGCTTCAAGCGGTCCAGTTGTTCGCAGTAGATGGTAGAATTAAGCGTCTGGCCATATGGGAGCAGCTCATAGTGGATGATTCCCTTCCAATCCCACCAAACACACAGCAAAACCTTCCTGGCCGTCAATCCCGGCTTGGCCACTGTTTGGGACGATTCACCTGCCTTCGACCACGACCGTTTTCGCTTGATATTGTCGTATGTGATCCATTTTTCGTCGCCAGTCACCATCCGCTTCAAGAATGGGTCGAGTTCGTTCCGTTTCAGCAGCATATCGCAAGCGTTGATTCGGTCCAGAAGTTTTTTTTTGGCCAAATCATGCGGCACCCAAACATCAAGCTTTTTTTGTATCCAGCCTTCTGCAGATGGTTTAAAATGGTTTGGTGCCTAACTCCCATCTCCTGGGCGATGTCACGAGATGCCACATGCCGGTCTAACTCGATGTATTCCATCATTTGATCGGTATTTGTCGTCACAGGTCTTCCGCCGGCTGGCTTATCCATGGTGTCGTTTTCACCGGCTCTGAATCGTCGAAACCATTCCTCCGCGGTTCGAACTGATAGAGTATCATCCCCAAAAACACCATTAATCTCACGGAACGTTTCTCTAGCGGATTTGCCTTTAACAAAGGAAAACTTTAAAATAGCGCGAATTTCGGCGTTAGTGAACTCCATGTTTACACGTCTATAACTGTTGAACGCAATATCCAAACTAATCATGAATAGCGTCGTTTTGTAGGTTATGTCAAGACCTTTCAAATTATGTATAGTATTGCCAGTTACGACCTCTGTAGCGCTTTGTACATAGCAGCGAAATTCAAAAGACAAAAAGGCGGAAGGGAGATATTTGACAACCTATTATAACTAATTATATAACAAAATGAGATTTGAAGCCATAATAATTAATACATTCTTAGCATAGAAGTAAACACTGATGTTTTCATTCGAATTTTGGTACAAATTTCTGAATGGGACCCAAAAATATTGTGCCGAAGGACTCCTGCATGGTATAAGATAACCCTGAATGCGATAATTTGGGGTTGAAAGAGCATAGAAAAATAGTGTGGTATGAGTTCACTAGATATAAGTACAATAATGTGGTGTATGAAATGTTCAATGAATAGAACGAAATTTCAATCATTTTACCTATACAAATTATTATTAGGCATGAAAGTAAATTACCCTTTTCGACACAATCCTTTGATTCATAATTTTCACACACATTTATGTATATATCATATAGTAGTCAGGAAGAAGAGAAATCAGCCATTCTGATCATAGAATATTGTACATCAAACTCCATGACCGTGGCTGCGTTCCACTAACCAATCAGTACGAACAATCTTCAGATTTCAAGTTCACCCAAAAAACTAATTCGAAAGATGACCGGGATGTAGTAAACTTCATTCCCAAATTCCTACAGCCTCGTTCATTGTAGCCTTAATCGCGTCGTCGGGACTGTATGAAAATGGCGTCCTTTGTTGACTCGGTAACCCGGGTTCACGGCAGTCGAGCGTCGCCACGCCAAATTGCATTAGCCTTAACATTACATGGCGAATTGAGGACGTACCCAGACGTGAAAGAGGCGTGGGAGGTGGGGGGTTACGTCGAAGGAGCACGGTGAGTAAGGACCCGGGAGCTGGGAGGTAAATTAATGAAATTCTAGCGATGTTTGATGCTTTATGGAGAGTTCGTCGGGAGACGGCGTGATCACAAACCTGTGAAGCAGATGTGTAGTCTGATGTTCCTTAGCCTTTATATGGTGTCTGCTGTATTCTTCAATGGAGTGTTTGGAACTAACCTAGTATTCAGTGAGGCACGTATCCGATCTAAAACACGAATTACAGAGCTTTAGATGCCGTCCATGTCGATTTTAATGAAGCCCATATCGATTGTTTTTTAATCCCAACTCATAGTTTGAGGTTATGATTCAGTATTGTGGAGATTAAGGGAATTACTATTTAATTGCATTAAGATGACTAAAGAACTGCTGTATGCACTGATATAGGATTTTGTTTTGCTATTTTCCGGAACATGGTGCGTCTTTAATTCTCTTCACCTCTTCAAAACCAATGGCCGGATATAATTGAAACAAAAGCAAAAGTAGTAGTCAGTATATCTGTTTAGCAGACCAAATTTGTAATGCTAGGGCCACACTTGCAGGCGAACATTTTTATGACTTTATCGTGATGAAAACATCGCGAAGGTTACGTCGTGATGTTCTTTTCTACATCTGCAGTCAACGTGACGTGACGATTATTCTTGAGAATTGAAATGGAGGAATATTGTCGTTGAATAATTATCTACTACAAGTCGTAAATTCCCTCCGAAATCAAACATGCACTCAAAATCTACGCTACTGAACTGAACACCGAAGTCGAATATTGCATCATAAAAAATCTTTTGCCAGTTTACCGACAGCCCGGCGAAGTATATATTCGTCTTCGCCAGAATACACCGCGATTCGACGATGTACCCGGCTACATTTGCAGCGAAAACGGGAATATTCGCAGAATCGCGCTATTGTGGCCCAAGCATAAGGCCGCTCGTACACCAGCACGACGCGACCGCAACGCGACCGCGACTTCGTGTCGCTTCGCAGTAGCGGTACGTGGTAATTCATAGAAGCGCCCACACCAAGGATACGGCGACGCGACGCATTTTCCTCGTTTAAAAGTATCGTCGCGGTAGCGTTGCGGTCGCGTCGTGCTGGTGTACGAGCGGCCTAAGTGTAACTGATTTCTCAGCAGTTTTATCAGACGTTTTTGCTCATTTGTTTGTTTCAATTCAAAAAATTAAAAATAATTTCACATATATATCTTTCAGGAAGTCTAGTGTTTTGTATATAGTAGCTATACTCTATTTCAGTTTCATACTTGAATTCACTTTTAGGTTTATACTTACATTCCATCTTAGATTTAGGCTTTCAAAATGCCCATATAAGGTCTAAACATGTCAAAGATTGCCAAAAGATTTCCATAAAAGGTCTCCAATAATAGTTGGAACTATAGACGTTTTTTTGTTTCAATTTCATTTCCTTTCCTGTAGGTAACGCTTTTTAGAAATTACAATGACTTGATTTCTGTCAAACGTCTGTTCCTCCGACGATGACAGTTTCACTTTTTGGCGCTCTTGTTCCTCGGAACAGAGTGCTTATCAATTTGCCGAAATGTCTGTAATTTTCGAAGTTTTGGCTGAAAATGGTCTTGAACCTTTTGGTTCGACTCACTGATCAAAAATCCGTAGTCAAAATCGATTCTGTCCGGCCGTAACCTCGATAGCTCTCGAACGGAATGAGCTAGACAGTTGAAATTTTCAGAGGAGGTTTGGGAGATAAATAGCTCGGTTAAGTTCGTTATTTGGTGGTTTCGGAGTAACGAAATAACATTACAAATTTCAAATTCAATTTGTTTTAAGATGTAGTTTCATCATAAGAATCCATTGATATCATTCTCAACTCTAGCAAGCTAATACTTTCGGAGATATGATTTTTCAAAATTTCACTTATTATTCTTATTTCTACGATTTCATAGAATACTCTAATTATAATTTGCTGATGTATGTAAATCCAACATGAGGTGATTCATAGACCTACTTTTCGAAATGAATTACGAAAATTATTGAAAATTTACGCACAGAAGCCAAATTCAAAAAAGATTACAGCACGTGGTGTTCCCAAGCTGTCACCCATCCAAGTACTAACTACGCCCGACGCTGCTTGGCTTCAGTGTTCGGATGGTATTTAGCAAATTCAGTGTGGTATGGCCACAAACAATATTTCTGCCTCTAACTCTGCAATTATATTTATGATGCAGTTCTATCATAAGAATCCATTGATATCATTCCCAATTCTGAAAAAGAAATACTTTCGGAGATATGATTTGTCAAAGTTTGAACAAGATTGCCAATGCTCCTGTCCACAGGAATTTCCCACATTTTTGGGTTAGATTTCTGTATAAGCGAATAAAGGAATAGATATAAGGAATATCTGCCAACATTCATCAACAAGGTATACTTGGGGTTAATTTTGCATATTTGTATTTAGACACGACAAAATATTCGTAATAATCCACGACTTGGGACAGTCCCCAAATCGACCAAATTTTTATCTGTCAGTGCCAACACCAATGTTATAGACATTGAAAGTTGCACAAAGCAAATCTGCTGGAATTCTGTGAACATTTTATGGAGAAAAGTCAGCTTTTGCATCAATTCCTTGATATCTTCATCAGAACGATGTTCCACATTCAAAAACATACGGAATATTGCATTTTCCTATTACGTGTTCAATTATTATCAATATCAAGCTCATTAATTGCCATAAACAATCCCGTTTCCGATAATGGAAAATTATGAAACTGCAGTTGATTCCTTTTTATTGGTGATATGGAATGTGCTTTCGTTATGATAACAATTTTGCTGAAATATCCATTGGTAAAATGGAAAATAAACGTTTTCAGATAATAAATCGACGCAGGCATCGAAACGCAAATTGCCATCAATCTATTGCATTACATGTCCATATATGCCAGTTTATCAGTTTCCGAATTTTTTTATGTTGTGTTCGGCAATGACATTATAACCTGCACGCAGGTAGCGATGAGAGACCCGCAGGGCCCACGGCGTGGGTGTGTCCTGGAAAACTGCGGCCCCCAGTTTTTGAAGGTGCTGCAAGTAACTTTTCAAAACGCATTATGTCCAATTTGTTCGAAATTGAGTTTAAAGCGGATTCGGAAATGATTTCTATTGCTCTATAACCCTATGTAAACAAAATCTTCCAAATGGCATTATGTCCCTCTGTAATTCAAATCCAAAGTATGTAAGTCGCATCGCAATGAATTATGTTTACGTTTGCATTTTTAAAACAGATAAAATATAACCAAAAACTTTTTTTATCGATTTACTCATGTTAACTAGGTTACAGGCCAACACTTACTGTGCAGACCGTTTTCTCTAAATGTATAAAAAATCGCAACAATCAGCAATATTTTCAATTTCAACCACATCAAAGCGCATTATATACAATAAAATGAATCGCATTAAGCCAAACGTTTTTTACATTTTCTGTGTATTATCTGATCAATATTGATTTAAATGAGATTATAGTTATTACCATTAGATGTGAATTTCTATCAAACAAACTCGACGTACTCAAATTATAAGCCAGGGTGGAAGAAAAAATCGTTTTTCGTCGATTCCCAATAAAATGGTTTTTGGACTTAATGCGTTTTGAAAAGTTGCTCCTCATATCATGTTCTAGAATCCCGATGATGAAAATTCAGCTTTTAACCGATTCGATTGATCAAACTGCTTTCGCCGCTTTTTCCGAATTTGAGGTTCTTCCAAACATGTTTATGTATGTCTCCAGTTATCATACGAAATCACTCTTTCAGCAACTGTTCATAACCAAACCGAGGCCATACACCTCTTGAAAATGGTACGGCACCTAATTTTCTTGCTTCTGAATCATCCCCTTTTTGGCGCTCTTGTTCCTCGGAACAGAGTGCTCATCAATTTGCCCAAATGTCTGATATTTTCGAATTTTTGGCTGAAAATGGTCTCAAACTATTTGGTTCGGCTCACTGATCAAGAATTCGTGGTCGAAATCGATTCTGTCTGGCCGTCCGTTAACACGATAACTCTTGAACGAAAGGAGTTAGAGGATTGAAATTTGCAGGGTAGGTTTGAAGCGTAAATATCTCGGACGAGTTCGTTAACGGGCGGAATGCACCAAGCGGTTTCGGAGTTATCGCCATTTTTAGTAAAAACATTTTTTATTAATATTTCCGAAATCGATCAGTTGATCTATCTGAAATTTGGCATCAAATTGTAGAATAATGACCTTTATACGCAAGCGAAGTTTTGTATTCATCGGGTTTGCTGTAAAGTGTCAAATTTTTTTTTAATCTTTAATTTTGTTTCTAAAATAACTCTCGAACAGAATGAGCTAGGCAGTTGAAATTTTCAGAGTAGGTTTGGGAGATAAATATCTCGGTTGAGTTTGTTATTGGGCAAAATAGGCCAAATGGTTTCGGAGTAACAAAAAACAAAACTTTTTTTTAACTTACAAATTTCAAATTTTTTTAGCATGCAGTTTCACCATAAAAATCCATTGATATCATTTTCAACTCTAACAAGCTAATACTTTCGGAGATATGATTTTTCGAAATTTCAATAATGAATCGTACTTCTATGTTTTCACAGAATGCTATAATTATTCTATCTATGAATTATTATATGATCTGTGTTCATACTCGTACATATCATCCTGTTCTATAAGAGAGAGAGTCAAATTCATTTCAGCTATTTTGATTTGATTTCTTCCATGGTGCAGTTCTCATTCTCAGATTGCTCATTTAATCTTTATTAATAAACTATTATTTGAATTGAATCTCTTTTATGATGCAGTTCTATCATAAGAATACATTGATATCATTCCCAACTCTGAGAAACCAATACTTTTTCGTAGATATGATGTGTCAAAGTTTGAACAAGAGCGCCAAAGCTCCTGTCCACAGGGCTTGAACCAATTTTTTTGATTGCTTGTTGGATCACTTTTCTCTTTAATTTTAACTTTCTGCATCTTCGAAAATCTTCCTTCTTCCCATATGCTTGTTAGACGTAAAAACCACCGCCCTTGAATGTTTAAAACCATTCAGGACATGCTCTTTCACTAATTGTGGCCTGAGCGCCTGAGCATAACTATTTGAGAGCATTCAATGAGCCGCAACTACAGATTGATTCATATTAACGCAAAACAATAAAATCTCACAAAATGACTCGTAAACTGACATTTCAATTCGAGAATTACTCTATGATGCAAATACAAATCGATTAATATTTCTGTGAGAATCAGAAGCCCAAATTAACTGTATGACGTTCAATGACGGCGTATGGTATAATACTTATTATCATATTATCATACTATCAAACCGTAGAAATTAGAGTTCTATAAATAAACTAGTATCTAGTTTAAAACATATAAATTCACCCAAATTATAAAAAGTTTTTTTCACATTTTGTATACCAATTATTTTAAATTCGGAATTTCATGAATCAAATTTTTTTCAATAAATATCATTGCAGTGGAAGTTAGACTAATTTAGTCCGTTGCATTTTTGCGCACAGTTTTCACACGTTTTAATGTCGAGGAAAAACGTTCCGCTCCTCCGGTTGGCACGGGCACGTACATACGAAGTGTCGATACACTTTGAAATGCCAAGAGTTTCACGAGCAATGAATGCATATGCACGAGTGCACGCGTCCAGCTCGAAACGTGAACAGTGAAAGGGAGAAAAGAAATTGGGTTGCGAAGGCTCCACCAATTACATTCAATATTCACATGAGCGTTATCTCTTCATCTGCGTTATATCCGTTGGTCAGATCAGCGGGACGGTTGAAAAACATGCTTGGATATTGCGTTATTAGCATATTACGCGTTTTATCCATATTTTTTGCATCTTTGATGCACCAATTATTTTTTTTAGAATTAATAGGAATTTATATGTTCCATGATAAAATGGATTAAAAAAATGATCAAATTCGATGTACTGATGTTTATAAAAGGAGTTACTAAATAAGAGAATGCACATGCACCGTTACTGATGACGTCTACTCAGCGCAAAGTCATCTATATGAAAATGGCGGAAGTACCCTACACTATAAAGAATATTCTGCGAACAAAGAAGATTTATGTATAATATGTCCATTCTGTTTCAGAGGAGGACCTCATGCACCATGCTATGAGCCAAAACACCATATTCGGGTGTTCATCTGCAGGTCATAGCGGCATTAACCAACTAGGAGGTGTTTACGTCAATGGCAGACCTTTGCCGGATTCCACAAGACAGAAAATAGTCGAGCTGGCCCACTCTGGTGCCAGACCGTGCGACATCTCGCGTATCCTCCAAGTATCGAACGGTTGCGTATCCAAGATCCTCGGAAGGTATTATGCTCATAAAAAATGGCTCCAATGTTTGGCTGATGAAAGTTTTTTTGTCGGTAGGTATTACGAGACTGGAAGTATTAAACCAAGAGCTATTGGGGGATCGAAACCCAGGGTAGCTACGCAACCTGTGGTTAACAAGATTGCCGATTTCAAGAGGGAGTGTCCCTCCATTTTCGCATGGGAGATCAGAGACAGGCTGCTCAGTGAAGGAGTCTGCAACAACGACAATATTCCAAGTGTAAGTACTGTAGTTTTATGATGAAAACCATAATTATATATTCAACGTGGCTGGACACTTGCAATCGTCTTCAGAAAACTATATTTTCAGGTACTAAAGCATTCATTTTTGGTGTGCTTCTTCCCCTGGCCTCGAGGCCAAATTTACCTAATTCTATCCGATAACTCTCGAACGGAATAATTTAGGGTCGGTTTATCAGTGCATCTAGGTACTAAGCTGTCGATCAAATATTAGCAGCCAGTTAAATCAGACTGCAATTATCTATCAGTTCATCTGGCTATCCAAACTGGCTAGATATTTCAACGGCTGCTATTTTTGCCGCGGTTTGGGAGATAAGTAATAGTTACAATTAGATTCATCATATGATGTGTTCTATGGTCTGAGTCGTCAGTGGTGTGAATGTTTATAATTTACATTAGAAAAAAAAACGTGAATTATTTTTCAGAGGATATTTTTTAGGATTTTGATGTTAGTGATGACGATTCAGAAATGTTAGAGTATTTTGAAAAAGAAAAGAGACCATATAAATTTGAAGAGCTTGTAAGGATCGTATTACTGAAAATAAAAAAAAACATTTAAAAACATTCTGTTATCAGAAACTATCCGTCAGATATGGTTGAGATTTGTCAAAAACCTTCAAAACCTTATTTCTCAGCCAATTTCTAGATTTAAACTCGATCGGATCTATATTGTTGGAAATATTGGTAAAATATAATTATTTTTTGGAAGTCCAGTAGTCTTGGGCGAATGGATGGGTGACCGCTCTGGCTATGAACTTGAACAAGCGCGCCAAAGAAGTCTGACCGCACGTTAGCGCTTTTCTAATTTAATATTTTCTTCTCATTATTTTAAGAGTTAAAAATTATTAAGAACGCCAAAATGAACAACCGAATTCAAAGGATTAAGAATAAGAAGATGCTAGAGACCGTTATTTCACTAAGTAAATGCCTTCTGTTGACGAGATGGCTGATGAAGGTCAATAATGGATATACTTATTATTATCCAGAATCAACAATACACGGAAAACCGTACCTATGTCTTCATCCTTATCAAAAATAAACGTTTTTATTATAGCTCTGAGCATGATTACGGAGATATTCGATTTTTGAACCAAGTTGTTGAATTTTTTATCAGTAGTGATCAGCTGACCAATTTTTTTAATTGTATTTACACTTTTAGGTAGGCACTTCGAAATGAAAACTATGAACATTTGAGGGGGGGTTACACACATTTATATAAAAGCTTCAATGGTAATAAACTCTCGCAAATCACGTATTGAAACATTTTGAAAAATTATTAAAGAAAAGAAAAAAATTGGCCTACGTTTCACAATATAATACGATGTTCTTGACATATATGCTTCGAGTTTTATCCTATTTTCAAAACTTCCTTTATAAACCTTCAATAATAATCATATAATTTTTTTCTCGAAACCCCTTGCCGTCCATGTTACTGCCCTTTGAAATTGGGCAAACCAAACCCCCTGGACATAGAGAAACCGAACAATGTAATTTGTTTTCATTATTACTTTATTTGACACCAGCCTTCTTAATATTAATTAAAATGAATACATTTGACAGCAACCTACTAAATTTTTTCAACAAACTATAACGTCTGTGAATTTATGTGAATCGAACTAATAGTTTTAGGAGATGAAGAATATTAATGCTTCAAAAAGTTCTGATACAGAATATAGTAGGGGTTATATTTCCATTCCTTCTTGAAAAACATTCAAAAAGTACATTTAATTAGCGTTAGTTGACCAGCCAAATTTGATTTTTCTAAATTATTTCATATAGATTAAATACAATAAAAACAACATTTTCTCCCAATTTCAAAGGGCAGTTACCTGGCCGGTAAAGTTCTTAGACCAACAAATTATATGAAACCTCCCTCTTAATTTTTGTCGAAGTTTCACCTCCTAAGGACTTTTGCATCAATTTAGAAGCACCCTCTATAACAGATAAAATCAAAAATAAATATTTATTACTAATACATTATTTCGGCTGATATTTTTATATCTTAATAATAATACATTTAGTTGCAGATATAATATCCAACATTATATTTTATTAGTTATAGGTACATTTTTTTAATCTTACCTATTATACAGGGTGTCCCAGAAATCGACGTCAAGACGGGACCGGGTGATATACCAAGTCAAAATAGTTATAAAAAATATTTTAAAAAAATTTCGCTGAATTATCACCTAGAATATTTTACCTGAATTTAGAAATATCCTGTAAAAAGATTTATTTGACCACATAATATGTGAAATCAATTTAACTCTTTCACTGAAACCCAATAATATGTTCTCTGGACCATACGAGCTGATGAACCTGAGCAAAGAAAATTTAGGTAGTCATAATTCGAAACCCATTAGGTGAAACAGATCTAACCACAAACTCGATCATCCTATTTGGGCTTAAAACTTACCCTACAGACTTATTTCCAATTTTGGAAGGAATCTTAACTAGAATTGGACGAACATACAAATTTAATTTGTCCATGAATTCTCCATAAATCAATTTTTAAGCCAATTTCCGATTCAAAACGGGCAAAATATTTTGGACGAAATCAAAACGCCCGGCTAAGGAGAACGCAAAACAAGTATCTACCTTCAAAATGTTCTCACACTCTCCATCATAATTTATTAGTCACTATACAATAATTTCATCTTATATCACGAGAGGATGAAAGTGCCTGACCATCTGTTCACTCAAAGAACATCTCCAACAAAACCCAAACACTTGTCTTCCTGTCAATAACATTGTTCTCATGATTTATTGCATATTTACTCCCTGAATTTCAGTTCGTATACCTGATTTCTTTTCGTCACCTTTTCGTAAGTACCGCTCATTCAAGAATTCATGTCATTTGCCTTTTCTGACTTTAACAGCTATATTATCACTCTTTGTCGAGAGCAGGGGTCACTTTTCATTGTGAAAGTGTGAAATGACCCATCAAATTTCTTTATGAGTGCAGTTTAGAGATTTGTGAATGATTTGTACTATAGTTACTACGTATTCAAGAGGATTGTGTTCGAGTGGATTCTTTTCAGTTCTTTTGCGGCGATACCAGCATTGAATTTATTTCAGGTTGTGAATTATTTCATTAAGGCCCGTTTTCATAATCAATCTTAGAGGAAGTTTAAATTTGGAAGTCTACTTTTAAAATGAAACCGAACTCTATAGCGATTTAACCGTTGCTTTAAGAATTTGAAGTTTGACTTGAGAAATATAACCTTTTTTACAATCTGTCAATCCATCTCCCGTCGTTTGAAATCTCATCGCCTGTAAACATTTTTTTTTATGAATTTTCCATAAGATTTCTGTTAAGTAAAATAAGAAAAAGTTAAGAAAAATAGTTAGATTTTTCCTTGAGGAACCATATTTATTATTCATGAATAAAGGAGAAATAAATACTTACTTATGAAACTTCAATGTATTTCAAACTCTCAATTTTATCAATTTCAATATATATATATATATATCTTCTTATTATATATCTATATATATATATATATATTTGCGCGCATATTCTAGGGAACAGCATGCTATCATTTTGCTCAAATGTCTGCGAATTTCGAAATTTTATGATACTTTTCGAGAATCTTGTTTGCTTGACTTTATGAAGTAATCTCGCGAAATCTATATTTATAAAAGAAAGTCGTGTTAGTTACATCACTTATAACTCAAGAACGGCTATACCGATTTGGCTCAAAATTGGTGGGGAGGTAGCTTAGAACCAGGAGACGGACATAGGATACTTTTTTGTGTTATACAGGGTGTTTTTCTTTTAACGTCAATTAAAACTTGCTGTTTTTCCTGCCATAATCGTACAATTTTAGACATGTGTGTTTAAAAATAAACTTTCGAGGCATACACCATTGAAAATAAAGCATTACTATACAGGGTGTCCTTTTTCTCATGGCACAATTGTACGTGATTGAAGTGATTTGTGTCACAAACAAAGCATTAACTAAATAGGTACCTTGGATGGATTATCATAATGTATTCGTCCGAAATCTCCATACAGGGTGTTCTTCTTTTAACGTCAATTGCAACTTGCTGTTTTCCATGCCACAATCGTACAATTTCATTCATTTGTGTTAAAAAATAAACTTTAGAGGGATACATCATTGAAAATAAATCATTACTGTACAGGGTGTTTTTTTCTAACGTGTATAATAAAATTTAAAATCTGCTTATTTATCGCCTTTAAGGCGGAACAGAGTTCGCTGGGTCAGCTAGTATACAAATAAAACACAAATATTCATACCAGTTTCATTCCTCTAGCTAGAGCCAATTCCTTTTATTTAGATAATTTAGTGAATTGCATCTGTGGGTTGCGCATCTGAATACGACATTTAATTTTGTTAATAGACATAATCGGCCAAACGGATTTGTTGTTATTTTTCTCAACAACTCGAAAATTACAGATTCGATCCAATTCAAACATGCTTATTAGTAGTAGAATGCTGTAGCGCAAATTTCTACGAAATTTTGTGAGGATCGTATCACTAGACATTTAAAAAAAATCATTGAAAAATCTTCTGTATCTCAGAAAATCCGCCCGATATCACTGAAAGCCTTCAAACTCTAACTTTACAGCTAAGTTCCAAATTTAAACTCAAGCGCATCTAAATTGTTGGAGATCCGAGCAGTCTTGGGGGTGGGTTCAGTATAGCTGGATGGATAACCGTTGTCACGATAACTTTCGAACGGAAAGAGATAGCAATTTGCCATTTTTAGGGTAGGTTGCGCATCCAAACGGGACAGTTAAGTTCGTTGTTGGGCATAATCGTTCAAACGGTTCCAGAGTAATACCCATCTTAAATTTTGTTGTTATTTCATGAATAACTCTAAGTATACAGATCCGATCCAATTAAAACTTAGCAATTACTTGTAGAATGCCAACGCGCTAATTTCGTAAATATCCATTCACTAAAAAAAAATAAAAATTGGTTTTTCGTCAAAAGTTTTATGCCACTGTTTACAAGCGAGTTTTCAGCTCGCTTTGTATGAGGCGTGAATAGACAATGGAAATGCGTGCAAAGCTCCTGTTTTCACGTCAGAATTTTCTAAATTGTCTCGACGAAAAAATTATAGCGCTTCGGGACTAGCGTGCGAATAGCGTCCTCTTATCAATTATCAGTGAATTGAACTTATCTTGTTGAAAAATTCCAATTAACTAGCCTCGAAGCCACCTGGACCTTACCTCGCATTTTATTGATTTCAAAAATCTGAAACCCCCGCACCCTCAAGCAAATAAAGGAATATACATCGCCAATACCTTCGAGAGTGACCCTATACGAATTCGAGTGTCTACAACAAAACACGAATTTATCAACAAAAATAAGCCATTAAAATCACAATAAGTGCGTACAATAGGCGGCTAGTTCGTTCAAAAGATCTACAAATAGCGAAAAATGTTAGAACGGAATAATAGATGAAAAATTGGTCCCCTCCTTTCGGCATCCGAAGCAATACATAAATCTCTTTAGACTGAATGACTACTGCTACTTTGTCGGAATAAGGAAGCCAGGGATGGACAGCGGATTTTTTGTGGGTGTTGTGGAAACCAGAGTCGACGCCGGGATTTAGGGTAAAGTGGGGGAATGCCGGCCGCTTAAGGATATTTGGTTATAAAATCATTGTCGAAGATATTTTAGGGCCCTCATAGGAAAAAAATGAAACAATACAATATGCTTGACTCATTTAAGTAGTAAAAAACATTAGAAAACAAAACATTTAATTATAAAAAAATAAAAAATAAAAGGCTGAAATGGCCGGGATTCCCCGCACACATGGGGTAATACCGGCCTTCATTTACGAACAAAAATCGCATATAAATTTCTTTTCCTTCGATGAATTTGAGCAGGCTTTGTGTGCCCATTGACCACAAATAACACACCTTAGCCAAATTTCTCCATTTTTACCAAATTCTCCGCACACAATACAAATATCTTCATTGACGTCCTTGTCCGAGTCATCGTCTTCTGTTTCTATTTCTTCATTTTCTTTATCTTCTTCATAATTTATCAATGGTGCTGATCTCCTAGACTTTTTTCTTGGTGCAGATATTTGAATTTTTTCCTGAAACACATTCCTTTTCGCGTTTTTAGTAGGTTTTGTATTCTTTTTCGATTGTTTCAATTCTAATGCTTCTTTCAAAGGCGTGGAAGTAAAAATAACAGAATGCTGTTTAGAAGACTTTCTTTTAGATTTTGCCGTTTTAATTTTGGAACATGATGGAACAGTGATAATTTCTGTAAAAGAAACAGTTTTGTTGACTTCATTATCCAATGAAGTAACTTTTTCAGGGGTAGTCTCATTCACTCTCACTTCTGAATTTTCGAAATCCCTGTGTTCACTGTTTCTTTGAAGATTTTCTGCTGGTGCAAAGTCTTCCTCTGTAAAGACGTCTGGATTAAAGGGAAACAATCCAGTAACACTAAAACCCTTGATTGCTTTTTCAGGTGTAGCTACTCTACTGTACGCTTTACTAAATAACTCAGCTACTTCATTGGGGGTTATTTTCTCTCCTGGATGACTGGTCAAAAATTTGTCACATTCATTATGATAGGCAGACTTTAGGGAGGAATAAAAAGACACATCTAAAGGCTGAAGGCGATGAGAAGTGTGGGGTGGGATGGTCAAAACGATGATACCGTTTTCTTTACAAAAAATATACGCCTGTAACGTACAGTGGCTAACGTGGTTATCCAGGACCAGAAGCACAGGATCATCCTGGGATGACTTTACAGTTGACTGAAAATGTTTCAACCATGTTACGAAGAGTTCCTCTGTGATCCAACCATTGTCCGAACATTCATAGACTGCGCCAGGAGGGCCATTTCGCTTCAGTTGTGGCGCCATTCTTTTTCGGGCATAAATAAACATAGGGGGCACATATGTGCCGGATGCACTGAAAGCGCACATTACCGTTGTTGTTTTTCCCCTTTCCCAGCTGGTCACAAATCCAACCCTTCTTTGGCCTTTTGCTGCAAAAATCTTGCTTGGACGCTGGACTGTCGTAATCCCAGTTTCATCACAGTTAAAAATTCTCTGTGGCGAAAATCTATACTTTTCCATAAGAAATCGAAGATTTTTCCAGAGAATCGAAACCTCCTCCCGATTGAAGGCATTTATTCTATTAATGCTCGTTCCTTCAGGTTTTCGTAGAACAATACTATGGCGTGACATGAATCCGGCTACCCAGTCCTTGCCAGCCTCTTCTTTTTCTTGGTTGAAAGGAGTTTGAATATTATTTGACTTGGCATAAATGAAAGCACACCGTTTTACTTCCTTCATAGTCAAACCAAAGTAAAGGTTAGCCAACTTTTTAACTTGACCTGCAAGTTCGTTTTCGGCCTGGGGCGAAAAAATTGGGTTGCGTCCTAATGAAGGTGTTGAAATATTCTTATTTTTTCGCCTGTCTTGTAAAGTAGACCTAGGAATGTTGAATTTTGTTGTAGCCTTCCTCTCGGGTAACCCGTTTGCAATTGCATTCAGAGCAGCTTCTAACTGTTCCTTAGTCCAAGAAGCTTTGGTTGTTTTTCTTGTATACTTTCGTGGCATCTGTGAAAGAATTAAATAACCCCCTTCATTTCATTATAAAATTCATTTATTCATGGGGTAATACCGGCCGGCCGGAATTCCCCGCCTTAGACTGGCCGGTATTACCCCATATGTACGCTATTTCTGTTTTGTTTGCCTAAAGTTTTTGGTTGAGGTTAGGATGAAGAGATGTGTAACAATTCGAAGATTAACATTGATATTATAAACTAGACCCACAACACAGAGTTAACTGAATAAAAATATCAATTTACATACCTTTAAAAATACCCAATTCTTATAAGTAATAGCACAAAAAACTCTTTTCACTCACAAAACGGCTAACCTCCACATTCGATATTCGAAACATATATGGATATGTTCTAGGGCCACCTATATGCAACCCACAATAAAAATAAAAGTTGTATGGTTGCCAATACACGAGAAACCGTCCGGTCGGTATTACCCCGCTGGCCGGGATTCCCCGACTTTACCCTAATGTCGTTAAATTAATATTGGAGATATCCGTTTCGGAATTGTTCGTGATTCTTATTCGTACGAATGATAGGCAGATATTTAAGAAAGTGGAAATGAATTCTAAGTAATCAAATAATTATAATCATTCCAAAAATATAGCTATCGATATGAAAAATATGTATTGAGGTTTTTTTATGTACAAGGCGAACTCTTTAAATTAAATAATTTCAAGAAAAAATAAAATAGCTGAAATGAATTTGACTCTTTCTTATAAAACAGGATGTAATGTACGAGTATGAACTCAGATCATATAATAAAGCTTATTAGATAGAATAATTATAGCATTCTTTGAAAACATAGAAGTACGTACGATTGATTATTGAAATTTAGAAAAATCATATCTCCGAAAGTATTAGCTTGTTGGAGTTGAAAATAATATCGATGGATTTTAATGGTGAAACTGCATCTTAAATAAAAATTACAGACATTTGGGCAAATTGATAAGCACTCAGTTCCGAGGAACTAGAGCGCCAAAAAGTGTAATTCCCTTTCCGGGATTTGAGCCCGCCTTCTCTCGTTCCGAAACCGAAAACCCAACTGACTAGACGAACCGGCTATCGGGCTCCTCGTACCATCTTGTCGATCTCCGGTATCAGAATAAAACGTCGGTACTTACCTGGGATATATATTCTTAATTTTCACTTTTCGACATAAAATCGCCACATGGGGGTTTATTTGACGGTTTTTTACCCTTGTTTCTCTAAGTCGATTTTGACGTTTCTCGAACCAACTACATATTAGCAAGGAATTAGACAATGTCATGTCTCAGGAAAATAAGTTGACATTATGACAATTCATACACAGAATAATTATATAATTCTGTACAAATGTTGAAATACGATTTATTATTGAAATTTTGAAAAATCATATCTCCGAAAGTATTCGCTTCTTAGAGTTAAGAATGATATCATTGGATTCTTATGTTAAAACTGTTTATTGAAAAAAATTTAATTTGGAATTTGTTATGTAAAAAAAAATTTTTTTTGTTACTCCGAAACCATCTGTCCGATTTTGCCCAAGAACGAACTTAGCCAAGATATTAATCTGCCAAACCTACTCTGAAAATTTCATATATCTAGCTCATTCCGTTCGAGAGTTATCGTGCCTACGGCCGGCCGGCCGGACAGAATGAATTTCGACCACGGATTCTTGATCAGTGAGTCGAACCAAATCGTTTAAGACCATTTTCATCGAAAAATTCGAAAATTACAGACATTTGGGCGAATTGATAAGCACTCAGTTCCGAGGAACTAGAGCGCCAAAAAACGTCTTGAAATAGCTTGCAAAACATCGCCGTTATTCTAAGCTAAAGTTCTCATTAATTCTATAACAACATTGATAGGTATCTGGCCTCCCTACCAGGATTGTTCTGGAGCCTTCTCGAAGCCTGTCAAGTAGACTATCTTCGAAATTAGTTTCGATTTTACATTGAGCTTCTGTTCTTAATATATAAAATTCTACTATAAGTGTGTATGTCGTTGAACTCCTCCTAAACGACGTGACCGATTTTGATGAAATTTTGTATGTGTTTTTGAGTGGGCCGCTGAATTATTTAGAGACACAACTGAGCCCATTATAGGAGAAGCCTCAATCAGGTTGTTGAACATGTGTTTTGTTTTTTAGAATGAAATGGCGGATGACCCGACCCAGTTATTAGAAAATCGACTCTCCTCAGATATCAGGGATCTGAAGATGTCACTGTGACATCTTTATTAATTTTATTGACAAAAACGTTTACTGATCCCGCTGATAGCAGGCAAACACGATCCGATCTATATTGTTGAAGGTCTTAGCAGCATTGAGTGAGTTCAGTAGCTGGATGGGTGACTGTTTTCACGATAACTTTCGAACGGAAAGAGATAGCGACTTGCAATTTGCAGAGAAGGTTGCGCATCCGCGAATTGGTCAATTATTTCCATTATTGGGTATAATCGGCCAAACGGTTTCAGACTTATACCCATCTGGAATATTCTTTTTTCGATAACTCAAAAATTACAGATCCAATATAATTTAAACTAGGTAAGTAGTTATAGAAAACCGATGTAACGAATTTTGTGAAGAACGTATATCCCTGCAAAATTTTAAAAAAATTATTAAAAAATATTATTTATCTCACTATATTACTTGAGAACGGAAATACATAGCGACTCGCAATTTTCAGGGTAGGTTGCGCATTCGAATGCGATATTTGAGTTCGTTAATAGATATAATCGGCTATGTGGTGTTGAAGTTATTCTCTTCTGAATTTTTGTTGCTTTTTCCTCAATAACTCAAAATATACAAATCCGATTCAATTAAAACTAGGTAATTACTTGTAGAATGCTGACACACAAATTTTCCCAGAATTTCGTGAATATCGTAAAATGAAATTACTTGAGAATTAAGTTTTTTCGTATATTATTATACAGTGCGGGTCAAAATTATGGAACAAATTCATTTTCTCAGAAGAAAAATATTTGGCAACAAAATCCTGAAACAGGTCAATTTTGGTTTCACTTTTACCAAATTTTTATGCATTTTTGAAGGATTTTTGTTGCATCGTGCCATCCCCATCAACACTCTGAATTTTTTGAATAGGGAAAGTGGGTCATGTGGTATTTTTTTGCAAGGTCTTTGTATCTTCTTTACAGGCATGCAGAAATTTTCAAGAAAATATTTTTCTTTTTTGAAAAATAGTTAGTTCAAAGAGGTTTTCAGTATGTGCACTTTGTCATGGCTCATTTACTTTGAGACGATGGTACCTGATGGAATTTGTCACCGAATGAAAGTCGGCCATTACAGTTTTGTTCATGCACAACTTTCAACCCCTACGAACCCTTTAATGGAGAAAAAAAATGGGGGGAGGGCGTGAGGAGGCTGAAAAGGGTTGAAAGTTGTGTATGAAAAAAACTGTAATGATCGACTTTCATTCGGTGTCAAATTTCATCAGGCACCATCGTCTCAAAGTAAATGAGCCATGACAAAGTGCACATACTGAAAACCTCTTTGAACTAACTATTTTTCAAAAAAGAAAAATTTTTTCTTGAAAATTTATGTCGCCTGTAAAAAGATACAAAGCCCTTGCCAAAAAAGTACTACATGATCCACAAATTTGGTAAAAGTGAAACAAAAATTTACCTGTTTCAGGATTTTGTTGCCAAATATTTTTCTTCTGAGAAAATGAATTTGTTCCATAATTTTGACGCGCACTATATATTTGAAGAATATTAACTCAGATGGAATATATAAGTCAGAATTAAAAATTCTATGATCATAGACTTTTCTCTCGTTACTCAAGTATGGCATTAAAATGGTACGAAATGTAATCATATTTTATAAAAGCTGAGAAAACGGTCTTAATTCGAATAAGACTGTCCAAGTGTCCAATGGAGGTGAAAAAAACATTTTTAACAGTGAGATTGTCGGTAAAAGGTTAAATTATAATTTTTTCAGCCATCTTGAAAAATTTTATATTTCAGAGACTATGCTCGATTACCTCGACGTATGAGGCGTGAATGACAATGAAAGATGCGCGGAAAAATTCATGACTTTACCTCAGTGCTTCAACCAATTCTTTTCCGATCAAAACAAATTCTTGGACATAGTGTGACACGAGGAAACTCAATCCCATCAATATTAAAGCCGTCCCTGGCCTATACCTCCAGATTGACCTGCATCCATGGAATTGTCAGGGTATCGTTTTGATGAACCCGAAAACCCAACAAACACGCAAAAGCAACATGTGCTTCATTCTGACGGAATGTCGGATAATGCGACACCCAGTGAAGGTATTCAATCTGGTCCGCTACGTCGCAGGTATGCCGAGCGTCATACCCCTGCGGGTAAACAAACTCAAGATTCTGTCACTAATAGAGTTTGCTCTCCATTGACATGCGACATTTGGACAAACAGATTCGGGGATCATATTCTCGAAACGACTGAGGATCCTCACTTCGTTACGGTGAAACTGTCGCTTCAGGGTTTAGTTTGGTTTTCATCCCGGCGAAATCTGAATATTGCGCCATGGATGTGGTGGCATTGATGCTTGCTGTCCTGGGGGATGTCACTGTTTGGGTATTTGGTTTGTTTCTTGGTAAATATACGCGGTATTGTATCGAGTATCGACTTAGCGGCGACGCCTCTGGAGTACCACGAACTATTTGCCCTTTGGGCCTGACAAACTATTTCTCCCGTTCCTCTTGATTGATGTCGTCTATCTTTTTGATGTCTATCGTTATTGTGACGGAGTTGTTTCGATGGCCTTAAGGTGGCTTCGCGATACGAACTGCACGTGCTGGTGAGGTTGCAACTGGAGATAGAGAGTGAAAGGAAAATAATATGTTTGAGAGATGAACAAAAATAGAGTGCACGTCAGTTTAAAAGCTCAATCAATTATAGATATTGATTATTTAGATTTCGGACGTCCATTTCCTGATTCTAGATAACACATATATCTTAAAAAAAAATAAATAAGCTATGGAAAATTAATTCTGATATAGATACAATTATAATGGATTGAATCTGAAAACAGAATTTTTTCTGGTTTAATATTTTTTGACATTTTTCTTTATTTTTAGATATGTGTGTATGAAAATCAGGCATAGACCAGTTCAGCACTGGTCTACTATGCCTTTGAAAATGGTAAAAAGTGACAAAAAAAATAATAGTAGGATGAAACCCATTTACGGGTGATCTGAGAGCGGGAAGTGGAAGGGGGTGAGTTTTTAAGGGTAAAAAACGGAATATCTCGATTTCCGGCAAAACTACATCTCCTATGGAAAAAAGTTGAAGGCAATTAAAAGATCTACAACTTTTGTTTTCACACTTTTTTTACATAATCTCTAAATTTATGTGAAAAATTCAAATAACCAAGATTTTGGGTTTTTAATTTTCATCTTTTACATTTTTTTTTCAAGAACTTTGGAGAAAGCTCACTTTTTCAAGTTCCAAGCGCAATGTAATGTAATTTTGATTCAAAATATTTATTATTATTTTGACTTAATATCGAAAAAACAGCCAAATATATTCACACGAAAATTCTCTCGTCAAAATATCTTAATTTTTGTTCGTTGAAATCTCTACTGTCTGATGGTGTAAAAAAACAGGTTAAATTTTCTCAAAAAATGATAAGTAAATAAAGTTAATATTTAATAAGACATCTACGATATTTTGAGAAAATCTTCTCTAAATTATATGCGTAGATACCTATTTATTTATTGTTAATTTAAGATAGACTTATATACCTGAGGGACCTACGGAAAATTTTAGCCCATCAAAAGATATATAGAGAAACGAGGAAGGTGCTATAGGAGGGTCTGGGCCTTACTAACATATTATTTCGTTGCATTATCGGAGAAAATGTACCATATTAATGTGTATTTTTAACACCATCAGAAAGTAGAAATTTCAACGAACATAAAGCCCACCGACTTATTTAAAAAAAGCAGATATTTTGATGTGAGAATTTCCGATTGAAAATAGGCTGGTTTTTCGATATTTAGTTAAAGGTTAAAAAAATATTTTTAAACCAAAACAATTACAATGTGTTTGGGACACACAGGTAAGTTTTCATCAAATTTCGTGAAAAAAAAATTTGAGCCGAAAATGTGGATCTCATCCGAATCATACTAGTTACAGACTTCAAATTTGAAGGTTAGGTTTTATGTCGAAATGCGCTGGTTAGTTTCGTGAGTAGGCAATATCTGCCCAGTAGTTTCGGAGTAATTCCTATTTGGAACTATGCAAAATTATATATCTCGGAAAATTATCCGAATACGCAGTAATTTAAGAATTAAAACTATCGAAAATCTTTCAAATATTACCAGATTTCCACATACATATTTAATTCAAATTATATTGAAGATTATTTCATATCGTAACCAAATAGTATGCCTTATACAGTTCAGCCAATTTATATAATAGCCATCTAATTAAAAATAAAATGAGCCTTGCGTAAAAAAAAATGAAAAAAAAAATTTTTCTCGAATTTTTCATTAGAAGGCACGATACGTTCAAAAACCTCTGACTTAAATTTTGAGAATCTTAGTGATACTGAAAACTCAAAAATTAAGATTATTTAAGTTTTCGACGATTCGAGATATAACCATCCAACCCAATCCTGCCAACGACAAATTTCCACGAACGCATAGATTTCACAGTTCCAGACTTCGCCATCTGCGGCACCATGAGCGTTCGCTCTTCCGGAAAATCTTGCTAACAAATGAACGTCGTCGGAAACTTTCGTCTACAACATGACGTTGTCTTCGTCGGCAAATTCTCAGGGATCCTCGAAACCGTCAGAATTTCCATCATCGCATTTTCCGCTCGGAAGAGCGCACGCGTCGGAAGCTCATCGATACGCGGGAAAACTAGGGGGTGAATTTTCCGAGCAAGGGAGCGCGAAAAATGAGCAGATATGCCATGGACAAGGGGAGAGTGAAGTGCGACGTTGCCATGCGGAATAGGTTCGAGGGGAAGGCGTAGGAAATCGCCGATTGATGAAATTAAATTCCATGAAAAAACGCCAGTTGAATATGGAAATAATCTGAAATAAACTATTTATTTAGTGATGCCTTTGAAAATTGTAAAAAGTAAAAAAAAATAATAGTAGGATGAAACCCATTGGAAAAGGAAGAGAATATAACAAAAATTAAAAAAATAAATAATTTACGGGTGATCTGATGGCGGGAAGTGGAAGGGGCTGAGTTTTTAAGGGTAAAAAACGGTTTATCTCGATTTCCGGTAAAACTACAACTCCTCTCCTCTCCTCATACAACTTTTGTATTTACACTCTTTTCACATAATCTCAAAATTTATGTGAAAAATTCAAGCAACCAAGATTTTAATTTTTATCTTTTACAGAAATTTTTTTTTATTTCAAGAAATTTGGTGAAAACTTTTTTTTTCATGTCCCAAACACAATGTAATACGAAATTCAATAGAATTTTGAACATTTCAGAAAATGCCAGCCTGTATTTATCGATATTTAAATAAATTATGTGAATATCGTAGAATTTTATCGATGATATCGGTCATATCCTCGGAAATATCATATTATTTAATATTTATCGACTACTTGACTGTTATATCTCGAAGCATAGTAGCATTAATTGCATTTATTCTAGATGATTGTAAATAGAGTTATGTTTAATTTGGTTAAAAGCATATAAAAAAATCATCGGATCAGTATTTTGAAAATATTAAAAAAAAAAATTTGGCTGAAAGGTTTGTGCGAAATCTGACAAATAGTTTCTGAAATATAAACATTTTTTTTGAAGAAATACCTATTTAATTTTTTTTAGTGATATACCTACGATCATCACGAAATTTCACAAAAATTAAAGCGTCGGCAGTCTTGAAGCAAGTTAACCAAGTTGAAATTGGATAAGATCCATATATTTGAATTATTGAGGAAATAACAAGAACATTTCAGATGGACATAACGCATTCATCTGTTTCATTCTGATGCGCAGTATACCCTGAAAATTGCAAGTTGCTATCTATTTTCGTTCCAAAGTTATCGTGGCAATGGTCACCCATCCAGCTACTGAACTCGCCCAAAGCTCCTCGCCTTCCAATACAGATCGAATTTGACCTCAAATTCTTCATAATTTTGTCGAACCTAATCGTTTGAGATCATTTGCAGATAAAACATCGGAAATTACAATAATTTGGGCAAAATGATAGCGTGCTGGCCCTTAGAACAAGCCCACCAAAATACAATGTCTATAAACAAATATTTTCACAATATTTCGAGCAATATAGATCGTGTCTAAATCTTGAACTTGGTTGTAAATTAAGATTTTGAAAACTCTCTCAATATCTGACGGATATAGTTTCTGAGATATAGAGTTTTCTTGAATATTTTTATTCAAAATTTTTTAGTCATACGATCCCGACAAAATTTTGCATAAGTTTTCGTGTCAGTATTTTCAGCTAACTACCAAGTTTCAATTCGATCATATGGTAATGGTGAGTGATATCTAGAAAAGGCGATTAATTGGCCGGCCAGATCATGGGATATAACACCTTCGGAATTTTTTCTTTGGGGGGACGTGAGAGGTAAGTTTTATGCTGATGCTCCTCAAGAACCATCCAAGAACTAAAGTCAAAGATTCATGCCGTTATCAACGGAAAGAATCCCAAATGTGTGAAAATGTAGTGCAACTGTGAGCATGGCTCTGCAAACTTAGCCTTGGAGACCATTTGGCTGATATTTTTTCTCTTTATTAATGGTAAACCTTGCTCTACTGAATTTAACGAAAATTAGATTATTTTATTCATCAATAAAAATCGCGTTTTTCCTATAAAAACAAAATGAAACCTCTCTATGTCTATGAAAGAATGACCAAAAGACAATTTGAGCCTCAACCTTGTGCCCGGTACTCCTCTGTCAGCAAGGAGACATTTTCCAATGTTTTTCAACCGATGACTTATATCCTCAAAATACCGAAGAATCCATCAACCATGGCAACGCCGTCGAAACCGCCTCTGGTATCTTACAATAGAGATTAAAAAGAGGGATGAGCTGCCGGACAAGATACAGACAAAATGGCTGAATTTCCGGTTGCGTCATTGGACAGATGGTCTTCATTTGTTTTCAGGGAGCGCATCCGAAGAAAATGAGAAGAGAAATAACAGCAACTGCCGCTTATTGGAGCACGGATGAGCACAGATTAAATTCTGCGGTCCATTTTTTTGCTCCCGCTCCCCTAGCTTTTGGCAGCCCGTTCAAGCGTGTCGGCAACGTAATGAAGTTTCGCGCAAATGAATGTTATGAAACGAGGAAAACATAAAAGGTTTGTTCGAGGAATATTTTATGGAAGTCGAGGAAGGCGCATACGGTAACGATGTTAGCTATTTAAGTTTTTGGACTGAAAAGTTTATAATTTCTCGATGAGCTGCATCACAGATTAACAGTATTTTATCACCTAATTTCACAACCTCGACATTCGGATCATGGAAAATCTACTATTTCTAAAACCCATAGAAGTCGATCCATATCATGATACACACATCGTTTCAGGAAGTAACTACTTGTAGAATATCTTGGCATTCTCGTAACTTGACTCGCATTATCTCATCTCGGGGCGAAATGATAGACAGCATTTCATTCGAGAAGTCCATCCCTAATTGAGATCAAGTCCTAGTTGTTACACCAAAGGGGTCAATTGTAACAGTAGGGAGAGTAAATTGTAACACCCAATAATAAAAATTGGTTCAAGCACTTTGATGTGGAGTCAAGAGCTAGCGCTCATTTTCTATTGTCTACTCACATCTATTGGACACAAGACTACGAATTCAGCATCGATATATACCGTTTCCACAGGTTTTATAATATATCAATACATTTCAGACCATTTTAATGACAGACTTCATTGGAGAATCGTCTATGATCACATCATTTGTAATTCTGACATATGTATTCTATTGGAATTGAAACACGAAAAAACTTACTCCTCATGATAACTCCAGGATACGATATTCATGGAATTCTGCGAAAATTAGTAGGTCGGCATTCCACAAGTGATCACAGGGTTTTAATTGGATCAGATTGATATATTTTGAGTTATAGACGAAATAACAACAAAATTCCAGATGAGTATAACTCCAAAAAAATTTGGCTGATTATACCAAATAACGAACTCAAATGTCGCATTCGGACTCGCAACCTACCCTGAAAATTGCAAGTCGCTGTCTCTTTCCGTTCTCAAGTTATCGTGAGATACATAAAATTTTTCGTAATTTTTTTTAAATTTCCAGTAGTACGGTCCACACAAAATTCAAAACACGTCTTTATTTCGATATTCTACAACTAGTTACCAAGCTTCAATTCGATCGGGTCTGTATTTTTTTATTTATTGATGAAATAATATCCCATTCCCAGATCGGTATAACTCCGAAACCGTTGTGCCTGTTATGCCCAACAACGAACTTAAGTCTCCCATTCGGATGCGCAACCTACCCTGAAAATCACAAGTCCCTATCTCTTTTCGTTCGAAAGTTGTCGAGGCAACGGTCACCCATCCAGCTAGTGAACTCACACAAGGCTGCTTGGATCTCCAACAATATAGATCCGATCGTATTCAAACTTGGAACTTGGCAGTAGGGATAGGTTTTGAAGGCTCTCGCAAAATTTCAGCGACGTCGGACCAACAGTTTCTGTTTCTATAGAATTTTTTTCAATGATTTTTTAAAGATTTTCTAGTGGTACGATGATACCTACTGATGAAATTTTGTCGCTATCTCATTCCGTTCTCAAGTAATCGTGGTAACGGCCGGCTGGCCGGACAGAATCAAATTCGACCTTGAATTCTTCATCAGAGAGTCGAATCCTATTTGAGACCATTTTTGGCAAAAAAATCGAAAATTACAGATGTTTGGTCAAAATGATAATGCGATATTCCCCGGAACATGCGCGCAAAAATAATAAACTGAAAATAAAACAAAAACCCAACAGTAGTAGGCTCAAAACTTACCAAACTGTCAAATTCAGTACCAGTTATTTCGACAAAAAGTGGATCATTTTTGGTACAGGTTAAGTGGGTATGTTTTGTTTATGACTGCCTCTGCATTGCAACCAAGCTTCTTTCTGTACTGCTCTTATAATCTTCCTAACATGCAATACGAATGTTGCCATCGTTTCCATCAGCTGTTTCTCCATCAGTGTCATTATTTTTTGTTAAAATCGTGTTTTCTCCGTTATAATTGCACCGCCTTGTTTTGTTTTTCGTACCACCTACATCTTCGAGTATAGAAGAGTCAATTACACAAAATTTATGATAAATCTGACCAATTTACATACCTGTACATGTAGACTGGATGTATCTTCTCTGAAAATTTTTACTAAATTATCGGAATTATGTTTCATTTCAATTGTAATCTTAAACGTATTCCGCCTTTTGTCGGTTATGTCAAAAGAAGCGCTATCAATTTGGTCTGTAAAAGAGTATTCTATATGAAGCTTTGATTGCGAGCAAAAGCTACCACTACTTGCCACTATAGTAGTCGCGTAAAATCAAATGTTACAACTGCCTCACCGTTACAATTGACACATCTCTGCCTCACTGCGAATTATTCGAGTGGGAATTTAATATTCCGTGTGATTCATGCACTCTATATTTTACAGCTTTAATGATCAGTATGTCATTCCAATGCCCATGATATACATTAATTTGGGATGATCTGAGTGTAATGAATAAAATTTAGATTATAATCTAATATAATATTAGATTATAATATAATATAATTTCTTGTTTCCGTGAAATTTTCTCTGAGATCGCCATAGATCAGGAACAGCAGACACAGCAGTATCTGCCACAGAATACCGAGGGGCAATTCACACAAGTGAAAAACGTTTGTACGTATCTCCTCTCTTCGATTTCCCATTTGCAGGCATTTTCCTTCTTAGAGCTTCACTTCCGGTTCACGTCCGATTGCGCCTGAATTGTTCTGCCGTCCCGTCTCCCGGCTATTTGCGGAGATGATCGACCGATTCCCGATTTCCTGTTGATTAGAACGGCGAGGAAAATTAGCGGAGGATAAGGAATGGTATTTCGGAGTTATGGCTGCAAGTGGGAGTTATAGCCGGGAATTCGAAAAAGTGGTTTAAAAGGGCGACCGAAATCCTGGAAATTATCTAGCTTGACTATTAGGTAGTGAATCAGTTGCAGCTGTTTCTTCAAAATTTCGACACTTTAAGTGCCGGCCTTATACGGCCGGTATTTCTGTCTGAATTTATATTCTTAATTCATAATCTGAATTCTGGAAGCATGCAAAATTTAGTAATTAATACTCTGAAAAAATCAGAATTTGTAAGGAGAATTAGTTATTTAATCAACTAGTTTATTAATGTCAGCGATTAATGGTCGAGATATTTTAACGCGTGAGCGGACCGAGCACGTTAATAGTTTGATAACATTAATCGGTAGATTAATAAACGAGTTGATTACAAAATTTTTCGGTTGACCTCATTATGAATTGAGAATAAATACTTGTTTAAAATAATTATTTATTTGGCATAATAGATACATTGATCATAATATAAATTTCAATGTTCATTTCGATATATTTATATTTATGCTCCCGATAGAACAATTCGAGAAATTCATAGAGGGAATATTAGACATGTGACACTCTGAATAGTTCATATTGATATCATTACCTACAATTTATGTTCGGTTGCCCATGACAATCATACATTAAAATAGGGGAAATCATACCTTAAAATGAGTCATTATTGATCAATGTCGTGTACGTTAAACTGAGCTTTTATTCAGAGGTCGACGGAAATAGTAAATTAGTATGCAATTCCATGTTTTCTGAATTGATAATATGAATTAAGAGCATGAATTGAGAGAGAGTCTCTTGAATTAATATTCTTAATTCATAATCTAAATTCTGCAAACTTGCCTCACACATTTCTTATAAAAATTCGCACTGATCACGATCAGTATCTGTCAATCGTTTAGGCATACTCAAACAGTAGAACATTTCTAGGTTATGTCAGAAATTTTATTTTTCAACCTGCAAGATCCCGCTGCTTAAGTCGTACTTGTTCAAAGATTTTTTTACTGACCAAAATAATAACCAAAAAAAAATGTTTAAGTTAATCTCAAATTGAGTCGTTTGTAATTTTAAGTTAGTTGAGTTGATCTCTTACTATTAAGCATTTTTCTATATAGTTTATTATATCTTCACTAAAGTATATTTTTTAAGTTCGACTAGGGCTATATGTGGTACTAATTCAACTAGGCGCCTTAATCGTACCGAAGGTATGTTTTTGAAAAACGTTAAAATACATATTTTAACAACAATATTTTAAGTTTCTGTGATTTTTTATTAATACTCAACTAAATAAAGATTCAGTTAATGTAGAATAATTTGTATTATTTCAATTGCCGTGAATATTATAGCATAATTTCCTTAGGGGGTACGACTTGAGCAACCTTACCCTAAATATATAGTGGGTAATAATTCTCTGTTTACGTGGAGTTCCTGGTATTGAAAGTTTTTGTTAGGATATAGTTACAAAAAATAGATAATGCAAATCGATTGTCAAGATATCGACAGGAATGTTGGTATTTAGGTGCAGAATAATGTTCTTGAGGTTCGTGTCGTGTATGGAGTTGATCTCACAAAACGCAAAATGGTGAAGGTGCCAGTTTCACTTATTGATAGAGATTGAAAAGATATGTTTGATATATGGAACCAAACCTTACGGGCATACAGACAGAACGAAATTTGACCCCGAATTTTTCTACCGTAAGATCGATGGGATAATTTGATACCATATCTTTCGCTGATATTTTGCGAAGTAAAGGTATCTGAATTATAGCGCCGTAGAACTAATTATAGCTAGGTAAACCTACTCTGTTCAACAATAATTTCATACAGCCCTGTTTTATCCAGCTCACCCAGAAATCCCAGAATTACAGTCAGAGTGAAAACCCCAGTATGCAAGGTGCCTCCGGCATCAGCGGGTTCGCCATTTTCGGTAATCTCTCTATTTTTATAATCCGCATGCCGGTGCTCTTCTCCCCTTCGATGCTGTCTCCTAGGAAACCCCCGACGCAACCCTACGAAATTTCGACGCACACACAAATTCCGATACGTCAGAGCCGATGTTCTGACGGGAAATTCGCCGTTGCTTTTTTTCAGCCGCCGGTAAATTGGATGATGCCCCGTCTTGTTTGATTAATCGATTTTTTTACACTATTTCTGACTGGGTGAATTAGAAACTACAATAGCAACTCATACCGATCTGCGAATTCTGTATCTGATGATATTAACCACACCACCGAACTTGTATGCAAACATCTAGTATTTTACAGAAAGAAAGTATTCGTGTTAAAAATTTCGTTGGAACCTCAATATTAAAGAAACAAATTCTATATAGAGGCTGCTTCTAAATTGGTGCATAAGGTGATTCTTCGACGAAAATTAAGGGGAGGCTTTCATATGATTTTTTGTTCCAAGACCCTTTCAACCCAAGTTACTTCCCTTTAAAATTGGACGAAAAACTTTGTTGTTATTGAATATGTTCTATATAGAACAATTTAGTACAATGAAGCAGTAAGTAAACGCTATGTGAATGAAATTGTTGAGTAGTTTTTTCAATTTTAAAATTTAATCATAAATGAGGAGAAAAATCAACCCCTACTATTATTTGAATCAGAACTTTTTGGTGCTTCAATATTTTTCAAACTAAAAAATTTATTCACGAAGACACATTCAATGTGTAACTTTTTCGTATCCTGATTTTGTCTCCGAAAATTGTTAGTTTGATTACAAAAAAAATAAGTATTGTTCAGAATCTTTTCACATGAATTCACGTTATAATTTGTTGAAAAAGTTAAGTAGGTTGCTATCAAATGTATTCATATTAACTAATATCCAGAAGATTGTTGTTAAATAAAGTCTGAATGACAAATATGAGGGGTTTTCTCAATTTCGGCAATAACTTGGTAGTGAAGGATCTTGAAAAAAAAATTATATGAAAAACACCCCTCAAATTTCGCATCACCTCCTAAAATCTTTTGCATCAATTTAGAAACAACCTGTATAATATCAGAAGTAAAATAACTATGAAATAGTTTAGTAGTATTTTTGTCGATGGATAGACCAGAGTTGAACATAGATGTAATATGAATTAAGATCAATGAAGTAGACTGAGAGACAACATAGAACGATGTTCTAGCATAAAATCTGTCAACGTCAACTTAATTGACTGACTTACCTTTTTTGGCGCTCTAGTTCCTCGGAACTGAGTGCTTATCAATTTGCCCAAATGTCTGTAATTTTCGAATATTTCGATGAAAATGGTCTTAAACGATTTGGTTCGACTCAGCGATCAAGAATCCGTGGTCGAAATTCATTCTGTCCGGCCGGCCGGTCCGGCCGGCCGTAGGCACGATAACTCTCGAACGGAATGAGCTAGAGAGTTGAAATTTTCAGAGTAGGTTTGGGGGATAAATATCTCGGCTAAGTTCGTTATTGGGCAAAATCGGACAGATGGTTTCGGAGTAACAAAAAAAAATTTTTTTTTTTACGAAACAAATTCCAAATTAAATTTTTTTTAATAAAAAGTTTCATCATAAGAATCCAATCATATCATTTTCAACTCTAACAAGCTAATACTTTCGGAGATATGATTTTTCAAAATTTCAATAATAAATCGTATTTCAACGTTGTCACAGAATGATATTATTATTTATTCTATGTATGAATATGAATTGTCATAATGTCAAATGATGATCTAATCAATCGAAGAATTGTGATCGAAGTGAGAAAAATCTCAGTTGTTTGCTCCGAAATTAGTTTTTCTCAGAAAATTCTTACATTTCGGAACTGAACATGAAGTAAGAGATTAGTGAGTGAAGTAGAGAGTAGTGAGACTGCTTTTCATCCATAGACATAGATATAACTCTCGAACGGAATGAGGTAGGTAGTTGAAATTTTCAGAGTAGTTTAGGGAGATGAATATCTCGGTTAAGTTCGTTATTGGGCAAAATTGGCCAGATTTAATTTGATTTCTTCCATGGTGCTTTTCTCATTCTCATGATTGCTCGTTTAATCTTGATAAATAAAGTATTATTTGAATTGAATTTCCTTTAGGATGCAGTTCTATTATATGAATACATTGATATAATTCTCAACTCTGAGAAACCAATACTTTCGGAGATATAAATTGTCTGTTTGAACTAGAGCGCCAGAAAGCTCCTGTCCATAGGGCTTGAACCCATTTTTTTTATCTTGAAAATTTTAAAAAATATGACCACAAAATTGAAAAAAATGTATTGATAGAAATCAATTCAAAATGGCTGTCATCTGTCATCATTTCTAATTGGCTCCATCTACAGAAAAGAGAACGGAGGTATTGGTGCTGTCAGAGTTTCAGACATCTCACATTGAGGTACCCATCTTGACAATTCAAATGTCAACAATATGTTTTTTCTCTGGTACTCCTTGTGCATTTTCATGCAGTTTCATGTCCAACTGCGGTCACGTTCTGGAATGGAACCACAGATTCTGTGATGAATGCCATCTGAAATAAAACCTCTAGCGTCAGCAAGTGGCGTCAAGCCATAAAGCTAAACAATATTCAACTTTGACGCTTGACGCTCCTCGTTGATGCTAGACGCTTTATTCCAGATGCATTAATCACAGAATCTGTGGTTCAATTCTAAAACGTACCACGTTACCGCATCTGACGCTCAACATGAAAAAGCATACCTTTAATCTTTTACATTTGTATATACTTAGGTATTTCATCTCTGCGTTTTCCAAATTTCTATGAAGTTAGCTTTATTGACAAATACGCTTATGTACGTCTATAGCGCTGACACAAAGCATAGAATAAAGAAGTTATATTTCTGTATTCTGCGCACAAAGTTGGGTTATATTGACAAATAACAAGTGCAGTACGTCAAGCCTATAGTAGGAATCGTAGGCACTGTTGCCAATTTATTAACTAGAAACAAAGTAATTTTGAATTCAAAACCCCAAATTTGAAAATTGAATTCATACACTGAGAGAAATGTTAGGGTTAATAATTAATAATTCTTTATTTGGGATAGATTTATTCATTATTAATGAATTTTATTAATTATTAATAAATGTTATTAATAGTTATCTCCACTTGATTTTAAGCTTATTCCTCAGAAATATATTATTTATTTAGGCAATATTTATTAATTATTAGAAAGGTTTATTAATAGGAAATAAATCTAATACAGAAAAGTCATGTTCGAAAATATTATTAACTATAACAAAATGATTTATTTCCACCAAACAAATATTATTTCAAGTTAAAATTTGCCTTATTTCTGTCAAACAAATATTTGTTGTATCATCATTTAATCAACATTTATTTATTAATAATAAATCTTGATTAGACCTGAATAAGTGTTTATTTACGCTCGGATCTTTATGTTCCCGACCCCACCCCATCATAGCGAATTGCGACTCTGAAAATCTTCTAATTCTAATTCAGTCTTTTCCTTTTCTTCAGTCAGTTATGATATGGTTAGGATAGTGTATTTGTGAGTTACTACGAACTAAAAGTTTTGTGATAAGTGTGTGAACAGAATGTCCGATTTCCAGGAGTTTTTGTTTGAAAATGGTTTGAGCCATTTGAGAAGTATATTCGAGTTGGTTGAAAATCAATGGCGTACTCTATAAGAAAGGAGTGGTATGTCAATACGGTCGAAATAATTTTGGAGAACCAGTGTTTCGTGTTATAGAACTATTGAATATAACAATAAAAATTATCGTTTAAATTGCAAAGAAATTTTGTGTTTCGGTTTTGATAAACATTTTCAGGCCTATCAGGTAAATTGTATTTCTTCCCATACCTTTAAAGTTAATGTCCTCGAAGACTTTTGGCCTTTTCTAACACATATCCACAAATCAGCTAATGGAAATAAATATATTTCATGTATGTACCCAATTGTTCCTGAAGTTTAGGTGAGACAATGCCATAAGTGTAATTTTTGATTTAGTGTATGTGAGAGCGAATTTCTTGAACCTAGTCATAATTCGACTAAATTGTTAATTTATTTGCATTTAAATGTTTCTGACAAATTTATTATTTCTTGCTTCACATAAATGAGTTGAGTTCATAAGAATTTAATAATTAAGAAAAATTATGTTCCATTATCTGATACTAAAATATTGATGAATGCATAGTTAGACTCGAATTATATTTTTACTTTTTTTGATTTTGTGAAAGTTGAATGTTGAACCTGTTATTTTTTTCTCATTATTTAATAAATATTACGTTTTGTTGCGTTGAATGCTTGTAAAGACTAGACTGATTTTATATTTTGCAAGAGTTCAATGTTGAACCTCCTAAATACTTTTTTCTTATTATTCAATAAATATTACGTTTTGTTGTTGAATGCATATTAAGACTAGACTGATTTTATATTTTGTAAGAGTTTAATGTTGGACCTCCTAAGTATTTTTTCTCATTATTTACAAAATAATACATTTTGTTGTTGAATGTATACTAAGACTAGACTGATTTTTTTTATAAGTTTAATGTTGAACCTATGTTATGTTTTCTCATTATAGAATAAATATTACGTTTTGTGTATTTCCTTTATTTTATTTTTCATGTACCACCCCTATATATTGTTGATTGACTCAATAATACATAACTTAATTAAGTTTCATTCCAATGAAACATAAAAAGGCTAATGTGATGGATTTTAATTATTCATTCCCCTCAGTTTTCATTCACTTCAGTTTTCATTTTATTATTCATATTTATTGGAAAATATAATTTTTTTTCGAAAAAAAAACCTTTATTTACATGAAATATAATCTACTAAATATAAATTTATATTTGTTTGGTATACCAAACAAATATAAATAAAGATATATTTATATTTCAGAAAAGAATATTTCTCATAAATATAGGAAATTTATTATAAGAAATTATATATTCATAAGAAATAATGAATTTATTGAAGGAGAAAAGAAATATTGTTATTAAATAACGAATTCTTATTAATAAATATATATTATTCATGAGATAAAACAATGTTCATTCTATGAAAGTCAATAGTTTATATATAAACTATTGAAT
Source organism: Halyzia sedecimguttata (assembly GCA_937662695.2). Taxonomy (NCBI): domain Eukaryota; kingdom Metazoa; phylum Arthropoda; class Insecta; order Coleoptera; family Coccinellidae; genus Halyzia; species Halyzia sedecimguttata. Next base: position 48,915,893 of record OW569415.2, read on the forward strand.
GAACATTGTTTTATCTCATGAATAATATATATTTATTAATAAGAATTCGTTATTTAATAAAAATATTTCTTTTCTCCTTCAATAAATTCATTATTTCTTATGAATATATAATTTCTTATAATAAATTTCCTATATTTATGAGAAATATTCTTTTCTGAAATATAAATATATCTTTATTCATTATAAACTAATGATATTCATTCAAAACAAATATTTAATTCTCATAAATAACATTTATTTATTATTAATAAATCGTAATTGAATGATAATATAATTTTGTATCTATTAATAAACCTTTTCATCTATTAATAAATCGTATATTAATAATTAATATATATATTAATTTTTCACCAATATATATTTATTTTTAAAACTCAAACAAATCCATTATTTGGGACAAATAAATATTTATTACGCCATATATGAATAAGGGGTTTATTTAATATGAATAAACTTTATTATTTATAAATAAACTGTTCTCTCAGTGTATAGTTTCGGAAACGAATTTGTAAATATTATTAATGAAACAATCAATCATTGAGTTTCAACTTGCATTTATGCAGTAATAATCCAAATTGAGTAGAATTCCCAATTGATGGTTTCTATCGTCATCGTCTCATTTCCTCATTTTCATTCAGTCCGTCATCATGCCGAATAATCAGTTCTCGAAATCGATTGAAAATTAATTTCTCCGGCTATTTTATAACGTATACATACCGATAAAAAACATTACAACGCCTCCACAAATTAATTCGAACTGTCGTCGAAGGGCTAATTAAAAACTCTCTGGTCTCGAATAACCATCGAACCGAAGCTCCCGTATGAAGCATTATGTGAACTGCCAGTTTCAATTACATCAGGTGAGGGGTAGAACAGTAACAACCCTGGTAATCTGACTGATTATGCTACCTAAGACAATGATACTGCGCTACTGTTTTTCATGCCACCCTTTTGCACTTTGGGGGATTCTATGCGTGAATTTACAACCACTGGTGATGAGGAACAATTCACTGTTTCATTTGATTAAAATATTTACTGGTGTTCTTTTCAAATGTACCTCATATACAGTTCGTTCCATTTTCGCGCGTTGATGGATCCAGTTTTCAGGGACCTACTGATTCGTGGTTATATCCATTTAATTATGTTTAAAACTAGTAAACCCGGTCTAACCCGGATATCAGTACTCTAATGTATTTACGCACCTATTTGTTTGCAAAAAAAATTTAAATAATTAATTCCGACTGCTTCTATAAATTTATTCTGTATTAAAATAGATTGAGCACCATATTTAGTAAATTGGATATCTAATTCTTGATTGACTAAATTGCCGATATAGTTTTCTTTATTTATTCCTAAATGATAACAATAATAATTTCCCAAGAATTTAGGTGTCTGCCTTTTTAAATTGTGCAGCATTTCAAAATCTAGTTAAAACTAGTTTTAAATAGATCGTAAGAAGAAAAATAAGAAAATAAAACTCTATGTCAAGGTCATCGATTGTTATGTATAACCATTAACCATATCATTAATTGTCAAGAATTTAATATATGATGTAGTGTATAAATAAATAATTGGATAAGCCAAAAGGAATGAATTCATTATCTTGGTTACTGTACATGTTCATGGAAAATCCCGAAACATATCAAATCTAAATTATAAATTGTCATTATTCATTTTAAAAATGCGAACCCTACCTTCAACACCCTTCGAAAGTATGAAAATAATTCTGAAAATTTTCGTTAAGTGTCTGACGAAGGAGTCTGATATATGACTCCGAAAGGTTACGATATAGTTGTTTCTTCGTTGATGTTGTTTCATTATTGTTTGTTAGGCAACATTGTTCGATTGATTGCTTCTGACGAATATCTTGTGTTTCTTACGCAGAAGCAAATCACAAAATAATTAATTTTTTATTTTATAGATATTTTTCAGAGTTTGGGAGAGAAAACCCAGAAAGAAAACTTTTAACAATGAGTATTCCTCCCACAGTATCCTTCAATGATTAATTAATTTGCGAAGAGACTAACATTGCCACAGAAAGTGTTTTATGTAGTTTTCATGGTACCATCTGGATGGTACCATTTTTTCTATCACAACTTGAAGGCAAATAAGTTTAGTATTATGTAATAAGATTTGGGAATATTCGAAGGAATATTATACTGAAATACGGTAATCAAATGATTTTATTTTTTTCTATTTTGAGTTTTTCAATAAACATGAAAGTGATAACATTTCTGAATAGAGAATGATGCGACCTTTGAAACGATGTATCACAAGCCCATACTTCCTACTTGAAAATTGGGGTTGTACATGTCTTTCGGGGGTTGAAGGTAGGGATCGCATTTTTACGAATAAGAATGAGAATTCAAAATTTGAATTTGACGTGTTTCGGGATTTTCCATAAATATGAATAGTAACCAAGATAATTAATTCATTCCATTTGGCTTTTCCACACTGTATTTTTTTCATTCGAGTGAACAAATGAACACAGAAGAGAAACATATGGAAGAGTTTACTAATTTAGCCCCATTTCCAGTTTTGAATAATGCATACATGCACGATACATAAATCGCATCGTGCAACGCCCAATTTGACCGGCAGATTTGCCGTATTCCACAATTTAAAATCTGAAATAAATCATAGGCATTCCGCCAGCAGCACGCTTCGTCAACCGGCTAAACGGCGGTATTCAAGGTCCTGATTCCTAAACCGACCACCGCTGTTTCCCGCTTATTACCATCAAGAAGGCATTGTCCCAGCGGAAAATTGCGGGAGAGTTCACATGGGCCCGCGGGGAATCCTCGAATCGCTGCGGTTTGGCAAATTGAACAATTTAATATCTGAAATTACTTTGACGGGGTCGTTTTTGAGGGACGCGTCTTGAACCGACGCCACGCTGGGTTATGACTTTGGGGATCTGATGCTGCGGACGGATTCGGGATGTAGTCGAAATTATTTCGGCTTGGGAGAAATTGAGCGGGATGTTTCGTTCGGTTGGTTGTTTTTGAAATTTTTCGGGTAGGTTGATCAAGGAGGTTCGCTTCTGAAGCACTTTCCCCAAATTTCGGTAGCTTTTAAAATTTGTGTTGTATGACGTGACTAAAATTTATCTGAATTCGCCAAAACTGCCAGCTTGACCCGTACTTCCGGCTAGGGTTCACACGAGACGAGAGTAGGCGAGAGTATAAAAAATCTCGTCTCGCTCTCGCCAATTCCCAAAAAATTAATTCTCGTTTAAGTCTCGTTATCAGTTGTCTCGTCTCATTTCACTTAATTCTGAATAACGATTATAAATATTATAATATATAAACGAAATGGTATACAATAATGAATAATTTTGTAAAGCTATATTTATGATGCTCTTATACAAAAATATTTGTACATGTACATATTATTTTTAATTTTAAATACTGATAATTTCACCTTTTAAATTACTCGATGACCAAGAATTCAAACATAATCACGCTTGCATCACATCATTTTGCAATGATGCACGTGTTTTTGCTATGATCATACCTGCTGTGGAAAATAATCTTTCAACAGGTACGGATGTAGCCATTCATAAATCATCGGCCATCTTGGAAAGTGTAGGAAGAACTTTTTCATCACTCTCCACCACTGTAAAATATTTTGATTCCTATTTGCTCTTTCTAACAGCAAATATTCTTCAAACTCAGCATTCCAATATTTCGAAAGTTTTGTTGATATTTTAAATAGGCTATCGATTTCGATACATATTTCAATAGAATTGAACAATTTGGTATAGTTTTCAAATAATACCTTCCCAGTGGGTAGATCATTGAGGGTGTTCTTGGCGTATTCCTCATAACACTTGAAACATTGAATAGCTTCATTTCTTTACCAGTTTTATTATACGTAGTTCCACATATGTATACAATAATTGTTCACATCTTCACTACAAGGAGCACAAAAGAATAAATTTCTCCAGATGTTCAGATAGGAACGTAATCTTCAAAGCATTGGGATTTAGGGGCAATAAAAGTTGTCCGTTAAGTATTGAATTCATAATGGCATCCGTTTTTATGGTTGTGAATTCTATGTTTTCTTGAAAAATAATCTCAATTATCGCAAGGTCATAACGAATTAATAATCTTCTAAAAAATGCGTATTTCTAGAACGATCGATGCATAATATAGACAAAATATTTTGGTAATTATAGTGGAAACTCTTCATATTCAATTATTTTCTGTGGGTGTTGAAAAATGTCAAGTCGTATATAAAACTTCATACAGAAAATTTAACGAGATCAAAAACGAGAATCTCGTGTTGCGCTGTATGTGGCCTCGGTATCGCCTATAATATTTTTGAAAACGTCTCGTCTCGTCTCGTCTCGCTTTTACGAGACGAGAACGAGACGATTCGAGAAAAATCTCGCTCTCGCGTGAAGCCCTACTTCTGGCGTTTTTCGTATCTGTTTATTCTGGCTGTTGGTTGTCCAAGGTTTTTTAACACGCTTTTATTAGCTTGGGTTGTATCTGACTATGTATGTAACGGAATCTTTGAACTTAATTTTCACCAGTTTCCAGAAGTCTGATTAATTTGAAACTTTGCATACGTATCAAGAACCGATGACAATGCAATAATTTGATAACAGTTTCCCATTATCCTTATTATCCACAAAAATTGATTATTATTTATAGCATATTATCTCATACCGGACACCTCCGCCAATTTGCAACGTGATGTTTCAGGTTCTGTTCATACTGATGCGATATCGCATGAGCGACAAGCGCAGACAGATACTCCGCCGTATTCACAATGCATTCAATCTCTGTTAAGTCCTAACTGAGGTACTCAGTTAAGAATAAATTTGAATCGCAACCTCAGTTAAAGTATTTAACGGTGGTGAAACTGGCCTGTTTCACGTTGATTTTCACTTTAGGTAACTGAGGTTCCGATTCAAATTTATCCTTAACTGAGTACCTCAGTTAGGACTTAACGGAGATTGAATGATTTGTGAATACGGCGGACTATCTGTATCTCATGTACAAAATCTCACAGAGTGGAGCCTGTCTATCGCAAGGCGATTTGTCGCATGCGATATATCATTTTGGGCTCATATTCTAACAGTTCTAACATGTTCTAACAGTTTCCCATTATCCTTATTGGGACCGCCAGGATTAATAAAATTTTGAATGAAATGATGAGATTGCGAAATAATTTGTGAGACATTTCAATACCACATGTCAACAAATAACTAATTGATAAATCGAACTAAAAAATGAAAAATAAATAATAGTTTAAAAAAACTAAAAAAACACGCTTTTATAGCTAACCGAACTAAAAATTAGAAAATAATTTTTAATTTCAGAGAGTTTATAATACAGTAGTAGAAGATCGAACAATCAATCAGAATTTATCACCTCAAAATAAAATTATAATAAAGTTTAAGTTATTAACAAAAGAATTCAATTCAGAGTAAAAAGCGTGGGGTGCATTTTACTACTTTTCATAACTCTCTTCTCATAGATAGTTGCCAATAGAATGGTTGCTACATTTACTTTATCAAGCACCCCACGCTGTTTACTCTGAATTGAATTCTTTTGTTAATAACTTAAACTTTATTATAATTTTATTTTGAGGTGATAAATTCTGATTGATTGTTCGATCTTCTACTACTGTATTATAAACTCTCTGAAATTAAAAATTATTTTCTAATTTTTAGTTCGGTTAGCTATAAAAGCGTGTTTTTTTAGTTTTTTTAAACTATTATATAATTATAACTGATTGTAACATCGCAGTTGGCTTTGGATTTTTATTTGCCCCTCTCACTTCTTGTGCTCTGTTCATAGCATAGAATTTCTAAACTGACAGCCAATATTGAATTATTGTCAATTCTTAAGATTCTTTTTGAAATTCATGGAAATTCAGTTTCCAAATAATTTAAATCTGTAATGACTAATGATTTAGAATAAAATTCATTTATTGCGATGTCCTATTACCTCAATGGTATATTAATCAATCGTGAATGGATTGGCGCACATCAGAGGTATTATGAACAGATTCATGCAGACTGGAAACGTTAACAAGGGAAAATCGACAGGAAGACCTCAAATTTCTCAACAATAGGGATTGTAATCCGGAAAAACCGGTGGATCCGGCATCATTTAGCCTATACCATGGTGAAAGTTACAAAAAAATAATGCTGAGCATTTCATAAACCAACTAGATGACGAAGAAATGAAGTTGGGATATTTTTAAGAAGATGGGGCAACTGCCCACACTACTTCTGAAAATCTAAGCTATCTGTGGGAGTTTTATGACATTCGTATAATAAGTCGAGGACTCCAGCCTTCCTTTCCAACACGCTCTCCCGACTTGACTCCCCTGGACTTTAGCATCTTTACATATCTGAAAGATGTGATTTTCAAAAGACAATACGATAATATTGAGGTCCTTCAATCATCAAAAACAATGTGCTGCCAAAATAATGGCCCACAAATGTTAAAAATATTTTTAACCAAGTGTAGGAAAGAGAATGAGGAGATTGGCGTCGCGAAGTCGGTATGCCGTGTGCGAACGCTCTTAGTCTCAGTCACCCGCTATGTCTCGAGATAATAAGGCCCGATTACCCGAAAAACTGTTTTGGCCCACAAATGTAATAATGAAAATTGCATATGATATATTATGTATGTCAAATACCACCGAACTACGAACATACCAATTATTTCAACACCTAATTTCTGCAGAAACGTTCAGTAATTCCCGATAGATATGGGAGGGAGGGAAGTGATTGTGCCATATTACTATTGTGTGGCCGTATGTACTCCGTCCTTCTATACCCGGCTATTTCACATGTGACCGCACACGAATTGGGCAACACGCTTAGCTGGTTCCATTCAAAAAATTCTCGACAATCGTTGCCTATCGCGCCCTTATTTATCTGATCTGAAATAGTGCAGGGTCGGCATATATGACAGTAAAAAACAGTTGTAACAAATGTACCTAATGGAGTTGCTACAACGTTATTTGTGTCGTTCATTGCCTTGATAATTCTCTATCTAACATATGAAACCACATGATTTGTGGTTGACAAAGCCAATTCAAAAATTTCTTCAAAAGCACTGACGTGAAGTCAGGATCTATTGCCCGCATGTTCTATTGTCTATTCACGTACTGCATGAAGTTGTGTATGAATAAGGGAAGCGCTATCAGGTGAAAAAATGGAATGGGCATCAACTTAATTCAAAATTTAAAATGGAATAATTCTAGAAATCAAAAGCCGATCGTTCTGAAATCCGGTACACGGTTATGAAATGGCAGCTTGAAGGTTTGCACAGAATTTCAGCGGAATCAGTTTCTAAAATATGAATTTTTTTGTGAAACATGAAACCCCCATGAAATTTTGTATATTTTGAATATGCGCTCAAAAATAATTGCCATTTCTCGTCATATCTTTAATGATGTAAAAAAGTATTGAAATGAATGTTGAATCTTAATCCTAACAGGGAAAAAGTTGGGTCTGTTTTCATCTTATCAGAGTTTGCTCGATCTTGATATTCACGAAATAGTGATGCATGGATTACGAAGCTAATTGAACAGAAATTAAAAGGTCAAAACAACGCAAAGCTGAAAATCACGTGATTTGCGCATGTGTGTACGCTTACGTCAAATACCATAGATCCATCGCCTCTTACGCTACACAAACATAACTAAGAATTATTTATAGAAGGTGAATCGTTCGTGAACTGGTTGTGTGGTGGTGGGGGGTGGAATGTTAGGGTTATTTGCTTTGATATGCAAACAATCTCAAAACACTATAATAAAAAAGTTAACCAAATTCGTCAAAGAATAAGAGCATAATTGCATCGCCATCTAGCGGGTACAATTGTGAAACAAAACCATCCAGGGACACACTTTAACACACACACAAACGTTCTTCAAAAACGTCGTTTAGAAGGACTTCAGTGACATACACACTTGCAGTACAATTTTATACATAAAGATTATTATTATTATGGATCATTGCACCGGCAAGTTCATTAATGGGCAAAGTCCACCGAGTGGTTTCAGAGTTATAGCCATTTGAAATTTTGTTTTCCCAATAACTCGAAAAATACTAATCTGATCGAATCAAATCACGGTAATTAGTTCAAAAATACTGACACCAAGATTATGCACAATTTTTTGAGGATCGCATGACAGCAAAAAAAAAATATTTCAAAAAATTATTTATCTCAGAAACTATCCGTCAGAGATCGTTGAAATTCTACGAGAGCCTTCAAAACCTTTTTGTACAGTAAAGTTCTAAATTTGAGCTGGTTCGGATCCATATTGGTGAAGATATTGCCAAAGATCGGGGTGAACTGGTCTACTCTTTTTACATTGTCAACAGTTTTTGATTTATGAAAGAAGATACCTAAGTAATCATGACTTGTTTGCATAGATGATTATTCTTAGTGTTCTGTGAGGTCATATTTCATATCGTTCGAATGTTCGAATTCATGTCATTCTCATGACTGGTTGACAGACAAACCAGTTTGAATGATGAGATATAAATAAAAAAACTTGGTAATATGTGAACTTCCCCCTGAGATTTCAAGTGAAATAAAGACATTTATCATTATTATATCAACCCACGTATTATCCGAACGATGTTCGCGAGCAGCGAAAGTAAATTGACAACTCCTGCTATCATTTACGTTTCGATAAATAAAACCACTCCACTCCTGGTTCGTTCGCATCAAGCGGAATCTCCCATCAGTAAACCCTTCGACTCAGAAAAAGCCCAGTCCCAAAACATCCAACGGATCACAAAAGACAGACTAAACAACTTTTGCGATCCTTTTCGTCCTCCAAATCAGATATGTACCCCAATATACAGTACGTCAGCACCAGGAACCCGTCTCGCTGACATGTGGTCCCACAATGCCACCGCCGCGCACGCTGGATGCACACATACGTACAATTCATTTACATTAATTTAAATTTGTCGGTGAATGCGGAGACCAATTACGCCTTTTATCGTCCACTGGGACGAAAACGCCAATTTTGAAGCCATTCACTGTTGCGGTGAAGTGATTATGACCTCGGCCTAGCGCAACGGTTGTGAGCTCAGAAAAATACACCCTTTTATTTGACGAAAATGAAATTCAAGACAAAAGCGTCCGCAAACGCTTAATATCCAAGGTACAGGTTGTTCTAGATTTCAGTAGTTTTCTTCTTGTATTTTCTGAGATATTTGGATCACACTTGAAGCCTAACGCTAACGCTAAACTCTAAAGAAAAATTGGTTCAAGCCCTGTGGACAGGAGCTTTTTGACGCTCTTGTTCAAACAGACAAATTATATCTCCGAAAGTATTGATTTCTCAGAGTAGGGAATTATATCAATGGATTCTTATGATAGAACTGCATCATGAAATAAATTGATTTTAAACAAAGTGTCGTTTAAAAAAAAGCTTTAAAAATTATCATTAAAAAAAACATAGAAGTACTATTCATTATTGAAATTTCGAAAAATCATATCTCCGAAAGTATTAGCTTGTTAGAATTGAAAATTATATCAACGGATTTTTATAGTGAAACTGCATCTTAAAAAAAATTGAATTTGAAATTTGTAAGTTAAAAATTTAAAAATGAAGAAGCAGACACAAAGTATCAGGAAGTGCTATATACATAACTGAAATCTGCAATAGGAAAACTTCATTCTGTTTTAGGACATGTTGAACTCTCGAATTAAATTACTTAATTTCCTATCCTATATCACTATATTTTATCAAGGTTTAACAGTGACTCGGGATTCGTAGTACAACTACATTTCGAAACTGGTATATTTCAAGTTGTGCAACAGGGTATTTAAATGTCTTCTGTAGACTTATTTCTTGAGAATTTCGAAAAGTGGGAATTCCATAGGAACGTCTGTTCGTTTAGAAGTTTTCCTGCCGGGTTATTCAAGTAATTTTATTCTTTTATCAAATGTACTATCACAAAGTAACGGACTACAGTAACCATTATTTTTTATTAAAATTTCAACACTCTATTCTTTAGAAGATCTTTTACAAGAAAATAGCATAGCTGAATTTCATAGTAACAACAGATGAAAACGCCAGGTCTTTGGAATTGTAGAATTCACATAATATCTTCTCAAATTCATTATTTTTCCCAAGAAAATTCACATTGTGAATATACGACACATAAGACATCTATGTGAAGAGGACAACGTTGCGTAGTTATCTGACAGGAAAATGAGCATAACCTAATATTTTCAAAATATATACGTTGAAATGTGTCAAAATTTCATGGCCAACCGGGAGACTTTATAGAAGTGAATGGAGTATGATTGTTATTTCTAATTCTGCAAATGCATTTTGAATGCGACCAACAAGTTCTTCCCTTGTAGATCCCCACAAATGCCAAAAAGTCCTCATATCCCAAGTTTGATCCATTACAAAATCTGAAACATAAATTAAGAAAAAACAAAACAAATATGGAATCCTGAGCACCCTGTGGCAGCTTGGTCATGAAACCTTTGGGACCTAAGTATATAGACATTTCTGTTTTGAATTGAACATTTCATCGACTCTTAAAGTTATTCAACATAAAAGTGGACCAGTCTGTATATTCCAATGGAAGAATACAAAAGAAAAAATCACGAAAAAGCATTTAATGGTAATCGAATTCCACTGATTCGAAAGAACTGACACTATTTGCCGAGATTTAGTTAGGAAGTTTCCATAGCGATTCTCGTTTCGCCGCGATAAAACCAGTACCTAACCTGGCAAAACTTTTGACTTTCCATAATTCAAGTTAGTAAAGAAATTGAATATTTGTTTATGATATTTGTCAAACTAAGATTTATCTTACGTGCAACGTGGGTTATTGTACCATCTTGCTTGTATTGTAATTATTAAGGTTTGTCGTTTTTCCATTTATATTGTCGTGAAATAGTCATGTCGCATACCACTCGAGATAAAATTATTCCAGGTAAAATTAATTCGAATTTACCATGGTGTCCAATACAGGAGAATGGAGAATAGAACATACGCGCAAAAGCTCCTAACTTCACGTCAGTGCTTTAACCATTTTTTTCTGTACATGTTTACACTTGATTTAATTTCGTTTGCATTTGTGATATACGAAATTGGAATATTAATTATATTCAATAAAAAAAAAGCACTGACGTGAAGTCAGTACTCTTTGGCGCGCGTGTTCACGGTGGCTAATTTGAATTGAATGATGAGTACTTCAAGCTCAGTGGATAGAGCGAGCCGAAGATCTACCCAAAGGATAGTGGACACCATTCACTGTCGTTTCAAAAATGAACAGTGCTGTATCTAAGCGGCCATCAGGATAGAGTAATAAAGTTGGAAGAGAACACAACTGACTCTCCTTAGTCGCACAAGCTGCTAGAAGATTTGGGAGAGTCAGTATAATCCTAATCATGTTTATAGCACGCGCGCCAAAGCAGATTGACTTTTTACACTTTTTCTTTCATTGTTAAGTCAATTTGCTTTTGCGCGCGTGCTATAAACATGATTAGGATTATACTGACTCTCCCAAATCTTCTAGCAGCTTGTGCGACTAAGGAGAGTCAGTTGTGTTCTCTTCCAACTTTATTACTCTATCCTGATGGCCGCTTAGATACAGCACTGTTAATTTTTGAAACGACAGTGAATGGTGTCCACTATCCTTTGGGTAGATCTTCGGCTCGCTCTACCCACTGAGCTTGAAGTACTCATCATTCAATTCAAATTAGCCACCGTGAACACGCGCGCCAAAGAGTACTGACTTCACGTCAGTGCTTTTTTTTATTTTTTCAAGTTCCTTTAACAAATATAGCTATCAATACAGTTTGACTGTTAGCTTTACCGTAGATCGAAAAACATTGCGGTTGTGGGACCTCTGTTAGGAACGCAATTGCCTCTTCTCCGAATCCGAACGTATTTTAATATAGAAATACCGAATACAGTTATACATAAATTTGCATCAGGGCCACCATACAGACATTTCAACTCGGAAACAACGCTATTTACCCCAAACTGCCTTGTGTCCGTGCACTGAATTGACATGAATATTATTTTAAAACCTCACAATATCGGCTCATTACTCCCAACATAACCCAAACAACCCAAAACCATACACTTCTCGTCTGCGCAAGCGCAATATACTCGTGGCTGCAAGTCCTCCCAAAATTACACACCTCACAAAAAACTCCGATTCTCCAACACTAGTGGTTCAGGAGATATCGCTTCTTGAATCCACGCATGCGCAGACCCTCACCAGGGGATTCTATAGAGGAATAGCATCCGCCACCCCAAAACCCCAATCCTCTCTGACGAAAGCACCAGCAGTTGAATCAACGATGGTCTGCTCATGCGCATAACGAAAAATGCCCGTAAGGGGTAACATCAATTTCAAAATTAGCCCCAGGGCCACGGTACGGACACTTTAACTCAGAAACAACGCTACATCCCCCAAACTGAGTTGTCCTTGCACTGAATTGTCATAAATATTTTTTTAAAACCTCACAATATCGCTCAGCACCCCCAACATAACCCACACAACCCAAAAACAGTCAGTTCTCTTCTGCGCATGCGCAATCTACACGCGGCTGAAAGTCCTCTCAAAATCACACACCTTACAAAAAACTCCGATTCTCCAACACTAGTGGTTCAGGAGATATCGCATCCCTTATCCACGCATGCGCAGACCCTCTCCAGGGGATTCTATGGAGTAATAGCATCCGCCACCCCAAAACCCCAATCCTCTCTGACGAAAACTACAGCAGTTAAATGACTTCTCATTTGCGCATGCGCATAACGAAAAATGCCCGGAAGAGGCAGCATGAATTTCAAATTAATATTTTTCGGAATTTCAAGCAAAATAGAGTAATTTTTTGAATTTTTTCATGTGACGTGATCTTCACGAAATTTTGTAAAAGTGTTCGCTTTGGTCTTTTGCATCTAACTACTGAGTTTCTATTCAATCAGATCAGTATTTTACGAGTTATCGTGGAAACAAAATTTTAAAATTTTTGAAATTTTTTTTTGTCACTTTATGGCCATCCTGTCAGTCACAAAAAACTGCGATTCTCCAACACTAGTGGTTCAGGAGATATCGCATCTTGAATCCACGCATGCGCAGACCGGCACCGGGGGATTCTATGGAGGAATAACATCCTCCACCCCAAAACCCCAATCTCCTCAGAAGAAAACTCGAGCAGTTAAATTATTTCTCGTCTGCTTATGCGAATAACAACAAATGCCCAAAAGAGGCAGTTACACCCCAGTCGTTCACCGTTCAGATTAATTTTGAAAACCAATTTAAAATTCCACACATCGTTTACGCATTAATTCAATTGCCATGCTAGTAAGTAGTCCATATTTTAATCAGTTGCCCTCGTACATATCGTATTGATTCAGATAAACGCGTAAAAACCCGTCAGAATATTGTCACCAGATGTTATGTATTCCGTGTAGAACTTCGAAATGAAATAATTTGACCAGTTTGGAGGTTCAAAATTATTAATTTTTTTTGAGGCTCCTAGTGGTCTGTCCGCAGTGAAACTTTGCACACCCCAAGAGGTCATTATTGGTCACCGAAGTGCCAAAACTGAACTCATTCCGATATTTGGTTTCGGAATTTCCAGCAAAATATTCCGCTGATAGTTAAAAATTTTCTTGATTTTTTCTACTCATGCTACCCCCACGAAATTTTGCATAAGTGTTTTCGTTGGTACTTCGCATATAACTACCGAGCTTCAACTCAATTGGATCAGTTTTTCTCGAGTTATAGTGAAAACAAAATTTCAATTTCATTTTCAAATATTTAACATTTTTTTTTCTAGTTTACAGCCATCCGATCATTATGAGACTTCGCAGGCATATAAAGGTCATGATTATACAATTTGAGGCTAAATTTCAGATAGATCGAGTGATCGGTTTCGGAAATATTCTCGAAAAACGATTTAACTAAAAATGGCCGTAACTCCGAAACGGCTCGATGGATTTTGCCCATTAACGAACTTGTCCGAGATATTCACGCTCCAAACATGCCCTGCGAATTTCAACGCTCTAACTTGCTCCGTTCGAGAGTTATCGTGCTAACGGCCGGCCGGGCCGGACGGACAGAATTGAATTTGACCTCGAATTCTTCATCAGGGAGTCGAACCCAATCGTTTGAGACCATTTTCACAAAAAAATTCGAAAAATACAGACATTGTGACGAAATTATAGCACGCTGTTCCTTGCGGAACACGCGCGCAAAAATTGGTTCAAGCCCTGTGGATAGGAGCTTTCTGGCGCTCTTCTTCAAACAGACAAATTATATCTCCGAAAGTATTGGTTTCTCAGAGTTGAGAATTATATCAAGGTATTCTTATGATAGAACTGCGTCATAAAGGAAATTCAATTCAAATAATAATTTATTTATCAAGATTAAATGAGCAATCTGAGAATGAGAACTACACCATGGAAGAAATCAAATCAAAATAGCTGAAATGAATTTGACTCTCTCTTATAGAACAGGATGACATGTACGAGTATGAACACAGATCATATAATAAATCATAGATAGAATAATTATAGCATTCGTGAAAACATAGAAGTACGATTCATTATTGAAATTTCGAAAAATCATATCTCCGAAAGTATTAGCTTGTTGGAGTTGAAAATGATATCAGTGGATTTTTATGGTGAAACTGCATCTTAAAAGAATATATTTTGAAATTTGTAAGTTCAAAAAAAAATTTTATCGTTACTCCGAAACCATCTGACCTATTTTGCCCAATAGCGAACTTAACCGAGATTTTTATCTCCCTAACCTACTCTGAAAATTTCAACTGCCTAGCTCATTCCGTTCGAGAGTTATTGTAGAAACAAAATTTAAAAATTTTCCAAATTTTTTTTGACACTTTACGGTAACCCGATCAATGCAAAACTTCACATGCGTCTAAAGGTCATGATTCTACAATCTGATGCTGAATTTCAGATAGATCGAGTGATCGGTTTCGAAAATATTCATAAAAAATGTTTTTACTAAGAACGGCCATAACTCCGAAACCGCTTGATAGATTTCGCCCGTTAACGAACTCGTCCGGGGTATTTACGCTCCAAACCTACCCTGCAAATTTCAATCCTCTAACTCCTTTCGTTCGAGAGTTATCGTGTTAACGGACGGACGGCCGGGCAGAATCGAATTCGACCACGGATTCTTGATCAGTGAGTCAAACCAAATCGTTTGATACCATTTTCAGCCAAAAATTACAAAATTGCAGACATTTGGGCAAGTTGGTAAACACTCTGTTCCGAGGAACAAGAGCGCCTAAAATAGATTAACCTCCTCTAATTTATTGTTAGTTAATTTCATGTCCCTATGACTTGTGTGCGACAATCGTTTCCATTACATGCAAGGAATGTTTGTTTTGAAATCGTTTATCACAAGTAAAGCGTCAAATCATCGACAAATATAGAACGAGCACTGAACTAAATATCGAATTACCGAAACGCTGGAACCCAGTTTTCGTTATTTTGTGAAATTAATTTCATACTTTTGTAACGAGTCCAATTACTCCATTGGCACAGTACGTCAAACCATATCGGATAGGTATAAATAAACACAACGACATAGCACAATATCATATAGTTATATAGTATCAGGAATCCCGTCCCTTATGTTCCGCCGACCCCGCATACAACATGTTTACAACGTTGCACAATAGCACACTTAATTAACCCTGTTTATTTAGCCACTTTGCGCATTACACAATTTCTCTTATTTCATTAATCCACCTCCGCGTATGCGCCAACTCATTCTCGCCGGGCAAAAACTCCGCGTGTAAGTGACACAAAAGGGACGAGGTGTTTTTCGCTTGGTTTGACTCGAATAATCGGGCATAATGCCGCGTATAGGGAACGAATGCCAGGGATAGGGCTAAGCCAGTTACCCCAAGTAACGCCAAGTTGCGTGGTACATCTGGCGAGCGTATTGTTTGCCCACGCAATTTTCTCACTAAAATTTCAAGTGGAGGAACATAGGTAGGTTGTGAAAAATGATAGCCGTTGATGGGGATGAGGAAGGATTAACTGGAGAGGAGCTTTGTTATCTGGTTTTTTGGTTAGTAAGGATTTGTCTCGAGTCTGTTACGAAAACTGCATTTTGGGTATTGAAAATGGGATTAAAATTGAGGAGAATACACCCTCTTGAAATAGTGTTTCCATTGAGATGAAAGCAGAGTATCCGTTAATAGAAAAGCTCAGATTGCAATTCAGTTAATCTCTGCTATACAGGGAGAGTCTTTAAGTTACATACTCATTTTAACCACAGATTCATCGCATCAAATGAGACACGTTTTTGATCTACAATTTTTTCAGATTTGGCTCAGGTAAAAAGTTACAAGCGTTTAAAGATTTCAGAATGTGCTAATAAAATCCTGCGCTTTCTTTACCTATTGAACACAGATAACTCTTAATGCTACTAAGTCTGTATCATCTTATGCTTGAAATTCAATTAATTTATTAGAGAAAACTTATTTACACTCAATTGTCATGATTTCGCCCTCAATGCAACATTTGCAACAAATAAAACAGTTGACTTCAACTTGATACCTATTCATTCAATATCCAATTGTTTTCACTATAATATTATACACAATTTCATCATCGTCTATTCCCACATTGAAAAAAAAATCCTTAAATATTATTATCTCCAAATTTATAAATGAATGCAATGATATCATTCTAACCACAAAAACAAATTCTATGACCAAACCATAGATTACTTTGCTGGTCGCAATCCATGGAAGTATGAGTATAATCGAAGAAATTAAAAATGTATTAGAAATAAAAATACAAAATTCGGAAATACATGGTATCATTAGGCACTGATAAATAACAAAATAGCCTTCTTCGACAGATCATTTGTAAGAAAAACGGAGGAAAATGTTTTGAAAACTAATCTGCATATAGGTTGCATTCTCTCAAATAATAATTATCCATTATAAAAAAATTCTCGTCAACAATTTGGGTTGTCTCAGTTGGTATACAATTAATTTTTCACAATGAAGTGTTAAATTTAATCGTTTAATGAAAAATCTGAATTTGGAATGCGGATAATAAGTTCTCTTATGCGTGAACTTCAACAAATACTACAAACTTATGATTCAAATAGTTGTAATATAACATTAAAAAGTGACGTGAGTTATAACTGTAGAAAATTGTTAATTGAATGATGGGTTATAAGATGAAATTATGTTCCATATACGAGTGAAATCCTTAGAATCATTATGCAGAAAAAAGCAGTATGAGAATGTTAATGTGATAATAGCTTTATTCACTATTGGTGATAAATAGCTAGAAAAAATCATAGAATAATACAATCATCATGAAAATCCTCTTCATCTATTCCTTAAAAGATAAATAACCTGCAATTGTAGTTGTGTGAACTGCAGGTGAATTTGCACAATTCACAAACAAGCTGAAATTTGCAACAAATAAAAATGGGTTCAATCCCTGTGGACAGGAGCTTTCTGGCGCTCTAGTTCAAACAGACAAATTATATCTCCGAAAGTATTGTTTTCTCAGAGTTGGGAATTATATCAATGTATTCTTATGATAGAACTGCATCATAAAGGAAATTCAATTCAAATAATAGTTTATTTATCAAGATTAAATGAGCAATCTGAGAATGAGAACTGCACCGTGGAAGAAATCAAATTAAAATAGCTGAAATGAATTTGACTCTATCTTATAGAACAGGATGACATGTACGAGTATGAACACAGATCATATAATAAAGCTTAGATAGAATAATTTTAGCATTCTGTGAAAACATAGAAGTACGATTCATTATTGAAATTTAGAAAAATCATATCTCCGAAAGGATTAGCTTGTTGGAGTTGAAAATGATATCAATGGATTTTTATGGTGAAACTGCATCTTAAATAAAAATTGAATTTGAAATTTATTACTTAAAAAAATATTTTTTTTTTCGTTACTCCGAAACCATTTGGCCTATTTTGCCCAATAACAAACTTAACCGAGATATTCATCTCCCCAACCTACTCTGAAAATTTCAACTGTCTAGCTCATTCCGTTCGAAAGTTATTGTAGAATTTTTTTTTAATTTAAAAATTTTTTTTTTGACACTTTGCGGTAACCTGATCAATACAAAACTTCACATGCGTATAGAGGTCATGAATCTACAATTTGATGCTAAATTTCAGATAGATCGAGTGATCGGTTTCGGAAATATTCATAAAAAAATGTTTTTACTAAAATCGGCCATAACTCCGAAACCGCTCGATGGATTTTGCCCATTAACGAACTCAACCGAGATATTTACGCTCCAAACTCACCTTGCAAATTTCAATCCTCTTAGTCCTTTAGTTCGAGAGTTATCGTGCCTACGGCCGGCAGGACAAAATCGATTTCGACCTCGGATTCTTGATCAGTGAGTCGAACCAAATCGTTTGAGACCATTTTCAGCAAAAAATTCGAGAATTACAGACATTTGGGCAAATTGATAAGCACTCAGTTCCGAGGAACTAGAGCGCCAAAAATTCAAATCAAATTAAAATCCGATTATAAGCCAATGGTTAGTTAATAGAAACTTTTCCTGTTTTAAGATGATATAACTAATTTTTTCTCTATGAAAAGTGACGTACTAATTTGTGACCAAAAAATCGACTATTATTGAAGGCAAGTACTTTGCGGACGAGAAAGTACTTTCTCGTCCGTTGTGGTGACTATGAATACGGAATGATACGGAACAATAGAAACATAAGTGTCTGTTAGAATAACTGTCAGTGCTGTTTTCTCTATGGATACGGTTCAATCAAAACATAAGTGTATGTGTCATTTGCTATTGTGAAATTATTTAAGAGGTCCGAAATTCTTAAAAATATGTAGAGGTGGACGAAAAAATGTAATATGCACCTCGACGAAAAACTGTCTATTGTCTCGCCTGTTTGCTATACTCGGCTCCGCCTCGTATATCAATTTGCACACTCTACTATAATAGACAGTTTTTCCTCCTTGGCACATAAATATCTATTCTAAGAATGCGAGATTCAAGTAATATCATATATTGTCTATGATTCAAGTGCGCAAAAATCATATTATGTGAGATAAGGAGGATACTAACTTCCTACCTCTTTCAGTATATAACTTTGGGATTTTTTATTATGTCTTTATGTCCATGGATGTTCGACGATTTCCTGCGTCTGTGTCGCGAGGATAAATTATCTATGAACGATGGCAACGTGGCTTTCACTTTTATACGAGTAATGAGGAATATCTCAAAAACGGTTCATTTTAGGAGAAATAATGAAGAATGATTTAATTTTATACAATAATTAATGATTGTAGTTTCAATACAAACTTTATATGACAAAAATGTTATCAACGTATCAACTGGCGAATATATAACTAGGAGACTATTGAAATTGGGAAAAAACTATTAATTGGAGAATATGTGTCATAGTTATATAAAACTTCACACCAAAATTTATTTAATTCTCAATAACCATGTCAAATCTACAAAACAAAAACTGATTTTTTTTTTAAATTCCATTGGCCTGTAACTTTTTACACGTCCTGAATTATGAAAAATGGTAAAGGAAGAAAGTTTCATTTGATGAGAAGAATCTACAGTTAGAATTAATGTACAACTTAAAGCTTCAAATCGGTATATCATGCAATATCGTTCTCGTTTGAAACTGTGTAAATTGCCAAAAATAGCATGACTCCTTCATCGATTTCTATGGTAATCAAATTTGGTCTGAAAATGTTGACGAATGATCTCAATATCCTGGTCTGGTAACAGGATCTTAGGTGCCAATAAATCATATCCGTCCGAAATCTTCACAGCATAGGTTTTTCCTGAAATTGGAATATCAAGTTCTAAGATGGACTTGAATTCAACTGTAAATTTTATATACGTGCCATCAACATGATGTGAAAAATTTAGTTTCGATGATTTTTTAAATGAGAAGTTGTCATAGAACTTACTACTTAGAACTCAATCATATATGATAAAATAAATAACATTTGATTCATGTTTCTCTCTGTATTGTTTCAGGTTTCTTCAATCAATAGAGTACTGAGGAATTTAGCATCGCAAAAAGAGCAACAAGCTTCGGCTCAAAACGAATCGGTGTACGACAAGCTCAGAATGTTCAATGGGCAAACGCCCGGCTGGGCTTGGTACCCAGGAACACCAACAGCCCCTCACTTGGGTCTTCCACCAGCACCCACGTCCCTTGCTAGTCAAATTACAAGGGAGGACCTCCACAAACGTGGTAAGTAAGCAATCTATCTCCTTATAATGGATGGAGAATATTGTTTGATTAATTTCTTGTTATTTAACGATATTTTTAGAATTTTTCTTATTTTAACTGTATTTTTATTGATGCTTTTAGTCAGTGAAGTCAATTTGAAATAAATATCCTTATTACCTACTAAATGTTTTTTCTAATATCAACCGCAGAGTTGTGGAAACAGGGAATTTAATCTAATAATATTATCTCCAAATATCTAAACTCTACTTTTAAATCAGCATGTCGAAGTTTCTCTCCATAGAATCTCCGATATCCCAAAAAAAAATCCGATAATCCGTTATCCCACTCTTAACCGCTAACCTGGGTACATGTTATTATAACGATACACCCCCTATCCACCCCAATCTCCACCGAAACCGCCTCCGAAAAAAAATATCGAAATCTAAAATTATGCAAATTTTCTCATCTCTGCGGAAAACACAAACATAGAGCTCGACGTTCGAGGGATGAAAATCCGAGGGGCGGGAGAGGGATGGGGGTGGTTGTAGCGAGGCCGGGGGCGAAGGGGGCCCGGCTGAGGGGATAAGAAGATGAAATAAAACAAGAATGAAATGGCGAGGGAGGACGAGGATATGAAATGGGGTGGAGTTTACGGGAGCGGAAGTAAACAGGGGCGCTTCGAGGGGATGTGGGGGAGCGGCAGAAGCCACCGCCAGCCTGCTGCTGGT
This sequence comes from Halyzia sedecimguttata, assembly GCA_937662695.2. Taxonomy (NCBI): domain Eukaryota; kingdom Metazoa; phylum Arthropoda; class Insecta; order Coleoptera; family Coccinellidae; genus Halyzia; species Halyzia sedecimguttata. Next base: position 48,936,858 of record OW569415.2, read on the forward strand.
GCCGACACTCGACGAGTAGGCTTTCAACACGTCCTGAACGAGAGTTTACTCGCAACCCCCTGTCTTTCGGGAAGATATCTGCAGAATTTCTTTTGTTAACCGGGCGGATACGCCGCCGCCCGCGATGTTCAGATGTTTTATGAGCGTGAGGTTTCTTGGATACTCCTTCGCCTATTTTGTGGATTTGGGGGTGAATCAGTTGAATGATAAAAGAATCGGGTTTGTTGGAGTTCGATTATGGCCTTCGTTGTACGGAAAGTTACAGTATTCAATTCAGAAGGTCTGACAGCTCTTACAGTCGATTACGACATTGTTGAAACTGTTCGTCGGGATTGTCCGTCCATCTGCACTATCAATTACGCTTATATACTTCGAAGAAAAGTAGGTAGTTAATTATTATACAAGAGGAAAAAGTATTAGATTTTAGATGGAGAACTGAAATATAATATTTTTTCCGTCTATACCTAATACACTTTTCATTTCTGTCACGTGTAAAATGAAGATTTGATATTGAAATAGTATATTATATACCGCGGGACTGAAGTACTACATTTAATCCTGAAGGTAAAGTTTATGGCCCGACCGCAGGGAGGGCCATAATTTACCTGAAGGATTAAATGTACTTCAGTCGCAAGGTATATACGATACTTTTCGTACTTCCGGTATGATTTTATTAATTATTTCAATAATTTCAATCAGTTTTTTCTCTCTTCAACTCATTTAATAAACTGTCTTTAAAATAAGTTACCATAGTAACATTGCGATGTGACAATTATAATTTAGAAACATTGTCATTACTAGTGTCATTGTAAAGAAACATTGTTATTGATAATTATTGGTATCATGAGTGAAGAAGGTGTATCTGATATTGATAATTCGATTTTCAAGAAAATTTCATCACGTTACATTTTATTTAAAGGTTTTCAACCATCTTCGCGTTTTGGCAAGATTCCGGTAGATATCGGCATATTTTCAATAAAAAAATTCGGACGGAATTCCTGCTTGACGTTTGTCGAATTTAATATCTACGTTTACTTATTTGTGTGGTATATCCGGTAAAAAGTGAGTACTTTTTTCCCGGATATAACACCGGGGAAGAATGTTATTTCATAAAAGATTATATTTATTTGTTACTGGTCAGCAGAGATAAAATATTTTTTCTCCCACAGAAAAAAAAATTTCGCTTGTTCGTTTCCACAAATGTTTGCAATTTTAGAATTTTGGAACGAATGTGATTTCAAATGATTACACTTATTGACTTACTGATGAAGAATCCGTTGTCGAATTAAATTCAGTCACCGATAAACACGGTACAATTCAATATGAAACGACATACATAATTGCAAATTTTATTCATAGAATATCCAACAAATCCATATAATTACTTACCGTTTTTTTTTCAAGACTGATCATGAAATTACAATTTGAAAAATAAAATCTGTTTATTGCAGAAGATATTACAATAGGATCACTTTTAGAAGCGATGTCCATCATACAAATTTGAGACATAAAAATACCTCTTTGTCAAGTTGACTTGTTATTATTTTTTTCCTATTTTGACCTACTTTAGCTGAGCTGATGGCTGTGGTGATGGCAGCCAGCTATAGACACCTGCCTGAACTGAATCTCGCCTAGAGCATTATGCAAATATTTTTTATATCATTGTATGTTTAATGCTCTCAATAAAACACATGTAAACTAAAAAAATCTTAAAAAGCACTGACTTAAAGTTGGCAGCTTTTGCGCGCTCGTTCCATTGTCTATTGACTCCTCGTACGAAGTCGATCAAGCTGAAATGTGGGGAATTTCAATCGATTCTGACTAAAAAATAAAAATGTTGAAGAACATTTTTTTATTTTTTTTCTATTGCCCGTCGGTAATTTACAAGAGTAATTACCAATTTTGAAAAGGATCGGATTTGCATATTTTGAGTTATGAGAACATCAAAATTTCAGATGGGTATGACTCCGGAACCATTTGGCTAATTATGCCCAATAACGAACGCAACACTCCTATTTGGATGCGCAACCTACCCTGAAAATTGCAAGTCGCTATCTCTTTCTGTTCGACAGTTATCGTGGCAGCGGTAACCGGTAACCCTTGCATGCAGCTACTGAAGTCACCCAACAATATAGATCTGATCGTGTTCAAATTTGGAAATTGGGTGTAGAGTTAGGTTTTGAAGACTGTAGGAAAGGCATCGGATGGATAGTTTCAGAGGTACAGATTTGTTTGCAATAAATTGTTTAAAATCTGCTAGTGATTCGATCCTCACAAAATTTCGCAAAAATTAGTGGATCAGCAATCTACAACTGATTACCACGTTTGAATTTGATCGGATTTGTATTTTTTGAGTTATTGAGAAAATAACAACAAAATTTCAGGGGGGTCTAACTCCAAAACCGTTTGGCCGATTATGCCTATTAACGAACTAAAATGTCGCAGTTGGATGCGCAAGCTATCCTGAAAATTGTAAATCGCTTTCTTTTTCCTTTCTCAATTTATCGTGAGATACCTAATATCATAATTTTTTTTAACATTTTCTTGTGATACGATTCTCACAAAATTTCACATAAGTCTTTGTGTTAGTATTATACAATTTGATCGGATTCGTATTGTTCGAAAAGAAAATTAGAACTTGGAAACCCTTTGTCCGATTATGTCTATTAAATAACTTAACCGCCGCATTCGGATGCGCCACCTATCCTGAAAATTTCAAGTGGCTATCTCTTTTCGTTCGAAAATTACCGTGGCAACGGCCGGCCGGAGATAATTAAATTTGACCACGAATTCTTCATCAGTGAGTCGATATTTAATGAAAGCTTCGATTGTTAATTATTATGTTAATTATACTAATTGGATGATTAATCAAAAATTGGTTCAAGCACTGACGTGATGTCAGAAGCTTTTGCGCGTATGTTCTATTGTCCATTCTTCTGTATTGGACACCTTTAATCGAATTTACCATGGTAAATTATGTTGTCCATTCTCCTGTATTGGACACTCTTAATTCGAATTTATCATGGTAAATTCGAATTAAGTGTCCAATACAGGAGAATGGACAACATAATTTACCATGGTAAATTCGATTAAGGGTGTCCAATACAGAAGAATGGACAATAGAACATACGCCCGAAGTCTTCTGACTTCACGTCAGTGCTTGAACCAATATTTTTTTCTTGATTTATTTGAAATTTTCTAGGGGTACGGTTCTTAAATTTTTTTTTACCTCACTTTCTTCAAATTTTCTAGGGGTACGGTTCTCACAAAATTTGAAACACGTCTTTATGTTGATTTTCTACTACTAGTTACCAAGCTTCAATTCGATCGAATCTTTATTTTTTGAGTTATCAAACAAATAATATTCCAGGTGGGTATAACTCGGAAACCGTTAGACCGATTATGCCCAAAAACGAACTAAACTCTCCCATTCGGATACGCAACCTACCCTGAAAATTGCAAGTCCCTATTTCCTTTCGTTCGAAAGTTATCGAGGCAACGGTCACCCATCTACTGAACTCACACAAAGCTGCTCGAATCTCCAACAATATTTAACCGATCGTGTTAAAACTTGACTTGGCTGAAGAGTTAGGTTATAAAGGCTCTTGCAAAATTTCAGCAATTTCAAAAGAATAGTTTCTGATATATAGATTTTTTTTTTCAATTTTCAATGATTTTTTAAAAATTTTCTACAAATACTATCCTCACGAAATTTTGCAAGTATTTTCGCGTTGGCATTCTACAAATAATAACCATGTTTGAATTCAATCGGTTTATTATTTTTCGAGTTAATGAGGAACAAAAAACAACCAAATTTCAGATGGCTATAACTCTAAAACCGTTTGGCCGATTATGCTCATAAACAAACTGAAATGTCGCGTTCTGATGCACATCCTAACCTGAAAATTTCAAGCCGCTATCTCTTTCCGTTCTCAAGTTATCGTGACAACAAAAATATTTTTTAATAATTATCTAGCCATACGATTCGCACAAAATTTCATAAACGTGCTAAGGTTCATATTCTACAACTACTCACCAAGTTTCAATTCGATCGGATTTATATTGGCTGAAAACAAAATTATTACGCGGAAACCACTGGACTGATTATGCCCATTAACGAACTTGTCCGTCGTATTGGGATGCGCCACCTACCCTGAAAATTTCAAGTCGCTAGCTCTTTTCGTTCTCAAGTTATCGTGGCAGCGGCTGGACGGCCGGCCGGACAGAATCAAATTTGACCTCTAATTCTTCATTGGGGAGTCGAACTAAATCGTTTGAGATCATTATCGTCAAAAAATTCGAAAGTTACAGACATTTGGGCAAAATGATAACGCGATGTTCCCCAGAACATACGCGCAAAAAAATGATTATTATAACTACCTCTGCATGTACCTACATCTAAACTCCCAAGGAAAGTAATTAATGGAAAAATGTAATCATTTTGATACTTTCGAGTTTCAAAGACCTCTCAAAATCTCTTCCATATTTCAGATATCATGCACGAGAACACGTCAGACGGTAATTCCGAGCACAATTCGTCAGGCGACGAGGACTCCCAGCTGAGGTTGAGACTCAAGAGGAAACTTCAGAGGAACAGAACGTCATTCACCAACGAACAAATAGATAGTCTAGAAAAAGGTACTTAATTAGGATCGAAAAGAAAATCTCTCGGGCCCTCCCGATCTCTCATCCCTTCTTGTTTACTAATGACATGTTGTTTTTCTTCTCTTTTCAGAATTCGAGCGGACGCATTATCCGGACGTTTTCGCGAGGGAGAGGTTGGCCGAGAAAATTGGATTACCTGAGGCACGTATCCAGGTAACCATGTTTTTACAAATACAGAATATACTGTCACCATCGGTGGGACATTTCCCGAACATCTGCGCAGCGTCCGGTGTTGTCGTTTGTAGCTTTGAAATCGTCGCTCCAACATAGTTATCTTTGAATTTCATTTTGCAATATTTTCTTAACAAATATCTACTCCCTACTCCTGCAGTACCTTCTCTGAAAATTAAATAAATATTTGAAATTTCGTGATCATTTTATACAGGGTGTTTCTAAATTCAGAAAAATTTCAAGGGGTTTTTTTTTAGAAAAAGTTAATGGGGCTCTTTTATATATTTTGTTGTTTCAAGCCCCTTCCCCTCCAAGATACATGAAAATGTTGTTTTTTTATATCAAAAATTAATTTTTGTCATTTAGACTTTATTTGAAACCAACATACTTGATATTAGTTAATAAGACTACATATGGCAGTAGCCTACTTAATTTTCTAAACAAATTATATAATCTCTGAATTACTGTGACAAGAGTTTTTTCGTCGAATTCTATGAAAAGTGACATTTTACGTACTAATTTGAGGCCGCAAAATCGACCATTATTGAAGTCAGGTACTTTAAGGACAAGAAAGTACTTCCTCGTCCGCAGAATTACTTTGTCGTCCGCAAAATTACTTTCTCGCCCGCTGTGTTCACTACGAATACGACATGATTCGGTTCATTACAAACATAAGTGTCTGTAAGAGTAACTGTCAGTGCTGTGGTCACTATACAAGGTGTCCCAAGTTCAAGTGCCAATTAGACGTTTCTAGAGAAAAGGACATATTTGAAATCTGAAAATTGAGATTATGATATCGCTTGAAATTCTCTACAGAGCTGAAATATGTTCGTAGCCCAAGCCCTTTCGGTTATACAGGGAGTGAAAATAAAGTTTCGTATTCCTGGTATGATCCAGTATTCACTGCTGAATACATTTCTGTTAAAACCGTTGTATTCATTCGAATAGTTTTCAAAATATCAAAAAAAAACCGGAAAAAAGTCAAATATGTTTAGTCAGTATTATGTTCATTATTCCTATTTTGAACATCCTGAGCGTGAACCGTTTTCACAACATCGAAGAGGAAGAATGTGGAAAGGTCATGCATCTTTTGAATTTCAGGAATATCATCACAGGGAGTTTCAAATTTTGTGTCGAAAATTGTTCTCAAAAATTGGCCATAACATCTGTTTTTCAAATTAGAATCCTATATTTCACACACTGATCAAGAATCCGTGGTCTAAATCGATTCTGTCCGGCCGTCTGGCCGGCCGTCCGGCCCTCCGTTAACACGATAACTCTCGAACGAAAGGAGTTAGAGGTTTGAAATTTGTAGGGTAGGTTTGTAGCATTAATATCTCGGACAATTTGGTTGACGGGCGAAATCCATCAAGCGGTTTCGGAGTTATGGCCGTTTTTACTAAAAACGTTTTTTATGAATATTTCTGAAACCGATCACTCGATCTATCTGAAATTTAGCACCAAATTGTAGAATCATGGCCTTTAGACGCATGTGAAGTTTTGTATTGATCGGGTTGCTGTAAAGTGTAAAAAAAAATTAGAAAATTTTTAAATTTTGTTTCTACAATAACTCTCGAACGGAATGAGCTAGGCAGTTGAAATTTTCAGAGTAGGTTAGGGGGATAAATATCTCGGTTAAGTTCGCTATTACTTAAAATAGGCGAGATGGTTTCGGAGTAACGAAAAAAAAATTTTTTTTAACTTACAAATTGCAAAATAATTTTTTTTTAAGACGAAGTTTCACCCTAAAAATCCATTGATATGATCTTCAACTCCAACAAGCTAATACTTTCGGAGATATGATTTTTCGAAATTTCAATAATGAATCGTACTTCTATGTTTTCACGGAATGCTATAATTATTCTATCTATGATTTATTATATGATCTGTGTTCATACTCGTATATGTCATCCTGTTCTATAAGATAGAGTGAATTTCATTTTAGGTATTCTAATTTGATTTCTTCCATGGTGCAGTTCTCATTGGTATGTTTGAATTTGTGTATACTATGTACATAATCAAACAATGGCACATAATGATTAATTCAATGCAGGTAATTTGACAGAAGTGAGAGTTTACATTTTTGCTTGCTGCCCTGTAGGCATTTTTGAGATGGATCATTTTGATGAGTTGTACATCCTGTTTTGTTCATACTTTTGTTGATTGCAATATATCTTTATGGCCGAACTTACAGGCATTCTGCTGTTCATATAATGAAACACTTTTCCCTATTCACCACATGTCAAAAGCACTCCAAAGATATTCAATGCTTTCAGCATTTAATTCACGTAAAGATACGTACATACTCCGCAAAACTGTTTTCCATTCACCGGCTGAAAGAAGGCCGCTTTCAGATCCTTCCTCCGTTCGCAATTTGGATAAGTAACGCCATGAAAAGCGCAGTTTCCAAAACGGCCTGCACAGGCAGATACTTTATCTAAATTACTCCGAGCATGTATACGTCGCGTCGCCTCATCATCTCAAAAGCTCTGGTCGCCTTTTTGCGAATTATGGAGTTTAACGTGCACGTAAATGAATACAGTTCACCTTTGTGCCGGCGTACATCTTTTGAATCCGAAAGGATGGAATATTTTGTTGCAATTTTGTAGATTGCGATTGCTCTATTTGAAATAGCTCTGGGATGGGAGCGAGCATTGGTTCAAAGAATTTCGGTCTGGTCTTTGATGACGGCAAGCGGCTTCTTCAATTACAGAATGCGTTACGCCGAAAGCCCAGTATATGTCGTTTTTTGCGCGCATGTAAGTTTTTGGAATTTTTTGCCGAATATGGTCTCAAACGATTAGGTTCTACACACTGATGAAGAATTCGATGTCAAATTCAATTATGTCCGGCCGGCCGTTGCCACGTTAACTTTCGAACGGAAAGAGGAAGTGACTTGCAATTTTCAGGGTAGGTTGCGCATCCGAATGCGTCGATTGAGTACGTTAATGGGTATAATTGGCCAAACGGTTTCGGAGTTATACTCATGTGAAATATTTCTTCTTCAATAACTCGAAAAATATAGATTATATCCAAAAATTAAGTTTCGAACTGGTATCTACTTCAGAGATTTCAAATCATGTAAATCTCAGAAATGCAATAAGTCGGGTGTTTGAGACTTTTGTTGAATGCTCTCGACGCCTCCTTTAAATCATATTATTTCATTTGTTTGGTGTTTGAAGTAATTGAGAATCGTGTCATATTCCAAAGATCTCACCTACACATTGCTTGTGACGATAAATATCAGCTTGCAATTGACGAATTTATTTTCCTATTAAGTTTACAACGTTCTAAGAGTCATGTGGTTTTAAAGGCTCCCTGAGTTTACGGTTCGAATTATAATTTTAAATATGATTCTTTCTTTCAGTTCAAACAGCCAATAACAAAGCATTGCGCATTATTCATTTGGAACCCCCAATTGAAGTTGGTTTTTTTCCTCTAGGAACAAGGGAGGGACTTGAATATTTGTTTGTTCACAACCGACTTCTTTGAACGATATTTTGACCCACTTTAGACGATCAGAACTTATTTAAACTTTGCAGACTTTTCAGGAGCCCATACATTACAATAATTTGATAAGAGTATCCCATTATCCTGACTAGGATCGCCAGTATCAATAAATTTCGTTAGTGATCCTCTGAATGAGAGTAAGAGAGTAAGAGTTAGCGCGCGATCTGCGCATGCGATAAATCGAACTAAAAACGAGAAAATAAATAATAGTTCAAATTTAAACAACTGAAAAACACGCTTTAATGTTACATCGAACTAAAAAGTATAAAATAATTTTTGAGCATTCAAACAAAATGATGGACAAAACATGTAAGTACCTATATTATGTAATGAAATGGGTGGGGTGCTCAATAATATCAGTTCTTGAAAATATTCGATCGGTACAATCAGTGAAAAATTGGTTCAAGCACTGACATGAGGTCAGGAGCTTAATCGAATTAATCGAATTTACCATGGTTAATTCGATTAAGAGTGCCCAATACAGGAGAACGGACAATATAATTCACCATGGTAAATTTGATTAAGAGTGTCCAATACAGGAGAATGGACAATAGAACATACGCGCAAAAGCTCCTGACCTCACGTCAGTGCTTGAACCAATTTTTTTTTCGTATTTTTTTTTATTTCCTAGGTGTACGGTTCTCACAAAATTTTACACACGTCTTTATGCCGATATTCTACAACTAGTTAGCAAGCTACAATTTGATCGGGTCTATATTTTTTGAGTCATCGAAGAAATAATATTCCAGATGGGTATAACTCCGAAACCGTTGGGCCGATTATGGCCAACAGCGAACTTAACTCTCCCATTTAGATGCGCAACCTACCCTGAAAATTGCAAGTCCCTATCTCCTTTCGTTCGGGAGTTATCGAGGCAACGGTCACCCATCCATCTATACTGAACTCACACAAGGCTGCTCAGATCTCCAACAATATAGATCTTATCGTGTTCAAACTTGGAACTTGGTAGTAGAGATATTTTCTGAAGGCTCTCGCAAAATATCTGCCATGTCGGATGAATAGTTTCTGATATATAAACTTTTTTTCGATGATTGTCAATGATTTTTAAAGAAATTTGTAGTGATACGATCCTCACAAAATTTTGCAAGAATTTCCGTGTTGGAACTCTTCAACTAATAACCATATTTAAATTATGTCGGTTTTGTATTTTTCGAGTTTTCAAGGCAATAACAACCAAATTTCAGATGGGGATAACTCCAAAACCGTTTGGTTGATTATGCAAACTCAAATGTCACATTCAGATGCACAACCTAACCTGAAAATTTCAAATCGCTATCTCTTTTCGTTCTCAGGTTATCGAGACATAAAAAATATTTTTTAACAATTTTTTTGAAATTGTGATACGATTCTCACAAAATTTCACAAACGTGCTTAGGTTTATATTCTACAATATAATTATAATTCGATCGGATTCATATTGGTTGAAAACAAAATTTTTACTCGGAAACTATTGGGCCGATTATGCCCATTAACGAACTTGTCCGTCGTATTGGGATGCGCCACCTACCCTGAAAATTTCAAGCCGCTAGCTCTTTCTGTTCTCAAGTTATCGTGGCAACGGCCGGACAGCTGGCCGGACGGACAGAATCAAATTTGACCTCGAATTCTTCATCAGAGAGTCGAACCCAATCGTTTGAGACCATTTTCGGCGAAAAATTCGAAAATTACAGACAATTGGGCAAAATGATAACGCGCTGTTCCCCAGAACATACGCGCAAAAATAGTTAAGAACTCCAAAAGTATGCGATTCATAAAATTAAAAAAAAAAGTCGTGTGAAAGGCTCCCCACGCATTTCTCTAAGTAATACTAAATTTTTCATCCATCATTTTGTTTAAATGCTAAAAAAGTATTTCATACTTTTTAGTTCGATTTATCATTAAAGCTTGTTTTTGTAGATTTTTTATTCTATTATTTGTTAATGTTTAGAGCTTGTTTCGTCCCTTTCAGGGAATAAGTCGCCTATTTAGACGTTTTTTTCTTATCTAATTCCATTGTTTTGCACCAATAATTCCGCATGATTAATCGAATTTTTATTTTTTGGCTAATTTTGAAGCAAATCGAAAATTTGTGGATTAAATTTTTCCCTGGTAGTATATGCGAAGTCTATTTAAAAATAAATCGTACATTTCACAAATAAGATCTATAATGGAGGAAAGCGAGAAATTTCAAAGAATTTTAGAGTCTAGATGAGCCAAGGTTTGAGGAAGAATTTCGATACGAACTGAAACTCAAAATGACAAATTGTGTTTCAGCTTTCAGTTACGAAAAGATATACCTTTTCTTAAGGAAAGGATATACAGATTTTCATTAGAAAGTGACAAATTTGAAAATTTCTTAATACAATGGATCTCTCATTTCCATAAATTACAGTAAAGTACGGTGTTTAAAACCGGTGTAACATATTGATCATTACACGAACAAGTGCGCTATATCGTCTAACCCCAACCCGATGTCAGTGCTTTTATACATTTTTGGCGGGCTTGATCCTCGGAACAGAGTGCCTATCAATATGCCCAAATATCTGTAATTTTCGAATTTTGACCGAGAATGATCGCAAACGATTAGTTTCCACTCACTGATTCTGTCCGGCCGTCAGCACGATTACGCTCGAACGCAATGAGTTAGACAGTTGGTTTGTCCAAATGCGCCGGCGAAGTTTGTTAATGGACAAAATCCGTTCAGTAGTTTCGGAATTATAACCACCTGAAATGTTGTTGTCTCAACAACTTGAAAAATACCTATCTGATCGAATCGAAGCACGGTAGTTAGTTGAAAAATACGGACACGAAGACTCATGCAAAATTTTGTAGGGATCCTATGGCTAGAAAATATAAAAAAATCTATATCTCAGAAACTATCCGTCCGATATCGTTGAAATGTTGTAAGAACCTTCAAAACCTTACTTTACAGTAACGTTCTATATTGGGGTGTTTTTTCTGGTGATAACCAGCGTTGGTCGAGTTCAGTACCTGGATGGGTGACCGCTTTGGCTATAAACAAGCGTGCCGAATCTCCTGGCCACAGTGCTTCTCTAACTATTTTAATAGGTAGTGGCACGTGTTTTATGTCAGTTTCAACAAACGCAGCAACTATCATGTTTTCATTTCACATCCATCTTATCAAAACCGACTAACGATCCTCAAGCCTCAAGCAAACAGACAAACATATTTCCCTTCCCGTTTCTAATAACAGAATCATCCCATTAAGGGGTCCTGATCCTTTGTATCGTAATATTTATCATTGCCCCCATTTATTACTACTTGACGAACAACAATAAATATAACCAACGGGAGCATACGCTCACGCTCTCCTAGAAGGAAACCAGCCCTGAGAAACGTTGGGATGGTACTCTGGATAAAATGGGGAGCCGAACGGCGAACTCAGGCCCGGGTCTAGCGGCGTGTTGACGCATGTTTTCAGGCTTCGCTGGTTAAAAGTATTGATCACAAGTGGCAAATCCAAATCGGATGTTTAATGAGGGAGCTCTCGACCCGACGATTTCACTTTCCGTTTCGCAGAGAACTGAGGCGGGTGGATACGGCTATTCGAGGACTTTGGAACACGTTATATCAAGCTAGGAATTCTCCTCGGTGGTTTGAATACCTTCTGATGTCAACCAAGTAGAAAGAAAACTTCAATTTCATTTCCCGTAGAAGAGTTAGTATCTAGTAGACGGCTGATATTTCAAATATCTCATTTCATGACATGATATGTGTTTGTGAGCGAGTAGAAGCACCCGCCGACCTTAAAATAATGCCGTTTTTAGTAGAAAATAATTCCAGAATAATTTTCTTGAAATTGATAGCAACAAATCAGAATTTAGTTTTTCATTATATCTCCCCGAAAATATCACCTTCCATATCTATTATTCGATTCCGAAAGATCCTCTTTCGTTTAGCGCACCGAAAGATTATTTTCCCAATACCTAATTCCAATCGCCTCAAAAAAATTGCAACATGACAATTAATACGAAGTTCTATCAACATTTATATCACCGTTATTGCAAATAATAACCGGTAATTCAGTAATTGAGTTTTGACACTATATTGGACACTCTTAATCGAATTTACCAGGGTAAATTCGATTAAGGGTGTCCAATATAGAAGAACATACAATAGAATTCACCATGGTAAATTCGATTAAGAGTGTCCAATACAGGAGACTGGACAAGAGAACATACGTTCAAAAGCTTCTGACTTCACGTCGGTGCTTGAACCAATTTTTTTTTATAAAAGCAATTGATTCGCCACATTTAGGCATCTAGTTCTATACCTATTTAAACTACATATTTATAGAATATGAATTGATTTTCACCCAATTTTGTATTGAAATTTTTGCGTGCATGTTCTGAAAAAGCTTGCTATCATTTGGCGCAAATGTCTGTAATTGTCGATATTTTTAACGAAAATTGTTCCACGATTAGGTTCGACTGATTGATGAAGAATTCGAGGTCTAAATCGATTCGGCCCGGCCGGCATCCGATGCCTCGATAACTTTCGAACGGAAATAGGTAGGTTGTGCATCCGAATGCGACTGCCAAGTTCGTAAATGAGCATAATCAGTCAATCGGTATGGGAGTTATATGCATTCAAATTGTTTTTATTATTTCCTCAATAACTCAAAAAATACGTATCCTATCCATGCCGACGCACAAATTTCTGCGAAAATTCGTGAGGATAGTATCACTAGAATAGTAAAAACATTATGTATCTCAGAAAATATCCGCCCGATATACCTAGATGAAATTTCGAACCTAATTGTACAGCCAGTTCCAAATTTGAACATGATCAAATCTCTATTGTTGGAAAAAAATTTGGAAGATGAGCAGCCTTGGGTGAATTCAGTAGCTGGATGGTGACTGTTTTCACGATAGCTTTTGATTAGAAAGGAATTCGACAGTTCAATTCGGTAATAGGCTTAATCGGCCTAACGGTTCCGAAGTTACACCCATCTGAAATTTTGTTGTTATTTCCTCAAGAACTCAAAAAATACATATCCGAACCAATTAAAATTTGGTAATTACTTGTAGAATGCCGACGATATTTTACGAAACTCCGTTAGGATCATATCACTATAAATAAAATTAAAAAAATGTTTTTCTTCAAAAATTGTATATTTCAGAGACTATCCGTCAGAATCAGCTGAAAATCCGTGACATACCTTCGAGCCGACATTTTACAATAGAGTGCCTAATTTTATCTCGATTGACTTCGTATGAGGCGGGAATAGACAACGGAACATGCGCGCAAAAGCTCCTGACTTCAGGGTATCGATTTATATCCCAAATAAACCTCACTCAAAGATTTTTCAACAGGTTATTAACGCCTCTTGATGTTCCACTCTTATTCTGATTTGAGGTTAATAAAATCCAAAATTTAAATCACGTTGACAGTGCGATATGAATGGCCGAATTTACCGATTGAACAATTCGACCAGTGCTCCGATATGAAACCTTTTCTTTAAATTTCCAGTCTTGAAATTTCTTCTTTCGAAAGTTATAGTGTTTACGGACGGAGGGACGGGCAGAATCGAAATTGGCTTAGGATTCATACGGTTAAAATGATAACGCGCTGGTACGAGCGGTTAAAAACACATTAGTCGTATACCTACATACGGTCAAATCAACAGATGCTCATCAAAAAACAGAAAAAGAATCGAATGTATAATTGGATCGTTGCCACATGCATTCTTGATCTTAAATTACCCCCTATCAATTATTCATTTCCCGAAGAACCAACTCAAGGACTGAAAGAAATAGGATTCTAAAAGCAAAAACCGGACAAAACCCCATTTCGAATTATTCGGTGCTCCCCAGACCAAGCGTGCCTAATTTGCCGTCCAGCCCACGCAATATTGGCCATGTCATAGCCCCCCCAACATAAATAAAAGTACAAAAGAGGTAGAGCGGGAAGACAAAGCGAAGGAGTAGTAATTTTTCATCCGAGGGAGAGACATAAATGCCCCTAGCTGCCGTTTCTTCTTCAGCTCCGTTGGATATTACTTTTTTCGATTATTTCTTGTTGTGATGTACGATGCTGGATGAAAAATGAAAGAAAATTCGGGAACATCAGTTGATTGGAACCGCGGTATAGCGTTCGCTCAATATGGGGTTTTTTAATCGGAAAAGGGAATCGATGTATCGTTGGTTCACCATTATTATATCTACCCGCAGAATAGAGCTATGGGGGTAAACTCAATCAATGTCGGCCACTTATTTTAGATTTTGAAAGTCGCAATGGAAAATTGAAAAAAAAATATTTTCTCTATTTCTGTATCGTAATGAGTTCATTACAGCACTAAAAACAGTGCTGTAATGAACTCAATATCGCATTATTTCTGCTTATATTTTTCGTTCTTTGGTAGTCAGCATTGACATTCGATCCTATCAAATTTCAACACGCGTCAATGGTCAATATAATATGAGCTGGATATAGGGCCGGTTTCTCAATTGAGAGTTAACTCGAGGTTGCGAGTTGACGCATGTATTTAGCGATATTCATGAATGCGCAACACTCGGGTTACCCGCAACCTCGGGTTAACTCGCAATTGAGAAACCGGCCCATAGTGAAATAATTGTTGAGAGGAAAAGATTTATTTTCATTAAAAAATAAGGTATTAGAGATTTACTTCTTGCTAATTTTGAATCATTCATGCTTTTAGGAAACTGTTTCAAATCTGATCTCCATGCCCTACGTACGATTCGAATTCAAATTCCGTAATCTGTCAACTTTCATAACAGTCACACCAACTGCTTAGATACAATACAAAAGTCACTAGGATGTATGATCCGAATTTTTCATTAAATTGAGTATCGTAGAAAAATGGAGATCTAATTTTCACCAACTAAATTACCCGTATGTTTTTCTCTATTTATTTCCACCTTTTTCCGGTAATTTAGTTGTGCACCTTGTGCAAATTGTGCCAAATTTTGAAATCCCCTTCAAACTTGTGTCCGTATACTAATAAATGATTTGAATAATGAGAATTAATTTTGTTGGTAGCTGTAATGGTGTTCCATAATTTCTATCTAATTTTCCTATACATAATTGATCACTTTTTGATTTACTTATTATTTTTAATGAGATTTGCCAGGCTATTTTTCCTCCGAAATTAGATATTTACCTGTTGTGACTCGGTTTGCCACAAAATGTTAGGCTGTTGATTATTTTATTTTTATCAGTAATTTCTGAGAGTGCTAAACTAATTGATTTTTTTTTCAAAATTTTTATGAAGAACTTTCAATCATATCTTTTATTTACTGCTATTTGTTCGATAAGTTTTAATTCCACTCAACGAAATTAATTCTAATCATTCGAGTCATTCATTAGCAGGATATAAATTAAAATCGTGTTCCAAAATTGTACATAATTTGAACAAAGGTGCACTAAATAAATGGGAAATAGTGGAAAGAAATAAAAGAAAAGTATGTACCAAGTACCAATATTAGATTGTGTAACTAATTTTGATTAATTCGTAAGAAGAAAAAGAAAAACAGAAATATTATATTTCCAGCGCATCGATTTTGATCTATACGGAGATCATTAATTGTTGATAATTTAGTATGATGTATGTAGTCTGAAGAAGTTACACTATAGACGAAACTCGTCATGATATTAAATAAACTACTTTAAACTATCTATATCATTTTCATTCGAAGTAATTTTAGTAAACATTGCAATTTTATATAATTTTAATTACTGTTAATTTTCTTCATTATCTTCTCTCAGAAATAGGAGAATTATTTTGACATGATTAGCAACTGAAGTAGCCGTAGTGCGAAACGGACACAAAATAGTGCAGAAATATTTCCAGTTTTGATTAATAAAATTATCATAATTCAATTCGACATAATTTTTATTTTGTATACCTATTCGTTATTTGGAAGATCTAGTTAGGGAAAAAATCGAAATAAAAGAGTGTCAGTTAAAAAAAATGTAATTTTCGGACATTCAAGGCCGAAGAATAACGATATCAATTTGTTCCATACGATACGATGATTTTTTCCCGCCGTTTCGATATCTGTTTTTGATTTTTTGTAAATAACATACAATGTTGTTTTTCCACGTTATGTGAAATGATTCCTGATTACGGATCTGGAATTTAGCCAATGACAATTATTTCACGTTTTAGATCCATGAGATAATCAACTAATCCTTAAAGGATACTTTGAGAGGTATTATTCTGGGTTTTCTCTCCCAAACTCTGAAGAATATCTGTAAAATAAAAAAAAATATCCTGTGGTGAATTGTTTCTGCGTTAGAAACACAAGACATTTGGCAGAAGCAATGTATGGAAGAATGTTGCCTAACAAAAAATAACGAAACCACATCAACGAAAAACAACTATTTCGTAACGTTTCGGAGACTAGATACCACCCCTTCGTCAGACACCAAGCGAAAATTCTCAGAATTATTACAGGTGTTTGAAATTTTTTCCTTAATTTTTCACGAAACACTCTGTAAGTATCGGCGAAATTAAAGCCCGTAAACTATTTTCAAATATTATATTTTGAATCGCACAATCGTCCTCTTTATTTCACTGAACGGTGTCCCACTGGTCCCTTGACACCCTGTATATTGATATAATTTTCAATAATATCAGACAAAACACAGCAAATTTCGCACACATTCATTATTTCACACCAATTCACACCAATTCCCTCCATTCATTATATACATTCAAATAACTATAGACACAATTTTTTATCAATTTTAAAGTAAAGAATTCAGAATATACGACAGTTCCTACTCATTACACGACAAATTTATTCTTGTCGAAATGTCGCTCATTCGATTATTCCTCAATTTCAGGTATGGTTCAGTAACAGACGAGCCAAGTGGCGCAGAGAAGAGAAATTAAGAAACCAGAGAAGGGTAGCGGATCAGGTGGGAGGCATCAGTCCTCCATCTTCTTCCGGCAGACTTCCCATCAATTCTGGTTTCAATTCCATGTATTCGATACCGCAACCGATAGCAACGATGGCGGACACCTACAGGTAGGAAAAATTTATTTTCTTTCAGTTCTAGGGCAGGCCACGACAAATTAGCATTATCAACAACATTAGTTAGGTTAGAATCATTCTCTTGGCGGGAGATTCATATTGAAATATTTTAATATGGGAGTCTTATGGAGGTTCATATTTGAGATGAAACCGGGATACTCAAATGTGAATGTTAGTACAGAGTCATAAAATATTGGGACCTTCATCATTATTGCATGTTTTCATGTCCATTCCATATCAAAATCTACTTTTATTTACCCTTAAATAAATATTAAAACTAGTCATCTTCGAAAAATTTCCATATGTCGTAGATGATTTCTGTTGTGCGTCATATTAGAAGTACGATTCAAGTTTATGTTATTATTTATGACTGATTTCGAGTGAGCTAAGACAATCGTCCAACGAATTTGCCTCCAGGTTTATTTTCATTCATTCTTTTGAAAATATAAAATTTTATTAAGAAATGCTGATTCTAGCTTTTTGAGAAAGGTTCACTGAATCTGTTTCAAAAGGAAGGAATCTTACGAAATTGGCCTAATCATCTTAAAATAGGCCAGAGTCTTTTAGACCCATAGAAAATGCATTGGAAATTCTGTGGTCGAGGCCACGGATGGATCGTAATTCTAAATGCCCACCTAACCTAACTAATGTTGTCTATACGAGATTCACGATTCTATGGTAACTCTCATGATAATAGATTTTTGACTGACGGGAAGTCAGGTGCTTAGGCGCTTATGTTCTTTTCTCTATTCACGCCTCACACACCCTCACGAAATACTACATGAACCTCTTTTTTTTTTCAACCGAGTACCTACCTACTAGATATCAATTCGATCGGATCTGTATTGTCGGAAATATTTGGAAAAGATAAAATGGCTTAAAGATTTGGTCGGATATCTGACAGCTATTTTTTGAAATATAAAATTGTTGAAGAAAAAATTTAATTTTTTTTTCTGGTGATTCGATCCTCAAGAAATTCTGTAAAAATTTACGCATTTGCATTCATCAACTACTTACCAAGTTTCAATTCGATCGGAGTAGTATTTTTGAACTATTGAGGAAAGAACTAAAACATTTCAGATGGGTATCCGAAAACGTTAGACCGATTATACCCGTTAACGAACATAACCGTCACATTCAGATGTGCAACCTACCCTGAAAATTGCAAGTCGTTTTCTCTTTCCATTCGAAAGTTACCGTTGCAACGGCAGCAATTCTTACTCTTACTCTTAATTCGAATTCACCATGGTAAATTCGAATTAAGTGTCCAATACAGGAGAATGGACAACATAATTTACCATGGTAAATTCGATTAAGGGTGTCCAACAAGGGCGTAGCCAGGGGGGGGGTTTTGGGGGTTCAAACCCCCCCCGAAATGTTATTCTTCCCTTAAAAACAAAAATTTTTGCTGCAGAAAGTGACCCTTACACCCCCAAAACCCCCCCCGAAATGAATTTTTATTTCGAAACCCCCCCCGAAATTAATTTCTGGCTACGCCCTTGGTGTCCAATACAGAAGAATGGACAATAGAACATACGCGCAAAAGCTTCTGACTTCACGTCAGTGCTTGAACCAATTTTTTTTTGAGTAATCAAGGAAATAATATTGAAGGTGGGTATAACTCGGAAAGCGTTAGACCGATTATGCCCAAAAACGAACTTAACTCTACCATTCGGATACGCAACCTACCCTGAAAATTGCAAGTCCCTATCTCCTTTCGTTCGAAAGTTATCGAGGCAACGGTCACCCATCTACTGAACTCACATAAGGCTGCTCGAATCTCCAACAATATTTAACCGATCGTGTTAAAACTTAAAACTTGGCAGTAGAGTTAGGTTCTAAAGGCTCTTGCAAAATTTCAGCAATTTCAGACGAATAGTTACTGATATATAGAATTTTTTTTTTCAATTTTCAATGATTTTTTAAAAATTTTCTACAAATACTATCCTCACGAAATTTTGCAAAAATTTTCGCGTTGGCATTCTACAACTAATAACCATGTTTGGATTCAATCGGTTTAGTATTTTGTCGAGTTAATGTGGAACAAAAAACAACCAAATTTCAGATGGCTATAACTCTAAAACCGTTTGGCCGATTATGCTCATAAGCAAACTCAAATGTCGCGTTCTGATGCACATCCTAACCTGAAAACTTCATGCCGCTATCTCTTTCCGTTCTCAAGTTATCGTAACAACAAAAATATTTTTTAATAATTTTCTAGCCATACGATTCGCACAAAATTTCACAATCGTGCTTAGGTTCATATTCTACAACTACTCACCAAGTTTCAATTCGATCGGATTTGTATTGGCTGGAAATAAAATTATTACTCGGAAACCATTGTGCCGATTATGCCCATTTACGAACTTGTCCGTCGTATTGGGATGCGCCACCTACCCTGAAAATTTCAAGTCGCTAGCTCTTTTCGTTCTCAAGTTATCGTGGCAACGGCCGGACAGAATGAAATTTACCTCGAATTCTTCATTGGGGAGTCGAACTAAATCGTTTGAGACCATTTTCGTCAAAAAATTCGAAAGTTACAGACAGACATTTGGGCAAAATGATAACGCGATGTTCCCAAGAACATACGCGCAATAAATTTTTCAAACCACATTGTTATGTTCTAAGAACATAATGAAGTATCCGAAGTAAAAAGAAAACAACAATATCAAGCACTATAAATAATTTAAGACCAATTAGCTAACGGGGTCACTGGTGACCCCACGATAGTAGTTATGTTAGTGTGAATAAGCTATAGTAGTTGAGGGTTAATTGTGAATAATGAACCGACACTCCATTCCATGAAACTAAAGTAGGAAACAAAATTTATCCAAGCTCAATCTCCGTATAAAGAGATATCTAAATATTCATCTAACGACATCTTTTCCTCAACTTATTCGATAACATTCTAGACGTAACTGTTCATCTCACGACACCTCATCGGTATTCATATCGGCCCGTCACTCTCGCCCGATGATATCCAAAGGAATTCTCGTGTGATCCCTGACAATCCCAGTAGCCGGATCACGGTTCTCCGTCATCTCGAGACGTCCGTGTGGGCCCCCATAAGCCCCCCGCGGCTACGGCTACTCGGTTTGACGGGCTAATCCAAGCCGGGGTCCGAGGACGTGTGACATGACAGACTGACAGGGGCCTTTCTTTACGTCAATCAAGGGAGGACGTGAGGATTCCGACGTGGAGTCGAGGCTTGACCCTTGAGCGGAGGGTGGATGACGATGTGATGCGTTTATTGGGTTCATGTATTCCCACAGGGTGAGGTTAAGCGTTTTTTCAACGATTGTCATCGGGCGAAATATGTGTGTTATGTGTGTTTAATTTTTGAGCCGGCTGTTGCCACGATTACTTTTGCGCGAAAAGAGATGACTATATTCCATTCACTTATATAAAGTCTCCCAGTTGGCCATAAGTTAGATATATCACGTTTTTGTAACTAAATCCGAGGCAGGTTGGCCCCCTGAAATATCGTCAATGTCAAAACAATTCGCCGAGACGTTGCCAATTTCTACTCTCAACATTCCATCTCAGACAAGATATTATCAAAGAACATTATCTTCGAATACTCAACAAAGAACTCTTCGCTTCGAAATTGAAAATGCCGAAAGCAGTTCTGAAGAAGCAGAGACGAAGTATCAGGAAGTGCTATACATCAGAACCAGAATCTGCAATAAGAAAACATTCTGACATGTTGAACTCTAGAATGAAATTATGTACTTAGTTTCTTATCCTATCACTATATTTTATTAAGGTTTAACAGAGACTCGGGTTTCGTAGTACTACTACATTTTAAAACTGGTGTATTTCAAGTTGTGCGACATGGTATTCAAATGTCTTCTGTAGGCTCATTTCTTGAGAAAAGTGGGAAATTCCATAGGTTCGTCTGTTCGTTTAGAAGTTTTCCTGCTGGGTTATTCAGGTACTTTTATTCTTTTTTCAAATGAATTATCATAAAGTAACGGACTACTCTATCCATTATTTCGATAGAATGTCAACACTTGATTTCCGTACAAGAAAATAGCATAACTATCTTCCAACCGGTTTATCTATGTGAAATATTTACAGTAACAACAGAGGGAAAATCTTCTTGAACAGTCGCCAGTTCTTTGGAATTATTGAATTCACATAATATCTTGTCAAATTCATTATTTTTCCGAAATAAATTCACATTGTGAAAAATACGTAATGACTACGACCTCTGTAGGGAGGACAACGTTGCGTATTTATCTGACAGGAAAATGACTATATTTGACATTTTCAAAATATACACGGTGAAATGTGTCAAACTCTCATGGCCAACCGGGAAACTTTATAAAAGTGAATTGAGTCTACTTGTAATTTTCAAGTTACATTGCGCATCCAAATGCGCCGATTAAGTTCATAAACGGGCATAAACAGCAAAACGGTTCCGGAGTTATAACCTTCTGAAATATTGTTTCCTTAATAACTATAAAAATACAGATTCGGTATACACTTGGTAATTACAATTAGTTAGTAGAATGCAAGCGCGCAAATTTCTGCAAAATTTCGTGAGGATCGTATAACCAAAAAAAATTATTTTCTTCAAAAAATGTACCTATATTTCTGAAACAATCTGTCAGATTCCGCATACACCTTCAAGCCGTCATTTTACAATCGAGTAACGAATTTTAGCTCGATCGATTTTGTAGTTATTGTACAATTATTGTGAAAATAACATTTTTAGATTATTCCGAACGCTGCGATAGCACCGAGATTAGTGTACGATCCGGGTTCGAATCCCTGTTCACTATTTTATTTATTTTAAAATGTGAATTCAGTGGATGCCCAATGCATTTTTAACGTGATAACGTTAGAAAGACGGCTTGCAGGTTCATTTTTCTATACGATCATTCAAAATGTTACTACTTTTTGTACTATCTATACTGTACCAAAACTTGGACTTTTTGCGCGCATTTTCTAGGCAACAGCGTGCTCTCATTTTGCGGAAATGTCTGTAATTCTCGATTTTTTGCCAAAAATCTCGAATTATTAGGTTCGACTCACTGTGAAGAATTCATGGTAAAATTCAATTCTGACCGGCCGGTCGTCCGTTGCGATTATAACTTACGAACGAAAATAAATAACGACTTGCAATTTCCAGGTTAGGATTCGCATCCGAATGCGATGTCTACCTTCGTTAATGGGCATAATCGGTCGAACGGTTTCGGAGTTATACCCATCTGAAATGTTGTTATTAGCTTATTAATAACTCGAAAAATACAGATCCGATTGAATTGAAAGTTTGTAATTGGCAAAAATACAGATCTTATTGAAATCTAGTATTCGGTTGGAAAAAGATGGCATGAAGTTTTAATGCGGTATTTCGTGATGGTGTGTGAGGCGTGAATAGACAAAACAACATGCGCGCATAAGCTCTTTGACTCCACGTCAGTGCCTTTTAAGTTAAGTTGTATATAGATTCTTCCTATCAAATAACACCCTTTTTGGAGCACATGTTCTCCTGTATAGTGTGCATATCAATTTACTTGAGCCGAATCTGGAAAAATGGCAAGGGAAAAAAGTGTTTTATTTGATAAGAGGAATCTATCTCTGAAATATGCAACTTAAAGATTAATTTCATATATTCCGACTTTCATTGATAAGGGTTTTCCTAATATAATTTAAATAGAAATTTTATATACATCTTTTAAAACTTATTTTCTTATTTGTTTCAGTTCAATGTCTTCTGGTCTCAGTAGTAGCTGTCTTCAGCAAAGAGAACCTGCAGGCTATCCTTACATGTTTCATGATCCCCTACATACCTTGAGTTCTTCTTATAACTCCAGATCTTGCAATCCTGCTGTAGCGCATGCGCAGCCGTCGAGTCACGCAAGTTACCCACCAGGAAGTACTCCGACATCCGTACCTGTCTCTACAGGAACTGGTAAGCACATTTTTTTATAACAAATTATCCTTTCCATTTAGTTAAATGGTCTGCAAATTTGAGTATACAGTATACAAAGAAGTATCATGAACATCTGGGATTAATAATACTAATTACTCAATAAACATAAATTACCGTTATGTACCAAGAAAGAATATAGCAATTGTCGGGTTATGTCAATTCTCAAAACTACAGACTTCAGTTTTATTGAGACTTCATTACATTCGCAAAAAGTTGGTGTGTGATGGTTAGCAGTTTCTCGTCGTAGAATGTATGGCCCACTAATAGTGATATGTACACAAGAATAATGCTGGCGTCATTCATAAACCAATTAGATGACGAAAAAAAATACAGTTTGGATATTTTCAAAAAAATTGGGCTACTGCACACACTGCTTCTGCAAATCTAAGCTATTCGCAGGAGTTCTATAACAACCGTAGGTATAATAAGTTCGAAGACTCCAACCTTCCTTTCTAACACGCTTTCCAGACTTGGCTACCATGGACTTTAGCATCTTTGCATATCTGAAAATGATGAGGTTCTCAAAAGACAATACGATAATATTGAAGACTTCCAATCATGTTAATCATGTTAATTCATTGTTAGAATTCTCACAAATGGCCAAAACTGGGAGTTATCTTACAGTTATTCAATGTTTTCTGTCCATTTGAATTGATTTATTACCTGCATTCGAACATTAAAATTAGTTCAACAATATGCATCCAGTTTTCAGTACTTACATCTCAAAAATTCTAAAAAGGGTTTCCAAAAATTGTTCCGTTCAAACACAAGGGAACATATTATTAATATCTGTTCAATAGCTAATATGATATCTCTCGAAAATGACTTAGGAGAATGGAATCCCAACTAATGAATAATTCACTGTCGATTCCATCAGCTTGATATCTTCTGAAAGAAAACTCCTTGAAACGGAGTAAGATTCCAGTTCCATTTATCATTCTTTCAATCAAATTACCCTACTTGGTCATCACAAGGTCTGTTGTAAACCCAGAGAAGGAGTTAGCCTCAGCAATTATGCTATGTACCCAAAATCACGTGTAATAAAAACTTAAATCCACAAATTTATTTATTTGAAAATTTCACTTTCTATAATCTTGATGCGAACTATATCAATTATTCTTTATTTCGTATAATAATTTTTTTTTGTCCAAACGGGAGGAAAAGTTATCTCTCAGTGACAATCATTTTGGAAATCATCATATATCATTGCCAACGTATAAAGAAAGGAGAAAGTGGGGCTATGCGTATGTTATGAATCATGTGGCTGGAATTGCAAGTCCAACCAACAGCATGCATATATAAAGCGGCAAAAAGATAGGGTTTCAGAACCAAATACGATGTAACAATCATATCCCTATCCCTATATTATAGAAATTCCCTGATAAACATAAGTTATTGATGTCATATTTTCGAATAATGATTAAGTAAAGATTAAGCATTACGTTTGACAGTTATATAATAGTTATTTACGATACGAGTTGGATACAGATATCATTAAAGCACGAATGTCAAAATTGCCGTAGGCCGAGTTGTTTAATTTAACATGAGTGCTTTAATGATATAGTATCCTACGAGTTACGTACAAAATTTTATCTACAACTGCTTGTTTTCATCCTTTCGAGAAATATTCTGAAATGATCAATTAATTCGTACTCTCAATTAAATATTCAACATGAAGCCATAGATAAAACGTTCAGATTGTCTATGCATGGAGCAAGTCGCGTTGTGCGTTGCTATGGCTACACACATGTAACAATAACAACAGATATAAATGCCGCTTCTTCAAATTTTCATTTTATCTGATTTATATATTAAGTTTCAAAATGAGTTCAAGTGATGAACTTCCTTCTGATATAGAAAACGAAGCGCATAATGTCATAACGGATCTGGTGCCATCTACATCAAAAAAGAAATATGAAGATGCATTTGATCGATATGAAAAATGGTGTAGTGAGAAGAATGTCAAACATATAACAAGCGAAAAGGTTTTGTTGGTTTATTTCAAGGAAATGAGCGAAACACAAAAGCCCACATCACTTTGGTGTTATTATTCAATGTTGAGGACAATAATATCGATAAAAAAGAATGTCGATATCAAGAAATATTTCAATTTAATTGCATTCTTAAAACCAGAATCAGAAGGGTACAAGCCTAGAAAATCCAGGGTATTTATCAAGGAGGAAATAGCAAGATTTTTATTGGAGGCTCCTGACGAGAGATTTCTATGCATGAAGGTAACTTATCGACATTCTTCCGAGAAAAGAATTATGATGCAATAATTATTTCAGGTCATTTTGATTATTGGTCTGGCAGGGGCGTGTCGGCGGGCCGAAATCACAAACTTACTTGTAGAAAATGTAAAAGACGAAGGATCATGTTTTCATATCATCATCCCAACTTGCAAGACAAAGACGAGAAGAGAGTTTTTTGTAACGTCAGGGAACAATGAAGGGTTGAATCACGTGGAAACTATCCGAATATATATCAAATTGAGACCAGAAAATTGCGATCATGAACGATTTTTCATTTTTTATAAAGCAGGAAAATGCACGAAGCAGCCCGTTGGTGTGAATACCATAGGTAGTGTTCCAAGCCTAATCGCACAATTTCTGCAATTGCCTAATTCAAAGGAATATACTGGGCATTGCTTTCGGTGGTCTTCAAGTTCTCTCTTGGCTGATACAGGAGCTGATCTTTTAACAGTGAAACGACACGGTGGATGGAAATCAAATACTGTCGCTGAAGGGTATATTGAAACTTCTGAAGCAAACAAAATACGTACCGCAACGGCAATTCTAGGTCTTAACAAGAAAGTCTTTCTCGAACCAAAGAATATTGCCTCTACTTACTTCTAAGGACATAAGTCCAGCGACATGCACAGCTGATGTTTATACTCAAAATATTTCTAGTGGAGTGTTAGGCCAGTCATCGTTCCCTATTTCGATTTCAAATTGCAAAGATTTTGTTATTAATGTGTATAATAATAATGATAATAAATAATTCCAATAATCGTAACCTGGATAATTTTCGTTTTGCAATTCTGATATACTTTGATAGGATTGTTATTTCTGTGGTTCTCATTACAGTACAAGAGTTGTAATGAATTCATTACAGCACTAGTGTGTTAATGAAGAATGTTATGACATTTAAATGAGTGTCAAATCACAGTCATTATCTGACAGTTGTAGATAAATGCATATAGCGCATTAAGGAATATAATTGCGTTGTAGGGAATTGTATATGCATTTACTGGTACTTACGTTTAACCCATTCGTTATATTGTAGTTTAGCCCCCCACTGTTCTTTCAGAAAGATCAATCACCATCAACCCACAAATAAAGTACCAACAAAAGTACCTTTGCCTGGCGGTATATTCACTGCGGTTAGATACAAAGGGCAGACAAAAACTTGAGTGTTTATCCAACAAACGGTCTCCTCTTCATCCGGGTACTAATACCGAATTTAAATACAGTAGTAGTTGTTTTCGGTAGCGCTGCTTATCTATAGACTTAGCTTAACTTCCAATGAATCTTTTTGTGTTGTCTTCAAGGGACAGACAGATCGATTACGTAGATGCCTTCAAGAGGGATGTCTATGAAAAGGGCTATAATCTTACCTGTGTGGGTGGGCGAGATGAAGGAAGGGCGAATTAGACACTTTCCGAAATTGTTTTGTAATGGGGTGGGACCCTGAAAATATGAATTCCCCTTTCAGTAAACCATTATTCAATCTTTCGAGAATAAACACTTTTCGGCGAATAGATTTAAGAATGAATAACAATGAGATTACAATTTGTCAGAAGGCTAGAAAATTTGTGATCAATGGTTAATTATTATTAGAAAGTAATATACCTACCAGATTGCCTAAACCAAAAATATTTTCGGGATACTTCAACAGGACAATTAGATATGGATGCCTGATTTTATAACAATATGGATTTTACCTAATATATTTGGGACTACTTCAGATATTCCTTTTAATTTTTTCTTACATATCAAGAGACTTCAGAATAATCTTTCTTGACGTTCTTGTTCTCCTGAACAGAGCACCTATCAATTGGACCAAATGCTTGTAATTTTCGAAGTCTTGGCCTATAATAATATCGAACTTTTAGTTTTGACTCACTGATGAAGAATCTGAGGTCAGATGTCATTCCGTCCGTCCGACCATTAGCACGATTAATCTCAAACGAAATGAGTTAAACAGAAATTTGCTGGGTAAGATAGAAGTTTAGTAGTTATTGGCAAAATCCGCCTAGTGGTTTCGGAGTTATAGCCATCTGAAATATTGTTTTACCAATAACTAGAAAAATAATGATTGGATCGAATTAAATCTCTGTAGTTAGTTGCAAATTACCGGCAAAAGGACAAAATTTCTTAAGGATTATGTAACTAAAAAATAAAAAAAAACTGCATATCAGAAACTCTCCCTTAGATATTGTTGAAATTTCGCGAAAGGATTCAAAATATAACGTTGCAGCTACGTTCTATAGATTTAAACTCGATCAGATTTATACAGGGGGATTTCTGACCAATGACCTACTGGCAGGGGGTAATAGAGGATTATATGAGGAGTCAGAAATGGGCACTCAAACATCTCTTATGCCTATTAGTTTCTGAGATACAGGGTGTTTCCTGGAAATCATAGAATTTTAAAACTCCTATAAGTTCAAATCTGTTGAATCGATTTTAATAGTATTTTGCACACTCGTTTTTGAGATACTTAAAGAATCCGAAAGCGAAAATGAAGCAATATTATTTTACGTCCTGGTACCAAAACATCACTCTGTAAATGAAAAAAAAAATAGACTCGAATGGCACCAATTTTTTCATCTGATAAACAATAAATATTGATGAGAGAGAGAGAGAGAGAGAAATCAACTTTATTGATGTTTTTATTAAAACTCAAAATAATCCCTATAATTCTCGAAACAATCGAATTATTGGAATGAAAACTATATTTATCAATAAGGTGCTAAGAACAATGTAAAAGATTTTTTTTTTCGAGATGACGAAAACGTTTTGGAAAATTAATTACTCGATTTTTAAAAAAAAAAAATCTACGAATAATTTTAATCAAACAATTTGTATATGAATTGAATTTCTAACAAAAACAAATTGTAATTACTAATAAATTTCATAGAAGCTGCTCGAAATGATCTGACGGCTACGTATTTTTCTGCCCTCTTCGATAGATTTAAAACTGATTTCCGTAAGATTTGGTGGTTATTCCGAATATCGGTATCATCCAACCTCCATCAATTATGTGAATTAATTAAGCTCTGGTATTGATAGTTCTCTACTTAAATCAATAAACGTAATGTACCGTCCTATCACTATAAATTCCTATTTTTGGCGCTCTAGTTCCTCGGAACTGAGTGCTTATCAATTTGCCCAAATGTCTGTAATTTTCGAATATTTCGATGAAAATGGTCTTAAACGATTTGGTTCGACTCACTGATCAAGAATCCGTGGTCGCAATTCATTATGTCCGGCCGGTCCGGCAGGCCGGCCGGCCGTAGGCACGATAACTCTCGAACGGAATGAGCTAGACAGTTGAAATTTTCAGAGTAGGTTTGGGGGATAAATATCTCGGCTAAGTTCGTTACTGGTCAAAATCGGACAGATGGTTTCGGAGTAACAAAAAAAAAAATTTTTTTTACTGAACAAATTCCAAAGTAAATTATTTCAATAAGCAGTTTTACGATAAGAATCCAATGATATCATTTTTAACTCTAACAAGCTAATACTTTCGGAGATATGATTTTTCCAAATTTCAATGATAAATCGTATTTCACAGAGTGCTATAATTATGCTATGTACGAATTGTCATAATGTCGACTCATTTTCCTGAGATATGTCATTATCTAATCAATCGAAGAATTGTGAGCGAAGTGAGAAACATCTCAGTTGTCTGCTCCGAAATTAGTTTTTCTCAGAAAAGTCTTACATTTCGGAACGGAACATGAAGTAAGAGATCTGAGAGTAGTGAGACTGCTTTCCATCCATAGACATAGAATGCAAATAGAATGTAAATATTGAAAGCATAATTCTGCAGTTCGAGAGAGGAGGAAATTTGGTGAACGTAGATCAGGAAATTTTTTATCGATTACAAGGTAATTTTTCAGTATTACTCTTCTTTGATACATGTTTTAAGAAAAATCTACTATTTGTAGGTACTTTAAACCTGTTTTGGGCAATTGTCATACGAAACTTGTTGTCGCTCTAGTTCCTCGGAACTGAGTGCTTATCAATTTGCCCAAATGTCTTTAATTTTCGAATTTTTCGATGAAAATGGTCTTAAACGATCTGGTTCGACTCACTGATCAAGAATCCGAGGTCGAAATCGATTCTGTCCGGCCGGCCGGCCGTAGGCACGATAACTGTCGAACGAAAGGAGTTAGCGGATTGAAATTTGCAAGGTGGGTTTGGAGCGTAAATATCTCGGACGAGCTCGTTAATGGGAGAAATCCATCAAGCGGTTTCGGAGTTATGGCCGATTTTAGTAAAAATATTTTTTATGAATATTTCCGAAACCGATCACTCGATCTATCTAAAATTTAGCATCAAATCGTAGAATCATGACCTTTATACGCATGTGAAGTTTTGTATTGACCAGATTACCGCAAAGTGTAAAAAAAAATTGAAAATTTAAAAAAAGTTTTTCTACAATAACTCTCGAACGGAATGAGCTAGGTAGTTGAAATTTTCAGAGTAGATTGGGGAGATGAATATCTCGGTTAAGTTCGTTATTGGGCATAATTGGCCAGATTTAATTCGATTTCTTCCATGGTGCAGTTCTCATTCTCAGATTGCTCATTTAATCTTGATAAATTACCTATTATTTGAATTGAATTTCCTTTATGATGCAGTTCTATCATAAGAATACATTGATATAATTCCCAACTCTGAGAAACCAATACTTTCGGAGAGATAATTTGTCTGTTTGAACTAGAGCGCCAGAAAGCTCCTGTCCACAGGGCTTGAACCCATTTTTTTTTATCAAAAACGATTTATGTACTCCTATGTATCTTGAAACATTCGAGTGGCTACAGGATATCATTCTTCAGCTACCAATTGATCTGAAACTGGTAGTACTTGAGAAGCAGTCTGCTCTGCTGTTTTCATAGATCGAAGATACCGGTCGAGCAACACATTTGTACTTCTTCACTCAGTGCATTGTCACATTCAGCAAAAAAAAACAACCAAAAGCGAAAAGAATAAAGAATTGAACGAAATCCCGTATAACATATACAACGGATGAAATGTTATTAGTAAGAATGATCTGAAGAAACTACCAGATAAGCCTATATGATGAAGTCAAGTCAAGTTTGGTAGAAAAACATCTTCGTGAAATTGCTATTTTTCTATCACTGAGAATAGACATATGATCTTGTATTCTCTCCACGAATGAACCCGTCATCATTCCACAGCTCCCGATATTCCCGAACAAATTGAAAATCACAACATATTTATCAAATCAATGAAATATCGGTCTAATAAAAAAAAACCAACGTTGCAACCGCATCAATTCTCTCATCTCTGCTGCCGTGATCAGTTTAAAGTGTTCGCCGCCGCTACACGGGGGTCGGGGGTGGAGATGGGTAGAAGGGGTGGAAATCGCGGGTGCCTCTCACCGAATTCTCCACGCTCAATAATGTGCAAACCAAAGCGGAGGTGGGGATCCTACCGTTGTTCTGGTTGCAAGGCTCGTTTAGCCCCATTCTGCGGCCCCGTCTCCCAGGGGGTTGTTTTCGGGGGGTTCTAACATCTGTATCTCATCTTTCTACAACATAAACAAGGAGCGGGGTATAAATTACTGAGGGACGTGTTGACGTGATTGGCTGTTTGGACAATTGATGTGTATTGCAGCATAAAGGTTTCTGGATTATTTATTCAGTTCTTTAATCGTTTATAAAGGGTAAAGTTTCATTACATTAATAAATTAATTATTTTCATGTCAGACCAGTTTATTATTCTGATTTTAATGCTTTGTTACCGATGTTATTATTGATGACGTTATACTCTTGGGCATAATGTGAACAGATAATCAATTTTTATATCTATTTAATAAGATTTATCAACCAAATGATAAAAACATTATAAACACTTTCAACATTTTTTATTCGGATTAATATCAAATTGGCAATTGGCATAAATTCATATTTTATTGTCTGGTTATTATAACTTTTCGAAGAAATACTCTCCTCTATATATCCTTCATTAACAGAGGTACTCTTCCAACCACCATGACGTTCCAGCGTAATCATACTGGCCCCAGCTTCTGCCAGAAGAGTTGCTGGTATTTGGCGCAGACAGTGACCTGTATATTTCAGGATCGCACAATCCAAGATATTTCGCAATGATATATGGGATTTTGCCAAATGTGTTATCCTTATTGCTTCAAATATTCGATCAACTTATTGTAATTACCGATGTTCATATTATTATTGATCATTGCATATTTGTACCATAAAGAACTTGGAGAAAATATTTCAGATAAATCGCCAAGAATCCGAGCAGCATAATTTCATTAACACATTCCACACAGTTTTCTGCTACCCACTTCACTACATTTTGGTACTCTTTGTCATAGGAGTTTCGTGACCTTTTTGGCAATAAGTGTCCGACTGTTTTTCCATAGCATGGATGATGATTACACGGACACTCCTAGGTCTTCCCCAAGGAGATCCTTCGGAAGCACAAAAGAGCTTGTGCGGCTAAGGAGAGTCAGTTGTCTTCTTTGTCGACTATGTTACTGTATCCTTACGTCAGCTTAGACACAGCACTGTTAATTTTTGACCCGATAGTGAATGGTGTCTATTACCCTCTGACTAGATCTCTGGCTCGCTCTATCCACTGAGTTTGAAGCACAGAAGCACTCATCATTCAATTCAAATTAGCTCACGTGAACAAGCTTTCCAAAGAGTACCGTCAGTGCTTTTTTATATTTTTTCTGAGTATTAATACAGTCTGGTTATTAGTTCTACCGTAGGTCGAAAAAAAAAGGATTGCGGTTAGGGGATCCGTTAAGAACGCAATTGCTTACGCCTATTCTTCAAATCCGAATGTAGTTTAATATGGATCTTCCAAATATAGTTATTTATTAATTGGCCCTAAGGCCACGGTACAGACATTTTAACTAGGAAACAACGCTATTTCCTCGAAACTGACGTTGTGCTCAGTGCAATCTACTCGTAGCTGAAAGCCCTCTCAAAATCACACATCAAACAAAACTCTGATTCTTCAACACCAGCGGTTCAGGAGATATCGCAGCTTCAATCCACGTCAAAACCTGCAGCAGTTAAATCACTTCTCGTATGCTCATGCGCATAACGAAATTGCCCGAAAGAGGTAACAAGAATTTCAAAAATTGGCCCAAAGACTCCACCCTCGGACACTACGCTATTTCCTCGAAACTGGTTTGCACACTCACATAATTGACATGAGGTGGTAATATGGCCCTTGAGTTTCTCCCCAGTCTCTCAACTTTCAGACAAATTTTTAAATATTCTACACATTCCAAATTTCAAAATTCTACACATCGTTCTCCCAATTATTCAATTGCCACCGTATATACACTTCAATATTTAAATAAGTTGCCTTGTACATATGCTAGCGATCGCAATAATCAGATAAAACTCGTGTAGGAACCTACTCCGAATGTATACCAGATCTGATTTTCCACGTAGGAAAACAACTGAAAAATATTTACCCAGTTTGCAAGTTCTAAATTATTAAACATTTTTGAGGCACCTAGTGGACTGTTCTCAGTGAAATTTTACTCACCAACATTGCCAACATTGAACTCAATCTGATATTTGGTTTCAAGCAAAATATTCCGGGAATAGTAGAACATTTTTCATATTTTTTCTAGTCATAGTATCATCACGAAATTTTGCAAAAGTGTTTGCGTCGGTATTTTGCATCTAACTACCGAGTTTAAATTCAATCAGATCAGTATTTTTCGAGTTATTGTGATCACAAAATTTTCAAATTTGTGAATTCATTAATACAAAACTTGGAATGCATATAAAGGTCATGATTTTACAATTTTATGCTGAATTTTAGATAGATAGAGTGATCGGTTTTGGAAATATTAATAAAAAAATGATATAACTCCGGAACCGCTTGGTGGATAATGAACTTAACCGAGATATTTACGCTCTAAAACTACCCTGCAAATTTCAACTCTCTAACTCATTTCGTTCGAGAGTTATCGTGCTAAAGGCCGGACCGAATTGGATTTTACACCGGATTATTCATCAGTGAGTGAACTCAATCGTTTCAAACCATCTTCGGAAAAAAAATTCCAAAAATACAGACATCCGGGCAAAATGATAGCACGCTGTTCCTTACGGAACAAGCGCGCAAAAAGGAATTGGGGGTCTCTCCCTATATAGTTTTGAGATCTAGTCCTGAGTAAGATACCTCGAACCAGAATAATCTGTTGATAAGTACTCTGACATCACAAAATCACGCCAAATGTGGGACCATCTGAAATGACAATATTTACTAGAAAACATAGATGATTTCGTTCTTGTTAGTTATAATATGAAATATTAAAATAATTAGAAAATAAAAACATGAATATAACCCTTTTTTCTTTGTTTCAGGTG
Organism: Halyzia sedecimguttata; assembly: GCA_937662695.2. NCBI lineage: Eukaryota > Metazoa > Arthropoda > Insecta > Coleoptera > Coccinellidae > Halyzia > Halyzia sedecimguttata. The sequence continues at coordinate 48,970,786 of OW569415.2, forward strand.
TGATATCGGCAGGTGTATCGGTACCTGTGCAAATTCCTAGTCAAACAGCCGACATAACCTCAAACCTAACGTCGAACTATTGGCCGAGGATCCAGTGATCGCAGCTATTCGGGTTCCCTCCGCCGAGCTTGCTCGTCCCGCAGGAGAACCCGGTTTTGCAGCACTCCCCCATGTCTCCCCTCGCCGTAGTCGAAACTACGACGAACCACGAGTCTTAAGGAGGCCCGGGTCAAGACCAACATCAAAAAGGCAATATCGGTGAGGAGAAACGGCATATTCGAGAAATGTAGAAATTCGGGGGTGAGGCAGGATGTAGATTAGGGTCCCTGTTCTGCAAATGTCTATTTGCAGTGTGTGAGGCGTTTGATGTCCGATACGACATAATGTGTATATACCCTCATCTGTTAGTTCGATTAAGGAGTATATCAACTTTTTTTCAGAAAATTTTAATAACTAGAAAACTTCGTTCTGACGAAATCATTTGAAAATGGCCGATTTATCTGACGAAAAAAACGTGATATAGGACATTTGACCGCGAAGTAGATACTTCGTAGTGGAACTATAGATTTCTAGAAAACATGAAAATTAGCAGAGATCAACTCAGCCTGTAACCGGACGCTAAACGGTACAACACATGCGTCAAAAACAAAAATGTACAATAAAATAGATAGATACGCTCAAACGGTATTGCGCAGGACACTTTGAGATTCGAATTGTAATTATAATTGTTTTTAATTAAGCGTAGTTAACGTCGCTTGAACTTGAATTCTTCCTTATATTTTTTTCAAAGGCGGAAGAAAATTTCGCATATCTAGACAACGGCTTGGTCAGCCACCTTGTTATAGGAACTTTTTTTTGTGGTCTGGTTATGTTGGTATGCATAAATTTCCAACGTCTTCCAACTGCTGAATTACCAAAGTGTGGAGCTATATCAGCACATGATAGACACAAAATAATATATACAGGGTGATTCCAAATTAGACGTGAACCTTGGAGGAGGTGCTAGTATGACTCATTTGCCTTCGTTTGTGCCATAATTATTGATAACCGAAAATCAACAGGTTCTGAGATATTTGAGTTCTAGAGATTTTTAAAAGATTTAGTTAATTTTTCGTAATTTTTTTTTACGTTGACCAAATCTGATTATAATTTTATTATTTTTATCAGAAATTGATATGATATGTATTGAAGAAACAAAACTCTGCTGCATTAAATGTTGAAAAAGAATTAGTATGATTTGAAAGGTGATATTTGAAGAGAAATAGATTTTTCTTTTCTTCATATATCACCTTTCAAACCATACTAATTATTTTTCAACATGTAATGCAGCATAGTTTTGTTTTTTTCATACATAGCATATCCTCTTCTGATGAAAATAACCCAAAATTAAAGTCAAATTTGGTCAACGTAGAAAAAATGGAGAAAAATGGTGAGAAATATTTAAAAAATCACCAGAACTCAAATAACTCGGAAACTGTTGATTTTCGGTTATCAATAAATAAGGTTCAAACGACAGCAAATGAGTCATACTATCACCCCCTCCAAAATTCACGTTTAATCTGTAATCGCACTGTACATATAAAAAATATTCGAAACACATGAAAACACAGTAAAGAAAACCTTTACAATAATAATAATATAGATTAAGATTTGAACTGGAATAAAGAAAATTAAAAAAGAATCAGAATATAATATTTCATAATCCATAAAAAAGGAAATTGTAAAATGTCCTCAACTCAAGACCATAACGAAGTATACGACTAAGAAAATAGTATGGAAATGGGAGGTAATAATTAACAGGGAACGAAAGGGAAAATATTGTTATAACGGGCAAGTAATAAAAGATTGCCAGAACAAAATTACCTAGTAAAACTTCAATCCCGATGACATTATGGTGGTAAAAACACATCATGCATGGGAGGTTATTTGAGTTTTATATCTGGCTTAGATAGTAAGATTTTGGTAACAGACGCAATTTACAGTGGTTTTCACAAAATATCGATTGCGCATCACGTAGGTACAAGATAGGTTGTCAAAATCAAATCGATTCTTTGTTGAAAAATCGAATTTGATCTAAAATTAAGCATTGATGGACCAACCAGAGTTTCTTGAAATCCACTTTGAATTTGAAAAACAGGTCATCACGAAAAAAACGCTGTATTGATCAGCCACATACAGGGTGTTCCAAAATGAGGTGACCTCGATGCTAGGATAGGTAGAGCACTGAAAAATATGAAGGTTTTGCTTCTTAAAAAAGATCGTATTCAAGATACAGGGTGTTGTCGATAAAAATGTTATACCTACACATTTTTGCCCATTATGTCGAAACTAATGGCAACATTGTAATGAAAATTTTTACGAATTTGTTTTGGAAGATGACATCCCATAAATTTGTATTTATAATCGATTCTCCGACGGTTTGTCGCACGGTTTGTACCGATTAGTTTCAAACATAACTTTTTTGAAGTTAAACTTTCTTATCCAAATATTAGGTGAACTTAAATATCATTCAATTTTACACCAAAATGGGACTCTTGGTAAAACTCGATACTGGGTACAAGATTTTGATGATGCATTTTAAACTACGCTAATCCCACTCATTACTTATCCTAGCAAGGGGACCATATTATTTTGAAACGCCCTGTACATTTGCGGAGAAAATCTGTCCAAGCCTGCGCGGGTGCAGGGCTCAGAAACGGTTTTGGGAAACTTGGCTGTAGCGGCTACAGCGATATACGTGCTGTTCGAATTGATCAATGAGATTGACATATTTCCAGTCCAGAAGCTCAAAACTTCGTCATTAGATGTAATATTTCAATAGAGAATAGAGCATGAGGCTTCAAATATTTTCACTGACAAAACATGGTAACCGAAAAGGCATATTACCTTGGTTAATATCTCATAAATGGTTCTTATTGAACTTTATTCACTGACTGACTGATAGCTTTCGTAGATAAAGGCCTCCCTCCTGCTGGGAGGCTCATCTTTAATATTCCTCCTGAAAACGCCCCTGAAAACCAAAAAAGTCACACAGACAAATAAGCTGAGCGAACAAATTAGAACTAAAGTAGTTCCAAGTTCGAAGTATTGCCTCGTATAATAATTCAACTTGTACATTAGATTTGGACGTACCGCACTGCGCCACCAATCAGATCTTTTGATTTTCCATGGTACAACCAATTTTTTTTATCTTTGAACACCCAGTAAAAGGAACACCTGGGGGAACAAGTTTTATTTATCAATATCCTGAAAAATTCCAGTGATATACAAATTATCAACTTCGCTACATTCGAAGCATATTTGCTTGAAATCTATGGTTCCATTCGAAAAATTCGCTTTTCTTCATAAATCTTCAATTCATAAGCTATAAGGCATTTTAACATTCCTTTTTCGAACAAAGATTAGGGTATGAATGCTCTCTACTGCATCTTAGACAAAGTCAATATTGTCAAACGAAAGCTGCATAAAATGTTGTACATCGAATTACATTTACTTAATTTTCGAGAAGTTGAGATTTTAGACCGGCTCGCAGGGTAAATTTATTGTAAATATTGTATATAACAAACGAGATTCTGAGGTCAGATTGAATTTTAGCCAACACTCAGTAGAAGAACCTTTTTAATAGTGTATATTTTTCGGACTTGCTGTAACTAGTATTAAGAATATTTATTCTATAGATTACTTTCAACTCTGGGATTCATATAAGATGTAATATATTTAATGTTTTGAATCTAGATGCGAAATGCTAAATGTAACAGGAGAATCTTTTGGCGAGATAACGTTATGGGACCGCTTCACAGTCTCCGAAATGGTGGCAATATTTTTTAAAGCACCAGTTCAGCTGCTGCTTATCCATTGATGCATTGCGTGCCGAAATATGTTTGACTGTAAAACGGTCCTGACAGTTGCTCTTCATTTTAAGGCTGATTATAAACCAAAGATTTCAAATTCATAAACGAAAATTGTGTCCGGTGTTATATCCGCATTATTTTTTTCTCCATACCAATTATATACACAATAGATATATTCATGAATTACAAACGCACTTACATGTTACATTCTCTTCGGATCACATGTATTATAGTATTCCAATAAGCGATTTATCTGAAATATAGCAATAAATGATCGTACAACTAACTGTACATGTTCAATGTTAATTGGAAATTTTTTAAGTTAGGCACCTTGGTTCCTGTAAATTTCAATGCTTCGATTGGACTTTTTTATGATGTAGTTATACATAGCTGCTCGAGCACAGTGTGCCAAGAAATTTTGGATGTCTTCAAACACGTATTTCAGAATTACGAATCGATAAAACAGCAAAATGTTATGCAATATTAATCAAGAATGTTAGTTTTTTGTACAGATTTATTGTTAAATGACTCAATTTCTTGGCATACTTTTTTGTGTTGTGTAAGATGTAAAGTAAATCATTGTTGCTGTGATTCATTATTAGTATGTATGTATTAGTTACATGAATTTTGAATCATGTAGATTAGCTATCTGTGTAGATGTATATTACCAGTATATTGTGAAATAAAATAAATAACATATACCATGTCATTTTATTTCCACGAAACCATTATTTCTTGAACACAGTGGAGGTCAATGATGACCTCAATATAAGTTTTATTCCTTAACCACGCAGATTTGTTTAAAATACCCGAAAATTCCATCTTTTTCTTCCTGCAAAAATGTTTTCACATCTCCTATATTACAAGTGTTTGTTCATAATATATGAGTACCTACATGAGTAGCAGTTCTTGTATATATCGAATTGGGAGGCTATACATGAATAATTAAAAGATAATAATTTGAACAGTCGTTATCCTTCAATAGTTAGGAACGAAAACATATCCTGAAGAATCCTCACTCGAAGATATTTCAACAGTTAATAAAACGCTTCTTGATGTTCCACTCTTATTCTCATTTTGAATTATTGACAATGGTAGTAGATTAAATTGGCACTTTGAAGCGTTACTGACAGATCACTGAATGCAGGTTGTGTAGAATTTCAGCGATGCACCTACGACACTTGCTGTCACTACGGTATATTCCAGATACATCTTATTTTTGTCCTTTATATGTACATGCAACATATAATCGAATTTTGGAGATAAAGTAGGTACGTTTCCGAGATATTGAGGGCATATTATCATCTAAAAATTATAATATCCTATAATCCTCATAATTCTACGATAGCAGAGGTTATTTAATTGGTCATTTTGCATTCAACCACACTTTGTTTTCTAGAACAGGAGATATTTCATAACATGAGTTGGCAACGAATTTTGAATAGTACCAGAAATAAACATGACATGTCTCTTATCGGTAGATAGGATGACATGTATGCACACAGATCATGAAATTCATAGATACAAAAACGTTAAGTTACAGCGTTCTGTGAAATCATAGAATTACGATTTGTTATTGAAATTTTGAAGAATCATATCTCCGAAAGTATTAGCTTGTTAGAGATGGGAATCTTGTCAAACTACTGGCGAGTAATTATTCAAAGTTTGACAAATCATATCTCCGAAATTATTGGTTTTTCAGAGTTGGGATTGATATCAATGGATTCTTGTGATAAAACTACATCATATAAAATTTAATTCAAAACGTAGGTCTATGTTGGATTTCCATTGATCAGCAAATTATAATTAGAGGTTTCTATTAAATAATAAAATTACGATTAATTATTTTGAATTTTGGAAAATCATATCTCCAATTGTATTAGTTTGTTAGATTTGACAATTATATCAATGGATTCTTTAACCGAGATATTCGTCTCCCAAACCTACTCTGAAAATTTCAATTGTCTAGCAGCTCATTCACTTCGAGAGTTATCGTGTTAACGGCCGGACGGACAGATTCGATTTTGACCACGGATTCTATATCAATAAGTCGAACCAAAACGTTTTAGACCATTTTAAGCCAAAAATTCGGAAATTACAGACATTAGGGCAAATTGAAAAAAACTATGTTCCTAGGAAAGACCTAGAGCTCCAAAAATTATGTTAACTAATTTTCAACGATCATGTGTAGTTCTTGAAATATTGAGAAAATACAATTTCAAACGAATATAATATGTATCTCTGAAATCATCGAGCCGATTCTGCAAGATTTAAAGTTACATAATCATTAAAGGACACTTTGAGGGGGTGTATTTACCATTAAATTGTTTTTTTTCTGGGTTTTCCCTAAAACTCTGGAAAATATTTATAAAATAAAAAATTTTATTGTTTTGCAGAAGTAATTTCATAACAATTTTTTTCTACAAACGTCAAAAAATGACAAGGTTCGCGCATTGAAAACAATATGCGAAGTGACCCTTTTTTTCATTTTCCTTCGTTACCATGACACCGTGCGCGAAGTAGTGTGCGAAGTACTTACTTCGCACACTGCATGTAAACTATATGGAGTTTTTATATTTTAACCTTTTTGTTCCTCAATCAAACAAACAAATGCCATTTTATTTTCATAGTTACAGTATTTACTTGATTTGGAAAAACATTTTAAGCCAGTTCAATACTATTTTTCATATTAAGCTATGCATGTTACTTATTTTAGAACAATATTTTTGGCGTTTGTAGAAAAAATTTTGTTTGCATCTCATGCGCGAAATACTTTGGTGATCTCGACTATTTTTTTAACTCGGCTGCGCCTCGTTAAAAAAATCAGTTCTCGATCACCAAAGTAGCATTTCGCGCACTAGATACAAAATAGTTATTTTTGTATCTAGATACAAAATAGTTATTTTTGTATCTAGTGCGCGAAATGCTACTTTGGTGATCGAGAACTGATTTTTTTAACGAGGCGCAGCCGAGTTAAAAAAATAGTCGAGATCACCAAAGTATTTCGCGCATGAGATGCAAACAAAATTTTTTCTACAAACGCCAAAAATATTGTTCTAAAATATGTAACATGCATAGCTTAATATGAAAAATAGTATTGAACTGGCTTAAAATGTTTTTCCAAACCAAGTAAATACTGTAACTATGAAAATAAAATGGCATTTGTTTGTTTGATTGAGGAACATAAACGTTAAAATATAAAAACTCCATATAGTTTACATGCAGTGTGCGAAGTAAGTACTTCGCACACTACTTCGCGCACGGTGTCATGGTAACGAAGGAAAATGAAAAAAAGGGTCACTTCGCATATTGTTTTCAATGCGCGAACCTTGTCATTTTTTGACGTTTGTAGAAAATAGTTATTTTTGTATCTAGTGCGCGAAATGCTACTTTGGTGATCGAGAACTGATTTTTTTAACGAGGCGCAGCCGAGTTAAAAAAATAGTCGAGATCACCAAAGTATTTCGCGCATGAGATGCAAACAAAATTTTTTCTACAAACGCCAAAAATATTGTTCTAAAATAAGTAACATGCATAGCTTAATATGAAAAATAGTATTGAACTGGCTTAAAATGTTTTTCCAAATCAAGTAAATACTGTAACTATGAAAATAAAATGGCATTTGTTTGTTTGATTGAGGAACATAAAGGTTAAAATATAAAAACTCCATATAGTTTACATGCAGTGTGCGAAGTAAGTACTTCGCACACTACTTCGCGCACGGTGTCATGGTAACGAAGGAAAATGAAAAAAAGGGTCACTTCGCATATTGTTTTCAATGCGCGAACCTTGTCATTTTTTGACGTTTGTAGAAAAATAACTATTTTTTATTTTATACATGAATTTGGACATAATGATACCACACTGGTACGAGAAAGAAAACCCAGAAAGAAACCTTTTAGTAATGAGTATACCTCCCACCAAGGGCGTAGCCAGGGGGGAGGTTTTGGGGGTTCAAACCCCCCCCCCCCCCGAAATGTTATTTTTCTCTTAAAAAAATTGTTTTTGCTGCAGAAAGTGACCCTAACCCCCCCGAAATTAATTCCTATTTCAAAACCCCCCCCAAAATTAATTCCTGGCTACGCCCTTGCCTCCCACAGAGTATCCTTTAATGATTACGAGAAGGCAAAATTGACATTCTATAATTTTTCAGCCATCAAAGAGATAAACCGTCAAACGTAACTACAAGTGGGACTAAAATAAAGAAGGATAGGTACACGCCTCATACGAATTAAGTCGATCGACCTGAAATACGGTACTCGATTGTAAAATGGTGGCTCGGAGTTGTATGAGGAATTTCAGTTGATGCTGACTGATAGTTTCTGAAATATAATTTTTTTTTATTTTGAGTTATAGAGGAAATAACAACAATATTTCGGATGGGTATAACTCCAAAACCTTGGTCAATTATGCCCAATAACGAACTCAAATGTCGCATGCGGAAGCGTAACTTACCCTGAAAATTGCAGATGGCTATTTCTTTCCGTTCTCAAGTTATCGTGAGATAAATAATATTTTATATTAATTTTTTTTTAAATTTTCTAGTTATACGATCCTCACAAAATTCCACAGACGTCTTTATGTTGGTATTCTTACAACTAGCTACAAAGTTTCAATTCGATCGGATCTGTATTGGTTGAAACAAAATTAGTATTCGGAAACCGCTGGGCTGATTATGCCAATTAACGAACATGCCCGTCGCATTCAACTTAAAAAATAGGTCAGATTGTGAGAAAACGAAAGAAACGGCTGTCGTGTTGTAGAGTAGAGAAATACAAGATGGATCATAGTTGATAGCATCGGCAATTCACCAACCACCTTAAGCAAAATACTTATTTCGCATTCGCTACGTAAAATTAGCATTTCATCAAAAATCAATAACAATTCAGAGTAGAAACATAAATTTCAGTAAATAGAAAAATACATAGCAACCTAATTTTTATTCAGTTAATATAATACATGATTGATCACATAAACAGAAACACTAAAAAACAAATATAGCACCGACAAAAGTACCTATCAGTTAAATTAAAGCCATCGCAGTCAGGATTCTTTCTAATGAACATGTGCGTTCAGAAATGACCCAATAAGGGAGACCTTTCATCGTTAACACGATGAGAGTTGTGCGGTGGAAATGGAGGTTTTCCACGTTGATTTTTAATCTGTTTGTTCACACCATGAAGGAGAATCAGGACACCACAAATGGCGATGAAATAGTCTGAAAAAAATGAGAAAATTATCAAATACTTTCAGTTCTGTACGCAAATGATCTTTGGGACGTATGTATAGGGTGATTTTTTAAGAGCTTGAGAACTTCAAAAATAATATACGTATACAGGGTGGTCCGCGAGTAACTGTACAACGTTTAATGGTGAATAGCTGGTACCTTGGGGAGCCAGAAAACAACAATCAAATATGGGCTAAGTCTTTTTGTTTCTGAGATACAGGGTGATTTATTGATTTTGGCAAAACATTCAGATAGCTATAACTCCTGAACCGTTCTACGTATTCGCTTCAAATTTGGCACGTGTTGTCATCTCAGGCCATCAAATTGTTCATATACGCCGCACCGAAATTGTACAGACCAGGACTAGGAAATTTTGATTTTTACTTCCAGGTCAAATAAAACACCCTGTACATGGAATGCCAAATTTTCGGATTCACCATCGGATTCTGCATAGATTTTCCTGCCAAATTCCGTTTTCCGCGTGAACGGCACACCTCCCGTTCATTTTTTTTTCTCGAAAATAAGATCGCACCTCCGAATATTAAGTGGTGTTACGGACCTGCATTTTGCAATAGGAAGCTCATGACATTAAATTCGGTTATAAAAACATTTTTTATATTGAGTATCGAACTGAACATAAATAATAAAACAAAAATTAAAGAAAAAAAAAGAAATTCAAAACACATTTGAATAACTTTCGAAGCAAAACTTTGATTAAAGTTGATTTTCAAAGATTCCCCCGTTTTCATCAATACATTTTCTTGCTCTAAGTCTAAGTTGATTGACAGCTAACCAAATTCAATGTCATGAGCTTCCTATTGCAATAGAATTAAGTTGTAGCGAGATACGGAACCAGCCTAATACTATTAGAAAAGCTGTCAATCAACTTAGACTTAGAGCAAGAAAATGTATTGATGAAAACGGGGGAATCTTTGAAAATCAACTTTAATCAAAGTTTTGCTTCGAAAGTTATTCAAATGTGTTTTGAATTTCTTTTTTTTTTCTTTAATTTTTGTTTTATTATTTATGTTCAGTTCGATTCTCAATATAAAAAATGTTTTTATAACCGAATTTAATGTCATGAGCTTCCTATTGCAAAATGCAGGTCCGTAACACCACTTAATATTCGGAGGTGTGATCTTATTTTCGAGAAAAAAAATGAACGGGAGGTGTGCCGTTCACGCGGAAAACGGAATTTGGCAGGAAAATCTATGCAGAATCCGATGGTGAATCCGAAAATTTGGCATTCCATGTACAGGGTGTTTTATTTGACCTGGAAGTAAAAATCAAAATTTCCTAGTCCTGGTCTGTACAATTTCGGTGCGGTGTATATGAACAATTTGATGGCCTGAGATGACAACACGTGCCAAATTTGAAGCGAATACGTAGAACGGTTCAGGAGTTATAGCTATCTGAATGTTTTGCCAAAATCAATAAATCACCCTGTATCTCAGAAACGAAAAGACTTAGACCATATTTGATTGTTGTTTTCTGGCTCCCCAAGGTACCAGCTATTCACCATTAAACGTTGTACAGTTACTCGCGGACCACCCTGTATATATATTTTCGGTTTGAAACGACAGAAATATTGTTGGAATTAATTTTTGCGCGTATGTTCTGGGGAACATCGCGTTATAGTTTTGCCCAAATGTCTGTAACTTTCGAATTTTTTGAAAAAAATGGTCTCAAACGATTAAGTTCGACTCCCCAATGAAGAATTCGAGGTCAAATTTGATTCTGTCCGGCCGGGCGTCCGGCCGTTGCCACGATAACTTGAGAACGAAAAGAGCTAGCGACTTGAAATTTTCAGGGTAGATGGCGCATCCCAATACGACGGACAAGTTCGTTAATGGGCATAATCGGCCCAGCGGTTTCCGAGTAATAATTTTGTTTTAAACCAATATAAATCCGATCGAATTGAAACTTGGTGAGTAGTTGTAGAATATGAACCTAAGCACGTTTGTGAAATTTTGTGCGAATCATATGGCTAGAAAATTTCAAAAAAATTATTAAAAAATATTTTTGTTGTCACGATAACTTGAGAACGGAATGAGATAGCGGCTTGAAATTTTCTGGTTAGGATGAGCACCAGAACGCGACATTTCAGTTTGTTTATGAGCATAATCGGCCAAACGGTTTTAGAGTTATAGCCATCTGAAATTTTCTGAAATTTCGTGGTTTTTGTTCCTCATCAACTCGAAAAGTACTGAACCGATTGAATTCAAACATGGTTATTAGTTGTAGAATGCCAACGCGGAAATGTTTGCAAAATTTGGTGAGGATAGCATTTGTAGAAAATTTTTAATAAATCATTGAAAATAAAAAAAAAAAATTATATATATCAGTAACTAATCGTTAGAAATTGATGAAATTTTGCAAGAGCCTTCATAACCTAACTCTACCGCTAAGTTTCAAGTTTTAATACGATCGGTTTAATATTGTTGGAGATTGGAGCATTCTTGTGTGAATTCAGTAGATGGGTGACCGTTGCCTCGATAACTTTCGAACGAAAGGAGATAGGGACATGCAATTTTCAGGGTAGGTTGCGTATCCGAAAGGGAGAGTTGAGTTCGTTTTTGGGCATAATCGGTCTAACGGTTTCCGAGTTATACCCACCTGGAATATTATTTTCTTGATAACTGAAAAAATAAATATTCGATCGAAATGAAGCTTGGTAACTAGTAGTAGAAAATCAACATAAAGACGTGTTCAAAATTTTGTAAGAACCGTACCACTAGAATATTCGAAAAAAATGACGAAAAAAAAAATTTTAATAACCGTACCCCTAGAAAATTTCAAAAAAAATCACGAAAAAAAAAAATTGGTTCAAGCACTGACGTGAAGTCAGAAGCTTTTGCGCGTATGTTCTATTGTCCATTCTTCTGTATTGGACCCCCTTAATCGAATTTACCATGGTAAATTATGTTGTCCATTCTCCCGTATTGGACACTTAATTCGAATTTACCATGGTAAATTCGAATTAAGAGTGTCCAATACAGGAGAATGGACAACATAATTTACCATGGTAAATTCGATTAAGGGGGTCCAATACAGAAGAATGGACAATAGAACATACGCGCAAAAGCTTCTGACTTCACGTCAGTGCTTGAACCAATTTTTTTATTATTATAATCTGGTGGATAATTTCATGGCAATTATTTTTGGCGCTCTTGTTCCTCGGAACAATTTGGAATTTTAGGCTGAAAATGATCTTAAACGATTCCGTTCTACTCACTGATCAAGAATCCATGGCGGCAATCGATTCTGTCCAGCCGTCCGGCAGTTAACACGATAACTCTCGGCTCAACGGGATGAGCTAGATAGTTGAAATTTTCAGAGCAGGTTTGCGAGATAAATATCTCTGTTATGTTCGTTATTGGGCAAAATCGGCAGGATGGTTTTGGAGTAACGAAAAAAAAATTTTTTTTTACATTACAAATTTCTAATTCAATTTTTTTAGAATGCAGTTTCATCATAAGAAGCCATCCATATAATTTTCAACTCTAACAAACTAATACTTGGATATATGGTTTTTCTAAATTTCAATAATACATCGTACTTCTATGTTTTCACAGAATTACGAATTCTATCTGTCTATGTTCTATCTAAGTTCACTGTTCATACATGTAATCTTATCAATATTCCATTCAAGTCTCCCGGTTGGCCATGAAATTTTGACACATTTCACCGTATATATTTTGAAAATGTTGGGTTATGCTCATTTTCCTGTCAGATGTCTACTCAACGTTGCCCCCTCTACAGATATCGCAGTCATAACGTATTTTTCACAATGTGAATTTATTTCGGAAAAATAATGAATTTGAGAAAATATTTTGTGAATTCAACAATTCCAAAGACATGGCGCGACTGTTGAATACCATTTTTCATCTGTTGTTACTATGGAAATATTTCACGTATATAAACTGGTTGAAAGATTCAGTTATGCTATTTTCTTGTACGGAAATCAAGTGTTGAAATTATAATGAAAAATAATGTACAGTAGTCCGTTACTTTGTGATAATTCATTAAAAAAAATTGGTTCAAGCCCTGTAGACAGGAGCTTTTTGGCGCTCTTGTTCAAAGAGACAAATTATATCTCCGAAAGTATTTGTTTCTCAGAGTTGGGAATTATATCAATGGATTCCTACGATAGAAATGCTTCATGAAAGGAATTAAATGTAAAAAAGTGTCGTTAAAAAAAATGCTTCAAAAATTATCTTGTAAAAGAAAGAGCAATCTACAATGCTTAAATGCCTTAATGCTTTAAAAATTGTCATTAAATTTATTTATCTAGATTAAATGAACAACCTACAATGATTCAACCTCGTGGAATGGGTTCTTGCAACTTAGACTCGGTGCCTAGTTTTCACAACTGGAAATAGTGGAAATACCTAAGGAAAGTATCATCGAAATGTCTAGGTCTAGAGCAAGGCTGGAGACAATCATAGCAGATTGTCCATTTATTCCTGATATTTGAGTAGGTAGTGGATTACGAACAAATTATTTTAATAGTTCAAAATATATTAATAAAATACTATCCTCTTTTCATAATTTAAAATTTAATAGTCCATAGCACTAACACATTCTTTTCTGTATTATGAACCTTAACTCAAGAAAAAATATAGATCCATATTTCAGTATTTTTTTGCTAGCAACATTATGAAAATACTGTATAAAGGAACATGTCCCACTACTTAAGGAAGTAAAAGGTAACATTAACCTCAGTGGTCAACGAACAGAAATTTCTTTTGATGATTCCATTATGTTTTTCTTTCCTATTGCCGCCATAAACTACATCAAAACAGTCTTGTATATATTCACAAATTCAAGAATCGAATACTTTCCAAGAGAATATATCAAGTATGAATTGACAATCTCTAATAGCTAGAACAGATGACATTTATGAATAGTGACCAACGACAGATTCTGTGTTCACATTCTGTGAATACATAGAACTTACGATGTATTATTAAAACTTTGAAACATCATATCTCCGAAAGTATTAGCTTGTTAGAGTTAAAAATGATAACAATGGATTCTTATGATGAAACTGCATCTTAAAAAAAATTGAATTAAAAAGTTGTAATGTAAAAAAAAATATTTTTTTTCGTTACTCCGAAACTATTAGATCGATTTAGCCCAAAACGAGCTTAACCAGAGCGCCAAAAAAAGGCAATCTAAAGGGTCCGCCATCTAACATTTTTTTTTTCAACTAGTGCTTATTTCGTGAATGGTGAATGGTAACACTTAGCTCATGTCTGCTTTGAGAGATAATTAGTTTTATCCTTCCGCTGAACGAATATGGTTGTGTATACGCTTGAACAACGCTGGGAAATATTGCGACATTACTTTGAAAATCATGGTAATGTTGCAGAATGTGTGCGAAAATTGCGTACGGATTTTGGGAGAAGAGCAGCACCGTCAGCTCCGTATGTTCGTTATCTTGTGAAAAAAGTGAAAGAAACTGGCATCCTCATCGATAAACCAAAGCGTGTAAAGCCAAAACCAGTGCGTACACCCGAGAATATTGCTGCTCTGGCAGAAAGTGTGCGTGAAGCGCCATCAACATCAATTCACCGTCGTTCACAAGAATTGAACATTTCGAAGACATCATTGAGACGAATTTTGCATGAAGACCTTGGTATGACGCCATACAAAGTCCAATTGGTTCAGGAGTTGCCCTGTTTTTGAAGATCGCATTATCAGCCGCAGAGCTGATGTCGTTTGGCCACCTCGGAGCTGCGATTTGACACCGTTGGACTATTAGTTGTGGGGGTGCTGTCAAAAAGTGTTACGCCAACAAGCCAGAGACAATTGACGCTTTAAAGGACAATATTCGTGAAGCCATTGGGGACATACAGCTGCACACATTTGATAATGTGCTTAAAAATTGGACCGATCGTGTAGGCTACTGCATGGCCAGCCGAGGCATCCATTTGAATGAAATTATTTTCCACTATTAACCGGAAGGATTGTACTTTCAAATAAAAAAAGAAATTTGAGAAAATTTTCTGTAGCTTTTTTTTTATTGCATTTTCAAAAAAAAGAAGTTATTTGGCGGACCCGTTACAATGCTTCAATGCCTTAGTGCTTAAAAAATTGTCATTAAATTTATTTATCAAGATTAAATGAGCAATCTGCAATGATTCAACTTCGTGGAATGGGTTGTTGCAACTTAGACTCGGTGCATAGTTTTCACAACTCGAAATACCTAAGGAAAGTATCATCGAAATGCCTAGAGCAAGGCTGGAGACAATCATAGTAGATTGTCCATTTATTCCTGATAAAGTATTTTAATAGTTCAAAATATATTAATAACATACTATCGTTTTTTCATAATTTAAAATTTAATAGTCCATACCACCAACACATTCTCTTCTGTATTATGAACCTTAACTCAAGAAAAAATGATTGATGCACAAATGTAGATCCATATTTCAGTATTTTTTTGCTAGCAACATTATGAAAATGCTGTATATAGGAACATGTCTCACTACTTAAGGAAGTAAAAGGTAATATTAACATCAGTGGTCCACGAACAGTATTTTCTTTTGATGATTCCATTTTGTTCTTCTTTCCTATTGCCTCCATAAACTACATCAAAACAGTCTTGTATATATTCACAAATTCAATAATCGAATACTTGCTTTCCAAGAGAAAATAACAACTATGAATTGACAATCTCTAATAGCTAGAAAAGATGACATTTATGAATAGTGATCACAGACAGATTATGTCTTCACATTCTGTGAATACATAGAACTTACGATGTATTATTGAAACATCATATCTCCACAAGTATTAGCTTGTTAGAGTTGAAAATGCAAAACAATGGATTCTTATGATGAAACTGCATCTTAAAAAAATTTGAATTAAAAAGTTGTAATGTAAAAAAAAATATTTTTTTTCGTTACTCCGAAACTATTAGACCGATTTTGCCCAATAACGAACTTAACCGAGATATTTATCCCTCAAACCTACTCTGAAAATTTCAACTGTCATTATGTCTCATTCCGTTCGAGAGTTATCGTGTTAACGGCCGGACAGAATCGATTTCGACCACGGATTCTTGATCAGTGAGTCAAACCAAATCGTTCAAGACCATTTTCAGCCAAAAATTCGAAAATTACAGACATTTGGGCAAATTGATAAGCACTCTGTTCCGAGGAACAAGAGCGCCAAAAAGAATAAAAGTTCCTGAATAACCCGAGCCACTGTTAAATGTTAATAAAATATAGTAATAAGTAATTTCATTCGAGAGTTCAAGTCAGAGTGAAATTTTCTAATTGCAGATTTCCGTTCTGTATAGCACTTACTGATACTTTGTCTCTGCTTTTTCAAAACTGCTTGCGGCATTTTCAATTTCAAAGCGAAGAGTTCTTCATTATTCGAAGAAATGTGATAATATCTTGTCTAAGATGGAACATTATGTTGATTGTTCAGTGTAGAAATTGGCAACGATAGTTCGGGAGTGCCAACCTGCCTTAGTTTTACTTACTGACAAAATAATAAATAAGTTCGTGGTTTCGGATTTATAATTTTTGGCACTCTTTTTGTCAAGGATTTAACAAGAGCGCCAAAGCTCCTGCCGCTGGGCTTTCCCACTTTTTGGCGCTCTTGTTCCTCGGAACAGCACTTGTTCCTCGGAACAGAGTGCTTATCAATTTGCCCAAATGTCTGTAATTTCAGAAATTTTGGCTGAAAATGGTATCAAACGATTAGGTTCGACTCACTGATCAAGAATCCGTGGTCGAAATCGATTCTGTCCGGCCGTTAACACGATAACTCTCGAACGGAACGAGCTACACAGTTGAAATTTTCAGAGTAGGTTTGAGGGATAAATATCTCGGCTAAATTCGTTATTGAGCAAAATCGGTCTAATAATTTCGGAGTAACGAAAAAAAATATTTTTTTTTATATTACAACTTTTCAATTCAAATTTTTTTAAAATTAAAAACTCCCCACAAAAATGTTTCTGAAATACTTCGTGAAATTACAAGTTTTCTCGGACCTCGTGAAGCACATTCTCGGCCATCTATTGTGAAATTGCTACAACAATTCGAGCTATTGGGACAAGTTAGCGATGTGAAGAATCGACCTCGTCCTAAAACCAGCTAATATTGCTTCGGTAACTCAGTGTGGAGGAAAACCCGAGGGGGAAACCGATGACAAAAATTTGTACACCAGAATTCCAACTCAACCGGAATTTCATTGTAATTCAATAGGAATTCATTAGAAATTTAATAGGAATTCTTTTGAAATTCTATTGGAATTCTATATCCTTACATACTATACACCAGAATTCCTAGCGGTTTACCCCTCGGTTAAAACCAACTATTTGGAGCTGTATACATGATTGTCCGATGTAGGTGTCGCACTCTATATATATTGTAACATCAATAGGAATTCTCAATAATTCAATAGGAATTCCATGGAATTCCAGGAATTCAATAGGAATTCCATGGAATTCTACTTTCTTGTACACCAGAATTCCTTGCGGTTTACCCCTCGGGCAAACCCTGATTTGTTCCCGGATTTCACATTAAGACTTGGTTCTAAAGGCTTATGAAGTTCAATCCACACAAGAATTCAAACCTGCTAGGTGTTGGAAATGCATGAAAATGAACCTGAATTCCACCGAAAAATTAATCATTAATTAAAAGCCTCTCAATTCACAACGAGTAACTGTTTAATGCGGTTTTTGGACATGAAAGATCATTGGGTCATATTTTTCCGATAATGAAGTTACTGTTTCGACCGTTTCGGTGAATACATTGCGCTATCGAATTACGAGTAATGCATTTTTGGCGCTCTAGTTCCTCGGAACTGGGTGCTTATCAATTTGCCAAATGTCTGTTATTTTCGAATTTTTGGCTGAAAATGATCTTAAACGATTTGGTTCGACTCACTGATCAAGAATCCGTGGTTGAAATCGATTCTGCCCGGCCGGCCGTTATCACGATAACTCTCGAACGAAAGGAGTTAGAGGATTGAAATTTACAGGGTACGTTTGGAGCGTAAATATCTCCGACAAGTTTCGTTAACGGGCGAAATCCATCAAGCGGTTTCGGAGTTATGACCGTTTTTAGTAAAAACATTTTTTATGAATTTTTCCGTAACCGATCACTTGTTCTGTCTGAAATTTGGCATCAAATTGTAGAATAGTGATCTTCATATGCATGCGAAGTTTTGTATTGATCGGGTTGCCGTAAAGTGTCAAAAACAAATTTAAAAATGTTTAAATTTTGTTTCTACAATAACTCTCGAACAGAATGAGCTAGCATATTTTTTTTAGAATTTTCTAGGGGTACGGTTCTCACAAAATTTTACGCACGTCTTTATGTCGATATTCTACAACTAGTTACCAAGCTTCAATCCGATCGAGTCAAGATTTTTTGAGTTATAGAGGAAATAATATTCCAGGTGGGTATAACTCCGAAACCGTTGTGCTGATTATGCCCAACAACGAACATAACTCTCCCATTCGGATGCGCCACCAACCCTAAAAATTGCAAGTCCCTATTTCCCTTCGTTCGAAAGTTATCGAGGCAACGGTCACCCACCCAGTTACTGAACTGGCACAAGGCTGCTCGGATCTCCAACAATATAGATCCGATCATGTTCAAACTTGGAACTTGGCAGTAGAGTTATGTTAGGTTAGGTTATCTACCCTGAAAATTGCAAGTCCCTATTTCCTTTCGTTCGAAAGTTATCGAGGCAACGGTCACCCACCCAGCTACTGAACTGGCTCAAGGCTGCTCGGATCTCCGACAATATAGATCCGATCATGTTCAAACTTGGTACTTGGCAGTAGAGATAGTTAAGTTCTGAAGGCTCTTGCAAAATTTCCGCGATGTCGGAGGAATAGTTTTGGATATATAGAACTTGTTTCGATGATTTTCAATGATTTTTTGAAAATTTTCTAGTGATACGATCCTCACGAAATTTTGCATGAATTTTTGCGTCGGCATTTTACAACTAATTACCGCGTTTGAATTGAATCGGTTTCGTATTTTTCGAGTTATTGAGGAAATAACATCCAAATTTCAGATGGGTATAACTCCAAAACCGTTTGACCGATTATGCCTACTAACAATCTCAAATGTCGCATTCAGATGCACAACCGAACCAAAAAAGATATGATTTTCATAAAATTTCACAAATGTCTTTAGGTTTGTATTCTACAACTAAGCACCAAGTTTCCATTCGATGAGATTTGTATTGGTTGAAACCAAATTTACTACTCGGAACCCGGGCCGATTATGCCCATCAACGAACTAGTCCGTAGTATTGGGACGTGCCACCTACCCTGAAAATTTCATGTCGTTATCTTTTTCCGTTCTCAAGTTATCGTGGCAATGGCCGGCCGGACAGAATCAAATTTGTCCTCGAATTCTTCATGAGGCAGTCGAACCCAATCATTTGAGACCATTTTCGACAAAAAATTCGACAGACATTACAGACATTTGGGCAAAATGATAACGATATTACCCAAAACATACGCGCGAACAAAATAAATAAAAGTACACCAATTCGGAATTTTATTTTCACAATAATTGCTAAAATACAATCCTATCGAGCAGCTGGAAGGTTTATGCGGAATTTCAACGGAATCTAACAGATATTTTCTGAAATATAAAATTTCTGTAATATAATTTTTTTTTTTTTGGTTTCACGATCCTCACGAAATTCTCGGAGCAGTAGATACCAGTTCGCAATTTTATATTGACAATATTTGCTTGAATTTGAAGCCATCGAGCTGAAATCCGGTACTCGATTGTAAAATGGCGGCTTGAAGGCATTTGCGGAATTTCGGCGGAATCTGACTGATAGTTATTTTTATTTCTAGTGATACATTCCTCACGAAATCTTTCACAAATTTGGAGTTTCTAAAATATAACCTTTTTAAAATGTTTTTTTCTAGTCATAGAATTCTCAAGAAATTCTGCAAAAATTTGCGCGTCGGCATTCTACAGCTAATCACAAAATTTCAATTCGATCGGATATGTATTTTTGCGCGTATGTTCTGGGGAACATCGCGTTATAGTTTTGCCCAAATGTCTGTAACTTTCGAATTTTTTGATGAAAATGGTCTCAAACGATTCAGTTCGACTCCCCAATGAAGAATTCGAGGTCAAATTTGATTCTGTCAGGCCGGCCGTCCGGCCGTTGCCACGATAACTTGAGAACGAAAAGAGCTAGCGACTTGAAATTTTCAGGGTGGGTGGCGCATCCCAATACGACGGACAAGTTCGTTAATGGGCATAATCGGCCCAGTGGTTTCCGAGTAATAATTTTGTTTTCAACCAATATAAATCCGATCGAATTGAAACTTGGTGAGTAGTTGTAGAATATGAACCTAAGCACGTTTGTGAAATTTTGTGCGAATCGTATGGCTAGAAAATTTAAAAAAAATTATTAAAAAATATTTATGTTGTCACGAGAACTTGAGAACGGAAAGAGATAGCGGCTTGAAGTTTTCAGGTTAGGATGTGCACCAGAATGCGACATTTCAGTTGGTTTGTGAGCATAATCGGCCAAACGGTTTTAGAGTTATAGCCATCTGATATTTGGTTGTTTTTTGTTCCTCATTAACTCGAAAAATACTAAACCGATTGAATTCAAACATGGTAATTAGTTGTAGAATGCCATCGCGAAAATTCTTGCAAAATTTCGTGAGGATAGTATTTGTTGAAACATTTAAAAAAATCATTGAAAATTGAAAAAAAAAATTCTATATATCAGTAACTATTCGTTTGAAATTGCTGAAATTTTGCAAGAGGCTTCATAACCTAACTCTACTGCCAAGTTTCAAGTATTAACACGATCGGTTAAATATTGTTGGAGATTCGAGCATTCTTGTGTGACTTCAGTAGATGGGTGACCGTTGCCTCGATAACTTTCGAACGAAAGGAGATAGGGACTTGCAATTTTCAGGGTAGGTTGCGTATCCGAAAAGGAGAGTTGGGTTCGTTTTTGGGCATAATCGGTCAAACGGTTTCCGAGTTATAACCACCTGGAATATTATTTCCTTGATAACTCAAAAAATAAATATTCGATCGAATTGAAGCTTGGTAACTAGTAGTTGCTAATCATCATAAAGACGTGTTTAAAATTTTGTAAGAACCGTACCCCTAGAAAAAAATTACAAAAAAAGATTTTAAGAACCGCACCCCTAGAAAATTTCAAAAAAATCAAGAAAAAAAAATTGGTTCAAGCAATGACGTGAAGTCAGAAGCTTTCGCGAGTATATTCCATTCTCCTGTATTGGAATTTTAATTCGAATTTACCATGGTAAATTCGAATTAAGAGTGTCCAATACAGGAGAATGGACAACATAATTTACCATGGTAAATTCGATTAAGGGTGTCCAATACAGAAGAATGGACAATAGAACATACGCGCAAAAGCTTCTGACTTCACGTCATTGCTTGAACCAATTTTTTGAGTTACATGAGGAAAATATATTTCAGATGGGTATAACTTCGAAACCGTTTTGCCGATTATGCCCATTGAATTCGAATTTAACCGTCGCCTTCAGATGCGCATCCCACACTGAAAATTTCAAGTCGCTATCTCTTTCCATTCGAAAGTTATCTTGGCAACAGACGGGCGGCCGGCCGAACAGAATCGAAAGTGACCCACAGTGAGTCGAACCAAATCGTTTGAGACCATTTTGACAAAAAATTACAGATATTTGGGTAAAGTGATTAAATGATAGCACGCTGTTCCCTAGAACATACATGCCAATCAAATTTGTCCACAATTTCTTTTTCGGGTGTTAAACCTAACTTCAAGTCCACATTTTATACGGTTCAATAGCATCCCTCAAATCCGTGAATTTGGTTCAGTATCTCAACTCTGGAATTTTACATCGTTTGTATATAATGATATAGGGAAAAGTCTAATAACTCACACGATTTTTGAGACCTTTATTGTTATTAGTTATTAGACTTTTCCCTATATCATTATATTGACTCACAATGGGTTTTCGTGAAGCTAGGTTTGTATATAGATTTGTTTTGGCAAAATTGTTTACTCTTTGACAAATTCCTGATCCTGCTGAATGACTTAATCACCTTGAAATTATTCTGTATTATTTATAAATAAAAATTGGTTAAAGCACTGACGTGAAGTCAGGAGCTTTTTCGCGTATGTTCTATTGTCCATTCTCCTGTATTGGACACTTTTAATCGAATTTACCATGGTGAATTCTATTGTCTATTCTCCTGTATTGGACACTCTTAATCGAATTCACCATGGTTAATTCGATTAAGAGTGTCCAATACAGGAGAACAGACGATAGAATTCACCATGGTAAATTCGATTAAGAGTGTTCAATAAAGGAGAATGGACAATAGAACATACGCGCAAAAGCTCCTGATTTCACGTCAGTGCTTGAACCAATTTTTTTTTCGTGAAGTCAGGAGCTTTTGCGCATATGTTTCATTGTACATTCTCCTGTGTTGAACACTCTTAATCGAATTTACCATGGTGAATTATATTGTCTGTTCTTCTGTATTGGACACTCTTAATCGAATTAACCATGGTGAATTCGATTAAGAGTGTCCAATACAGGAGAATAGACAATAGAATTCACCATGATAAATTCGATTAAAAGTGACCAATACAGGAGAATGGACAATAGAACATACGCGCAAAAGCTCCTGACTTCACGTCAGTGCTTGAACCAATTTTTTTTTCGTGAAGTCAGGATAGAGAGCAATGATGAAAAAACTAACACATTATTGTCTACCTTCAATTCTTCTTATTTGGAGAAGAATACATAATTATTCTAGAAAAATATTACTGGAATTAATGTCATATTTAAATAATCAAAGTAAAGAAAATTATAAGTTTAGTTACTAACATATTGAATGAAATTCAATTGAATTCCAGTAATATTCAATTACTTATTCTTAACCAATAAATGCCCATTGATAGATCTAAAGGTGTTGAGGTGAAACATAAAGATATATTCTCATTAGTGATAGAAAAACTGGACTAAAATTCCTCTCTACCCATCACGAGATTTAATATCGACAAATGAGCCTCTCACATCACAAGATCAGAAAGTGTGGTTAATTTAAAGTTAAGTTTTGAGGCCTTCAGCAGAATTTCAGCGATATAATATTAAAAATAATACATAGCCTTTCAAAAGTCCCCTCTCACAAATATACTCCTCTGCAGGCACATGGATCTCTTGAAGAAGAATCGCCTTCTCTATTTCTCAAAGATATTCACTCTTGTTCAATATTTAGTTGCCTCCTCCTAAGGAGGATATCTTTCAAAACCAGGTCTGACCGCTACAGGACCCTAATGTAGGGCTATCATCTCCCATAGATTTGTGATGAAATAACACGATTTTCCCAAGAACATACGCGCAAAAATATGTCATCATGACATTCATGGTTTTGAAGGTTCTCGCAAAAATACGACGATTCGCATCCAGCTCCCGAACTCACAAAAGGCTGCTCGGTTCTCCAACAATATGGATCCGATCGTGTTCAAACTTGGAACTCTGCAGTAGAGTTAGTTTCCGAAGGTTCTTCCAAAATTTCAGCCATGCCGGACGAATAGTTTATGATATATAGAATTTTTTTCAATTATTTTCAATAATTTTTTTGAAATTTTCTAGTTATACCATCCTGACGAAATTCCGCAAGAATTTTCGCGTTGGCATTCTACAACTAATAACCATGTTTGAATTATATCGGTTTTGTATTTTTCGAGTTATCGAGGAAATTACAACCAAATTTTAGATGGGTATAATTCCAAAACCGTTTGGCCGATTATACCTATAGACAAATTCAAATGTCGCATTCAGATGCACAACCTAACCTGAAAATTTCAAATCGCTATCTCCTTCCGTTCTCAGGTCATCTTGTCATAAATAATATTTTTTAATAATTTTTTTTTAATTTTTTAGTGATACAATTCTCACAAAATTTCACAAACGTGCTTAGGTTTATATTCTACAACTATTCACCAAGTATCCATTCGATCCGATTTATATTGGGTGAAAACAAAATTATTACTCGGAAACCATTGGGCCGATTATACCCATTAACTTGACCGTCGTATTGGGATGCGCCACCTACCCTGAAAATTTCAAGTCGCTAGCTCTTTCCGTTCTCAAGTTATCGTGGCAACGGCCGTCCGGCACCACAGAATTAAATTTCACATTTGGGCAAAATGATAACGCGATGTTCCCCAGAACATACGCGCAATAAAAATCATTTCGTCAACACAGTAGATAAAGATAAAATACCGCGTCCCGAGATAGATCATAAATTGGTGAGCACCTAAATGATTGCATATTTCAATTTCGTATTCAAATTAGCTTCCAATAGCATGATTGTTTTCAGTGGCGTAGCCAGGACCCTAGGGAAGGAAAATGACAATTTCTCAAGGAAAAATTATTTCAACAAGGCTGAGCGTTCTGCCAAAAGGGTCTCGTGGACTGGTTTTGTAAAATATATACATATACATGTACAGAGTGAGGCAACATTTACAGGAATTAATAAACAGGATCCTTCATTGATTTTGAGAGGATGAAACGCGTCTCTTCTTGATCTCGGCAAATCACTGTAATCTCCTGTTTGTTAATTGAGTTGTGAACGAAAATTTGCATAACTATGCTTTTCATTGATAATTTCATCTTCGGAAATAGGCAGCTCAAATTGGTATATGTAAATATTTTAACTTTGTATCTTGCTGAGGGGAATATATACCCCTTATGCCCGGCTACGCCACTGATTGTTTTCTGTTCTACAATCAAATCATTCCAATAAATTATCTCACCTGCCGTTTGGAAGGGGGTTTGAAGGATGGCAACATTGAAGTTGGGTACGAATATTCTTCTGTACACATTGATGATGACATATTGCAAGTTTCCACCCAACCAATAGTTTAAAGTGGTTATCATAAACACATAAGAGCCCAATAATCCACAGGACAAAATATGACCATGCATGGTGAACATCGAAAGACTGAACCAACACATGAACACTATGCCAAAGAAGATTGTCCAGTAGATGGCATCATTGTGGAAATTCAAGTCATCAGCTGAAATATGCAATAAACACTCTTCATCTGGTATTAAATTCATTACTCATTAGGATGAACCAAAGAAGATTCAGCTTGAAAATATGATTAACCGCAACGATTTAATAATAGCAATGCGATTAATTTTTTCATCGGATTGTTTATTCAAACCGTACAGAGTTTCTAAGATGGCTAAAATTATGGTGTATACACTCTAACCTCGAATGGCTTTGACCCAGCTGAGTTACATCAGTATAAGTTCAGATAGCGCCCACATCCATTAGACTTGAAATGCTGTCAGTTGAACTTCTGAGGTTATTATATGATGATATTATACTGATCCAATAGAAGTATTTCTATAGGAATTGATAACTCCATACATATATTATTGAATTATTTCTTCGATCATGAGCAGGTTATGAATTAGGTAATAGTTCTAGAGTATTTTCGTCTAATGACGATTAGCATCGACCATAAATCTGATATAATATCAAGGTCACTGGATTAGATTCATATATATTTCATAGAACAATCATTGAATTTGAAAATCAAAAATAATTCACATGTACAGGGTGTACCTACAGTTTTTTCTCGTTATATCAATGAAGCTGATGCTTATATAAAATTTACACGGCACAAAGAAGGTACTTAAGGAAGTGGACGAAAATGAAAGTAACATGTGAAGCACCCTGTATGAACATAAATGATTATCAGAGCAACCCATGTTACATTGGTGTTGCCTACATCATTTCACTAGATAAAATCTAGATCTCCGAAGAAACAGCTCAAATACAGTTATTTGATTCAGAACCTGCCTCACTCCCTATTTTTACCGTTTACCCTTCTGTGACCTTAAAAGAGGGTACCGGGTACTAACAAATCAAAGCTCGTTTGTGGAGCAACCTGGTAGGATTCAAGTTTCCGAACGGACATACCCTTCGCTAGTGCGTGAAAATACAGTGCCGCTGTGTCGTGGATACTCCACCAGTGCGCGAAAAGCTTAAAGAAACTTTCTCTAGATTGTATAACTTGTATAAAAATTGTAAGGATGTAAATAAAATGGTCAAAGTGACTTTGTCTAAATAAAATCATCACACGTGCAATCTACCCTGAAAATTGCGAATGGCCATCACTGTCCGTTCGAAAGTTATCGTGACAACGGATGGCCGGCCAGCGTTTGAGCAAAATGAAAGCACGCTCTTCCCTAAAATATGCGCGCCAAAATAAAATGGTTTGTCCATTTAAAAAAAATATTGTTTTTGCTATTACTGAAAAATGCAACACCCTGGGCATCTGGAACTATTTTCAGAACGTGTCCTTTGTAGTGCCGTATAACTTTTATATAAGGCCTTTTTTTATATATCAGGATTATCAACAATCAAGTAAATATGCACTGTTGGGATACCCGGTATAGGGATGATTCGAATATCTCTAGTTCCTCTAAGATTTGTTCCGCACTCATATGGTTCCATTCGGTTCGCTTCCAGTTCGGTCCTTGGCAACAAGTGTGAAATGGTTTGTGTCAAAGGGTTTAATTCTTTTTCCGTTCATACCGAAAACAAACGGAACCGCATGGATTGAAACAAGCCACACTCAGGCCTTCCGCTTATACATTATAGTCATACATTCCAGGACAGCTTACATATCACATATACACTAATATTTAGATCAACTCACCAACTCCAAAATAATAAATTATAGAGGTGAAAAGGGCACCGGCATGTAAAAATGCCAATGTAGCAGACAACAAAGGAATTCCTAACTTGTACCATATGCCCAACCAGATTGTGCCATAAAGGATTCCTATCAATAACGATATTGAAAATGTATCTGCAAATTCAGAAATTACCATTATTAGACTGATTTCCTAAAAGATTTATTTCTATTAAAACGAATGTTCCCTTACGATCGACAGTTGTAGCTCCTAATTTGCTGAGAATAAAGAAAGATACTATCGTACCACATGAAAGACCAAGAAAAAATGTGGTAAAGTGGAAAAATCTGTGTCCATGATATACAATCATGATGGATACGAAGGGTAGTAAACTGAATAAGATGATGTAAATGTCATTACCATCAGTACCTAAAAAGATATTTTGATATAGGTACAGTAGAGGGATGATGTGGTATTTCATCAGCTTACCCTTATTTTCCTTCTCAATGAGATCATTTATATCTTCTCCATAAGAAATTGCAGGTACATATGACGATATCATATTATTGCTATGTACAAGAATGGCAAATACTTCTCCAGTCCCTATATATGAACTGAAAAAGGTCTCAACATTGCTATAATTATGTAGTGTAGCAACTAAGCTACCTTTGGATTTAACATCTTCAACACTAAGCATACTTATTATAGCATCATAATAGTGGAGTCCGCTGAATGACCGACTTGGCAAGTATTTATGGTAAATTTCTATCTTGACGTCATGTACACTGTCATTACAAGTGTGATCATTCAAAGATGGGGCTCCTGCTCTTACACTAATAATGTCTGGATTATCAGAAACTTTCAGAACAGGTATTATATTTTGATCTTTTACACATCCTCCAGGAATTGGTGCTATAAAATATTCATAATCACAATTTCATATTCAATGAATAAATACTTTCAATGTCGAAATAGAGCAATATTTTTCAAAATAATTTAATATGGAGCTCTTAGACACCAATCAAAATGAAACTAATAGAGAAGACTGAAATTGTTAGTTAACAATTATATAATATTTATATATTGCATTCCAAAACGAGTTAAGCGATTTAAATAGTTTCGGCTTGTCAATTAACCTTTGTCATCGTAAATTGTCACAGCAATCATGAGAGATGTAAAATTTTTTGTCGTTAACTTTTCAATTGTGAAGGAGTTCATGAATGTATCCTGGAAAAATTGGAGGATTCCCACGTTAGATCCATTTACCCGTTGTATAACGTCACCATTATGTGACATTGAAATGTTGAAACGGAACGAATGTGCTTGGAGAATATAGTAACCACTCTGATTAGTAGAGTTGCTACTGACAACAACTTCAACCCCATTCACGTCCTCATCAAATATATTGATATATTCATGGTGTGTATGTGTACTCTCATCGGCAGGATTGTAAGATGATATATCAATATCATAACTTCTCTGTTCTCCTAAAAGGATTGAGAAGTAATAAAAAAATACCACCTTGTCATGACCTATGAAAGAACAAACCTTCAAATACTGAACATGCCAATACAAAAGCCCAAATCACAAGTTTGATATGTTGTTCCATGACTAAAATCGAAGTATAGTGAGTTATTTTTTATTAGGAACCCATTAAAAATGTATGTATAGCAGAGCTTGAATACAGTAAACAATAAACATTAGTTATTAGTTATTTGTTTTTCTTCTTTGTCAGTTGTCAGTTTCAAATGTCACATTTTAATTAGATTAGAATTCCGTCACAATCCAGCCATGGCGCTGGAGTCGAAATTTCTATGGACCTGAGATGCATGTCAGGTGGTTGGCTGAAAGTTGCGGCATTGCAATGTCGTGCTATTTTTCTTTTGATAGTTCAAAATTCTGAAATACTATGATTTACCTACATATTGAAGAAACAAACGGAATAATCCAACCCTACCCCATATAAACATTTGATAGCATGAAACAATAAATTCACGAAATATTCCTGAAAAATATATTAGATTGACTGAAATGGTATCTTTCAGATATTTGAAAATCAATAGTTCAAATCAAGTAGTCATGCTCCTGCATTACTATATTCAACTTTGAATTCATAAAAGAATAGGCGTTTCTTCCACAAATATCTAAAAATTTTCATGTTAAATGTGACCGAAGTGAATGACTATTATTTGCAAATTTAGATTTACTGATATTATTGCCTGAATTACGTAAGTTCATACTGTAATTTCAGTTTTGATTCGAATGTTGAAAGTTAGAATTGATTCGAAAGTCTGACCATAGGTAAATATTCAAATATTTCTTATCAGTCTAAAGTTAAACTTTACAATCTGACATCGTTGTGCTCAGAACTTTCCGCGATTCCTAAGCGATCTGCTGGATCAATGAAATACGTAGTACTATGAAAGTGTGTGAGATGTAAAGTGAAATGTGAAATGATTAAAAATGTTTATTGTTGTTGTGCAATTGTAGAAAAGAAGAATGGGGAAGGATCAGGAATTGCTTGAAGCAGCAAGAAAAGGGAATGTTGCCGTTGTTGAGAAAATCTTAGGACAGAGAGCTAAAAGGAGTGGCCCTCTGGCAAGGTTAGTTCATTTGACAGTAGTTGTCAAATTAGTTTGTTTTTAATCATTTTTGAAAAATCCCGGTATTTAAGCGGAGTTTTGGCTTGGAATTTGGTAACCATATGCTATAATTGATCTATTTCCTATGTTTTGGCATAGCAATTAATGCCTGGTAACGATATTCCACAATTTACTTCTAGATAAGTGCAGTGTTTTGTTTCATAAATTTTAAAATTGAGTTGTGCATTAAAAGAATTGATCGAAATCACGATGAAGAGAGCTCCTTGGATCTACTGTTGTCACTATTTTTCACATATCATTGTACTTCTAATAGTTCTAATTCACACAATACATACATTCTTGATATCAGTAACCTTACTGAAGTCATAATTTTATAATGAGTACCTATATTAATGGTAATAGCGGCTATCCTAATGTTTTTTTGTGGGGAACGATTCTTCAAATATTCTAGGAATATTAGTTCTGAAATTAAATAAATATGACTTGACGTTGCAGAAATTGTTTGGAAACAAATTGAGTGTAATATCACAGACAGTAATCTGTGGTAATATAAAAAAATTGGTTCAAGCACTGACGTGAAGTCAGAAGCTTTTGCGCGTATGTTCTATGGTCCATTCTTCTGTATTGGACACCCTTAATCGAATTTACCATGGTAAATTAGGTATGTTGTCCATTCTCCTGTATTGGACACTTAATTCAAATTTACCATGGTAAATTCGAATTAAGAGTGTCCACTAAAGGAGAATGGACAACATAATTTACCATGGTAAATTCGATTAAGGGTGTCCAATACAGAAGAATGGACCATAGAACATACGCGCAAAAGCTTCTGACTTCACGTCAGTGCTTGAACCAATTTTTTTTTTGTGTTATCCAGGAAATAATATTCCAGGTGGGTATAACTCGGAAACTATTAGGCCGATTATGCCCAAAATCGAACTCAACTCTCCCTTTCGAATACGAAACTTACCCTTAAAATTGCAAGTCCCTATCTCCTTTCGTTCGAAAGTTATCGAGGCAACGGTCACCCATCTACTGAACTCACACAAGAATGCTCGAATCTCCAACAATATTTAACCGATCGTATTAAAACTTGAAACTTGGCAGTAGAGTTAGGTTATGAAGGCTCTTGGAAAATTTCAGCAATTTCAAACGATTAGTTACTGATATATAGAATTTTTTTTTTTATTTTCAATTGTTTATTAAAAATTTTCTACAAATGCTATCCACACCAAATTTTGCAAACATTTCCGCGTTGGCATTCTACAAGTAATAACCATGTTTGAATTCAATCGGTTCAGTATTTTTTGAGTTAATGAGGTTTTAAAAACCACCAAATTTCAGAAAATTTCAGATGCCTATAACTCTAAAACCGTTATGCCGATTATGCTCGTAATCATTCTGAAATGTCGCGTTCTGGTGCACATCCTAACCTGAAAACTTTAAGCCGTTATCTCTTTCCGTTCTCAAGTTATCGTGACAACAAAAATAATTTTTAATAATTTTTTAATAATTTTCTAGCCATATGATTCGCACAAAATTTCACAAACATGCTTGGTTCATATTCTACACCTACTCACCAAGTTTCAATTCGATCGGATTTATATTGGTTGAAAACAAAATTATTACTCGGAAACCGCTGGGCCGATTATGCCCATTAACGAACTTGTCCGTCGTGTTGGGATGCGCCACCTACCCTGAAAATTTCAAGTCGCTAGCTCTTTTCGTTCTCAAGTTATTCTGGCAACGGCCGGACGGCCGGCCGGCCGGCCGGACAGAATCAAATTTGACCTCGAATTCTTCATTGGGGAGTCGAACTTAATCGTTTGAGACCATTTTTTTCAAAAAATTCGAAAGTTACAGACATTTGGACAAAACTATAACGCGATGTTCCCCAGAACATAGGCGCAAAAATGGTTTCAAGCCCTGTGGACAATAGCTTTCTGGCGCTCTAGTTCAAACAGACAAATTATATCTCCGAAAGTATTGGTTTCTCAGAGTTGGGAATTAAATCAATGTATTCTTATGAAAGAACTGCATCATAAAGGAAATTAAATTCAAATAATAGTTTATTTATCAAGATTAAATGAGCAATCTGAGAATGAGAACTGCACCATGGAAGAAATCAAATTAAAATAGCTGAAATGAATTTGACTCTTTCTATAGAACAGGATGAAATGTACGAGTATGAACACAGATCATATAATAAAGCTTAGATAGAATAATTATAGCATTCTGTGAAAACATCGAAGTACGTACGATTCATTATTGAAATTTAGAAAAATCATATCTCCGAAAGTATTAGCTTGTTGGAGTTGAAAATGATATCGATGGATTTTAATGGTGAAACTGCATCTTAAATAAAAATTACAGACATTTGGGCAAATTGATAAGCACTCAGTTCCGAGGAACTAGAGCGCCAAAAAGTGTAATTCTCTTTCCGGGATTTGAGCCCGCCTTCTCTCGTTCCTAAATCGAAAACCAAATCAAAAAACCGAAACCTAAAACCCGACGGCCTAGACCAACCTGCTATCGGACTCCTCGTACGATCTTGTCGATCTCCGGTATTAGAATAAAACGTCGGTACTTACCTAGGATATATATTCTTAATTTTCACTTTTCGACATAAAATCGCCACATGGGGGTTTATTTGACAGTTTTTTACCCTTGTCTCTCCAAGTCGATTTTGACGTTTCTCGAACCAACTATTAGCAAGGAACTAGACAATGTCTTGTCTCAGGAAAATAAGTTGACATTATGACAATTCATACATAGAATAATTATATAATTCTGTGAAAACGTAAAAATACGATTTATTATTGAAATTTTGAAAAATCATATCTCCGAAAGTATTAGCTTGTTAGAGTTAAAACTGATATCATTGGATTCTTATAATAAAACTGCTTATTGGAAAAAATTTAATTTGGAATTTGTTTTTAAAAAATATATTTTTTTTTGTTACTATGAAACGATCTGTCCGATTTTGCCCAATAACGAACTTAGCCGAGATATTTATCTCCCAAACCTACTCTGAAAATTTCAACTGTGTAGCTCATTCCGTTCGAGAGTTATCGTGCCTACGGCCGGCCGGACAGAATGAATTTCGACCACGGATTCTTGATCAGTGAGTCGAACCAAATCGTTTAAGACCATTTTCATCGAAAAATTCGAAAATTACAGACATTTGGGCAAATTGATAGTTCCGAGGAACTAGAGCGCCAAAAATGTTCATTACACCTACCTATACATTTTTTTCATCTTGAAGAGGACTGCAATTAACAGAATTCTAGTACTCATGACTATTTCACAGTCAAAATGTCTTAGTATATTTCTGTCCAATGGAATAGTTTATAGATCTCATAGAGTTTATTGCACTATTCTCAGATAATCATTCAGTCTTGAGCGAAAAATCTTTACCGAAAAATCTTGATCGATATATTGATTGAGATATATGGTACTCGCCGTCGCATTTCCAATTGAAACTTGAGGGGATACCTAGGCATATTTCCCTTGTCTATGGAGGATAGGTTAGTTTTGGAGAATCTGTCGGAGCCGCAGAACACTGACGAGAGCCTAGAAGCCCGAAACACATGTCTGTTCTTGCTTCCGATAATTCAATGATATACCTTCTGTGTGTTAATGCAAGTTTTGAACTTTATGTATAAATGTAGATTTACGAACCGAATTCAAGAGTTCCTGTTTTCGTTTATTTCAGAAGAATGCTCATGATTTCTTAACATTATTATAGCCATTTTCCTATTATTATTTCTATAGTTTTTCAAGCAGACATACGTTTGAACATTTTTGAAGACAGTCTAATTGACGGGCCAAAGGATTTTGAAATAGTCAATTTTACGAAATATTGTGACTAGTTAAGATTATACATTTGTGCGCGTATGTTGTGGGGAACATCGCGTTATCGTTTTGCCCAAATGTCTGTAATTTTCGAATTTTTCGCTGAAAATGGTCTCAAACGATTGGGTTCGACTCCCTGATCAAGAATTCGAGGTCAAATTTGATTCCGTCCGGCCGGCCGGCCGTTGCCACGATAACTTGAAAACGGAAAGAGATAGCGACTTGAAATTTTCAGGGTAGGTGGCGCATCCTAATACGACGGACAATTTACCATGGTAATTTCGATTAAGAGTGTCCAATACAGGAGAATGGACAAGAGAACATACGCGCAAAAGCTTCTGACTTCACGTCAGTGCTTGAACCAATTTTTGGCGCTCTAGTTCCTCGGAACTGAGTGCTTATCAATTTGCCCAAATGTCTGTAATTTTCGAATATTTCGATGAAAATGGTCTTAAAAGATTTGGTTCGACTCACTGATCAAGAATCCGGGGTCGAAATTCATTCTGTCCGGCCGTCCGGCCGGTCCGGCCGGCCGTAGGCACGATAACTCTCGAACGGAATGAGCTAGAGAGTTGAAATTTTCAGAGTAGGTTTGGGGGATAAATATCTCGTTATTGGGCAAAATCGGACAGATGGTTTCGGAGTAACAAAAAAAAATTTTTTTTTTACAAAACAAATTCCAAATTAATTTTTTTTTAATAAGCAGAGTTATCATAAGAATCCATTCATATCATTTTTAACTCTAACAAGCTAATACTTTCGGAGATATGATTTTTCAAAATTTCAATGTAAATCGTATTTCACAGATTGATATAATTATTCTATGTATGAATTGTCATAATGTCAACTTGACAGAAGGGAATATTGTAACTTCAAAAATATTGGGGTTGAAATACTCGTATTTTAGCGATGCAACGGGGACCTCACCCGAAAATGTTTGAAAATATTACGTAAATATTGAAAGCATAATTCTGTAGTTCGAGAGAGGAGAAAATTTGGTGAACGTAGATCAGGAAATTTTTGATCGATTACAAGGTAATTTTTTATTATTACTTATCTTCTTTCATACATGTTTTATGGAATACCTACTATTTGTAGGTACTTTAAACCTGTTTTGGGCATTTGTCATACGAAACTTGTTTTTTTGGCGCTCTAGTTCCTCGGAACAGAGTGCTTATCAATTTGCCCAAGTGTCTGTAATTTTGGAATTTTTGGCTGAAAATGGTCTCAAACGATTTGGTTCGACTCACTGATCAAGAATCCGAGTGCGAAATCAATTCTGTCCGGCCGGCCGACCGGCCGTAGGCACGATAACTCTCGAACGAAAGGAGTTAGCGGATTGAAAATTGCAAGGTGGTTTTGGAGCATAAATATCTCGGACAAGTTCGTTAATGGGCGAAATCCATCAAGGGGTTTCGGAGTTATGGCCGATTTTAGTAAAAATATTTTTTATGAATATTTCCGAAACCGATCACTCGATCTATCTGAAATTTAGCATCAAATTGTAGAATCATGACCTTTATATGCATGTGAAGTTTTGTATTGACCAGATTACCGCAAAGTGTCAAAAAAAAATTTGAAAATGTGGTGCAGTTCTCATTCTCATATTGCTCATTTAATCTTGATAAATAAACTATTATTTGAATTGAATTTCCTTTATGATGCAGTTCTATCATATGAATACATTGATATAATTCCGAACTCTGGAGAAACCAATACCAGATATAATTTGTCTGTTTGAACTAGAGCGCCAGAAAGCCCCTGTCCACAGGGCTTGAACCCATTTTTTTTACTTCAAGTGATACTATTCTCTTTAAATTTTGCATAAACCTTGAAGTCGATATCATGCATCCAAATACTAGACTTCAACTGGATTGAATATGTAGTTTTGGAAATATTTTGAAAACAAAATTTCAAATGGTTATAGCCTCAAACCTACCCCGTAACATTAAAGTCTTTTAAAGTTCCTTATTCCGCAAGTCATCGATGAATTAAATTAGAATTTTTTTAGGATAAGAAAAGGCTTGACTGTATCAGCATTTGAAATGTTTTATTTATTATGATGAATCTAATTATAGAAATAAGGCGCCATCTGTGTGTAAGACAGATGAACATGCTGCAAATGATTATGGTAGCATCAAATATTCTAGGAAAAAAATATTCATATTCCAAATTTTCTTTTGCATTCAGAAAAAAAATTGACATGAAACTGGCTTCAAGCCATGGTCAAAAGCATATACATTATACATTTTTAAGAACGAAAGTATTCAAATCTGAAATTTGTGAAACTACAAATGTTTTTTTTAGGTTAAAATTAATATTTCCCTTCGATAAAATGATTCGAGAATTTATCATAGTCTTTGATCAAATTATATTTTCTAGCATCATCAATTGATGCTGAAAAACAAATATCCTTAAGCTGTGTATTATAATATAGTGGAACGAAATCATTGTTCCGTCTAAGAAAATTTAATATAGGGTGTCTCAAAAAATAGAGTCAAGCGGAAGTTCAGAGATAGAGCACCACTTGGGCTACCCGAATCACCCCCATGTATATTATGCGATTTTTCCTAGTTTTCGAGTTAAGCATTTTAAAAAAAATTTTTTGAACCGTCGACTTGAACAACTTAAAACATTTCTAAAAAAAAGTAGAAGACTTTTTTGATATTTTTTTTATGCAACTGTGTTTTCATGAGTTGAACTTTCATAAATAAACAAATTTGCTTCGTAACTTTCATGAAAATATTGCTGTGAAGTGTTAAATTTAAGTTTGCGAATTATGACTTGAATTTTCAACATTTAATTAAAAATCCAAACAGGTTCCTAAAGAGGTCTAAAGAATTCCCCAAACTCTTAGCTTTCAAAATCATTGAAAAAAATTAGTAGTTCGCTACTTTGGCTAAAATCGGCCTTCCAAGACATCGTGGAAAACTTTTAAAAATTAACCATCTGATTTCATAATTTTTTTAGCCAATATTTTCATCATTTTCATCAAGGTAACGAACTAATTTTTTATGTATAAAAGTACAACTCATGAAGATACAGTTGCAAAAAAAATCAAAGAAGTCTTCTAAAGGGTTTTCCAATAAGAGGTGTTATTTTGAATAGCCCGCTATTTCGGTAGATGTCACTCTTGACATTTTGACATTTGACAAGTAGAAACTACGCCGTTAATAAAAATGGAACGATACACGCTTCAAGAACGCATTGAAATTATTAAAATTCACTATAAAAATGGTGAAAATTTGGCAGAGACGGTTCGTAAAACTCGAACATTTTTGGGTCGTCCTGAAGCACCTTGTCGGACCGAAATAAAGGAATTGGTGGAAAAATTCGAGCTGTTCCGACAAGTTAGTCCTGTGAATAATAAAACCCGTGCACGTCGCTCAAGAACAGCCAAGAATATTGCTGCTGTAGCCGAAAGTGTTGAAGAAAACCCAGGTTTGTCTATTCCTCGTCGTTCTTTGGAATTAGGCATTCCACAAACGTCATTACACCGTATTTTGCATAAAGTTTAGGACTAAAGGCTTATAAAGTTCAGTTAACACAAGAACTCAAGCCGGCCGATCATCAACAAGGTCGTGTCTTTGCTGATTGGGCCGTTGAAATGCATGAAAATGATCCGGAATTCCATCGAAAAATCATCTTGAGGGATGAGGCCCATTTCCACCTCGGTGGCTGTGTCAACAAGCAAAATTGTCGCATCTGGGGCTCGGAAAACCCAAGAGTTATTGTTGAAATGCCTCTCTATCCTCAACGTGTGACTGTTTGGTGCCTTTTATGGTCCGGCTGAGTCATTGGACCTTACTTTTTTGAAAATGAGGCTGGAGCAACACTTACGGTGAATGGATTGCGCTATCGAGAGATGATTAATGATTTTTTGTGGCCGGAATTGGATGGTATTGATCTGGACAACGTTTACTTTCAACAAGACGGCGCTACGTACCAGACAAGCAACGAAATCATTGATCTTTTGCGGGAAAATTTTCCGGACCGTGTTAACTCTCGAAGGGGTGATCACGAGGGGTCTCTCACTGACTAAAATTTGTACACTAAATTGCCCCTCCGAGAAAAAAATGCCTAATTTCCTCATTCATTACCCTCAATCCTCTCATTTCCCCCAAAATTGCCTTCACTTCCTCTCATTGCCCCCTCATTACCCCTCATTACCCCTCATTACCTCTCATTTCCCCTCATTGCCCTCTCATTTCCACTAATTTCCTCTC
Organism: Halyzia sedecimguttata; assembly: GCA_937662695.2. NCBI lineage: Eukaryota > Metazoa > Arthropoda > Insecta > Coleoptera > Coccinellidae > Halyzia > Halyzia sedecimguttata. The sequence continues at coordinate 49,008,249 of OW569415.2, forward strand.
ATTTCCTCTAATTTCCTCTCATTGCCAAGTCAATTAGGTATTTTTTTTTGACATTCACATGAATTATCCAGTAATTCTCAAGAAAAATGGGTTCAAGCCCTGTGGACAGGAGCTTTCTGGCGCTCTAGTTCAAACAGACAAATTATATCTCCGAAAGTATTGGTTTCTCAGAGTTGGGAATTATATCAATGTATTCATATGATAGAACTGCATCACAAAGGGAATTTAATTCAAATAATGGTTTATTTATCAACATTAAATGAGCAATCATGAGAATGAGAACTGCACCATGGAAGAAATCAAATTAAATCTGGCCAATTTTGTCCAATAACGAACTTAACCGAGATATTCATCTCCCTGACCTATTCTGAAAATTTCATTTACCTACCTCATTCCGTTCGCGAGTTATATCTATGTCTATGGATGAAAAGCAGTCTCACTACTCTCAGATCTCTTACTTCATATTCCGTTCCGAAATGTAAGACTTTTCTGAGGTAAACTAATTTCGGAGCAAACAACTGAGATTTTTCTCACTTCGCTCACAATTTTTCGATTGATTAGATAATGTCATGTCTCAGGAAAGTAAGTTGACATTATGACAATTCATACATAGAATAATTATATCATTCTGTGACAACGTTGAAATACGATTTGTTATTGAAATTTTGAAAAATCACATCTCCGAAAGTATTAGCTTGCTAGAGTTAAAAATGATATTATTGGATTCTTATGGTAAAACTGCTTATTGAAAAAAAATTAATTGGGAATTTGCTTTGTAAACATAATTTTTTATTTTGTTACTCCGAAACCATCTGTCCGATTTTGCCCAATAACGAACTTAGCCGAGATATTTATCTCCCAAACCTACTCTGAAAATTTCCGTTCGAGAGTTATCGTGCCTACGGCTGGCCGGATCGGCCGGCCGGACCGGCCGGACGGAATGAATTTCGACCACGGATTCTTGATCAGTGAGTCGAACCAAATCGTTTAAGACCATTTTCATCGAAAAATTCGAAAATTACAGACATTTGGGCAAATTGATAAGCACTCAGTTCCGAGGAACTAGAGCGCCAAAAACAACAGGGAGAATAATCAAAAATTTACTCTGCGGTTTTGCGGAAAAATATTTTATGAAGACAATGAAAATTGAGAAGATATTGCATATGATATGACATATAATGTCAATGTTCACACCAAGGTCTACACTTACGAAAAAATCGGATAAAAATAAATAACTAACACTAAGTCAAAATGTTTATGTTTCAAGGTCATGCATACAAAAATCGATAGTACAGAATTTTTATTTATCATAACAAAAATTAAATTTATGTGTGTGTATAATCATGAAATAAATAAATATACTGCTAGACAACATGAATATAATTTTCTAAATATAAAATTTATAAAAACTAAACAACTAAAACAGAAATTTCATTTATATTTTGAGCAATCTTCTCTTGAATGCCCTATATTGTTTTATCCTGATTAGATCTACTCTTTTAAGCTGAAACGGCCACATCCCCATAAGCTCTATAGTACCATAGAAAAAATAACATTTTTCTACCACCTGAAAATCTGGGTTTTTTGGCCAAACAAAGGTGTTTAACTCCTGTTTTAGGAATTTAACCAAATAATTGAAATCTTCCATTAGCGATATCACTCGTACAACGTACCATGTATCCTCATAGGAAATTGCATAGTAGTGTTCCAATTGTGTTCTCAATTTCATCATCATTTTCGGTGATGTTTTCCGTCTCATCAGAATCGTCCAGTAGTAGCTCTTCTTCTTCCTCAGAAGATCCGTTTGAACTTTCACCGGTATATTTTCTGGAAATTTTTTTATTTGGAGGTGATGAATTTGTCCTTGGAATTTTATTTCTAATTGGTTTCTTCAGAGTCCCCTTGCGTTTGTCATGAAATATTCTTATTCGATCAGTACCTATTTTTCCTTTACCTTCATCTAACAACCAGATATATGAAGATTTTTTCAAAACTTTAATGCTGTTATCTGGGAGTTCAACTTTCAAATATGAGCTATCTTCAGATAGGTTCACTTTTGAGGAAGAAAAATCTTTCAGATCTATTTCTTTTTCAATTTTATTTTGATTTTCTTCCAATTCTATATCCAGTTTCAAAAAATTCAGAGCATTTTCATCACAGCATGTATTTATATCTCGGTTTATATTTTCGTGGTTTTTATTTTCTACATTGTCTTCAGTCTCCAAGTTTAGATTTCTAGCATCAATGTCCGATCATACGATCATTTATCTTAATGTATAAGAAGATTTTCAATCTTTTCAGTATACTAGCAAACGAAACGGCAAAATTTTACTTACCCTCGTATTTTTATATTGCACTAAACTCGTTAACAATAAATATATCTTATAAATATATGCGAAGTTATTATGCTCAAACAAAACGAGCGCCTTTACGATGAAAGTTTTTAGGTTATATCTTCGAATCGCCGCGTGACGCATGCGAAGAGGTATTCGAACCGCATTCACGTTACTTATATTTGAACAACATATCTCGTTATTTCCGTGTATTACCCTTATTCTTATTGTATGGGGTTTGCGTAATGAAGAAATAGGTGAATTAAACCGAAATTACCCCTCATTACCTAGTAATTTCCTCTCATTTCCTACTAATTTCCTCACATTGCCCCTCATTTCCTCTCATTGCCCCGCATTGCCTCTCATTGCCTCTCATTGCCCCTCATTGCCTCTCATTGCCCCTCATTTCCTCTAATTTCCCCCTAATTTCCTTGTTAGTGTACACTAAATTTCCCCAGTGGGAGACCCCTCGGGTGATCACAATTGGCCACCGCGATCTTGTGATTTAACACCTTGCGACTTCTTCCTTTTGGGGAACGTGAAAAAGAAGGTCTACGCCAATAGCCCAGCGTCGATTCAAGACCTCAAATATGGAATTCGTGAGGCTATCGAGAACATAGGGCAGCCACTTTGCGATTTGGTTATGGAAAATTTCATTAAAAGGATATGGTCCTGTAAGCGTGGTCGTGGTGGTCATTTGCCTGATGTTATTTTCCACTATTAACGGCATAGCTTCTTCTTTATAATGAAATAAACAGCCGATCACTTATATTGAAAAATGGCATTTTTCTTTGAATATCTAAATAACACCTCTTATTGGAAAACCCTTTACTTTTCTTTTTAGAAATTTTGTAAGTTGTTCAGTTCGAAAGCTCGGTCGAAAGTAATCAAAAAATCAGAAAAAAAATCATAACTCGAAAACTAGGAAAAATCGGATAACATACATGGGTGTGATACGGGAACCTCAGGTGCTGCTCATCTCTGGACTTCTCTTGACCCTACTTTTTGGACACCCTGTTTAGATTATATCGAAAATATTTTAAATTAATTTTTTTTTAATTGTATAAAATATTGATCCCTATGTACCTTATATTGTTTTTATAATATAAATAATGGTACATGGAATATACACCTACTCACCCATCTACAGTATATTTTTTTAGACAGAAGAATATAAGTACCTACCTCGGTACCTACATTACACCTCTTCTTTATATATTTTTCGGAATGTAATGGAATAGTATATTCTAAAACAAATTGCAGAATGGGCTCCTATTAAAACACGAATGCGAAATTCGAAAACGAGCGACGAAGGAGCGAGTTCTCGAACGCATGAGTGTTGGAATTGCCTTCTGCAACGAGTATTAGACGATATTTTCTCTATTTCAGGCAAGTTTTGTGAAATACTGTTGAAATTTAATGAAAAATTCGGATTATACATCCTAGTGACTTTTGTATTGTACCTCGGTAGTTGGTGTGACTGTTACGAAAGTTGACAGATTACGGAATTTGAATTTGAAACGTACGTAGGGCATGGAGATCAGATTTAAAACAGTTTCCTAATAGCATAAATGATTCAAAATTAGCAAGAAGGAAATTTCTAGTACCATATTTTTTAATGAAAATAAAGCTTTTCCTCAACAATTATTTCACTATATCCAGAATATATTGTATTGTCAATTGAAGTGTGTTGAAATTTGATAGGATCGAATGTCAGTGCTGACTACCACAAAACGAAAAATATAACTAGAAACAATGCGGGAATGAGTTCATTCCAGCACTGTTTTCAGTGCTGGAATGGACTCATTACGATACTGAAATAGAGAATGAAATGTATTTAACTATAATTTTATACCCTGTTTATTGTACAAGAATCTTATCTTCCGAATAAGATCATTTTGACATGAGAATACTTTTGTACTTCAGAGTATTTTGCTGTTACGTATCTTATCATGGGTAGATGCTCAATTCTCATGAAATTGTTAACACAATTAACAACCGAAATTATTAAATTGTGTGAAACTTACTCCATGTATAATTTATTTTTCTCTTCGCTCAATGATAGTTTTAAGTGCTTATTATAACATGGATGGATAAGTATTACTACAAATCAGTATAAACTCTTGCTTCCGTGAAAGACATTCCTAAAAAGGTGTGATATCTGTGTGATCAAGTTTCGAAATTTTCCTGTCAGGATCCTTTCCTATTATGGTACCTGAAGATTCAACTTTCACTCAGCCTACAGCTATATGGAAACGTAACTTGCATTTACTAATGTCGAAGTTTATTTGATTAGCCGTTTTTATCTGAAGGGGTCTGGTTCTATACGTAAAATAAGATATTGACGATGTGATTCACCTTTGTGCTCTGCATTTATGTTTACGTCTGCATTCTTAATGCGGAATCTTGTTCGTGAGTTTCGTTCAGAAACGAATGACTGGATTTTCCAGGAATATGTTTGATCCTTTCTATGAATTTAAGCATATGTTTGTATAGGTAGATTATATTTCTGGTATGAAATTTTTCGTACTGTTTATATAGGTATAGATATGTTGCTCACACAATGAACCTCTGGAATCTTGTATTGAAATAGTATATTGTATAATTAGTGGGAAAAGCATAATATTCCCAAACGACTATGATAATGCCGAGGAGCGTAGCGACAAGTCTGGGTAACACAGGAGTTTGGGAATATGTTTTTCCCACGAATTATACATACTATTTTTTCTTCGATCGTTGATTTACATTTAAGAAATTAATAAAAAATATTTCATTCTAGACTAAATGCATTTTCCACGTGTTAACGCTAAAAATGCAACAAGCCCTGTGGACAGTAGCTTTCTGGCGCTCTGGTTCAAACAGACAAATTATATCTCCGACAGTATTGGTTTCTCAGAGTTGGGAATTATATCAATGGATTCTTATGAAAGAACTCCATCTTAGCACAAATTGAATTCAAACATCATAGAAGAATTTAAATTCAACAAGAGTGCCAAAAATTATCAATCCAAAACCAATAGACAAATTCTACCCAACAACGAACTCATCCGAGATATTCATTCCTCAATTCTATGATGAACGATAATATATATCTTTCCTCAAATCCACTCCAATACTCCAATACACCAATTTTCCAGTTTTGTTTTTAGTGGAGATATTCTGAACTCAATATTATTAACTTACCATTACCATTCCCATCATCATATGGATTGACCATCGGCATGAAAATATCAACCAACAAAAAGTATGATATTATATTATAATTCTCATAATTCTACGATTGCTGGAATGAATTAGACAACGTCATGTCTCAGGAAAATAAGTTGACATTATAACAATTCATAGAATACACACAGAATAATTATATCATTCTGTGAAAACATAGAAATACGATTTCTTATTGAAATTTTGAAAAATCATATCTCCGAAAGTATTAGCTTGTTAGAGTTAAAAATGATATCATTGGATTCTTATGGTAAAACTGCTTATTGAAAAATATTTAATTTGGAATTTGTTTCGTAAAAAAAAAATTTTTTTTTGTTACTCCGAAACCATCTGTCCGATTTTGCCCAATAACGAACTTAGCCGAGATATTTATCTCTCAAACCTATTCTGAAAATTACAACTGTCTAGCTCATTCCGTTCGAGAGTTATCGTGCCTACGGCCGGCCGGCCGGACAGAATGAATTTCGACCACGGATTCTTGATCAGTGAATCGAACCAAATCGTTTGAGACCATTTCCATCGAAAAATTCGAAAATTGCAGACATTTGGGCAAATTGATAAGCACTCTGTTCCGAGGAACAAGAGCGCCAAAAAGACGACTTAAAAGGTTCATGATAATGATGATCATAATTGTGTGTTCCTATTCCGAGGCCGTAGTATTCCAATTAATTTCGTCCTCGGGAATGTTTTGAATATATCGCTCGATTAAAATACCGAGACATCGATTCGTATGCATCTATCGAGTCGCCTCCGAAATATATTATATGCAATTGAACTTAAAATCCGTATATGACATCGAAACGAGTTCAAAATACCGAGTGACCGTCACAGCTTGATGAAGTAATTGTTGTATCTATGAGTCATCGTTCACATAGTTTTGTTGGATAAAGAGGGCAAACTTTAGGCTTGAGAATTAATATACATAAAATATGGCACGCTAAAATTCGGGTATATATGATTCAATCGCTGTTGATAGTTTGTTATTATTGCGGAGTTTATGTAGTAGGCATTGATTCATCGAAAACAGAGTTCTCAAATTGGGTGAAATATAAACAGCTCGTCGAAAGTGAAGGATTTGAAACCCCAATTTCTTTCTGAAATATGTAAACATATGAAGAGTGTTTCAGGTTAGAATAATAAGATTTCAAAGAAATTATATATTCACAATGAAAAAATTTGAAAAATCATATCCGGGCTGGGAATGATATCAATGGACTCTTATGATAGAATTGCATCATGAAAGAAATTCAATTTAAACATCATAAAAGAATTCGAATTCAACAAGAGTGCCAAAAATTATTAATCCAAAACCAACAGACCATTCTACTCAATAACGAACTTATCCGAGATATTCATTCCTCAAATCTACTATAACAATTATATTATATCAATTGACCAATATTCCAGTTTTGTTTTTACTGGAGATATTCTGAACTCAATTTGATTAACTTGCCATCATCATTATATGGATTACCATCAATATATGGATTATCATCAATATAATGGATACGATTTCCGAGGTTATTCCATTGGTCATTTTGCATTCAATCACACTTTGTTTGACATGTCTCTTATCTGTAGATGAGACGACAATGATGAAATGTATGAACACAGATGAAATTCATAGATACGGACGTTAATTTTTGATACACCATTCTGTGAAATCATAGAGTTACGATTTCATATTGAAAATTTGAAAATTTATATCTTCGAAAGTATTAATTTGTTAGAGTTCAAAATGATATCAATGGACTCTAATGATGAAACTGCATCTCAAAAAAATTGAATTCGAAATTTGAGATGTAAAAAAAATTTTTTTTCACGTTACTCCAAAATCATCTTGCCGATTTTGCCCAATAACGAACTTTACCGATATATTTATCTCCCAAGCCTACACTGAAAATTTCAACTGTCTAGCTCATTCCGTTCGAGAGTTTATCATGAAGGCCGGACATAATCGATTTTGACCACGGATTCTTGATCAGTCAGTCGAACCAAATACTTTAAGACCATTTTCATCCAAAAATTCGAAAATTACAGATATTTGTTATGAAACAGACAAATGTTATGAAATCAGTAATTTCACTACTTTTATGAATCCGCCTCTGAGCTTTGGAATCTCGAATGAAGCTCTTAACCACTATACCGTACGTTTTTCTCGTTCACTATCAATGTCAAGCTCATTGTGACAGTTTTAAACGCTTGCAACTTTCTCGAATCTGGAAAAATGGCAAAAGAAAAAGTATTTTATGTATTTTATTTGATGAGAAGTATCTATGGTCATAATCAATGTACAGCTTAAAGACTCACCCTGTATATCTTATTGCGGTACCTTTTTGCTTGTATTGTATTTTTACAAGTTTGTCATTCTTACATTTATATTGATATATTTTCCTGAAATATTCATGTCGCATGACAATCGAGATAAAATTAGTCCAAGAACAATATCTCTCTTGTTATCATAGACAACATATCATATGCTTGTTATATTCATATGCTTGTTATATTCAAGTTTCAATTTCGTTCATGACATTTATCCAAAATATCGACTGACGGCTCGTGATGCAAATATCATTCGCGAAATTGCCAACCAACAAACTCTCATATCACAATCGAGAAATTTTGCCGGCAAACTTTTATCTATGGTGGTATTATTTATGAAAAATTGGGAAAGCTCTGTGGATAGGGGCTTTGGCGCGCTGTTCAAATTTATAGCTAGACCGGTCACCCATCCAGGTACTTAACTCGCCCAATGCTACTTTGCTGAAAAAAAACCATTATTTCCAAGAATTTAAATCCGACTCTAAAAACAAACTGATCATCTTTTTGGCCGATAATGGTCTCAAACGAATAGTTTCGACCCAAATACATACATTCACTGTTGGTTCGAAAATAAACAGGACTGTGTCTGTGGTTCTAATACATACATTTACAGTTTTGTCGAGAATACACAGTGCTCTAAGTAATCATTAAAGTATACTTTGGGAGTTACATTCATTATTAAATGATTCCTTTATGGGTTTTCTTTCCCAAACTCTGAAAAATATCTATAAAATAAAAAAATCATTATTGTGAATTGCTTCTGAGTTAGAAACACAAGATTTTTACCTCCATAAAGTTAGCAGAGCCACTTGCGAAAATTTCAATGAAACCTATTGCATTAATTGTCGAATATTTGTCGAGAATTTGTCGTGAAAGAAAAAAATTTGTCGCGCACTTAGTTTTTTTTATATGGGGTGGCTCTGCTAACTTAATATTAAGTTAGCAGAGCCACTTGCAACAATTTCAATGAAACCTATCGCATTAATTGTCGAGTATTTGTCGTGAATTTGTCGTGAAAGAAAAAAGTTTGTCGCGCGATTCGTTTTTTTTGTATGGGCTAAATTAATATTTGGCTAAAGGGGCCACGCACAAATCACGTACGTTGGTTAATCGTATTTTTTTTCAATCAGAAATGAGCTGAATAATTGTCGAACGACCCAAACATATTCGTCGTGACAGAAAAAAGTTTGTCGCGCGCTTAGTTTTTTTTATATGGGGTGGCTCTGCTAACTTAATATTAAGTTAGCAGAGCCACTTGCAACAATTTCAATGAAACCTATCGCATTAATTGTCGAGTATTTGTCGTGAATTTGTCGTGAAAGAAAAAAGTTTGTCGCGCGCTTCGTTTTTTTTGTATGGGCTAAATTAATATTTGGCTAAAGGGGCCACACACAAATCACGTACGTTGGTTAATCGTATTTTTTTTCAATCAGAAATGAGCTGAATAATTGTCGAACGACCCAAACATATTCGTCGTGACAGAAAAAAGTTTGTCGCGCGCTTAGTTTTTTTATATGGGGTGGCTCTGCTAACTCAATATTAAGTTAGCAGAGCCACTTGCAACAATTTCAATGAAACCTATCGCATTAACTGTCGAGTATTTGTCGTGAATTTGTCGTGAAAGAAAAAAGTTTGTCGCGCGCTTCGTTTTTTTTGTATGGGCTAAATTAATATTTGGCTAAAGGGGCCACACACAAATCACGTAAGTTGGTTAATCGTATTTTTTTTCAATCAGAAATGAGCTGAATAATTGTCGAACGACCCAAACATATTCGTCGTGGCAGAAAAAATTTTGTCGCGCGCTTAGTTTTTTTTAAATGGGGTGGCTCTGCTAACTTAATATTAAGTTAGCAGAGCCACTTGTAACAATTTCAATGAAACCTTTTGCATTAATTGTCGAATATTTGTCGTGAATTTGTCGTGAACGAAAAAAGTTTGTCGCGCGCTTCGTTTTTTTGGTATGGGCTAAATTAATATTTGGCTAAAGGGGCCACACACAAATCACGTAAGTTGGTTAATCGTATTTTTTTTCAATCAGAAATGAGCTGAATAATTGTCGAACGACCCAAACATATTCGTCGTGACAGAAAAATTTTTGTCGCGCGCTTAGTTTTTTTTAAATGGGGTGGCTCTGCTAACTTAATATTAAGTTAGCAGAGCCACTTGTAACAATTTCAATGAAACCTATTGCATTAATTGTCGAATATTTGTCGTGAATTTGTCGTGAAAGAAAAAAGTTTGTCGCGCGCTTCGTTTTTTTTGTATGGGCTAATTTAATATGTGGCTAAAGGGGCCACACACAAATCACGTACGTTGGTTAATCGTATTTTTTTTCAATCAGAAATGAGCTGAATAATTGTCGAACGACCCAAACATATTCATCGTGACAGAAAAAATTTTGTCGTGCGCTTAGTTTTTTTTAATGGGGTGGCTCTGCTAACTTAATATTAAGTTAGCAGAGCCACTTGTAACAATTTCAATGAAACCTATTGCATTAATTGTCGAATATTTGTCGTGAATTTGTCGTGAAAGAAAAAAGTTTGTCGGGCGCTTCGTTTTTTTTGTATGGGCTAATTTAATATGTGGCTAAAGGGGCCACACACAAATCACGTACGTTGGTTAATCGTATTTTTTTTCAATCAGAAATGAGCTGAATAATTGTCGAACGACCCAAACATATTCGTCGTGGCAGAAAAAATTTTGTCGCGCGCTTAGTTTTTTATAAATGGGGTGGCTCTGCTAACTTAATATTAAGTTAGCAGAGCCACTTGTAACAATTTCAATGAAACCTTTTGCATTAATTGTCGAATATTTGTCGTGAATTTGTCGTGAACGAAAAAAGTTTGTCGCGCGCTTCGTTTTTTTGGTATGGGCTAAATTAATATTTGGCTAAAGGGGCCACACACAAATCACGTAAGTTGGTTAATCGTATTTTTTTTCAATCAGAAATGAGCTGAATAATTGTCGAACGACCCAAACATATTCGTCGTGACAGAAAAATTTTTGTCGCGCGCTTAGTTTTTTTTAAATGGGGTGGCTCTGCTAACTTAATATTAAGTTAGCAGAGCCACTTGTAACAATTTCAATGAAACCTATTGCATTAATTGTCGAATATTTGTCGTGAATTTGTCGTGAAAGAAAAAAGTTTGTCGCGCGCTTCGTTTTTTTTGTATGGGCTAATTTAATATGTGGCTAAAGGGGCCACACACAAATCACGTACGTTGGTTAATCGTATTTTTTTTCAATCAGAAATGAGCTGAATAATTGTCGAACGACCCAAACATATTCATCGTGACAGAAAAAATTTTGTCGTGCGCTTAGTTTTTTTTAATGGGGTGGCTCTGCTAACTTAATATTAAGTTAGCAGAGCCACTTGTAACAATTTCAATGAAACCTATTGCATTAATTGTCGAATATTTGTCGTGAATTTGTCGTGAAAGAAAAAAGTTTGTCGGGCGCTTCGTTTTTTTTGTATGGGCTAATTTAATATTTGGCTAAAGGGGCCACACACAAATCACGTACGTTGGTTAATCGTATTTTTTTTCAATCAGAAATGAGCTGAATAATTGTCGAACGACCCAAACATATTCGTCGTGATAGAAAAAATTTTGTCGCGCGCTTAGTTTTTTTTTAAATGGGGTGGCTCTGCTAACTTAATATTAAGTTAGCAGAGCCACTTGTAACAATTTTAATGAAACCTATTGCATTAATTGTCGAGTATTTGTCGTGAATTTGTCGTGAAAGAAAAAAGTTTGTCGCGCGCTTCGTTTTTTTTGTATGGGCTAAATTAATATTTGGCTAAAGGGGCCACACACAAATCACGTACGTTGGTTAATCGTATTTTTTTTCAATCAGAAATGAGCTGAATAATTGTCGAACGACCCAAACATATTCGTCGTGACAGAAAAAAGTTTGTCGCGCGCTTAGTTTTTTTATATGGGGTGGCTCTGCTAACTTAATATTAAGTTAGCAGAGCCACTTGCAACAATTTCAATGAAACCTATCGCATTAACTGTCGAGTATTTGTCGTGAATTTGTCGTGAAAGAAAAAAGTTTGTCGCGCGCTTCGTTTTTTTTGTATGGGCTAAATTAATATTTGGCTAAAGGGGCCACACACAAATCACGTACGTTGGTTAATCGTATTTTTTTTCAATCAGAAATGAGCTGAATAATTGTCGAACGACCCAAACATATTCATCGTGACAGAAAAAATTTTGTCGTGCGCTTAGTTTTTTTTAATGGGGTGGCTCTGCTAACTTAATATTAAGTTAGCAGAGCCACTTGTAACAATTTCAATGAAACCTATTGCATTAATTGTCGAATATTTGTCGTGAATTTGTCGTGAAAGAAAAAAGTTTGTCGGGCGCTTCGTTTTTTTTGTATGGGCTAATTTAATATTTGGCTAAAGGGGCCACACACAAATCACGTACGTTGGTTAATCGTATTTTTTTTCAATCAGAAATGAGCTGAATAATTGTCGAACGACCCAAACATATTCGTCGTGATAGAAAAAATTTTGTCGCGCGCTTAGTTTTTTTTTAAATGGGGTGGCTCTGCTAACTTAATATTAAGTTAGCAGAGCCACTTGTAACAATTTCAATGAAACCTATTGCATTAATTGTCGAATATTTGTCGTGAATTTGTCGTGAAAGAAAAAAGTTTGTCGCGCGCTTCGTTTTTTTTTGTATGGGCTAATTTAATATTTGGCTAAAGGGGCCACACACAAATCCCGTACGTTGGTTAATCGTATTTTTTTCAATCAGAAATGAGCTGAATAATTGTCGAACGACCCAAACATATTCCTCGTGACAGAAAAAATTTTGTCGTGCGCTTAGTTTTTTTTAATGGGGTGGCTCTGCTAACTTAATATTAAGTTAGCAGAGCCACTTGTAACAATTTCAATGAAACCTATTGCATTAATTGTCGAATATTTGTCGTGATAGAAAAAAGTTTGTCGCGCGCTTCGTTTTTTTTTGTATGGGCTAATTTAATATTTGGCTAAAGGGGCCACACACAAATCACGTAAGTTGGTTAATCGTATTTTTTTTCAATCAGAAATGAGCTGAATTATTGTCGAACGACCCAAACATATTCGTCGTGGCAGAAAAATTTTTGTCGCGCGCTTAGTTTTTTTTAAAAGGGGTGGCTCTGCTAACTTAATATTAAGTTAGCAGAGCCACTTGTAACAATTTCAATGAAACCTTTTGCATAAATTGTCGAATATTTGTCGTGAATTTGTCGTGAACGAAAAAAGTTTGTCGCGCGCTTCGTTTTGTTTGTATGGGCTAAATTAATATTTGGCTAAAGGGGCCACACACAAATCACGTAAGTTGGTTAATCGTATTTTTTTTCAATCAGAAATGAGCTGAATAATTGTCGAACGACCCAAACATATTCGTCGTGACAGAAAAAATTTTGTCGCGCGCTTAGTTTTTTTTAAATGGGGTGGCTCTGCTAACTTAATATTAAGTTAGCAGAGCCACTTGTGACAATTTCAATGAAACCTATTGCATTAATTGTCGAATATTTGTCGTGAAAGAAAAAAGTTTGTCGCGCGCTTCGTTTTTGATTTGTGTGTGGCCCCTTTAGCCAAATATTAATTTAGCCCATACAAAAAAAAACGAATCGCGCGACAAACTTTTTTCTTTCACGACAAATATTCGACAATTAATGCAATAGGTTTCATTGAAATTGTTACAAGTGGCTCTGCTAACTTAATATTAAGTTAGCAGAGCCACCCCATTTAAAAAAAACTAAGCGCGCGACAAAATTTTTTCTGTCACGACGAATATGTTTGGGTCGTTCGACAATTATTCAGCTCATTTCTGATTGACAAAAAATACGATTAACCTACTTACGTGATTTGTGTGTGGCCCCTTTAGCCAAATATTAATTTAGCCCATACAAATAAAACGAAGCGCGCGACAAACTTTTTTCTTTCACGACAAATTCACGACAAATATTCGACAATTAATGCAATAGGTTTCATTGAAATTATTACAAGTGGCTCTGCTAACTTAATATTAAGTTAGCAGAGCCACTCCATTTAAAAAAAACTAAGCGCACGACAAAATTTTTTCTGTCACGACGAATATGTTTGGGTCGTTCGACAATTATTCAGCTCATTTCTGATTGAAAAAAAATACGATTAACCAACGTACGTGATTTGTGTGTGGCCCCTTTAGCCAAATATTAAATTAGCCCATACAAAAAAAACGAAGCGCTCGACAAACTTTTTTCTTTCACGACAAATTCACGACAAATATTCGACAATTAATGCAATAGGTTTCATTGAAATTGTTACAAGTGGCTCTGCTAACTTAATATTAAGTTAGCAGAGCCACCCCATTTAAAAAAAACTAAGCGCGCGACAAAATTTTTTCTGTCACGACGAATATGTTTGGGTCGTTCGACAATTATTCAGCTCATTTCTGATTGAAAAAAAATACGATTAACCTACTTAAGTGATTTGTGTGTGGCCCCTTTAGCCAAATATTAATTTAGCCCATACAAAAAAAACGAAGCGCGCGATAAACTTTTTTCTTTCACGACAAATTCACGACAAATATTCGACAATTAATGCAATAGGTTTCATTGAAATTGTTACAAGTGGCTCTGCTAACTTAATATTAAGTTAGCAGAGCCACCCCATTAAAAAAAAACTAAGCGCACGACAAAATTTTTTCTGTCACGACGAATATGTTTGGGTCGTTCGACAATTATTCAGCTCATTTCTGATTGAAAAAAAATACGATTAACCAACGTACGTGATTTGTGTGTGGCCCCTTTAGCCAAATATTAAATTAGCCCATACAAAAAAAAACGAAGCGCCCGACAAACTTTTTTCTTTCACGACAAATTCACGACAAATATTCGACAATTAATGCAATAGGTTTCATTGAAATTGTTACAAGTGGCTCTGCTAACTTAATATTAAGTTAGCAGAGCCACCCCATTAAAAAAAAACTAAGCGCATGACAAAATTTTTTCTGTCACGACGAATATGTTTAGGTCGTTCGACAATTATTCAGCTCATTTCTGATTGAAAAAAAATACGATTAACCAACGTACGTGATTTGTGTGTGGCCCCTTTAGCCACATATTAAATTAGCCCATACAAAAAAAACGAAGCGCGCGACAAACTTTTTTCTTTCACGACAAATTCACGACAAATATTCGACAATTAATGCAATAGGTTTCATTGAAATTGTTACAAGTGGCTCTGCTAACTTAATATTAAGTCAGCAGAGCCACCCCATTAAAAAAAAACTAAGCGCACGACAAAATTTTTTCTGTCACGACGAATATGTTTGGGTCGTTTGACAATTATTCAGCTCATTTCTGATTGAAAAAAAATACGATTAACCAACGTACGTGATTTGTGTGTGGCCCCTTTAGCCAAATATTAAATTAACCCATACAAAAAAAAACGAAGCGCCCGACAAACTTTTTTCTTTCACGACAAATTCACGACAAATATTCGACAATTAATGCAATAGGTTTCATTGAAATTGTTACAAGTGGCTCTGCTAACTTAATATTAAGTTAGCAGAGCCACCCCATTAAAAAAAAACTAAGCGCATGACAAAAATTTTTCTGTCACGACGAATATGTTTAGGTCGTTCGACAATTATTCAGCTCATTTCTGATTGAAAAAAAATACGATTAACCATCGTACGTGATTTGTGTGTGGCCCCTTTAGCCACATATTAAATTAACCCATACAAAAAAAACGAAGCGCGCGACAAACTTTTTTCTTTCACGACAAATTCACGACAAATATTCGACAATTAATGCAATAGGTTTCATTGAAATTGTTACAAGTGGCTCTGCTAACTTAATATTAAGTTAGCAGAGCCACCCCATTTAAAAAAAACTAAGCGCGCAACAAAATTTTTTCTGTCACGACGAATATGTTTGGGTCGTTCGACAATTATTCAGCTCATTTCTGATTGAAAAAAAATACGATTAACCAACTTACCTGATTTGTGTGTGGCCCCTTTAGCCAAATATTAATTTAGCCCATACCAAAAAAACGAAGCGCGCGACAAACTTTTTTCGTTCACGACAAATTCACGACAAATATTCGACAATTAATGCAAAAGGTTTCATTGAAATTGTTCCAAGTGGCTCTGCTAACTTAATATTAAGTTAGCAGAGCCACCCCATTTAAAAAAAACTAAGCGCGCGACAAAATTTTTTCTGCCACGACGAATATGTTTGGGTCGTTCGACAATTATTCAGCTCATTTCTGATTGAAAAAAAATACGATTAACCAACTTACGTGATTTGTGTGTGGCCCCTTTAGCCAAATATTAATTTAGCCCATACAAAAAAAACGAAGCGCGCGACAAACTTTTTTCTTTCACGACAAATTCACGACAAATACTCGACAATTAATGCGATAGGTTTCATTGAAATTGTTGCAAGTGGCTCTGCTAACTTAATATTAAGTTAGCAGAGCCACCCCATATAAAAAAAACTAAGCGCGCGACAAACTTTTTTCTGTCACGACGAATATGTTTGGGTCGTTCGACAATTATTCAGCTCATTTCTGATTGACAAAAAATACGATTAACCAACGTACGTGATTTGTGCGTGGCCCCTTTAGCCAAATATTAATTTAGCCCATACAAAAAAAACGAATCGCGCGACAAACTTTTTTCTTTCACGACAAATTCACGACAAATACTCGACAATTAATGCGATAGGTTTCATTGTAATTGTTGCAAGTGGCTCTGCCAACTTAATATTAAGTTAGCAGAGCCACCCCATATAAAAAAAACTAAGCGCGCGACAGACTTTTTTCTTTCACGACAAATTCACGACAAATACTCGACAATTAATGCAATAGGTTTCATTGAAATTGTTGCAAGTGGCTCTGCTAACTTAATATTAAGTTAGCAGAGCCACCCCAAATAAAAAAAAACTAAGCGCGCGACAAATTTTTTTCTTTCACGACAAATTCTCGACAAATATTCGACAATTAATGCAATAGGTTTCATTGAAATTTTCGCAAGTGGCTCTGCTAACTTTATGGAGGTAAGATTTTTATCAGAAGCACATCGAACAATGTTGCCTAACAAACAATTACAAAACCACATCAACGATAATACAACTATTTCGTAACGTTTCGGAGACTATTTTAGACTCCTTCGTCAGACACTAAACGAAAGACGAAATTATTTTTTGTTGATAGCTATTCTGAAATTCGAAATTTGTCACCATTTGCAGGGTCTCCTGAGCACAAGGTGCTTTCGTTATGTTCACTAATATTTCTATGAAGGTAACCACCCATACCATCGATGAAAATTGTCTGCACATACAGATGTTTCAAGAGAAAAATTCATACTGTTGATAGAGTTTGTTTTCAAGGCATTTAAATACAGTGGACCAGTACCCCGATCGTTGGAATATTTGGATATTTCGGCAATATATTCACCAATATAGATCCGATCGAGTTCAAATCTAAAACTCTACTGTAAAGAATTGGTTCAAGCCCTGTGGACAGGAGACCAGATATTTTATATTCTCGCCTACTCTCGTCTTGTGTGAAGCCCTAAGTCTGAAGAAGTCGCTGTTTCGACAAAACACGTCTACACACCAAATGCATTCATCTGATTGAACAAAAGCCTACAACCAGTACAGGGTAATTCTACCCACACTATTACCAAAGGGTACAAGCGTAACATACGCCAAATAAATCCTTCAAGATAAAATTTAGTCTGCTGCTGAATGATCAGAGAAAAATGGGTTCAAGCCCTGTGGACAGGAGCTTTCTGGCGCTCTTGTTCAAACAGACAAATTATATCTCCGAAAGTATTGGTTTCTCAGAGTTGGGAATTATATCAATGAATTTTTATGAAAGAACTTCATCTTAGCAGAAATTGAATTCAAATATCATAGAAGAATTTAAATTCAACATGAGTGCCAAAAATTATCAATCCAAAACCAATAGACAAATTCTACCCAACAACGAACTCATCCGAGATATTCATTCCTCAATTCTATGATGAACGATAATATATATTCTTTCCTCAAATCCACTCCAATACTCCAATACACCAATATTCCAGTTTTGTTTTTACTGGAGATATTCTGAACACAATATTATTAACTTACCATTACCATTCCCATCATCATATGGATTGACCATCGGCATGAAAATATCAACCAACAAAAAGTATAATATCATATTATAATTCTCATAATTCTACGATTGCTGAAATGAATTAGACAATGTCATGTCTCAGGAAAATAAGTAGACATTATAACAATTCATACATAGAATAATTATATCATTCTGTGAAAACGTAGAAATACGATTTATTATTGAAATTTTGAATAATCATATCTCCGAAAGTATTAGCTTGTTAGAGTTGAAAATGATATCAATGGATTCTTATGGTAAAACTGCTTATTGAAAAAAAATTAATTTGGAATTAGTTATGTAAAAAAAAATTTTTTTTTTGTTACTCAGAAACCGATTTTGCCCAATAACGAACTTGGACGAGATATTTATCTCCCAAACCTACTCTGAAAATTTCAACTGTCTAGCTCATTCCGTTCGAGAGTAATCGTGCCTACGGCTGGCCGGCCGGACAGAATGAATTTCGACCACGGATTCTTGATCAGTGAGTCGAACCAAATCGTTTAAGACCATTTTCATCGAAAAATTCGAAAATTACAGACATTTGGGCAAATTCTTCAATGTGTACAGAAATTGCCGGTATGGTGTGGTTTATTGAGTACGAATTCTACTTTTATCGGCAGAATTGGGAATTACCAACATGGATATTTTCTAGACACGTTACGTCTGAGCACGGTTCCGACTGCTAAATTCCGAATTGCAAATACCAAGAAGACCAATAAATGTTTTTAAATTGATGAAAATGAACACTGGGAGGCGGTTGATAAAATATTCAATTATCACGGTTTCGAATAACGAGACCAGATGCTCCTACTTGTTTAACTAATCGAATTAAATGGACCAACAACTTGGAATGACAATAAAAATTTGCTATATCTCGAACAACAGGGTTTTAAAACTAGAGGCTTTATTTTGAAAAGCCCGCTATTTTGGCAGCTGTCATAGTAAGAACCTTCATTTTTTGACAGATGACAACTAAAAATTATGCCAAAAATTGAGAAAAGTACTGACGTGAAGTCAGGAGCATTTGCGCGCATGTTCCATAGTCTATTCACGCCTCATACGAAGTCGATCTAGCTTCGGTACTCGATTGTAAAATGGTGGCTCGAAGTTATGTGCGGAATTTAAGCTGATTCTGACGCATAGTTTCTGAAAATTTTTCAAGGTATAGCCGAAAAAAATGAAAATTAAACCATAAACCAGAATTTTTAATTATGACATTGATGTATTCTATTGGAATATAAATTCATTAGGTATCTAATATTATACGAAAAAACTCACGTCTCAAGTATTTACAGGATACGATATTCATGAAATTCCGCGAAAATTAGCGAGTTTTTATTGTCAAATTTGATCCTGTCCTGCCGGCCGGCCGGCTGTTTCCACGATAACTTGAGAACGGATAGAGATAGCGACTTGAAATTTTCAGGGTAGGTGGCACGTCCTAATACGACGGACGAGTTCGTTAATGGGCATAATCGGTTTCCGAGTAATAATTTCAATTTCAATTCAATAATTCAACAATTACTAATCTGATTGAATTGAAGCTTGGTGAGTACTGGTAGAATATAAACCTAAGGACGTTTGTGAAATTTTGTGAGAATCGTATCGCTAGAAAATTTTAAAAAAATTACTGAAAAATATTATTTATGTCACGATAACCTGAGAACGGAAAGAGATAGTGACTTGAAATGTACGCTAATTCAGGTAAGCTTGTGCATCTGAATGCAACATTTGAGTTTGTTTATAGGCATAATCGGCCGAACGGTTTTGGTGTTATACCCATCTGAAGTTGGGTTGTTATTTCCTCAATTACTCAAAAAATTCAAAACTGATCAAATTCAAACATGCTTATTAGATGTAGAATGCCAACGAAAATTCTTGCAAAATTTCGTGAGGATCGTATCATTAGAAAATTTTTAAAAAATCATTGAAAATCATTGAAAAATTCTATATATCAGAAACTATTCATCCGACACGGCTGAAATTTCGCGAGAGCCTTCAGAACCTAAGTCTACAACCAAGTTCTAAGTTTGAACATGATCGGATCTATATTGTTGGAGATCTGAGATCTTGTGTGAGTTCAGTAGCTGGATGGGTGACCATTGCCTCTATAACTTTCGAACGAAAGGAGATAGGGACTTGCAATTTTCAGGGTATGTTGCGCATCCAAATTCGTTTTTGAGCATAATCTTTCTAGCGGTTTCGGAGTTATACCCACCTGGAATATTTTTACCTCGATAACTCAAAAAAAATAGACTCCATCGAATTGATGCTCGGTAACTAGTTGTAGAATATCGATATGAAGAGGTGTGTAAAATTTTGTGAGCACCAAACCTCTAGAAAATTTTTAAAAAATTACGAAAAAAAAAATTGGTTCAAGCACTGACGTGAAGTCAGGATCGAATTTACCATGGTAAATTCGATTAAGAGTGTCCAATACAGGAGAATGGACAATAGAACATAAGCGCAAAAGCTCCTGACTTGACGTCAGCGCTTGTTTTTTTAGTTAACCCCCAATTTTCAACCCTTATAGTGCATCAATCTGGTGTAAACGCTTATCTCAGATTGGCAGTCCATGGCAAAGTATATTTTATCGTATGAGACATTATTTCGATGCGAGAATCCTAAGGGTTAACATTTCCTTGCAGTTATTATTAATATTATTGATTCCATCTATTTCAATAATTATGTCGGAATTTTGGAAAGAGTTGATAGGAAGAGATTTGGTGAAGAAGTGTTAAGAAACTCCGAAATGACTTGATGTTTATTTCTTCGGAGAAATAATGTTGAATAATTCTGCCAATTATCGGCAAAAAAGAATTCGTCGTAACTATCTGAAACGAAAACGACTATCACTTTGGAATTCTTATCATTGCAAGTTGCGAAGGTAGTAATTCGAGGTATAAGCTTCAAAATTTTCCTAGAACCTTCACGGTCATAATAATTCGCATTCTTGCTTTAATGAAAGAATTCCCATGAATAAAGTCGTAAATGATATTAATTTCCGCTTATGGTATACAAAATTGACATTATACAGAAGCGAATGATTTTCAAATTCTTGCGGCTAGTATGGACGATCTTTCTGTATATATATCATGAAAGTTATTGAATTTATTTTTCAAAACCAAATTCTCATATTGCTACATTTGCAATGGAAAATATTCAGAACACTCTTTTGGGCTTTCGTACCAGGGCTCCATCATATTAAGATAAACGTGAATTTTCCAGCTCATTGCGCACATGTTCTAGGTTCGGCGCTCATCATCAGTTTGCCCAAACGCCGGCCGGCCGTTGCCACGATAACTTTAGAACGGAAAGAGATAGCGACTTGGAATTTTCAGGGCAGGTTGTGCATCCAAATTCGACGGACAAGTTCGTTAATGGGCATAATCGGACTAACGGTTTCCGATTACAAATTTTGTTTTCGAACAATACACAACCGATCGAATTGAATCTTGGTAATTAGTTGTAGAATATCGACACAACTACTCATGAAACATTTCTTCAGGATCGTATGACTAGAAATTTTTTTTTATATTATGTATCTCAGAAACTATCCGTCCGATATTTCTGGAATTTTGCGGTGGTTTTCAAATCCTATTTTTGAAGCCGAGTTCCAAATTTGAACAGGATTGGATCTATATTGTAGGAATTAATCATTAAAGGATACTGTGGGAGGTATACTCATTATTGAAAGTTTTTTTCTGGGTTTTCTCTCCCAAACTATAAAATAAAAATTAAATATTTTGTGATTTATTTCTGCGTAAGAAACACAAGATATTTGTCAGAAGCAAACAATTGAACAATGTTGCCTAACAAACAACAACGAAACAACATCAACGAAGAAACAACTATAGCGGAACGTTTCGGAGTCTATATAGTCTGATATAGACTCCGAAACATTACGATATTACAGAGGATATTTTCCTGAAATAAGAAAGCTGAAAAAAGATGAAATGTAATAAAATTCGTTCTTATTCACCTTTCGCCGTACATCTTTATACACCGAATACAGCCTTGACGTTAGTTTGTTGGGCTCATAAGCCGAAGATACCGGGATCGATTCCCGTAGCCGAAATCGGGGCGAGAATTGCTCTTTTTCGTTTTTTTTTCATTTCTATGAAAATAAAAACTTTCATGAAAGGTCGATGGATGGCTGACCGTTACCACGATTACTTGCGAACTGAAAGATATAGCGACTTGCAATTTTCAGGCTAAGTTGCGCATCCGAATGCGACATTTGTGTTCATTAATAGGCATACTCGGCCAAACGGTTTTGGTGTTATACCCATTTGAAATTTTGTTGTTTTCCTCAATAACTCAAAAACTACAGATTCACTCCGCTTCTGTGCTTTTTAATAATTTTTTCGAGATGGTGCCCTCTATTAGCCTCTTCGACTAACCCTAAAATTTTCGAAATTTCAAGGCGATCGGCATTGTTACGACTTTTCAGATTCTAATATTAAAATTCGCTTGAATATTAAAGAATTATCGGGTACTTTCCCGATATTCTAACCTAGCATTGACATTCACTCTCCATTATTTCGAACAGTTGTAGGTATGAGGTTCGGAAGTAGTAGGCGTTGAAAGTTATCTGGAGTGAAATTATCGATCCAGTTAGGAATCTGTTACGGCCCATTTACTTCTCCTCTTGATGTCACACGATCTTAAGGCTGTGACCTGATTCCTCCTGACCTCGGTCATGTATTTTGTCACGTTCCAGAATTCAATAGATAACTTTAGTTATTCTGGTGTTAATGCGAACTTATTAAGTCCATGTTTTGTTTGAATTCATTAGTTTCAATTAACGTTTTTGGGGGTATGTTCTGGGGAACATCGCGTTATCATTTTGCCCAAATGTCTGTAATTTTCGAATTTTTTGCTTAAAATCGTCTCAAACGATTGGGTTCGACTCTATGATGAAGATTCGTGGTCAAATTTGATTCTGTCCGGCCGTTGCCACGATAACTTGAAAACGGAAAGAGATAACGACTTGAAATTTTCAGGGTAGGTGAGGCATACCAATACGACGGACAAGTTCGTTAATGAGCATAATAATGGTTTCGGAGTAATAATTTGTTTGCAACCAATACAAATCCGATCGAATTGAAACTTCGAGAATAGTTGTAGAATATAAACCTTAGAACGTTTGTGATATTTTGTGAGAATCGTATTACTAGAAAATTTCAAAAAAATTATTGAAAAATATTTTTTGTGTCACGATAACCTGAGAATGGAAAGAAATAGCGACTTGAAATTTTCAGGTTATGTTGTGCATCTGAATGCGCCATTTGAGTTTGTTTATAGGCATAATCGGCCGAACGGTTATACCCGTCTGAAATTTGGTTGTTATTTCCTCAATTACTCAAAAATACATAACCGACTAACTGGTTATTAGTTGTAAAATGCAAACGCGAAACTTCTTGCAGAATTTCGTGAGGATCGTAGTACTAGAAAATTTTCTAAAATTCATTGAAAATTATTGATAAAGATTCTATATATCAGTAACTATTCATCGCTGAAATTTTGCGAGACCCCTCAGAACCTAACTCTACTGCCAATAAGTTTCAAGTTTGAACACGATCGGTCATCGGATATATATATTGTTGGAGATTCGAGCAGCCTTGTGTGAGTTCAGTAGTTGGATGGGTGACCTTTGCATCGATAACTTTCGAACGAAAGGAGATAGAAACTTGAAATTTTCAGGGTAGGTTGCATATCCGAATCGTAGAGTTAGTTTCGGCATAATTGTTCCAACGGTTTCGGAGTTATACCCACCTGGAATATTATTTCCTCTATAACTCCAAAAATATAGACTCGATCGAATTGAAGCTTGGTAACTAGTTGTAGAATATCGACATAAAAACGTGTTTAAAATTTTGTAAGAACCGTACCCCTAGAAAATTTCAAAAAAACTACGAAACAAAAAATTGGTTCATGCACTGACGTGAAGTCGGGAGCTTTTATGCGTATATTCTATAGTCCATCCTCCTGTATTGGACACTCTTAATCGAATTTACCATGGTAAATTCGAATTTACCATGGTGAATTGTGTCCAGTACAGGAGAATGGACAATAGAACATACGCGCAAAAGCTCCGACTTCACGTCAATGCTTGAAACAATTTTTATTTTTGTTTTTGCGTGCAATGTTCTAGGTAACAGCGTGTTATCATTCTGCCTAATTTGTAATTTTGGAATTTTTGACGAAAATGGTCTCAAACGATGAGGTTCGACTCACTGATGAATACGAGATCAATTATGATTATGTGCTGTTTTCGAGTACTAATTTTGTTTTCAAACAATACAGATACGATCGAATTGTAGCTTGGTAGACATAATGATATTTTGTGAGGATCGTATCACTAGAAAAAACAAAAAAAAAGGGGTAAAGCCCTGTAGACAGGAGCTTTGGCGCTTTTGTTCTGACTTTGATATTTCATATCTCCGAAAGTATTGGTTTCTCAGAGTTGGGATATCAATGGATTCTTATGATACAACTTCATCATAAAAGAATTTAAATTCAACAAGAGTGCTAAAAATTATTGATCCAAAACCAACAGACCGATTCTACTTAACGAACTTATCCGAAGTATTCATTCCTCAAATCTACTATGAAAATAATATTATATCAATTGAAACAGCCTATATTCCAGTTTTGTTTTTACTGGAGATAGTCTTAACCCAATTTGATTAACTTAACAAAGTATGTATTTCCATCATCATCATCATCATCATATGGATTATCCTCATCATATGGATTATCCAAGAGCTATCTACGATAGCTGAGGATATTCTATTGGTCATTTTGCATTCACTCATACTTTATTTGATATGTCTCTTATCTGTAGATCAGATGACAATCATGACATGTATTAACGCAGATGAAATTCTCAGATACGGACGTCATTTTTGATACAGCATTCTGTGAAATCATAGAGTTACGATTTAATATTAAGTATTAATTTGTTACATTTCAAATTTATAATCTAAAAAAAAAATTCCTTACTCCGAAACCATCAGGCTGATTTCGCCCAATAACGAACTTAACCGAGATATTTATCTCCCAAACCTACTCTGAAAATATCCACTGTCTAGCTCATTCCGTTCGAGAGTTATCGTGCCTACGGCCGGTCGGACAGAACCGATTTTGACCATGGATTCTTGACCAGTGACTCGATTAATAAGCATAATCGGCCAAACGGTTTTGCAGTTATACCCATCTGACATGTTGTTTTTTCCTCAATAATTCAAAAAATACAAATCCTATCCAGTTCAAACATGATAATTAATTTAGGTTTAAGGCTCTCGCAAAATTTCAGCGATATCAGTCGGATAGTTTCTGAAAGACAAAATCTGTTTCAATGATTTTTTATTAATTTTCTAATTATACGATCCTCAATTTCGCAAAAATTTACGCGTCGAACTCTACACAACGCGTAAATTTTTGCGAAATTGAGGATCGTATAATTAGAAAATTAAAAAAAAATCATTGAAACAGATTTTGTCTCTCAGAAACTATCCGACTGATATCGCTGAAATTTTGCGAGAGCCTTAAACCTAAATTTACATCCAAGTTCAAAATTTGAAGTTCAGATATTTTGACATGAGGATTATCAATGGAAAATTAGGGTGTTTTTTCGAAATTGCGTCAAAATATGGTGAAAAAATTAATATATCAACTCAAAAATTTCACAGTGTGTTAAGAATATAAAGGAAAGTTTTCACCAAATTTCGTGAAAAAAAAATGTTTGGCAAAGAAAAATAAAAAACCAAAAACTTGGTTATATATGAATTTTTCACATAAATTTTGTTGAGGTTATGTGAAAAAGTGTAAATACAATAGTTGTAGATCTTTTTAGTACCTACAACCTACAACTTTGCGATATAATTTTTGTCCATGGGACTTGTAGTTTTTACGGAAATCGATAACCAATTATTTACTCGGTTATTTATCCTTAAAAACTCACTCTCTTCCACTTCCCGACCTCAGATCGCCTGTGAATTATTTTTCCTTTAATTTTTGTTATATTCTCTTCCTTTTCCAATGGTTTTCATTCTACTTTTTACCATTTTCAAAGGTTTCGGCACTGGTCTAATAATCTTAGTATTTAATAAGTAGGGACCGCAAGTCTGAAGGACTCTACCAAGCCTCACGATCTCGTTCTAATAATAATAATAATAATAATAAGCAGAGGAAGAACTGAAGAAACAGGAGAAGACATCGACCTAGAAGGGAAAATAAGCATTCGACACCTCGAAGAGGAAGAAACATACAAATTTCTTGGGATGAAACAACGAGGTGCACTGGAGACAACCCAAATCAAGGATGCCTTAACAGCTAGCTACAAAAAAAAGATCCCAGATATACGGAAATCACAGCTGTCCGGGAAAAATAAAGTATCTGCTACGAACAGCTTGGCAGTACCGATAATCACCTACTCATTCGGGATAGTTAACTGGACAATGAATGAAATTCTCGAGCTAGACAGAACCACTCGTAAAGTGATGAACATGAATCCTAGCCTGCATCCCAACTGCTCGATTCAAAGGATATACCTTCCACGAACGCAGGGAGGCAGAGGTTTGCAAAGTTTGGAATACCAACACCATCAACAAACGTTGGAAATGGCAATAAGGATATTGAGAAGCGAAGACCCGCTTCTGAAAATGGTGGCTCAGCATGAAATCAGGAATCAAGTAGCTTTCCTATTTAGGGCTGGTCAGAGAGCTTTGGAGAACTCTGTATAACCGGCATATCAATCGATCATGAGGTAGCAGGAACACCTATCTCGCCAACAGACCAAAGAAGAGTTGGCAGAGGGATAAGGCAGGCACAACTGAAGAAACTACTCGTAGATCACATGAGTAAACACCTGCACTCCATATACTTCAGGAGTTTGAAAGATCAGGGCCTGTCAGAAGAATTATCCTTCGCCTTTTTGAAGTCCGCTGGAGTCAAGTCGGAAACGGAGGGATTTGTTATAGCTTGTCAAAATGGGGTTATAAATACCAGATGGTATAAAAAAAACATCATGAAAGTGGTCACCCCCACAACGTGCAGAGCATGCCACAGCCAGCAAGAAACTATTACGCACATTCTGTCTGCTTGCAGAGTCCATGCTCCATCATGATATGTGGAAAGACACAATGCGGCACTCCGAATTCTCTACTTCCATCTGAGAGAGGTTTATGGCATAGACAAGGAACCAGTGCTACCATATGTGCCTCTGGAGTTGTTGAAAATAGCAGGGCTCGCATCTACTGGAACTATGCGATTCCAACAACTCGACAGATCCACGCCATAAAGCCAGATATACTCATACTGGACAAATAACTCAAGGAATTGTTCGTCGTCGAATCTTCCCTCCCCGCAGAAAATAATGGGGTGATGAAAGAAGAACAGAAGAGGGAGAAATACAAGGATTTAATGTTTGAACTTGGGATCCTGTATCCAAGGCATAAGGTAAGGATGGTCACACTAATCATAGGATGCCTAGGCGGAATGAGAGCGAACTACGTGACCGAATTGAAGATTATTCCGGCCTGCAAATCTCTGGCCGAGGATATAGCTCACAGAATGCAGAAAGCGGTGTTGCTCGGATCACTTCGAGTCATCAGGTCCCATCGACTATAAAGGCCGCTTGCAGCTCATCTCTTTTGTTAAGAGACGCTGTAAGGGCAGGACGAAGAACTACTCCAAGGAACGTGCGAGAGGGTTTTTAGTGAGTAACCATCAACATCTGGAGTCCCACACTCCTGAGAGAAGCGGACCCTCTCAGGGCGGGTCTGTAAAAGGTTTTTCCTCTCGAGCGAGGAAAAAAAATAATAATAATAACTCGATCTCCAGATGACATTGAAAATTGAAAGATTAATCTGGAGATCATCAAGAGTCTTATCTAGATTCAACAATAGAAGGCATTTTTTGCGAGATCAATTGTAGCAATCCATATACCGTAAATGTATATCCAATAAATGGAATTCTCTCATTTCGTCGTTGTTGAAGTGCTCTGGATTCTGTATGGGCGTTACTTCATCAACAGTAAAAGCACAAAATATATAATCATCGTTCATTCTTTCACTCACATAACTGTTTTCCTCCCCCACGAAAATGGTTCGATATTGAATCAATTAACAAGGTCAAACATTTACACAAAGGCTCAATTTAATTCTCCCATTCAAACAATTCATATCTATAGATGTGACAGGACGTAGGAAGTGGTGGTCATTGTTCCCGTGATTGGCTTTTGCCACTCGTAATATCATCGCAACCTACATCAAAGATTGTTGTAGGGGAGAAGCGCTACTTCATATTCCAACATAAATTAAAAGACGCTTAATAAATCCTTGTTTTCATCCTAGGTTGAATTTATTCCCCTTTATTGAGCCAGACTCAAGTGCTGAACGTCAATAATGAACATACACACGAGCCATATTCTCCCAATAATTTTTGCGAAGGGTTATTTTAAAGGGAAAGATATGGCAAGGGAATTGTGTTTGGAAAGCCATTCAGAGTTCCAATTATTATCAATCAGATTCTGTTATGGTGATATTGCGTTTTGTTCATATTTGTGTGTATCCACTCGATTCTGGAGAAAAAAATCTCTAAATACCTATACTATATATTATATATTCACTTTTATAAAGTCTCTCGGTTGGCCATGATTTAGGTCTATCACGTTTTTGTAACTAAAACTATGGAAGGTTGGCACTCCTGAAAGATCGTCAATATCAAAATAATTCTCTGAGACGTTGCCAATTTCTACTCTCAACAATCAACATAATGTTCCATCTTAAACAAGATATTATCACAGATCATTATCTTCGAATAATTGAGAAATCTTCGCTTTGAAATTGAAAATGCCGAAAGCAGTTTTGAAGAAGCACAGACAAAGTATCAGGAAGTGCTGTACAGAACTGAAATCTGCAATAGGAAAACTTGTTGTTGAACTCTCGAATGAAATTACTTAGTTTCCTATCCTATCACTATATTTTATTAATTTTTAACAGTGGCTCAGGTTTCGTAGTACTACTACATTTTGAAACTGGTGTATCTCAAGTTGTTTAACAAGGTATTTAAATGTCATCTGTATGCTGATTTCTTGAGAATTTCGAAAAGTGGGTAATTCCATAGGTACGTCTCTTCGTTCAGAATTTTCCCTGCCGGGTTATTCAGGTACTTTTATATTTTTTTCAAATGAACTATCACAAAGTAAAGGACTACTGGATCCATTATTTTTATTCAAATTTCAACACTTGATTTCCGTACAAGAAAATAGCATGACTGAATCTTACAACCAGTTTATACAGTGCGCGTCAAAATTTTGGAACAAATTCATTTTCTAGGAAGAACAAAATCCTGAAACAGGTCAATTTTTGATTCACTTTTACCAAATTTTTATGCATTTTTGAAGGATTTTTGTTGCACCCTGTGCCATCGCCATCAACCCTCTAAATTTATTGAATAGGGAAAGTGGGTCATGTGGTACTTTTTTGGCAAAGTCTTTGCATCTTCTTTACAGGCGTGCATACCATACCTACCATAGCTCCGTGATGTTAATGATAAATGACTATAAAGATGCATGCTGAGATTTGCTTAATGAATATAGAATATTTTTTGAACTATATTTTATTAAGTAAACCACAATTTATGGAATTTTTTTAATGCTGTATACTACGGTAACCTCACATCTGATGAGGTAGACTTATCTTATTAATTAAATAAACCGGTCCAACTTATCATGACGTTTCACACATTTGTGCCGGTATCTGACGAATAAAATCTCCAATGTTGATTTTAAATCCTGAATGGTTCTTGAATTATTAGCGTAGACCTTGGACTTCAGATATCGGATATCAAGTGAAATATTGTTTCTCTATTTCAGTATCGTAATGAGTCCATTTCAGCACTGAAAACAGTGCTGGAATGAACTCATTCCCGCATTGTTTCTAGTTATATTTTTCGTTTTGTGGTAGTCAGCACTGACATTCGATCCTATCAAATTTCAACACACGTCAATTGACAATACAATATAATTAGGATATAGTGAAATAATTGTTGAGGAATAGCTTTATTTTCATTAAAAAATATAGTACTAGAGATTTCCTTCTTGCTAATTTTGAATCTATCATGCTATTAGGAAACTGTTTTAAATCTGATCTCCGTGCCCTACGTACGATTCAAATTCAAATTCCTAAATCTGTCAACTTTCGTAACAGTCACACCAACTACCAAGATACAATACAAAAGTCACTAGGATGTATAATCCGAATTTTTCATTAAATTTCAACAGTATTTCACAAAACTTGCCTGAAATAGAGAAAATATCGTCTAATACTCGTTGCAGAAGGCAATTCCAACACTCATGCGTGCGAAAAATCGCTCCTTCGTCGCTCGTTTTCGAATTTCGCATTCGTGTTTTAACAGGAGCCCATTCTGTAACTTGTTTTAGAATATACTATTCTTACATGAAATATCTTTTCGTTTCAGTTTGCGAAGAGGACCTGGTGCTAACGTGCAGGACAACAGTGGATACTCAGCTTTACATCACGCTTCATTGAACGGCCACAAGTGAGTTTCGCTCGTTATTTCATTGAATCATGTTGAAAACTATTGAATTTTTCAGAGAAATAGTAAGACTGCTCTTGGACCATGACGCTTCGACCAATATTATCGATGTCAAAGGATCGTCGCCCCTTCATCTGGCTGCTTGGTCTGGCAATGTCGACATTGTCAGGATGCTGCTATCTGGTCCATCCATCTGTAACGTCAATTTGACAGTGAGTCTTCATCATAAAGCAATTAGGACTTCCGATTGGTTGTACAAGTTGATAGGATCGGTTGTTACTGTGTTATCGCCTGCGTCTAAGACCGACAACACCGAAATAACAAGGACTTGGGAATCTCGCAAGACGTGGCAGACAGCACGTTATGCCGGCGTAGCGCATACACTATCTGAGTTTTGCATTTTTTAGCGTTGAGAAAGAGTCATTTTTATAATTGTTAAAGGGCTTTTTGTTCTAAGGGGGCTCAGTCGTTAACTGAGTTCATCTCCGCACCCCATTGGATTTTATTATGGTAAAATATAAAAAGCACTGACGTGAAGTCAGTTCTCTTTGGCGCGCTTGTTCACGTTGGCTAATTTGAATTTAAGGATTATGATGAATCATGTCTATAGCAAGCGCGCCAAAGCACATTGAACCCACGTCAATAATTGTTTAGCGTTTTGACTTCTTTCATAGTGAAGTCTATTTACAATGGCAGACATTTCAGCTAGTAAACAACACTATTTTCTCAAAACAGACTTGTCCGTGCACAAAATTACCATGACTTTTCTTCTGAAACCCCTGAATATCGTCTCAGCACCAAATCCACGACCGCTAGACGTAAACCACTCCCAACATAAGCCATACAACCCAAAAAGGAGCCGCTTCTCCTCTGCGGATGCCCAATCTGATTCTTCAACACCAGTGGTAACAATAATTTCACAAGAATTTCAAAAATTGTCCCAAGGACCACGTAATGGACACTACCCACGGTACTACGATATTTCCTCGAAACTGGCTTGTCTACTCACAGAATTGATATTAGGTGGTAATACGGCCCTCGAGTTCCTCCCCAGTCTCTCAACTTTCAGACAAATTAAAAACAAATTTAAAATTCCACACATCGTTCACCCATGTATTCAATTGGCAGTTGGGCCAACGTTGGCCCCAACACTGTTGGCCCAACGGGTGGATGGGGTAATTTGTCTTGGTTCCAACGTTGGCGGCACCTCAAGAAGTGTAACACGGCCAACGTTGGATCCAACGTTGGCCCAACGATTGGAGCCGGCCTTATACACATCCATATTTAAGTTAGTTGCCCTAATCAGATAAAACACGTGTAGGAACTGAAATCGAATGGATACCAGATGTGGTTTTCATTAAGAAAAACAACTGAAACAATTTTCCAGTTTGGAAGTTCTTAATCATTAAGTATTAGTATAATGAATAAGAAGAGCTGATGAAAGAAACTTACAGTAGAAAATGGTTAATTGATGAAATGAGATTCTACATAATCATTAAAGGATACTGTGGGAGGGATATTCATCATAAAATGGTTTCTGTCTGGGTTTTCTCTACCAAACTCTGAAAAATAGCTATTGAATAAAAATTTGTTAATTCGTGAATGGCTTCTGCGTAAGAAAATACAAGATATTTGTCAGGAGCAATAAATCGAACAACGTTGCCTAACAAACAATAACGAAACCACATCAACGATGAAACAACTATTTCGTAACGTTTCGGAACCTACTTCGTCAGACACTAATTAATTATTTTTTGTTGAAGATTTTCGTTAGTGTCTGACGAAGGAGTCTGATTCAGACTCCGAAACGTTACGAAATAGTTGTTTCATCGTTGATGTTGTTTCGTTATTGTTTGTTAGGCAACATTGTTCGATTTATTGACTTATTGATTATATATCTGACTTGTGTTTTCTTACGCAGAAGTAATTCACAAAATAATAAATTTTCATTTAATAGATATTTTTCAGAGTTTGGGAGAGAAAACCCAGAAAGAAACCATTTAATAATGAGATTCTACATGTTTAAGAACCGATTTTTTTATTTGGAGTTCATTAAAGTAGTCTAATATTTGATGTCTCACAGCTGGATCGAAATTAGTTATGTTGTGAAAATGGTATCTATTTTATCTCTATAGTTCTTCGGATGTCTTCTAGAATTCATTAGAATACCTGTATTATACAAACACAATATCTGCATATTCCTGAGTTGAGAATGAAAGTATTGTATATTCAGAACGTACGACAATTATCAAATGAACAATTGAAATGATACAAGTTGCCAGTATTTTCGTTTGTCAGTCTACTTTTAATTTGAACATGAAAATATATCGTCGGCGACACCAAGTAACTGATAAAAATTCAAAAATGAGATTTCGGCGGTAATTATTTAATTGTATTTGTAAGGACAGGTGTGCAAATTCCTTGCAAACAGTAAACAGACACTGAGTTAATCAATATCAAGTGGTTTGTAACTATTTTGAATTTAAACTAATTCATCAATCCAAAATTATGAAGTTTTTAGTGCCTTCTGAAAATGTTGGTTTTTGCAGTTACTTGGTTTTGCGGTGTCGCCGACGATATTTGCTTGTATCTTTAGAACGAAAACAAATCGGACCTATGTTCCTAGGAAAACAAATGTTTAGAATTAGCACAGCTATCATCTGCCAAAGTTTGTCATAGAGCTTGTAGAACACTCTGTATATCCTATAAATTGAATTGGCATTTCTTTAACTCCAGTTAAAATGCGCAACCGACAAATTTTGGCGAGTTAATTTTCAAACGCAGATTAGTTTTTAACCTGGTTTGATCTACATTCGACATCAAGGTTAACCAAAGTTAATTCATGATAACCCGAGTTTAAAGTGTTGGTTAAAATGGAACTATAATCCTATAATATGTTTTTTTCATCCTAGAACAAAGATGATGAAACGGCCCTTCATTGCGCAGCTCAGTATGGTCATACAGCCGTCGTTAGTCTACTTCTGGAGTATGCCTGTGATCCAGGCATTAGAAATTGCAGAGGTGAAACGGCACTAGATTTGTCAGCACAATACGGCAGGTAATATTATATTAAGAAATCATTCGTAACACTTAATTGTCTCGGCTCTTCCTCAGATTAGATACGGTTGAATTGCTGGTGAGGACGGACCCTAGTTTGATGCAGTGTCTGAGAAGAGCAGCTCCAGACATTGTGTATCCACACACCCCATTGCATATGGCCAGCAGGAATGGCCATAGGTGAGTTCATTTCCGAGAATTGATGAATTAGATAAGGGTCGTTTTCTAGAGATGATATATACCTTCACACAAAAAATGGCGAAGTTATGGTTCTAAATCTCTCCGAAAGGATCGGTCCCAGGCCTAAAAGTTGTGAGATTTTTAACGCTCTAGTTCCTCGGAACTGAGTGCTTATCAATTTGCCCAAATGTCTGTAATTTTCGAATTTTTTGATGAAAATGGTCTTAACCGATTTGGTTCGGCTCACTGATGAAGAATCCGTGGTCGAAATTCATTCTGTCCGGCCGGCCGTAAGCACGATAACTTTCGAACGGAAGGAGCTAGAGAGTTGAAATTTTCAGAGTAGGTTTGGGAGATAAATATCTCGGCTAAGTTCGTTATTGGGCAAAATCGGACAGATGGTTTCGGAGTAACAGAAAAAAAAAATTTTTTTACGTAACAAAGTCCAAATAAATTTTTTTTCAATAAGGAGTTTTACCATAAGAATCCAATGATATCATTTTTAACTCTAACAAGCTAACACTTTCGGAGATATGATTTTTCAAAATTTCAATAATAAATCGTATTTGTACGTTTTCACAGAATTATATAATTATTCTATGTATGAATTGTCATAATGTCAACTTATTTTCCGGAGACATGACAGTTTTCTGGCCTGAAAGTTGACGAAAAGCGAATATAAGGGTAAAAAACAGTCAAATAAACCCCCATGTGGCGATCTTATGTCGAAAAGTGAAAATTAAGAATATATATCCCAGGTAAGTACCGACGTTTTATTCCAATACCGGAGATCGATGAGATCATTCGAGGAGCCCGATAGCCGGTCGGTCTGACCCGTCGGGTTTCGGAACGAGAGAAGGCGGGCTCAAATCCTGGAAAGGGAATTACACTTTTTGGAGCTCTAGTTACTCGGATCTGAGTGCATATGAATTTTCATTTAAGATGCAGTTTCACCATTAAATTCCATCGATATCATTTTCAACTCCAACAAGCTAATACTTCCGGAGATATGATTTTTCTAAATTTCAATAATGAATCGTACTTACTTCTTAGTTTTCACAGAATGCTATAATTATTCTATCTAAGCTTTATTATATGATCTGTGTTCATACTCGTATATTTCATCCTGTTCTATAAGAAAGACTCAAATTAATTTCAGCTATTTTAATTTGATTTCTTCCATGGTGCAGTTCTCATTCTCAGATTGCTCATTTAATCTTGATAAATAAAATGTTATTTGAATTGAATTTCCTTCATGATGCAGTTCTACCATAAGAATACATTGATTTAATTCCCAACTCTGAGAAACCAATACTTTCGGAGATATAATTTGTCTGTTTGAACTAGAGCGCCAGAAAGCTCCTGTCCACAGGGCTTGAACCCATTTTTCTCTGATCATTCAGCAGCAGACTAAATTTTATCTTGAAGGATTTATTTGGCGTATGTTACGCTTGTACCCTTTGGTAATAGTGTGGGTAGAATTACCCTGTACTGGTTGTAGGCTTTTGTTCAATCAGATGAATGCATTTGGTGTGTAGACGTGTTTTGTCGAAACAGCGACTTCTTCAGACTTAGGGCTTCACACGAGACGAGAGTAGGCGAGAATATAAAATATCTGGTCTCGGTCTCGCCAATTCGCAAAAAATGAATTCTCGTTTAAGTCTCGGTCTCGTCTCGTTATCAGTTGTCTCGTCTCGTCTCATTTAATACTGAATAACGGTATTAAATATTATAATGTATAAACGAAATGGTAGATAACAATGAATAATTTTATAAAGCTATATTTATTACGCTCTTAGGCTGGTTTTCCTGTCACGCTGACGGTCAGCGTAGACGGTCAGCGCTGATCAGTCAGCTCGGATCCTTTTAGTATCGCGCTGATCACAAAAAGAAATAGAAGGATGCTATTGTCTCTGGCTCACTGAATGTGGAGGCTTGTCGGCGCCAGCTAGTCAGCGGCGCCACGCGCCGGCGCGTACGTGCGCGTATATAGCTCAGCGCTGACGGCCGTCAGCGCTACGGTACTCGAAAACGCTACCTATAGCTACATACATATTGACTCATCAGCGCCGACCGTCAGCGTGACAGGAAAACCAGCCTTATACAAAAATATTTGTACATGTACATAATTTTTTTAATTTCAAACACTGTTAATTTCATCTTTTAATTTACTCGATGACCAAGAATTCAAACATAATCACGCTTGGCATCACATAATTTTTAACTCACCTTTCCAATGTTTCGAATGTTTTGTTGATGTTTTAAAGAGGCTTTCGATGTTGATACATTTTTTCATAGAAATGGACAAATTGATATCGTTTTCAATGAATACCTTCCCAGTGGGTTCTTGGGTGTTCTTGGCGTATTCCTCATTCAACACTTTTCGTAACATTGAATAGCTTCATTTTTCATTTCTTTACTAGTTTTATTATACGTACTTCCACAGATGTATACAATAATTGTTCACATCTTCACTACAAGAAGCACAATCAAAAATGGGTTCAAGCACTGACGTGAAGTCAGGAGCTTTTGCGCGTATGTTCTATTGTCCATTCTCCTGTATTGGACAGTCTCAATCGAATTTACCATGGTGAATTCTATTGTCTGTTCTCCTGTATTGGACACTCTCTTAATCGAAATTTCTTTTTCTTTATGTGCCTTGTCAGTTTGAAACGATGTCGAGATCTAGAAGGCATCTCGATCCTCTGCTACATGCAAAAGTTATCCTGCGTTTCGTATTCCGGTCCACTCCCGAATATTTTTAAGCCAGGAAACTTGTCTTCTTCCTGCACCTCTTCGGCCATCTATTTTTCCACTGATAATTAGCTGTAAGAATCGACTACGACTTACCCTCAGTACATGGCCCAGATAAGATATTTTTCTGCACTTGACAACCTTAAGTAATTCCCTATCCTTATTGACTGATCTTAGCACTTCTTCGTTAGACTTGCGTGCCGTCCAGGGAATTTTAAGCATTCGTCTATGTATCCACATTTCCAATGCTTCAATGCGGTTCATTG
Source organism: Halyzia sedecimguttata (assembly GCA_937662695.2). NCBI lineage: Eukaryota > Metazoa > Arthropoda > Insecta > Coleoptera > Coccinellidae > Halyzia > Halyzia sedecimguttata. The sequence continues at coordinate 49,045,106 of OW569415.2, forward strand.
TTGACAACTTCAATGTCCATGCTTCCACTCCGTACAAAAGCACCGTCCAAACATAGCAGTTTACCATCCTTTGTCTTAGTTCTAAGTTGAGGTGGTCATTACAGAGAAATGTTTTCATCTTCATGAAAGTGGTTTTAGCCATTGCTATCCTGCGTTTGATCTCCATATCAGGATCCAACTGGTCCGTTATTATAGAACCAAGATATACAAATTTGGGAACCCTTTCTAAGTGTAGTATTTACCATGGTAAATTCGATACCGAGCGCAAAATGAAAGTGAGGGATATAGCTGAGATTTCAAAGTTATCATATCACAGTGTTTACTATTTTACACGACAATTTTGTACTCTCTTTAGTCGCACAAGTTCCTAGGTGCTTCTGAGGGGATCCTTGGGGAAAACCTAGGATGGTCAGTATAATCCTAATAATATCATTAGCAGGCGCGCCAATGCAAATAGACTTCACTATGGAAGAATGAAAGAAAGCACTGACTAGTAGAGTGCGCATGCGCAGAAGAGAAGTGACACTTTTTGGTTTGTCGGGGTTATGTTGGGACTAGTTTACGTCTAGAGGTAATGGATTTGGTGCCTGAGCTGATATTGTGAGGTTTAAAAAAAAATCATGGCAATTCTGTGCACGGAGAAGTCAGTTTCGAGGAAATAGAGTTTTTCCTAGTTGAAATATCTGTACCGTGGCACTGGGGCCACCCATTAAATTGCATTCGGATTTGAAGAGTAGGCGTAAGCAATTGCGTTCCTAACGGGGGTCTCCTAACCTCAATTTTTTTTTTATTTTGACCTACGGTAAAACTAATAGCCAGACTGTATTATTAGACAGAATTGTCAAAGAAAATTGAAAATGTTGGAAAAAAGCACTGACATGAAGTCATTCTTTAGCGCGCTTGTTCACGTTGGCTGATTTGAATTGAATGATGAGTGTTTCAAGCTCAGTGGATATAGCGAGCCGTAGATCTACTCAGAGGGTAGTGGACACCATTTACTGGCGGATCAAAAATTAACAGTGCTGTGCCTAAGCTGGTGTAAGGATAGAGTAACAGAGTCGACAAAGAACACAACTGACCCTCCTTAGTCGCACACGCTCCTAGGAGCTTCTGAGGGATCTCCTTGGGGAATACCTAGGAGGGTCAGTATAATCATAATCATGTCTATAGCAAGCGCACCAATGCAGTATGGCTTCACTAGGAAAGAAAGCCTAAAAGGCATTGATGTGGGCTCAATCTGCTTTGGCGCGTTTGCTAATGACATTATGATTATACTGACCCTCCTAAGTCTTCCCCAAGGAGGCCCCTCAGAAGTTTCTAGGTACTATTCGAAACCGTCGCATTCGGATGCGCAACCAACCCTGAAAATTTCGGCTAGCTATCTCTTCAAGTTCGAAAGTTATCGTGGAAACGGACGTCCGGCCAGGCAGAGTCGATTTTGACCTCGAATTATTCTTCATCAATGTGTCAAACATGCAAATGGATAGCACGCTGTTCCCTAGAACACACGCAAAAAAAATTGTATCTCAGAAACAATCCGTCAGATATCGCTGAGATTTTGCAAGAGCCTTCAAAACCTCATTCTAGAGCCTCGTTGTAGATATGAACTTGATCGGATATATATGCTTGGAAATATCGGAAAAATATATTTTTTTTCCTGAAAGCAAAGTAGCCTTGGGCGAGTTCGGTACTTGGATGGTCGACACTCTTGCTATAAATTTGAACAAGCTCGTCGAAGCAGAGTGACGTCACATCAGTGCTTTCCAAACTTTTTTTGGCGCGCTGTTCTATGAACAGAGTGCCTATTAATTAGTCCAAATGTCTGTAATTATCGAATATTAGGCCAAGAATGGTCTTAAACGATTAGTTTCGACTCACTAATCAAGAATCTGAGGTCAGAATTGGTTCTGTCCGGCCGTCAGCACTATTAAGCTCGAACGCAATGAGTTAGAGAGTTCAAATTTTCTGGGTAGGTTTGGAATCCAAATGCGCCGGCTAAGTTCGTTAATAGACAATATCCACCGAGTGGTTTCAGAATAATAGCCATTTGAAATTTTGTTTTCCCAATAACTCTAAAAATACTAATCTGATCGAATCAAAGCACGGTTATTAGTTGAAAAATACCGACACGAAGACTTATGCAAATTTTTGTGAGGATAGCATGGCTACAAAATTTTAAAAAAAATATTTAAAAAATTCTGTATCTCAGAAACTATCCGTCAGTTATCGTTGAAACGAGAGCCTTCAAAAACTGATTATACAGTAATGTTCTAGATTTGAGCTCGATCGGATCAATATTGGTAAAGATATTGCCGAAATTTCAAAATATTTTAAAGATCGGGGTCAACAGGTCCACTGTTTTTACATTCAACCAAACAAATTCTCAACAGTTTTTGTTGAAAGAATATAAGTAATCATGACGTGTTTTCATAGATAATTATTCTCAGTGTTTTGCGATGTCTTTCATATCTCTCTATATTCGAGTTATGTCAATTCTTACATGACGCAGGTTGACAGACAAACCAGTTTGAAAATGATGAGATATATAACAAAACTTGGTTATAGGATTCAGGAACCAGTTTCTCAAGTTAAAAAATTGGTTCAAGCCCTGTGGGCAGGAGCTTTCTGGCGCTCTAGTTCAAGCAGCCAAATTATATCTCCGAAAGTATTGGTTTCTCAGAGTTGGGAATTGTGTATTCTTATGATGTGTATTCTTATGATAGAACTGCATCATGAAGGAAATTCAATTCAAATAATAGTTTATTTATCAAGATTAAATGAGCAATCTGAGAATGAGAACTGCACCATGGAAGAAATCAAATTAAAATAGCTGAACTGAATTTGACTCTCTCTTATAGAACAGGATGAAATGTACAAGTATGAACACAGATCATATAATAAAGCTTAGATAGAATAATTATAGCATTCTGTGAAAACATAGAAGTACGATTCATTATTGAAATTTAGAAAAATCATATCTCCGAAAGTATTAGCTTGTTGGAGTTGAAAATGATATCGATGGGTTTAAATGGTGAAACTGCATCTTAAATAAAAATTGAATTTGAAATTTGTTCCTTTAAAAAAAAATGTTTTTTTCGTAACTCCAAAACCATCTGGCCTATTTTGCCCAATAACGAACTTAACCGTGATATTCATCTCCCTAACCTACTCTGAAAATTTCAACTACCTAGCTCATTCCGTTCGAGAGTTAGTGTAGAATTTTTTTTTTTAATTTTGAATTTTTTTTTACACTTTGCGGTAACCTGGTCAATACAAAACTTCACATGCGTATAAAGGTCATGATTCTACAATTTGATGCTAAATTTCAGATAGATCGAGTGATCGGTTTCGGAAATATTCATAAAAAACGCTTGATGGATTTCGCCCATTAACGAACTTGTCCGAGATATTTACGTTCCAAACCCACCTTGCAAATTTCAATCCTCTAACTCCTTTCGTTCGAGAGTTATCGTGCCTACGGCCGGCCGGACAGAATCGATTTAGACCTCGGATTCTTGATCAGTGAGTCGAACCAAATCGTTTGAGACCATTTTCAGCAAAAAATTCGAAAATTACAGACATTTGGTCAAATTGATAAGCACTCTGTTCCGAGGAACTAGAGCGCCAAAAATGAAGATTGGAAAATGGTTAGATATCCAAAAAAAATTTCCATGCAAAAGACTATCAATTTGTGAAGTGAAAATATCCAAAAGAAACTTCAACGATTTGATAAATAAGAGTATAACAAGTATTTGGTCAGAAGAAGCTTATTTAAGCTTGTATTATTGTCAGAATTATATAAAGCAATTAATACGTTCTTGTCAGCGTAATTCCGAGCGCCAGTTCATTAGTCGAATTTAAGCGATTAACCAAAGCAGAGCGGTTAAAACCAATCCCTTTCGGTCTTAACCAATTCATTTAAGCGAAAACGGTTATTCGATCGGTTTAGGTCCGCAGACGTCATGAATCAGTTGTGAACAGATCACGATCATAACCAAAATTTTGAGGTTTTAACCCAGCTCTGGAGTAGTTTTACGAACGGTCCATCGAATGAGCGGGAAATATAAAATGGCGGAAAACGATCAAATTTATTGTATTTCTATCAATTATGAGGGCACCGGTTATAATGTGCAAGTGGAGAATATTGAGACAGCCAATTTGCTTTTTTTATTCAAAACTACATAAACGGCATTTACACATTTGTTTACATCATCATCATTCAAAATGTTTTTCCAAGGAATGGAAGACAACTCCTCTATAATTAATTCATAATTGGCATTGAAAAACTTGAATACAGATCTAGACTTAACTGACTTCTCGATTGGTATGGTCAAGAATGTTGCATGATATACCTATTTTACTCTTTCTGTGCGATCTGAACTCTGCCGATTCTTGTTTCTTTCGGAATTATTTTGGTTCAGATTATTATTGGCATCATCTTTTAAATGTGAACTGTTACTCAAATTTAATTCCTTAGACAACAGTTCCCGATCAGCTAGCTCCCCTTCTTCAGGTACTTCCCCATTAATATAAACTCGTATTTCACCAGTATTAGTCCAATTGTCGTTATCTATTATTTTGAATAAACTCAAAAAGAGATTGAGCATGTGCGTATGAAGAAACAACAGAAAATATATATCCGAATATATTCTGATATGTCCAAATATATACAAGCATATCCACAACTGATACAATAATACGCAAGAGTGATTTCCTCGAAATTTACTTATTGCGAAATTACTTTCACTTTTTCTGAAATTGGTTTTACTTTTCCCAAAATTGAACTTGAAAAGATATATTTATAGAAGGAGTAAACTTGTCTCTGGAGAAAAGAAAATAAAATAGGTTAGTTTTCACACTGAAAGATTGCGGTTAAGACCAATGCATTCAAGCGACAGAGATGTCGGTTATAAAATGTGACGTCAGATTGTCATTTGTCTTATAACCAGTACGATAACCGCAGGTTGGACCAAAACCTTTCGGTCCATCGCTTAAATTCGACTATTATGTGATATGATGAGTTTTGTGAAGTTTTCCGTATTATTACAGATATTTTTCAGAGTTCGGGAGAGAAAACAGAAACGGACCATTTAATAATAAGTATACCTCCCAAAGTATCGTTTAATGGTAGTCCAGAGTGATTCCGTTTACTCGGAGAAGGAAACTTCCAGCTGTGGATCCTTCTTTTAGAACGGAGATATTATAAAATGGATGTCTGAAGTTCAATATCTAGGAGTAACACTAGATAGTAAATTTCTGTGGAATAAGTGCATGCTGAACTCTCTGCTAGTGAAGCAGTAAACGCTTTAATGGCGTGCAGAAATCTAGCCGGTAAGACTTGGAACTGCAACGTATGGGGCAGTAGTCTGGTATACAAAAAAAAGGCAGAATAGTACTAGGAAAAACATTGAAAAAATACACAAAGGTTGCCTGTCTGTGTTTCACTGGAGCTATGGGCACCTGAGATTATCACAAATGTCACATCCTACATCTTGTGATAAACAAAATGGCCCATGAAACCATTCTCAGAATATCTAGGCAAGGAACAGGTAACGAGAGTATTAAAAACCAGAAAGCCTGGTTCTCTCTTACGGGGTATATTTCATCAGATAATCTTCCTAGTGACGAAATGATTGAGAAAGTAAGCATCGAAAAGAACTTCACTACATGCTAGGTAGGAAGAAAGACTGAGACAGGGAACCCATCAACCAAGTTGATCTGTGTACTATTTAATGGTACACAGATGGTTCAAAATCCAATATAGGATCTGGTGGTGTAGTATATGGGGCATGCACCAAATTCTCACTATGTCTAGGCTCCTATCAGTCCTATCCGATCGTCTTTCAGGCAGAAATACTAGAAATCGAAAGAAGCGTGGAGATGAACCTAGAAAGAAGCTATCAGAGGTATGATATAGCAATCCATTCTGAGAGTCAAGCTGCTATTAAAGCTCTTAGCTCCCATGTTATCCAGTCTGAGCTAATGTGGGAGTTCCGAAGAAAACTTAATGAAGTAGGTCAGAACAACAGGGTTTCCTTGCTCTGTGTTCGTGGTCACTCGGGAACTAAAGGAAATGAGGAGGCCAACACATTGGAGTTCATCAGAACAGGAAGGCAAGCTGTAGATGGTGATGACATCCACATCTCTGATGGGATAAATAATAGACCTTAAGGTCGTAGTGCTATGTTACCCCCTAAGTTAAAAACAAGCCCTGTGGACAGGAGCTTTCTGGCGCTCAGGTTCAAACAGACAAATTATATCTCCGAAAGTATTGGTTTCTCTGAGTTGGGAATTATATCAATGTATACATATGATAGAGCTGCATCATAAAGGAAATTCAATTCAAATAATAATTTATTTATCAAGATTAAATGAGCAATCATGAGAATGAGAACTGCACCATGGAAGAAATCGAATTAAATCTGGCCAATTTTGCCCATTAACGAACTTAACCGAGATATTCATCTCCCTAACCTACACTGAAAATTTCAACTACCTAGCTCATTCCGTTCGAGAGTTATTGTGGAAAAACATATTTTAAATTTTCAAATTTTTTTTTTTTACACTTTGCGGTAATCTGGTCAATACAAAACTTCACATGCGTATAAAGGTCATGATTCTACAATTTGATGCTAAATTTCAGATAGATCGAAGGAACTTGTCCGAGATATATACGCTCCAGAACAACCTTGCAATTTTCAATCCGCTTACTCCTTTCGTTCGAGAGTTATCGTGCCTACGGCCGGTCGGCCGGCCGGACAGAATCGATTTCGCACTCGGATTCTTGATCAGTGAGTCGAACCAAATCGTTTGAGACCATTTTCAGCCAAAAATTCCAAAATTACAGACACTTGGGCAAATTTATAAGCACTCTGTTCCGAGGAACTAGAGCGCCAAAAAAACAAGTTTCGTATGACAATTGCCCAAAACAGGTTTAAAGTACCTACAAATAGTAGATATTCCATAAAACATGTATTAAAGAAGAGAAGAAATAATGAAAAAATTACCTTGTAATCGATCAAAAATTTCCTCATCTACGTTCACCAAATTTTCTCCTCTCTCGAACTACAGAATTATGCTTTCAATATTTACGTAATATTTTCAAACATTTTCGGGTGAGGTCCCCGTTGCATCGCTAAAATACGAGTATTTCAACCCCAATATTTTTGAAGTTACAATATTCCCTTCTGTCAAGTTGACATTATGAAATTCATACATAGAATAATTATATCAATCTGTGAAATACGATTTACATTGAAATTTTGAAAAATCATATCTCCGAAAGTATTAGCTTGTTAGAGTTAAAAATGATATGAATGGATTCTTATGATAAAACTGCTTATTAAAAAAAATTTAATTTGGAATTTGTTTTGTAAAAAAAAAAATTTTTTTTTTATTACTCCGAAACCTTCTGTCCGATTTTGCCCAGTAACAAACTTAGCCGAGATATTTATCCCCCAAACCTACTCTGAAAATTTCAACTCTCTAGCTCATTCCGTTCGAGAGTTATCGTGCCTATTGCCGGACCGGCCGGTCGGCCGGCCGGACGGCCGGACAGAATAAATTTCCACCACGGATTCTTGATCAGTGAGTCGAACCAAATCGTTTAAGACCATTTTCATCGAAAAATTCGAAAATTACAGACATTTGGGCAAATTGATAAGCACTCAGTTCCGAGGAACTAGAGCGCCAAAAAGTACAGTGGTACAGGAAAAAATGTCAACAATAGCAATATGGTACATTAAAGAAAACATAATCTTTCAGCCTTACAAAATTCAAAATATTCTTGTCTAATAAGGCTCACATTTTACTATGAAAGAATTAATTCTCCTATGTAGTAATCTTTCGGTCTTTATGAAACGAAATTGCCTCGACAATGCATTTGTTAGCTTCATGCACATATACATAGCATTATTCTGTGTTACCGTCAACGTTCATTTTCGAACCAATAAAGGATGAATGTATTCGAATGGGACCTTATGCCACCGCAAACACAGCACTGTTCATTTTCAAAAGTGAATGTATTGAGTTGAAACTAATCTTTTGATACTATTCTCGGTCAAAAAGTGTAGCATTTTTTTGGGCGCTTGTTTTTACATTCGGATTTAAATTCTTGGAAATATTGGGAATATTATTTTTTTCCTGGAGGTAAGTAGCTTTGGACGAGTTCAGTACCTGGATGGGTGACCGCTCTGGCTATACATTTGAACAGCGCGCCAAAGCTCCTGTCCACAAGGCTTTCCCACTTTTTTATCTACAAGCTTATTTTCCGATGTTCGACTGCGGCATATCCGTTTCCTATTTCTCTAATCCCTTCGCCTAGTGCCGTTAATCGTCGATATTTTCGCATCTTCTTGGTTTCCAACACGCGTATCAGGCTTCGCGTTATGCGGATTATTCGGCCATTGTTCCCGAAATTGTGGAAGCGGAGCATTAGCCACGCAATATGCGTGTTAGGCCGACCGTACCAGAGGCAGATTGTAATACACATACCAAGCCGATGGTCACACATTCGCATATTGCCGCTCATCCGGTATGTTCCCATTATAATGTGTCGGATTCTCCGCCGGACTGTGTTGCATGTTGTGCAGGTGATGTATGGGGTTCGAGTACGTTTCCCCTATCAGGGTCCCGATGAAGAGACAGATCCCCCGATAGGATTAGAACGCCGGTAATGATCTTATCGAATCGGAGAATTTTGAGGGATGATTCAGTTGCGAAAATTGGTTCAAGCACTGACGTGAAGTCAGGAGCTTTTGCGCGTATGTTCTATTGTCCATTCTCCTGTATTTGACACTTTTAATCGAATTTACCATGGTGAATTCTATTGTCTATTCTCCTGTATTGGACACTCTTAATCGAATTCACCATGTTAAATTTGATTGAGAGTGTCCAATACAGGAGAACAGACAATATAATTCACCATGGTAAATTCGATTAAAAGTGTCCAATACAGGAGAATGGACAATAGAACATACGCGCAAAAGCTCCTGACTTCACGTTAGTGCTTGAACCAATTTTTTTTTCGTGAAATCAGGAAAGAAAGCAATGATGAAAAAATTAACACATTATTGTCTACCTTCAATTCTTCTTTAGGAGAAGAATACATAATTATTCTAGAAAAATATTACTGGAATTAATGTCATATTTAAATAATCAAAGTAAAGAAAATTATAAGTTTAGTTACTAACATATTGAATGAAATTCAATTGAATTCCAGTAATTTTCAATTACTTATTCTTAACCAATAAATGCCCATTGATAGATCTAAAGGTGTTGAGGTGAAACATGAAGATATATTCTCATTAGTGATAGAAAAACTGGCCTAAAATTCCTCTCTACCCATCACGAGATTTAATATCGACAAATGAGCCTCTCACCTTACAAGATCAGAAAGTGTGGTTAATTTAAAGTTAAGTTTTGAAGCCTTCAGCAAAATTTCAGCGATATCATATTAAAAATAATACATAACCTTTCAAGAGTCCCCTCTCACAAATATACTCCTCTGAAGGCACATGGATCTCTTGAAGAAGAATCGCTTTCTCTATTTCTCAAAGATATTCACTCTTGTTCATAGAAATCCCTTCAATATTTAGTTGCCTCCTCCTAAGGAGGACCTCTTTCAAAACCAGGTCTGCCGCTAATGTAGGGCTATCATCTCCCATAGATTTGTAATGAAATTACACGATTCATGTTTTTGAAGGTTCTCGCAAGAATACGACGATTCGCATCCAGCTACCGAACTCACAAAAGGCTGCTCGGTTCTCCAACAATATGGATCCGATCGTGCTCAAACTTGAAACTCTGCAGTAGAGTTAGGTTCTGAAGGCTCTTCCAAAATTTCAGCCATGCTGGTCGAATAGTTTATGATATATAGAATTTTTTCCAATTATTTTCAATAATTTTTTTGAAATTTTCTAGTTATACCATCCTCACGAAATTCTGCAACAATTTTCGCGTTGGCATTCTACAACTAATAACCATGTTTGAATTATATCGGTTTCGTATTTTTCGAGTTATTGAGGAAATAACAACCAAATTTCAGATGGGTATAATTCCAAAACCGTTTGTCCGATTATACCTACAGACAAATTAAAATGTCGCATTCGTATGCACAACCTAACCTGAAAATTTCAAGCCGCTATCTCCTTCCGTTCTCAGGTTATCGTGTCATGAATAATATTTTTTAATAATTTTTTTTAATTTTCTAGCGACACGATTTTCACAAACGTACTTAGGTTTATATTCTACAACTATTCACCAAGTTTAAATTCGATCGGATTTATTTTGGTTGAAAACAAAATTATTACTCAGAAACCATTGGGCCGATTATACCCATTCACGAACATGTCCGTCGTATTGGGATGCGCCACCTACCCTGAAAATTTCAAGTCGCTAGCTCTTTCCGTTCTCAAGTTATCGTGGCAACGGCCGGACGGCACCACAGAATTAAACTTCACATTTGGGCAAAATGATAACGCGATGTTCCCCAGAACATACGCGCAAAAATAAGGGATTGTTATTGGAACACAACGCGGAGAGGCTGTTATGCACGGAAATAAATTGTACAGTTTAATTTTTTGGTGGCTATCCAGTATCCATATACCCAAATCTCGGTAATTTTCGACCAAGATTGGTCTCAAACGATCAGTTTCGACATTACACTAATAACTACACTCTTGTCCACTAAACATTTTGTCGTCTGATATATGTTTCGGAAAGGATGTTTCCATCTTTTGAGACAAAGCGTTACTAAAGCTTGCTAGCAATTTCGGCACTCAAGTATGTCTTGTCATTATACCCTTAGTCATAGGTGAGTTAATAGGGGTTAGATCATTATTGGGTAAAACATGTATTCCGCTAATCGTGGATTTTAACATTCCAGACAAAATTTCTTAACGAAAATTGGTTCAAACGCTGACGTGAAGTCGGGAGTTTTTGCGCGCATGTTCTTTTGTCCAATACAGGAGAATGGACAATAGAACATGCGCCCAAAAGCTCCTGTCTTCAAGTCAGTGCTTGAAACAATTTTCTGTTTCGTTATTTTTTTTTAAATTTTCTAGTGTTACGGTTCTCATAAAATTTTACACACGTCTTTATGTCGATATTCTACAACTAGTTACCCAGCTTCAATTAGATCGAGCCTATATTTTTTGAGTTACCGAGGAAATAATATTCCAGGTGGGTATAACTCTGATACCGTTGGGCCGATTATGCCTAGAACTTACTCTCCCATTCGAATGCGCAACCTACCCTGAAAATTGCAAGTCCCTATCTAATTTCGTTCGAAAGTTATCGAGGCAACGGTCACCCATCCAGTAACTGAACTCATACAAGGCTGCTCGGATCTCAAACAATATGGATCCGATCGTGTTCAAACTTGTAACTTGGCGGGGTTCTGCAGGCCCTCGCAAAATTCTCCGACGAATAGTTTTCGATATGTATGTAGAATTTTTTTAAAAATTTTCTAGTGATACGATACTCGTTAGCATTTTACAGCTAATAACCAGGTTTGAATTGGATTATTGGGGAAATAACCAAATTTCAAATGGGTATAACTCTGAAACCGTTAGACCGATTATGACTATAAGCCAACTCAATTGCCACATTCAGATGCACAACATAACCTGAAAATTTAAAGTTGCTATATCTTTCCGTTCTCAGGTTATCGTGACATAAATAATATTATTTAATATATTTTTTTTAAATTTCTTGTGATACGATTCTCACGAACGTCCTTAGGTTTGTATTCTACAACTACGCACCAAGTTTTAATTCACTCGGATTTGTATTGGTTGAAAACAAAATTATTACTCGGAAACCACTGGACGGATTATGCCCATTAACGAACTTGTCCGTCGTATTGAAACCCGCCACCTACCCTGAAAATTTCAAAGCGCTATATGTTTCCGTTCTCAAGTTATCGTGGCATCAGACGGCTGGTCGGCCAGACAGAATCAAATTTGTCCTCGAATTCTTCATCAGGGAGTCGAACCCAACGTTTGATACCATTTTCGGCAAAAAATTTAAAAATTACAGACATTTGGGCAAAATTGATAATGCGATGTTCCCCAGAACATGCGCGCAAAAATGCACCGTTTTCGAGTTACAAACATTTTTGCGCGTATGTTCTGGGGAACATCGCGTTATCATTTTGCCCAAATGTCTGTAACTTTCGAATTTTTTTTATGAAAATGGTCTCACACGATTCGGTTCGACTACCCAATGAAGAATTCGAGGTCTAATTTGATTCGGCCGTTGCCACGATAACTTGAGAACGGAAAGAGCTAGCGACTCGAAATTTTCAGGGTTTTCAAGTTCGTTAATGGGCATAATCGGCCCAATGGTTTCCGAGTAATAATTTTGTTTTCAACCAATATAAATCCGATCGAAACTTGGTGAATAGTTGTAGAATATGAACCTTTGTGAAATTTTGTGAGAATCGTATCGCTAGAAAATTATTAAAAAATTATCAAAAAATATTTTTGTTGTCACGATAACCTGAGAACAGAGAGAGATAGCGGCTCGAAGATTTCAGGTTAGGTTATGCATCTGAATGCGACATTTGAGTTTGTTTATAAGCATAATCGGCCATAATCGGTTGTTTTTTGTTCCTCATTAACTCGAAAAATACAAAACCGATTGAATTCAAACATGGTTATTAGTTGTAGAATGCCAACGCGAAAATTCTTGCAAAATTTCGTGAGGATAGTATTTGTTGAAAATTTTTAAAAAATCATTGAAAATTGAAAAACGAAAATTCTATATATCAGTAACTATTCGTCTGAAATTGCTGAAATTTTGCAAGAGCCTTAAGAACCTAACTCTACTGCCAAGTTTCGAGTTTTAACACGATCGGTTAAATATTGTTGGAGATTCGAGCAGCCTTCTGTGAGTTCAGTAGATGGGTGACCGTTGCCTCGATAACTTTCGAACGAAAGGAGATAGGGAGATAGGAGAATTTACCATGGTAAATTCGAATTGAGAGTGCCCAATACAGGAGAATGGACAACATATTTTACCATGGTAAATTCGATTAAGGGTGTCCAATAGAGAAGAATGGACAATAGAACATACACGCATAAGCTCCTGACTTCACGTCAGTGCTTGAAGAATTTTTTTTCGTGATTTTCTTGAAATTTTCTAGGTGTACGGTTCTTACAAAAAAATTTTTTTCGTAATTTTTTTCAAATTTTATGATTGAATATCCAAATCTTTTCATGAATATTGCAAGTTGTTTATTGTTGATATGATTACTAAAACTTACCTTTCTGTGATTGTTCATTTATGTTAAACTTCCCCCAAATATTTTGATATTCAATCATAAAATGTGGGAAAGCCCTATGGACAGGAGCTTTGGCGCTCTTGTTCAAACTTTTACAAATTATATCTCCGAAAATATTGGTTTCTCAGAGTTGGGAATGATATCAATGGAATCTTATGAGAGAACTGCATCATAAAATAAAATAAATTGAATAAGAATCCATTGATATTATTCCCAACTCGGAGAAACCAATACTTTCGGGAGTTATGATTTGTCAAAGTTTGAACAAGAGCGCCAAAGCTCACAAATCACACAGGGCTCTCCTACTTTTTCAATTTGGCTTCTGTGCCTCAATTATCAAGAATTTTCGGAATTACATTCAAAACGTAGGTCTATGATTTATGTCATGTTGAATTTATATACATCAGGAAATTATAATTAGAGTATTCTATGAAATCATATAGATTTGGGAATAATTATGAAATTGAATTGAATTGAAAAATCATATTTCCGAAAGTATTAATAACGAACTTAACCGATATATTTATCTCCTTAACCTACTCTGAAAATTTCAACTGTCTAGCTCATACCGTTCGAGAGTTATCGTGTTAACGGCCGGATGGCAAGACAGAATCGTTTTTGACCATGGATTCTTGATCAGTGGGTCGAACCAAATCGTTTAAGACCATTTTCAGCCAAAAATTCGAAAATAACAGACATTTGAGCAAATTGATAAGCACTCTGTTCCGAGGAACAAGAGCGCCAAAAATGGTTGTAAATCGAAAACGGTGCATTCATTCAATTTTGCACCGGCATACCATTTTTTTGGAGAATGAATGATAAAATACATAAATGGAGGAATTTTGCCGATATCTAAAACCAAAAAATTATTTCTGGCCATTAAGTGTGGATTCATGCAGCCCAAATTAACGAGTATCGAGTAACAATTAACAATTACAAATAGTGAGTAAAAGTTGAACTTCATATATCTCAATGAGAGTGTTCATGCAGCCAAGTAACAATTATCAATTAACAAATAACAAGTAGAAGTTCGCCAACTTTTAACTTTCTACTTTAATTGAACGAGATTTTGTACTTGTACGCAACTCGTGCGCAGCTGGACGCAGATTAGACAGTCCGATGATGTAAATATAACCTCACTTTTTAAAATATTTAATTTATTTGGTGTGTATTTATGTGGGTTTCGTGTTATCACATTGAAAAATTGAATTTCAAATACTTGTTTTCAAATATAGGGGGAACAGAGGTAATTTTGAAAAATTAATACCTCGGATCTTTGACTTGTGGGTTTTTATTTCTTAATTGTTAATTTGAGTGCATGAATGCTGCATTTTTGTACTCGGTAATTCATAATTGTTATTTGATACTTTTTACTTGATCATTGTTATTTGATGCTGCATGAATCCACACTAAGTGCTAGGGTCGGTCCGTCCCTAGCTGTCTTGGGACGTATGAGAAAGGTGTTGGAAACAAATCATTACTAATATTTGTATTAATTCAAATTAGAAAAGGCCAGATTCGGTTGTGTCGTTCGGAAGTTCTCCCAAAAAACTGAATGATGGGTGTACCATTTGAAGGCACAGATCTCCGCAGGGGGGTGTCGTAGGAATTTTTTTTTTAGCCTTCCTGACTCCTCTTTACATACTTGCTTTACACCTGAGAAAGGGTAACGTAGTACCGGGACACCATGTATAGCGGATTTTCAATAAAAACTAAATTTTTCCCCCAATTTCAATGAGTAGTAACTAAGAGGAGAAGGGTCTTACAACAAAATTTTTTATGAAATATGCCCGTTATTTTTCGTCGAAGTATTACCTAAAATCTTTTGCATGAATTAAGAAACACCCTGTACATAAAAGTTTATTAATTACCCTTATAAAATTATGTTTTTGAGATTATGTTCCCCTAATTTTGCCGGTGCGTGCATTTCAAAGTTAATAAAATATTCAATTTCTTTTCTGTACAGTCCTCGTACATCTATTCAACGTTGTGCACTTGCATAAGAGTATTCCCTTTCCGCGATTTCTATGGCGATAACCAAATCATCATCACAGAACTACGTGGCGCGATGCTCACCTGTTCATCGATTATCACGGTTCCGCACCAAAGGACGCTTCTCTCCCTCGGTCGAATACATCAGTCACCACTTGTATTTAGTCATACAGGTGAGGACCAGAGGGCGTCACTATGCGACTGCTTATTTGCACCGCGCACACCTCCGTGAACATATCGATGCGTCGCCGATTCTGTGCATCGTTCACGGTAGAACGCACCTGGCTTTCGCGGTACAATGGTCATCGCAATTCCGTTGTATTGGGGACGTAATTGCTCATTTCTGTAGATGAAACTGGTGGGAGACTACACGCTAGGATGCAATAAGGGTTTGACAATAAGGAGGAATTGCACGAGATGAGGCCGGGACTCTTTGTTCAGACGGGGGTATGTTCCACCTGTGTAATATTAATTCTTGGATTTGATTGACATTGATATTGAACGATGAAAACCTTATTACATACGGATCGGAAACGGGAAATGTTTCTGTGATGGCTAAAGTAAAACCAGAATCTTCAGCTGTTGGCTTATAACCCACTTTTGAGAAGGTTTTTAAATCTCTTGTATGCCTTCAATTGTATAATCTGATCAAACCACAAATAATACCAGAACAACATGGTTCCATCAAGGGTCCATCAGTGGAAACTAACCTACTGAACATTATCGAATAGCTAAACGAAAGCCTTGATGAGCGATTACAGGTTGAAGTGGTGTACACGGATTTCAGCAGACTTTTGACAGAACAGATATAAATATTTTGATATCTAGATTGGCAGAAGGTGGAGGCTCTGGTACTCTTTCGCAATGTTTTCAATCATATCTCACAAACCAAATCATATCAGTCCTAGATTTCAAATCTAAACACTTCATTGTTACATCAGGGGTACCTCAGGGGTCACATTTGGGTCCCCTGTTATTCATAAAATATATAAACAGGATAAGTCAGTGCCCCACAAATTGAAGGTTCTGTTTATTCACTGATCTGCATGAGAGTTCAATCTACTCGGGACTGCTTGATTTTGCAGAGTGAATTGAATAAGCTTGTTGTTTTTTGTCAAAAGAATGGCCTATACTCGAATTTTTCCAAAGTTAATGTGATTTCTTTCACTCGTAATAAAACTCCTATACCTACTATTCTCATATAAATTAGATGATACTCTATTGCCAGTAGTAAAGAAAGGATCTTGGCGTTATATTTGACCGAAAACATTATATTCGATTTTCATATTTTGTAGAAGGAATCATCATTGAGGGAATGTCGTCAATTCAGAGATATAAATACTCTTACCATCTTGTACTAATCTCTCATTTTTAGTAGAATAAATTATGCATCAATTATCAGAAACCAAAATTACAAGGTGTATATATCCCGTTTAGAAAGAGTGCAAAACAGATTCCTCAAATTTTTGAGTCCTAAAATGCATTTCCGTTTAAGTCCTGGAAATACCGTGAACTATTTTATTCGACCAAAATTTTTGGCTGGCTCGATATTATGTTTTTGTTAAGATTATTTAACGGTAAAATTGAACTGAAGGTAACGTCTCATTGCATATGCCTACCAGGTCCCTCAGACAACATTATACGTTTCACATACCATCGGTAAATACGAATAGATCCTTCGATTCACCGCTATGTAGAATTCTCCAAATGGATAATGCACTTTCAAATGAAATTGACATTTTCCATCATAGTATGAATATACTCAAAAATGGATTCAAATGACGCATTTTCCAAGGAACTTAAGAAATGGTTACAGTTAACTTTTGTGGCGTTTTTTCTTTCCTTAAATGGTCCTTCTACTGTTAAATAATGTTTATACTCTACGATAACAACTTCTAGTTGATTTGTAGGTTCATTTTTTATAAATAAATAAATAAAATAAATATTATGATATTTAGATTGAGTATAATCCTGTTTTATATATTGTTATACCTTTTTTTCCTGTTTTATGTTGTCACTCTTGGGTGTTCTCCTACAACTGTTTGTATTCCTTCTTGTAAATAAATAAACATAAAAACCATACTTGAACTTAATGTCTTTCTTCACTTTTCAATGATAATTCATCTGGTTTTTCTTCTCTTCTAGGGCCGTAGTGGAGGTGTTGTTGAGAGCCGGTTTCAGTGTTAACATGAGAACTAAAGCAGGGACGCCTCTACACGAAGCAGCCCTGTGTGGTAAAGTCGAGGTGGTTAAAACACTCCTAGAACACGGTGTGAATACGTTGATTAGGGATGCAAACAATTACACCGTGCTTGATCTGCTCAGTCAGTTCAACACCGCACCTGCATCACAGGAAATAATCAATATTTTGAAGAGTAAGTAGAAACATAGATACGCAATGGAGACTGACAAACTTTTAACAGTATGAACGAACGAAATACAAACGTAATTTATATTGATAATGTGCTGGATGCCCGCTTTTCTTCTACCCTTGTGGCTGGTTGAATTCCTCTCAAGCAACTTGTAGCTCATGCTGTAACCCTTGCAGTATATGTAGATGATGGATCAAATGCCTCTTGTCCCCGAAATGTCCTAGATATTAGTATTGTTCCTTTTGGTCCACCAGTTATTCTTCTACGGCGATTCTAACCCCCATATTCTATGCCTGTTCCAGTTAGACGATTGCAGTTTTTTGCTTTATTGAAAACCAGCATCACGCGAAACATCAGTTAAGGCGAAAATTCATGAGACGATTTTGTCGCCAAAAACCAGCGATTTTGTCGTCCAAATGAGTATACTGTCATTTGGACCGTTTTGGGCGACGTCGTCCGTGTCGCTGGATTAATCCAGCATTCCAACGACAACTGATGACATACCTCTGACAGCAGTGACAGCCGCAAAAATTAAAATTGGTTCAAGCACTGACGTGAAGTAAGGAGCTTTTGCGCTCATATTATATTGTCCATTCATCTCTATTGGACAAATTCAAATGAAAGTAGATAATATTATCCTATCTAATATGTCTTCGACCAGAAATTACTATTGTTGTGTGCCCAAATGCAATTCATGGGCGAAAAAAATGCCAAAATGTATAGGTTTTATTCTGTACTGGTTTTATTCTGTCCAACTTCCTGTGAAATTTACTAGTATAGGTTTGTATATTCAATTCTTACCTCCGGAAAACCAAATATAATTATTGAAACTGCGTTAGGAAGATAACTAATAGACCGAAGAGTACTCAACTTGGAACTACATCATCTTCAAACAGAGTACAAGGAGGTACCTCGAAAGAGAACTGAGGAAGGATGTATCGATGACTTGCTGTGTTGAAAAACCTCATTCAGAAGAAGAAATAAGTATCACCCAAGCACCCTTGAGTTAGTTGAACAGCAATAATAATTTTAGTAGTATACTTGGTTATGTACATTGTTACCAGACCACCTAACACTTGTGCCATTGATATATTCGGGTTATCTACAAAGAGTGATATCTTGAACAGTGACAGTGCTTTGAAAAGTTTCACAGGCATAAACAATTTTGATATTTTCAATTGAATAAAAGAGATGGTCATCAAAACTCTTGGAAACAAAACAAAAAAAAAGCAACTTTATTATACCTCAAACATTACACTTATTGTTAATAATTATTTTCACATAATAAATATGTATCATATCTTGAAAAAATCATTTTAATTATGGATAACTGTTATACCACAGCTTTATCTGGATCAATTAGACACTATATGTATCCTCATAAATGAATTAGAACAGCATGCACCTGAACTTGCATTAAAACATCAGTAATATGTTTACACCTGCTCCATGCTGCGACTTTACAAGAATATACCATACTTTTTTTTAAGTTTACCGTTCTCCGCATTAATATGGGCCATCAATTTTATGTGATTCTGAATTAAGGGCACTACTTTGTAAATATAAGGAACAAATGTCTATAAAAATGGGACCACAATTTGTTTTGTCATACATGATCTACATTTAGAACCTCTTAGTCTTCTCCTTCTACAAGGATTCTAGAATTAGGAGTTGAAGCTCCTATATGTACTCCAGAAATTGCATCGTCTTGGAAGTTCCCATTTGTTTTTCTTTTGCGATTTAATACATTTATATAATTATTAGAGATAACTGTAGTACTTCCGGAACCCATTTTGTACCTAAATATGTATTTAGTTGTAATATTTAAATTCAATTAGGTTATGTTTCTGTCAGTTCAAAATAATCTGTCGTGCGATTTTGTCGCTCCATGAAATATAGGGGAAGGGAAATTTCGAGCGACAGTCGCTGGTTTTGAACGAAAAAATCGTCGAAATTTTGGACGACAAAATCGCTGGTTTTTGGCGACAAAATCGTCTCATGAATTTTCGCCTTTAGACGGAGGTTACACGGTCAATCTGGCATCTATTCAGTCTGACATCAAGCATGGATTGATGTTAGACTGACGGGAAACTGATTGTATACGCGTAGACTGATGGACTGATGGTCCGCAATGATGGAATATTAAATATTTTTGTCAGTCTGGTCAGATTGACGCCTCACTAAGGCTGGTTTTCCTGTCACGCTGACGGTCGGCGCTGATGGGTCAATATGTATGTAGCTATAGGTAGCGTTTTCGAGTCACGCGGTGCTGACGGCCGTCAGCGCTGAGCTATATACGCGCACGTACGCGCCAGCGCGTCGGCGCCGCTGACTAGCTGGCGCCGACAAGCCTCCACATTCAGTGAGCCAGAGACAATAGCATCCTTCTATTTCTCAATGTGATCAGCGTAATGCTAAAAGGATACGAGCTGACCGATCAGCGCTGACCGTCAGCGCCGACCGTCAGCGTGACAGGAAAACCAGCCTAAACGTGTGTTCAATAGCTATCAGCATGATGTCAGTCTCCGCTTAGGCAGTCGCATGTACGTTTTTTGATATCGATGATATTTACTGTTGGTCGAATTAAATTATGTTTATATGACTGCTATTGTTACGAAACAAGGAAATTATAAAGAGAATTTCAAAATTCACACATTTTTTCAATAGTTCGGTAGAGGAAAAATACCTATAATATTCAGGGAATATAGCGAAAGAGTCTTAAGCTGAGTATTTTGTGTTGCCGCCTGCGGCGACGCCTCGTTCTCGACCATTCGTCTCGGAAAAATAATTCATTCTTACCTTAGAAACATTACATAACATCATATTCTTTGATATAAAGCGAATCTCCAATATTTTAATAAGTATAAGATAAACGAGGCGATGCAGAAACATTCAGTAATTTTGAAGAGAATAAAACCACATACTAATTTAAAAGACGCGAAAAAGAAAATAAATACGGTAAGATCCAACTATCGGCGTGAATTAAAGAAAAAGGTTAGTTCGAAAAGGTCGGCAGAAGAAGCAGATAGAGTAAATACAAGTGTGTATAGAATTATGTTTTCCTTAGTGACTTTTTGGACCATCGCTTCATAATAGACAGGATTAATATTATAGCAACTGAAGCTTTTTCTTGTTGAAATCCATAGCTAATGAAGGCCTATCAGTGTTATCGCGTAGAAGTTTTCGGTTGGACTGATGGTCAGACTGAATGGTCAGTTCATCAATCTGGCATTAGTCTGCATCATTCTCATCGTGATCAAGGCCACGGACTGAACTGATGCCCGATTGACCGTGTAACCAGTCCAGTATAACATCAATCATGGATTGATGCCGGATTGACAGGAAGCTGAGTGTACACGCGGAGACTTATGGACTGTTGGTCCAGAATGATGGCAAGATTGATGTCATATTGAAACCAGATTGACTGTGTAACCTCCGTCTAAGACTTCCGTCGAATTTCTAGGTAATTTCCACGTGCATAGGTTATGGTAACGAAAGTAAACTGAAACTGTAATTTTTCTCGAAAACTACGCATCGAAGAGAAATAATTGTTGCAACAAAAGTTGGATTTCTCTAAAGAGCGAATGTGGTTGCACTGAATCGCGCCCGCCCTCTCACCCGCTGGAAGCCAGAAAGGGGATAACTTTGCGATATTTACCGGCAACCCCTAATTTACAGGACAAAGTCAATTTCTATGTCGAAAAATACGCATGATATGTTTGTAAAATTTGTTTTCATTGTGATTGCACTGTAGGCCCAACGAAGGGAACAGGAGGAAAAGCAGAAGAAACACCGAACAAACATGTACATATATTTAGCAGTTAATAATGGTACGGCTGACATCCTGTCCCACTCTCTTTGGAAAACCTGAGTTTTTTCTACTTTCCCTCTTGTTCCCTCCGTTGCAAATGAACAAAAAGTCTGAAGATTTAATTTTGGAGTTTATGGCAGCTTCCGGTATAATCGGAAGTGCTATTATGATGAAATATTTCAGAGAGATGGATAAACGGCCGAGTGCCAAATTTCAAAACTTCATATCTCCTATAACCCGAGAAGCGTCCAATGGGACATTTATCTGAATGACCCTGTCTATAAGAAGACTTTTGAAGTGATAAACCGAAAATTAAAATAAAACAAAAATTAGATTAGATCGCGAAGTTCCAATTTGGCGGAAGTTTATCATTTTTCCCCATACCTAGGGCACAAACGAGGTCTTCCATTAGTTGATAGCGACGGGGAGTCGAACCACCCTTTTCCTGCCATACCCCACCCGGACTCAGACCTGGGCAGCCCCTACGAGAACGTTAGACCTTCCTCCAAGAACTCTAGGTCGGCAACGACGGATCCTTCCCCAGGTACATCGCCCCTTCGGTGGGACAGTTACCATAAACACGCCAGACCTCCCGAAGGGTTCGAAGATCGGAGAACATCAGGAGTATCTATGTGAGTTTGATAGACTATTAAAACTTGATTTTTTTTTCCATCAATTGCTCTCTTTTCCTTTTTTCCTTGATCTTTTTGTTGCAAGTGTTTCTTCCTTTTTTACGGTAGATATGTTTTTTAAAATGAATATTCAAGTCAGCGACAAAAAGTGTGTTTCATGGCAACGCATTGCATTTTGAAAATGTTTAGTCTGAAACGGTCGGTCATTTATGAACAAGACAAAAAGGCGAACTCGCCGTCTGTAACTTGACAGAAATGCATCTCCATATCGATTAAGGTAAAACACTTTATTTCCCAGTTATATAACAGATATTACTTCCGTATGTCTTGAACAAAACTATTTTTTGTTCGATTCATTTATTTTTATTTAATTAAATCTACTTGAGTTACAATATTGTGAAATACTTGCACCTATCTGCCCTGTATCTGAATATACTATAGTATACTACAGTACACAGTTGAATAAATTAAATTTTTGGAGAATGTGAACATACATAGACATAGAGACTTATACAAAATATGCAATAACCTCCATCGGCAAAATATACTTAGATTTTGAACAAAATAGCGAGACAAAAAGACATCACAGATTTCTGTACGATCATATAAAACTTACTCTATCGACATATTTCGGGTCCATCACACAAACATCACCATAGGTTTTAACTTTCTGACATCTTGTGGAAGTTTGTTTAATGGATTAATACCAATAAAATTTATTCCTGTGTGAGCTTTACTAAGTCTACTCTAGTTTGAGTTCACTGTGGACTGATTATGAATACTACACTAGGGACTACATGTTTGTCCACTACAAAAACGAAAATGGAAAAATAAAAAGAAATTAGTTCGAAAAGAATTATACTCTGACTGTTGATCTTGAGCTTATAATGAATTTTAAAATACAAAACGTCAATGGAAACCTTGAATAAATAACTTATAAATTAAACTAAAAATAAATTCTAAAAAACAGATAATCACTCCGAATAAATGAAATGAAATATTTTCGCCATTCACAACAATTTTCTAAAATTTACTCAATAAAACTTGTGATAAAAATCCCAACTACACTCTAAATATTCCATGAATAAAGACATCCCTCTGGTTATCTACTTCACCAAAATTAATTTCATATTTCGCAGTTAGTTACAGTTCTCTCTTTGACGAGCTTTTGAGAAAAATTGCTGATGACATACCCAAATATAAGTCAGTTTATTTGGTAGAATTCAAGGTAAATAATCATCAGTTACTTAAGGAATTTTTCTAGGGATACTGATAAATGAATCATCTGAAGTTGGTAGAGGGTATTCGCTATCTCCGATGAGAAATTGGCAACGCCGCATATTATAAGTTCCTTTTGTACCGTTTTATTACATAGGCTATGGTAGAGCTTTCCAAACTAAAAGAACACCAGAATTCCTATATCAATATCAAACAAAATCCACATAGGCCACACACATTTTAAGGAAAGAACACGATTTTGATAAAAAATATTTTAATAAATGACCAGATAGGCCTGAACAGATCCCCGTTACTCAAAAATATTGAACAACATTCTGGAATCCCCAAAAAATGTGTATTGCAAGGATTATTATTATTTTATTATTATTGATAAGGGGTTACGTTGCACCGCGACCTTGAGATCTATTGTGCCCCCCATCAGAGCTGTTCTCACCATTACAGCTCTGATGGGGGGCACAATAGATCTCAAGGTCGCGGTGCAACGTAACCAAGGATGAACCAAACCGCCTTCCGATGTAAAATTAGCAACGCCACTTATTAGCTACGGTAGAGTTTTCGAAACCAGGAGCCGAACACCTTTTAGCGACAGGACATGATTTTGATCATCATTTCAGAATTCTGCGTATAGAAAACAAACGCAACACATCGAACCTTCTAGAAGTACTAGAAATAAACAGGCACAATAAAACACATTTTGCTAAATAACCAGACAGACCTGAACTGATCTCCGTTACTCCAAAATTTTTAACAAAACTCTGGAATTCCCAAAAATGTTTCAGAATCGTACCAAGTTGTTCCTACCTGATTTGCATTTAAAGAGGCTGATGTGAAAATAAAACTTAGTTACTTACCATACTCACCTAACGAAGTCAAAATGTAGATGACGAAACAATTGTTGTGTATAAATTTACTAAATATTAGCTGAAATAAAGGATTTTACTTTAATCGATATAAATCTAAATTATTTCCAATAGTTCAGGAGAAAAACCCCGAAGGATTTTGGGTTGTTTATTTCTCATGTTGGAAGGATCTATATTATTTTCAGATTTCGATGATCACCGAGTAGTCAAATATTTTCGAGAATTCGAGCAGGAAAAAACTTTTTCGACTCTTTTTATTTTGATTATATATTTTTCAGTGTATTCTATTTCTGTTGCAGTTATTCTTGTTTTGCTGCTACCTTAGTACCAAATGCATGTTTCAGGAATGAAAAATACCATAGCTTAAGAAACCCCCAAAAAATCCTAGATTTAACCCCCTTGCACGGCATCGAATTCTCCTTCACCGAGGACCTGACCGCTAGGAAGGAAAGCATTACCTCGCTCGATAGTTATCACACGGCTTTCGATTCCTCGCTTGAATCAGAGTCTTCAAGGTATATAAATTGTTCGACAGAACAAAAAATGTGCAACGAACATCCTCCATCTCATACTCAAAGTATTGGTTTCCATTTGTGTTGGTGATTCAAATTTTCTGGTATTTCAGCTAGCCGGTCCACGTTATGAGGAAATTATTTCAAACGAATTTGACTGCCATCTTGTGATGGTAAATTTAAGACGGAGGTTACACGGTCAATCTTACATCAGTTCAGTCTGACATCAATCTTGGATTGATGTCAGACTAACGGGAAACTGCTTGTATTCCAAGAAGCAAGTTTATAGAATTCGAAGAATTCAGTGCATTTTCAACAGAGAATAGACCGTGTAATGTGCTTCGTCAGTCCATCAATCTGGCATCAGTATGCATCAGTCTCATCTCGATCAAGTTCACGGACTGAACTGATGCCGGATTGACAGTGAAATCGTCCGTCTTAGTATCGAGTTAGACGTATCATCTGTAATTGATAGTGTTAAATCCACTTCAGATACTAGGGAAAGTTGATTTAGGTACTGATGAAGCATCGAAATACGATCTCAAAATTGGTCAGCATTAAAGCTATGGCTCATTATTTGGATATAATATTCTCTAATATAGTGTTACAGTGATATCTTACGGGGATCACTTTTGGTGAAATGCAATTTCATTTGGGTATTGGTCAGTTTAAGGCTGGTACTCCAAAGCTCTGAAGTGACTTTATGATGAACATAATGAGTCCATGGAACCATTGGATCTTATTTATTAATGGATATATTATTTTCGAAGGATAGTAAAACAAGAATGAAACCTCTGGGTAGTGTGAGTTTGCATTGCAACGGATAGCCAGGCCACTCTGAGAGCTGTGGAATCAATTAGTCATACTTCTCTGCTGTCCTGGGATTACCATAATATGATAACTTAGCTGACTAGATACAACAAGGTAAGACTTTCCTTTGGGTACCAGGGCATTGTGGTAGTGAAGGAAACGAAAAGGCTGATGAGCGTTCGAGAAGTGCTTCAAGGTTACACCTGTTGAACTTGAACTCTTCTGTGGGCTTGGAAAATACCACTATAGAGCAGTCATCCAACAATGATAATTGGAGAATAAAACATCCTTCTGGAGTAAGACAGCAGGACACGTGAAAGCGAAACTATTCGTAAAATTCTGGCCGTTCTACACTAAGAAGTTCTGCAACGGAGCTTCGGATCATTGTAGGTCTGTTGAAAGGGCAATGTCGGTGAAAATATCAGTCCTACGTTGTGGGTAAGTCAGCCATTTTGAAGTCAGCTGGGCTCAAGTCTGAAACGGAAGGATTTGTTATGGCTTGTCAAGATGGGGTGATAAATACAAGATGGCATTAAAAAAAACATCATGACAGTAGAAATCTCAACAACGATCAGAGCATGCCACAATTAGAAGTAAACTGTTATGCTTATCCTGTCCATACTCCATCAGGATAATGAGTGGAAATAGACACTCCGAATTTTTTACTTCCATCGTCTTCATGATATAGACAAAGAACCAGTGCTACCATATGTACCTCTGGAGATAGAAGCAGTTGTTGGAAATTACAGAGTTTGTATCTCCTGGAACTATGCTATTCCAACATCTCAGCAGATCCACTCTATAACAGAAGAGGGAAAATACAAGGATTTAATGTTCGAACTGGGGATCCTGTATCCAAGGTATAAGGTAAGGATGGTTGTACTAATCATAGAATGTCTAGATGGAATGAGAAAGAACGACGTAACGGAATTGGTCTGTATAGCCCTGGCCGAAGTTTATGTGCACATAATGCAGAAGGTAGTATTGCTCGGTTCACTTCGACTAATCAGGTCCCATCAACTATGAAGGCCGCTTGCAGCTCATTTCTATATTTCGAAATTTGTTTGTAGTTTTCACCAGCACATTTGGAAAACCATTTCGTACAAACCTGAACATTGGACCGAACGACAAACTGAACGGTGAATTAATATCACTGATTACATTTTTTTTTCCAGTAGCGTTTATCCAACGCGCTCCAACTCGATTACGCAAAATTTCTCTTTAATCCAGTTTGTTTGCCGTTCGGTTCATTCTCATGTTTGTCGTCTCCATAATTTTTAGATTTCTTGAGGTGATTCAAGCGTTTTTGTAGATTATCATATCATTCGGAGTGCGGATTCTCGAGTAATTTTCTCTTGATGTATTCTCGTTTACCTTGTTCCAGGGAGTCTGACAATAGTGACTTCTACCAGATACCTTGCGCCCCTAAGCAATTTATGGACGCTGAAGATAGTAATTTTTTGTCGGCCAACAAAGATTCGGATCAAATCAGCCTATCGAGCACGGCTTCAAGCTACGGCAACTCTAGAAGACCAGACAGCGGTGGCATACCACTCTATATTCCTATGAACATGAACACTAAAGGTGGATACAGTCCCATCTCTAATCACAGCAAAGTTTCGGTGAGTTGTAGGTCGACATGATTTGTTAAGATCGAAAAATAAGGGCAAGAATAAATCTATTTTAGTAAAATCAAACAGAATTGAGAAAACTCTTAGTGCAGATACAGAAGTAAAATAAATTACTTGTCTTATTGATATCTCGGGACATCAACACCCTGGACTTTTATTTGAAATAATATAGTTGAATTCGCAGTAACACTTCTTTACAAATGAACTACAAAATTATTGAGGTTTCTACCTCATCCCTCGGCTTGTCCGCTAATCCTCGGCAAACCTAATGACCTTTCAATCAACTCGAAATCACATAATAACATACTTCTGCTCTGGTAACACTGACTGTATTTGCGATACTACGGCTGCGTAACTTCCAGGAATCAACAAAAAAATAACAACTCCAATTTAATTCGTAATGACTGAATCCCGTACTAGTTATTTATTTATTTCTTGGATCTGACAGTGTCAAAGTTACGGAGGAACTTTTTGAAGTGATAAATTCCTGGTAGAGATCTGAAGAGTATATCTCTTTCAGTTTCTTCTTTTATCCGGAATTCACTTTTTAGGTGTATCTACCTACCCCACAGTAGGGTTCCGGGCCAATAAAAGGGGTTCGTGCTCCTTTCTTGGCAAGTGTGTCAGCCTTCTCATTTCCATTGATGTGAGGGACCAGGAACCCAGACCAAAGGTCTGCTGGCCTTGCCTACCTCATAAAGTTTTCTTTGGCATTCCTGTATTAGCTTAGACTCGATAACATGGGGTGCAGAGCTTTAATAGCAGCTTGACTTTCAGAATTGATTGCTATGTCACACCTCTGATAGTTTCTTTCTAGGTTCATTTCCACACATCTTTCGATTGCGAGTATTTCTTCCTGAAAGACGCTTGGATAGAAGCCTAGCGATAGTGAGTATTTGGTGTCTGCCCCATATACTCCAGTGCCAGCTCCTATATTGGTTTTTGAACTGTCTGTGTACCACTTAATTGCATTTTTTTAAGAACTTGGGTGGTGGATTCTCTGTCACAGTCTTTCTGCCTACCTAGCATCGTAGTGACGTTCTTTTTGATGCTTACTTTGTTCATCATTTCGCCACTAGAAAGATTGGCTGATGAAATGTACATGGTGACTTTTCCTTACGACTTGCATTTATCGAATTTATAAGCTTTTCGCATTTTTCATTAGTTGGGGAATTTTGATAATATATATAAATTTTCTGCTTCCACTGACCAACCAGGAATATACTCTTGGCGGAAACCCCTCGGAATGAATTTTTTACCTGAAGCTTTTACTACACCAACAAATCTAGAGGAATTTTCATAAGTTGGTCGAATCCATCTTATGTCACTATCAACTTTTTTCGCGAATTGAACCCAGGCTTTCCGGTTTCTAATACTCTCATTACCCTTTCCTTCTCTAGATTTGCTGAGAATGGCTTCTTGGGCCATATTGTCTATCACTAGATGAAGGGGTGTAAGATTTGTGATAATCTCAAGTCCCCTGGTAGGACAGGTTCCCATAGCACACACACAGGCAAGCCTTTGTACTTTGTCGAGGGTTTTCCTCGTACTATTCTGGCTTATTTTTGTATACGAGACTACTGCCCCATCCGTGATTATGGGTCTCACAATCATGACGGTACATCCATCGCATTAGCTTGGGTTTGCAGTCATTAAAGCTTTTATTGCTTTACTAGCAGTGGTTTCAACATGCTTCTTCCCCAGAAGTTTACTATCTAGTCTTACTCCTAGATATTTAACTTCAGACTTACATTCTATAATATCTCCGTTCAGGATGAGGGATCTCAGAGCTGGAAGTTTCCTTCTCAGAGTAAACGGAATCACTGTGGTCTTGTTTGGGTTTATGAGCAGCCCCACTGACAAGCACCATTGATCGATAATTCTAAGGCCCTTCTGTTGTAAGTCACTCAAGGTGCCCTTAAATTCACCTCTGGCCGTTTTCCTTACTCTTTCACCGAACGCGCAGCTGTCTGGTAGAAAACCAGACGGTTTTTTCCTAATGTGGACTGTACTGAACTCTCCCCCTACCACTCTTATCCTCCTCTTTAACACATTTAAACCCCTGTTACATGGACCATCCCACCTTTTCCTCGTGGCGATATTTCCTCGGTCCTTTCAATTCCAAAAATGGAGTCAGCAAGATATCTTTTCGTGACATTTCATTGCAAACCGTGTTATATTTTAATGACAAATCTCTCGCTGAATCTCAATAAAAACGTCGGCATTTCTCGTGTCGCTTCCGTTCAAGAACAAAAATATATCCTTATCTCCCAGTGATAAAGCCTATAAATTACCAAATTAAACATAGCCCTTCGGTCGGACTAAACTCATTAAAATTAATTACATTCCTAACAACTCAATACGCGAGAAATTAGACATGGCTCCGGCGGTACATGTATATTATATCAATTATAACTGCTCTTATACCAGCGCTACGAGACCGCAACGCCACCGCGACTTCTTGTCACTTAGGCTGCTCGTATACCAGCACTACGAGATCGCATCGCGACTGCGACTTCGTGTCGCACCAAAGATACGGCGATGCGACGCAAATGCCCCGTTAAAAAGTATCTTCGCGGTCGCGTTGCGGTCTCGTCGTGCTGGTATACGAGCAGCCTAACAGGTGACCAGTCTTCAAATACACCTCGTAGGCTCCTTTCTTAACAATATGGGAACTTTTCATTTTCAGCCGACACCACCAAAGAAGCCGCCGCGTAGGAACATATCAATATCCCCTACGCATCTCCAGCCGATGTCCATGTCAGTGGATGGAGTCAGCAATAACGCCTACGAATATCTCTTCCTATCCCACAGTGGCACACGCAGCCAAGGCAACCTGAGCGAGCTGGAGCACGAACACAGACGTGAGAGGCTGCTTCACGGACGCAGCGTAGACCAGTACGTCGAGATGAACGTCTTCAATATCGCACTGGACGACGAAGAAGTACAAAGGTCAGGCAAGGAGCTGCACAGGGGCAAGAGCGAAGACTTCGACTGCCGGAAGAAGCCGGAACCGGTAGCCATAACTTCCGTGTACGAAAACGTAATGATCAAGAAGCAGAACCCCAGGAGGAAGTTGCGGAGGAACCCGGACGTATACGAAGAATTCAACTACAGGAGGAAAGAGGACAACACCTGTTCTTCCTTACCCGAATCCTCTTTCATATCGAAGGCTTACATAGTGATCAAGGACAGTGATAATTCTTCCTCGAACGAAGGTTTCGAATCGTGCAATTCGAGGACTATAGAGCGGAGGTGTTCCCTAAACAAATACCCCCTGAGTCCCACGCATTATGTCCAACCGCCCACTCCCGATCACCCCCCTCCCAATCCTAGTGAAGCGGAAAATTTGATCTTTGATAAGATACGTCCGTTGAGTCAGGTGAGCAATGAAGAAGTGAATGCTGCATGACAGTTGTCAATGTTGTAGTTAACTTTCGGTTTGATTGAGAATGAGACATATATCGACCTGTTTAGCTAGCAGATAATATTGCAAACTTTTTAATTTTTCGTGGGTATTATACCTGGCTTCGGTCTTCTTGAAACAAGCCATGCACAGAGTAATATAACGCCGCATACGCTCATTCTGGAAGTCCTAAGCTCGCCACGGTCTATGTTAGCTTCTCTGGTGCAAAAAGGACAAATCTTTTCAGGACAATCGAAATATTTGGAAAAGGAGACAACAACGAGATGATATATGGATTTTTAATTTCCTCATTTATATTCGGTAATAATACAATAAGCAAATAAGGATATAATAAACTTACAGGGTGCGGCAGAACCCATTGATCAGTTTGGAGGGGCAGCACACAGCTCGAAATTCTCTAAATGGTTTGAGAGAAATGTTGCCGGACGTCTATTGTCTTTGAGAGGAGACGTGGGAGTATATGCGACTTATGTCTCTGGAGATATTTGAAGGAAAAAGTGTTTAAACTTCGCCCCCAAAACTAAGGGAGCGCATTGTTGAATCTCTTGAAAACAGCTCAACTGGTTCTGTTGCACTCTGTATAATGCGGAAAATACTACATTTCATGATTTCGACCGGAAATTTGATTTATGTACCCAGTACTACCATAAAGCGTTTCCTTTTTATGGGTAGTTCGCTAGTAGCCATTTTTTTCCCAAAACAACTTGTTCATCTTGGGTAACACACACTTATTTTTAGCGCTCTTGTTCTTCGGAATAGAGTGCATATCATTTTGTCCTAATGCCTGTAATTGTCGAATTTTTGGCTGAAAACGGTCTTAAACGTTTTGGTTCGACTCACTAAACAAGAATCCGTGATCAAAATCGATTCTGTCCGGCCGGCCGACCGTGCGTTAACCTGATAACCTTCGAACGGAATGAGCTAGACAGCTGCAATTTTCAGAGTAGGTTTAGAAGATAAATATCTCGGTAAAGTTAGTTATTGCGCAAAATCGGTGGTTTCACAGAAACGAAAAAAAAATAATTTTTTTACTTTACAAATTTCAAATTAAATTTTTTTTTAAGATGCAGTTTCATCATAAGAATCCATTGATATCATTCTCAACTCTTACATACTGATACTTTCGGAGATATGATTTTTCAAAATTTCAATAATTAATGGTAATTTTATGATTTCATGGAATGCTCTAATTATAATTTGCTGATATATGTAAATCCAACATGAGGTGAGTCATAGACCTACGTTTTGAATTTAATTTTTATGATGCAGTTCTATCATAACAATCCATTTATATCATTCCCAACTCTGAGAAACCGATACTTTAGGAGGTATGATTTGACAAAGTTCGAATAATTACTGTTGATGAATGTTGATTTTTACGTTCGTTCGATGTGCATATATATTCGCGAAGACGAACTACGTGAAATCATAGAAGAAATTTCTTTCTGTGTTCGTTGATTTTATTGATAGTAATATCGAAAAAAACCCACCGAAAAATTCAATAGTTTAAAAATATTTAAATTATTTATAACTTTTCGTAAAATGAGACGTTTCATATTGAAAAAGTATTGTTGTAGGTACTTAAGTAGAAGTAGATATATAATTCTTTATTTCTGTTTTTCCTTTTTACGCTAAAATAATAACAGGTTCACGCAAAAGAAGAATGGTCGAATATTCGAATATTTAAATATCCGATCGTTGGGATATACTCAAAGCAATTAAGGGAACAAAAAAAAACAAATTTTCAGTGATTTTTGACGGCCTGCATCTCAGTGAAAAATGGCCGTATGAAGGATTTAAACAAAGCATTTGGAAGCTTCGAAACTCTAGTATCAGGAACTTCGTGCAAAAACTATTCAAAGTCTTTCTTCTTCTCGGTACACGGCTTGGAATAATTTTTTTCGACTAAACCACCATACGAAGCAGATAGCCTGTTTGCATAGATTCCATTTCCCCTTCTTGAATGTTTGCAACATCCATTTGTCATGGGGATATTCAATATCATACGAAAAAGGACCTTTTTGTCTTCAATCATCGGTATCTTAGTAAACAATGATCTTACAAAAAATTAAACTACCGTTGCGGAAACCGGAATAAATTTCCTAGCAAGATCTGTCTAGACATTTGAAAAAAATAACTTCATCTGCAATTTCAATTTAAAAAATATTCTTATAAAGTTCTGATGTAAAGTCAGGAGCTTGTGTGCGCAAGTTCCATTGTCTAATCACGCCTCATACGATGTCGATGGAGCTGATATTCGGTCCTCGATTGTAAACTGGCGGGTAGAAGTTATGTGTGGAATTTAAGCTGATTCTGACGAATAGTTTCTGAAATACCTTTAACATTTTGGAAGAAAAACAAATTTTTATTTTTTTTATTGTGATACGATATTCACCAAATTTCGTGATAATTAGCACGTTGATATTCTACAAGTTATTACCAAGTTTTAATTGGCTCAGATTTGTATATTTTAAGGTATTGAGGAAACATTATTTCAGATAGTTATAACTCAACCCTTTGGACGATCATGCCCAAGAACAAATTTAATCGTCCCATTCGGATGCACAACTTACCCTGAAAATTGCAAGTTGCTATATCTTTCCATTAGAAACTTATCGTAGCAACGATCTCCTATCCAGCTACTGAACTCATCTAAGGCTGCTTAGCTGCGGTTAGCATTATCCAACATTAATTTTGCATTCGAATGCGCAATCTATTGTGAAAATTGCAAATCGCTATCTATTTCCGTTCTAAATTTATCGTGATATATTAATATTATTTAAACATTTTGTAGCTTCATGATCCTCATGAAATTTCACATACGTCTGTGCCGGTATTCTACAACTAATTACTAAGTTTCAATTTGAACGGATCTGCATTGTTTGAAAACAAAGTTACTATGCCCATGAGTGAACTTACCGTCGCATTTGGATGTGCAACCTACCCTGAACATTTCTAGTCGCTTACCCTTTCCGTTCTCAAGTTATCGTGGCAACGGTCGGACATAATCAAATTTAACCTAGAATTCTTTATCTGTGATTCGAACCTAATCGTTTGGACCATTTTCGGCAAAACATTCGAAAATTCAGACATTCGGGTAAAATGATAGCACGCTGTTCCCCAGAACATGTGTGCAAAAATTACAAAAATATACTTTTGCCCATGTTGTATCATCATACTATTTGACCGTTTTTATCCCTAAGGCTTGTTTCACATGCATACGGTTCCATTCGGTTCGGTTCGTTTTCTGCTTCAACCGAAAACGAATGAAACCTTTTCACACATATACGGTTCGTATTAGGTTTTATGTTTTCTCCCGGGTTGTGTTCGAATATTACGAGTATATTACTCCGAGTTCATTTTACTCCTGTCAAAATTGACATAGGTAACTCATGGGACGGAAAATCTAGTATCTTTTTCTCACTGTTTCATGAATGTTCTGTGAGGTAATTTAAAAGATTTAATACTACTCACAATATATATTTATGATTAGAGTTACATATATGTGAAGAAAACAATAATAATAGGTTCTTTCTTAAAGCAACATAACCTATTTTCCGATATTGGCACCTTCTGTCACTGTTAGTGTCAGTGTCAGAGTTAACTCCAGAGTAAGTCTGTCAAACCTTCAAAACTCTACTCTACTCCGTGGAGTTAATTTTTGAACACAACCCCGAAATACAGGCTCAATCACAACTCCCATTTTTTCGAGACGTCAGATTCATCAGTCATTTTAAAATTTGAACACAGAAATCTTTGCATGCTTCCTGGGTTTTCAATTTATCTTTATATTTATCCGGAGTTTTGTCCCACAGCACTGGTTTATATTTACTGCAGAAATTAGTCGATCCACATTTGGTAAACCATCATTTTCTCATGAATACTGAGATAGCAACAATATCCCGAAAATATGTAATTATGTTTATATTTCTATACTTGTACAATTTGGGAAATATTGA
This sequence comes from Halyzia sedecimguttata, assembly GCA_937662695.2. NCBI lineage: Eukaryota > Metazoa > Arthropoda > Insecta > Coleoptera > Coccinellidae > Halyzia > Halyzia sedecimguttata. Next base: position 49,079,636 of record OW569415.2, read on the forward strand.
AAGCTCAACTCGAGCAGATATGCTCGATTTGAGGTGACAACCACAGAACCAGACCGACAACATGCAAATATTTATTACTTTATGGTTAAAACCGAAACTAAACCGTGTTTGTGGGAACGCTCCGGTTGATCTGTATTCTCTACACACGAATCCAGATCTGATTGAAACCTATTCGTGTCGAGGGAGTATTCGGTGCTGTACGGTTTCTATTCGGTACCGAATCTGAACCGAAGCACCGTTTCACATTTGTCGCCAGCGACCGAATGGAAAGCGAAAACGAACCGAACCGAATGGAACCGTAAGCAAGTAAAACAAGCCTAACTCGAAAATGGTCCGAATTGGTATATTTCGCGATCTGCGGAAGGACGAAATGATTCTTTAAATTCTTCACGGGCACGTCAAAAATCAATAACTATTGACAACTTCGTTTGTCGAGTGTAACCAAATGGACCAGTACACTTTAGATCGTTGAAATATTTCGATATTTCGGCAATTTCTTCATTAATATGGATCCGATCGGGTTCAATAATAATGATAATAATAATTATTAATAAGGTTTTGAAGACTCTCTGACACATAGTTTCTGAGACTTCGTGCTGACGGCGGGCCGGTCGGCCGGAGCACAATCAAGTTTGACTTCGGATTCTTTATCAGTGAGTCGAAACTAATCGTTTGATTAGTTTGATATTCGAAGATTACAGACATTTTGACGAATTGATAGCGCTCTGTTCAGTTGAACAGTGCGCCAAAAATACGACATGAAGGTTCATGCAGTGTTTCGTGAGGGTGTGTGGGGCGTGAATAGACAAAAGAACATGCGCTCCAAATGTCCTGACTTCACATCAGTGCTTTTTAAGAATTTTTTAATTGTGATGAATACTCATACGCTTCGCTTTGTGGCTTGGTAATAAGCATGAGTGCATATTTCTACAAATCAAAAGTTTTATATAACACGCATGTACTCATTCGATGTTCTCGTTAAATGTGTTACCGAATTCAATTTTCCATCAACTAAAGAATCACACCATACTCTAGATTTACAGATGTCATTATAGTCTAAGAGCCTACGCACACGGGCATACCAAATCAACGCGATTCCAATATCATATGTCCCTTTCTTAGAATCTGTTTCCATGGGAACCATGGAAGGACGATTACTACAATGAAAATTGCATAATCATCGAACCTTTCGCATTACAAGTCGATAATTTCTCGGCAAAAATCATCTACTCACATCTAACAATATTCCACCTAATCAAAAGCAAACTCTTCAATTATAAAAGACTCCAATTATATCAACACGTCAAATATGACCATATTCTCATTATTCAGAATACACTCACGAAATATTATTACTTTTTTCTGAGACCCTCAACCTCCACTGAATTGGCATTCACCCACGCAAATGTGCTTACTTAAGCAAGCAGAAATAATTCCCAGGCTTTCGACTCGACTCACTTCGATTTCTTAGGAGGCTCTATGATCTGCACTTTCAATTAACGCTGCCGAAATGCGCTGTCCTAGGGTTCCGCAGGAAGTCCATACCCATTAATTTTCAGCTAGAGCGCGGCTCTTAATACACAGAGTACCCTGAGCCACATAGGGATTTTAATCGCGTCTCTGACTGATAATTAGGTACAATGTATTCTGCTCCAGAGTAATATCTTATCGGTTTTTAAATTGAAAAAATATCCGGCGGGGCTCTAACAATGTATACTCCCAGCTGAAAATTATGCGTTCCTATTTCAGTACAAGGTATATTTTAACTTGAAAGTTAAGTTTTAGTATTCCCATATATTTCAGTGCGTCGGCTCTTAGTGTTTCATAATTCACGCAATTCATCATTTCGTATCATATATTTGTCTCATTCGATATCATTCCGTGATACGAATCCGAAGTATTACAAACTTTCAGTTTCGAATTTCCAAATCGAGGAGCAGCTAGTTATATGCAATTTACAGTATTCAATGAGTTTAATTAGTGATTAATTATGTATACATATGTTGATTATTTGTTTTGGATGTGAAAGCACTGAATTGCGTTTATCCGAATGGCTTTTTATTCACCTGTAAATAGAACATTTTGTTTTTGTTGTGCTACCCCTATTGTTGTATTATTATTACACTAATCGATTTCCCAAATTGGATAATAAAGATTTGTTCTTATTTGAATTTGATTGATTTTTTTTTGAATGATTTTGCATGTGATGAAACTTTTTCTATTTTTTATACGTAAAAATTCCTATCAGGAATATAAAAGGCTATCCAAAGACATGGAGACAGAAACGGAAGAGGAATATTTGATGATTTACGAGAGGTCTAGTGGTAGTTTTTCTAGCAGTGTATCATTATCTGATAGAAGTATGGACAATGTTATTGAAGAATACCACTCAGATGCCCCTTTTGCAGGTAAGTTCGTTTGATTAATTGATAATCGAAATTAATTGGTGTGTGTTTCCCAATTTTCATAGGGAAGAGTCGGTTAATTAGCGCTGGTGACCTAAACCGTAGCAGATCATTTATTGGCTACCAATCTTTTCGACATCTAATGGTAAAAATATGGAACACTCGTGGGGCCTATAACACAACTTCTTTAATCTGAATTGATTCATGCCTACCTTCAGAACGCGGTATATTTCAAGTGAATTTGATTTGAATTTTCACCACTTAATCCAAATTTCAAATATTATAATGTGGAGGAATACAAAAACTTACCCCTTTATTCTTTAAGTCAACTCCATGTGAAAATTACTCAAAATTTCAAAGAATATTATGGACTCATACACGGAAAGAATAATAGATAATTTATTCGTAAATTAAACTGAATATATAACAATAAACTTAATATTCAAAACATAATTTTCTTGGGCTCTTGGTTAATTAAAATGGTTCATTGAATTCGATTTTCAATCCAGTCCATTTAATGAACCAAAAACCCAAGAACATTGATTGCCTTTAAACTATAAATGGTTCACGAATCCAAGAAATCCAAATATTGACAATTATATCGTGAGCTAAACTAAATTTATAATGCAGCTTCTACATTTCCAAGCTCAACTGCTTATAATCGGGATATTCCTGAGTATGGGAACAACTTGAGGGCAGGATTTCGCTGTCAGCTCGGGCGGAGGTGCTTGGATATAAAAGGATAATGGTGTAATTTCATAATATGAGTCGATCTTATCATAAAAAGTAGTTCCAAAATCGCAAAATAATAGCAATCAATATTATACATTTACTGGACTATGACGTCATAATATATTCAGATAATTTAATTTAGACCGTTTCAGTACACATAACAACATGGGGATTTGTATTTAGCCGAATATGTGCAACTCGCTTTAAAACCTATAAATCTATGCAACAGACTTCTTAAATAAAAGCCATGCACAAGAAGTTTGCCAAAAATGTCAGAGTTCTGCGTCACATTACGAAAGAGAACACCAAGATTTTATAAGTTTTGTCCGGTTTCCATGTGTTTCCGGTTTATTGTGAAACGAGTGCTAAAGAGTTAAGAGAGTATCGAGGGGGAAACCGCTGACAAAAATTTTTACACGAGACTTCCAACTTGACCGGAATTTCATTGGAATTCAATAGGAATTCTTTTGAAATTCTATTGGAATTCTATATTCTTGTACTTCTCGGTTAAAATCGAGGATTTGGAGCAGTATACGTGATTGTCCGATAGGTGGTGCACTCTTACATCAATAGGAATTCTCAAGAATTCAATAGGAATTCCATGGAATTCTACTTTCTTGTACACCAGAATTCCTAGCGGATTACCCCTCGGAGAGTATAAAAGTGAATAAGTGTATTATTCACAATGCCTCGTCGATGTTGTGCAACAGTGGTAATTTTATAAATTTCCAAATGACCCTGACTCAAAAATGGAATGGACCTCGCAAATACTGGACTCCTTCCCAAAATTCAGCTGCTTGTTCAATCTAGAGATGTAGAGGGATTGGCATAAGCAGATACGATGTATTAACACTAAAAGATGGCACTATTCCAAACAACCTTTTCAAATTTCAAAAATGGAATAAAAATGCAGTTCCATATTTTTTTCCAAATTTGCCCAGATATTTTTCGAAACATCCTGTTTCTTCAAAAAAAAAAAACTCAAGGAAGACGTCAAAATCATATTGATTACATAATAATATTTTGCCAAATTCGAGGTTTCAGATAATGTTCAAAATTTGAATCAACCATTGATTAATATTCTGATAAATCAGTAACTAGGATAGTTTATAAAACAACTAGGCGAGGTATAGAGAGAATTTTGGTGGAAAATCACTTGTTTTTGGGAAAATATGGTGAACTTCCATAAAGGTAACCCCTCACGGTAGTACTTCCTGGATGTTTTGGTAACTATACCCTTTATAATTATTCAAAACAAAACAAATACAATTTTCGGCCGAAATTTCGACATGCAATATTTTCCGCAATATACAAAATGTTTCTACAGGTCCAGATTTAGGGCAGGGGTCTCCACAAAAGAGGAGCCCCCACAATTGAGAGTTCGGAAGAAAAATTTAATTTCAGACTAGGAAACAACTTTTCCTTTGATTTTTTTTTTCGCGTTTTACCTTTACCTATACTTGGTTTCACAAGAAATTATTTGTTCGAAAACTCGGCTGAAAAAAATTGTCCATTTTATTTGGAAAATAATTTGGGGCCAGGGGGCCTCAACTCCTTTGTTGCCCCGGGACCTCTAGACCCTCTAGACCTCTAAATCCGGCACGGTGCTTCTACATCGATGCAAAAGATTTGAGGAGGTAATACTTCGCCTAAAGTCGAGCGTTCTCTTTGATATAATTCCTCCACCAAGTTACTGCCCTTTGACATTAGGGGAAAACTTTTATTTTTACTGAATATCTTCTATATGGAACAATTTATAAGAAATACATATTGCATCCAGCTAACGCATATTAATTGCCACTTTTTAACAGTTTTTTCAATTCCGAAATATCATCATGGAGGAGTGGAAAAATCAACCCCTACGTACTTTATTTTGCATCAGAACTTCTTGATGCTTCAACATTTTTCAAATTAAAAAAAAATTCAATATCCATTTTGTATCTCAACTTTTTCTCCTAAATTTGTAACTTGATTACAAAAAATTGGTTCAAGCCTTGTGGCAGGAGCTTTGGCGCTCTTGTTCAAACTTTGACAAATCATAATATCTCCGAAATTATTGATCTCTGGGAATGATATAAATCGATTCATACGATAGAAATGCATCATGAAAGAAATTAAATCTAGACAGACCGATTCCCCCCAATAACGAACTTATCAGAGATATTCATTTCTCAAATCTACTCTGAAAATGATATTATATCAATTAGAACTCAGAAAATATTGCAGTTTTGTTTTTACTGGAGATATTCTTAACCCAATTTGATTATGGATCTTACCAAAGAATATATTTCCATCATCATATGGATTATCTACGGGCATTATATTATCACCTTGAAATTATACTTTCAAGGTCATATCGTCCTCATAATTCTACGATAGCTGAGGTTATTTCATAGGTCATTTTGTATTCAATCATACTTTGTTTTCTAGAGGTGTATTTTATATCAAGAATAATGAACCAGAAATAATTTTGACATTTATCTCTCATAGTAAAATAGGATGACATGTAAGAATACAGATCAGATAACAATTCATAAATAGAATAATTAAGTACAGCATTCTGTGAAAACATAGAAGTACGATTCATTATTGAAATTTCGAAAAATCATTTTTCCGAAGGTATTAGCTTGTTACAGTTGAAAATGATATCAATGGATTTTTATGGTGAAACTGCACCTTGAAAAAAAATGAATTTAAAATTTGTAATGTAAAAACAATAATTTTGTTCGTTACTCCGAAACCATCGCCGATTTTGCCCAATAACGAACTTAACCGAGATATGTATCTTCCAAACCTACTCTGGAAATTGCAACTGCCTAGCTCATTCTGTTCGAGAGTTATTATAAAAACAACATTTAGAATTTTCAAATTTTTTTTTTGATACACTTTACGACTACCCGATCAATACAAAACTTCGCATACATATGAAGGTCATTATTCTACAATTTGATGCTAAATTTCAGATAGATGGAGTGATCGGTTTCGGAAATATTCATAAAAAATGTTTTTACTAAAAACGGCCATAACTCCGAAACAGCTTGGTGGATTCCGCCCGTTAACGAACTCGTTCGAGATATTCACGCTCCAAACCTACCCTGCAAATTTCAATCTTCTAGCTCCTTTCGTTGGAGAGTTATCGTGTTAACGGATGGACGGACGGCCGGACAGAATTGATTTCGACCACGGATTCTTGATCAGTGAGTCGAACCAAATCGTTTAAGACTATTTTCAGCCAAAAATTTGGAAATTACAGACATTTGGGAAAATTGATAAGCACTCTGTTCCGAGGAACAAGAGCGCCAAAAAAGTAGAATAATTCTCAGCCTTTTCACATCAATTCACAAACGTCATAATTAAAACAAAAAATCAAGTAGGCTGCTGTCAAATATATTCATATTAACTAATATCAAGAATGTTGCCAAATATAGTCTTAATGACAAATATTTTCATTGTTCAAATATGGTATTTTCATTGTTCAAATATTGGTGGCTTGGTGGGGAAGCGCTTAGAATAATAATTAAGAGCTGTCAAAGCTTTGTGAAACCCACCGTAAGAGTTGGGAATGATATAACTGGATCCTTAGGATAGAACTGCATAACATTTTTTGAAAAATCATATCTCTGAAAGTATTAGTTTGTTAGAGTTGAGAATGATATCAATGGATTCTTATGATGAAACTGCACCTTAAAAAAATTGAATTTGAAATTTGTAATGTAAAAAAAAATATTTGTTTTTCGTTACCTACTCTGAAACCACCAGGCCTATTATGCCTAATAACAAACTTAACCGAGATATTTATCTCCCAAACCTACTCTGAAAATTTCAACTGCCTAGCATATTAATTCCGTACGGAAATTATAGTGTTCACGGACGGTGGCAGGACAGAGTTGATTTTGCCACGGATTCTTGATCAGTGAGTCGAACCAAAACGGTTGAAATCATTTTCAGCAGAAAATTCGAGAACTAAAGACATTTTGGCAAATTGATAAGCACTCCGATGTTCCGATGAACAAAAGCGCCAAAAACTATTTGGAAAGATCACATTTACGCATATTATTTCGATTTGTTCTTGCTCACAAAATGGCGTATGCAACTTTACATTTATCTTAGCATGGCTTGTATTTAAGGAGGCTGTGCGTATGCGGAAATCCATGGCAATATTTTTCGAATGGTCAAATAGCTTCCGAGAGCTTCCAGAAATTAGTATAGGTATCGATGGTGAATGTGGCTAATTACTAATGACTAAAAACCTCACGGCGAAATATTCGTGGATACCAGCAAAAAATATTTCCTCGTGATTTTAAGTAGCCACGTCATTGCTCTACGTCTCCCCAAAGAGGAAGTGTCATTCAGGGCAGATACGAACTGGTTTTATGGTTGTTACCAATCATCAGCGTACGTCAGGCACTGAATGACAAATGAATGAGCTCGAGGAAACATAAACCCTATGATGGTGATGCACCTGACAGGCAGTTATAACAGCGCCACCTAGGAAGATTCTTACGAGCTCCAATCATTTGAGATACGGAAACCCGTTCATCCGTATCGGATCACGAAAGAACATTATTTTGTTGATGGTTAATCGATTAATATTTCGTCGTATATTTCAGAAATTTGTAGGTGGAAAATATATTTTCAGGTCTCAGAAAGGGTTCATCGAGAGTTCTCGAAACGATCAATCAAAATACCCCCGCAGTTCGACCAAAATCACTGAAGAAATTGAAAGTCCTATACGATTCTTCAAACATATCCAATAATTCTAATACAAGTACTGATGATATAAAAAGTGATACTGAAAAGTCTTCAAGTTCCGAGAAGGAATCCGAAAACAAAGAAAATAAGAGCCTAGTAAATCCCGACAGGCTATCAACCCTGAGTCCATTCGATGAACAGGAAGAATGGGCCAAAATACAAGAAATAATGGCGTCCTTCGGAACTGGGATTGTTAGGGAAAGTGTGTTTGTAGCAGAGTTAGAGAAGGAATTCCAGAATAGATTGATGACGCTGAGTTATTCGCAAAACAGTTTGAATACAGAACCAAACTATTCAATAGACACCTGGTTACAGAGTTTAGGGGTTGGAGATTATGCTGGTCTCTTCAAAAATAGTGGATTCGATGATATACATTTCTTGGTAGGTATGTGAGCCAATAACTGAGCTTATCCGATACTATTTGATAGAAATTCATTGGACATGGTATAAAGATCGTGCTATGCGGTATTGATCCTCTAAGTTCTTCAGTCGGGACTATACAGGGTGAGTCTTTGTGTTAAATATTTTTAACCATAAATTCCTCTCATCAAATTAAACACTTTTTTCACTTAACGTTTTTCCAAATTCGGCACAGGATAAAAGATACCAGCTGTTTAAATTTGAAAAAAAAAATCAGTTTTCCTTTTGAAGCTTCAACATGGTAAGTCAGAATGAAATGAATTTTGGTGTGCAGTTTTCTATAACTATCACACATAATCTGCAATTAACAGTTTTTCCCTGCTTCCAATGGTCTATTGGTTATAGACTCGCCATTTCAAAAAACTATGAGAAATTAGCATAATGAAAGCAGATGAAGGTTATCTTGAGTCAATTTGAGAATTCCCAATCATTTTAGAAAATTAAACTATTCTTCATCATTTCTCCTAAAACGTACCGTTTTCGAGATATTCCTCATTGAATGTAATATGATGATAATTCCAGAAATGTTTTTATTAATCCGGACCTGGACTAGAATTGCGGAGGATTGAGCTCGAATAAAGACGTAGATTGAGTATTGTTTAAGTAACCACCTTATCTCATATATAATATTCCATTTTTATGCATTTCAATTCAATTCCGGTTGTTTCCAAATTGTGGTTATATTACAATCTTAAAACGGGAGAAGTTAATGATGTAGGTATAACTAAAGAATATCTGGTAATCAAATTTCAATTTCTTGATGAATGATTAGTTTAATATTTCAGCCTGTTTGTGTAAATTCACCTGCAATTCAAACAACTTTTAACAGGTTATTTATCATAAATAAAACCTCTTAAATTTATATGGAACATAATGATAATTAAAAATGTTAAATCAATTATAAGATTCATTCCACATATTCATCTCAATTATTGTGCACGAGAAATTCTGTATCTGAATCTACGGAATTATGTAAACATAAACGAACAGACGCTAACCTCACCGGACGATATATTCCTTCGTGGCTAACCTAATATTTTAATAATTATTACATTTATGTGTCCGCTTGTCACTTATCTGATTGTTTCGATTAATAGATGGTTTTGGATAAAGGTTTTCTCTAAGAATCTTTTTGATTGGGTTTTGATTTAATAGCTTGTTAAATACGACTAAGAAATTGGTTAATTGTGAACTGGACGTGTCTTCGTGAAACCTACCGCAAACATAATATGTAATATGACTAGGCCCTATGCTAGTTATAGGCCATAGACTTATAGATATTATAATAATTGTTGTTCTTTATAAAGTGGTAAAATGGTTTGTTAAAGTCATTTATATGATGCGAATTAAAATATTGAATGAATGTCAGAATAGACGATGAAGAGGATGTGGATGTCTATTTTCAAAAATGCATAAAGATTATTGAAAACCATTTCATAATAATCGAGTGAGTAAATGATTTTTCCTGAACAATTTCATTGAATTTCGATCATATGATGATAAAGCTTTCAAATAATTATGTAATATTGAATCCAGTGATTGTGTCTGTGTTCAACAGGTAAAGACAATGCAGGGGTGGATTAGCACATTGTAAAATCTTTAAACGCTTGTAACCTTTTACCTGAACCGAATCTGGAAAAATGAAAAGTGAAAAAGGTGTTTCATTTGTTGAGAAGAATCCATGGTTAAAATTAATGTACAACTCAGAGACTCCCCCTGTATATATATATACAAGGGGATGTTCCTCAAATAGCTCTTTAAACTTATCAATATGAATCATTGCACAAGAAATAGTTCATAAAAAAAGTTAAATAAACCTTTATACAAAGAACCCGATCAATATGTACTTTGGATCTTGCAAATATTCCCATTTTAATGAAACTCGGGGATATCATGTATGGGTTCCCAGAGAAGCTACAGTCAATTTTTTCAGTAACATTTCTTCAAGGAAGCTTTTGGAGTGGGAAAAACATCTAAAATTTTGCAGTTTTTTGCTCATATATCCTGAACCTTCCTTCTAATGTCACTAGTCAAACTTAATATTTGACCTAATACTTAACGATATACACGTGTTCAAAAAATTGGCAATTTTTCTAAAAACTGCTTATAGCCAAGTTTATATCAAGAACTTATTTCTTTTTTTTTTTGCGACGCGGTAAACGCAATTATGGCATTTCATTCAATTTCCAAAAGTTTGTCAACCAATGAAGCTGACAGAAGATTCAGTATATGTTTGGGCCCAAATTGCTTGTTTACATATATACGGCAACTGCAATCATGATTGGAGGTAGGAATGATCATGGATGAACTACTGCTTTGATGGCATGACCCAAAAGCGCGGAATTTTTCTTCTACGAATCAATTGGGTTCTTCTTGTTTGCTAGAATGAAAGTGTGAAGTAAGAGAAGGAGTGTTTTCGAGACGATCAGATTTGAACCACAAAAAGTGGTCTATGGGGGGGTGAGCATTAGTTTCGAACATTTTTGTACGTATTGTACGTAGAAATATTTCCCCTGCGGTTTTAACAATTTGAAACCTCTCATTTTGATGATCTGGATTTTACTCGTTCAGGTACCACGCATCAGAAAGAAAATTGTGGCCAATGACACAGCCTTTACTGGTCGAGTCAGATATAACAATGTCCTTTCCATATTTTTCCTTCAGACGAGTTTTCATATCCTGAAGTCGGTCTTCATCAATCTGTTATCTGCCCAAGGAAAAACTGGCATTAATCACTATTTTATTCCAATGTAGAATATATGACACCGATTACTTCATCAACAGTATCGAGTCGAGTGCTACCTCTTTTTTGGGCAGGCAGGCTTGACAGATTGTAAAACCGGTTGTGGCACTTACCACAATGATCCTCCAACTTTCTTCCCCAGTCATCGTTGCGCTCTTTTGCAACCACCACAATTTTTTTCGGCCATTTTAGCCACACTTTCTTTGATCATCGGATTTCGTTTGTCCAGTGGGTTCCTCTTCTGCAGTTCTTTGTACTGTTTGGTCATCACTTCGTCACAAAAAAGCATGTTTTATTGAAATCAAATGCTGGAATTTTTCATCGAGTGGGTCGAACGACCGCACCAGGATCCATACTAGCACGACGCACATCTGAATCACGAATTTTCTCGTGTGATTAGTGATTTCACCAGATGCACGAGGCACCCTCTCCAAGAACTGTTTGAGAGCGAAATTTCCTCGTTTGATACTAGAAGCAATAAGCCTAGATATTCCTTTTGACTTTACAGTTAGCAACTCACCATCTGGAAAAAATGGGTTCAAGCCCCGTGGACAGGAGCTTTCTGGCGCTCTAGTTCAAACAGACAAATTATATCTCCGGAAGTATCGGTTTCTCAGACTTGAGAATTATATCAATGTATTCTTATGATAGAACTGCATCATAAATGAAATTCAATTCAAATAATAGTTTATTTATCAAGATTAAATGAGCAATCTGAGAATGAGAACTGCACCATGGAAGAAATCAAATTAAAATAGCTGAAATTAATCTGACTCTCTCTTATAGAACAGGATGACATGTACGAGTATGAACACAGAGCATATAATAAAGCTTAGATAGAATAATTATAGCATTCTGTGAAAACATAGAAGTACGATTCATTATTGAAATTTCGAAAAATCATATCTCCGAAAGTATTAGCTTGTTGGAGTTAGAAATGATGTGAATGGATTTTTATGGTGAAACTGCATCTTAAATAGAAATTTAATTTGAAATTTGTTCTTCAAAAAAAAATTTTTTTTTCGATACTCCGAAAACTTCTGGCCTATTTTGCCCAATAACGAACTTAAACGAGATATTCATTACCTAGCTCAATCCGTTCGAGAGTTATTGTAGAAAAACTTTTTTTAAATTTTCAAATTTTTTTTTGACACTTTGTGGTAACCTGGTCAATACAAAACTTCACATGCGTATAAAGGTCATGATTCTACAATTTCGTTTGAGATCATTTTCAGCCAAAAATTCGAAAATTATTGACATTTGGGCAAATTGATATGCATTCTGTTCCGAGGAACTAGAGCGCCAAAAAACCAAGTTTCATATGGCAATTGCCCAAAACAGGTTTAAAGTACCTACAAATAGTAGATATTCCATAAAACATGTATGAAAGAAGAGAAGTAATAATGCAAAATTACCTTGTAATCGATCAAAAATTTCATGATCTACGTTCACCAAATTTTCTCCTCTGTCGAACTACAGAATTATGCATTTAATACATATTAACGTAATATTTTCAAACATTTTTGGTTGAGGTTCCCGTTGCATCGCCAAAATACGAGTATTTCAACACCAACATAATATTTTTGAAGTTATAATATTCCCTTGGGTCAGTCCCGTCATTAAGTGAGAGAACTAGGGCCACAGAGCATGATGAAAAGCAGTCTCACTTCTCTCAGATCTCTTACTTCATGTTCCGTTCCGAAATGTAAGACTTTTCTGAGAAAAACTAATTTCGGAACAAACAACTGAGATTTTTCTCACTTCGCTCACATTTCGGAATACACTTTATTCTCATAATTCTTCGATTGCTGAAAGGAATTAGACAATGTCATGTCTCAGGAAAATAAGTTGACATTATGACAATTCATACATAGAATAATTAAATCATTCTGTGAAAACGTAGAAATACGATTTATTATTGAAATTTTGAAAAATGATATCTCCGAAAGTATTAGCTTGTTAGAGTTGAAAATGATATCATTGGATTCTCATGGTAAAACTGCTTATTGGAAAAAATTTAATTTGGAATTTGTTATGTAAAAAAAATTTTTTTTTTTGTTACTCCGAAACCATCTGTCCGATTTTGCCCAATAGCGAACTTAGCCGAGATATTTATCTCCCAAACCTACTCTGAACATTTCAACTGTCTAGCTCATTCCGTTCGAGAGTTATCGTGCCTACGGCCGGCCGGCCGGACCGGCTGGACAGAATGAATAACGACCACGGATTCTTGATCAGTGAGTCGAACCAAATCGTTTAAGACCATTTTCATCGAAAATTACAGACATTTGGGCAAATTGATAAGCACTTAGTTCCGAAGAACTAGAGCGCCAACAATGATATCCCATGGGATTGATAAATAAACAAACGTGGTATAGCAAGTATAAAATTCACTGGTCTGGAGATCAAGATAGAGATGAGCTAGAGAAATCATCACCAATACCTTGAAGAGAATGATACCTTGAGAGAGCAGAGAAAATTATGAATATGGTGACTAAAACTTAGGGAGGAAACAACCAAGTTCTGTGGCAATCATGAAATCACGAAGAAGGCTTTTTTTGTCCAGGCAGTTCTCAATATCTGAGAAGAAAAATAAATATCAATTAAATTAGAAATCCGCAATAATTATGCAAAGTATAAGAGAGACAGAAATTGTAACTAAACAAGTGGTTTTGCTGAATAATTCATATATGTATATGCATTATATCTCCTGTCCAGATGAATTCAGGTCAGGTGCCCTAGTAACCAATTCCACACAACACGCGTTGAAATGAATATTGAGACAAGAACAAGCTCCTTTTCAGTTAGAACTCAAACTGAACTGTTCATTAAATTAATTTATTTGTTCTATACTTTTAAAATCCCAAAATGCAGGGGATAAGTGTGGGAAAAAAGTGTCGGGGTAAGGGGGAAAAAAATGAAAAAAAAAATGAAAAAAATTCGCAAAAAAATGAATACTTGATTCAAAATTTGGATTTTTAGAAGTTTTTCACATTTTTTTGAACGAGTATTTCGTTGAGTATTGGGTAAAACAATGAGTTTGACCAGTTAAATTTGAAGCAAATTTAATGCTCTGCAAAGATGTGCCTAAATTTTGCGGTTTTTTCCCCTTCGACGAGTTTCCTTGAGGAAGTTTTGTACGTTAAGCTCAAAAAGTTTATAGAATTTATTTCCTTTTTGAAGCAACCTTATTGTTTCCAGAATTTCTCAAATGTTCTCGGTATTTTTGAGCTTCCTAGCATTTCATTTCATCAAATACATAACACAGGTGGTCTTCAATGGAAAAAAAATAAACAATGAACGTTCGATTTTTAAGGATGACTTTTTGATATTCTCTGAAAAAACATCAGTTCTGAAGAGACACTGTAATCCCCAGAAATTTATGAAGAAATGTGGGACATCGGCTGGTATGTTCCCGGTCTAAACACAACGTTTTTATTCCAATTCGAATATTTTCATCAGCATAGTCTTCAAGAGCGATACAATAATCGCAGCGCTTCTATAACAAATCGATACTTTTCTTGAATACCTAACGATTTATCTTTCGGCGACAGGGTTGCCACCTTTGGTGTTTAAAAATTGAGACAGCACTGGCGCATTCTACTTTTTTCTTAACTGTAAAATTTTATGTGCCAAAGTCTATCCGATTTTTCTTTGCCTATTCGTCTTAAATAAAAAAAAAACTATTCGAAAAGAGCATCAGATTGCAATTTTAACTTGAAAGAAAAAATTCATTAAAAATGTTTCATGCAAATTACAATCGTGTAACAAAAATGAAATAATATCGTGACAAAAATAAAAAACGTTGAAAATAAAATAAGTAAACAATCTATTAAATCTAAAACAAATAAGTAGAGCAAAAGACTGATGAAGTCAAAAGTTTATTTTTAAATGAATATTTTTTATTTAATTTTGCTGTAGGGTTCCGCCTCCGGCTAACAGGGATAAGCTAACGGTTAATCTTAAAACATATATCTAACTGTTTAGTTAAGTTCAGTGCGCACTAGATCTAAGATAACCTGAGGCGTAAAGCTTTGCGCAAACCGAAAATACATGATGTGTTCCTGTTCGTGCGGTGTGCGGTGGTCGTTTAAATTTATTATTAATTTATTTATTGTCAACTTTTTTTGTAAAATCTTATGGTTTAATAAGCACTTAAGTACGTAACTAATACAAATTCGGATGTTAGGGCTTTGCGTAGGGACGCGTAGTTTAAATTCGGAGCGTGGCAACCCTATTTGGCATTCTAGCCAAATCTCTTTCCGGCGAACATTTTTTGGCCTTCCTGCTAGGTAAAAGTCGCTGGGGGTCAAAACTGGAGAATAGGGTAAGGCGGAAACAATTTGAAGTGTAATTCGTGCAATTTTGCCGTAGACCGTCGTAGCCAATACTACATTAGTTCTGTATTTGTCGTTCCACCTGCGTGTCAGACCGAGGCATTATCAGCCGATGTAATATTGCGGTGATACCAAAGGTATTTTAATTTAAATTGAAACTCTCTGACGAGGAACTAATGAAAATTTGTATGAAATTCGCAGCATTTTTCCTATTGTTGCCTTCGTTCACTTCATTCCGCTAAATCACGATCATACAATACAGTTAGTACTCTAAGCCAACTTGTATTCGACCTGTATTCAGGCGGGAAATATGTCGAAATAATAATGCAATACTTGTGAATCTGATGAAATTCCTTAAGTCCTACAAAATGAATAAATTTACGTTCAATTTTTAGAACGGTGTACTAGAAGAAACTGATCTCATAGACATGGGATTATCAAGCGACCACGAGCGTCGGTTATTACTGAACGCAACTTGCCAACTACCAACAAAAATTCATGAAATATCGTTAAATAACAATAATAGCGAACAGAATAGTGTTAACCAGTGGTTGAGAGATATTCATTTAGAACAGTATTCGGAAACATTTGCCAAACATTTATATCATGACATGGAAAGAATAAAGAGGATATGGGACGTTGAACTTAGTGCCGTTTTAGATATAGATAAAATTGGACATAGGAAAAGGATATTAGTGAGTGTTAGCAATGGAGAACACATTGTTACTGGACCAAAACTGGATGAAATAAATCCTGAACTGAATACAATTCCGGTAAGTTTAATATTTTTCGTAGTGATATTTATATTTAAACAAGTCACAAAAATTAAGAGATACCGTGTTTTTGGGTGATATTCAACAGGCTGTAACTTGGAGCGAACTGATCATAGAGCAAAAATGATGAGCAAATTGGAGCTCCAAGTGTCAAGAACGGTTCCGAGGTAATCCTAAAAAAACTACCGAAAAAATTTAGAAATTTGGCTTGTCTTAAAAAAAAGTCTATGGATTCCAGAACATTTTTTTTTAATTCCACCATAATGTTTTTTTCTGAAAATTAATGACCTTCAATAAGCGATAATTTTTATTGATAAAAAATAAAAGTCGCATATACAAGGATATTTGGATATAATGAATCAAGGATACCGTTGGCAATTTTTCAACCCTAATGTATCCCGGAAAGATTATGAAAATTTCTGAGCGTTACATTTTTTTTCTTAATGCCCCGAATTTGAATTTTTAGTTTTCGCAAAAAATCTCCGTAATCAGCAATTTTTGTATTCTTATTTATTTTCCCAATAAAAATATTTTTTATTGGCCATATTGTAACTGTTTTCTCTGAGTAAAAATATTGATTATTGAAAAAATTTGGAAAAAAATTTTTATTTTAAATTTATTTTTATTTGGCAGAGTTTTGACGCTGCATTCCAATAAGTTAGATTCGAAAAAAAATATTTTTCGCTGTACAGAAAGCTTACGTCAAGAATTCAGACTTGCAAGAATACAAGAAATTTCAAGTTTCGTGAGAAGAAAAGCAGGAATCCTGGAGGGAGATTGGTATTGGACTTTGTTTAATGAATTTTCAAATTAGTGGTAAAAAAATCAAGTGATTTTTTTTTATAACAATGAAACATTGTGAAGACGCTGAGAAGAAGAAAATTGTTTCAGAGAAATTATTTTTCAATACATATTTTATTTTTCTGTTTTCGTCAGTAATTAATCTTTTTCATCGGAGTAATGAGGATTATCGCCAAAAATTAAAGAATTTTATCAGAAAAATTGATAAGAATCGAAAATTGCTCTTTACGGTGATTTTTATCGAAATCGATAAATTTTAAGCTTCGGGGATCTAAGAAAAAAAATCGAAACATTTAGGAATTTTTGGGGTTCTTCCTTGATGCTTCAATGTGGAAAAATTTCGTTGATTGATTATATCCAAATTTATACCAAGTTACCCAAAAATCCTTAAATATGTTAAATATGTTTATCTTATTTTCAGTTTCGAAAAACATGTTTTCATCAAAAGCTGCTAATAGCGTCTTATGGGCTATTTTTAAAACCCGCCTTTCATTTCCTGTACTAGCATTATTTCCCGACTTATTGATTATCTTATTTGAAAAGAACTTGTTTTGATTGACGATAACTCCGGGACAAATCATCGTACGTTCTTATCAGTTAAAGGGCAATTTGGAAGGTATTCAATTTCTTAAAAAGTTTTATGGTGGAATTTTGAAAACAAATTATTCGAAGCCCGTAGAACTTTTCTAAAACAAGCAAAAATTGGAAAATTTATTTTTCGTTGGTTTTCGTAGGATTACTCCGGAACCATAATTGATAAAAATAATGATGATATTATTTTTCTTTGTGATCACTCCGAGTTATGAATTCCGTATTCCTGCTTGAAGATTTTCCTGTAGATTTGGTATACAATCATATGTGGTATCAGCACGACGGAGCACCACCGCATGTTGGACGAAATGTTGTCGGCTGGTTAAACCAAACTTTCAATAAGATCGGGAATGGCTGACGTGGTAGGGTGCTATGGCCTGCGACATCACCTGACTTGAATCCTTTACAATCTTTTGTATGGGGGCATTTAAAACAACTAGTTTACACAGTGGAAATTAATATTTAGAAAAATTATTGGAACCAATTATTATTACTGCAGTCGAATCCATTCAAAATAGGCAAAATATGCAAATAGTATATGATTTCCTTATTTTGCGTTGCCAAGCCTGTATCAATGCTAATGGTGGTATATTTGAACATTTGATTTAATTATTTTTATATTATTAATTAAAGTTGAAAATTGATGACACGCAGAAACTTTGGAGTCTAATATCTCGGAAAAAAGCCATATATATATATATATTCGTATGAACAATTAGTTAACACATTGATCAATTCACAATTCACTAAATTAAATATCAAATATTTGGATATTTGGAGTTACACAAACATTTTATTTTACGTTTTTTATCAAGAGTTTTGAATAACCCCGTATACCATTGTCAAATAAACTCATTATTTATTTATATAGCCCTCTCATCGAGGTCATATAGCGAATAATAATTTTCAGAAATCCGAAAGCGACCAGTCTTCCACAGATATCAAAACGCAGACAAATAATTCCTTCGAAACTAATACAGGCACGATTCGTCATAGAAGGAAAAAGTCCAGGCCGGCCCCCCCGCCGCCTACTATGGATAAAAAATCGTTGGGCGAAGCGTCTGAGTGCAGAAAATCAGGCGAGTTGGTCGTGGGTGGCGGCAATTCCATCAAGAGTCACTGGAAACACCAACCTATGCTTCTCATAACTGGGGTCGTTAAGTATGCTGCGAACGTAAGTGCCAATTATTGAAAATTTAGTGGTTTTATGTCTCAATTGGGCTGCTGTAACCCTCTTGATGTGTCCTTACCTACTGGGTTTCCTAACGAATTCCATAATTAAACTCGAGCCAGTCGAGCCCTTTAATATATCTCGCGTATCCTAAACTACCATAATGTGCGGTAGTTTAGGATACGCGAGATCTAATATGTGCTAACTTTTTGTGCGTTTGTTCTGGGGAACATCGCTTTATCATTTTGTCCAAATGTTTTTTCATGTTTTCGATTTCGTGGCCTTTTTCTATTGTATTGAATAATTTAGGAACAGAAAATCCTGTAATATCCTCAATGAAAGTATCTTTTCAATTTAAATTATGAAATTGAATCAAATAATATACAGGGTGAGTTGTACATTAATTTTAACCATAGATTCCTCTCATCAAAAGAAAAAAAATCTCATTCACCATTTTTCCAAATTTGGCTCAGGTAAAAAGACACTCAGGAATTTCAATAACAATCAGTTTTATTTTGTAACTTTTACCTGGTTTTTCCGAATGAAATTAACTACATATTCTGCAAATATATTTTTTTCATACTTGCACTGGTTTCCCAGTCGCGGATTCATAGAAATAAATTAAATTTCCATAAAGAAAGCAGATGAAGTTAAACTTGAGTAATTTCAAGAATATTCAATAATTTTAGAAAATTAAATTATTCTTTATCATTTCTCCAAAATCACACCGTTTTCGAGGAGACATTTTTCATTGAATGTTATAGAATATGAAATTCAAGAAGTTTGCGAGGGGTAAACCGCTAGGAATTCTGGTGTACAAGAAAGTAGAATTCCATGGAATTCCTATTGGATTCCGAGGAGTTCCTATTGAATTCCTGGAATTCCTATTGAATTCCGTGGAATTCCTATTGAATTCCATGGAATTCCTATCGAATTCCGAGGAGTTCCTATTGAATTCCTGGAATTCCTATTGAATTCCTGGAATTCCTATTGAATTCCATGGAATTCCTATTGAATCATTGAGAATTCCTATTGATGTTAGAGTGTGACACCTATCGGACAATCATGTATACAGCTCCAAATAGTTGGTTTTAACCGAGGGGTAAACCGCTAGGAATTCTGGTGTACAGGCATATAGAATTCCAATAAAATTTCAAAAGAATTCCTATTGAATTTGACGACAAGCGTAAATATAGAAGAAATATAGAAGTTAGAGCACAAAAACCGATCATGATCTTCTTCAAAAAGAAAATGAGAGATAAAAACATGAATTCAAAAATTATATTTTTGTTAATACCGATTCAAGTGTTAGTCATACATGTTTTTGTTACAAAGTGTTTATACTCGGTCAGTTCCAAACGATTGAAGGAGAGCAATTCGAACATTTGCGGTAAATTAAGTTTGTTTTTTGCGTGAATAAATATTTTCTTCCATGAATGTTTTATTTTTATTTCCTACAGTTAATGTGTTGATTTTTCAAAAAAAAATGTTATCTACTGTACCAATTTTTTACACCATCGTTTAGTTAGGTTGCACCGTCTAATGCAGTAGCAAAAAAGAAAGGGTTGTCCTTTAAAATAAAATATGACGTCACTCACTAAAAATGAATGACGTCATAAGTAAAATTTTGATGCCATAAGGTGGTTAATTAAAAACTAAAATTGACCTGTCCGAGCTTGAAAACATTCAATAATGCAGTTATGAATTTTGTTCCTTACTTTATCCATACACTGTATATTGTCTCAGGATACTCGTTTAGATAAAAGACAAAATAGAAATTATATCAACTAATCTGTAATCACCAGTCCTAAAAACAGAGAATTAAGAATAACAAAAATATAATCCAAATATGTTAATATAAATATTCAACTGGATATAATAACCAATAGCTTTTTCATAAATTCGGTAGAGTTTTCAAACGTAAATACTTGTTACATATTTAAATCTCTTGCTTTTTTCTGCTTCACCATTTTTCTTCTTCCTTTTTTTCAGTATTTAGGATCTACAACGATTCGTGAGTTCAGGGGAACTGAATCCACAAGGAAATCGTTAGAAAAACTGCGGAAATCTACAGGTCATCCCTCGCAAGAGATAGTTTTGTCTATCTCGTATAGAGGCATCAAATTCCTGAACCCACTCAATCAGGTATATTCGCATCATTATTTTTTTTTTAAGTATACAATCGAAGATCAAAATTTCTTGCATTCTTGTCCACACACTGCATTTGAAGTAACAGGTCCTAAGCATGCGTAGAATTTTTTAATTTTCATACATAATCATGCTCTGGACGGTTCATAAAACGTTTCAATTTATGTACAACTAAACACTAGCCAGCTTGACTACACAGGCTGTGCTGTGCTTTAGACTAACCTTGAAATGGACTACGGAAAGATTGTACAAATAGCAGAGATAACTCTGTATTCTCTCCCACTGATATTTGAAATGAACAGGTTCTAACCTGTCCATAAAGTTGATCCGACTGTTCGATTTGTCCCGAAAATAATCACAAACTCTTCACATCTCACACTAGATTTTAAAAAATGTTCGCGCGCTCGTTCTGCTAGGAACAGCGTAATGAGTTGATATTTACAGGGTAGGTTTGGGGTATACATATCTCAGTTAAGTTCGTTAATGGGTGAAATCCGCCCAGTGGTTTCGGAGTTATGGCCATTTTGAGTTAGAGATTCTTTTCTGATTATTTCCCAAACTACTTATTTGATTTATCTGAAATTTAGGACTAAATTGTAGAGTTACGAGCCTTATATGCACGCAAAGTTTTATATTGATCGATTGACCACTAAATTCTCCGAAATTTGAAAATTTTGGTATCCCGACGCAAACATATTTTTTATCTGATCGAATCGAAAATCGGTAGTTAGTTGCAAAATACCGACGCAAAGACCTATGCAACATTTCATGATGATCGCATGACTAGAAAAAATATTCGATTGTTTTGCTCGAAATTACGAAACCACATATCGGATCACGACTAATTTTGGCATTAAGGTGACCAATAGACCTCTTGGGCCTCTTGGGGCGTGCCAAATTTCATGGAAAAAGAACCCCTAGGAGCCTCATAAAATTTTTAACAATTTAGAACTTCCAAAACTGGGCAAGTTATTTGAGTTTTCAACTTGGATCATAATCTGTTTACTTTAGAATTCGGTTCCTACATGTGTTTTATCTGATTATTGCGATCGCTATCATATGTACAAGGCAACCAATTTAAATATGGACGTCTAAGTACGGTAGCGATGTAATAAGAGGATGAAAGATGTGTGCAATTTAAAAAAAAAATCAAAATTTATCTTAAAGTTGAATGACTGTGGAGGGACTGGAAGGCCATATTACCACCTCATCAATTCTGTCTGGTGCAATCCAGTTTTGAGGAAATGGCGTAGTTTCCGAGGTGGAGTGTCTATATGATGGTCCTTGGGCCAATTTTGAAATAAACACTTCCCCTTTCGGCCATTTTTCTGCATAAGCAGAGGAAAAGCGTTTCAACTGCTGAAGTTGTCATCTGAGGGGGAGGATGTTATTCGTCCGCCCCCTTGAGAGGTTCTGCGCATGCGTGGATTGAACCTGCCATATCTCCTGAGCCACTGGCGGTGGAGAATCGCACAAGCTCCTAGGAGCTTCTGAGGGATCTCCTTGGGGAAGACCTAAGAGATGGAATATAGTCATAATCATGTAATTAGCAAGCGCGCAATTCAGATTGACTTCACTATGGAAGAAGTCAAAAAGCTAAAATTGCATGCGTTCAATCTGCTTTGGAGTGGACTCTCCTAGGTCTTTCCCAAGAAGATCCCTCGGAGGCTCCTAGGAGCTTGTGCGAATTAGGAGAGTCAGTTGTGTTCTATGTAGGCTCAGGAACAGCTTTGTTAATTTTTGTTCCAAAATTGAAAGGTGGCCACTACCGTCTGACTAGATCTTCTGCGTGCTCCATCCACTGAGCTTTAAGCAATCATCATTCAATTCAAATTGGTCTTCATGAACAAGGTACTGGAGTACTGACTTCAAGTCAGGGCTTTTTCTCATTTTTATGCCAAGGATATAATAAAAAATATTCACATAAGTTAAGGTGTCCCAACATTGAACTCATTTCATTGAATTCTACACTCCAAAATGTATTAATGAAATTACTTATTTTCCCGAATCTAGTCGAACGTTAGTCCGATTTGTCGAGAGATCACGTGACCCTGTGTTCTTCGATTTGATTGAATGACACCTCCAAGCAGCCCGAAGTTCATAAAAAGGTGTTGTCGCTTACCGAGGCCAAAATTACCCTAATAGCTATTTCATTCATAGTTGCACTTAGTGCATCAAATGGTTGATCTGTGATATGATGACCCATAGCCATAGAATTGACAATCAGACCTATTCTGTTTGCGTATTGCTATAAATAGTGATGGGACCTCCCGAGTGAAAATAATCGAACATTTCGATTATTGAAACATCTCGAGATATCTGAAAAATGAAAAATGTGAGTGAATTCATTCGAATGATTTTCTGTCGTCTATCATATGGCATCCAGATGAGATATCACTCGACTCGAGCAAGAATTTAATGAAATGAAATGAGATACGAGATATCTCGTACTGGTAATTCGTACGTATACGTTCTAAATGTTTTGATATTTCGAAGTTTCTTTGGCGGCGTATAAGTATGAGATATGAAAGCTTGAAACAATGGATAGAATTTATGGCTGGATAGAATTTATATCTGGATTCTGGTCGGGTGCTGCAAAATAGTAGCCAGTGAATGATTTTATTATTTATTCCATTGCAAATTGAGGTATTCATTATTATTCTTATCTTATTCAGTAGCTGTTCGTTCAAAACATTCAGATATATTCCGTTTGTTATTAATTAAGAACTCGGACCCGGAGGTTCGTTCAACAAGTATTTGATCGATATTTTTTTAAATATTTGTATAAGTGGCATTTGATGCTTGTAGATAGCTTCAATTGGTTCAATTTCTTTATGCATGCATCTATTGAATTGACTCGAATTTTGTTTTCAATAATTCAGGAACTAATTAATTGGAGGAATGAAAAAGGTCATAGAAAATTCAATCTGGACGTGTAATATATGATTAAAAATATGTTTTTTGCGAAAAATAGAATGAAATAAAATAAAAATTACAAATTTCAATGACATTACATTTCGCCATTCAGAAAAATTATTTGGTGTACATTTGTTTGGCGCTAATCTATTACGGCGGATGTTGGTTAATTGTCCACATTTCGAAAATACCCTTTCCGACGGAACTGCTGTTGCCGGTATTATTGTATATAGTGATTATAAATAGGTATATAATTGTGCATTCTAGGGAATTACAGGTTCATAATAATTCATTTCATAGCTCCATTCCCTTTCGAACAGCTGGAAAGAAATTTTCATATATTGGACCTAAACCAAATAGCATAATAATAAATTATCAAAGGACCAACGGCAATGTAATAAAATGAAGCCATAAAATGTGAAACTTAATACTGTAGGGAGCCGACGCAATTATATTGAAGATAAGGGATAACCTCAGCCGCTCACGCGATGAGAACTGAGTGGAATACCGAATGATCAATATCTCGAATGATCATTCGATTAATGAAATCTCTCGAGAACCTATATATCGATTATTGAAATCATTCCATTATGCCCAACTCTAGCTATAAACATCATATCATCATATTGCTATCCTCTTAATTTTTAACAATATGGCCAGTGAATTGAGTATTCTGTTCGAAGTGTTATAGCAATGTTGGTTATCAAGTTTGTCCCAGCAATATTGCTATCAAGAAGTTCAAAATTCATTGATTTGAGAGCTGACAACACTGCATTTTATGACTTTTATGTGAAATAGAAGAAGAATTTTGACTGTTTTTCGGTAGCTATTCGTAATTCCTAACCAAATATATAAAATGTCAAGAAGGCAGAAAACTATGTTATTTATGAAACTATCAAGATGGAGTTATTGGTCAATTTTCAGGAAACACACCGAATATTGGCAACCGCTAACATGACCGAAAAATGGAAGACTTGCCGACACCTAATCAAATATTAAATTTAAATTTTTTCCTCTCCGAATGCATATCTCTAACTTTAAAGAAGCAGTATCTCTCCTATAGTTTGCTCATGAACAAATAAATAAATGAATAAAATTCCCTCGGCTCTTCAATTGAATCAAAGCAGTCATCCTTTTATTAAGGCAGAATTAATAGTTAATTTTCTTCATCCAGTTGGTCAGTCTTTGAAGGCATATCTCTAACTTAAAAGGAACAGTATCCATCCTAGTTTACTCATGAGCAAATAAATAAATGAATACAATTCCCCAGCTCTTCAACTAAATAAAAAGCAGGCTTATTATTGTTAAGGTTGAATAGTTTGTGTTGTGAACTTTGGTGTTTACAAATAGAAGGGATTGTTAGTGTCAGACCTAAGTCATAGAAATTCCCTCAAAATTAAGTATCTTAAAGTACCTCTAACAAACATATGCGATTATGTATACCTATATTTTGACCTATTTTCAATATTTCTGAATTCTTGGAAGAAAAAGTGGTTCTCTGCCATATTCCAAATATTGTTATGCTCTTTGCAAGTACTAATATGAAGTTGCTGAGATAGCAATATGGATAGCAATATGTTTATGAAAATGACAGATCATATTGCTCAAAATCGACGATCAGAATAGCGAATCTTGCTGTGGAAGCAATATCTTTTTCTTAGTAATAGTGCTATGCGCAAACAGAATAGATCTAATTGTATCTTTTGTCGTCCTACCCTTATCGCCGTATTCTATTAAAATTACTCCCTCGGTCTATCACTTGCTTCAAGAGATGACCAGTGGCATTCGCATGCTACCCGAAAAATAGAAGGAAGTAGAGGCCATCGATGTACAATACCTCGAATCATAAATTCATATCCAGTTTCTCACAATACAACTACTTTTCTGTTGGTTTACCGCAGCACAGTTGCTGTAGCCAAGCTACCCATTGCGCAGGAAAATTATTGATTGTATTATGGAAATAATATGCTATTCAGTAACGGAATAATGTTAATATATTTATGTTTCATCAAATCCAAATGAATTCAGAATGTCATTTGCGAACACGAGATCCGTAATGTCAACTGTGCTTGTCAAGATACAGAAGACAGGACCTTTATCGCTTACATCACCAGAGACGATGAACAGTTTTATTGCCATGTTTTTCAAGCTGCCAAGGTGGTAAGTGAAAAATAACCTACAATACTGTTTTATTCACTTTTGAAAAAAATTCATGCATTTTTTCTAACACCTTTCTTTTACTCTCACTTATTAATATAGAAGAACGACAAGCGAGCACAACAATTCGAAAAGAACATGCTTCAATGTGAAATCATGAAGGCTGTCGGAATTAGTTAGAATTTGACTTGCGGATTTCGAGTTTTACACGATTTTCCGAAATTTCCGTAAGAATTCTGTTCCTTCTCATAGATGAAGAATAATCTTTCTTCGAAAGCATGCAATTGTGCCACGTGTCTGGGAAATAGGGAATTTTTAAGGTTTATTATTTTCATTCCAATTTTCCACATTTGTTCTTGTTGAATTAATATGCTCCAAACGAGGTCCTCATATTTTAAACTTCTAGAGAACTTCTCGGAGAAAAATCAGGAGAACTTCATCTAACCTTCAAGGTTGAAGAAAAAATAGAGTAATGAGATGAACTGAAATATTCAAGGATAATCTCTTTTTGAAAGTGATCAGTTTTCAACTAATGAAGGAATCATTCCCTCAACTTCTACATCTTCAATAGCTGGAGGTATACTCTATTCACTTTTATAAAGTCCCCCGGTTGACCATGAAAGTTTGACACATTTCACCGTGTATACTTTGAAAATTTTAGGTTATTGTCATTTTCCTGTCAGATATTTACGCAACGTTGTTCTCTCTACATAGATGTCGTAGTAATTGGGTATTTTTCCTCTGTTGTTACAGGAAATATTTCACGTATATAAACTGGTTGGAAGATTCAGTTATGCTATTTTCTTGTACGGAAATTAAGAACGAAATCTTGAAATTTTAATAAAAAATAATGGATAGAGTAGTCCGTTACTTTGTGATAGTTCATTTGCAAAAAGAATATAAGTACCTGAATAACCTGGCAGGTAAACTTCTAAACGAACAGACGTATCTATGGAATTCTTCACTTTTCGAAATCTCAAGGAATAAGACATTTAAATACCTGGTTGCACAACTTGAAACAAACTGTATTAGTACTACGAAACCCGAGTCACTGTTAAACCTTAATAAAATATAGTGATAGGAGAGGAAACTAAGGAATTTCATTCAAGGGTTAAACATATCCTGAGACAGAATGAAGTTTTCCTATTGCAGATTTCAGTTCTGTATAACACTTCCTGATGCATTGTCTCTGCTTCTTCAAAACTGCTTTCGGCATTTTCAATTTCAAGGCGAAGAGTTCTTTATTTATTATTCGGAGGTAATGGTCTGTGATAATATCTTCTATAAGATGGAACATTATGTTGAGAATGGTTGAGAGTAGAAATTGGCAACATCTCGGATAATTGTTTTGACATTGACGATATTTCAGGAGTGCCAACATGCCTCAGTTTTAGTCACAAAAACGTGAAAGACCTGAATCATGGCCAACCGGGATACTTTATAAAAGTGAATGGAGTATAGTTATTGCCATTGCGTCTGTAAAAATACTACACACCTAGGGAGGATGTCATTGAAAATATACTTTCTTGGGAGTTCTACAGAATACAAGATATTTGTTTAACAAATCTTGTGTTTCTAACTCTGAAGCAATAAAAAGAATTACATATTTTTAATCATAGATATTTTTCAGAGTTTGGTACAGAAAATTCAGAAAAAACTTATTCAATGATATTATGTATTCTTAAAAATATTTTATGAGAATCGGCTCTTCGATTCGGATCAGCAGCTATGTAAAGACGATAAGCTGCCATTTGCGCTTACCATACAAAAATGCGTATCTGCTAATTCAGCTATAATACGTACGGTTCCATTAATTTCATTGAAGTGAAACATATCAAGTGCACAAGATCAAAATGATACAGGAAGTAAAAGGAATTTGTTACTAAGCCACACGTCATAGTTCAGTCAATCTGGCAAAAATTGAATCGTTCCGATGCAAAAAATACCTAGTGGCTGAATCTTTGTTAATAGTTGGAGAATGATGTTAGAAAAGGGTTTATTGGGTCGGCCACGTTGGACCGTGATGCGTGTTTTGAAAAACCCAAAAAAATTTTGAAATGTATTTATCTCGTGATCTATGCATTTCACAGAAAAATTTATTCAAGAAAAAATGTAGAGGACATCGATATCTACAATTAATCTCATTGGTGCTATGCCGTACAACAAAAAATGCACGCAGTAGGTGGCGCTAAAGTTCCAAAATAAGAGTTTTTCCACTTTTTTGCTATTAAATTTTCTTTTTTCAACTATATTGTAAAAGTAAATGTTGTTCTTTTTAATATTACGAACAACTTTTATTTGAACATTTTTTACATACAACTTACCGTTTTGAAGCTACAGCTTGGTGAAGTTTGAAAATTCCATTACAACGATTTCACAAAGTATGAGGACAGCTGTGGTGCATATAACTCACATAGCAACTGAAAATGTAGGTACATTCCTTAGCAGCACTGCGATGTTAACGCAGCGCTGTATTACACTATAACTTTCGAACGGTAAGTTGTATGTAAAAAATGTTTAAATAAAAGTTGTTCGTAATATTAAAAGGAACAACATTTACATTTACAATATAGTTGAAAAAAGAAAATTTAATAGCAAAAAAGTGGAAAAACTCATATTTTGGAACTTTAGCGCCACCTACTGCGTGCATTTTTTGTTGTACGGCATAGAACCAATAAGATTAATTGTAGATATCGATGTCCTCTACATTTTTTCTTGAATAAATTTTACTGTGAAATGCATAGATCACGAGATAAATGCATTTCAAATTTTTTTTGAGTTTTTCAAAACACGCATCACGGTCCAACGTGGCCGACCCAATAAACCCTTTTCTAACATCATTCTCCAACCATTAACAAAGATTCAGCCACTAGGTATTTTTTGTACCGTCGAAATGCCAGATTGACTGAACTATCAACACAGCAGTTATAGTTTTTCGACAAATCAAATAAAGCCTTCTGCGCACCTACATTTTAATTCCCAAAACAACATTTTTTTAAAGAGTTCGGGAAAATTTGGAGCGAAAACTGACACCTTGTTCGAAAACAATGGTGGTAATATTGAACATCTACTTTAATTTCCTTAATGTTTGAACTTCCTTAATTTTTCAATAAGAATCCCATTAATATCCAATTATTTCTTGTCGTGCCCAAATGTCTGTAATTTTCGATTTCTTTACCGAAATTAATCTCAAACGATTAGGTTCGATTCACTGATGATAAATTCGAGTTCATATTCAATTCATACAGATAGGGATAGCGACTCAAAAGATACAGATCGAACGAATTGAAACTTAGTAATTGATTGTAGAATACTGACGCGTAATTGTTTGCAAAATTTCTTCATTACAATACAATTTGTTTTGTTTTTAAATTGGATATTTCATCAGATTCCGCTGAAATTCTGCACAAACCTTGAAACGGCTATTTTACAGTAGAGCACCTGATTTCATCTCGATCGGCTTTGTGCTTAAGAAAATATCGTGATAATAAAATGTCGAGCTATCTACTTCTTCTGAAATTTCATGTCATGTAAATCTCAGAATCGTAACAACAACTCGATGACCAATATGTTAGTGTGCTATGCTGCCGCGCAGGAGATCCGGGTTCGAATCCCAGCTAAGTTCACTATTTCATTCATTTTAAAATTTGAATTCAGTTGATGCCAATCCATTTTTTCAGTAATAACTCTAAAAAGGCGGCTTGAAAGTTCACGCAGTATTTCGTGAGGGTGTCTGAGGCTTGAATATACAATAGCACATGGACGCAAAAGCTCCTTCCTGACTTCACGTTACTGCTGTTTTCGATTTTTTTTATAAAAAATTAAATCTTGAAATGTTTGTGTTCGATTCTGTCGAAAACCGTGAGGTATAGAGCTTTTGACCAAGAGTACTATTTTTGAAGAATAACTTTCAAGAATTTGAATTGCGTCAAAATCTTTGATAAAGTATCATTGGCGTGCAAGTTGGGAACGTTTGAATATGAAATAACCTTTTTTCTACGCCACTGTAAATGTTTGAATCATGCAAGAAACATTAAAAGTTTCAACAGGCAGTGTGGCTGTCTTGAGTCTCATCGAAATATCTTCCATTTTGGAATTATTGCAGAAAAACAAGACTTAAACTCCCTGTGTTTCGAAGTGGAAAGAGTTATGACCCTCGTTTGAAGGAAATCTAATCTTATTTTCATTAGTACTATCTACAGTTTGTTAAACCTACTTTGGGACACCCTGTATTTTCCCCCATAATTAGTCCGAGCAGGAACAATATCACTAAACGGTTCCTTCTGAGTTTTTCTCCCAAACTCTGAAAAAAATCTATGAAATAAGAGAAAATTATTTTGAAATTTCTTCTGCGTTTGAAAAACAAAATATTTATCAGAAGCAATATATAGAAAAATAAACAGTAAAGAAACAGTATCAATGGTAAACAACTATTATGTAACGTTTAGGAGACTAAATCAGACTCCTTCATTAGACTCTGTCATCAAAATCTTTCTCCTGTATACGGAACATAGGAACAACTTAACCCACTTTATACCATGGTCCTTTTAAAAAAATCACTACTAAAGTCTGTAATACAAGAGTTCGGCTTTATTGTCAGGGATGACACTGCAAGTGTTACTTCCTAGGATATCTATCCAACTGTTGTTTGCATATTTTTCATTCCATCAAGAGTTCTTGGGAATCAAACTGCTAGTTATAGAAGAGCAAAATCTCAATGGCATCTAGAGATAACTGGAGTTAAGCATAAAGATTATTTTATGATAATTAGTATTTATTCGACCTTGAACTTATTGAATATAGTATAATGTTGATTTCCAATAAGAATTTCTTTCCATCCACTGTTTCATATTTTCAAAATTGGTACATCAAAATTGTCGTCCTTTATAAAGGACCATGGCGTTATAGGCTACGAGGATTACTCTGAAATAAAATTTGACAATTTGTTCACTTTTTGCAGTAATGGTATTACAAACGTCTTTTGCGGCTCCATGAAATACTAGGGGAAATTGAAAATACGTAGAAAATGGTTTGGAGACGTCGCATGAAATACTATTGCCCCCACCTGAAAATCCAAATTCCAAAGTCACATATGAAAATTCGTGAAGTGAAGACGAGGTTAGTGTTCACAATATATCACTGGTAGGCATCTTACAGCCGAAGCGGAAATAAAACAAAGTGATAAGTCTTCAGACTCTGATGAAGATGATTTTCCCTTGTCGACCTTCGTTAGGATCACCAACATGATTCCTCAGGCAGCAAATCGAAAAGAATATATTCATGGAAAGTCCGGGCAACAATTTCAATAAATTCCAATGCGCGTTTAGAAGATTAGACTTCTTGAATCTTATATGAAAAATAAGAAAAGAGAGCCTGTACGTTTCAGTGCTACTTTTCATAGTCATTCGCCGGACGACAGCATCGGCCATTTGGTTGTTTCTCAAGATACACAACGTAAATGTACCTAATGCCATAAATAGGTTAATTTCTTGTGCGATAAATGTAAAGTAGGCCTCCATCCAAAACAATGCTTTAGACTTTTCCATAAAAAATTATACATTTCTCATATTGAATAAAACTTAGATATCCAAAGCAGTTTATATTACCAGATCCTTTTAAAAGGACGGCTGTTTTTTCGAAAACTAATCAAGATTTTTTTAAATGGTACTCTCTGAATATATATTTGGATTCAAAATCTGAACCCAAAAATATCATCAGGATTAAAATACTTCCAAGTAAAAGTTTGGTGACATCTGGGTTAAGGAATAGAGGGATAACATGATGGATTCGAGTAAAACAAAGATTATGATGGCATAAAAAAGGAACCTAAGGTGTCGACTTGTATTTTGTCGAACAATTATGCAAATTGTTCAATTGGAATTGACCATATTTGGTTGAATTTGTTGAAGAATGACTTAGAACTTGGAAATTTCTATGTTAAGTGAAACTGTGTGTTTTTTCGAAGACAGTATAACAAATTTCAGAATAACTTTCAACAAAAAATAATTCTGAAGATTTTAGCTTGATTTCTGATGAATGAGTCAAATTTAGTCTCCGAAACGTTACAAAATAGTTGTATTATCGTTGATGTTGTTCATGGATATTTTTCAGAGAAACCATTGTGTGATGAATTCACCTTCCAAAGTATCCTTTAATTATTACAGGAACCCTTCCTTCCCGTTTCTCCCCATCCGATGAACCATTATCTTAATTCGAACTCAACCCTTTACAACGTATGCGGTCCTTTTCAGGACCAAGCCATCGACATCATCCTGACCCTGGGCCAGGCCTTTGAGTTAGCCTACCAAATGGCATTGAGGGAACAAGTGACCTGCAAGACAAAAGCGAATCGCGCGACCACGATAGACGTCCACAAATCTGCGGCGAGTCCAGGTTCGACGTCATCGTCGTGCAGGGATTTCAAGGAAACGACGGCGTCGAGCGTCAGGAGCAGTGATCTGAAGATGAACGGTCATCCTTTGAGGATGAAACCGCTCACCTTGTCCATTGCTGCGGATGGTGTGCTGTTGGATGTGGTGGGACAGAAGGGTGGTGAGGAGTAATGTGGTTGGCGTTCGAGGGGTATATCTTGTTTGTTTTAAGGGATGCGGAGTATTTGGCAGGTATCGTATGGATTAATACAGGGTTGCTGATGTTTATGCAAACTGTCGATTATTTCCTAAAGTAAGATAGCCAGCAAAACATGTTAGGACACAAAATTTGTAGCATTTTTGAGGACATATTAGACTAGAAAAAAATCAAGTATATAGGCTCAGTCAAAAAGTAATGACGGAACAAAGTCGATTCTTCTTTAAGGGGTTAGGTGTAGTCAGCTTCTTCAAAACATCTTTTTTTTTGCATTTTCTTAAAGCATAATATCTCAGAAATATTCTCTGAAAATTTGAAGTAAATCCGACATATACTTTTCGAGTTATAGCAAAGGGCTCTCGGGCGCTCTGGGCGAGAGCAGGTAGCTAACACCAGGTACGTAGCAACGGTACGTGCTAACGTGAATACGTAGACAACATCAAATATTTTGGAGGCTGCCACAACGGCTGAATAACTATTATATGGCCCAGGAATAGATGACTCTAAGTAATTGAATAATACGTAAATTGAGTGTAAAACTTCAAATGCGTTTTCCTCCAAACTACGTTCTTTGAACTAGTGACCACTGATGCTCGAAAACCGATTGGTAGATTCTAATGAAATATATACAGCTTTTCGAAAACATGGGAGACTCGTGCCTGATCGAAGGATTTTCTTTTTTTTTCTTAATTTCAATTTTTGCTCGTATGTTCTGGGGAACATCGCGTTATAGTTTTGCCCAAATGTCTGTAACTTTCGAATTTTTTGAAAAAAATGGTCTCAAACGATTAAGTTCGACTCCCCAATGAAGAATTCGAGGTCAAATTTGATTCTGTCCGGCCGGCCGTCCGTCCGTCCAGCCGTTGCCACGATAACTTGAGAACGAAAAGAGCTAGCAACTTGAAATTTTCAGGGTAGGTGGAGCATCCCAATACGACGGACAGGTTCGTTAATGGGCATAATCGGCCCAGCGGTTTCCGAGTAATAATTTTGTTTTCAACCAATATAGATCCGATCGAATTGAAACTTGGTGAGTAGTTGTAGAATATGAACCTAAGCACGTTTGAGAAATTTTGTGCGAATCGTATGGCTAGAAAATTATTAAAAAATTATTAAAAAATATTTTTGTTGTCACGATAACTTGAGAACGGAAAGAGATAGCGGCTTCAAGTTTTTAGGTTAGGATGTGCACCAGAACGCGAACTTTTCAGTTTGATTATGAGCCTAATCGGCCAAACGGTTTTAGAGTTATAGCCATCTACAATTTTCTGAAATTTTGTGGTTTTTTGTTCCTCATTAACTCGAAAAATACTGAACCGATTGAATTCAAACATGGTTATTAGTTGTAGAATGCCAACGCGGAAATGTTTGCAAAATTTGGTGGGGATAGCATTTGTAGAAAATTTTGAATAAATCATTGAAAATAAAAAAAATAATTCTATATATCAGTAACTGATCGTTTGAAATTGCTGAAATTTTGCAAAAGCCATCATAACCTAACTCTACCACCAACTTTCAAGTTTTAATACGATCGGTTAAATATTGTTGGAGATTCGAGCATTCTTGTGTGAGTTCAGTAGATGGGTGACCGTTGCCTCGATAACTTTCGAACGAAAGGAGATAGGGACTTGCAATTTTCAGGGTAGGTTGCGTATCCGAAAGGGAGAGTTGAGTTCGATTTTGGGCATAATCGGTCTAACGGTTTCCTAGTTATACCCACCTGGATATTATTTCCTTGATAACTCAAAAAATAAATATTCGATCGAATTGAAGTTTGGTAACTAGTAGTAGAAAATCAACATGAAGACGTGTTTAAAATTTTGTAAGAACCGTACCCCTAGAAAATTTGAAAAAAATGACGAAAAAAAAAATTTTAAGAACCGTACCCCTAGAAAATTTCAAAAAAATCACGAAAAAAAAAATTGGTTCAAGCACTGACGTGAAGTCAGAAGCTTTTTCGCGTATGTTCTATTGTCCATTCTTCTGTATTGGACCCCCTTAATCGAATTAACCATGGTAAATTATGTTGTCCATTCTCCTGTATTAGACACTTAATTCGAATTTACCATGGTAAATTCGAATTAAGTGTGTCCAATACAGGAGAATGGACAACATAATTTACCATGGTAAATTCGATTTAGGGTGTCCAATACAGAAGAATGGACAATAGAACATACGCGCAAAAGCTTCTGACTTCACGTCAGTGCTTGTTTTAACTTTTTATAAACAATTAACTGTTAGGACATTTTTTTCCATATTTTTGGGAAAAAACTAACAGTGAATTTACCATGGTAAATTCGAGTTAAGAGTGTCCAATACAGGAGAATGGACAACATAATTTACCATGGTAAATTCGATTAAGGGTGTCCAATACAGGAGAATGGACAATAGAACATACGCACCAAAGCTCCTGACTTCACGTCAGTGCTTGAATCAATTTTTTTTTATATGTATTGTGTTTTCGAGATCATCACTATTAGATAAAATAATGATGTGGCGTTGTTATGGAGCTAGAAACTTTCAAAGGTTACTTGATGGACTATAAACTCAATGGACCAAAATATTTCTATATGATTTATTATAATGTTATTTTCGAAATTTGATATCTCGTAAACGGTTACATTTGAGACATGATCAGCTATATCAATTTTATTTAAAATTTTGGGAGGAATTTGAGTGTGTATTCAAAACAAGTTACCCTTTCTTATGCTACTAGTTATTTGCAAAAAATTTAAATAATTCCTTCCTATCGTTTTCATAAATTTATTATCTATTTAAATACACTAAGTTACGGAGAAAATTTCAGATTCAACTGTTCATCAATTAAGCTACCGTTTTTTTTCCGCCATTTCCCAATAATTAGGCGGTGCTCCTTCATTCGAATTGTGTAGAATTTCGGAAATATGGGTTAAACTGATGTCTTTCCAAAAACTGGTTAGAAAAATTGGAATTAATCATATTATATTGATAGCTGTGATGGTTTCCCTCAACTGCCGCAATTTTACTGATTTAATCAGTTTATATAATTTGAATAAATGTGCGCAACTCAATCATTGAGAAATGATGGAAATGAATAGAGGAATACTGCAAAACATACATGTGACTTCTTCAGTTGATAAACTATTTGCACAAAATTTTTCTGCATTACTTAATCTATTTAATTCGAATATAAATTTATAAAAGCGGTAGGGATCAATTATATATTTATTTCAATGTTGCAAAGTTTTAAATAGGTCGTAAGAAGAAGAAGAATAGAAAAATTCTAGTCCAGGTCATCGATTGTAAAGTATAATGATTGTTAACAATTTAGTATGATGTAGTCTGCAGAAGTATTTGTGTCGACGAAACGCATCACAATATTCGTTTTATAAGTGTAAATCATACATAATTTTTCATTTTAGTATGGATTAATTATTTTTTTGTAACGGGATTTCTCAGGTCATTTCATCAAAAAAAATCCCATAAACATAGGTCCGAAAATGATTATTTACAAAATAAAGGGTGCGAAATGTTTTTCACCCTGTATATTTCAAATATATCAATTGTTCACTAACACAATATACCCATAAACATAGGTCCGAAAATTATTATTTACAAAATAAAGGGTGCGAAATGTTTTTCACCCTGTATATTTCGAATGTATCAATTGCTCACTAACACAATATACCCTTCGGATACATTACATTTTGAAAATCTGTCTGGAAAATATTTTTCCTATATACTCGAGCAGGTATAAATTTGTCTACCAAAAATTTCATCAATAGTGGAACGTGTTTATATCTGTTTGTATATTTAAGCAAGAATTTAGTTTTATCATACCCATTTATATCAATTGATTCTAAAAGCGTGAAATTTGTATCATTATTTCATCTGGGACAGAATAATTTAAATATTTTTGACTACTAGAAAAGTTGCCGTATGAACGCATTTATGATTTCCTACTTTGGAAGGTCTTGATAAGTTATAAGAACAATAAAATGTTTTTCGTAAGATATGAATGTGTCGATTCTCCTGAGAAAGAGTGAAATTGAAGTCAGGAAATTTTTGCAAATGAAAATGTTGGTAGCATTTAATCTTAGTTGATTTATACTTCTCAAGAAACTGAATGATTTTGAATCGCAGAATTCGCATATCCGGTAGTCTAATAAATGTATTTTCCATACGATACCATACTTTGCCAAATTATTTGGTCGATAATGTCTATTTCTGATATTACATTGAGGTAATCATTATTTGACAGAAATTCATGCCAAGTAGTAGGTATACAGTCGGAGTTTTCAATGAGTATATAAAATTTATTCTGGCAATATATTTAGACAAAGAATAAATAGAATAACAAGAAATTGGTGATAAGGAAAATAATGATAATAGTAAAATAAATTTATTTCCACAAAAAAAAACATCCAGAATAATACAAATATAACACGAATAATCATTTCACTATTGTACATTAATAAAATATAATAATACGGTTATAAATTACCGATTTTTTATTAAGTTCAGAATCTTTCTTTCGCAAAATTCTATATGATAACACCTGTTGATTAATAATGTTGCAATCAAATTACCCTAAAAAAGGTTCTTGAATATATAAAAAGGTTTATTATTTTCATTTGTCATAAGTGAGCCTTAGCCGAATCATATGACTGTGAAATGAAAAATTTGTGCGTGTTATACACTATAACTTATTTACTACTTTCAGGGAAAACGGAAAATTTCATATTCTTTTTCACTTTTGACAAGTTTCTGTGAAAATATCACGATTTCGAAAATGTATTATCTGGGAAATTAATGAACCAAAAGGTATTCAGTAATCAGTAAAATTTAAGATATCTGTACTGTCGAAAACTCACTCTGTATACAAAAATTATACCGCCTATATGAAATTTCATGGAATGGTTGAATTGAACCAAAAATTTAGTAAGAATGTCTGTCACCTAGAATATTGTTGAAAAGAAGATGTTGGGACAGAGCGTGTTGGAATAATTTCAATGACTGAATTTCAATTATTTCGAACCACATGTGAGATCAGATCGATGCTTATCGTAGACATAATGAGTAAAACAGGTCCAGAAAGTGAGAACATGTAATTACAAAGTTCGAATGGAAATGAACAGAAAATATCGAATAAACGCTTTCTTGGAAATGTTTTTATTAATCTGACTTGCCCTTTCTGTTTGCGATATGTGTATAATTGACTGATTTTTGTTCAATATCTTGTATTTTATTCCATATATAGTAGGCATAGTGCAAATAAGGAAAAGGGTCTATAAAAATCTTATTCTTCCTAAAATCTGACGATACATGCTTTTTCTCATC
This sequence comes from Halyzia sedecimguttata, assembly GCA_937662695.2. NCBI lineage: Eukaryota > Metazoa > Arthropoda > Insecta > Coleoptera > Coccinellidae > Halyzia > Halyzia sedecimguttata. The sequence continues at coordinate 49,117,489 of OW569415.2, forward strand.
ACTTTCACGACCATATTCTATCAGTTTTACCGTGATAGAGAACAAAAACTTTTAATTATCGATGATTACAGCCCCTTTTCCTCTTGGTATTTTTACGAGATATCTACTAAAGTGATATGTTATTAAAAGTATAATTATTATTGAGAGTATTATCAGGCAGGTCCTGATAGGAATATTTAAGGTTCACTGCCAAAAAAATGTGGGGATATTGATTTTAGAAATTTTATCCAATTCTTCTCGGAAAGAAAAAATATAAATTGTTTTCTTAAATACAAAAAATCATTCGATTCAATTAACACTATTTAAATTGAACCCCGTACTGTGTACAATTTTGAAAATTCACTCCCATATTTTTACTTTCCAATCCGCACCTAAATGGAATACAGTCTTATGCTATAAAAATTATCGCCAAATATTTTATATTATTGCTGTATTGGAACTTCAAAAAATATCGATGTTGAGATTGACAATTATTGTAGTAATGCGTCTATGTGAAAAACCTATCAGAGTGGATATTGATTCCATATTAACTAAATAGTCGATTTTGCAGTTAACTATTATTTCGTGTTTGTATTGTATACCCATATTCTTTCGATCACAATGCTGATTGATGCTCAACTGACATTTATTATATGATATAAATATATACATCTATATTCTATACCTAAGCAATATTCTGTTGAAACCAAATATACACCACTAACATAATATTAATTGCACATTATGTCAGTTAGCCCTATTTATCTTCTTGGATGATTTCTAGTTATTCTTTCACTTTTGTATGAGTATACATTTTTATATTTTCATGGTATTGAATATGCTATATGTCGGCATTCGATGTAAATATTCAAACATATTATATATGCATATTATTATATGAAAATATTATATAAAAGCTTTAAAATATCAAAGATATCTAGTCAAAAATTCATTCATCTATAAATCAGTCGATTAGAGTTCATCATATCTTATAATGAGTGATTTTTAGGAAACTTATTATTATCATTCCATGTACGTCAATAATTGTATTTTTTTAAGAGGTTATAGTTTTCAAAATAGATTTTTATTTATATTGTTATCTTGTTCACATAATCATGTAGATGTAATCATCAAATAAAATCTTTGCTTGATATCTCATTATTTAATTCCCAATGTTTATATTGGTCCTGAGTAGAGAACGAATATAGAAAAAAAACCTGATGAATTATTTCGAAATTCCTTTTTTCTGGCTCACCCTGTACAAAATAATTTCCAAATGTAGTTATAGAGGATGGAATGTTCTTACAATTGGTATCACGTGACAAGCTTGAATTTGAAAAAAATATCGATGCCAATTGCCTTCAGAGAACGTCTGATTTTGAGATTCATAAAAGATGGAACAATTCAACCTATCTTCATAATTTATATTTTCGAACATAAAAGTTACATATATTTGTGCTTAAATGTCTGTAATTTTCGAATTTTTTCCCAGAAACGATAAGGTTCCACTCACTGATGAAGTGTTCGACCGGCTGGCCGTTTACACGATAACTTTCGAACGGAAAGAGATATCAACTGATTTTTTTTAGGATAGGTTGCGCATCCAAGTGTGACATTTGAGTTTGTAAAAAGGCATAATCGGACAAACGGTTTTGAAGTTGCACCCATCTGAAATTTTGTTGTACGAATCCGATCCAATTCAAACGTAGTAGTTAGTCATAGCATGCCGACGAGCAAATTTTTGCGCAATTTTGTGAGGGTCGTATCACTAGAAATATTTGAAAAAGTCATTGAAAAAAATTATATTTCTTAGAAACTATCCGTCCGATATCGCTGAAATTTTGCTAGGCTTCAAAACCTAACTTTATAACCAAGTTTCAAATTTGAACGCGATCGGATTTATATTTTTGGAGATCCGAGCAGCCTTGGTTGAGTTCAGTAGCTGAATGGGTGACCGTTGCCACGATAATTTTCGAAAGAGATAGCGACTTGCAATTTTCAGGTTAGGTTGCGCATCCGAATGGGAGAGTTAAGTTCGTTGTTGGGCATAATCGGCCTAACGGTTTCGGATAACTCAAAAAAATACAGATCTGATCTGATCGACATGAACTTGGTTACTAGTTGTGGAATACCACATAAAGCTGTATGTGCAATTTTGTGAGGATCGTACCACTAGAAAAGTATGAGAAAATATTAAGTATCTCACGAAAACTTCAGAGCGGAAAGATATGGCCATTTTCAGGTTAGGTTGCACATCGTCGAAAGGCTTGATCGGCCAAACAGTTTCGGAGTTATACTCCTCTGAAATTTTGTTTTTATTTCCTCTATAATTCAAAATATAGAAATCCGCGATCCAATTAAAATTCGGTAATTACTTTTAGAATGCTGACGCGGTAATTTTCGCGGAATTTCGTAAATATCGTATCCTAAAATTACTTGAGACGTCAGTTTATTCGTATATTATCAGATGTTTAACGAATTTCAATTTCGATAGAATACATATGTGAGAATTAAAATTTCTGTGATATTATAGATGATTATCTCATTACCCAAGTTCACTATGAACACTACAAAAGTAACTACACTCTTGTCCACTATAGTTATTTGTCGTCTGACATATGTTTCGTACACAAAGTTTCCATCTACAAAGACGAAGCGTTACTGGTAAATTCGTTAATATCACAATTTTGATCAACAATTGCAAAGATGTCATCTACCTATCTTGCCCAAAATTTTGGAAAATATTTGTGTTCTTTTCTTATTTCAAGTTCCAATTTGTTGAGGAACAAATTAGCTAAGAAGGTGGAAAGGGGGTTACCCACGGCCGTACCGAAAGTATGTTTATAATATTTACCGTTAAAAGAAAAGATATTTTGTTCTATGCAAGGCGAGGTTAACATCAAGTACTCATTGATTTCTATTTGAGGGATATCTAAACTAGAACGCCAGTCTTTCAAATTTTCTATTGCGATTTTAACCGGGTTGTTCGGAAATAATGAAACTACGTCCCACGAAATGAGGAGGTATCACTGATTTTGAAATTTTTCAATGTTCCAACTAATTCGTACGAATTTTTTATTGTCAGAAGAAACGCTTCGTCTTTGAAAATGGAAAATTTGTTTCCGAAACATATGTCAGACGACAAAAACTGTAGTGGACAAGGGTGTAGTTACTTTTGTAAAGTGCTACGAAATGTATTCATATCTTATAAAAGCTGAGAAAACGGTCTATGTCGATGGTAAATTCCATTAAGAGTATCCAAAGAGGTGATTAGACAATAAGACATGCGCAAAAGCTCCAATTCTTTTATTAGGGTAGGTATACTTTTATATCCTCATTCCAGAAAGCGTCCGAAATCCGATTCTATTTGCAGATAGTAATGTTTGGATATTATGACTGGAAAAGGTACGTGACAAAGTTTCAAAAACATTCCATAAATTTTAAAGAATTCAAATTTTAACTTAATGTTTTTGGCGCTCTAGTTCCTCGGAACTCAGTGCTTATCAATTTGCCCAAATGTCTGTAATTTTCGAATTTTTGGCTGTAAATGGTTTCAAACGATTTGGTTCGACTCACTGATCAGGAATCCGAGGTCGAAATCGATTCTGTCCGGTCCGGCCAGCCGGCCGGCCGTAGGCACGATAACTCTCGAACGAAAGGAGTTAGAGGATTGAAATTTGCAGGGTGGGTTTGGAGCGTAAATATCTCGGACAAGTTCGTTAATGAGCGAAATCCATGAAGTGGTTTCGGAGTTATGGCCAATTTTAGTAAAAACATTTTTTATGAATATTTCCGAAACCGATCACTCGATCTATCGGAAATTTAGCATCAAATTGTACAATCATGACCTTTATACGCATGTGAAGTTTTGTATTGATCAGGTTACCGCAAAGTGTCAAACAAAAATTTTGAAAATTTAAAAAAATTTTTTAACTCTCGAACGGAATGAGCTAGGCAGTTGAAATTTTCAGAGTAGGTTAGGGAGATAAATATCTCGGTTAAGTTCGATATTGGGCAAAATAGGCCAGATGGTTCCGGAGTAACGAAAAAAAAATTTTTTTTTAAGTAACAAATTTCAAATTCAATTTTTAGTTAAGATGCAGCTTCACCATAAAAATCCATTGATATCATTTTCAACTCCAACAAGCTAATACTTTCGGAGATATGATTTTTCGAAATTTCAATAATGAATCGTACTTCTATGTTTTCACAGAATGTTATAATTATTCTATCTAAGCTTTATTATAAATGATCTGTGTTCATACTCGTACATGTCATCCTGTTCTATAAGAGAGAGTCAAATTCATTTCAGTTATTTTAATTTGATTTCTTCCATGGTGCAATTCTCATTCTCAGATTGCTCATTTCATATTGATAAATAAACTATCATTTGAATAGAATTTCCTTTATGATGCAGTTCTATCATAAGAATACATTGATACAATTCCCAACTCTGAGAAACCAATACTTTCGGAGATATAATTTGTCTGTTTGAACTAGAGCGCCAGAAAGCTCCTGTCCACAGGGGTTGAACCCATTTTAATGTTCCACTCCAAATATTGTTAAAAATTCCTGTGTTGAACGTCATCGACAAAATAAAATATTCCAGATCATATGAAACTAAAACATCCAAGGATTTCTGCATTTGCTAAAAATGTATTGTGCCTGCCCCTTTCAAACACAAAATGTTAGAAATATTTTCTGTCATCAATAAGATCAAAACCAGAGATCGCAACGACTCAACAGATTCATAAATAGAAATGTTACATGTTTGAAGGCTTACAAGAAGTTGGTTTTGAACCAAATAAAACTATGCTCTATTCAATGACGAATAATCGAATTTACCAGGGTAAATTCGGAGTGTCCAATACAGGAGAACAGACAATATAATTCACTATGGTAAATTCGATTAAGAGTGTCCAATATAGGAGAATGGACAAGAGAACATACGCGCAAAAGCTTCTGACTTCACGTCAGTGCTTGAACCAATATTTTTTTCAATGATTTTTTAAAAATTTTCTAGTGCTATGATCCTCGCGAAATTTTGCAAGAATTTTCGCGTTGGTATTCTACAACCAATAACCATATTTGAATTGTATCGGATTTTATTTTTTGAGTTATTGAGGAAATAACAACCAAATTACAGATTGATATAACTCCAAAACCATTTGGCCGATTATGCTAGTTAACGAACTTAAATGTTGTATTCAGATGCGTAATCTACCCTGAAAACTGCAAGTCGCTATTCCCTTCCGTTCTGAAGGAATCATGAGATACATAATACTTTTTCATAATTTTTTGAAAATTTTCTAGTGGTATATACGATCCACATAAAATTTTACACACGTCTTCATGTCGATGTTCTACAACTAGTTACCAAGCTTCAATTCGACCGAGTCTATATTTTTTGAGTTATCGAGGAAATAATATTCCAGATGGGTATAACTCCGAAACCGTTGGGCAGACTATGGCTAACAGCGAACTCAACTCTTTCATTCAGATGTGCAACCTATCATGAAAATTGCAAGTCCCTACCTCCTTTCGTTCAAAGAGTTATCGAGGCAATGCTCACCCATCCAGCTATACTGAACTCACACAAGGCTGCTGGGATCTCCAACAATATGGATCCGATCATGTTCAAACTTGGAACTTGGTAGTAGACTTAGGTTCTGAAGGCTCTCGCACAATTTCAGCAATATCGGACAAATAGTTTCTGATATATAGAATTTTTTTCAATAATTCTTTATAATTTTTTAAAGATTTTCTAGTTATACGATCCTCACAAATTTTTGCGAGAATTTACGCGTTGCCATTCTACAACTAACAACCATGTTTGAATTGGATCGGTTCCGTATATTTCGAGTTATTGAGTATACAACAACAAAATTTTAGATAGGCATCACTAAAAATCTGTTCGGCGGATCATGCTTATTAAGAAATTCAAATGTTGCATTCGGATGCGCAACGTACCCTAAAAATTGCAATTCGCTATCTCTTCCTGTTCGAAAGTTATCGTGAGATAAACTATATTTTGTAATATATTTTCTGATGATGATATTCACATTCAGGTGATACGATCTTCACAAAATTTCACATACGTCTTTATGTCGGTATTCTATAACTAGTTACCAACTTTCAATTCGATCGGCTCTGTATTGGTTGAATACAAAATTCTTACTCGGAAACCGTTGGGCCTATTATGTAATTACTACGACTTCTATGTAGAGAGGACAACGTTGCGTAGTTATCTGACATGAAAATGACTATAACCTAACATTAACAAAATATACATGGTGAAATGTGTCAAATTTTCATGGCCAACCGGGAGACTTTATAAAAGTGAATGGAGTATATGCTCTATTCAATGACGAATCATAATTTGTATAAAAATATTACCGATGGTGATTTCGATTTGGATGATGGAGAATAGTCCTATAGCCGTCAGATTTGTTTCTATTTCCAGGCGTTTTGGGCCTATTATGTCCATAAACGAACTTGACCGTCGCATTTGAAGGCGCCACCTATTCTGAAGATTTCAAGTCGCTATCTTTTTCCGTTTTCAAGTTATCGTGGCAAGGTTCAGACAGAATAAAATCTGTCCTCGAATTCTTCATCTGTAGGTCGAACCTAATCGTTGAAGACCATTTTCGGCAAAAAATTCGAAGGTTAAAAGCATTTGGTCAAAATGATAGCACACTGTTGCACTGTTTTATGCGCGCAAAAATGAATTTCCTCAAGGGCGCTTTTGGAAAGTTTGCAACAGGCGCTAGAATCCTAGTTTCGGCTCTGAGTTTTATAGGTGTGATTTAATTCCCTTCGAAACATACGGCACCATTCAGAAAACACTTTAAAATTCCTGTTAGAATGGTAATACTAAATACGAGTATTAGCTCAAAACACGGTCTGGTTTGATTGAAACAATGCAAAGGGATCGAACGCCCTGTTTCCAGAACACCCGCCCACCCTACAGCTTTTCTTTCGTTTCTTCCGTAGAAGACTACACATACATTAATTTCAGGTCATCACTGAACAACCAGGGACGTCGAATGTATAACAAATGCTTACATCCTATATCTTCATCCTCGATTCGGAATTGAAGAACGAGCTAAAGATTTATTACCCTCCAGGAAAGGAACATAAATCAGTAGAAATTGATCCTCTTAATTTCCTAGGATATTTTTCCCGTTTTATGGATGTTCTGAACTTTTACGGAAATAACAAAATGATGAAATGAACCAAAAGGGAGAAGGGATGTTGTGTTCAATCCCTACTTGCTTTTTTTGGTTAAGAGTAGATGAAATTCCAGTCCAAATTTTTGTTTGGTAGAATATAGTGTACGCTTCATAAAGATCGCACAATATTAACTTACGATCTGATCAATCACAAAATTGAAATAGCAGGCTGGAATGGGATAAAAGATCATTTCTTTTGATGGTAGCGTTAAGTATAAAGTATAGAGGCCAAGCAAAATATTTTTGTGCACTCTTACCATGGCCTTTTTTCACAAATAATGTGAATTTTGAGACTAAAATGGTCTCAAACTATTCATTCAACTCACGTTTGAAGAATCTATAGCCAACTACAATTCTGTCGTTCCGTTTGGCCTTCAGAGTTCAACGCCTTAATATTGATAAGTTCTCAGTTGAGATGCATTGTGAATTATGTGCTATAAAAATCAAGACAAAAAAAGCTACCTACTGTGTGTTGAGTGTTTACCGACCTTCGTCGGGTTATATTCCTTTATTTTTTAAGACATTGGAATATGTACTGAACTACTGCATCTCTATATCAGAAATTTTGTTTTTGTGTGGTGATCTAAATATTAACTTCCTTTCACTTAACGATTCTTGGAAAAGGCTTCTTGATGAACTTTTTAATTCTTTTGGCCTATTGGAATATTCTTTAGAGCCTACGAGAGTCTTTACCAACAAACATTTAAAAACCTCAACTAGCAAGGTTGACTATATAACTACTAATGCCGATAGTATGGGCATTTCTGTGTCCGTTCATGAGCCCTTCATTGTTGACCATAAAGCCCTCATTCTTGATTATTGTTGTCAGAACAAACTTGAAGTTGAAAAGGACTTTAAAACTTTTAGAATGCTATCATACTCCAATTTGGAGAACTTTTCCTCCATGATCTCAAATACCAACTTTCAAGTATTATCTAATTACAGCACAGCATTGACACTAGATTTCAAAAATTTATGGATTTGTTAACTTCATCTGTTGAGGCGACATGCCCCTTAAGGTCATTGCCTTCTTCTTTTCGATGTCGACCAAAATGGATAGATTCCTCTATAATTGAAGCAAGAGACCAATAATTAAAAAATCTTTTCTGGGTTTTTAAAAACTTGAAATCCCATGAGGCGTGGATGAATTATAAGAAAGCTAAAACAGCATACAATCAATTACTAAAGATTTCTAAAATAAATTATAATGAAAAGATTCTTAACGCATCAACAAATCGCAACAAAACTTTGTGGACGCTTGTTAATGTAGAATTATGTACTAAGAACCAAAGCCGTTCAAATTATGTTACCCTGACTATTGATGAGCAGACTATCTCGGCTCCCAATGAGGTCACCAACGCCTTTGGGAACTATTTCTCTACTATGGGTGAGCTAGCACTACAAGGTGAATATGGAAATTTTATTTCGAACACATGCACTATCCAAAAATTGGAAAATTCTAATTTCTTCTTTTTTCTCGTTGTTCCCGAAGAGATCATGTCTGTAATCTCTGGCTTGAGAAATTGCAGTCAGTCCGGGCCCGATAACATTTCTTCTAGATTACTCAAACATATTTCACCCCTTATTGCGGAGCATTTGTCGGATTTGATCAATTTCTCGGTTTCTTTGGGCAAATTTCCAGAAATCTTGAAGCAGGCAATTGTTAAACCGGTTCATAAAAAAGGTAGTACTGATAACTTGGAAAACTATCGCCCAATATCTCTATTAAGTCAGCTATCAAAGGTTATAGAGAGGATAGTCTGTCGTCGAATGTACGACTATCTGTCAAAACTTTCCATCTTGACGGGTTGTCAGCATGGCTTTAGAGCGGGTAGATCCACGCAGGGTGCTTGCTGTGAGTTTCTTGAGTTCGTTTATTCCTCGTTGGATGGTGGATATCAGGTTGCGGGAGTATTTTTTGATTTAACTCGCGCGTTTGATTGCCTTCGGCCTGAGTTTCTTATTGAGAAAATGTACCAAATGGGATTTCGGGGGGTATTCCTCGATTGGATTCTCAGCTTTCTCTCTGATCGGTCTATGGTGGTTAAGTTGGGTGACTGCCATTCACTAAAATATTATCCCAAATTAGGTGTTCCACAGGGTTCAGTCTTGGGGCCCCTTCTATTTCTATTATTCATCAATGAGCTTCCTCAGTATATCGAGGCTTGCATTATCATTCTCTTTGCTGATGATACATCCTTAGCAATTAGAGCTCGTAATCTTGATGAATTGAGAGGGATTTGCGAATCTCTTATCAAAAAATTCATTGACTGGTGCAGAACGAACTCTCTGATTGTAAATTTGAATAAAACCAAGATAGTAAAATTCCAGGCTAGGGACGGTCCTGATTTTACGGTGAAGTTTTCGGAATTCTGCCTCAGGTCATCGGAGTGTATCAGTTTCCTGGGAGTACGCGTAGATGCAAGATTGAGATGGTCTTTCCACATAGACCACGTATGTAATAAAATAAGTAAATCCTACTTTGCTATTTCGCGCCTCAAGAGTTCACTGTCGTTAGATTCGCTCCTTGGAGTCTATTTCAGCAGTGTATATAGTCACCTTTGCTATAATGTGGTTCTATGGGGTTCGTCCCCAGATGCTGGGCGCGTATTTGTTGCACAGAAAAGAATACTTCGTCTCATTTTCAACTTAAGACCTCGAGACAAATAAAATATTAACTTTTCCATCAATCTACATATTAAATTGTCTAATATATGTTCATCAAAATTTGAAAAAGCTGAAAACATATTCAGAGTTCCATAGCTATAATACTAGGCATAAGGATATGTTGTGTATTCCCCTGCATAATACCACAAAATGTGAGTCGTCACCAATCTTCACAGGAATGAAACTTTATAACCACTTGCCTAAACATTTCAAGAGTATTAGTGAAAAGCAATTCAAGGTGAAATTAAAATCAATGCTGATTGAAAAATGTTTGTATAGCGTTCAAGAGTTTTTTGTAAGTTCTATAATTTAGTTTTTTTTTTCATTGTAACCATTTTATTGTTTTATTTCATTCTCTTTCTCTTGTTGACTATTCCTATACATCTGTAGATGTCTCAATGGAAGAAATACATTATTATTATTATTATTATAACTGATCAAGAATCTGTGGTCAAAATCGATTCTGTCCGACCATCCGTTAACACGATAACTCTCGAACGGAATAAACTAGAAAGTGGAAATTTTCAAGTTAGGTTTGGCAGGTGAATATCTCGGTTGATTTCGTTATTGAGCCAAATCGGCCGGGTAGTTTCGTCGTTCTAATGCTGTATTTATCTAGCTTTCCTCCGACCATATAACATACCTCTGACAGCCGCAAAAATTAAAATTAGTTCAAGCACTGACGTGAAGTCAGGAGCTTTTGCGCGCATATTCTATTGTCCATTCATCTCTACTAGACACTCTTAAGTCCGATTCATATTATACGTCTCGCCCGGCTCTGCTCAGCACAATGATAATGCAATGTATCCCCTAGAACATGCGCGCAGAAAGCAGAATGTGCAAAGCCTAAAGGTTTTGTTTTCCAGAAATGCAATCCTATCTAGAATTTCAGTATATTAGTATATTAGTATAATATTAACACGCTACCAAAAATTTTCTTTTATTATTTACTTTTTTTGTCAGTCAGGAATCATAATTCGAGCTGGTGTGATTGTTTCTCTTTTGCGATTTAATGCATTTATATAATTATTAGAGATAACTGTAGTACTTTAGGTACTCATTTTGTACCTATATATATATTCAGTTGTACCTAATATATAAATTAAATCAGGTTATGTTTTTAAATCAGTTCAAAATAAGCTGTCATCCGATTTCGCCGTTCCATGAAAAGTATAGGAAGGGAAATTTTGAACGACAGCGTCGTTGCTTTTTCACAACAGAATCTTCTCATGAATTTTCGCCTTTAAGGCATGATACAATTGCATCATGAAAGAAATTAAATTCAAACAAGAGCGCCAAAAACCACGAATATACCCGATATATTCATTCCTCAAATCCACTCTTGAAATCATATTATATCAATTGAAACCTAGCCAATATTTGAGTTTTGTTTTTACTGGAGCTGTTCTGAACCCATTCTGATAAATCTGCCGAAGTATATATTTCCATCATCATGTGGATTATACACGGTCATTAAAATATCACCAAAAAGTATGAAATCATATAATCCTCATAATTCTACGATAACTGAAATGAATTAGACTCTCTTTTATAGGAAAACAGGATGACATATACGAGTATGAACACAGATCATATAATAATTCATAGATAGAATAATTGTAGCATTCTGTGAAAGTACGATTTATTATTGAAATTTTGAAAAATCATATCTCTGAAAGTATTAGCTTGTTAGAGTTGAAAATGATATCAATGGATTTCAATGGTGAAACAGCATCTTAAAAAAAATTGAATTTGAAATGTAAAAACAAAAATTTTTTTTTTGTTACTCTGAAGCCATCAAACTCAACCGAGATATTTATCTCCCAACACTACTCCAAAAATTTCAACTGCCTAGCTGATTCTGTTCGAGAGTTATTGTAGAATCATTTGAAAATTTGAAAAAAATATTTTTTGCCTTTTTACGCCAATCCGGTCAATAGAAATCTTCGCATGCATAGAAAGGTCATGATTCTAAAATTTGATGCTAAATTTCAGAAAGATCGAGTTATCGGTTCCGGAAATATTCATAAAACATGTTTTTGATAAAAACAGCCATAACTCCGAAACTACTTGGCGGATTTAGCACGTTAACGAATTCGTCCGAGATATTTATGCTCCAAACCTACTCTGCAAATTCCAATCCTCTAACTCCTTTCGTTCGTGCCTTAGGCCGGCCGGCTGGACAGAATTGATTTCGACCACATATTCTTGATCGGTGAGTCGAACTAAATCGTTTAAGACCATTTTCATCCAAAAATTCGGAAATTACAGACATTTGGGCAAATTGATAAGCACTCTGTTCCGAGGAACAAGAGCGCCAAAAAGAAACAATCAAAAAATCTTGTAAATTCTACATACCGTACAATTATCAATGGTGCCCCAAAAAATACTTTTACTTCCGCACATTGAAAAACTCTTTGAGATAGATCAGTTGAAATTTTGAAATAGTATTTTGAACACATTGAAATTTCTACGAAGTCCATTAGCCTCGCCATTAAAAGTCTAGCTCAAACCTTAGTCAACAACAAGGATAAAACTGGCGTTCTAGATAGGGGAAATTAAAAACTCAGTTGCGACGATTGCAAGGCTACCTATGTTGGCAGAACTAGCTGTGACCCCTTAAAGTCAGATCTCAGGAACATCTTAAGAATAAAGATAAGTCAGTTCTTGGCAACCACATTAATTCAGCCTCCAAACTACTATTACAGACGAATACAAAGAATTTTTCGATATTTTTGGAGAACATTTTCATAGACCATGAAATGTTAACCAACAAAAATTGTCTCAATATACAGATGAATCTAAACATGGGTCGAAGTTTTATTTCCCTATTTAAAAGACTATAATTTTCATTTCAGCTTCATATTTGTCTGTTCATTTTATTGTTTTGTGTTGATATTGTTCATTCTTCAATAATGTTCAAATCATGAATTAAGGATAAAGGTCTGCTTCATTGTGGCAGGCAACTTAGGTCATCTACATAGTTCTCTAATATTTGTACATGAAGATTCTTTGTTGCAAGACCCAAACAGCACATCCATGTCCTGAGCGGGATTCGAACTCGCGACCATCGGCACCAAAGTGAGATATACTCCCACCAAGCCGACAAAATCATGATTTGTTTATGTTTTTTTCTCTGGCCGATTTGCAACTTGTTAAGACCACCTATGACTTTTGAGTTCGATTGCAGATATAGGCTAACCCATGTCATAACGTCCGGCACATGTAAGAAAGATAATTGTCAGGAGGAAATATTCTTAAGAATTGATTTTTATCGAATAAACATTCAATTTGTGTTGTATTGTCGAGGATCGTTACTGTTTTCGATGTTAGCTTTACGTCATGACTTCTGTTCCCCAAGTAGGTGGTCAATTTTTGTTTGTAACCGTTGTTAAACCTTTTTCTTTCCAGTAGTAACGATGATGACCTGTTGAGCCGAAAACGCTCTACCTGCTACTGTTTTGAATAAATTTACTCGAGATCAAATACACTCTTTATTATATTCGAACCAATTATTGGTCATTAGACTAACGAGCGCGCCAAAACTCCCGAGCCGACGTCAGTGCTTTCATAGATTCTTTAGTTGTTACTTTATTGAATGATGTCGACACGACATCCAACGGAGAAATAATTCCATATTCCGTTGAACATAACCTCATTTCGGAACAAACCCGCCGTATTCGAGAAAACGATCTATCTCGATTGCCACTCATCGCGACATCATTATTGTTATGAAATCATAACGGAATCGAATTATCTCAAGTCCCATCCGAATCCTCTTACTTATGAAATTATCCACCCCCTTTCAATCATCGACAAAGTCGCAATTACACAGGGACAACATGCTGCGAGCGGGCCACACAGCACCCGAACAAATATTAATCGAATCCGAGAACAATAATCGCGCATCACCGGACGCACAAATTGTTTCGTAAAGTGATTACGCGGCAACGTCGCTCTTATTTTCTGTCGCCCTGATGCACCCCGCGATGAACGTTGCTGAGAGCACACATTGCGAGGCAAACATATCCACATTCAGCAGATTTTTTATTACATACGGTTAAATACGCGAATCCATTGAACTAAAACTATCTAAAAAAAATTGGTTCAAGCACTGACGTGAAGTCAGAAGCTTTTGCGCGTATGTTCTATTGTCCATTCTTCTGTATTGGAGTCCCTTAATCGAATTTATAATGGTAATTCTCCTGTATTGGACACTTAATTCGAATTTACCATGGTAAATTCGAATTAAGAGTGTCCAATACAGGAGAATGGACCACATAATTTACCATGGTAAATTCGATTAAGGGTGTCCAATACAGAAGAATGGACAATAGAACATACACGTAAAAGCTTCTGACTTCACGTCAGTGTTTGAACCAATTTTTTTTTCGGGATTTTTTTGAAATTTTCTAGGGATGCGGTTCTTAAAACTTTTTTTTCGTAATTTTTTTCAAATTTTCTAGGGGTACGGTTCTACTACTTTTCTACTACTAGTTAACAAGTTTCAATTCGATCGAATATTTATTTTTTGAGTTATCAAGGAAATAATATACCAGGTGGGTATAACTCGGAAACCGTTTGACCGATTATGCCCAAAAACGAACTCAACTCTCCCTTTCGGATACGCAACCTACCCTGAAAATTGCAAGTCCCTATCTCCTTTCGTTCGAAAGTTATCGAGGTAACGGTCACCCATCTACTGAACTCACACAAGAATGCTCGAATCTCCAACAATATTCAACCGATCGTGTTAAAACTTGAAACTTGGCAGAAGAGTTAGGTTATGAAGGCTCTTGTAAAATTTCAGCAATTTCAAAGAATAGTTACTACAATGATTTTTTAAAAATTTTTTACAAATACCATCCTCACGAAATTTTGCAAGAATCTTTGCGCTGGCATTCTATAACTAATTACCATGTTTGAATTCAATCGGTTTAGTATTTTTCGAGTTAATGAGGAACAAAAAACAACCAAATTTCAGATGGCTATAACTCTAAAACCGTTTGGCCGATTATGCTCATAAACAAACTGAAATGTCGCGTTCTGGTGCACATCCTAACCTGAAAATTTCAAGCCGCTATCTCTTTCCGATCTCAAGTTATCGTGACAACAAAAATATTTTTTAATAATCTTTTCTTAATTTTGTAGCCATACGATTCGCACAAAATTTCACAAACGTGCTTAGGTTCATATTCTACAACTACTCACCAAGTTTCAATTCGATCGGATTTATAGTGGTTGAAAACAAAATTATTACTCGGAAACCACTTGGCCGATTATGCCCATTAACGAACTTGTTCGTCGTATTGGGATGCGCCACCCACCCTGAAAATTTCAAGTCGCTAGCTCCTTTCGTTCTCAACTTATCGTGGCAACGGCCGGCCGGACAGAATCAAGATTGACGGCGAATTCTTCATTGGGGAGTCGAACTAAATCGTTTGAGACCATTTTCGTCAAAAAATTCGAAAGTTACAGACATTTGGGCAAAACATAACGCGATGTTCCCCAGAACATACGCGCAAAAATTGAGAAAAGCACTCGCGTGATGTCAGGGGCTTTTGCGCGCATTTTCTATTGTCTACTCACCTCTATTGGACACTAACTCGAATTTAGCATCGATATATACCGTTTTCTGAGTTTTTGGCGCTCTTGTTCCTCGGAACAGAGTGGCTATTTTTGGCTGAAAATGGTCTTAAACGATTTGGTTCGACTCACTGCTCAATAAGTAATCCGTGGTCGAAATCGATTCTGTCCGGCCGGCCTTTAACACGATAAATCTCGAACGAAAGGAGTTAGAGAATTGAAATTCTCAGGGTAGGTTTGGAGCGTAAATATCTCGGACGAGTTCGTTAACGGGCGAATTCCACTGAGCAGTTTCGGAGTTATGGCCGTTTATAGTAAAAATATTTTTTATGAATATTTCCTAAACCGATCTATCTGAAATTCATCATCAGATTGTAGAATAATGACCTTTATACGCATGCGAAGTTTTGTTTTGATCGGGTAACCGTAAAGTATAAAATTTTGTATTTTAATTTTGTTTCTACAATAACTCTCGAACAGAATGAGCTAGGCAGTTGAAATTTCCAGAGTAGATTTGAGAGATGAATACATATATCGGTTGATTTCGTTAGTGGGTAAAATAGGCTGCATAGGATGGTTTCGGAGTAACGAAGAAAACATTTTTTTTAACTTAAATATTCCGTATTCAATTTTATTTTAAGATGCAGTTTCACCATAAAAATCCATTGATATCATTTTCAACTCCAATATGCTAATACTTTCGGAGATAGGATTTTTCGAAATTTCAATGATGAATCGTTCTTCTATGTTTTCACAGAATGCTATAATTATTCTATCTATGAATCATTATATGATGTATGTTCAGACTCGTATGTGTCATCCTGTTCTATAAGAGAGAGTCAAATTCATTTCAGCTATTTTAATTTGATTTCTTCCATGGTGCAGTCCTCATTCTTAGATTGCTCATTTAATTTTGATAAATAAAATATTATTTGAATTGAATTTCCTTTATGATGCAGCTCTATCATAAGAATCCATTGATATAATTCCCAACTCTGAGAAACCAATACTTTCGGAGATATAATTTGTCTGTTTGAACAAGAGCGCCAGTAAGCTCCTGTCCACGGGGCTTGAACCAATTTATAATGTATATGAATACATTTCATACCATTTTAATGACATACTTCAGTAACCAGAGAATCTTCTTTGATCACAGCATTTTTAATTCTGACATATCTATTCTATTGGAATTTAAATACGAACAAACTTAAGTACCTAATTCCAGGATACGATATTCAAGAATTTCCGCGAAAATTAATGAGTCGGCCATCTACAAGTAATCACCTAGTTTTAATTGGATCAGGTTTGTATATTTTGAGTTATAGAGGAAATAAGAACAGTATTTCAGATGACTATACCTCCAAAACCATTTGGCTGATTATGCCAATTAACGAACTTTAATGTCACATTCGGATTCGCAACCTACCCTGAAAATTACGATTCGCTATCTTTTCCGTTCAGAAGTTTCCGTAAAGCTACATAATATTTTTTCGTAATTTTCTAAAAATTTTATAGAGGTACGGTCCTCACAACATTTCACATACGTCTTTATGTCGATATTTTGGAGCTAGTTACCATGCAAGCTTCAATTCGATCGGGTCTGTATTTTTTGAGTTACCGATAAAATAATATTCCACATGGGTATAGATCCTAAACCGTTTGGCCGATTAGGCCCATATAACATAACTCTCCCATTCGGATGCGTAACCTACCCTGAAAATTGCAAGTCCATCTCTTTTCGATCGAAAGTTATCGTGGCAACACCCATCCAGCTGCTGAACTCACACAAGGCTGCACGGATCTTCAACAATATAGATCCGATCGTGTTCAAAATTGGAACTTGGCAGTAGAGTTAGGAGTTAGGTTTTGAAGGCTCTCGCAAAATTTCTACGATGTCGGACGAATAGTTTCTGAAGTATATAATTTTCTTCAACGATGTTCAATGAATTTTCTAGTGATATGATCCTCACGAAATTTTGTGAGAAGTTTCGCGACAGTATTCTACAACCAATAACCATGTTTGAATTCTATCGGATTCGCATTTTTCGAGTTATTGAGGAAATAACAATCAAATTTCAGATACGTATAACTCCAAAACCGTCTGGCCGATTATTCCTATTGAGAAACTCAAATGTCGTATTCAGATGCACAACCTGCCATAAAAATTGGAAGTCGCTATCTTTTTCCGTTTTCTGGTTATCGTGACATAAATAATATTTTTTAATCATTTTCTTCAAATGTTCTAGTGATAATAATAATAATAATAATAATAATAATAATAATAATGATTTATTATACCCAACAGGAGAATTCCCAATTACAGGGTAAGATTAAAATAATACACCGATAACTTAAAATAAAAGAAAACATTTCCATATTAACATTGCAACTCAGAAAAAGCCCGGAACTCAAAACACTATGAAAACACATTGTAACTCAGTTTATTAGCACTATCACATGCTCGATATACAGGTGCCCGTTGGAGTATGTTGGTACGAGGAGTAGGCAGGACGAACGCCAGCGGATGCCTGGTCACCATTCTTGGTACAAGAAGATCAATTCGTGAGAGCAGGAAAGAGCAGTCAATCTTTCCGCTGAGGAGCTTATGGATGAACTTTGCGCTCTGTAGACTCTGGCGCGCATAGAGGGTTGTAATTCTCATCTCTCCCATGATACCGGAAAGGTCAGCACCACGCTCGGGATACCTTCCTGTCCTTCTGAACAAGATATACTTCAAAAACTTCCTCTGAATTCGCTCTAGTGGTGCAAGATGGGAACCATGTATTGGAAACCAAATCAAATTGGCATATTCCAATTTACTTATCACAAGCGAAAAGTAAACGCTTCTAAGAGCAGATAAATCATCGTATTCCCCGAAGCACCTGAACATGAATCCCAGTGACCTAAAAGAAGAGGCACAGACCTCCTAAACATGTGGAATGAAACTTAATTCACTGTCGAACAGGACTCCTAGGTCACGAATGCGGTCCCCAGAAGCAATCAAATGCTCACCTACATGGTAATCAAAGGTGAGAGGCTGGGCTTTTCTCGTGTACGTCACTTCCTCAAATTCAGAATCAGACCATTTCTCAGGCACCAACTGTGGACAAACTCCAGACACGACTGAAGACGCAAAATATCAGCAATGCGACATATCTTCAAGAAGAGCTTCAAATCATCCGCATAGGCTAAAGCATTGCAACCAAGTGAGCACAACAAGTCGTTTATAAAAATGACGAACAATAAGGGACCCAGATTAGACCCCTGGGGAACGCCAGTTCTGAGCTCATACTCGAAAGATTTGAAGCCATTATAGAACACGTAATTTTTTCTTCCCCTCAAATATGAATTCATCAGTTTCAAAAAAGAATGAGTGAAGCCGAATGATGAAAGTTTGCTCAAGAGTAGCGCGTGATCAATGGTATCGAAAGCACGTGAGAAATCCGTATAGATTACATCCACCTGACCTCCATCATCGAGAGCCTCAGCAAGATTCTGTGATAATGTTGCCAAGTTAGTTACTGTTGACCTACCTCTTATGAAACCATGCTGATTTTCAGACAAATGGGGCTTAACATGATGATAAATATTTGAATATAATACCTCCTCATAAACCTTGGCAAAATTTGGTAGCACTGAAATAGGTCGGTAGTTCTCCACGAGAGATGAATCCCCTTTCTTGAATATGGGGATAACCCGAGCTCTCTTCCATCTATTGGGAAAGGTAGAAGTGCGTAGGCTAATAGTCAGAACACGATGGAGGGGTCCAGCAAATGCTGAGCTGCATTTTCGCAAAAGAAATGAAGGGATCTGATCATCACCGACCGT
Source organism: Halyzia sedecimguttata (assembly GCA_937662695.2). Lineage (NCBI taxonomy): Eukaryota > Metazoa > Arthropoda > Insecta > Coleoptera > Coccinellidae > Halyzia > Halyzia sedecimguttata. The sequence goes on from OW569415.2 coordinate 49,136,781, forward strand.
CGATTTATCCGGGAATCCATCATTTATCGTCTTGATTTCAGTAGCGGTCACAGATGGAATAATAATAGGAGGAAACTGAGTTGTGTCGAATTCACTATTAGTGCTCACATTTAGATCTCTCACATCCGAAAAGTGTGTTCCGAATAGATCAACAATATCAGCTGGATCATCATAAAGACGCGATTCTAACAAAATATCATAAACGTCTTTGTGTCAGTACATATTCTACAACTGGCTACTAAGTTTCATCGGATCTGTATTGGTTGATGACAAAATTATTACTCGGAAACCGTTTGACCGATTTTGTCCAATAACGAACGAAAGTTCGAAAGACATTTTTTGGGCAAAATGTTAGGGGCTTTTGCGCGCATGTTCCATTGTCTATTCACACCTTATATAAAGTCAATTGAGCTGAAATTCGATATTCCATTGTAAATTGAGGAATAGTTTTGAGGAAACAAAAAATTTCATGTTTTTTCCTAGTGATGCGATCCTCAAAAAAATTTCGGCATTTGCCAACATTCTACAAGTAAATACGAAGCTGAATCCAACTTGTATTTCATGAGTTATTGAGGAAATATCAACAAAATCTACCCTGAAAATTTCAAGTCGCTATCTCTTTTCGTTCGATAGTTATCGTGGCCACAGACGGCCGCGCAAGGTATTTGACCTTGAATTCTTCATCAATGAGTCGAAGCTAATGTCTAATCGCTTGAGTCCATTTTCGGCAAAAAATTCGAATATTACAGACGTTTGGGCACGCTGATCCCTAGTTCATGAGTGCAAAAAAATCCCTTTCTGATGCAAATAAAAATTGTAATAATGCAATTTTGTGAATCTGTAAAAGTAAAGACAGCTATGAATATTTTCTTAGAGGACTAAGATAATACCAAACTCATAGCAACGAATATGAAGCATGAATTAATTGATAGCAAATAACGAATGATTTTATATTAATAAATTCCAACAACCACATTGGCATACATCGCCTATGGTATCATTTAGCTCAGAAGTGTAAAGTATTATGTTGTGAATATCCTTGGTTATGCGAAAAGTTACAAAATTATTAAATGAAAACCCTCCACTATTGTCACATGAAAGACTTACCGCCGTATTCAGAAAGCATTCAACCTCCGTTAAGTCCTAACTGAGGTCCTGAGTTAAGGATAAATAAGAGTCGCAACCTCAGTTAACGTATGAAACGGTGGTGAAACAAGCCTGTTTCACTTTAATTTCACGTTAACTGAGGTTGTGACTCTTATTTATCCTTAACTGAGGACCTCAGTTAGGACTTAACGGAGATTGAATGCTTTGTGAATACGGCGGATAAAATCCTATTCTGATTTGTTTTCCATCAAATAAACAATCGCAAAATGTGTGAAATCATCAAGGAAGGTAACAAAATATTTCTTATTATCATAAGTAGTTGGAGTATCTGGCCCACAAACATCAACTAACTCTAATGGTCTAGATACTCTAGATCTACACCTTAAAGTTTTTGCGGAACGATAACTTAGTCATTTTCATTTTTATAAAAATGTCATATTTGTTTTCATTTACTTCATACTTTTGCATTAAATTTATAACTTTTACAATATTAAGCTTTACAAGATCGAATATATTATTATAGCCCAAATGACCTAATAATACAGTCAAAGTATCAATATCAGGACGAGCAATATTTGCTTAATGCTTCCTTAAAACTTCTACTTCAATCTTATATTAATTGTACTACCATCTGCTAATAATATATTATTCTTTCCTAAAATAGCTTCACATAACCTTTAAATATTTTTTTAACAAGACTTTGAACAGAAAGCTACTTATGTTTTGAATCTTTAACATATAATACGTTTTTAATTTCATAGCTGTTTCATAGTATTTACCATCCCTCATAAATGGACGAATGATTCCTACCTTAGTAGCCATTAAGAAATCATTCGATTTAGTTACAATAGTATATTGTATAATTAGTGGGAAAAGCATAATATTCCCAAACGACTGTGATAATTACCAGACGAGGAGCGTAGCGACGAGTTTGGCAACACAGGAGTTTGGGAATGTGCTTTTCCCACGAATTATACATACTATTTTTTCTTCGATCGTTGATTTACATTAAAAAAATAAATCAAAACATATTTCCTTCAAGATGAAATCAAGTAAGTATAAATAGGTTTCTCTATGTTCATATTGAAATATAGAAGTGGTAACCATGGAAATTACTTTATTATGACAAAAGTAGTGTTTCATTTTATTGTAATAATCCATTTGTAACATTACCGCACTGTTATTTTCTAATTGCTTAGAAACTGCCCACTATTCTGGAATATTGAGCTTGCGCATAGAAAACAGGTAATAATAGTGTCACTTTTCCCTCGATCGAAGACAAATATTTTTATGGCTCCTTCCAGATCCTTGATTGTAGTGAACATCAACAATTACTATAAACCAACACTTTCAAAATATACACGGTGAAATGTGTCAAACTTTCATGGCCAACCGGGAGACTTTATAAAAGCGAATGGAGTATATGTGTCTCGGTATCGCCCGTAATATTTTTCAAAACGTCTCGTCTCGTCTCGTCTCGGAAAAGCGAGACGAGACGAGAAAAATCTCGCTCTCGTGTGGAGCCCTATAAATCACAGACGAAATGATAGCGCGCAATAAGAAATTAATTGAAGGCATTCTTTCTAGATTCCATTTCAATTAACTATCACTCTGTTCCCATGATTACGAGATACCTCCTTCTAACATTGAAAGAGTATCAAGATTCTTTATCCTCATAGATAATGATTTTCGCAGATGTTCCACCGCGCATAAAGTTTTCAATCCTATTGAACGAAAAATTTGTTCCCCGTGTAGCATTATCTTCCCAGACTTTGCTTATGGCATACAAAGACCGTGAAACCATGTACGATAAGGTTATAATATTCTCGTTGGCATGTCAATAATGCACATCACCTTGTGACCCAGCGAACCGTTAAACAGAAAACCGCATCGCTAAAAAAAGTTTCACCGAAAGAGAAACATATCAATTAAGAACGCATCGCTAAATACGAAACCCCATGGCGAAAACTCAACAAAAGACCCGCACACAAGGGCGCAACATCTCCATTTCAAAGATGCCCAGGTATTACAAGGCTCATATAATAGCGCGTGCTCTTACGCAAGATAAAGGAGACAAGAAGAAGTTTAAAGTAACGAATATTTTACCATTTTCTAGGTTATTGTTGTCACCGTCACCAACAGTGTCGGCAGGTTTCGCTGTAATGGGGGTCTTCTTTAAGCCGTTTCTAAGCTGAATTGTCTCCCTTGGGCTATCCATGGTTCTGAGACGCCGACTTCAATGCGATTTAGTAAGCGAGACCTCTGGGATATCAACATTTACTGTTTCGGCCAAGCTGTAGGTGTTTGTGTCGGCTTCTTTCAAATTGGTATCTTTTTGCGGTCTAATAAATGTATATCACTACATTGTAGAGCACTTTTGCCGCATTTTGGGCCATTGTGGGATCCCGACAACACGTTTGAGGTGTTTAGTATACAATTGTTAACTGTAGGTATGGTGTACCGAAAATAGAAGCTACAGAGTTGATGGATTGGTTCTATTTTCCGTTTGCTCACTTATATTCGCTTGAATAATTGAGAACAATAAAGTTGCTACAATTCTCATGTGCCTTATACGTAGCAGTATTATATGTATTAACAGATTGTAGTTTCAAGTTGATTCGTTCACATTTTTTTTTCGCAATTTAATATTTAATTTAATTCAATATAGATTCGAATTCGTTGAATCTTTTTTAAATGTTTTGATTTTCTCATTGAAATATAGCTTCGTGATAAACTCTAGATTTCTTTATTGATGTTTTAAGAAATGTCTCGATTCCTAGACGTTTTTGATGTATTTGTTCCTCGGAACAGAGATCTTATAAATTTGCCCAAATGTCTGGAATCTCCGAACTTTTGGCTGAAAATAGTTTAAATCGTTTTGGTTTGACTCACTGATCAATAATCCATGATCAAAATCTATATTGTCCTGCCGGCCGTAAGCACGATAACTCTCGAACGCAATGAGCTGGACAATTGAAATTTTCAGAGCAGGTTTGGGAGATGAATATTCCGTTAGTGGGAGTTGGGTTTGTTAGTAGTTTCGGAGAACGAAAAAAGTAATTTTATATTACAAATTTCAAATTCAATTTTTGGCGCCCTTGTTCCTCGGAACAGAGTGCTTATCAATTTGCCCAAATGTCTGTAATTTTCGAATTTTTGGCTGAAAACGGTGTTAAGCGATTTGGTTCGACACACTGATCAAGAATCCGTGGTCAAAATCGTTTCTGTCCGGCCGGCCGGCCGGCTGTAGACGCGTGAACTCTCGGACGGAATGAGCTAGATGGTTGAAATTTTCAGAGTAGGTTTGGGAGATCAATATCTCGGTTGAGTTTATTATTTTGCAAAATCGGCCTGATGGTTTCAGAGTACCTAACTAAAAAAAATAATTTTTTTTACATAACGTTAAAGCGTCTATGATTTATTTCACAGAATGCTGTCATCCAAAATATGAATTTGATGAACCTTGTTGATACATATCACACAGAATATACCCTAGGTAAGGTATATTCTGTGTGTCGTCATTGTCACATATTAGTGTTCTGTGATTGTCATCTCATAGAGCAGGCGTTTTCAACCTTTTGGTTTTAACGGCACACTTTTCGTTCATAAAAATTTCACGGCACACCAACCAAATATAGCCAAGTGCGAGTTGGACTGGCGCGTAGAGGGTTCCGTACAGTGTTCCCATAATATGTATAATATAACGGATAGTGGAAGCTTATTAATAGGGTCTCGTTGACATCTTTAGGTATGAAACCCCAAAAAGCAACGTAAATAAAAACACATGGTTAAAAATTAAATCTTTATTATTTTAATGGGATATTTGTGGCTGGCGCAAGGAGCAATGTTTTTTTATTCTCAGGCGAATGGTCGACAATCACACCCGAAGCCCTTCTTCGACAGATAGGAGACGTTCGCATTTCTCACTTTTATATTCGTCAACGCTGAAAATCCTTGTTCGCAGAGATATGAAGTCGAAAATGGCAAAAGGACAATAAGTGATTCTCAGGTCTACCCTAGAGAATTTGATCCATTGTCTGGCTCTTTCAGCTGACGGGCCAGTAATTGTTGAGCGAGCATGTCTGTGTCCATCAGGTATGCTGCAGATTTCTTGGACGTTTTGGTCCAACCATCTGTTGTTTCCCTTCGCCAATGTCCTGAGAGATATGCCACAGACCAGTTCAGATACAATGAGCCCCATCGAAGCCCCCCCCCCCGTGCTGCCAGTGAGTCCGCCATGTCATTACCCTTTATACCCGAGTGGCCCGGGCCCACAGGAGCTGCAGCTAGCAGTGCTCTCCAAGTTCAGCAAGTGTGGTCCGGCAATCCTACACAAGCAGGGATTTGCAGTTGTATGAAGTCAAGGCAGCTTGGCTATCCGATAGGATCTTGATTGATCCGTGAGCCCAAGCTTTGTCAAGTATGAGCTTCGCACAGTGATCAATGGCGAGAATTTCTGCTAGAAAGAAATTCGCTGACAACCGCTGACAACCGCTGACTCCCGCTTTCACCCCTTGGGTGGTAGCGGACTCATCTTTGAACCAGCAGGGACCCTCAAGCAGTGGGATCTCAGAGATGGCCCAGACGTTTCTGTGAGAAAGACGACTCGGTAGTGCGATCGCATATCCATTATCTCGTTGGCCTCCAATTCAGCCTGCAGAGAAACAGGCACGTAGCAGATCGCATCTGGCTCATTCTGAGTCATATGCAGAAGTCTGTATGTCGCCATGCAGACCACGTTCCTGATTACCACGTGAATTTTTTCAAGCTTGAGCTGAGACTGCACCTTTACAGTACACTTCCACCAAGCAATGCTGCCGTGAGAGATTTGTGGTCTCACCACCATCACGTACAACCAGTGGAGCTATTTCGAAGCCAGTCCCCACCTCTTTCCACAAGTCCGCTGGCAAGCCCAGAGAGAGAGTGCCTAGTCTTGTGGATCACCCTTTCCAGGTGTGAATATCAATAGCTCTTCCTTCCGTTCATATACACGTGACAAAATACGTCCCCTTGAGAGCCACCGTACCTCGGTGTGTAGAAGCAACGTGTAGTGGGCTGTATCCATATCTTGGCAAATTTATTTGAATAATCTAGATTTCATTGGACGGCTTTTAATGAAATTTATAACCTTCACGACATCTTCCAATATAGTTTTTAAGTCATCCGGCAGAGTTGTTGATACTAATGCTTCCCTATGAATAAAACAGTGGGCCAGCACAATATTTGGGTTTATCTGCTTCACCAACGCAACAAACCCTTTTACATAACCAGTCATTGAAGGTGCTCCGTCGGTATATATTCCAATACAATCGGTCCATGATAAATCGAAGGATTTCAAATACGCATCCAATAAATTAAATATGTCTTCTCCTCATGCTGTTTCGGACAGTCCTTTGCAACAAAGAAAGTTTTCAATAATGTGATCCTCGACGATCATGCGTATAAATGCCAGCAGATGTGAATTTCCACTAATGTCAGATGATACATCAACTTGTAAGGCGAATGTTTGGTACTATTTTCTCATTAAAATAGCTTTTCGTTATTATTGTATTAATTTCCGAGTTGATTTCTTAATTTTTTCACATAAATGTTTGCATTGTATATTTGCATTCTAGTTTTGGTTCATTTCTTTTTTTGTATATTTTCTGTAATTGGGCTCTGCCTGTTGAAAATAAATCCTTATTATTATTATTATTATTATTATTATTTCGCGGAAATCTTGGCGGCACACCTGAAAATATACGCAGCACACTAGTGTGCCGCGGCACACCGGTTGAAAACCTCTGTCATAGAGAAATAGAAGGTATTGTATCTGTCGACAGATATGAGAGATTTCAAACTGAGTATAATGTCATATTTATTTGTAGTTCTATTCAAAATTCTTGATATAGAATACCTCCTGTTCTAAAAACCAAATTATGATTGAATGCAAAATGAACAACGAAACAACTTCAGCTATCATGGATAGATCTTGGATAATCCATATGATGATGGATATATTTAGATACTTCGTAAGTTAATGAAATTGGGTTCAGCATAGTTCTATTCAAAATTCTTGATATAAAATACCTCCTGTTCTAAAAACCAAATTATGATTGAATGCAAAATGAACAACGAAACAACCTCAGCTATCATGGATAGCTCTTGGATAATCCATATGATGATGGATATAATTAGATACTTCGTAAGTTAATGAAATTGGGTTCAGAATATCTCCAGTAAAAACAAAACTGGAATATTGGCTAAATTTCAATTGAGATAATATAATTTTCAGAGAAGATTTGAAGCATAAATATCTCGGATAAGTTCTTGATTGGGTAGAAACGGTCTGGTGGTTTCGGATTAATAATTTTTGGCACTGTTGCCTTGTTCCGAGGAAAAAGAGCGTCAAAAACAATACTAGTATTAATACTGAAACTAATAAAAATATTTTAGACATCTGGTTTTGTGTGTTTCCTAGTACTGGCTTGCATATACAGTGAATATTGCTAATCGTTGGAATTGATAGTCGTATATGAATTTAATTCGAATTAGTTTTTCAATTTTTATCTACCAACTTTCCAAAAGAGAACTTAAAATGTGGAAAAGCCCTGTGAACAGTAGCTTTGGCTCTTGTTCAAACTTTGACAAATCATATCTCCGAAATTTTTGGTTTTTCTGAGTTGGGAATTATATCAATGATTTCTTATGATAGAACTGCATCATAAAATAAATTAAATTATAAAAAGTGGAATTTAAAAAAAGACAAGAGTGTCAAAAATTATTAATCCGAAAACACCAGACTCAAATCTACTCTGAAAATTATATTATATCCATTGAAATTCAGCCAATATTCCAGTTTTGTTTTTACTGGAGATATTCTGAATCCAATTTGATTTACTTACCAAAGTATATATTTCCATCATCATATAGATTATCCAAGGGCATTATATTATCACCCAAAAATTATAATATCCTATAAAACTCATAATTCTACGATCGCTGAGGATATTTCATTGGCCATTTTGCATTCAATCATACTTTGTTTTCTAGAACAGGAGGAACATATTCCATGAGTAAGGAATTTCGAATAGAACCAGAAATAAATATTTATGACATGTCAGGTTAGGGAATCCAATCCCGCAACAAAACAATAATCCCGTAAACATCACGCGGGATGAACGTCATCAATCCCGCGGATCCGCCAAATGCGGGATTGTTAAAAATATAAATAACTCTTTGTACTCAACCTAATAAAAATGTTAATAAAAAGGTCTTATGCAATTAAAAAGATACTATAGTAGTAGCCTAATGGTTATTTATGTACCAAGGACGAAAAACTGTCTATCATTGTCGTGCCTGCAAATTGCTATCCAAGACGGAGCAGAGGGATAGCGAGCAGGCGATACAAGAGACAGTTTTTTGCCAAATTGCATATTACGTATTTTCGTCGACCTGTACCTACATACTTTTATGGAGTTCGTACCACTTAAATAATTTCACAATATCAAATGACAGTTATTCTCACATACACTTATGTTTGTATTGAACCGTATCACGCCGTATCCATAGTGTCCACAACACTGACAGTTATTCTTACATACACTTATGTTTGTATTGGACCGTATCCTGCCGTATCCATAGTGACCACAGTGAACGAGGAAGTAATTTTGCGGACGATAATGTACTTTTTCGACCGCAAAGTACTTGCCCTCAATAATAGACGATTTTACGGCCGCAAATTAGTATGTAAAATGTCACTTTTCATAGAGGTCGACGAAAAAAGTACTCATTCCTTTTCTGGGACTTTTGCGCTTTCATTATCGAATACGGAATTTCAATATTGATTCCCGCAGATCCCGCACGGAAATTCCCGCAATGTTGATCCCGCAGAATTTCAGCGGGATCCCGCATTTGCGGGATCCAGCATTAGCGGGATTGGATTCTCTAGCTAGACTCTCGGTAGACAAGATGACATTTATGAACACAGATCATTCATATATATATTCATAGATACAAACACAGACGTTATATATATATATATATATTCTTTTGACTGAGAGCTGTATATGTGTTAGCAGAGGTTGGTGTAACGGGGTACCATACAATTCGACGTATGATACAAGAGCTTAGGGAAAAACCTCAGCAAAAAAACCCTTTCTCCTCGTGAGTGTGGTGATTTGTAACTATTGTTTACAAAATTTGCTGAAATTTAAAAATATTGATGGGGATATATTTCTTCAATGTGGATTTCCTCGTCAAAAAACGGATAGGTTTCTCCAAGGTACCCGAAACTCAACCTGAAAAATGAAAAAACAAGAGGAGGAAACGAACAAATCAAAAATAATACATAACCTTTCAAAAGTCTCCTCTCACAAATATACTTCTCTGTAGGCGAATGGGATCTCGTGGAGAAGAATCGCCTCCGCTAGTTTTCGAAGATATTCACTCCTGAAATCCCTTCAATATTTGAATTCAAAAATGAAAATGTTGCTCGTAAGGCCAGGAGGGTCTCTTTCAAAACCAGGTCTGACCGGTCCAAGTCCAAGCGATGATTATTCAGAACTTCAGATGTTCGAAGCATGCTACAGGGCCCTTAAAAAAGGCTATCATCTCCCATAGATATATATTTTACTTTAATTTTCGATTACAGTTTTCTGTGAAATCATATTTACGTTTTAATATTGCAAGTTTGAAAAATTATATCTCCGAAAGTATGAGCTTGTTGGAGTTGAAAATGATATCAGTGGAATCTTAGGATGGAACTGCAACTTAAAAATAAATTGAATTAGAAAGTCTTAGTGTAAGAAAAATTTTTTTTAGTTACACAAAATCAGGCCGATTTTGCCCAATAACAAACTTAACCAAGATATTTATCTCCCAAACCTACTCTGAAAATTTCACCCGTCTGTCTCATTCCGTTCGAGAGTTATCCTGTTTTCAGCCGGCCGGCCGGACAGAATCGGTTTTGACTACGAATTATTGATCAGTGAGTCGAACCAAATCGTTTAAGACCATATAAATCCAAAAATTCGAAAATTATAGACATTTGGGCAGATTGACAAGAACTCTGTTCCGAGGAACAAGACCGCCACAAAAAGATTTTTGAGGTTTTTGTTAGCAGTTATATAAAAAGTATCGTAAAAATCTTGTTTGAAAGCCTTTTTGCACACTTGCTCGACTTGCAGACTTCACGTTTAGCTCAGTTCACCAGTTTATTTCGCTGATCGTTTTCAAACCTTGTTGTTCATTAAACCATTTTCCAACGGTGAAAATATCATATCCAAATCCTTAGGATAGTAACTCAGAAATGCAATAAATCCCTCCTTATCCGTCATAAGTTTCCTCTCTTCTTCAAGTGCCAGGCCAAATATGCTTTGATCTCAAAGTATCACTCAAAACTCATCAGCTCCGCGCCAAATTGCACACTCTGTCCTGTAATTGACGAATATTTCAAATCGCTAAATAGAGACGTCAGAGGGGGTGCCCGAAAGCCGGCTTCACACAAGATCACGTGGCGGTCACGTGTCGTAAATATTAACATTGTGACCGTCGGCCTTAGCTTGTGTCAGATTTATTATAAGAAAGCTCTTGGATCTAGTTAAGCCGGGCAAATTACTTTTAACGCGAATCATCGCGAATCATTCTGGAATGAATTGATTGGGGCCAGCCCGTATAATGGACGGATAAAAAAGTGAGCGTCGCCCGTTGATTGTGACATCATAGCCGATTCGATGTAGTTGTCACTTTGACAGAGAGATTACTGTTGGCGAATTTGGTTGTGAGAAAAAAGGCATCGATGACGCCCGTATTTATTGTTTCGTTGTTGACTTGGGTATATGGATGACATACATGAATGACAACGATAAACTGGAATTCGAAAAATTTGATTTTTGTATCTAGTCCGTAATGACGTGATACTGGATATTTTTGAGGGAATCTGAGAGATCTTTCTTTTTGGCGATCTAGTTCCTCGGATCTGAGTGCTTATCAATTTGCCCAAATGTCTGTAATTTTCGAATTTTTCGATGAAAATGGTCTTAAACGATTTGGTTCGACTCACTGATCAAGAATCCGTGGTGAAAATTCATTCTGTCCGGCCGTCCGGCCGGCTGGCCGTAGGCACGATAACTCTCGAACGGAATGAGCTAGAGAGTTGAAATTTTCAGAGTAGGTTTGGGGGATAAATATCTCGGCTAAGTTCGTTACTGGGCAAAATCGGACCGAAGGTTTCGGAGTAATAAAAAAAAAATTTTTTTTTTACAGAACAAATTTTAAATTAAATTTTTTTTAATAAGCAGTTTTATGATAAGAATCCATTCATATCATTTTTAACTCTAACAAGCTAATACTTTCGGAGATATGATTCTTCAAAATTTCAATGTAAATCGTATTTCACAGATGGATATAATTATTCTATGTATGAATTTTCATAATGTCAACTTGACAGAAGGGAATATTGAAACTTCAAAAATATTGGGGTTGAAATACTCGTATTTTAGCGATGCAACGGAGACCTCACCCGAAAATGTTTGAAAATATTACGTAAATATTGAAAGCATAATTCTGTAGTTCGAGAGAGGAGAAAATTTGGTGAACGTAGATGAGGAAATTTTTGATCGATTACAAGGTAATTTTTTCATTATTTCTTCTCTTCTTTAATACATGTTTTATGGAATATCTACTATTTGTAGGTACTTTAAACCTGTTTTGTGCAATTGTCATACGAAACTTGTTTTTTGGGCGCTCTAGTTCCTCGGAACAGAGTGCTAATCAATTTGCCCAAGTGTCTGTAATTTTGGAATTTTTGGCTGAAAATGGTCTCAAACGATTTGATTCCACTCACTGATCAAGAATCCGAGTGCGAAATCGTTTCTGTCCGGCCGGCCGACCGGCCGTAGGCACGATAACTCTCGAACGAAAGGAGTAAGCGGATTGAAAATTGCAAGGTGGTTTTGGAGCGTAAATATCTCGGACAAGTTCCTTAGATCTATCTGAAATTTAGCATCAAATTGTAGAATCATGACCTTTATACGCATGTGAAGTTTTGTATTGACCAGATTACCGCAAAGTGTAAAAAAAACTCTTGAACGGAATGAGCTAGGTAGTTGAAATTTTCAGAGTAGGTTAGGGAAATGAATATCTCGGTTAAGTTCGTTATTGGGCAAAATTGGCCAGATTTAATTCGATTTCTTCCATGGTGCAGTTCTCATTCTCATGATTGCTCATTTAATCTTGATAAATAAACTATTATTTGAATTGAATTTCCTTTATGATGCAGCTCTATCATATGTATACATTGATATAATTCCCAACTCAGAGAAACCAATACTTTCGGAGATATAATTTGTCTGTTTGAACTAGAGCGCCAGAAAGCTCCTGTCCACAGGGCTTGAACCCATTTTTTCAATGGAAATTTTACTACTGATGATTGTTTGATATTATTCAGATTTTTGTAAATCTACATTGACTTACTCTAAGCAATAAATGTAATATAACAAACGTTTACTATATTGAAGAAAATTAAAGAATTATATTGAACAGTCATAAATTAATTTTGGAAGAGTGCTGCCCGAAACTTCATGTGATGTTTACGACTGATAAATAATCACGTAGAAACCATATTGAAGTTTTCATACACCCAAAAACTATAGAAAAGTACAGATTTATGGCGAAACTGCCATAATCAAACACTATGTTGAAAATGTTTTGTTTTACTTTTCATGTGCATTCATTTTGAATAAAATTATGGAGCTTACAACACAATTTTATTATATCCTTAAACACATAATGCTACTTCAACTGCTATTGAAATTTCTTGCGCATCAGGTACGAAAATTGCTTTTTTATAACAATTCAACAAAACCTGTCTTCAAGTAATTTTATTCTGAAATTGTTATAAGAGTTGTTAAATTATTATGTATATTATTTATACAGCGTTACTCAAGACTGCAGCAGTGCTCATTGGTGAAGGAAAAAACACAGGATGATTCAACCTTGGCAAACCCATAATCCAAAAGTAAGTAGTTTTGGGTCTCACCAAATCTCATTCGCATTTTGTATAAGACATCCTGTATTATTGAGATTAGTTTCAGGATGAACTTTTCCCAAAGTTCAAACACCTTGCACTGATTTTTTTCCATCTTTCAACGAATCCTGTGGCACCCGCAGGACAGCCTGTATATACAGGGTGTCCCAGAAATCAACGATAAGCCGGTAACGGGCGATATGCCAAGTCATAACAGTTATCAGAAAAATATTAAAAAAAATCTTTGTCATGTACTTTTCAAATTATAGGTATTAGAAAAAAAAAGGAAAAATTGACATCCTGTGATGATCTTTCAAGTCCTGTGACTACAAATATTAATTTTTCGTCAGTCTTTTTTCTGTAATGTAATCATGAATAACCCTTCTGTAAATTACAGTTTAAAATTAGAACATAACTGCCTCAGTTTTAAATAAAATGTTGGATTTTTGCCCAACATTGAATTCAAAATAATTACATCATCCAACTTCAACCGACTGTACTGTAAAAGAAATGTACTACACTGTTTTGGCAAGTAACATCAAAAGATGGCGCATTTAGTCTGGATTCCAAAATGGTATGATACTTGCTGGATTACTTCTTAGTTGAGGAAAATAATAATGTTTTTTTAAATGGAACCGGGTTTCAGGCCAATTCTGTATAATTATTGGAAATGGAGCCTTGGCATCTTTGAGTCCACAATTTACAAGTAAAGTTTGATTTAAACGGTAGATGGAGAGTGACGTTATTTTGCCTAGTATGAGTGAGACAGATGGTGACGCTAAGTGTGACCGAGATAGATAGTGACGCTACTTTTATGCGAGAGTGAGACAAAATTAAAGGTGCAAAGTTTGAAATAAAATTCAGACATTGGATTTTTTCAGTTGACTTTAATTTAATTAGGCCCAGTTCCATAATCGAACTTAAAGTCTACTTTTTCGACAAAGTCTCCTTTTACTCTCATTTTACTTAGTAAAAGGAGACTTTGTCGAAGAAGTAGACTTTAAGTTCGATTATGGAACTGGGCCTTAGAAATTACAGCAAATGTTCAAATTGTTGGCCTTCAGCTGCAATGCTCTACATCTTCTTAAAAATGATAGCGTAATAAGACGGGTATAACTTCTTGAGTTAATGTATTCAGCGGCTTCTGTAATTCTTTGGTGCAGCTCGGCTAAATCTCCTTTATCGTTCCCCAGTAAAAGAAATCTATGGGGTTTAAATCGGGTGAACGGGCAGGCCACGAAATTGTACCACCCCGCCCAATCCACCTATCGGGGTATTCTCGGTCGAGGAACTCCCGAACTGTGGGAGCATAATGCGCTGGACAGCCAATTTGTTGGTACCACATGATGCCGTAAATGTTCAGTGGCACTTTTTCCAATAAATCTGGTAATTGATTTTGTAAGAAGTCCTAATAAACCTGGGCATTTAGTTCTCCGGCAGCTCAAATGGACCAATAACTCTACCATTCAAAATTCCCGTCCACATGTTTACCTCGTTTACATTGCAGCTGAAAGCCAGCTATTTGAACATTTGCTGTAATTTCTTGTAAATCTAATTAAATTAAAGTCAACTGAAAAAATCCAATGTCTTAATTTTATTTCAAACTTGCATATTTTATTTCGTCTCACTCTCGCATAAAAGTAGCGTCACTATCTGTCTCGCTCCCACTTAGCGTCACCATCTGTCTCACTCTTACTAGGCAAAATAACGTCACTCTCCGTCTACCGTTTAAATCAAACTTTACTTGTAAATTGTGGACTTAAAGATGCCTAGGCTCCATTTCCAATAATTAAACAGAATTGGATTGAAATCCGGTTCCACTTAAAAAAACATTATTATTTTCCTCAACTAAGAAGTAATCTAGCAAGTATCATACCATTTTGGAATCCAGACTAAATGCACCATCTTTTGATGTTACTCGCCAAAATAGTGTGGTACATTTTTTTTACAGTACAGTCTGTTAAAGTTGGATGATGAAATTATTTTGAATTTAATGTTGGGCAAAAATCCAACATTTTATTTAAAACTGAGGCAGTTATGTTTTAATTTTAAACTGTAATTTACAGAAGGATTATTCATGATTACATTACAAAAAAAAGATTGACGAAAAATTAATATTTATAGACATAGGACTCGAAATATCATCAGAGGATGTCAGTTTTTCCTTTTTTTTTCTAATACCTATAATTTGAAAAGTACATGACAAAGATTTTTTTAAATATTTTTCTATAACTGTTATGACCTGGCCTATCGCCCGTTACCGGCTTATCGTTGATTTATGGGACACCCTGTATATGTAATATGTATCTTATTGAAATAATAATATACATTTTTACGTAAGTCAATAAGATTATATCCAACTCACAAATAAACAAGTTATCAATGTGTGAAGAACTTTATTTTGAATGGATTTAATGCTTTTTTGAATAAATAATTTTTCAACGCAGCTACAGAATCTATTAACTATAAATAAAAAACCAATAAAGGTTGAAAACAAATCTATTAGTGGCAGCAAAACTTTTTCTTATAGCAATAATCCTAATAAAAACTTCATTTTGAATTGATTAAACTGTTTTCTAGAATCAATAAGATTTTTTCACCGTAACTACAAAATCTATTACCGATAAATAAAAAACCAATAAAGGTTAAAAAAATCTATTTGTGGTGGAAAAACTTTTTCTTATAGCAATAAGATTAATCCCAGCAAAAAGTTTTGTTTGGGATGACAAAAAGTATTTCAAGCAAAACCAGTTTTATAGCGGTAGCAACAACTTCTTATTGAGGCCTGTTCAATGCAGATATTTTGCTACAATTATTAGATTTTTATTAACAGTTTAGAATAATTTCTTTCATTGTAATAGGCATAATCAGAAAAACTGTTATGGAGTTGTACCAATCTGAAATTTTGTTGTTTCCTACATAATTCAGAAAAGACAAATCCGATCCAATTTAAACTTTCTAAATACTTGTAGAATAGCCACGCAGCAATTTTTTTGGAAATTTGTATATTTCGAGTTATAGGGGAAATACGAACTCGAACTCAAATGTCGCCTTCTTTCCTATACTTTTTGTATGATTATGTATATTATATAAATGATTTGAACGGATCGGTATTGGTTGAAAACAAAATTTGTACTCCGAATTTGTAGTTTGTAGTTTGTCTATTAAAGACCTTGTCCGGCCGTTGCCACGATAACTTGAGACCAGAAGGAACTAGCGACTTGAAATTTTCATGGTAGGTGGCGCATCTCAATACGACGGACAAGTTCGTTAATGGGTATAATCGGCCCAATGGTTTCCGAGTAATAATTTTATTTTCAACCAATATGAATCTGATCGAAATGAAACTTGGTAAAAAGTTGTAGAATATGAACCCAAGCACGTTTGTGAAATTTGGTGAGAATTTTGTTGCTAGAAAATTCTAAAAAAAATTATTAAGAAATATTTTTTATGTCACTATAACCTGAGAACGAAGAGAGATAGCGATTTGAAATTTTCAGATTACGTTGTGCATCTGAATACGACGTTTGAGTTTGTTTATAAGAGAAATCGGTCGAACGGTTTTGGAGTTATATCCATTTGATATTTGATTGTTATTTCCTCAAAAACTCGAAAAATATTGAGCCGATCCAATTCAAACATGGGTATTAGTTGTAGAATGCTAACGCAAAAATTCTTGCAAAATTTCGTGAGGATCGTATCACAAGAAAATTTTTAAAAAATCATTGGAAATCATTGAAAAATATTCTATATATCAGAATCTATTCACCCGATATGGCTGAAATTTTGCGAGAGCCTTCCGAACCTAACTCTACTATCAAGTTCAAAGTTTGAACACGATCGGATCTATATTTTTGGAGATCCGAGCAGCCTTTTCTGAATTCAGTAGCTGGATAGATGATCGTTGGCTCGATACCTCTCGAACGAAAGGAGATAGGAACTTGCAATTTTCAGGGTAGGTTGCGCATCTGAATGGGAGAATTCAGATTTGCTATTGACCGTAATCGGCCCAACGGTTTCGGAGTTATTTCCATCTGGAATATTATTTTCTCGATAACTCAAAAAATATAGAGTCGATCAAATTGAAGCTTGCTAACTAGTTGTAGAATATCGACATAAAGAGGTGTGTAAAATTTTGTGAGAACTGTAACGCTAGAAAATTTCAAAAAAGGTACGAAAAAAAATTGGTTCAAGCACTGATGTGAAGTCAGGAGCTTTTGCGCGTATGTTCTATTGTCCATTCTCCTGTATTGGACACTCTCAATCGAATTTACCATGGTGAATTATATTGTCCGTTCTCCTGTATTGGACACTCTTAATCGAATTTACCATGGTAAATTTCGATTAAGAAAGTGTCCAAAACAGGAGAACGGACAATAGAATTCACCATGGTCAATTCGATTGAGAGTGTCCAATACAGGAGAATAGACAATAGAACATACGCGCAAAAGCTCCTGACTTCACGTCAGTGCTTCAATCAATTTTTCTTGATACTTCTGCGGAATATCCCAATACCCCTTTTCCTTTAAATATAATATGATTGGCTCCAAAATGTTTACAAAATAATACACTCACTATCATGGCAATAAGAGGAATCAAAGAAACGTTGAGCACAACACTTCGTCATCTGTTAACCGTTCCAATATGCAAATATCGAGCCTTCTGTCCAGCTCTGATCCTTTTCCCTGAATATCGACCCTTATGCAAGCCACGGCGAGAAAAATCCCCAACCTTTTAATGAGGGGTGTTAAAAAACGGAATTTCTCGAATCGTTGCCCGTCAATGGACGCTCACGTGGCCTTCGAATCGACACGTGCTATACGATAGTAACAATTCCTTTTATGTCGCCGTCGGGACGCCAAAGGGCGACCGATTGGACGCGGGCGCGTGTTTCTCATCGGAGAACGCCTGGTATTTTTTTATTTACGCGAAATTGGCAATAAATCGGGCGAAATTGGTGAAGCGGTGCGTGTCGTGGCTTAAGATCGGTAATTGTGGTATTTTCATTCAACACAGATTTCGGAATACGCGGGCTTTCCCGTTCATTTAACAACGTTTAAATTTCCTGCGAATTCTATACGTTATTGAAACCGAATTGGTCGCATATATTCTAATTTGGGATGTTATTGCCAAAGTGTTTTTTGTGCGCATGTTCTGGGGAACAGCATGCCCAAATGTCTGTAATATTAAAAAATTTTTGACGAAAATGGTCCCAAACGATTAGGTTCTACACACTGACGAAGAATCCGAGGTCAAATTTCATTCTGTTCGGTCAGCCATCCGGCCATTGCCACGATAACTTTCCAATGGAAAGATAGTGACCTGAAATTTTCAGGGTAGGAGAGGCGTCCAAATGCGACAAATTAGTTAGTTAATGAGCATAATCGGCCCAATGGTTTCTGACTACTAATTTTGTTCTCAACCAATACAAATCTGATCAATGTGAAACTCGGTAGCTAATTGAAAAATATCGACATGAAAACGTGTGTGTAATTTTGTGAGGATCGTATAACTAGAAAATTTTTAAAAAATTATCGAAAAATATCATTCATCTCACAATAACTTGAGAACGGAAAGAGATAGTGAGTTGCAATTTTTAGGGTAGATTTTGCATCCGAATGCGACATTTGAGTTTGTTAATAGGCATAATTGGCCAAATGGTTTTGGAGTTATACCCATCTGAAATTTTGTTGTTGTTTCCCCAATAACTCAAAAAATACACAACTGATCCAATTCAAACATTTTTGCTAAATTTTGAGAGGATCGTATAACTAGAAAATTTAAAAAATCATTGAAAATATTGGAAAAAAATGTTATAATCAAAAACTATTCTTCCGACATGGCTGAAATTTTGCGACAGCCTTCAAAAGCAAACTCTACAGCCAAGGTCCAAATTTGTTGTTGGGCATAATCGGCTAAATGGTCTCAGAGTTATACGCATCTGGAATAAAATTTTCTCGATAACTCAAAAGATGCAGAGCCAATCGAATCAAAACTTGATCACTATATCCCTAGAAAATTAAAAAAAAATTATGAAAAATATTATGCATATCACGATAACTTGAGAACGAAAAGTGATAGCGACTTGCAATTTTCAGAGTAGGTTGCGACATTTGAGTTCGTTAATTGGTATAATTGGTCAAACGGTTTTGGAGTTATAAGCATCTGAAATTTTGTTGTTATTTCCTGCATAACTTAAAATATACAAATCCGATCGAATCAAAACTAGGTAATTACTTGTAGAATGCTGACGCGCTAAATTTCACGGAATTTCGTGAATGTCGTATCCTGAAATTACTTGGGGCGTAATTTTGTTCGTATATTATTAGATATTTAACTAATTTCAATTCCGATAGAATACATATACTAGAATTAAAAATTCTGTGATCCAAGACGATTTTCTCATTACTCAGGTCTGTCATTAAAATGGTACGAAATGTATTAATATCTTATAAATGATGAGAAAACGGTATATATCGATGGTATCGATTAAGAGTGTTCAATAGAGGAGAAAAGACAATAAAACATGCGCACAGAAGCTCCTGACTCCAAGTCAGTACTTGAACCAATTTTTGTCTTATTTTTGCGCGTATGTTCTGGGGAACATCGCGTTATAGTTTTGCCCAAATGTCTGTAACTTTCGAATTTTTTGACGAAAATGGTCTCAAACGATTGAGTTCGACTCCCCAATGAAGAATTCGACGTCAAATTTGATTCTGTCCGTCCGGCCGTCCGGCCGTACGGCCGTCCGGCCGTTGCCACGATAACTTGAGAACGAAAAGAGCTAGCGACTTGAAATTTTCAGGGTAGGTTGCGCATCCTAATACGACGGACAAGTTCGTTAATGGGCATAATCGGCCCAGCGGTTTCTGAGTAATAATTTTGTTTTCAACCAATATAAATCCGATCGAATTGAAACTCGGTGAGTGGTTGTAGAATATGAACATAAGCACGTTTGTGAAATTTTGTGCGAATCGTATGGCTAGAAAATTTTAAAAAAATTATTAAAAGATATTTTTGTTGTCACGATAACGTGAGAAAGGAATGAGATAGCGGCTTGAAGTTTTCAGGTTAGGATGTGCACCAGAACGCGACATTTCAGTTTGTTTATGAGCATAATCGGCCAAACGGTTAGAGAGTTATAGCCATCTGAAATTTGGGGGTTTTTTGTTCCTCATTTACTCGAAAAATACTGAAGCGATTGAATTCAAACATGGTTATTAGTTGTAGAATGCCAACGCGAAAATGTTTGCAAAATTTGGTGAGGATAGCATTTGTAGAAAATTTTTAATTAATTATTGAAAATAAAAAAAAAAATTCTATATATCAGTAACTACTCGTTTGAAATTGCTGAAATTTTGCAAGAGCCTTCATAACCTAACTCTACTGCCAAGTTTCAAGTTTCAATACGATCGGTTAAATATTGTTGGAGATTCGAGCATTCTTGTGTGAGTTCAGTAGATGAGTGGCCGTTGCCTCGATAACTTTCGAACGAAAGGTGATAGGGACTTGCAATTTTCAGGGTAGGTTGCGTATCCGAAAGGGAGAGTTGAGTTAGTTTTTGGGCATAATCGGTCTAACGGTTTCCGAGTTATACCCACCTGGAATATTATTTCCTTAATAACTCAAAAAATAAATATTCGATCGAATTGGTGCTTGGTAACTAGTAGTAGAAAATTAACATAAAGACGTGTTTAAAATTTTGTAATAACCGTCACCCTAGAAATTTTGAAAAAAAATTTACCATGGTAAATTCGAATTAAGAGTGTCCAATAAAGGAGAATGGACAACATAATTTACCATGGTAAATTCGATTAAGGGTGTCCAATACAGAAGAATGGACAATAGAACATACGCGCAAAAGCTTCTGACTTCACGTCAGTGCTTGAACCAATTTTTCTGGAGCATTTTGTTGACTTTTCCACTCGTTCGATATTTAGTTAAGAAGTTTCCATACCGACGCTCGTTTTACAGCCATAAAATATGCACTCCGGTAAAACCAACAACTCTGGATTTTAGCGATACAATTTTGACATTTTATAATAGTTTCAAGATAGCATAGAAATTAAATATTTATCAAAGCAACATATTACTTCTCTACGTGCAGCCTCGGTCTCGGTTTACAAGTTGTCAATTCCATTTACAGTGATATATTCTCGTGTAATAGTTTTGTTGAATACCACTCGAGATAAAATTATTCCAGGTAAAATTTTCTCTTGTTATATTCAAGTTTGTCGGTATTCGGCATTTTGACGTTTATCCAAAACCACTCGCCCGACGGCGTGATTTTGATGTAAATATCATTCGCGAAATTGCTAAGTAATAAACTCTCATACCGCAATCGAGAAAGTTTGCCGGAAGAATATTATCTCTGGTGGTATTATAAAGAGCAGCACCAAGAGGGAATTTTATTTTCCATTAATACTTTCGAATTTTATTTCTTACAAGAAGTCTCAAAAGTGATATAAAACTCGACCAATTGTGATTTGAGCGCAAATCGCAGTTTTCAAACAAAAATGTCGATTATCTCAGAAAATTCGAATTTTTGTATGAGGCGCTCTATGTAAACTTGTTTTAAATTACAATTCAATGTGCCAAAATTTAGGTAGTAAAACCATGAAACATATTTCATTCTTTGATTCTGGTGCAAAGTTGCTCTTATTCGTATTTTTGTCATTGATGGATCTTTCAATTTCAGATTCAATTCACATCTGAGAATCCCAAGAATTCAAATCTCGCTGCAAATTGCCAATTCATAGCTAAATTTTTGATAAAATAGAATTTTGTCATGAATAACCATCGTTAGTTCAATTTCAACACCAGTCAATTATTTTCTATGATGACAGATTTGTGAAAATTCGAACAAATGTCGAAAAACAAAGTTCTAGCAGAATTTTCTAGATACAATCATATTCATGCTAACACTTGTTTTATGCTTGTCTAACATACAAAAAAATCCGTTGGGTAGATAATTATTCAATTGAAAACGGCAAAAAGGAAGAGATATTTTTCATGTATTTACGACCTAAGTTTCTGCAGATGTATCTTAATTGTAATTTCAAACAAGTCTACTTAGAGCGTTTCATACAAAAAGTTTGGATTTTCCGAGATAATCGAAAGTTTTGTTTAAAAAGGGATTCTCGCTAGAACCAGTCGGAGTTGTATATCTTTTTTTAAAATTTTTGATCCACAAATTTTTTGTAAGAAATAATAAAAGTCGGAAATATTAATAGTAAATAAAAGATCATGTTGGTGCGGTGTTGCTGGGAAGCCATGTAACGTATATGAGAAAATTTTGAAAAAAAAATGGGTTCAAGCCCTGTGGACAGGAGCTTTCTGGCGCTCTAGTTCAAACAGACAAATTATATCTCCGAAAGTATTGGTTTCTCAGAGTTGGGAATTATATCAATGTATTCATATAATAGAACTGCATCCTAAAGGAAATTCAATTCAGATAATAGTTTATTAATCAAGATTAAATGAGCAATCATGAGAATGAGAAAAGCACCATGGAAGAAATCAAATTAAATCTGGCCAATTTTGCCCAATAACGAACATAACCGAGATATTCATCTCCCTAAACTACTCTGAAAATTTCAAGTACCTACCTCATTCCGTTCGAGAGTTATATCTATGTCTATGGATGAAAAGCAGTCTCACTACTCTCAGATCTCTTACTTCATGTTCAGTTCCGAAATGTAAGAATTTTTGAGAAAAACTAATATCGGAGCAAACAACTGAGATTTAACTCACTTCGCTCACAATTCTTCGATTGATTACTTCAGGAACATCATTTGACATTATGACAATTCATATTCATACATAGAATAATATCATTCTGTGACAACCATAGATTAAAGGTCTTTAATCTATGGTGACAACGTTGAAATACGATTTATTATTGAAATTTTGAAAAATCATATCTGAGATTTTTCTCACTTCGCTCACAATTCTTCGATTGATTAGTCTCAGGAACATCATTTGACATTATGACAATTCATATTCATACATAGAATAATATTATTCTGTGACAACGTTGAAATACGATTTATTATTGACATTTTGAAAAATCATATCTCCGAAAGTATTAGCTTGTTAGAGTTAAAAATGATATGATTGGATTCTCATGATAAAACTTTTTATTAAAAAAAATTTAATTTGGAATTTGTTTCGTAAAAAAAAAATTTTTTTTTTGTTACTCCGAAACCGTTTGTCCGATTTTGCCCAATAACGAACTTAGCCGAGATATTTATCCCCCAAACCTACTCTGAAAATTTCAACTCTCTAGCTCATTCCGTTCGAGAGTTATCGTGCCTACAGCCGGCCGGACCGGCCGGACAGAATGAATTTCGACCACGGATTCTTGATCAGTGAGTCGAACCAAATCGTTTAAGACCATTTTCATCGAAATATTCGAAAATTACAGACATTTGGGCAAATTGATAAGCACTCAGTTCCGAGGAACTAGAGCGCCAAAAATGTCGAGTTATTTTGACAGAGTGTTACGTATCAGTACGTTAGGTAGGTTTTTTTGCATGCACTTATGAACGTAAGTATGCAAACCGGGCAGAATATATACCCTACACTGCAATATTTTCAAAATGAAAAAACATAAGTTCCTGCATAATTGATCATTAAAAACTTTTGAGTAGTTCTTGAATAATTACACGGGTCAACACAAAATTTTACCTAAAGCTTAAAGTATTAAATTTCGATTTTTTAGCTCGTAATTGGACGAAAAAAAAATATATAGCATGAAAAAGTTTGCTTTTGTATTTAGGAGACCGATTGAACGATATTTTTCAAAATTTGTGGTTTTAATTATCAATAAAAGATAAAACCATTTAAGTAAACATTTTTATTAAGTTTTAATATCAAAATAAGTTACAAAAAAGTAGAAAATAATTTAAAAGTGCACGCTTTTACATTTTCTTTAATGTTCGGAAGTACTTTCTCTCAATAAACCCCAAATATAGTCTCCCATCATGTTTTCATTGTATTTGCCTTGATAACGTTGTTCGAAGCTCAAAATTTCCTGATGAAAACGTTCTCCAGCTCTTCTGAATACGCTCCCATGTTGTTTTTAAATTTATCTAAATGAGTATGGAGCATTATGTACTTTTAATGATATCCTGCAGCCCATGGCCTTAAAATTTCTTAGCATATCCTCAACTAGCTTTTTGTAGTATTCTCCTTTGTGATTTCCCAAAAATCCAGAAACGACTGCTTTGAAACTGTCCCAGCTTGCTTTTTGAGTAAGATTCAGCAACGTTAGCTCAGGAACTGGTCGTGTCAGGTCGTGAACGACTGGAGCAGAAGATGATTCAAGGTCAGTATAATCGATAGGTTAGGCATTTTCACCTTTACGTCTTTTACTAGGATTTACAATGCAAAAGTAGCAGTCCTTGACGTGGTCTTTTGGTTATTCTGGACTTCTACAAGACACCTGATCGTTGTTTATCACTCGAGTGCCATCTATAGAAGCACTACCTGAACGTTAAAATCCAATTCAGATCGCGCGGTATTTTTGAATGCATTTGAAATAATTAAAATTTATGAAAATTTTTTTTAAGATGCAATTCCATTACAAAAATCTATTGATGTCAATTTCAAATCTTACAAGAAAATACATTTGGAGGTATATATTTATTGCTGTTCTAGTTTGTTTATATAATCCGAACAAAAATATTTTGTGTTGGAAAACAAGGTTCCGCATCTTGAATTTGTGAATATTTACAAGATACCAAAAATAATATTGACTCTTTGCATATTGAATAATTTATGTGCAAATATTTGGGATGATGTTTCAGAAGATTTAGAACTGGATCATTGTAATGATGTATAGATTATGAAGGCAATAGGAAAGAACAACATAACGAACAAAAGAAATTACTGTTCGTTGACTACCGAGGTTAATATTACCTTTTACTTCCTTAAGTAGTGAGACATGTTCCTATATACAGTATTTTCATAATGTTACTAGCAAAAAAATGCTGAAATATTGATCTATATTTGCGCTTTAAATATTCTTCCTTGATTTAAGGCTCATAATACAGAATGAATGTGTTAGTGGTATTAACTATTAAAATAATTTATTCCTCAACCTATTCAAAAATCAGCAATAAATGGACAATCTGCTATTATTGTCTGCAGCCTTGCTCTAGACATTTCTATGATACTTTCCTTAGGTATTCCGAGTTGTGAGAACTATGCACCGAGTGTAAGTTGCAACAACCCATTCCACGAGGTTAAATCATTGCAGATTGCTCATTTGATCTTGATAACTGAACTATTATTTGAATTTAATTTCTTTCATGGTGCAGTTCTATAATAAAAAATCATTGATTTCATTCCCTACTCCGAGAATACTTTCGGAGTTATGGTTGGTCAAAAATTTAACAAGAGCGCCAAAGCTCCTGCCACAGGGCTTTTCCACTTTTTTTTATTGTTTCTCTGGCAACAACCACTAATGCGAGCAGAAACGAAAATATATAATGTCAAACTTTGTCGAATGTTACTCCCTCTAATATAGCAGGCGAGCCAACGTTCGAGTAGGAAGTAGAACAACGTCTGTCGGGAGCGCTAGTATCCATATTAAAATTTTTATATCTCTTTTGGATCGATAGAACCGATACGATAACCTATTCCTATTTCACTGCGAAAATTGAAATAGTAAAATTTCCCTACTTGAATTCCTTTCTTTGTCCATGGTTTCGGATGAAACTTCATAATAGCTTCACATTTACATAACATAGATATCAGGAGAATCGAAAATTTATAACACTCGAAACAGCCCCCCAGCTAGAGTTTTCGAATGAAATAAATGGGCTATGAAACTTGGGCGTAACATAAAACATGACACTTATTGTTCTGACCTCTCCTCGAGTTACATATCTTCGGTTATGACTTTATAATGAGTAGGGGTGCTGAAACGATTTGCAATGTTATTTAAATTCATAACAGTTAATATTCCCCTTGTGTCGACTACAAAAGGACAATGAATATTCAACGTGCAGCCTGTGAGAATTTGTTTACTTCTCATAGCCTAACAGATTAGTAAATCAATTTTAATGAATGTTTGTAGTTTTTGTATAGGACAAATTGGTTCAAGCAAGCAATCAGATTGAAAATAATTCCAAACAAACAAATGGAAAATGGGGCAAAAATACAATCAAATTGATATTCCCGCCGATATTCATGATATTTTATTATATCTTTTATTCATTATACCGTGCGCCCCTGAAAAGTTCCCACCTCATTTAAAATTGTATATTTTAGATTGCGGATGTCCAATTCTTCACAGTGTGATTTTTTATGGTCTACCTTTATTTGAGTTATTCAAATTTTGATTTCAAGGTCACCATCAAGGCCACTGCAAGGTCAAGTTCAGAAATTCAATTGGTATTGGTGGTCAGAAGCTAGAATGAAACTGCATATTTATATTAAGTTTCAGGCTATTTGTACTATTAGTGTCAAAATGGTTTCAGTGTGTTTCCATTTTGCTTAACTTTGGTAGCCCTATTACTGCATGTTTCCTCAGCAGCATACTACTTATGATTGTATAAATCATTTGATAGGAAATTTTTCAGGCTTTCGATATTGATGCTTACAAATCGGTTGTGCCGTACGAAGATCCATGTTCCGAGCATACTTTATGGAATAATTACTTATCCGTTATCACTTATTCTGAAACTGAATACGAATTAAGAATCTGTGAGTAACACAATTTTTGCGCGCATGTCCTGGGGAACCTCGGGTTATCATTTTGCCCAATTTTCTGACATTTTGGAATTTCTTGCCGAAAATGGTCTCAAACGATTAGTTTCGACTCCCTGATGAAGAATTCGAAGCCCAATTCGATTCTGTCTGGCCAGCAGGTCAGTTGTTGCCACGATAACTTAAGAACTAAAAGAGATAGCGACTTGAAATTTTCAGGATAGGCGACACGTTTTTCTGCTAATTGGCTTCTTCAGGACAGGGCAACCAAGGAAAAGATCAGGACGCATTGCACAGGCTGCTTATGCTTCCTCCGTGCCTAGGGCTTCACGCGAGAGCTAGATTTTTCTCGTATCGTCTCGTTTTCGTCTCGTAAAAGCGAGACGAGACGTTTTCAAAAATATTATAGGCGATACCGAAACCACATACAGCGTAACACGAGAGTCTCGTTTTAGGTCTCATTAAATTTTTTGTATGAAGTTTTATATATGACTCGAATTTTTTCAACACCCACAGAAAACAATTGAATATGAAGAGTTTCCACTATAATTACCAATATATTTTGTCTATATATTATGCATCGTTCTAGAAATACACAATTTTTTAGAAGATTATTAATTCGTTATAACCTTGCGATAATTGAGATTATTTTTCAAGAAAAAATAGAATTTACAACCATAAAAACGGATGCCATTATGAATTCAATACTTAACGGACATTTTTATTGCCCCTAAATCCCCATTGCTTTGAAAATTTCGTCTCTATCTGAACATCTGGAGAAATGTATTCTCTTGTGCTCCTTGTAGTGAAGATGTGAACAATTATTGTAAACATCTGTGGAACTTCGTATAATAAAACTGGTAAAGAAATGAAGCTATTCAATGTTTCGAAAAGTGTTATGAGGAATACGCCAAGAACAACCTCAATGATTTAACCACTGGGAAGGTATTCTTTGAAAACTATACCAACTTGTTTAATTCTATAAAAAAATGTATCGACATGGACAGCCTATTTAAAACATCAACAAAACTTTCGAAATATTGGAAAGCTGAGTTTGAAGAATATTTGCTGTTAGAAAGAGCAAATTGGAATCAAAATATTTTACAGTGGTGGAGAGTGATGGAAAAATTCTTCTTACACTTTCCAAAATGCCCGATGATTTATTAATGGCTACATTCGTACCTGTTGAAATATTATTTTCCATAGCAGGTATGATCATGCCAAAAACACGTTCATCATTCAAAAATTATGTGATGCAACCGTGATTATGTTTAAATTCTTGGTGATCGAGTAATTTAAAAGTTGAAATTATCATTGTTTAAAATTGAAAATAATATGTACATGTACAAATATTTTTTTTATAAGAGCGTAATAAATATAGCTTTACAAAATTACTCATTATTGTATACCACTTCGTTTATATATTGTAATATTTATTATCGTTATTCAGAATTAAGCGAGACGAGACGAGACAACTGAAAACGAGACGAGAACGAGATTTAAAAGAGACTTAATTTTTTGGGAATTGGCGAGAGCGAGACGAGATTTTTTATACTCTCGCCTACTCTCGTCTCGTGTGAAGCCCTATCCGTGCCGTTGCCATAGTTTGCCTCCGAATTGGAGACCCTAGAGATGAAGGTACTTTCACAAAAATTCGCTGGAAATTGTATACAGAAGGTTCTAAGCGAATAATCAAGGTGGCGTTATATATATGAAAATGAAATCGAAGCATTTAATTTAATTTGGCAACACATAGTACACATTAATTTCATTTGAAGTCAGAGGACATTTTCCATCATCCGATATGTAATTTTTCAAATCCTAATAAATAATCCCGTACTAAGTATATTTGAAAGACTATCGCTGGGTTTAACAAAATTTTGGCAGTTCTTAGTTGCCAAAATTAGTGTGACCCTATGTCAATTCCCAGTTCATTTTCAATGCAACCATCGATTTTAATGTATAATCAAGCTAAACGAAGCTTTGTGGAATCCACCATAATATGTGAAATGCTCTTTTTCGCGCAGCGTCAATCGCAACGAGAAATTTTGTTTGTTTAAGAAAGTCATTATATTTTAATTTGCGAACACATTACCAATACAAAAACTATTATTGTAACTTAGCCTTACTTTCGGACTTGTGTGTATACAACGAATCGTTGTCAACGATATACAGGGTTCTTAAATAGATTAACAAGATAAGAGCAGAAACTTCTACGAAATTTATGGAAGGTCTTTCATATAATTTTTTGTTCTAAGCTCCCTCCTATCCAAGTTATTGCCCTTCAAAATTGAGGAACCCCCCTATACAAATTTGAACAATAAAAATATTTGTCACTAAGACTTTATTCGGTACCAGCCTTCTTGATTTTAATTAATATGGATATATTTGTCTTGATTTTTTCAACAAATTATAGCGTCCGTGAATTTATATGAAGGGACCCTGAGTAATATTGCACTAATTTGTAGTCAAACTGCAACTAGAATTTCAGGAGAAAATGTCACGATAAAAATTGGTCCAAGCACTGACGTGAAGTCAGGAGCTTTTGCGCGTATGTTCTGTTGTCCATTCTCCTGTATTGGACAATAATTTCAAAGTTACCATGGTAAATTCGAATTAAGAATGTCCTATACTGTTCAATTTTTTTGTCATAATTTTTCAAAAATTTTCTAGGGGTATAATTCTTAAAAAAATTCAAACACGTCTTTATGTCGATATTCTACAACTAGATGCCAACCTTCGATTCGATCGAGTCTATATTTTTTGATTTACCGAGGAAATAATATTCCAGGTGGGCATAACTCTGAAACCGTTGGACCGATTATGCCCTGAAAAGTCCCTTTCTCCTTTCGTTCGAAAGTTATCGAAGCAACGATCACCCTTCCATCTACTATGCGATGTTCCCCAGAACATACGCGCAAATAGTTGCATATTGAATTTGTCTTCTTTGATCAATTTTTTAATTAGAAAAATGCTGGAGCATCAAAATGTTATGATACAAAATATAGTAAGGGTTGATTTTTCTACCCCTTCCTGATGAAATTGCAAAATTGAAAAAACGGTCGAAAAGTGAAATTCAAATAGCTTTAGATGCCTAATTTCATTTTTCAAAATCATTCCATATAGAAGATATTCAATAAAAACAATACTTTTTCCTCAATTTCAAAGGGCAGGGACTCGGAGGAGAAGGGCCTTGGAACAAAAAATTATATGAAAGACCCAATTAATTTTCGCAAAAGTATCACCTCCTAAAATCTTTTGCATTTATTTAGAAACACCCTGTACCTTTACCTATTAAAACCATGAATTTTTATTTCAACGATGATAACCTGATCTCGTTGATCATTTCCAAGAAAACTAATATGGGCAACTGTTTATCATCACACTCCAAAAAGTTTGAAACAGTTTTGTCGTATCCATGGCAGTTAATTCCACCTCTTGAAGTTGTTCACCCCCCAGGAAGTTCTTTGATATTTCCCGATGTTCAATTCATCATATCTGTCACGTGAGGGGGTGTTAATAGTGCTGGGGTTGGACTGACATTTACAAAAATGATAGGCGCAATTTCGATGAGCCTCGGTGAGAAGCTAAAGATGCTATAAAACGCTGTGGGGAATATCAATGAAGGCCATTGAAATGGAAAGTCGTTTTGTCATTATCTGAAAATTCAGGGAATGGAATAGAGGGTTGAATTCACCCTTATTTCGTTGATGTGTTATTCGTCAGCTTGTCTGAATATTCGAAATAAATTATGACCTATTTAAGATCGGGTTCATCATCAATTTCCAAACTTATTCCAATCAAAGGCCAGGATTTTCTGAAATATAATTATCCGAATAGTCGTTTGGTATATTATTCGAATATTCAATATTCAAATATTGCAATAGTCGAATATTTGAATAGTAGAATATTTAAATAGTCGAATATTTCGAATAGTGAAATATTTGAATAGTGGAATATTTGAATAGTCGAATATTTGAATAATCGAATATTTTAATAGCCAAAGATTCCAATATTCGAATGATCGAAAAATTTAGTATCTCAGAAACTAGCTGCTCAATTCGACTGAAAATTTTCATTGGCATCAAGGAAACTGATAAAATGAGTACCTACCTGAAAAAATCCTCAAAAAGCACTGACGTGAAATCAGGAGCTTTTGCGCGCATGTTCTATTGCCTATTCATGCCTCAGGCACACTCACGGAATACTGCATGAAGTCAAGCCGTCATTTTAGCGTTAACACGTGAAAAAAGGCATTATAGGCATCAACTGAAATGAGATTTTATACTAAATATAGTAGTGAACTCACACAGCGAGGAATCGAGCCTGAATCTCCTACGTAGTAGGCGAGCACGCTACCATCTCGACCATCGAGTTGTTGTTGCAATTCTGAGATTTACATGATTTGAAGTTTCAGAAGGAGTAGATAGCAGTTCGAAATTTCATTTTCGTAATAATTCCTAAGCTGATCGAGCTGAAATCCGGTACTCTATTGTAAAATGGTGGTGGCTTGAACGTTTGCACAGAATTTCAGCAGAATCAGACGATAGTTTCTGAAATATGAATTCTGTGAGTGAGGAAACAGTATTTAACTTGAAACTTTTATTTTCACAATAACCGCTAAAATACGTAGACAATCGAAATGAAATCTGATATCTGACTGTAAAATGATGGCTTGAAAGCATCTAGTGATATGATTCTCACAGAATTTCAGCGGAATCGGACAGATAGTTTCTGAAATATAAAATTTTTGAAGAAAAAAAAAATTTGTGTTGATTCGATCCTCACGAAATTCTGCGAAAATTTGCGCGTCTGCATTTTGCAACTAATTACCAAGTTTCAATTCGATGGGATATGTATTTTTTAAGTTATTGCATGAGTAAACAATAATTCAGATGGGTATATAACTCCTAAACCATTTTGCCAATTTTGAAATAAACGAACTTAACCGTCGTCGGATGCTTAACATCCGAACGTTGCAAAATGCCACATAGAAATGTCCAAAACCGCTTTATTACTGAAATAGTTAGAGAGTGATATGTGAATTAAGACAAAAAATTCAATCTATTGAATACAGGGATTAGCCAATTTGGTTGTAATTTGGTACATGAAAAAAAATTGGTTTCTGTGGACAGGAGCTTTTTGGCGCTCTTGTTCAAACAGACAAATTATATCTCCGAAAGTATTGGTTTCTCAGAGTTGGGAATTATATCAATGGATTATTATTATAGAACTGCATCGTGAAAGAAATTAATTTAAAAAAAATTGGTTCAAGCCCTGTGGACAGGAGCTTTTTGGCGCTCTTGTTCAAACAGACAAATTATATCTCCGA
Organism: Halyzia sedecimguttata; assembly: GCA_937662695.2. Lineage (NCBI taxonomy): Eukaryota > Metazoa > Arthropoda > Insecta > Coleoptera > Coccinellidae > Halyzia > Halyzia sedecimguttata. The sequence goes on from OW569415.2 coordinate 49,168,943, forward strand.
AAGTATTGGTTTCTCAGAGTTGGGAATTATATCAATGGATTATTATGATAGAACTGCATCATGAAAGAAATTAAATTTAAAAAAATTGGTTCAAGCCCTGTGGACAGGAGCTTTTTGGCGCTATTGTTCAAACAGACAAATTATATCTCCGAAAGTATTGGTTTCTCAGAGTTGGGAATTATATCAATGGATTCCTATGATAGAAATGCATCATGAAAGAAATTGAATTTAAAAAAAGTGTCGTCTGAAAATATTCTTCAAAAATTATCTTATAAAAAAAAGAGCAATCTACAATGCTCCAATGCCTTAATGCTTCAAAATTGTCATTAAATTTATTTATCAAGATTAAATGAGCAATCTGCAATGATTCAACCTCGTGGAATGGGTTGTTGCAACTTACACTCGGTGCATAGTTTTCACAACTCGAAATACCTAAGGAAAGTATCATCGAAATGTCTAGAGCAAGGCTGGAGACAATCATGGCAGATTTACTATTTATTCCTGATATTTGAGTAGGTAGTGGATTACAAACAAATTATTTTAATAGTTCAAAATATATTAATTAAATACTATCCTCTTTTCATAATTTAAAATTTAATAGTTCATACCACTAACACATTCTTTTCTGTATTATGAACCTTAACTCAAGAAAAAATGATTGTACACAAATTTAGATCCATATTTCAGAATTTTTTTGCTAGCAACATTATGAAAATACTGTATATAGGAACATACCTCACTACTTAAGGAAGTATAAAAGGCAATATTAACCTCCATTATGTTCTTATTTCCTATTGCCTTCACAAACTACATCAAAACAGTCTTGTATATTCACAGTTTCAAGAATCGAATACTTGCTTTCCAAGAGAAAATAACAACTCCGAATTGATAATCTCTAATAGCTAGAAAAGATGTCATTTATGAATAGTGATCTCAGACAGATTCGGTGTTCACATTCTGTGAATACATAGAACTTACGATGTATTATTGAAACTTTGAAACATCATATCTCCGAAATTATTAGTTTGTTAGATTTGATAATGATAACAATGGATTCTTATGATTGAACTGCATCTTAAAAAAAATTAAATTCAAAAGTTGTAATGTAAAAAAAATATTTCGTTACTCCGAAACTATTAGACCGATTTTGCCCAATAACGACCTTAACCGAGATATTTATCCCGCAAACCTACTCTGAAAATTTCTACTGTTTAGCTCATTTCGTTCGAGAGTTATCGTGTTAACGGCCGGACGGACGAACGGCCGGCCGGACAGAATCGATTTCGATCACGGATTCTTGATCAGTGAGTCAAACCAAATCGTTCAAGACCATTTTCAGCCAAAAAATCGAAAATTACAGGCATTTGGGCAAATTGATAAGCACTCTGTTCCGAGGAAGAAGAGCGCCAAAAACAAAATTTCAGATGGGTTCTTTAATATCTTATGTATACGCAAATCCATTTATAAATTTCAAAAAATGTAGGTACCACTAGAGATAAAGTTTTGCCGGCAAAATACCGAAAAGAATTAAACTTGAATATTGCAATCGAAATAATCTTAATACTGACACGAAATGCGTAAAACAGGATATATTGAACGTATTCTAATGAATTGAACACAATTGGATCTATACTGTAGAAGATATTAAGGAAATACGGATAAATCAAAAAACTGAAATTAGAAACTTGAAAACAAGACATCAAAGGTCAGTAATGAAATTCGTTCCTAATCTTATCCTCACCGTAGATCCGTACAGACGCAGCATAGCTATGATTGTTGAAACGTGGCTCAAAGAAGTCGTATACTGAGAAGATAACAGAGAGATATTGGAAACTTCCTTTGTTAAGGGTTGGCACTATTAAAAGCAACTTAAAGTTTCCTTTAAATGGTTCGCTTAAGAGAGTTATTGGACAACAAACTATGACAGTGACAGTTGTAAGTAAGATAGCCCTATTTTATGTTAACAAAAATGGGTTCAAGCCCTGTGGACAGGAGCTTTCTGGCGCTCTAGTTCAAACAGACAAATTATATCTCCGAAAGTATTGGTTTCTCAGAGTTGAGAATTATATCAATGTATTCTTATGATAGAACTGCATCCTAAAGGAAATTCAATTCAAATAATAGTTTATTTATCAAGATTAAATGATCAATCTGAGAATGATAACTGCACCATGCAAGAAACCAAATTAAAATAGCTGAAATGAATTTGACTCTCTCTTATAGAACAGGATGACATGTACGAGTATGAACACAGATCATATAATAATTTATAGATAGAATAATTATAGCTTTCTGTGAAAACATAGAAGTACGATTCATTATTGAAATATCGAAAAATCGTATCTCCGAAGGTATTAGCTTGTTGGAGTTCAAAATGATATCAATGGATTTCTATGGTGAAACTGCATCATAAATAAAAATTGAATTTCAAATTTGTTACTTGAAAATATTTTTTTTTTTCCGTTACTCCGAAACCATCTAGCCTATTTTTCCCAATAACGAACTTAACCGAGATATTCATCTCCCTAACCTACTCTGAAAATTTCAACTGCCTAGCTCATTCCGTTCGAGCCATCGGCTATAACTCCGAAACCGCTTGATGGATTTCGCCCATTAACGAACTCGTCTGATATATTACGCTCCAAACCCACCTTGCAAATCTAATCCTCTAACTCCTTTCGTTCGAGAGTTATCGTGCCTACGGCCGGCCGGACAGAATCGATTTCGACCTCGGATTCTTGATCAGTGAGTCGAACCAAATCGTTTGAGACCATTTTCAGCCAAAAATTCGAAAATTATAGACATTTGGGTAAATTGATAAACACTCAGTTCCGAGGAACTAGAGCGCCAAAAAGACCAAAAGGCTTTAACAAGCAGCCCTCTAAACGAAACCAATATCAGCACCGGAATATATCTTTCTTTCATGTTAAGTTCTTGTAACAATAACCCATCTTGTATAATAGTTATAAAAAATGTTAGTTCAGATACGAAATCTATGAAAAGAATCCTACAGAATCTTGTTAAAGAAGTTTCTGGTATCATTTCAGTTAATCGGTAATAAATTGTTGTTATCAAATTTTTCACACAAGAAATTAATTGTTGGATAAAGTACCATCAAAACTGGGTTAATATAATAAATATTTGCGGAACCAAGACATAAATCTTTTATTCTCTTTAATTGATGTATTGTAAATTTAAATAAAACACTAACACTCTCATAAGCCACATAAACTGAATTAATAGATTCAGGACCGAAATGAGTATTTTTCATGTTCTTGTGGGAATAACTGACCTATTATAATAATTATTATCAATCATCTTAACGCATATCCAAAATCTACCAATTTAAAAATCGTTAAAAAAGTGGGAAAGCCCTGTGAACAGAAGCTTGGGCGCTCTTATTCAAACTTTGACAAATCATATCTCTGAAAATGATATCAATGGATTTTGATGGTGAAATTGCATCTTTAAAAAAAATGAATTTGAAATTGGTAATGTAGAAAAAAAATTTTTTTTGTACTCCGAAACCGGTTATGCCGATTTTGCCCAGTTACGAATTTAACCGAGATATTTATCTCCCAAACCCTCCGAAAATTTCAACTGCCTAGCTGATTCTGTTCGAGAGTTATTGTAGAAACAAAATTTAAAAATTGCTTTACGGCAATCCGATCAATACAAAACTTCTCATGCATATAAAGGTAAGTGATTCTACACTGCATCAAGAAAGAAATGAAATTCAAACACACCAATTCTACCCAATAATGAACTTATCCGAGATATTCATTCCTCAAATCAACTCTGAAAATTATATTAAATCAATCGAAACTTGGCCAATATTGCAATTTCGTTTTTACTGGAGATATTCGGAACCCAATTTGATTATGTAACTCATGTTGTTAGAGTTGAAAATTATACCAATGAATTCTTATGGTGAAATTGCATCTTAAAAAAAAATTGAATTTGAAATGTAAGAAACATTATTTTTGCGCGTATGTTCTGGGGAACATCGCGTTATCATTTTGCCCAAATGTCTGTAACTTTCGAATTTTTTTACGAACATGGTCTCAAACGATTTGGTTCGACTCCCCAATGAAGAATTCGAGGTCAAATTTGATTCTGTCCGGCATGAGCATAATCGGCCAAACGGTTTTAGAGTTATAGCATCTGAAATTTGGTTGTTTTTTGTTCCTCATTAACTCGAAATATAAAAAACCGTTTGAATTCAAACATGGTAATTAGTTGTAGAATGCCAACGCGAAAGTTCTTGCAAAATTTCGTGAGGATAGTATCTGTAGAAATTTTTTTAAAAATCATTGCAAATTGAAAAAAAAAATTCTATATATTAGTAACTATTCGTCTGAAATTGCTGAAATTTTGCAAGAGCGTTTAGAACCTAACTCTACTGCCAAGTTTCAAGTTTTAACACGATCGGTTAAATATTGTTGGAGATTCGAGCAGCCTTGTGTGAGTTCAGTAGATGGGTGACCGTTGCCTCGATAACTTTCGAACGAACGAAAGGGGATTGTGACTTGCTATTCTGCAGGGTAGATTTCGTATCCGAATGGTAGAGTTGAGTTCACTTTTGGGCATAATCGGTCTAACGGTTTCCGAGTTATACCCACCTGGAATATTATTTCCTTGATAACTCAAAAAATAAATATTCGATCGAATTGAAGCTTGGTAACTAGTAGTAGAAAATCAACATAAAGACGTGTTTAAAATTTTGTAAGAACCGTAGAAAATTCGAAAAAAAAATATTAATAATAATAATAATATCCTTTATTTAGTAGAAATTACTAGTATTAACAATAAAATCAACAATAATTTCTCAAAAATAGTGCTCCTTAACATAAAAAAAAATTTAAGAACCGTACCCCTAGAAAATTTAAAAAAAATCACGAAAAAAAAAATTGGTTCAAGCACTGACGTGAAGTCAGAAGCTTTTGCGCGTATGTTCTATTGTCCATTCTTCTGTATTGGACACCCTTAATCGAATTTACCTTGTTAAATTATGTCGTCCATTCTCCTGTATTGGACACTTAATTCGAATTTACCATGGTAAATTCGAATTTCAATTATTTGATATAATTTTCTTGATAATTTTTGGGCGAATTCAGTACCTGGATGAGTGACCGCTCTTGCTATACATTTGAACAAGCACGCCAAAGCTCCTGATCTCAGTGCTTTTTCAATTTATTCAATTATATAGTTGGTGAATTCATGGAAGATAAATTTTGCTCTGAATCAACTGCCTATAAACTGATTCAGAAAACATCTTGTTATGATATGATGAAAGATGTCCCGTGAATTGGGGGAGGCATTCGTGAATACGTTTTCAACATGAAAGAGGTGCTCGGTGCTCTCTGCATTTCCTGACAGAATTACTTAATTAACTTGACAATTTATTCTTTCATAGAAGTTTTCCACGAAGCTTTATTAGTTATGTATTCACTTCTATACAGGACGCCCTTAATTCACTATATAGCGTTATATAAACGAGACTTGAATTTAGCCAGTAAAAAATCCTATTATGAATAAAGAACCAGCAAAAAAATTACTTTTCACATGGCCGACTTTTACGGCATTCATTAGTAACTAACCTTAAGGGAAAGGACATTTCAGAACATTTGATTAAATTGTTGGGTCTCGACTCTAACTGCTTTCCACGAGTTTCATTTTGGGACGAAGAGTAGGGTTGCTGCTTTCGTATACCGGACCTAATTCAATGAGCAACCTTCAACTGTACGGGATCTGTTTGGGATCACGAAGCTTCGGATATGTTTCCTGCCTTGCTGAAAATAAGGTATTCAATTCCTGATCCTCCATATTCAGGAATTCTTCGAGGCCTATAATGCTCTAGCCTGGAATACTGAATAGTGAATAAACGAGTAGTTTTCATACTCAGAGCAGAGCAATGAGCTGCTAAATAGGAGTCTCTAACTATGAATATGATCAAGATATAATTAGATATGAGTAGATACCAAGGCCTGCGGAACACGAAGTGCGTTACTACACTGCGACAAATAGCGAGTACTTGTCCAGAGTCAGTGGAACTACTTCTCAAGTTAAGCTTCTTACGAGTGGAGTTCCACAGAGTTCAGTACTTGGTCGGGTGTTGTTTTTGGTATACTAGGTGTCCCAAGTTCGAGTGCCTATAGACGGTTCTGGTGAACTGTATATATTTGAAATCTGAAAATTGGAATTATGATATTGGTTGAAATTCTCTACAGAGCTAAAATATCTTGGAAGCCCAAGCACGTCCGGTTATACAGGGAGTGAAAATAAATTTGATGAAAAAAAAATGTTTTCAAGTTTTGCATTCCTGGTGTAATCAAGTATGCTGAATACGTTTCTGTTAAAACCATTGTATTCATTCGAATAGTTTTCAAAATATCGAAAAAAACTCAAATATGTTTAGGCAGTATTATGCTCATTATTCTTATTTTAAACATCCTAAACGTGAACCGTTTTTACAGCATCGAAGATGAAGAACGTGGAAAGGACATGCATCTTTTGAATTTCAGAAATATCATCACAGGGTGTTTCCAATTTTGTGTCGAAAATTCTGATAAAAAATTGGCCATAACTTCTGGTTTTCAAATTAGAACCCTATTGTTTTATGATTGCGTTGAATTCTGCGGTGAAAAATAATGATAGTTTTCTAACATGATTATGCTCCTAAAATCAATAAAGAAAAATGGGTTCAAGCCCTGTGGACAGGAGCTTTCTGGCGCTCTAGTTCAAACAGACAAATTATATCTACGAAAGTATTGGTTTCTCAGAGTTGGGAATTATATCAATGTATTCTTATGATAGAACTGCATCATAAAGGAAATTCAATTCAAATAATAGTTTATTTATCAAGATTAAATGAGCAATCTGAGAATGAGAACTGCACCATGGCAGAAACCAAATTAAAATAGCTGAAATGAATTTGACTCTCTCTTATAGAACAGGATGAAAAGTACGAGTACGAACACAGATCATATAATAAAGCTTAGATAGAATAATTATAGCATTCTGTGAAAACATAGGTATGATTCATTATTGAAATTTAGAACTTCATCTTAGCAGAAATTGAATTCAAACATCATAGAAGAATTCAAATTCAACAAGAGTGCCAAAAATTATCAATCCAAAACCAATAGACGAATTCTACCCAACAACGAACTCATCCGAGATATTCATTCCTCAATTCTATGATGAACGATAATATATATCTTTCCTCAAATCTACTCCAATACACCAATATTCCAGTTTTGTTTTTAGCGGAGATATTCTGAACTCAATATTATTAACTTACCATTCCCATCATCATATGGATTGACCATCGGCATGAAAATATCAACCAACAAAAAGTATGATATTATATTATAATTCTCATATTTATACGATTGCTGGAATGAATAACAATGTTATTAACTTACCATTACCATTCCCATCATCATATGGATTGACCATCGGCATGAAAATATCAACCAACAAAAGATATGATATTATATGAAGAGTAACTTTTTAAAACGCATTATGTCCAATTTGGGCGAAATTGAGTTTGAAGCGGATTCAGAAATGTTTTCTGTTGCTCTATAGCCCTATGTAAACAAAATCTTCCAAATGGCATTATGTCCCTCTGTAATTCAATTCCAAAGTATGTAAGCCGCATCGCAATGAATTATGTTTACGTTTGCATTTTTAATAGAAATAAAATATAGCCAAAAACATGTTTTATCGATTTGCTCATGTTAATTAGGTTACAGGCCAACATCACTTACTGTGCAGACTGTTTTCTCTAAATGTATAAAAATCGCAACAAACAGCATTATTTTCAAAAATTATCAATCCAAAACCAATAGACGAATTCTACCCAACAACGAACTCATCCGAGATATTCATTCCTCAATTCTATGATGAACGATAATATATATCTTTCCTCAAATCTACTCCATTAAGTCCAAACGTTTTTTACATTTTCTGTGTATATCTGATCAATATTGATTTAAATGAGATTAGTTATTACCTTTAGATGTAAATTTCTATCAAACAAACTCGACATACTCAAATTATAAGCCAGGGAGGAAGAAAAAAATCGTTTTTCGTTGATTCCCAATAAAATGGTTTTTGGACTTAATGCGTTTTGATAAGTTGCTCCTCATATTATGACTCTCATATTGATACCATTACTGGAATGAATGACAATGAGACAACGTCAAAGTTGACATTATAACAATTCATAGAATAGCCACAGAATAATTCTATCATTGAAATTTTGAAAAATCATATCTCCGAAAGTATTAGCTTGTTAGAGTTTAAAATGATATGAATGGATTCTTATGGTGAAACTGCTTATTGGAAAAAATTTAGTTTGGAATTTGTTCTGTAAAAAAAAAATATTTTTTTTGTTACTCCGAAACCATCTGTCAGATTTTGCCCAATAACGAACTTAGCCGAGATATTTATCCCCCAAACCTACTCTGAAAATTTCAACTGTTTAGCTCATTCCGTTCGAGAGTTATCGTGCCTACGGCCGGACGGCCGGACAGAATGAATTTCGACCACGAATTCTTGATCAGTGAGTCGAACCAAATCGTTTAAGACCATTTTCATCGAAAAATTCGAAAATTACAGACATTTGGGCAAATTGATAAGCACTCAGTTCCGAGGAACTAGAGCGCCAAAAAATAAAAATTATTGAATTTAGGAGCATAGTCATGTAAGAAAACCATCATTATTTTTCACCGCTGGATACAACGCAATCATAAAAAATAGGGTTCTCATTTGAAAAACAGTTATGGCCAATTTTTGATCAGAATTCTCGACATAAAATTTGAAACACCCTGTGATGATATTTCTGAAATTCAAAAGATGCATGACCTTTCCGCATTCTTCCTCTTCGATGCATGTAAAAACGGTTCAAGCTTAGGATGTTTAAAATAAGAATTATGAACATAAACTGACTAAACATATTTGACTTTTCTTCCGGTTTCAACAGAAATAAATTCAGCATTGAATACTTGATCATACCAGGAATGCAAAACTTGAAAACATTTTGCGCGTATGTTCTGGGGAACATCGCATTATCATTTTGCCCAAATGTCTGTGACTTTCGAATTTTTTGACGAAAATGGTCTCAAACGATTTGGTTCGACTCCCCAATAAAGAATTCGAGGTCAAATTTGATTCTGTCCGGCCGGCCGTCCGGCCGTTGCCACGATAACTTGAGAACGGAAAGAGCTAGCGACTTGAAATGTTCAGGGTAGGTGGCGCATCCCAATACGACGGACAAATTTATTAATGGGCATAATCGGCTCAATGGTTTCCGAGTAATAATTTTGTTTTCAACCAATATGAATCCGATCGAGTTGAAACTTGGTGAGTAGTTGTAGAATATGAACCTAAGTACGTTTGTGAAATTTTGTGTGAATCGCATGGCTAGAAAATTATAAAAAAATTATTAAAAAATATTTTTGTTGTCACGATAACTTGAGAACGGAAAGAGATAGCGGCTTGAAGTTTTCAGGTTAGGTGTGCATCTGAACACGACATTTGAGTTTGTTTATAAGCATAATCGGCCAAACGGTTTTAGAGTTTTTAGCCATCTGAATTTTGGTTGTTTTTTTCTCCTCATTAACTCGAAAAATACTAAACCGATTGAATTGAAACATGGTTATTAGATGTAGAATGCCAACGCGAAAATTCTTGCAAAATTTGGTGACGATAGTATTTGTAGAAAATTTTTAAGAAATCATTGAAAATTAAAAAAAAAATCTATATATCAGTAACTATTCGTCTGAAATTGCTGAAATTTTGCAAGAGCCTTTAGACCCAACTCTACTGCCAAGTTTTAAGTTTTAACACGATCGGTTAAATATTGTTGGAGATTCGAGCAGCCTTGTGTGAGGTCAGTAGATGGGTGACCGTTGCCTCGATAACTTTCGAACAAAAGGAGATAGGGACTTGCAATTTTCAGGGTAGGTTTCGTATCCGAATGGGAGAGTTAAGATCGTTTTTGGGCATAATCTGTTTAACGGTTTGCGAGTTATACCCACCTGGAATATTATTTCCTCGATAACTCAAAAAATAAAGATTCGATCGAATTGAAGCTTGGTAACTATCAGTAGAAAATCAACATAAAGACGTATTTAAATTTTTTGAAGAACCTTACCCCTAGAAAATTCGAAAAAAATTACGAAAAAAAAATTTTGTAAGAACCGTAGGTACCCCTAGAAAATTTCAAAAAAATTACGAATAAAAAATTGTTTCAAGCACTGACGTGAAGTCAGGAGCTTTTGCGCGTATGTTCTATTGTCCATTCTCCTGTATTGGACACCCTTAATCGAATTTACCATGGTAATGCGTTTGTTCGGTCTCACCATTCACTGAATGTCGTGAACACGGAACACGGCTTATCCGGATGAGATCTTCACCACCTCTTGCGAGACCATCAGCTAGACTCTAGAACTATACAGGGTGAGTCTTTGACCACTGAATTAATTTTAACCAAAGATTCCTCTCATCAAATGAAACACTTTTTTCATTTACCATTTTTCCAGATTCGGCTCAGGTAAAAAGTTACAAGCGTTTAAAGATTTCACAATGTGCTAATACACTCTCGCATATAAATTATCTATGACATTGTTGGCGGACGAGAATAAGGCATGGTAACGTGGTTTACAGCTTGATTCGGGATTCCAACGCTCAGGGACGGATCCATAAAAGTAGTGAAATTTCTGGAGTTTTCCATTTTAAAACATTCAATGGAGAATAGCTCGAAAACGGTGCGTTTAAGGAGAAATGACTCAAGAAAAACTTAATATGCTTTCTTAATGCTAATTTCGTTTAGTTTTCTGAATCCACGAGTCCATAACTAGAAAACCAGTAGAAATAGAAAATAACTAATATTTGGAAAATATGTATCATAGTTATAGGAAACTTTACGCCAACATTCATTTTATTCGAAAAAAGGATGTCAAAGCTACAAAATAAAAACTGATTTTTTTTCAAAATTTAAACAGCCTGTATCTTTTAACCTGAGCTGAATTTGGAAAAATGTTAAATGAAAAAAGTGTTTCATTTGATGAGAGGAATCTTTGGTTAAAATTAATGCAGTGGTCAAAGACTCACCCTGTATAACGAGAAATATTGGATATCTCATTTACTCAGCAATATGGTATTCCGCAGTTGGAATCTTTTCCAGACAGATTTGTTAATACTCCGAGTATCAATTAGTTCAAAAATCAGCTGCACTCATTTGACTTTTGATTTTCCTTTCAGTGTGTTTCTGTCATGTATTATATGGATCAAAACGTTTCCCGACTAGTACATAGATGGCGGCACAAATGCAAAGTCAATTATGGCATTCGATAGCGCTATCATAGATGCATAGAATACATGGTGAAGACACTCTTTGACATATTTTCGGCCGATTTGCGGTCCAAATACTGTCAAAATACAAGGATTTTGTTCTACTTCAGTTTTCGCCGATAGATGCCGGCATTAAAAATTTTATGGACAAAATTATCGACATGTCAAATTAATTTAGAATCTTTGATTATTCTAGTTTTTTGTGGAAAGTCGTACCGTTTGCTGAAATTTAGTATTTTGAGTATTTTGTTCAACGTTCTTGTTTTCCGCGCCGATAGTATGCCAAATGTTTGCTGTGTGAACTCTGAACGAGTATCCAGAACCATTAATCAAATACTATTTTCATTTCGAAAATACTTCGTTTTTATGCAAATATAGTTTTTTTTTTAATTGTTTATTCTTGCCGGATCAGGGGCAGATTTCTAGTATCAAGATAGGTATTAATTATAATATTAATAATATTGGAAGATCGCTGATACCGTTAATTGTTAATAAATCAATATAGGAGAACGCTAAGACTGGTTGATTTACTATAATCTTGCCGGTTGATGAACATAAACTGATTTAACAGTTGAAACATTAAGGTATAACTCTATTAATTAATAATTATATTCATTATACAATTCAGTTATATATTGAGAAGGATTGAAATGACATGTTATGAAAACTAACAATATTATTTGTCAACGATGAAAGGACTAGCAGAGAACAAAGTTCAGAGCAACCACACAGTGTGATTTCATCAAAGTTAAATAGCTTTTCTAAAGCGTCATTCTTTTTGGCGCTCTTATTCTACAATATTATTTGTTTCAAGAATATTGTTACACGACAAAAATGGCAACTGGCTTGTGGCAGAGTTAGGATATTGAAAATTAGAACATTTGTTTGTTCAAAATATTTTTCTAGCGAATATATATTGAAAAAAAAGATTGAAACGTAGTACACTACCCTCTATTTGATTAGTTTATCAATTTAATGAATCATTTTTCGATATTTCATCAGTATACTTAGTTCTGAATAATAGCTATTGAATCAAATATATTTTGCAATCTAATTGCTGAGAACATAAAAAGTTGTCAAGAGGGACTGGGTGACTGAAAAAATGCTGTATACATGAGAATGTTCTGATGAAGTTTCGAATTATACATCGGAAATAATAAGTAAAATGCTCAATTTAAATGAGCCTTACATGATAATAAATGTGAATAAATAATGATTTCACAGATTTCTCCTTTTACAGTTCCATTCAAAATGTTCCACAGAAACTTCTTTACTGATAAATCCCTTATTTGACCTCATTATTTCTTGGCAAAATGAAATTTCTGTTTCAAACAAATTAATTGATCAAAAAGTGAATTGATTTTTCAATAAACTGCTTCGTTATATTCTTTTAATTTGGATTTACGAACTAGCAACGGTGGAAAGTGAACTTTGTCGCTTATCAGTTTTCATTTAATCGCTTGTCAGAATCTTCGAAATCGACTCTAGCAGCACCATCGTTAATAAAGTGAAGTAGTACATAAAGTACGTGATTTGACAGTTCTAGGTCCGTTTTTCGAACAAAAATTTTAACAGGAATTAGCAGGGAGTGTCGACACCTTGTTGTTCTATGCATCTTGGCGCTATCCTTGAGAAGGTTACTTGTCAAAACTTCATGACAATCGGACCAATCGTTTCAAGTTATAGCTGTTTCAGTCAAGCAACTTTGATGTTTTAGTTAAAACATGGATAAGAAAGAAGTTCGTGTGCTGATAAAGTATTGTTTTTTGACCGGAAAAAATGCGAAAAATCGGAAGAGTTGCTTGATAAGCATTATTCGGACTCTGGTCTAGGGAAATCAACCGTCTGCGAAAGGTATAATGAATATAAACGTGTTCGTCAACGATGCCTAACGCAGTGGTCGCCCAAATACAGCTGTTAATGAAGAAAACGTCAACAAAATCCGGAAATTCGTTTTTTTGAACCGCAACATGAAAGTGAGGAAGATGAGTATGAAAAAGCTAAATGCAAACTGGGTGCTGCGTTTGTTAACACCGGAACCAAAACAACAACGAATCGAAGATTTGGAGGCCGGTCTGGAGCTTTTTCACCAAACTAAAGCGGATTTTTTTGCCTCGGTATCTGACGATGGATGAAACCTGGATACACCATTAAACTCCAGAGTCAAAGCGGTCATCAGCTGAGTGGGTTAACGAAAAGTATGAGAAAAGTTGGACGGATTCTATCACTATAGATGAAATTCAAGTCGATGCATAAAACAGAATACATATTGCGTAAATATTGTTTTTCTTCGATCGTGGGAAAAGTGACACTATTTTGACCTCTTTTCTTTGCGCAAAGCTCAATATTCCAGAATAGTGGGCAGTTGCTAAGCAAGTAGAAAATAACAGTGCGGTAATATTCTTACCGCACTGCTGTAGCGTGCGGTAATGTTACAAATGGATTATTACAATAAAATGAAACAAAATATGGTTTTAATTTTTATATTGATAAAGTTGATATTCTTGAACAAAAATTAATTGTTGTTAATATTTACATCTATTGTACAGTTTGTACAATTTTTAAATTGTACTAGAGGGCAACGAGAATTTATAGACGTTGAAGCTGCATGGCTAATTGTTTGGTTTATCTCGTTTCGATCATTTTCATTTGAAGTAGAGGCAGGGTGTTGAATATTTTATTAGCCACTTCTACTTTATTATTATATGATTCATCAATATATTCTTCCGCCGCATTGGAAGATTTCCATCCTCCGTGGCGCTTTAAAGAAAGAATATCAGCTCCAGCATCTATCAAATGTGTTACCGATGATCTTCGGAAACAATGTCCTGTATATTCTGTCGGATTTGGCAACTGTAAATAACTTGCAACAATTTGCGGCATTTTTCCAAATTGATTTATTCCATGATTGTCTTTCATCCTTTTCCCTTGTTGAATTTAAAAAAAAATTTAGGATTTTCAAAATCATTAGGCCTAAATGATACGTACTTTCTATGAACATTTAAATAGGTTTCGTTAATGATAAATGATCAAGGTTTATTTGTTTTTGTTTCTGGTATTTTTACCAGTATTTTTGAACCGAAATCTTCTATATCCTGAACTTTCATTCGGACAAGCTCATCTCGTCGACAGGCTCCTGCTATTCCATATATTAGAGCTACCTAAAAGGTAATCAAAAATTGTATATTTCGTATTTTATGTATTTTGAGTAATACTATTTTATCTATATCTACTTACTTTCGTCAATAAAAATATGTCATCTGGGGCCTCTGAAATGAATTTCTGAACTTGTTCCTGGGTTAAAATTTTGGATTTTTTTCGCTTTGTATCCTGTAGCTTGACGTTTTAAAAATGCTCTCAGTTTTTGGTACTGGGCAATATTAATATTATTTTTAACAGACAAAATTGATCGAAGCATGGAATAATGTGCCCAAGACGTCGAAGATTTCATTGTTTTAGCCAAGTCAGCAACATACGCCATCAGTACATTCTCAGAAAAGGATACACTGTTGTTTTTGCTGCAAAAATCCATGAAGCGTTGGTACGCAAGTTCATACTTCTCTCTGGATTTCGCCGGAAGTAAATTAAGTGAAGCCGCGTTCGTGGCTTCCACTAGTTCAGGAGGCGTGCAAGGTAACAAATAATCACTATCAGTGTTCATGTTTATTAATTCTTTTTTAATTCCTTATAAAATATAACGAATCAAACAAAACCATAGACATAAAATAACATGGACTAGTTGTGAGAAAGAGACCATTGAAATCAGCATTGAAAAAAGACAGAATAGTTAAAGGAAAACCACGGTATATCAATATTTTCTTATAATTTGGCGTTTGGCAAAGCCACAGAATACAAAACATTGATTTCTTTATCCTCTGACCTTTCTTGTATACTGTATTGTTTGGTTTCGTGTATTGTGTATGTGTTTTGGTGATTTGTAGACAGAATAGTTAAAGGCAAAAGATTTTCATTTAAATCCGAGACTCGTTTCTGAATATTTTGATACTTATAACACAAATTACTGTGCTTATAATATGGAAATATTTCTCATAAATTTCCTTACTGTAATTCATTCGGCTTTTCCAATATGCCCCAATTTCCAATTTGTGTATTTGTCCATGGTATAAAAACATCATTATTTTTATACCATTATTTGCCTTTAATTATTCTATCCTTCATAACATCTCTCTCTCTCTCTCTCTCTAATGTATTCCGCAACGAACTGTGTGATAAAGTTACGTGAGGGCCAGTCCATGTTATTCTATGTCTATGAACAAAACCAGCTTGACAATTATTTTACTTTTGTGATAACAAAGTAATTTCCATGGTTACCACTTCTATATTTCAATATGAACATAAAGAAACCTATTTAAACTTACTTGATTACATCTTGAATGAAATATTTTTTAATTAATTTTTTAAATGTAAATCAACGATCGAAGAAAAAATAGTATGTATAATTCGTGGGAAAAGCATATTCCCAAACTCCTGTGTTATCAGACTCGTCGCTACGCTCCTCGTCTGTTAATTATCACAGTCGTTTGGGAATATTATGCTTTTCCCACTAATTATACAATATACTATATTACGCGCATGTTCGTAGGAACAGAGTGCTATCATTTTGTCCAAATATCTGTAATTTTCGAATTTTTTGCCGAAAATGGTCTCAAACGATTAGGTTTCACTCACTGATGAAGACTTCAAGGTCAAATTCGATTCTGTCCGGCACCCCGTTGCCACAATAACTTTCGAACGAAAAGAGATAGTGACTTGAAATTTTCAAGGTACGTTGGGTATCCAAATTTGACGGGCAATTTCGCTTGCGCATCCTAGTGTGACAGTTATTTCGTTGATAGGCATAATCGGCCAAACGGTTTTGGAGTTATATCCATCAAATATGGTAATTAGCTGTAAAATTTTGACGCGGAAATCTTTGCGAAGTTTCCTCCTGATCACTAAATTAAAAAAAATCGTTGAAAAAACTTCTGTATCTCAGAAAGTCTCCGTCCGATATCGCTGAAAATTGGCGAAAGCCTCAAAACATAATTTTACTGCCAATTTCCAAATTTGATCACGATCGAATCTATATCGTTGGTGATCCGAGCAGCCTTGAATGAGCTGGTATCTGGATGGGCTACCATTGCCACGATAACTTTCGAAAGGAAAGAGATAGCAAGTTAAAATTTTCAAGGTAGGCTGCACATCGGAATATGACGGTTAACTTCGTTAATGTGTAGAATCGACCAAACGGTTTTGGAGTTATACTTATCTTAAATTTTGTTGTTAGTTCCTCAATTACTCAAAATATACAAATCCGATACAATTAAACCTTCGTAATTACTTGTAGAATGCCGATTCGCTAATTTTCGCGAAATTTCGTGAATATGAGATCACTAGAAAAAAATATATTTGCTAGCATGTTCTAGGGAACAGCGAGCTATAATTTCGCCAAATGTCTGTAATTTTCGAATTTTCTTAGTCCGGAAAATGTGTTAAAACAAAATATATTTTTATCAGTTGACGGTCTAGGCAAATCTAGAGTCAGTAGTATTCAACTCTCAAATTTTAATACATATATGAAAATATGGTTTCCTAAGTTTTTCTAGGTAAAAATACTCGTAAGTTGAATTTTAACGAAAGATGGATTATTGATATGAAATTGAGTAGATGGTCATAACTTGAAGAAATTAACGCTTCACGAAAGTGCCGGTTGGGTGTAGTGACTGTGTCTATACCCGTAGAGATCCTTCGAGTAGTTGTCGAATCATGCAACAGCGCCTTTTGAATGCTACTGGTGTTTTGGTTTCGATTGAAACAGTTAATCTACATTCTTGACGACTTTTGAGAAGGATCCCACAAACTCAAAATCATATGCGACTTCGATTGGAATGGGCCAATGAGCACGTGAACTAGAATGATCAATGGAGTTCTGTATTGTTCACAGATGAGTCGAGATATGGACGGTTTTCGTATAGTCGGCATGTTCAGGTATGAACCCATCCTCTGGTGCTCAGGTGCGCAGATCGGTTCAGGAAGTTCATTCATTCAGAGGTGGAATAGTTGCTGTTTGGGGAAGCATTTGTTTCAATGGACGTAGAGAATTTTTGGTGTTTGATGTTACCATGAATGAGCTGATTTACATAGAGCAAGTCATTGAAAATTTTAATCGCTTGTTTCATGCTGCTATTGTGTAAAATTTCTTATTTTTGGACGATAGTGCGCCACCTCATCGTGCGAGAATTGTCAATGAAGCTCTGGAAATCCATGGTATTCCACAGTTTGCCCTGCCCCCTCAGTCGCCAGACATCAATCCCATTGAACACGCTTGGGATCAGCTACAAAGCGCTTTAGATTCTCAACCCCCTCCACATAAATTTCAACTCAGATGGCTTTTACCGTAACTCTGGCTAGAAATTTATCAAGGCTACTTCAAAAGTCTGATCGAAAGTATGCAAAGGCGTTATCGGGCAGTAGTTGACGTTCGAGGAGGCCATATACTATTTACTGAACTTTACCTATGTTTTCAATTTTTCGAGTGAACTAATTTTGAACTACAATTAGACTAAAAATAAACTTTCACCTGAAACTGTGACACTTATAAAGAAATGGGTAAAAGAATGAGTTAAATAAGTGAGTAAACATTAAGGTTTCTCATATTCAAAAAATTGGTGAAAAAAAAGTGGGAAAGCCCTGTGGCAGGAGCATTGGCGCTCTTGTTCAATCTTTGACAAACCATATCTCCGAAAGTATTGGTTTCTCTGAGTTGGGAATAATATCAACGGATTCTTATAATAGAACTGCACCATAAAAGTTCAATAATAGTTTATTTATCAAGATTAAATGTGCAATCTGCAATGACTTAACCTCGAGGAATGGGTTGTTGCAACCTACACCCGAAGCATAGTTTTCACAACTCGAAAACCCTAAGGAATGCATCATCGAAATGTCTAGAGCAAGGCTGGAGACAATTACAGCAGATTTTCCATTTATTCCTGATATTTGAATAGGTGTAGGCTGACGAACGAATGATTTCAATAGTTCAAAATATATTAATAAAGTACAATCCTCTTTTCATAATTCAATAGTTACCACTAACACTCCACCTTAGCTCAAGAAAGAATATTTGATACACAAATTTAATACACATAATACACAAATGTAGATCAATATTTCAGCATTTTTTTGCTACCAAGATTATGAAAATACTGTATATAGGAACATGTCTCACTACTTAAGGAAGTAAAAGGTAACATTGACCTCAGTGGTCAACGAACAGTAATTTCTTTCGATGATTCCGTTATGTTGTTCTTTCCTATTGCTTTCATAAACTACAGCACTACACCATTAAATTGATCCAATTCTAAATCTTCTGAAACATCATTCCCAATATTTGCACATAAATTATTCAATATGCAACAAGTCAATATTATTTTTGGTATCGAAAACAGTCTTGTATTTGTTTATATGTATCCACAAATTCAAGATGCGGAACCTTGGTTTCCCACACAAAATATTTTCAAAGTACGAATTATATAAACAAATAACACAGACAGATAGAACTCGCATTCTGTGAAAACATAGAAGTCCGATGTATTATTGAAATTTTGAAAAATCATAAATCCGAAAGTATTAGGTTGTTAGAATTTAAAATTACAGCAATGGATAATTATGATGGAATTGCATCTTAAAAAAATGAATTTGAAATTCATAATGTAAAAAATTTTTTTTTCGTTATTCCAAAACCATTGGACCGATTTTGCCCAATAACGAACGCAACCGAGATATTTATCTCTCAAACCTACCCTGAAAATTTTACTGTATAGCTCATTCCGTTCGAGAGTTATCTTGCCTACGTCCGTTGTTTTTTGCCACTTTGCGGCAATCCGATCAATACGAAACTTCGCATGCATATAAATGTCATGATTCTACAATTTGATACTAAATTTCAGATAGATCAATGAGTAAAAAATGTTTGTACAAAAAACGGCCATAACTCCGAAACCGCTTGGTGGATTTCGTTAACGAACTCGTGTGAGATATTTATGCTACAAACCTACCCTGCAAATTTTAATCATCTAACTCCTTTCGTTCGAGAGATATCGTGTTAACAGCCAGACGGACGGCCGGACAGAACCGATTTCGACCACGGATTCTTGATCAGTGAGTCAAACCAAATCGTTTAAGACCATTTTCAGCCAAAAATTCGCAAATTACAGACAATGTGTGGAAATTGATAAGCACTTCGTTCCGAGGAACAAGAGCGCCAAAAAGATATTGCTTCTACAGCAAGATTTGAAATATTGCTATTCTGATCATCGATTTTGAGCAATATGATCTGTCATCTTTAGAAACATGACAGCAGTTATCTCAGCAACCTCATAATAGTACTCGCTAAGAGCATAAGAAGATTTGGAATATGGCAGAGAACCACTTTTTCTTCCAAGAATTCGAAAATATTGAAAATAGATAGGTCCTTTAATAAATATAGGCATACATAATCGTATTTCTTTGTTGAAGGTGCTTAATTTCAAGGGAATTTCTAAGCCTTAGGCTGACACTAACAATCCCTTCTATTTGTAAACACAAATGTTCACAAACTATTCAGCCTTAATAATATGATGGCTGCTTTTAATCTAATTGAAGAGCTGAGGGTATTTTATTCATTTATTTATTTGTTCATGAGCAAACTAGGAGAGATACTCTTTCTTTCAAGTTAGAGATAAGCATTCCACTGACTGGATGAAACAAATTGAATAAACTATTAATTCAGCATTTACAAAAAGATGCCTGCTTTTGATTTAATTGAAGAGCTGAGGAAATTGGTTCAGGAGAAAAACTAGGAGAGATACTGTTCCGTTTCACTTAGAAGTGCGCATTCCAAGTCTGACTGACGGCAGTAAAATACGAATATTTAAATTTAATATTTGATTAGGTGTTTGCAAGTCGTCAATTTCATGATAGCGGTTGAAAATATTCGGTTTCCTGAAAATTAATCAATAACCGTATCTTATACAAGTCTTGTTAGTATAATATACAGGCTTTTCCAATAAGAGGTGTTATTTTGAATAGCCCGCTATTTCGGTGGATGTCACTTTTGAAGCTGTAATTTTTTGACTTTTGACAAGTAGAAACTACGCCATTAATAAAAATGGGTTCAAGCCCTGTGGACAGGAGCTTTCTGGCGCTCTAGTTCAAACAGACAAATTATATCTCCGAAAGTATTGGTTTCTCAGAGTTGGGAATTATATCAATGTATTCATATGATAGAACTGCATCCTAAAGGAAATTCAATTCAAATAATAGTTTATTTATCAAGATTAAATGAGCAATCATTAGAATGAGAAAAGCACCATGGAAGAAATCAAATTAAATCTGGCCAATTTTGCCCAATAACGAACTTAACCGAGATATTCATCTCCCTAAAGTACTCTGAAAATTTCAACTACCTACCTCATTCCGTTCGAGAGTTATATCTATGTCTATGGATGAAAAGCAGTCTCGCTACTCTCAGATCCCTTACTTCATGTTCAGTTCCGAAATGTAAGAATTTTCTAAGAAAAACTAATTTCGGAGCAAACAACTGAGATTTTTCTCACTTCGCTCACAATTCTTCGATTGATTCCTTAACTGAGGACCTCAGTTAGGACTTAACGGAGATTCAAACACTTAACAATGCTTTGTGAATACGGCGGAATGTCTCAGGAACATCATTTGACATTATGACAATTCATATTCATACATAGAATAATATCATTCTGTGACAACATTGAAATACGATTTATTATTGAAATTTTTAAAAATCATATCTCCGAAAGTATTAGCTTGTTAGAGTTAAAAATAATATAAATGGATTCTTATGATAAAACTTCTTATTAAAAAAAATTTAATTTGGAATTTGTTACGTAAAAAAAAATTTTTTTTTTTGTTGCTCCGAAACCATCTGTCCGATTTTGCCCAATAACGAACTTAGCCGAGATATTTACCCCCCAAACCTACTCTGAAAATTTCAACTCTCTAGCTCATTCCGTTCGAGAGTTATCGTGCCTAAGGCCGGCCGGCCGGACCGGCCGGACAGAATGAATTTCGACCACGGATTCTTGATCAGTGAGACGAACCAAATCGTTTAAGACCATTTTCATTGAAATATTCGAAAATTACAGACATTTGGGCAAATTGATAAGCACTCAGTTCCGAGGAACTAGAGCGCCAAAAATGGGAACTTTTGAAACAGTCTCAAAATTCCTGAACATCCTCAATTTTTGTGGAGCAGAATAAATAAAAATATCACAAATACATAATACCTCTATTTGCAATATCACGTATATTTTGAAAAGAAGCAGAGACTCTACAACGTAAGCTCCGTTACCTTTGTCTGCGCATGGTTTGTATTCAAGAAGTTCTAACCTATAGACATATCAAACCATAATTGCAGCTCATCACAAATTGAAAGCAACAGAATATCAACATAAAGCAGGAAACTCGAATCCAATAACGTCACGACCATACGAAACGGCCACACCGCGTAACTCCCATAACGCTAATACACAGCCGGTCCATAACTCAACCGCAACAAGACACGAACTATTAGGAAAGACGGGCTGGGGACATTAACAACACGGAACGTCATCGTCATGGGGGCAGCTCGGGAGGATTCCCGGTCCCTAATGTCTGTTAGATGCCGCAAACAGGAAGTCGTAGAGACGAGAAGCCACGGGCGAGCAGCAAATGATCCGGGACTAAATGCCCGGAGCGGTATGGAAGGAATATTCGGGAATCGATTATCCATTGAATTCATTAAGTAGTGCATGTCAACACGGGGCTATAATGCACGATTGGGTGCATGCGAAGCAGCGGCATATATTTGCAGTCTCCTGGAATCATTTCGGAGGTCGTATAGGTTTTGCGGCATCATAGAGTTCTGCAGAACTGAAATATATTCAGGAACGAAGATCCTTACGCCTTCTCTACAAATTCGAATGTAATTGAATATAGATATTTTAAATCGTCTTTCCACCATTACCTCTAGCAAAATGAACAAGTATGGACCAAATATATTAATTCGAAATTGATGATGGAATTCCAAATGAGCATGACTATGTTCAAAAAAATGGAATTTCCTTGCATCTTATCACATACACCACCAAAACCAGCCAAACTTCTGTGCATACGCAGTCCATTCGTTACCAAAACGGCCTTCTATATGCTGCCTTCCACCCAAAACCACGATCCTGTAACACCACCGGTTCGGGAGATATCGACCCTTTCATCAACGCATGAGTGGATCCCCTCGACAGGATTCTGAGGTAGGACAGCAATGACAGCATCCATACACATAAAACGTCACCTCACCTCTGAATAATCCGGGTTCAAATCCAATTCTGGCCGTCCGGCCGTAAGCAAGTTCGTTAGCAGGCAAAATCCACTGAGACGTTTCGCAGTAATAGCTATTTTAAATGTATGCTTTTTTCCGAATATTTCTGAAACCGCTGATTTGTTCTAAGTGAAGGTCAGCACCAAGTTATAGATTTACGACCTGAATATGTAGGCAAAGTTTTGTAATGTTTTTATCAAGATCAAATGAGCAATCGGCAATGCTTCAAAAAGTGTAATTTAAGAAAAGCAGTCCAAAAATTATTAATCTGAAACCACCAGACCGTGTCTACCCAATAACGAACTTATCCGAAATATTCACTCCTCAAATCTACACTAAAAAAAAAATTTTAAGAACCGTACCCCTAGAAAATTTAAAAAAAATCACGAAAAAAAAAATTGGTTCAAGCACTGACGTGAAGTCAGAAGCTTTTGCGCGTATGTTCTATTGCCCATACTTCTGTAGTGGACACTCTTAATTCGAATTTACCATGGTAAATTCGAATTAAGAGTGTCCAATACAGGAGAATGAACAACATAATTTACCATGGTAAATTCGATTAAGGGTGTCCAATACAGAAGTATCTCCTATCCTATCTCCTTTCGTTCGAAAGTTATCGAGGCAACGGTAACCCATCTACTGAACTCACACAAGAATGCTCGAATCTCCAACAATATTTAACCGATCGTAATAAAACTTGAAACTTGGCAGTAGAGTTAGGTTATGAAGGCTCTTGCAAAATTTCAGCAATTTCAAACGAATAGTTATATATATAGAATATAGAATTTTTTTTTTTAAATGATTTATTAAAAATTTTCTACAAATGCTATCCTCACCAAATTTTGCAAACATTTTCGCGTTGGCATTCTACAACTAATAACCATGTTTGAATTCAATCGGTTCAGTATTTTTCGAGTTAATGAGGAACAAAAAACCTCCAAATTTCAGAAAATTTCAGATGGCTATAACTCTAAAACCGTTTGGCCGATTATGCTCATAAATAAACTGAAATGTCGCGTTCTGGTGCACATCCTAACCTGAAAACTTGAAGCCGCTATCTCTTTCTGTTCTCAAGTTATCGTGACAACAAAAATATTTTTTAATAATTTTTTTTAAATTTTCTATCCACACGATTCGGATAAAATTTCACGAACGTGCTTAGGTTCATATTCTACAACTACTCACCAAGTTTCAATTCGATCGGATTTATATTGGTTGAAAACAAAATTATTACTCGGAAACCACTAGGCTGATTATGCCCATTAACGAACTTGTCCGTTGCATTGGGATGCGCCACCCACCCTGAAAATTTCAAGTCGCTAGCTCTTTTCGTTCTCAAGTTATCGTGGCAACGGCCGGCCGGACGGACAGAATAAAATTTGACCTCGAATTCTTCATTGGGGAGTCGAACTTAATCGTTTGAGACCATTTTCGTCAAAAAATTCGAAAGTTACAGACATTTGGGCAAAATGATAACGCCATGTTCCCCAGAACATACGCGCAATTATATTATATCAATTGAAACTTAGTCAATATGCGAGTTTTGTTTTCACTGCAGATATTCTGAACCCAATTTGATTAGCTTACCAAAAGTATATATTTCCATCATCATATGGATTATATAAGAGCTATCTACGATAGCTGAGGTTGTATCATTGGTCATTTTGCACTCAATCATACTTTGTTTTCTAGAACAGGAGGTATTTTATATCAAGAATTTTGAATAGAACTTGAAATAAATATGACATCATACTTAGTTTGACAGGTCTCTTATCTGTTGGCAGAGACAATACCTTATATTTCTCTATGAGATGACAATCACAGAAAACTAATATATGACAATGATAACACACTGATCATCAAATTCATAGATACGAATCTTAATTTTCGATAACAGCATACTGTGAAATCATGGACTTACGATTTAATGTTGAAATTTTGAAAAATTATTTCTCCGAAAGTATCAACTTGTTAGAGTTGAAAATGATATCAATGAATTCTTATGATGAAACTGCAACTTAAAAAAAATTGAATTTGCCCAATAACGAACTTAACCGAGATATTTATGTCCCCAATCTATCCTGAAAATTTCAGCTATTTAGCTCATTCCGTTCGAGAGTTATCGTATTCACGGCCGGACAGAATCAATTCAGACCACGGATTCTTGATCAGAGTGAGACGAAACACATCGTTTCGACCATTTTCATCCGGAAACTCTAAAATTACAAACATTTGGGCAAATTGATAAGCACTCTGTTCCGAGGAACATAAAAAATATGCGAATTTGTATATCAACGAAAATGCTCTGATTGCATTCTCTTGCAATGTAGCATTTTTGGCTTGTTCCTCGGAACAGAGTGGTTATAAATTTGCAAATGTCTGTAATTTTCGAATCGATCAGATGGTGTCGGTGTAACGAAAACAATTTTTTTTTACATTACTAATTATTTTTTTTAACATGCAGTTTTATAATAAGAATCCATCGATATCATTTTCAACTCTAACAAGCTGATACTATCGGATATATGATTTTCCGAAATCTAAAATAATAAATCGTACTTCTATGTTTTCACAGAATGCTTTAATTATTTTATTTATGAATTATCGTATAATCTGTATTCACACATTTCCTCTTGGACTTGCGTCCAACTTTAACGTATGAGTTGGACGCAAGTCCGAGATACTGTTTAAAACGGAACATACCAATATGAACTTTGTCCCAGTAAAGAGAACTACTCATCTGTCAAATATTCTGTTACGTTTTACGTGTCATTTCTGAGTGCGTTTTTCAGCGGGTGTTGGTTGCTTCCTTATAATTCAAAATTAAATATACAAAGGCGGTTTTGAGCAGGTGAGTTATTGATTTTTCAGTTTCATTTTAAAAACATTCATTCGTAAGCATTAAATATTTGTTAAAGTTCTTAATTTCTGAACTACTTGGGAAACGTATGAATATAAGGTTACTTTGACTCGTTCAATGTTACCCGCAATTTGAATTCGTTACATCGGGTAACTTTGAATTTTCATTTTAAGGTGGAGAATGCCACGAAAATCGGAAAAAGCGACAACCGGTGTCAGAAAATATGGTACAAAAAGTGGGAAAGTCCTGTGGACAGGATCTTTGGCGCTCTTGTTCAAACTTTGACGAATCATATCTCCGAAAGTATTGGTTTCTCAGAGTTGGGAAAGATATCAATGGATTCTTATGATAGAACTGCATCATGAAATAAAATAAATTAAATCAGAATCCATTGATATCAATGATTCTTATGATACAACTGCATCATAAAATAAAATAAATTAAATGAGAATCCATTGATATCATTCCCAACTCTAAGAAACCAATAATTTCGAAGTTATTTTTTTTTAATAGACACATTTTATTTTATTATAAGAATCCATTGATCATTCCCAACTCTGACACAGCTCTCACTTTCGGAGATATGATTTGTCAAAGTTTCAACGAGAGCGCCAAAGCTCCTGTCCACAGGGCTTTCCCACTTTTTCATATGGTTGCTCGTAGATCTCAGGTAGGGGTAATGTAGAATGTCATTTCTATATCTATCTCATTCTATCTTTCAAACATTGTACCTATAGGTACTGATAATTTAAGGGGGTATATTCTAATATCCTTCATTCAGTATGTCGTTGTATTATCCAAATCTCACGCTAGCGTCAACCGATTGCATAATAAAGCAATCGAATCTTCACTTGGAATCTGCTTATATATTCCAATCCAATGTGACGAACCAAATCGGCTTCAAAATGAAGGCTATTGAGCTATGCTGGCATATCGTATGACAAAACATAAAACACAGCATGTAAACTATCGTTTTCTAACAATATGTCGCCTACGCTCTATCCGGAAACAACGAGGGGCGCCACGTGTCTATGACAGTACATACCGGAAGTTTGCAGTTCTGCAGATCGGGAGATATCACAGAATCGCAATTATAATTGTGGAGCACGCGCGGCTTTTGCTCTATGCACTTGGTGGCCATTGTTCGCGTGCTATCATCTGTAACAGATATGACAGTAGTATATTAATCTGTGAGGGGCTTGAAAATTTCGGTGCGAATAGTGTGGATGGGAAGATATGATGATAACTTAATGTGTTTTTAAGAGGATAAGTATTATCCTAATTGAGCAATAATCCTTGAGAATAAGGATGATTCGTTTCCAACGAACATATAGGAAATACTGTGTGTTGTATATCGCTTATTTTCACGGTGATGAAGCAATTACATATATTAAAATTGATATGAAATGTCAATTGGTAACAGTTAACCTAAGAAATCATTAAAGGATACTGTGGGAGATAATGGTTATCCGAGGCAATTCATAAATACATCTATCATGAATTTAGATAGAAGAGCAAATAATCAAGTACAACAGAATAATCAACAAGAACAGCAACCCAATCTGTTTTATGTGATTCCTTATGTTCGTGGCCTTTCTGAAAACATCATAAGAATCGGTTCTATGTTCAATATAAGAACCGTCTTCAAAACACAAAATGATCTTAGGCCTTTATTAACAAAGACAAAACCCATTAATGAAAAACAAAAATAAAAAACTGCGTATATAATATTCCTTATATTTGTGGTAAATCGTACACAGGAGAGACATCAAGACCACTAGAAGTAAGAAAGTCAGAACATAAGAACAACTTAAGAAATAGAGACACACAGAAATCAAAAATAGCAGAACATGTATGTACAATCCAAGGAGATCACATGATGGATTGGAGTAATACAAAGATTCTGATGACAGAACCTGATTATATTAAAAGGAAATTTAAGGAGTCAACTTGTATTTTGTTGCACAAAGAGTGCAGTTTTGCAAATTGCTCATTGGTATTGACCATATTTGGCTGAATTTATTAAAAAAGGAGTTGGAACTTGGAAATTTCTATGCAAAGTAAAACTATGTTAATATGATTTTCAATTACTGTCAATGTGACAATTCTCGAATTTCAGAATAATTATCAACAAAATAATTCTGAAGATTTTCGTTAAGTGTCTGACGAAGGAGTCCGACATCGAGTCCGAAACGATACGATATATAGTCGTTTCTTCGTTGATGTTGTTTCGTTGTTGTTTATTAGGCAACGTTGTTCGATTGATTGCTTCTGACAAATATCTTTTGAGTTTCTTACGCAGAAGCAGAACACAAAATAATTAATTTTTATTTTATAGATATTTTTCAGAGTTTGGGAGAGAAACCCGTTGGAAAAGCACTGTGGCCAGGAACTTAGGCTCGCTGTTCAAATTTATAGCCAGAGCGGTCACCCATCCAGCTACTGAACTCGCTGCTTTTTGGCCGAGAATGCTCTCGATGAGTTTCGACTCAAACACATATACATTCACTGTTGGGTCGAAAATGAATAGTGCTGTGTCTGTGGTGGCGCAGGGACCGTTTCAAATACATAAATTCATTGTAGGTTTGAAAATCAACAGTGCAGTGTTTGTGGTGGCGTAAGTTATCTGTGCAAAAACATATTTCACTGTTGGAGCAAAAATAAACAGTGCTGTCTGTGGTTGCGTAAGGACCCATTCGAATACAGGACACAAATCAGTTCAATCATACAATTGTGACATAAGATACTAAACACCCTGTATAGCAATGGCTATTTTCAATAGCTTACTCCGAGAGTAATTTCTATGAAACGAATCAGTCCAATCGTACGGTTGTGCCATGATAAACTATGAGTTGACAATTCACAAAAAACATTGTTTAATAGCAGTAATTTCAATATCTAATAATATACGAACCTACTCACGTTTCACGTAATTTCAATTCAATAGAAATGAAAGAAAAAATGGGTTCAAGACCTGTGGACAGGAGCTTTCTGGCGCTCTAGTTCAAACAGACAAATTATATCTCCGAAAGTATTGGTTTCTCAGAGTAGGGAATTATATCAATGTATTCTTATGCAAGAACTGCATCATAAAGGAAATTCAATTCAAATAATAGGTTATTTATCAAGATTAAATGAGCAATCATGAGAATGAGAACTGCACCATGGAAGAAATCAAATTAAATCTGGCCAATTTTGCCCAATAACGAACTTAACTGAGATGTTCATCTTCATAACCTACTCTGAAAATTTCAACTACCTAGCTCATTCCGTTCGAGAGTTAATGTAGAAAAACTTTTTTTTAATTTTCCAAATTTTTTTTTTACACTTTGAGGTAATCTGGTCAATACAAAACTTCACATGCGTATAAAGGTCATGATTCTACAATTTGGTGCTAAATTTCAGGTAGATCGAGTGATCGGTTTCGGAAACATTCATAAAAAATATTTTTACTAAAATTGGCCATAACTCCGAAACCGCTTGATGGATTTTGCCCATTAACGAGCTCGTCCGAGATATTTACGCTCCAAACCCACCTTGGAAATTTTATTCCGCTAACTCCTTTCGTTCGAGAGTTGTCGTGCCTACGGCCGGCCGGACAGAATCGATTTCGACCTCGGACTCTTGATCAGTGAGTCGAACCAAATCGTTTGAGACCATTTTCAGCCAAAAATTCCAAAATATCAGACGCTTGGGCAGATTGATAAGCACTCTGTTCCGAGGAACTAGAGCGCCAAAAAAACAAGTTTCGTATGACAATTGCCCAAAACAGGTTTAAAGTACCTACAAATAGTAGATATTCCATAAAACATGTAGGTATCAAAGAAGAGAAGTAATAATGAAAAATTACCTTGTAATCGATCAAAAATTTCCTGATCTACGTTCACCAAATTTATAATATTTCCTTCCGTCAGTCCCGTCATAAATTGAGAGAACTGAGCACTATATGTCTATGGATGAAAAGCAGTCTCACTACTCTCAGATCTCTTACTTCATGTTCCGTTCCGAAATGTAAGACTTTTCTGAGAAAAACTAATTTCGGAGCAAACAACTGAGATTTTTCCAACTTCGCTCACAATTCTTCGATTGATTAGATAATGTCATGTCTCAGGAAAATAATTTGACATTGTGACAATTTATACATAGAATAATTATAATTATATCATTCTGTGACAATACGATTTATTATTGAAATTTTGAAAAATCATATCTCCGAAAGTATTAGCTTGTTAGAGTTAAAAATGATATCATTGGATTCTTATGGTAAAACTGCTAATTGAAAAAAATATTTTCCTGAGACATGATATGTCAAATTTTGATATTCGATGCCCATGGTTAATCCATATGATGATAGGAATGGTAAGTTAATAATATTGAGTTCAGAATATCTCCAGTAAGAACAAAACTGAAATATTGGCTAAAGTTTCAATTGATATAATATATTATTTTCAGAATGGATTTGAGGACGAAATATATCGTTCATCATAGAATTGAGGAAGGAATATCTCGGATGTGTTCGTTGTTGTAATTTCTGCTATTATGAAGTTCTATCGTGAGAATCCATTGATATAATTCCCAACTGTTACCAATACTTTCGAAGATATGAATTGTCAAAGTTTGAACAAGAGCGCCAAAGCTCCTGTCCACAGGGCTTGTTTCACTTATTTCGTCAACGATTCAATCCGCGTTAAGCGAGCGAGAAATATCAGGACGCAAATCAATTAACCATAATCTCAGATATCTTCTGATTTCGACTAGATATTAATTCTTTATTATCCGCTTGGAGTTTGTGCAAATGATATCTAGACTGCTCCAACACTTCGTGTTCTTGACAACGGCAGTCCAATGACAGTGACAATGACATTTTTGGTACCTCGCCAACAGATGAAGTGAGAAGCCACCGTCTTGAGAAATGTTTCAAGGGACATAGAGTGTAGCTGGGCACTAAAATAATTCAGATACGATCTAATAGCCAAAATGGCAAATTGTGTTGCTGGCGCCATTTAAAAAGATATTCCGCTTCTTCAGGGTTATACTTTTTTTCAATCTTATTTTTTGTTCTTTTTCATCACACTGTTCTCTTGAAGTTTTTGTTTAATTTATATGAAAATATTTTGTATCTTTTATATGCATTTTTGTATTATCATTAAGTAATGAATGATTAATGAAAACTGCTGCTGTATTTCGTCGTTATTGATTTTCAAAGATTTCTTTCTTGTAGATCATAAACCACTAATACTGTAATACTGTATATTTATATTGTCTAGGCTAAGACGTCCTCTTGTTGATTCCTCTCCGATACCATGATTCGAATACAGGCAAACCAACAATACTCAATTGCATCATCGCCCTAGAAATCCGCAAATCACCCCCTATCTGCAGAACGGGAGACCCATCAACTGCCCCCCTGACGTCAGTCCGTCTGTCCCTGCAGTTCCGGCTTATACTTTAATTGATTCGAGCACGCATAGACAGGTCTGCTCGCGCGTGAAGATCATCATTGTGTTTTCTATATCCCTAATCGTTATCTCTCTCGCATTGCTCTTTAATTGAGACTCATTTATTTGCCCATTTCGGACGCTGTAACGAATTCCCTGCGCGTCTCTATGCTTTTTATTATCGGGATGACAATAGGGTGCTGATTTCATTCACGTTTCATCCTTAAGGGTTTTTATGTGTATATTCATGTCATTCGTTGTTGCGGTTTGAATATATAAAAATTATTACTTTTGGATCATTCCACCGAAAAAATGCAATAAAGTCATGTTATTTAACTCATCATGAAAAATGTAAATCAGCGCAGACGTCGCGTCGGGATATTTAATACGAATGAATTGATAGAAAAAAATGTGTTGGCCAACTACTAGCGGATAATTATTCAAACTTTGACAAATCATATCTCGGAAAGTATTGGTTTCTGAGAGTTGGGAATGATATCAATGTACTCTTATGATATAACTGCAACTTAAAAAAATTTAATTCAAAACGTAGGTCTATGAGTCACCTCATGTTGGATTTACATACATTAGCAAATTAAAATTGGAGCATTCTATGAAATCATAAAATTACGATTAATTATTGAAATTTTGGAAAATCATATCTACTTAAGTGTTCGTTATCTAGAGTTGAGAATGATATCAATGGATTCTTATGATAAAACTGCATCTTGAAAAAAATGCTCTCGATCCACAAATTTAATTCGAAATTTGTAATGTAAAAAAATTTAGTTTTTCGTTACTCCGAAACCACCAAGCTAATTTTGCCCATTAGTGAACTCAACCAAGTTATTTCTGTCCGAAACCCACTCTGAACATTTCAACTGTCTAGCTCATTCCGTTCGAGAGTGTTCGTGTTAACGGCAGGCCGGGCAGAATCAATTTTGACCACGGATTCTTGATAATTGGGTCAAACCCAAACGCTCGAGACTATTTTCAACCAAAAAATCGAAAATTACAGATATTTGGGCAAATTCTGTTCCTGTTCAAAGGAACAAGAGCGCCAAAAAGTTGAAAAAGCACTGACGTGAGGTCAGCCTGCCTTTGGCGTGCTTATAAAAATTCATAGCCAGGGTCTCACCCATCCAGGTACTGAATTCGCCCAAAGCTGCTTGACCAGGAAAAAGAATAATATTTGCCCAATACTTCCAACAGTATTGATCGAATTAAGAGCTATACAGATCGCTGTATAATAAGATTTTGGAGGCTCTTGCAGAAACTTCAGCGAAATCTCACAGATCAGAAACAGAATTTTTTTCTATAATAGTTGGTGCTCTTGTTCCTCGGAACAGAGTGCTTATCAATTTGCCCCAATGTCTCTAATTTTCAACCTCGCTTACGCTCGTCCTAGAATTTTGTCTATTCGTCCAAAAAAACCCTATTTTCCGGACTTGTTACGTAATAGTAATTTACGTAACAAGTCCGGAAAATAGGGTTGTTTTGGACGAATAGACAAAATTCTAGGACGAGCGTAAGCGAGTCCTAGAAGTCTATGAGTCCAAAAAAACCTTTTTCGGGCGTGTTGCGTACATTATTTTTTCGGCAACCGTGTAGAATAACAAATCAATGAGACGACACATCTCTTTTTTATATATTTTGATTCTAATTCAAATTAAACAGAACAGAAAATATCACATGTTAACAGAAACATTCTAATTTTATATGAACTGTCAGCCGTTTTCTCAGTGCTATGGTAACTTCATTTATCAAAAATATACCTACCAAGATTTTCATATTTACAATGACCAAAACGACGTGATTTTTCCGGCCTAGTCCGGGAAGTACGTACTTCCCGGACTAGGCCGGGAAATGCTTCTTTCTAAAAAAAAAGCGTCCGGGAAGTGCCCACTTCCCGGTTGCCGAAAAATTACTATTTTTTACATAACAACTTTCGAATTTAATTTTTTTTAAGATGCAGTTTCATCATAAAATCTATTTTGTCGCGCTAGTTCCTCGGAACTGAGTGCTTATTAATTTGCCCAAATGTCTGTAATTTTCGAATTTTTCGATGAAAATGGTCTTAAACGATTTGGTTCGACTCACTGATCAAGAATCCGTGGTTGAAATTCATTCTGTCCGGCCGTCCGGCCAGTCCGGCCGGTCCGTCCGTCCGGCTGGCCGTAGGCACGATAACTCTCGAACGGAATGAGCTAGACAGTTGAAATTTTCAGAGTAGGTTTGGGAGATAAATATCTCGGCTAAGTTCGTTATTGGGCAAAATCAGACAGATGGTTTCGGAGTAACAGAAAAAATTCCAAATTAAATTTTTTTCAATAAGCAGTTTTACCATAAGAATCCAATGATATCATTTTCAACTCTAACAAGCTAACACTTTCGGAGATATGATTTTTCAAAATTTCAATAATAAATCGTATTGGTACGTTTTCACAGAATTATATAATTATTCTATGTATGAATTGTCATAATGTCAACTTATTTTCCTGAGACATGACAGTTTTCTGGCCTGAAAGTTGACGAAAAGCGAATATAAGGGTAAAAAACAGTCAACTAAACCCCCGTGTGGCGATATTATTTCGAAAAGTGAAAATTAAGAATATATATCCCAGGTAAGTACCGACGCTGTATTCCAACACCGGAGATCGATAAGATCGTTCGAGGGGCCCGATAGCCGGTCGGTCTGACCCGTCGGGTTTCGGAACGAGAGAAGGCGGGCTCAAATCCCGGAAAGGGGATTACACTTTTTGGCGCTCTAGTTCCTCGGATCTGAGTGCATATGAATTTTTATTTAAGATGCAGTTTCACCATTAAATTCCATCGATATAATTTTCAACTCCAACAAGCTAATACTTTCGGAGATATGATTTTTCTAAATTTCAATAATGAATCGTACGTACTTCTTAGTTTTCACAAAATGCTATAATTATTCTATCTAAGCATTATTATATGATCTGTGTTCATACTCGTATATTTCATCCTGTTCTATAAGAAAGACTCAACTTCATTTGAGCTATTTTAATTTGATTTCTTCCATGGTGCAGTTCTCATTCTCAGATTGCTCATTTAATCTTGATAAATAAACTATTATTTGAATTCAATTTCCTTTATGATGCAGTTCTTTCATAAGAATACATTGATATAATGCCCAACTCTGAGAAACCAATACTTTCGGAGATATAATTTGTCTGTTTGAACTAGAGCGCCAGAAAGCTTCTGTCCACAGGGCTTGAACCCATTTTTTCTATAACAAATTAATACTTTCGGAAATATGATTCTTCTGAAATTTCAATACGAAATCGTTATTCGATGATTTCACAGAATGCTGTATCGAAAATTAACGTCCGTGTCTATGAATGCCATCTGTGTTCATACATTTCATCATTCTCATCTCATCTACAGATAAGAGCTATTGGTGTTCTGTGGATAACGGACATGTCAAACAAAGTATGCAAAATGACCAACGGGAATAACCTAAGTTATCCTAGATATATCTTGTATAATAATTCATATGATGATGATGGAAATATATACTTTGGTAAGACAAATTGGGTTCAGAATATCTCATGTAAAAACAAAACTAGGATACTGGCTAAGTTTCTATTGATATAATATAATTTTCATAGTAGATTTGAGGAATGAATATCTCGGATAAGTTCGTATTGAGTAGAATTGGTTTGTTGGTATTGGATTAATAATTTTTGGCACTGTTTTTGAATTTAATTATTTGTTTTATGATGTTTGAATCTAATTTCTTTCATGATGCCGATCTATCATAAGAATCGAATGATATCATTCCCAACTCTGAGAACCCAATACTTTCGGAGATATGATTTGTCAAAGTTTGAACAAGAGCGCCAAAGCTCCTGTCCACAGGGCTTTTCCACTTTTTTTAAAACTATCTAGCAATATGATCCCCACGAAATTTTGCACAAGTCTTCGCGTCGGTATGTTTCTACTAAGTATACCCAGTTTTAATTCGATCAGATGAATATGTTTCGAGTTATTGGGAAGTTCACATCTTTGCCCGCATGTTCGGAGGAACATCGCGTTATCATTTTGCCCAAATGCCTATAATTTTCGAAAATGGTCTCAAACGATTGGGTTCTACTGCTTGATGTAGAATTGGAGGTCAAATTTGATTCTGTCCGTCCAGCCGTTGCCACGATAACGTGAGAACGGAAAGAGATAGCGCCTTGAAATTGTAGGGTAGGTTCCGCGTCCCATTACGACGGACAAGTTCGTTAATGGGCATAATCAGCACAATGGTATCCGAGTAATAATTTTGTTTTCAACCAATACAAATCCGCGTGATCGAATTGAAACTTGCTGAGTAGATGTAGAATACAAACATGAAGACGTTTGTGAAATTTCGTTTGAATCGTATCACTAGAAAATTTAAAAAAATTATTAAAAAATATTTTTTCTGTCACGATAATCTGAGAAAGTAAAGAGATAGCGATTTGCAATTTTTAGGGTAGGTTGTGCAATCCGAATGCGACATTCGAGTTTGTTAATAGGCATAATTTGACAAACGGTTTTGTAGTTATACCCATCTGAAATTTGGTTGTTATTTCCTCAATCCAATATCCAATATCAGACTTTCTTAAAAAATCTTGACGTTTTGTTAACCTGTCAACAGCAAAGCATGTTCTAGGGAACATCGCGTTATCATTTTGCCGAAAGGTCTGTAATGTTCGAATTTTTGCCGAAAATGGTTTGATTTTTGACGATTAGGATCGACTCACTGATGAAGAATTCGAGGTCAAATTTGATTCTGTCCGGCCACCTGGCCGTTGCCACGATAACTTGAGAACGGAAAAAGATAGCGTCTTGATATAATCAGGGTAGATGGCGCGTCCAAATACGACGGACAACATTAATGAGCATAATCTGCCCAAAGATTTCCGAGTGATAATTTGGTCATCAACCAATATAGAGCCGATCGAATTGAAACGTGGTGAGTAGTTGTAGAATACAAACCCTAGAAAAAAAAAGATTATTCAAAATATTATTTATGTCAAGATGCGCTGAGAACGGAAAGAGATAGCGACTTGCCATTTTTAGTGTAGGGTGAGCATCTGAATGCGACATTTGAGGCAGCTTATAGGCATAATCGGCCAAACGGCCCATCTGAAATTTGGTTGTTATTTCCTCAATAACTCGAAGAATACGGATCCGATCCGATTAAACATGGTAATTAGTTGTCGAATGCCAGCGCGAAAATAACTGCAAAATTTCGGGAGGACCGTATTAGTAGAAAATTTTAAAAGAATCATTGAACATCGTTGAAAAAATTCTATACCTATATCAGGAAAACTTCGTCTGACATTGCTGAAATCTTGCGAGAGCCTTCATAACCTAAATGTACCTAACAGTTCCAATTTATAAAATAATCGGAGCTATATTGTTGGTGATGCGAGCAGTCTGGATGGGTGACCGTTACCACGTTACAAGTTTCGAATGGAAAGAGATAGCGACTTGTAATTTTCAGAGTAGGTTGCTCATTCGAATAGGACAGTTTGCTCCGAATTTCGTGAATATCGTATCCTGATATTATTCGAGAAGTAAGTTTTTCGTATAGTTATTATTAGATATTTAAAGAATTTACATTAAAATATAATACATACACGTCAGTATTAAAAATTCTGTGATCATAGACTATTTTCCCATTACTCAAGTCTGTAATTAAAAGGTGTATGTATTCATATCCTATAAAATCCTATAAATAAATATCGATGGTAAATTCGAATAAGGGTCGATTTATTCAACCTCTCCGTAAAGTATTCATCAACTACAGGCTCGTGAAATTACTGACCACCTTTAAAGTGATAACAACTGTTCATGTCTTACAGATTTACAGATCCCTTCGTATAAGTGAGAGGTGAATAATCATTTCTCTATTTCAGTATCGTAATCAGTTCATTCCAGCACTGAAAACAGTGCTGTAATGAACTCATTCCCGCATTGTTTCTAGTTATATTTTTCGTTTTATGGTAGTCAGCACTGACATTCGATCCTATCAAATTTCAACACACGTCAATTGACAATACAATATAATCTGGATATAGTGAAATAATTATTGAGGAAAAGCTTTATTTACATTAAAAAATATGGTACTAGAGATTTCCTTCTTGCTAATTTTGAATCATTCATGCTATTCGGAAACTGTTTTAAATCTGATCTCCATGCCCTACGTACGTTTCAAATTCAAATTCCGTAATCTGTCAACTTTCGCAACAGTCACACCAACTACCAAGATACAATACAAAAGTCACTAGGATGTATAATCCGAATTTTCCATTAAATATCAACAGTATTTTACAAAATTTGCCTGAAATAGAGAAAATATCGTCTAATACTCGTTGCAGAAGGCAATTCCAACACTCATGCGTTCGAAAACTCGCTCCTTCGTCGCTCGTTTTCGAATTTCGCATTCGTGTTTTAATAGGAGCCCATTCTGCAACTTGTTTTAGAATATACTATTACAGAATACTTTCCTCTCGGTAAGGCTACTTGACAGTTTACAGATAGGCGAATATATCGGCCCATAAAGTGTCAAATAGTGGTGAATGAAACATTATTAACAGAAAATTTGTCGGCTTAAGTTTAAATTTTCTTGAAAAATTTTATATTCCAGAAACTATGCTCGATCGACTTCGTATGAGGCATGAATAGACAAAGCTCCTGACACGTCAGTGCTTCAACAATTTTTTTCCTATATCCTCAATATCTCCAACAACATAGATCCGATCGAGTTCAACTCTAGAACTGGGCAGTAAAATGAAGGCTTTAAAGGTTCTTGCAGAATTTCAGCGAAATCGGATAGTTTTTGAGAGTTATTTGGTGCTCTTGTTACTCGGAACAGAGTGCTTATCAATTTGCCCAAATGTCTGTCGGCCGGCCGGACAAAATCAATGTCGACCACGGCTTTTTGAACAGTGTGTAGAACCAAATCATTTAAGACCATTTTCATCAAAAAATTCGAAAATTACAGACATTTGGGAAATTGATAAGAACTCTGTTCCGAGTAACAAGAGCATCAAAAATTTGTTTATCTCAAAAACTATCTGATTTCTCTAAAATTCTGCAAGAACTTTTTGGATGATTTTTTAATGCCCATGGTTAATCTATATGGTGATGGGAATGTTAATGGTAAGTTAATAATATTGAGTTCAGAATCTCCAGTAAAAACAAAACTGGAATATTGGCTAAAGTTTCAATTGATATAATATAAATTTCAGAGTGGATTTGGGGAAAGAATATATCGTTCATCATAGATTTGAGGAATAAATATCTCGGATGAGTTCGTTGTTGGGAAGAATTGGTCAATTGGTGTTGGATTAATATTTTTTGGCACTATTGTTGAATTTAAATTATTTTATGATGTTTGAATTTAATTTCTGTTATGATGAAATTCTATCATAATAATCCATTGCTATAATTCCCAACTCTTACCAATATCGGAGATATGATTTGTCAAACTTTGAACAAGAGCGCCAAAGCTCCTGTCCACAAAGCTATCCCACTTTTTTATGAATGGCTACACCACTGATTCGGACTGTCTTGACACTCTCGAGATACATTTTAATCCTTATGGAAATGTTCTATTTGAAAATGTACCTACAGTATAAATCTCTCCAAAATCTCCATTTCCCATCGTCGATATTCCCGAAGTACGACAACAATATTTTTCTTTGTTATCCTCCGAAATTCTCTACAAGATATCCCCGATAAATATCCCCACTTTATCCCGCCGTCCAATGTCCAGTTACCAGATAAATCTCTCTTTCAATTCCCGCGATTCCCGCCATCCATCGGGATCTCCCATCCCGGGGTATATACAGGATCACCGGATTTGGCGACGTGTGACGTCCATCCGTCCGTCCTGAGATTTCGAATGGATTAAACCGGGAACCGGGAGAGTGGCTCGTATCTCATTCACACCCCATTGGATATATTTCGGATTCCATCTGGTCACGGCTAGGATGAATTCTGAGTCTCTGTTGGACGCGGCGAGAAGAAAATCCAACGTGCCGGGGATCGGAATATTATAGCTTCGTCCAAAATATCCCTTTTGTACTCCTATTCACGCATGAATATTGTTATTTATTTCTCATCATTTTCAAACTGGTGTGCCTGTCAACATGTCCCTCTCATTTCAGAGAATGACATGGACTCGAACATAGAACGCTATGAAATATGACATCCGAGAACTCTAAGAATAATATCAAGATAAGATAATAAAATTTCGAATTGGTACTACTTCTTCTGAAATTACATATCACTTAAATGTCAGAATTGTAATAACATCTCGATGGCCGATATGGTAGGGTGCTCGCCTGACTCGCAGGATATTCGGGTTCGAATGCGCGATGAATAAGTTCACTCTTTTATTTATTTTGAAATTTGAATTCAGTTGATGCCCAATATATTTTTTCACGTGCTAACGCTAAAAAGATGGGTGAAAGTTTATGAATTTCGCGAGGACCGCAGCAGTACAACAAAAAAGTTCTTCAAAATTTTATACTTCAGAAACTTCAGATTCCACTGAAATTCCACATAAACCTTCAAGTCACCATTTTACAATCGAGTACCGGATTTCAGCTAGATCAGAATCATATTTTAACAATTAATGTGAAAATATAATTCCGAACTCAAATATTGTTTTCATAATAATTCAAAAGATACAGATCCGATCGAACTGAAACTTGGTAATTAGATGTAGAAGGCCAATGCGCAAATTTTTGAAACTGTCAGATTCCGCTGAAGTTCTGTTCAAAACTTCAATCATCCGTTTTACAATCGAGTACCGCATTTCAGGCGGATCGGCTCTGTGTGAATTATTGTGAAAATAAAATTTCGAAATCTATAACGAAACACCTCGATGGTAGCATGCCGCGCAGGATATTCGGGTTCACTATTTTATTGGCGCTCTTGTTCCTCGGAACAGAGTGTTCGAAAGTTCTATGTATTCACAGAATGTGAACACAGAATATGTCTGTGATCGCTATTCACAAATGTCATCTTTTCTAGCTATTAGAGATTGTCAATTCATAGTTGTTATTTTCTCTGGGAAAGTATTCGATTCTTGAACTTGTGAATATATACAAGACTGAACAAGAAGAACATAATGGAATCATCAAAAGAAATTACTGTTCGTTGACCACTGAGGTAATATTACCTTTTTCTTCCTTAAGTCTTAAGTAGTGAGACATTTTCCTATATAAAGTATTTTCATAATGTTGCTATCAAAAAAATACTGAAATATGGATCTACATTTGTGTATCAATCATTTTTTATTGAGTTAAGGTTCATAATACAGAAAAGAATGTGTAAGTGGTATAAACTATTAAATTTTAAATTATGAAAAGAGAATAGTATTTTATTAATATATTTTGAACTATTAAAATAGTTTGTTCGTAATCCACTACATACTCAAATATCAGGAATACATGGACAATCTGCTATGATTATCTCCAGCCTTGCTCAAAACATTTCGATGATACTTTCCTTTGGTATTTCGAGTTGTGAAAACTATGCACCGAGTCTAAGTTGCAACAACCCATTCCACGAGGTTGAATCATAGCAGATTGCTCATTTAATCTTGATAAATAAATTTAATGACAATTTTTGAAGCATTAAGGCATTGAAGCATTGTAGATTGTTCTTTTTTTATGAGATAATTTTCGAAGCATTTTTTTTAAACGACACTTTTTTCAAATTCGATTTATTTCATGATGCATTTCTATCATAGGAATCCATTGATATAATTCCCAACTCTGAGAAAC
Source organism: Halyzia sedecimguttata (assembly GCA_937662695.2). Taxonomy (NCBI): domain Eukaryota; kingdom Metazoa; phylum Arthropoda; class Insecta; order Coleoptera; family Coccinellidae; genus Halyzia; species Halyzia sedecimguttata. Next base: position 49,209,776 of record OW569415.2, read on the forward strand.
CAATACTTTCGGAGATATAATTTGGCTGTTTGAACAAGAGCGCCAAAAAGCTCTTGTCCACAGAGCTTGAACCAATTTTTTTTATTTTACAATGTGAATTCAGGTGATGCCCACTTCTTCACGTGTTCGGTGTTAACGCTAAAAAGACGGCTTGATGGTGTGAATAGACAATAGAATATGCGCGCAATTTGTATGTAAGAATATATGTATTGTATATATATAATTAAAATTAAAATTATATGTAAGAATATATATATCCCATATTATTTTTCTCGGCTGTTCACCAAGAACATAAGATGAAGAAATCCTCAAAAAAATATTAATGAAACTTCTCGAATATGAACAGTTAAAACAGACATTTTCAAAGGCGTATTTTTATTTTCTTGATTCCACTGTTATTATTATATGATTAGTGATAAAACTTTCCACCTTACTCTTATGTATTTGATCACAAATATATATTTTGAAAATAAATCAATATTTTTTATCATTTTTCGTAAAGTAAGTTTACCAAATAAGTTGCTGTTGTGTTGCAATTTTTTATCGCACAACAAACGAACGATGTTTGATTAGGTAAAAACCATGAGTAAACTCTGAGCTGTTTGCCATCGAGAAGGGTGGCGACATCTGTGAACTCATTAGAAATTCATCCGGGAATAGGACAACAGGAGGTTGAAGAGTCTGCTCTTCTAGATCTCAGCATCTCGGCAAGTCGTTCAATATTTCTCTCAAAATTAACATTTCAACTTGTCTCAAACTACAGTGAATATATGGTATTGTTAGATCCACATAGCAAGGGCGTAGCCAGGAATTAATTTCGGGGGGGGTTTTGAAATAGGAATTAATTTCGGGGGGGGTTTTGAAATAGGAATTAATTTCGGGGGGGGGGGGGGGGGTTTGTGGGGTAAGGGTCACTTTCTGCAGCAAAAAAATATTTTTTTTAAGGGAAAAATAACATTTCGGGGGGGGTTTGAACCCCCAAAACCCCCCCCCTGGCTACGCCCTTGCCACATAGATACATATAAATCGTTCGAATAATGATTGTTTTAATTATTCATCTTTAAAGGATACTTTGGGAAGTGAATTAATCACAAAATGGTTCTTTCCTGGGTGTTCAAAAGCCAGTTCAAAATAATTAAAAATTTTCGCTTGGCGTCTGATGAAGGAGTCTGTTTTAGTCTCCGAAACTTTACAGAATAGTTGTTTTATCATTGATGTTGTTTCGTTGCTGATTATTAGGCAACATTGTTCTATGTATATATTGCTTCTGACCATTATCTAGTTTCTAAGGCAATTTCGAAAAAATAACATTTTTTATTTCATAGATATTTTTCAGAGTTTGGGACTTGGGAGAGATAACCCGGAAAAGAACCATTTGGTGATAATTATTTTATTTTTAAACATAAAATGTATATATTTTTACATATGTTCGTGTCAATGACCAGGAAAGTCGAGATACACAGACTTAAATAAAAATTGGTTCCCAGGAAAAAAGGGGAACCCTAGATGGGTGATTCCAGGTCTCAATGTGATGAAGTATCGACCACTTCCAAAGCTTCACGCTTGGTGATATTATGTTCAGTCATGGGTCCATGTTTGTCTTTTTCCTCCTTGTCTTCAGCACCGCTATCGATTAGCACATTGCTGACGATATAATCTTCGGATAGCTCAACCACCCTGTGACTATCACCTCGTCACCCACGGCAACATAACTGAGGAAAGTAGGAGTTTTTACTACCAACGATCTTTTCCCAGCTAGAAGATTCAGCCACCGCTTCCCGCGTTCCTGCATATATTGTTCCTGTTCTGCAGCATTGAAGGTGAAGCCATACTATACGAATACAGCTCGCGATATAGGGAAAATCAAGAGGACTATAAACCTGATTCCTAGGGCTTCACGCGACAGCGAGATTTTTCTCGTCTCGTCTCGTTCTCTTCTCGTGAAAGCGAGACGAGACCACATACAGCGCAACACGAGAGTCTCGTTTTTGGTCTCGTTCAATTTTTTGTATGAAGTTTTATATACGACTCGACTTTTTTCAACACCCACAGAAAACAATTGAATATGAAGAGTTTCCACTATAATTACCAATATATTTTGTATATATTATGCATCGATCGTTCTAGAAATACACGATTTTTTAGAAGATTATTAATTCGTTATGACCTTGCGATAATTGAGATTATTTTTCAAGAAAAAATAGAATTCACAACCATAAAAACGGATGCCATTATGAATTCAATACTAACGGACAACTTTTATTGCCCCTAAATCCCAATGCTTTGAAAATTTCGTCTCTATCTGAACATCTGGAGAAATGTATTCTCTTGTGCTTCTCGTAGTGAAGATGTGAACAATTATTGTATATACAACATCTGTGGAACTACGTATAATAAAACTGGTAGATGAGAGATATGAAGCTATTCAATGTTTCGAAAAGTGTTATTATATGAGGAGTACGCCAAGAACCCCCTCAATGATCTACCCACTGGGAAGGTTTTCTTTGAAAACTATACCAAATTGTTCAATTCTATTTGAAAATATATCGACATCAATAGCCTCTTTAAAGCATCAACAAAACCTTCGAAATATTGGAAAGCTGAGTTTGAAGAATATTTGCTGTTAGAAAGAGCAAATAGGAATCAAAATATTTTACAGTGGTGGAGAGTGATGAAAAAGTTCTTCTTACACTTTCCAAGATTGCCGATGATTTATTAATAGCTACATCCGTACCTGCTGAAAGATTATTTTCCACAGCAGGTATGATCATGGCAAAAACATGTACATCATTGAAAAATGATATGATGCAAGCGTGATTATGTTTGAATTCTTGGTCATCGAGTAATTTAAAAATTGAAATTATAGGTGTTTAAAATTCAAAATGTACATGTACAAATATTTTTGTATAAGAGCGTAATAAATATAGCTTTACAAAATTATTCATTATTGTATACCATTTCGTTTGTACATTATAATATTTATTATCGTTATTCAGAATTAAACGAGACGAGACGAGACAACTGCTAACGAGACGAGAACGAGACTTAATTTTTTGGGAATTGGCGAGAGCGAGACGAGATTTTTTATACTCTCGTCTCTTGTGAAGCCCTACTGATTCCATGTAAATAATAATGTAAATTTGCATTCTGGTCATATACTCTCTCTCTCCAGCCGCGCCAATAGATCAGATCAGTAAGGTTAGAATTATCCTGGCTGGAGATTCATATTCAAATTTTTTGTATGATGAAGGTTCAATTTTTAAATGAAAACACGCTATTTAAGAGTGAATGTTAGTATGGGGACATCAAAATCTTCTTCTATTTATCCTTAAATTGAAATTAAAACCAGTTTTGTTCGGAAGATTTCCGTATGTCCTAAATTATTTCTGTTGTGCGTCGTTACATGTTCAATATAAGGTACTGTTATTATAGGTGCCTCTTTTGGAGATAAACATCCATCAAATTTGCTCACTAAATTTATTTTGATCAATTGTTTTGAAAATATACAATATTATTATAATATTTTTATTCTAGCTTGTTGGGAAAGGTTCACTGAATCTGTTTCAACTGGAAGAAATCTTAAGAAATTTTCTGAAGCATATAAAATTCGCGTAATTATTAGGCCCATAAGAAATGCATGGGTAATTCAGTGGTCATATCCACTCATGGATCGTAATTAAAAATTCCAGTCAAATCTAGCTAATGTTGTCTATTACAGAATTGGAGGAAGCAGTACCCCACAATGTCCAATTCCAAGAAAAGAAGGTTATTAGAATACAGTAAAGAGGTTTTGGTGCCTCAAGAGGGTGAGACTATAACTTCTGTGCCAATCATAGAGTTTTTCCAATTTAACCAGGTTCCAATTATCCAGATTCTACTGTATTTTTGAAACGGACGTTCAGGAAATTCGATTGCAATATGCGGACCACTTGCACAAAACCCAAAAATCACATTTTTCCTAATTACCCCAAACATCCCTTTGACCATCCAGCATCCCTTCTTTGAACCAAAACTGGCGCGAAAGGCAGTCCCGAAGGCGGTTTGTTAGTTACGCTTCGTTGCACATTGGTCGACAGAGGGACGTGGGGGCGGAGCGCACCCTGCCGAGCGCACGCGGACACCCAGGGGGTGGCTTGGGTACAACAGGACAAGGGGATGCAACCGACGTCAGATGGGAGTATTTGATATAATATAATATAGGTACATCTCATTCAACATGTAAATCAGGGTAGATATATGAGTTTCCAGAGGATCAAATTATTTTTTTGTGGTTTGGGTCTATTGATGAAAGTTATTCTTACTCGTTTGTCCTCTAATGCGTTTCATCAAGAAACATTTCGAAGATTGGGTGGTCTTAATTTCACATTGATATTTTGGATGCAAGATAGGAGAATGGCAAATAGAGAGACGGAAGATGAAAAATAAATGGGAGAGCCCCGTGGACAGGGGATTTGACGCTCTTTTGACGCTCTTGTTCACACATGTCTCCGAAAGTATTGGTTTCTCGGAGTTGGGAATGATATCAATGGATTCTTATGATACTTATGAACTGCATCATAAAAGAAAATAAATTCATAAAATTGGTTCAAGCACTGACGTGATGTGAGGAGCCTTTGCGAGTATGTTATATTATCCATTCACCTCTTGATCGCATTTACCATGGTAAATTGCGATTAAGAGTGTCCAATACAGGAGAATGGACAATAGAACATACTCGCGAAAGCGGATATCGACATAAAGACGTGTTTGAAATTATGTAAGAATAGTACCCCTAGAAAATTTTAAAGAAATTATGAAAAAAAAAATTGGTTCAAGCACTGACGTGAAGTCAGGAGCTTTTGCGCGTATGTTCTATTGTCCATTCACCTCCAATTTTACAACTAGTTACCAAGCTTCAATTCGATCGAGTCTATATTTTTTGATTTATCGAGGAAATAATATTCCCTTCGACAAACATAACTTTCTCATTCGGATACGCAACAAACCCGGAAAATTGCATGGCCCTATGTCCATTCGTTCGAAAGTAATCGAGGCAACGGTCACCCATCCATCTATACTGAACTCACACAAGGCTGCTCGAAACTGCAACAATATATATCCGATCGTCTTCGAACTTGGATGTCGATGTCGGACGAATAGTTACTGATATATATAGACTTTTTTTGAATAATATTCAATGATTTTTTGAAAATTTTCATGTGAAACGATCCTCACGAAATTCCGCAACAATTTAAGAGTTGGCATTCTACAACTAATAACCATGTTTGAAATTAATCGGTTTTGTTATTGAGGAAATAACAACCAAATTCTTCAAAACCATTTGGACCATTATGCCTATAAACTGGGTTCGTTGATCGCATTCAGATACACAATCTAACCTGAAAATTTCAAGTCAATATCTGTTTTAGTTCTCAGGTTATCGTGACATAATTTTTTTTTAATTTTGTTTAAAATTTTCTACAATACGATTCTCACAAAATTCCACAAACGTGGTCAAGTTTATATTCTACAACTTTTTACCAATTTTCAATCTCATCGGAATTATATCCGAGATATTGATTCCTCAAATCTATACTCTGAAAATTATATTAAATCAATTGAAACTTAGCCAATATTCCAGTTTTGTTTTTACTGGAGATATTCTGAACCCAATTTGATAAACCAAAGTATGTATATATTTCCATCATCATATGGATTATCCAAAAATTATAATATCCTATAAACCTCATAATTCTAAGATAGCTGAGTTTATTTTATTGGTTATTTTGCATTCATAGATACTTTATTTTCTAGAACAACAAGAAATAAATATGACATGCCTCCTCAAGATGACACATGAAATTTAATATTGAATGTTATTTAATATTGAAATTTTGAAAAATCATATCTTTTAGGTTGTTAGAGTTCAAAATGATATCAATAGATTCTCATGATGAAACTGCATCTTAAAAGAAATCGAATTTGAAATTTTGATTGTAAAAAAAAAAAAATTTTGTTATGCCGAAACCATTTTGCCCAGAAACAAACTTATCCGAGATATTTATCTCCCAATCCTACTTTGAAAATTTCAACTGTCTAGCTCAGGGCCGTTTTCTCAATTGCGAGTTAATCGAGGTTGCGAGTTGCACATGTATTTAGCGATATTCATGAACGCGTAACACTCGGGTTACCCGCAACCTCGAGTTAACTCGCAATTGAGAAACCGGCCCTCATCCTGTTCGAGAATTATCATGTTAACGGACGGCCGGACGGACGGGCAGAATCGATTTTGACCACGGATTCTTGATCAATGAGTCGAACGAAAACGTTTGAGACCATTTTCAGACAAAAATTCGAAAATTACAGACATTTGGACAACATCATTAGCACTCTGTTAAGAGGAACCAGAGCGCCAAAAATGATGTATATTGTATATTGTATTGTATATTATCATACTGATCCTCGTAGGTCATCCCCAAGGAGAACCCTCATAAGCTCTCGAAGAGCTTGTGGTCATAGATTCTCTCGTTACTGAAGTATGTCATTAAAATTGTACTAAATGTATTCATATATTATAAAAGCTGAGAAAACGATATGTGTATATCGATAGTATATTCGACAAAGAGTGTCCAATAGAGGTGAGTAGACAATAGAACATGGGTGTAAAAGCTCCTAACTTCACGTCAGTGCTTGAACCAATTTTTTAGATGAATTTTATTTAATATGAGTGCACTTCATTGTTGGCGCTTTTGTTCCTCGGAACAGAGTGATTATAAATTTGCCCAAATGTTCTTTTTTGGCGCTCTAGTTCCTCGGAACTGAGTGCTTATCAATTTGCCCAAATGTCTGTAATTTTCGAATTTTTCGATGAAAATGGTCTTAAACGATTTGGTTCGGCTCACTGATCAAGAATCCGTGGTCGAAATTCATTCTGTCCGGCCTGCAGGCCGTAGGCACGATAACTCTCGAACGGAATGAGCTAGAGAGTTGAAATTTTCAGAATAGGTTTGGCAGATAAATATCTCGGCTAAGTTCGTTATTGGGCAAAATCGGACAGATGGTTTCGGAGTAACAAAAAAAAAAATTTTTTTTTTACAAAACAAATTCCAAATTAAGTTTTTTTCAATAAGCAGTTTTATCATAAAAATCTAATTATATCATTTTTAACTCTAACAAGCTAATACTTTCGGATATATGATTTTTCAAAATTTCAATAAAAAATCGTATTTTTACGTTTTCACAGAATTATATAATTATTCTATGTATGAATTGACATAATGTCAACTTATTTTCCTGAGATATGACATTGTCTCTTGCTAATAGTTGGTTCGAGAAACGTCATAATCGACTTAGAGAGACAAGGGTAAAAAACCGTTAAATAAACCCCCATGTGGCGATTTTATGTCGAAAGGTGAAAATTAAGAATATATATCCCAGGTAAGTACCGACGTTTTATTCTAATACCGGAGATCGACAAGATCGTACGAGGAGCCCGATAGCCGGTGTGTCTACGCTGTCGGGTTTTCGGTTTCGGAACGAGAGAAGGCGGGACTTTTTGGCGCTATAGTTCCTCGGAACTGAGTGCTTATCAATTTGCCCAAATGTCTCTAATTTTTATTTAAGATGCAGTTTCATCATTAAAATCCATCGATATCATTTTCAACTCCAACAAGCTAATACTTTCGGAAATATGATTTTTCTAAATTTCAATAATGAATCGTACGTACTTCTATGTTTTCACAGAATGATATAATTATTCCATCTAAGCTTTATTATATGATCTGTGTTCATACTCTTACATTTCATCCTGTTCTATAAGAAGGAGTCAAAACATTTCAGCTATTTCAATTTGATTTCTTCCATGGTGCAGTTCTCATTCTCAGATTGCTCATTTAATCTTGATAAATATACTATTATTTGAATTTAATTTCCTTTATGATACAGTTCCATCATAAGAATACATTGATATAATTCCCAACTCTGAGAAACCAATACTTTCGGAGATATAATTTGTCTGTTTGAACTAGAGCGCCAGAATGCTCCTGTCCACAGGGCTTGAACCCATTTTTTTACAGTACAAATTTCAAATTCAATTTCACCATACGAATCTACTGATATCATTTTTAACTCTAACAAGCTTATACTTTCGGGGATATGATTTTTCTAAATTTCAATAATAAATCGTACTTCTACGTTTTCACAGATTGCTACAATTATTCTATCTATGAATTATTATATGATCTGTGTTCATATATGTCAACCTATTTTCTCATAAGAGACATGACATGTCAAATTAATTTCAGCTGCCGTAGAATTATGACGATTATAATATGATATCATACTTTTTGGGTGATATTTTATATTATATATTATAGAAATATGGATCATGCGGAGTAATATCAATAAGTGCCAACTAGCAGAAACACGTGTCGGCAGGTACCAGCAGAATTATTTTTAATCTGCTTCTTTTGCGGAATTACCCGTTATACTTTTCCACTTATTATATATTATATTATTTATATATATATATATTTATCTTTTAAGTTGTGAAGTTTTATATATTAAATGTTTCCCCGTCGATTGCTCTGCCCAAATTTGGAACTTTGACAAGACTACTGCATTTTGTCTTGTTACTCTTGAGAATGGCGAGTTTGTACCGCCGAAACTAGTCAAGCAGACAAATTTTTGTAGTCATCAATAAATAGTTCCGCCAGAAATAAGGCCTTATGGTATATCATTCCCTGATATTTTATTGCCCATGGTAAGTTGATATTATTGAGTTCAGAATATCTCCAGTAAAAACAAAACTGGAATATTGGCTAGGTTTCAATTGATAGATATAATATAATTTTCAGAGTGGATTTGAGGAATAAATCTCTCGTTCATCATAGATTTGAGGAACGAATGTCTCGGGTAAGTTCGTTGTTGGGTAGAATTGGTGTATTGTGTTGGATTAATAATTTTTGGCAGTGTTGTTGAATTTAAATTCTGTTATAATGTTTGAATTTAATATCTGTTATGATGAAGTTCGTTCATAAGAATCCATTGATAAAATTTCCAACGTTCACCATTACTTTCCGAGATATGATTTGTCAAAGTTTGAACAAGAGCGCCAAAGCTCCTGTTCACAGGGCTTTCCCACTTTTTCATATACATTTTATTCTTAAATTTTATTTATTTTTCATGTATTTGCTTCCATGCTGATTTGATCTTTAACTTGGATACCATTTTTGGCGCTCTAGTTCCTCGGAACTGAGTGCTTATCAATTTGCCCAAATGTCTGTAATTTTCGAATATTTCGATGAAAATGGTCTTAAACGATTTGGTTCGACTCACTGATCAAGAATCCGTGGTCGAAATTCATTCTGTCCGGCCGGTCCGGCCGGCCGGCCGGCCGGCCGTAGGCACGATAACTCTCGAACGGAATGAGCTAGAGAGTTGAAATTTTCAGAGTAGGTTTGGGGGATGAATATCTCGGCTAAGTTCGTTATTGGGCAAAATCGGACAAATGGTTTCGGAGTAACAAAAAAAAAATTTTTTTTTTACGAAACAAATTCCAAATTAAATTTTTTTTAATAAAAAGTTTTTTCATGAGAATCCAATCATATCATTTTTAACTCTAACAAGCTAATACTTTCGGAGATATGATTTTTCAAAATTTCAATAATAAATCGTATTTCAACGTTGTCACAGAATAATATTATTCTATGTATGAATATGAATTGTCATAATGTCAAATGATGTTCCTGAGACTAATAAATCATAGTATATCTTGTCTATGCTAATCAATCGAAGAATTGTGAGCGAAGTGAGAAAAATCTCAGATATGATTTTTCAAAATTTCAATAATAAATCGTATTTCAACGTTGTCACAGAATGATATTATTCTATGTATGAATATGAATTGTCATAATGTCAAATGATGTTCCATGTTCCTGAGACTAATCAATCGAAGAATTGTGAGCGAAGTGAGTTAAATCTCAGTTGTTTGCTCCGATATTAGTTTTTCTCAGAAAATTCTTACATTTCGGAACTGAACATGAAGTAAGAGATCTGAGAGTAGTGAGACTGCTTTTCATCCATAGACATAGATATAACTCTCGAACGGATAATGAGGTAGGTAGTTGAAATTTTCAGAGTAGTTTAGGGAGATGAATATCTCGGTTAAGTTCGTTATTGGGCAAAATTGGCCAGATTTAATTTGATTTCTTCCATGGTGCTTTTCTCATTCTCATGATTGCTCATTTAATCTTGATAAATAAACTATTATTTGAATTGAATTTCCTTTAGGATGCAGTTCTATTATATGAATACATTGATATAATTCCCAACTCTGAGAAACCAATACTTTCGGAGATATAATTTGTCTGTTTGAACTAGAGCGCCAGAAAGCTCCTGTCCACAGGGCTTGAACCCATTTTTTGTGTTTTAATCTTGGACATAAAATGTTGCAGAATATAATTTTCCGAGAGAGAAATATTTCTATCATTTAGCTATACAACTTGAACCTTGCTTTTAAACCGGAGTTTTTCTTTCGAATACTATTTTCGTTAATGTGAAATGAAATCCCAAAATTTGTGTAAGTATATCAGTGAAATCTGACATGCAGCATATTCTTTAAGACTTACTGATGTGAGATTTAATTGCTATATAAAATGAATTAACGCATTATGCAGAGATTAACAAGTTTTTACAATGATTTGAAGTATACTCGATATGTGATGATACATAATGTGCGTTGATACGAAGTGCGGACGTATTGCTGATAGGCTTTATATATAGATTCATCAATGTAGTTCATAAGCGTATTTTTTGGCGCTCTTGTTCCTCGGAACTGAGTGCTTATCAATTTGCCCAAATGTCTGTAATTTTCGAATTTTTCGATGAAAATGGTCTTAAACGATTTGGTTCGACTCACTTATCAATAATCCGTGCTCGAAATTCATTCTGTCCGGCCGGCCGTAGGCACGATAACTCTCGAACGGAATGAGCTAGACAGTTGAAATTTTCAGAGTAGGTTTGGGAGATAAATATCTCGGCTAAGTTCGTTACTGGGCGAAATCGGACAGATGGTTTCGGAGTAACAAAAAAAAAAGTTTTTTTTACAGAACTAATTCCAAATTAAATTTTTCAATAAGCAGTTTTACCATAAGAATCCAATGATATCATTTTTAATTCTAACAAGCTAATACTTTCGGAGATATGATTTTTCAAAATTTCAATAATAAATCGTATTTCACAGAATGATATAATTATTCTATGTATGAATTGTCATAATGTCAACTTATTTTCCTGAGACATGACATTATCTAATCAATCGAAGAATTATGAGAATAAAGTGTATTCCGAAATGTGACCGAAGTGAGAAAAATATCAGTTGTTTGCTACGAAATTAGTTTTTCTCAGAAAAGTCTTACATTTCGGAACGGAATATGAAGTAAGAGATCTGAGAGTAGTGAGACTGCTTTTCATCCATAGACATAGAATGCAAATAGAATGTAAATATTGAAAGCATAATTCTGTAGTTCGAGAGAGGAGAAAATTTGGTGAACGTAGATCAGGAAATTTTTGATCGATTACAAGGTAATTTTTCATTATTACTCTTCTTTCATACATGTTTTATGAAATATCTACTATTTGTAGGTACTTTAAACCTGTTTTGGGCAATTGTCATACGAAACTTGTTGGCGCTCTAGTTCCTTGGAACTGAGTGCTTATCAATTTGCCCAAATGTCTGTAATTTTAGAATTTTTCGATGAAAATGGTCTTAAACGATTTGCTTCGACTTACTGATCAAGAATCCGAGGTCGAAATCGATTCTGCCGGCCGGCCGGCCGTTGGCACGATAACTCTCGAATGATAGGAGTTAGCGGATTGAAATTTGCAAGGTGGGTTTGCAGCGTAAATATCTCAGACGAGCTCGTTAATGGGCGAAATCCATCAAGCGGTTTCGGAGTTATGGCCGATTTTAGTAAAAATATTTTAATGAATATTTCCGAAACCGATCACTCGATCTATCTAAAATTTAGCATCAAATTATAGAATTTTGACCTTTATACGCATGTGAAGTTTTGTATTGACCAGATTACCCCAAAGTGTCAAAAAAAAATTTTGAAAGTTTAAAAAAAGTTTTTCTACAATAACTCTCGAACGGAATGAGCTAGGTAGTTGAAATTTTCAGAGTAGGTAAGGGAGTTGAATATCTCGGTTAAGTTCGTTATCGGGCAAAATTGGCCAGATTTAATTCGATTTCTTCCATGGACAGTTCTCATTCTCAGATTGCTCATTTAATCTTGATAAATAAACTATTATTTGAATTTAATTTGCTTTATGATGCAGTTGTTTCATAAGAATAGATTTATTTAATTCCCAACTCTGAGAAACCAATACTTTCGGAGATCTAATTGGTCTGTTTGAACTAGAGCGCCAGAAAGCTCCTGTCCACAGGGCTTGAACCCATTTTTATATCAACATAAAATTTTCTCGGTCTGGGCCTGCGCTATTGATTATTAAGTGGAACAGAATATTAGTCCCTGTCCTATTTTATTAGATACATATTTAACGTATTTCAATTCTGATTCTCTCATTACTAAAGTCTATCATTAAAATGGTTTGAAATGTATTCGTATCTTATGAAAGCTGAGAAAACGATCTATATCGATGATAAATTCGATTAAGAGTGTGCAATAGGAATAAAACGTTATTAACAGTAATTTTGTTGGTTTAAAGTTAAATTTAAATTTTTTTCATCTTGAAAAATTTTATATTTCCGAAACTATGCGTCAGAATCAGCTGAAATTCCGCTCATAACTTGGAATACCGAATTTCAACTCTATCGACTTCGTATGAGGGGTGAATAGACAATGGAACCTGCGCGCTAAAGCTCCTGACTTCACGTCAGTGCTTTTCTCACTTTTTTTATTGCATATTCGAACTCGAGTACTTAACAAAACAATAATTGTTAAAATGTTAGGAGGGACTCCGAAATTTTTTTCGGTGCACGAAATGAGTAGCGATTTATCCGCGAAATATGAAGCCGACCATTTCAGAGTGAATCATATTGTGCAATGACTGCGCCATTCAGGACCTCCAAATTGTATGACTAAATTGTTGCTACTACACTGGCTCCGGCATCGTCAACCTTATCTTAATCGAAAGGGGCTTTATCGCTAAATTCAATTTAAAAATTAGCGTTGATCCCTCGCTTATTTCAGTTTTAATTCGGAATCTGCAACCCCCGCATATTTGAAGACCATATTTATCAGTCGAACGATCATTCTGAATGACTCGAATTAAAATCTGTATTAACGCACTGAGCATTAAGCTCCGACTGTATACTGCCTATGTGTACACGTACGCATACCCTGGTTATATACATTCACCCAGTTTATGAGTAATCCTTCAGTAATTGTCTCCTTAATATTCGAAGGCTCTGATATAAGCACACTTCACAATTTTTAATGAACCTTGGAAATGGTAGAGACCACCAGAAAAATTTTACTTTCATTTCTGGACATCCTGAATTTTGCTTGATGATTGTGCGCTCGCAGTTGAGTACATTTTTTACAAATACGAACGAGTAATTAAAGCTGCCTAAACACATACATTATTTTTCCTATAGGTACGCGAGTAAAAATGTTTGGGTTGTATCGGCGGTAAGAATACAAGTGTAAGTGCAAAGAGGTATCCTGCCAGTAGCGTAACTTCGAAATCATTTGAGAAATGATTTAAGGAAAAATAGTTATCCGTCTGCTTAATTATGAAAATATTAAATTCTTATACTCCTGACCCTTTGAGAGAGAGTGTACCATAAGCAAAATATGGTCAATTCCAATTGAGAAATATTGTTTTCTCTGTTCAACAAAATACAAGTGAACATTTTCATGTCATTAGAATTTTTAATTTACTCCAATATATCATCAGAAATACCTTGTGTTTTTAACGCAGAAGCAAATTCAAAACCATTAATTCTTTTTATTTTATAGACATCTTTGTGGAGGGAAAACCCAGAAAAATACCATTGAATGATGAATGCATCCTTCAATGATTACTTAAAACAGGATACATCCAAAAAATTGTTTTTTATGTATCAAGGACGAAAAAATGTCGAGTCTGCAAATTGCTATCCGAGGCGGCGACAATAGACAGTTTTCAGCCAAGGTGCATATTACATTTTTTCGTCGACCTCCGCATATTTTAATGAATTTCTGACCTCTTGAATAATTTCACAATAGCAAATGACGCATACACTTATGTTTGATGTCACTTTTCATAGAGGCCGTCGAAAAAATATATAATTGAAGATTTGATCATCCAAATAAGAAGCGGAGGTGAGAAACAATAGCTACAGTAAGATAATTATTCTAAATCTGTAAAGAGGGTATAACAGTATTATAAAACAGACTTGATTTGAATCTTCTATGGTCGTAGTGTACAGTTAAATCTCCAGCAATGTATCAAAGAATTTATTATTATAAATCATATTTTCCTGAACAATGGGATATAAAATTTGTCTATACTTGTTTGGACTCTCTAAGAAATATAATTTAGTAGAATTGCTACTTAATGGTAATAATATACCTCTATACTGATTCAAAATAGGCCATGAAACGTTCTGTTGACGTTTCGTTTTGGAGATACAGGGTGTCTTCCGAAAAATGCGAACATTTTTAAGCGCCTTAACTTTGGAACCGCTGTAGGTTTTGAGTTTTTGGGTTCAGAATCAACTATGTCAACCTTTATACGAATTGGAGAAGTCGGAAGAAAAATTGGTTCAAGCATTGACGTGAAGTCAGAAGCTTTTGCGCGTATGTTCTATTGTCCATTCTTCTGTATTGGACACCCTTAATCGAATTTACCATGGTAAATTATGTTGTCCATTCTCCTGTATTGGACACTCTTACTTCGAATTTACCACGGTAAATTCGAATTAAGTGTCCAATACAGGAGCATGGACGACATAATTAACCATGGTAAATTCGATTAAGGGTGTCCAATACAGAAGAATGGACAATAGAACATACGCGCAAAAGCTTCTGACTTCACGTCAATGCTTGAACCAATTTTTTTTTTCGTGATTTTTTTTAAATTTTCTGGAGGCGCGGTTCCTAAAATTTTTTTTTCGTAATTTTTTTCAAATTTTCTAGGAGTACGGTTCTTACAGAATTTTAAACACGTCTTTGTGTTGATTTTCTACTACTAGTTACCAAGCTTCAATTCAATCGAATATTTATTTTTTGAGTTATCAAGGAAACAATATTCCAGGTGAATATAACTCGGAAACCGTTAAACCGATTATGCCCAAAAACGAACTCAACTCTCCCTTTCGGATACGCAACCTACCCTGAAAATTGCAAGTCCCTATCTCCTTTGGTTCGAAAGTTATCGAGGCAACGGTCACCCATCTACTGAACTCACACAAGAATGCTCGAATCTCCAACAATATTCAACCGATCGTATTAAAACTTGAAACTTGGCAGTAGAGTTAGGTAATGAACGCTCTTGCAAAATTTCAGCAATTTCAAACGTATAGTTACTGATTAATAGAATTTTTTTTTTTTATTTTCAATGATTTATTAAAAATTTTCTACAGATGCTATCCTCACCAAATTTCGCAAACATTTTCGCGTTGGCATTCTACATCTAATAACCATGTTTGAATTCAATCGGTTCAGTATTTTTCGAGTAAATGAGGAACAAAAAACCACCAAATTTCAGAAAATTTCAGATGGCTATAACTCTGAAACCGTTTGGTCGATTATGCTCATAAACAAACTCAAATGTGGCATTCATATGCACAACATAACCTGAAATTTTCAAGCCGCTATCTCTTTCCGTTCTCAGGTTATCGTGACAAAAAAAATATTTTTTAATAATTTTTTTAAAATTTTCTAGCTATACGATTCGCCCAAAATTTCACAAACGTGCTTAGGTTCATATTCTACAACTACTCACCAAGTTTCAATTCGATCGGATTTATATTGGTTGAAAACAAAATTATTACTCGGAAACCACTGAGCCGATTATGCCCATTAACGAACTTGTCCGTCGTATTGCGATGCGCCACCCACCCTGAAAATTTCAAGTCTTTAGCTCTTTTCGTTCTCAAATTATCGTGGCAACGGACGGCCGGACGGCCGGCCGGACGGCCGGACGGACAGAATCAAATTTGACCTCGGATTCTTCATCGGGGAGTCAAACTTGATCGTTTGAGACCAATTTCGTCAAAAAATTCGAAAGTTACAGACATTTGGGCAAAACTATAACGCGATGTTCCCCAGAACATACGCGCAAAAATAGTCCTCTATGCCTCTATGGTTTGTATGAAAATAACACATTGTATGTGGAGAAAACATTTTTTGGTGCTCTTATTCCTCGGAATAGAGTGCTTATCAATTTGCCCAAATGTCTGTTATTTTCGAATTTCTGGCTGAAAATGGTCTCAAACGATTTGGTTGGACTCACTGATCAAGAATCCGTGGTCGAAATCGATTCTGTCCGGCCTTCTGGGCGGCCGTCTGTTCACACGATAACTCTTGAACGGAATGACCTAGACACTTGAAATTTTCAGAGTAGGTTTGGGAACTAAATATCTCAGTTAAGTTCATTATTGGGCAAAATCATAATCTTTTTTACATTACAAATTTTGAAATCAATTTTTTTAACATGCAGTTTAATCATAAGAATCCATTGATGTTATTCTCAACTTAAATAAGCTAATATTTTCAGAGATATGATTTTTCAAAATTTCCATAATACCTCGTACTTCTACGTTTCCACAGAATGCGAATTCAATCTGTAGGTATGTGTTCTATCTGTTTGTGGTAAGTCCAGTGAGAAAGATGAACGTCATTAATGTCAAACGAAACTGACAGTGTATTGCTGGAGAGTTTGGTTGATGTGATCATGTACACAATTTGAAATTTGGATACGGTACGTTCATAGGCAGAGGTTTTTGGTTAGTGAGTCGAAAATGAATGATGCAAAGAAGTCGAGCATAATTTACGAGTCATTCTCTAATTATTGAAGGTTTAAAACGGGATTTCAAACTAATGTACAGGTAGTTATTCCTTAGTAATACTGTTTAAGATTTCCAACATAAGTATTTTGGATTGAGTTCTCTCTGAAGTGATTACATTAGATTTGTGTCATAAATAAAACTGGCTATTTCATTTACTCAATTTTTCAGAATGACTCCTGATAGTTCTGGAACACTTAGAGCCAAAATTGGACCGCCTTCTAAAGATACGATGAAAAAGGACTTTAATTTCTTCCATGATGTAGTTCTATAATAATCATCCATTGATATAATTCCCAACTCTGAGAAACCAATACTTTCGGAGATATGTTTTGTCAAAGATTGGACAAGAGCGCCAAAGCTCCTGCCACGGGGCTTTCCCCCTTTTAATATTTATTCCTGAAGGGTACGGTAAATTGTGAGTAGGTTTGGAATTCAAATGGGCCGGCTTAGTTCGTTAATGGGCAAAATCCACCGAGTGGTTTCAGAGTTATAGCCATCTGAAAATTTGTTTCCCAATTACTCGATAAATACTGATCTGATCGAATTGAAGCATGGTAGTTAGTTGAAACACTAAATTTCTAGATTTGAACTCCATCGGATTTATATTGGTGAAGATATTGCCGAAATATCAAAATATTCCAACGATCGAGATGTACTGGTGTACTGGTTTTATGCTCGACCAACGAAGTTGTCAATAGTTTTTTATTTTTGATGTGATGGAGAGATTGTCAGATTTGACACGTCGATACGTCCGTAATAAGATTCGTGATAATTGGTATATCTTATCTATGATATGTAACATATTTTTTAGCAAAGTTCTCGATTTAAACTTGATCGAATAATATGAAACATGATGCTATTTTTCTGAAATCAGAAATCTCAGTCAGTCAGTAATAACATAAGTTCAAGTTACGGAATTCACGTTAATTGTTTAGTGTTTCTATGGCCCAGTGGTAGTGATTCGTTTTCTTGGCAAGTAGCTACCGGGATCGATTCCCGTAGCCGAAATTATTGATCTTTTTGATTTTTTCCAATTCTATCGGAATAATGACTTTGTGAAAAGGGTTATGGACGAAATCAAGTCAATGTTTTCATAAAATTACGTAAGAATTTTCGTAAATTATTAAATATAAAAAAAATAACTGATATACAGGGTGTTTTTGATAAAATCTCAATTCATAGATTTCCGGAGAATTTCCAAGAATCTGGCCTCCACGTTCCCCAGATTTCAAACCTATAGATAGATGTTTAGGGGCATTTGAAAGTAAGTTTGGTCTACAACAACAGAATCTATTCTCGAGAACAGTAAATTTAAAAAGTACTGACGTGAAGTCAGGTGCTTTAGCGCGCATGATCCATGGTTCATTCACGGCTCATACGAATTCGATCGAACTGAAGCTTGGTACTCGATTGTAAAATGGTGACACGAAGGTTCGGAAATTCAGCTGTTTCTGCCTTATATTTTCTGAAATATACAATTTTTGAAAACAAACAAATTTTTATTTTTTTTATTGATATGATATTCACGAAATTTCGCGAATTTTAGGGCATGAGCATTCTACAAATCATCACCGAGTTTGAATTGGATCAGATATGTATATCTTGAGTTATAAAGGAAATAACAATCAAATATATAAGTTTGGTATAACTCTGAAACCATTTGGCCGATTATGCCCAACAAAGAACATAGCTGTTCCATTGGATGGGAAACCTACCCGGAAAATTGCAAGTCGCTATCTTTTCCCGTTCGAAAGTAGTTATCGTGTGATGCATAATATTATTTAATAATTTTTTTTTAATTTTCTATTTATACGACCCTCACAAAATTTCATATACGTCTTCGCGTTGGTATTCTACAACTAGTTACCAAATTTCAATTTGATCGGGTCTGTACTGTTCTAAAACAAAATTGGTAGTCGGAAACCATAAACGAACTTGTCTGACGCATTTGGACTCCATCTACGCGAAAATCTCATGTAGCTATCTCTTTCCGTTCAAAAGATATCAGGGGAACAGCCGGCCGGACGGAATCAAATTTGACCTTGAATTCTTCATCAGAGAGTCGAACCTAATTGTTTGAGATCATTTTCGGTAAGAAAATCAAAAATTACAGACATTTGGGAAAAATGATAGCGCTGTTCCCCAGAACATTCGACCAAATAGTAATTTACGTAACAAGTCCGGATAATAGGGATTTTTTGGACGAATAGACAAAATTCTAGGACGAGCGTAAGCGAGTCCTAGAAGTCAATGAGTAAAAAAAAACCTTTTTCGGGCGTGTTGCGTACAATATTTTTTCGGCAACCGTGTAGAATAACAAATCAATGAGACGACACATTTCTTTTTTATATATTTTGATTCTTAGTCAAATTAAACAGAACAGAAAATATCACATGTTGACAACTAATTTTATATGAACTGTCAGCCGTTTTCTCAGTGCTATGGTAACTTCATTTATCAAAAATATACCTACCAAGATTTTCATATTTACAATGACCAAAACGACGTGATTCTTCCGGCCTAGTCCGGGAAGTACGTACTTCCCGGACTAGGCCGGGAAATGCTTCTTTCTCGAAGAAAAAGCGTCCGGGAAGTGGGCACTTCCCGGACGGTTGCCGAAAAAAATTATTCCTGATCATGCTAATAGCAAAAGTTCTAGGAAGACAACGTCTGACCGGGCCGCTAGCAGATTCTGAAACCTAACCCAACTTATTTTCTTTAGTTCAATAGTTTTCCAAAACGGTGTTTCTAAACAAAGTCCCCGATTCCTGTTCCCGACTCCCGTATAAGAAGAATGAATCCGCAGGCTCAGAAGTGAGGGGATACGATGGGGAGCGAAAATACCCTTTATCGGAACAAATTCGATTAGTATAAATGGCATTAAAACAATCCTGTTTGGCGCAAAGGAACGGTGGAAGCGAGACTTAATTCCATACGCAACGCTGGCTTCGCGCGTATGAAATCCGGCAAGTTGTGAATGGCACAGCTATTGCGTAATGTATGTTTGCCTTTTGATTTCCTTTGTTACGCGTAAGCTGAAACTTGATGAAATGGAAAGTGACGAATGTGGTATGCCAAAATTCGACAGGGCGATGACAGGTGCCTGTAAAATTTCAGTCAATTTCGTATCGTCGAGCAGAAGCTAATGACACACCGGAAGGTTCCATCTCCACTTTCTGCAGATTTCAGGGGTACGCCTTCCAACGAAGCAAGCCTTCTTTGGGTTAATTTTTTTCATTTGTTAACAGATTGGGACTAGCCATATATAACACCTACCTGGTAATTGGGAAGGACATACGATGTTACTGATTCAACTGGTCACAAACCGGTTGGCAAAGCCTTCAGAAGTAATGTCAATCATATTAGATTTCGAAACACCTTTTGCAAAAGTGCAAGAGACCGTCTGGGTGCGATGGGTCTCGATTGGACAAAAAGTTATCCATTTGGTTTACGGATGCATCAAAATCAGATAATGGCGCAGGGGTTGGGGCATAATCAAATCATCTTTATTATTTGTTAATACATACTGTATTAACACAAGACAGCAAAGTTCCTGATATGTCCACAATGACAATCAAACACATATAAAATGGCACAAACAATGCAAAAAAATATATATACTCCATTCACATTTATAAAGTCTCCCGGTTGGGCATGAAAATTTTACACATTGCGCCATGTATATTTTGAAAATGTTAAGTTATAGTCATTTTCCTGTCAGATAACTACGCAACGTTGTCCTCTCTACATAGAAGTCGTAGTAATTACGTATTTTTCACAATGAGAATTTACTTCGGAAAAATAATGAATTTGAGAAGATATTATGTGAATTCAACAATCCCAAAGACCTGGCGACTGTTGAAGAAAATGTTTCCTCTGTTGTTACTGGAAATATTTCACGTATATAAACTGGTTGGAAGATTCCATTATGCTATTTTCTTGTATGAAAATCAAGAATCAGGTGTTGGAATTTTATTGGAAAATAATGGATAGAGTACTCCGTTACATTGTTATAGTTCATTTGAAAAAAGAATAAAAGGACCTGAATAACCCGGCAGGAAAACTTGTAAACGAACAGACGTACCCATGGTATTCCCCACTTTTCAAAATTCTCAAGAAATAAGCCTACAGAAGACATTTAAATACCTTGTTGCACAACTTGAAATACACCAGTTCCAAAATGTAATAGTACTACGAAACCCTAGTCATTCTTATACCTTAATAAAATATAGTGATACGAAACTAAGTCATTTCATTCGAGAATGCAACATGTCAGAATGAAGTTTTCCTATTGCAGATTTCGGCTCTTTATTATATCCGAAGATAATGCTCTGTGATAATATCTTGTCTAAGATTAAGTTATGATTATGTTGAGAGTAGAATTGGCAACGTCTCGGCGGATTGTTTTGACCTTGACGATATTTCAGCATTGCCAACCTGCCTGTTTTTTAGTTACAAAAACGTGATAAACCTAAATCATGGCCAACCAGGAGAATTTATAAAAGTGAATGGAGTATATATAAAATATATATGTATGTATATAATTCAAATGACACAGGAAAAAAACTCAACTGAAATTTAAATGGTGGAATGCATTGTAGTTGTAAAAATTGGTTCAAGCCCTGTGGACCGGAGCTTTCTGGCGCTCTTGTTCAAACAGACAAATTATATCTCCGAAAGTATTGGTTTCTCAGAGTTCGGAATTATATCAATGTAGTCTTATGATAGAACTGCATCATAAAGGAAATTCAATTCAAATAATAGTTTATTTATCAAGATTAAATGAGCAATCTAAGAATGACGACTGCACCATGGAAGAAATCAAATTAAAATAGCTGAAATGAATTTGACTCTCTCTTATGAAACAGGATGACATGTACGAGTATGAACACAGATCATATAATAAAGCTTAGATAGAATAATTATAGCATTCTGTGAAAACATAGAAGTACGATTCATTATTGAAATTTCGAAAAATCATATCTCCGAAAGTATTAGCTTGTTGGAGTTGAAAATGATATTAATGGATTTTTATGGTGAAACTGCATCTTAAATAAAAATTGAATTTGAAATTTGTTACTTAAAAAAATTTTTTTTTTCCATTACTCCAAAACTGGCCTATTTTGACCAATAACGAAATTAACCGAGATATTCATCTCCCTAACCTACTCTGAAAATTTCAACTGCCTAGCTCATTCCGTTCGAGAGATATTATAGAAAATTGTTTTTAAAATTTTCAAATTCTGTTTTTTAAACTTTGCGGTAACCTGGTCAATACAAAACTTCACATGCGTATAAAAGTCATGATTCTACAATTTGATGCTAAATTTCAGATAGATCGAGTGATCGGTTTCGGAAATATTCATAAAAAACTCGTCCGAGATAGTTACGCTCCAAACCCACCTTGCAAATTTCAATCCTCTAACTCCTTTCGTTCGAGAGTTATCGTGCCTATAGCAGGCCGGCCGGACAGAATCGATTTCGACCTCGGATTCTTGATCAGTGAGTCGAACCAAATCGTTTGAGACCATTTTCAGCCAAAAATTCTAAAATTACAGCAGACATTTGGGCAAATTGATAAGCACTCTGTTCCGAGGAACTAGGGCGCCAAAAAGTATTCTTACTTAGGAAATCCGATATTTTGGCCTTGAAAACATTATATGGAAATGACCTCCAGGCTACAGACAATCTATTGAAGAATTTAAGGGCTAAGTGGTTTGGCCTTCTAAGTGATCTGTTCAATCTAGCATATGATAAAACAAGATTGCTGCTGTTCCTTGTATTATAGTCATGTCTACTGCCATGTGAGTCCCAACTGTCTACATTACCACGCACATACAAAAGACATTTAAGAACAAACAGTCCGGGAACAGTGAGGATGCCCAGCCTAGAAAAAGAATTTGTGCAGTCAACTCTGCATCCAAGGTTATTGAGAATTCGTATAGCTCTACGCTGCAGACGAAATATTATTTCTACACCATATTTCATGTCGAAGGTGGGGTTCTATCAATGAGAAGTAGGCAGTTCTTAGTACCATACGAGACACAGAGGTGGATAAACTCCTGAACAAAAATATGTTCCTTGCTAATGTAGAGGCCAGCTAGCTAACATTCAGCCCTATTCTGTAACTTCAAATCGAATAGAGATGGTATGCATCGAATAGAAATACACCGGTCAAATATGAATGGCTTCAAATTGGTATTCTGTAACTCAACTCGAATTCTATTATCGAGATCTGAAATAGAAATCGAATAGAATTGCTCTCTACCGCCTAAACCATATCGGAATCCCTTTACGCGATCGGAACCATGAGCGGGAGCCGTCGCCGTATTTTGACATATGAAATCGACGAATTCAATTTAGCGTTTGTAAATACGGAAAAGTTTAATAGATGTTTTTACAGAAGAAGGAAATATTTTAAAACAAGTGTCGATTAATCAGAGTGAAAAACATGGATATCATCTATGAATTACGTTCGGCCATAGAAGATAAAAACGAACAGCAAATGTTCAGAATGAAAAGTAAACATAGGGATACCAGTCAGTAATCCTTTTGAAATCCCAGAAGAAATTTTCAGGAAGCTTTTACGTTTACCTTAAACAATTGCTGTCGATTTCATAAATTAAGTTTTTTTTTTTCTGTTTTTAAATTCCACGGGATAAATTTAAAATTTATTCACTTCGCTTTTCATTAAAAAAAACTGCCTTTCTTTTATTTTTACACGCTTGCTCCGCCAGAAACAGCGTGTTATCGTTTTCTACTAAAATTCATGAAAGTAAACTGCATATCTTTATGAAATTTGCTAGGTTAAGTTACCCAAAATAAACCAACTGATAAATGTCAGTGGTTATTAAGGGCGATATTTGTGTGCACATGCAACGTTGCCGGCTATTTCCAAGAGCGTCGAATAGAAATAAGAATTCCGATTCTGCAGCGTCTTCTACATTGGTTATAGAATACCAAAATTGGACGCGATAGAAGAGATAAATTTCGATTTGTCAGATTACGATCCGATGCGTTCATTTCTATCCGAGTTACAGAATAGGGCTGATTAGCAGCCCAAGTTAGCCTCGAATCAAGATAACATCCAAAAATTTTACATCTCGGATATCGTCCAGTTTACGGAGAGCGAAAACCATTTTCTCAGTTTTTGCACAACCCACTATATCTACTAGCCTGGAAGATGATAAAATGGCAACACAGCTCACAGACGTACGTCAGTCGAACGTTTGTTATTGGTAAAAATGGACGATTAATTCTGATTCTGGAGTTAACCATTATTGTTTTTCGCGGGCATTTCGTGGTATTTTTTGTGTACAACGATGTCAAATGTGAATTAATGCAATGCAGTGATAAATATGGTCGGATATTTATATGTTCTTTGATTAAACTGCAGTGTGTAAATAGTGAAATTTCCTTTGGATTATTTCTACTTATTGGAGATGAGTACATTTCAGTTCAGACTATAGACAACAAGATGGACTAGAAATATGAGTGTAATAGAACTTTCATTTCTTCCGATTTTATAAAACATTTTGATGAACTTTCTAATAATTTTTCAACAAAAATTGATACATCTGGATAGGAGATCAAGAAGCTCAAATAATCTATTTATTTTTATATATATGTATTCAATTTCCAAAAGTCTGCATCTGTAGATGCTTCAGTTCAAATCAATAAGGACCTTATTATTCATCTTAAATTATTCATTGAAAATGTTCAGATTTTCTGCAGTGATTTGAAATGGATTCTTCCTTTCGATCTTACCTTTACCCGAGCAGATGGTCTCAACCTCAGATCAATAAGTAAACATTTTCCGCTACCGAAATATAATTAATGGGGATTCAGATTCGGAATTTATCAATTTGTTTTATCAACATTTTTACACAGTTCAGATCAAAAAATAATTTTATGTGAATTTACTGTTTGTAGCATTGAATTGATATTCTGAATTCACATAGACTTGTAGCATCCCATAACTGTCTAATCGTCCTGAAAATTTACTCACTTGCTAATTTTGGGTTGTAGATAACTAATCTGAAGTTGAAAATCCGTGCTCTCTTCTAGTTTTTTTTTTAAATCCCATAGTGTCCAAAATCACAACACTTCATCTCGTAATTACATTGTTTTAAACTGTTTTATCGGTAAACATTCATCATAAATAAGATCTTATTGTAGTCCTCATCATTTTTCGACAGTAAATCATTTGAAAAATGATGAAATAGTCGAAATTTCATCAAAATCCAGCGCTACCGCATTGAAGGAGTATGCCTCTAAGAGACCATTAATTGCGGCGTTGTCAGACTGTGTTCCAGGCTATCTCTATAGTGGGCTGTTGTTTTTGTCTCATATGGGCCGAAACTGAGGATCTCTATGCCGCTGGGATATGAGCACTCTATCTTACAGGCAGACACACATGTAACGAACTACGATCTAGGAACTACTACGAACTAAACATTACCAAACGGTTATCGGCCGTTAGTCGGCTTGTTTTATTTGACGGTTAATTAGGGATGAAACGTATCTTCCTGGAACCCAGTCCTGATAACATGAATTTGACTAATGTTATCTCCGGCCATAGACTGATTGCAGGTTGGATTATATTCGATATCATTGTATTCAATTATATGATGAGAATTAGAAATATTAAAATATTTAAGGAATTTTGTGAGAATAAGCGATGATGAAATTGTGTTTATTATTGAATATATGGATATCAAATAAAACTTCAATGTTTTTATGGTCAGGATGTTCGGAACATTTTTTTCACAAATGCTGCATAAAGATTATCAGAAACCAATTCATATCGGATATTTTAAATGAAAAAAATTACCAGCAGGTAGTATTTTTTCGCTATACAATAACGTTAATTTATCAAGATAATGAATATTCCTGGGTGTAAAAAAGTGTGTACAAAGATCAGGGTTTCGATTCTATGAAGAATTGGGCCAAGCAGTTCTTATTCCAAATCAGTCCAACATATTATGATTCATCTTAATACTGTTCGTCCAGTATTAAAGTAAGAAACTAAGTAAGTAACTAAGTAAGTGTAGTTACTTTTATAGTGTTCATAATAAGTCCACAGTGAACTCAAAATAGAATATGTTCGTCCAGTCTTGAAAGTGTAGAGGAGTTCAATCTTGCATTCTTGCAACGTTAGCAATTGGTATTATCCGTCTACCTCTATAGTTTCATTACACATAGATGAGGAAGACAGTATGCCAAGGTAGGAAATACGAAGAGAATCAATATGAGTCAATTTTCTTTGTATGTACGGTTGAATAAGGATTTTCATATTTGATAATGGGCAAATTTAATGACCAAATGATTATTCATTATTATTGAGTTGAAGATTTGAAATAGAGTATTATTAATATTGTGAAAGTATGGGAAATTTTTCTTTGCATTATCCATTTGATCAAGAATATATTCCTATAGATTTATCTGTGATTTAAAGTTGTAACGGCCAAACCTAACAATACTTTCTCGCGCAGAAAACATCTTGTAAGAAATAGTAGCCTACTTTTTGGTGACCAATTAGCTGGTTGTCATGGGGCGATTTGCTGTTGTCCAAAACAATATCAAAAGTTGGAAAGCCCAGTGGACAGGAGCTTTGGCGATCTTGTTCAAACTTTGACAAATCATATCTCCGAAAGTATGGGTTTCTCAGAGTTGGGACTGATGGTCCTTGGGAATGACTAGAAATAAATATGACATGTATCTTCAAGATGATATGTTTGAACACAGATCATGAAATTCATAGATATTAGATACAAATACGGACGTTGATTATCTATGACAGCATTCTGTGAAATGATAAAACTACGATTCAATATTGAAAAATCATATCTCCGAAAGTATTAATTTGTTAGAGTTTAAAATAATATCTATGATGAAACTGCATCTTAAAAAAATTGAATTTGAAATTTGTAATGTATTAAAAAAAATATTTTTCGTTACTCCGAAACAATCAGGCCGATTTTGCCCAATAACGAACTTAACCGAGATATTTATTTCCCAAACCTACTCTGATAATTTCAACTGCCTAGCTTATTCCGTTCGAGAGTTATCGTGTTAACGGCCGGACCAGCCGGACAGAATCGATTTTGACCACGGATTCTTGATCAGTGAGGCTCAAATCGTTTCAGACCATTTTCATCCAAAAATTCGAAAATTACAGTCCGAGGAGCAATGGTGTCCAAAACTAACTCCCATTTCATGGTATCCTAAGCTGATCAATCTCAGAGTAATTTCCACACGATAACTGGTAAATAGTAGTAGGTAATAATAATATGGTTGCAGATCACATAAATACATGTATAAGTAACTTCTTTAAGTTAATATCTGTATGAAATACTCACTTCAATATTGTAGCTAACGACTCCCACAATGATTGATTTTTGATGACATTTCAAAAGCCTTCACATATTAATTAAACTTTAATATAATATGTCTCAATCTTTATTTTTACAAATAGACTAAAACTATAAGAACTTAAAATTAATAACGAATGTCAAAGCAACATCTCCAGGTCTCTGAGATCTGCGAAGATCTAATACGCCCTCCTGGTTCGCACCCTATGCCATGGCCTAGGTTGGCCGTATAGGTAATCCGGGTCTGCAGAACTGAGTCAATTCTGAAAGGTAAACAAAAATAAGTCAATAAAGAAATATAAAGAAACTACGCCAGCTCTCATACATCAGTTCAAACTACTCAATAGTTCACCGGTTAGAACATAGAATTATCTGCACAGTCAAGTCAGGACTGTACTTGGCATGCCATTATATTTCCTGTTCTATATCTCTGTCCATGGGAGGACACCACATGTAACAAAAACGGTTGAGGTGTTACCACATTTTGGAACAAAGGAACGTATGTGAAAGAGCGAGACCATCTTTAATGGTGAATTTTAGTTTTTATTTGTTATTCCGGGTAGATAAGAAATTAAGAAGCAACTAAATACTTACATTTTCAAGACCACTAGAAGTATAATCCACTGGCTTGGCTATATCAACAAATTCGTGGGAACAACGAAATGTACTCGATTAACACCACAAACAATTAAAGTATTTCACTGATGATAAAAATTATAGAATAATTAATAATATATACATTCTCTTCTTCGGTGCTTCAACTTAATTCCACAACTTTCCCCTGTCGAGCTCCAAAATATACTGTTCTTGGAGATTTTCATCCCTGTCTTTATATAGACCATCCGAATTTCGTGGCCCACTTGACTAGAAAACCTCCGTTGCACGGCCCGTTGCTGCGGATGCAAAATTACATGGTTCAACTTAGCAGGCCGTGAAACTGGCGCTTAACGCTTCTTGCATGGACGCTCTGGTGCGTCGGGGAGGTCCTGGACTCTTCGGGAGTGTTAAAATGGAGAGATTTGTCGGAAAGATTGAAATACATCGGGAAGTCTCACACAGAAGGATGCATGCCAATATGGCGATAATATAGATAGAGGATATAATATGTTATATATTCTTTAGAATTAAGGCCATTGAGTGAAAGGTGAAGGGTGAATGATGTACAGAATGATGAGTAGGGGTATGAGGAGTAAGAGGTATGGCAGAGAAAGGTGGAAAACTCCGGTACGGGAGATCTCAAGTTAAGAAAACATTTTTATGAAGATATTATGCTCGAATATCGAGGATTGACTATCGGTGCTTATTTCTCTGGGAAAAATATTTACATTCACTTCATTATCACCAGTGATCTTGCCATAACCATTGTATTTTCCTGTTTGAGCATTGTGCAACTCCTGACCCTGAAATGCGCTTTTGACATATGCCAGACTGATGAGAATTTTATTATATACCATAAAAACCTTAATATTATTCCCAGGCAACAACACAGAGAGCTCTCCGAAATATCTTGGTGACTTCTTGCCGGGGCAATGTGAGGGCTTTTGTTACCTCTCTGGGAGGTTGAAGAGACCTCTATATCTCATCCAAAAGTCCGCCACCTGGGATGGGCCCAGAGAAGTTTCTGCGATATTTCATGAGGAATTTTTCAAATATCTTACATTATGTACCAAATTGAGACATTAGCATTTAACTCTCATGGTGAGATCCCTGCGACCTCGCATGAAGAAGTAGTTTGTATGATCATAATCACTGCCTATGGCAAGCTACTAGGGAAATTCTCATTCATCTATGATGGTGAGCTCTCAGCTCAGCAAATATCACATAAAGTAGAGAAGTAAAGAAAATAGTCATTCTTCCATAACAATTATTATGTCTTTCTTTATTCTTACAACCTAGCATTCCACATATGAACTTTCAAAGTTTTTTCATTTTACCTGATGAAAGATATTTAGAGAAATATGAGAATATTTTTATTTAAATCATTAGATTTAAATATTAATACAAATATTTCCCCAGCTAGGAAAAAATTGTTGTTGGGAACTACCTTTTGTGAACGTTCAAAACAAAATATAAATTGAATTTTATGCAGAAATTAATGCATATAGTATTTTCCGCAATAATTCCTCATTTTCAAATATTTCATGTTTTCTGAAACAATTATTTGCAGTAGAAACGCGGGAGCACGCACTACGTAACGAACCAATAATATTGGACTCCCATAATGAGAACATGCGGCGTTGCCTTTTCTGAGCACAGCTTGTACTAAAGTAGGCAGTGCTTTGGTTAGGTTAGGTTAGGTCCGGCAGGTCCGGCCAACCGTTCGATAACTTTCGAACGGAATTAGTTAGACAGTTGAAATTTTGAGAGTAGGTTTCGGCGATAAATATCTCGGTTAAGTTCGTTATTGGGCAAAATTGACATCATAGTTTCGGAGTAACGAAAAAAAAAAAATATATAATTTTTTTACTTTACAAATTTCAATTTCCGTTTTTTTTTTAAATGCAGTTTCATCATAAGTATCCATTGATATAATATTAAACTCTAACAAGCTAATAATTTCGGAGATATGATTTACTAGCTTCTGCATTCTGCATAATACTCAAAGCGTCGGTGCGAATTTCCATAAGTGCATAACGGGAGCGTTACATGCAGCGGTATTAGCTTCCACAATATGCACTACGAATTTCAATAAGTGCAGAACTGAAGACGGGACTGACGATAGTGTTTGACTGTTACGTGGTGTCCAGTGTTGCAAGGTCCAAAAATTTATTTTCCCCAGAATGATTCTCGAAAGTTGCCAGATTTTGAATAAAATTCCCCAGATTTTTTCACTCAAGCGTAAAAAAAAACGATTTTGAGAATATCGACGTTTCGAAGTAGTACTAATGAATGGAGAAAAAGATCAGTGACATATTATATTCTCTAGGGGGTATGACCCAAAATAACCCTTCTCTGTCTAAATCATTTATGCCTTCCAACTTATTCAGAGTTTTCCTAAGGAATTAGAAGGACATCATAGCAATGCTTTGTAATTTCGCTATGGTTTTTAAGTAGGGCGTAGCAAGGGGCGGGGAGGTTGGGCAGAAGAAATCCCTTACACCCCCCTGCACTTATAAAGTCAATTGCCAAAATTTCTGGTGAAAAATCCTCAGACCTGTCATCACTGGTGGTATCAGTAAACCTGTGTATATATTCTGCGCGCCAAACCCCAGGACAATGATACCCGAGGCGTTCTCGGCCTCGCACGTATTAGACGTGGAACGTAAATGCCTCTCACGGCAACCCCGTGTACACTACATAGCGCGAGGCCGACTCGAAAGCCAATGTTCGAGGGTTTGCCGCAGCTTCGTAGAACCCAATTTTGAGTTCATGATACAGTTCTATTCTATCATTGAATCATTCCAGACTCTGAGAAACCAATACTTTCGGGGATATGATCTGTCAAAGTTTGAACAAGAGCGCCAAAGCTCCTGTCCATAGAGGTTTCCCACTTTTGTGTTCAATTTTTGTTAATCCTTGTGTATTCCGAATTTTTAATTTTGTAGGTTATAATTTTCACTATCGCCATTAAGTGAGGCAAGTAAGCCAGACACAGAGCAGTCTTACTTCGTATCTGTACCGAAATATAAGAAATTAGTGAGAGAAACCAGTTTCGGAATAAGCTTCTGAGATTTTTGCGCGTATGTTCTGGGGAACATCGCGTTATAGTTTTGCCCAAATGTGAAATTCAATTCTGTGGTGCCGTCCGGCCGTCCGTTGCCACGATAACTTGAGAACGGAAAGAGCTAGTGACTTGAAATTTTCAAGGTAGGTGGCGCATCCCAATACGACGGACAAGTTCGTTAATGGGTATAATCGGCCCAATGGTTTCCGAGTAATAATTTTGTTTTCAACCAAAATGAATCCGATCGAATTCAAACTTGGTAAATAGTTGAAAAATATATACCTAAGCACGTTTGTGAAATTTTGTGAGAATCGTATCGCTAGAAAATTATTAAAAAATTATTAAAACATATTTTTGTTGTCACGATAACCTGAGAACGGAAAGAGATAGCGGCTTGAAAATTTCAGGTTAGGTTGTACATCTGAATGCGACATTTGAGTTTGTTTATGAGCATAATCATCCAAACGGTTTTAGAGTTATATCCATCTGAAATTTTCTGAAATTTGGTTGTTTTTTGATCCTCATTAACTCGAAGAATACAAAACCGATTGAATTCAAACATGGTTATTAGTTGTAGAATGCCAACGCGAAAATTCTTGCAGAATTTCGTGAGGATGGTATAACTAGAAAATTAAAAAAAAAATATTAAAAATAATTGAAAAAAATTCCATATATAATAAACTATTCCTCCGGCATGGCCGACATTTTGGAGGAGCCTTCAGAACCTAACTCTACTGCAGAGTTCCAAGTTTGAACACGATCGGATCTACATATATTGTTGGAGAACCGAGCAGCCTTTTGTGAGTTCGGTAGCTGGATGCGAATCGTCGTATGATATGTTGTCTATGGTCGTGTTTTTGCGAGAACCTTCAAATAATAAATATGAATGTCATGATGACATATTTTTGCGCGTATGTTATGGGAAAATCGTGCTATTTCATCACAAATCTATGGGAGATGATAGCCCTTCATTATGGTCCTGTAGCGGTCAGACCTGGTTTTGAAAGAGATCCTCCTTAGGAGGAGGCAACTAAATATTGGAGGGATTTCTATGAACAAGAGTGAGTATCCTTGAGAAATAGAGAAGGCGATTATTCTTCAAGAGATCCATGTGCCTTCAGAAGAGTATATTTGCGAGAGGGGATTTTTTAATTTGGCTGAAGGCTTCTGATCTTGTAAGGTGAGAGGCTCATTTGTGGATATTAAATCTCGTGATGGGTAGAGAGGAATTTTAGGCCAGTTTTTCTATCACTAATCAGAATATATCTTTATGTTTCACCTCATCACCTTTAGATCTATCAATGGACATTTATTGGTTAAGAATAAGTAATTGAATATTACTGGAATTCAATAGAATATCATTCAATATGTTAGTAACTAAACTTATAAATGTCTTTACTTTGATTATTTAAATATGACATTAATTCCAGTAATATTTTTCAACAATAATTATGTATATTCTTCTCCTAAAGAAGAATTGAAGGTAGACAATAATGTATTAATTTTTTCATCATTGCTTTCTATCCTGACTTCACGAAAAAAAAATTGGTTCAAGCACTGACGTGAAGTCAGGAGCTTTTACGCGTATGTTCTATTGTCTATTCTCCTGTATTGTACACTTTTAATCGAATTTACCATGGTGAATTCTATTGTCTATTCTCCTGTATTGGACAGCCTTAATCGAATTCACCATGGTAAATTCGATTAAGAGTGTCTAATACAGGAGAACAGACAATATAATTCACCATGGTAAATCCGATTAAGAGTTTTCAATACAGGAGAATGGACAATAGAACATACGCGCAAAAGCTCCTGACTTCACGTCAGTGCTTGTTTCTTTCTTCGCTCACATTTCGGAACACACATACACATGAATGACAGACGTAATACTGCATGTCGTTACCATAGTTATTTCATCATTGGCGTCAATGGGCTACATAAATAAATTAATTCAGGAATTCAGTAGATTTGCGTGCGGAAAAAATTTTCTCTATTTCAGTATAAGTGGTTAGCTTTCCTAAAAGCGTTATTTTCTCTTTTATGGCTCCTTTTACGCATTGCGTATTAACCTGGGCGTTTTCGCTCCCCAGTGGTCAACTGCATGAGACTCGAATCCGAGTACTTGCTGATTACCACATAGGGGAAAAGAATATACGTAGAGATCTGTAGTTTTGGGTAGTCACAGCGAGGAGCTTGGTTGATTGAATTCCAGGTGTCACTTGTGTCTAAATTCTACTCACAAGGGATTGCTGGTTTTCTTTAAACCGGTTACTTCGTAGTGTTGTTTTCATCAGCGTTGAATTGTGCTCCACTGATGATTCCTAATAAGGATGAAACCGCGGTATGTAGCTATTCAACTTTGATGAAATCATACACACTCTGTGGATTGCTCCAAAACTTTGGTCTCTACTAGTCCTTTCATCTTCGATAAGTGGTTAGCTTTCCTAAAAGCGTTATTTTCTCTTTTATAAGTTTCTAGTTATATTTTTCGTTTTGTGTTGTGGTAGTCAGCACTGACATTCGATCCCATCAAATTTCAACACACGTCAATTGACAACACAATATAATCTGGATAAAGTAAAATAATTGTTGAGGAAAAGCTTTATTTTCATTGAAAAATATGGTAGTAGAGATTTCCTTCTTGCTAATTTTGAATCATTCATGCTATTAGGAAACTGTTTTAAATGTGATCTCCATACCCTACGTCCGTTTCAAATTCAAATTCCGTAATCTGTCAACTTTCGTAACAGTCACACCAACTACCAAGATACAATACAAAAGTCACTAGGATGTATAATCCGAATTTTTCAATTTCAACAGTATTTTACAAAACTTGTCTGAAATAGAGAAAATATCGTCTAATACTCGTTGCAGAAGGCAATTCCAACACTCATGCATTCGAAAACTCGCTCCTTCGCATTCGTGTTTTAATTGGAGCCCATTTTGCAACTTGTTTTAGAATATACTATTCCCACACCGTGGGAAAGTGACTCTTTGAGACTCGAAATGTGGGTGGGAAAAGTGTTGAACGCGCACGCTTGTAGAAAAAGTAATTTATAAGTATTGCAGACATTTTTCCTTGAGTATGAATTTTTCTGTAGGCTTCTCTGAATCCTGAACTCCCTGTTTTGCCCGGCTCTTTCCTACCAAAAGAGTTAAGAGGAAAATTTGAAATATCAGCCTAGCGAAATCCTTCCACATATCCACTTATCCTCTCTAATCTAATGACTCGGCAATTTTGGAAGGCGCACGCTTGGTTATGTAAAATTCAGAAAACCTCCCCAGAAATCTGACAGGATGAAGCAAAACTAGTCTGGCGGTATGGCGGGGTATCGGGGGGCACTAATGAAATATGCACGCTTTAGCTGATCCCCTAATGGCCTTGCTGCCAGCTCAACCGCACAACCGGGACTCTCCTAAGAAATCGATATAAAACAAGCATCCAGAGGGTGGAATATGTTGGCTGGAAATGGAGATCGAGAAATTGAAATACTCGGTGGAATGATTGAAGGATCATGTTAAACACGATTGAAGGCGAAAAAGAAAAGATAAATTTTCCATCAATGTTCTACGATCAGTAGTTCGCGGGTTGTCAAATATTTGTTTTGAAAATTTGAGCATGAAAATATTTGATCGGTGTAATCATTAAAGGATTAAAGGATAATTTGGGAGGTGAATTTATCACTGAATGGTACCTTTCGGGATTTTTTTACCCAAACTCCGAAAAATATATAGATTATATAGAGAAAAATATTCAGCTTTCTTTTCTAGATCTTTCGATAATAAGAAATCCGAAGCATTTGTGAGAACAGAGGAGTTATTGGAAACACTTTGCGATGGAGCTCGATTGATTTAATCAAGAAATGTCTTGAAGATACTGGATATCCGAGACAATTCATGAATTAAGAAAGGAGAGCATCTAATCCAATAACAATTAATCAACAAGTTGTTTGAATAATGATTGCCTATGTCTATTTCCTCATTCGAGGATTCTACCACGATTATCTGTGATTCTAGTTCTGGGCTGGATCCTAAAAGCAGTTAAATTCTGAGATTTTGATTACATTTTATAATATTCAATGAAGAATATTTCGAAAACTAAAAAAATAAAATTAAGAAATATTCAATTTTCTTAAATGATTGAAGACTCGTATGATGACTTAAGTCACTATCCGCCGTATTCACAAAGCATGTTTCACGTTAATTTTCAGGTTAACTGAGGTTGCGATTCAAATTTATCCTTAACTGAGGATCTCAGTTAGGACTTAACGGAGATTGAATGCTTTGTGAATACGGCGGTATATCTGCTTACTTTACGCTAATTTTTCATATATTTATTAATTTGTTTCCTTTTATAACTGGGAAACGAGTGGAAGTAGGAAAAAACTAATAATTGGAGAATGTGTCATAGTTATAGAAAATTTCACATCAAAAAAACAGTGTTTTTTTTTTGGTGAGAGGAATCTATGGTAATGTTCAACGTAAAGACCCACCCTGTATGTATATACAGTGTATATGGGTTAGCCGAATATCATTTGAATCATCAACATCCTATTTAATATCCCTCTATATATAAAAATGAATTGCTGTTCGTTAGTCTCGCTGAAACTCGAGAACGGCTGGACCGATTTGGCTAGTTTTGTTTAACAATGAAGGTTAAAAGGTGAATAAATATAAAATTGTCTACAGGGTGTTTTTATTTTAATGTCAAATGCAACTTTCTCTTTCTCACGCCATAGTCATACAATTTCATACAATTGTGTTAAAAAATATAATTTCGAGGCATATATCATGAAAATAAATCATTACTATACAGATTTTTCTTTTTCTCATGGCACAATTGTACTCGATTGAAGGGATTTGTGCCACAAACAAAGCATTAACAAAATAGGTACCTTGGATGGATTCTCATAATGTATTTGTCTGAAATGTCCGTACGAGGTATTTCTCTTCTAACGTCAATTTCATCTTGCTGTTTTTCACGCCAGTCGTACAGTTTCATTCATTTGTGTTAAAAAATATACTTTCGAGGCATACATCTCTGAAAATAAATCATTACTATACAGAGTGTTCTTTTTCTCACGGCACAATTGAACGCGATTGATTTGTGCCACATACAAAGCATCAACTAAATATGTACATGGGACGGATTCACATAACGTAACAATTTTGTTTTTCCTTTGATGTGTTCCCCATCAGAGTTCCCTGTTTCACGCATGGACAATTATACGTCACGTGTTCTCGCGTAGCAAAACCGTCATATTTGGTTATTTACGCACCACAAAACAAAATAAAAAAATTATTTTATCTGAGAGCTTTAAATATATTAACAGACTACGCCGTATTCACAAAGCATTCAATCTCCGTTAAGTCCTAACTGAGGTCCTCAGTTAGTCAGTCAGTTAAGGATAAACAAGAATCGCAACCTCAGTTAACGTATGTAACGGTGCTGAAACAGGCCTGTTCTATGTTAATTTTCAATTAAACTGAGGTTGCGATTCTTCTTTACCCTTAGCTGAGGACCTCAGTTAGGACTTAACGGAGATTCAATGCTTTGTGAATACGGCAGGCTGTGACATAACTGTGTGTGTCTGTCAATATCAAATTGAATCTTTATAAATAGCCAGTATTTCAGAAATATTTCTCTGTTTTGTAAGTAAGCAACATCATGTGTGAATAATCGAAAATAATAATAAAACTTCATTCATACTGAGCATTGTTTACTAATTACGGATTCCTTTTGTTTATTTTAAGTTTATTTTGTAGGAAAGTTTAGGTCTTTTATTTAACGATTTAGGCAGTATGAAGTGTGCCGCGTCAGCTTAATACTTACATAAGTTTGAACTTCAATACCATTCGTTTAAGTTTAAGTGTTAGTGGAGAGGTTCTGGGAAGTCAAAACAATTGAGTAACGTTAGTATCGTGTAAATATTAATGTCAATATTTGTCAATATTTATACAATGGTAACATTACTCAAAAATATAATAATATAATATAATATTACTAAATCTAAAAGCCAAAAATTTCTATAACATTCAAAAAGTGTTGCGCGTTTGTGACTCATTTATACTCAATATGCCTCCAATAAGGGGGCGGACAAATTTAGGCAGAAGAACCCGAAATTCAACGAATCAAATTAATTATCAATCTAGTCGTACTGCTCAGGTACGTGAAGATCGCAATGAACGTGAAAGAATTCGGTTAAGACAAACCCGTGAAGCGCGACATTCAATTAATAATGGTGCAAGTTTGAATCGAGCTGCTTTCTGTTACGATATGTCAATTGATTACAGTGCCTACAACTGTGTTGCTATTGGATCTATGAACTCAATTCGCCAATATTCTAAGGCATTGAAGTACAAAAATGGGTTCAAGCCCTGTGTACAGGAGCTTTCTGGCGCTCTAGTTCAAACAGACAAATTATATCTCCGAAAGTATTGGTTTCTCAGAGTTGGGAATTATATCAATGCATTATTATGAAAGAACTGCATCATAAAGGAAATTAAATTCAAATAATAGCTTATTTATCAAGATTAAATGAGCAATCTGAGAATGAGAACTGCACCATGGAAGAAATCAAATTAAAATAGCTGAAATGAATTTGAGTCTTTCTTATAGAACAGGATGAAATATACGAGTATGAACACAGATCATATAATAAAGCTTAGATAGAATAATTATAGCATTCTGTGTAAACTGTGAAATCATATCTCCGAAAGTATTAGCTTGTTGGGGTTGAAAATGATATCGATGGAATTCAATGGTGAAACTGCCTCTCAAAAAAAATTAATAAGCACCCAGATCCGAGGAACTAGAGCGCCAAAATGTGTAATTCCCTTTCCGGGATTTGAGCCCGCCTTCTCTCGTTCCGAAACCCGACGGGTCAGACCAACCGTCTATCGGGCTCCTCGAACGATCTTATCGATCTCCGGTATTAGAATAAAACGTCGGTACTTACCTGGGATATAGGTATATTCTTAATGTTCACTTTTCGACATGAAATCGCCACATGAGGGTTTATTTGACGGTTTTTTACCCTTGTCACTCTAAGTCGATTTTGACGTTTCTCGAACCAACTATTAGCAAGAAATTAGACAATGTCATGCCTCAGGACAATAAGTTGACATTATGACAATTCATACATAGAATAATTATATAATTCTGTGAAAACGTAGAAATACGATTTTTAATTGAAATTTTGAAAAATCATATCTCCGAAAGTATTAGCTTCTTATAGCGTATTCCATTGGTAGAACTCGTGCGCACTGAGTGCATGAATCGTATTCCATTGGGGAATTTTGTCGAGCATTTTGACACATTTTGACGTCCAGTGCAACATTTTTTGCACTCAGTGCAGCACTGGTGCTGCCAATGGAATACGCCATTAGAGTTTGTTTAAAATTGAGCATCCCCTCAATTTCAATCTACATGATACTACTTCTACGTAGACAGACCAGCTCTACATTGCATTTTTGAATTGGGCGCCTTCGACTGTAGTCTCGAACACTGTTCCGTTTCCTCGATTTCAAGCAATTCAAGACGGAAGACCACAACGATGTTCCCCGAATCAACCAACATGGGCCGAGTGCGATGCCCCGCTCCAGGTCCCGGGTACCACTTCACTCACAGAATATACCCTAGAAGAAGTGATAACTATGAGCAAAATCTGGAAGCAATCTAGTAGTTCTGCACCCGAACACCAGAGGCGCGACTGTGACAGCAAGTAGATGCAAATATAATCCTTATTAGAGGGACAATAAGGTGATAATTAGTGTGAAAGATTTGCTCTTGTGGTTTCGTTTGACAGGATACTGGAACTGGATAATTGACAATTTTCATTTGTCAATTCGACCGCCAGCTATATTTATCGATTTCCGAATTATTTATTGATGTAAGTATAAATTTGCACTAAAAATGCCGATTCATACATTCATTATAAGCTACAAACCATCATACATCTTCACAGCTGTTTAGAAATCGTGTCCAGGCCAGGGAAGCCGAGAAATGGAGGCGACACTTCAAGTGTTCGATGCATCACCTCATACATTTTTTACTTCAGTTTGCAATAAATCATTCTCGGAACCACGATGTAGCTCCTTGAATGTTCAAAAACTTTCTGAAGAATTCTCAATCAATTCACATTCAAATTCAATTATTAAAGAATACAATTATTTCTTACCACATTATTCAATAACCAATGAATTCTTGGTTGCTTATTTATCTTTTATTTCATAATAAAACATACAGTTTGTGTCTGTAATCATTTTTGAATTGGTTATATGTATTATTCATTTCGAAACTTGATAGCGATGAACATTTATAATTTGGGTATTTCTTGATATCTGGTTTTTGTTTATAAAGTACCTATTATACATTAGGGAAAATCTATTTAAATTTATAATTTGTAGAGCATTGTTATTTAAATTTTTAAGTAATACACTATTAATTTGTAAAAGAATATGTAAATTATTTTGTTTATTTATGTTCAATTTTGCAATAAAGCATAATTAGAATTTGTGTTTGTATTCATTTTTTTTCAATCAATGGTCTTAATGAACGTTATCAACTGAATTTTACCATTCAAAACAATGAGCTTTGAATGGTAAAATTTAAATTGATACGAATTATTCAAATTCATAAAGAATAATCTAGAAACATGGAAGAGTGGTTCAAATTCCCCGCCTATTTTAGTGTTCAAATTTCGCGCCAAACAAATAATACAGCACCCGGACACCAGGGTGCGCTATTTTTTGTTGCCATACAATTTGTTTGGAGCTTGCACTTCTTCTAAGGTATATTCTGTGACTTCACTTGCGACTTGCGAACCTGATTCATTGCGAATAACGTCTTGCTTCCTCTCTTGCGTTTTATACAATCAATTTGATTCTCTCATAACTCACTAGCTCATCTCATAACTTTGTCCACTCTAGTGCAATCGGTGTGTGAATTCTGAATTACCACAGGTAACATATAGCTTCTCATATAGATGTGAATGTCCTCAAAATCAATCGTATTTGAATAATTACGTCATACACGTGCCTAAAATGTAATGGCCGATTTAAGGCCATATTCTCATACAGACGTAGCGCACTTAATTGAAATCTCTACTGTTTCATCTCAATTGAATCTTGTGCATACAACATAATTTTCTGTATTGCGATGAAACTATTTGACCTTCTCAATATGACTCGTGTATGACTTCTCTTATGTATCACGTTTTGATCAGCTCTAACGTTTCAACTCCTTTATTACCTAAATATAAAATAATCAATGATTTGTGCAGTATGAAATATCACAAGGTTTGCTCATTTCAAAAGTGGTATATGATTTTACCGAATTTCCACCATTTCCATTTTACTTCCGGTTGCACTAGAGTTCCGCCATTTTAATTGTCTCACTTGTTCGATCTCACAGAATTGATTCAAGTCACAATAGTATATTGTTTGAAAATTGCTTCAATTATTCAACTCACTTTCAGCTCAAATTTACTCAATACATTATTACTGGTATCCACTCAGAATTGCTCACAGAATTGATTCAAGTCACAATAGTTTATTGTTTGAAAATTGTTTCAATTTATCTCAGTGGTCCCTTGTTTCTCACTAGTTAAATACTTACTCAAGAATAGTAATGTGCATCCAACTTATACAAGCTTTTTACCTAGGTCAAATTAATTCAGTAAATAAAATCTCAACTGAATCTCATGTTCTACTCTCGATGTGAAATTTCATAAAAGCTAATCGTTGGTGCACTGCGCTAGTCTGCTCTCAGTTCATACATTTATATGTATTCTCATGTCTCATTCTCCATCAACAATGTAGATATGTAAATAAATTGTTTTTAACAGTTTTTCCAACTCAATCGTCTGTAACAGTCCACTACTCTAAATTTTGACAAAATCTGAACAACCCCGATTTTCAACATTTGGTCCTTCGGGCCGGATGATTGAGTTGGGTTTACATTCTCATTGTTTCACCTCATCATCTCACAAGTCAAACACAGATCTCAGCATGTCCAACTCAAATGATAGTTTGAAGCTAGACCAAGATCAATTGAAGAAGATCTTCGCCGGTACAACTCACCACAGAGGAAAGACCATCGCTGCAGTCTCATTGTTCGACGACAGTTGTGTCCCAACTACTCAGGCCGTCATAATGTCAACTCTTGTCGAACCACAATCACTTGTTTAGCGTGTTTCAGCAAGCATCATTCAATATTGCATGATGCTCTCTCCAAGAAGAGAAGTACCAACTCGAATACCAGTTCATCATGAACCACTCCAAAATCTAATGCCTCCAACTCAAGCCATCATGCCTGAAGTGTTCGGGTAGTCATCAACCAGTCAGCTCACCAGAAAGAAAAAGCTTACCGCACCCTCTCAGCAACCACTCAAGTCAAAGTCGCCACCCAATTCATGGAAGCTCTCCTTCGTCTCCTCATCGATCCTGGATCAGAACTGATCCTCATCTCTGATCAAGCAGCCAGTCAACTCAACGTCCATCGACAACGATCCAACCTCACAGTTATTGGAATAAATGGATCTGTAGCCTCTCGTACTAAGGGAATGATCTCCATCACACTTCGTTCCATTCACAGCAAGTCAGAGATCAACGTCAGCGCACATATAGTCAGCTCACCATTAACTGTATTGCCTTCCTTTCAGTGCCTAGATATGCATTGGCCTCATATAGAACACCTACAGTTAGCAGATCCTCATTTCCTCAGGCCTCGAAAAA
This sequence comes from Halyzia sedecimguttata, assembly GCA_937662695.2. NCBI lineage: Eukaryota > Metazoa > Arthropoda > Insecta > Coleoptera > Coccinellidae > Halyzia > Halyzia sedecimguttata. Next base: position 49,251,549 of record OW569415.2, read on the forward strand.
TTGATGTCATTTTAGGTGCTGACGTTTATGGTAACATCATCCTCCCACAAATAAGAAGGGGTCCAGAGATCACAATGCCTACTGCTCAACTCTCAATATTTGGATGGTTAGTCCTCGGTCCTGTCAACTCTGATCAGCAGCATCATCCACCATACAAGTCCTACTGCCACTCCATTCAAGATGATGAACTCCAACGACTACTCACAAAGTTCTGGGAACAAGAAGAAGTTGTCCCAAGATCGGACGTCTCACTCACTCCAGAAGAACAGATATGCGAGGAGCACTTTAAGTCTACCCACTCACGAGATGCATCAGGAAGATATATCGTAAGACTTCCTTTAGTTTCTTCTCCTGTCCTATTGGGATCCTCAAGATCCCGAGCATTTCAATGTTCACAAGGCCTCCTCCGAAAGTTTGACAAGAACCCAGGATATCGGCAGATGTACACTCACTTCTTGACTGAATACGAGCAGCTGGGTCACATGAAGAAGGCACCTCAAGATGGAACGTCATCCAGATACTTCCTACCACATCACGGAGTTCTCAAGCCAGACAGCCCCTCCACCACATTGGGAGTGGTATTCAATGGTTCCAGTCCCACCTCAACACGCCTTTCTCTCAATGACAATATGCATACTGGAGCAAAATTACAGCTCGATGTAGTTGACGTATTATTTTTGGTGCGTCGTTTTAATTTCGTCTTCTCCACAGATATCACCACAATGTACAGGCAAATTATGGTCCATCCAGACGATTGGGATCTTCAAACAATTCTATGGTATGACAGTAACAACCATATTGCCCCATATCACCTCACTACAGTAACTTATGGTACCAAATCAGCTCCATTCTTGGCGATCAGAGTCCTACTCCAGCTCATCGAAGATGAAGGTCACAAGTATCCACTCGCACTCTCACCCTTAACAAAAGGACGGTATGTCGATGACATATATGGTGGAGCCGACACCAAGGATGAACTTCTCAAGATAGCGACCGATCTGAAGAATCTCTGCATGGCGGGCGGCTTCCCCCTGGCAAAATGGCAATCGAACCACTCTGATCTGCTCCACATGATCAATCAAGAGGCCAACTCATCCTCTCCAATCTCATTTGATGACTGTCCTACTACAACGAAAATACTAAGTCTTATCTGGTACCCCCAGGAAGACAACTTCTCATTCAGAATCAACTCAAGCGAATCTGGGTCTATAATCACAAAACGTTTAGTTCTTTCTCAAATTGCTAAAATTTTTGATCCACTAGGTTTTGTATCCCCTGTCACCATCAGAGCAAAGATGTTATTGCAAGAACTCTGGCTCCACAAGTTGACATGGGACGAACCGTTGCCTTCTCACCTTGCCCAACGATGGTGTACCATCAGAGAAGATCTCACATTGCTGGCCAGCATTAAAGTTCCACGTTGGATTGGTATCCAAAAGAACTTCCGAATAGAACTTCATGGATTCTCTGATGCTTCTCAACTTGCAATGGCTGCTGTCATTTATCTCGTCGTTCACTCACCGTCCACAGGATCCAAAGTTGCATACCTCTGCTCAAAAACCAAAGTGTCGCCACTCAAGAAATTAACAATCCCGAGACTCGAATTGTCTGCGGCCCTACTCTTGGCCAAATTGACTCACTATGTTTACTCAATTCTAGATATGGAAATCTCATCGACAAGTTTGTGGACGGACTCCTCTGTCTCACTAGCGTGGATCAAGACTCACCCATCACGCTGGAAGGACTTTGTACGGAACTGAGTAACACTTATCCAAGAACATACTCCAAGGGCCCATTGGAGATACATTTCCGGCAAAGAAAACCCAGCAGATTGTGCATCAAGAGGCATCACTTCAGCTCAGCTCCTGAACAGCTCCCTATGGTGGACGGGACCACCATGGTTATCCAAGTCAGCAGATTCTTGGCCTCTTCGTCAGCCTGCAGCGACCAATGCCAGCGAATCTGAAGCGAAACTCACATTCTCACTCTTTGTTGCTACAACTCACAATTGTCAATGGGATTTGCTATCCTGGTACTTCTCTTTGCATCGTTTATTACGAATCACCTCTATTTGTTTTAGAGAACTCGCACGACTCAAGAAAATTGCAAATACGTCTCTAGCCACTCCACTCAACTCAACCGACTTGGATAGATCTCGAATCTTCTGGATAAAGAAAACTCAAGCTGCCTATTTTGCACATGAGCTCACGACCTTATCATCGAACTCAACACTGCCAACGTCTCATGTATTCAATCGCCTCACAGCCTTCATCGATCACGAAGGAGTTATTCGTGTTGGAGGCCGAATAGCCAACTCTCTGCTAGATCCAGATAGCAAACACCCCGCAATCTTGCCACGACACTCCAATCGCACTTATCTGATTATAGATGCAGCACATAGGCGTACCCAGCATGGAAGCACTCAGATTACCCTGTCTACAATCCGACAGCAGTATTGGATAATTGGTGGAAGAGCCCCAGTCAAATCCTATATTCTCAACGCGACGTGGAATATCTCACACCCTCTACTCAGACTGTGGAACCAACTTCATAGGGCACATCCTACTCTCAAGAACCTGTTCACTCAATGTACCACTCAACACAAGACCATCGCAGATCTCCTCATGAAAGATGGAACGAATTGGAGCTTCAATCCACCTGCAGCCCCTCATATGGGGGGAAAATGGTAATCAACTGTCAAATCCTTCAAGCTTCATCTCAACCGCACCATTCGAGATCAGATCCTCACCTTCGAAGAGTTGACAACCTTGCTCAATCAGATCGAAGCCATCCTCAACTCCAGGCCCCTGGAACCATTAAGCGATGATCCCGAAGATTTTTCAGCACTGACTCCTGGGCATTTTCTTATAGGTACAGCACTGACGACATTACCTGAACCTTCATTGCAAGAACTCTCCTCATCAAGACTGTCAAGGTGGCAGTTCATTCAACAGCGCATTCAGCAATTCTGGTCCATCTGGTCTACTCATTATCTACAGCGACAACTCTCCATCTCAAAATGGTACCATCCATCTCATGAAATCAAAATTGGTTCCCTAGTGCTCCTCACCGATGAACGACTCCCACCATGCAAGTGGCCATTAGGGCGAGTGATGGCCCTACACCCTGAACAGGATGGACTCGTTCGAGTAGTTACTCTCAAGACTTCCACATCTACGTTCACTCGACCCATCACTAAGTTAGCTATTCTACCTGTGCCATCCTCAGATGAAGACAACCTCACGAAAGAAGATCTACTCCACAACTAATCACTAATGCTGTTGGTGATGGCGGGCGGAATGTTTAAAATTGAGCATCCCCTCAATTTCAATCTACATGATACTACTTCTACGTAGACAGACCAGCTCTACATTGCATTTTTGAATTGGGCGCCTTCGACTGTAGTCTCGAACACTGTTCCGTTTCCTCGATTTCAAGCAATTCAAGACGGAAGACCACAACGATGTTCCCCGAATCAACCAACATGGGCCGAGTGCGATGCCCCTCTCCAGGTCCCGGATACCACTTCACTTGCGACTTGCGAACCTGATTCATTGCGAATAACGTCCACTCTAGTGCAATCGGTGTGTGAATTCTGAATTACCACAGGTAACATATAGCTTCTCATATAGATGTGAATGTCCTCAAAATCAATCGTATTTGAATAATTACGTCATACACGTGCCTAAAATGTAATGGCCGATTTAAGGCCATATTCTCATACAGACGTAGCGCACTTAATTGAAATCTCTACTGTTTCATCTCAATTGAATCTTGTGCATACAACATAATTTTCTGTATTGCGATGAAACTATTTGACCTTCTCAATATGACTCGTGTATGACTTCTCTTATGTATCACGTTTTGATCAGCTCTAACGTTTCAACTCCTTTATTACCTAAATATAATAATCAATGATTTGTGCAGTATGAAATATCACAAGGTTTGCTCATTTCAAAAGTGGTTTATGATTTTACCGAATTTCCACCATTTCCATTTTACTTCCGGTTGCACTAGAGTTCCGCCATTTTAATTGTCTCACATGTTCGATCTCACAGAATTGATTCAAGTCACAATAGTTTATTGTTTGAAAATTGCTTCAATTATTCAAATCACTTTCAGCTCAAATTTACTCAATACATTATTACTGGTATCCACTCAGAATTGCTCACAGAATTGATTCACGTCACAATAGTTTATTGTTTGAAAATTGTTTCAATTTATCTCAGTGGTCCCTTGTTTCTCACTAGTTAAATACTTACTCAAGAATAGTAATGTGCATCCAACTTATACAAGCTTTTTACCTAGGTCAAATTAATTCAGTAAATAAAATCTCAACTGAATCTCATGTTCTACTCTCGATGTGAAATTTCATAAAAGCTAATCGTTGGTGCACTGCGCTAGTCTGCTCTCAGTTCATACATTTATATGTATTCTCATGTCTCATTCTCCATCAACAATGTAGATAATGTAAATAAATTGTTTCTAACAGTTTTTCCAACTCAATCGTCTGTAACAGTCCACTACTCTAAATTTTGACAAAATCTGAACAACCCCGATTTTGAACAGAGTTAAAAATGATATCGTTGGATTCTCATGGTAAAACTGGTTATTGAAAAAAATTTAATTTGGAATTTGTTATGTGAAATAATTTTTTTTTTGTTACTCCGAAACCATCTGTCCGATTTTGCCCAATAACGAACTCATCCGAGATATTTATCTGCCAAACCTACTCTGAAAATTTCAACTCTCTAGCTCATTCCGTTCGAGAGTTATCGTGCCTACGGCCGGCCGGACGGCCGGACCGGCCGGACAGAATGAATTTCAACCACGGATTCTTGATCAGTGAGTCGAACCAAATCGTTTAAGACCATTTTCATCGAAAAATTCGAAAATTACAGACATTTGGGCAAATTGATAAGCACTCAGTTCCGAGGTTCTAGAGCGCCAAAAATGAAGGCAATGGATTGTGTTGATTTTTATTTTTTGACATATACCTAATGTAATTGTTGACTTATTAACTTTCTTTTTTATTTTTTATCTTACTAGCTGACCCGGCGTCCCGAATAGGAGAATAAGTATTAAAAAAATTAAAAATTAAAGAATCAACTGTTAGGCGGTACGAAGTTCGCCGGGCCAGCTAGTAATATTATGATTCCGATTTCATTCAATCATTGTTAAATTGGATACGTATATTGTGCAAATCAAAGGAGTTTCTCGGTAGTTTCCAGTTTATGCTGCATATTTAAGTTTAGCCTGTATATTGAAATAATCGCAAATAGTGTAAGTATAGAAAGAAATTGTTCAAATTGCTTCAAACAGATGCGTTTGCGATGCGTAATAAAAACCGACGAGTATCTTACTCGTAACATCTGTTGTAGCTCTGCATTGTACAGCTGAAAGAATATATCCATTTTCAACAGTTCTTGTTATTATATAAAGCATTACTCTAGAAAAACCATAATTTTATGGTGAACAGAATGATAATGGGGTCGAGATGCGAATTCTGGTTCTAGTAATTTAATTTTTGGCGTTCAATCGAAGTGTTTCAGAGGTATTTTACATCCGAGTGATATTTTGGCTAAAAGAAACCCATTGATTCATGATTCAGATGGAATATTTTTATTGGATTAAAAGATTCAAGTTCATACTTTCTGAATAATCGTTTTTCAAATCTTTTAGTTACTGTTTTCATTTCATTGAAACTAAACTGTTTAACAATTGGATGTGTATACGATAAATGCAGTTATGATACTTTATTATATCTTTATTTTCTAGGTACACTGAAGAATGGGATGTGCCGACAAAGTAATCGATATATTTTCGCAGGATTGGCTGCGCTACCGCCACCAAGAAATAAGTGGGGGATAAAATTGATAAATAATAAATTGTGCATTTTCACAAAATATTCATTTCAAACTTATCAAGATGTCCCTTCAGTTCAAAATATTATCTTTGAGCTATTTCGGTATTTCCTCTGAATTCAATATATTCATGAACTAAATACTTTTGAATTTTGATATGTCAGAATTTCACCAAAAATATGTAAATAAGTATAATTCTAGTGATAGAAATAACATTTCTCAAATTATCAGTGGATAATTTAGGAATTTCCCAATTTGACCACCATAGGTAGTTATTGCGAATATCATAAATAAAACTTTACCTATGTGAGATCTCTGAGAGCTCACTATAAGAGGTGAATGAGAATTTTCCAAGTAGCTCGCCATAGGTGGTAATTGTGAATAACACAAACATGTCTTCATGCGAGTTCGCAGGGACCTCACTATGAGATGTAAATGCGATTGCCCCCATTTGGTACACAATGTGAGATATTTGAGAATTCACAACCAATATCCCAGAGATTTCGTTGAGCTCATCCCCGGGTGGCGGACATTTGGACGAGAAATACAGCTTTCTACAATCTCCCACAGTAAATAATCTTAACGTCGACAGATTATTGAACTTGAGTTTTTTTAGTGATGAGGCTTGGTTTCACCTATCGGGTTGTAAGCATTCTCAAAACTACAGAATTTGGAGATCTGAGAATCCCCAGAGATATATTGAGACTCCATTACATTCGAACAAATGGGTTCAAGCCCTGTGGACAGGAGCTTTCTGGCGCTCTAGTTCAAACAGACAAATTATATCTCCGAAAGTATTGGTTTCTCAGAGTTGAGAATTATATCAATGTATTCTTATGATAGAACTGCCTCATAAAGGAAATTCAATTCAAAGAATAGTTTATTTATCAAGATTAAATGAGCAATCTGAGAATGAGAACTGCACCATGGATGAAATCAAATTAAAATAGCTGAACTGAATTTGACTCTCTCTTATAGAACAGGATGAAATGTACGAGTATGAACACAGATCATATAATAAAGCTTAGATAGAATAATTATGGCATTCTGTGAAAACATAGAAGTACGATTCATTATTGAAATTTTGAAAAATCATATCTCCGAAAGTATTAGCTTGTTGGAGTTGAAAATGATATCGATGGATTTTAATGGTGAAACTGCATCTTAAATAAAAATTACAGACATTTGGGCAAATTGATAAGCACTCAGTTCCGAGGAACTTGAAATTGAAATTTGTTGCTTAAAAAAAATTTTTTTTTTCGTTACTCCGAAACAATCTGGCCTATTTTGCCCAATAACGAACTTAACCGAGATATTCATCTCCCTAACCTACTCTGAAAATTTCAACTGCCTAGCTCATTCCGTTCGAGAGTTATTGTAGGAAATGTTTTAAATTTTGAAAATTTTTTTTTTACACTTTGCGGTAACCTTGTCAATACAAAACTTCACATGTGTATGAAGGTCATGATTCTACAATTTGATGCTAAATTTCAGATAGATCGAGTGATCGGTTTCGGAAATATTCATAAAAAATGTGTTTTAATAAAAATGGCCATAACTCCAAAACCGCTTGATGGATTTCGCCCATTAACGAACTTGTCCGAGATATTAACGCTCCAAACCCACCTTGCAAATTTCAATACTCGAACTCCTTTCGTTCGAGAGTTATCGTGCCTAAAACCGGCCGGCCGGACCGGCCGGATAGAATCAATTTTGAACGCGGATTCTTGATCAGTGAGTCGAACCAAATCGTTTGAGACCATTTTCAGCCAAAAATTCGAAAATTTTAGACATTAGGGCAAATTAATAAGCACTCAGTTCCGAGGAACTAGAGCGCCAAAAAGTGTAATTCCCTTTCCGGGATTTGAGCCCACATTCTCTCGTTCCGAAACCGAAAACTCGACGGATTAGACCCCCGGGCTATCGGGCTCCTCGTACGATCTGGTCGATCTCCGGTATTAGAATAAAACGTCGGTACTTACCTGGGATATATTATATTATTATATTATATTATATTATATTATATTATATTATATTATATTATTATTATTCCTGGGTTCACCCTCGTTATGAGTATATATTATATATTCTAATTTTCACTTTTCGACATAAAATCGCCACATGGGGGTTTATTTGACGGTTTTTTACCCTTATCTTCGCTCTTCGTCAACTTTCAGGCCCGAAAACTGCCTAGAAAGGCCGTTTTCATACCCCGTCTCTCTAAGTCGATTTTGAAGTTTCTCGATCCAACTATTAGCAAGGAATTAGACAATGGCATGTCTCAGGAAAATACGTTGACATTATGACAATTCATAAATAGAATAATTATATCATTCTGTGAAAACGTAGAAATACGATTCATTCTTGAAATATTGAAAAATCATATCTCCGAAAGTATTAGCTTGTTAGAGTTAAAAATGATATCATTGGATTCTTATGGTAAAACTGCTTATTGAAAAAAATTTAATTTGGAATTTATGTAAAAAAATTTGTTTTTTTGTTACTCCGAAACCATCTGTCCGATATTGCCCAATAACGAACTTAGCCGAGATATTTATCTCCCAAACCTACTTTGAAAATTTCAACTGTCTAGCTCATCCGTTCGAGAGATATCGTGCCTACGGCCGGACCAGCCGGCCGGACCGGCCGGACAGAATGAATTTCGACCACGGATTCTTGATCAGTGAGTCGAACCAAATCGTTTAAGACCATTTTCATCGAAAAATTCGAAAATTACAGACATTTGGGCAAATTGATAAGCACTCAGTTCCGAGGAACTAGAGCGCCAAAAATTGGTTCAAGCACTGACGTGAAGTCAGAAGCTTTTGCGCGTATGTTCTATTGTCCATTCTTCTGTATTGGACACCCTTAATCGAATTTACCATGGTAAATTGTGTCCTGTATTGGACACTCTTAATTCGAATTTACCATGGTAAATTCGAATTACCACCCCTCCGAAATTCCTGGGTTCACCCTCGTTATGAGTATATTATGAGTTCCACAGAATCAGGGTATATTCTGTGATGTCTGTGGCTGGAATTGCAAATGTGTTCAGCATGGATATGAAGTGGTAAAATAAGAGGGTTTCGGAACCGACTACGAGGTTACAATCATTTAAAAAGACCCTATATTAATATAGATTAATATATATTAATAATAATATTAATAGTTATAAATGCTTTGCAAACAAGGACACCATGAATATTCAAAGCAAATATTCCCGTTTTTCCGCACATAATGAATGTCGCAAAACACTTCCATGACGAGATTGGACCAAAACAGCTTTGATACCAGTCAGAAGATTGGAACGTTGGTAAAGATGGAGTGCATCGTCTTATTGTGGGGCGCATCTGCCGCCATTGTCTACCTCTTCTTCTTATTCTGCTTATCTGTAGGCTTCCGGTCCCAATCGTTTCCGGTAGATGCACCCGAAAACTGACTCGATACGCCGCTCTTATTCTATTCAGGGTCCGTCCGATATCTGTCTATTATCCGGTATTCCCTCATCCTCCCTGCGCCCCTCGCTCCAGCAGCGGTCTATTATACAATCTATATTTTTCGACCATTATTGTTGGAGATATTAGCGATGAAGGATTTCAAGAATTGGAACTCGCAGAATCATTGGCGTGGATGTGGATGAAGGAAAGATTATCTGATGACGCATGGTTAGTCGATATGCCCAATCTTTTGAGAAATCCAAGTACTTTTCTGATGATCTTATATTATGTTAATTTATCATCTAATCTGTGGAAGAAACAGTTCAAGGTAAGAATTAACTTCGATATAATCAACTGCTCTTGTTGCCCGCTCTCAACAGGGCTGTATTTTTTGGCCAAATATCTGTAATTTCCGAAGTTTTAGTCAAAAATGGTGTTAGATGATTCCTTTTGGCAAACTGACGAGTCCGCCGTCAAATGCAATTCTGTCCGTCTACAAAGACATAACTTTCGAACGAAGAAATTTGGAGAGTGAAAATATGCAGAGTAGGCCTGAGTTGGCAAAAATCAGCTCGTGATTTCGGAGATATAGTCATTTGAAATTATATTTTTCCAGTACTTGCATATTTCCAAAAATACAGAGCTGATCCAATTGAAATCTGGAATTTAGGCTTAGAACATTAGCTTCAAGATTCATGCAAAATTCCATGACAATGATGTCAATAGAAACGCGAACGAATTTTCAATATTTCTTATCGAAACATTAAACGCCGTTGAAAATTGGGGTGTTTCGATAACGATAAATAGAGTTATCCGAATAATATACTCTGCAGATTTTTCATCATAATAGAACTACATAAGTCAATAATGGTACCTACCTATCAAAGTAAACGATTTTGTCGTTGATATGAATTTATTTTAATAGTGATTTAATTGCCTGCCATATGTTTTGCAAACGATGTTTCTATCTTCTAACACATTGGAAAAGCACTGACGTGAGGTTAGTCTAGGTAGGCACGCTTGTTCAAATTCATATCCAGAGCGGTCACCACTACAGGTACTGAGCTCGCCCAAGGCTGGTTGGTTTCCTGGAAAAATAATTTACCAAAATTTCTAATGATATTGATCTGATCGAGTTCAAATCACGAACATGGTTGTTAAGTAGGTTTTTGAAAGCCCTTTCAAATTTCAGCAATATCTCAGGGATAGTTTCTGAGATGTTTTTTAATGATTTTTTGAAATGTTCTCTTCATACTATCTTCTCGAAATCATATAGTGGCCATCTTTGGCGATATTTACATGAAGCTTCCTTTATAACTCTATGAAAGAATATAACATTCTTTTTCATTGCTCTTTTTGAGAGTGTTAGGGTATACAGGGTGTCCGGGGAATAACTGTACATACTCTTACCAGATATATAGTTGGACTAGCTGATTACTGATTGACTATAAAAAAATTATTTCTGGATTTCCCTAGAAAGCTACAGGGTGATTTTCCAACTTCATGGAAATACTTAGACCATCATAAAATCTAAACTTATTGACGGATATTATTGAAACTTGGGAGGTTATTCGCTCATGCTAAGGTCGAGTCAGAAAGATATCAATTATTTCATTATTCCAGGGCCGGACTAATTAATCTTCATTTAAAGTGTTCAGGGTAAAAAAACACTTTGTATTTCAAATTACAAATAATTGATTCGCTTTTTAGAAAGAAGCTAAATTATGCTTCAATTTGTGGTATCGCTTAAAGTTGTCACATCAACAATTATTTTGTTATGAATTTTTGAATTTGGATAAAGTTCGAAAAAATGAATTTTTCACCATGAAGAGAACTGAAAATCTTATGTTTGAATATAAAATGCGAAAGTATTAGTAGAAAATTAGTAGAAAATAGTAGAAATTTTCAAAAAAGTTCAGAGCTTTAATAAGGACATTCCATAACGAAACAATAACAAATGAAAGAAACTAAAATATCTACAGTAAAGAGTACCTAATAATTCAGTTAGAGGTTCTTACATTGGAAGAAGTGCCAGTATGGTCTATATCTTTGTTGTCGAACACCCGGTATACATAGGAATAATTTTGGAATATGCTTATGTATACCCTATACAATTCACCGATTTTTTTTTTCGAAATATACCTTCATTTACTCCATCTAAATGATATCCGCGTCTGGGGTGGCCACCCAGTATATCAACAAATTATTATAGTCTTCCTCACCTTCGGTGACTTTTTTAAGAAAATTTATTATTTATTTTCGACCTACTGACCTACTGACCTACTGACTAAGTCCTGTTCAGGTAAATAAATTAAAATTTTCGAACTTTATCCAAATTCAAAAATTCATAAAAAAATAAATGTTGATGTGACAACTTCAAAAGATACCACACATCGAAGCATAATTTAGCTTCTTTCTAAAAAGCGAATCAATTATTTGTAATTTGAAATACAAAGTGTTTTTTTTACCCTGAACACTTTAAATGAAGATTAATTAGTCCGGCCCTGGAATAATGAAATAATTGATATCTTTCTGACTCGACCTTAGCATGTGCCAATAACCTCCCAAGTTTCAATAATATCCGTCAATAAGTTTAGATTTTATGATGGTCTAAGTATTTCCATGAAGTTGGAAAATCACCCTGTAGCCTGTAGCTTTCTAGGAAAATCCAGAAATACATTTTTTATAGTCAATCAGTAATCAGCTAGTCCAACTCTATATCTGGTAAGAGTATGTACAGTTAGTCCCCGGACACCCTGTATATTATGTTTCAATTTTATTTGTATAGAACTATACATTTATTCAAGTCATTAGATTCTTACGTATCGGTATTTTCTAACTAACTACTTAGTTTCAATTCGATCAGATCAGTATTTTTCGTGTCAATGGAAAAACTAAATTTCATATGGCTATTTATCCGATATCCCTCAGCGAATTTCACCCATAAACCACCTCAATAGAGATATTAATGACCAAGAAGTACCCTGCAAGTTTCAAATCTCATTTCGTTCAAGATTTATCGTACCTACAGCTGATGGCTGGACGGACATAATTAAGATTGACCAGGGATTCTTCATGAATCAATCGGAACTAAACGTTTAACACCAATTTCGGCTAAAATATCGAATATACAGGCATTTGGGCTAAATAATTGATGCTCTGTTCATAGGAACAAGCGTGCCAAAAATAGCTTTATCATAGTTCCTTTCGAAAGCTCAATCTGATTTTCTACATAATTCTGCCTTCTATAATGGATTAATCGGAAGGAAATGCTTGATTTTCATGTCCTATTTCCCGTATCAATTTTAGTAGAAAAGCTCAGACGTAAGGTAAAAATATCGTAAGGTAAAAATATCGTAACGTAAGGGTTAATATTTGAGTAATTATTACACCAGAACCTTGGCGCTCACCAAGTTAGTTCAATTAAGACAGTACGTTTATTCTCCATTTATTGAGGACAACTCCTATTTATTAGGAATCTTCATCGAAATTAAAATGAAAATATTATACATATATCCAGATGAAACCATTTAAACACGGCACTGGCGTATTCTAGATTCCAATCCTTTTGTTGAAGATCTCATATATGGATTTCGCAGGGAAGGATATTTATGGTGAATATTGTGGTCGAGAGGATAGCAGATTTATAAATTTAATTTATAAAATTGCTTTCATGGCTCAAGTGGCCAATAAGTAATCCCCATTGTGAAACAGGTAAAGGTGAAAGTTTTTTCGGCTCTCGATTTGAAGGAGATTAGTTTCGTTTGTGACAGCTGTGGATTATTTTTTATATTCTATGTATAGGAGAAACATCTTATTCATGTGCCTAGTGCCTCTACTTTTCTATTTAAAACCCTTCTTGAACTTCTGTTTCTAGTGATATGATATTTACAAAATATCGCAAAGATTATAGTCAGCATATTTTGCAATATTTTGCGAGATTTCGTGAGTATCATATCAATGGAAAAAATCGTTGAAAAAATATTTTTATCTCAGAAACTACCCGTCCGATATCGCTGAAATTTTGTGAAAGGCCTTCAAAACCTAATTCTACAGGCAAGTTCCAAATTTGAACACGATCAAATTCATCTTTTTGGAGATATTGAAAAAATGTTGGAAGCCGAGCAGCCTTGGGTGAGTTTAATAGCAGGATGGGTCACCGTTGCCACGATAACTTTCGAATGGAAAGAGAATAGGTTGCGCATCCGGAAGCGGCAGTTGAGTTCTTCAATGGGCATAATCGACCAAAAGGTTTCGGAGTTCCATCTGTTAATTTGATGTTATTTTCTCAAAAACATACAAATCCGATCCAATTGAAACTTGGTAATTACTTGTAGAATTCCCACGCACTAAATCTTGCGGAATGACGTGAATATTGTATCACTTTAGAAATTTTCTGCAAAAATGTATCCATCTGAATCTGAAATTCCACACATACCTTTGCGCCACCATTTTACAATCGAGTACAGAATTTCAGCTCGATAGACTTTGTATGAGGCGTGAATAGACAATGGAACTTGCTCTCCTCAATTCACATCAATGCTTTTTAAGCATTTTTTCCGAAGATATATATCAACACAGGGTTTACGCTCATATACAGGTTGATTAACAAAGACCTTTCGTTAGAATATTTCAAAGAAAGACTCGAGATAAACATTTGAAATTTTATAGTGTAGCTATGTTGGTAGTCTTGGAAAAAATTCCAGATTCTTTCGACTTCCGGTTTCACCGGAAATGATACCAAGTTTCGTTTTTGAAATGTAATACCTACCCAGATTTTTCATTTATAACAATCAGATTACCCATTGAATTCTACATTCTTTTAATGTATCACTTACATATTATTCTCAGAAAATTTGTGTGAAATCTGAAAAAACCCTGTAAATTTTCTCAGATAGGGCTTCATTGCAATGTTAATAACTTGTTGATTTTTGCATGAAAATTCCTAATTCTCTAGCTTCTCCCTCGTTAATTAAAAATTCTATTGATCATACAGGGTTATCCTATTTCGATGTCAAAGTCAGTCATGACAAAAACCTCAAAACTCATTTTTTTCAAATGATAACCCATTTTTTCCATTGTTCAGCTGGAATCTACGTTAAAAAAAATGTATTTTCTATAATACATGCTACTGTTCTAAAATGAATATTTCCCGAAATGTTCGGTAAGTAAAGCAGTAGTATGTATTATAAAAAAAAATACATTATTTTTTAACGTAGATTCCAGCTGACCAATAAAAAAAATTGGGTTCTCATTTGAAAAAAATGGGTTTTGAGGTTTTCGTCATGACTGACTTCGACATTAAATAAAATAGAAACATCCTGAATGTTCAATTGAATTTTTATTTAACGAAGGAGAAGCATTGGTATGTCTTCTGATAGAATCTATAAAATTAGGAATTTTCATGCAAAAAAGTTATTAACATTGGAATGAAGCCCTATTTGATGGGTTTTTTTCAGATTTCACACGAATTTTCTGAGAATAATATGTGAGTGAGACATTAAAGGCCGATTTACATCAGACGAGCGAATGCTAATTCTATTCCCTCTCTATCAAATTATTTTAGTGTAACCAGATGTAGAGCATTCTTTCGTTATTCTTTCTGCGCTCGCAAAGATTCTATGGAATATTCTAAGATTGCTTGATCGCTCGATATAAACAGCACTAGAGCGTGAGAACAGTTGCTTAGAGCGTTCTTGCGATGAGCGAATGCTCATTCTATCCCCTATCTATCAAATTCTTTTCGTGTAAACAGATGCAGAGCTTTCTATCGCTGTTCTTTCTGCGGTTGCAAATATTCTATGGAATATTCTAAATTTGCTCGATCGGTTGATATAAACGGCACTAGAGCGTGTGAACAGTAGCATAGAGCATTCTTGCGTGTTCAGAAGCGCTCGCTCCCCAGAGCGATCTCTTCAAAGCGTTCTTGTGCTCTAGCGATTTGTTTTTATCGGACTAATTATGGATTGGCCTACAGAAAAATGACTTCTAATGATTGGAGCCTACCAAAATTCCAGATGTCTTGCGGCATCCGCCGTATGGCCCATATAAAAATACAACTCGCAAACACGATGCTTGGCAGGAAATTTCAAATTCACTTGAATGTACTGTAGAAGAAGCAAAAAAGAAGATGGACTCGCTTCTCGCATCTTACCGCTGAGAACGGCAGAAAACAATTTCTACGAAATCAGGCATTGGTACCGACTGCACTTACAATTCAAAATGGTTAGCATAATCATAATCATGTTTATAACACGCTCGCCAATTGCAGATTGACTTCATAATGAAAGAAAAATGCTATAAAAGCAATGACGTGGGGTCAATCTGCTTTGGCGCGCGTGTTATAAACATGATTATGATGATACTGGCCCTCCCAAGTCTTCCCCAATGAGATCCCCCAGAAGCTCCTAGGAGCTTGTGCAACTAAGGAGAGTCAGTTGTCAACTTTGCTACTATATCCTTATGCCAGCTTAGACACAGTACTGTTAAGAGTAGATCTCCGCCTCGTTCTATTCACTGAGCTTGAAATACTCATCACTCAATTAGCCAACGTGAACACGCGCGCAAAACAGTACTGACTTCACGTCAGTTTTTATATTTTTTCAAGTTCCTTCAACAAATCTGGCTATCAATACAGACAATTCAACTCGGAAACAACACTATTTCCTCGAAACTGACTTGTCGGTGCACAGAATTGCCATGAAATTTCTCTTAAAACCTCACAATATCGCCTCAGCAGCAAATCCATGACCGCTAGACGCAGACCACTCCCTACATAAGCCATATAATCCAAATTTCAAAAGGAGCCACGTCTCCTCTGCGCATGTGCAATCTAATCGTGGCGTCTCAAAATCACACACTTCACAGAAAATTCTGATTCATCAACACCACTGGTTCAGGAGATATTGCAGCTTTAATCCATACGCATGTGCAGACTCTCCATAAGGGTGGAATAGCAATTTGCAAAAGTGTTTACTTCGTTTTTTTGCATCTACCTACTGAGTTTCCGTTTAATCAGATCAGTTATATTCTTTTTGCGTATTTGAGACGAAATAACAAATGCAGCATTTGCAATTATAATATAGCTCTCAGAGTCAGACATAACGAAGCAACGTCAATCACAAAATTGACATGAATGAGCATTCGTTCGGCTGATCCAAACATCTATCTATCTTGAGCAAGAATTTTAGTTCCTTGTTCTCGTTCTTGCTCGTTGATATTTAGGTTTAAACGCTGAAAATGAGCTTTCGTTTACACCAAAAGATCAGGAAAGAATGTTCTCGTTCTAGCTCTTGCTCTTTGTTCGTTTGGTTTAAACCCACTTTAAGACAATGTAGAATTCCATGGGTAATCTGATTATCAATGAAAATTCTGGGTAGGTATTACATTTAAAAAATGGGTTCAAGCCCTGTGGACAGGAGCTTTCTGGCGCTCTAGTTCAAACAGGCAAATTATATCTCCGAAAGTATTGGTTTCTCAGAGTTGGGAATTATATCAATGTATTCATATGATAGAACTGCATCATAAAGGAAATTCAATTTAAATAATAGTTTATTTATCAAGATTAAATGAGCAATTGAATACGATAGTACGATTTTTCGTGAAAAGCAGCAAGTTGCGATGGACGTTAAAAGAAAAACACCCTGTATAGAGGTTTCTAAAAAATACATTATAAGAATCCATCCAAGATTCATATTTAGATAACGGTTTGTTTGTGTCAAAAATCAAATCAATCGCGTAATATTGTGCCGATAGAAAAAGAACATCCTGTATAGCAATGGTTTATTTTCAACGATAAGAGCTTCGGAAACAAGATTAAATGAGCAATCATGAGAATGATAACTGCACCATGGAAGAAATCAAATTAAATCTGGCCAATTTTGCCCAATAACGAACTTAACCGAGATATTCATCTCCCTAAACTACTCTGAAAATTTCAACTACCTACCTTATTCCGTTCGAGAGTTATATCTATGTCTATGGATGAAAAGCAGTCTCACTACTCTCAGATCTCTTACTTCATGTTCCGTTCCGAAATTTAAGAATTTTCTGAGAAAACATAATTTCGGAGCAAACAACTGAGATTTTTCTCACTTCGCTGACAATTCTTCGATTGATTATAAAATGTCATGTCTGAGGAACATCATTTGACATTATGACAATTCATACATAGATTAATATCATTCTGTGACAACGTTGAAATACGATTTACATTGAAATTTTGAAAAATCATATCTCCGAAAGTATTAGCTTGTTAGAGTTAAAAATGATATGAATGGATTCTTATGATAAAACTGCTTATTAAAAAAAATTTAATTTGGAATTTGTTTTGTAAAAAAAAAATTTTTTTTTTATTACTCCGAAATCATCTGTCCGATTTTGCCCAGTAACGAACTTTGCCGAGATATTCAACCCCCAAACCTACTCTGAAAATTTCAACTCTCTAGCTCATTCCGTTCGAGAGTTATCGTGCCTACGGCCGGACCGGCCGGACGGCCGGACAGAATGAATTTCGACCACGGATTCTTGATCAGTGAGTCGAACCAAATCGTTTAAGACCATTTTCATCGAAATATTCGAAAATTACAGACATTTGGGCAAATTGATAAGCACTCAGTTCCGAGGAACTAGAGCGCCAAAAACCAAAGTTGGTATAATTTCCGTTGAAACCGGAAGTCAAACGAATCTAAAATTTTTTCCAAGAATTCATCTCTCCTAACAAAGCTTAACTCGAGTCTTTCTTTGAAATATTCTAACGAACGGTCTTCATGAATAACTGACTCAAAAATGTAAACCAAACCACCAGACTCAAATGCTCGAACTTCACCGAGTAGGTAGGTTGGAATTAGTTGATAAATATTTTTTCACTTAACTTATGATTTAAAATAATAAGAAAGAAGATATTTTGTAATGAGAATTGTAAGAGCATCGATCCCCAATGCGATTAGACTATTTTGGGATGATTCTTACCCTTCTTTGGGGGTGAAAGTGACGGAGTCAAAAATACCAGAAAGGAGTTTTCCCTTGCAACCAAAATCTAATGGGTATACGAGTATGCGTTTTTCGAAAATGTTGACGCATTTCCTAAAAATGGTAATGTTGTTTTCATTGGTCACCCTGTATCTATATTGGTGATACCGATTACTCTTAACGGACATATGTAGGTCTTCTATGGTGTATAAATCAGGAAATTTCATTTGGCGTCATCAAAAATACTCTGACGACAAAAAATCGAAATGTCAACCGAGACATATAGGGGTTCCTATCCTATCCACCCCTATATGATTTCGGGTGAATCCAAACCAGGTTCTATCACTTGCAGATAATAAAAGCTACGCCCCTATTGCCATAGCCTACGATAGACAACACCGGTAGGGGGCGAAAAAAGCCGCTGGGCAGGTGACATAACAACTCACGTGAATACCGGAGGGGTGTACACCCCAAAACGAAGGGATGATGCAAACATGCATACATGGGGATGAGTTAAAGTATTTACCTATTGTCAGGGACAGACGAAACCAACGCGGTTACCCGAATAGAGAGGCGTTTTACTGGTTAAACCATTGTTGCCATTGTGATATCAGATTCAAAATGGCGACGACTATGCGGTTTGTATGAATGAGGTGATATGATTAAGTTGGGCAGATGTTTATTGAATTAGGGACGCTTCACCGTTACCGTTTTGCATCAGAAAAGGTTCTGGACTCGAGGAGGATATGAAAATGTAACAGATCGAATGGGGGTAAGTATAGATGAGTCATTTATGAATCAAAGTAGCGGTAGGATTTCAACCGTGAGATCCCATGATTCAAATAGGTGAGGAAGATAACATGTGTAGTCTGGAAGAGGTGGATTAAGTTACTTGTTAGAAATAAAGAGGAGAAAATAATGTTCGGTTGAAAACTCGAATGGAAAAAACATTATTCAATAGAGATATACAGGTTGTTTCAAAAAAAGTTTTTGGTAACGGTTGAGTTGTAAAAAAAAGTGGGAAAGCCCTGTGGCAGGAGCTTTGGCGCTCTTGTTCAATTTTTGACAAACCATATCTCCGAAAGTATTGGTTTCTCAGAGTTGGGAATAATATCAACGGATTCTTATAATAGAAATACACCATAAAAGTTTAATAATAGTTTATTTATCAAGATTAAATGAGCAATCTGCAATGACTTAACCTCGAGGAATGGGTTGTTGCAACCTACACCCGGTGCATAGTTTTCACAACTCGAAAACCCTAAGGAATGTATCATCGAAATGTCTAGAGCAAGGCTGGAGACAATTACAGCAGATTATCCATTTATTCCTGATATTTGAATAGGTGTAGGCTGACGAACAAATGATTTCAATAGTTCAAAATATATTAATAAAGTACAATCCTCTTTTCATAATTTAATAGTTACCACTAACACATTCATTCTGTATTATGAACCTTAACTCAAGAAAGAATATTTGATACACAAATGTAGATCAATATTTCAGCATTTTTTTTGCTACCAAGATTATGAAAATACTGTATATAGGAACATGTCTCACTACTTAAGGGAGTAAAAGGTAACATTGACCTCGGTGGTCAACGAACAGTAATTTCTTTCGATGATTCCATTATGTTGTTCTTTCCTATTGCTTTCATAAACTACACCATTAAATTTATCCAATTCTAAATCTTCTGAAACATCATTCCCAATATTTGCACATAAATTATTCAATATGCAACAAGTCAATATTATTTTTGGTATCAAAAGAGTCTTGTATTTGTATATATGTATTCACAAATTCAAGATGCGGAACCTTGGTTTCCCACACAAAATATTTTCAAAGTACGAATTATATAAACAAATAAGATATATAAACAAATAAGACGACATGAATGAACAGTCAACACTGTTAGAACACAAACAGATAGAACTCGCATTCTGTGAAAAATTTAAAAGTACAATGTATTATTGGAATTTTGAAAAATCATGACTCCGAAAGTATTAGGTTGTTAGAGTTTAAAATGACAGCAACGATGGATTTGCATCTTAAAATAATTAATTTTAAATTTGCAATGCCCAATAACGAACTCAACCGAGATATTTATCTCTCAAACCTACCCTGAAAATTTTAACTGTATAGCTCATTCCGTTCGAGAGTTATCGTGCCTACGTCCATTGGTTTTTGCCACTTTACGGCAATCCGATCAATACGAAACTTCGCATGCATATAAAGGTCATGATTCTACAATTTGGGTACTAAATTTCATATAGATCGAGTGATCGGTTTCGGAAATATTCATAAAAAATGTTTGTACAAAAAACGGCTATAACTCCGAAACCGCTTGGTGGATTTCGTTAACGAATTCGTCCCAGATATTTATGCTACAAACCTACCCTCCAAATTTTAATCCTCTAACTTCTTTCGTTCGAGATCCGTATCTTATACAAGTCTTGTTAGTATAATATACAGGGTTTTCCAATAAGAGGTGTTATTTTGAATAGCCCGCTATTTCGGTGGATGTCACTTTTGAAGCTGTAATTTTTTGACATTTGACAAGTAGAAACTACGCCATTAATAAAAATGGAACGATACACGCTTCAAGAACGCATTGTAATTATTAATATTCACTATAAAAATGGTGAAAATTTAGCAGAGACGGTTCGTAAAACTCGAATATTTTTGGGTCGTCGTGAAGCACCTTGTCGGACCGCAATAAAGAAATTGGTGGAAAAATTCGAGCTGTTGGGACAAGTTAGTTATGTGAAGAATAAAACCCGTGTACGTCGCTCAAGAACAGCCGAGAATATTGCTGCTGTAGCCGAAAGTGTTGAAGAAAACCCAGGTTTGTCCATTCCTCATCGTTCTTTGGAATTAGGAATCCACAAACGTCATTACACCGTATTTTGCATAAAGATTTGGGTCTTAAGGCTTATAAAGTTCAGTTAACACAAGAACTCAAGCCGGCCGATCATCAACAACGTCGTCTCTTTGCTGATTGGGTCGTTGAAATGCATGAAAATGATCCGAAATTTCATAGAAAAATCATCTTGAGTGATGAGGCCCATTTCCACCTCGGTGGCTTCGACAACAAGCAAAATTGTCGCATCTGGGGCTCGGAAAACCCAAGAGTTATTGTTGAAAAGACTCTATATCCTCAACGTGTGACTGTTTGGTGCGGTTTATGGTCCGGCGGAGTCCATGGACCTTACTTTTTCGAAAATGAGGCTGGAGCAACAGTTACGGTGAATGGATTGCGCTATCGAAAGATGATTAATGATTTTTTATGGCCGGAATTGGATGGTATTGATCTGGACAACGTTTAATTTCAACAAGACTGTGCTACGTGCCACACAAGTAACGAAACCATTGATCTTTTGCGGGAAAAATTTCCGGACCGTGCTATCTCTCGAAGTGGTGATCACAATTGGACACCGAGATCTTGTGATTTAACACCTTGCGACTTCTTCCTTTGGGGCCACGTGAGAGAGAAGGTCTACGCCAATAGCCCAGCGTCGATTCAAAACCTCAAAGATGGAATTCGTGAGGCTATCGAGGACATAGGGCAGCCACTTCGCGATTTGGTTATGGAAAATTTCATTAAAAGGATATGGTCCTGTGAGCATGGTCGTGGTGGTTATTTGCCTGATGTTATTTTCCACTATTAACGGCATCTCTTCTTCTTTTTTTAATGAAATAAACATCATTTATATTGAAAAATGGCATTTTACTTTGAATATCAAAATAACACCTCTTATTGGAAAACCCTATATAATATAAAATACTTAGTTTTTCACCTTCCTTACTTCGTGACATTTTATATATCAGGTTATAGGAAGTGAGGTTAAATTCTTCTTCTATTTCACATAGAAGTCATGAAATACAGTGTTGTCAGCTCTCAAATGAATTATTTTTAAACTATTTGATAGCAATATTACTAGCACAAAATTGATAACCAACATTGCTAAAACAGTCGGAACAGAATACTTAATACCTTAGCCAAATTGTAAAACCTTAGGAGGATAGCAATATGAGTTGAATAGCAATGTTTATAGCAATACGCAAAGAGAATAGGTCTTAATAAACCAACCGTAGTAAATACCTATCATTGGCAGCAATTGTTCGAGACAATGGATAATACGATTATTCAAATGGATACATCTTGAAACGAGTAGGGTGCACGACACGAAAGACTCATTGCACAGAAGCTCTACTGCATCGAACTTTACTGCATCGAAGAGTCACCACATCGAAAAACCCCCCACTTTAGAAAGTGGGCGGCACTAACTAGAGTTAATGTTCGTGCTTTCTCCTGATTGGCCGAACGTGAAAACCCGTTTATCGATCGTCTTCGACGATAGTTTCGCTCGATGAGAGGCAGCGATGCCAGATGTACCATAATTATGGAATTGTACCATAATTTATACCTCAAATTTAGAGCATTCCATAATTGTACCATAATAAATAATTGTACCATAATTTCCATCGATTCTTCCATTCAATATTATTCGCAAAACTATTCAGCGAATATGTCAAGTCCTCTCATTAAATGGCTTTTTTCTGGGTTTTTTCTTTCAAATTCCGAAAAATATCACAGTACTTCTTATTTAATTATAAATAAATATGCATATATATTATTGTACCATAATTTGCCCTAAAATTCCATAATTCTGGCATCGTTGTACCATAATTTTATATTCGACATCTGGCATCGCTGATGAGAGGTAACTTGTTTCAAAGAGTGTACGTCAACAGACGGAAATCGGATCGGACTAACCTAAAATTTGAAAGGTGCAGAAATTTGTCGAGAAGAAAACATGAAAATATCACGATCTATTTATTGGAAGTATTATAAAAGATAAAATGGTATAACAATGGGAAAAGAAGAACATATTATTTAAAACATTTACTCTACAGCGATTGTCCATGGTCTTTTATTAAACCGACTGCATTATCTGTTAACGTCAGTAAACACAGTATTTCTATCCTCCAGACGAAAATTACTGCAGAACTTGGAACTGAAGAAAGAAAGAAATTGATTCACACACTATTATCCAATATAGAACTTATAACAAGATTGAAATCTCAATATTAAATTTGTCAAGAAGAAAACAGCACCGGGTAAAATTGCTCCTGCACTATCTACTTACTAGTCAATCAAGACGAAGGCATTTTTTTGTTGAGTTGGAACGGTGATAAACTAGTATAACAATCGGAGCAGAAAAAGAATTGTATTTAAAGCATATACTGTACATCGACTGTCCATGGTTAACATCAGAGGCAGTAAACACAGTATGTCTATCCTCCAGGGGATAAATTACCAGGACTTGGAACTGAAGAAAACTATTTCATTGATTCACACAATATTATCCATTATAGAAGTTGTATTATGTATTTGTTGAATTGGAACGATGATAAATTAGTATAACAATGGGAGAAAAAACACCGTATTTAAAATGTTTACTGTAAACCGATTTTCTATGATATCTTATTTAATTGACTGCTTTTTCTGTAAACATCAGAGGCAGTAAACATAGTAAGTGTACCCTTCAAAGGAAAACGATTTCATTAATTTTAACAATATTATCTATTATAGACTAACATGATAGAATGTACTCTACTTGAGTATCAGATCCTTATTTGAAATAAAATTGAAATCTAAATAAAATGCTGCTGTATTATTTATCACTTTTAATCTGACCACATATAAATATCATTTTATTATAATAATCGAAGCAAGTTGAAACGTTCATCAATTAAAAGAGCAGGATATTTTGTTACACCACTGACTTTAATATTGATTTCAAACACTTCATTTAAGTATGTTTGATTGGTTTCTATATTACTTCTTATTCGTAATAAAGAAATTTGTATAAAGATACCTATAACCCTTTAATACGAAGGTAGAAATATATTACGATAACAATGGCAGGAAGCTTGAAATGAAGGAAAAAGGTAAGTATATAAATATATTTTTATTCTAAATTCTGTTTTATGAATGTTTTGTGATGTAATTTAATAGTTTTTATACTGCTCACAATATATATTTATGATTAGAGTTACATATATGTGAAGAAAACAATAATAATAGGATCTTTCTTCTATAAGAAGTACTGTGATATTTTTCGGAATTTGAGAGAAAAAACCCAGAAAAAAGCCATTTAATGAGAGGACTTGACATATTCGCTGAATAGTTTTGCGAATAATATTGAATGGAAGAATCGATGGAAATTATGGTACAATTATTTATTATGGTACAATTATGGAATGCTCTAAATTTGAGGTATAAATTATGGTACAATTCCATAATTATGGTACATCTGGCATCGCTGCCTCTCATCGAGCGAAACTATCGTCGAAGACGATCGATAAACGGGTTTTCACGTTCGGCCAATCAGGAGAAAGCACGAACATTAACTCTAGTTAGTGCCGCCCACTTTCTAAAGTGGGGGGTTTTTCGATGTGGTGACTCTTCGATGCAGTAAAGTTCGATGCAGTAGAGCTTCTGTGCAATGAGTCTTTCGTGTAGTGAGGCGCACCGCTTGATACTCGGTTTCTATGAACCCGGATGCAACCATGAGAAACAACAAAATCCAACCCTGCCTCCCCTCACACACCATTTACCAAGCACATCACCATCCCAATCAACAAACCATAAACAAAATTAGTTCCGCTGTCCCAACAATCGGAGGCCGAATTGCAACAGATTTTCGAGTGTCATCGACTTTGCACAATTTCATATAAACATTCAAAGACACAAAGTGAAACACTCGAATTGAATGTGGAGCAGTCGGAACGACAATGATTTTCGACGGACGGAACTGGGAGGGGGTTCTACTTTGAGAGGAAGGCAATTGGGAAAAACTATTAGCAACATGACTCGCATTTATGGCAAGGAGTCATTAGGGGGTGCAGTAATTTGTTGGAGTTGAATCATCATCAACAAAGACATCATATTGCTTCTGCAGGGTATAGATCACTCGAAAATATTCTGACAGAAGGTTTCGTGTTTTTGTTGAAAATAATGCTATAGTGATTTCAAAAAATTGAATAATGGTCTCCCACGAAGATCAGTTTTAGCACCTCTCCTTTTCAATTTATATCTGTGTGAAGTTCCTGCTACTTCCTCTGAGAAATTCATATATGTACTTTGATGAAGTGCTCTTGCATTTCGTCATTCCGATTTCCAATATATGGAGAATAATTTATCTCTAGATATAGAAATCCAAAAAAATTAACTATTTGGCGTTTGTGCCCAAACCTATAAAAAACTGAGGTTTCTTGTATAAATTTATAAATCATCAAAAATATAGAACATTGAGTGTATCTATCGGTGATTCTTTGTTGAAAGATAATTTTTTTTAATCCTAAATAGAACGAATAGAATTATATTAGATTCTTCTTTGAATTTCAAAGTACATTTTGATGTCTTGCGTTTGAAATTGAATACAAGAAATCAAATTCTGCAGAAATTTGCTGCTTCTTCATGGGGTGCTGATTAAATTACTTTTCGTGTGGCAGCCTCAGCCTTGGATTTTTCTGCCGCTAAATATTGTGACCCCGTCTGGTTTGACAGCGTTCATGCGCAAAAAATTGACGCACAGCTGAATTCATCTGTGAAGATCATCACTGGAACTTTTAGATCTACACCTCTTCATTGGTTACCAGTTTTTTCAAACATTATTCCGCCCCATATTCGAAGGCAGACTACTGTTTTGAATTCTTAGAATAAATTAAATTTTTTCCGAATTCATTTCCGATTTTCTCCTATTTTCCAGAAAATAGCATTCTCAGATTGAAGCCGCGTAAACATTCATGATCTAACTGTTTTCTCACTTTGAATAAAAGCGATAAAACACGTTTGGCATTCTGAATGTATTTCTTGCGATATTTTCAACAAGGATTCCATTTCTGATACTTCGAATAGAGTTCCGAGGTTCGATCTTTTCAGGATAATATGGTCTATTCTGAATCGATTAAGAACAGGTCAAGGTAGTTGTAACAGCATGCTTTTCAGACGGAACTCAGTTGAGTGCCCTAGTTGTGAATGCGGGAGAGCAGAGGAAACAATAAATCATTAGGTTGATAATAAATTGTCCTATAGGGTGATAAAACGTAATAGAAATTTTTTGCCGATGATTAAAAGTTTCTGTATGCGACCAGTTTAATGTCATAAATTACAGTAAGCCTAGAAATAAATGAGTTGACTGTCACCCGGTAACACAACAAAATTTAATAGTTGATTTGTTGGTTTTGATTTTTGCGCGTATGTTCTGGGGAAAATCGCGTTATCATTTTGCCCAAATGTCTGTTATTTTCGAATTTTTTGCCGAAAAGGGTCTCAACCGATTGAGTTCGACTACCTGATGAAGAACTCGAGGACAAATTTGATTCTGTCCGGCTGGCCGGCCGTCCGTTGCCACGATAACTTGAGAGCGGAATGGGATAGTGAATTGAAATTTTCAAGGTAGATGGCGCATCCCAATACGACGTACAAGCTCGTTAATGGGCATAATCGGCCCAATGGTTTCCGAGTAATGATTTTATTTTCACCCAATATGAATCCGATCGAATTGAAACTTGGTGAATATTTGTATTATATGATATTAAGCACGTTTGTGAAATTTTGTAAGAATCGCATCACTAGGAAATTTTAAAAAAATTATTAAAAAATATATCTTATGGCACGATAACCTGAGAATGGAAAGAGATAGCGACTTGAAACTTTCAGGTTAGGTTGATCATCTGAATGCAACATTTGAGTTTGTTTATAGATATAATCGGCCGAACGGTTTTGGAGTTAGAACCATCTGAAATTTGGTTGTTATTTCCTCAATTACTCGAAAAATACAAAACCGATTATATTCAAACATGGTTATTAGTTATATAATGCCAACGCAAAAATTCTTACAACATTTCGAGAGGATCGTATAACTAGAAAATTTTTTAAAAATAATAGAAAATTATTGAAAATTTCTATATATCAGTAACTATTCGTCCGACATCGCTAAAATTTTGCGAGATCCTGCAAAACCTAACTCTACTGCAAAGTTCCAAGTTCGAACACGATCAGATATATATTGATTCGAGCCGCCTTGTGTGAGTTTAGTAAATGGATGGGTGACCGTTGCCCCGATAACTTTTGAACGAAAGGAGATGGGGACTTGCAATTTTCAGGGTATGTTGCGTATCCGAATGGAATTGTTAACTCTACTACGATTTCCTCGATAACTCAAAAAATATAGACTCCATCGAATTGAAGCGTGGTATCTATTTGTAGAATATCGACATTAAGACGTGTTTGAAATTTTATAAGAACCGTACCCCTAGAAAATAAAAAAAAAATAATGAAAACGAAATTGGTTCAAGCGTTGATGTGGAGTCAGGAGCTTTTGCGCGCATGTTCTATTGTCCATTCTCTTGTGTTAGACACTCTTAATAGAATTTACCATGGTAAATTATATTGTCGATTCTACTGTATTGGACACTCTTAATTCGAATTTACCAAGGTAAATTCGATTAAGACTGTCCAAAACAGGAGAATGGACAATAGAACATACGCGCAAAATCTCCTGACTTCACATCAGTGCTTGAACCAAGTTTGTGTTAAACAAGCAGTTTTCTTACGAAGAAAATACAGATATTATTTTTGTGTACAGTTTTTGTGATGACAACGCTTTAAAAGATAGTAGGGAGTACAACAGGAGATTCCCCAATAGACGACAACCATCTCGCCGGGTGTTTTCCGACGCTTATCAAATGCTGCGACAGTTTGGAATTGCCAATTCCCATATTGGTGCTGGTGACGCTACCTTATGAGGGAAGAAGAATGAAGTGATAGATTGTGTGCTCGATAATCAGGAAATTAGCACTAGACGCATTGCTTCCCGTCTTAATGTGTTCCAAAGTTTTAGTTGGAGAATCTAAAAACTCGAACGCGACGTTTAATTTCGTTAATGGGCTTAATAGTCGAAATGGTTTCGGATTTCTATCCATCTGAAATATTGTTTCCACAATAATTCATAAAATACCTATCCGATGGAATTTAAACTTGTGAATTAAGGAACGTATACTCCATTCACATTTATAAAGTCTCCCGGTTGGCCATGAAAATTTGACACATTTCAACATGTATATTTTGAAAATCTTAGGTTATGCTCATTTTCCTGTCAGATAACTACGCAACGTTGTCCTCTCTACATAGAAGTTGTAGTAATTACGTACTTTCACAATGTGAACTTACTTCGGAAAAATAATGAATTTGAGAAGATATTATGTGAATTCAATAATTCCACAGTCCTGGCGAGTGTTGAAGAAAATTTTTCCTCTGTTGTTACTGAAAATATTTCACGTATATAAACTGGTTGGAAGATTCAATTATGCTATTTTCTTGTATGGAAATCAAGAATCAAGTTTTGGAATTTTATTGAAAATATAATGGATAAAATAGTCCGTTACTTTTTGATAGTTCACTTGGAAAAAGAATAAAAGTACCCGAATAACCCGGCAGGAAAACTTCTAAACGAACAGACGTAGGTACCTACGGAATTCCCCACTTTTCGAAATTCTCAAGAAATAAGCCTACAGAAGACATTTAAATACCTTGTTGCGCAACTTGAAATACACCAGTTTCAAAATGTAGTAGTACTACGAAACCGCTTCATCCTTATACCTTAATAAAATATAGTGATAGGAAATTAAGTAATTTTATTCGAGAGTTCAACATGTCAGAATGAAGTTTTTCTAATGCAGATTTCGATTCTGTATAGCACTCCTACTTTCGGCATTTTCAATTTCGAATCGGAGAGTCTGTGATAATATCTTGTCTTAGATTGAAGATCAAGTTATGATTATGTTGAGAGTAGACATGGCAACGTCTCGGCGGATTGTTGACGATATTTCAGCAGTGCCAACCTGCCTGTGTTTAAGTTACAAAAAAGTGGTAGACCTAAATCATGGCCAACCGGGAGACTTTATAAAAGTGAATGGAGTATATACAGACATATTCCTGATTAAAATGTAAACTAAAATTTAACAAATTACATAGTGTAAAAATACAAAAATAATTGAATCAAATGCCGAAGATACAAGTATGGCAACGCCAAATAAGGGAATCGTATACTAATTGAGTAATTATTGCATGTTTTGCCTATTTTGAGTAGATTCGACTGCATTAATAATTCGTTCCATTAATTATTCTTGATTATCAATCTCCACTGCGTAAACTAATTGTTTCAAATTCCCCATAAAAAATAATCTTATGCATTAAAGCAAGGTGATTTCGTAGGTCATAGCACCTGACCACGCCGACCGATCCATCGCCTATCAAAAGTTTGACTTGTTGTTTTTAAGGTTCTCAAAGCAAACATTTGGCAAACATTTAGACCGGCAGCAATGCGTCTTGTACTCATTTCCGGAATATCGAGCATACAATCTATCACTTCTTCTTTCCTCATAGCATCATAATAATTATTTCGTGTAGCACTATCAGCACCAGTACGGGAATTGCCAATTCCAAACTGTCGCATACTTCGATAAGCGTCGGAAAACACCCTGCGAGATGTTTGTCGTCTATTAGGAAATCTCATTGTAAGAGCTTTTAACGCCATCACAAAAACCGTACACAGAAAAATATTTGCATATTCTTCGTTATAAAACTGCATGTCTAACAAAAAAAAAGGGTGTCCAATACAGTAGAATGGACAATAGAACATACGCGCAAAAGCTCCTGACTTCACGTCAGTGCTTGAACCAATTTTTTTTTCGAAATTTTTCTGAAATTTATTAGGGGTACGGTTCTTACAAAATTTCAATCACGTCTTTATGTTGATTTTCTACTAATAATTACCAAGCCTCAATTCGATCGAATCTTTATTTTTTGAGTTATCGAGGAAATAATATTCCAGCTGGGTATAACTCGGAAACCGATTATGCCCAAAAACGAACTTAGCTCTCCCATTCGGATACGCAACCTACCCGGAAAATTGCAAGTCCCTATCTCCTTTTGTTCGAAAGTTATCGAGGCAACGGTTACCCATCTACTGAACTCACACAAGGCTGTTCGAATCTCCAACAATATTTAACCGATCTTGTTAAAACTTAAAACTTTTTAGTAGATATGGGTTCTAAAGGCTCTTGCAAAGTTTCAGCAATTTCCGACGAAAAGTTACTGATATATAGAATTTTTTTTTAATTTTCATAGAATTTCTTAGAAATTTTCTACAAATACTATTCTCATGAAATTTTGCAAGAATTTTCGCGTTGGCATTGTACAATTAATAACCATGTTTCAATTCAATCGGTTTAGAATTTTTTGAGTTAATGAGGAGAAAAAAGCGACCAAATTTCAGATGGCTCTAACTCTAAAACCGTTTGGCCGATTATGCTTATTAACAACCTCAAATGTCGTATTCAGATGCACATCCTAAACTGAAAACTTGAAGCCGCTATCTGTTTCCGTTCTCAAGTATCGGTACAACAAAAATATTTTTTAATAATTTTCTAGCCATTCGATTCGCATAAAATTTCACAAACGTGCTTAGGTTCATATTCTACAACTACTCACCAAGTTTCAATTTGATCGGATTTATATTGGTTGTAAACAAAATTATTACTCGGAAACCATTGGGCTGATTATGCCCATTAACGAACTCGTCCGTCGTATTGGGATGCGCCACCTACCCTGAAAATTTCAAGTCGCTAGCTCTTTCCGTTCTCAAGTTATCGTGGCAACGGCCGGACCGCCGGACAGAATCAAATTTGACCTCGAATTCTTCATTGGGGAGTCGAACCAAATCGTTTGAGACCATTTTCGTCAAAAAATTCGAAAGTTACAGACATTTGGGCAAAATAATAACGCGCTTTTCCCCAGAACATACGCGCAAAAACTAAAGCAACTCATACTGCTGTATTCACAAAGTATTCAATCTCCGTTAAGTCCTAACTGAGGTCTTCAGTTAAGGTTGCGATTCTTATAGAATTGCAACCTCAGTTTAAGTGAAAATTAACGTGAAACATTCCTGTTTCAGCACCGTTACATACGTTAGGACTTAACGGAGATTAAATGCTTTGTGAATACGGCGGATTGAATGCTTAGTGAATGCGGCGGTTAAACTGGTAAACAGATTTTGTTCTGTCACCAGGTGACAGTTAACTCAGTCATTTATTTCTAGTTTACTGTAATTTATAAAATTGAATTGGTCGCATACAGAAACTTTAAATTCCAATAACTCGGAAACGTAGGTTCATTGGCATAAAATTTCAATTCCGTTTTATCAAGAATATCAGTCTGTATACGTCCCTTAATTTCACCTCGAGTTTTGAATCAGCCTGTATAACGGATATACCTATCACTCATCTCATTCGATACCGATGGTTTTAATTAGTCCAATTCCTCTAATCAACTATCCTCACACGAACCTCTACGAAAACCACAGTCTCCAGTCACTGGATGTTTATAATTAAATCGTATTCGACCTGTATTCGACGTTTGTCAAAGATAACAATATTGAATATTATCCTGGACCTCCCAGAAACCATGCCGCCTGTCTGCGGTCTGAACCTTCCGTGACAGTGCTACCAACAGTCCCTAGATTTCATTACAGATAACCCAGGAGATAAGCCCACAAAGGCAATACCGATCCAATATATAAACAGTGAAACAGGGAAATTGGCATTCGGATAGAATATGGTCATATTCTGTTCTGAAATATCGCAAATCCGATGATGTGGGGGCGTTATCTGCGATCTTTCTAAATTGATTTCACGTGTTTGTGCCTATAGAATCAATTGTGGGGTTTGGGCTTCGTACGCAACTGTTGTAGTCAGCTGGTGAATCCGGCGCTGATTTCGATTTCGATAAAAAATTGGGTTATGGCAAGAGAGTGAAGAGGAATTTTGTTGTTATTCAAATGAGCGTATTCATGTTACTGATAGGTTTAAATCGGTATCAAACATCATAAAACGGATATTATAGAGGGTGCTTCACGTAGACCGTGCATTAGAAATGATTCAACTACGGTATCTAGCCATAAACTAACATTTATATTTGAAAGATAATCCGCCGTATTCACAAAGCATTCAATCTCCGTTAAGTCCTAACTGAGGTCCTCAGTTAAGGATAAATAAGAATCGCAACCTCAGTTAACGTAGGTAACGGTGCTGAAACAGGCCTGTTTCACGATCATTTTCACGTAAACTGAGGTTGCGATTCTTATTTATCCTTAACTGAGGACCTCAGTTAGGACTTAACGGAGATTGAATGCTTTGTGAATACGGCGGAATATTTCCAAGATATTACACTCTCGGTTATATCGAAAATCGACGCCATCTTTGTTATTTTACACCTATATAGCGAGTAACTCTAACACTATTGTGCATTCCAAATTTGGCCCCATCTTCTGTCTATTTATCTACTTCAATATTAGCTGACATTACCCTCTAATCACCCATTAATCAAGATCACGTTCTTCAAAGCACTAGATAAACTCCTTCTGAAAATAAACTAGTTGGAAAAGCACTGAGATCAGGAGCTTTGGTCTGCTTGTTCAAATTAATTGCTAGAGAGGCCATCCATCCAGGTACTGAACTTGTCCAAGGTGACTTGGCTTCCAGGAAACAAAATACCTATAATATTATCACAATTACTTCCAACAATATAGATCCGATCCGATCTGATTAAATCTAGAAATTGGCTTCAAAATAAGGGACATATCCAATTCTCAATAGGAATCTGGCATTTCTGATAACCCTACATAGCTGATACTACTCAATTTCACAATGACCAGATTCAAAGGCTATCATGGGAGTTATTTTATGATCTTCTGGGTTCTGAATTTAATATCGCGAAACATTTCACCAGAGCTTCAGGATAGATTACTCTGAAGAATAAATCCTTGAGCTTACTGCATTTTACTGACATATAAATTCTACAAGGTCCCACAGGTTTATTTCTTTGTGGTATCCAAAAAAACTCTTCTGCCGTCAATATCATTTCCTCTTGTTTTCGAATTGCATAATCTATTAAGAATAAAACTGTAGCCACATGTGAAGAAACCTACCCTAAACTTGATATGCAATAATAACAGTGAGAGTCAACAACAATGCCATCTTGAAGACTGACTACCCATGGTATTTTTAACCTAAAATGACAGATATTAGTACTCGACAATGCTATAAATATAATTGTTCATATTTCAAATGATTAAAATATGAGAATTTGTATGCTTCACACATATATATCTAACCTTCAACCCATCTACAACTTGCAAGATTATAGGCTTCCAAGCTCTTGTACGTTTTCATTTCATTCACAGTGAAAGCCTTTTCGTGTTACTAAATAATTAACGTCTCGATACATCATTTTTGGAAATAGAGAAACCTCTGCTGTCAATTCTTCAGGCTTCAAAAGATGAGGATCGATGCCCAATACTTAAATTTTCTCCTCATATCTCTTAGAATTTAGATGAATACCATCCAAGGTTCAAGTAGCTAATCAGATTAATAATGATCTGATTTCACTAGCAAAACAAATAAATTCACTAAAAATTCCACATAAACGTTCTTCTCCGATGTAAACACAACGAATGAGACGAATGTTTCACCTCCTATGTCAGAGAAATGTCAATCACACTTTTGACGTCAGTTCTTTTTGGCGCTCTTGTTCCTCGGAACACAGTGCTTATCAATTTGCCCAAATGTCTGTAATTTTCGAATTTTTGACTGAAAATGGTATCAAACGATTTGGTTCGACTCACTGATCAAGAATCCGTGGTCGAAATTCATTCTGTCCGGCCGGTCCGGCCGGCCGTAGGCACGATAACTCTCGAACGAAAGGAGTTAGAGGATTAAAATTTGCAGGGTAGGTTTGTAACGTAAATATCTCGGACGAGTTCGTTAACGGGCGAAATCCATCAAGCTGTTTCGGAGGTATGGCCCTTTTTAGTAAAAACATTTTTTATGAATATTTCTGAAACCCATTACTCGATCTATTTGAAATTCAGCATCAAGTTGTAGAATAATGACTTCTATATGCATGCGAAGTCTTATTTTGATCAAGTTGCGATAAGGTATCAAAAAAAAATTTTTTTAAATTTTTAAATTTCGTTTCTACAATAACTCTCGAACATAATGAGCTAGGCAGTTGAAATTTTCAGAGTAGGTTTGAGAGATAATTATCTCGGTTACGTTCGTTACTGGGCAAAATTGGCGTGATGGTTTCGGAGAAACGAAAAAACAAATTTTTTTTTACAATACAAATTTCAAATTCAATTCCTTTTAAGATGCAGATTCACCATAAAAATCCATTGATATCATTTTCAATTCTAACAAGCTAATACTTTCGGTGATATGATTTTTCGAAATTTCAATAATGAATCATACTTCTGTACTTCTTATGTTTTCATAGAATGCTGTACTTAATTATTGTATCTATGAATTATTATATGATCTGTGTTCTTACACGTCATCTTATCTTCCTATGAGAGATGAATATCAAAATTATTTCTGGTACACCTCTTGTTCTAGTTTTTTATAAGATAATTTTTAAAGCATTTTTTTCAAACGACACTTTTTTTAAATTTTAATTTTTTTCATTTCCAACCAATACTTTCGGAGATATAATTTGTCTGTTTGAACAAAAGCGCCAGAAAGCTCCTGTCCACAGGGCTTGAACCAATTTTTTGTCTATGAACAGCATTCTGCCTGTCCCGTTCGTTTATTTCAAATCAATCCATACGATCTGTGGTACGTGACGAAAAAATCCAAATTCCCTCAGATGGGATTACCGAACGCGACACAATTAGACATATTTTCAGCTGAAATGCGCTCCTAATACTGTCAAAATACAAATAAATATATTAGTCAAATTTAAGCGAGTAACCGGAACAGAGCAGTTAAGACCAATCTCTTGCTAAACATAACCGATCGGTTATAATAGCAAGGAATTGGTCTTAACCACTCTGTTCCGGTTACTCGCTTAAATTCGACTTAAGTTATACGACGGCGTTTGCCAATAGATGCCGGCGCTAGATTATTAACCTACAGTGACTCTATACAAGACAGTGGCGACAATAGGCGAATTTAGCCTAGTCATGGCAGCTGAAACAATATGACGCGAACAGCTAATAGCTAAACAGGAACACTATTGTCGCCACTGTCATGTATAGAGTCACTGTACACTTTCATGCAGTGGCTTTATACAAGACAGTGGCGTCAATAGTGTTCCTATTTAGCTATTAGCTGTTCGCGTCATATTTTTTCAGCTGCAATGACTAGGCTAAATTCGCCTATTGTCGCCACTGTCTTGTATAGAGTCACTGTAGGTTAATAATCTAGCGTCGGCATCTATTGGCAAACGCCGTCGTATAACTTAATAAAATAATAAATAATAATAATAAAAAAATGTCAATTTTGACAGGTTTGCAGTGTAACACGATCAATGACATATATGTCGAAAATCATCGTTTCTTGAGCACCAACTTTCCCGAAAACCAGAATTTCAAAAAATTATACAAGTGAGAAAATTTCGTCTTGATGCGTACTTTTTGAAACACACTGTATAATTACGAGTTTTTCCTCTACCACAAATGTCTCCCAAAAACACCAATTC
The DNA here is from genome assembly GCA_937662695.2 of Halyzia sedecimguttata. NCBI lineage: Eukaryota > Metazoa > Arthropoda > Insecta > Coleoptera > Coccinellidae > Halyzia > Halyzia sedecimguttata. The sequence continues at coordinate 49,287,428 of OW569415.2, forward strand.
ATTCTTCATTCCCAGGGTGTTCCTAGTTCGAAAAAGGTTGATAACATCGTGCATGCATTTACCGATAGGTTAGCCACGCTCGGTTGGCCCCCCGGGGCTGCTCGCGACGTGTGTCAAGTGCAGAGAGCAGTCAACGAGCGCGCGCCGGATCCGGCGTTAATTGGACCCGATTCATAATTAATATGAAAATTCCGCGCGTTGTGTCCCCCGATTTTTTTAATTCGTCATCGCAGATGGCATTGTTCCATTGCATCGGGAATCAGACTCAATTATCGCCCTCCGAAAGGTTTTACAGAGAAGGAGTGGGTTCGCTGTTAGGTATTGTAAATGAGACTATTTAAGGGAATAAAATGCGAAACAGTTTATCAATTCCTCAAAATTAATCAATTGTTCCTTGTTAACGGAATTATCGTCTCTATGGATACTATTGAGTATCTCAAAATGATATTAATATTGAATCAAATTAAAAGCAAATCGTGATATTCAATTTTATTTTTTTGCACGCAAATTCTGGGGAACACCGTGCCATCTGTAATTTTCGGTTTTTTGCCGAAAATGATCTCAGACGATTAGGTTCGACTCAATGATGAATAATTCGAGGTCAAATTTGCTTCTGTCCGGTCGACTGATGGCCGTTGCAACGATAGCTCTCGGACGGAAAGAGACAGTTGTAGAATATCGACAGAAAGACGTACCGTAGCCGGGGGTTACTTTGAACAAGTTTTGCATCAATTTCACTACAACGCAAACATTTGTGCAGATATTTGAAAAATGTTTTAACCAATCGATAGCTTATCATCTCAGCTTCAATTTCCCGTTTGTATGACTCGATTATCTTCAATAGAAGTTGGTGGGGGCATATTTTTTTTGTTCAGAATTAACCCCTTAAGAAGGGGTTACTTTGAACAAGAGTGTGTTTACCGTAGAAAACGCCAGTTTATGGCGCCCTGTTCATAGAAACCCCTTGAATATGCAAGTATGAGTTTTTAAAAGAATAATGTCACCTGATAATTAGGTTTTCCTTCACGGTTTAGTTCGTTAACCCCTGGCAATGCTTATTTTTTCATCGAAATGCTACTAAAATTGTAAATTCAGTTTTTTATTTGCGGAGTTCACTCAACAATGCATAAATAAACACAAAAATTATAACTTTATTGAAAACTTTTACATCTCTCATGGAGCACGGGAAGCCGTAGGTACCAACTGCCACTATGTGCGCGCACAGAAGTTTTTCCTCTTCAGCCGAAAATACGGTTGGACGTCCTGGCGATTTCGCTACAATTGAGAGAGTAGCAGCTGCTGCGTTTGTCTTCGCCGCCTTCATGTACATGCAAATCGTTCCAGTGGGAATGTTGAATCTGAAACAAGAAAATATTCGTAACTAGGAACAACAATGTATTTGATTGTGCTCTAGTAGATACCTACAAACAGAAAAAAAAACTCACTCAGTAGAAGCAGCCATGATAGTTGATTTTCCAGCTGAACACTTTTCTACTGCCTTGGCAAGGATTTCTGGTGAATAATTTCGGTACATCCGAGCTCCCAACTTGCGAATATACGTTCGCGGCATGTTGGCTTGCCCCTAATGAACAAAAAGTAGACGAAAGCACGATGTTCAAAGTAACCCCTCAAAGTTCCTGTTTTTTACTCGATTAGCCATATAAAATCAACGAAATGAGTTAGAGATATGAAACAATAAAGAAAATGCTGCCAATAGATTGATAACAAATATATAACTTACCTGAAACGGTATTCACAACACGATCACTGCAGCAGAGGAGGTTTGAGGATTGTTCTCAGAACAGCTGATTTCACCATTCCGATAAAAAGGCGCGCAGCGGCTCAGGTTAGCCAACCGGACAACGTTTCGCGATCGCAGCACCGTCTACATGTGATCATTGAATGTTGAGTACCAACTAGAGGTCGCTAGCTTGTGAACTAAGCCCACTATGAGGATTTTTGATTTTACAACGTATCTGTTCAAAGTAACCCCTTGTGTTCAGAGTAACCCCCAGTTACGGTATGTGGAATTTCGTGAAGATTATATCACTAGAAAATTTAAAAAAAATTATTAAAAAATATGTATGTCACGATAACTTGAGAACGGAAAGAGATCGCGGCTTTCAATTCTAAGCATAGGTATAGGTCGCATCCGAATGCAAAATGTATGTTCGTTACTAGGTATAATCGGCCAAACGGTTTCGGAGTTATACCCATCCTCAATAACTCAAAAAACCAACCCGATCAATTCTAACATGGTGATTAGTTGTTAAATACCAACGCGCAAATTTTTGCGCAATATCGTGAGGATCGTAACACTACAAAATTAAAAAAAAATCTGTATATCAGAAACTATCCGTCCCATATCGTTGAAATTTCGTGACATCCTACAAAATCTTTACATAAAATAGCTTTACAAATATTTATCCTACTAAAATTGAACATCATTGGATCTATATTGTTGGAGATCTGAGCAGCCTTGAGTAAGTTCAGTAGCTGGATTGCTGACCGTTGTCACGATAACTTTCGAATGGAAAGAGATTGCGATTTGCAATTTCTATAAAACGCTCTAGAATGTCTCTGAGAGGTCCTATTTGCGCCCTTATGGAAACTCCCATTGCGTGCTCCTTGCGAGCGCCATGTGACGTAACTGATAGATATTCTCACTCAAGTCAAAAAGTGAGATCTATAAGATATCTCCGTAAGATTGCCTAAGGAATTCTTAAAGTAACCTCCAGGGCTGTGTTCGAATATTAACTACACGGGGTAGAGTAGAGTTTTTGAAGGTTTGACAGATTTACTCTGACAGTGACAGAAGGTGCCAATATCGGAATATATAGGTTATGTTGGTTTAAGAAAGAACCTATTATTATTGTTTTCTTCACATATATGTAACTCTAATCATAAATATACTGTGAGCAGTATTAAAACTATAAATTACCTCACAGAACATTCATAAAACAGTGAGACAAAGATATATGAGATTTTCCGTCCTATGAGTTATGTCAATTTTGACAGGAGTAAAATGAACTCGGAGTCGAATACTCTGACATTTCGAACGACAGTCATGGAGTAAAATTTAACCAACCTTTCAGGTTGGCCATGATTTATCACGTTTTCGTAACTAAAGCAGAGGTGGGTTGGCACTGCTGAAATATCGTCAAGGTCAAAACAATTCGCCGAGACGTTGCCAATTTCTACTCTCAAAAGTCTCAAACTTAACATAATCATAACACTAAAATCTGCGATAAGACAACTTCATTCTGACATGTTGAACTCTCGAATGAAATTACTTAGTTTCCTATCATTATATTTTATCAAGGTATATGAATGACTCGGGTTTCGTAGTACTACTACATTTGGAAACTGGTGTATTTCAAGTTGTGCAACAAGGTATTCAAATGTCTTCTTGAGCAAAGTGGGGAATTCCAAAGGTACGTCTGTTCGTTTAGAAGTTTTCCTTCCGGGTTATTCAGGTACTTTTATTCGTTTTTCAAATGAACTATCAGAAAGTAACGGACTCCCCTATCCAATATTTTTCAATTAAATTTCAACACTTGATTCTTGATTTCGACACAAGAAAACAACATAATTGAATCTTCCAACCAGTTTATTGTACGTGAAATATTTTCAGCAACAACAGAGCAGCAAAAATTTTCTTCTATATTCGCCAGGACTGTGGAATTATTGACTTCACGTAATATCTTCTCAAATTCATAATTTTTCCGAAGCAAATTCACATTGTGAAAATACTTAATTGCTACGATTTCTATGTAGAGAGAACAACGTTGCGTAGTTATATGACAGGAAAATAACTATAACCTAACATTTTCAAAATATACATGGCGAAATGTGTCAAATTTTCATGGCCAACCAGGAGACTTCAAAATGTGAATGGAGTATATATCCTATATTCGCTATCATTCCCATGTCTGTATAAAAACATCGATTTTCTCTATTTTTATTGAAACAATCGATTTTGTCTTTTGATCAATCTAATGAAAGGTTAGAAAGTTTGATGAGTTGATTTGTGTAGGTGAGTACTCAGTCGGTGAAATGCTGATGAACGAAAAAATCGAATGACAATAGGTTGAATCTCATGTAATTTGAACTGTATTGACAGTTCGAAAATATGTTAATCGTCGATTGAATTTGCTTTGCCCCTTATGACGCTAACTATCATCGAGATTTCATTCAGTTAATAATATTTGTTGGTAAAATATATTCCTTTCTCGAAAAATAACGAGTCATATACAGAACGTTATTTCCCCAAAATATACTATAATTTTGTATAGTGAATTTTGCTTCATTTGTATGAAATATATTCATTTCTGAGATACAAATATATCTTCGTTTAATATCAAACTTAGGTGCTACTTTAATGGGAATCATTGAACCACTTGGCGAAAATACAACATAGTTTGATTTTGAGAAGATCTAAATTGGCTACAAACGGTACTTTACCAAATTGTTAATGACTACCCTTCTCCGGTGATCCTCCTTCATACCTGCCCATGGGCTCATGGACCTGCGTCTGCTAAGGTTTCTACCTGAAGGGGAATGTTATTCCCCCTGTTTACGATACCGGGAATTAGAAAGTGGGAGGTCGAGCCCATGAATCCATTAATACAAATTTGCAGATATATTTCCTCTGAGTCATGTGATTACCAACTCGTTTCTACCCAGGTAATATGTCGAATAGCTCTCCTCACCGTAAAACTGTTAATATTTAATTATTTTTGTTCATCTCAAATTGAAATAAATCAACATAAAATGTGTGACTCTATAATTTTATATTATTATCATCTTATAAATAATGTAAAATTTGTATCCATCTGCGCTACGTAATACGAAGTTTTTGTTGGATTGCCTATTTCTTTGAGGTGTTTGATCTTGAGACCACCAAAAGCAATTGAGAATTGTAGATCTGCAGGTACTAGAGGGCAGATCATCTTAATGTACGCTCGGACGTCAACGCATAGTATTGCAATAAATATACTCGAATCTCTCTCATTGGTTACGCTCTCGTGTCGTTTTTCTTTGTCGTTAATTTGTTTTGATAGTGAATGTACTGTATTGTTAAGATTAAAAATTTGATTGACGAAAAATTATGCATTAAACTGAATGAAGGTCATATGCCTTACCCAAATTTTGAATTGACTTTTATAGTGTTTTCCAAGAGTTTGATAAATCTAAATGGAAATAATACATCGAAAAATTCATAAAATAACTTTTGTAAATCTTTTCCTTGATAGTAAATTAAATACCATTGATGATTCGGAAAGTATTTCTGGCATTTAACTAACACCACTAATCTTTATGAAGCACATCCAATAGTTCCTGCTTTTGACCACTTTTTCCAACAACTGTAGCCTTGTTTCATCGAGATTGTTCTCCAAAGCCACCAGAAATTTTGGTTTGCTAAATCATGGATAACCCTAGAGAAAATAATCAGGAGGCGTTAATCCGAATGATCTTGGAGGCCAACATATCTTGGTTTTCACCAAATTGTCCTTCAATAAATCGATGGTTATGTTAGCTGTGTGGCAAGTAGCACCATCCAGCTCTTCTTAAGGCTTAAAAAACCCCGAATTTTATCAAAATGCCATCTTCAGCGATGAAGTGAATTTTTGGATTTATGGCTTTGTCAGCGGGCCTGTGTTGGACAGCTACAACCACACAACACTCCCTGATTATCACAAAAAGTGACCATTTAATGTGTATTCCACACCGGAGTTCGCTATAATTCCAACTTGTCATACCATAATGATTGGTTCCAACTAAATGTCCCACTTACCACAAATTTAGCCAAACAATTGAGTTGACCAATTGTGATGAAATTTTGTGTGTGGTTTTGAGTGAGTCCCTGGATGGTTTAGAGTCGTAATAGGACCCAGTAAGAGGCACCGCAATCACGTTGTAAAATCTTTATTTTGTCAGAAGTATGAAATGGCGGATGTGCTGATCAACTCTTCTCAGATCTTAGGGACCTGTGGATGTCACCTCGACATTCATTATTAATTTTAAGTCCAGTCAGTACTACGCTGTTTGTGAAAATAAAGTTCAAAACATATTAAATTAAAGTGTACAAAATATGTCAAGGCTGTTGAAATGATTTATGATGTACTGATGAAGTCACTGTGTCGAAGAAACGCGTCACAATAAGTCAAATAAATTAATGTAAATCCTATATAATTTTTCAATGAATTATTATACAGTGCTTCCCCATAACTCCGCACCTACATGGACTTTTTTTGCATTAGTATTATCCGAACTTTATGTTTCACAAATAATTGGCGCATCAAAAATTATCCAAAATACTACATAACACGGTCAACGGTTTCAGCGGAAATCGCAATTTTTAAACAATCATGTGGATTATCTCGGAAAATTCCAACTTTTCGTATGAAACGCTCTAAGTGAACTTGTTTGAAATTACAATTTAGATCAATGAGCAAAAACTCAGGTCCAAAAAACCATGAAAAATATTGCTTTTTGGCTTATAACTTTTTTTCAGTGACTTGACAATATTAGTGTGAGCATGAATATGATTTTAATTAGAAAATTTCGTTCGAACTTTGTTGTTCGACATTTGTTCGAATTTTCGCAAATCTGTGATCATAGAAAATAATTAAATGGTGTTGAAATTGAACTAACGATGGATATTCATGAGAAAATTCTATGTCAATCAAAAAATTCAGCTATAAATTGGCATTTTGCCGCAAGATTTGCATTGTTTGAATTCTCAGATGTGAATTGAATATGAAATTGGAAGATTTTAATAGCAAAAATACGAATAGGAGCAACCTTGCACCAGAATGAATTTGAGGGAAAATTCGAACCGAATTTTCTAGTTACAATCATATTCATGCTGACACTTATATTGTCTAGTCATCAAAAAAAATCCGTTAGATAATTATTACATTCTTGAAAGAATTATGAGCCAAAAAAGAAAAAATATTTTTCATTGTTTTCTGACCTGAATTTTTGCACATTGATCTGAATTGAAAGTTTAAACATGTTTACTTAGAGTGTTTCACATAAAAATTCGAATTTTCCGATATAATCGACATTTTTGTTTTAAAATGAGGATTTCCGACCAGAATCACAGTTGGCCGAGTTTTATATCATTTTTGATCACCACCTTTTTGAAAGGAATACAATTAGGAAAGAATTAAAGGAAAGAAAGTCCATCTTGCTGCGGAGTTGCTGGGAAGCACTGTAGATCTGCATCAAGTAAAAGCTGCAAGCATTCTATTTTTGGCGCTCTAGTTCCTCGGAACTGAGTGCTTATCAATTTGCCCAAATGTCTGTAATTTTCGAATATTTTGATGAAAATGGTCTTAAACGATTTGGTTCGACTCACTGATCAAGAATCCGTGGTCGAAATTCATTCTGTCCGGCCGGCCGTCCGGCCGGTCCGGCCGTAGGCACGATAACTCTCGAACGGAATGAGCTAGAGAGTTGAAATTTTCAGAGTAGGTTTGGGGGATGAATATCTCGGCTAAGTTCGTTACTGGGCAAAATCGGACAGAAGGTTTCGGAGTAATAAAAAAAAAATTTTTTTTTTACAAAACAAATTCCAAATTAAATTTTTTTTAACAAGCAATTTTATCATAAGAATCCATTCATATCATTTTTAACTCTAACAAGCTAATAATTTCGGAGATATGATTTTTCAAAATTTCAATGTAAATCGTATTTCACAGATTGATATAATTATTCTATGTATATTCTTTGTATGAATTGTCATAAAGTCGACTTGACAGAAGGGAATATTGTAACTTCAAGAATATTGGGGTTGAAATACTCGTATTTTAGCGATGCAACGGGGACCTCACCCGAAAATGTTTGAAAATATTACGTAAATATTGAAAGCATAATTCTGTAGTTCGAGAGAGGAGTAAATTTGATGAACGTAGATCAGGAAATTTTTGATCGATTACAAGGTAATTTATTATTACTTATCTAATAAACTATTATTTGAATTGAATTTCCTTTATGATGCAGTGATATCATATGAATACATTGATATAATTCCCAACTCTGAGAAACCAATACCAGATATAATTTGTCTGTTTGAACTAGAGCGCCAGAAAGCTCCTGTCCACAGGGCTTGAACCCATTTTTGAAATTAAAAACTGCAGTAGCTGCAGTATTGAGGTGAGTAGTTATTAGTTATTAACTTCAATAAGTTACTTATATTTATGTGATCTGCAACCACATAATCATACTCATGACCAATGACACAAAAAATACAGGCCTTCCTGCCAAAGGAGCTAATTTTAAGCAGGGAATGTCGTCCGGACTTCCAAATATGACATTTTTAGGTCGTTATTGAAAAACCCCGAATAAAAAATATTTATTTATTTCTCGATCACCATTCATCATTTGGGGATAAAAAACCAAAAAATAACGATATTGATCGATGTAAATTCCCTTTCTGAAAACATTTCCCAAACTCCCATATTACCATACTCGCCTCGTATAATTTTCCATTCGACCCTTGATATCGCTCCCACGGGACTATTTCCCACAATTCCCGTTTCTGCTTTTCCACTTCCGCTAATTTTGACAAGTGACGTACGGACCGGCCTGAAAACAAACGGGAGATTGGGAACCGACGGAATGGAGTCAAAAATAAAATCATTAACTGACGTGACAGATTAGTAGGCCGTGAAAGGCCATTTCACCGTGAAATCGAAAAAAAACTGAATTTTCGACCAGACACGGATTGAAGTGGCCTTCGAGTAGGGATATGAATCGATCGCTGACACATGATCAGAATTCTATGCTTCTATTTATAGAGGATGTTGACTTTTGACGAATCAACATGATGGCAAAATGAATGTTCAAATATGTACGATAGAATTAATGAATTAAATAATGGTGGAGCTTTGTATACTTCATGAAAATTGATTAAAATGAATTGGAAAAACTTCCACATGTGCAAATACTACATTGATCAAATAGTTTCAGGACTAGCACATAGAGGCGCCATAAATACAAAATGAATTACGGCATTCGATAGCGTTACAAATTCACTTTTGAAAACTCAAGGGGCAGAGATCCATAATAGGCTACATACTGACGAATAGATGTATACGTCCAGCCCAAGTTCAAGACGTGGGAACACTAAATTCTGCCAACGTAGGCAGTGATCACAATCTTCCGCTAGGAAAACTGACGATAAGACTAAGACCAAAGTAAGACAAAAACAAAACAAGTTACGCAGAAGCATAAAATAAACATGGAATCATTATGGGACCAATCAACAAAAGAACTATATCAGGTCAGAATAAAAACGAAAATAGATGTAAACCCAATAATCGCAGAAGATGACATCAATAAGAGTTGGGAAAAATTAAGAATAAACATACGTAAGTTAAGTGAACCAAACAAGCAGCCAAATAAAACCCCGTGGTTCTGCAAGGAAGTGAAGGAAAATTGTGAAGAAAAAATTGGTTCAGGTCCTGTGGACAGGAGCCTTGGTGCTCTTGTTCAAACTTTGACAAATCATCAAAGTATTGGTAATGGTTGGAAATTATAACAATGGATTCTTATGATAGAACTTCATAATAGCAGAAATTAAATTCAAACATCATAAAAGAATTTAAATTAAATATGCCAAAAATTATTAATCCAAAATCATTAGACTAATTCTACCCAACAACGAACTCATCTGAGATATTCGTTCCTCAATTCTGTGATGAACGATATATTTTTTCCTCAAATCCACTCTGAAAATTATATTATATCAATTGCAACTTTAGCCAATATTTCAGTTTTGTTTTCACTGATGGAGATATTCTGAACTCAATATTATTAACTTGCCATTACCATTCCCATCATCATATGGATTAACCATGGGCATTAAAAATCAAAATTTGACATATCATGTCTCAGAAAAATAAGTTGACATGTGTCAACACAAATCATATTATAATAATTCATAGATAGAATGATTATCGCATTCTGTCAAAACACAGAAGTACGATTTATTATTGAAATTTAAAAAAAATCATATCTCCGAAAGTATTAGCTTGTTAGAGTTAAAAATGACATCAATGGATTCCTATGGTGAAACTACATCTTGAGAAAAAAATATTTTGAAATTTGTAATGTAAAAAAAAACATTTTTTTTTTTGCAACTCCGAAACAATCTCACCGCTTTTGCCCAAGAACGAAATTAGCCGGCCGAACATAATAAATTCCGACCACGGATTCTTGATCAGTGAGTCGAAACCGAATCGTTTAAGACCATTTTCATCAAAAAATTCGAAAATTACAGAAATTTGGGTAAATCGATAAGCACTCTGTTCCGAAGAACAAGAGCGCCAAAAAGAAAGATACATTTAATGCGATCCTCAAAAAATTTTGCATAAGTCTTCGTGTCGGTATTTTTCAACTAATTACCGTGGTTTGATTGGATCAGTTTAGTATTTCTCGAGTTATTGAGAAAATAACATTTCAAATTGCTATAATTCTGAAACCACCGGATTGATTTTGCCCATTAACGGGCTTAGACGGCGCATTTGCATTCCAAACCTACCCTGAAAATTGCGTTCGAGCGTAATCGAGCTGAGGGCCGGCCGGCCGGACAAAATCAATTTATTTTGAACTCGGATTCTTGATCAGTGAGTCGAGACTGATCGTTTAAGACCATTCTCGGCCAAATATTCGAAAATTATAGACATTTGGACGCATAGATAAGCACTCTGTTCATAGAACAGCGCGCCAAAAATTGATTGAAGCACTGGCGTGAATGTTTTATTGTCAACTCACGCCTCATACGAGTCGATCGAGCATAGTTTTGGAAATATGTAATTCTTCAAGATAGCTGAAACATTTTAAAATTTAACCTTAGACCGACAAAATTACTGTTAATAATGTTTTATTCACCTCTATTGGACACTCTTATTAGAATTTACCACTGATATAGACCGTTTTCTCAGCTTTTATAAGATATGAATACATTTCGTACCATTTTAATGACATACTTCAGTAATAATCACAGATATTTCAATTCTGATATATATATAAAGTGCTCCACAAGAGTTAGGGATAATCGTTTCAACTAAAATAACTGACATTCTGAAACCTTTGTTTGCGCTGAAAACATAATTTAATATAGTTTTAGGTTCAAAACTATAAATGCACGTAAGTTATTTGGTCTGCAACATATATAGGGTGATTAACAGAATAGGGTCAAATTTAACGACTTTTATTTCCGGACATTCTATTGTTTTTTTTGTCTTTTTATGCCTTCAATACAAGGTATGGCCTCCACGGGCATCAATGACCGCCTGACATCTTCGTTGCATACTGTCAACGAGGGTGTTGAGCATATCTAGAGGAATTTCATTCCATAAACGAGGCAGTAGTGCTTTGAGGTCATTCAATGTTTCTGGTGGATGTTGGTGATCATCTAGTCTTGTTGCATATCCCATGCATGTTCTATGCAGTTTAAGTCTGGCGAATGCGGAGGTATTGGTAAATGTGGAATACCATGGTCGTCTCGCGCTTTTTCTACTATTGCTGCACGATGTGGTCTTGCGTTATCGTCAAGAAATTGGAAGGCTTCACCAATGGCAGCATGAAAATTTGGCACTACGTTGCCAATGACATGTTCCCTATAATGTAAAGCAGTCATATTAGCAGGACAAATTTAAAGGTCTGTGCGCCCGTTGCAACATATCCCAGCCCATACCATAACAGAGCCTCCTCGAAATGGATGAACCTCTTGCACCATCACGGCGATTTCGGGGTATACGCGCCATAGTCCATACCCTTATTCTTCGAGAATCTGAAATTCCACCGTATCTGAATTCATTTGTGAAAGGTACACTACGCCATTGGACATTCAGATTAACATGCTGCCTGGCCCATTATAATCTTTGTCGTTTATGCTCACGTGTTAACGGAACACCCCTCAATGGACATCTAAAAGCCAGGTTAATCTCCCGCAAACGACGTCGGATGGTTTCAATGGAAATTTCAGGACCATTGGCATTTAAAAGTCGATTTCTCAGCATCCTACATGAAGAAAGAGGATATCTCCTCGCCGAAATGGCGACAAAACGGTCTTGTGCAGGTGTTGTTTTTCTTGGTCCACCAACTCTATGTCTTTCCTGCACCGAACCTGTCTCATTGAACCTATTCCAGAGTCGTGATATTAAACTTTGCTATACTCGAAATGTTTCTGCCACAGTGACTTGAGTAAGGCCATCCTGTAGCAAACCGATAGCCCTATTAGCATCGGTGTTTATTAATTTACGTCTTGGCATCTTAAGAAGCTCGTGAAATTTACTAAGTTCGATATCGCTAAGAGACTGACAATAAATTAACTGCATATTGAAATGCTAAATCTTACGAATAATGTGAAAAACTGCCAAACTCAAGAAAAAATACGAAAAGATGGTGAAAATATGCATTCAAATCGAATTAATAAGTTTTTATTGGCAGTTGATCATGTTTTTGATATTGTCTTTAAAATTTTACGCACCTCAGAACAACTAAATATGATATCCCTAACTCTTGTGGAGTAGTTTATTTCAAATTACTTGCGTGGTAATTTCAGGATACGATATTGACGAAAATTTGCTCGTCGGCATCCTATAAGTATTTACCGTTTTATTTGGACCGTTTTTAATTGGATCGGATTTGTATACTATCAGTCATAGAAGAAATAACAACAAAAATTCGGATGTGTATAACTCCAAAACCAGTTGGCCATGTATGCCAATTAACGAACTCAAATGTCGCATTGGAATACGCAACCTACCCTGAAAATTGCAAATTCGCTATCTCTTTAATTTGTTCGTTTTCTCCTCTTGTGTTTTCATTTTTCAGGAAGTTTTGGGAACTTTGGGGAAACCTCTCCATTTTTGGCGCTCTTGTTTGACGAAGGAATCCATATTCAAGAAACAAATGCCCATCAATGTTTTAAATTTCAGTTAATTTTGTAAACAAATTCAATATTTACAAATCATAACACTCACGGGGAGAGAGGGTTTTTTGCTGAGGTTTTTCCTCTATGCTCTTGTACTATGCATCGAATTATATGGTAGATATTCCCCGTGATAATAACCTCTGCAGAATGTCGAATGAAACTCGAGATAAAAGTCTTTGTTATCTCTTGGTATTTTCAACATTGTTGCTTTTCGGCAATTTCGCTGATGACATTTATCCATAATCACTCGCCTGACGGCTTGTTATTTTGATGCAAATATCATTCGCGAAATTGCCAATCAACAAACTTTCATATCACAATCGAGACATTTTGCCTGCAAATTATTTTCTTTAGTGGAATTATATATGATGAAAAGTGGGAAAGCCCTGTGGACAGGAGGTTTGGCGCTCTTGTTCAAACTTTGACAAATCATATTTCCGAAAGTATTGGTTTCTCAGAGTTGGGAATTATATCAATGGATTCTTATAGAACTGCACAATAAACGAAATTAAATTCAAATAATAGTTTATTTATCAAGATTAAATGAGTAATCTGCAATGATTCAACCTCGTGGAATGGGTTGCACGCTTACACTCGGTGCATAGTTTCCACAACTCGAAATACCTAAGGAAAGTATAATCGAAATGTCTAGAGCAAGGCTGGAGACAATCATAGCAGATTGTCCATTTATTCGTGATATTTGAATAGGTATAAGGTGACGAACAAATTATTTTAATAGTTCAAACTATATTAATAAAATACAATTCTCTTTCCATAATTTGATAGTACTTACCACTAACACCTAAATTCTGTATTATGAACCTTAACTCAAGAAAGAATATTTGATACACAAATGTAGATCAATATTTCAGCATTTTTTCGCTAGCAACATTATGAAAATGTAATATAAGAACATGTCTTACTACTCAAGGAAGTAAAAGGTAATATTATCCTCGGTGGTCAACGAACAGTAATTTAATTTGATGATTCCATTATGTTGTTCTTTCCTATTGCCTTCATAAACTACATCATTAAAATGATCCAATTCTAAATCTTCTGATACATCATCCCCAATATTTGCACATAAATTATTCAATAAACAACAAGTCAATATTATTTTTGGTATCAAAACAGCCTTGTATATATTCACAAATTAAAGTCGCGGAACCTTGTCTTACAACACAAAATATTTTCAAAGTACGAATTATATAAATAAACTAGAACACAAATAATAGATATGACGTCTCTTATAGGTACATAAGATGACATGAATGAATTGTGAATACAGATTGAACATAGACAGATTCCATTCTGTGAAAACATAGAAAGAAGTACGATGTATTATGGAGATTTTGAAAAATCACATCTCCGAAAGTATTAGCTTGTTAGAGATGAAAATGACATTGATCGATTCCTATCATGAAATTGCATCCTAAAAAAAATTGAACAGATAGATCAAGTGATCGATTCCGGAAATATTAATAAAAAATGTTTTCAAAACTACTATGCAAATTTCAATCCTCTAACTCATTTCGTTAGAAAGTTATCGTGCCTATGGCCGGCCAAACCGAATTTATTTCCACCACAGATTCTTGATCGGTGGTCAAACGAAATCGTTCAAGTCCATTTGCATCCAAAAATTCGAAAATTACAGACATACGGGCAAATTCATGAGCACTCTGTTCCGAGGAACAAGAGCTCCAAAAATGTTAACCTTGACTGACGTTTTGACGTTGTCAGATTATGAAAAATTGGTAAGCGTTCTTTCGTATTGTAATCCGAAATTTTGATGACTTTATCAGAAAACCTGATACTATTTGCCACTCACCGTATTCTTTCAGTTATCAAATGGCACTTAACCGTTGAAGGAACGTTATCATATACCTATATTCCATTCACTTTTATAAAGTCTCCCGGTTGGCCATTATTTAGGTCTATCACGTTTTTGTAACTAAAACGAAGGCAGGTTGGCACTTCTGAAATATCGTCAATGTCAAAACAATTCTCTGAGACGTTGCCAATTTCTACTCTAAACAATCAACATAATGATCCTTCTTAGACAAGATATTATCACAGATCATTATCTTCGAATAATAAAGAACTTTTCGCTTTGAAAGTAAAAATGCCGAAAGCAGTTTTGAAGAAGAGGAAGACAAAGTATGAGGAAGTGATATACAGAACTGAAATCTGCATCAATAGGAAAACTTCATTCTGTCTTAGGCCATGTTGAACTCTCCAATGAAATTACTTAGTTTCCTATCCTATCACTATATTTTATTAAGGTTTAACAGTGACTCGGGTTTCGTAGTACTACTACATTTTGAAACTGGTGTATTTCAAGTTGTGCAACAAGGTATTTAAATGTCTTCTGCAGGCTTATTTCTTGAGAATTACGAAAAGTGGGGAATTTCATAGGTAGGTCTGTTGGTTTAGAAGTTTTTCTGCCGGGTTATTCAGGTACTTTTATTTTTTTTTCAAATGAACTATGACGAAGTAACGGACTACTGTATCCATTATTTTTCATTAAAATTTCAACACTTGATTTCCGTGCAACAAAATAGCATAACTGAATCTCCCAATCAGTTTATATAGGTACGTGAAATATTTCCATAGTAACAAGAAATGAAAAATTTTCTCCAACAGTCGCCAGGTCTTTGGAGTTGTTTAATTCATTAATATCTTCTCAACTTCATTTTTTTTCCCAAGAAAATTCACATTGTGCAAAATAGGTAATGACTACGACTTCTATGTAGAGAGGACAACGTTGCGTAGTTATCTGACAGGAAAATGAGCATAACCTAACATTTTCAAAATATACAACACTGTGAAATGTGTCAAAATTTCATGGCCAACAGGGAGACTTTATAAATGTGAATGGAATATACACAGACATACATTCAACCACTCAGAGCATCCCTTCCGCATGCACGTCATTCCTGCTCACCTCATTATTTCGATCTTTTAAATAGGCATTCCGTCTCGGGAAAACCCATCCGGATATGCCAATTAGGATATTCCGGGAAACATCTGAACGACACACGCCTCACCGGAAATGAATAGTGGATCTTTGGCCATAGACATGCCGGATTCAGGATTGCTCTTTCAGCTAATCTCGCCATTCATGACGGGATACTTCAATTTGTTGGGTACGGGATGGAAGGGAGTCACTTTACTTGTGTTTTTTACTGGAGACTTGAGCAGACCCGGAGGAGCTTCTAGACTAATTAGCAATTTGTTCGAAGAGGACGGGATGGTAAAACGTGAATGTGAGTTCTTGTGAAGGTCTTTTGTGTTGTTCGGGTCCATGGAAATTTCTGGTTTATACGTTGTTACGATTCTGAATCTTCTCTTGTTTTATGGGGTCTGAGTTCTCGAAAATGCACCAGAGTAATTGCACAAATATTTATAGTTTGTTATACACGGGTTTTTGCGCTGTCGTCGTGATTTTGGCGCTCTCGATCCCCGGAACAGAGTGCTTATCAATTTGCTCAAATAAGTGATCATTAAAGGATACTGTGGGAGGTATATTCATCATTGAATGGTTTCTTTCTGGGTTTTCTCTCCCAAACTCTGAAAAATATCTATAAAATAAAAAAATAATTATTTTGTGATTTGCTTCTGCGTAAGATACACAAGATATTTGTCAGAAGCAATCAATCGAACAATGTTGCCTAACAAGTAACAACGAGACAACATCAACGAAGAAACAACTATATCGTAACGTTTCGAAGGCTATATCAGACTCCTTCTTCAGACGCTTAACGAAAAAATCTTCAGAACTATTTTGTTGATTGTTATTCTGAGATTCGAGAATTGTCACATTGACAGTATTTGAAAATCATAGCTAACATAGTTTTACTTTGTATAGAAATTTCCAAGTTTCACCTCCTTTTTTAATAAATTCAGCCAAATATGGTCAATACCAATTGAGCAATTTGCAAAATTGCATTCTCTGTTCAATAAAATACAAGTTGATTCCTTAAGTTTCCTTTTAATATAATCAGTTTCTGTCATCAGAATCCTTGTATTACTCCAATCCATCATGTGATCTCCTTGGATTGTACATACATGTTCTGCTATTTTTGATTTCTGTATGTCTCTATTTCTCAAGTTATTATTATGCTCTGACTTTCTTACTTCTAGTGGTCTTGATGTTTCTCCTGTGTATGATTTACCACAAATACAAGGAATATTATATACACAGTTTTTTATTTTTGTTTTTCATTAATGGGTTTTGTCTTCGTTAATAAAGACCTGAGATCATTTTGTGTTTTGATGACGGTTCTTATATTGAACTTAGAACCGATTCTTCTGATTTTTTCAGAAAGGCCACGAACATAAGGGATCACATTCAGAATATTGGGTTGCTGTTCTTGTTCAGAGTTTGGGAGAGAAAACCCAGAAATAAACCATTCAATTTGCTCAAATGCCTATTATTTTGAAATTTTTGGATGAAAATGGTCGCAAACGTTTTGGATCGACTCACTGATCAATAATCCGTTGTCAAAATCGATTCTGTCCGGCCGTGCGGCTGGCCAGCCGTTAACACGAAAACTCTCGAGTGGAATGCTAGACAGCTAGACAGTTGAAATTTTCAGAGTAGGATTAAGTTCTTTATTATGCAAAATCGTCAGTACTCTTTGGCGTCCGTGTTCACATTGGCCAATTTGAATTGAATAATGTGTTTCAAGCTCAGTGTATAGAACAAGTCGGAGATCTACCCAGAGGGTAGTGGACACCATTCACTGTTTGGTCATAAATTAAGAGTGCTTTGTCTTAGCTGGCATAAGGATAAATTAACAAAGATGACAAAGAACACAACTGAATTTCCTCAGTTGCACAAGCTCCTAGAAACTTATGAGGTATCTCCCTGGGAAAGACTTGGAAGGGTCAGTTTAAACATAATCATGTTTGTAGCACGCGCGTCAAAGCAGATTGATCCCAAATCAATGCTCTTTTAGCCTTTTTCTTTCATCATGAAGTCAATCTGCAATTGGCCCGCGTGCTATAAACATGATTATGATTATACTGACCCTCTCAAGTCGTCCCGAAGGAGATACCTCATCCAAAGGAGACTCCTAGGAGCTTGTGCGACTAAGTAAAGTCAGCTGTGTTCTTTTTCAACTTTGTTACTCGATCGTTATGCCAGCTCAGACAAAGCAATCTTAATTTATGACTCGACAGTGAATGGTGTTCACTATATATCCGGCTCGTTCTATACACTGAGCTTAAAACACTCAAAATTCAATTCAAATTGGCCAACGTGAACACACGCGCCAATGAGTATATTTTTTCGAGTCCCTTCAACAAATCTGGCTATCGATACAGTCTGGCTATTAGTTTTACCTTAGATCGAAATAAAAAAAATGCGGTTATGGGACCTTCGTTGGGAACGCAATTGCTTACGCCTATTCTCCAAATTCGAACGTAATTTAATATAGATATCTTCCAGATATAGTTATTTTTAAGTTGGCCCCGGGGCTACGATATAGACATAACTCGGAAATATCGCTATTTCCTCGAAACTGACTTGTTGATGTAGAGAATTACCATGAAATTTCTCTTAAAACCTCACAATATCGGCTCTGCACCAAATCCTTGACCGCTAGACGCAAATCACTCCCAAAATAAAGCATAACCCAAAACGAGCCAATTCACTTCTGCGCGTGCGCAATCTACTCGTGGCTGAAAGTCCTCTCAAAATCACACACCTCACACAAAACTGATTCTTCAACACCATCGGTTCAGGAGATATCGCAGCTTCAATCCGCTGCTATAGAGGAATAGATCGAGTGATCGGCATCGGAGATATTCTTGAAAAACGTTTTAACTAAAAATGCCCATAACGACGAAACTGCTTGGTGGATTTTGCCCATTAACGAACTTATTCGAGATATTTACGCTACAAAACTACCCTGCAAATTTCAACGCTCCAGCTCGTTCCGTTCGAGAGTTAACGAGTTAGTCGTGCTAACGGCCAGCCGGCCGGACCGGACTGACAGAATTGAATTTGACCTCATCAGTGAGTCGAACTCAAATGTTTGAGACCATTTTCGGAAAAAAATTCGAAAAATACCTACAGACATTGTGACGAAATGATAGCACGCTGTTCCTTGCGGAACACGCGCGCAAAAATGTAAGCACGATTATCATGAAATTTACCAAATTTCAACTGGATCGGATCTGTAGCTTTGTAAATATTGGAAAAATAAAATTTTAAATTAAATTAAAACTCAATCGGAGCATTTCGACATAAAAATTTTTCTGCAATTTGACTTCTTGATCAGCAAGTCAAGTGAAATGGTATGATATCATGTCAAGCTGATCATACACATGAGCCTAAATTTTTTCGTTGGTAAAACTGAAATTCGAACAAAATACATTCGCGTACATTGTACCTCATGCGACTCCGCATCCTGCTATAAAAGAAATTACATAGATTTGAGCCATAAAATTGTATAATACTTCTCGGGTCAGATGATTCAAAAACTCATACGTTTATGGCCGGTAGTAAAAGAGTTTTTCATGGGATTTTCATCGAGTTTTCCTATTTTCGATTGAAAAATACGGCGACAACATGACTCCTGGCATAGGAATACATTTGATGGTTTTCGTCTACTCGAAATGAAAATTTTATATTGAATTCAGTAGTTCTGCAAATTGTTTTGGTTAGTAAATTCAATATTAATCTCAGAGTAGGTATACCCAACTTGCAATTATTTGTCTAGTGCGGTCAGTTTGATGAAGAGATAAAATTGTACCAACAAAATGTTGAAATAATGTGGAACTTGTATGGAGATCATGAAATATGTAATTATATTACCACCAGAATATTTTTCATGAATAAAGTTTGAGTCCATAGTCTATGAATGGCTTCTAAAACGAACAATTTCTGCAATACTTCGAAACTATTCTAGGAAAAAATTAAAATTTACCGGTCAGTCAGATTGCTATCATTAATAAACTAAATAATTGCAGTGAGTAATATTCATCGCAAAGAAGGTATCAAGACGGGAGGAATGTTTTTAGACCTCTAAATATCATTCTACAAAGTGAGGCACATATAACTAATCCACATTATAATTGAGCCGCTCAGAGGAAAAGTGGTAAAACTCCATTTAGGTTATTTGTTGGTAAATTATAAGGTTTTTCTTTTCAACGGATTAAAAAATCAAGGTATTTCGTTGAGAGGTAAAACATTAACTCGGTCACGAAATTGTTTCGACTCATACCATTCATTCAGAGAATTAAATACAATATTAGGTATCAAAATAACGGTATAACTCAAAAATTAGAAATGTGTGAGTTTGTCGTTTTGGTTCGACTCATTGATCAAGAATTCGTGGTCAAAATCGATTCTGTCCGGGCGTCCGTCCGTTTACACGATAATTCTCGAACGGAATGGGCTAGACACTTGAATTTTTCAGAGTAAGTTTTGGAGATAAATATCTCAGTTAAGTTCGTTACTGGGCAAAATCGGCCAAGTGGTTTCAGAGTAACGAAAAAAAAAATTTTCATTACATTAACAATTTCAATTTCAGTTTTTGTTAAGATTGAGTTTTATCATGAGAATCCATTGATATCATTCTCAACTCTAACCAACTAATACCTTCGGAGATATGATTCTTTAAAATTTCAATAATTAATCGTAATTTTATGATCTCGTAGAATCCTCTAAGACGGAGGTTACATGCTCAATCTGACATCAATCATGGATTGATGTCAGATTGACGGGAAATATATTGTATACGCGTAAACTGATGGACTGATGGTCCGGAGAGATGGCAAGATTGATGTCAAATTAATGCCAGATTGATACCACATTGACCGTGTAACCTCCGCCAAGTATTATTTGCTGATGTATGTAAATCCAACTATGAGGTGAGTCATAGACCTACGTTTTAAATTTAATTTCTGATGATACAGTTCTATCATAAGAATCCATTGATATCATTACCAACTCTGAGAAACCGATGATAAGTAAAAACCCAATAATGGCTCGGTCAATTATAGTACAGAGATTGTCTGATAAACACTCGACATTATCAAAGATGTTAGAATGGAAAAGAAAAGATAGAAGCTCTAAAAGCTGTATCTGATGGGTGAAGTGCGTCTCTCTTAGTTATTAGCAATTACCTACAGGCAACTTCTTTGTTCACTGGTTTGTGGTCTTCTCTAACCTCAATAAGCCGAGTATTTGCATGTCGCAATCATGTGATATAGATAGTCTGCGTTGCAGCCCTGAGTACCTCTTCCGACAAAAGAATCAACGTCACTGACCATCGCTCACGGTTCCTGTTGGTTGGGGCTTCTTCGTTTGTAATTCAGTGGGAATGTTACGCTGACGATTGTTAACAACCATGAAACCGGTACGTATCTGCCATGAATGACACTTTCCGATGATGTGGTTATCCCGGATCCCGACGGATATTTTTTGATGGTCCAAATCGATGAATATTCCACCATATGTGTCTCTCTTAGTTATAAGCAATTTCCTTCTATCTATCTATCATCTTCTTCTATGTTCAAACATCTGAATCTGGGAAAAATTAGAAAACCATTTTGTTATGTTTGACGCAGAGATCCGAGAACTTAATGAACATGGAACTGTATTAGATGAAGGCGATATCTTGACATATGATTTTGACAATGGTTTTGAACAAGCGCGCCAAAGCAGACTGACCTAACCTCAGTGCTTTTTTGGTGCTCTTGTTCCTCGGAACAGAGTGCTTATCAATTCAAATGTCTGTAATTTTGGAATTTTTGGCTGACAAGGGTCTTGAACCATTTGGTTTGACTCACTGATCAAGAATCCGTGGTCAAAATCGATTCTGTCCGTCCGTCTCTTAACACAATAACTCACGAACGGAACGAGCTAGACAGTTGAAATTTTCAGAGTAGGTTTGAGTGATAAATATCTCGGTTAAGTTCGTTATTGGGCAACATTGGTCTAATAGTTTCGGAGTAACGAAAAAAAATATTTTTTTTTACATTACAACTTTTGAATTCAATTTTTTTTAAGATGCAGTTTCATCATAAGATTCCATTGTTATCATTTTCAACTCTGACAAGCTAACACTTTCGGAGATATGATGCTTCAAAATTTCAATAATACATCGTAAGTTCTATGTATTCACAGAATGTATACACAGAATCTGTCTGTGTTCACCGTTCATAAATGTCATCTTTTCTAGCTATTAGAGATTGTCAATTCATACCGAAAATAATATTGACTGATTACATATTGAATGATTTATCTATAAATATTGGGGATGATGTTTCAGGAGATTTAGAATTGGATCATTTGGATGATGTAGTTTATGAAGGCAATAGGAAAGAAGAATATAATACAATCATCAAAAGAAATTACTGTTCATTCACCACTGAGGTTAATATTACCTTTTACTTCCTTAAGTAGTGAGACATGTTCCTATATACAGTATTTTCATAATGTTGCTAGCAAAAAAAATACTGAAATATGGATCTTCATTTGTGTATCAAACATTTTTTCTTGAGTTACGGTTCATAATACAGAAAAGAATGTGTTAGTGGTATGAAATATTAAATTTTAAATTATGAAAAGAGGATATTATTTTATTAATATATTTTGAACTATTAAAAAAATTTGTCTTAATCCTCTACCTACTCAAATATTAGGAATAAATGGACGATCTGCTATGATTGTCTCCAGCCTTCTCCTAGACATTTCGAGGATACTATCCTTAGGTATTTCGAGTTGTGAAAACTATGCACCGAGTGTAAGTTCCACTCATTCCACGAGGTTGAATCATTGCAGATTGCTCGTTTAATCTTGATAAATAAATTTAATGACAATTTTTGATGCATTAAAGCATTGAAGCATTGTGGATTGCTCTTTTTTTTAAATAATAAATTTTGAAGCATTTTTTTTTAAACGACACTTTTTCAAATTTAATTTCTTTCATGATGTAGTTCTATCATTGGAATTCATTGATATAATTCCCAACTCTGAGAAACCAATACTTTCAGAGATATAATGTTGTTGATAATGTTGCCAATATAATGTTGTTGATAATGCGAACTATAGGACACTTGATCTTGTGTTTGCTCGTTCAGATTGTATTGTTTGTCATGAAGATTTGCCTTTTGTACAAGAGGATGTACATCATCCTGCCTTGAATATTGTTTTACCAAATATTTTTACCAAAGTCAAAGAGTTTGTACCTAATAATTCAAAAAAGATATATAACTTCAAAAAAGGTAACTATCAGTTGTTAGTATTCTGATTTGTCATCTGTGGATTGGTCATTTCTGGATAATTGCATAGATGTTAACTTAGCTGTTGAACAATTTTATATGAAATTTCATGAATTACTTGATAAGCACGTGCCGACATATAAAAGTTTTAGTCATAAATATCCACCTTGGTTTGATTCAGATATAATAAGAAATGAGAAAAAACAAAGGCTAAATTAAGAACAAGGTGTAAAAAGTTTCGTAGAGAATCGGACATTGTTGAGTTTCGTAGATTAAGAAAGTTAATAAAGCAACAGATTAGAACCTCATATGAGAGTTACTTGCAGAATGTTCAATCGATGATATATACTGATGATAAAATATTTTGGTCTTTTGTTCACTCTAAGGCACGAGTTTCTAGATTCCAGGTCAAATGAGCTTTGGGAGCATGGATCTCAACGACCCGCAGGAGATTGTCGATGGTTTCTCAAACTTCTTCAAGACTGTTTATGCCAGTCTTGGTGAGCCCTTTAATCCAGCTGGAGTTTCTGTGTAAAACTTCCCCATTACCTCTTTCGGGAACATTGAGGATGATGAGATCTATGGTGCCATTAACGGTTTGAGGAATAAGATGACTTCTGGTGTGGATGGAGTTCCTGCGTTTCTTATTAAGAATTGTGCCGAATATATGATCAAGCCACTTAAGTTCATATTTGAATTAACCGTGTCTACTGGAAAGTTTCCTGATCGTTGAGAAAAAAACTAAAGTATGTCCTGTTTTCAAGTCTGGATCCAAATCTATGGTGGAAAATTGCAGGCCCATCTCCATTTTGAGCAATTTTTCTAAGGTTTTCGAGATTGTGTTATATAATAGAATTCTTATTTCATTGCAGTCTTTCATATCACCCTTTCAACATGGTTTTGTTTGTAAGAGATCAACGGTTACAAATCTAGTCACCTTCACACAGTTTGTTTCAGAAGTATTGGATGAAAATGGCCAGGTTGACGTTATCTATACTGATTTTGCTAAGGCATTCGACAGAGTTCAGCATGATGTTTTGTTGCACAAGTTAAGCAATTACGGATTGGACGAAGGAGCAATTAGACTGTTGGATTCATATCTGTCCCAACGTGATCATTTTGTCAGTTATAATGGATACAGTTCTGTTAGTTACTTTCCATCTTCCGGTATACCGCAGGGATCAAATCTTGGACCGCTTTTATTTATTTTGTTCATTAATGATCTACAGGAGTTGATTCTTTGCGGAAGGCTTTGTTTTGCTGACGACTTAAAACTGTTTGCTATCGACGACTTAAAACTGTTTGCTAAGGAGCTTCGTCGATTGCGTCAACCTTCAGGTCCAGTTAATGTTGGTGTTGAGTTGGTGTGAGCAGAACAGATTGAAATTGAACGTTGACAAATGCAAGATTATGACTTTCTCGAGAAGATCTGAAATATTTTCCTACGATTATGAATGTGATGGTATGAGACTTGAAAGGCATACTGTTCTCAGGGATTTGGGCGTTTTATTCGATACTGAGCTGTCGTTTGTTGAGCACATTTCACAAATAGTTTTGGACGCTGCTGGGATATATGGATTCATGGTTAGGAATTGTAGAGATTTCACCGAGATCAACTGTCTGAAAATCTTGTATAATGCAGTTATTCGATCGAAGTTAGAATATGCAAGTGTGGTGTTGAGTCCTATATACGAATGCCATAAGAAAAAACTTGAATGTGTTCAAAAAAGATTCATGAAGTTCCTTCTGTTTAAGACTGATGGAGTGTATCCACCCCAAGGATGTGATGGTGCAATCTTGTGTGAGCGGACTGGATATTTGAGCTTAGAGATGAGAAGGGTACTTGCTTCTTTATCATTCCTTTTCAATGTGGTCCATTATAATGTTGATTGTTCGGAAATATTGTCGAAAGTTAACTTTAACGTTCCAACTTTCAACTCAAGAACTGTTTTGGTTTTCAAGCCAGGTAGAGCTTGAACGAACATTCTGCAAAAGGCGCCTATTACAAAAATCTGTGAGAAATTCAACTCATTTTGTGTTGGCCAAGATATATTTTCCTCATCAAGGGGAAATTTAGTCAAGTCGTCAATTCACAATTTTTCAGGGGATTTATCGTAGATCGTATAAAATTTTTCGTTCTTTTTGTTTCTATACTTTCTTTTGTTATTTTTTTTGTATTTCATATTTGCATTGTCCTGTAAATGGGTAAAACTGTTGGGCAATAAAGCTATTATTATTATTATTATAATTTGTCTGTTTGAACAAGAGCGCCAAAAAACTCCTGTCCACAGGGCTTGAACCAATTTTTTTCATATGATCGAAACGGAAAAAAATAGGTTAATTAATATAATCACAAAGCCTAACGTACGATGCATCTATCCATATGACTTATGACTACAATAAAGCAGTACAGCTCAATCCGATATTCAAATATCGCTTTAGCGCTATTTGCCTACCTCGATTATACTCTCTGTATATTTTATTTCATACGTAATTTCCTCGCAATAACTTCCAAAAGTTACAAAAGCCTCTCTACAAATTACCATAACACGTCCGTCTTTTATACGTCAATTTCTCGGCAGTCAGCAATCTTTGACAGATTGCGGAATCCGAAGCATGCTCCAATCTAATCGTATTCGTTTACAACGGCTGTTATACTTACAATAAAATTAATACATATATTCGTTTCTGTTGATGCGAGGGGAACTGTGAGCAACAAAACCTCGAGAATTTCGCATTGAAACCCAATCCGCCATGTAATCCGACACATGCGGGGTGCGGAATTGCGTGGCCGCCCCCGGGCACTGTTCTTTCGGTCCACGTATGAAGCGGAACAGGGTTGTTTTTGATATTTTTGGAAAAATCGACATTCGGTTGGGTATACCACTTTTTCGAATAATTGTGGATTTATTTCTTCCATGACTCAATGTTGTTTGTTTCAATGCTTCCAGAGTTGTTGGTCTGTCGGCATAATGGATTTACCCCCAAAGAAATTAATCGGGAGGAGATAAATCAAACGATTTTGGAGGGCAAATTGTGCCTTCGATAAACCAATGGTTTCATTTGGTTGTATGACAAGCAGCATCTTCTGTTTGAAATCATAGGTTGTCCATGTTCAACTCTTGGATTTTTAGAATGAAAATGTCAATTGCAGCATGAATAGTATACTCAGATTGTCGACAATAAGATGTTCGAAGAGCTCTATACTTTTCGCAAACCGAGAATAAACTTCCACAATTTCCTAACGTTGTTCAAATAATAACCAATTCATGATAAAAACAGCATACCTTTCTGAACACAATTGACCAAGAACTGTCACTGTAAAAAAAGTTATTCAAAAGTTATCCCTATCGAAAGATCTCATGCAGCTAAAGGAATACCCATATTATCAATTATATACTTCACATAGATGTCTCTGCCGTTCATGATAGATTCTAGAAACCTAGATGTAGCGAGATCATTTAAATTGACAGAATTATCAGACTTTTAATTCTAGAAAGATGCTTGTAAAGCGTTGAATGCCAGTGAGACTCGAACTCTTCATATAACTACTTTCGAAGTATGAACTTATGTTACCAATTGATTGTTTGTGGCTTTTACTTGATGCAAATCCATATTAACTTGATGAAAAATTATAAACGTTATACACTGATTTATGTAATATTGTGACGCGTTTCGTCAATATAATTCTTAACAAGTGATGATTTCCCTAAGCTCACAAACAATGAACATAGAGTCTGTCTGTTCTTCTTGTAAACATTTGAAATAATTCATTCCTTCCGTTTCTATATATTTATTCTCTATTTAAATAGATTGAGTAACGGAGAAAAATTGAGATGTAATTTTTCATTTGCTAAATTACAGTATAGTTATCTATTCACCTCCACCATTTCCCAATGAATTAGTTAGCACACCTTCAATCAAATTATGTAGAATTTTTTATCCAGATGAAACATATTATGTCCTTCTGCTTATAAATGATCCGAATAATTTGAATTAATTTAGTTGTTTCGGTAGGTGTGATGGTGTTCCTCAATTCTTATGCCAACATTTTTACCTGTTTTTCCTTAATATAATTTAACTATTTATAAATACCGTAATTTAGCTGATAAACACCGTATTGCTCTTAGACTTTATTTTTATTGACTTATGAATAATCTGTTAAATTGCGGTAGTTGCGATAAATTATTTATATGAAAACAGGTAGAAATGTTGGCAGAATAATTACATATTTCAATTTATCCAACATAATTTCAAATCATTAGTGGATCTATATGTGTTCATGTTGGAAATATAAAATAAAAACGCTTCGATATTTCTACATTTAGGTATTTTATATTTTCCATAGTTACTGAAATATTATTCGAAATAGAATAATCGATGTTTGATTTCCATTTGAATTCCTTGGGTTTTTAAAATAACACCCTACATATATTAGATTAGATATTAGATCGATGATTGTTGATACTAGACGTGACATCCCTTTGGAAAATTGGTTCTGACAGGAGTATTCATCAATATATTCTCGTTTCAAATTCATGTTTTATTTTCTTCTTATTGAACGGTTTTTTTTCTGAGTTTTCTCAAAACTCTGAGAAATAGTTATTTTTCAGAGTTTGGGAGAGAAAACCCAGAAAAAAACCTTTCAATAATGAGTGTACCTTCCACAGTATCCTTTAATGATTATTTGTTTCCTTCTGTTACAAAAAATTTGTAAATTAGATCAAATCAAATTATTTATTGAGTCAGACTTAATTCGAGCATGATCGCACATGGTATGCAAGTATGCATAAAAAAATTGGTTCAAGCCCTGTGGACAGGAGCTTTCTGGCGCTCTATTTTAAACAGACAAATTATATCTCCGAAAGTATTGGTTTCTCAGAGTTGAGACTTATATCAGAGTATTCTTATGATAGAACTGGTACATAAAGGAAATTCAATTCAAATAATAGTTTATTTATCAAGATTAATGAGCAATCTGAAAATGAAAACTGCACCATGGAAGAAATCAAATTAAAATAGCTGAAATGAATTTGACTCTCTCTTATAGAACAGGATGACATGTACGAGTATGAACACAGAGCATATAATAAAGCTTAGATAGAATAATTATAGCATTCTGTGAAAACATAGAAGTACGATTCATTATTGAAATTTCGAAAAATCATATCTCTGAAAGTATTAGCTTGTTGGAGTTAAAAATGATATCATTGGATTTTTATGGTGAAACTGCATCTTAAATAAAAATTGAATTTGAAATTTGTTACTTAAAAAAAAATTTGTTTTTTCGTTACTCCGAAACCATCCGGCCTATTTTGCCCAATAACGAACCTAACCGAGATATTCATCTCCCTAACCTACTCTGAAAATTTTAACTGCCTAGCTCATTCCTTTCGAGAGTTATGTTAGGAAAAAATTTTTAATATTTTCAAATTTTTTTTGACACTATGCGGTATCCTGGTCAATACAAAACTTCACATGTGCATAAAGGTCATGATTCTGCAATTTGATGCTAAATTTCAGATAGATCGAGTGATCGGTTTCGGAAATATTCATCTTAAAAAAAAATTTTTTTTTCGTTACTCCGAAATCATCTGGCCTATTTTACCCAATGACGAACTTAACCGAGATATTCATCTCCCTAAACTACTCTGAAAATTTCAACTGCCTATAGCTCATTCCGTTCGAGAGTTATTGTAGAATTTTTTTTTTGATTTTCAAAATTTTTTTTTGACACTTTGCGGTAATCTGGTCAATACAGAACTTCACATGCGTATAAAGGTCATGATTCTACAATTTGATGCTAAATTTCAGATGGATCGAGTGATCGGTTTCGGAAATATTCCTAAAAAATGTTTTCACTAAAATTGGCCATAACTCCGAAACCGCTCGATGGATTTTGCCCATTAACGCACTTGTGCGAGATATTTACGCTCCAAACCCACCTTGCAAATTTCAATCCTCTAACTCTTTTCGTTCGAGAGTTATCGTGCCTACGGCCGACCGGCCGGACCGGCCGGATCAGCCGGACAGAATTCATTTCGACCTACTATTTTTGATCATTAAGTCGAACCAAATCGTATGAGACCATTTTCAGCCAAAAATTCGAAAATGACAGACATTTGGGCAAATTGATAAGCACTCTGTTCCGAGGAACTAGAGCGCCAAAAAGAAGAAATTAGTGATCGGATAAAATATTAAAGAAAATATGAAATCAAGAAGATAGAGAACTACCTTTGGTCCTCATCTGAGAAAAACAATAATAAAAAATTCATCTAAAGAGCTTAAGGAAAAATCAAAGTGTTATGTAGACTGCTCCTCTAACTTTCGATTCAATGATTATTTGTTAGATGATAATATTTTGATTTGCGAGTAACGCGCGAAGTTTATGAGGCATCATATTTATTGAGAATTTATTGATGTGCAGGTTATTACATAATTCAGTGTTTTTTTTTTCCATTTTCCAATAAAATTAAATGCCTTTATCAATTGAGTCTCATTTTAATTTAACTAATAAATGCAAATAAATAATATTAAAGAAAAAAGGGCCATTCTGCATTATCCTGATTCCTTTATAAATAATATAAAAATATTAAAGTTTATTAGGTTGAATGCAATATTTCGGTTTTTGTTAAATCAAACATTGTACCCTGTGTCAATGGCCTAGTAGCCGAGACACTTTAATTTAAATAAATAAATAATAATAATGATATAATTTTTTCATAGGATATTCTGCAAAAACTGTTGATATATCATTTCGAAATGCAAATTTGTTGTGTTCATCTACCCTAATATTTATAAAACGTCTGGTCTGATCTATGTTGAACTATCTATTACTAATGATCAACTGGAATTTCACCTATACCCACTTCTTTTATCCTTGTACGTAAATTGCATCGATGAGTTCATACTACTCAGTTTTGAAACTGGAATAAAAACCAAACATATTTGTCAGCAACATATTATCATTATATTGTTAAATTTATAAGCCAGTGTTTTCTTTACTTAAATAATTTTTTCAAATAGTTTTATCAAGTGATAAGCCCGAACTCAATATACAGGGTGAGTCTTTGACCACTGCATTAATTTTAACCAAAGATTCCTCTCATCAAAGGAAACACTTTTTTCATTTAGCATTTTTCCAGATTCGGCTCAGGTAAAAAGTTACAAGCGTTTAAAGATTTCACAATGTGCTAATACACTCCCGCATATAAATTATCTATGGCATTGTTGGCGGACGAGAATAAGGCATGGTAACGTGGTTTACAGCTTGATTCGGGATTCCAACGCTCAGGGACGGATCCATAAAAGTTGTGAAATTTCTGGAGTTTTCCATTTTAAAACATTCAATGAAGATATCTCGAAAACGGTGCGTTTAAGGAGAAATGATGAAAAATAATATAGTGTTCTTAAACGATGGAATATTCTTGAAATGACTCAAGAAAAACTTTATATGCTTTCTTTATGCTAATTTCGTTTAGTTTTATGAATCCACGAGTCCATAACTAGAAAACCAGTAGAAGTAGAAAATAACTAATATTTGGAAATATATGTATCATAGTTACAGGAAACTTTACACCAACATACATTTAATTCTAAAAAAGGATGTCAAAGCTACAAAATAAAAACTGATTTTTTTTTCAAAATTTCAACAGCCTGTATCTTTTTACCTGAGCTGAATTTGGAAAAATGTTAAATGATAAAAGTGTTTCATTTGATGAGAGGAATCTTTGGTTAAAATTAATGCAGTGGTCAAAGAGTCACCCTGTATACTGCTCTACAAAAGTTAAGGAATTTCAGAGACTGTTTCCATATCTTTGCACCAATTTGTAAAATATGGGAAATCTAAATGTTTACTTACTTATCGAACTCATTCTTATGTCCATTTCTTTAGTTTCACAGTTTCAGGTGAAAATTATGTTTTTTATTTGTAGTGCAAAATCAGTTCACTCAAAAAAATTAAAAAACAAAGTTCAGTAATGAGTATGGTCTCCTCCAACATCAATCAAAGCCTGACAACGCCTTCACATAATTTCGATCAGATTGTTGAAGTAGCCTGATCAATTTCTCTCCAGAGTTGCGGTAAAAGCCGTCTGAGTTCTTGAGTTCTTGAAGTGTATATGGAGGTAGTTGATGAGAATCCAAAGCTCTTTGTAGCTGATCCCAAGCGTGTTAAATGGGATTGAGATCCGGCGGCCGAGAGGGCAAGGCTAAATGTGGAATACCATGGATTTCCAGAGCTTCATCGACAATTCTCGCACGATGGGGTGGCGCATTATCCTCCAAAAAAAAGAATTTTGGGTGAATAGGAGCATGAAACAAAGGAATAATATTGTTAATGACTTGCTCGAAGTAAATCTGCGCATTCATGTTAGCATCAAGCACCAACAATTCTGTACGTCCACTGAAACAAATACCTCCCCAAACAATAACTGTACCACCTCTGAACGGATGAACTTCCTGAACCGATCTGCGATTTCAGAGCACCAGAGGATGGTACATACCCGAACATGCCGACTATCCGAAAACCGTCCATATCTTGACTCATCTGTGAACAAGACAGACCTCAATTGATCGTTCCAATTCACGTGTTCATTACCCCATTTCAATCCAAGTTGCCTCCGATTTTTAGTTACTGCAATCCTTCTCAAAAGTCATCGAGAATGTAGATTAACGACTCTAAGTCTGATTCATTCGAAACCAAAACACCAGTAGCGTTCAAAAGGCGCTGTTGCATGATTCGACAAGTACTCAAATGCTCTTTACGGATAGACACAGTCAGAAACCGATCTTGTACAGGAATGGTAGATCTTGGACGTACACTTATCGGTCTTTCGGTCACGTTTCCAGTTTCTCGAGCCGGGAAACTACGCTTTCACTAACTTGAAAAAAATTCGCAACATCGCCCTGAATACGTCCTGTCTCGATCATACCAATATTCATAAGCAATCATTGAAGGATACTGTGGGAGGTATACCTACTCATTATTAAAAGGTTTCTTTCTGGGTTTTCTCTCCCAAACTCTGAAAAAAACTATAAAATAAAAATTAATTATTTTGTGATTTGCTTCTGCGTAAAAAACACAAGATATTTGTCAGAAGCAATCACTTGAGCAATGTTTCCTAACAAACAACAACGAAACAACATCAACGAAGAAACAACTATATCGTAACGTTTCGGTGTCTATATCAGACTCCCTCGAGAATTGTCAATTCTCGAATTTTAGAATAACTATCAACCAAGTAATTCTAAAGATTTTCGTAAAGCGTCTGACGAAGGAGTCTGATATAGACTCCGAAACGTTACGATATAGTCGTTTCTTCGTTGATGTTGTTTCGTTGTTATTTGTTAGGCAACATTGTCCGATTGATTGCTTCTGACAAATATCTTGTGTTTCTTACGCAGAAGCAAATCACAAAATAATTAATTTTTATTTTATAGATATTTTTCAGAGTTTGGGAGAGAAATCCCAGAAAGAAACCTTTTAATATAAAATAGTCATATTGGCTTCATCCGCACTAAGTTTACATCTAGGCATTATTGCAAAACAAATTTTCAGATTTTGGATCAAAGCTGATTGTAAGAACGTAAAACAATAACTGATCCAAAATTCTCAGAAACGAAGAACTTGCCTGAAAGTGAAAAAGTCATTAAACGAGCAGCAAAAAAACCATTCAGACATAAGAGATTAAAAATAAGATTTCTCATAAATGAACATCTGGCGGACAAGAATCGGCAACTTTTAAAACGGTCACAAATTTTTTTAACCTTTCTTTGTGGAGCAGTATAGATGTATAATAAAATCAGTTTATTGCGCGCATGTTCTGGGGAACATCGCGTTATCATTTTGCCCAAATGTCTGTAACTTTTGAATTCTTTGACGAAAATGGTCTCAAACGATTAAGTTCGACTCCCCAATGAAGAATTCGAGGTCAAATTTGATTCTGTCTGGCCGGCCGGCCGGCCGTTGCCACGATAACTTGAGAACGAAAAGAGCTAGCGACTTGAAATTTTCAGGGTGGGTGGCGCATCCCAATACAACGGACAAGTTCGTTAATGGGCATAATCGTCCCAGTGGTTTCCGAGTAATAATTTTGTTCACAACCAATATAAATCCGATCAAATTGAAACCTGATAAATAGTTGTAGAATATGAACCTCAGCACGTTTGTGAAATTTTGTGCGAATCGTATGGCTAGAAAATTATTAAATAATTATTAAAAAATATTTTTGTTGTCACGATAACTTGAGAACGACAAGAGATAGCGGCTTCAAGTTTTCAGGATAGGATGTGCACCAGAACGCGACATTTCAGTTTGTTTATGAGCATAATCAGCCGAACGGTTTTAGAGTTATAGCCATCTGAAATTTTCTGAAATTTGGTGGTTTTTTGTTCCTCATTAACTCGAAAATTACTGAACCGATTGAATTCAAACATGGTTATTAGTTGTAGAATGCCAACGCGGAAATGTTTGCAAAATTTGGTGAGGATAGCATTTGTAGAAAATTTGTAATAAATCATTGAAAATAAAAATAAAAAATTCTATATATTAGTAACTAATCGTTTGAAATTGCTGAAATTTTGCAAGAGCCTTTATAACCTAACTCTACTGCCAAGTTTCAAGTTTTAATACGATCGGTTAAATATTGTTGGAGATTCGAGCATTCTTGTGTGAGTTCAGTAGATGGGTGACCGTTGCCTCGATAACTTTCGAACGAAAGGAGATAGGGACTTGCAATTTTCAGGGTAGGTTGAGTATCCGAAAGGGAGAGTTGAGTTTGTTTTTGGGCATAATCGGCCTAACGGTTTCCGAGTTATACCCACCTGGAATATTATTTCCTTGATAGCTGAGGAAATAAATATTCGATCGAATCATAAAGACGTGTTTATGATTTTGTAAGAACCGTATCCCTAGAAAATTTGAAAAAAATGAGAAAAAAAAATTTTCGAGAACCGTACCCCTAGAAAATTTCAAAAAAATCACGAAAAATTGGTTCAAGCACTGACGAGAAGTCAGAAGCTTTTGCGCGTATGTTCTATTGTCCATTCTTCTGTATTGGACACCCTTAATCGAATTTACCATGGTAAATTATGTTGTCCATTATCCTGTATTGGACACTCAATTCGAATTTACCATAGTAAATTCGAATTGAGAGTGTCAATTCGAATTTACCATAGTAAATTCGAATTGAGAGTGTCCAATACAGGAGAATGGACAACATAATTTACCATGGTAAATTCGATTAAGGGTGTCCAATACAGAAGAATGGACAATAGAACATACGCGCAAAAGCTTCTGACTTCACGTCAGTGCTTGAACCAATTTTATATCAAGAGTTTCAATAAAGTCCAACTAATTCTTCTCAGATCGGATGGATCAGTATTAAAAATAATTAATAACTATAGTACATGTATAATAAGTACGTCCCTGTGCAGATGTAAAAGTTCCCGTTGTATTTCGCGTTCCTTTTTCCGCCCAGTGGTTTTCTATACTAAGTAGTCGGGGTCCGACTACATTCTACCCAATTCATTCGACACAATCATTGATATCACTAACAGATGCGAAATTACGCAATTGATGACGGCCGATGAGGACCTCTTTAATTGGATGTAGGAATAGAATAGTTAATTTCACCCTAGACGGTCCATGACACCGGTCTGGTGAGGATCAAGGAGAGATTCATTCAAGTCAGTAAGTGTTCACGGTGTTTGAGTATATTGAGCTTTTGTGGGTGTTCATTGCTTCTTCGTGGGGAATGCTTGGGATTCAAAAATTGGTTCAAGCCCTGTGGACAGGAGCTTTCTGGCGCTCTTGTTCAAACTGACTAATTATCTCCGAAAGTATTGGTTTCTCAGAGTTGGGAATTATATCAATGGATTCTTATGAAAGAACATCATCTTAGCAGAAATTGAATTCAAACATCATAAATAATAGTTTAAAAAAACTAAAAAAACACGCTTTTATAGCTAACCGAACTAAAAATTAGAAAATAATTTTTATTTTCAGAGAGTTTATAATACAGTAGTAGAAGATCGAACAATCAATCAGAATTTATCACCTCAAAATAAAATTATAATAAAGTTTAAGTTATTAACAAAAGAATTCAATTCAGAGTAAACAGCGTGGGGTGCTTGATAAAGTAAATGTAGCAACCATTCTATTGGCAACTATCTATGAGAAGAGAGTTATGAAAAGTAGTAAAATGCACCCCACGCTTTTTACTCTGAATTGAATTCTTTTGTTAATAACTTAAACTTTATTATAATTTTATTTTGAGGTGATAAATTCTGATTGATTGTTCGATCTTCTACTACTGTATTATAAACTCTCTGAAATTAAAAATTATTTTCTAATTTTTAGTTCGGTTAGCTATAAAAGCGTGTTTTTTTAGTTTTTTTAAACTATTATTTATTTTTCATTTTTTAGTTCGATTCATCAATTAGTTATTTGTTGACATGTGGTATTGAAATGTCTCACAAATTATTTCGCAATCTCATCATTTCATTCAAAATTTTATTAATCCTGGCGGTCCCAATAAGGATAATGGGAAACTGTTAGAACATGTTAGAACTGTTAGAATATGAGCCCAAATAATATATCGCATGCGACAAATCGCCTTGCGATAGACAGGCTCCACTCTGTGAGATTTTGTACATGAGATACAGATAGTCCGCCGTATTCACAAATCATTCAATCTCCGTTAAGTCCTAACTGAGGTACTCAGTCAAGGATAAATTTGAATCGGAACCTCAGTTACCTAAAGTGAAAATCAACGTGAAACAGGCCAGTTTCACCACCGTTAAATACTTCAACTGAGGTTGCGATTCAAATTTATTTTTAACGGAGGACCTCAGTTAGGACTTAACGGAGATTGAATGCTTTGTGAATACGGCGGAGTATCTGTCTGCGCTTGTCGCTCATGCGATATCGCATCAGTATGAACTGCACCTGAAACATCACGTTGCAAATTGGCGGAGGTGCCCGTTATGAGATAATAAGCTATAAATAATAATCAATTTTTGTGGATAATAAGGATAATGGGAAACTGTTATCAAATTATTGCATTGTCATCGGTTCTTGATACGTATGCAAAGTTTCAAATTAATCAGACTTCTGGAAACTGGTGAAAATTAAGTTCAAAGATTCCGTTACATACATACATAGTCAGATACAACCCAAGCTAATAAAAGCGTGTTAATAAAAGAATTTGAATTCAACAAGAGTGCCAAAAATTATCAATCCAAAACCTATAGACAAATTCTACCCAACAACGAACTCATCCGAGATATTCATTGCTCAATTCTATGATGAACGATAATATATATTCTTTCCTCAAATCCACTCCAATACTCCAATACACCAATATTCCAGTTTTATTTTTAATGGAGATATTCTGAACACAATATTATTAACTTACCATTACCATTCTCATCATCATATGAATTGACCATCGGCATGAAAATATCAACCAACAAAAAGTATGATATCCTATTATAATTCTCATAATTCTACGATTGTTGAAATGAATAAGACAATGTCATGTCTCAGGAAAATAAGTTGACATTATAAAAATTTATACATAGAATAATTATATCATTCTGTGAAAACGTAGAAATACGATTTATTATTGAAATTTTGAAGAATCATACCTCTGAAAGTATTAGCTTGTTAGAGTTAAAAATGATATCAATGGATTCTTATGGTAAAACTGCATATTGAAAAAAATTCAATTTTTAGTTTGTTATGTAAAAAAAATTTTTTTTTGTTACTCTGAAACCATCTGTCCGATTTCGCCCAATAACGAACATAGCCGAGATATTTATCTCCCAAACCTTCTCTGAAAATTTCAACTATCAAGCTCATTCCGTACGAGACTTATCGTGCCTACGGCCGGCCGGCTGGCCGGACCGGCTGGACAGAATGAAATTCGACAACGGATTCTTGATCAGTGAGTCGAACCAAATCGTTTAAGACCATTTTCATCGAAAAATTCGAAAATTACAGACATTTGCGCTGTGTTCCGAGGAACAAGAGCGCCAAAAACAATAAACAGTTCACTAAAGGATCAATAGATTTATTATCATACACTACCGAAATTTATGGCTATCAGAGATCAGTGATATGAAAAAAATATAGGAAAGCACTGACGTGGAGATAGAACTCTTTGGCGTGCTTGTTCACGTTGACCGACTTGAATTGAATGATGATTGCTTTAAGCTCATTGAATAGAGCAAAACGAAGATCTAGTCAGACGGTAATGACCACCATTCCCTGTCGGGTCAAATATTCAGAGTGCTATGCCTAAGCCCAGACTATACAACTGACTCTCAT
Source organism: Halyzia sedecimguttata (assembly GCA_937662695.2). NCBI lineage: Eukaryota > Metazoa > Arthropoda > Insecta > Coleoptera > Coccinellidae > Halyzia > Halyzia sedecimguttata. Next base: position 49,324,948 of record OW569415.2, read on the forward strand.
AACTCATACAAGCTTCTAGTAGCTTCTGAGGGGTCTCCTTGGAGAGACCTAGGAGGGTCAATATAATCATAATCATGTCGTTAGAAAGAGCGCCAAAGCAACATTTTTTTTCTTCAAATCCGAATGTGATTCAATATAGATCTTCCAAATATAGTTATTTATATATTCGTTCCAAGCAACAAAAAAATTGGTTCAAGCCCTGTGGACAGGAGCTTTGGCGCTCTTGAACATACTTTGACAAATCATATCTCCGAAATTATTGGTCTCTAGGAGTGATATAAATGGATTCTTACGATAAAACTGCATTATGAAAGAAATTAAATTCAAACATTCAAATGTACTCTGAAAATTATATTATATCAATTAAAACTTAAATATTGCAGTTTTGTTTTTACTGGGGATATTCTGAATCCAATTTGATTATGTATTATTATTATTATTATAATTACAGTAGAGTTGAGACTAATCTATAAACTCAAAAAAAATCAAACTCAACAAAGAAGATCTGTCATAGACAATACAGAAGAGAAAATTCACTACAAGACAAGCACAGAGATAAACATTCATGAAGCATCACTCGCGAACCAACTGTCCAAAGAGTTCTTGAAACTATTCACCGATGATGCCCCGACCACGGCATCCGGAAGTCCATTCCACAATGTAAACACTCTGGGCCGGTTTCTGACACATTTGAATGGAGTTTATCTTCAGTTTATCTACCGAATTCTATTGAATTGGACAGATAAACGGAAGATAAACCAGATGTTATATTCCTCAGAAACCGGCCCTCTATTGGACAAGAAGTGTTCCCGAACGGTAGACCTGAACCTTTCCCTCGACAATTTCAGATTGTGACCTCGCAGACGGGTGTCAGAATTCAGGCAGAACAAGGAGGAAAGATCTGCACTGAATAACCGGTGGAGGGCTCTATATGTAATGATCAAGTCTCCTCGTAAGCGGACGGTTTCGAGGGTAGTAAGATGCATCGCAGATAGTCTCTGCTCGTAGGTAGGTCTCACAGGTCCATATGGTATCCTAGAAGTCCTCCGCTGGATTGACTCGAGCAGATTGGCATCACGGGATAGAACAGGTGCCCAAACCGGACCGGCGTATTCAAGGATGGGTCGAACAAAAGTGGAATACAGAATACTGCAGGTATGAGGGTCCCAACGTCGAAAAGTCTTCTGGATTAGGTAGAGCATTCTCTTGGCTTTGTTGGTAACAGCCACAATATGTTCTGACCAAGACAGGTCCTGGGTCATAGTTACTCCGAGATCGCAGTGAGATGAAACTGACTCAACAATGTGATGGGACAAGTGGTAGATGTGTCTTGGATTGTTTTTACCAAGGTGAAGTACCTTGCATTTGTCCAGATTGAGAGGAATCATCCAGGTATCGGACCATCTCAGGATGCCATCGAGGTCATCCTGTATAACACGAGACGCGGTAAACGGATCACCGTAAATATTGGCATCATCAGCAAACAACGAACACATTGACTTCACTGTAGAAGGAAGATCCGATGTTAACATTAAAGAAAGAAGAGGACCCAGTACGGCACCCTGGGGGACACCACTCACCACGCCTCTTGAAGAAGATACACAGTCACCAACACGAACACGGAAACTTCTGTTCGAGAGAAAGGCCCCGGTCCACAGAAGAAGGTCACCACGAATTCCAAGACTCTCGAGTTTCAGCAGGAGACGTCTGTGGGGTACTCGATCGAATGCCTTTGAAAAATCGAGATAGATAACATCCACGGGGATACGGGCATCCAACATCCTGCTCCAGTCATCAACGCATGCCAAGAGATTGGTGATCACAGAGCGGCCTGGTAGAAATCCATGCTGATTTTCTGGTATAACGCCGTTGGCCAAGGCGAAATTGAGAATTCTTTCATGAATTATGTTTTCGCAAATTTTAGCGATTATTGGGACAAGACTGATTGGACGATAATTGTTTGGGTCAAGCTTGTCACCCTTTTTAAAAATGGGAGTAACTAGGGCTTCTCTCCAGCAATTTGGCAAATAATGAATGCTGAAAGATTGAGTGAAAATCATTGGGAGGGGAAGCGACAGTGATGAAGCACAGTTTTTCAGAAGCTGAGCAGAAATTCCATCGCCACCGCGTGCACCAGTGGCATCCAAAGAGGAAAGATGCTTCTCGACAAGTTCAGGTGGAAAATCTATACAGCAAAGTTGGTTGGGCGATCTGGGCAAATTTAGATTGGGTAGGGTGTCGGGCTCTTCGGTGAAATGTGTAGCGAAGGTTCCACATAACGACTCGGCAGCATCGGCAAAATTATCGCTTTGGACTCCATGGTGATTTCTAACCATTGGTATGGTGACTTAGGTGTTGTATCTTACCAAAGAATATATTTCCGTCATCATATGGATTATCCACGGGCATTATATTATCACCATAAAAGTATAATATCGTATCATCCTCATAATTATACGATAGCTGAGGTTATTTAATTGGTCATTTTGCATTCAATCATACTTTGTTTTCTAGAACAAGAAGGTGTATTTTATATCAAGAATAACGAACCAGAAATAATTTTGATATTTATCTCTCATAAGAAAATAAGGTGAGATGTAAGAACACAGATCATATAATAATTCATAGATAGAATACTTAAGTACAGCATTCTGTGAAAACATAGAAGTGATTCATTATTGAAATTTCGAAAAATCATATCTCCGAAAATATTGGCTTGTTATAGTTGAAAATGATATCAATGGATTTTTATGGTAAAACTGCATTTTAAAAAAAAATTAAATTGAAATTTGAAATGTGAAAAAAATTTTTTTTTTCGTTACTCCGAAACCGTGAGGCCGATTTTGCCCAATAACGAACTTAACTAAGATATTTATCACCCAAACCTACTCTAAAAATTTCAACCACCTAGCTCTTTCTGTTCGAGGGTTATTGTAGAAACAAAATTTGAAAATAAAAAAAAAATTTTTTAACACTTTACGGTAACCCGATCAATATAAAACTTCGCATGCGTATAAAAGTCATTATTTTACAATTTGATGGAAAATTTCAGATAGATCGAGTGATCGGTCATAACTTCGAAACCGCTTGTTGGATTTCGCCCGTTAAACGAACTCGTCCGAGATATTTATACTGCAAACCTACCCTGCAAATTTCAATCCTCTAATTCCTTTTGTTCGAGAGTTATCGTGTTAACGGCCTGCCGGATGGCCGGACAGAATCGATTTCGACCACGGATTCTTGATCAGTGAGTCGAACCATCGTTTAAGACAATTTTCAGCAAATTTTCGAAAATACAGACATTTGAGCAAATTGATAAACACTCTGTTCCGGGTAACTAGAGCGCCAAAAAGGCTCTTATGTAGGCTCATGACCACTCAACGAAATTCACTTGCATCCTAGCACAAACAACACCATAAACAGCCAGCTTACTTATGCACATATACAGTTCATTCGTCACTGAAAGCCCGTGTAGGGCTCCGTGAATTTCAAAATTAGCCCTAGGGCCACGATGTTTTTGTACAATTTAGATCATTTCATGCCATTTTAGTTAAAAAACAAATTTTTCCGATACAATACATGCACTTTTCACTATTAATTGTGATGCGGAGGTACTACAAAAAATTTTGTGGGGACTTTGTGCCCATAATTTGGCAGAGTACTTTTGTATTTCTCTGGTAATTATTATAAAGGGCTCTGTAACGTGCGACGTGCACATAAGTGAGTATTATACATTATACAAACTATTATAATACATCTCAAATTACACGTTCTTTATTTTCAACCCGGAATTTTTTATTTTCAGGTAAACACTAGTTATTTTTGTGAAAACATGGTAAACATTTGACTAATTTATCTTTCTTCTATTTGCCGTTGGTACTGATATCCACCGCCATTTCGAAAACATCACAGAATTTCTTTGGGTCAGTATTGCCACTAGTACCACTATCCTGAATTGGCGAACGCTTCTGATTTTCCCTTCCGCTACCGCAGACGGCTACGGTTTCCGATTCCGTTTTGTCATTCTCACAGGCACTAGTCGTAGTCGCGTTAGTCTCACTCATAATTTTATATATTTATTAAAACCGTAATGATTACCCTTCTCTCTATTGCTTGTTGGTAAATATTTTGAGCCAGAATCGGAGCCAAATGGCTCATCTGATGTACTCTGTTAACTGAAGAGTCACTGTCACTCATGGCGAAATAAGACTACCACCAGACACCATAGAATATTTTCTTCTATTTCTCGATGACTACCCCTTTGTAATAATAACCTCACTTAACTAAACAGTTCAAAGCGAGCAACTGCGCGACGTCATTTGAGTTCGTCAGAAAACAAATACAAATAAAGATCGAGGAAGTTCGCCGGGGAATCACTGGTTAATCAAGAAATTTCAAGATCTGGAAATTAATTTCTTGATTAACCGGTGATTCCCCGGAAAACTTGAGTCAAGACCAGGTATAACACTTCAAGAAAACGTCAAGAGAAGATTTTTTTAAATTTCTTGACTGTATAGTATATAGTATATACATATATATATAGTATCTCAAGACAAGACAAGAAGTTCTTATCAAGACAAGAATTCTTGTCTTGTCGACCCCTACCCTATATTATAAGCCACTTTGGCAGATATACTATTTCCTTTCTTCGCAGCAGCAATATAGTTTTGATAATTTTTTACTAAATATAGTAACCAATCAAATCACTTAATTTTGAGTCATGTGTCAATTTTCATCCAGTCACCTCTGGATTACAGCGATAATACCCTACATGTGGTGTTTTCAGATTGACAATCAATTATTGTATTGAAAATTATTAAACGTCAGACTGACAATGAATTTTTTGAAATCTACAAAGTAAAAAATTATATTATCGAATAACCCTCGGGCCTTGATAAATACTCAAAATTTTGTCATAGAGAATCCTTCAAGCGCGTTGCTCAAGGATAATTGCTCTCGGCCTGCGACCTCGGGCTATTTATTATCAAGCAACATACTTTCAGCATTCTTTATGACAAAATTATCTCGGTATTATCAAGGCCCTAGGAGTATTAATACTGACAATACCTACTAGAGTTTGTCCTACAACTAGTAACCAACTAAATATTACTTTTTCACAAATCCTATTTCGGTTCACCACCTCCAACATCCAGGCCTCGTAGAAAATACCCTCAACATTCTCCTATGATTTATGCCCAACGTCTTCACGCAAGAAATACCCGAAATTTCAACTTTCCATAAGCGGAAACACGTACCGCCGGCGCGGCAGAAGTCGCGAAATCGACTTTTTAATGTATTCGCGTATAAAGAACGGTCCCTCTATAAATCAAAATTCACAAAAGCCGTAAATCAAAGTAACAAATTAAGTGCAAAAAGGTTATATAAGTCGAGTTATGGAGCGCCTGCTAGACGTGTACAAATGTAGCTATTAGCATAGGCAGCGCGGCCGTAGAGCGATAAATCACCGCAGAGAAATATAACTTGTTATATTCCATTCTATAATGACGTTGTTTTCAGTTTTGCCAACCCCACGCAGTGTCGTAAAAAATATCTGAGGTTCAGGGGTGTATTGTGCAAAGGGGTCGAGGGGATAGGAGGAGCGCGAACGATGTTCCTATACCGCCTATTTGGATGTTTTGCATGACGATTGCCTTTAAAGAGTTGCAAACGATGAGAATTCGAAACACTTAAGTATTCATAGAATTCCACCGCACTTTTTTTAAATTGATAGGTTTGTTATTCATGTTCCTGGAACTGGAATTACTGATTTGGATATACTCCATCTGACACTTATACTATGAAGTTTTACATTGTAGACTTGAGAAAACCATTCAAATGACAGCATAGAATTAAGGCAAGATGATTTTCGTGCATCGATCAAATCACTTCTGCCATACTAATGCAGAACAAATAATTACAAGCTGGATCATGGTATGGGTACAAAGATGAGTATGTGCATGCAGCACTTGAGCTAGAAGAACTTGCCAAATCAGGAAACTTATGATTTCGACAATAACTGGGAAATAGTCGAAATAAATAGGGAAAAACATACGGGTTATTTAGTTAATGAACAATTAGATCTAAATTTTTCACCGTTACTCAATCTATTCAAATAGAGAATCAATTTATAAAAGCATTAGGAATGAATTATTGTTAATGTGTACAAAGAAACCAGCAGTGAAATCTCATGTAATTAGTTTTTAATAAGACTATTATGTAATTTGTTTTAAATAAGTTTCTCATGTAATTAGTTTTAAATGATTCTGTGTCCATGTCATCTAGGTATAGGGAGATAATAACTTGTTAAGAATTTAGTATGATGTAGTCTGATGAAGTCGCTGTGTCGACGAAACGCGTCACAATATTGAATAAATAAGTGTAAATCGTATATAATTTTTCATTGAGTAGCATTTAGTAATATTTAATTTGACGTAACAAGGTTATCCTGTAAGATCAATAATCAAAAAATTGTCAAGACTTCACGTTTCTAGAGTCATTGATGATGCCATGGTGACTTCAAAAATAGGGCGTTTTTGAAAGTTTGATTCAAAGACGCTGAGACGCGTTTAATATATGTAAAATAAGGCATGAATAAAATAAGAATGAACGTGACTGAACATCGTTCAGGGTTTCCGCAACACCGAGGGTTGAATTTTGTTCCTAGCTGGTGCTGGTTTTTTTTCTAGTACTTCGCCACAATAGGGTTCAAGTTTTCAAGAGCTCCTTCGTTGGTCATTTAGTGGCTTATTTACGATGATGATTGGTAACAACCATGAAACCTGTACGTAGCTGCCCTGAAGTACACTTTCCTCTTTGGGGGAACACTCAGCGATGAGGTGGCTAACCCGGATCAAGATAAAATATTTGTTGTTCGTTACAATCGACGAATATTTTGCCGTGCGACTTTAAATTCAATACCTTCATTAGTTTGATGCCTGTTGCAAGAACGTCATTTGTATAATAGAATTGGCTAATTGCCTTCTTCGAGACAAAGCAATCAAGACACCAAAGGAAATGTGGAAAGAAAACTGAAAACATAGTTGACACAACATCAGGGAGGGAGCAACCAATTCGTTTCTTCAGCTCTGGGACCTTCATTATGGAGGAAGAAAAGCAACATGTGCGATTAGGTTCGTCCCACTGATAAAGAATTTGAGCTCAAATTTGAGTAAATTAACTCTGTCCTGCCGGTCGCCCGACCAGCCGTTGCCACGATAACTTGAGAACGGAATAAGATAGCGAATTGAAATTTCCAGGGTAGGTTTTATGAAGATCTTATGACCAGAAAATATAAAAAAATATTATTTATCTCACGATTAATAATGAATTTTTGTATGAGAATTAAGGAACATCATCTACCAAACAACACAAATAATTCTAATTATTCGAATCATTTATTAGCAAAGGCATTTCAAAATTCTACACAATTTGAATGAATGTTCTTTTCGAACTAAGCATTCTACTAAGTTCGAAAAGTGTCAACATTTTTTTCATCTGACATAAAAATAGTTCGTCTAAACAAACGACTTTTACCAATAAAAAACTGGTTCAAGCCTGTGGACAGGAGCTTTCTGGCGCTCTAGTTCAAACAGACAAATTATATTTCCGAAAGTATTGGTTTCTCAGAGTTGAGAATTATATCAATGTATTCATATGATAGAAATGCATCATAAGGGAAATTCAATTAAAATAATAGTTTATTTATCAAGATTAAATGAGCAATCTGAGAATGAGAACTGCACCATGGAAGAAATCAAATTTAAATAGCTGAAATGAATCTGACTCTCTCTTATAGAACAGGATGACATGTGCGAGTATGAATACAGAGCATATAATAAAGCTTAGATAGAATAATTATAGCATTCTGTGAAAACATAGAAGTACAATTCATTATTGAAATTTCGAAAAATCATATCTCCGAAAGTATTAGCTTGTTGGAGTTAAAAATGATATCAATGGGTTTTTATGGTGAAACTGCATCTTGAATAGAAATTGAATTTGAAATTTGTTCCTCAAAAAAAAAATTTTTTTTTTGTTACTCCGAAACCATCTGGCCTATTTTGCCCAATAACGAACTTAGCCGAGATATTCGTCTCCCTAACCTACTCTGAAAATTTCAACTACCTAGCTCATTCCGTTCGAGAGTTATTGTAGAAATTTTTTTTTAAATTTTTCAAAATTTTTTTTCGACACTTTGCGGTAACCTGGTCAGTACAAAACTTCACATGCGTATAAAGGTCATGATTCTACAATTTGATGCTAAATTTCAGATAGATCGAGTGATCGGTTTCGGAAATTTTCTTAAAAAATGTTTTTACTAAAATCGGCCATAACTCCGAAACCGCTCGATGGATTTCGCCCATTATCAAACTTGTCCGAGATATTTACGCTCAAAACCTACCTTGCAAATTTCAATCCTCTAACTCCTTCCGTTCGAGAGTTATCGTGCCTACGGCCGGACCGGCCGGACAGAATCGATTTCGACCTCGGATTCTTGATCAGTGAGTCGAACCAAATCGTTTGAGACGAAATTACAGACATTTGGGCAAATTGATAAGCACTCTGTTCCGAGGAACTACAGCGCCAAAAAATAGCGTAAAGTATTCGTGGATAACTGGTCTTTAAAATACTTGCTCTATTTCGAGCACTGCGGCTGCGCCGTCGTGCTTCAACAACCTATTTTTCAACTTATTCTTTAATATACTATCTAACTCGTAACATTTCCTTAATAAACACGTTTGTTCTCCAATCATTTATCCTTTCCTTACGGTTTTTGTCTATAAGAGATATATGAATATTGCATCTAGATTCCTCAAAAATATCCATATCCTACTTGTTAAGCTTCTCGTGCGTCGTATGGGCAAGTTCCCAAGGGTGAATTGAGGGTGTGCAAATTAGGAGCGGTATAAATTGTAAAACGATGGAGAGTTGACAGAACTCGATCATTAGCATTCTGACCCTCATGAAAAATATTGTTAGAGATATATAAGAAGGATGGGAGCGATAGAAATTTTTGCATATTTTTATCGCCCCTACCAGAGGTGTATTCAGGATTTATTCCTTGGTAGCAATGGCCTGGAGAAAACGGCACTTTCTACACAGACGTTGATAATTTGAATTTCTTTCACGATGGTACTTTCTAGGGCACTGTATGCACCATACTTGTACGATACTAAGTTTTCAAATGTCCGCTATGTATGGCAGACTCTTGTACCTTGACTGCTTCACTTTTTGGCGCTCTTATTCCTCGGAACAGAGTACTTATCAATTTGCTCAAATGTCTATAATTTTCGAATTTTTGGCTGAAAATGGTCTTAAACGATTCGATTCGACTCACTGATCAAGAATCCGTGGTCGAAATCGATTCTGTTCGGCCGTCCGGCCGGCCGTTAACACGATAAATCTCGAACGAAAGGGTTAGAGGATTGAAATTTGCAGGGTAGGTTTGGAGCGAAAATATCTTGGACGAGTTCGTTAACGGGTGAAATCCACCAAGCGGTTTCGGAGTCATGCCCGTTTTTAGTAAAAATATTTTGTATGAAAATTTCCGAAACCGATTACTCGATCTGTCTGAAATTTGGCTTCAAATTGTAGAATAGACTTTTATAAGCATGCGAAGTTTTGTATTGATCGGGTTGCCGTAAAGTGTCAAAAAAAAATTTCATTATTTTTTAAATTTGTTTCTACAATAACTCTCGAACAGAATGAATTAGGCAGTTGAAATTTTCAGAGTTGGTTTGGGAGATAAATATCTCGGTGAAGTTCGTTATTGGGCAAAATCGGCCTGATGGTTTCGGAGCAACCATTTTTTTTACATTAGAAATATCGAATTGAATTTTTTTTAAGGTGCAGTTTCACCATGAAATCCATTGATATCATTTTCAACTCTATAACAAGCTAATACTTTCGGAGATATGATTTTTCGAAATTTCAATAATGAATCGTACTTATATGTTTTCACAGAATGCTGCACCTACTTAATTATTCTATCTATGAAATTATCGAATATTTTCCCGACTGCACGAAGTGCAGTAGTATTTGGCAAGCACTCGGGTTATAACTACTGAATATTATGTTCCTATGTTCCTTAGATATTTGGAGAATAATACGAATTTTATTGTCTCAATATTTTAATAGTGCAACGGTGAATTCCCCGAGGTACAATGCCATCAAGTACCTTGAGCCTTGAAGTACTGTATCTTGGGCCAAATAAAAAAAAAACAAGGAATTACTCAGAAAATACAAAAGAATATTCGGTTCATTCCACCGTATATGTCTCATTTAGTTGGAACCATATTTTCTATTTCTTCGAACGAAGATGATGTGCATTCCTTGACAATTTTTTAGATATTTTCAGAATGTTTTTTCTCTGTTTTGCTTGTGTGTTTGCATACTCTGCTTCAATTTTTTTTCGCGGTTGTTTTGCACAGGAACAGCGTGCTGTCAGTCCGTGAGCACGATAACTCTCGATGGAAGTGAGTTAGAGAGGTCATTTGATTTGCAGGGTAGGTTTGGAGTGTAAATATCTCAGTTAAGTTCGTCAGTGGGCAAAATGCGCTGAGTGATTTTGTAGTTATGGCCATTTTGAGCTTCAGCTCTTATGTGCATATTTCCGAAATTAATATTTCGATCTGTCTGAAATTTAGTACTCGATTGTAGAATTACGACCTTCATGTTTGCAAAGTTTTGTATTAATCGGAAGACTACGTACATAAAACAAATTCAAACATTTGAAAATTTATAAATAGTGATTTAATCGAATGGAAGCTCGGTAGTTAGTTGCAAAATACCGACACAAAGACTTATGCAAAATTCCTGTAGAATCACATCATGACTAGAACAAACTCAAAAACTATTTTGGGGAATATTTTGCTTGAAATTCCGAAACACATATCGGATGGAGTCTAAATTTGGCATTTAGGTGACCAATGGTGACCTCTTGGAGTGTATAAAATTTCATTGAGAACAACCCGTTCGGAGCTTCCAAAAACAAACCCCAATATGAAATTCAAATTCCTACTGGCTTGTTCACAACGAGAAATTCTAATCGCAGAAAATTGCAGCATATGTGATTCACGATGAATTTTCGTTCATTTAAGATCGAATAAGTGCAACTACAGATGCTATTCGAAATGTGGATGAATGGTGTGTGGAATTTCTTACAACTTTTTTAAAATGAAATGCGTGAAATAATGAATGTGTGGAATTTTAAATTTTTTGTAAAAATTTGTCGGAAAAATGATTGACTGGGGAGGTACTGGAAGGCCATATGTAAACCTCAGGTACATTATGTGTGTGTGCAATACAGTTTCGAGGAAATAGCGTAGATTCCGAGGTGGAGTGTCCATAACGTGTGCCTTGGGCCAATTTTGTAATTCACGCTGCCCCTTTCGCCAATGCGGATTTACTTCACAATCAGGCCTATTCACTATCTATTTACATTTATCAATGTTGACTTCTAGTCAGGTTGATATACCTCATTTTCATAACAACATTGACTCGATATCCTATTCACTAACTCATGTTGACACCAAAGTCAACAACAAGTCAACACTGACAAGAAAAGTCAATATATAAATCTGACAACAGCGTAGTAGTTCTTAAGTTTCATAATATTCTATGTATTAACAGTTGTACTCTTTGGTTTTAATGTGTATTCTAACCTATAGTTTTCGAATTTTTCAAATAATCTGAAGTTTTTGATTGGAGGCGGAAGAAAGTACGATAAGTACACAATGTTGACAAACGTTTAATTTAATATTTATAAATCTAGTACAGTTTGTACATTTGAGTACCTAATTAATAATATTAATTACTAGATGGCCCCAAGTGGAAGAAAAGCCACTGCTCAACAACTAAGAGCCCTCATTGCTATTATTGAGAGCAATGAGGTGCTTAGATATGGAAAAGGTGAGCCTAGTGGGAAATAATGCTATTGGAGGAGGAGCAATGAAAACACCGGAGCAAAACATATATCTTCAATTAAATATTGAACTTATGGTGCTATTCTGCTTTTCATCTGTAAGCTATGAATCTGTAGGTAACGATTACTCTGTAAGAAGCCGCCTTATGAAATCGTAAATAATGCAATTCTGGAATTGTTCCGGTAACTATCTCATTTAAGGTGCTACATTTGAACTACTTTGATAAATTTATTGGAAAACATAACCTAAAACCGTAAAGATATTTAGAATTTGAAGGTATTTGCGTAGAGTATCACTTATCATCCCAATATATTTTATAAGGTTTTTTTTATTCTGCTTTATTATTGTTGAGAGATGAAGGAAGGAAATGAAATATATAATATGAAATGAGATATATTGATTTATAACATGGTTTTACGAATAAATAGTCCGTATTACTTGAAAGAAATGCCCATATAAAAAACTGAAATGTATAAGCCAATTTTCATTCTTCAAAAATATCACCAACCATACATATATTTTAGAAAGAGGGATGATACCTTTCCCGCTACTGCAATAGGGCATTGGCATTTCTTGTTTGTAGGACTGGTTCTAAAGCATTCACTAAAACCAAAGTGCAATGTTTTTTTATTCAATCTGAAGAAGCTGATAAATTGATCATCCGGAATTACAAATGAATCCATTTGATCACTTAACCGTTTTCACCAAGTTCCTATTATAATAAAAATGATAATCAAGTCATGTAGAATTACGTACAGTTAGTTGGATACGTGTTTTTATCATGCTCTAGACTCTAGGAATAAACCAATAATCCAAGCAATCTGATTATTATCCACATATCCATTCTCATATTCGGGAAAAAACCGTCACGCCGCAAAATCATACAATAATTCTTTAAAATAACCTCACATTACATCTTCCGATATGCTTCCGATCGCCACTCGAGTAAGTACTCGTAAGGATTTAAGAATATCTGTAAGTTACAGATCGTTAAAAACAGTCCAGAATAGCAATGTTCCTATAAGGTTATGAAAAGTTACAGATTGGCTTATAGATGAAAGCAGAATAGCACCATTACTTTTGTAATTCTTCTCTTATAAGATGGAAAAATATTAAATTATCCGTATCTATACTGACAACACTAATAACCATTGCATTTATTGGTTCAAGTCAACAATTTATATCTGGCAAGTGCTATGAAGGATTTGCCTGGAGTCAATTAACATTTGTCAACATATATTTACAAATCAACTAAAATTATGGTAAGTGAATACCAAAATTATGTACATGTTGATATTTGTAGATTCTTGACATCTTCTTGACTTGAAGTCAACAATTGATATCATTTCAACTAATACAGAATAGGAAAACTTGACTTTAGGTTGATTCATCTGAAATTTGACAATCTAACGTCAAATAATCAACGTTGACTTACAAGTCAACCTTTAGCGAATAGGCCTGATTGAAAGAAGTTAAAATGCTAAAAAGGCACTGACGTGGGGTCAATGTGCTTTGGCACGCTCGCTAATGACATGATTATGATTATACTGACCCTTATCGGTCTTCCCTTAAAAGACCCCTCAGAAGCACACAGGAGCTTGTGTGATTTAGGAATGTCAGATGTGTTATGTGTAGACTTTGTTATTGTATCCTTCCGTCAGCTCAGGCACAGCATTGTTGATTTTTGACCTAACAGTGCGTGGTGGCCACTACCGTGTGACTAGATTTCCGGTTCGCTGTATCCACTGAGCTTGAAGCACACATCATTCATTCAATTCAAATTGGTTAACATGAACAAGCGCGTCAAAGAGTATTGACTTTCTGTCATTACTCTTGATTTCTCTTTCTTTTATTCACATTTGGCAATTTCAAAATAATAATTTTTTTATTTTTTAGGTATTTATTTACAGCAATACAACGCAAACGGATCTATTTTCAGTAGTATAAGACCTAGGACATTGATTATAGACGAGATAATTTTATGACAATCGAAAGCTCGTTCTTTGCTCTTATCGGGCAACGAGCTTGAGAAATTTGTCATAAAATTATGATGCATTTTTTGTCAGTGTCCGAGGGATATTCGGCGGAAAATTTTTTGACAAAAAAATAAATAGCTCAACACAACGAAACATTGATTTATTTATTGAAATTCCAGTTCGTTGAAGTAAAATTATTAAAATTCAATATTAATATTAGATTCCCTACTGTTCTCTACTATAGAAGATCTATTACCACGCATAATATTTATGATCTAGTGGTGTTGTCCTTGATCGAGATTTAAGTATGGTTTTATAGAATTTCGATGATGCATTGACGTCTTAGTATTTTCAATTATGGGGAGAAATCCGTAACGTGATTATCAATGTCCATGTGATATAAGAATTCCAAAACCACGATTCCAATTATCAGTTGGCACCAGCATCAAATCTCCTTTACTATTCCTTACCTTTCACGTAAAAATCCTATCAACCCCCCAACAAACTCACCCAGGCGGAGACGGTGTTCTCATTGTGCCTCTATATACATATGTCCATCTGTTCCTCCACATTTTTTCACGCTCAAGGAGTTTCGAAAAGTGCGATCTCGATAAAAAAAGCAAGAAGTTGGATCAACTCGGATAGGGGTTGAAACAGGACCGCGTCTATGAAAGGCTTGCGGGCGGTTTTTTTCAATGTTTTCTGGTACGCTCGTGCTGGCAATATTTTCGGTTGAGGATTCAAAGGAACTATTCTTGTTTGTATCTTGGGTAGATGAACGGTTTTTTCACCGGAGCAAAAAAATTCTTAAGGAAACTTGGGAGATATTGCTAGTCGTGGAAGATGATTTATAGTCGAAAAATACTGCGAATTTTATACAAGGGTTTATAATTCTTATCGGAATTCATCTGTACTTCTATTCCATATTCACACTTTTTGCGTTGAAGCTACGATTCTCTACTCATGAGTATTAAATGAACAATTTTTCAGGTCATTTTCCTAAACAATGCAGGACATGTAGGGAAAAATGTCTGACACACATTGTCGAAATTTTTGGACCCCTACGTAAATTAAAAACCAAAATATTTCCTTGGTTTTTGTACAATTTTTAAAGTTGGTAGTGAATATGTTGTACAATTGACATTGTAATATTGAACTATGATCTGCGATCAGGAATTATAGTCGTATTCTGTAATCGGTAGTAGATGTATGTCACATATAGGAGAAATTTAATGAAACTTTACGTTTTCTTGTTATATTATTTACTTGTATCAACTTCACAAACTTCTGGGAAACACCTTTTTGCGCGCTTGTTCTAGGGAACAGCGTGCAATCAATTGACTGTACATTTTGAATCTTTGTCCACAACGATCCCAAACGATTAGATTCGACTCACTGATGAAAAATTCCGTGTCAAAGTAGATTCTGTCTGTTGCCACGATAACTTTCAAATGGAAAGGGATAGCACGGTTGAGTTCGTTAATGGGCATAATCGGTCAAACGATCACCCCAGGGAATTTAACAAATGGTTCATGAACACCACAAACAGTACTGAAACAAGATTACACCCCTGCGGAACTCCAGATTCTAAAACATATTCAAACGACTCAAATTATAAAGCACATAACTGAATCTATCATTCAAGTAAGAACCAATCAGCTTCAAGTAAGTAGAACGGAGTTCAAATTTTGTTTCCAAACAATACAGATTCGATCAAATTGAAACTTGGTAACTAGTTGTAGAATGCCGACTGCACAAAGTCTTAAGTATCAGTAGAAAATTGCGAAAGCATTATTAAAAAATATTCAGAAACTATCCTTACGATATCGCTGAAATTTTGCGAGAGCATTCAATACCTAATTCTACAGCCAAATTTTAAATTTGAACATCGGAATTGTTGGAGTTATTGAAAAAATACTGTGAACCAAGCAGCGTCGTTTGAGTTCAGTATGTGTGACCTTTACCACCACGATATCTTTCGAATGGAAAGAGATAGCGACTTAAAGTTTTCTGGGTAGGTTGCGTATCCGAATGCAACAGTTGGGTTCGTTGATAGTTAATTTTGTTGTTATTTCCTCAATAACACAAAAAATACAGATCCGATCCAATTCGAACTTAGTTATTGGTTCTAGGATGCAGACGCGCAAATTTTAGAGAAATTTTGTGTGGATCGTATGACTAGAAAATTTTTTAAAATAGGTATCATTAATAAGAATTCTGTATCTCAAAATCTATCCGTGCGAAATCTCTGAATTTTTCGAGAGTCGTCAAAACTTAATTCTACGGCCAAGTTCTGAATTCGGACAAGATCGGATTCATATTGCTGCAGATATTCAAAAAATATTTGAAGCGGAGCAGCCTTGCACGAGTTCAGTAGCTGGATGGGTGACCGTTGCCACGATAACTTGAGAACGGAAAGAGATAGCAACTTGCAATTTTCAAGTTAGTCTGCGAAACCAAATGTGTGAGTTAAATTTAGAGCTTCACACGAGACGAGGGTAGGTGAGAATATAAAAAATCTCGTCTCAGTCTCACCAGTTCCCAAAAAATTAAGTCTCGTTCTCGTCTCGTTATCAGCTGTCTCGTTTCGTCCCGCTTAATCCTGAATAACGATAATAAATATAATAATAAATAAACGAAATGGTAGATAACAATGAATAATTTTGCAAAGCTATATTTATTACGCTCGCATACAAAAATATTTGTGCATGTACATAATTTTTTTTATTTTAAACACTGTTAATTACATTCGTGAATTACTCGATGACCAAGAATTCAAACATAATCTTTCAACAGGTACGGATGTAGCCATTAATAAATCATTTGCCATCTTGAAAAGTGTTGGAAATTTGTCATGCAATTTCCAGCACTCTAAAAACATTTTTATTCCTATTTGCTCTTTTTAACAGCAAATGTTATTCAAACGCAGCTTTCAAATGTTTGGAAGGTTTTGTTGATGTTTTAAAGAGGCTATCAATGCCAAAACATTTTCAAATAGAATTGGACAAATTGTTATTGTTTTCAATGAAGCGGGTAGATCATTGAGGGTGTTCTTGGCGTATTCCTCATAACACTTTTCGAAACATTGAATGGCTTCATTTTTTATTTCTTTACCAGCTTTATTATATGTAGGTACTTCTACAGATGTATACAATAATTGTCAACATCTTCACTACAAGAAGCACAATAAAAAACAATTAATTTCGCCGCCAGATGTTCAAATAGAGACGAAATTTCAAAAGCATTGGGATTTAGGGGCAATAAAAGTTGTCCGTTAAGTATTGAATTCATAATGGGATCGGTTTTTATGGTTGCGAATTCTATTTTTTCTTGTAAAATAATCTCAATTATCGCAAGGTCTTTAAAAATCGTGTATTTCTAGAACGATCGAGGTAATATAGACAAAATATATTGGTAATTATAGTGGAAACTCTTCATATTCATGTGTTTTCTGTGGGTGTTGAAAAAGGTCGAGTCGTATATAAGAACAGTTTACTGTATGTATATGCAGTAAATAGGACGATCTTCTAGGTAGATATTTCCGGACCAAAGAAATCCTATCAATAATATACACGTTTATTACTCAGTAGTTTATAGACACATATACTCAACCGAGGGAAAAAAATCGATCTTGAAAAATACATATTCAAACCTAAAATATAAAAATCTGCAAGGATAGATATTTATGATAAGACATACGTTACTATAAGAAGTTATAAGAACAGTTAACAAGTTGATATAAAAATATGAAAACATTATTTTGATTCACAATAAAATATTCCACAGATAGTCACAAGAGTTGATATTTTGTAAAATATATTGATCTCTATATAATAATAATGATTTATTATACCCAACAGGAGAATTCCCAATTACAGGGTAACATTAAAATAATACACCGATAACTTAAAATAAAAGAAAACATTTCCATATTAACATTGCAACTCAGAAAAAGCCCGGAACTCAAAACACTATGAAAAAACATTGTAACTCAGTTTATTAGCACTATCACATGCTCGATATACAGGTGCCCGTTGGAGTATGTTGGTACGAGGAGTAGGCAGGACGAACGCCAGCGGATGCCTGGTCACCATTCTTGGTACAAGAAGATCAATTCGTGAGAGCAGGAAAGAGCAGTCAATCTTTCCGCTGAGGAGCTTATGGATGAACTTTGCGCTCTGTAGACTCTGGCGCGCATAGAGGGTTGTAATTCTCATCTCTCTCTTATGATACCGGAAAGGTCAGCACCACGCTCGGGATACCTTCCTGTCCTTCTGAACAAGATGTACTTCAAAAACTTCCTCTGAATTCGCTCTAGTGGTGCAAGATGGGAACCATATATTGGAAACCAAATCAAATTGGCATATTCCAATTTACTTATCACAAGCGAAAAGTAAACGCTTCTAAGAGCAGATAAATCATCGAATTCCCCGAAGCACCTGAACATGAATCCCAGTGACCTAAAAGAAGAGGCACAGACCTCCTCAACATGTGGAATGAAACTTAATTCACTGTCGAACAGGACTCCTAGGTCACGAATGCGGTCCCCAGAAGCAATCAAATGCTCACCTACATGGTAATCAAAGGTGAGAGGCTGAGCTTTTCTCGTGTACGTCACTTTAAAACACTTCCTCAAATTCAGAATCAGACCATTTCTCAGGCACCAACTGTGGACAAACTCCAGACACGACTGAAGACGCAAAATATCAGCAATGCGACATATCTTCAAGAAGAGCTTCAAATCATCCGCATAGGCTAAAGCATTGCAACCAAGTGAGCACAACAAGTCGTTTATAAAAATGACGAACAATAAGGGACCCAGATTAGACCCCTGGGGAACGCCAGTTCTGAGCTCATACTCGAAAGATTTGAAGCCATTATAGAACACGTAATTTTTTCTTCCCCTCAAATATGAATTCATCAGTTTCAAAAAAGAATGAGTGAAGCCGAATGATGAAAGTTTGCTCAAGAGTAGCGCGTGATCAATGGTATCGAAAGCACGTGAGAAATCCGTATAGATTACATCCACCTGACCTCCATCATCGAGAGCCTCAGCAAGATTCTGTGATAATGTTGCCAAGTTAGTTACCGTTGACCTACCTCTTATGAAACCATGCTGATTTTCAGACAAATGGGGCTTAACATGATGATAAATGTTTGAATATAATACCTCCTCATGAACCTTGGCAAAATTTGGTGGCACTGAAATAGGTCGGTAGTTCTCCACTAGAGATGAATCCCCTTTCTTGAATATGGGGATAACCCGAGCTCTCTTCCATCTATTGGGAAAGGTAGAAGTGCGTAGGCTAATAGTCAGAACACGATGGAGGGGTCCAGCAAATGCTGAGCTGCATTTTCGCAAAAGAAATGAAGGGATCTGATCATCACCGACCGTCGATTTATCCGGGAATCCATCCATTATCGTCTTGATTTCAGTAGCGGTCACAGATGGAATAATAATAGGACGAAACTGAGTTGTGTCGAATTCACTATTAGTGCTCACATTTAGATCTCTCACATCCGAAAAGTGTGTTCCGAATAGATCAACAATATCAGCTGGATCATCATAAAGACGCTCTTCGGTACGAAAAACCCCGGGTATTCTCGAAGCACATCTCCTCCGGTCCAAATACCTCCAGCACGATGAAGGATCAGATTTTATTTGGTCCTGCACCCCACTCAGATATTTCTCATATTCAGAAGAAATCTCCAACTTGACCAACGCTCTCAGTCGCCTGAATTCATTCAAACATTGAACACCACCTCCAGCACGCCATTTTCTTCTATAATAATTTTTAAGACGGATATTACGCTTTAGATTCCCAGTGAACCATACAGGAAAGCTACGTTGCGAAGACGAATAAGTTGTTTTAGGAACGAGTTCATCGAAAATCACAAATAGTTTGTCGTAAAAGTAATCCAAAGCCTTGTTCACACATCCGAAAGTTTCCAAAATACTCCAATCTACTGAATCAATCGACGAACACAAGGAAGACAAATTAGCCCCTCGAAAATTATACCGCACACCTCTACGCTGTGGAAAACTCACTTGGCGCTTAGGAACTTCATGAGACAGCATTATTTGCAAGGCGGGATGATATGCATCCTCAGGAACAAAGGATGCATCAGCAGGCACTACCGAAACCCCAACGTCATCACTCGCGAGCACCAAGTCCAAACACTTACTATCTTTGTTGAGGACGGTGTTGAGCTGGCGTAGTTTTAAAAGATCACAAAAGTTCCTCAGTAAGACAGACTTGGGACAATATTCAGGTCCAGCAAAGTTGGGGCAGTTGAAGTCGCCCACCAAAACGACAGATTCTCCAACAAATTTCATCTCTAGAAGAGATGTAAACGTTTCAAGCTGGAAAACCGTTATGTCTGGAGGAATATAGAGTGCACATATAATCACAGGAAAAGGTTCAGTACAGCGACATAAAACGACGTCTATCAACGGAACACGATCCCTCAAGAATGTTGTTTCCAGAACAGTGTAGGCCAAGCTGTCAGAAAGCGCAACAAGCACACCACCACCGCGGGTTCTATTGACCCTAGCGAACGATCTATCACACCGCAATACCCCATAGCCTGTTGGTAACACTTCACCATCGTAAACCGAATCACTAAGCCATGTCTCTGTTATACAAATTATATCATACGTATATTCACAAGCAGATTTAAAAAACTGGGTTAACTTTGTGTTGAGCCCTCTGGCATTTTGATAATAAAGAGCGACATTTACCGATTCAATGGACAGACCCGCAGAAACGATCCCGTTGGAAGAGCCTAGTTTTCCGAGCTCGAAGTCGAGCTCACAATTGAAGGAATCCCGGAAATATACTTCATACGGAGATTGGTCTCTCCCGCTTCTGAGCGTTGAACCAGCTCAGCCTTGACAGATTTGTAATATGCTGTCTGCTCGGGAGTTCTGTCCGGAGTTATGTTGATGTTCTGGAATTTGGTCTTCAGTCTTCTGAACCTTCGCAAAATAACATGAACCAACTCAGGAGAGGACAAGCATACTTTCAAAGGACGAGTTCGAGTGTCCTTGGTAGGATCAAATCTCCCGATTCTGAAAGGCTTCAAATTCTGCCCCTCAACCTCGCACTCCTTCATGACAGACTGGACCAAATCAGTATCCCTCCTCATCTGATCCTGCTTACTGGCACCACTCTCAACACTACCGTGTATGATGAAATTATGAGAGCGTTTAGTTCTTTCAAATGCCTCATTTATAATCTGCTCACAGGACTGAGATGAGTTTGCAGGATCCAACTGAGTCACCCCAACACCAACCGAACTGGCATTCTTGAGTTCACGTATTTCATTTTTGAGCTCATTTATCAGTTGCAGTATCTTCGGGATTTGATGGAGTCCCTGTTCGCATTCAAGGCAGAGGTATTTCACACGTCTTTTGACACTGGAGCGCAAGTTAAAACATTTCAACTCTGCGGGAGTGAGCTCGGAGCATGATGCATGAATAGGTCTATTGCAACCATCACATCTCAACATGACATCTGTGCCCTCGTTAACGTCTGCGTTACACTTTATGCAAGTCAGTGTCGCCATTAGTAAATGTAAAAAAACAAACTGTTATAAGCAAAAATGAAACAAAACAAAATGAAAACGTTCTGGTGAAAAAGGAATGAACTGGGTCACTTTTCACAACGGCCGGGCCGATAGCCGGTGGCTAACAAACAAACAAGAGGGCCGTCGGATAACACACAGTATGAAGGATGGGAGACACCAGTACGCTCTAAAATGAAGCTGAAAAACTTAAATCTGCATTCAAACTAAGAAAGTTATACGGTATAATGAAAACAAAATAATGGATGCACCCCGTACACACGATAATCTCAGCTGACGGAGATAACTCCCACATATGACAGCGAAGGCCGGAGGTAAACAAACAGAATAAACAAAGAGGATCTAATGTAGATAACTTGAAAATTGACACAAAATACTTATTCCAATCTGATTTCAGATATAATGTGTACTTGCCAATATCCTCACAAAAATCGGTTCGTTTAAAAAGCCTATATAGCACTCGAATATCGTATTTTAATCAGATCGAACGTCAAAACATCCGAGGTACACCACTGCAGCACAGTATAGACCTTTTATAGGAACAGTTAAAAGTTAAAGATTGTGAAAAAATTATAATCATAATTTACAATAAAATATTATATATTTTACATATATTAATACAGAAAGCCACAAGAGTTGATATTTTGTAATATATATCGATCTCTATATGTAGACTTTTTCTAATAAAAACTTCATAAATAAAATTTACGAGACCAAAAATAAGACTCTCGGATTGAGCTGTAGGTGGTCTCGGTATCGCCCATAATATTCTTCAAAACGTCTCGTCTCGTCTCTCTCGCTTTTCCGAGACGAGGCGGGAAAAATATCGCTCTCGTGTGAAGCCCTTGTTAAATTCGTTAATGAGTATTATCGGCCAAACGGTTTCGGAGTAATACTCATCTCTGAATGTTTCTTGTTATTTCCTCAATAACTCAAAAAATACAAATCCCATTCAATTAAAACTAGGTAAATTCCTGTAGAATCCCGCCGCACTAACTTTTTCGAAATTTCTTGAGGATCGTATAACTAGAAAAAAATGATTCTCAAAACTTCTCGAAAGAATTTTCCTATGGTTTGAAATCATTCATTCGGCGACGCATTGAAATATACAGTTGAAGGTATGAACAGTGCCGGAAACCGAAAAGTGAACGACTCTACAGAGCATATTTGGCTATTTTAAGTTGATTAAATGAGGCTTTTTGACACAGACTAACTCTATTCTGTGGTTTTGCTAGTCCATGAAAGTGTCAAACCCAAAATCCGTAGGTTGATTTAAACCAGGAGTCGGCAAGTTATTTGAAATGGAGTACGAATACTTTGGGTAAATTGCTGCGACGTCCAGGCCTACACTATAATAACAATTACGTATCTACACTAAGTTTCAGTCGGCGTATTTCGTGTAAAATACTAGAAACATTGACAAACATAGCACTGGCATATATTTAACTGTTAAATTTTTTTTTCAATTTTGTAATGAATAGGTATGAGTTCAAATTTTTGGAGGAACAAGTGTTCTCAAACCTTTTCTATGGATTCCCATAATTCTTGAGCATTTGCTGGTCTGAAATTTCGATTATGCATTAATTTTACCATATGCCCCCAAATATTTTCCATAGGGTTCATGTCCGGACTTCTTGCAGGCCAAGGTAATACGTATATTTTTCTCCTGCATCCATTGTCTCACTATATTCAAAGTGTCAATAGGAGAATTATCCTACTGAAATAGAAAGTTTTCAGAAAACATCTGTGTAGCCGTAGGTATCATTACATATTCTAATATGTTCGCCTTTTATAACTCCCATCTATTTTCATGTTCCATAGATGCTTACCCAAACCCACGCACTCGAAGTTACCTTCCTTGATTCTATTTAACGATGTTCTTATGGATCCAGGTAAATCAGTGAACTGGCACGCTTCGACAGCAGTTGCGAACGGCTTCTCCTCAATATAATTGAAAAGCGCATTGTCTTCATTTTGATCAGATATTCTTCTAATTCCAACTCGGATCGGACCTTGAATGCACCCTTCCTGCCAGCGTCGCTTCAAGTTGAAAATACAAGTTTTACTGACATTTAAGGCTCCTGCTGTCACATTTGGCGACCAATTGTCCCCCAGTTTCGCAATTGCCACATTTTTTCACCATCGTTCAAATGTCAGGGCATTTTATAATAATTTCCGTTTATTTGAAATAACTTCAATACGAACTGACGTTTTGGCCCGTATGTTCTAGGGAACATCGCATTATCATTTAGCCAAAATGTCTGTAATTTTCGAATTGTTTGCCGAAAATGGTCCCAAACGATTGGGTTAGGCTCTCTGATAAAGAATTCGATATCAAATTTGATTCTGTCCGGCCGGCTCAAGTTGCCACGATAACTTGAGAACGGATAGTGATAGCGACTTGAAAATTTCAGGGTAGGTGGCGCATACCAATACGACGGAGAAGTTCGTTAAAGGGCATAATCGGCCCAATGATTTCCGAGTAATAATTTTCTCTACAACCAATACTGATCCGATCGAATTGAAACTTGAGTAATGAGTAATTGTAGAATACAAACCTAAGAACGTTAGTGAAATTTTTGTAAGAATCGTATCGCTAGAAGAGTTCCAAAAAAATATAAAAAAAAATGGGTTCAAGCCCTGTGGACAGGAGCTTTCTGGCGCTCTAGTTCAAACAGACAAATTATATCTGGTATTGGTTTCTCAGAGTTGGGAATTATATCAATGTATTCATATGATAGAACTGCATCAAAAAGGAAATTCAATTCAAATAATAGTTTATTTATGAAGATTAAATGAGCAATCATGAGAATGAGAACTGCACCACATTTTCAATTTTTTTTTTGACACTTTGCGGTAATCTGGTCAATACAAAACTTCACATGCGTATAAAGGTCATGATTCTACAATTTGGTGCTAAATTTCAGATAGATCGAGTGATCGGTTTCGGAAATATTCATAATAAAATCGGCCATAACTCCGAAACCCCTTGATGGTTTTCGCCCATTAACGAACTTGTCCGAGATATTTACGCTCCAAAACCACCTTGCAATTTTCAATCCGCTAACTCCTTTCGTTCGAGAGTTATCGTGCCTACGGCCGGTCGGCCGGCCGGACAGAATCGATTTCGCACTCGGATTCTTGATCAGTGAGTCGAACCAAATCATTTGAGACCATTTTCAGCCAAAAATTCCACAATTACAGACACTTGGGCAAATTGATAAGCAATCTGTTCCGAGGAACTAGAGCGCCAAAAAAACAAGTTTCGTATGACAATTGCCCAAAACAGTTTTGAAGTACCTATACAAATAGTAGGTATTCCATAAAACATGTATAAAATAATAAATTACCTTGTAATCCATCAAAAATTTCCTGATCTACGTTCACAAAATTTTCTCCTCTCTCGAACTTTGGAATTATGCTTTCAATATTTACGTAATATTTTCAAACATTTTCGGGTGAGGTCCCCCGTTGCATCGCTAAAATACGAGTATTTCAAGCCCAATATTCTTGAAGTTACAATATTCCCTTCTGTCAAGTTGACTTTATGGCAATTCATACATAGAATATACATAGAATAATTATATCAATCTGTGAAATACGATTGACATTGAAATTTTGAAAAATCATATCTCCGAAAGTATTAGCTTGTTAGAGTTAAAAATGATATAAATGGATTCTTATAATAAAACTGCTTATTAAAAAAAATTTAATTTGGAATTTGTTTTGTAAAAAAAAAAAATTTTTTTTTTATTACTCCGAAACCTTCTGTCCGATTTTGCCCAGTAACGAACTTAGCCGAGATATTCATCCCCCAAACCTACTCTGAAAATTTCAACTAGCTCATTCCATTCGAGAGTTATCGTGCCTACGGCCGGACGGCCGGCCGGACCAGCCGGACCGGCTGGACAGAATGAATTTCGACCACGGATTCTTGATCAGTGAGTCGAACCAAATCGTTTAAGACCATTTTCATCGAAATATTCGAAAATTACAGTCATTTGGGCAAATTGATAAGCACTCAGTTCCGAGGAACTAGAGCGCCAAAAATATTATTAACGTCACGATAACCTAATAACGGAAAGAGATAGCGACTTGAAATTTTGAGGTTAGGTTGAGAATCTGAATGCGCCATTTGAGTTTGTTTATAGGCTTAATCGTCGGCATGGTTTTGGAGTTGTACCCATCTGAAATTTGGTTGTTATTTCCTCGATAACTCGAAGAATACAAAACCGATCCAATTCAAACATGTTTATTAATTGTAGAATGGCAACGTGAAAATTCTTGCGAAATTTCGTGAGGATCTCATGACTAGAACATTTTTCTATGTATCAGAAACTATTCGTCCGACATCGCTGAAATTTTGCAAGAGCTTTCAGAACCTAACTCTATTACCAAGTTCCAAGTTTGAACATCAATATCTATATTGTTGGAAATCCGAGCAGCCTTGTGTGAGTTCAGTAGCTGGATGGGTGAACGTTGCCTCTATAACTCTCGAACGAAAGGAGATAGGGATTTGCAATTTTCAGGATAGGTTGCACATCGAATGGGAGATATAAGTTTGCTGTTGGCCATAATCAGACTAACGGTTTCGGAGTTATACCCATCTGGAATATTAGTTCCTCGATAACTCAAAAAATATAGACTCGATCGACTTGAAGCTTGTTAACTAGTTGTAGAATATCGACATGAAGTCGTGTGTGAAATTTTGTGAGGACCGTATCACTAGAAATTTGTTTAAAAATTACGGAAAAATATTATGTATCTCATGATTCCTTTAGAACGGAAAGAAATAGCGACTTGCAGTTTTCAAGGTAGATTGCGCATCTAAATGCGACATCTAAGTTCGTTAACTAGCATAATTGGCCAGATGGTTTTGGAGTTATATCAATCTGAAAATTGGATCTTATTTCCTCAATAACTCAAAAAATACAAAATAGTTGTAGAATGCCAACGTGAAAATTCTTGCAAAATTTCGTGAGGATCGTAGCACGAGGAAATTAAAAAAAAATCATTGAGAAAGAAAAATTGGTTCAAGCCCTGACGTGAAGTCAGAAGCTTTTGCGCGTATGTTCTCTTGTCCAATCTTCTGAATTGGACTCTTAATCGAATTTACCATGGTAAATTGGATTAAGACTGGCCAATACAGGAGATTGAACAAGAGAACATACGCGCAAAAGCTTCTGACTTCACGTCAGAACCAATTTTCGTTGATAACGACTACGCGATATAGGCATAGATATACCATGGATGTATATGGATGGAGCCATATTTACAATAGGAAAAAAATCGCTGAGATTTCGGTTTCCGCCACTGTACGTGGTGATCTGGACGAAATGAATTTGCGTTATACCTTCATTCCTCTTGAAAATTCTACCTAAGGGACACCAGAAAATCGCTGCTTCTTTACGTCCTTCGGGAACCTCCTTGATCCCCATTTTCTAGGGACACTGACTTTACTCTGATACCATCCAGCATCATTTAAATCATTTTCCAAACCCACCCATAAATCACCCCCCTGTAGGCTCTCCAACCCGAACAAAGCTGAAAAAAAAACGTATAAAACAATTTCATCCTATCTGAAGTCGGCCGCCTCAGGATCAGATTTACCGTAGCCAGGCATTTTATAATAAAATGAGATCGGGACCCTGGTCCGGCCAACATGGGCCGCGATATCTGTACGCAACGGAGGAAACTGCTGGCAAAACGTTAAATGTAGTGGAACTTCAGCCCATCCGTGAGTGATTGATGACAGGACGGGCCCTTCGGCTCCCGTGCCCGCTGCAATATGTGTGCTGTTATTGAAATATGGCTCGGTCCATTGGCGGAACGTAGGATTGGATAGAAGGATCTCCTATGCCGACCACGTATAGTGGCTAGATACACTTGGGACATATGAAGGAAAAACTCGTGGTACCGAAGACGCTATACTTATGCTTCCTGGGATATAAGGTAACAACTGATAAAACTGGTTCTGAAAGGTTAATCAAAAAAATTCTTCGATAACAAAGCTTCCTTGGGAAAATTGTCCAGGAAAAATCTGAGCTACTCTTCCAGTAACTGGAAGTAAGTTCAAGCCAAAAAATAGGTTCAAGCTAAAAAATAGGCAATTCTTCCAAATCCAGATAAGATATAGGTAATGCATGGATCAGTCCCAGTTCAAAACGTCGAAATGTTCAATTTCTCTTCAAGAAAATACTATTAGATAAGGTTCAGATTCAGCCCAAGCCAAAAAATAGGTTCAAGCTAAAAAAATAGGCTCAAGCCAAAAAATAGGTTATACTTGGCACTCCCAATTCTTCCCTATCCAGATAAGATATAGGAAATGCATGGATCAGTTACAGTTCGAAATGTTCAATTTCTCTTCAAGCCAAATACTATTAGATAAGGTTCAGATTCAGCCCAAGCCAAAAAATAGGTTCTAGCTAAAAAATAGGTTCAAGCCAAAAAAATAGGTTCAAGTCAAACAATAGGTTCAAGCCAAAAAATAGGTTCAAGCCAAAAAGTAGGTTATACTAGGCACTGGCAATTCTTCCAAATCCAGATAAGATATAGGAAATGCATGGATCAGTCCCAGTTCAAAACGTCGAAATGTTCAATTTCTCTTAAAGCCGAATACTATTATATAAGGTTCAGATTCAGCCCAAGCCAAAAAATAGGTTCAAGCTAAAGAATGGTTTCAATCCAAAAAATAGGTTATACTAGGCACTGGCAATTCTTTCAAATCCAGATAAGATATAGGAAATGCATGGATCAGTCCCAGTTCAAAACGTTGAAATGTTCAATTTCACTTCAAGCCAAATACTTTTAGATAGGGTTCAGCTTCAGCCCAAGCTAAAAAAAAAGGTTCAAGCTAAAAAATAGATTCAAGCCAAAAAATAGGTTAGTTCAAACAATAGGTTCATGCCAAAAAATAGGTATTGCATCGCTGCCAGCCAAAAATAGGTTCAACCCAAAAACAATTATAGCTTCGCTCCCGGCCAAAAACTAAAGATAATGAAAGCAGTGTTACGAATATTACTTTTCTAATAACATTATATCTCTATACGAATATGGGGATATAAACAACATGCAAACTTTATCCATCGGAATTCATCAAAGCTTAAAAAAACATTAGGCACATAATCCTCCGAAAATTGAAGAAATTCTCTCCCGATTCGTTCAGAACAAATATGAATATCTAATTCACCTCCACCGGAAAAACAATACGTAACTGAAATAATCAAACGTCGAATACTCTATATTGATGGTTTAAAGCACAGATATGGTATGTTCATTTTTGCCAATGTTAGGGTAAAGTGATATTTTGAACGTAGGAAGACTTCACGTTATTCGCGACATACAATATTTGCACAGACTGCTATGTTAGGGTCAAGGTCAAGTGATATTTTGAACGTAGGAAGACAAATATAAAAAAGTGGACATACAATATATGTGCTTCAAACCCTCGGGATTGAAATATTATTGATGAAATGTATATTTGTAAAGCGACGTTTTCTGGAAATGAATTTTATATGCATACATGAAAATTTGTCTCCTTAATATAGCGGATCTCTGACGAATAACCATAGATAAAATTACTTTGTCTTAGGTATTCACAAGATTGATATCATGTTGAATTTACGTCGTCAATGCATTTTTACTTGACATCCGTATTGTCGTATTATTAAGAAAAAATATAGAATACTGCATCCACCGGAAATGCACGAAAAACACTAGAGGGATTGCAAAAATATTTTTTGTGTTGGTCATAAAATTACGTATCTTCATTTCATTGAAGACGATATTCACATATGCCGGACGAGTCGCCCC
This sequence comes from Halyzia sedecimguttata, assembly GCA_937662695.2. NCBI lineage: Eukaryota > Metazoa > Arthropoda > Insecta > Coleoptera > Coccinellidae > Halyzia > Halyzia sedecimguttata. Next base: position 49,354,247 of record OW569415.2, read on the forward strand.
TGCATCCACCTACTCGTATATATAATGTTGTTTGAAATATGGGAGAAACATGGAAGTGATAGAGCACAAGAGCAGTGACTGGTTCAATAGTTGTACTACAAGGGCCATTTGAGTAATACAGAGGGGTAGGTAATGCTTCGAACACTTGGAACGGTACCGTGTTATACATGCATAATTCATTTTCTAATGTGACAATACTGTCCAAATAATGAATTATGATGATGAATTATGACGAGGCAGAATTAAGAGATCACGATTAAAGTGACATTTACATGATCTTATTTAGTTTTGTTCCATTTGAATAGCTTGATTTTTAAATCATTATACATTCTGTTGTGATTTTCTATCTAAATTGTTATTACCGTTTATGACTGTTTATGACGTTACTATCGACTATGAAGAAACGTCTTAATTAATGTCCTGTTCGTTTGTAACGTACGCTTTTTTCTCTGCAAAAATATGACTTTGATTTACCTTTAAACCTGGAAAGGAATTAGTTATTGCCGATATATTGTAAAGAGCTTTGGTTTATAAACCGTATTTAAATGATCTAGGTTTGGAGGAACAAATATGCATAATAGAGAGTCAAATTAATATAACCAATTAAAGAAAAATGTGGGAAAGCCCTGAGGACAGGAGATTTGGAGCTCTTGTTCAAAATTTGACAAATCATATATCCGAAATTATTGGTTTTTCAGAGTTGGGAATGATATCAATGGATTCTTAAGATTGAACTTCATCATAAAAAGAATTGAATTCGAACAGACCGATTCAACCCAATAACGAACTTATCAAAGATATTCATTCCTCAAATCTACTATGAAAATTATATGATATCAATTGAAACTTAGCCAATATACCAGCTTCGTTTTTACTGAAGATATTATGCACTCAATTCGATAAAATTACCAAAGTAGGTATATATTTCCATCATCATCATCATAATCATATTGATTATCCTCATCATATGGATCATCCAAGAGCTATCTATGATAGCTGAGGTTATTTCTCGGTCATTTTGCATTCAATCATACTTTGTTTGACATTTCTCTTATCTGTAGATGACATGACAATGATGTCATGTATGAACACAGATCATAAGATTCATAGATACGAACTTTATTTTCGATTACAGCATTCTGTGAAATCAACGTTTGAGGATGATGTCCTTGGATACATTTGCAGATCGTAAACTTCGTGGAGATATGATAGTCACGTTCCGGGCGTTGGGTGGATTTTTTGGCACCGATCTATCAAATTTGTTCAGCCTAAATACGAACCATCTTAGAGGTCATAGTCGTAAGCTTGCTCGTGAGAGGTTCCACACGAGAAGTCGAGAACATTTTTTGCCTAATCGGGTTTTTGGCTATTGGAATAGATTGTCACCTGATGTTGTTGGAGCTCCGTCAGTGAACACCTTCAAAAACCGGCTGGACACTTGGAGAGCTAGTGCGTTGCTGTGACGTGTTTGTGTCTGTGCTTTGAGTTTAAAAGTAGTACTGTTTCATTAAGTTTTTTTTTTGTAGTTTTCAAAGAGTTTATAGTTTTACTTTACTCTGTAATCTTTATAATAATAATAATATAGTTATGATATAATAATGCAAAATCATATATCCGAAAGTATTGATTTGTTAGAGTTGAAAATGATATTAATGGAGTCTTACGATGCAACTGCATGTTGAAAAAATTGAATTCGAAATTTGTAATGTAAAAAAAATTTTTTTTTCGTTACTCCGAAACCATCCTGCCGATTTTGTCCAATAATGAACTTAACTGAGATATTTATCTCCCAAACCCACTCTGAAAATATCAACTGTCTAGCTCATTTCGATCAATGCCTCAATTCTCCAGAGGATTTGGACAAACTAGCTGTTTGGTGTCATGATTGGTTGCTTCTACTGAATCTTGAGAAGTGTCACATTTTGCATATAGGAAAAAATAATCCCCACGTTACCTATTTTATAAGGGGTCATCGGTTAACTCCAGTCACTGAGCAGTGTGATTTGTGTGTGACCATCTCCACTGACTCAACGTGGACTGTTCATATTGCTTCTGTGACAGCCAAAACCTGACAACTGACATATTTGCTGCAGAAGACTTTCCGAGGCTCGGACAGGATGGTTTGGAAGCTTCTATACGAGTCCTTCATTCGTCCGGTCATGGAATACGCAGGGTCAGCATGGTGGACTGCTCTTGTAGCGGAGATTAATTCGCTGGAATCCATCCAAAGATGGAACACAAGAATCCCTTTCGGACCCACTCGACCTGATTATGAGACCCGCCTCAAACTCACAGATATGATTTCGTTTTCTCATAGACGCGACAGGTGTGATCTCATATTCACATACAAGTCCATGAAATGAATTTCCGGACCACAGGTACAAGCTATATTTCAGAAGAATACCAACAATCTTCGGGATCATGGCTGCAAGCTTGCAAAGGAGAAGTTTAGAACTACTCAAAGACAGCTATTTTTGAGCAACCGAGGGTTTGATTTATGGAATGGGCTTCCGGCTTCGGTTGTGAACAGCGCATCGACCAATTCGCTTGGACAGTCTGAGTCAAATTCAACACCAGTTGAGCTGATTCGAAGGCATTCCATTTGATTTTTTTTGCTGATTATTTAGAGTTTATATTGAACTTTCAGTGTTTTTATTTTTTTCTTTTCTATTTGATTTGTGAACTGATGAATAGTCTGTACATTGGTCCATTTCCGTAGTTCTTTTAGAGTTATAGGCATAAGCCTCTACTCTTATTTGTATTTTAAATAAATAAATAAATTTGGGCAAACTGATAACGCGATATTCCTCAGAACGTATAACTCCCAAACCATCTTGCTGATTATGTCCATTAATGAACTCAACTGTCGCATTCGGATGCGCAACTCACTCTGAAAAATCGCTATTTCTTTCCGTTCGAAAGTTATCGTGGCAACGGCCGGCCGGACATAATCAATATTAACCTCGAATTCTTCATCAGTGAATCGAACCAAATCGTTCGATGGGATTTTCGGTAAAATATCAAAAATTACAGAGATTTGGACAAAATGATAGCACGCAGAAAAAATGAAAAATGAAAATGAAAAAATTAATTTCCTAAAGGGCGCTTTTGAAAAGTTTTGAAAAGTTTCCAACAGGTGATTGAAACTTTTCATTAATTCAATTCTGTCTTTAAGATGGTAACGAAATGTATTCATATCTTCTAAAAGATGAGAAAACAGTCTATAACGATTTTAAATTCGATTAGGAATGTCCATCAATAGAGGTGGGTCAAACATTTTCAACATTAGTTTTGACGGTTTTTGATTAAATTTTAATTTTTTTAGCTATCTTGAAAAATTTTATTTTTCAGAAACTATGCGTCGGAATCAGCTGAAATTCCGTTCTTAACTTGGAGCCACCATTTTACGATAGAGTACCGAATTTCAGCTCAATCGACTTTGTATGAGACGTGCCAATGAAACATGCGTGCAAACGCTCCTGACTTCAAGTCAGTGCTTTTCTCGAATTTTTGCTTTTTATTTTCCTGTAAAAAAAATTCCCTCAATTAATCATTTTAACTATAACATCCCACTCTCTTATACCACAAGGCCACAAGCCAACAAAACTTTAACCACACGTAAGCGTGTGTTGGAACTATGAATGTATAAAATGAAAAAAATAATATAATATTATACCTACGGTATAATGGCTAATAGTGAATTCTTTGAGTTTTAGTACGTTGAAATGATCGTTTCATCAATTTCGAGACTGCAAACTTCTTTTCAGTGATTTATTTATATAAGTTCTGTATTTACAATGGAACAATACCCAATAACTCCTCGATCTAACGTGTATTCATCTCATGTTTCTTATGAAAGGAAAGAAAAAAATACAAATTTTGAATTGTGTTTCAACATACGTTGCAGAACCTCTTAATCATTAATGGTCCATCGACTCACAGCATGCTCTTATGCCCCGCTGCGAGTGTAATATATTTCGGCTACTGTTTTGTCCCGCTCAAAGAATTGTTTTGTGGTGGACCGAAAAAAGTTTTTGCGCAGATCTATACCTACCTTTACCTGAATGATTGAGGCGGTCAGGAGAGAATCAAGTTCGCACATATTTGATGACAACTAATGAAAAGATAAGTCATGGTTTCTATTAGGGTATTTAAAAAAAAATTGAGCCTTACTTTGCAGTAGGATTCAGAATTGCTTTTGCATAGTCGACTAGTCTAAATTCGAATTTTGTGTTTGTAAAAAGATTCGATTATTCGAATATTTAACTATTCGAATGTTCGGATATTTAAATATTCGACCATTCGCGTTTTCTATGAAACTGTATGAATTTAAGCGTAAAAATTGATTCAAGCACTGACGTGAAGTCTGGTGCTTTTGCGCGTATGTTCTATTGTCCATTCATGCCTATTGGACACACTTAATCGAATTTACCATGGTGAATTCTATTATTGGTTCTCCTGTATTTGACACTCTTAATCGAATTTACCATGGTAAATTCGATTAAAAGTCTCTTTCCGTTCTCAGGTTTTCGTGACATAAATAATATTTTTTTAAATTTTCCAGCGATACGATTCTCACAAAATTTCACAAACGTCTTAAGGTTTGTATTGTACAACTACTCACAAAGTTTTAATTCGATCAGATTAGTAATGGTTGAAAACAAAATTATTACTCGGAAACCGTTGGGCCGATTATGCCCATTATCGAACTTGTCCGTCGTATTGGGATGCGCCACCTACTCAATTTCAAGTCGCAATCTCTTTCCGTGCTCAAGTTATCGTGGCAACGGCCAGCCAGACAAATCAAATTTGACCTCAAATTCTTATCAGTGAGTTGAACCTAGTCGTTTGAGACAATTTGCGGCAAAAAATTCGAAAATTACAGATATTTTTGGGCAAAATGATAACGCGATGTTCCCCAGAACATACGCGCAAGAAGGAAAAAAAAATGCTTTAAATTTGAATTCAAAATGTGAACTATCGATTACTTCAGTAGGTTTTATTCGATAGTAACTATCTGATAAATAATTTCTAACGAAAATAATAAGAAATTTTATGATTAAGGGCTTCGTTTGCGGGAATATTGCGTTCACATAAAAAAAACCGGCGTGTGTATAAATAGTTGCGAAAAAATTTAAGTTGTTATTCCTTCTCAAGGGTGGATCTTACATATAATTATTTTTTGAACAGACCCTGCTAACATACAGCCCCGTTTTTTTTATCAAAAACCAAAGAACTGACAAGAATTTAACTAAGATATTATATTTGAGTGAGAAGGCACTCAAACAAATTTTTAGTGGTTTCCCCCCATATTTGCAAGGGGTAGAAAAAGCCATCCATAAAACACTTTCCGCATGAAACTATTTTCCTCATCCATATTATTCCATTTAAAATATAATTTTGGACAGTTTCATTCATTTTAAACAAATTAAGTCTCTTGTAATTTCATGCTGAAGTTAACGGATGTTGCGAAAAAAAAATGGATGCACAGCTACCTACATAGCATGAGTCGTATTATCTGGTATTATTTTCGAACTTGAATTTATATAGTAGGTGGATGTCATGTTGACATTTTCATTGAGAACTGGTACAAATATTGATTTGATGTAACAAAACAATCAATTTAAGTAATATCATTTTATATATATTGAAAGTGGCCACCTTTAACCTTTACACATGAGTCTAGAAGGCGGTGAATTGATTGGGTTATCCGGTAAAAAACTCCAGGAGTATTTTGAATAACCCTACATGAAGAACAATGCAGTTTTCCTCAGAAAGACAGACATAAGTTCTGTAAACCAATGTTTTGAAATGACCGCAAAAGTAATATTCCAGAGGATTTAAATCTGGTGATTGGGCTGGCCATCACTGAGGTCCATCTCGACCTATACCTATTGATTTGGATATGTATGATGTAAATACTGATGTGAGGGTTCTCTGCGGCCCATATGAGGTTCTTATGGAAATTCATTATTGGAACTCTAGAAAATTAGCCATGTCTGTGAATAGGATCTCTTTCAAAAATTGACTATTTTGTTCAATCATTCCCAACATTCCAGAATTGTAGATGACTCGGATAATCCCGTGGTAACAGAGCCTGAATACAATGAACGTGATATGGATATGAAATAAGCTGTTCCTTTAAGATCAGAAACACCTTCAGATCGTAAATTTCCTAAGCAATTTTCCTAGTACCTACTGATGTCAGGTTCCTCGTCAATAAGCTGGAGTTTTACAATGATTTTTAGCGCTCTAGTTCCTTAGAACTGAGTGCTTATCAATTTGCCCAATTGTCTGTAATTTTCGAATTTTTCGATGAAAATGGTCTTAAACGATTTGGTTCGGCTCACTGATCAAGAATCCGTGGTCGAAATTCATTCTGTCTGGCCTGTACGGCCGGCTGGCCGTAGGCACGATAACTCTCGAACGGAAAAAGTTAGACAGTTGAAATTTTCAGAGTAGGTTTGGGAGATAAATATATCGGCTAAGTTCGTTATTGGGCAAAATCGGGCAGATGGTTTCGGAGTAACCAAAAAATTTTTTTTTTTTACGAATCAAATTCCAAATAAAATTTTTTTCAATAAGCAGTTTTACCAAAAGAATCCAATGATATCATTTTTAACTCTACAAGCTAATACTTTCGGAGATATGATTTTTCAAAATTTCAACAATAAATCGTATTTCTAGGTTGTCACAGAATGATATAATCATTCTATGTATGAATTGTCATAATGTCAACTTATTTTCCTGAGACATGACATTATCTAATCAATCGAAGAATTGTGACCGAAGTGAGAAAAATCTGAGTTGTTTGCTCCGAAATTTGTTTTTCTCAGAAAAGTCTAACATTTCGGAACGGAACAGGAAGTAAGAGATCTGAGAGTAGTGAGAATGCTTTTCATCCATAGACATAGATTGATCAGTTCTCTCAATTCATGACGGGACTGACAGAAGGGAATATTATAACTTCAAAAATATTGGGGTTGAAATACTCGTATTTTAGCGATGCAACGACCTCACCCAAAAATGTTTGAAAATATTACGTAAATATTGAAAGCATAATTATCTAATTCGAGAGAGAAGAAAATTTGGTGAACGTAGATCAGGAAATATTTGATCGATTACAAGGTAATTTTTCATTACTACTTCTCTTCTTTCATACGTGTTTTATGGAATATCTACTATTTGTAGGTACTTTAAACCTGTTTTGGGTAATTGTAATACGAAACTTGTTTTTTTGGCGCTCTAGCTCCTCGGAACAGAGTGCTTATCAATTTGCCCAAGTGTCTGTAATTTTGGAATTTTTGGCTGAATATGGTCTCAAACGATTTGGTTCGACTCACTGATCAAGAATCCGAGTTCGGAATCGATTCTGTCCGGCCGGTCGGCCGGCCGTAAGCACGATAACTCTCGAACGAAAGGAGTTAGCGGATTGAAATTTGCAAGGTGGGTTTGAAGCTTAAATATCTCGGACAAGCTCGTTAATGGGCGAAATCCATCTAGCGGTTTGGGAGTTATGGCCGATTTTAGTAAAAATATTTTTTATGAATATTTCCGAAACCGATCACTCGATCTATCTGAAATTCAGCTTCAAATTGTAGAATCATGACCTTTATACGCATGTGAAGTTTCGTATTGACCAGATTACCGCAAAGTGTCAAAAAAAAATTTGAAAATTAAAAAAAAAATTTCTACAATAACTCTCGAACGGAATGAGCTAGGTAGTTGAAATTTTCAGAGTAGGTTAGGGAGATGAATATCTCGGTTGAGCTCGTTATTGGGCAAAATTGGCCAGATTTAATTTGATTTCTTGCATGGTGCAGTTCTCATTCTCATGATTGCTCATTTAATCTTGATAAATAAACTATTATTTGAATTGAATTTCCTTTATGATGCAGTTCGTTCATATGAATACATTGATATAATTCCCAACTCTGAGAAACCATTACATTCGGAGATATAATTTGTCTGTTTGAACTAGAGCACCAGAAAGCTCCTGTCCACAGGGCTTGAACCCATTTTTATTTAAATGTACCACTTTCTCGAAGTCGTTGGCGAATTCGTGTTATCAAAGTGTGATGTTGGTTACACTGCCAGGGTACGTTTCTGCATATCTTGTGCATGCTTCTAGAAAGTTGCCATTAGAAAGACCGTAAACAAAATGCATATCGGTAATTTCTGCGTTTGTATATACCGCCATCTTAATGAATGTGAGAAAAAATCTCAAAATGATTACAACTGAACTAAACTATATCAAAACCAAGATTCATAGAGTAACAAGGTGTCGACACTACCTACTAATAACCGTTAAAATTTTCCTCCAAAAAAGGGAACTAGAAATGGCAAATCTTGAGCTACTTCACTCTGTAAACGATAATGCTGCTACAGTTGATTTGTCAGATTCTAACAAGCGACAAAGTTTATTGTCATTCCACTGTTACTAGTTCGAAAATCGAAATTAAAAGAATATATTTATGATCAAAGATTATAGAGTTATTGTTGTAAATCAAACATTCTATTCTCCACTACAAAAATAATTATACTCTTGTCCACAACAGTTTTTGTCGTCTGACATATGTTTCGGAAAAAAAGTTTCCATCTTCAAAGACGAAGCATTACTAAAGCATGCTATCAATTTCTACATTCCAGTATGGGTTGTCATTATACCTTTAGTCATAAATCAATTAGTGAGGATAATGGGTTGTTAATAGGGGTTAGATCATTATTGAGTAAAATATCCTTTCTCTTATACATTTCGATGCCTTCAAGTGTTCCTAAGCACACTTTATTGGTAGTTTGCCCGACGTAACACATGTTGCAATCTAAACATTTAATCGATTTTATATGAAATTAAATGTTTAAATCGTAAGAAGTGTTACGTTGGTTACTTTTGTAGTGTTCATAATAAGTCCACAGTGAACTCAAAATAGAATATTATATTCTTCAGCTTAACTGATTTTGATTTCATCTTTGCTTCAACAAAGTGAGCATTTATAACTACAGAGCGTTCTATATAATTAAATTTATATAAAAATTTTTTGGCTGAAAATGGTCTTAAACGATTTGGTTCGACCCACTGATCAAGAATCCATGGTCAAAATTGATTCTGCCCGGCCGGCCTGCCCTCCGGTGGTTAAGACGATAACTCTCGAACGGAATGCGCTAGATAGTTAACTCTGAGAAACCAATGCTTTCGGAGATTTAATTTGTCAAAGTTGGAACAAGAGCACTAAAGCTCCTGTCCACAAGGCTTGAACCATTATTTTTTTTATACATACAGAATTTTCTGTAAAACCTCTAGATAGTATCTTTCTATATTATATTATTAGATATTCTACTGTATGAATTACCTTCATTATGTAAGGCTTATTTAAATTGAAAATTCAAATCATTATATTCGATGTATAATTTGAAACCTTATCAGAACATTCTCGTACATACAGCATTTTTTCAAACTTACCTAATAGGTATTGGTTGAAAGCTGGTTATCTCCTCAATGATTGAGTAGATGATGATAAATTAATTTTGGAATCGCATAATATGAATAAGGAAAAATTTGTCACGTGCAACAAATTTTAGGGTTCGCTTTTTCAATCCCTTGCAAACATAGGGGAACATCAGCTAATAATTTTTTGAGTGCCTTCTCGCTCACATATGAAATGATGCTTAGTTTCAATCTTGTCCATTTTAGGGTTATTAAGAAAAAACTTAAAATTATGTGAAAGACACCCTATTTTTTGACAAAGAAAAATGTCTTAAATTTGTTCGCAACTATGTATTTACACCCTGTGCAAATATTGTGAAAATATGTACCTATGTATTATCCAAGATGAACAATCGTGTAAAAGCTGACTGTTTTGTCCATTTCCTAGAATTAAAAATGAAAAATTAGTTAACTGAAATTTTTTCGATTAATGGAATAGGTATTCAAATATTCCAATTAAATAGCAAACAACTGTTCGAATACTAATATTCAAAAAATTCCGATCCATATAGATTCTAATGAGGCTGAGTGGACTATATTGACATCCTTAGAGTAACAATTCGGGAAATATATTGTCCAGGTGTAAGAGAAGTATGAAGAGGAATTCACACATTGATTCAAATACGAGACATTCCTTCAGTCATCCTGAAATGTTTAGTTTTCACTAACATCTTATTATCTCAGCATATTTTGAATGTTGATGCTACAATGTTCGAGCTCGTAAAAGCTTCGACCGCTTTCATAATTTTTCGAGAACTGTGAATTTCTGGGAATACTTTTGATATATGTAGTGACATCTAACAGATGTGTTCTTCACTACGGTATACAAAATACCCCAGAGAAAGAAGATTACTCTTTCGTCTTATCAAAATACCAATTTGCTATTGAACTAGTGCTTCCTGTTTGATGTAAACCAAAAGAATTTACCCTTGCTCTCCAAGAGATGGCGCCAACGGAACTAAATAAAAGGTCACTGTAGAGTGTGTAGAGATCTATTCTTTCAACGGTTCCTTAACAGAAATCTGTTTCGAGGGCACCACTAGTCGGGTAGCGTATATAATTTGTACAACAACTGAGCAGTAGATGGCGCTTGCAAGAAACAATACAGAAAACTACCCAGTTTACCGATACGACGGGTTAAAAACTTCGTGCACCTCGAGAGGGCGCAACAGGGATAGCCACGGTCATTATCGAGTGTGATAATGATAATTCACACTTCAGACACCATTCTATGGAATTGACCATGATGCATAATTTTTGCTCGTATGTTCTGGGGAACAATGCGTTATCATTTTGCCCAAATGTCTGTAATTTTCGAATTTTTTGTAATTGGGTTCGACTCCCTGATGAATAATTCGAGGTCAAATTTGATTCTGTCCGGCCGTTGCTACGATAACTTGAGAACGGAAAGAGATAGCGACTTGAAATTCTCATGGTAGGTGGCGCGTCCCAATACGACGGACAAGTTCGTTAATGGGCATAATCGCCCGAATGGATTTCTAGTACTTATTTTTTTTCAACCAATACAAATCCCATCGAATTGAAACTTGGTCAGTAATTGTAAAATATAAGCCTAAGGACGTTTGTGAAATTTTGTGAGAATCATATCACTAGAAAATAAAGAAATAATATTGATATATTTTTTTTATGTCACGATAACCTGAGAACGGAAAGAGATAGCGACTTGAAATTTTCAGCATAGGTTGTGTATATGAATATGACATTTGAGTTTGCTTAAAGGCATAATCGGACGAACGATTTTTAAGTTATACTAATCTGAAATTTGATTGTTATTTCCTCAATAACTCGAAAAATTCAGAACTGATTGAATTAAAACATGGTCATTAGTTGTAGAATGCCAACGCGAAAATTCTTGCGGTATTTCGTCAGGACCGTATCACTAGAAACTTGTTAAAAAATCATTGAAAATTAAACACTGAAAATTTTATTACTATCTCGGAATTAAACTCGGGAACTTCGAGTCTAGATCCTTAATAACAGAGCTAGCGTTAACATATTATAAAATATGGGAAAGCCCTGTGCACAGGGGCTTTGGCGCTCTTGTTCAAATTTTGAAAATCATACCTCGAAAGTATTGGTTTCTCTGAGTTGGCAATGATATCAATGGATTCTTGTTATAGAACTGCATCATTAAAAATATTAAATTAAAAAAATTTCATTTAAAACAAAACAAGAGTGTCAAAGATTATTAATCCGAAACCACCAGACCGATTATACCCATCAATAACGAACTTATCCGAGATATTCATTCCTCAAATTTACCCTGAAAATGATATAAACTGCTAACTGCACCATTCGGAATTTTTGTCTATAATATCAAAATTCATTTTCAACTTTTTCTTGCGTATGGCTGCCAGTACGCAAAAAACTCATCATAATTCCATTTGAAACTCAAAAGGTGCCTGATGCCCTAAGGCTGACCTAAATATCTCGGAAAAAACAAGCAATAGAATAAACGAAAAAAAGGAAACTTGAACACCATGTAGTTTGGATATGGTTTGTTTACCTACGTTCAAAGTACATTTTCGACACGACATTGAACATTTGTTAAAGTTATTATAAAAAAAGGGGACCACCCTGTATAAATTCCCATATTGGTTATGGCCAAGAACTATTCATGAAGAATATTTTCATTTCCACGCTGTTGAAACTTAGGATTCATCTAGTATAATTTAAGACGAAATAAACCACGCTGGAAATATCTATCAATTATAACTTTCTAGTGGTGCCATTGGACAACAAAATTCCCATATAAAGTTGGCAGTGAAGGTAATAGCCAACCGATAGTCTATAGGAGTATAATTATTGCCGAAGAACGCGAAATTGATTATTGGAATTAACAATCTTCATTATTTTCAATTAATACCTTGATGCCGGTAATTGCTGATTCCGCTAATACCTACTGGTAGTTAATTTGTTTTCTTCGCGAATACCTTCATTTCGCCTGATGTGACATATCGGTAGTTTGTAATACGAGTATAGGTTATCAATTCCTCGATTAAAGATGGGGAGATTGTTTGTACATATGGCTTTGTATACTCAGAGAAATCCAACTTGTTTCATTAATAAAACCTTTATTCAAAAGATTATTTATTCATTGTTATAACGGCAGATTTATATTTGATATATTAATTAATTGACAAATTATGTCTTCAGAAATATGCATTCATAGAGAATAAAATATTTATTCACGAGGTATTTAATAATATTTAATATGTATTGGTATTATGTATTTTATATTAACTAATATTATCATCAAATATAAGACATATTCATTGGAAACAAACTTTCAACTAGTAATTCACGAACATTTGCTTTTTGTTAATAAACAATTATCAAACTTCTAACAGTTCATAACTTGTCCACTCAAAATATAGGCTTTATTAACAATGGACAAACTACATTTGACTTGTTTGAGTTATTCAGGAATTGATAGGAAATAATCCCTGACTACAAATTAATAGATCTTGTTACTCTTCGCGTCCATTAGACGAACAGTATTCTGTCACATGCTTGAAATCTGTATTATACAATTGACGAGACGCGTCGATAAGCAGGCACCAAGTTCGGCTCCTCTTTTTGCGCGTATGTTCTGGGGAACATCGCGTTATAGTTTTGCCCAAATGTCTGTAACTTTCGAATTTTTTGAAAAAAATGGTCTCAAACGATTAAGTTCGACTCCCCAATGAAGAATTCGAGGTCAAATTTGATTCTGTCCGGCCGGCCGCCCGGCCGGCCGTTGCCACGAGAGAAACGAAACTTGAGAACGAAAAGAGATAGCGACTTGAAATTTTCAGGGTAGGTGGCGCATCCCACTACGACGGACAAGTTCGTTAATGGGCATAATCGGCCCAACGGTTTCCGAGTAATAATTTTGTTTTCAACCAATATGAATCCGATCGAATTGAAACTTGGTGAGTAGTTGAAGAATATGAACCTAAGCACGTTTGTCAAATTTTGTAAGAATCGTATGGCTAGAAAATTATTAAAAAATTATTAAAAAACATTTTTGTTGTCACGATAACTTGAGAACGGAAAGAGATAGCGGCTTCAAGTTTTCAGGTTAGGATGTGCACCAGAACGCGACATTTCAGTTTGTTTATGAGCCTAATCGGCCAAACGGTTTTAGAGGTATAGCCATCTGAAATTTTCTGAAATTTTGTGGTTTTTTGTTCCTCATTAACTCGAAAAATACTGAACGGATTGAATTCAAAAATGGTTATTAGTTGTAGAATGCAAACGCGGATATGTTTGCAAAATTTGGTGAGGATAGCATTTGTAGAAAATTTTTAATAAATCATGGAAAATAAAAAAAAATTAATATATCAGTAACTAATCGTTTGAAATTGCTGAAATTTTGCAAGAGCCTTCATAACCGAACTCTACTGCCAATTTTCAATTTTTAATACGATCGGTTAAATATTGTTGGAGATTCGAGCATTCTTGTGTGAGTTCAGTAGATGGGTGACCGTTGCCTCGATAACTTTCGAACGAAAGGAGATAGGGACTTGCGATTTTCAGGGTAGGTTGCGTATCCGAAAGGGAGAGTTGAGCTCGATTTTGAGCATAATCGATCTAACGGTTTCCGAGTTATACCCACCTGGAATATTATTTCCTTGATAACTCAAAAAATAAATATTCGATCGAATTGAAGTTTGATAACTAGTAGTAGAAAATCATCATAAAGACGTGTTTAAAATTTTGTAAGAACCGTACCCCTAGAAAATTTGAAAAAAATGACGAAAAAAAAAATTTTAAGAACCGTACCCCTAGAAAATTTCAAAAAAATTGGTTCAAGCACTGACGTAAAGTCAGAAGCTTTTGCGCGTATGTTCTATTGTCCATTATTCTGTAGCCCTAGAAAATTTCAAAAAAATCACGAAGAAAAAATTGGTTCAAGCACTGACGTGAAGTCAGAAGCTTTTGCGCGTATGTTCTATTGTCCATTATTCTGTATTGGACACCCTTAATCGAATTTACCATGGTAAATTCGATTAAGGGTGGCCTTAATCGAATTTACCATGGTAAATTCGATTAAACGTGGCCAATACAGAATAATGGACAATAGAACATACGCGCAAAAGCTTCTGACTTCACGTCAGTGCTTGAACTAATATTTCCAGTTCCAGTTGAAATCATAACTCCTAAATAATTGGTCTCTGGGAATGATATAAATGGATTCTTACGATAGAACTGCATCATGAAATAAATTAAATTCAAACAGACCGATTCTCCCCAATAACGAACTCATCCGAGATATTGATTCCTCAAATCTACTACGAAAATTATATTATATCAAACAAAACTTAGACAATATTGCAGTTCTGCTTTTACTGAAGATATTCTGAACCCAATTTGATTATGTATCTTACCAAAGAATACATGGATTATCCACGGGCATTATATTATCACCTTAGAAGTATAATATCAAATCATCCTCATAATTCTACGATAGCTGAGGTTATTTCATTGGTCATTTTGCATTCAATCATAACTTCTTTTCTAGAACAGAAGGTGTATTTTAATCAAAAATAACGAACCAGAAATAATTTTGACATTCATCTCTCATAGGATAGTACGATGACATGTAAAAGCTCAGATCATATAATATTTCATAGATAGAATAATCAAGCTCAGAATTCTGTGAAAACATAGAAGTACGATTCATTATTGAAATTTCGATAAATCATATCTCCGAAAGTATTAGCTTGTTAGAGTTGAAAATGATATCAATGGATTTTTATGATGAAACTGCATCTTGAAAAAAATTGAATTTGAAATTTGTAATGTAAATAATTTTTTTTTTTCGTTACTCCTAAAGCATAAGGCTGCTGTTGTCCAATATCGACCTTAACCAAGATATTTATCTCTCAAACCTACTCTGAAAATTTCAATTGCCTAGCTCATTCTGTCCGAGAGTTATTGTAGAATTTTTTTTTACACTTTGGGACAACTTGATCAAGACAAAACTTTGCATGCGTATAAAGGTCATTATTCTACAATTTGATGCTTAATTTCAGATAGATCGAATTATCGGTTTCGGATATATCATAAAAAATATTTTTACTATAAACGGCCATAACTCCGAAATCGCTTGGTGCATTTTGCCTGTTAACGACCTCATCCGAGATATTTATGCTCCAAACCTACCCTGCAAATTTAAATCCTCCTACTCCTTTCGATCGAGAGTTATCGTCTTAATGGCCGGCCGAACAGAATCGATTTCGACCACGGATTCTTTATCAGTGAGTCGAACCAAATAGTTTAAGACCATTTGCAGCCAAAAATTCGAAAATTGATAAGCACTCTTATCAAGTAAATACTTCTCTCGGTGTATAATTGTAATATACAGGCTGTTCCTTAATTTAAGGTACAAACGAAAAGAGGAGATTCTTTGGGTAATTTAAGGAAAAAAAATGGGTTCAAGCCCTGTGGACAGGAGCTTTCTGGCGCTCTAGTTCAAACAGACAAATTATATCTCCGAAAGTATTGGTTTCTCAGAGTTGGGAATTATATCAATGTATTCATATGATAGAACTGCATCCTAAAGGAAATTCAATTCAAATAATAGTTTATTTATCAAGATTAAATGAGCAATCATGAGAATGAGAACTGCACCATGGAAGATATCAAATTAAATCTGGCCAATTTTGCCCAATAACGAACTTAACCGAGATATTCATCTCGCTAAACTACTCTGAAAATTTCAACTACCTACCTCATTCCGTTCGAGAGTTATATCTATGTCTATGGATGAATAGCAGTCTCACTACTCTCAGATCTCTTACGTCATGTTCCGTTCCGAAATGTAAGAATTTTCTGAGAAAACCTAATTTCGGAGCAAACAACTGAGATTTTTCTCACTTCGCTCACAATTCTTCGATTGATTAGATAATGTCATGTCTCAGGAACATCATTTGACATTATGACAATTCATACATAGAATAATATCATTCTGTGACAACGTTGAAATACGATTTATTATTGAAATTTTGAAAAATCATATCTCCGAAAGTATTAGCTTGTTAGAGTTAAAAATGATATCATTGGATTCTTATGGTAAAACAGCTTATTGAAAAGAATTCAATTTGGAATTTGGCTTGTAAAAAAAAATATTTTTTTTTGTTACTCCGAAACCATCTGTCCGATTTTGTCCAATAACGAACTTAGCCGAGATATTTATCTCCCAAACCTACTCTGAAAATTTCAAATATCTAGCTGATTCCGTTCGAGAGTTATCGTGGCTACGGCCGGCCGGACCGGCCGGACAGAATGATTTTCGACAACGGATTCTTGATCAGTGGGTCGAACCAAATCGTTCAAGTCCATTTTCATCGAAAAATTCGAAAATTACAGACATTTGGGCAAATTGATAAGCACTCAGTTCCGAGGAACTAGAGCGCCAAAAAGTCTCATATACATGGGACCGCAAACATTTCACTTTCGAGATTTTCGAGAGTTAAAGTTAGATTTTTTTTTCAAGTTTTTCTATTATAGTACCTATCTATACTTCACAAGATATCCAACTGAAATTCGGCATAAAAATTATAATTGATAGTTTACACCATGTGACATGCCAATTTCGACAGCAAATCTACAGGGTGATATTTTTTCTGGAACACAAAATAATCACAACAAAAAAACTGAACAACCAAAAAGGAACTGAACTATAGCAATTGTTGAGAATGCTTTCCCCCAACTGTTATACAAGATTCTGTTCTTCTTGTCATAGGAGATCGAACTCTTTCAAACAATCCCGGAATATTCCCAACTGTATCAAACGAGCCTTTTATATGAGTTCTCAGTTCGTCTACGGTGTTCACTGGCGTTGAGTATATAAGAGATTTCAGGTGGTCCCATAAAAAGAAATTTAAACCATTTAAGTCTGGGGATCTGGCGGGCCATGACTGATGTCCTCCCCGTTCAATCCACCTGTTTTCATAATTTTCGTACAAATACTTTCTAGGCCAAAACTGAAAAAATGAGCAGGAGCCCCGTCCTGCATAGACCAAATTTCTCGTCGCAGCATAAGAGGTAAATCTTCCAATAACAAGGGACAATCGTTTTCTGAAAAATATCTGTATGATTGACCAGTAAGTCGACCTGGCAAGAAGAAAGGACCAATCAAATAATCGCCAATATTATTACTCCACCCATTTTGTGAAAATTGCTCTTGAAAATGGGTTTCTACAATTTCATGCGGATTCTCCTTAGCCCATATGTGTTCATTATGAAAATTTATAATTGAAGTTGTCGAGAAACAGGCTTCATCAGTGAATGGGACTTGGCAATCAAAATGAGGATTGTTCAATAGTCTCTTAAGGTGTCACTGACAAAATGTAACCCTTGATTGTAAAACTCGAGGCAGAATAGAGCTTGCACCCTCTGAATGTGATAAGGATATATCAAAGAATTCCGCAAGATCCGCTAAACAACTTGATGACTTGCAT
Organism: Halyzia sedecimguttata; assembly: GCA_937662695.2. Lineage (NCBI taxonomy): Eukaryota > Metazoa > Arthropoda > Insecta > Coleoptera > Coccinellidae > Halyzia > Halyzia sedecimguttata. Next base: position 49,372,202 of record OW569415.2, read on the forward strand.
TTAAAAAAAAAAAAAAAGCACTGACGTGAAGTCAGTACTCTTTGGCGCTAATTTGAATTGAATGATTCAAAAATTAACAGTGCTGTATCTAAGCTGCCATCAGGATAGAGTAACGAAGTTGGAAAAGAACACAAGTGACTCTCCTTAGTCGCACAAGCTCCTAGAAGATTTGGGAGGGTCAGTATAATCCTAATCATGTTTATAGCACGCGCGCCAAAGCAGATTGACTTTTTACACTTTTTCTTTCATTGTTAAGTCAATCTGCTTTTGCGCGCGTGCTATAAACATGATTAGGATTATACTGACCCTCCCAAATCTTCTAGGAGCTTGTGCGACTAAGGAGAGTCACTTGTGTTCTTTTCCAACTTTGTTACTCTATCCTGATGGCAGCTTAGATACAGCACTGTTAATTTTTGAATCATTCAATTCAAATTAGCCACCGTGAACACGCGCGCCAAAGAGTACTGACTTCACGTCAAAACTGTTAGTTTTACCGTAGATCAGAAAAAAATTCGGTTGTGGGTCCTCCGTTAGGGACGAAATTGCATCTTCTCCAAATCCGAACGCATTTTAATATAGATCTACCGAATATAGTTATTTATAAATTCGCCTCAGGGCCACCATACAGACCATTCAAATCGGAAACAACGCTATTTCCCCCAAACTGACTTGTGTCCGTGCACTGAATTGACATGAATATTCTTTTAAAACCTCACAATATCGGCTCATTACTCCCAACATAACCCAAACAACCTAAAACCATTCACTTCTCGTCTGCGCAAGCGCAGTATAATCGTGGCTGCAAGTCCTCCCAAAATTACACACCTCACAAAAAACTCCGATTCTCCAACACTAGTGGTTCAGGAGATATCGCTCCTTAAATCCACGCATGCGCAGACCCTCACCAGGGGATTCTATAGCGGAAAAGCACCCGCCACCCCAAAACCCCAATCCTCTCTGACGAAAGCACCACCAGTTAAATCACTGATGGTCTGCTCATGCGCATAACGAAAAATGCCCGTAAGGGGTTACATCCATTTCGAAATTAGCCCCAGGGCCACGGTACGGACACTTTAACTCTGAAACAACGCTACAGCCCCCAAACTGACTTGTCCTTGCACTGAATTGCTATGAATATTCTTTTAAAACCTCGTAATATCGTCTCAGCACTCCAAACATAACCCATCCAACCCAAAACCAGTCACTTCTCTTCTGCGCATGCGCAATCTACTCGCGGCTAAAAGTCCTCTCAAAATAACACACCTCACAAAAAACTCCGATTCTCCAACACTAGTGGTTCAGGAGATATCACATCTTTAATCCACGCATGCGCAGACCCTCAACGAGGGATTCTATAGAGGAATAGCATTCGCCACCCCAAAACCCTAATCCTCTCTGATGAAAACACCACCAGTTAAATCACTGATGGTCTGCTCATGCGCATAACGAAAAATGCCTGTAAGGGGTAACATCAATTTCAAAATTAGCCCCAGGGCCACGGTACGGACACTTTAACTCGGAAACAACGCTACATCCCCCAAACTGACTTGTCCTTGCACTGAATTGCTATGAATATTCTTTCAAAACCTCATAATATCGACTCAGCACTCCCAACATAACCCATCCAACCCAAAAATAGTCACTTCTCTTCTGCGCATGCGCAATCTACTGGCGGCTAAAAGTCCTCTCAAAATAACACACCTTACAAAAAACTCCGATTCTCCAACACTAGTGGTTCGGAAGATATCGCATCTTTAATCTACGCATGCGCAGACCCTCATCAGGGATCTGAATTCTATGGAGGAATAGCATCCGCCACCCCAAAACCCCAATCCTCTCTGACGAAAACTACAGCAGTTAAAGGACTTCTCATCTGCGCATGCGCAATACGGAAAATGCCCGGAAAGGGCAGCATGAACCTCAAAAACATATGTTTCGGCATTAAAAGCAAAGTATTCCGCAAAATAGTAGTAATTTTTTTATTTTTTCATGTCACGTGATCTTCACGAAATTTTGCAAAAGTGTTTGCTTTGGTCTTTTGCATCTAACTACTGAGTTTCAATTTAATCAGATCAGTATTTTTCGAGTTATCGTGAAAACAAAATTTTCAAATTTTCAAAAATTTTTTTTGCCACTTTAGGGCCGTCCGTTCAACACAAAACTTCGCAGGCATATAAAGGTCATGATTCTACAATCTGATGCCAAATTTCAAAAAGATCGAGTGATCGGTTCCGGAAATATTCATAAAAAACGTTTTTATTAAAAACGGCCTTAACTCCGAAACCGCTCGGTCGATCTCGCCCGTTAACGAACTTGTCCGAGATATTTACGCTACGAAACTACCCTGCAAATTTCAACGCTCTAAGTCGTTCCGTTCGAGAGTTATCGTGCTAACGGCCGGACCGGACGGACAGAATTGAATTTGACCTCGAATTCTTCATCAGGGAGTCGAACCCAATCGTTTGAGACCATTTTCGAAAAAAAATTCGAAAAATACAGACATTGTGACGAAATGATAGCACGCTGTTCCTTGCGGAACACGCGCGCAAAAACACACATTTTTCTTGTACTGGTTCTTGGATGATCTTCTATTTCGTTCCTAATTGCCCTTTCAAGTCGTGGTGTTCTCAAACTGCGTGGTCTACCAGCATTAATATTTTTCGTAGATAAAGATCCAGCTTCTGAAAGACCTATATATGAATATGAGAGATCATTCGATGAGCTGGCATCACTCTATTGGGATAGCGTTCCATGTAAGATGCTGAGCTTCTCTTGAATTTCCATTTGCAAGACCATACACGAAAGGCATGTCAGCATTTCGGGATTTGTGAAATTCGGCATGTTTGATAATAAAATGCAACCACCTTCAATTTTCAAAACACAAAAGTTTAATTTGATGTGTCAAAACTAACAATGAATTTATTCAGCACAGATTACTATCTGAATTTTTATGATAATTTGAATTTTTCTGAGGATTTCGAGAGGATCGTTCCAAATTTTTTTTTTCGAAATCGGTAGCATATATCAACAGTGGCCCAACAAAAAATGTTCTGGAGGAAAACAGGGGACAGTGTTCCAGAAAAAATATCACCTTGTAGATTTGCTATCGAAATTGGCATGTCACATGGTGTAAACTGTAAAATTTAATATCTATGCCAAATTCTAGTTGAATATCTTGTGAAGTGTAGATACTATGAGAAAAAAATGGGTTCAAGCCCTGTGGACAGGAGCTTTCTGGCGCTCTAGTTCAAACAGACAAATTATATCTCCGAATGTATTGGTTTCTCGGAGTTGGGAATTATATCAATGTATTCATATGATAGAACTGTATCATAAAGGAAATTCAATTCTAATAATAGTTTATTTATCAAGATTAAATGAGCAATCATGAGAATGAGAACTGCACCATGGAAGATATCAAATTAAATCTGGCCAATTTTGCCCAATAACGAACTTAACCGAGATATTAATCTCCCTAATCTACTCTGAAAATTTCAACTACCTACCTCATTCCGTTCGAGAGTTATTGTAGAAAAACTTTTTTAAATTTTCAAATTTTTTTTTTGACACTTTGCGGTAATCTGGTCAATACAAATCTTCACATGCGTATGAAGGTCATGATTCTACAATAAGAAGCTGAATTTCAGATAGATCGAGTGATCGGTTTCGGAAATATTCATAAAAAATATTTTTACTAAAATCGGCCATAACTCCCAAACCACTTGATGGATTTCGCCCAAAAACGAGCTCGTCCGAGATATTTACGCTCCAAATCCACCTTGTAAATTTCAATCCGCTAACTCCTTTCTTTCGAGAGTTATCGTGCCTACGGCCGGCCGGCCGGACAGAATCGATTTCGACCTCGGATTCATGATCAGTGAGTCGAACCAAATCGTTTGAGACCATATTCAGCCAACAATTCCAAAATTACAGACACTTGGGCAAATTGATAAGCACTAGAGCGCCAAAAAAACAAGTTTCGTATTACAATTGCCCAAAACAGGTTTAAAGTACCTACAAATAGTAGATATTCCATAAAACACGTATGAAAGAAGAGAAGTAGTAATGAAAAATTACCTTGTAATCGATCAAATATTTCCTGATATACGTTCACCAAATTTTCTTCTCTCTCGAACTACAGAATTATGCTTTCAATATTTACGTAATATTTTCAAACATTTTTGGGTAAGGTCCCCGTTGCATCGCTAAAATACGAGTATTTCAACCCCAATATTTTTGAAGTTATAATATTCCCTTCCGTCAGTCCCGTCATAAATTGAAAGAACTGATCATTCTATGTCTATGGATGAAAAGCAGTCTCACTACTCTCAGATCTCTTACTTCCTGTTCCGTTCCGAAATGTAAGACTCTTCTGAGAAAACCTAATTTCGGAGCAAACAACTGAGATTTTTCTCACTTCGCTCACAATTCTTCGATGGATTAGATAATGCCATGTCTCAGGAAAATAAGTTGACATTATGACAATTCATACATAGAATAATTATATAATTCTGTGACAACCTAGAAATACGATTTATTATTGAAATTTTGAAAAATCATATCTCCGAAAGTATTAGCTTGTTAGAGTTAAAAATGATATCATTGGATTCTTATGGTAAAACTGCTTATTGAAAAAAAAATTATTTGGAATTTGATTCGTAAAAAAAAAAATTTTTTTTTGTTACTCCGAAACCATCAGTCCGATTTTGCCCACTAACGAACTTAGCCGAGATATTTATCTCCCAAACCTACTCTGAAAATTTCATTCGACCACGAATTCTTGATCAGTGAGTCGAACCAAATCGTTTAAGACCATTTTGATCGAAAAATTCGAAAATTACAGACATTTAGGCAAATTGATAAGCACTCAGTTCCGAGGAACTAGAGCGTCAAAAATTTGAAAAAATTCAAACTTTAACTCCCTGTATCTCAAAAACGAAACGTTTGCGATCCCGTATACGGGTTGAATCTATAAGTTGTACATTAATTTTAACTATAGATTTTCATCGTCAAATGAAATGCTTTTTTCAGGTACCATTTTTCTAAATTCAGCTCAAAAAAATAAGCTCAAAAATCAGTTTTTATTTTGCAGCTTTGACATCCTTTTTCCGAATAAAATGAATGTTGGTGTGGAGTTTCCTTTAACTTTGATACATATATTCCAAATATTAGTTTCTTCCTACATCTGCTAGTTTTCTAAGTGTAGACTCATGGATTCATAAAACTAAACGAAATTAGCATAAAGAAAGAAGATAAAGTTTTTCTTGAGTCATTTCAAGAATACTCAATCGTTTTAGAATATTATATTATTCTTTTTCATTTCTCCTTACATGCACGGTTTTTGAGATATTCTACATTGTATGTTAGAAAATCAGAAATTTCACTACTTTTATGGATCCGCCCCTGAGCGTTGGAATTCCGAATCAAGCTGCAAACCACTTTATCGTAATTTGTTCTCGTTCACCATCAATGCCATAAATAAATTTTATGAAGGAGTGTATTAGCACATTGTGAAATCTTTAAACGCTTGTAACTTTTTACCTGGGCCGAATCTGGAAAAATGGTAAATGAAAGAAGTGTTTTATTTGATGAGAGAAATCCATAGTTAAAATTAATCTACAACTTTAAGACTCACCCTGTATATTATATATTGTTGTAGGGTGATTTCGGACCAATGACCCATCGGGCAGCGGGTAATAGAGGACCATATGAGGAGTCAGATATCTCCACTCAAATATCTCTTATACCTACTAGTTCCTGAGATACAGGGTGTTTCCTGAAAATCAATTTTCGAACCCCTATAAGCTCAAAACTGTCGAATCGATTTTGGAATTTCTCAACATTAAGTTGAGTTCGTTGATGGGCATAATCGTGTAAGCGGCTTCGGAATTGAAATTTTGTTTCCTAATAACCAAAACAATACAGATCCTATCGAATTGAAACTTGATAACTAGTTGTAGAATGCCGACACAAGGACTGCGAAATTTCATGGGGACCGTAACACTATGAAATTAAAAAAATGGGTTCAAGCCCTGTGGACAGGAGCTTTCTGGCGCTCTAGTTCAAACAGACAAATTATATCTCCGAAAGTATTGGTTTCTCTGAGTTGGGAATTATATCAATGTATACAAATGATAGACCTGCATCATAAAGGAAATTCAATTCAAATAATAGTTTATTTATCAAGATTAAATGAGCAATCATGAGAATGAGAACTGCATCATGGAAGAAATCGAATTAAATCTGGCCAATTTTGCCCAATAACGAACTTAACCGAGATATTCATCTCCTTAACCTACTCTGAAAATTTCAACTACCTAGCTCATTCCGTTCGATAGTTATTGTGGAAAAACTTTTTTTAAATTTTCAAAAATTTTTTTTTTACACTTTGCGGTATTCTGGTCAATACAAAACTTCACATGCGTATAAAGGTCATGATTCTACAATTTGATGCTAAATTTCAGATAGATCGAACGAACTTGTCCGAGATATTTACGCTCCGAAACCACCTTGCAATTTTCAATCCGCTACCTCCTTTCGTTCGAGAGTTATCGTGCCTACGGCCGGTCGATTTCGCACTCGGATTCTTGATCAGTGAGTCGAACCAAATCGTTTGAGACCATTTTCAGCCATAAATTCCAAAATTACAGACACTTGGTCAAATTGATAAGCACTCTGTTCCGAGGAACTAGAGCGCCAAAAAAACAAGTTTCGTATGACAATTGCCCAAAACAGGTTTAAAGTACCTACAAATAGTAGGTATTCCATAAAACATGTATGAAAGAAGATGAGTAATAATATGAAAGAAGTTGAGTAATAAATAAAAAATTACCTTGTAATCGATCAAAAATTTCCTGAACTACGTTCACCAAATTTTCTCCTCTTTCGAACTACAGAATTATGCTTTCAATATTTATGTAATATTTTCAAACATTTTCGGGTGAGGTCCCCGTTGCATCGCTAAAATACGAGTATTTCAACCCCAATATTTTTGAAGTTACAATATTCCCTTCTGTCAAGTTGACATTATGAGAAAGAGAATTCATACATAGAATAATTATATCAATCTGTGAAATACGATTTACATTGAAATTTTGAAAAATCATATCTCCGAAAGTAATAGCTTGTTAGAGTTAAGAATGATATGAATGGATTCTTATGATAAAACTGCTTAGTAAAAAAATTTTAATTTGGAATTTGTTTTGTAAAAAAAAAATTTTTTTTTTATTACTCCGAAACCTTGTGTCCGATTTCGCGCAGTAACGAACTTAGCCGAGATATTCATACCCCAAACCTACTCTGAAAATTTCAACTCTCTAGCTCATTCCGTTCGAGAGTAATCGTGCCAACGGCCGGCCGGCCGGCCGGCCGGACAGAATGAATTTCGACCACGGATTCTTGATCAGTGAGTTGAACCAAATCGTTTAAGACCATTTTCATTGAAAAATTCGAAAATTACAGACATTTGGGCAAATTGATAAGCACTCAGTTCCGAGGAACTAGAGCGCCAATAAATCTGTATCTCAGATACACAGACACATACTCAGACACAAGCTTTGCTTTGGAAAATTTTAGGCTGACGGAGTTCTCTAGAGATTACAGATCATATTGAAACATCAACTCTACTGTAACAAAATTACACTCATTCTGTAGTTGGAAATAAAATTTATGTTTATGTTTATGTTTATCTCCGATATAACTTAAATTTTGAGAGAGCCTCGAAAACCTAATTTTACAGCCAGGTTCTAAATTTGAACACGATTGGAACTCTCTTTATTGTTGGAAATATTGAAAAAATAGGGGAAACTGAGCAGTCACGTTCAGTAGCTCCATGGCTCACTGTTGCCACGATAACTTACGAACAGAAAGAGATAGCGACATGCAATTGATCCTTCAAATAGAGTTCCGGGGTTTGATCTTCCAAGGAGAATATGGTCTATTCTGAATCGTCTTAGAACCGGTCATGGTCGTTGCAACAGCATGCTTTTCAGGTGGAATTCAGTTGAGAGTCCTAGTTGTGAATGCGGGGAAGCAGAGGAAACCATAGATCATTTAGTTAATAATTGTCGCATATATAGATTCAAAGATGGTTTTAGGGCTATTCTTAATGTTTCTGAATTTTTTTTAGAATGGGTAGCGAGTTTCAAATCTATTTAATGAAATATAGAATATTCCATTTTTAATTTGTTCGTTTTCTCCCTTAGTCTTTTCCTTTTCCAGATTGGGTTTCGGGTACCTTGGAGAATCTTCTCTGCTTGTTGAAGGAAGAAGCGATAATAAAGAAAAAGATGCCCTTCAATATTTAATATTTCAGCATATTTTGTTAACAATTTCAATTTTCATAAATCACAACACTAACGGGGAGATAGGGTTTTTTTGCTGAGGTTTTTTCCCTAAGCTCTAGTATCATATATCAAATTATATGGTACCCCGTTACACTTACCTCTGCTAACACTTTTTTCATACACATGCTTTATTGTTAGATAAAAAACAAATTGTAATGCTCAAGTTCAAAAGAATATATATATATATTGTCAGTTTAGGTTGCACATACGAATGCAACAGTAAAGTGCGATAATTGGCAAAATCGACCAAACTATTATAATATGAAATTTTGTTGTTATTTATTATTATCCTCAAACGTAACTCCAAACATACAAGTCCAATCCACTTTGAACCTCGTAATTGCTTGTAGAATGCCAACGCAATTATTTTTGCGGAATTTCCAGAGGATCGTGTCACTAGAAAAAAAATTTTTTTTTTTCAAAAATGTTTTCACGTGCTAACGTTTCCTTTGTTCATACTCAACTTCATGCAGTATTTTGTGAGGGTGTGTGAGGCGTGAATAGACAAAAGAACATGCGTGCAAAAGCTCCTGACTTCACGTCAGAACTTTTTAGGAATTTTTCTTAGTCCGGAAAATTTTTGATCAATGTGTTAATTTCAATATACTCCGTATATGGAGGAAATATTAAAACGAAAAGATTGAAGAGGTAGGTTCAATTAATAGTCGGTATTTTAGAAAATGTTAACAATTACCTACTTGTTAAACACTGAAAAGTTCTTTATTCAGATTTTCCCAGAATATTCTCTATTGGCCTGTTGGACGTCCAATGCCCCCCCAGTCAACAATCTCGTCAACTCTCCCTCCATCCAGAGTCCGATTGTTCCCCGCGACAATAGGTCGAATTTTCCGATTTTCCGCTGTTTAGCCGCGCTTTTCCGGACCAGGCTCCTCCCCCGCGGTGCTTTATTGGAACGACCTGGCTGACAATACACCGATTGTGTATTGTTATAGCGCTGGGCGCAGAATCGCATCCGAACAAAAGAGTTCGCAGACAACGGGTGGGCGCGGTCTCGACTCTAAACGGTATTGTTCATTTGTCTGACTGTCGTGGTGGGGACCGAAATCGACCAATAAGTCTACTGTATTGTAGTTAAATTGCTCAAATTTTCGTGGGAGTTGAGGGGAAAAATATTGGTGCAATATTGTTGTTTTTACGGTGTTGACCTTGTATACAGAACCGTACCTAGAATGTTTGAAATGAAGGAATGTGACTTCAACAGAACACTTTTCGATCTAGACGATCTGAATGAAATAGCTTTCAGACTGAAGATTTGAGCTTGTTGATTAGAAAATGATTGAAAGGAAATTGTTGAAAAGAAAGGAATTTCTGATACAAATTTTGCAACTCATCAGGTTTGGAGCAAAAACTCCACTTTTCCGCAGTAGTCTAAACAATGAATTTTGGTTGTTTCAGCTAGATTATGAAATATTTACAATAAAAATCTGATATGAAGTCAGGAATAAAATAAATAAAATAATGAACTTACTCAGCTGGGATTCGAACCCGGATGTCATGAGCCTCAGGCAACGATGTGACCATCTCGGTTGTACAGGACTTATTGCAGTTCAGAGATTTACATAATTTGAAATAGTTACTACACATGGGTGTAACTCCGAAAACGTTTGACCGATTATGCCCAGTAACGAACTTAACTGTTCCATTCGGTTGCTCAACCCACCATGAAAATTGCAAGTTGCTATATCATTCCGTTCGAAAGTTATTCTGAGATTTACATGATTTGAAATTTTGGAAACAGAAGACCTAAATATAAATATAGACATTTCTCGGGTTATAGATAAAATGGAGTTTTGAAATTTGGCACACTGTCGTTTTTCGATATGGGCTGTCCTTCTGGAATAATTTCATTCCCGATATACCTACCAGAAGTGATCATCAACTTTGACATTTAAAACCATAATACCCATTTTTTTCACCGGCATTGGATTGCTTGCTTAATTTGCTACATACTTATTTAATTTGCGTCATACTCATGTAGTATAGCCATTGTTTAGGAGATATCACATGAAAAAATCGCTACTTGCAGTGGTCCCCCAGAGAAGTTATATCATCGGAACTATTCTTGATATAGAAATAAGCAAAATACATGACAATAATGCAAAAATTCAGCTTTGTACTAAATACTCACTGAAGGCTATAGCTCTTTCAGAATTGTCACAATAAATTTGTAACGTTGAGATATTTTAAACTGACATTTTGATATATCTAAATTTATTCAAATAACACACCCTTATTTTCATGAAACATCGACACATTGAAATTGAATTCGAACAAATTTTTCTCTAGTGTTCCATATGAATATCATCAACAATTTCCAAGAAAACATGGTATTATTTAAAATTAACACGTTATTAAGGTTCTTAATGTGTCAACAAGTAATCAAAACACATACTAGTTTGAATAATGAGAGCGACCATTTTCCATTTTGATATGTGCAAATTGGGAATACTTACCTATAATAATCATAGTAAGAAACATTTTTGACCCAGTTTTTACATTGACAACGGAGGTTCATAGCCACCTAAGATCAGAATTGTTCAAGTAAATTTAGATGAAACTATGTGTTCTTGAAATTGGTTGATGATAGTCATATCCAATTTTTGACAAATAATGGCTAAAATCATATTTTCTATTAGCCTGTTTGAAGGAAATAGGGGTGTGCTATTGGAAAAATCAAGATATTCCAGTTTAAGTTATCTCCACATTACACATTTATTGTGACAGTTCCAGAGCATCTTTTAGTGACCATGCAGTACAAAACGCAATTCTTGCGTTATTAGCAGGTAATGCAACTACATAAATACATATCTAAATATGGCGCAAATGAATAATGTAGCAACAAGTTGAGCCATAAATCTGATACCAGTGAGAAAAATAGCTATTTCCATTTGAAATTTCGAAGTTGGTTTCCACTTCCTGTATGTCCGGAAGTGTCATTTTGATGGAAACATTTTTAAAAGGTAGCTCCCATCAAGAGACGGAAGAATGCAAAAATTCAAGATTCCATTTTTCCAAGAAACCTCTAAAGGGCCAATTATTTGAAAGACTCTGTAATATGTATTTATATACATATACAGGATGAGTCTTTGAGTTGTATATTAATTCTAACAATAGATACCTCTCATCAAATGAAACACTTTTTGGCGCTCTTATTCCTCGGAGCAGAGTGCTTATCAATTTGCACATATCTCTCTAATTGTCGATTTTTTTCTGAAAATGGTGTGAAACGTTTTGGTTCGACTAACTGATCTGTGGTCAAATTTTGTCCAGCCGGTCGGCCGTCCGTCCGTTAACACGATAACTCCCGAACGGAATGAGCTAGACAGTAGACTGCCAATAGGGTCCTTCATAAATGGCTTCGTATAATTAATATACTTATGCATATATTTCACAAGTCAAATAGACCCCAGGGGGTTCATTGATCTACCGAGAAAGCAAGAGCAGACGCGGTTCTGGCTTCTTGGCCTTCATCAGTACACTGTAGCTTCTCAACAAATTCAACTAAACTGACCCGGATTAAGCCTCTCAGAGCCGGCTTGGTCGATCATACCTAATCGCCCACGCCACCTACGAGACAAAACACGGAAATCAGCCTTTCCCGACCAGTGAATATTTGAAGCGTGAAATCATATGCCACCATTCACTCGATATTGATCGAGAAACGAGTCCCGCAGAGCTCAGACAGACAGACAGACTCTCGATTAATATCGAGTGAATGGTGGCATATGATTTCACGCTTCAAATATTCACTGGTCAGGAAAGGCTGATTTCCGTGTTTTGTCTCGTAGGTGGCGTGGGCGATTAGGTATGATTGACCAAGCCGGCTCTGAGAGGCTTAACCCGGGTCAGTTTAGTTGAATTTGTTGAGAAGCTACAGAGTACTGATGAAGGCCAAGAAGCCAGAAACGCGTCTGCTCTTGCTTTCTCGGCAGATCAATGAACCCCCTGGGGTCTATTTGACTTGTGAAATATATGCATAAGTATATTAATTATACGAAGCCATTTATGAAGGACCCTATTGGCAGGAACGCTCTGGACTTGTTGATTTATTAACAACGGTATCGCCATTTTTCATTATTAATAAATCGTACTTCTATGTTCTCACGAATGCTGTAATTATTTAATCTATATGAATTATTATATGATCTGTGTCCATACATATCATCTTATTTTCCTATAGAAGACATGTCAAATTTATTCCTGGTTCGTTACTCATAATACTTACTTTCATTCAACCAACTGGTTACTGTTTGCGTTAGCTGTCGTTTGATCCAGACCGAAAGATAAACGTCATTAATGTCACACGGAATTGAAAGTGTATTTCTGATCAGTTTGGTTGATGTACACATGTAAACAATTGGAAATTTGGATTTTATAAGACCATAGGCAGAGTTTTTTTGTTAGTGAGTCAGAAATGAATAGTGCAAGGAAGTCGAGCATAATTTACGAGTCATTCTCTAATTATGGAAGATCAACTTTTATTATTAAGTAATATTTTGAAGAATAATAATTATGAACTTCCAGTGAAAAACATATGTTCTCTTCCGATGTGAAGCGGAGAAAGGTTGACCCATTTTAGGCTTCCATTCATGGAAGAATGGTTATCCAATTATTTAGAACGGGATTTCTAACTGATGTATCAGCAGGTAGTTATTCCTTAGTAAAATTTCCTACATATGTAGGAAATTTTACTACCTATATAGATATTCTGGTTTTAGTTCTCTCTGGGCTGATTACATTAAATTTTTTTCGTAAATAAAACTGGCTATTTCATTTAATTAATTTTTCCGAATGACTTGAAATTGGGTATCATATAAAGATAAGATGCAAAGGCGTGACAATTCGGTCGTTAGTGTGAATAAGTGGATAGAAATAAATACATTAAGTAACGAACCCAATTCCCTCACAAGTCACAACGTAAAAATGACAGCAACAGCATATATTCGAGAATGGGCTTGTTTGAAGTAAACTGGTAGCAAACAACCACAAATGAAAGTGATGTAAAACAGACTTGAAGTTAGCTAGTGTTTGCAATCGAAAGTGAGACTATGATATAAAATACCCCTTCTGTTCTAGAAAGAAAAGTATGATTGAAACTAAATGACCAATGCAATAACTTCAGCTATCGTAGAATTATGAGGATTATATGATATTTTACTTTTTGGGTGATAATATAATGCCCTTCTATAATCCATATAACGATGGAAATATATACTTTTGTATATCCATTGATCCATTGATATCATTTTCAACTATAACAAGCTAATACTTCCGGAGATATGATTTTTCAAATTTTCAATAATACTTCTATGTTTTCACAGAATGTTGCCATCGAAATTTAACGTCTGTTCTATGATTGTCATCTCATCTACAGATAGAGACATGTCAAACTAAGTATGATGTCATATTCATTTCTAGTTCAAAATCAAAATCAAAATATCAGAATATTAGGTTAGCCACAGATTATATCCTTGGTCTAACGGTGATGTTATAGGTTAACGTCTGTTGTTTACAAAATTCCGTAGATCCAGATTAAGAATTTCTCGTCAATAATAATTGGGATGAATAGGTGGAATGATACTTATAGTTGATATTTCCCTTATGCATACTAATATACTACAAACTTACATGATTCAACTATGTCGTTCGAATAAAATAATTAGAAGTGACTTGAGTTATATCAGTAGCACATTAAGAAGATGAAATTATGTTCCATATATAACAGAAATCCTTAGAATGATTGTGCAGTATGAAAATAAATGTTTATTTGACATTTATAACAGATAATTTAAAAGTTTCATATTCACTATTGGGGATACGTAGAGAAAAATTCATAATGAACAAAGAGCATGGTAAACCTATTCATCTATTTCCTAAAAGTGTCAACTTTGAAGTCGATACTCAGCCTATGCCTTTATTCGAGCAGATCATCTGTGATTATATTCCAGGTTCGGATTGATAAATGCACGTAGATTTCTGTAATTTTTTTCATAATTGATGACATTCAATGAAGAATATCTCGAAAACGGTACGTTTTAGGAGAAATGATGAAGAATAATTTAATTTTCTAAGAGATTAGAGTATTTCAAAAATGACTCATGATAACCTACATATGCTTTCATTATGCTTATTTCTCATATTTTCAGGAATTCACTAGCTTATAATGTTGAAAACAGTAAAAGAAGGGAACAACTGTTAATTGTCGAAGCTACAAAAGAAAAACTGATCTTTTTTCAAATTTGAACAGCTTGTATCTTTTTTCTTTGATTGAGAGCCTCAGACGTGTTTGCAGAGATTAGTGTAACGGGCTACCATATAATTCGACGTATGATACATAGGAAAACCTCAGTAAAAAAACCTTGTTCACCCGTAAGTGTTGTGATATATAAAAATTCAAATTGTTCACAAAATTAGCTCAAATATTAATTTATATTTATGGGCATTTCCTTCTTCAATATGGATTCCTTCGTCAAGAAATGGAGAGGTTTCTCTAAGGTACCCGAAACTCAACCTGAAGAGACAAGAGGGGAAAAATGAACAAATTAAATACAATACACAGCCTTTCAAAAGTTTCTTCTCACAAATATACTCCTCTGTAGCCGGATGGATCTCTTGAAGATGAATCACCACCGCCGGTAATTTCGAAACGTAATCACTCTTGTTTTTAAGAATCCCTTCAATATCCGAATTTGAAATGGAAATGCCGTAACCCGTAAGGCCAGGAGGGTTTTTGGCGCTTTTGTTCCTCGTAACAGAGTGCTTATCAATTTGCCCAAATGTCTGTAATTTTCGAATTTTTGGCTGAAAATGGTATCAAACGATTTGGTTCGACTCACTGATCAAGAATCCGTGGTCGAAATCGATTCTGTCCGGCCGTCCGTCCGTTAACACGATACTCTCGAACGAAAGGAGTTAGAGGATCGAAATTTGCAGGGTAGGTTTGGAGCGTAAATATCTCGGACGAGTCCGTTAACCAGCCAAATCCATAGAGCAGTTTCGGGGTTATGGCCGTTTTTATTACAAACATTTTTCATGAATATTTCCGAAATCAATCACTCGATCTATCTGAAATTTAGCATCAAATTGTAGAATAATGACCTTTAGACGCATGTGAAGTTTTGTATTGATCGGGTTACCGTAAAGTGTAAAAAAAAATTTTGAAAATTTTTTTATTTTGTTTCCACAATAACTCTCCAAAGGAATGAGCTAAGCGGTTGAAATTTTCAGAGTAGGTTAGGGAGATAAATGTCTCGGTTAAGTTCGCTATTGGGTAAAATAGGCCAGATGGCTTCGGAGTAGCGAAAACTTTTTTTTTTTAACTTACAAATTTCATAATAATTTTTTTTTAAGATGCAGTTCCACCATAAAATCCATTGATTCTTCTGAGTTGGATAGGATGTAGTTTCGAAAATCGAATTAAGAGTGAGGGTTATATTGGTTTGATTTTGGGTAACCTTCACTTATCTCGAAAGAGGATTTAAATACCTTTTGCAAATCCAAGTTGACCACGTGAATGATATTGGCGACTTTGACAGGTATGTGGTAAATGTTTTATTCTCGTCATTTCTAGTAGAAACAATTCATGCTGTAATTATTCTTCTGTATCTAGAACGTTGCTGTGTTTCTGAGGAATTATTTGGTGGAGGCACGGCCAGATTTAATTCTGAAGCAAACTTATACTGGATATCCCTGAATACCAGGGTATGTACGAATTGTATAAATATTAGATGAAAACGAATAACGTTCAGGAATAAGCATAGAGGAGCATACCAGGATACCTGAGTAGATGGACGGAGTAGGAATAGCTAGCACGTAAGTTATTGGAAATAGACCTCAAACTATTTCTTATATACGCTGTATACAACTTGAACATAATATCCTCAGAACATATAAATTATTGTTGTTGTAAAGCGAAAATTGGGGAAGATTTATGTTAGTCGTATGTGATCGTAGATAAAAACCTGGATGCGCCTGAGCTCAAGCGACGCGTATTCGGATCAAGGAAGAATATCTACGTACAATTTCCGCTGCACCCTATTCAGGGTTTCACAGTAGCTTTTTTATTGAATCTAAAGATCTGGGTTGTAAGCTACTGGAATAGATTGTTTGTTTTTAGCGTGAATATTCTCTTGGTAAATTTAGGAATAAGTACATTACGCTGGGGTATCTGGGATAATTAAATTTGCCTGGCGGCCATTTTCTAGGTTCCCTTTTGGAATCCACTCCCATCTACACTAAAGCTAGACCGCGGATCCCCGAGTTCTAGTAGCTCCGAGTTTAACCGCTGCGACTTGGGTAGGGCTTCACGCGAGAGCGAGATTTTTCTCGTCTCGTCTCGTTCTCGTCTCTTATAAGCGAGACCAGACGAGACGAGACGTTTTCAAAAATATTATAGGCGATACGAGACCACATACAGCGCAACACGAGAGTCTCGTTTTAGGTCTCGTTACTTTTTTTGAATGAATTTATATCCGACTCGACATTTTTCAACACCCACAGAAAGCAATTGAATATGTAGAGTTTCCACTATAATTACCAATATATTTTGTCTATATTATATATGACAATATGACAAAAACAAGGTATACTTAAACAATTCTCAATTCCGTAAAAGATAAACCGAGAATAACATGTACAAAGTACTAGGACACCGTGTATCTGAAAGATATTAATTACAAACTTGTCAAAATAAATGCAAAAAGTTAATAATTCATCTTTCTCCCTTCGTATTGCATCGATCGTTCAGAAATACACGATTTTTTAGAAGATTATTGATTCGTTATGACCTTGCGATAATTGAGATTATTTTTCAAGAAAAAATAGAATTCACAACCATATAAACGGATGCCATTATGAATTCAATACTTAAGGGACAACTCTTATTGCCCCTAAATCCCAATGCTTGAAAATTTCGTCTCTATCTGAACATCTGGAGAAATTTATTCTCTTGTGCGCCTTGTAGGGAAGTGAACAATTATTGTATCCATCTGTGGAACTACGTATAATAAAACTGGTAAAGAAATGAAGCTGTTCAATGTTTCGAAGAGTGTTATGAGGAATACCTATGCCAAGAACACCCTCAATTATCTACCCACTGGGAAGGTATTCTTTGAAAACTATACCAAATGGTTCAATTCTATTAAAAAATGTATCGACATCGATAGCCTATTTAACCCAGATGTAACCAAAACTTTTACTTGGAAGTATTTTAATCCTGATGATATTTTTGGGTTTAGATTTAGAATCCAAATATATTCAGTGAAAACCATTTTGAAAAATTTTGATTTGTTTTCGAAAAAACAGCCGTCCTTTTAAAAGGACCGTGGTAAGATGGACTACTTTGGCTTTCTAAGTTTCAATCAATATGAGAAAGGTTCATATTTCTTGATTATGAAAGAAAATTATTATTTTTTATGGAAAAGTAGAAAGCATTGTTTAGGATGGAGGCCTACTTCACCTTTATCGCACAAGAAATTAACCTATTTACGGAAATACTCTTATGTTGTGTATTTTGATAAATAACCAAATAGCCGATGTTGTCGTACCGGGAATGACCATGAAAAGTAGCACTGAAACGTAGAGGCCCTCTTTTCCTATTTTTTTTTATGATTCAAGAACTCCCTGTGCAATTTATCTTATAAAAGCGCCAGTTGAATTTATTGTTATTGTTTCACCGACTTTCCATGAATAATTTTTTTTCGCTTTGCTGAGGAATCATGTTGGTGATCCTAACGAAGGTTGACAAGAAAAGATCATCTTCATCAGAGTCGGAATCCTAATCAATTCGTCTAATTTCCGCCTCGGCTGTAAGATGCTTAGCAGGTATATTGTGAACAGTAACCACGTCTTCTCTTCCCGAATCTTCATATGTGACTTTAGAATTTGTATTTTCAGGTGGGGGCAATATTATTTCATGCGACCTCACCAAAGCATTTTCTACATATTTTCAAATGAAACAAATTGAACAAATTGTCAAATTTTATTTCAGAGTAGGTAATCGTAGTTGCCTATAACGCCAGGGTCCTTTATAAAGGACGACAATATTGATATACCAATTTTGAAAATATGAAAGAGTGGATGAAAAGAAATACTTATTGGAAATCAACCTTATACTATATTCAATAAGTTAATGGTCCAATAAAAACTAATTATCATAAAATAATCTTAGGGCCGATTTATTCAACCTCTCCGTAAAGTATTCGTTAACTACGTGCTCGTTAAATTTACCGACACCCTTTAAAGTAATAAAATCTATTCATATTTCACAGATGTTCCACATATTTGCAGATCACTTCGTATAACAGAGAGATGAATAAACAATTATAGAATACTTTCCTTTCGGTAAGGCTACTTGAAAGTTTACAGATAGGTGAATATATCGGCCCTTAGAATGCTTAACTCCAGTTATCTCTAGATGCCATTGAGAATTTACTCTTCTATAACTAGCACTCAAGCTTCTCAAGAAATATTGATGGAATGAAAAATAAACAAACAACAGTTTGATAGATATCCAAGGAAGTAATGAATGCAGTGCCATCCCTTACAATAAAGCCGAACTCTTGTATTACAGACTTTTGTAGTGATCCTTTTAAAAGGACCATGGTATAAAGTGGGTTAAAACATCAACAAAACTTTCGAAATATTGGAAAGCTGAGTTCGAAGAATATTTGCTGTTAAAAAGATCAAATAGGAATCAAAATATTTTACAGTGGTGGAGAGTGATGAAAAAGTTCTTCCTACACTTTCCAAGATGGCCGATGATTTATTAATGGCTACATCCGTACCTGTTGAAAGATTATTTTCCACACCAGGTATGATGATGGCAAAAACACCTACACCATTGAAAAATGATGTAATGCAAGCGTGATTATGTTTGAATTCTAGGTCATCGAGTAATTTAAAAGTTGAAATTCTCAGTGTTTAAAATTAAAAATAATCTGTACATGTACAAATATTTTTGTACAAGAGCGTAATAAATATAGCTTTACAAAATTATTCATTATTTTATACCATTTCGCTTATATATTATAATATTTATTATCGTTATTCAGAATTAAGCGAGACGAGACGAGACAACTGATAACGAGACTTAAACGAGAGTTAATTTCTTGGGAATTGGCGAGAGCGAGACGAGATTTTTTATACTCTCGCCTACTCTCGTCTCGTGTGAAGCCCTAGACTTGGGAACAGTCACAGTGGTTATAACGAGCTGGAGTAATTGAATATTCACTTGTTTCAGGATTCATCTCGAAATTCAATGGATTTAAGGAAAATATAAATGTTCCAACCTGTATGTGATCACTGTAGGTATACATTGAAGGAATGAAATCGCGCACATTCTAAGAATACAACACTCAATGTACCTTCCCGTTCATAGACATCCCATCTCGTTATCCTCCTCTCGACAATCTTTCATACATATTAAAAGTGAATAACTGGCAGCGTGGATAAAGCGGAATATCGAAACGAACGTGTCAGTCCACCCAACAATGTCAACGCAGTTCATGTCATTCTTGTATCGGCTTCTTCTAGTTAGAAGAAACAAGTTCACGGAGAATAATAGGCATTCTGATGTATTATTTATGGTACGGAATGGGATTCTTACTTATATTTTTAAAATAGGGAACGGTTGTTCGGATCTAGCACGCCATAAGTCGACGGTTTGACATTCCTGGGAAATTGTGGTATTCGCGACAAGAAAATTTTATTAAAAGCTGTATATTTTATGCGAGGCTGAGATGTGATCCATCTGAATTGGATGTGATTTATTCTGGTGGATTCTGGCGAAAGTATTATAGTGAGTAACGTGTTGTGATCTAATTCAAGCCGGGTATAGAGGGGCTAATTGCCTGAAAGATACTTATATTAAATTTTAACGTAAATGTTTCGGCTGATTTTTGGCGCATTTGTTCCACGGAACAAAGTGCTTATCAATTTGCCCAAATTTCTGTAATTTTCGAATATTTCGATGAAAATGGTCTTCAACGATTTGGTTCGACTCACTGATCAAGAATCCGTGGTCGAAATTCATTCTGTCCGGCCGGCCGTAGGCACGAAAACTCTCGAACGGAATAAGCTAGACAGTTGAAATTTTTAGAGTATGTTTGGGAGATAAATATCTCGGCTAAGTTCGTAATTGGGCGAAATCGGACAAATGTTTTCGGAGTAACAAAAAAAAATTGTTTTACATAACAAATTCCCAATGAATTTTTTTTCAATATGCAGTATTACCATAAGAATCCATTGATATCATTTTTAACTCTAACAAGCTAATACTTTCGGAGATATGACTTTACAAAATTTCAATATAAATCAAATTTCTGTGTTTAGACAGCATGATATAATTATTCTATCTATGAATTGTTATAACGTCAACTTATTTTCCTGAGATATGACGTTATCTAATTCATTTCAGCAATCGTAGAATTATGAGCATTATAATATAATATCATACTTTTTGTTGGTTGAAATTTTCATGTCGATGGTCAATCCATATGATGATGGGAATGGTAATGGTGAATTAATAATATTGAGTTCAGAATATCTCCACTAAAAACCAAACTGGAATATTGGTGTATTGGAGTATTGGAGTGGATTTGAGGAAAGAATATATATTATCGTTCATCATAGAATTGAGGAATGAATATCTCGGATGAGTTCGTTGTTGGGTAGAATTTGTCTATTGGTTTTGGATTGATAATTTTTGGCTTCTTGTTGAATTTAAATTCTTCTATGATCTTTGAATTCAATTTCTGCTGATGAAGTTCTTTCATAAGAATCCATTGATATAATTCCCAACTCTTACCCAATACCTTCGAAGATATATTTGTCAAAGTTTGAACAGAGCGCCAAAGCTCCTGTCCACAGGACTTGAACCAATTTTTCATTATGATATTCAGAAAGTGAAGTATATATCTATGGGAGATGATAGCCCTACATTAGGGTCCTGTAGCGATCTTCGAAGTTCTGAAGTTCTTAGTAATCATCGCTTGGATTGGCCAAACCTGGTTTTAAACAAACTTTGACAATTCATCTCCAAAATTATTGGTTTCTCAGAGTTGCGAATGATATCAATGGATTCTTATAATAGAACTACATCATAAGAGAAACTAAATTAAAATTAAATAATGAACTTATCCGAGATATTCATTCCTCAAATTTACTCTGAAAATTATATTATGTAGGGGAAGGTTATCTATAATGGGATACTGCGGTAAAACGGGATATCCATAGTAGTATAAACAGCGCTATCTGTTGTGAAAATGACCAAATACTTCCTGTCAGTGTATAAGTAACCTACAAGAGTTTTAGCGGAATCGTGACCGGTCAAACGCTACTAGGTAAGTTTTTAACATATTTCTTGTACAAGTTTAGATACACAATCATAAACTGTTTGTCTTTGTGATCAATCAGATGGCAGCGTTAATGTTTGTACCAGTTGCTAGGACATAAACAACAACATAACGCATGAAATTATAAGGCTACGATTTACATGGACCATGTACAGTCATTGGTTGTTTACATTTTGATGTGTTGATAAAATGGGACACGCTATGTGTTCCTAAAACGGGATGTATCCCATTTTAGATACATAATGCACGTATCCTGTTCCAATTCAAATACAATTGCGGTGAAATTTTTGAACTTTTGTAATTTCAGAATTATCAAATTTGAGACCGAGGGAACAGCGAGGCAGAAAATCCTGTGGGCTTCTATTGCGAAGTAGATTTTCTAAGCAGCAACACTGGTGACCAATGGATTCGGTGCAGTTCCTGCCAGAGATGGGGCCACGAAGCTTGCGGAGTATCAGAAAACGAAGCCAGTGATTTTATATGCGATCTGTGTTTGGAAATGTAATCCCTTCTTAGAAACAATTCTGATCCCGTTATTCCCGTTTTAGATACATATGTTGCTAAAATGGGAAATTTAACCCTTCGAAGAAAAACATTTTTTTTGTGTTTTGTTTAATACTTTTATATGTAACGTTTGTATTTTGAATGAAGTTGTGTGTTTTTCTGAAACTTTTTTATTCAACCAGGTCCAAGCCTTAATCAATATTCCAGTTTTGTTTTCACTGAAGATATTCTGAACCCCATTAGATGAACTTACCAAATTATATATTTCTATCATTATATGGATTATCCAAGGGTATATATAGGGTAGGGGTAATTATAATATCTTATAATTTGTTCTGCATGCAATCATACTTTGTTTGTTAGAACAGAAAAACATTTGACATGTCTGTCATAGGTAGATAAGATTATATGTATGAACAGTAAACACGTATAGAACACAGACAGATAGAATTCGCAATCTGGAAAACATAGAAGTAAGTATTATTGAAATTTTGAGAAATCATATCTCCGAAAGTATAAGTGCGTATTCACTTGCAACAGAACACTCCGAACGAACTAAACACGCCGAACGCGCTGAACCCATTGCAACAAATATTGTGCGAAAAAGTTCGAGGCGCCACGTATATTGACCAGACAAATTTGTTACAGCGGGCGCGGTGCGTTTGGTTCGTTCGGAGTATTCTGTTGCAAGTGAATACGCACCTTTACAGTTGAAAATGATATCAGTGGATTCTTATGGTGAAACTGCATCTCAAAAAAATAATTGAATTCGGAATTTGGTTTGTAAAAAAGATTTTTAACCGAGATATTTATCTCCCAAACCTACTCTGAAAATTTCAACTGTCTAGCTCTATTCCTCGGACATCGCTGATATTGTGCGAGAGCCTTCAAAACCTAACTCTACTGCCAAGTTTCCAGTTTGAGCACGATCGGTTCTATTTTGTTGGAGATCCGTGCAGCCTTGTGCTCAGTTCAGTAGCTGGATGGGTGACCGTTGCCTCGATAACTTTCGAACGGAAGGAGATAGGGACTTGCAATTTTCAGGGTAGGTTGCGTATCCGAATAGGAGGGTTAAGTTCGTTTTTGGGCATAATCGGTCTAACGGTTTCGGAGATATACCCAACTGGAATATTATTTCCTCGATAACTCAAAAAATGTAGACTCGATCGAATTGAAGGTAGGTAACTAGGTGTAGAATATCGACATAAAGACGTATGTAAAATTTTGAAAGAACCGTAAACCTAGAAAATTTCAAAAAAATTACGAATAATAAGGAATTTCGGCAATCACCTGATTTTATTTCTTCTATTTTGAGTTTTGCAATCAACATGAAAGTGATAACATTTCTGAAGAGAAAATGACACGTCCTTTCAAACGCTGTATCACCAGATCATACTTCCTATTTGAAAAATTGGGGGTTGTACCTGCCTTTCGAAGGGAGTTGACGGTAGGGTTAACATTTTCACGAAGAAGAATGACAATTTAAAATTTGCATTTGATGCGTTTCGGGACTTTCCATAAATATGTACTGTAACCAAAATAATGATTTTATTCCATTTGGATTTTCCACACTGTACCTGTAACGAGAATAAGACATTCCTATTGCGAGCTCCTCAGGCCACAGAAAATTCAACGATAATAAGAAATTCATACTATGGAGTTCTTCAAGATATCGCATATGTACCGAGAATAAGACATTTCAATTGTGACCTCCTCAAGTCATCGCAATAATAAGAAATTAGGGGGGGATGTTGTAGGGATCTATTTCATCCCCAGCGACTTCTCATTTCCACCGATAGATGGAACAATCATTTACGCCATACCCGGAAGAACAACCGTATCGTTAATAACCGGAGTGGTATCTCGATCTCCAAAAAAAGTGAAGTGTCCAGTGCAAAATGTCTACAGCACATTCCAAGCGATATCACATCAAACCTCTCAAACTATTTCCGAGGAAGAGTTGTTTGGCAATTTCCCAAAGTGATATATCTGATATGTTACTGAGCCCTTCCCCTGTGATAAGGATATTTGGAGGTGATATAGAGCTCTTGGGGCGACCTCCTAGCGATATATCGCAAAAGGCTTCACAATATCCTGAAAAGAGATCGCCGAAATATATTTGGGAGATCTCTGTGTTGCCTGATAAATGTTGCCTAATAAATGAGGAAGGAAAACCAACCATCAAGCAAATAATGCTTTATAATTCCATCCTCTTCTCTTAAATCTGAAATATACTTCATGTGAAATCGTACGAATACACATACCACTAGGCTTCGTAAAATATTTCGCGTCCAACCTTAAAGCTTGTTTCAGGAATTTGCTTCATATTTCATCGGCTAACGATTAAATTCTGTATGTCGATACCAACTGGTTGTAATAATGGTTTCTAGTTCCGTTACAAGTCTACTCTCTATTATATTTGAGGTTATGCATATATAATTTAGCATTTTTCTATTGAATGCCAGTTTGCCTATTCGCTCAATAATTTCTTCTTCACAATATATTCGTAACAGGATGTTACATATATCGATAACTCAAGAAGAATAGCTTATCCTGATTGGAGGAAATCAGAACAGGTTTCATTTAATACGACCAGAATGAATTGAGTGAACCAGATCGTCGCAAAAAGTCTCAAAACCGTAGTTGACGTATTACCCGATATCACGGGTATATTAATTAAGCCGAGAGAAGAAGAATCGTTGTGAGCCAGGTGAAAAAACGAAATAGTATTACGTATATTCTAACTAGACTCCTTGGACTGACTTGTGTCCATATATCGATGTTAATTCAGGAATAACTGATCCATCAGGATGAATGGAATTTCTTCATTGAGTCGAGGTCTATGAGTTATTTCTTCTTGATTATAAGTGGTCGCAAGGATGTGGGCAATTATTATGTGATGGATCGAGAATTAATTATGATCCAACTAATGGTGTCTTCGAATGATTGTCTGATTCCTTGAAGGCACATGCAATCAAATGAAGAATATCGTGAAATCGTCGAAATAGTTGTCTTGGATTTCTCAGTTTACCGGTCCACCATTTGAGCTCCACAAAATGACCTTTAAACTTTGCTTACCCATCATTTTACTCTGAGCGATTCTGAGAAGAACCTTTCTGAGAATTTCAAAAGAAGTAGCACCTATAGCCGTAAGGAAGTGAGTTCTCGATGATGTAATTAAAAGCAAAGTGCTCTGTCTTTATACTGTAGATATTGAAATAGTATTGTGGAAATTGAATTTACAGAGCCATCCTCATTATGATGTGAGATGCAAGCGTAATTTTGAGAAAATCGATTTTTGTTTTGTATGTTTTCTTGCAAGTATCGACTATCCTGATATAAACCTGACAAACGCGAAAACGAAAGAAGGAAATTGACAATTTGGCAGCTACATCGGCAGAAGCCTCATTGCGAGGGTCAGGAATGTGAGTATAGTATATTCTAAAACAAGTTGCAGAATGGGCTGATATTCAAACACGAATGCGAAATTCGAACGCATGAGTGTTGGAATTGACTTCTGCAACGAGTATAAGACGTTATTTTCTCTATTTCAGGCAAGTTCTGTAAAATACGGATGAAATTTTATGAAAATTAGGATTATACATCCTAGTGACTTTTGTATTGTATTTTGGCAGTTGGTGTGACAGTTACGAAAGTTGACAGATCACGGAATTTGAATTGTACGTAGAGCATGGAGATCAGATTCAACAGTTTCCTAATATCATGAATGATTCAAAATTAGCAAGAAGAAAATCTCTAGTACCTTATTTTTTGATGAAAAAAACCTTTCCTCTCAACAATTATTTCACCTTATCCAGATTATTTTATATTGACCATAATTGACGTGTGTTGAAATTTGATAGGATCGAATTTCAGTGCTGACTACCACAAAACGAAAAATATAACTATTTAACTTTTATCTCAAGAACTATGACCTTTAGCAAGATTTTATAATGAATAAGTAATTCGAAAAAATACTAAATGGTTCCTTTCTGCGTTTTCTCTCCGAAACTCTGAACACTATATATAGAATAAAAATTATCATTTTGTGAATTGCTTCTGCGTTAGAAACACAAGATAATTATCAGAAGCATTGTATAGAACAATGCTGCCCAACAAACAACGAAACAGCATCAATGATAAAACTATTACTTCGTGAAGTTTCGGAGACTAGATCATGATTCTCCTCTGACATCAAACGAAAATCTTTTCGATTTTTTTAGGAATTCGAAAATGTCATGAGGACAAATACAATAACTTAAAGATACAAAATATTGTCATAGAAAGATACGACAATATATAAATACGATAAAAACTGCAAATCAAGTAGAATGTCCTGGGCACCGGAAGGAATTAAAATTAAACTTAATGTTGAGATTCGGTTTCGTCAGAGTCAGCTTTTCCGGCCTTTCCCAAACGTATAGCAACCTCATATGCGAGTTCATAAGACTTCAAAAATTCAGGGTTCATAATTCCAATAATTTAAGCAAAAGATAATGAAAAGACACAAAAATGTCAAAGGTTCCAATTATTGAAAGCAGAAAAATGAACATATACTTAATGATATGAAAGAAAGTGCAAGTCCGAGAGATTGGTAGGTCTTTCGTAACTGAAGAAAAATGTTGCCAGGTTTCTCGAGCCCCACGTTGGGCGCCAAAAGTGTAACGTTACGTTTTACCCAAGGGGTATTTGAGCATGAGATTCTAATACTAATTTCTCAAGGGAGGTTTGATTACCCCAGCAACAAAATTCCTAGTCAGGTTTTTAACAATATGTTATAGAAGGAACAAGGTGTACAAATCTTAATTTACAGTTCCAATCACCATCTCTCAAATTACACAAACTTATAACTACTTATCTTAAAAGAAATGTCCAAATCGTGGCTCCACCTCCAATGCAATATGTTTCTGTGGTGTCAGATGTTCTAGGTAAGGGAATATACCCTCAAGTCAGCTTCGAATGTACTTCAGGTATGCTTCCAGCTCCTCCACCATAAGTTAACTTCCAAGCAGCAAATGTGGGTACAGGCAAACGTAACAGCCAAAACTTACTACAGCTTCCAGTCCCTGATTGTACTTCTGTTCAAGTCAAGCTTCAGCCAATGATTGTGTTTCGGTGCAAGTCAAGCTTCAGCAAATGATTCTATTTCGGTGCAAACAATGTGGACCCAACCAAGGAGTGTAATCTAACTCGTGTGGTCCCAACCAAGGAGTGTAACAAATGTGGTCCCAACCAAGGAGTGCAGTGTAACTCAAGTGGTCCCAACCAAGGAGCTATATGAAATTAAAGTCAATGAAAGTGTGCACAAAAATTCAACAGAACTCCTTCTCGCTTCTCAAGAAAAAAATTGGGCATTTACATTATGTCGATAATCATTAGTGAACCTGAGAAGGAATTCTGCCCTGGGAAAATGAAAAGTGAAAAACAGAACATGTGCTGTAAAACAAAATGAAGGCAAGCATGCATTGCAATAATTCAGATCCAGCAAAATATTCCCTTAAAATCCAAATCTCTACTTAAATTGAAGGAATTATGAGACTTGCCGAGAATAAATATTATTTATCTCGCAAACTAAAACTTAGAAATTCCACCGGTAATACTTGATGAATTCAGATAAAAAATTCTCAACGATAATCGAAAGATGATTTCTCCTTCAGAGAAAAGCCGTAAAGTAAGTCAAATCAACTTCCTTACATCACGCAGACATGAAGATCATAGAAGAGAAATATCCTGACATAAGGTGACAGTCCGTCAATGTGCATTCTATGATTACCAGTGGCGTTTCAAAAGGAGATGAATAGCATAGGCGTGCAAGACGTTGCAACCTTAACTCAAGAAAAAATGTTTGATACACAAATGTAGATCCATATTTCAGTATTTTTTTGCTAGCAACATTATGAAAATACTGTTTATGTCTCACTACTTAAGGAAGTGAAAGGTAATATTAACCTCAGTGGCCAACGAACAGTAGATTTCTTTTGATGATTCCATTATGTTCCCCTTTCCTATGGCCTCCATAAACTACATCAAGACAGTCTTGTATATATTCACAAATTCAATAATGGAATACTTGCTTTCCAAGAGAAAATATTTTCAAACTACGAATTGACAATCTCTAATAGCTAGAAAAGATAACATTCATGAATAGTGAACACAGACAGATTCTGTGTTCACATTCTGTGAATACATAGAACTTACGATGTATTATTGAAACTTTGAAACATCATATCTCCGAAAGTATTAGCTTGTTAGAGTTGGAAATGATAACAATGGATTTTTATGTTGAAACTGCATCTTGAAAAATTCTAATTCAAAAGTTGTCATGTAAAAAAAAATATTTTTTTTCGTTACTCCGAAACTACTAAACCGATTTTGCCCAATAACAAACTCAACCGAGACATTCATCCCTCAAACCTACTCTGAAAATTTCAACTGTCTAGCTCATTCTGTTCGAGAGTTATCGTATTAACGGAGGGCCGGCCGGACAGAAGCGATTTCGACCACGGATTCTTGATCAGTAGTAAGTCAAACCAAATCGTTCAAGACCACTTTCAGCCGAGAATTCGAAAATTACAGACATTTGGGCAAATTGATAAGCACTCTGTTCCGACTTCCGAGGAACAAGAGCGCCAAAAATGGATCGGCAATCCAACGATTGTAACATCCGTACAACGACGGGAGAATCCACAAAAACTAGTCCGATGACGCAACCGAACCTAAATTCGTCCTTGTGTCCGTCCGGACGAACGCGGTGTCAGTTCCGGATTCCTCCGGTCGAAGTTATGATCCGCGGGTATCCGGAGTGCCGCTGACCCGAGGCCGGCAGGTGCATAGGGTTTATTGACTCTTCTCTCTTCTCTGATCTTTGACGACGCTGAGAGAAGATGCCCTAGCGCAGTGCCGTATCGTTGTGCTATCGTGAGATGAACACTGAGATGGACCTCTGTTTAGGGCGAATCGATCATCTATTTGATCAAGAATCGATTCATAATAATATACAATATTGTTATAATATAAAGATATGCTCATTTTTGCGCACATGTCATGGTTAACAGCGTGCTATCATTTTTTCAAATGTCTGTAACTCCGGTACGCTTAATACGCTTAACCGTAGGGCCCCGAGGTCCACAGGGGCCCCGGGCCCCTGATCGAATCAACTTTTCTATAAGTGAAAATGAAAAATAATGAAATAATGAAGAATAACGTGTAAATTGTCAGACACACGAAATGAAACGCACCCAGACCTTGAGCAAAATTCAGCTGTCAGTAATAAAATAACATCAAATTAAAGGTCCTGCTTCCACATATTTTCTCCAATTATTCTTATCTGCCTGCAATAAATTCCCGCAACGGTGGCAGAAGAGTTGTCGGCATCCGTTTGAAATCTAGGTTCATGCCACCGTCGATATTGTTTGGGAGGGAGGGGTGCAAAGTGCAAGACACTTGTTTGGAATTTCTTAGTTCTAAATATTTGTCATATTCATTTTATAACCCTAAGGAAGAAAGGAATAGTGTTGATGGGGATGAACGAGTTTTATTCTTCGTTCTATTTGCATTTCATATAAGAAAGTATTGTGGAAAACTAAACAGTGTTGGTGTAAATGAACTGTTTCTTTTTATCTCTGGTCTTCTAATTCGAGTGATAACATTTTCTTTCTGAACTATAAAAGATAAGCTTTATTGTTTCAATTCAAGGCTTCTCCCATATTTCAAACATAATTGTTTATTCTCCAATCAGGGAATTGTTTTCTAAGAGGGGGGGGGGGAAACATTTCATACAATATAGAAATATGGATCATGCGGAGTCTTTGACCACTGCATTAATTTTAACCAAAGATTCCTCTCATCAAATGAAACACTTTTTTCATTTAACATTTTTCCAAATTCAGCTCAGGTATAAAGATACTGTTGAAATTTAAAAAAAAAATCAGTTTTTATTTTGTAGCTTTGACATCCTTTTTTCGAATAAGATGAATGTTGGCGTAAAGTTTCCTATAACTATGATACACATTTTCCTAATATTAGTTATTTTCTACTTCTACTGGTTTTCTAGTTATGGACTCGTGGATTCATAAAACTAAACGAAATTAGCATTAAGAAAGCATATAAAGTTTTACTTGAGTCATTTCAAGAATATTCCATTACTTTAGAACATTATATTATTCTTCATAATTTCTCCTTAAACGCACCGTTTTCGAGATATTCTTCATTGAATGTTTTAAAATGGAAAACTCCAGAAATTTCACAACTTTTATGGATCCGTCCCTGAGCGTTGGAATCCCGAATCAAGCTGTAAACCACGTTACCATGCCTTATTCTCGTCCGCCAACAATGTCATAGATAATTAATATGCCGGAGTGTATTAGCACATTGTGAAATCTTTAAACGCTTGTAACTTTTTACCTGAGCCGAATCTGGAAAAATGGTAAATGAAAAAAGTGTTTCATTTGATGAGAGGAATCTTTGGTTAATATTTATGCAGTGGTCAAAGACTCACCCTGTATATATAAGTGGAATTGTCCGTTAAACTTTTCCACTTATTTCATACAATCTTTCCACTATTCATTTCTGCTTCCTACTAGACATGTACTATTCTAAAGATACAAGTATTCGAAGCCGAGATTTGGAATGTTGGTATGAAATAATTTTTGTCAGCATTTTCTCAAACTTGATTCGAAAAATAAATTAGGATTAAAATAAATAATTTCGGTTTAAATATATGGATATTAGCGATTGAATATAATAATATGGATATTTTTGTTTGAATATTGATGATACCAATGGTTTCAATTTTCGCCAATAGACTGATTCACTATAGGTAATAAATGGTCTATTCAATGGTGCATCAGTTAATCATGTTTCGTATATTGTGAGCTTATCGGTTCGGATTTTGATGGTGAATATCAATATTTTGGTTGTGTGATGTAACTGACATTATGAAGTAGAAAATCAAAATTAATTATTTCTGTATCTTCACATTTGCAGTAGGTAATATTAGAGCGACACTATGTCCGAGTCTGACTGTACTTCATATTTTATTTTATTTTTATTTTTCAATTATTTTTCATGGTCATATTTTAGGATTTTTATATCAATCGCCTAGTTGTTGATTGAGTTACTTTCCTAACATTCATCTTTAACGTCTCTGGTTTTCAACAAAATACTTGTTCTGCTATTTACACACTTTATTTACAATTCATCTCGAATAAATATTTACAACTCTGACAGTATTTACTTCCGCAATTACTGAAGTTCGCAACTACCGCAATATACTTTAAATTCGGCTAAGTCAGAATTCAATAAAAAATTGATTTGTATTTTGTAGCTGATATACTCTTGTGTAGTTACATTTGTATCAATTGTTGATTTCAATTCATTTGATATATTTCAATTATGTATCTTTAACTATGTACCTTATATTTTTTCAATGAAATATATGTTTGTTTCGAAAAACCCCAATTTTCATTGAAAAATCGTTTTGAAAGAAATTGAAAAAGTAGAGGAGGGGACCAGAAAGTTTTCAAGCGTAGGGCCCCGGAAATCGTCGATCCGCCACTGCTGTAACTTTCAAATTTTTTGATAAAAATGGTCTCAAACGATTAGGTTCGATTCACTGATGATGAATTAGAGGTCAAATTAGACGGGGAGAGCGGCGAGAACGAAAATAGATAGCGACTTAAAATAATTCTGAACATTTTCGTTGAGCGTCTGACGAAGGATTCTGATATAGACTCCGAAACGTTACGATATAGTTGTTTCTTCGTTGTTGTTGTTTGCGTTGTTATTTGTTAGGCAACATTGTTGGATTGATTGCTTCTGATAATTATCTTGTGTTCCTTACGCAGAAGCAAATCACAAAATAATAAATTTTTCTTTTATAGATATTTTTCATAATTTGGGAGAGAAAACCCAGAAAGAAACCATTCAATGATCACCAAGAATATGAATCTGACTGTTTAAACAAGCATCCAATTAAAACTAGTCCACTTTTTGGTCGAGGATGGTCGATTAGTTTCGACTCAAATACATACATTCACTGTTGGGTCAAAAATAAACAGTGCTGTGTCTGTGGTTGGATAAGGTTCCATCCAAATACATACATTGACTGTTGGTTCGAAAATGAACAGTGCTGTGTCCGCGGTACCGTAAGATCCCATTCGAATACATACATTCACGAAAATGAACAGTGCGGTGTGTGTGGTGGCGTAAGGTCTCTGTTCAAGTACATGCATTCACCTTTGAGTCGAAAATAAAAAGCGCTGTGTTTGTGGTGGCGTAAGGACCCATTCAAATTCATACATTAACTATTGGATCAAAAATAAACAGTGATTTGTTTGTGGGGGCTTAAGGAAACAAATCAGTTCAATCGTAGAAATGTACCATGAGGTAAAAAAGTACCTGTATAGCAGTAGTTTATTTTCAATAGTTCATTCCGAGAATGATTCCTATGACTCAAATCAGTCGAATGGTACGGTTGTTCGATGAGTAACTATGAATCGACATTTTATGAAAAAACCCGCCCTGTATAGCAGTAATTTTTTTAATATCTAATAATATACGAAAATACTCACGTTACTCGAAGATATTATTTCGCTAGAATTGGAAAAAAAATGGGTTCAAGCCCTAGGACAGGAGCTTTCTGGCGCTCTAGTTCAAACAGACAAATTATATCTGGTATTGGATTCTCAGAGTTGGGAATTATATCAATGTATTCATATGATATCACTGCATCATAAAGGAAATTTTATTCAAATAATAGTTTATTAGATAAGTAATAATAAATTACCTTGTAATCGATCAAAAATTTCCTGATCTACGTTCACCAAACTACAGAATTATGCTTTCAATATTTACGTAATATTTTCAATCATTTTCGGGTGAGGTCCCCGTTGCATCGCTAAAATACGAGTATTTCAACCCCAATATTTTTGAAGTTACAATATTCCCTTCTGTCAAGTTGACATTATGAGAATTCATACATAGAATAATAATTATATCAATCTGTGAAATACGATTTACATTGAAATTTAAAAAAATCATATCTCCGAAAGTATTAGCTTGTTAGAGTTGAAAATGATATGAATGGATTCTTATGATAAAACTGCTTATTAAAAAAAATTTGATTTGGAATTTCGAGAGTTATCGTGCTTACGGACGGCCGGCCGGCCGGCCGGACCGGCCGGACAGAATTAATTCCGACCACGGATTCTTGATCAGTGAGTCGAACCAAATCGTTTAAGACCATTTTCATCGAAATATTCCAAAATTACAGACATTTGGGCAAATTGATAAGCACTCAGTTCCGAGGAACTAGAGCGCCAAAAATTAAAAAGTTCAATTTCGGCTAAATGAATCGATCCCAGTACCTACGATATGAGCTCCTAGCTTTGGCATCTGAGTTATTCGTTCAGTACGGATCAACGATGAAAGCCGGAGCCTGAACGGATGTTATTACTGACCTTTGATACCTTGATTTCAAATCCCGAATGTCAGAAAAATATCATAATGCTACATATTATTTGATCAAGTTTAAATTTAGAACTTGGCTGTAAAATATGGTACATATCCAATTCTCACTAGGTATTGATCGAACGTTATTACCGACGTACTGGCCGATCTGTGCACACGATGATTCATTAAATTCGATGCAGGTGTCAAAAATAAAGAAACGTTGACAACTCAGTTTGTCGAGTGTAAAAAAAATGGACCAGTACACCTCGATCGTTGTAATATTCCGATATTTCGGAAATATCTTCATCAATGTAGATCTGATCGAGTTCGAATCTAGAACTTTACTGTAAAATAAGGTTTTGAAGGTTCTCGCAGAATTTCAACGATATCTGACGGCTAGTTTCTGACAATTCTTTTTAGTATTTTTCTGTAAATTTTCCATTCATACGATCCTCACAAAATTTGGATAAGTCTTGGTGTCGGTATTTTTCAACTAAATACCGTGCTTCAATTCTATCAGAACAGTATTTTTCGAGTTACTGGGAAAACAACATTTCGGATGGCTATTATTCGGAAACTATTACATTTGTCCATAGCCGGCGCAACTGGTCACCAAACCTAATGTTAATCGAGTTCACCATCGATATAGATCGTTTTCTCAGCTTTTAAAAGATATGAATACATTTCAATGACAGACTTGACTAATGGAATAATCGACTATGATTGTATTCTATCGGAATTGAAATTCTTCAAATATCTGGCTCAGTGGTAGAGTAATTGACTTGGGAGCGGAAGCCACAAGTTCAATTCCGAGGCTAAGAAAGAAATTTTCTAGTCACGGTAATCGCCACCATTCGCTGTTAGGTCAAAAATTAACAGTGCTGTGCCTAAGGTGGCGTAAGGACACAGTAACAAAGCCTACACAGAACACAACTGGTTCTCCATACTCGGTCAAGCTCTTAGAGCTTATGAGGGGTCTCCTTGTGGAAGACCCAGGAGGATCAGTATAATAATAATAATAATAATAATAATAATACGAAAAAACTTACTTCTCAAGTAATTACCGAGTTTTAATTGGATCGGATTTGTATATTTTGAGTTATAGAAGAAATAACAACAAAAATTGAGATTTGTATAACTCGGAAACTACTCAGCCTTTTAAGCCTATTGACAAACTCAAAGTTGGCATTCAAGTTGCAACCTACCTGAAAATTGCCAGCAGCTATCTCTTTCCGTTCTCAAGTTATCGTGATATACATAATATTTTATCATTACACTAGCTGGCCCGGCGAACTTCGTACCACCGAACTTAATAAAAAAAAATTCTCGGTATGAATGAAGTTGTATTATTATTTTCGATTAATTGCACATGATGTTGCTTACTTACAAAACCGAGTTTTGATGAAATACTGGCTATTTATGAGGTTTCAATTTGATATTGACAGACACACAGTTATGATACAATCTCTTAATCAATTTAAAGCCTTCTGATAAACTATATTTGCATTTTGTTTTGTGGTGCGTTAATAAAAAAAGAGGATGGTTTTCCGACGCGCGAACACGCGACGTATAATTGTCCATGCGCCATGTCCACACATCAAAGGAAAAATAAAATTGTTACATTATGAGAATCCATCCAAGGTACCTATTTAGTTAATGCTTTGTTTGTGACACAAATAGCTTCGATTGTGTACAATTGTGCCGTGATATAAAGAACACCCTGTATAGTAATGGTTTATTTTCAATAATGTATGCCTCGAAAGTATATTTTTTAACACAATTGAATGAAATTGTACGATTGACGAGAAAAACAACAAGTTGCAATTGACGTTAAAAGAAAAACATCCTGTATGAACATTTTGGTCAAATACATGATGAGAATCCATCCAAGGTACCTATTTAGTTAATGCTTTGTTTATGGCACGAATCACTTCAATCGTGTACAATTGTGCCGTGATATAAAGAACACTCTGTATAGTAATGGTTTATTTTCAATTATGTATGCCTCGAAAGTATTTTTATAACAAAATTGAATGAAATTGTACAATTGGCGTGAAAAACAGAGAGCTGCAATTGACGTTAAAAGAAAAACACCCTGTGTACAAATTTAGGTCAAATACATTATGAGAATCCATCCAAGGGATCTATTTAGTTAATGCGTTGTTTGTGGCACAAATCACTTAAATTGCGTATAATTGTGCAGTGATATGAAGAACACCCTGTATAGTAATGGTTTATTTTCAATGATGTATGCTTCGGAAGTATAAGTTTTAACACAATTGAATGAAATTGTACGATTGGCGTGAAAAAGAGAAGGATGCAATTGACGCTAAAAGAAAAACAACCTGTATGAAAATTTCGGTCAAATACATTATGAGAATCCACCCAAGGGACCTATTTAGTTAATGCTTTGTTTTCGGCACAAATCACTTAAATCGCCTACAATTGTGCAGTGATATAAAGAACAGCCTGTATAGTAATGGTTTATTTTCAATGATGTATGCCTCGAAAGTATAATTTTTAACACAATTTAATAAAATTGTACGATTAGCTCGAAAAACAGCAAGTTGCAATTTGACGTTAAAAGAAAAACACCCTGTATGAAAATTTCGGACAATTATATAACTATAATCCATCCAAGGTACCTATTTAGTTAATACTTTGTTTGTGGCACCAATCACTTCAATCGCGTACAATTAGCCGTGATATAAAGAACACCCTGTATAGTAATGGTTCATTTTCAATGATGTAAGCCTCGAAAGTATAATTCTTAACACAATTGAATGAAATTGTACGACTATGGCGTGAAAAAGAGCAAGTTGCCATTGACGCTAAAAGAAAAACACCCTGTAGACATTTTTATATTTATTCACCTTTTAAACCTTCCCTGGATTTCCACAAATAATTCAAGACCAAAATTAGCCAAATCGGTCCAGCCGTTCTCGAGTTTTAGCGACACTAACGAACAGCAATTCATTATTATATATATATATATTTAGTGGAATGGGGTAGTCTTGACTGGCTAGTTGAAGAAAAACGGAAAAAATATCTTGAGGATGCAGTCAAAAGTTTAGGGCTGGTTTTAAAGAACACTCTTTGTCATTTGGTCGAGCTTTCGGAAATGTTTATTTCCTTTTTCAAGACATCTACAAAACAATTTGAAACGTGTACAAGATTTAAAAAAAAAAACATAGGTTATTAATTACTTACTAACTTGAGGTTTTCTGTGAAAAGTCAAACGTCATGGACGAACAAAAACAGACATAATACCTTGTTACAATATAAAAACTTCAAAGTACACCACCAATCAATCCAGAAAAATCTTATTCATTCGAAACAAAAGACAAAAAACACACTGGGACAGCTAGAATTGAAAATGAAACCAAAATTCAGACTGTCAGGTGTGAGCCCAGGTGTCAACAGAGTCATACCAACTGTATTACCAACATAAAATTCGCGGGAAATTTGAAAATATGGAAATTTGGGAAATTACGGAATGTGACAGTTAAAATTCAGAAAAAACCAGATTTTAGTTAAATATTGTTGTGAGATATTGGAGGAAAAAGTTCCAATTTCAAAATATAGTTGTAGATGTTACTCAAATTGTTGAGGTCAGTTTTTTTGTTCATACTGTTAGTGTCACTTTTGATGAAAAACATTTCTTTAAACAACCTTTTATGATAATTATTCTCCGTGCAAAGTACTTCCACCTGGTTATAGTTCATTATATTTTAGGTTGGTAATACAGTTGGTATGACTCTGTTGACACCTGGGCTCACACCTGACAGTCTGAATTTTGGTTTCATTTTCAATTCTAACTGTCCCAGTGTGTTTTTTGGCTTTTGTTTCGAATGAATAAGATTTTTTCTGGATTGATTGGTGGTGTACTTTGAAGTTTTTATATTGTAACAAGGTATTATGTCTGTTTTTGTTCGTCCATGACGTTTGACTTTTCACAGAAAACCTCAAGTTAGTAAGTAATTTATAACCTATGTTTTTTTTGAAAAAACTTGTACACGTTTCAAATTGTTTTGTAGATGTCTTGAAAAAGGAAATAAACATTTCGGAAAGCTCGACCAAATG
Organism: Halyzia sedecimguttata; assembly: GCA_937662695.2. Lineage (NCBI taxonomy): Eukaryota > Metazoa > Arthropoda > Insecta > Coleoptera > Coccinellidae > Halyzia > Halyzia sedecimguttata. The sequence goes on from OW569415.2 coordinate 49,409,958, forward strand.
ACAAAGAGTATTCTTTAAATCCAGCCCTAAACTTTTGACTGCATCCTCAAGATATTTTTTCCGTTTTTCTATATATATATATATATATATATACAGGGTGACTGGTGACGTAAGGGACAACGGCTAAGTGAAGATAGAGGACCTCAAACTGAATGAGAATTTGGGTTTCAAATGACCCATAAGGGTATTCGTTTCGGCGATATAGGGTGATTTATGAAAAAATGCTAAATCTATGAACTCCCATATCTTCGTTAATATGATATGTTTTTCGCTGATATTTTACATGTTTGTTCATACAGGCATTCTCTGTCAGCATAAGAAATAAAATTGAAAAAATTGCAGGCCCGTACTCAAAAATTTCAATTTACATGTCAAGTGAGAAATATCACACGGTATATATGAGATAAAATAAAATCAAATAGAAATTTGGAAAGAGGGAAAAAAACTGATGAAATATCTGTTTTTTGTTTGAATGGCACAAATTTTTTTTTCGTTTTTATGAAATGTTGAAGTAAGAATATTACAATATTTTTATATTCAAATCATGAAAATTAGTACTACTGATAGAAAAAACCTTGAATTCGAGGCGCTAGAATGAGCCTGGCTCCAAAATATTCCTTCAAATCTTGAAATCTATTTTTATCAATTAATATTTCGATGCCATATAAAATTTCAAAATAAAATTTGTTGTAGATGGGGTGATGAAAGAGTTGGATACTCAAACACAAAAATAGAAAAAGTCGCAAATATAATTCATAAAAAAATCAAGTAAGCAAATGTTCGAAATGAGAGCCGTTCACCTCCATACATTTGTAAATACTGAAGGCATTTTTTAATTGATAGACTTTCAACACTGTTTCTAACAATTCACAAACAATTAGGTAATGTATAAATATAAACGTCATTTTTTGAAACATGCCTACTCTATGTAGTTGTCTGCATTTTATTTATCTTTGGCGACATGTGCAGGGCGTGGTGAGAACAGCTCTGTTATGCCAGCCATGCACGCTCCGGTTCGCCGGAGAGGAAAACTGTTGTTGTGTGTGGCCGTAGGCCCGTCCGGCTTTCAAAGAGGGCAAAAATAGACCTTGAGGGCGCCGTGAGATGTAACCCCTTCCTGAATATCAAGTATTAAATATCTTTGACTCAAATTTAGTGTTTTTGTTTTATCAAGAATATTATTTTTCGTGATGGGAATATAAAAATATTGTAATATTCTTACTTCAACATATCATAAAAACGAAAAAAAATTTGTGCCATTCAAACAAAAAACAGATATTTCATCAGTTTTTTTCCCTCTTTCCAAATTTCTATTTGATTTTATTTTATCTCATATATACCGTGTGATATTTCTCACTTGACATGTAAATTGAAATTTTTGAGTACGGGCCTGCAATTTTTTCAATTTTTTTTCTTATGCTGACAGAGAATGCCTGTATGAACAAACATGTAAAATATCAGCGAAAAACATATCATATTAACGAAGATATGGGAGTTCATAGATTTAGCATTTTTGCGCGTATGTTCTGGGGAACATCGCGTTATAGTTTTGCCCAAATGTGTGTAACTTTCGAATTTTTTGACGAAATTGGTCTCAAACGATTCAGTTCGACTCCCCAATGAAGAATTCGAGGTCAAATTTGATTCTGTCCGGCCGGCCGTCCGGCCGTCCGTTGCCACGATAATTTGAGAACGAAAAGAGCTAGCAACTTGAAATTTTCAGGGTGGATGGCGCATCGCAATACGACGGACAAGTTCGTTAATGGGCATAATCGACCCAGTGGTTTCCGAGTAATAATTTTGTTTTCAACCAATATAAATCCGATCGAATTGAAACTTGGTGAGTAGTTGTAGAATATGAACCTAAGCACGTTTGTGAAATTTTGGGCGAATCGTGAGGCTAGAAAATTTTAAAAAAATTATTAAAAAATATTTTTGTTGTCACGATAACCTGAGAACGGAAAGAGATAGCGGCTTGAAAATTTCAGGTTAGGTTGTGCATCTGAATGCGACATTTGAGTTTGTTTATGAGCATAAGCGGCCAAACGGTTTTAGAGTTATAGCCATCTGAAATTTTCTGAAATTTGGTGGTTCTTTTTTCCTCCTTAACTCGAAAAATACTAAACCGATTGAATTCAAACTTGGTTATTAGTTGTAGAATGCCAACGCAAAAATGTTTTCAAAATTTGGTGAGGATAGCATTAGTAGAAAATTTTTAATAAATCTTTGAAAATAAAAAAAAAAAATTCTATATATCAGTAACTATCCGTTCGAAATTGCTGAAATTTCGCAAGAGCGTTCATAACCTAACTCTACTGCCAAGTTTCAAGTTTTAACACAATCGGTTGAATATTGTTGGAGATTCGAGCATTCTTGTGTGAGTTCAGTAAATGGGTGACCGTTGCCTCGATAACTTTCGAACGAAAGAAGATAGGGACATGTAATTTTCAGGGTAGGTTGCGTATCCGAAAAGGAGAGTTGAGTTTATTTTTGGGCATAATCGGTTTAACGGTTTCCGAGTAACCTGGAATATTATTTCCTTGATAACTAAAAAAATAAAGATTCGATTGAATTGAAGCTTGGTAACTAGTAGTAGAAAATCAGCATAAAGACGTGTTTCAAATTTTGTAAGAACCGTACCCCTAGAAAATTTGAAAAAAATGACGAAAAAAAAATTTAAGAACCGCACCCCTAGAAAATTAAAAAAAAATCACGAAAAAAAAATTGGTTCAAGCACTGACGTGAAGTCAGAAGCTTTTGCGCGTATGTTCTATTGTCCATTCTTCTGTATTGGACACCCTTAATCGAATTTACCATGGTTAATTATGTTGTCCATTCTCCTGTATTGGACACTTAATTCGAATTTACCATGGTAACTTCGAAATAAGAGTGTCCAATATAGGAGAATGGACAACATAATTAACCATGGTAAATTCGATTAAGGGTGTCCAATACAGAAGAATGGACAATAGAACATTCGCGCAAAAGCTTCTGACTTCACGTCAGTGCTTGAACCAATTTTTCATAAATCACCCTATATCTCCGAAACGAATACCCTTATGGGTCATTTGAAACCCAAATTCTCATTCAGTTTGAGGTCCTCTATCTCCACTTAGCCGTTGTCCCTTACGTCACCAGTCACCCTGTATATATAGATTTTTGAAATTTTCTGGTGATATTATGATCTTCAGAAAATCTCACATACGTCTTTATATGCCGGTGTTCTACAACTAGTAACCAAGTTTCAATTCTATCGGATCTGTATTTTTTGAGTTATCGAGAAAATAATATTCCATTGGGTAAAACTCCGTAAACTTAATTGTCCCACTCGGATGCGCAACCTACCCTGAAAATTGCAAGTTGTTATCCTTTTCCTTTCTAAAGTTATCGTGAGATAACGTCGATATTCTACAACTAGTTGCCAAGTTTCAATTCGATCGGCTGAAAACAAAATTTGTACTCGAAAACCGTTGGGTCGATTATGCAAATTGCTCAATTGGTATTGACCATATTTGGCTGAATTTATTGAAAAAGGAGTTGGAACTTGGAAATTTCTATGCAAAGTAAAACTATGTTAGCTATGATTTTCAAATATTGTCATGTGACAATTCTCGAATTTCAGAATAACTACAATAAAATAATTCTGAAGATTTTCGTTGAGCGTCTGACGAAGGACTCTGATATAGACTCCGAAACGTTAGGATATAGTTGTTCCTTCGTTGATGTTGTTTTCGTTGTTATTTGTAAGGCAACTTTGTTCGATTAAATGCTTCTGACAGAGATCTTGTGTTCCTTACGCAGAAGCAAATCACAAAATAATTAATTTTTTATTTTATAGATATTTTTCAGAATTTGGGAGAGAAAACCCAGAAAGATACTATTTAATGATGAATATACTTCCCACAGTATCCTTTAATGATTATTATGGAAATATTCGGAATATTATTTTTTTTTCTTGGAGCTAAGCAGCTTCGGGCGAGATCAGTGCCTGAATGGGTGACCACTCTGGCTATAAATTTGAACAAGCTTGCCAAAGCTCCTGGCTTTTCCAACTTGTTACAATAGAAACTGATGCATATATCTATGGGAGATGATAGATCTATATTATAGGGTCCTGTAGCGGTAATCGAACATCTGAAGTTAAGAATAATCATCGCTTGGATTATCGATTGGATTAGTGAGTTGAACCTACTCTTTTGAGAACATTCTCGGCAAAAAATTCGAAATACAGACATTTGTGCAGATTGATAGCGCGATATTCCCCAGCACATACGCGCAAAGAAAATAATTCTGAAAATTTTCGCTTGGTGTCTGACGCAGCACTCTGATCTAGCCTTCGAAACGTTACGACATAGTAGTTTTATGGTTGATGTTGTTTCATTATTGTTTGTTAGGCAACATTGTTCTATATATTGCTTCTGACAGAAAACCCAGAAAGGAACTATTTAATGATAAATATACCTCCCAAATTACCCTTCAATGATTACTTGCTACACTAGTAACTACCATCACCTTCTTTTATGTTCACTGGTTTTTGGTCTTCTCTATGGTGTCATATAGGTGACTACCTCTTGCGACAAATGAATGAATAACGTCACGGAACATAAAGGTTTCCGCATCACAGAGGATTGGAGTTCGAACGGATCTTCCTATGTGGCGTCGGTTAGATACATCGCCACCATAGGTTTTAAGTTTCCTTCGTCCCTCATTCAGTGGCTAAGTTACGCTGACGATTGGTAGCAACCATGAAACCGGTAAGTATGTGCCCTGAATAACACTTGCCGATTTTAGCCCTTAGAAATTAGCGAACACTGATATCGGTGCTTCCATAATTTATCTTCCCATATGAGTTCGTCCCTGTCTCTCACAACTTGTCCGTTTTTCTCCTCAGCAACGTCAGCCAGTCATTGATTGAATCAATAATTGATGTACCGAACTTAGGGCGCGGTCACAGAAACTCGCGACTAGTGTGAACTAGTTCCATTAATGAACGGAGAATGTAACAATGCGTCCGAAGCACCTTGCAGTGTAGTACACTACACGCACTTCGTCCGGCAACCCGTCTAATTTACCGGCGGCGTATGCTCTTGTTTCAGCTGATCGAGATTGGAAAAACATGAGAAAGTCGCTCGGGAAAATGGGCTGGTCGAAAAGTTATTGGCCGAGAATGACTATGTTAAGCGGAGATTGCTAAAGAATCATTTCTAATTATCTTGATCGAGGCAGATCGGTGACAAGACGAAGTCGAAGCTTTGTTGCTGAGTGCAGGGGCTGGCTTCAGGTTGATTTAGTCACCCTATGGTATTGGCATTTCACTTCCTTCCAATTTAAACTAAAGGGTTTTGCTATAAGAGCTTCCAATCTGATTTCTATGGAAAACGGTATTTTGCGCGCATGTTCTAGTTAACGGCGTGCTATAATTTTGCCCAAACACCGGCTGTCCGGCTGTTGTCACGATAAATATCTAACGGAAAGAGACACTGACTTGAAATTTTTAGGGTAGGTTGCATATCTAAATGCAACGTTAATGGTGAACTTGGTAATTAGCTGTAGAATGCGAACACAAATACTTATGTGAAATGTCGTGAGGATGGCATTACTAGGAAATTTTAAAAAAATTATAAAATCTGCGTGCATGTAGAAATATTATGTATATCAGAAACTATCCGTCCGATATTGCTGAAATTTTGCGAGAGCCAAATCTCAAATTTTAATATGATCGGATCTATATTGTAGGAGTTATTGATGAAATATTGGAAAGCAACCAGCGTTGGGCGAATTCAGTATCTGGCAACGGACGTTTAGAATTTTACTTAGGGAAAATTTGTGTAATAGGTCTCTTGTATGTATTTTTGCGCGTATGTTTGGGGAACATCGCGTTATCATTTTACCCAAATGTTTATAATTTTTGAATTTTTTGCCGAGAATGGTCTCAAATGATTTGGTTCGACTCCCCAATAAAGAATTCGAGATCAAATTTGATTCTGTCCGGCTGGCCGTTGCCACGATAACTTGAGAACGGAAAGACAAAGCGACTTGAAATTTTCATGATAGGTGGCGCATCCCAATACGACGGACAAGTTCGTTAATGGGCATAATCGGCCTAATGGTTTCCGAGTAATAATTTTGTTTTCAACCGATATAAATCCGATCGAAGTGAAACTTGGTGAATAGTTGTAGAATATAAACCTAAGGACGTTTGTGAAATTTTGTGAGAATTGTATCGCTAGAAGTTCAACTCACTGATGAAGAATTCGAGATCTAATTTGATTCTGTCTGGCCGGCTGTCCTTCCGGCCGGCCATTGCCATGATAACTTGAGAACGGAAAGAGATAACGACTTGAAATTTTCAGGGTAGATGACGCGTTTGAATACAACGGGCGAGTTCGTTAATGGACATAATCAGCCCAACGGTTTCCGAGTAATAATTTTGTTTTCAACCATTACTGATCTGATCAAATTGAAACTTGGTGAGTAGTTGTAGAATACAAACCTTAAGACGTTTGTAAAATTTTGTGAGAATTGTTTCGCTAGAAAACTAAAAAAAAATCATTAAAAAATATTATTTATGTCACGATAACCTGAGAACGAAAACAGATAGCGACTTGAAGTTCTCATATTAGGTTGTGCATTTAAATACAAAATTTGATTTTGTTGATAGGCATAATCGGCTAAACGGTTTTGGAGTTATACCCAGCTGAAATTTGGTTGTTATTTCCTCAATAACTCAAAAAATTCAAAACCGATTCAATTCAAACATGGTTTTTAGTTGCAGAATGCCTATGCAAAATTTCTTGATGATCATATCTCTAGAAAATTTTCAAAAAAATCATATATGTCAGAAACTATTCATCCGACATGGCTGGAATTTTGCGAGTGCCTTCAGAACCTAAGGCTACCAGTAAGTTCCAAGTTCGAACACGATCGGATAAAATTGTTGAAGATCCGAGCAGCCTTATGTGAGTTCAGTAGCTGGATGGGTGATCGTTGCTTCGATAACTCTAGAACGAAAAGAGGTAGGGGCTTGCAATTTTCAGGGTAGGTTGCGCATCTGAATAGGCCATAATCGGCCCAACGGTTTCAGAATTATACCCATCTGGAATATTATTTGCACGATAACTCAAAAAATATAGAGTCGATCGAATTGAAGCTCGCTAACTAGTTGTAGAATGTCGACATGAAGTCGAATTTAAAAAAAAATATGAATTACTGTATTGGACAGTCTTAATCGAATTAACCATTGTAAATTCGAAAAAAGAAAACAGACAATAGAATTCACCACGGTAAATTCGATTAAGAGTGTCCAATATAGGACAATGGACATTAGAACATACGCGCAAAAGCTCCTGACTGCACGTCAGTGCTTGAACCAATTTTTTTTATCAATGATATCGATTATTATATCCATAATATAATGAAAAAGTTCAACCGCCCTCAAAAATTTCAATTTTCAAGGAGAAAACGATATTTCAAGTAGCTCGTCATATCTACACTCTCTCTCTCCTCTCGTATCCGTTCCACTCTTTTTATTTGCTGTAACAAGTAGATGGACTCGCCGAGGGTAGATTTTGATTATGTCAGCCGTTATAGCAACGATTCTACCAATCAGAAGCGTTTCACCTCATTTGAATTTGTTTCCTGATTTTCCAATTTTCAAAACCGAAATATTAAAATTTTATAAATGTTGAAAGTGGATGAGGGAATACATGATGATCTGGTATTGAAGTAGATTCAGAAAATCATAAACATATGGTATTTCGTGTTACATGCAAGAGGCCTATTGAGTGGACGTCTCGTCGGAAAATGGTGGAAAAAGAGGGCATTTTGAGGTTGCGGGGGAAAAGGGGATGATTGAATTTGCCGCTTAGGTTATAGTGGTGCCTTTTGGAAAAATTCCATATATTAAGAAATATTCCCGAAACTGACATATTTTTCCTAATTACATCAGGAGTTTTGGGAATTTTTTTAAAAATGTAAAGGACTTTTCGAGTTCAGTCACAGCACGCAATCGAAACTTTGCGACGGTAAAAAGCGAAAGCTGAAGACAAAATTTCGATATGTATTACAGTTTTCGGAGGATTTGCGAAAGAAATTTTTTTCACGTCCGGATCCCGAATCGCAACAAAATCGATGATCACTCCATCTAAGGAAAGGTGAGATTTTTCGCAAGAATTTTAATTTCTTTCTAGCAATCAAAAAATTCGACATCTGTCAGGTTGGATTAGAATGAAATTAAAATTGTTTCACGCAAAATATGCCGATACGGAGCGTTTTCGAATGGGAAACTAGGCAAAAAGTGAAGATCATGAATGAAAACCTTCGAATAATATTTAAAATGATGATATTTTCCTGAAATTAAAAAGCTGAACAATTATAAAGATGAAAAGCAATAAAAGTCCTTGATATTCCCTATCATCTTTGTTCACAGCTCTTACAGCGCATAGGTAAATTGGCCGGTCTCGTAAGCTGAGGGTATACCAAGATCGCATTCCATAGCCGAAATTGCTCTTTTTCGTTTTTTGCGAGCTTAATTAGTTGTAGTAATTAGTTATAGAATTAGTTGTAGAATACCGATGCAAAGACGTATGGGAAATTTTTTGAATATCGAATGACCAGAACATTTTTATTAAATTATTTAAAAATTTGTATGCATCTCACGATAATTTGAGAACGCAAAGAGATAGCGGCTCGCAATTTTTAGGGTAGGTTGCGCATCCGAATGTGACATTTGAGTTCGTTAATAGGCATAATAGGTTAAAAGGTTTCGAAGTTGTAACCATCTGGAATATTGTTTTATTGATAACTCAAAAATACAGATGCCATGGAATTGAAACTTGGTAACAGGGATGTTGCGAACATTCGCATCTGCATCCGCAAATGCAGAACTTCCGTATAGATTTTGACATCTGCATCTGCATCCGCATCCGCATTAATCAGTGCGGATGCAGCACAATTTTTTACACCGGTGACTGAAGAAAAGATTAAAGATGACATTTTAAAGACAAATACTGAGAATGCCGTTTATGTATCTCTTAATACTAATACCGAAAGAGCTAAAAGACTAAAAATGTCTGATTGCACGGAAAATGATATGGAACAACTAGGACCAGGGACATCAGGTTTCAACAGAAAACCAAGTTTACAAAACGACCTTGCTATGATGTTAGATTTGTCGAGTGAAGACGAGAGTACAGAAATGCCAGAAAAAGGTAGCATTGAAGCTGTACTCACAAAGGAGTTACTTGCTTACCGCACTAAATAACGAATAAATGTGGATGAAAATCCTCTAAATTGGTGGAGAGTTCATCGAGAGGAATTCAAGGTATTATCGCCGATAGTAAGAAGATTTTTATCCTCTCCACCGGGCAGTGTTCCTAGCGAACAATTATTTAGTAGCGCGCGTTTAATTTACGAACCTCTGCGTAATCGCCTTGAATTTTTAATTTCACTTACTAATATAAGCACCAGTAGGTGTTTAATACAAAAATATATACTTATGTTTGATTTGATTACAATAAATATGTTAATAATTAAGTTATCATTTTTTTTTCTTCATGAATAGACTTTATTTACATAGTATCTTAAACATCCGCATCCGCGGATGTGAGCTTTTAAAACTCCGCATCCGCGGATGTGAAAAAATCAGCCTCCGCAACATCCCTGCTTGGTAACTAGTTGTAGAATACCGACGCAACGAACTATGTGAATTTTCGTGAGGACCATGTCATAACAAAATTTTAAAAAAATTCGAAAAAATATTATGTATATCACAATAACTTGAAAACGGAAAGAGATAACGATTTGCAATTTTCATGGTCGGTTGCACATCTGAATGCAACATTTGAGTTCGTTTAATAGTCATAATAGGCCAGACCATTTTGGTTTGATACCCATTAGAATTTTGTTGTTATTTCCTCTATAACTTAAAATATACAAATCTTATCCAATTAAAACTAGCTTGTTGAATGTCGACGCGCTAATTTTCGTGAAATTCGAATCAAAAGTAAAAAAAATTAAAAAATCGTTTTCTTAAAAAATTTTATATTTCTGAAACTATGAATCAGAATCAGCTGAAATTTTGTACATAGCTTCGATTTACCACAAATAGGTACCAGGAATATTGTATCCACAGGTTTTGGAATTTTCTATTTCATTAACCGGTTTTGTCTTAGCTTTGAGTATTGAAATCAGATCTTAGATTGAACTTAGAACTAATTCTCCTGATTACTTCTGAAAGGCCGCGATCATAAGACATGTATTGTATTCATGTATCGACATTAAACATTTTCAAAAGTTCGTATTGCCGATTGATTTGAAGATCAGGTAAGACGACGCGTGTTCGATCCTCAAAGTGTTCAAATAATTCTTTTACTTTTTCCGGATCATACCAAGTTTCTGGATCAATTAAATGGTGAGTTGAATTTAGTTGAGTGCGATGGCATGGGGACCATAGAGATAATATATCTATGATGACACTTTCACACATTCCTCTGTCTCAATGCATTTCAGCGTGAAGAATACACGGAGGAAGTGTCCCATACTTAATTAACTGTTATTTAGTTTATACTCCCATATTGATTCACGCCTTGATTAAAGACATAAAGAGGCGCATCGGTAATGGGACAAAGATGTCGGGCAACTCGGCATTGTAAGATGGCACTATTTTTGATAGAGTGGATACATTAACATTTTTCAGTTATCTATCAAAGTCGTAAAATATTTATTGCCCTTATAGTGTGGGTAATAGTGAGGTACTTCGACGACCGTTATGCAGATTTTAGTAAATGCCTATTGCGTAGAATCGATTATCTTTATTAGCATCAGCTTCAATTCCAACGGCAGAAGTGACTACGATGGGATTGTCTACACGCCCAATAGACAAATTACACTGTCAACTTTATTACTATAGCGTCTGAGTAATAATTATCACCGTGAAAGACAATATTGACTTCCATGGAAAAGTACTATTTGCAAACTACTGGTTTGCAGCGTAATCAAAACATTATTGATTCTTGTTTGAATATTCTGAGAAGTTGAAAGAATTGAATCAGGTCAGTTTAATTGGAAGCGCTTGTTCAGGTACTGAAACTACACAAAGCAGCGACTAGCAAAGACTATTATGAGAGAATATTACGTAAAATCACAATGATAAAATTGAACTATAAGAACTCAAACGAAAATTAAAAGATTTATTCTAATTCAGTCCATAGAGACTCGCGCATGGCTTCAAGAGTGACTATTGGAATCAACAAAGTTTACTTTCACGCAATTTTGCAACGTTTTTTGCTAGAATAAAATTACGTGATATTTACCAAGACCCACCCATCCCCTCATATGAGATTTAGAAATATTTAGATCGATCCCCTACCACCCTTGAACACCTCTCGTAATTTATGGACATGGATATTTTTCAGATCAGTAGTTTTCGAGTTATTGGGGAAATATCGTGCTATCGTGCTTACAGACCTTCCTATTTGAATATACTTCTCCGCATTATCCATATTTTTATATTTCATATCCTCGGGTTGAGGTCGCATCGCACAGGCTACTTATGCTTACTCCATGCCAATGCCATAGTTTGCCTCCGAATTGGTGGTCCTAGAGCTGAAGCCACAAATTGGTTGCTCGCTCCTGTTGTGGTGTCACCTTTTTTCAGTTTCATATCTTTTCGTTGGTTTCTTGGTAACCCTGTCCTGAAGAAGCCAATTAGCTGAAACACGTGTCAGCAGGTACCAGCAGAATTATTTTTCTCTGCTCCTTTTACGGAATTACCCACCAAACCTTCCCTTTTGAATGTTACATTAGTATTACATTAAATTCCTCGGAATATGAATGGCATTCCTTAGTGCAATGAGTAAATATTCTCCCCCAGTCACCTGTAGAAATTGAAATCCTTGTGTGGAATTGCATTTACTAGGGGGTTTAGGCAGCCGATTTACCTAATTTGGCTTGTTGTCAACTTAGAGTATCGAGCTAGTAGAACATTGAAGGTGAAATACCACAGTATGGCCTTGGTCGAAATTACAATGTTTTAGCGTCTACTCATCCGCCGTAAAACTCCTAGTGAGACTATTCCCAAACCAGAACTAGTTCGTAGATCTCTGTCTGTTGTATGATTGATTTTGCACAAATGCAGATTGTCTTTGACTTACAGCTAACTCCTACAAATGCAACAATATTATTTAAGTTTACAATGCAACTTCTGTGCCTTAAGTACTGCACAATTCTAAGCACGCTTCTCAGATTATCTTCTAGGGGAAATTTATAATATTCCGGGAAACTACTGAAATCTGAGGTTGACAGAGGAAATTATAGCGAGGACAAGCGCTCTGCGCTGACGCGTATGTGTTAAGTAGTTTCTGCTACCAATTTACATAACCTACAAGTCGTAGAATGTTATCTCCTGATATTTTGTAGTTGATACCTTACCATACTGTGAACTGTTAGTAAAATCCTGCGAGCAACCTTAATTAATTTTTCGATAACGATATGGCCGGTTATACACGTCTTCTTGAAGATTTGATTAACTTTTTGACTGCCTTTGCCCTGGAGTGATCGTCCACTGAAAGACTTTCAGCTACTTTCACCATTCAACAGTCGCCACCCTTCACAGTGGGAGTGTTATCATGCATGGCAGACTTATATTAGATTGGATTGAGAATCGGACTAATTCGGCTAATTTTTCGATCACCTTGTTCAGTCAATCCAAAAACTGTCCATGGCTTCTGCAAACCCAACAACATCCCTGGAAGCCTTGGCACTTTTTGGGGTCAATTGGTGGATCCCTCAAGTGCTTGGTTCTGAAACGAGATAGCTCTGGATAAATGCATACAATGTGTTCAGCCGGTTCATAAGTCAATCCACAGAGTCTGCATATTTCATTTGCGGATTTGCCCATACTGTAGATATAATATTTGAACCGGCAGTGCCACCTCAGAAGTTCTGCAAAAACATGGAGTTCATAGCAAGTTTCCTAGTGTAGGACGGCGAGATACTGAAAAATATTTTCGCATATAGTTGTCCGGGCGTTTTTTCCAGAAGAGTTTTCCTTTTGCTTAGCTGCCATTGCTGAACAGTCTTTTCATAAGGATCTATGCTCAGGCCACAGAAAGTGTCTTCTCCAAAAGTTGTATGCCAGCTTTCCAATTTTGTCCGCCAATTAATTTCCTTCAACATCACAATGCCCTGGTATCCGTACAAGGGTCATTTTGTTGCGCCTGGCCAGCTGCCTAATGGTGTTGCGGCATTTCCAGGATAAGAGGGAGCTCTTGCTGTAAGCTTTCAATACCCTCAGTGTGGCCTGACTAGCTGTGACAAGGTACAAGTTCATTTTCAAAATCTCCTGTGCACATATGTACACTATCAGTATCTCTGTCTGTATGACAGAAGGTTAGGTCCCTTGAGGTATAGTGAGGCGCAGTTTTGTTCCATAAATCCCAATCCACACGCGTCCTTTGTACCGTCTGTATACCATTCACAAGAACCTTTGTCCCACCAAAGGTGTGCAAGTATCTTTATTTGCAAGGATATCAGCCTCGTTGTTCCCTTGAATATTCCGGTGGGCACGTTCCCGAAGAACTGGATCTAGAATATTACTCTAGGCCAGCTGTTCGAGATATATTTTGCAACACAAGATCGACTTCAACTTGCAGTCGTTGGCTTCTAGATGCAACAAACCAATAGGACCATTATGCAAGAATGAGATATGCATAATGATCTATGCATGTAAATTATCGAATTTAATGCCACTAGATGACATATCCCAACACTCATGAAATTCTCTGGTGTAACTCATGTAACAAGTTTTGGAAACCTGCTGGTCGATGAAGGATTATATTATAATTCTCTTGCCCAAATATATGATGATCGTCTATAAAGAATACTAGATGAATGCCTCCTATCCTACAGTATTTCCCTTTCCTTGTGATTGTACATCCCGAGATTTATAAAACTGAAACCGTCAGGTATCAATTCTTGGAATTTATGCATAATATCTCATCCACCATTGATACGCACGTATAGATAAGAGCCAACAGAACGGACAGGGTCTTCCTCGCTGAAAGAAGTCACGCAACGCTGTTACATCTATTCTCGGCCAAGCGAAATGATAATTTATGCATAATTACCGTGGTGAATAATGCATCTGACCACGGATCATTGCATTCTTTGGTAATATCGAGTGGGGATAATGTGTTCTATAATGGTTGCGGGGCAATTTAATGGAGAAAAATTCAATAGAGAGTTATTCTGAATTTTTATTGGTCGATGGCATTGCATTCATGTGTGATCCGAGGTTTGTCTGGTTGTTCGTTGGAATTTGATATATGAACTCCATATAATACATTCTTTTGAACTTTTCGATGTATGATACTAGAGTTTAGGGATAAAACTTAAAGGAAAACCTGTCTCCCCGTTAGTTTTGTGATTTGTAAAAATTGAAATTGAAACAAAACAACCTAAAATATTATTGTCTTTATTAGAACGGGGTCTTGAGCCCATCAGCCCTTCAGAAGTGCGACCGACAAAATCCTTTGTTCTAATATCCTACTTATTCAATCCAATTTCATTGCCAATGGTGTTAACATACGTGATGACGTCCTGAGGAACCTTTGCAATTAATTCATGAGGTTTAAGAACGGGCTCACCTACATGTACATTTTTTAGGCTGGCTAGCTCTGGACATTTGCAAACCATGTGTTCGGCAGTTTCCTTTTCCGATCCGCAGAGCCTGCATATGTCGTCTGCTGACTTGCCCGTGCAGTACAATGGGTATTCGTACTTACAGTCCTGCCCAGTCAGCAGTCCCACCATTACCCGAAGATCAGCACGTGGCAGCTGCAGGAGCTTCAAGGTATAGGATGGTGAGAAAACCACGAATCTTTCCACCTGTGCTAGTCCTGGAGTATCTCTCCAAAGAGCTATTCAGTTATTTAGCTCCCATTGTAGGACCACTGCCCTGTAGTGGTGATGCGTGCTCCACTGAGGTTCCTTTTCAGAAAATCTTGAGCTTAAATGTGGACAGCTACTGTTTCTGTCTGTAAGATAGAGGGCTCATGTCCCAGTGGCACAGTTCAACAGTTTAAGTCCATACACCTCAATACCAGCACCCTTATCTGATTTTGATCCACCCGTATACCAAATGGTTGGGTTTTGTCCAATCGATTAACGAGGTTCTCCTTACTCAGACGGTTTCTTATGACCGTTGCAAAGGGTGTTTCGAAATTGAATATGCTTGCCATTACATCTGGAGGATTTGCCAAGAGGTTTCAGTCCAGTTACTCCAGTAACCTCATATGTCCTACCCAGTTGCCAGGTAGTAGTTTCCAACTACGAGAAATTCTTATTGCATCCAGCAGGCTATTGTATTGTATTGCATATTATTATACTGATCCTCCTAGGTCTTCTTCCCCAAGGAGAGCCCTCATAAGCTCTCGAAGAGCTTGAGCGAATAAGGAGAACCAGTTGTGTTCTGAGTCGGCTGTATTACTGTGTCCTTGCGCCACCTTAGGCACAGCACTCTTAATTTTTGACCCAACAGTGAATGGTGGCGATTACCGATATTAGAAAATTTCTTTGCTAGCCTCGGAATTGAACTTGGGGCTTCCGCTGTCAAGTAAAATGCTCTCTCACTGAGCCAACCGTACTACATTTCCTTACATGTAAGTGCAAGGCAGGCAGATTGAGTATGACCTAAAGCGCTGTTGTGGAAGTGGTTTAGCAAGCTCCGGTGACACCAAATAGGTAAGCCGATGCAGTTTCGGAAACCGGTAGCGTGTGTTGGCCTTATCGGTTTTTGTCCACCATGAGTAGTGCGTAGTATGCGTAGTTGACAATGGGGCGTATTACTGCTGTGTATAACCACATTCCCATTTCCGGTTTCAGCCCTCACGTCTTCCCAAATAGCCTTTTGCTGGCCCACATACCCGCTGTGGCTTCTCTCTCCTCTAGGTAAGCTGAGCTGAAATATTGAATATTAAAGGGCATATCTTTCTACGATGTCGATGAACCTGAAAAAGATAAAAAAGGAGAAGACAAAAGGGTAAAACTATCAAATTAAAAACTCTGACAAATCTTATCTCCGAGAGAATTGGTTTCTCAGATTTGGGAATGATATCAATGGATTCTTATGATAGAACTGCATCATAAAAGAAATTGAATTCAAACATCATAAAAGAATTTAAATGCAACAACAGTGCCAAAAATTATTAATCCAAAACCCCACAGTCCAATTCTACCAATATCGAACTTCTCCGAGATATTCATTCCTCAAATCTACTATGAAAATCATATTATATCAATTGAAACTTAGCCAATATCCTTGTTCCGTTTTTACTGGAGATATTCTGAACCCAATTTGTTTAACTTACCAAAGTTTATATTTCCATCATCATCATATGAATTGTATAAGATATATCTAGGATAACTGAGGTTATTCCGTTGGTCATTTTGCATTCAATCATACTTTGTTTGACATGTCTGTTATCCACAGAACGCTAATAGCTCTTATCTGTAGATGGGATGACAATGATGAAATATATGAACAGATGTATGAATAGATGACATTCATAGATACGGACGTTAACTTTCGATACAGCATTCTGTCAGTTGAAATGGTATCAATGGATTCTTATGATGAAACTGCATCTTAAAAAAAAATAATTTGAAAGTTGCAATGTAGAAATTAAAACAAAATAATTGCATCAAGCGTGAAATAGACAATGGAACAATGTGTACAAAAGCTGCTGACTTCACGTCAGTGCTTTTTAAGAATTTTATTTTAAATCGTATGGAAACGTTTTTAAAATGTCATAGTATGGAAATTGAGCGAATAAGTGACACATAAGACTCCTATTGGAGATCTCCACTAGGATCAATATGTTCGTGACAAAAAACTGAATGATTGCTGTTCAGTTGTTAAGCCAATAGATGGCGCTAGTTCATCGCAATTTATCACAACTTAAAAACGGCTTGACTGATCTTGATGAAATTTTGTGTGTGAATTGGAGTGGATCCAATGTTGGGTTAGATTCACAATTGGGCAGGGTAAATAGTGCTGCAATCGGTTTTTGGAATTCAAATACGACTAAACCAAACTTGTTGAATTTTTTCTTATGTGTTCGAGTAGGTCTCAGGGTGGTTCAGATTCACAATTGGTCTCGATAGGTGGCGTAGCAATCGGTTTATAGGTTCTTTCCCCGACTTAAATTTCTCTGTTATTTTTTCAATATATTTCGCATAACATAACATATGACAAGGATAAGCACGAAATATTGTCTGGCCATGACGCGAGAATTGAACGGCGTAAGATAACGAGAAATATTTTATTTGATTTGGGTAACAGCCAATCACACAATAAATAAACAAAAAGATTCAAATATAGAACTTATGTGAAATTTATTCATTTATTATATTATTTGTCAGTTCAAACCAAATTCTAATAAAGAAAATCTGTCTGCTGAAACCACTAATATAATAGCAGAGATGCAAATGTTCGGACAGGACAAGTAGGAAAACGTCTGTCGGGTCAGCTAGTTTATTATTAAACTACTGATTTCTATTTTTTTGTTATTTTACATGATCCGGTAAGATGTTCTAATGGTTACCGCGAAGCACTACTTGCGGAAGGGGGTCCAACAAAGATGGCGATATTTTCATAAATAATCAATTTTTTCATTTATTTAGAAGAAGCCAAGTTTAAACATAATATAAAAGTTCTGAGGAATCAGTTATTTAAAATAAAATTAATTATTACAAAAAAAGGGGAAGCCCGGTGACAGGAGCTTTGGCGCTCTTGTCCAATCTTTGACAAATCATATCTCCGAAAGTATTGGTTTCTCAGAGTTGGGAATTATATCAATGGGTTATTATGATAGAACTAAATCATGGAAGAAATCCTTTTGCATCTTATCTTTATATGACGGTCCAATTTTGACTACAAGTGTTTCACAACTGTGAGGAGTCATTTTAAAAAATTGATTAAATGAAATAGCCAGTTTTATTCATGAAACAAATCTAATGTAATCAGTCCAGAAAACTCAAACCAGAATACTTATGTAGGAAATTCTAAATAATGTTTCTAAGAAATAACTACCTGTACATTAGTTGGAAATCTTGTTCTAAATCTTCCATAATTAGAGAATGACTCGACTTCCTTGCATCATTCATTTTCGACTCAATAACCAAAAAACTCTGTCTATGAACTTAGCGAATCCAAATTTCAAACTGTCCAGAAATACACTTTCAGTTTCGTTTGACATTAATGACGTTTATCTTTCAAACTGTACCTACAGTAAACAGATAGACCACAGGCATATATAATTCGCATTCTGTGAAAACTGTAAAATTGATTTCAAAATTTGTAATGTAAAAAAACATTTTCTTTTGTTACTCCGAAACCATCCAGCCAATTTTGCCCAATAACGAACTTAACCGAGATATTTAGGTCCAAACCTACTCTGAAAATTTCAACTGTCTAGCCCATCCCGTTCAAGAGTTATCGTGTTAACGGACGGCCGGACAGAATCGATTTTGACTACGGATTCTTGATCAGTGATTCGAACCAAATCGCCTTAGACCATTTTCGGCCAAAAATTCGAAAATTACAGATATTTGGGCAAATTGATAAAACAGAGTGTTTATCAATTTGCTCTGTCCTAAATCAAAAATAGTAAAAATACTATATTTTTCAAGCCTCGGGCTGCATCTTGCCCCTTAAGAACATCTCAGGATCTTAGACAATTCGAGAAAAATGTCGAACAATTGTTAAATTCTATGGGTTTCTACAAACTGATGAATATTTTTTGGATTAATTTATATTTATACATATTTTTATTGTATCTTGACATAATCCTATGTAGGTATCTCTGTGATATCTGAGTAGAAGAATGAACTACCATTGTTACTGTTATAATAGGAATTATTCATTGCTATGACTTTGACTATCGTTCTGGGTTTTTGACAAATGTCAATAGATGACGTTATTTTGACAGGACTACTGAATCGGATTAAAGACACAGAGATTTACATCATCAATCTGTTGATAAATTTTGTTAATTGTTTTATGAATTTTACACACTTCTAAACGTAAACTATAAAAATATTTTTGCACACAGGGGTTAACCGTTCAAAAAACGAATGAACCATGAATCAGGAATCACCGTGTATAACATTGGGTATGTTGTTGCAACTTTGTAACCAAGAGAAGGGTAACACATTACACAATAGAACGAATGCATTTTATAGTGTGGAATCGATAAATTTATTCACACATTTGAGAGCGAGTGCCATAGGCTCCTTTCACCGAGATTATATTGAAATCGAATCGAGTAGGCATGGTTTAAAACGGTGCATTATTCTGACAAAAGTAGTAAATCCATAAAAGAGACGCACCCGAGAGAAGAGAGGTATTAAAACTAAATGTCGTAACCTCATTTTAATAAACAATAAACTAACTTGTTTAGTGGTCACTAAAGTCAGTGAGGACCATAAAAGATCTCAGATACCACTTTAATACCGTCGCATCGCTTACCACAATCCTGTTAATTATTGCGTTCTTTCTTTCTTTCTCTTTGTTGTTTGTTCTTCGCATCAGTTCCTGTTTTATCGATTGACCACTTACGAACCAGTTTTTGATATTTCCCATTCTTGTTTGTTGGCCGAGCGAGTACGATAATGAAAGCATCTGTTTTATGGAGACTGGATGGTGATATCGCTCGTAGAAGCAATCGGGGAGATTTGTCTTCGGTACTGAATATTCGATTCCCGATGTTATCCGGAGCCTCTTCATTTCTGGTGGGAAAATTTCGTTTTCTGTCGTTTCACGAACAAGAGACGTGCCGATTGAGGTTCTTTCCTGATAACAAGCTCAAGGGCCGAACAGAGAATGGACCCCCCAAAGATTTTTAATGCTTGGTCTTAGTCACCAAAAAAATTCAATCGACATCAATATACATTTAATATAGCGTGCCAAAAAAGTAACGTAACTCGTCAATAATTCGGGTACGAAGAATTATTAAGGAAAATCCTCGCACCTGTTGATTTTTAATTTCAAAAGCAATGTATCTTATGCTTTTTTGGATTTGATATTTCTCACCCCCTACGCCCCCCGCACCACACTACATTGTTTTTTCAAAGGGGAATATATGGATTGTGATACATCAAATGAAAGGTAATTGGTTGTGCCGTTTTTTATTAATAAATTAGGAAATAATTTACAATTTGTGATTGGAGAGTACTACAATCAGACTAATATTATTCTACTAAATATTATAAAGGCAAATCCATGAATCCATGGATTTGTAATTTCGAAAACAGGTCTCCCTATACACTTTTGAATTTAAAATCTCTCATCCTTTATTACGCTCCACACCCCTCTACTGTTTTTTGGCGCCCTAGTTCCTCGGACCTCATCAGTGCTTATCAATTTGCCCAAATGTCTGTAATTTTCGAATTTTTCGATGAAAATGGTCTTAAACGATTTGGTTCGACTCACTGATCAAGAATCCTTGGTCGAAATTCATTCTGTCCGGCCGTAGGCACGATAACTCTCGAACGGAATGAGCTAGAGAGTTGAAATTTTCAGAGTAGGTTTGGCAGATAAATATCTCGGCTAAGCTCGTTATTGGGCAAAATCCGACAGATGGTTTCGGAGTAACAAAAAAAACTTAATAAATCTCCTGTATTGGACACTCTCAATCCAATTTACCATGGTAAATTTCGATTAAGAGAGTGTCCAAAACAGTAGAACGGACAATGGAATTCACCATGGTAAATTCGATCGAGTGTCCAATACAGGAGAAGGTCAATAGAACATACTCGCAAAATCTCCTGAATTCACGTCAGTGCTTGAACCAATTTTTTTATTACAAAACTAACAATTTGTGATTGGTGTCAGGTTCTTATTCTTGAAATAATAAATATTGAGAAATATCCTCGTACCCGCCGATTTCTATTCTCGAAGTTTGAGAAATACATGCAGTTTTGCAGTTATACCGTTAACCCTCAACAATTTTTTTCTATTGGAAAAATAGTGCTTGTCCTATATCGCATCAAAGGTCATTCGATGATCAATTCAGTTATGTGAACGAAAATAAAATTTTACCTTAAAATTATTGCAATAAAAATCCCAACATCCCGAAAAATTAAATGTGTGGTTGGGCACAATTGACCATCATATTATTGGACCTTTTTTATAGAAGGAAATTTGACTAGTGACTCTTATCTAGAGTAACTGAGGAATCAAATATTACCTGCAGTCATTGATCTCTTTCCCGGTGTGAATATATGGTCGACAAGTAGCTGACAATATTTGGTTCCAACAAGATGGTGCACCTCCGCATTATGGAATTGGAGTGGGGAGGTATCTTGATGGCATATTTCCTTAGAAATGGATTGGTAGGAGAGGATCAGTTGAATGGCCAACCTGAACTCCAGATTTGAACCCTCTCGACTATTTTCTGTGAAGCCATTTGAAGAGTACTGTTTACCACAATCGGCCAGATAATTTGGAAGACCTGCGACTTGAAATTCAGAGAGAAGTCGGAAGAATACCTGTTCATTGAGGAGTTTCGAAGAACGGCTTGCACATTGTCAACAGTCAACCGTGCTCAATTCGAATATTTAATACATTAAAATTATTTTCCATACTTGAATAGGAAACTCGACGTTTAAGGAATATTTAACCATAGATTCCTCTCATCAAATGAACGATTTCGTGTTTCTCGGAATAGAGTGCTCATCAATTTGCCCAAATGTCTGTTATTTTCTAATGTTTGCGATAAATTGGGCTTAAACGATTTGGTTCTGATCAATAATCCGTGGTCAAAATCGATTCTGCCGTAGACACGATAACTCTCTAACGGAATAAGCTAGACAGTTGAAATTTTCAGAGTAGGTGTGGGAGATTAATATTTCGGTTAAGGTCGTTATTGAGCAAATTCCGCTGGATGGTTTCAGAGAAACAAAAAAATGTTGTGTACATTACAGATTTCGAATTCAATTTTTTTAGGATGCTGTTTCATCATAAGTATGAATCCATTGGCCTTTTTAACTCTAACAAATTAATACTTTCGGAGATATGATTATAGTCCACATCTATGAATTTTATGATCGGTGTTCATACATATCATCATTTTTATATCATTTACAGATAAGATACATGTCAAATAAAGTATGATTGAATGCAAAATGGCCAATGAAATAACCTCAGCTATCGTAGATGGATTGGATAATCCATATGATGATGATGGAAATATATACTTTGGTAATTTAATCTAATTGGGTTCAGAATATCTCCAGTAAAAACAAAATTGGAATATTCAGACCTATTCTGTTCACGCATAGCAATATTGCTAAGAAAAAGATATTGCTACCACAGCAAGATCCGAAATATTGCTATTCTGATCATCGTTTTTGAGCAATATGATCTGTCATTTTGATAAACATAGTGTTATCCACATTGCTATCTCAGCAACCTCAAAATAGTACTTGCTAAGAGCATAACAAGATTTGGAATATGGCTGAGAACCACTTTTTTCTTCCAAGAAATTGAAAATATTCAAAATAGGTAGGTACTTTGATAAATATAGGTATACATAATCGTATATATTTATTAAAGGTACTTTAAAATACTTAATTTCAAGGGAATTTCTAAGACTTAGATTTAACACTAACAACGCCTTCTATTCGTCAACAGAAAAGTTCATAAACTATTCAACTTCAACCTCAATAATAAGAGGCTGAGAGAATTTTATTTATATATTTATTAGTTCATGAGCAAACTAGGATAGATAGTGTTTATTTTATGTTAGAGGCATTCGAAGACTGATCGACTGGATGAAATAAATTAAATAAACTATTAATTCAGCCTTGCTACGAATATGACTTCTTTTGATTCAGTTGAAGAACTGAGAGGATTTTTTCAGGAGAAAACTAGGAGACATACTATTCCGTTTAACTTGTGCATTCGAAGTCTGACTGAAGACAGGAAAAAAAAAAAATTTAATATTTGTTTGGGTGTTTGCAAGTCTTCAATTTTTCGGTCATGGTAGCGGTTACAAATATTCGATGTGTTTCCTGAAAATTGATCAATAATTCCATTTTGTTAGTTTCATAAATAAAATAGTTCGTTTTTCGCTTTCGTGACATTTTTGGCAGTTTTTGGTTAGGAATAGGAATTACGAATAACCACCGAAAAACGGACGAAATGTTTATCAATTAAGGCTAAATTCTTCTTCTAATTCACATGAAAGTCATGAAATACAGTGTTGTCAGCTCTAAAATCAATGAATTTTGACCTACTTGATAGCAATATTGCTGGGAGAAAATTGATAACCAACATTGCTATAACAGTCCAAACAGAATAAGTAATACCATAGCCATATTGTTAAAAATTAGGAGGATAGCAATATGACTTGACTAGCAAGGTTTATAGCAATACGCAAACAGAATAGGTCTGATTGGCTGAGTCTCAATTGATATAATATAATTTTCTTAGTAGATTTGAGGAATGAATATCTCGGATAAGTTCGTTATTGGGTAGGTTAGGTCTGGTGGTTTCGGATTTATAATTTTTGGCACTCTTGTTGAATTTAATTTCTTTTATGATGAAGTCGTATCATAAGAATCCATTGATATCATTCCCAACTCTGAGAAACCAATACTTTTGGAGATATGATTTGTCAAAGTTTGGACAAAACGCCAAAGCTCCTGTCCACAGGGCTTTCCCACTTTTTGGAATATTGACTTTGCTTTTGACGATAGGAAATCGCACAATGACAATGTCGAAACGATAAGATTGAAATGTCACATAGAATATAATATATAGAAAATTCGAATATTGAAAAAAGTGGGAAAGCCGTGTGGACAGAGCCTTTAGCGCCCTTGTTCGAACTTTGACAATTCATCTCCGAAATATTGATTTCTCAGAGATGGGAATGATATCAATGGACTCTTATGATAGAACAGCATCATAAAAGAAACTAAATTAAAATCAAATAACGAACTTATCCGATATATTTATTTCACAAACCTACCCTAAAAATTATATTATATCAATTGAAACTTAGCCAATATTCCAGTTTTGTTTTCACTGTTGATATTGTGAACCCAATCTGATAAACTTACCAAATTATATATTTCCATCATCATATGGATTATCCAAGGGCATATAGGATAGGGGTAGTTATAATATCCTATAACTGGTCATTTTGCATTCAATCATACTTTGTTAGAACAGAAATACATTTGACATGTCTGTCATAGATAGATAAGATCACATGTATGAACAGTGATCACAGATAGAACAGGGACAGATAGAATTCGCATTCTGTGAAAACATAGAAGGACGATGTATATTTGAAATGTTGAAAAATCATATCTCCGAAAGTATTAGTTTATTAGAGTTCAAAATGATATCGATGGATTTTTAAGATGAAACTGCATCTTAAAAAAAATTGAATTCGAAATTTGTAATTAAAAAAAAATTTTTTTTTCGATACTCCGAAATCATCCGGCTGATTTTGCCCAATAACGAACTTATCAAAGGCATTTATCTCCCAAACCTACTCTGAAAATTTCAGCTGTCTGGCTCATTCCGTGCGAGAGTTATCGTGTTAACGGACGGCTGAACAGAATATATTTCGAACACGGATTCTTGATCAGCGAGTCGAACCAAACCATTTTAGACCATTTTCAGCCAAAAATTCGTAAATTACAGACATTTGGGCAAATTGATAAGCACTCTGTTCCGAGGAACAAGAGCACCAAAAACGTTCGCTGATTCCGCTGATAGCAGGCAATCCAACGTTAGAGCAGGACAACGTCCTTCGGGTTCGCTTGAATAAATATATATACAGTGCGCGTCAAAATTATGGAATAAATTCATTTTCTCAGAAAAAAAATATTTGGCAACAAAATCCTGAAAAAGGTCAATTTTTGTTTCACTTTTACCAAATTTTTATGCATTTTTGAAGGATTTTTGAAGCACCCCGTGCCATTACCATCAACCCTCTGTATTTTTTGAATAGGGAAAGTGGGTCATGTGGTACTTTTTTGGCAAGGTCTTTGTATCTTCTTTACAGGCGTGTAGAAATTTTTAAGAAAAAATTTTCCTTTTTCGAAAAATAGTTAGTTCAAAGAGGGTTTTAGTATGTGCACTTTGTCATGGCATTTACTTCGAGACGATGGTACCTGCTGAAATTGGTCACCGAATAAAAGTCGACCATTACAGTTTTGTTCATGCACAACTTTCAACGCCTTTCAACCCCCTCACGCCCACCCCATTTTTTTTCCATTAAAGGGGTTGCAAGTTGTGCATGACCAAAACTGTAACGGTCGACTTTCATTCGGTCACAAATTTCTTCAGGTACCACCGTCTCAAAGTAAATGAGCCATGACAAAGTGCACATACTGAAAACCTCTTTGAACTAACTATTTTTCAAAAAAGATTTTTTTTTTCTTGAAAATTTCTACACGCCTGTAAAGAAGATACAAAGACCTTGCCAAAAAAGTACCACATGAACCACTTTCCCTATTCAAAAAATTTAGAGCGTTGATGGGGATGGCACAGGGTGCAACAAAAATCCTTCAAAAATGCATAAACATTTGGCAAAAGCGATACAAAAATTGACCTTTTTCAGGATTTTGCTGCCAAATATTTTTCTTCTGAGAAAATGAATTTATTCCATAATTTTGACGCGCACTGTATAAATGCGGATGACTGGCTAGATTACGCAAGTGAGTAAAACCCCATAAACGAAATTACTCTCAGAAAATACCATCCTAAAATTCACTGGCAGCAAACGCGCATGCAAAATATGAAGGGGGCCGTACCGCCATTCAAACCGTTTCCTAATAAATCAACTAGATGAAAAATAATAATTCAAATTTTCCACGCTACCAACGGATCAGATCATTGACTTTCCACTTCGCTTTGAGGTAATTATAACCCATAACAAATAGTAATTACACGAACACAATCGGTGTAGCCGCAGCGAGCGTATAAAGCGGCTCGGACATTCTACTCCTCTTCGTAATTATTAATAACCGAGCCTGACTGGCTAATGTTTAACTTTCAGCATCTTTGACCTCTTCTAAATGGGGAGTTCAGCGTTTTTGATGGATTTATAGGAAGATTATTATCGAATTCTACGCCGACGTTAGGAATTGAACCCTTAAACCGTACGCAGTGTACGATTTTCGCGATTTCTTCTTATTCTCATTCAACATAATAGCATTCTATGTTTATTTGGAATCTGCGGCTCTACACAACGTTCTTCCATATCTCTTGCTATCTTTATCAATCTTCATATCCCTGGTTTTGGACCATCGCTTAATTAAAATAATTCCTATCGCGATTGTTAAATACCTATGAGGAATTAAACATGAAGCAAATTATTTCTCCTGTGGCCTTATGGTACCACATAACTTATCCATATTTATTTCGAATAACACTCCACGTTTCTTTCCAGCCTCTACCTTTGAACTTCTCAATACAGCTTAGTGAAGGGGCCTGCTGTAGACGTGTATTAGCGCCGGACATTCGATGCATAGATCGATGTATAGTGGGGTACTTGAAAATGCGGCGTAAATAATTGTGCCATCTACTGGGGACACGAGAAGTGGCGTAGAAGAGATAAAGTAGATCCCTACATTCCATAACGTATCGACATTTCCATATCAGTACTTCGGCTCAGTGGTAAACCATTATACTAGGAACCGTGAGATCTCGAGTACATGGCATATGAAAGTAATTTCCTAATCAGACGGTAGAATTCACTGTTGGGTAAAAAATTAACAGAGCAGTGACTAAGCTGGCATAAGGACACAGTAACAAACAATTCTCCTGACTCACACAATCTCTTAAGAGTTTATGACGGGTCTACTCGAAAGATCTATAAGTCTGATATCGATATCAATAGAAGTGAAATTTTGTATTACGGCTGTAACGTCAAATCTAAAGTATCTTACCCCAATATTCTTCGTTATAGGATAAAGCTGGATATATAAACTCTGTTCCGCGCAGTTAAGTTCAAAATGAACCAACGTATTCAAACGGAGTCATTTATAAACTTTTGTTGTGCTGTTGGTCGCCGTTGGACGTTGTCGGCTGCAGTTCAAAAGATGCCCATGTTTTATGTTCGTCGTTCAGTTACGTTCACTGTTCGCTTCTGGGCCAATCAAGATCTTGTATTTTGTCACGTGCTATGATGACAAGTATCAGCTTATTGTGATTTGTTTTGAAATTTGAAATCGATTTTAATAAGCCCATGCTTAATAGCTGCTTGTGAGGAACGCTTTTCCCATTCTGTGTGTAAATTTTGACACATTTCACAGTGTATATTTTGAAATGTTAGGTTATGCTCATTTTCCTGTCAGATAACTATGCAACGACGTTGTCCTCTCTACATAGAAGTCGTAGTAATTACGTATTTTTCACAATGTGAATTGACATTGGGAAATAAATGAATTTGAGAAGATATTAGTGAATTCAACAATTCCAAAGACCTGGCGACTGTTGAAGAAAATTTTTCATTTGTGGTTACTATGGAAATATTTCACGTAAATAAACTGATTGGAATATATTTAATTGAACGAAAATCAAGAATCAAGTGTTGAAATTTTAATGAAAAATAATGGATACAGTAGTCCGTTACTTCGTGATAGTTCATTTGAAAAAAGAATAAAAGTCCCTAAATAATCCAGCAGGAAAACTTCTAAACGAACGGACGTACCTATGGAATTCCCCACTTTTCGAAATTGTCAAGATATAAGCCTACAGAAGACATTTAAATACCTTGTTGCACAACTTGAAATACACCAGTTTCAAAATGTAGTTGTACTACGAAACCCGAGTCACTGTTAAACTATAATATATATATAAAATATCGTGATAGGACACGAAACTAAGTAAGTTCAATGGAGAGTTCAACATGTCCTAAGACAGAATGAAGTTTTTCTATTGCAGATTTAAGTTCTGTATATGACTTCCTCATACTTTGTCTTCTTCAAAACTGCTTTCGGCATTTTCACTTTCAAAGCGAAGAGTTCTTTATTTTTCGAAGATAATGGTCTGTGATAATATCTTGACTAAGAAGGATCATTATGTTGATTGTTTAGTGTAGACATTGGCAACGTCTCAGAGAATTGTTTTGACATTGACGATATTTCAGAAGTGCCAACCTGCCTTTGTTTTAGTTACAAAAACGTGATAGACCTAAATCATGGCCAACCGGGAGACTTTATAAAAGTGAATGGAGTATATCTGAACTGACTTTAATTTGAAATGGACGAGAGGGGCGACTTTAAAAAGGTCTATCAAGATGATGATTCTGCCCTCCTCATAGATAACACATTGAAATCACCCAGAATGATCCAGAATGATAAAAAGAATGAAAATGCCTGGCAGGAAATTGGTGAAATTTCAAATAATGATTATTTGTTGGTATTCGTATGTTTCAAAAAATAGTAGATTAAAAATCAATATCAAGAAAGTTCTTCATTCTAGAACAAGTGTATCTCAGCGTATTAAATCGAATTCAAGCGAGTAAACAAAGCACAGTGGTTAAGACCAATCCCTTTCAATCATAACCACTCTGTTTTGGTTACTCGCTTAAATTCGACTTAATTCTAGAATATTTGCTATCGGTATGGATAGTTTCATATATGTGGTTGACATAATGCTGAAATTCTTTTGTTGTTGTATTTGACTAGAGACCGAATCAATATTTTATGTTGTTTTTAGATCCAAAGGTTCAAAAGATGTGGGCCAATCTCCGGGACTGTTATACCCTGGAAAGAAGGGCCGAGAGTCCTCCAGGATCATGAGCACCGTCTATGAAATGGTTTTATTATGATAAACCAACATTCTATGGAACAGTTCGCATTGCGCTAGGAACCGTCATGTCCCGAGTTCAATCCCGGGGTAAGAAAATTCCTAGTCTGATGATAGTGGCCACCCTTCACTCAAAAATTAACAGTTATGTGACTTAGGTGGCGTGAGGACACAGTATCAAAGCATATACAGAACAAAATCATATCAGAGTTCTTTTGACAACTATTATTTCACATTTGTCAATTTGCTTTATTTGACAGGCTCCTCAGCTAAGAGAAAAACAGAGGCTGTGGTGATCCCGTGGTTTCTCTGCCCAACAGACAATTGCAGAATGGTTGGAAATCCCTATGTAGAAGCAAGGGATCAACGGGACATTTGTCGAATATCTATACATGGTTCTCAAGGAACTGCTCCCTGAAGAAGAGCAGAAAAATGGGAGAGATCCTTAAGGTGATAATGAATGATCACTGATTTGGACTTATGCAAGAGAAAAATCTTCCCATTTTAATACAGATGAACTCAAGTCCTACAAACTATTGTTACCAATAATGAGAAAAAAAATGGAAAATTCAATAAAAATAGAATTCGTCAGTTTAGTTTCAATTGTTTTAATATTCCATACACTTAATTATTATAGTTTAACTCATTATAACAGAAAAACTTTCTGGTATGAACTCAAGTCCTACAAACCATTCTTATCAATAATGAAACAAAAGGAAAATTCTAAAAATATATTTATATATCACGTGGAAATCTTGCCCTAGAGTGATTGGCTCATCTCATGGATTATTTTGAGCACTGTCGTAAGGCCCAATTCCAGGTGAGATCTTGCATGAAG
Organism: Halyzia sedecimguttata; assembly: GCA_937662695.2. NCBI lineage: Eukaryota > Metazoa > Arthropoda > Insecta > Coleoptera > Coccinellidae > Halyzia > Halyzia sedecimguttata. The sequence continues at coordinate 49,439,627 of OW569415.2, forward strand.
GCTGCTTGGGACAAAAACCTGAAATCAGACTTCACAAGAAAATAACTACTCACTTCAAAAAGGGGAATGGCGATTAAAAAATAGTGTTTAATAATAACGAGGAGAAATGATCTGACTCACTGCAGAGTTATGACCGTAGGTTCATCTGCACAAATACCATCACTCTATATTTGTCTTTGAATTTTAGCTACAACAACTCCTAGTAGTTTTTCAAACACAGGAACTGTCATCCATGTAAATTTGAAAAACTGAGGGGGGTCACAAGACTTCATTTTCATGTAGTGGATGAAACTCCCGTTCTTCTTTCTCTATTGATGGGAATCTCCTCTGTTGCTGCCGAAGTTTTCTTATTTTATGAGCCATTACTAACAATATTTAGCTTGCCAAGTCTCCTTTGTTTTTCACGCTACACAACTCTCAAAACAACGAACAGCTGATCTATTTTGAAGTAACATTTGATTTTAAGGTTAGGCGCAATGACATATCTGGAACGACGCCGAACTGCGAACTCTGGGTTTATGAATTGACCCTCGGCGAACGAAGGAACTGCACCCAACGGTAACGGCGAACTGAACTGCACTGCACAGAAGACAAATAATAAGAAATGAAACCTCCTAACTAATCGTAGGCAACACCATACAGTCGCCATGTTTGGTTGCAAGGAATGATCGAACGGCGGGAATTTTGAATTTATATAGGTATTCAAGCTGCTAGTACTTTTCGTGTATTGTAATCACCTCCAATGTAAATTTACCACTTCTATTATAAATCCTGATTCCGCAAACAGAATTTATGATTGAATGCCATATTTTACATCGAAAATTAATAAATTAGAGAAGGGATTTATTGTTTGTAAATACTCGACAAATATGAAAATATTTCATAACAGTGAATTCATTCAATTGAATAAATCATTCAAAAATTGGATAATTAAAAAGAAACATGCTTCAAAAAAAACTTTCCAACAATATCACATAATATCGCAGTGCCCATCAGTCGAGCAGGCATCTTCTCTTTAGGCTGTCTCATCCTCTACGAGTGTTCATGAAAAAAAAACGCAGCACCACAACTTAGAACTTAAAGAGAATGTATAGAGAAATACGAGTACTGTTGATATAATATAATAATCATCGTGTGCAGTTACATAGGGCAAAAATCTAGGGATAGCTTCGTGTAAGCACGTGTAAGCACTCTTGGATTATAATAATCTGAGAAATGAACACTGTAAACGATAATTAATAGCATTAGTGCTTGGACAGATACAGCAAGCTTGCTTCCAAGCTGCCGCTCTATCAATATATTACTTGGAAATATGAAGTACTTTTTGGCACTCCTGTTCTGTTTAAAACCAGTAGGGAGATGCGAGTGAAAAGCTCTCTTTCAAAATGGAAATTTGCAGGAATAGGTTTTGGACATAGGAGATAGTAGTAAATTTTCTGGCATTTTAAATATAGACTAGAATAGGGATGATGAAAAATTTCGAGATCAAATTTAGCACCGCTCACCCAATCAGATTAGGTATCAAAATTGAATAAATAGATGGAATATTCTACACTCAGCCGTTCTTTAATTTTGAATATTCTCCTGACTTCCAACAAACATCTTCTAATCTTCTCAGTTGTCCTTTGTTTTTTGCTTGAGTAATGTCAATGGCCTCGCGTATCAATGTTCGAGGCTTTGCCGCGCGTAGTTTATACGCAGCTTTACTGATGCCACGTAACGCTCTTATCTCTCGTTCTGCTCTTAAGGTAATTCGTAACGACACTCCCTTTATGCACTTATGGAAATTCGTATCGACGCTTTGAGTATTATGCCGGCCCTAGTAAATTATATCTCTGGGGGTATTTGCTCATTAGAGTTGAAAATGATATCAGGGGGTTCTTATAATGAAACTGCATCTTAAAATTAAAATCTTAAAATTGAAATTGAAATTTGTAATGTAAACAATTTTTTTTTTCTATGCTCCGAAACCATTTTCCTCAATAACGATTTTAACCGAGATATTTATTTTCCCAAACTACTCTGAAAATTTCAACGGTCTAGCTCAGTCAATTCGAGAGATATCGTGTTAATGACCGACCGGACTGACCGAACAGAATTGATTTTGATCATGGATTCTTGAACAGTGAGTCGAACCAAAAATTCAAAAATTGCAGACATTTGGACAAATTGATAAGTACTCTGTTCCGAGGAACAAGAGCTCCAAAAAATTAACTGCAGTCACTTGGTGTCACGTGCCTGTTGATTCTGTGATGAATATATTTCATTGATTCGTAAAATCATACACCACAGAAAATTACATTACATTACATTACATACAGTTAGTGCGGTTGGCTCAGATAGAGAGATAGAGAGGCTAAAATAGAAATTTTCTAGTCACTGTCATCGCCACCATTCACTGTTGGGTCAAAATCAACAGTGCTGTGCCTAAGACGGCGTAAGGACACAGTAACAAAGCCTACACAGAACACACAACTGATTATCCTTATTCGCTTAAGCTCTCGAGAGCGAGGAGACTTGGGAAAGACCTAGGAGGATCAGTATGATACTATAATAAATAATTCCTCCAAAATATCTAACAGTAGCATTAATCAATAGATTTTCAACCCAATACTGATACAACAAAAATACTTTATCTTTGGTGGCAGGACTTCAAGACGCATTCCGTGTACGTTTACTAGTAGGTACACGGAATGCACATACATTGCATGCACCTTGCAAGAGATCCATCACAGATCGAATTCAAGTTTACAAAAAACAGGACAATGTCTTCAGAATGTTTTTTTCTAGCAAGTTCTAAAACATCCAATATCATATTGGCCAGAGTACATGAGATCACGAAATATAATTCCTATTGACGATAAATTAGGAGCCTGTATTCGGTGCCTTATTCCCAAACCACGGCAGATAATGTTTTACACGAGGTCTCCTGGCCTATATTTATTGCTCTCCATGATTTAACGATGATCATCGTGCCACTTTCTCACCGAGAAGCGAAACCATTGTTTATGACCCACCTGCTAGATCTAGAGGCGGCAAATTGTGTTCCCGAGGCATAAGATCGAAAATTAATCAGGTATAGATGCTAACTACGTGATGGGATATGCCTTGTGTTTTATTATTCATGATTCATAAAGGATCCGAGTTCAGAGGGGAGCAATAGTTTATATGGGACGATGATATTTTGTATATAAATAATTTTGTATTTCACTTTAGTCATTCTTTGACAAGCTGATTTCATAATTATGAACTTGATATTGTTACATTCAGTATGTTCAGTAGTAATACCCTTAGGGCCTTGATAATACCGAGATGATTTTGTCATAGAGAATGCTGAAAGCGTGTTGCATGTTATCCTTGAGCAACACGCTTGATGAATTCTCTATGACAAAATTTTGAGTATTTACCTAGGATCGAGGAGTATTCGATAAGATCATTTTTTACTTAGTAGATTTCAAAAAATTGATTGTTAATCTGACGGTTAATAATTTTCAATACAATAATTGATTTTATCAATCTGAAAACACCACATGTAAGGGTATTATCGGTTATAATTGCACAGGTGCATAACAAATACCGATAATTTTGCAAGAAAGCGTGTTATCTGAAAATTGCATGAGTTTATTTTCATATTTCTCGTCCTTTGGACTCGGGCTCTTTCGCCAAAATATGAAAATAGCCGAATGCAATTTCTATAATATATCACGCTCGAATGTAAAATTATCTGGTCATTTTTATGCACGAGTGTAATTCATTGGAATATTCTGTTACGATTTTCAATTCGGTTATGAATCTATCGTTTATTCTATTTCATCAAAACCATCATTCCCGGATCATTATTTATTTCATTTGATTTTTCAACTGAATTAATTGAGTAGGTACTTCAGAACGTAATAAGACAGGATTATGTTACCTATTTGCAATTGCAGATGGTTTACAACTAATATTACATGTTAAATGAAATGTAATCTTCTATCAAGTCAAAAGTAACTGTTCAGAATGTTTATCACTATTAATACTCAAATATGTTTTCGGCTTCTCTGGGCACGGTGGCTGATTGTGGTTGATAATGGTACGACGGCCTTCTGTCGTCTTACGGTCGTCTACTCTCGATCGAAAGTAGGAATATATACGTAAATGAAATGATAACCTCGATAGAAACCTACAACAAGTATAAAGAAATTAATGATATGAAAATAATGTATATCTTGTCTTACCTTCGAAATCGAAGGTTTCAATTTTTGAAAAGAACTTAAGGATGATGCATTCAAATCCCACAGTGTGGTATGATCGTCGAATCCTCGAAAATCTTCCTAACAGATTCGTCTCTATAATCCCGTGTTACGGTTTATTTGTCCCTCTTTCCAAATTGACAATTGCGATGAGAACAAATCTCAGCACCTCCAGTTCAATAATTCGTATATTCAATTAGTTACCAATTTGCCTTCGAACATTCGGTTAGCTCTCAAATTCAAAGAATGAATTCCTTCCGCGTCGCTTTCCCATTTCCACCTTCCCACTTACCGCTACGTATATGCGCGAGCGCGCCAAATTTGAATTCCACGAATGTAATATTTTTCCATCAGTAATTTTGCAGTGACATTCCAGATCGTCTTCACTGTAAAGTCCTTATATTCCTCACCATTCTGCTTGCACGTATTGAATACCCAGTCAGTTAATATTTTCCCCAGGACACCTATAGACGTCTCTTTGACCGGAATATATGTATACTTTGGCCTCACGAAAAATCTATGAACTGTCGCCATACATTCTGTCTGATACATTTGGTATTTTGTGGCTCATTTTTGGCGTTCTAGTTCCTCGGAACTGAGTGCTTATCAATTTGCCCAAATGTCTGCAATTTTCGAATATTTCGATGAAAATGGTCTTAAACGATTTGGTTCGACTCACTGATCAAGAATCCGTGGTCGAAATTCATTCTGTCCGGCCGGTCCGGCCGGCCGTAGGCACGAAAACTCTCGAACGGAATGAGCTAGAGAGTTGAAATTTTCAGAATAGGTTTGGGGGATAAATATCTCGGCTAAGTTCGTTATTGGGCAAAATCGGTCAGATGGTTTTGGAGTAACAAAAAAAAATTTTTTTTTTACAAAACAAATTCCAAATTAATTTTTTTTTAATAAGCAGTTTTATCATAAGAATCCATTCATATCATTTTTAACTCTAACAAGCTAATACTTTCGGAGATATGATTTTTCAAAATTTCAATGTAAATCGTATTTCACAGATTGATATATTTATTCTATGTATGAATTCTCATAATGTCAACTTGACAGAAGGGAATATTGTAACTTCAAAAATATTGGGGTTGAAATACTCGTATTTTAGCGATGCAACGGGGTCTCACTCGAAAATGTTTGAAAATATTACGTAAATATTGAAAGCATAATTCTGTAGTTCGAGAGAGGAGAAAATTTGGTGAACGTAGATCAGGAAATTTTTGAAAGATACAAGGTAATTTTTTATTATTACTTATCTTCTTTCATACATGTTTTATGGAATACCTACTATTTGTAGGTACTTTAAACCTGTTTTGGGCAATTGTCAAACGAAACTTGTTTTTTTGGCGCTCTAGTTCCTCGGAACAGAGTGCTTATCAATTTGCCCAAGTGTCTGTAATTTTGGAATTTTTGGCTGAAAATGGTCTCAAATGATTTGGTTCGACTCACTGATCAAGAATCCAAGTGCGAATTCGATTATGTCCGGCCGGCCGACCGGCCGTAGGCACGATAACTCTCGAACGAAAGGAGTTAGCGGATTGAAAATTGCAAGGTGGTTTTGGAGCGTAAATATCTCGGACAAGTTCGTTAATGGGCGGAAACCATCAAGGGGTTTCGGAGTTATGGCCGATTTTAGTAAAAATATTTTTTATGAATATTTCCGAAACCGATCACTCGATCTATCTGAAATTTAGCACCAAATTGTAGAATCATGACCTTTATACGCATGTGAAGTTTTGTATTGACCAGATTACCGCAAATTGTCAAAAAAAAAATTTGAAAATGTGGTGCAGTTCTCATTCTCATGATTGCTCATTTAATCTTGATAAATAAACTATTATTTGAATTGAATTTCCTTTATGATGCAGTTCTATCATATGAATACATTGATATAATTCCCAACTCTGAGAAACCAATACTAGATATGATTTTTCTGTCTGAACTAGAGCGCCAGAAAGCTCCTGTCCACAGGGCTTGAACCCATTTTTGGGCGCATGTTCTAGGGGAACATCGTCCTATCATTTCGTCCAAATGTCTGTAATTTTCGAATTTCGAGCTGAAAATTGGCTAATAGACTAATTCGGACTCCCTGATCACGAATCCGGTGTCAGATTTTTGGGTGCCGTCCGGCCGGTCGTCCGGCCGGCAGGCCGGCCTGTTTTCCGGCCGTAGGCACGATAACAGGAGCACCGAAGATCCTATCAACTTCAAACTTTCAGGGTAGGTTTCTGATCAAAATGCGACGGTTAAGTTCGTTAACGGGCAAAATCGGCCGGACGGTTCAGGAGTTATAGACATTTAAAATTTTGAGGTTATTTCCCTGATATTTCAGGAACTAAAGAATATGTTGAATCGAAACTTGGTAGTCAGTTCGAGGATATAAACGCGCAACTTTTGGCAAAATTCTGTTATGATCGAAATGTTGGTAATTTTTAAAAAAATATTTCTTTTAATTTTTTCGAAAAAAAAATTTTTTTTTCGTGAACTATTCATCAGATTGCAACAAAAACTTGTACTAACGTCAACTGTAGTATTTTGCAACATTGTGCAAAATTTTGGCTCTATACGATTTCAATTTCTGGAGATATAAGACAAAATGTGTCAAATTTCCTGGGTCTCTCTCAGTATTTTCATCGATTATTATATAATAATCAATAATATTAAGGTATTCAACATGATACTGCTTTTTTTCTTTACTGGTTTTAATTATATTTTCGTCGATCATCTGTATTGAGCATTCACCGAAATGCAACATTTTTTGACACTTTGAAGTTTATCTGTTTGTTTTGTATGTGTTGTCAAGGCAACGGGATGTTTTCGGATGCATTTTTCCCTCTGCAGTGCACAGCTGTAATTTTTCGATAATTGCGTTCTTGTCTTGAGAAGTTCTATGTATGAGGGAAATATTCACTGTAATTCAGAGGTGATTGGATGAAATTTGACACATGACTCAAAATTACTTAATTTGAATGGTTACTAGATTTAGTAAGAAATTATGGAGGAAATAAACATCACTAATACTCAATTGGGCTAAATTTTTCAAAGCACTGACGTGTCGTAAGGAGCTCAAGAGCAGTAAGAATTTGCAAATTTTATGAGATTCAAATTTTAGTCATCGATTGGCTGCCAAGTGACATTCCGCTTCATTCAGTTTCCCTGTAAGATTACTTTCTTGGCGAAGTCTATAATTCTCTGCGAGGCCTCCGTGTGGAATCTGCTTGGGGACAGATTACTGACCGAACTCAACCTCAGCGGCTTCTATATCCAGGAATATGCAGAAGATGACATAATCAAACTCATACGTGGAAAAGATGCCAGCACCATTCCAGAACTTATGCAAACAGCTCTGAAACAACAAGAACAAGAACACGAACAAGAAAACCTACAACCTATAGCTTTCAAAACATGTTTGCACTACTACCAATATAACTCTTATGGCTAGCAAAACAGCACTAGGCAAAACATGGGGTATCAACCCTCGCATTATACATTGCTTGTACAAAACAGTGTTGAGTCTGATGGTAGTCTATTGCTCCTTGATTTGGTGGCCTAGACACATCTGACATGTACCAGAGTGGAGCTCGACAAACTCTAACGACCAGCTTGTCTGTATATCACAAACGCAATAAGATCCATCTCAATAGAGTCCATGGAATTGATGTAGGATCCACCACCTCTTGATATTTATATCAAGGAGTAGGTGAGATCAGGATCTTATAGGCTGAAATATACTGGTAAGTGGAGCCCCACCTCCCAATATGGACATGCTACCATTGAGAGCATCATTTCAAAATCTCTATTAGATATGAGGAGTGACTAAAAATGAAAAAATTATGTACAAACAAGCTATTCAGCCGGAATATACTGTGGGGCTCCCAGGTTGCATGAATACCTCTGGGACGCGAGATGACATTATTCCAGGCAGAAATCCACGCAATGTATGTATCTGCTACGGAAAACCTGGGAAAAGAATATAATAATAAGGAAAATCCACATATGCTCTGATAGTCAGGCAGCCCCATGTCCGATTGCGAGTGTAAAACACACTTCGAAATAGACCTGGGACTGCCAGGAGATCCTCTCTGTTCTGACAGTCTAGTGTCTTCCCCCTAATGTCTCTGACAATCTACAATCTGTTAGACTTGCCTCCAATGTCTGAGGGTGACAGAATGATCCTAGAGTCATAGATTTGTTTATCCCCATATTAGGCAGTTTACAACCAAACCCACAGTGACCTGTGAGCAACCTTAATTTTTTCTTCGACAATGATAAGGTAAGCTGCATTCGATTATTTGAAGATGAGAAGGACATCGTTAACTGCCTCTATTCTGGCGTCCAGTACGAATCTTATATTATTTTTACTTGATCAACCTCCACCCTTATCAGTGAGAGTAATATCCGATACTAGAGTCCTGGTCCTATAAATCGTTAGCTGGCATCGTTTTTTGTGAGTATATTAGACTTGTTGTTCTCTCCAACATTCTGGTGAGTATGTACCCGCACAAGAACTGATTCGATACTCTAAGTCTTCGAAAGATTTTTTGGAGATCCAGACTGACTTCAACTTGGAGTTGGTGGCCTCTTGTATTCTGAGAGCCATTTGTCTGTAGGTGACGTTGCAGAAAATTGCTAAAAACAAAAGTGTCAATAATTCTAGAACTGGCTCTTAACAAAGTTATTTTGGAAGAATTTTATGTTATCCAAATGAAACAAAAATGACATGAAAGAAAATTATATTCAGATTCATTATATCTTTGGCGTAAATATTCGATTTGAACTAATATCACACATGAAAAATTAAATTCGGAATGAATAATAAAATATACCGTTTTCTACATGAAAATTATCAAACGTTTTTCATGAACATTATTAGTCACAGTCACTAACTTGAAATATAAAGGAGCAATGGAATGCTCGAAGGATTTCAAATTCATTTAGGACAAAATCAATATTAAATATGTTTACCTTGAAATTATGAAGGCTATGAAAAGTTTTTGATAATATAAGAAACCAATAGAAAAAGTTTGACATGAAATATTGATATTTCATCAAAGAGGATGGAACAAAATTTTTGCTTCTCATCCATTCCCTCAAGCTTGAGTTTAATTGAGTCCATAACGCTAAAATTCATTCCTGTACTGCATTTGACTGAATGTAATAATTTTGACCAAGTTCTTCTGGCTGGAACCGTAACAATTCTGCTGAGGAGTTTTTATCCCTTAGGAATATTTTTAAATAAAGTGGGAAGGAGATTTTTTTCCATCCGAAGTAAAGCGCCTTCCTTTGAGTTTCAAGTTTTGACACCTTATTTGAGACAGGAAAAAATTAAAGCTTGGTGTGTTCATCAAGTGTCAGATAGGTTCATGAGAATGGCATGCATCCTGAAGATATTTTGACTATCAGTTTTAGGCCTTTATTCTTTTCATAAATTTTAGTGACCTTCCATATTAGTTTTGAGGTGATATAAAAATCTTCCTAGTCTGTGAGGAGAGTTGTCTAATTCGTCCACAGACAGCTAAAAGCTTCTGCCTTCCCTTTTGGTTTGGAAAGAAATTTCAAGAATTCAGGTTTAGAAATAATGATAAGACTTATCCAATGCAGATAATTGAATAAAAGAACATTTGAACATCCATTTTAGTTTTTCTAGGAATATTTCCTTGGAGATCTAGAGAATTAATAATTAATGAGCTAACAATGTTCTACTCTAAAGTTCAAAGAGTTCAGGTTTTAGAGTGCCCGTACTTTAAGTACGAGGATTTATATTGAGGTTTTGAAATATGAACAATGTTATAAATCGATTTCATTTACTATGTATGCCAACATTTGTTGGTAAGAATAAAAACGGAATTACACGGTTCTCAGAATCCGTGAGGATTCCTCCTCACATCTGTTACATTTATTTCGAAGGATCCAAATGACTCGAACAGTTACAGTGGTTCTCGTAAATTGCTGGCTTCGTTTTACCCAACAAACCCAATAGTCCTATTTTCTGCAGCCATAACTTGAGAAGCCAAAATGATGATATAACATGTTTGTTAACGAAACTAAGTGAAAATATCAATGGTGTATTGAAATACCTTGAAAAACAGACTTACCATAACATACCTAAGAAGCCAAAGCGTCCTCTTAACATTATTGTTATTTTTCCATGCTTTTAACTTTCATTTTAAAAGCATATTTTATTAGTTATTAACTATCGTTAATTACTATAGTCACCCAAACTCAAAATAGCCGTGTTGGGTGTTTACAGTATGAACTGCGTAGTAACCGCAACAACCACGAACCGGAGGCAGCGATCGCATCGGGAGTCTTTGGAACCTTTATAATATTCCGACCTTAACAAAGGACATTGCACCCCATGGTACGATTCTATGTTTATCTTAAATCTGAAATTGGAACCAATTCCCGGAATTCGGTTTTGTCATTGTGATATGTCACATGTAATTTCAGCTCCCACTCCCTCCCCAAAGGTGTAAGGACATGTCAACAATTGTAGCCATTTAGGAATAAAGACCAAGAAATTGAATTTTGGCAAACATGACCTAAAGAACTAGAAAAATACTTCGAAGCAAATAACATTGAAGAACGAAAGAATGTTGGAGTTTTGTTAACATTTATTAGTGAAAATGCTAGGAAGACATTACCAGATTTGTGTTCCTTGAGAATATTGGCGTAGCTTCGTAGCATCTTAAAAAACTCGGTATTTGAAGGAAACATCGACTTCTGTAACTTGGGACATGCAAAAAAATTTTCAATAAAACAGTGGTATGCGAGAATTTTCAGAAGAAAATTCCAAATTTTTGAATTTTGTAGCTTTCGCAATTTCGTACTACACAATAATTGGTTGAAATATAGGTTGAATAACTGGAAGTTCTGTAACTTATCATGATTCTTTCCGTCGATAAATATCGATCTGGGCGGCGACCCTAACGTATAATTTCTAGCAGAGCTCAACAACCGACCTTCGTGAAAGTATAATGCCTACCTAAACAACATATAAGAACCGATCAATAGCAGTCTCAAAATGAGGACACTTTTTTCGTTCGCAGCATGTTGCTCTGACAAGACAATTGGCAATTCAGCCGAGGTGTGGCAACGATGGACAAGGACATGGTGGGTTTTCCCCGGAATGTCCTAGGTATGAATAGAATACTATTTGAAGGCGGGTAGTCCTAGTTTTTCAGTCGATGACAGGAAGTAATAGATTGTTAAGTTTTGGATCAATAACGTCGTTTGATCAATGCCATACCGACACCTATTTGTGGAAAATAGCGAAGATAAAACTGAAAGAATATGAAGTTGATGAAAACCATATTTGACAAATTCTTACTCGCTGCTCAGAAAATGATGAAGAGTGCGGCTAACAAAAACTCTCAAATCTACACATCGTATTGAAGCGTTTACAAACTCCTAAGTCTCTTTCCTACACTTGGTTTCCATTGAGCCATATCCGTATGATTGTAATACTAGCGTCTCTAATATCCATGATTCACGCGATCGGAGTGGAAGCAAAAAGATCGAGTGTATAGTATATAGTATTGGAAACATACTCAGTATATTTGAAACGAGACGTTTCAGTGTGTTTGTGTGCGGAAGGTCTTAGAGCGTCCACATACGGGCATACTGAATTGACGTGATTCTGATTTCTTGAGTCTCCTCTGGAGAGACTCAGACCTGATGATGCTCTGACAAAAAGGCTGCGAGTCGACATGAAGGGATCCCTCTGACCATAGGAGTAGTGGGTATTAGGTCTCCCCATTATGACGTCCTTAGTTCGGTGAAGTAGCTGCAATTGAACAGAATATATTCTCGGCATTTTCATATGTGCTTTTGCATGAGCGACACGAGAAATAACCAGTAGCCCCATTCTCCTGAAGTGTTTATTGAACAGGTGGCATATTGAAGAAGCAGTAATCAGACTTAGTTGGTCTCTCCCCGGAGCTAGGAGATTCTTAAACAAAGGCTATGAGTAATGCCCGTCGATGAGAATCCTCGACTGCCTGCAGTCGTCCCCAGTGCCGTCCTGTTTAGGCATTTCTCAAAGAAAAATTTGACAGATGTTCGACAGATATGTAGAGACGGTACCGTTGCAGTAAATGCTGAACGTGTCCCACGCTCAGCCAATGCACTAGAATGGCGGTAATCCGAGTGTCTCGTTAGTTGACAGAGTAAAGTGGAAAAAACATGCAAAAGATCAACTGTGTTACTCAGTTGATCCTCTCCATGATTCTCAACTTTCTCCTGTCCACAAAGGAGATTACCGTCATTGCAGTAGAATTAACATGGCGGCTAATTTTGCGCCTTCATAGGCAAATATTCTAGCCCTGCGGAAGTTATTGATTTTGATGTCCTCGAAATCGTGGCATTTGGCTACTTTAACACTAAACGGAGGCACACGGACAAATATTCATCGATCTTAACCTTCATCAAATATTCCCCCATTATGGGAACTGGTCATCTCATCGCACTGTGTTCCCCCAAAGAGGAAAACATCATTCAGGGCAGATACGCACTGGTTGCATGGTTATTACCAATCATCAGCGTAACTTAGCACACTGAATGCAAACGAAGAAGCTCTAGGAAACTTAAGCCCTATTGTTGCGAACTACTGGACAGAAAAATCTCACCAGTGCCACCTAGGCAAATCCTTACGAACTCCAACCCTCTGTGATGCGGAAACCTTGAGCGATGTTCAGTGACGTTCATTAGTCTGCCGCAAGAGGGAGTGTGGGACTGAAGGCAGACTACCGATGTTCGTGAGAATTTCTCTAGGAAGGCTCTCGCATATCTCACATTCCAGCCATGTCGTAGGAATAGTTTCTGATATATAGAATTTTTTTCAATTATATTCGACGATTTTTTTAAAATTTTCTAGTGATAATATCCTCACGAAATTCTGCAAGAATTTTCGCGTTGGCCTTCTACAACTAATAACCATGTTTGAATTGGATCGGTTTAATATTTTTTGAGTTATTGGGGAAATACAAACAAAATTTCAGATGGGTATCCAAAACCGTTTATTCGATTATGCTTATATGCTTATATATTATATATATACAAAATAAAATGTGCATTCAGATGCACAACGTAACCTGAAAATTTCGAATCGTTTTCTCGGAATCGGAATCTCAGGTCATCGTGACATAAAAAAATATTTTTTAATAATTTTTTTAAAATGTTCTAGCTTTACGATTCTCACGAAATTCCACAAATGTTACCCAGAACTGCGTTTAGGGAACAGAAAAACTTCCTAATTAAACCATCATCCAGCATATCCTCGCTATTCAAAAAATTTTCGGAGTTATTGCCACCCTCAGGGGGTTTTTCCGGAACAATGTTGTCATAGGAATTCTCTCTCCCTAATACAGAACTTGAAAATCATTTTTGGATTATTCTAAATTCGCATTTTCTTGAGTTTGGCGGTTCAACTGTCTGTTCAACATCACCTTTTGACGGTAAGTTTGATTATTACATTATTTCGTGAATAATGAACCGATTTTGAGCATTTTACCTGGATTGTGTACAGAACACAAATAACTTTCAAGCTAACCAACACTCGACATCTCTTCTCTATTCAACAAATGTTGGGGGTTGATGCCACCTTCATGGGGGTGGTTTATTCGGAACAACTTCATGATGGAAATTCGTCCCCCTCAAAACAGAAGTTGACATGTTTTTTTTTTTAATCTTCGAAAGTTCTTCGTTTCTGAGTTCTGGGGGTGGGGTCAAATTTTCGTTGGGACACCCTATATACTAATACTTCAGACAAGTGAGAAGTCAATCAATAATGCTCATAATTTCCTTCTGATTAAAATAATGAAGAAGAACCTAATTGACATAACGAAATCATACTGCGCGTTCGAAATTGCTTCATTCAATCAAATGAGCCCCAGGCTCTATTGCCTCCCTCCCCTATTATTCGAAGCAATAACAAAGCAAAACTCATCCGCTTATTTCTTGAGGTGTTAAATTGAATGAACGCGAATCCATTGTTATCAAAACAGAATTTGCATGCAGCTATGTTCTTTCAAACATTTCCTACCCCTTTGCACTTCTTCGGAAGCTCTTTTATTGTTCCAGTTCTGTTGTCTGCCTCCAGATAGTGGGTGAGAATCATGGACCCTTTCAAGTTTCTCTATCTGACCCCTTATTGTGTTATTCGGGCTCATTGTGTGGAAAGAATACCGTTTTTCAGTCTTGTACTCCGAATAGAGTTTTCTTCCGGTCTTTGTATTGATGAAACACTTGTTGAATGCTCAATGTAGATCGGAATAGGAAACGTGGGAAAAGTCCCCCAGCCCGTTGTTTCCGAGAGGAATTTTTTTATAAATTCGAAATTTATCAATGAGAATGAGAATTTAGAAATGGAATAGTTGAAAAATTTCATGAAAAAATTGGTTCAAGAACTGGCGTGAAGTCAGGAGCTTTTGCGCGTATGTTCTATTGTCCATTCTCCTGTATAGAACACTCTTAATCGAATTTACCATGGTAAATTATATTGTCGATTGTCCTGTATTGGACACTTTTAATTCAAATTTACCATGGTAAATTCATGAGCGCAAAAGCTCCTGACTTCACGTCAGTGCTTGAACCAATTTTTTGTTTCATAATGTTTTTTAAATTTTGTAGGGGTACGGATCTTATAAAATTTTAAACACGTCCTTATGTCGATATTCTACAACTAGTTACCAAGCTTCAATTCGATCGAGTCTATATTTTTTGAGTTATCGAGGAAATAATATTCCAGGTGGATATAACTCTGAAACCTTTGGACTGATTATGCCCGTAATCGAACTCCACTCTCCCATTCGGATACGCAACATACCCTGAAAATGGAACTCCCTATCTTCTTTCGTTCGAAAGTTACCGAGGCAACGGTCACCCATCCATCTACTGAACTCACACAAGGCTGCTCGATTCTCCAACAATATACAGGGTTACGTGGTAAGTCGTACTTAATATTGAAGGACGTTATTATTCAGGTCATTTCTGATGAATTTGTTCCCATAATATGTTCTCCGAAATATCACCGTTATTGAGATTTTAAAGATTTTTTTTAATCCCTCATTTTTTGGATTCTTTATCGATATTTTCTAGTATAAGAACTCCTAGGGTCCGCTTTTGATATATCTAGTCAGAGGGGATGTGAATTAATAAAAATGATCAACAAAACCTGAACCTACTACTAACAGCTTAAAAAAGACTGATTGACAAAGGTTAGAATTGAAGAATTTTCACCGAATGTTTTTAACTTTTTTGCGCTTTTCTTAAAAAAAACATGTATGGAAGTGATTCTGCAGATGCTTTTAAAAGCTTCTTCGTCTCTTCAGCTGTTCTAAAAGGCATAACACTTGCTGTTAAATAGGCAAAACATTTACCAAATTCTAACCTTTGTCAAGCAGTCCTTTTAAGCTGTTAGTAGGAGGTGCAGTTTTTGTTGATCATTTTCATTGATTGACATCCCCTCTAACTAAATAAATCAAAAAACGGACCCTAGGAGCTCTAATACCAAAAAAAATATGATAAAAAAGCCAAAAAATGAGGGATTTGAAAATAAATCTTTAAAACTCAATATCTCAATAACGGAGAAATTTCGGAGAACATATTATAGGACCAAATTCATCAGAAATGACACGAATAATAACATCCTCCAATATTCAGTACGACTTACCCTGTAACCTTGTATATCCGATCGTGATCAAACTTAGAACTCGCCAGTTGAGTTAGGTTCTGAAGGCTCACGAAAAATTTCGGCGATGTCGGACGAATAGTTACTGATATATAGAATGGTTTTAAATAATTTTCAATGATTTTTTAAGAATTTTCTAGTTATACGATCCTCACGAAATTTTGCGACAAGTATAATCATAATCATGTTTATAGCACGCGCCAAATGCAGAGTGCCTTTACAATGAAAGAAAAATGCTGAAAAAGTATTGAAGTGGGTCAATCTGTTTTGGCGTGCGTGCTATGAACATAATTATGATTATACTGACCCGACCAAGTCTTTCCCAAGAAGCTCCCTGGAGCTTGGGCGACTACGGTTGTGTTCTTTGTCAAATTTGTTACTCTATCCTTATGCCAGCTTAGATACAGCACTGTTAGTTTTTGACTCGACAGTAAGTGGTGTCCATTACCCTCTGGGTAGATCTCCGGCAGTACTGACTACATGTCAGTGCTTTATTATATTTTTTGGAACGAATTTATAAATAACTATACTTGGAAAATCTATACTAAATTACTTTCGGATTCGGAGAATAGGCGTTCCTAACGGGGGTGTTCTGAACGCATTTTTTTTAATTTCGACTGACCTTAGAACTAATGGTGCAGACCAGACTGTAGTAATGTACAGAATTGTCTAAAAATTTTTAAAAAAGAAGCTTTTGCGCGTATGTTCTCCTGTCCATTCTCCTGTATCGGACACTCTTAATCTTTATCATGAACATCTCAGAATTGTAACAACATCTCGATGATTGAAATGTTGGGGTGCTCGCCTGCTGCAGGAGATTCCTGTTCGAATCCTCGGCGAGTAAGTTCAACAATGCATTTCGGTTCCGAAATGACTCGGTGGGTTTCACCCATTAACGAACTTAACCGGTGCATTTGGACTCAAAACCTACCCTGCAGGTTCCAATATTATAACTCATTGGGATCGAGGAAGTAAAATCATGCTGACGACCGGCCGGAAGGACGGACTTAATTAGGTTTGGCCTCAGATTCTTCATCAGGGAGTCCAAACTAACTGTTTGAGACCATTTTCTGCTAAAACTTCGAAAATTACAGACATTTGGACAAATTGACAGGCACTCTGTTCAGGCAAACATGCGCGCAAAAATACATCTGATACATTAACACGAATGATATAAGAAGATCTTCTTCAAAATCTTTCAATTATGATGAACTAAGATGATCCAGTTTTAATGGTCTACTGATAATAATCTTGCAATCCAATTCGCCTTTTTAGAAGCATGTTGAATAGTATTAATCAAATGGTGAATTCCCTGCTATATTCAAAGACAAAGTTTCACTTCTGATTTGTCGCCAAATCACGATACCAAATTTAATTCTTTGTTGCTTTGCATTCTTCCAATCTGACATTCGATATGGATGGTTCGCTATAAAAATTGTTTATGGAGAATGTTAAAAGGGTACGTGTAGAACATATAGTCATCTCAAGTTTTATTGTGTTTATTAAAAATGATTTAAGTGCCCGTCATCCTTTCCGACACGGACAGAAATATTTGATTTCAAAAATATCTCCGAAATTGAAAACATACGATACCCATAAATTAGAGGACGAAATCTGAATGATGCTGAGAGGGTCTGTGGGAGTGAGTGTGTACGTTGTTTATGAATCTGTGGATAGAGGAATGAAAGGGTTTATAATTCTAGCATTGATCGATTGTGATTAATATTCTACTTTGTGAAGTTGTACAGGAGGGACAAATTTTGATGTTTAAGTACGACAGTGGTTGAAGGAGTATGGTTTGTTTCTCGATTACAATGTAGGCGCGCTTGTTCGACTTTCATTTCATCTATGATTTTCCCTAAATATCTGTAATTATTTTAGTGTTTTTGACCCAAAATATACTCTCAGACGAAATAAGTTAGAATGTTCAAATTTGCAGGGCATAAATATCTCTGTTATGTAGTTAATGGGTAAAATCCACAGAGTGGTTTCAGAGTTATAGACATCAGGAACCTTTAAGCAGTCTTTTTGGGCGTATGTTCTGGGGAACATCGCGATATAATTTTGCCCAAAGACCCGTAATTTTTGAATTTTTTGCCTTAAATGGTCTCAAACGATTGGGTTCGACTCCCTGATGAAGAATTCGAGGTCAAAATTGATTCTGTCCGCCAGCCGGCCGTTGCCACAATAACTAGAGAACCGAAAGAGATAGCGACTTGAAATTTTTAGGGTAGGTGGCACATCTCAATACTACGGGCAAGTACGTTAATGGGCATAATCGGCTTCCGAGTAATTATTTTGTTTTGAACCAATACAAATCCGATTGAATTGAAAATTGGTGAGTAGTTGTAGAAAACACGTTTGTGAAATTTTGCGAGTATCCTATCACAAGAAAATTAAAAAAAAATTATTTACTGGTGGTGAAACATTCACCACCGTTAAATACGTTAACTGAGTTTGCGATTCAAATTTATCCTTAACTTAGGACCTCAGTTAGGACTTGACGGAGATTTAAACAGTTAACAATGCTTTGTGACTACGGCTCCAAAAATTTCAGATACGTTTTTATGTCGATATTCCAAAAGTAGATACCAAGTAACTATCTCTTTCCGTTCGTTTGTTATCGTGGTAACGGTCACCCATCCATTTTTTAATAACTCTAACAACGTACAATCGTGTTCAGATGGAACTTGCCTGTAGAATTAGTTATTGAAGGCTCTGGCAAAATTTCAGCGATATCGAACGAATAGTATCTGATGTACAGAAAAGTTTTCAATAGGTAATTATTAAAAAAATTTTTTTTATAAGTTCTTCACGAAATTTCGCATAAGTCTTTGTGTCGGCATTCTACAACTATTTACCAAGTTTTAATGCGATAGGATCAGTATTGTTTGAAAACGAAATTTCAACTCCGAAACCGAAACCCATTACGCCCATTAACAAACCCAACCAGCAAATTCGGATGCGCAACCTACCCTGAAAATTTCAAGTCACTATCTCTTTCCGTTCGAAAGTTATCGTAGCAACGGAAGGGACGACCGGCTGGATAGAATCGGATTTGGCCCTAAATGTTTCATCACTGAGTCGAACCTAATCATTTAAGACCATTTTTGGCAATCAAATAGGAAATTACAGACATTTGGGCATAATGATAGCACTCCGTTTCCTAAAACATGCGAGCAAAAATTAATCGAATATTTTTTATTTCAATCTTCTTATGGTAAAAATCCATTCATTCAATAATTATTTCAAAAATCTTAGTAGATCCCCAGTTCAACTACTCAGTGCAATTTTGGACCACTTTTTCCAATAACTGTGGCCTTATTCCATCAATGGTCGCTCAATTCTAGAAGAATTAGGGAACAATAATTCCTCTAGAATGGTGGTTTCTGAGCATAAATCATGTTTTCAACATACCCCCAATAGAAGAAAATAACCAAGAGGCGTTAAATCACACGATCATGGAGGCCAAATGAACGAACCATTTCTTGAAAAATTGTTGTTTTATGGTTGATGTTATTTCTGACAAATATCTTGTGTATCCACCTCAGAAGTAATTCACAAAATAATTATTTTTTTATTTTATATGTATTTTTCAGAGTTTGGAAGAGAAAACCCAGAAAGGAACCATTCAATAATTGATATACTTCCCAAAGTATCTTTGAATGCTTAATTAATATAATTGTTGCGAATAATATCATTAAAATAAATATTTTCCTCTTGTTTCTCATTATGGACAGTGCTCTGTCACCAAAAGAACTTATGATCATCCTCGGAAAGAAGCTCCCGATGTTTCAACAGCCAACAAAAAAATACATGGACGTAAGGAACACTAAGAATCTCATTTTCACCGTGTCCAGTATAATGAGGTACTTTCGTTCTCCTGAAAAACGCGGAACAATCCCCTTCTGAATGAGAAAAGCACTTGGCGTTTAATTGTTCGCCGTAATTGAAACTCTTTAGCCATAACAAGATCGGCAGACCATCTGAGAACAATCACTTAGGCCATTACTACCAAAGAAGAGCGCTCGGACATCACAATGTTCATAGAGTCCGACTTTATAGCTGATTGTCGATCGAAACAGGCTATTTACCTACTCCAATTAGAGACTGATAAATGATTATTGTCTGGAAAACAATTCAAACTTTCTCTCCGAGATCTCAGATGGCCTGGACGACATAACGGATGAAGACTCGTTTGGAGCAGTTCGATTGTTGTCTAATATATGTATGTTAGTAACAGTAACGATATACGGAGTGTTGTTTCGTTATATTCCAGTATGTTGGAAGAATCAGTGAAATCGGTTTTATAGATTATCAAGTTCAATTTTTGGAAAAAGTGATTCTGATACACTAACATTGGGTTTCACAAAGCTTTGACAGCTCTTAATTGCCGAATTAGTGCGATTCTATGTCGAGTTTCAGTTCATTTTTCATACAACCATCGAATTAAATCCACGATTAAGCTAATCGAAGCTTCGTGAACCCAACATTACTACAATTAGATAGTAGGTATAATTTAGTTAGTAGCAATTAGCTACCGTCACCGTATTCTATGGGATTACCAGCTTGTATACAAAGTCAGCCTTTGAGTTGTAGGTACATTAATTTTGACCATACATTCTTATCATCAAACGAAATAATTTTTTCATTCATCATACAACCAAATTTTGAATATTATTTTGTAGCTTTGACATGTTTTTTCCGAATAATATGAAAATTGGTGTGAAGTTTCCTATAAATATGACATATTCTCCTTATACCAGTTTCTTCCCACTTCCACTGGTTTCCTAGTCATGGACTGGGGGATTCATAGAACTAACCGAAACTAGCATGAAGAAAGCAGATACAGTTATACTCAATTGTTTCGAAAATTAAATAAAATTATTCTTCATCATTTCTCCTACAAGGAATCTTTTTCGAGATATTCTTCATTGTTATATAAGTTATAAAACCAGCGACTCCAGAAATTTCACTACTTTTATGAATATACCCCTGAGCGTTGGAATCCCGTATCAAGCTGTAAACCACGTTAACGTACCTTTTTGTCGTCCACCAGTAATAACATAGATAATTTATATGCAGGAGTGCATTAGCACATTGTGAAATCTATAATTGCTTGTAACTTTTTACCAGAGCCGAATCTGGAAAAATGGTAAATGAAAAAGTGTTTTATTTGACGAGAGGAATCCATGGTTAAAATTAATATACAACTTAAAGACTTACCCTGTATATATTGGGCTAGGAACAATAGGCCTCGAGTTTAATCCCGAGTATATGAAAGGAAGTGGCAACCATTTACTCTTGGGTCACAAGTTAACAGTACTGTGTCTAAAGTGGCGTAAGGACATTGATGTGTGCATGATTTCATAACAAGTTGGATAAGCACTGTGGCCAGGAGCTTTGGCGCGCTTTTCAAATTCATAGCTAGAGCGGTCACCCATCCAGGTAGTGATATAAGGTAGCTGGTTAGTTCCAGGAAAGTACAATTGTGCCGTGAGATAAAAAACACCTGTATACAAGTAGTATTTTTTCAAATATTCATTCCGAGAATTATTCCTATGATACAAATAAGTCGAATCGTACGGTTGTGTCGTGAGGACATCTATGAATTGGAAAAAAAATGAGAAAGATCCAATAATTTTGGCTACGGGAATCGATCCCGGTACCAACTTGTGGTATACCGCCAGTGGTATATTTTCAATAATTTATTCCGAGAATGATTCCTATGACGCAAATCAGTCGAATCGTACGGTTGTGCAATGAGGAAACCTATGAATTGGAAAAAAAAATGAGAAATTTCCAATTAATTCGGCAACGGGAATTGATCCCAGTATCTACTTGTCTAGAAGATGAATCCCTACCACTGGGCCACAGTAGTACTATATAATTAACGTGAATTCCGTAACTTGAATTAATGTTATTATTGATCTTTGATACCTCGTTATCAAATTTATAATTTCAGAAAAACATCATTATGTTACATATTATTCGATCAAGTATAATTCGAGAATTTGGCTGCAAAATAAGTTAAATATCGTAGTAAAGATATATCAATTCTCAAGAGGTATTGAACGTTATTACTGGCGTATCTACTTGTCAAATTTGACATCGGTCGATATAATTCATTAAATTCTCTCCAGGCACGTCAAAAATCAATAACTGTTGACAACTTCGTTGGTCGAGTGTAAAACCACTGGGCCAGTACGTCTCAATCGTTGGTATATTTCGATATTTCAGCAATATCCTCACCAATATAGATCCAATTGAGTTCAAATCTAGAACTTCACTGTGAAATAAGGTTTTGAAGGCTCTCGCAGATTTTCAGTAGTATCTGACGGATATTTTCTGAGATACAGAATTATATTAAATATTTTTACATGATTTTGAATTCATTTTCACCTCGGTCTTCATCAGTTAGTCTAAACTAATCGTTTGAGACCATTCTTGGCCAAATATTCGATAAATACAGACACTTGGATGAATTGATACCCACGCTGTTCACCTGAACAGCGCGCCAAATATGGACAAAATTGAGATAACCTGCGCGATGAAGTACATCCCCAAAAACGGGTTATCACCGCAAGAAATTTATAGATAGTAGAAGTATTGGGTGACCCTGCCTCTTCGTATCCGATAATCAAGAATTGGTCTCGAGATTTAAAACTGGGAAGAGAGTCCTGCCAACTTGCACCAGGTGCGGGAACCCCCAAAACTGTGGCGAACAAAGTTTTATTATGGTCGTTCTCTGTTGGAAGCGTTGAAAAAACTTTACATAAGGAATTGGGTCTCAAAAAACTCTTTGCACGTTGGGTTCCACGAATGCTGAAGGCAGACCAGAAGCGTGATCGCCAGGTTGCAGTGGTGACAAATTTGTAGATCATTAACACGAATCACGATGAATTTAAGCAAAAAATTCTTACGGCCGACGAAACATGGGTTCATCACTTTGGTCCAAAATCCAAAAAAAAAGTTTGGAATGGTGGCATACGGGTTCCCCTCGCCCACGAAAGAGTGGATGGATACTTTGAAACATGGATAAACCAAGTGTAACAACGTTGCAGGGGACTGTTGTAAAATAAATAGTTTCAATCTTCCCATGATTTTGCTTCTATTTTAGGGACAATAATTCGTGAACTGTCCTTGTATATAGCTATATCATCTTAACAAAAAACAAGGTACTCGATGATGTTAACATATCTCTGTACACGATTTATTCGTTGCTATAGAATTCATTCACATTTAATATTATTTTGGTTCACTGAGAAAGCAATATTAATATCAATGGTCGCGTTCAGCAGAACCAACAGTTGCGGAACAGTTGTCACATTTCGATGATTTTTCTGCTGAACGGTACGCTCACTTTGGAACATGTTGAGTAGCGGTTGTCATTTTAAGGAGCGTAGATTTTTTCCGCTCAGTATCGGTAACATGTTGTAAGTTTGACAGTTGTGACATTTATTTTTAAAATTTTTTTTAACATTTATTTTTAAAATAAGGAGCGAAAAAATGGATGCTGGACATATATTTTCGACGGAAAGAATTACCTGCATTTCGGGACATTCTAAAATGGTCTTCGAATAAATATTGAGGAATTGTCTCTTCATAAAAATTCTGATTCCTGGAACAATTTCTCTGTTTTCATCTTCCAATGAAGGCAGAGGTTGAGCCAATAATTCAACAAGTTCACTTCTTATGTTGGCCGTAATATTATTATCTTCGAAGAGTAATTAAGTGATATTTGGATTCATGATTGAATATTTATTTTTGTGACAGGCAATCAAAGAAAATTCGAATCACCTAACCTGAACTTCAAACATCTGTGATTTTCTGACAAAAGGAGCTGTCCGTTCGGCAGAACACGATACCGCTACCTATCGGTAGCGTAGCGGTTCATGCTACCGATCTTTAGGCTGAACGCGACCAATCAATACAAATCAATAGACGTCATTTTGACGGATTCACTGAACATCTATAATTTTGCATAGAAAGGTGACATTCCTTGAATGTTCAATTGATTTGTAATCATTACGATGCAATAACCTTATATCAGGCAAATAAGGCTAAAATAATGTATTTATATTAGTTCAGTCAATCTGGCAAAAATTAAATCGTTCCGATGCAGAAAATAACCAGTGGCTGAATCTTTGTTAATAGTTGGAGAATGATGTTAGAAAAGGGTTTATTGGGTCGGCCACGTTGGACCGTGATGCGTGTTTTGAAAAACTCAAAAAAATTTTGAAATGCATTTATCTCGTGATCTATGCATTTCACAGAAAAATTTATTCAAGAAAAAATGTAGAGGACATCGATATTTACAATTAATCTCATTGGTGCTATGCCGTACAACAAAAAATGCACGCAGTAGGTGGCGCTAAAGATCCAAAATAAGAGTTTTTCCACTTTTTTGCTATTAAATTTTCTTTTTTCAACTATATTGTAAATGTAAATGTTGTTCCTTTTAATATTACGAACAACTTTTATTTAAACATTTTTTACATACAACTTACCGTTCGAAAGTTATAGTGTAATACAGCGCTGCGTTAACATCGCAGTGCTGCTAACGGTATTACGTCAGTTATATGCACCACAGCTGTCCTCATACTTTGTGAAATCGTTGTAATGGAATTTTCAAACTTCAGCAAGCTGTAGCTTCAAAACGGTAAGTTGTATGTAAAAAATGTTTAAATAAAAGTTGTTCGTAATATTAAAAGGAACAACTTTTACATTTACAATATAGTTGAAAAAAGAAAATTTAATAGCAAAAAAGTGGAAAAACTCTTATTTTGGAACTTTAGCGCCACCTACTGCGTGCATTTTTTGTTGTACGGCATAGCACCAATGAGATTAATTGTAGATATCGATGTCCTCTACATTTTTTCTCGAATAAATTTTTCTGTGAAATGCATAGATCACGAGATAAATGCATTTCAAATTTTTTTTGAGTTTTTCAAAACACGCATCACGGTCCAACGTGGCCGACCCAATAAACCCTTTTCTAACATCATTCTCCAACTATTAACAAAGATTCAGCCACTGGTTATTTTCTGTACCGTCGAAATGCCAGATTGACTGAACTATATTGGAATACTAAGTTTTGAAAAAGTCGATGAATTCTTGTCTTCTCGATTAAATCTTCATAGAATTTGTATAATTTGTGACATTGAGAAATTTTAAGTAGTCACATGTCGATAGTCAAAGGGCGCCTCATGCCCATTCACGAACTCGTCCTTCAGAATTCTTCCTGGGTATACGTAAAATGTATTCGTTCAATACCAACCATAGACATTCGAACTGAATGATTCCGAGAAGTATCTTATAACAGACAAATCATTTTAGCACCAATTCCCATCCAAAGACGGCGACAAAAACATTTCGTAAACAACACAACGTAACACACAAAACAATTTTCGCTTTCGCAACCCGCCATTGTCGACCTTTGAAGATATGCAGAATTCGACCTCATTCCTCATAAAAAATTAGTAAATAACTGAACGACTAGGAGGTGCACGGAGACCAGAAACCTGTTTTATCGGCTCTCCGACATAATCTAATACCCACATTGTATTGTAATGGGTCGATATCGACGTACAATCAATAATTTGTTTTTATTTACTGGACAGTTGTAGTAGCGGGAACAATCGTCGTACAAGATATGCGTAGGCCTAATTGTCCGAGAGTTCAGTCACAAGGGAATAGTGCGTGGATTGGAAAAGATTTGCATATTTCTTTCTTCAACAGGAACTTTCATTGATTTATTGAAGCGTAAGCACTGAAAAATCAAAAATTTAAATTGAATCCGAATACTGTACGTCAAAATCATTCTGGGCAGCAGATTACCTCTTGGCCGGCTTGGGGTTATAATCAGAACTATTCTGTTTGCGTATTGCTGTAAACATTGCTATTCAAGTCATATTGCTATCCTCCTAATTTTAAAAATATGGCTACATAGCCATATACTTAATAACATTATTAAGTATTCTGTTTAGACTGTTATAGCAATGTTGGTTAACAATTTTCACCCAGCAATATTGCTATCAAGTAGGTCAAAATTCATTGACTTTAGAGCTGACAACACTGTATTGGTTGCTTGGAAGAAAGAAGTGGTTTTCTGCCATATTCCAAATCTTGTTATCCTTTTAGCCAGTACTGTTCTGAGGTTGCTGAGATAGCAATGTGGATAGCAATATGTTTCTAAAAATGACATATCATATTGCTCAAAATTGTTGATCAGAATAGCAATATTTCGAATCTTGCTATGGAAGCAATATCTTTTTCTCAGCAATATTAATATGTGCAAACAGAATAGGTCTGAATATATACATAATAAACTAAACCTGGTCTGGCTGGTTATTCAGGCTACTTAATAATATTAAATTGATTGATTCTTGTAATTTAAACAAAGAGATCGCACTGCAGGGCAAGATTTTGAATAAGGAGAATTTAGTTCCTATTCGTGAAATCTCTCAGGGCTCGGCTGACAGTCGAGCTGCCACTCGTTCCATGAAGAAGAGGAAATAAGACTTAACTAAAGTGATTTTTTTCTGAATATATATATATATATTTTTTTTTTTTTTGTTAGGTTTCTCCTGAGAGGTGTTTTCTTTTTTTTTTTTTTTTTAATTTGAACTTAGTTCCGAAATTTTGTTCGATTTATCCTCTGTGTGTTTTCAATCATTATATATACCTATCTTAAATATTTTTGTTAATTGATTTCTTCTATTTTTTTTTTTCAGTATTTGTTTTTTTTTCTCAGAATGAAGATTTCTCACATTAATGTTCAATCGCTTTTTCCGAAAATGTGCGATTTATCAGCAATCGTCCATCAGAAAGATTTTGATATTGTTGGAGTTTCTGAGACCTGGCTGGATGAGGGTGTATCATCGGATGTAGTGGCTCTGGATGGCTATAGCTTATTTCGGGATGATAGGGGTAGTCGTGGGGGTGGCGTTGGCTTGTATGTGAAAGATTCCATTCGTGCCGAGTTGCTGTCTCTTGATTTTGCATTGGAAAGTCCCACTGAGTGTATTTGGGTGAAGCTGGTTGTAAGAGGTTTGAATATTCTTGTGGGTGTGATCTACAGGCCTCCCAATCGTAAACGTAGGAAATCTAGGATGGAACCATTCATACGTGATATTGACAATATATTAAATTATGTATGCCCGATGGCCGATTATGTATTTTGTTTGGGGGATGTCAATGTGGATTTGATGAATGATAGTAATCCTGTCAGTGAATGCTGGTCGTCTTATGGTTTTACACAGGTTATTTCTGAGCCTACCCGTGTCACTCATAATTCTAGCACTCTAATTGATCCAATTTTTGTCAACTGTAATGTCAATATGATCGGAAAATGTGGAGTTATCAACACATATCATATGAGCGATCATGCAATGCCTTTTTGCGAGCTGACACTTAAACCTTTTAAGAGAAAATCAAAGATTGTATAATTCAGGGATTTCAGTAGTTTCAATCGGGCGCAATTTTTGGCAGATCTGGAGTCTAAGCCATGGCAGAAATTCCTCACTGAGTTGAATGTTAACAAAAAAGTGAATATGTTCAATAATTTTTTGATTGATACTTGCAACCACCACGCTCCCTTGAGGAAGAAGAGAGTAACGAGACCTAAAGCGGAATGGCTTACGGAGTCGATTAGGGCTTTGATGAGGTCTCGTGATAGAGCATTATATAGGTTTAAAAGGTCGGGCTCTAATCTTGACCATCTAACATATAGATCACTTCGCAATCGAGTTTTATCGGAAATTAGTAAAAGTAAAAGGTCCTTCCTGTTTGAGGCCAGTCAAAGTGATACTAAAAATTCCTGGGATGCTCTGAGAGCTCTTTATATCCATAGGAGGCCTGACCGTCTCCTTCCGGAAAGCCTTTCTGACCCAGATGATATTAACAATTTTTTTGCCCAACTTACTGGTTCTGCTCATATTGATGTATGTTCGGAGAGGATTGAATTCTATACGAATAATAAGTTCAGCGATTCTTCGAGGTTTGAGTTCAGGGTTATCGATATGGATGCTCTTTTAGTTGCTTTGGGGAGTATTAAGGTGAAATCTTTCGGTTGCGATGGTATTTCACTGGCGATGTTGTATCATGCCCGACCTTTTATTGATCCGTTCCTCTTACATTTAATGAATAGTTGTATACTTTGTAACGTTTTTCCATTGCAGTGGAAGGAGGCAATTGGTGTTCCTTTACCTAAAGTCATCAATCCAACTGATGTCTCCGAGTTGCGTATCATTAGTATTCTTCCGGTGGTGTCGAAAATTTTGGAGAGAGTTTTGTTTGATCAGATGTATACATATGTTGAGGGATGTAATTTATTGCCTGCGTATCAGAATGGTTTTAGGAAGCATTTCAGTACCTCTACTGCCTTGGCAACAGTTACTGATGAAATTTTTTCCGGCCTTGATCGGGGATTGGTCGTCTTGCTGTTGTTGTTGGATTTTTCAAGGGCCTTCGACACCGTCAACCATGCTTTGATGTGCGCAAAGGTGGGCTACTTTGGTTTTTCTTGCGATGCTGTCTCGATGGTTAGATCTTTCCTGTCGTTCCGCACCCAGAGGATCAGGGCGGGTGGCAGACTTTCAGATTCTGCTCGGATTTGTTCGGGAGTTCCCCAGGGATCTATTCTTGGTCCTTTGTTATTTATTTTGTACACTTCCGATTTGCTTTCTGGTCTCAAGCATTGTAAACCGGTGACTTATGCAGATGATACAGAACTTATATATTCTTGCCCAGCCGAAGATATGCATCTTGCATCTTCAAGAGTTAATGATGATCTTGAAGCCGTGCTCTTGAATGCTACTGCACATAATCTCACAGTCAATGCATCTAAGTCAAAGCTTTTGGTTTACTCGAAGAAAAAGGATAGGGTTTCGATTTCGGCCATGCTGGATATTCGGATGGACGGTATTCCTATAGATTCAACTGACTCAGCTAGAAATCTCGGTCTCACGTTTGATGACGAGCTTGCCTTTTCTCAACATGTTATTGAATTGGTGAAGAGTGCACATAATAGATTGAGGGCTCTCTATTCTGCAAAACATTTGCTTACTTTCAAGATGCGTAGAGATCTGGTTGAGGTTTAATTATTGCGATGTGGTGTTTGGACCATGTTTGAACTCGTTCTTCCGGCGCCGTATACAACTTGTGCAAAATTACTGCTGTAGATTCGTTTTTGGTCTGCGTAAGTTCGATCATATTCCCCATAAAATTAATGAGTTGGGCTGGCTAAGGATGGAGAACAGAGTTAAACTGCATCTTGCTTGTTTCGTCTTTAAAATTCGGAATATGCCTTCTTCAACAGTTCTGAGGGCCAAACTCGTGCCCAGATATGCTGTTTACGATAGAGCGATTCGTAACAGGGGTGGTCTCACTGTTCCCTTACACAGAACTGCCAGGTTTCAGAAATGTTTTTCCTATCGCGCCGCCAAAGTTTTCAACGAGTTGAAGTCTGATCTACAATTTACCAGTTTTCACCAGTACAGGTCTCATGTGAGGGGTCTTCTTTTTGACAGTCAAATTAGTTAGATGTTGCTTTTTTTTTTTGTAACCTTTCAATATTTTTTCATTTTTCTTTCTTATTTTTGAGAAGATATTTGTTTTTTTTGTAAGTCTACATACGACAATAATGGGACCATTCTGGAGTTAAGTGTAAGAATAGTCTTTGACTAAACTTCGCTCTGGAGTGATCTCCCACCATCTGAATTCTTTTTCAAATGCATGTACGCATTTTTTTTTTCTTTTTTCTCAATAAAGGCGATTATTATTATTATTATTATTATTAGGTATCGGAAGAGGCAGGCTGTCTGAAGGTTAAAATCAATTGTGCATCACTCTGGATCAAACAACTAGAAAGCTTTCCTTAATGGCAAACCACACAATGTGGTTTGCCTATCTGGTGCTAGGATAGAAAGGGCCATCAATGAAAGCACTGCAGGTTGAAGACAACATGTGTAAATCGACCAGGCTGACGGATCTGAGTATTCCTTACCAGCATTAGTTTCAGTGTCCGAATTAGTGAATCCTATTCCGATGCGAGGCAAGTGACACGTGGCGTGCCCCAGGGCTCGGTATTGGGACCTCTTCTGTTTTATACACTGACCTTACGTATAATATTAGATGCCAGATAGCAATTTCCGGGGATGAAATGAAGATTTTTAACAATGCTTTCAATTGCTGTCAGATTCTGCATCTGCAGGATGAATGGTTTCCAAGTAGAAATTTTGTTTTCAACTAATACAGATCTCATCAAATTGAAACTTGGTAACTAGTTCTAGAATACCGACATAAAGACGTATTTGACATTTTGTGAGGATCGTATCACCAGAAAGTGAAAAAAAATACATAAAAAAATATTATTTATCTCACGATAACTTGAAAACAGAAACAGGCAGCGATTTTCAGGGTAGGTTGCACATCCTAAGGCGACATTTGGTTGTTATTTACAAAATATTTCAAAAAATACCAAACCGATCTAATTCAAACATGGTAAGTAATTAGTCAGAATACCGTGCTCAAATTTGAGGATCGTATGACTAGAAAATTTTCGATAATCATTGAATATAATTGAAGAAAAAAATCGTATATCAGAAACTATTCGTCTGACATCGTTTAATTTTGCGAGAGCCTTCAAAACCTAACTTTTCGGCCAAGTTCCAAATTTGAATACGATCGGATCTATATTGTTGGTGATGCGAGCAGCCTTGGTTGTGTTCAGTAGCTGGTTGTGTGACCGTTGCCACTAGAACTTTCGAATTGAAAGAGATAGCGACTTGAAATTTTCAGGGTAGGCTGCGCATCCGATTGAGGCAGTAAAATTCGTTGTTGGGATTAATCAGCCCTACGGTTTAGGAGTTATACCCACTGGAATATTATTTTCCACTGGAATATTATTTTCTTGAGAACTCAAAAAATTTATATTCGATCGAATTTAAATTTCGTAGCTAGTTCTAGAATACTGATATAAAGACGTGTGCGAAATTTTGTGAGGATAGCATTACTAGAAAATCTCAGAAAATTATGAAAAAATATTGTTATCAACTTGAGAACGGAAAGAGGTAGCAGCTTGCAATTTTTAGGGTAGGTTGCACATCCGAATGCGACATTTGAATTCGTTTACAGGCATAATCGGTCAAATCATTTTGGAGGTATACACATCTGAATGTTTGTTGTTATTTCCTCTATGACCCAGAATATACAAATCCGATCCAATTAAAACTCGGTAATTGCTTGTAGAATGCCCAGAATTTCGTGAAAATCGTATCATGAAATTACTTGAGAAACAAGTATTTTCACTATTTTCGCAAATTATCAGATGTTTAAAAAATTTCAATTGCGATAGAATACATATGTCCGAATTAAAAATTCTGTGGTCATAGACGATTCTCGCATTACTCAAGTATGTCATTAAAATGGTACGAAATGTATTCATATCTTATAAAAGCTGAGTAAATGGTCCAAATCGATGGTAAATTCTATCAAGAGTGTCCAAAAGAGGTGTATAAAACATTATTAATTTTAATTTTTAAGGATAAATTTTATTTTTTTCAGCTATCTTAAAAGATTTTATATTTCGGAAACTAGGTATGCTCGGTCGACTTCGTATGAGGCGTGACTAGACAATGGAATAGGCGTGCAAAAGTTCCTGACTTCACGTCAGTGCTTGAACCAATTTTCATTTATGCAGCTGATATGTCGTTGTGTTAACCCCTTTACTATTCAATGCTTTTCTGTTGATACTCAATGAATTGTACCTATATAGAATTTAATGTCACAAAGTAAAGCGATTTCCTATGTGGAAAAGCTGTATCAGTTTATTCCATGTTGCCTCCACGAACAATCAAATTTTTATCCCTGACCATACCCTACTTTATCAAACTTATTCAAATATCCAAGATTAGATGAGGTTACATGGGTTGAATATTTGGTATTCTTCTTAAATCTGGCCTCTCTGTACATGGTTGCAACAGTTGCGTAATCTTACTTTGTATATCCTATGCACACCGAGAATGATTTGTGAATGCGAAAGAATTATGCGAATCACTATTATTTTCCTCAGACAACAAACAGTTTCCAGTGAAACGATTAGATCCCATTACACTTAATTGAAACGGGTTGGAGCAGACACTGGCAACAATATATTTTTATAAAGTGTTTATTATTAAGATAATTTCTATATTTATAAAACATTTTCTGGTTTCCTATCCCGGGCGGATAATAGTAAATAATTATAAAGCACATTATTAAGCGTTTTATCGCATGAGCAATTATTTCGACTCGTTTGTTTTTTAATTAGAAAAGCCTCTTCTATATAAGTAGTCGGGATCGAAACAACTTTTCCTGAAGAATGAAGACACGGAATCAGGTCCGTACTAACCACATATTGTCATTCATTGTGATGCAGGTACCACGATTATTCTCGATATTTGAATCTACAAAGAATATCAAAGCACTGACATCAGGTCAGGAGCTTTGGCGCGATCGTTCGTTTAATGTCGTTCAATATATTACACTATTGAAATTTATAGTTATTAGAAGACTGCTATAAAAAACACAAAATTTCAAGTTAGTCACACATTTCGATGAAAATCTATGGATTTCTGTTCCTACTACAATTAGTTCAATTTCTAGAAATATCATATACCAAAGGAATTCATCGAATGAACTGAAAATTATCGCTTTTCTTCAACCTTTTTTGAAGAAAAGGAAACATTCAGTTTAAGAATGAAAGGCGTTAGCTTCGACATTTTGTTTTTCAGATATCAGGTCTTTCACAAGCGTGTACAGAATTTCGACATTACACAAGTAATTATCAAGGATTAACTGGACCGGATTAGTATATTTTGAGTTATTGATGAAATAAGAAAAAAATTAAGAGGGGTATAACTCTGAAACCGTTAGGCCAAGGGCGTAGCCAGTAATTAATTTCGGGAGGGGGGTTTTGAAATTTCGGTAATTGACTTTATAAGTAATGTTCGCTTTCTGTAGCAAGTATTTTTTTGTTTTTAAGAAAAAAATAACATTTTTGGACATTTTGGACACTGTTTGAGATTCAGATTTGTTTTTAACGATTCGGCATTCTACAACTAATTATAATGTTTGAAATGAATCGGATTCGTAGTATAACCCCAAAACCGTTTAGGCGGTTGTTACTATTAAAGAACTCAAATGTAGCATTTGGACGCGCAACCTACCCTGAAATCACTCAAAATTGGCTCGTTTCACGAGAAGTGATGAAGAATAACTTGTAACCAATACAGGTCAGTGTTGTTTGAAAAGGTGTCGAAGCGACAAAACACAACAGTTCTAAATAAATAGTGAAAATCATACTGAATAAATGATTTATTTCATTATCATACAAAATTCTACTGTAGGTGAACTCCTCCGAACCGACGTGACCAATTTTGATGAAATTTTGTGTGTGTTTTTGAGTGGGTACCTGGGCGGTTTATAATCTCAATTGGACCCAGTAGGAGGCGCCACAATCAGGTTATAGAATATTTGATCCGTTTTTTAGTAGTAAATGGTGGATGCGTTGAACCAGTTATCAGAACATCCAATCTTCTCAGATCTCAGATACCTGGAGATCTCATTTTGACTCTCGTTCTTAATTTTAAGTTCACTCAGTATTAAGCTGTTTGTAAATATATAGTTTAAAGCATAGTATATTGAAGTGTAATTCATGTGTGAAGCGTTTCGAAATGTGGGATTCGTTAGCTGTAGTATTGAAGTGAGTATTTCACAAAGTAAATACCTTAATGAAGTTACTCATATTTATGTGATCTGCAATCACATAATTATAACTGTTGTATAAACGTATTGAAAAAACTTCAGAGACTAAAAATGTTTTGTATTTTGGTTGAAAACGTTTCCATAACTGTTATAGATATAAAATTGCTAGTTGGGTAAAATGCCGACGCACTGATTTTTGAGAAATTTCGTGAGGATCGTAAATAAAATAGAAAAATTTCTTAAAAAAAATTGGTTCAAGCCCTGTGGACAGGAACTTTGGCGCTCTTGTTCAAACTTTGTCAAATCATATCTTCGAAAGTATTGGTAAGAGTCGGTAATTATATCAATGGATTCTTATGATAGAACATGATAGCAGAAATTAAATTCAAACATCATAAAAGAATTTGAATTCAAGAAGAGTGTCAAAAATTATTAATCCAAAACCAATAGACCAATTTTACCCAACAACGAACTCATCCGAGATATTCGTTCCTCAATTCTATGATGAACGATATATTTTTTCCTCAACTCCACTCTGAAAATTATATTATATCAATTGAAACTTTAGCCAAAATTTCAGTTTTGTTTTTTCTGGAGATATTCTGAACGCAATATTATTAACTTACCATTACCATTCCCATCATCATATGGATTAACCATGGGCATTGAATATCAAAATTTGACATATCATGTCTCAGGAAAATAAGTTGACATGTATCAACACAGATCATATTATAATAATTCATAGATAGAATAATTATCGCATTCTGTGAAAACACAGAAGTACGATTTATTATTGAGATTTTGAAAAATCATATCTCCGAAAGTAGTAGCTTGTTAGAGTTAAAAATGACATCAATGGATTCCTATGGCGAAACTGCATCTTGAGAAAAACTTATTTGGAAATTTGTAATGTAAAAAAAAATTTGTTTTGTTTCTCCGAAACCATTATTATTATTATTATTATTATTATTTATTTGATATGAGCTGAGGCCAAGCCTTTGAAGCTCATAAACACAATATTATGATACAGGCAGTACATATGAAATACAAAAAGGTAATAATGGAATAAGCATAAAGAATATATAAAAAAAGTAACATAAAGAAAGCGAAAAAAAATGTCAGCACATATCATCACAAACGATCAAGGGATGGTTGGTGGAAAACGATACCGGTCATATCCATTCTTGAAGCCGTTTACACTGGTAGTACCAACAACATCAGGAGGCAAACTGTTCCAGACGTTGAAAATTCTGTTGGGAAGAAAACTTTGCCTCTGGGTGGTCTTGAAGTGCTCTTTCCCTAACTTGAACATGTGCCCTCGTAAGTTGTTAACGTTGCGGATAAATATAGAAGATAGATTGACTCCTAACATATGGTTTATGGCCCTGTAACTGAATATAAGATCACCTCTCAGTCGGCGATCTTGAAAAGAGGTTAAACCAAAGATGCGTAATCTCTCCTCGTATCTAGGGCGGTTCGGACCATAGGGAATACGTGTAACCCACCTTTGTAGCGTCTCCAACTGCTCCATGTCACCTTTTAGGTTAGGATGCCAATCAGGACCAGCAAATTCCAAGATTGGTCTTATATAGCTTGTATATATACTGCAACAGACAGCTGGGGAACAGCCACGAAAACACTTAGACACCAAGAAAACGAGACTTCTTGCTTTAGACATTATCTTGCTCACATGTTGGGACCAGCTCAAATCAGACGTGATGGTCAGTCCTAGATCCTCATGCGAATCTGTGGTAGCAAGCGGTTGCCCATCAAGAAAGTACCTGTGTTTCGGGATTTTTTTTCCAATATGAAGGACAACGCATTTGTCAAGGTTGAGCTTGAGCAACCAATCCTCTGACCAGCGCGATAAAGCATCCAAGTCTGATTGAAGCAGGGAGTAATCTGTTATAGGGATGTTGTAAATTTTAGTGTCGTCCGCAATCTGTGAGCAGGGTGATTTTAAAATACGGGACAAATCAGCGGTGTATATTAAAAAAAGGAGAGGACCCAAAACCGTCCCCTAGGGCACACCACTGGTAACCAGTCTAGTTGAAGAGGAGCAACTGGATACCCTGACTGAGAATGTTCTATTCCGCAGAAAAGCCCCAATCCACTGCAGCAAATCTCCTCTGATCCCAAAATGATCGAGCTTTGAGAGAAGGCACCTGTGAGATACTCAGTCAAAAGCCTTTGAGAAGTCCAGGTAGACAATATCAGTGGGGATTCCACTATCGAAAGCTTTCGTCCATTTATCTATACTCTCTAGAAGGTTAGTGAGGACCGAACGACCAGGCAAAAATCCGTGTTGAGTATCGGAGAGAATATTATGTTCAAGCAAAAATCTTACCATCTCATTCATTATCAAACGCTCACACACCTTCGAAATCACAGATGTTAGGCTGATAGGACGATAGTTATTGGGACAGAGTTTATCGCCCTTCTTGAATACAGGCGTGACTGATGCCCGCAACCATTCAGAAGGCAATCTATGGGATCGGAAGGACTCGGTAAAGATCATAGCTAGTGGGGCACACAAGGAACTTGCACATTCCTTGAGAACTCCTGCATTTATGCCATCCAACCCGGGAGAAGAGTCAATCTTTAGAGCACGTAGTTGATTCATTACAGCTTCTGGAGTGAACCGGACCGAACTCAGATCATAATTACAACGGTCACATCCGACAATAGGCATTGGACCATCAAGCTCAGTTGTGAATGAAGCAGCGAGCGATTCGGCCAATACCTCAGCTGATTGTTCGTAGCCATCAGCAATTCCATTGTTTCCTCTAACCAGTGGTATGGAAGGTTTTGTCTTGAGAAAGGAGCGAATGTATTTAAAGAATTTCTTCCTATCTTTGGAGGACACTATTCTATTCTCAAATTGCCTCTTAGCATCATCAATCGCGGCTGACAAACGATTGGAGTATTCACGATGTTCGTCATAACTATCGGGCTGCCTGCACCTCATATATCTCCGCCACAATCTTCGTTTATGTTTAATCATCCCACGAATCTTGTTGTCCATCCAAGGATTAGATGAATTGACCTCGACAAGCCTTGATCCAGTATTGTCTTCGATCGCCGACTGGATCACATGGACGAAGTCACCCCACATCTCCTCAACATTCAAACCTCCATCTGACCATCTGACCGATTTTGCCCAATAACGAACTTAGCTGAGATATTTATCACCAAAACCTATTCTGAAAATTTCAATTGTCTAGCTCATTCCGTTCGAGAGTTATCGTGTTAACGACCGGCCGGACAGAGTCGATTTCGATCACGTATTATTGATCAGTGAGTCGAACCAAATCGTTTAAGACCATTTTCAGCCAAAAGTTCGAAAATTACAGACATTTGGGCAAATTGATAAGCACTCTGTTCCGAGGAACACGAGCGCCAAAAATTAAAAGTTTTCTTCATAAATTGTATGTTGCAGAAACTAACGGATTATTCAGAAATTCCGCACAAAACATTTAGCGGAATTTCACTATCCCAATATTTTCAAAAATATAGATCCGATCTATTTAAATCTAGTACTCGGTTGAAAATTGATGGCTTGATGGTCCATGCAGTATTTCGTGAAGGTGAACATAAGCGCAAAATCTCTGACTTCACTTCACGTCAGTGTTCTAAGATTTTTTTTATTTTGCTTCGGGCAACAGCAAATCGCACGAAATGAAAATATTGAAATGTCACTCTTATGTTAAATGTCACTTAGAATATAAATAGTATATTGAAAATTCGAATATTGAATAAAACGTTCGCTGGTCCTGCTACATAGCAAGCCATCCAAATTTCGACCAAGACATCGTCTCTCCGGTACGCTAGTTATTAATAAAATATGATCTGATGAGATCCAACCCTGTCTAGTTATTTGACTTCCAGTTAAAATCAACGAGATTATTCAGATTGCAATTGTGATGCAGAACAAAAACTGGAATCGCGTAAAACGGGAGCAACCTGCGCGACTCCAATGTCAGCTCATCTATTTCTTTTCCATTTCTTCGATTGTCCGTTTTTTCGAAATTCTTACCGTATTAACTGTTGCTACTGAAAAGGACATGCGTCATCAGGTCCGGTTCTTCCTTCATACCTGCAATTCATAAGAACGGAGGCTTAAGAAAACGAGAAAACAATCTAGATGGCGTATCAACAATATCTTTGCTTGTAACATCCTGAGCCGATGAGGTGTCATCGACTTCTTTCATATTAATTGAGCGTGTCGAAGGTCTAGGTATGGGATCGATTTTTAAGATAGTTGCTCATTGAATTGATTGTTTTGCTTTTCAAATAAGACGATTGTATAGGGTTAATAAAAAGTGGGAAAGCCCTGTGAATAGGAGCTTTGGCACGCTGTTCAAATTTATAGCCAGAGCGGCCACCCATCCAGGTACTGAACTAGCCCAAAGCTCCAGGAAAAAATAATTTTCCCAATATTTCCAAGAATATAAATCCGACGAAAATTTACTGAATATCCCATGATACTTTCTTCCCGTACATCTGTCGATAGCTAAGAAATCCATCTATGAATTACTCAATTATGGAATGGTGATAAAAATAATAATTTTCAAGATTCCGACGTCTTTCAATATACTACGACAGTCTGGTGTACATGACTAACATTACTGAGATTTTCCTTCGGTTGGAATGAGAAAAAAATTGAAAAGCATCATAATGCGGGGATTAGGGCTTCACGCGCGAGCGAGATTTTTCTCGTCTCGTCTCGTAAAAGCGAGACGAGAGGTTTTCAAAAATATTATAGGCGATACCGAGACCACATACAGCGCAACAAGAGAGTCTCTCTCGTTTTTGGTACGAATTTTTATATACGACTCGACTTTTTTCAACACCCGCAGAAAACAATTGAATATGAAGAGTTTCCACTATAATTACCAATATATTTTGTCTATATTATGCATCGATCGTTCTAGAAATACAAGAGTTTTCAGAAGATTATTAATTCGTTATGATCTTGCGACAATTGAGATTATTTTTCAAGAAAAAAATTGAATTCACAACCATAAAAACGGATGCCATTATGAATTCAATACTTAACGGACAACTTTTATTGCCCCTAAATACCAATGCTTTGAAAATTTCGTCTCTATCTGAACATCTGGAGAAATGTTCCTGTGCTCTTTGTAGTGAAGATGTGAACAATTATTGTATACATTTGTGGAACTACGTATAATAAAACTGGCAAAGAAATGAAGCTATGCAATGTTTCGAAAAGTGTTATGAGGAATACGCCAATACCCTCAATGATCTACCCACTGGGGAGGAACTTTTTGAAAACTATACCAAATTGTTTAATTCTATTAAAAAATGTATCGACATCGATAGCCTATTCAAATCATCAACAAAACTTTCGAAATATTGGAAAGCTGAGTTTGAAGAATATTTGCTGTTAGAAAGAGCAAATAGGAATCAAAATATTTTACAGTGATGGAGAGTGATGAAAAAATTCTTTCTACACTTTCCAAGATGGCCGATGATTTATTAATGGCTACATCCGTACCTGTTGATAGATTATTTTCCACAGCAGGTATGATCATGGCAAAAACACGTACATCATTGAAAAATGATGTCATGCAAGCGTGATTATGTTTGAATTCTTGGTCATCCAGTAATTTATAAGTGTTTAAAATTAAAAATAATATGTACATGTAGAAATATTTTTGTATAAGAGCGTAATAAATATAGCTTTACAAAATTATTCATTATTGTATACCATTTCATTTATATATTATAATATTTATTATCGTTATTCAGAATTAAGCGAGACGAGACGAGACAACTGATAACGAGACGAGAACGAGACTTAAACGAGAGTTAATTTTTTGGGAATTGGCGAGAGCGAGACGAGATTTTTTATACTCTCGCCTACTCTCGTCTCGTGTGAAGCCCTAGCGGGGATAGAAAACGGAATTGTTGAGCGTGAAAAGGAATCACAAACTATTAAGGAAAGGATCTGATTTTCCAAACATTTCCAGCAATCGATCCGACCGAGTTTGAATGTAGTAATTTGCTGTAAAATTAGGTTTTGAGGGCTATTGCAGAATTTCTGTGATATCTAACAGATAGTTTTTGAGATTAGTACAGAATTTATTTAAATATTTTTTTTTAAATTTTGTGGTCAATTTTTCTACTGTCCTCACGAAATATTCCACATGTCTTCGCACGAAATTATTGAAGCATTTAATTTCAGATGGCTATAACTACGGAACTACTGGCAGGTTTTGCTGATTAAAGAACTCAACCCGCGCATTTGGGCTCCAAACCTACACTGCAAATTTACACTCTAATTCATTTAGATCTAGAGTAATCGTGCCTACGGACGGCCAGAATTATTTTGCCCTCGGATTAAGCATCAGGGGGTAGAAACGAAAAGTTTGAGATAATTTTCGGCCAAATACATTACCCGACAATAAATTCCGGACAAAAATAGATTGAATCATTTGGATATCACTGTAACTTGCTTAATTGTTGCTCGATTTTGTTGAACTTTATCAAAATGAGCCTTTGTCTTAGAATCACACTTCATTTTAGTTTTTCAAAAATACTTTTGGTTTCGTCATTATACGAAAAACAGAGGTTGCCTTTTCACCCTCAAATTTGTAACACCCCGTGGAAAGAATCAGCGGCAACATTTATCTTATATGTTATCTTTTATGTTGTGTTTTGGAGTGCAATTTGTTATTAAAAAAACTGTTCTTTGGCTCATGTTAATATGTATCTTCTTTTTAAAAGAAGATACAAATGTTTAAAGAAAATGCTGCAGTTTTTGGCGCTCTTGTTGCTCGGAACAGAGTGCTTAACAATTTGCCCAAATGTCTGTAATTTTCGAATTTTTGGCTGAAAATGGTCTTAAATGATTTGGTTGGACTCATTGTTCAAGAATCCTTGGTCAAAATTGATTCTGTTCGGCCGTCCGTCTGGCCGTTAACACGATAACTCTCGAACGGATTGAGCTAGACAGTTGAAATTTTCAGAGTAGGTTTGGGAGATAAATATCTCGGTTAAGTTCGTTATTGGGCAAAATCGGTGGTTTCGGAGTAACAAAATTAATAATATTTTTTTTCATCACAAATTTTGAATTCAATTTTTTTTAAGATGCAGTTTTTTCATAAGAATCCACTGATATCATTCTCAACTCTAACAAGCTAATACTTTCAATAATTATTCTCAATAATTCTATATGATTTCATACAACACTCTAATAATAATTTGCTGATGTACGTATATCCAACATGAGATGATTCATAGACCTATGCTTTGAATATAATTACGAAAATTCTTGAAAACTGACGCACAGAAGCCAAATAGAAAAACTGGGAAAGCCCTGTGGACGGGAGCTTTGGCGCTCTTGTTCAAACTTTGACAAATCATAACCCCGAAAGTATTGGTTTTACCTGATTTGGGAAT
Source organism: Halyzia sedecimguttata (assembly GCA_937662695.2). Taxonomy (NCBI): domain Eukaryota; kingdom Metazoa; phylum Arthropoda; class Insecta; order Coleoptera; family Coccinellidae; genus Halyzia; species Halyzia sedecimguttata. Next base: position 49,480,733 of record OW569415.2, read on the forward strand.
GATATCAATGGATTCTTATTTAATTTATTTTTTATAATGCAGTTCTATCATGAGAATCTATTGATATAGTTCCCAACTCTGAGAAATCACTTTTGGAGATGATTTGTTTAATATACGATTGTGTTTAAGTCTAGGCTATGCGACGGCCACTCCAGTCGTTGAATATTGACCTCACCTAAATATTCTTCTACATCTCGTGCAACGTGTGGCCTGGCATTATCGTGCAATGAAATGAAGTTTTGTCCAACGAACTCAGCATAAGATACCACGGGCTCTGCTAAGTATTGGTCGATGTATTGGTTAGAAGTAAATGAACCATTTTCAATTAATACAAGTTCTGTACGGCCATGCTGTGATATTCCAGCCCACACCATAATACCACCTCCTCCAAAGGGTGTTCTGGGTGATATGCAACATTGGGCAAATCGTCCACCTCGTCTCTTCCAGACACGTTCACATCCTTCGGGACACTTTGGTAAACAACATTTGTTGGTCTGAAAAAATAGGCTGTGGATTGTTAATACTGATGAACTGCAGCATTTTCTGTATCTTCTCTAAAAGAGTAGATAGATCTTCTCTAAAAGAGTAGATATTGACATCATATTAACATGGGCAAAATCGGCCAGGTGTTTTCGGAATAACAAAAAAATATATTTTTTTACCACAAAAAGTTTTAAATTCAATTTTTTTTCAAGATGCAGTTTCATCAAAAGAATCCATTGATGTCATTCTCAACTCTAACAAACTAAAACTTTCAGAGATATGATTCTTCAACATTTCAATAATTATTCTCAATTCTATATGACTTCATAGAATACTCTAATTATAATTTCCTGATGTATATAAATCCAACATGAGATGAGTGTTAGACCTACGTTTTGAATTAAATTACGAAAATTCTTGAGAATTAACGCACAGAAGCCAAATTGAAACAGTGGGAAAGCCCTGTGGACAGGAGCTTTGGCGCTCTTGTTCAAATTTTGACAAATTTTGATTTCTCCGAGTTGGGAATTGGGAATATCAATGGATTCTTATTTAATTCATTTTATTTTATGATGCAGTTCTATCATAAGATTCCATTGATATCATTCCCAACTCTGGAAACCAATACTTTCGGAGATATAATTTGTCCAAGTTTGAACAAGAGCGCCAAAGCTGCTGTCCACAGGGCAGGACCAATTTTTTTTAAACTATAACTAAGGATAAAATCTCAAGAAATGGAGCTACACTTAAGTGAAAAGTTTCCCAAAATCGAGCAACAATTAAAATTACAGTGGCTCAAAATATTTGAACATTTTAGGCATTTACGCAAATTGTCATGTCCTCTGTCCAGGGGAACAAGCCTTAAATATCGTCCTGAAGTCGAATTATCCACATAATTCTCGTACAGGTGGACGTTCATCACGGGGCAGATATGTGGGAGCAATTCCTGCACTCAGAAACAATCATTTAAAAGGCGTGTATGCATTAGGCTCTTGCTGAGATGCTTGTTGCGCGTAAAAGAACACTAAATTAGAGAGACAACTGCAAGCGAGAGATGCGGGAGAATAATACGCTCGACTATCATCCCAGATTTGATTTAGCGCCACCATTTTACGGTATTTTCTGTACGATTGTAAGATTGTCAGTAGATACAGTGGCGTGGAAGGGTCGAGCAGATAATGAAGGTGATCTGATCATTAGATCACAATCTGAAGGTTGATTCTTACTCCACTCAGAACTCATTTTCCATTTAGAAGTGCCATTTTGAATAGTCCGCTATATGATTGTAACGGTATAAAATCCCGTCACGCTGAATATAACACCATATTTTAGGTTATTTCAACCACACAGATAGAAGATTCAAGAGTCATTTCTCGTAATTCAATATCGCCGTTTTGCAACCAGTGATACATTGAACGTGAATTGCTTCTCATCTTCTAATTTGAAATCGTTGATTTATTTTCAATCTAAATTAGAAATGTTTTGTCTCATGAATCCATAGTTACACAGTTAATTTTTCATTATAATATAGAGACTATTTCAGTATGGTAAATTTCTCGTTTTGATTTTGTACGCTAACAGATATATAGTTTTCTGTGGTCATACTGTCATAATGTCTTGCAACAATGACGATTGGCAGGCTCTTTCCGGTATGAACCTCAGAAAGATATAAATACCTGTTTCTAGTTTTTATTGCGATTTACCATGTTCTAGATAGTTGAAGATAAGGTGGTTTTCTAGAAATCTCAAAAGTCATTCATATGCGAAAATATATTTTTGCTTATTAAGATCTTTTGTCAATTGATTCACGTGGTTAATTCAGATTGATATTTGTTGATATGGTTTGCACGCCATATTTTTGTGAAAATCATATTCCGCCGTATTCACAAAGCATTCAATCGCCGTTAAGTCCTAACTGAGGTCCTCAGTTAAGGATAAATATGAATCGCAACCTCTGTTAACGTATTTAACGGTGTTGAAACAGGCCTGTTTCACGTTAATTTTCACGTTAACTGAGGTTGCGATTCAAATTTATCCTTAACTAAGGACCTCAGTTAGGACTTAACGGAGATTGAATGCTTTGTGAATACGGCGGATAGAGTATTTGATGTTTGATTATTTCGATTACGTACTATTTTTTCTGGTAGATGTGAATTCAATATTGATGTTGTTCTGAACGAATCGGGGAGGATTTCTTCAATATTGTGAGGATTATGTGCCTCGTGTTTTTTAAGTTTTGATGAATTCCGATAAATAAAGTTTGTATGCTGTTAACGTATATCCCCAGATTAGTAGAGAGAAATAATTTAGTTTTAGAAGCAGTATTTGCAACACTGCTTTCATTATTCATAGTTTTTGGCTGGTAGTGAAGCTAATACATTTTTGGCTTGCAGCGAAGCTTTAACTTGCATATCTTGTGTTGAAGCTATTTTTGGTTTGGAGGTATTTTTGGGCTGAAGCTGAACTCTATCTGATAGTTTTGGCTTGAAGTGAAATTTGACATTACCATGTTTTGAACTGGAACTGGTTCCTACATTTTCTATACCTTATCTAGAGAGAACCTGAGCATCTATTTGGTAAAAAAATATACAACTTTTGGAAGAATTGCCTGTGCCTGTTATAATTAGAAAAGTAGGTACCTTAGTTTTCCCTGGACGAATTCCCGGAGGAAAATTATTTCCAGAGCTAAGTGTTATTCTTTGTAATCAAACGTTTTTTATTAAACATTTAAAAACCAGCTTTATCAGTTATACCCTATATTCCTGGAAGTATAAATATATCGTTGACCTCCCAGCTAGATCCATGGAATCTCAAAAATAGTTTCTGAAATATAAAATTTTTGAGAAATTTTTGTATACGATTTGTACGATCCTCACGAATTCTGCAAAAAAACTACGTTTCAGAAACAATAAATATTAACCAAGAAAAATTCGAGGACATAACTACAAATTTCCAGATGGGTATAGCTCCTAAACCCTTTGGCCGTTCCTTTCTCTTTCCGTTCGATAGTTATCATGGAAATGGTCACCCATTCAGCTACTGAACTCAAACAAGTCTGCTCGGTTTCCAGTATTTTCATAATAACTACAACAATAAAGAAAGACAATAGAACTAGGCTGTAGAATTAGGTTTTGAAGGCTCTCGCAAAATTTCAGCGATAGTTTCCGAGATAAAGAATTTTTTTTTGTTTTCTCCAAAAACAAAAAAAAAATGATGTCATTCATCTATCTACCCCTTTATATGGAGGAAAAGGAGAAATATCATTTTATTAATTACATCTCACAAATCAACAACAAAATTTGCAACATTTTGAATCAACATAAAATGAACACCATATCTACAAATGAAAAAAATTATGATTCACTCTTTAAAAATAACATTGGAGAAAAAGTGCGACATTTACAAATTATCCTAGTCACAAAGGGATATAAACCAAAGTTTGTATCTCTAGTGTCGTCTGGTATTAAGATTTGGCCATACATTTTTTGGAATTCTGGAGTAATCATAAAAAAAAAAATGCAAATTTTTGCATGTCTTAGAAAAAATCTACAGGCTTCAACACTTTCTTTATAAATTTCAATCAAGCCTGTACATTTATTTGCCACGGAGTTATTGTCAATCAGAGCAAAAAAGGAACAAAGGAAATCGGAACGAAACATTCCCTATTAGACACTATTGGTAGCTTATGATGAAATCTATTCTTTCTCATAATTCTAACAGATGAAAATTGGCAAATTTCAGGATATTCGAAACGTGGTAGTACTTGCAATATAATTAATGAACGAACGATATAGTAATTTTTCAACCTTGAAGTGTCCCGCAAACACACTGACAATTACAAATCGCTCTGGATTTTTGTCTGTCCTGAAGATATTAATTTAACATTTTTCCGAAAATCACCGCAATCAGCAAATTTTCGACACATTTTTTTGAGATAATTCTCATTGTATTCATAAACAAGATTAATTATTGAAAAAAATTTAAGTATTTAAAAAAAACGTCTTCAAAATGCTTCATCTTTACCAAAGAAAATTCTACCTGATTTTTTCTTATCGCAGCTTCAGTTTCAAATTTCAATTCAAGAATTCATTACAAAATCGATATACCTACCCCTGCGGATTCCTGGTTTTCTTCTAACGAAACTTGATTTTTTTTCTGCCGAGCCTGAATCCTTGATACGAACTTCCTTTACAGCGAAAAACGATTCTTCTCGAAATCAACTTTTTCGCCAGCCCCATCGAAAACGTTAATTTTTCAACGGTAAATGTTTTATTGAAAAATTAATGGGGATAGAATAATTGACCATTCAGGTAAGTTTTAGCGAAAACGATCCATTTAAAGCTTCGGGGCACTGAGAAAAAAAAACGCGGTGTTTTAAAATTTATATACTATTTTCCTTGATTAACTTCTCAGCAAATTATTGATTGAAGGGTACAAAATTTTCGAAAAACGGTTCATGGTGGAATTGAAAAATTGGTTCAAGCCCTGTGGACAGGAGCTTTGGCGCTCTTGTTCAAACTTTGACACATCATATCTCCGAAAGTATTGGTTTCTCAGAGTTGGGGATGATATCATTGTATTCTTATGATCTGCATCATAAAGGAAATTCAATTCGAATAATAGTTTATTTAAGAAGGTTAAATGAGCAATCTGAGAATTAGAACTGCACCATGGATGAAATCAAATTATACTAGCTGAAATGAATTTGACTCTCTCTTATAGAACAGGATGACATGTACGAGTATGAACACAGATCATATAATAATTCATAGATAGAATAATTATAGCATAGAAACACGATTTATTTTTGAAATTTCGAAAAATCAAGTCTCCGAAAGTATTAGCTTCTTAGAGTTGAAAATGATATCAATGGATTTTTATGGTGAAATTGCATCGAATTTGAAGTTGAAGTTAAAAAAATTGTTTTCGTTACTCCGAAACCATCTGGCCTGTTTTGCCCAATAACGAATTTAGCCGAGATTTTTATCTACCAAACCTACTCTGAAAATTTTAACTGGCTAGCTCATCCTGTTCGAGAGTTATTGTAGAAACAAAATTTAAAAATTAAAATTTTTTTTTACACTTTACGACAACCCGATCAATACAAAACTACGCATTTGTATGAAGGTCATAATTTTACAATTTGATGCTACATTTCAGATAGATCGAGTGATCGGTTTCGAAAATATTCATAAAAAATATTTTTACTAAAAACGGCCATAACTCCGAAACCGCTTGGTGGAACGAACTCGCCCAAGATATTTACGCTCAAAACCTACCTTGCAAATTTCAATCCTCCAACTCCTTCCGTTCGAGAGTTATCGTGTTAACGGATGGACAGCCGGACGGCCGGGCAGAATCGATTTCGACAACGGATTTTTGATCAGTGAATCGAACCAAATCGTTTGAGACCATTTTCAGCCAAAAATTCGAAAATTACAGACATTTGGGCAAATTGATAAGCACTCTGTTCCGAGGAACAAGAGCGCAAAAAAAAGCCTTTGAAACCCTTTTTCGAGACAAGCAAACATTTTTTTTCGATGGTTTTCATAAAGCCGGACACTTGGTTCCAACATTCGCTCATTTTTGGCGCTCTTGTTCCTCGGAACAGAGTGCTTATCAATTTGCCCAAATGTCTGTAATTTTGGAATTTTTGGCTGAAAATGGTCTCAAAAGATTTGGCTGATCACTCACTGATCAAGAATCCATGGTCAAAATTAATTCTGTCCGGTCGACCGTCCCTCCGTCTGTCGGTTAACACGATAACTCTCGAACGGAATGAGCTAGACAGTTGAAATTTTCAGAGAAGGTTTAGGAGATAAATATCTCGGTTAAGTTCGTTATGCTCTAATTATAATTATATAATAAATAAAGTGGGAAAGCCCCACTTGTTTTATATCCAATAGTTTTTGTTACTAGTTTATATTGTAATGAATGTCTTGCATTCTACATAGGTCATAACGAACGTTCTATAAATATTAGGGTAGATGACCACAAAGAATGTATTCATCCAAATAACATAAATGAACCGGTTAAGTACAACATTTTGAGAAAGGAAATTATTGACACCTGTGAACAAAATATTATTATACTGTGAAATTTAAGCAAAATTGTTTTCTACATTTTAATAATTATTCAAAATGTTTGACCAAATTACTAGCTAGTTATTAATGCAATATCTACAATCTTCATTAATTCTGATAATATTTCGAACTCCCCCGCTCGAAATTGATCCGCTACTGACCATTCCATAACAAACAAAGAACCCGAAAGAATGCCTCGTGATTCCCAGTCGAGGTTCGGCGTACAGAAAAAATCACGTATGATCGATGACAGCCAGTCTGTGCGCCCGACAAGAAGAAGAAGAACCCTTCCCCGCTGTTCGAGTCTGGCGTGACAATAAAAATTATAGCTGGTCATGGAGCTGGAAACAACAGGTCCAACTGGATTGTGGATTGCATTCATTAGCGCGCGACACGCAAACCGTGTATTGTGCTTGTAGAAAGAATTGTAAGAAGTTGGATGGTTTTTTTAATGCGCTGCCAACAAGACTACGGCAGGATGGGGCTGACTGGTATGGGACATGTCGGGTTTTGGACGGGATTTATGGGCGTGTGGAAGAAATGGGTTTTTCCGAGTGGTGCCATCGGTTTGAATCGGAATTATTCAAGTTTACTGTGGAGAAATTGTTATTATTTAATATTCAATTGATCCGGTGTTTACTTGATGGAAATTGATTTTAAATTAACAATTATTCAAATGTTATTTTTAGCTCCTAAGAACGACTATTTCTTCGCCAGGCTGAGGCTTCTTTGGAGTCTACATCTGAACTTATACAATATGAGAAGGACTCACACGGTATCTTTAAAGTAAGTTGAATAAAACCGGACAAGCTGAGGTAATAAAAGGTGGGAATGCACTGAGGTCAAGTGAGTCGGCTATGGCGTACTTGTTCAAATTCATAGCCAAAGCGCTCACCTAACTAAGTACTGAACTCGCCCAAGACTTCTTCTTTGTGCAAAAAATAAAATTTCAAACAATATAAATCCGATCGGGTTTTAATATAGAAATTGGATGTAAAATAAGGGTTTCAAGGTTCTAAGGCAAAAATTCAGCGTTATTTGAACTAAATAAAAAACAACAAGGAAATTATATGAAATCATGAATCATTTATGATATGGTGCAAGTTATCATTTAATTCATCAGCCAGCCATGGTGTTGTAGTGGGAATAGATGCCCGCTAGATTGCTGGTGGTTGCAGATTAGACTCCTACCTAGGGCATGTTGTGAATGTATTTAGTATGAAAAAGTTTTCAGAATAATTTGAGAATTGTGCAGATCATCTGAGTGGCTTAGATAGTCTGACTTCAACTAAATGAAAAATAATTTCTTCGGATTCGCTAATTTGATTTTAGATAATATGAATATTGAGATATAATGAGCCGCAGGAAATACAAGTCCAAGCAATCATAAAATCATACTATGAAATCGATATGATTAGACTTACCAGTAGAAAACTCTTGGTGCTATTTAGATTAGAAAAAATGGGTTCAAGCCCTGTGGACAGGAGCTTTCTGGCGCTCTAGTTCAAACAGACAAATTATATCTCCGAAAGTATTGGTTTCTCAGAGTTCGGAATTATATCAATGTATTCACATGAGGAATTCAATTCAAATAATAGTTTCGAAAATTCAATTCAAATAATAGTTTATTTATCAAGATTAAATGAGCAATCTGAGAATGAGAACTGCACCATAGAAGATATCAAATTAAAATAGCTGAAATGAATTTGACTCTCTCTTATAGAACAGGATGATATGTACGAAAAGAACACAGATCATATAATAAAGCTTAGATAGAATAATTATAACATTCTGTGAAAACATAGAAGTACGATTCATTATTGAAATTTCGAAAAATCATATCTACGAAAAAATTAGCTTGTTGGAGTTGAAAATGATATCAATGGATTTTTATGCAGAAACTGCATCTTAAATAAAAATTGAATTTGACAATTTGTTGATAAAAAAAAAAAATTTTTTTTCGTTACTCCGAAACCATCTGGCCTATTTTACCCAATAACGAACTTAGCCGAGATATTCATCTCCCTAACCTGCTCTGAAAATTTCAATTGCCTAGCTCATTCCGTTCGAGAGTTATTGTAGAAACAAATTTTTAAAATTAATTTCAAATTTTTTTTTTAACTTTGCGGTAACCTGGTCAATACAAAACTTCACACGCGTATAAAGGTCATGTTTCTACAATTTGATGCTAAATTTCAGATAGATCGAGTGATCGGTTTCGGAAATATTCATAAAAAATATTTTTACTAAAATTGGCCATAACTCCGAAACCGCTTGATGTACTGCGCCCATTAACGAACTTGTCCGAGATATTTACGTTCCAAACCCATGTTACAAGTTTCAATCCTCTAACTCCTTTCGTTCGAGAGTTATCGGGCCTACGGCCGGACCGGCCGGACATAATCGATTTCGACCTCGGATTCTTGATCAGTGAGTCGAATCAAATCGTTTGAGACCATTTTCAGCCAAAAATTCGAAAATTACAGACATTTGGGCAAATTGATAAGCACTCATTTCCGAGGAACTAGAGCGCCTAAAACGAACTGTCTAGGTCGTACCAAGAGAGATACTGTCACCCCTTGGGCTCTGTGGTTCCGTAGGTGTGGAGGGCCTTCGACATCTACTTCTTACTAGACTGGCTTAAGTCTGGCATAATCGATCTCTATGCTTAGAGTCAGCAAGATAATGTCAGAACATAGGCCCACTTAGGCAGAACTATAGCACTTATCATACAATTGCATTGTCGCGTATCAATATAATTATAATTTAAAATATATACACATATATACAAAATGGGAACAGAATACTAGCATATAATCATGTAATAATACCCCCTATTAATTAAATACCTTTATAATTAGAACGCATAAGAATATAAATATGACTGTGTTAAGAATTGCTGATGTAGCTTTTACTGATAACGCCACGTGCGACGCTTCTCATTGTTTATAAAACTATAAATAGCCTCCCACTCAATTAGTCGAGGAGAATTAGAGAATTAGAGAATTAGAGAATCAGAGTACGAGTCAGTAAGAACGTAATTGTATCATTTTCATCCATCAATTTCTTCCGCTGTAAATAAAATCTGTTTCAATTTTTAAAAACAGTGTTTTTTACCCCAAATTCATAAATGGCGACGAGGATGGGATTAAACGCCGGTTTTCGTGAATAGATTGTGAAAAATCGTAAAAAACAAACTTTCCGAAAAACTGTCAATTTCAATTGTTAAGGTGTAAAGTGAACTAATACGAGGATATTGTGGTAGAAAACAAGAAGCCCTGATCACTGGAGTAGCGACCGTGACGACTTCAACCCTTCAACCCTTCAACAGCGTAGAACATTGGTGAGTGAGAGCAATTCCCTTACTCCTCTTTAATTTTTCCCCAGTTTCCTAATCTGGTCCAAAATTAGTCAACCTTTTATCCAAGTTTTGTGTGTAAAACTTGTACAAATAGTTTTTCCTAGGTTTCTTTCAAAAAACCGACTTAGATAGTTTTTCACAGGTTTTTCTATTGTATAAAAACCGAATTAAAAAAGTTTTCCCTGAGTTTCTTATAATAAAAAACCGTGAATTTCTAAACTATAATTAATAATAATTGAAAATAATCAATATTACGTCAATTAAGCATTTTTCTGGTCATAAAACTAAAAAATCAAAGCACAAAATGGCTATGGAAAGAATAGATTTGTCATTAGCAGAGAAATTTGGCACTCTCCTACCGAAATTTTCGGGTATTGAAAATGAATTACATTCATTCATTAAAAGCTCGGAACAATATTTAATGATGTTTTTTAATGAACCGCAGATAGTTAAAGATTATTGTTTTGCTGTCGTAAAATCGAAATTAATAGATAGAGCTTTAGCAGAAGTTTCAACTTCGGATGTTCCAAATAATTGGGAACTTTTAAAACAATTTCTCTATGTAAAGTTTGGAGATCAAATTAATTTAGATGTTTTGATACATCAGTTACAGTTTCTAAGTAAAAAACCAAATGAGGATTTATTGAATTTTATAGATACTATCATTTCAATGAAAATCAGGATAAATTATAGAATAGATGCCGATATGATGCCTGATCCTGAAAAGCAATTATTCAAGACAAATGTATTGAGAATATGTAAAACGGTACTTATTTCGAATTCACCTATTGAATTACGAACATACCTTATTACCAATAATAATTTCACATTTGACCAAACTATAAATGCAGTAAAAGATTATATTTCTAATATGGCACAATACGATTTACTCGACAGGAGCCGTCGAAATAAAAATACTCAATCTCATCAGAATGTGAGAAATTTTCCTCAAAATAATTTTTTTCCTAATAACAGAAACAATCAACAGAATCCAAGAAATAATTTTAATAATTTTAATCAAAATCCTTTTAATAATTATAATAATCGAAGCTTTCCGTCACAACCCATACATTTCCAACGAAGAAATGTTAGTACAAATTATCCAACTAATCGACAAGTATTCGGTACCCCTAATACAAATTATATAAATACCCCTAAACAAAATACAAATGTTTTCAAACCGAATCCTAATCAAAGAATACAAACCCCTCCAGAAAGAATGTCGATACAGACAAGAAACTACCCCCAAAAACGTGGCAATTATTCCACCCAATTTCAAATAAACCCCCAAAAGAAATTTTATACTAATAACCAGAATCCCCAAAGAAATTTTAATATGAATAATCAAAGCCCTCATTATACATTTGAAGAGCTAACTCATTTAGAATCTCCTTCTACTTCAAAACAAGAAGTCAGTAATTTTAACAATTCTACGAAAATAAATTTTCGAGGAAACGCCTCAACAGAAGCGTTGACATAAATTCGACATTAGATCATTTTAATCAACTTCCTTATATTGAATTCCAAAATCCTAAATGTAAACTTTTAATAGATAGTGGATGTTCTGTGTGTCTGATAGACCCAAAATTTGCTTACAATAATTACCCTCAAAATATTTTCCAGGAACAAACGACATTAACTTCATGTCATAAAAAACAAACTACTAATGAAAAAGTTCTAATACCGTTATTTTCAGAATTTCACTTAAATGATTTGCATCCGTTTGTTGTGTATAAATTTCATAAAAATTATGATGGACTCATAGGAGCCGACTTCATGAATAAATATGGCCTTAGCCTAGATTTTAAAAATCAAATTTTGAGAAATGAATATTGTCAAATACCCTTTAGCTATCAACAAGTTTGTCAAAAACAGACAAAAATTCCAATTGAACTTTCGCATTTACAATCGACTAATAATGCAGATGCTCTTAGTAGAATTATTTTAGAACCAACCGATGAATTAACTTATGAAAATTTCATTGAAGTAAATGAAAACAATGATATCAGAAATGCCCCTAATATAACTGAGAAAGTAGAAAATTTATTTAAAGTTCCAAAAAAATATGCTTTAGCGCATTGTGTTTCCAGAGATTTCCATATGAATAAAGGTACAGCCTTAAATTATAAACAAAAATTCGGTCGAGTAGACGAATTAATCGCACAAAAGAAATTAATAGGCGAAGTAGCGACATTACGTATAAATGAAAGAAATATTTATTATTTAATTACGAAAGAATATTATTATGACAAACCGGAATATAAAGATGTTTTCAAGTCACTGTTAAATTTGAAAGAATTATGTATTCTTAATAATGAAAAATATTTAGCGTTACCACGCATTGCTTGTGGTTTTGACCAATTGGAATGGTCTATTGTATTTAAAATGATAAAATATATTTTCCTGAATTCTAATATAAAAGTTGTTATACATTCTATGACCAACCGTCGTCAAGAATGCTTAGAAAACAAAAATATTGAATTTAACGGAATAGAAGATGATGTAATTTCTATGATGAATCAAATAACCGATGAAGAGTTAGATGAATGTTTAGATCTCTTGAATGTTAAGGATCCACATGAAAATAGTGATTTAGAAGTTTTAGATGGTGATTTATTTGAACAGAACGCAAGTGATTTAACTATTCATAGTAATGTAGAAAATCCTATTTTAGAACTTCCTTATACAGAAAGAAGTTTGAATTCGTCAAATTTTCAAATAATTTTCAAAATTACTCCGAATTATAAGGTGACAAAAACTAAAATTTTTGGAGAAAAACTTAGATTTAGAGTTGAAATAAATTCAATAGACAAAGATCTATTCAAATTTATTAAAGAATATATCCGACCAAAATGTTCGTATACTTTATATTTTATATCTCAAGAACTAGAGAAACCCCTTATACGAATATTACAAAAAAAGTTTGATTATAAATCATTTGACTTAAAAATTTCGAAAACATGGTTAGAAGACGTAGAAGACGAAGAAGAACGTTTACTCAGAATACAGCAATATCATGAAACAAAAACTGTTCATCGTGGATTAAGAGAAAATTTAATTAGTCTCAAATCGAAATATTACTGGCCAAATATGAATAAAGATGTTCAAAATTATATTAACTCGTGCGAGATATGTCAAAAAAGTAAATATGAGAGAACTCCTATACAGTTGCAATTTAAACCTAACCCTATAGGATCGAAACCATTTACACATATTTATTGTGATACAATAAAATTCGGTCAAACAAACTGTTTAAGTTTAATCGATTCATTTTCAAGACTAGGACAATGTTATCCTTTACTCCAAAAGACAGGATTAGAAATCGTAGATAAACTAATAATTTATTTCAGTCATTATGGAATACCTAACAAGATAACATGTGACAATGGAATAGAATTTAAAAATAGTGTTGTCCAAGATTTCTGTAAAATTCATAAAATCGAAATTCATTATATTACAAATTACAATCCAAATTCAAATGCCCTAGTAGAAATATTTCATTCTACATTAATTGAACAATTAAGAACAATTGACAATAAAAATTCCACTTTTCAAAATAAGCTTTCTCGAGCTTTATTGAGTTATAATAATTCCAATCATTCCAGTTTGGAGATGACTCCAATGCAAATTATTAAAGCCGACTTAAATTATTCCTTACCGATTGAGCGAACTCATAATGAACAAGTCCAAGATTATGTAGAAAATTATGTAGAAAACTTAAGGGATATATCGAAACACTTAGAAAAAGGCAAAGAAAAGAATTTAAAACGTTTAGAAAAAACTAATGAAAAACGGTCAGCTAAAGAAAAATATACTCTAAATGAAAATCCCGTTTATATTAAAGGACGTGTTATACGAAAATTAGATCCAGCCTACAAAAGAATAGAGGCTAGAGAAATTGATACTCATAGGATACAAGATGACAAAAATAAACACATTTATCATAAGAAAATAATGAAACAAAGAAAGAAAGTATTTAAGTAATATTTTATTTTATTGCAGATCCACTATGGAAACCCTAGTTATAATCATATTATTGAAAATAATCACTACAACCGTAGCTATAGAAATTATACCTTTACAAAATAATGTATTGCCTATTTTATTGGGAAAAGCTTATGTGACCAATAGAAACTTACAATTGATTTATCATATAGACCTAAATAAAATGGAAGAATTAATTATCAGATATCAAAGAGAAATTGAGAATTGAAAGATCAGCAATTAGGTTTTGCACAAACGGCAAACCATAGATATTTGCAGCATTCGAATAAAATTAATATTAACACTCTCGAAGAACTTCTTAACGAGAAAATTAGAGTTAAAAGAGGATTGATAAATTTAGGTGGCAAAATTTCAAAGATATTATTCGGAACCTTAGATTCTGACGATGAGGAATTATATAGAAGTTATTTTAATAGCATAGAGAAGAATGAGAATACACTTATGAGGAATCAAAAACAAATTGCTACTATAGTAAATGATTTGAAAAATAAATATATTGATAAATTCCAAAAGATGAATGAAAATCTTGAATTATTAAAAATGTTTCCAGAGTTAAGAGCTGTTGAACAAATGCATCTTATGACCTTTGAACTCAAAGATATCAAAATTATATTGGATGAAATTCAAACTGCAGTAAGCTTTGCCAGATTGCACCTGCTACATGAATCTATTTTACCATATACCAAATTTGCAGAATTGATCAAAAATGTTACTATAATACCAGTATACCATCTGAAAGATTATTATCAATTATGTCATACAAAAGTAGTCTTTAGAAATAAAACTTTATTATTCTTAATATCGATTCCCACTATTTATGAACGTAGTTATGATCTGTACAAGTTTTATTACCTATCCCAAAGTAATTTAACCCTTCCTCAAACCTATCCTTATATGATCTCCCAAGAAGAAATTCTAAAATGGTCGACAAACCAATGTCATCCAATAGAAGAAGACTTTTTATGTGATCAAGATTCCCTGAACAAACCTCCACAATGTTTGGAAAATATCCTTAGGAATCATACAGAAAATTGCCCAAGAACCAAATCTATTCCTGCATCAGATTTAAAATTATTAGAAGATGGAAGCATTCTATCATTAGAGAACGAGAAAATCCAAGAGAAATGTCCTCAACAAATAAAACATTATTTTATTCCCCCAGCTGCAATTCTTCGATCCAAATGTGTAATTAGTAATACTCAAAAAGACATTTTTCCCGTAACTACTGTCAACGAAGAAAAATACATTATTCTACCCAAGATGTCCACGTCTATAAAGAACCATTCTAACGATGAAGATTTCAAGAAAGAAGATGAAATTCCAGACATCGACTTAGAAGAACTGGATCAGTGGAATCATCACCCTTCGAAATTCAGCTTTTTATTATTTCTATTGATAACCATTATAACCATTATAATCATTGCTTGTATTTTGAAATATTTTAGAAAATACTTAAATTTTACTAAAGTCACACCTTCAGGTGATGCCTTTCTCCAAGAAGGGGAGGAATCATGTAATAATACCCCCTATTAATTAAATACCTTTATAATTAGAACGCATAAGAATATAAATATGACTGTGTTAAGAATTGCTGATGTAGCTTTTACTGATAACGCCACGTGCGACGCTTCTCATTGTTTATAAAACTATAAATAGCCTCCCACTCAATTAGTCGAGGAGAATTAGAGAATTAGAGAATCAGAGTACGAGTCAGTAAGAACGTAATTGTATCATTTTCATCCATCAATTTCTTCCGCTGTAAATAAAATCTGTTTCAATTTTTAAAAACAGTGTTTTTTACCCCAAATTCATAAATATATACAAGGATAGAATAAAGAAAACAAATTTATTTCAACATAGACCATATAACAATGTTCCAATAATTTAACATTTACTTATAAGTGTGAATTCATGCAGCCCAAATTAACGAGTATCAAGTAACAATTAACACTTACAAATAGCAAGTAAAAGTTGAACTTGTTATTTTTATACTTGTTTTTTCATAATTGTTATTTGATATTTGTTTCTTGATAATTATTGAATGATGCTGCATGAATCCACACTTAGTTATATAAGAATTCCATATTCTGAAGATATTCCTTTGATTATATCTCACCCCGTTTAGCGCACCGAAAGTCAAATAGAGCACCGGAAAAAATTTCCTGATCTCCAATTTCAATAACCTCAAAAATGTATGACACAATTCCAACATGACAATTAATACGACGTTTTATCAACAATAACCGAAAATCCATTAAGTAATGGTGATTAGGTTTAGGCTTCCAGAAACATAGAATTTCTACAAACAAGTTCTAACAATCATTACTCTTGTTCTGTGTTCCGTCCAAGAGAAACCATGACAACGTTCAATAGACGAATAAAAATGAACATTATTTGCATCAAATGAAATTAATTCTAAGATATTTTCACAGCAATGCAATTCATAAAATACACCTGAAGAAATTTTAACAGCATCGGCAAAAATAAGTGCTGAATTATAAGGTACCGAAAAAGTCTAAGTTTCGATATGAATGTGAGTATCAGCAGTTTTGCGACTGGTGTAAGCAAAAAATTGATAAGCACTCTGTTCCGAGGAGCAAGAGCGCCAAAAGCGTGTACACGGTATGCGGCGATATTCTTCAACATTATGGAGCAGATTCCCAATGATATAAAGTTGTCTAGCTGTGACAGAGAATATAGACGTACGTGATTTTCGGAAAACCATTGCGCTTTTGAAACGTCAATCGGTCGGTTACGTACAAAAAAAATCTAAAGTTTTAACTGTCGAAGAAGTATCAGAATTCATCATGCAATGGTAGGTTTCTGTTAATTCTTCGTGATGGAAAAAAAAAACACAGATAAAGGCCTTTTAACGTAACAGAGGAAGGTTGTAACTTCATAGTGTGGAACATTTATCACAAATACATAGCTCTAAGACCTCAAAATCTAAAGGGGGATGTTTGTTGCGTTTCGCAATGCAAAATGCATTGTCCATCATACCATAGGTGGCATACTGAAAAAAATTGCAGAATATTTGAACCAGGAAAAACCCCAGGATTATAAATAGAAATAGTTTACGGCGATCGTCAGCAACCATGTTGATGGAAAATGATGCAGAATTTGCTCACCCTCAAGAGCCATGGGGAAGGACAGTCTTCAACTGTGGCTAAAGGGTACATTGAAGAATCGATTAACAGTAAACCAAATCAACAACCCAACAGTAAAGGTATGTATTAAAATGGGTCCTCACGCCACGACAAACACAGCACTTTTTATTTATGACTCAACAGTGAATGTATGTATTTGAAACAGTCCTTTCGCCACCACAGACACAGTACTCTTTATTTTCGACCCAATAGTTAATGTTATGTATTGTAATCGAACCTAATCGTTTGAGACCATTCTGGGCCAATATTGGACCCGTTTTTTTTCGACAAAGGTGTTCTTAGTCGGATTTATATTCTTGAAAATATTGGGAATATCATTTATTTCTGGAGCTAAGAGAGTTCAGTACCTGGATCGATCTGGATATAAATTTGAATATCACGCCAAAGCTACTGGCCTAAGTGCTTTTCCAACTTGTTCATTATTTATGGCAAACCAACCTCTATTGAATGAAACAAATTTAAATTATTTTTCACATCAATACATTTGTTCTCTAAATCAAAATTAAATCCGTATTATATGGGTGTTTCTGAATATGTGTGACAAACTTTGAGGGGTGATTCTGTGATGAAAATGAAGGTGGGTATTTGGTATAAAATTTTTTGAAAAACTTGCCCCAGCAAAGTGACACCTCTCCGAAGATTAACAAAAAAAAATGTTTCTCTTTTTTGTTTTCCCTGTATATTAAGCTAAAGACACGAAACTTGGTAAATATTATTTGACAATGAAACTACACATATTGGAAATACCAATAACCCTGAAGTATGCCTCGACGGGGTTATAATAGTCAACTCCTAAGATATTTTTTTTTTTGGTAAAAGTTTTCCTTTTGAAAAACATGGCTGAAAAGCCCAATTCATTCACTAACTTTTTCATCTCAACAAGATTTGTCGAAAACTTAAGCATTTACGAGCAAAAAATGGAATGCATTTTCAAAAAGCACCGAGGAGGAATTTCCCCCACCTAATTTATTTTATAGTTCTCATATTTTCGAGGTTTGCTTTATTTTCTTCATCGCCATCACCCCATTCGGGAGAAGGTTTTTCAAAAAATTGTATATCAAATACACGCCTTAATTTTGACCACAGAATCACCCCTAAAGTTTTTCGCAGTTATTCAGAAACACCCTGTATATGATTTGTTCAGAAATCGATCTCTATAGTCTCTTCCGATTGTTTGGGCGCCGTTTATATCCCGGCAACCGACCCGAGATTGATGCCTGCATGACAGTTTGATTGGGCCGATTGTCCGACTAATTAAGATATTTAATCGACGCTATAGCGGTACACTCAGTCGGAGCAGCGTCGCGGCAGGTAGATTAAAACGATTGAGATGATGTCGTCTGGCCGGCTGGCCTTTGGTGTTCTTGTAGGAAGTAGGAACCCTTGGCGATCGTGATTAATAGCGGAGGATGACGGACGAGACGGTGAGGTGTCTTCCGCTTAGATATTAAACCATAATTGTAGGTGTTCTCCGGCTAAGTAGTTGAAAATTTTTAAATAACCGCTGTTTGTGGCGATGAAAACTCATGTACAGGGGAATACGACAAACGGAAACCATAAACTGTAGTAGTCTAGTTGGACTTACATCAAGGGATTTTAATCGCCTGAGGTCTTTGGTTTTGGATATACAGGCTAATTTTCGGATATTGAGTGAATTTTCAATGTTCCATAAATCTTCAACCAATCAACTGACGTGTTTCAAAGTTCGCTGTTATGTCACTCTTTTCGACCATATTCGTTTATCACTTCTGAAATTGAAACATTAGTACCGCAGTAGGATCATTTTGGACATTTGCTATCTTTGTTAATATCAGTTCACCGCGTATGTAGACACAGCAAACTTCTTCCGCCTTTTTCAGCGTAATTCAAATACAAAAATCCAAAGAAATTGCTTGGCCATATCATATAGATGAGTGATTAATAAATTTTATTGTTGAATAAATAATATATTTTGACTCCACTTTTTCGACTAGCTCGATTGATATTTTACCATGTATGACAATGATATACCAATTCTTATATCCTAAAACTATTCAGACAAAGGATGAAAAAACTGTTCTAGGGAACAGCGTGCTATCATTTTACCCAAATGTCTGTTATTTTCGAAATTTTAGCCGAAAATGGTCTCAAACGATTAAGTTCGCCTCATATATAACGAATTAAAGGTCAAATTCGATTCTGTCTGGACGGCCCACCATTGCCACGATAACTTTCGAACAGAAAGAGACAGCGACTTGAAATTTTCAGGGTAGGTTGCGCAGTCGAATACGACGTTAATGGGCATGGGCATGACATGACGATCCAGTGCATGACGTCAGAGGGAGAGTACTTTCGGCGCGATACATGCAAATAATGAGGTTTATGAGCAGTTTTAAACAGCTCATATATCATATCAATAGAAAATAATAACAAAAATTATTGGAAAATAGTATTTATGTCACGATAACCTGAGAACGGAAATAGATAGCGACTTGCAATTTTTAGGGCAAGTTGTGCATCCAAATGCGACATTTGAGTTTGTTAATAGGTATAAGCGGTGAAACAGATTTGGAGTTATACCCATCTGAAATTTGATTGTTATTTCCACAATAACTCGAAAAATGCGAATCCTACCCAATTCAAACATGGTTAATAGTTGTGGAATGCCGACGCAAAAATTGTTGCAAAATTTTGTGAGGATCGTATTACTAGAAAATTTGGAAAAAATTATTGAAATTCATTGGAAAAAATTCTATATATCAGAAACCATTCGTCCAACATCGCTTAAATTTTTCGGGAGCCTTTAAAACCTAACTCTATTGCCAAGTTCCACGTTTGAACACGATCTGATCTATATTGTTGGAGATCCGAGCAGCCTTGAGTGAGTTCAATAGCTGGATGAGTGACCGTTGCCTCGTAAACTTTCGAACGAAGGCAGACAGGGACATTTTTCAGGGTAGGATACGAATCCGAATGGGAGATTTAAGTTCGTGGCTGGGCATAATCGGCCCAACGGTTTCGGAGGTATACCCATCTGGAATATTATTTTCTCGGTAACTCAAAAAAAATACAAACCCTATCGAATTGAAGCTTGGGTAACTAGTTGTAGAATATCGACGTGCGTGACATTTTGTGAGGACAGGTACCACTAGAAAATTTTAAAGAAATTGGGAGAAAATATTATGTATCTCACAATAACTTCAGAAGGGAAACAGATAGCAACTTGAAATTTTCAGGGTAGGTTGCGCATCCGAATGCTTAATTGGCTTAATCGGTCGAATGGTTTTGGAGTTACACTCATCTGAAATATTGTTGTTATTTCCTTCATAACTCAAAATATACTAATCTAATCTAACTAAAACATGGTAGTTACTTCTAGAAGGCCGACCCACTAATTTTCGTGGAATTTCGTGAATATCGTATCCTGAAGTTATTTGAGGCGTAAGTTTTTTCGTACTCCAATTCCAATTGAATACATATGTCAGAATTAAAAATTCTGTGATCATAGACCATTCTCTCGTTACTGAAGTATGTCATTAAAATGGTATGAAATGTATTTATATATTATAAAAGCTCAGTGAACGGTATATATCGATGCTAAGTTCGATTAAGACTGTCCACTAAAGGTTAGTAGACAATAGAACATGCCCGCAGAAGCTCCTGACTTCACGTCAGTGCTTGAACCAATTTTTCAATAGTACTTTGAAAGGGCTAAGTTAAGCAGCGTTCCTATCCATGGGAAGATACTGTCTGAGTCGTTTCTCGATCAATATCATGTGAATGGGGGCATATGTTTTCACGGTTTGAATTTTCACCAGTGGGGAAAGGCTGAGTTCCTTGTGTTGTATCATAGGTGGCGGGAGAGTTTATATATATCCGCTCCGGCCGGCTATGGAAGGCTTAACATGGCTCAATTTAGTTGGACTTGTTGAGTGCTACAGAGCACCGATGAAGGTTGAGAGCTAGACAGCACCGGAAATGCATCTTTTCTTGCTCCTCGGAAAATAAACGATATCACCTGGGGTTAATTTGACTTGTGAAATCTATGCATAAGTATATTTATTATATTTATTATATGAACCCTTTTCAATGGTCTGAACTTGTAGATCAGTCCAAGAGAATCTAATATTTATCGTCAGCATATTTTAATTAACATTTGCTACCATTTAGATGTGAAAATTCCCCCATATTCGCCACAAACCCCATTCTCAAATCAGTCAAATCCATCAGTCATCTCTTCCGATCCTGGTGCCCGCTCGAACTCCGCACAAGTTCAATTCTCAAACGTATGCCAACCTCCGAACCATTCATATTCCCGACCACATGACTGATTATTGTCAACCGCGGGCGCGTCAACGTTTCGATATAATGATTCAATCGTCTTCGGGATTACCGTTTCCGACTTTGACATCCAACTATTAATTATCGTAGGCGAACACTCCGGAAAACTTGTAATTGAATCTTGGAATTCCAGGGGAGAGATGGGACGACATACGGGAAGGATTTCGTCTTATTGACGAAATAATAAGATGCAGATAGGCGTTCTGATACGCGGTCGGCTCCTTTAACTAGCGGGCGTGATTGATTGTTGTGTTGGGAGATTAGAAAAGCCTGTTTGTTATATCGCCTACGAGATATTGTCGCCAGTGTCGTCATAAATAAATGCAATTGATGAATCCGTCGTGGAGGACCAACATCGGATTTTCAGTTTATCGTTAAAATTGGATGTCTGTAATGATGAAATCCACGAATTATCTTTATCGTATACGTATGAAATGATTTTACTACCTTTTCAACATCTTGTGCATGTTCTAGGGAACAGCGAGCTATCATTTTGCCCAATTGTCTGCAAATTACGACTTTTTGGCCGAAAATGGTCTTAAACGATTAGGTTCGACTCACTGATGAGGAATTTGAGGTCAAATTAGTTTCTGTCGGACCGGCCGGACGTTGCCAATGAATTTCGTACGAGAAGAGATATCGACTTACAAGTTTCAGGGTAGGTTGCTCATCGGAATACGATGGTTATGTTCTATAATGGACATAATCGGCCAAACGGTTTCGGATTCATACCCACCTAAAATACTGTTTTCTCAATAACTCAAAAAATACAGATCCGATCGAATTTAAATTTGGTAATTAGTTGTAGAATGCCTACATGCAAAATTCTTCAAAATTACTTTAGGATCGTATGACAAAAAAAAAGTTATCTTCTTTAAAAATGTTATATTTCAGAAGCTATTTGTCAGATTATGCTGAAATTCCGCACAAAACTTCAGTCCACCATTCTTCAATCGAGTACTGGATTTTTAAAAAGCTGCGATAGCCGCAATGGTTAGTTCACTCATTTGCCGCGCGAGATATTCGGGGTCCAGATTCGAATATCCGCTGCTGTGCACTATTTAATATTTCTTAATATTTCATTTCAATTGATGCTCAATGTATTTTTGGCGCTATTGTTCCTCGGAACAGAGTGCTTATCAATTTGCCCAAATGTCTGTAATTTTCGAATTTTTTGATGAAAATGGTCTTAAACGATTTGGTTCGACTCACTGTTCAAGAATTCAGGGTCGAAATCCATTCTGTCTGGCCGTCCGTCTGTCCGGCCAGCCATCAGTCTGGCCTTGCCACGATAAATATCTCGTTGAAGTTCGTTATAGGATAAAATCGATCAGATGGTTTCAGAGTACCTAATCAAAAAAAATTTTTTTTACATTACAAATTTTGAATTGAATTTTTTTCTAGATGCAGTTTCATCATAAGAATCGATTGATGTTATTTTCAACTCTAACAAATAAATACTTTTGGAGATATGATTTTTCAAAATTTTATTATTATATTTAATCGTAACTCTATGATTTCACAGAATGCTGTATTGAAAATTAACGTCCACATCTATGAATTTCACCTGTGTTTATACATTTCATCATTGTCGTTTCATCTACAGATAAGAGACATGTCAAAGAAAGTATGATTGAATACAAAATATCCTCAGCTATCGTAGATTGCTCTGGGATAATCCATTTGAGGATGATAATCCATAAGATGATGATGATGGAAATATATACTTCGGTGAGTTAATCAAATTGGGTTTTTGTATCTATGAATTTCATGATCTGTGTTCATAGATGTCATCCTATCCACCGATAAGAGACATGTCATATTTAGTTCTAGTTCTATTCAAAATTAATTACCAAAGTATTCATGATATATAAAATACCTCCTTCCTGTTCTAGAAAACAAAGTATGGTTGAATGCAAAATGACGAATTAAATAACCTGAACTATCGTAGAATTATGAGAATTATAGTAGTGGTATTATAATTTTTGGATGATAATATATATCATAATACATATACATATGATTTTTCCCTTGCTAGATCCTTCTATGTTCAGCTGGCATATCCGGACAGATGGTCCCAGATACCTGGTCGGTTGGCGCTGTAAAGCGCCATACGCTAAATAAATAAATACATATGATGATGGAAATATATACTTTATTGGTAAGTTAATCAAATTGGGTTCAGAATACCACAGTAAAAACAAAACTGGAATATTGGCTTCAAAATTCAGATGGTTTCGATTGATATAATATAATTTTCATAGTATATTTAAGGAATGAATATCTCGGATAAGATCCTTATTGGATAGTTGGATTTGGATTACTAATTTTTGGCACTCTTGTTGAATACAAATCCTTTATTTATGTAACACTAAAAGGACAACTTGAAGGTTAATTTTTGCACGCATGTTCTGTGGAACAGCGTACTATCATTTTGCCCTAATGTCTGTAATTTTCAAATTTTTATCCGAAAATGGTCTCAAACGATTAGGTTTGACCCATTGCTATACATCAGTAGCTCTTCGTCCGGCATTGCTGAAATATTGCGAGAACCTTCAAAACCTAACTTTACAGCAACGTTCCGAATTTTAACTCGATCGGATCTATATTGTTGGAGATCCGAGCAGACTTGGGTGAGTTCAGTAGCTGGATGGGTGACCATTGCCACGATAACTTTCGATAGGAAACAGATAGCGATTCGCAATTTTCAGGGTAGGTTGCGTATCCTAATAGGAAAGTTAGGTTGTTGGGCATAATCATCCTAACGGTTTCGGGGTTATACCCATCTGAAATATTATTTTCTTGATAACTCAAAAAACACAGATCCGATCAAATTGAAATTTGATAACTAGTTGTAGAATGCCGACACAAAGACATACGGGAAATTTTGTGAGGATCGTAGTAGGTACTAGAAAATTTCGAAAAAAGTATTGAATTCAGGAGCTTATACGCGCATGTTCTATTGTCTATTATCGCCTCACATACCCTCACGATATACCGACATAAAGACATATGTGAAATTTTGTGGGGATCATATCAAAAGACAAATTTTAAGAAATTATTAAAAAATATTGTGTATCTCACGATAACTTGAACGAAAGAGATAGCGACATGCAATTTTCAGGGTAGGTGGCGCATATGAATGCAACATTGAAGTTCGTTAATAGGCATAATCGGCTTACAGCCAAGTTCCCTACTGAACACGATCGGATTTATATTGTTGGAGATCCAAGCAGCCTTGGATGAGATCAGTTTCTGGATGGGTGATCATTGCCACTATAACTTCCGACCGGAAAGAGATAGCTACTCGCCTCTCTAACAAACAAAATTCAATAATTTTATTTTTCAGAAACTACGTGGCAGAATCAGCTGAAACTCCGCACATTCCTTCGAGAAACCATTTCACAATCGATTACCAATTTTCAACTCGATTGAGTTCGTATATACAGTGTTTCCCAGCAACTCCGCGCCATGAGGGACTTTTCTTTTATATTAATATTTCCGAACTTTTTTTTGTACAAAGAGTTGGTGCATCAAAAATGATAAAAAATGATATAAAACACGGCAAACTTCGCCTTCCGGTATGAGCGGAAATCGCCGATTTTAAACAAAAATGTCAATTATCCCGGAAAATTCAAACTTTTTGTATGAAATCCTCTAAGTAAACTTGTTTGAAATTACAATTTATATGAATGTGCAAACATTCAGGTCGGAAAATTGTGAAAATTATTTTTCCTTTTTTTGATTTTAACTCTTAAAAATTGAATAATTTCCGAACGGAATTATTTTTTGGTGACCAGACAATATTGGTATCAGTATGAAAAGCACAGACATTTTTTTTAACTTAGTTTTTCGACATTCGTTCCGATTTTCATAAATCTTTGATCATAGAAAGTAATTAACTGGCGTTGAAATCAGACGATGGATATTCATGACATAAATCTATTTCAATAAAAAATCTAGCTATAAATTGGCAATTTGCAGCAAGATTTGTGTTCTTGGGATTCTCAGATGTGAATTAAATGTGAAATTGAAAGATTTTAATGGCGAAAATTCGAATAGGAACAACTTTGCACCAGAAAGAAACGACTTTTGAGGAAAAATTCGAACAAAAGTTCCAACCAAATTTTCTAGTTACAATCATATTCATGCTGACACTACTGTCGTCTAGTCAACGAAAAAAACATCCGTTAGGTAATTATTCAATTTTCAAAAGAATTACGGGCAAAAAAAGAAAAATTTCATGGTTTTCCGACCTGAAATTTGGCACATGTATCTAAATTCTAATTTCCAACAAGTCTACTTGAAGCACTTCACAGAAAAATTTCGAATTTTCCGAGATAATGGACATTTCTGTTTGTCTCAGTTTGCCGAGTCTTATACTCGGTCTTATATCATTTCTTATCATTTTTGATGCACCAACTTTTTGTAATCAATGAAATTCTGAAATATTAATAGGAAAGAAAAGTCCCTCTTGGTGCGGAGTTGTTGGGAAGCACTGTAAAATATTATATAAGTTTATAAGTTCAAGAACAAGATTAGGTGATGTGTGATTGGCCCATAAGCAACTTTAAGTGCAATACCCCATAGCCTACATGTCATTGGCATATTTAGCGAATGAGGAGATTTTTATGTACGTGCAAAATTGATATTACTGCTTTCGAATCTGTGTAAATGTCCCACAGTTGCGGAGTGTGGAACAGAATGCGTGGAACTCAGTTGGTCTGTGGTCTGTGGGCTTATAATGGATATACAGTCAACAGGAGATGTGGCGGCGCACGACAATGGATGCTTCTACATTGTGGATACACAGAATCATATGTACACCGAAGATTAACTCCGAGAAGCAGAGGAATTTGATGTCATACCAATGGCATATTATGAAAATTGTGCAGATTTCCTATAATTCGAATGCAGTGCCACCCACCGTTTCTAATTTTAAATCTACAACCAAACCATCCTAACTTACCTCAACACAGACAAAATTTCATCAAAATCGGTCACTTCGTTTGGGAGGAGTTCAGTGGCATGGACACATACAGTAGAATGTTTTATATAAATATAATGAACCAAAACAGCAACTCTATGACTACCGGCTTAAGCTGCATATTCAATTCGACTGAGAATCTGAATCAAATCACAGAAAAAGTGAAGACTGTATAAGGAATTTGCAGAACATGAATGATAACCTCTGTAAACAATTGTCAATTAGATGGCATCCAGTTAACTGGGAATACAGGAGCCGACAGATGTCGCGTCG
This sequence comes from Halyzia sedecimguttata, assembly GCA_937662695.2. Lineage (NCBI taxonomy): Eukaryota > Metazoa > Arthropoda > Insecta > Coleoptera > Coccinellidae > Halyzia > Halyzia sedecimguttata. The sequence goes on from OW569415.2 coordinate 49,507,412, forward strand.
CTTTGTTATCGCAAGTACCTATAACCGGTGCCGCAATCGCTTTGAGAACGGCACAATCGACTATCACGTTTTTCTATCTTTTTTGTTGAATCGTATTTCATTGGAGTGAGAACAGTGTTCGAATGAGAGTTCTTCGGAGTTATAACAAGAGAAAAAAATTGACGCAATGTTGGAATATTTTCTATTTAAAATCCGCGAGATACGATTAAAGATATTTAAATGGGAATATCGCCTTTCACCTGAATCAGAATAGTATATTCCAAAACAAGTTGCAGAATCGGCTCCTATTAAAACACGAATACGAAATTCGAAAACGAGCGACGAAGGAGCGAGTTTTCCAACGCATGAGTGTTGGAATTGCCTTCTGCAACGAGTATTAGACGATATTTTCTCTATTTCAGACAAGTTTTGTAAAATACTGTTGAAATTTAACGAAAAATTCGGATTATACATCCTAGTGACTTTTGTTTTGTATCTTGGTAGTTGGTGTGACTGTCACGAAAGTTGACAGTTTACGGAATTTGAATTTGAAACGTACGTAGGGCATGGAGATCAGATTAAAACAGTTTCCTAATAGCATGAAATATTCAAAATTAACAAGAAGGAAATCTCTAGTACCATATTTTTTAATGAAAATAAAGCTTTTCCTCAACAATTATTTCACTATCTCCAGATTATATTGTATTGTCAATTGACGTGTGTTGAAATTTGATAGGATCGAATGTCAGTGGTGACTACCACAAAACGAAAAATATAACAAGAAACAATGCGGGAATGAGTTCGTTCCAGCACTGTTTTCAGTGCTGGAATGGACTCATTGCGATACTGAAATAGAGAAAAAATATTCGTAATACTGCCATGAAGTTACGAAAAGCAATACTTTGGTGAATGAATAAATAAGTTGACATATTAGTTAATTTATTATAATATAATGTTATGGTGTAGACATTTCAAAAAACTAACTAAATAGAATACGTTGACAAATAGGATCAATGATTAGAATCGTTAGAATAATTTAATTTAGTAATAATTGATTTGAAATTAAGTTTAATAGTAAGTAGGTACATATACAACTGGACAAGATTCATCAAGGTAATGACATTTTCAATGTTGAACTATATAATACAGGAAAAAACTTGCATGAACAATTTTCGAAAACCTAAGCTTATTTGATGAATGCTCCTATTGATGATAAATAAACAAACACCAACTTGAAAAAATGGGTTCAAGCCCTGTGGACAGGAGCTTTCTGGCGCTCTAGTTCAAACAGACAAATTATATCTGGTAGGTATTGGTTTCTCAGAGTTGGGAATTATATCAATGTATTAATATGATAGAACTGCATCAAAAAGGAAATTCAATTCAAATAATAGTTTATTTATGAAGATTAAATGAGCAATCATGAGAATGAGAACTGCACCACATTTTCAAATTTTTTTTTTTACACTTTGCGGTAATCTGGTCAACACAAAACTGCACATGCGTATAAAGGTCATGATTCTACTGTCTTCTACAGTCTGGTGCTAAATTTCAGATAGATCGAGTGATCGGTTTCGGAAATATTCATAAAAAATATTTTTACTAAAATCGGCCATAACTCCGAAACCCCTTGATGGTTAACGCCCATTAACGAACTTGTCCGAGATATTTACGCTCCAAAACCACCTTGAACTTTTCAATCCGCTAACTCCTTTCGTTCGAGAGTTATCGTGCCTACGGCCGGTCGGCCGGCCGGACAGAATCGATTTCGCACTCGGATTCTTGATCAGTGAGTCGAACCAAATCATTTGAGACCATTTTCAGGCAAAAATTCCAAAATTACAGACACTTGGGCAAATTGATAAGCAATCTGTTCCGAGGAACTAGAGCGCCAAAAAAACAAGTTTCGTATGACAATTGCCCAAAACACGTTTAAAGTACCTACAAATAGTAGGTATTCCATAAAACATGTATAAAATAATAAATTACCTTGTAATCGATCAAAAATTTCCTGATCTACGTTCACAAAATTTTCTCCTCTCTCGAACTTTGGAATTATTCTTTCAATTTACGTAATATTTTCAAACATTTTCGGGTGAGGCCCCGTTGCATCGCTAAAATACGAGTATTTCAACCCCAATATTCTTGAAGTTACAATATTCCCTTCTGTCAAGTTGACAATTCATACATAGAATATACATAGAATAATTATATCAACCTGTGAAATACGATTTACATTGAAATTTTGAAAAATCATATCTCCGAAAGTATTAGCTTGTTAGAGTTAAAAATGATATGAATGGATTCTTATGATAAAACTGCTTATTAAAAAAAAATTTATTTTGAATTTGTTTTGTAAAAAAAAATTTTTTTTTTTATTACTCCGAAACCTTCTGCCCGATTTTACCCAGTAACGAACTTAGCCGAGATATTCATCCCCCAAACCTACTCTGAAAATTTCAACTCTCTAGCCCATTCCGTTCGAGAGTTATCGTGCCTACGGCCGGACGGCCGGCCGGCCGGACCGGCCGGACAGAATGAATTTTGACCACGGATTCTTGATCAGTGAGTCGAACCAAATCGTTTAAGACCATTTTCATCGAAATATTCGAAAATTACAGACATTTGGGCAAATTGATAAGCACTCAGTTCCGAGGAACTAGAGCGCCAAAAAGAGAGAGAAAATATTTCAAAAGAGTGCAAGTAAATGGATTAAAACGTTTAGAAGACAGAAGTTAAATAGTCATAATAATTTGAAGAAAATTATGAAATTTCTAGCCATCGATTCGAAAGAATCGCATATAAAATGAAGAATAAAAAATTCTTGAAAAGCACAGACATGAAGTCAGGATCATTAGAGCGCAGTTTCCATTGGCTATTCACGCCTCATAGGAAGTTGATAGATCTGAAATTCGTTTCAAGATTGTAAAATGGTGGCTGAAAGGTATGTGCGGACTTTTAGCGGGTTCTGACGAATGGTTTTCGAAACATGAAATTTTCGAGGAAATTATTTCTTTTCTTCTGATAATATATTTACGAAATTTCGCAAAAATTAGCGCGTTAAGATTCCACAAATAATTAAAAAAGTTTTGGTAGGATCAGATATGTACATTCTGAGTTATTGAGGAAATAATAACAAAATTCACAATGGGTATAATTCCGAAACCGTTAGGCTGATTATACCTGCCCCGAAAATTTCGAATTGCTATCTCTTTCTGTTCGAAAGTTATCGTGGCAACGGTAACCCATACAGCTGAAGAGTTGAACTAAACACACCCAATGCTGCTCGGATCTCAAACAATATTGATCCGATCATGTTCAAATTTGGAACTTGGCTATAAAGTTAGGTTTTAAAGGCTCTCACGATATCGGATAGATATTGTCTGAGATACAGAATTCATTTCAATGATTTCTTCAAACGATTCTGACGATATTTCGCAAAAGTTTGCGCGTTGCCATTCTACAAGTAATTATCGTGTGGATCGGATTCATATTTTTTCAGTTATTCAGGAAATAACAACAAAATTTCAGATGGTATAATTCCAAAACCGTTCGGACGATTATGCCTATTGAAGAACTCGAATGACATTCGGATGCGCAACCCATCCTGAAAATTATAAGTTGCTTTCTCTTTTTGTTATCAAGTTATCGTGAGATACTCAATATTGTTGGCGCTCTTGTTCCTCGGAACAGAGTGCTTATCAATTTGCCCAAATGTCTGTAATTTTCGAATTTTTGGCTGAAAATGGTCTTAAACGATTTGGTTCGACTCACTGATCAAGAATCCGTTGACGAAATCGATTCTATCCGGCCGGCCTTCCGTCCGGTCGTCCATCCGGCCGTTAACACGATAACTCTCGAACGAAAAGAGCTAGAGGATTGAAATTTCCAGGGTAGGTTTGGAGCGTAAATATCTCGAACGGGTGAAATGCATCCAGCGGTTTCGGAGTTATGGTTGTTTTTAGTAAAAACATTTTTTATGGATATTTCCGGAACCGATCACTCCATCTATCTAAAATTTAGCATCAAATTGTAGAATAACGACTTTTATATGCATGCGAGGTTTTGTATTGATCGGGTGTCAAAAAAAATTTAAAAAAATTTAAAATTTTGTTTCTACAATAACTCTCGAACAAAATGAGCCAGGCAGTTGAAATTTGTAGGTTTGGTAGAAAAATATCTTGGTTGAGTTCGTTATCAGAGCAACGAAAAAAAAAATTTTTTTTTACATTAAATATTTCAAATCCAATTTTTTTTAAATGGAGTAATAATGAATCGTATCTTTTCATAGAACGCTGTAATTATTTTTTCTATCTATGAATTATTATATGATCTGTGTTCTTACATGTCATCTCATTTTCCTAAAAGAGATAAATGTCAAAATTACTTCTGGTTCGTTATTCTGGATATAAAATACCCTTCCTGTTCTATAAAACAAAGTATGATTGAATGCAAAATGACCAATGAAATAACCTCAGCTATCGTATTTTTGAGGAGCTAATACAATGCCCGTGGATAATCCATATGATGAAGGAAATGTAATCTTTGGTAAGATAAATAATCAAATTGGGTTCAGAATATCTCTAGCAAAAACAAACCTGCAATGTTATATAAGATTTAATTGATATAATTTAATTTTTATTTATTTATTTATTTATTTATTTACGGGATAAACCCAATTTTACAGTAATCACAAAAATATATATATACATGAAATTAACGAAGAATATTTAAAGGAAACAGAAAATCCAACAATATAAAACTAAATTATACTTTCACCCACCTGTCTAACAATGGCAGAATAACTGACCCCAAAAAAATCAACGCCCGATCGACTGGACATGTTGGCATGTGTCGATGATTTCAGAGTATATTTGATGAATGAATATCTCGGATAAGTTCGTAATTGGGGAGAATCGGTCTGTTTGAATTTAATTTCTTTCATGATGCAGTTCTATCGTAAGAATCCATTTATATAATTCCCAGAGACCAATAATTTCGGAGATATGATTTGTCAAAGTTTGAAGAGCGCCAGAGCTCCTGTCCACAGGGCTTGAACCAATTTTTAAAATTTTTTTTTTTAAATTTTTTAGTAATACGATCCTCACCAAAATTTACATACGTCTTTGTGTCGGTATTTTAAACCAGTTACCGAGTTTCAATTCGATCGGATCTGTATGATAGCACGCTGTTCTTCAGAACATGTCCACAATAGCAGATTTTTTCAGAGGCATACCTAGAATGGAAAATATCATACGAAATAAAAATTCAATAAAAACTTAATTTTGAAGGATATATCAAAGAATCAGGGGTAGTTTGGTTTTTTAAGGAAAGGTAACTTATAGAAGCGCGGGTGTCAAAGAAACATAAACATCGGTCAATCGATTCCAGAGCAGCATACACAACCTATCGTCTTCATGTAAATAATCGCTTCAAGTTTTTCGAGAAATGGATAACAAGCCTGAAGACAAATGATAACTTGTTTGTATTGCCTAATGAAGTAAAGAAATACTAAATTGAATATCAAGAACATTCATCACAATAAAGGATACTCATACAACATATTCACATATTCACCAGACGATTAAACAGTTCTCCAGTCTTCACAGCACTATAATTATAGGTTAGCTTGTAGTCATAGAGTTTTGTTAATTTTGAATTTTCTTCCTCATTATTAAATGATTTTATTTGAATATACATTTACTTCAATATAATCCCAAGTATTTCTAATTAGAATCCTCCTGAAATATTGAAGAGATTGTTCATGGTCGATGCATATGTTGTTTTTGAATGCTTGAAGTACAAGTAGTACAGGCGTAAGCAACCTATTTCTGAATTAAATATGAATTCTTAATTCATCATTTAATAATAATACATATTCGTAAATATACAAATCCATTTAGCTGTAACGTCATCTTTTTATGCAAATTTACACATATAGTTGAATTGGCCATACCAAATCGTATTCAATATGCCTACCTTAATGGGTAACCAGAATAATTACAAGATGGGGAAACATCCTGTCCAATTCGTATTCATGAAGATCCGATAGTCTACACCAGACAATACTGCTTCGAAAATACACGAGTAGGTTGGTAGCGATAGCCTTAAGGGTTCAAAGTTGCCGAAGGTTTACTTTCTTGACTACACACCTGCCAGCTACAACAAAATCCAGTCGGCTATTATTATGATTCAGTAAATCAAGATCATCCTGAGGCGTACAGAAGCAAATGTTTGGTTCGAACGTTTCGGAATTGGTGTGTGGGATAGGGTATTATAGTAGAAGAGGTGTGAATTGTGATACTTTTACTGTTACGGCGAAATTAATTAGGAATATTATCAGTGAAATCTGTCTGAGAGAAATGCGTGATCAATTATAGCTATTACTCAAATAATAATACTGACCTAACAAGAATTTCATCATCGAATGTGAACAGTGGGTATGAATTCTAAATATGGAGGGTAGAGAGAATGTGAACAATCTTCTATGAATTTCGAAATAAAAATGAACGGAAAATGCTTGAAATTGGACAGGTGTCGCTGTAGCTCATAAGGACTAATCCATGTAAACATACATCTAATAACTGTGAGCTGTGAGGAAACGTCTAGAGCGATTTGATTTTTATGAACTTCAAAGAATACGTTTAGATATTTTTCATGGTCCACTGTAATAAATATTAAAAATTGGTTCAAGCCCTGTGGAAAGGAGCTTTTTGGCGCTCTTTTTCAAACAGACAAATTATATATCTCCGAAAGTATTGATTTCTCAGAGTTGGGAATTATATCAATAGATTCTCATGATAGAACTGCATCATGAAAGAAATTAAATTTAAATAAAGTGGCGTTTAAAAAAAAGCTTCAAAAATTAGCATTTGAAAAAAATCATAGAAGTACGATTCATTATCTAAATTTCAAAGAATCATATCTCCGAAAGTATTAGCTTATGAGAGTTGAAAATTATATTAATGGATTTTTATGGTGAAACTGCATCTCAAAAAAAGTTGAATTTGAAATTTGTAAGTTAAAATTTTTTTTTTTTCGTTACTCCGAAACCATCTGGCCTATTTTGCCCAATAACGAACTCAACAGAGATATTTATCTCCCAAACCTACTCTGTAAATTTCAACTGCCTAGCTTATTCTGTCCGAGAGTTATTGTAGAAACAAAATTTGAAAATTAAAAAAAAAAAATTCTTTACACTTTACGGCAACCCGATCAATACAAAACTTCGCAAGCATATAAAGGTCATTATTCTACAATATGACGCTTAATTTCAGGTAGACCGAGTGAACAGTTTCGGAAATATTCATAAGAAATGTTTTTACTAAAAATGGCCATAACTCCGAAACTCCTTTCATTCGAGAGTTATCATGTTAACGCACGGCCAGCCGGCCAGAATCGATTTCGACCACGGAATCTTGATCAGTGAGTCGAACCAAATCGTTTGAGACCATTTTCAACCAAAAATTCGAAAATTACAGACATTTGGGCAAATTGATAAGCATACTGTTCTGAGGAACGAGAGCGCCAAAAAGATTGGTTCAAGCACTGACGTGAAGTCAGGAGTTTTTGCGCTCATGTCCTATTGTCTATTCATCTCCATTAGACACTCTTAATCGAATTTACCATCGATATATACCGTTTTCTCAGCTTTTAAAAGATATGTATACATTTCGTACCATTTTAATGACAGACTTGAGTAATGAGAGAATCGTCTATGATCGCAGAGTTTTTGATTCTGACATATCGCTTCTCCGGAAGAACAATGACACAACTGCAAACTGTCAGAACCTCAACCGTCAATCTCCAATCGTGTCTTCAATGGCCAAAGAACCATAATTTAGCCTTAGTGACGCGAAGAACTGAAATTCTGAAGTTCATAACAGCCTTAATGACGCTACTGAAGATTGACGATTGAGGTTCTGACAGTTGGCAGTAGTGTCATTTTTATCCGGAGAAGCGATATGTGTTCTATAAGGATTGAACTTCATTGAATATCTAATAATATAGAAAAAACTCACGCCCGAAGTAATTTCAGGATACGACATTCATGAAATTCCGCATAATAATTCGAAAGTTACAGATATTTGGGAAAATGATAGCACGCTGTTCCCCAGATCATGCGCGCAAAAACTTACTTCCCAAGTAATTTCAGGATACGATATACACGAAATTCCGAGAAAATTAACGCGTCCGCATTCTACAAGTAATTACTGAGTTTTAATTGGATCGGATTTGTATACTTTGAGTTATAGAGGAAATAACAAAAAAATTCAAGACGAGCATAACACCAGAACCGTTTGATAGATTATGCCTATTAACGAACTCAAATGTCACATTCGGATGCACAACCAACTCTGAAAATTGCAAGTCGCTATCTCTTTCCGTTCGAAAGTTATCGAATACAAATACTTCTGGTGATACGAATGTCACAAAGTTTCACAATCGTGTTTTTGTCAGTATTGTACAACTAGCTCCCCAGTTCCGTGATCAAATTTCACCTCGAATTCTTCTTCAGTTTGTCGAACCTATTCGTTTGAGACCTTTTTCGGCAAAAAATTCCAAAATACATACATTTGGGCAAAATTATAGCAAAGCTATTCCCCAGAAGATTCGCGCTAAAATAATAGAACAATGATTTTCGAATTTGTCTTATGAAAAGTTGTCGAAGTGGGAGAAAATTGTAAAGTAGAAAAAAATGAGTTCAAGTTCTGTGGACAGGAGCTTTCTGGCGCTCTAGTTCAAACAGACAAATTATATATCTCCGAAAGTATTGGTTTCTCAGAGTTGGGAATTATATCAATGTATTCTTATGATAGAACTGCATCATAAAGGAAATTCAATTCAAATAATAGTTTATTTATCAAGATTAAATGAGCAATCTGAGAATGAGAACTGCACCATGGAAGAAATCAAATTAAAATAGCTGAAATGAATTTGACTCTTTATTATGAAACAGGATGAAATGTACGAGTATGAACACAGGTCATATAATAAAGCTTAGATAGAATAATTATAGCAGTATTTGAAAACATAGAAGTACGTACGATTCATTTACATAGGAAACAAATGTTAATTGCCTTCGAGAAAAATCGTACGGACGAGAAATTTCAGCGATATCTGACCGATTTTTCTTTCATTTTCAAGTCATACGATCCTCACGTAATTTTGCAGAAGATATTCTTGTCGACATTTTGCACGCATGATCTAAGAAACAGCGTGCTATATCATTTTGCCCAAATGTCTGTAATTTTCGAATTTTTTGCCAAAAATGGTTTCAAACCATTAGGTTCGACTCACTGATGAATAATTCAAGGCAAATTTGCCATTGCCACGATATCATTCGAACGGAAAGAGATAGCGATTTGAAATTTTCACAGTAGGTTGAGCATCCAAATGCGACGGACAAGTTCGTTAATGGACATAATCGGCTAAACGATTTCCGAGTACAACTTTTATTTCGATGCAATACAGATCCGAGCAAATTGAAACTTGGTTATTAGTTATAGAATTCCGACACAAATACAAACATTTTGTGAGGATCGTATCATTCGAAAATTTTAAAAAAATTATTGAAAAATATTCTGTATCTCAGAAACTATCCATCCGATATCGTTGAAATTTTCCGTGAGCATTCAAAACCTGATTCTACAGCCAATTTCCAAATTGGTAAACATGATTGGATCTATAATGGAGGAGATATTGAAACAATATTGGAAACCGAGCAGCGTTGGGCTAGTTCAGTAACTGGATGGGCGACTTGCAATTCTCAAGGTAGGCTGCGCAAATTAGACAGTTAAGTTCGTTAATAGGCGTAATCGGTTTTGTAGTTATACCTATCTGAGATTTTGCTGTTGTTTCTTCAATAACTCAAAAATTACAGATCAGATACAATTTGAACTTGGTAGGTAATCAGTTCTAAAATGCCAACGCGCAAATATTTGAGGAAGTTCGTGAGGATCGTATCAGTAGAAGATTCTGAAAAAATCTGTACCTCAGAAACTCAGAAACTCGCTGAAATTTTGTGGGGGCCTTTAAAACCTAATTTTATTGTTCTATATTTGAACATGATTGGATTTATATTATTAAAAAAATATCGAAAGCCGAGCTTCTTTGGGTGAATTCAGTAGCTGGATGGGTGACCCTTGCCACGATAACTTTTGAACGCAAACAGATAACAACTTCCAACTTCCTGGCCGTCTATTCCTAGGCGACAGTTAAGTTGCTTTTACCCATCTGAAATTTTTTTGTTATTTCCTCACCAACTCAAACAATACGAATCTGGTCAAAAATTAAAATTCGTTAAAATTTTATATTTCGGTAACTATTTATCAGATTCCACTTTATTCTGCACAAACCTTCAAGCCAAAATTTATTTTCACAATATTTTCGAAAACAGATCTGATCGAATTGAAATCTAGTACTCCGTTGAAAAAAGACGTGTCATGCAGTATTTCGTGAGGGAGTGTGAGGCGTGAACAGGCAGACGAACATGCGCGCAAAAGCTCCTGACTTCACGTCAGTGCTTTTCTCAACTAACTATCCAGTTTCAGCCGAATCGTATCAGTATTTTTCGAGTTATTGGAAAAACTACATTTCAGAAGCCTATAGCTTTGAAACCACTAGACGGATTTTGCCCGTTAACGAACTTGTCCGACGCATTTGAACTCTCAACAAACCCTGAAAATATCATCTCCCTAAATTATTTCTTTCGAGAGTAGTTTGAGATCGAATTCTTCACCAGAGAGTCGAAAGTATACATTTGAGACCATACGCACATTTGGGCAAATTGATGGGCTCTGTTTTCAGGGAAGCAAGCGCGCCAAATACCTGTCTATATCCTGTCTCCAAATTCAATGAGTGTTGAAAATATTCTGGCATTTCATGTATTTTCGGTTGAGCGTTTCGAATCATTTCGCCTAGGACGTCTACCTTAATATATGCTCAACGTCGAGGACCTATATGTACCTATAATTTGGATGAATATACCGAAACAATATTGCGTTTGAAGCGGGATAATATTTAATCCAGCGAGAACAGACGGAATGACAGAAGATATTTACATATGACTCGGCTAAATCCAGACCCAGCAGAGAATCTAATTATTTTCTGACAGGGCTCCACCTCTCTGTTACTTAACGGCATATAACATTGTGCCTAAGTCACGAGCTCCGAAACTAAATCATACAGTATTGTTGGCCGTATGATTCGAAGGAAACACGTTTCTGCGTTTGACAATTCCTTATGTCCCACATGCTGCTAACTAATTATGTGACAAGTATCACAATTAATAGGTCTTGTACTCGATGCTATCGTAGAGGGTTTGTGTAATGAGTGTGGTGTGTGTAGAAGCAATTAATGTCCGCATAAAATTGATATTGGAGTTATAGAGTTTGATGAATGTTGGGTTTTCAGTCCTGGGGTTGGACTCGTATGATCGGACGAGTCGTATTGCACAAATGGAGGTCTATTTCTCCTTAGAATATTCCAAGATTATCGCATTCCTTAGACCTAATATGACTCTAAGGAAAGGAGTCTCAGTATGTCAAATCAGAAGATCGTCCTGGATAATACAGGGTGGTCTAGAAAAAACTGAAAACTTTCAGTTTCTACTCACTCATGGAGAATCTGCGTTAAACTTAATTCTGTACGTCCATAAGCACGATAAGTAGTGAACGAAATGAGTTCGAGAGTTTCAATTGGCAGGGTAGATTTGGAGTCCAAATGCTCCAATTGAGTTATTCGATGGTTGAAATCTGTGTAGCAGTTTTTGATTTTAGGCATCTGAAATGTTGTTTCCCCAATAACTCCTAAAACACTAATCTGATCAAATTAAAACTCGATAGTTAGTTGAAAATATAAGGAAGCAATGACGTGAAGTCAGTAGTCTTTGGTGCGCGTGTTCACTAGCTAATTGGAACTGACTCTTCTTAGTTGCACTAGCTCCTAGAAGCTTATGCGAGATCTCGTTGGGGAAGACTTAGGAGGCTCAGTATAATCATAATTATGTCTATAGCACACGCGCCAGAGCAGATTGACCCCACGTCAACGCTTTTTTAGCCCTTTCTTTCATAGTGAAGTCAATCTATATATGCGCGCGTGGTATAGACATGATAAAGATTATTCTGACCCTCCTAAGTCTTCCCCAAGGAGATCCCGCATAATCTCGTAGGAGCTAGTGCGACTAAGGAGAGTCAGTTGTGTTCTTTGTCAAATTTGCTAATCTATCCTTAGGCTAGCTTAGACACAGCACTTTTAATTATTGACCCGACAGTGAATGGTGTCCACTACCCTCTGGGTAGATCTCCGGCACGCTCTATCCACTTAGCTTGAAACACTCATCATTCAATTCAAATTAGCCGATTTGAACCCTCGTGCCAAAGGGTACGGACTTCACTTCAGTGCTTATTTATATTTTTTTCAAGTTTCTTTGATGAATCTGTCTATCAATACAGTCTGGCTATTAGTTTGACCGTAGGTCGAAATAAAAAAAAATGCGGTTATGGGACCCCCGTTAGAAACGCTTACAAATATAGTTATTTATGAATTGGCTCCGATACAGACATTTTAACTTGGAAACAACGCTATTTCCTTGAAACTGTCTTGTCCTCGCACAGAATTGCCATTGAATTTCTCCTAAAACCTCGGCTCAGCACCAAATCCATGACCGCTGGATATAAACCACTCCCAACATACAACTCCCCCAAAATCAAAAAGAGCCATACAACTCAAAATGAGCCACTTCTTCTATGCGCATGCGCAATAGACTCAAGCAAGAAAGTCGTCTTAAAATCGCACACCTCACACAAACCTCAGATTCTTCAAAATCATTGGTTCAGGAGATATCTCAGCTTCAATCCACGGATGCGCGGACACTCTCCACTGGATGCTATGGAGGAATAGCATCCTGCACCTCAAAACCCCAATGCTCTCAGACCAGCAGTCCCGCAGTAAAATCGCTTCTCGTCTGCTCATGCGCATGACGAAAAATGGCTGAAAGGGGTAACATGAGTTTCAAAATGAGCCCCAGGGCCACGTTACGGACTGTCCAACTCGGAAACAATACTATTTTTCCCAAACTTACTTGTCCGTGCACATAACTGCCATGAATTTTCTTTTACAACCTCACAATATCAGCTCAGCACCAGACCCATGACCGATAGTCCTAAACCACTCCCAACAAAACCCATACAACCCAAAAACAGTTACTTCTCCTCTACGCATGTGGCTGATATTCTTTTGATTGAAAGCATTGTATGTATTAGCAGAGATTGGTGTAACGGCTGATAGTCCTCTCAAAATACCACACCTTACACAAAACTCCGATTCTCCAACATTAGTGGTCCAGGAGATATAGCTTCTTGAATCCACGCATGCGCGGATCCTCCGCCGTGGATTCTATGGCATAGCATTGTTCATAGTTCCTCATGGTACGATCGTACGATTTGTGTCATAGGGAATAATTCTCGGAATAAGCTATTGAAAATAAATCACTGCTATACAGGTGTCCTTTATATCATTGTAGAGTAGGTATGAGTAAGAAAAACACACTTCTTTAATAGTTTATTCTTTGGCGATCGATTTCGGTTTTTTCTAAATAACCATCATCAGGCCAGCTGAAAGGTACAAATTTAATTATCTGAATTCAAGTGAGAGCGTGCAATCAGCTTACCGTACAAAGAGGTATTCCTTCAATTAGAGTTTTGAATAATGTAAGCATTAGAACTTTTAGCTGATATTTCATGTAGAATAGAATATAATTTCGTATCCTCTGAGATAGTTTAGTACAGAAATGTCAATTCGAGCTGTTAGCTGTCATGTTGTTGCTTGTCATGTTACCAAAATCATTGTAGAATTGAACTGATTTGTGTCCTTACGCCGCCAAAAATAAAGCACTGTTAATTTCCGACCTACACTGTATATTTTTGACCCACCAGTAAATTTATGTATTCAAAAGGAGACGTAACCCTACCACAAACGCAGCACTGTTTATTTTCGAACCAACAGTGAATGTATGTACATATTTGAATGGGACCCTACACCACCGCAGACATAACACTGTTCATTTTCGAACCAACAGTGAATTTATGTGTTTGAGTCGAAACTAATCGTTTGATATCATTTACGGCCAGTGGAACAGTTTTGTTTGGACGCTTGTTTTTACAGTCATATTTATATTCTTTGAAATACTGGGAATATAATTTTTGTTCCCGGTGTTAAGCAGCCTTGGGCGAGGTTAGGCTATAACTAAAAATTCGAACAAGTGCGTCAAAGCACCTAACCACAGTGCTTTCCCAACTTGTTATTAATTGCATAGTTTCTAGTTTTAATCTGTCAACTAATGACAGCTTTCAATATGACAGCTGTCAAAATAGCGGACCAGTCAAAATGGAACCTGTAATTGGAAAATCATGCACAACGAATGTTTACTCAAACAATTCAAAGTAATTGATCAGCATCTTTCATAAGTTTTTCAACAGAGATTAATTCCCTCTACTCTCCTTAAAGAAGTATATAACAAGGTTCACTAAGTTGCGTGTGATTGTAGCCATATGAGAAGGAATCATGTGAAGATATATCTGAAGAATGGAGCTCATATGGTGGAACAACCGATATGATGAATGACCGATCCATCAAAGATTTTTTCAATTCTACCATCGACGAAGCAATAAATTATCGATTATTTCTAAGCATCATGGAACACAGAACCAATTAATTTATGATTTCAGAGATATGAATTGATGAAAATGATACCTATGGAACAGGCACCGGTCATTGTAGTTGTATCCAGTTGGGGTAAGCCATGCGTTGAAGAATAAATAATAATTTATCGTGACTGTTCGGAATGTTAACGGATTGGTCTCAATAATTTGTCTCCTTGAATATGTCATTGTCCATCTATTGACATGAGTCGATTTGATTTTTTTTTTCATTCAATTAGGATTCTATCGGGTTCACAGCTATATTTAGTGGTGAGCTGAGTCCACCGATATTTTATGAAATGTGATACTTTTATCACCTTTTTTAAGACCGATGAACATGAGTTTAGCGTTTCAAAAGGACCTATAGTGCTACTTTCTAAATTAACGCATCACACTATAATTTAATACTATGACGAATTATATTGATAATAAACTATTTTTTTTTGTCTGGATTTGAACGGAATAATCATCAATTCTAGAAAGAAAGAAATTTAGCCCTTTAGGTCATAAAATTTTTTGGATTTGACAAGAAAAAAGGTCAGTCTTTGATTCAATACGAATTTCTGTTCGCTGTGTTCCAATATCCGATGTATGGAACACAATCGCGTGATTATGGAGTTTATTATTGAATTTTGTATATCAACAGAATGAGCATTGAGATGAAAAGAAAATAAACTTCATATTTTTATGATGTGGATTCAACATTTTTACGTTTTCTGCAATAAAGAAGAAATGAATGTCGTGGAAATCGTTTAAGGTGCTTTTTTATATGTTTTTGTCAATTCGGGAAGAAAATAGTCCAAAGTAGCATTTTGATATACCAGGTGTCAGTTTGAAAACTTGGCAGGTCAAAATTATTATGTCACGACAGGAATGTTTTGAGAGAAAATGCAGAACTGAAATCATTTCGAGCAACTCATTTGATTAGTACACTAAGTATGAACACCCTGTAACTCCATCAAGGACTCTATAAAAATTTGTAAACTGTAGTATTCATGTGGAGGAAAAAGTTTTCTTTTAATTGAGGTATAGCTCGCCCTCTCCCTCACCCTCGGAGTTAGGGCCGTTTTTAGTGAAAACAATTTTTATGAATATTTCCGCAACCAATCACTCCATCTATCTGAAATTCAGCATGAAATTGTAACATCGTGACCTTTATATGCATGCGAAGTTTTGTATGGATCGGATGGCAAAAAAAAATTCAAAAATTTTAAAATTTTGTTTCTACAATAACTCTGGAACAGAATGAGCTAGGCAGTTGAAATTTTTAGAGTAGGTTTGGGATATGAATATCTCGGTTGAATTTGTTATTGGGCAAAATCGGCCTGATGGTTTCGCAGTGACGAAAAAAAAATTTCTTTAAATAACCAATTTCAGATTACATTTTTTTGAGATGCAGTTTTCTAATGTTCTAATCAAATTGGGTTCCGAATATCTGCGGTAAGAACAAAACTGCAATATTGCCAGAGTTTCAATTGATATAATATAATTTTCAGAATAGATTTGAGGAATGAATATCTCGGATAAGTTCATTATTGGGTAGAATCGGTCTGTTTGAATTCAATATCCTTCTTAATGCAGTTCTATCACAAGAATCCATTCTCAGAGACCAATACTTTCGGAGATATGATTTGTCAAAGTTTGAACAAGAGTGCCATAGCTCCTGTCCATAGGGCTTTCCCACTTTTTGGCGCTCTAGTTTCTCGGAACTGAGTGCTTAACAATTTGCCCAAATGTCTGTAATTTTCGAATTTTTCGATGAAAATGGTCTTAAACGATTTGGTTCGACTCACTGATCAAGTGGTCGAAATTTATTCTGTCCGGCCGGCCGGACGTAGGCACGATAACTCTCGAACGGAATCAGCTAGACAGTTGACATTTTCAGAATAGGTTTGGGAGATAAATATCTCGGCTAAGTTCGTTATTGGGCAAAATCGGACAGAGGGTTTCGGAGTATCAAAAAAAAAAATTTTTTTTTACGAAACAAATTCCAAATTAAATTTTTTTCAATAAGTAGTTTTACCATAAGAATCCAATGATATCATTTTTAACTCCAACAAGCTAATACTAATTTTCAATAAAAAATCGTATTTCTACGTTGTCACAGAATGGTATAATTATTCTATGTATGAATTGTCATAATGTCAACTTATTTTCCTGAGACATGACATTATCTAATCAATCGAAGAATTGTGAGCGAAGTGAGAAAAATGGTTTGCTCCGAAATTAGATTTTCTCAGAAAAGTCTTACATTTCGGAACGGAACATGAAGTAAGAGATCTGAGAGTAGTGAGACTGCTTTTCTTCCATATACATAGAATGCTCAGTTCTATCAATTTATGACGGGACTGACGGAAGGGAATATTATAACTTCAAAAATATGGGGGTTGAAATACTCGTATTTTAGCGATGCAACGGGGACCTCTCGCAAAAATGTTTGAGAATATTACGTAAATATTGAAAGCATAATTCTGTAGTTCTGTAGAGGAGAAAATTTGGTGAACGTAGATCAGGAAATTTTTTATCGATTACAAGGTAATTTTTCATTATTACTTCTATTCTTTCATACATGTTTTATGGAATATCTACTATTTGTAGGTACTTTAAACCTGTTTCGGGCAATTGTCATACGAAACTTGTTTTTTTGGCGCTCTAGTTCCTCGGAACAGAGTGCTTATCAATTTGCCCAAGTGTCTGTAATTTTGGAATTTTTGGCTGAAAATGATCTCAAACGATTTGGTTTGACTCAGTGATCAAGAATCCGAGGTCGAAATCGATTCTGTCCGGCCGGCCGGCCGGCCGTAGGCACGATAACTCTCGAACGTAAGGAGTTAGCGTATTGAAATTTGCAATTGCGATTTTAGTGAATATATTTTTTATGAATATTTCCGAAACCGATCACTCGATCTATCTGAAATTTAGCATCAAATTGTAGAATCATGACCTTTATACGCATGTGAAGTTTTGTATTGACCAGATTACCGCAAAGTGTCAAAAAAAAATTTTGAAAATTTAAAATAAGTTTTTCTATAATAGCTCTCGAACGGAATGAGCTAGGTAGTTGAAATTTTCAGAGTAGGTTAGGGAGATGAATATCTCGGTTAAGTTCGTTATTGGGCAAAATTGGCCAGATTTAATTTGATTTCTTCCATGGTGCATTTCTCATTCTCATGATTGCTCATTTAATCTTGATAATTAAACTATTATTTGAATTGATATAATTCCCAACTCTGAGAAACCAATACTTTCGGAGATATAATTTGTCTGTTTGAGCTAGAGCGCCAGAAACTCCTGTCCACAGGGCTTGAACCCATTTTTGGATTTAGATTTCAGCTACAGCAAATCGCATAATGAGATTGATGAAACGAAAAGATTGAAATGTGTGTCATAGCGAAAACTCGAATATTGAAAAAAACAATCCAACATTCAAGGAGGACAACGTATGTCCGGTCCGCTAGTATAATATAGTTTAACAAATTTTCATTTCGACTAAAGAAATTGTATGCATAAAATAAGGTGCTCATAACTAAAAGGCACACGGTGAAATATTCGTCGATTTTAACCATCAAAAAATATTCTCTATTGGTCTAGGACAGCCAAATCATCGCTCAGTGTTCCCTGAAAGAGGAAAGTGTCTTTGAAGGCAGATACATACCGGTTTCTGGTTGTTACCAATCATCAGTGTAACTTCAGCCACTGAATTACAAACGCAGGAGCTCTAGGAAACTTAATCCCGATTTCAGAGAATTACTGGAAAGAAAATTCCACCAGCGCCACCTAGGAATATCGTTAATAACTCCAACCCTCTGTGGTGTGAAAACCTTGAGCGATGTTCAGTGACGTTCATTCTCATGCCGCAAGATTCGCTAAGTTACGCAGATGATTGGTAACAACCATGAAACCAGTACGTATCTGCCCTGTATGACGCTTTCCTCTTTAGGGAAACACTGAGCGATGAGTTGACCACGAGGGAATATTTGTAGATGGTTAAAATCGATGTATATTTCACCGTGTGTCTTTTTTGTCGCTCTTGTTAGATATTAGCAGTTAGCTACAGTTCACCTTATTACGTATGTCTTTTAACTCAATGAAAAATTATATACGATTTACACTTATTTATTCAATATTGTGACGCGTTTCGTCGACACAGCGACTTCATCAGACTACATCATACTAAATTCTTAACAAGTTATTATCTCCCTATACCTAGATGACATGGACACAGAATCATTTAAAACTAATTACATGAGAAACTTATTTAAAACAAATTACATAATAGACTTATTTAAAACTAATTACATGAGATTTCACTGCTAGTTTCTTTGTACACATTAACAATAATTCATTCCTAATGCTTTTATTTATAAATTGATTCTCTATTTGAATAGATTGAGTAACGGTGAAAAATTTAGATCTAATTGTTCATTAACTAAATTACCCGTATGTCTTTCCCTATTTATTTCGACCATTTCCCAGTAATTAAGTTGCGCACCTTTATTCAAATTGTGTAGAATTTTGAAATCCGGGTTAAACTTATGTCCTTCTGCTGATAAATGATTCGAATAATTTGAATTAATTTTGTTGTTTTTGAAGCTGTGATGATTTCCTTTATTCTTATGCCAAAATTTCTACCAGTTTTTCCTATATATGATTTGTCACAACTCCCGCAATTTAATTGATAAACACCGGATTTATCTTCTTTATTCCTTTTCGATTAATTGTTTTTTATGAATTGCCAAGGTTATTATTTGTCCGTAATGAGATATTCACCTGTTGGTTTTGAAGAAACCTTTTAAGTTGTTGACTCGTTGTACCAAAATATGTTAAGCTATTGAATATTTCATTTTTATCCTTAATTTCTGGAAATACTAAACTAATTGTTTTTCTAAATTGTTTTTTCGTCAAAATTTTTTTGATTAACTCTGTGTTCACCGCTATTTTATTTTAAAAGGTTTCTTCAAAACCAACAGGTGATTATCTCATTCCGGACAAATAATAACCTTGCCAAATTCATAAAAAACAATTAATCGAAAAGGAATAAAGAAGATAAATCCGGTGTTTATCAATTAAATTGCGGGAGTTGTGACAAATCATATATAGAAAAAACTGGTAGAAATTTTGGCATAAGAATAAAGGAACATCATCACAGCTTCAAAAACAACAAAATTAATTCAAATTATTCGAATCATTTATTAGCAGAAGGACATAAGTTTAACCCGGATTTCAAAATTCTACACAATTTAAATAAAGGTGCGCAACTTAATTACTGGGAAATGGTCGAAATAAATAGGGAAAAACATACGGGTAATTTAGTTAATGAACAATTAGATCTAAATTTTTCACCGTTACTCAATCTATTCAAATAGAGAATCAATTTATAAATAAAAGCATTAGGAATGAATTATTGTTAATGTGTACAAAGAAACCAGCAGTGAAATCTCATGTAATTAGTTTTAAATAAGTCCATTATGTAATTTGTTTTAAATAAGTTTCTCATGTAATTAGTTTTAAATGATTCTGTGTCCATGTCATCTAGGTATAGGGAGATAATAACTTGTTAAGAATTTAGTATGATGTAGTCTGATGAAGTCGATGTGTCGACGAAACGCGTCACAATATTGAATAAATAAGTGTAAATCGTATATAATTTTTCATTGAGTTAATATGGATTTGCATCAAGTAAAAGCCACAAGCATTGAATTTTTAAAAATGTATGTCTTTTAATTGTATGCATATTTGTCACATATATATATAAAGGGTGTCCGGAACTATACGTGACTCTTTCTCAGGTGTAAATAATGTATGTAAAGACGAGTCAGGAATGCTTCATTTTTTTTCCTACGACGCCCCCTGCGAAGATATGTGCTTTCAACTGGTACTTCAATAATTCAGATTTATGTGATAACTTCCAAACGACACAACCGATTCTGGTCTTTTTTGAATATAAGTCAATACAACTATCATTAATGATTTGTTTCCAACACATTTCCAATAAGTATTCAAAACCACCCGGGATGGACTGACCCCATTACTGAAGTATTTCTGACTCGACTTTATATACTTTATTTACACCTGAGAAAGAGTCACGTAGTGCCGGGACACCCTGTATACAAGGTGGGCCACGGTCTATGGTAACCTGTACTTTCACGGAACGTACGATTTTATTGAAAATTTGGTTTTTTGGCTAGGAACCACTTCTCTATCAATGTAGAATATTTTCAGCACTGCGGTATTGCCGCTTATATCAAAAAGTACTAACAACTTTGATATTTCAAATGGACTTTTCTCGGTTCGACCTAGCCTTCTGATTAATTCTGTATCAACTTTCTCAACCCTATCCCAAGCGGTTTTCGAGTAATTAAGGGATTTACTTCCGTTTTTGTGCAAAATATAACTTCAATTCAACATTCATTACTTCTTTACTTGGAATCCTATGGATCCTATGAATTACCAATATACCGTGTATCATTTACGTATAATGACATACGTCCCTAATCATACATTGTTTGATCGCATTGCGAAAACCACTTAACTTATGTTTCACAAAATAATCTCTTGACGAAATATAGGTTTTAGCACATTTTAATCGTCATTTATGTATCTTGGTAATAAAGGATGCGTTTAGCATCCGCGGCGTGGAAATATAAACTCCAAGCCGTTGGGACAGTGCTTTTACATGCTAAGGTCGCTGAGCTTTTAGAGTTCAGATGCACAAAATGTAATGCTGAAAGTTGAAAAATATATATATATGGGTAATTCTCACGAAATACCGAAATTCTTGTCCTTTAAGTTTTATCGAAAATCTAACAACCATATAACGGATATCAAAATTTTCTTGTAATCTATATAATCGACACTAGATGTTTCACTTATTATTTCGGAACCAAATACGTACATAAGAATAAATACACCTATATATTGTCCTTAAAATCATTCTCTCACTATGTCCAAGCTACAAATTGGATCACTTTTATATCATTAAACAAACTCGAAAAATTAATAAAAGTCTACTCTCGAGAATTTTCGTTTCAAAACTCCGCCTGCGTTCACTGTTGGGTGGATTGAGTAGCCTAACAGTGTTCGTTGCCGGTCCCAAGCCCGGATGAAGGAGGAGGGTTTATGGAAGAGGTTAGCATCCTTTCCATTGTAAAAACTTGAATCGCTCATAGAACTGTAAATCAAGCCTCGGAAAATGGACGGAACTTACGGAAAAATGACACGGCACGAAACTGGAAAAAACGATTATGGAGATCACAGAAATTGCGAATTGGATCATGGAATATAACATCATGGAATGGTAGAGATCAGGATAGATTAATAAAAAAAATCTTAATTTGGAATATATATTAAAAATTGTATGCAAAAATGGCAAATATACACGTGTCCCATAAAAATAAATCATTCCCTCACATTATTACCGACAATCGAATTATGACCGCATTGTTAATCAAACACAAACGCTACCATTAGTTTTTGATAGGTGCTAGTCCTATCAACTTACCATTATGGTGAATTTAACGACAGAGTGCTAGAGTTTGCGTTGAAAAAATTGTAATAAATTTTTTGTTAGAATTACATTTTTTAAGGTCATTCCCCCACATCCAGGAAAAACAAAAAGTAGAATACTTTATTCGTTATTAATTACATTGAAAAGTAGTCTTATGGGAGTAATCAACTTATGAAAACAACTATTTAAAAGTGAGTTTATGTCACGAGTTTTTTTTATTATTGTTTGTTTCATCATGCTCTCACCGTCATTCCCTCATATAAATTTTAAGTGAGGCAATGATGATTCATCAAGTAATCATTTTCACCAGGGTCAACTTGCTTTTTTGAATATTTGCTTTAGTTTACTTTTGAATTTACCTTTAATCTTTCTAATAATTTAAGCTTTAATCTTTTTGTCCCGTCAAATAATTCCAAGAAAAAAGAATATAAGCGAAAATTTGTCTATTTTTTTTTTGCTGATAACCTTCGAATCTTCGCATTGGATAAACAATGCGTAGTAAAATACAAACTCAGACGGCCAGGCACCAAATGCTCACTATAGTTAGGCTCCTACCCGAGCATCTTTCAGCCAGAAGTACTTGCAATAGAAAGATGCGTGCTCTGTCAGTCAAGCTGCTATTAAAGCTCTGAGCTCCCATGTTATCGAGTCCAAGCTAATATGCGAGTGTCGAAGAAAACTCAATCAAGTAGTCAAGAGCAACAGGGTGTCCTTGGTCTGGGACACGCAGGAATCATAGGAAATCAGGAGGCCAACATAGTTGCCAAGAAACGAGCACATCCCAGATAGCACACGATATCCTATGGATATCCGTTTCAAGTCCATTTCAGGTCGGGATATCTTCGTACACAGAATGGATATCCATAAGATATCCTTCAGCAGATATGAAATGGACTGGATATCCTATGGATATCCATAGAATATCCATTGGCGACAGTAAATGGATATCCTTTTCTCACAATGACGGATCTCCTATGGAGGTCCATAAGATAATTGGTTGTCAATTTATACGTTAAAGGTAGATCCATAGTCGATCTCTCAAATAAGGTTGAAAATCAATACAAAATAAACAATGTGCCCAATAGATATTTCAGTAGATAAAATTAATTAATTTTTTTCGTTCTTGTTGTGGATTCGGAAATCGGAATCAAATATATGATATATCATATCATTATTAGGGTTATGTTCGACATGAAATGTTCACCGTACGCCTCCGATATTCGACAATCGGCGCTATTCAGTGTTTTTCTTGGGTAAGTACTGAAAAGTTGAGATAAATTTCATAAATAGCAACTTGTTGAAGCTCGCTATTATATTTTTTGGCGCTCTAGTTCCTCGGAACTGAGTGCTTATCAATTTGCCCAAATGTCTGTAATTTTGGAATATTTCGATGAAAATGGTCTTAAACGATTTGGTTCGACTCACTGATCAAGAATCCGTGGTCGGAATTCATTCTGTCCTGCCGGTCTGGCCGGCCGTCCGGCCGTAAGCACGATAACTCTCGAACGGAATGAGCTATAGAGTTGAAATTTTCAGAGTAGGTTTGGGGGATGAATATCTCGGCTAAGTTCGTTATTGGGCAAAATCGGACAGATGGTTTCGGAGTAACAAAAAAAAATTTTTTTTTACGAAACAAATTCCAAATCAAATTTTTTTTAATAAGCAGTTTTATCATAAGAATCCATTCATATCATTTTCAACTCTAACAAGCTAATACTTTCGGAGATATGATTTTTTTAAATTTCAATGTAAATCGTATTTCACAGATTGATATAATTATTATTCTATGTATGAATTCTCATGTCAACTTGACAGAAGGGAATATTGTAACTTCAAAAATATTGGGGTTGAAATACTCTTATTTTAGCGATGCAACGGGGACCTCACCCGAAAATGTTTGAAAATATTATGTAAATATTGAAAGCATAATTCGGTAGTTTGATGAACGTAGATCAGGAAATTTTTGATCGATTACAAGGTAATTTATTATTACTTATCTAATAAACTATTATTTGAATTGAATTTCCTTTATGATGCAGTGATATCATATGAATACATTGATATAATTCCCAACTCTGAGAAACCAATACCAGATATAATTTGTCTGTTTGAACTAGAGCGCCAGAAAGCTCCTGTCCACAGGGCTTGAACCCATTTTTTTATTTCAGATTATGGTTCTGTGGAATATACTCACCGATGTTTTGGAGGAAATGAAAGAAATTAATGTAAGGCCTGTCTCAAATAAGGACGAATGAGAAATTGATTCAATCTTTCTATTAGTTGTTAATTTCCTGATTAACAAATGAAGGAGTTCAAAAAACCAATGAATGACAAACAATTTTCTATTGTAAGTATAAAATGTAGTCACTCATTTGCCAAACTGAATCATGAATATTTTAGGTTAAGGAATTTTACAAGATGGGAAGGAGTTTCTTATATGACTTCTTAAAGAAGTTATTATAGCTGGTTAGGAGCCAACAAGAAAAAAATGTTTGGTTTCGACAAAACTGGCTGAACTATTGATGGGTGTGTTTTTCAACATACAATTCAAGTACCTAGCGCAAAAAACTACACCACTTATATTGGTGTTTAAAATCTTGACTTTGTATAGTGAAATAATATGTGTTGTGATTTGTGAATTCATATCAGTGAAAGTCATTTGTGAGCATTAAATAATTTGTCGAATTTAAGCGAGTAGCTGGAATAGGACGGTTAAGACCAATCCCTTGCTATTATAACCGATCGGTTATGTTTAGCAAGAGATTGGTCTTAACCGCTCTGCTCTGATTACTCACTTAAATTCGACTATTGTGTATTCAAAATTCCTTCATTAGATTATTCACTTGTAGGTACCTGACTACATGAAGGAACCTTTGAAATATGTTTCGGGAACAATTAGATAGAAAATGGGTTCAAGCCCTGTGGACAGGAGCTTTCTGGCGCTCTAGTTCAAACAGACAAATTATATCTCCGAAAGTATTGGTTTCTCAGAGTTGGGAATTATATCAATGTATTCATATGATAGAACTGCATCCTAAAGAAAATTCAATTCAAATAATAGTTTATTTATCAAGATTAAATGAGAATCATGAGAATGAGAACTGCACCATGGAAGAAATCAAATTAAATCTGGCCAATTTTGCCCAATAACGAACTTAATCGAGATATTCATCTCTCTAAACTACTCTGAAAATTTCAACTACCTACCTCATTCCGTTCGAGAGTTATATCTATGTCTATGGATGAAAAGCAGTCTCACTACTCTCAGATCTCTTACTTCATGTTCAGTTCCGAAATGTAAGAATTTTCTGAGAAAAACTAATTTCGGAGCAAACAACTGAGATTTTTCTCACTTCGCTCACAATTCTTCGATTGATTAGATAATGTCTCAGGAACATCATTTGACATTATGACAATTCATAGAATAATATCATTCTGTGACAACGTTGAAATACGATTTATTATTGAAATTTTGAAAAATCATATCTCCGAAAGTATTAGCTTGTTAGAGTTAATAATGATATGAATGGATTCTTATGATAAAACTTCTTATTAAAAAAAATTTAATTTGGAATTTGTTTCGTAAAAAAAAAATTTTTTTTTTGTTACTCTGAAACCATCTGTCCGATTTTGCCCAATAACGAACTTATCCGAGATATTTATCCCCCAAACCTACTCTGAAAATTTCAACTCTCTAGCTCATTCCGTTCGAGAGTTATCGTGCCTACGGCCGGCCGGACCGGCCGGCCGGACAGAATGAATTTCGACCACGGATTCTTGATCAGTGAGTCGAACCAAATCGTTTAAGACCATTTTCATCGAAATATTCGAAAATAACAGACATTTGGGCAAATTGATAAGCACTCAGTTCCGAGGAACTAGAGCGCCAAAAATCTCATTGTTATTATAATCTGCATGATACATTAATGTTACTATATAAGAGGTGTGCAGTATATAATTTATACCAGTGCATTATACAAAAGAATGGTAAAGGCTCCATTCTTCTGACATTTCTAGTAATCATTTTTCACAAATTTTACTCAAAAGGGTTTCAAAGTTTCCTGATTTTTTTGTATTCTTTAGTGACCACAAATAAAAACCACCCATCTTCGGAAAAGAAGGCTACTAAAGTATCAACATAGGATTGGCGCAGAAGGGCTAAGGAGAGGAGCTTGTAAGAAAAGAATGCAGAACTCTGAAATGGATTCTTTATAATTTTCAAATAAGTATACTTTTTTGTGTTGTGTTCATTGGTTAGAATGTTATTTTTCAGTTATAAATTATTTTCAAGTACACTCTGTTTTCTTTCCGAGTAATGATATTCAAGGAATTCTTCTGTGAATTAAACTAAATTTGTTTTGATTATTTAACAAATTGTTTCTAAGACATATATGTTCCATTTTAAAGATTTAGATCTTGTAATCAAAAGAAAGATATATTTTTTCATTTCAAGTGGTTTTCATTGCACTTTCAATCTGAATATTATAGTAACGATTAAAGTAAAAAAATCTTTTCACTTTAATTATTAAACTAGATTCGATATTCTTCAACTGATAAGATTCAAATATTGTTATCAAAAGGAAAGTCATTTTTGGCGTTTCTTTTGATAAAAATGTTTGAATCTTATCAGTTGGAGAAAATCGAATCTAGTTTAATTTACAGAGGATATCTCATGAACATATATATCGGTAACGGACATCTCATGGATATCCATAACAGATGTCTTATGGATGTCTGTAACAGATATCTTATGGACGTCGGTAACGGATATCCTATGGATGTCCGATTTGGTGGCCAACACATATCTTTAGGACATCCATAGGATATCCAATAACCTCCCAGGATATCCTATAGATGTCCGGAATATCCGCTACGGATATCCATCGGACATCCATAGGACGAACCTGTGCTATCTGGGATATCCCCTTTATTGGCCCGGAACCCTACTGTGGGCTTGGTAGATACTTGGTATTTTCTGGAAATTCCTCCGGAACTTTGATACTGTCAGATCCAAGAAATACATGGACCTCAGTAAGAACACGCGGCACTTCACTGGTTTCCTCACAGGGCACTGCGGCCTTAGGAAGCATATGATATGAGATTAGGGCTAGCAGAAAGTGACGAGTGCAGATTCTGCTGGGAGGAGGATGAATCTACTGATATATACAGGGTAGGCCACGGTCGATGGCACCCTGGAATTTTACGGACAACGAAATATACGATTTTATTGAAAATTTGGTTTCTTAGCTAGGAACCACTGCTCTATAAATGGTTTTATAGTTGTAGTAATACTTTGGTATGGCTCCTATATGAAAGAAGACAATTCGCTCCACGAGTCCGTAATAAAAAAAAATGGTCACCCTCCAACTTTTAACGGTCAAAGAACAGTACGTCTACCTCACCGAATTCCAAAGTTCCCATGAATACCCATTAATCCCGTCGGATTACATCACTGATCAAGAAACACCATTAACCGAGAGAATAAAAAGAGGAGAATGAAAAATAAAAAATAATCAGATGTGAATGGGTTTCCGATCTTCCCAATTCATTTCATAAATCAAAAGCGGCAGCCAGGCGAACAATGAACTCCTCCGGTTCTACCCGTCTCTTGTGTGTTGGTAGCCCTGGTCCGTCCCAGCGATGATGAAACTGGGCATACATTTAAAAGGCTAATGCTTGTGTTTATACGGGCATTATATTGGTTTCGGGCTGTTATTTTTCGCTGGATCACCCGAGGCTAAGTATTGTATAATATTAAATTAAAAAGTGATCATTTTTGAATGATTCCCGCAGCAGGTGCAGGTCAAGCGTAAAGGTGGCATGACCGTTGGGATTTGCGGTCCTATAAGATGATATGAGGTTGGAATTATTTGCAGTGATTTTTGCGAGCTCGTATAAAAGCCCCATTATTTTTGGCGCTCTTGTTCCTCAGAACAGAGTGCTTATCAATTTGCCCAAATGTCTATAATTTTTGAATTTTTGGCTGAAAATGGTCTTAAACGATTTGGTTCGACTCACTGATCAAGAATACGTGGTCGAAATCAATTCTGTCCGGCCGTCCATCCAGGCGGCCATTAACACGATAATTCTCGAAGGAACGGAGTTAGACGATTGAAATTTGCAGGGTAGGTTTGGAGCCTAAATATCTCGGACG
The DNA here is from genome assembly GCA_937662695.2 of Halyzia sedecimguttata. NCBI lineage: Eukaryota > Metazoa > Arthropoda > Insecta > Coleoptera > Coccinellidae > Halyzia > Halyzia sedecimguttata. The sequence goes on from OW569415.2 coordinate 49,535,754, forward strand.
AGTTCGTTTATGGGCGAAATCAAACAAGCGGTTTCGGAGTTATGGCCGTTTTTAGTGAAAATATTTTTTATGAATATTTCCGAAACCGATCTCTGGATCTGTCTGAAATTTGGCATCAAATTGTAGAATAGTGACCTTTATATGCATGCGAAGTTTTGTATGGATCGGGTTGCCTTAAAGTGTAAAAAAAAATAAAACATTTTTAAATGTTGTTTCTACAATAACTCTCGAACAGAATGAGCAAGGCAGTTGAAATTCTCAGAGTAGGTTTGTTAGATAAATATCTTGGTGAAGTTCGTTATCGGGCAAAATCGGCATGATGGTTACGGAGTAACAAAAAAAAAATTTTTTTTTACATAACAAATTTCAAATACATTATTTTTTAAATGCAGTTTCACCATAAGAATCCATGGATATCATTTTCAACTCCAACAAGTTTCAATAATGAATCGTACTTTTATGTTTTCACAGAATGCTGTACCTACTTTATTATTCTATATGAATTCTTATGTGATCTGTGTTCTTACATGTCATCTTATATAGAGATAAATGTCAAAATTATTTCTGGTTCATTATTCTTGATATAAAATACACCTCGTGTTTTAGAAAACAAAGTATGATTCAATGCAAAATGAACAATGAAATAACCTCAGCTATCGTAGAATTATGAGGATGATATGATATCATACTTCTAAGGTGATAATAAAACGCCCGTGGATAATCCAATTGATGATGGAAATATATTCTTTGGTAAGATACATAATCGAATTAGGTTCAGAATATCTCCAGTAAAAACAAAACTGTAATATCGTCTAAGTTTTAATTGATATAATATAATTTTTAAAGTAGATTTGAGGAATGAATATCTCTGATAAGTTCGTTATTGGGGAAAATCGGGGAAAATCATTTCTCCTAAAGTATTCGCTTATTAAAGTTGAAAATAATGTTAATGGATTCTTATGATCAAACTGCATCTTGAAAAAATTGAATTTGGAATTTGTAACGTAAAAATTTTTTTTTTCGTTTCTCAGAAACCAGGGATTTTGCGCAATAAACTTAACCGAGATATCTATGTCCCGAACCTACCCTGAAAATTTCAACTGTCTAGCTCCTTCGAGAGTTATCGTGTCTACGGCCGGCTGGCAGAACCGGCTGGACAGAATCGGTTTTGACCACGAATTCTTGATCAGTGAGTCGAACCGAATTGTTTAAGACCATTTTCATCAAAAAATTTGAAAATTACTGACTTTTGGACAAATTGATAAGCACTCTTTTCCGAGGAACAAGAGTGCCAAAAAGTTGCATCTTTTATTTATCTCTTCTAATCTGTTTTTAATTTTAAAAGATGATGAATAATCAAAATGTCCTGATGCATAATATTAAAGGAGTTGATTTTTTCACCCTCTTGTGATAATATTCCGCAATTACAAAAAAACGATCTGCCAAATTTATTTTTTCGTTAGAAGATATAGGAGATATTCAATAATAACAAACTTTTTCTCACCTATTTCAAAGGGCATCAACTTAAGATGGAAGAGGCTTAGAACAAAAAATTATATGAAAAACCCCCATTGTTTATTATTTTTGTTAATGTTGGTTTCATCAGTGGACTTGTAGTTACCCACATTTTAGTCAAGTATCCTGTCTCAAACTAATTAGATCCTGTCAGAATTGAAGTTTCTTAAATTCTTCTACAGTTTCAAATCTATATCAGCAAGTTTAATTTTTTAGCCTTCCAGCAATTATTATTGATGAATTAAATAAAAATTTGTTGAAACATCTTATATTATCTCCAGAGGATGATGAATACTGAATTATTCATGAACTCATACATCAGGTAGCAAAAAATAATTCTTTGTGGTTTCGAACAACAGTTATCGTCTTATATCTTGCACCAAAAGCATACCATCTCTTCGCATTATCTTCAGAACCCGCCTGAGGCCCTCCATTTCAGTTCAGCACTGTTCTTTCATTCTTCATGTAATAATGAGCAGTTTTGTAAGACGCGTGAGATAAGTTATGAGCACCGACGTATTTATAGATTGAAGAATCGATTACAAAGATCGTGAAATTTGAATTTCATTTGAATATTGATTCGATATTAAATTAAGTATGAAATCGATACTTTCTGTCGGTGTTGATGGTAACTGCAGATAATGCTTCACATCTTCATCATAACTATGTGCGTAGTTAGTGCTGAAGTTACAATCAATAGGACGAGAGAAGTTATTGAAAATGAATTAATGTAGAAGGAAGAAATCGCTGAGATAATGCAGTTCATTTCTTCAATGGTCCTACTTCCTGGAATAAATTGCCAGTTTAATAAAACATTATGGAGTTGTGTCTCGGTGTGTAAGGAAGTCAAGGGGGTTAAGTTAACCAACATAAAGTCCATGTGGCATTTAGGGGTGGGGAGAAAAACACAAAATTTTGGCCCTTTTTTTAGTTTTTTACCTATATGTATCTCCTAAACCATGATATTTTTATGTACCACATACAACTTGGAAGTTGTAGGGAATTTAATTTCCTTCAAATTTCACGGCCGGCCTTTGCCACGATAACTAAGTTGCATATTGGAACACGATCGGATTAATATTGTAGCAGTTATTGAAGGAATACTGAAAAGCGAGCAGCGTTGGGCGAGTTCAGTATCTGTATGGGTGACCTTTACCACAACTTGTGAACGGGGAAGGATAGCGACTTTTAATTTTCAGGGTAGCTTGAGCATCCGAATGGGACAGTTGAGTTCGTAAATGGGCATAATTGACCTAACGGTTTCAGAATTATACTCATCTTAAATTTTGTTGTTATTTCCTCATTAACTCAAAACGTACTTATCTGATCCAATTAAAACCAAATTTTTGCAAAAATTCGTGAATATTGTATCCCAATAATAAAAAATAAAAAATTTTATTCTCCAAAAATTTTATATTACAAAACCTATCTGTCATATCTGAGTACTGCATTTCAGCTCCATCAACTTTGTATGAAGCTTGAATAGATAATGGAACATGCTACTAAAAGCTGACTTCATGTCACTGTTTTTGGTGCTCGTGTTCCTCGGAACAGAGTGCTTATCAATTTTTCGAGATAAATATCTCGTTCAAGTTCGTTATTGATCAAAATTGGCCTGATAGTTTCGGAGAACGAAAGAAAAATTTTTCTTCATATGAATCCATTTATATCATTTTCAAATCTAAAAAGCTGATACTATAGGAAATATAATTTTTGAAAATTTTAATAATGAATCGTAATAATTCTATGATTCCACAGAATTCTATAATCGAAAATTAACGTTCGTATTTGTATCTGAGAATTTTATGATTTGTGTTCATATGTTACGTTACTCCTTATATAAAATACCTCCTGTTCTAGAAAACAAAATATGATTGAATGCAAAATGACCAGTGAAATAACCTCAGCTATCGTAGAAGTATGAGGATTATAGGATATTAGAATTTTGGATGATAATGTTGATATTGATGATAGAAAAATATACTTTGGTAAGTTAATCAAATTGAGTTTAGAATATTTCCAGTAAAAACAAAACTGGAATATTGGCTAAATTTCAATTGGTATAGGTAATATAATTTTTCTACGACCGTGCGATTTAACCCACTTTCCCGCACTCATTTTAGTTCAGAAAGTGTCACTTTCCCGCACTAGTGTGGGAAAACTCATTTTCCCGCACTATTGCGGGAAAGTAAAATATGTCAATTTATCGTTATTGAATGTACATTTCATGGATTTCACCTGTATATTACTATTCAAACTAATATAAGTTTTAAAATTCAATCTAACCCAGACTATTTTTCATTCATTGGAAATGAAGAAATTGCGATACTTTTATATACCCTATACATTTTTCATAACAATCAAACTAAGCTGAGTCAAATGGTTTGGTGTGGTAACCAAAGATTTATTATGGCAACCAAGTTGTCATCAAGACGTCAAAGTTTCAAATCGAAGCGTTGTCGAAGTGTCCGATTCTGGCATTTTCAAATTACTTTCAATAAAAGCCATATTTTAATGGATTCGTCAGACGAAGAGCTCCCAGTAGCAATATTAAAGGCCGCAGATGAGGTAAATTCAGACCTGTTACCAAGTAAATCACGAGAAATATACGAACAGCAATACAACCACTTTTTAAACTGGTGTAAGGAAAAAGAAGTGAATAGCTTCAGAGAAGAGGTTTTTTTGGCTTATTTTTCCGAGCTGAGTAAGGTACTGAAATCCAATACCCTATGGTCGCGTTACTCGATGGTGAAACGTTTAGTTAAAATAAAACAAAACCTGGACATAAGTAAGTTTCATAAATTGACATCGTTCCTAAAAAAGCAAAATGTTGGTTTCCGACCACAGAAAGCGCAGATTTTTACCAAAAAAGACATATCCAAGTTTATTATGCTAGCCCCTGATGAGATATATCTTATGATTAAAGTAGGTACCATTTTTGCATAGCCGTGCTCTTCGCAGAGCGGAGCTTGTGAAAATCACGCTTGACGATATTCAAGATAAAGGAAACCTAATTATTGTGAAAATTTCCGATTCGAAAAACCATACCTCAAGATCCTTTGTTATATCTGAAGACATAAATAATGGAACCTTTTTGAAGCTCTATAGAAAGTATGCAAATTTACGGCCTCCTACCACCACGCACCGTCGTTTATTTATCAATTACAAAAAAGGCAAATGTTCTGTTCAGTGCGTAGGCATAAACACATTCGGTAAAATGCCGGCAGAGATCGCTTCCTACTTAGGCCTACCTAACCCAGAACGTTACACAGGTCCCTGTTTTAGACGATCCTCGGCAAAGTTTCCAGCAGATTCAGGCGAAGGGATAACCAACATAAAACGTCTTGGAGGCTGGAAGTCAACTGCTGTTACTGAGGGTTATTTGGAGGACTCTGCAGAACCGAAAAAAACCATTTCCAATAAAATTCTTTCTGGTACTGGCAAGTTGCAACCGATGCCGTCTCCGTCATCTTCAAGCACGTTGCAATCAACGAGTGTTACTCTTAAAAGCCAGTTACCACCAACAAATTACTCTGGACCGGCTATTCTGACGCATTTGCAGAATAAAACAAATTGTGTTTTCAACATTAATATTAATAGTAAATAAATAAATAGTGGATTTTCATGAAATGTTTTTGTGTTGAAATAAAATATGTATTTTCAATGTGCTTTTTGAATCTTTATGCGGTCGTAGAAAAAATATTGTTCCTAACTCGTGCGGAAAGTGTCTTTCCCGCACTTGACACCTTGCCCGAACTCAGCTTCGCGTCGTTCGGGTCAACGGCAATCGCGTGCGGGAAAGTATCACTTTCCGCACTTGTTAGGAAAATAACTATTTCAGAGTTGATTTGAGGAATGAATATCTCGGATAAGTTCGTTATTGGGTAGAATGTCTGGTGGTTTCGGATTAATATGTTTTGGCACTCTTGTTTCCTTTTTAGATGACACTTGATAATTTTATTTCTTTTATGATGCAGTTCTATCATAAGAATCCATTGATATCAAATCTCCTGTCCACAAGGCTTTCCCACATATTTAAGAACTTTTAATACAAATACGATGAAATTCGAAGAAAATATCGAAGCAATTATTTCAACATTTCAGGCTTTTATGGTGTTCCAATCAATATCTCGGTATACCACGGGCAGATCTTAGATTTCTAATCAAACGTTTTTTCGAAACCGCGTTTGATTGAATTACCTCACACTCCCGTCCGATGGGTGTTCCCCATCGTGAGTGTCCGATTTCTCCACTATCTCACCATCTCCTCCGAACCATCGAGGAGAAATTAACAATTAAAATTTTTTTCGATTCGGAGCTCGGCCCTCGGTAACGGTCAGCCGCGATAAAGCGCGCATTCGCGGTTTACACCGACGGATTGTTCAGTCTTAATTGGGCATTGTTACAGGCATAATACTACCTATAATTAGAGTTACGCGAGTCGATTTACGATATCGGGGCCAATTAAATGACCCGTAGACGGTGAAGAGAGGGGCGACGGCAAATTACAGGCCTTACAAATTGATTTTATATGAAAATATTTAATTATTGTTTTGGTGATGCGCGCTGCGCGGGGATGAGCTTCTTCGTCAGGAATGACATCGGGGTTAATTGGTACACACATACTTTGAACGAGTAGACATTTGGAATAAAGGACCACCAGATTTGAAGATATTAATAACTGTGGTACATGAATATATTTTAACATAGGTCAGACTGGTCGTTCTCTTAAGGTTAGGGTTGATGAACATAAAAAATCGATTCTCCAAAACAAATCTAATACTGGTTTTTCTAATCACTGTAACCATTTTATGGATTTTGAAAAAATTAAGATTTTACATCAGGGTGAAAAAGGCAGACGATTGGATCTTTGGGAAATTTTGGAAATATCTTCAGCTGTTAAACAGAACCTAACATCAATTGTTAATGATCAATTGGATTTTCACTTATCTCAGGTGTTGACATCTGTTGTTTGATAGTATATCTGTATGTCTTATGTGTTACCTTATCGGTAACTTTCCAGTCTTGAAAATGGGGTAAAACCCGAAACATGTTGTCGTATTGAATATAAGAATTAAAATTTGTGAACGTAATAATTTTATTACAAATGAAAGCTCGTTCTTTGGTAACAGCCCAAAGCTGAAGACCATTACACGAATGAGTGAATTTATTAATTAATTCTTCAATGTAACTGTCACACCCTGCATTTCAGTGCATTTTTGATACACCCTCCTTAGAAAATACCTTGAATAGAATATAAAGAGATTAGGGAACAATGTCAAAGGATATCTATCAATCTGTGAACCTTAGTCCGTAGTTTATGGATTATTATTGTAGTATTTTTGGTTTAACGAATCAATTATTATTGGATTATATACTACACCACTGATGTGTGCTCGACGGTATTTGGTCTATAAATTGCAGCAACAGATATTTCATATTTCAATAATGTGATGAGCCAGCTTAATTGGTGAAGATAAATGGTCAAAATGAACTGAGATAATTGGTAAAGGTATGAATATTCTATACATTACATTACAATTTCTCATTTTCGAACATTTTTTGTCAATTTGGTATGCTAGGAGAAACAACGCTTATACGTATATATTATTATCTGGCATTAAATTTACCATAGTGATTAAATCGAATGGGAATCAATTTAAACATTAACGGTTCACTACTCATATAACAGTTATAATGATAATATAGACTGCATAATAGTGATCTATGATGACTAACAATGAGGATCATAGATCGAACCGAAGTAATTTGTGAAATAAAGTGTGAAAATAATATAATTTCCATTCAAATTCATAGCACCAAGTAATCTGTTGATTTCTCATTACAGGCCAGTCAATACAGGGTGTTCCTAAATTGGAGGTACGAATGGAAGGAGGAGGTTTCTTGAGTAATTTAAAGAAAAAAGGTTTCATAAACATAGAACCGCAAACGTTTCACTTTCGAGATACAGAGTATTGTATCTCGAAAGAAATCAAGTTTGATTTTTTGTCAAGTTTTTCTCTTGAAGTATCTACACTTCAAAAGATATTCAACTGAAATTTGGCATGAATATTATAATTGATAGTTCACACCATGTGACATGCCAATTTAGATCGCAAATCTACAGGGTGATATTTTTTCTGGAATACTGTTCCCTGTTTTCTTCCAGAACTTTTTTTTGGTGCGCCACTATTAATTTGAAAACATGTAAAAAGAACCTTCGATGTTATACTTAACTTTTTGGCCTCCCGTACTTTCGTAGTATCTGCTTCCGATTTCGAGAAAATATTTGAACGATTCTCTCGAAATTCTCAGAAAAATCCATCAAGTCGACCTGGCAAGAAGAAAGGACCAATCAAAGAATCGCCAATATTGCCACCCCACACATTTAGTGAAACTGGCTCTTGAAATAGGTGTTTCTACAATTTCATGCAGATTCTCCTTAGCTCATATGTTTCCATTATGAAAATTTATAATTGAAGTTCTCGAGAAACAGGCTTCAACAGTGAATAGGACTTAACAATCAAAATGAGGATTGTTCAATAGTCTCTTAAGGTACGACTGACAAAAATTAATCCTCGATTGAAAAACTCGAGGCAGTATAGAGCTTGCACCCTCTGAATGTGATAAGGATATAGCAAATAATTCCGCAAGATCCGCTAAACAACTTGATGACTTGCATTTAAAAGAACACACATTTTTCTTGTTCTGGTTCTTGGAAGTTCTTCTATTTCGTTCATAATTGCCCCTTCAAGTCGTGGTGTTCTCACACTGCGTGGTCTACCAGCATTAATATTTTTCGTAGATAAAGATCCAGCTTCTGAAAGAAGCCTATGAATATGAGAGAACATTCGATGGCCTGGCATCACTCTTTTGGGATATCGTTCCATGTAAATACGCTGAGGTTCTCTTGAATTTCCATTTGCAAGACCATACATGAAATGCATGTCAGTCATTTCGAAATTCGTGAAATTCAGCATGTTTTGATATTAAAATACAATTACCTTTACTTTTCAAGTCACAAAAGTTTAATTTGATGTATCAAAACTAACTATGAATTTATTCACCACAGATTACTAACTAACAGATTTTTATGGCCATTTGGATTTTTGTGAGAATTTCGAGAGAATCGTCAAATTATTGATTGGTATTTCTTTCTTGAAACTTATGGATTTCTTCATGAAAAAAATTTGGTTTAAGCACTGTCGTAGGAGCTTTTGCGCCTATGTTCTATTGTCGATTCTCCTGTATTGGACCATTTACCATGGAATTTACCATGGTAAATTCGATTAAGAGTGTCCAATACAGGAGAATTTACAATAGAACATACGCGCAAAAGCTCCTGACTTCACGTCAGTGCTTGAACCAATTTTATTTTCGGTATTTTTTTAAATTTTTTTGGGGTACGGTTCTTACAAAATTTCACCCACGTCTTTGCGTCGAGATTCTACAACTAGTAACCAAGCTTCAATTCGATCGAGTCTATATTTTTTGAGTTATTGAGGAAATACTATTCCAGGTGGGTATAACCCAAACCAATGGACCGATTATGCCGAAAAACGAACTTAGCTCTCTCATTCGGATGCGCAACCTACCCTGAAAATTACAAGTCCCTATCTCCTTTCGTTCAAAAGTTATCGAGGCAAATTTTAGTTCTATATATTCCAAAGTTATACAGGATCCTACACTGGACGGAGGGAGTCAAGCAAGAATGCAATAGGTAGAATTGTTGATGGTGGTAAACGAGGAAGGCTGTTGGATGTCATTTAGATTTGTTGAAATTCTGTCATGTCCTGGGTATTTTGAGTTCTTCGATGTTTTTCGATTTGTCAAAAGCTGGAGAAATGAGAATCACCCTCACCCTTGAACACAGTTATTATTTCTGGATCATTTATTTTAATGTTTTAAGACAAACGTGTATAATCTGTACAATGTACATATCTCCTTTGCGTGTGAGTAATGTTTGTGTTTGTGTAGTTTTCCTTGTTTCCGTGTTTTATTTGATTTTAAAATGATCTATTGTCCATTTATTGTAGGCTTGAAAATGGCCAGAATCATTGGCCGAAACGTCGCATTGATGTATAGATTGAAATTTAAGAATATAATACTGGATTTTATTTGTCACCTATTCCCAAGATTCCTACAGATGAAATTGAATTTTGCCGAATGGCATAAGGAAAACAGTTGAAAGTTGTGCGGAACAAGTGCACAAAAAGACGGCTTAAGGTTCATACAGTATTTCGTGGGGGTGTGAAGAACATACGCGCAAAAGCTCCTGACTTCACTTCAATTCTTTTGAAGAATTTGTATTGATCGAATAACGAGACCACGTGTCATTCCTTCCATCTAGTATCGATATATAAATATATATTCTTTTGAAGTTGAGCATTACAATTTGATTTGCGCGTATGTTCTGGGGAACGCTACGTTATAGTTTTGCCCAAATGTCTGTAACTTTCGAATTTTTTGACGAAAATGGTCTCAAACGATTAAGTTCGACTCCCCAATGAAGAATTCGAGGTCAAATTTGATTCTGTCCGTCCGACCGTCCGGCCGTTGCCACGATAACTTGAGATCGAAAAGAGGTAGCGACGAAATTTTCAGGGTAGGTGGCGCATCCCAATACGACGGACAATTTCGTTAATGGGCATAATCAGCCCAGTGGTTTCCGAGTAATAATTTTGTTTTTAACCAATATAAATCCGATCGAATTGAAACTTGGTGAGTAGTTGTAGAATATGAACCTACGCACGTTTGTGAAATTTTGTGCGAATCGTATGGCTTGAAAGTTTTAAAAAAATTATTAAAAAATATTTTTGTTGTCACGATAACTTGAGAACGGAATGAGATAGCGGCTTGAAATTTTCAGGTTAGGATGTGCACCAGAACGCGACATTTCAGTTTGTTTATGAGCATAATCGGCCAAACGGTTTTAGAGTTATAGCCATCTGAAATTTTCTGAAATTAGGTGGATTTTTGTTCCTCATTAACTCAAAAAATACTGAACCGATTGAATTCAAACATGGTAATTAGTTGTAGAATGCCAACGCAAAAATGTTTGCAAAATTTGGTGAGGATAGCATTTGTGGGAAATTTTTAATAAATCATTGAAAATTAAAAAAAAAATTCTATATATCAGTAACTATTCGTTTGAAATTGCTGAAATTTTGCAAGAGCCTTCATAACCTAACTCTACTGACAAGTTTCAAGTTTAAATACGATCGGTTAAATATTGTTGGAGATTCGAGCATTCTTGTGTGAGTTCAGTAGATGGGTGACCGTTGCCTCGATAACTTTCGAACGAAAGGAGATAGGGACTTGCAATTTTCAGGGTAGGTTGCGTATCCGAAAGGGAGAGTTGAGTTCGATTTTGGGCATAATCGGCCTAACGGTTCCGAGTTATACCCACCTGGAATATTATTTCCTTGATAACTCAAAAAAAAAAAATTGGTTCAAGCACTGACGTGAAGTCAGAAGCTTTTGCGCATATGTTCTATTGTTCATTCTTCTGTATTGGACACCCTTAATCGAATTTACCATGGTAAATCATGTTGTCCATTCGAATTTACCATGGTAAATTCGAATTAAGTTTCCAATACAGGAGAATGGACAACATAATTTACCATGGTAAATTCGATTAAGGGTGTCCAATACAGAAGAATGGACAATAGAACATACGCGCAAAAGCTTCTGACTTCACGTCAGTGCTTGTTTATCTAACAATAAAGCATGTGTATGAAAAAAGTGTTAGCAGAGGTTAGTGTAACGGGGTACCATATAATTTGATATATGATGCTAGAGCATAGGGAAAAAACCTCAGCAAAAAAAACCCTATCTCCCCGTTAGTGTTGTGATTTATGAAAATTGAAATTGTTAACAAAATATGCTGAAATATTAAATATTGAAGGGCATCTTTTTCTTCATTATCGCTTCTTCCGTCAACAAGTAGAGAAGTTTCTCCAAGGTACCCGAAACCCAATCTGGAAAAGGAAAAGACAAAGGGAGAAAAAGAAAAAATTAAAAATGGAATATTCTATATTTTATTAAATAGATTTGAAACTTGCTACCCATTCTTAAAAAGATTCAGAAACATTATGAATAGCCCTAAAACCATCTTTGAATCTATATAAGCTACAATTATTAACTAAATGATCTATGGTTTCCTCTGCTTCCCCGCATTCACAACTAGGGCTCTCAACTGAGTTCCACCTGAAAAGCATGCTGTTGCAACGACCATGAGCGGTTCTTAGATGATTCAGAATAGACCATATTCTTCTTGGAAGATCAAACCCCGGAACTCTATTTGAAGTCTGTCTGCGAATGTGGGGCGGGACAATGTTTGAAAGAACTGGCAACCAATGAATAGGTGTAGATCTAATAGTTCCAGTGATGATTCGCATAGATGAATTCAACTGTGCATACATTTTTTGAGTACGAGCACTATTAAACCAGACGGGGCAACAATATTCAGCGGCAGAAAAAAACCAGGCTGAGGCTGCCGTTCGAAGAGTAGCTGCATCAGCACCCCATGAAGTACCAGCTAATTTCTGCAGAATATTATTTCTCGTTTTCATCTTAAGACGCAAGTCATCCAAATGAGCTTTGAAATTCAAAGATGAATCTAGTTTCACTCCTAGATATTTAGGATAAAAATTATGTCTCAAGAAAGAATCACCGGAAGTTACACTCAATGTTCTATATTTTTGGTGATCGTTCAAATGAAAGCAAGAAACCTCAGTTTTATTCGGATTTGGACATAAACGCCACTGAAAAAGGTACTTTTTCAGAATATCTAAATCTGTAGATAGATTATTTTCTATACTTTGGAAATCAGAATGACGAAATGCAAGGGCAATGTCATCAGCGTATATTAATTTTTCAGACGAAGTAGCAGGAATATCACACAGATATAAATTGAAAAGAAGAGGTGCTAAAACTGAACCTTGTGGGAGACCATTACTCAAATTCTTGAATTTACTACTATTATTATCAATAAAAACACGGAACCTTCTATCCGAGAGCATATTATCGAGTAAACGAACCTGATGGGGTGGACTGATATTAATCCTAACATTCCATCTTTTATCAACGACTCGATCTTGACAAAAACTAGAAATACAGGGTGCAGCTCCGATCCGCGGTGCTTGTCCCGCGTCGACTGGAAATCAGAGTGTCACTCGTTTCATCTCTTCTTGTTTCGGTGTCACCCGGCTTGATTAAGCCGTAAGTGTTCCGATATTAACTTGCAATTAGTGGGCATCGACCGGAGCGACAAACTCGTCGACGACGTCTGCACGCCTATCGAGAGCGGCGCTAGGCCAAGCACCAGGAAGTCCTTCACCTCTGCGGCCGAAGACGTTGAGGACGGCAAACAGATCGCACCTGCTCGCGGAATCAACGGGATTATCTTGGAGATCTTCGCGACACGGCGGTTCTCGGGATGGTTGAGGAGACGGTGTGTTAGACGCCGAAGGTGAGCTGATTTTGTTTCGGAATGTTTTTCAATGGTTGATTGGGATTTACGGTGTAATTATTCGACGGTCTGTGTAGGCTAACGGTGTTTTGTTAACTTGAAAATAGGAGGATTTGTAATTGGCTCCTGTTCGACTAGACCAGTAGTACCTACTAATACCAACGGTTTAACACTATTTACTAGATTGAGAACAAAGATGATTTCATATAATATAATTTAAATGAATCTCAATTGATAAAGCCTTTGGGACTTTTGAACTGTATTAGATAATTGAGCAAGAAACCTTATGGGTCATTAAGTCCTGGGACTGACAGTTAGCGCCGCCAATGCTATGCCACTTTTGTTTTTGCGAGCATGTTCTTGGGAACAGCGTGCTATCATTTTGCCCAAATGTCTATAACGATTAGGTTCGCGGTCAAATTTCATTCTGTCTGGCCGGCCGTTGACACGATAACTTGAGAATGGAAAGAGATAGCGACTTGAAATTTTCAGACTAGCTGGCGTGTCCAAATAAGACTGACAAGTTCGTTAATGGGCATAACCGGCCCAACGGTTTCCTTGTTCAAATTTAGTTTTCAACCAATACCGATCCAATGAAATTGAAACTTGGTAACTAGTTGTAGAATACCGTAGACATATGTAAAATTTTATGAAGATCGTATTACTTACCAGAAAATAAAAAAAAAATTTAAAAATACTATTTATCTCAAGATAACTTTAGAACGGAAAGCTATAGCAACAAGCAATTTTTAGGGTAGGTTGCGCACCCGAATGCGACATTTGAGTTCGGCATAATTGGCCAAACGGTTTTCGAGTTACACCAATCTGAAATTTGGTTTTTACTTTCTCAATAACTCAAGAAATCAAAAATTGGTTCAAGCCCTGTGGACAGGAGCTTTCTGTTGCTCTTCTTCAAACAGACAAATTATATCTCCGAAAGTATTGGTTTCTCAGAGTTGAGAATTATATCAATGTATTCTTATGATAGAACTGCATCATAAAGGAAATTCAATTCAAATAATAGTTTATTTACCAAGATTAAATGAGCAATCTGAGAATGAGAACTGCACCATGTAAGAAATCAAATTGACATAGCTGAAATGAATTCGACATGTACGAGTATGAACACAGATCATGTAATAAATCATAGATAGAAGTACGATTCATTATTGAAATTTCGAAATATAATATCTCCGAAGGTATTAGCTTGCTAGAGTTGAAAATGATATCAATGGATTTTTATGGTGAAACTGCATCTTGATAAAGAATTAATTTTGAAATTTGTAAGTTAAAAAAAAATTTTTTTTCGTTTCTCTAGTGGCCTATTTTGCCCAATAGCAAATTCAACCGAGATATTTATCCCCCTAACCTACACTGAAAATTTCAACTGCCTAGATCATTGCGTTCGAGAGCTATTGTAGAAACAAAATTTGAAAATTTTCAAAAATTTTTTTTGACACTTTACGGGTTATCGTATCAATACAAAACACATTCGTCTAAAGGTCATGATTCTACAATTTGATGCTGAATTTCAGATCGAGTGATCGGTTTCGGAAATTTTCATAAAAAATGTTTTTACTAAAAACGGCCATAACTCCGAAACTGCTTGATGGATTTCGCCCGTTAACGAACTCGTCCGAGATATTTACACTCCAAACCTACCCTGCAAATTTCAATTCTCTAACTCCTTTCGTTCGAGAGTTATCGTGTTAACGGACGGCCGGCCGGCTGGCTGGACAGAATCGATTTAGACCACGGATTCTTGATCAGTGAGTGGAACCAAATCGTTTGATACCATTTTCAGCCAAAAATTCGAAAATTACAGACATTTGGGCAAATTGATAAGCACTCTGTTCCGAGGAACAAGAGCGCCAAAAAACATGGATCAAACTGCGAAATTTCGTGAGAATCGTACCACTAGAAATATTCTAAAAACTCATTGATATTCTATATCAATGATCAATCAATAATTCTATATTCTATACTAGGTGGGCCACGGTCGAATGGTACCCTGGACATTTACGGAGAACGGGATGTACGATTTTATTTACAATTTTGTTTGTCTAGGAACCACTGTTCTATTGATCTAGAAAACTTTCAGTGCAGCGGTGTTGCCGCATATATTAAAAAGTACTAACAATTTTGATATTTCAAATGGAACACCCAATATATCATTACTTTTTTGATTCGACGTAGCCTCCTGATTAATTCTATATCATCTTCCTCATCCCTATATCTATAGCGGTTTTTAATTAATTGATTTACTTTCTTTTTCGTACAAAACATAGCTTCTATTCAACATTCATCACTTCGTTACTTGGAATCCTAGAAAGCCGAAATTTTGGATATGGAATACCAATATCCCTTTTATCAATTATATATAATGACAAACGTCCCTAATCATGCAGGGTTGTTCAAAATCAGAGGGTTTTCCGAGATATACTTAAACTATAAAAAGTGCGTTCTTTCAAACGGAATGACCTGTATATCATAGGATATATAGAACATGTGCGCAAAAACCGCTAATTCACCATGAAAATGCACTGATCTAAAAGTCAATGAAACTATAGTGAAATTGGACGATTCACGATTAGACTTTTCCCCACACTCCTCATATTCACCGGATCGGCCCAATCTGACTTCTACCTCTTGGCAGGTCTCGAAGAAAAGGGATTTGGAGGGAATAGCTGCAACTGAAGGAAAATCATTCAATAAGAAAGGCATAGAAAGTTTAGAAAAACGTTGGAATGATTGTATCGCTATGGAAGCTGAGAATGTTGATGATTAATGTCGAATTTCACAAGAAAACTGTGTTTTCACTGACAAATCCTGGGAACAAAAGAACCAGGTTAACAAGTTAACCTTCTGTGATATACTTTAAATACTACTATATGTCTGGGGTGCCAACCATTCGATCGGGATCGCACGCTCGATCGCGACTATAGGTCCAGTCGATCGTGCCAAGGTGAAAAGCATCAAATTCTATTTAATATTTAGACAATTATGTAATTGGTAGATCGTTTCGTCACTACGTAGTACAACTTGGGTCTGATCGGGTTGGCCATCCCTGCTATTAATTATTTACCAGTGGCCCCGACAGAAGTTGTTCTGTTCGATCGTTGGATTGCCTACTACCCACACAGCACACAATATCCAAGAAATATTGCCACAATATTGCAATATTGCAATTGCAGGAATTGCTGGAATATTGTGTTTCAATATTACAGTTGCAATATTGAGAAATATTGCTGGCATATTGTATTTCAATATTACAGTTGCAATATTCAGAAATATTACAGAAATGTTACAAACTATAACAGTTTTCTACAAAGTTAAAATTTATAGTTTTGCGTATATTCCTATGAATATATGCATAGACATATTTATTACAAATCGCGACAGAAATAATTCAACATCACATGCAATAGATAATATGTTTGTGTGCTTTCTTTCTCTAGTTCGAGGCTTCACGCATCCTCTCTTTTCTTTTAGTCAGGCCGCCATTTTATCTGTATACCAGTGTTGTAGTATCGTGTGGTGAAGCAGTCTGTTGTTAGTGTTGTTACTTTACTTTGTTAGTTCAGTTAGTTGTGAGTTTAATGTTTATTAAAGACTAATTGGCTCTAAATAATATAAATGCAGTGATGATAAGCTGATTTGATTATCTAAGGTATAATTGCTACAAGTTTATAGATATCATTGATACAAAATTTTATATTTTTAGGTTATACCAACCTCTTATCACAGCCCTATAAAGAGTAGGTTGTGATCTCATCCGTCTGATTATTGAGACGTTATATTGACGTGCTTTTTATATATGTACAAAGGTAGAGTTGAACAGATCTAATGATTTGATTACCTATGTTTGATTATTGAACCCATATCGAAATGGTTAGCTCAAGCCAAATTGCGAGTCTCCAGGGAAGTGGAAAAAGTTAAAAAAAAGAAATGTTGTTGAATGTCCAGTAGAGAGCGAATAAAGATATTAATTGTGCCTACTATTTTTTTATGCGAGTTAAACCTATACCACATCTCATAAAATAACAGAAATATTTCTGCAAGAATCCTGAAATATTGCATATATATTTTGCAATATAACAACAATATTCCATAAATATTACAAAACAATTCTACAATATTGCAGGAATATTTCAAAAAATAAGTCCGCAATATTGTGACGTAATAGGATAGAGAGCATATAGTTGAATATTTCTGCAACAATCCTGAAATATTTCATATATAATAAAAAATTGCATAAACATTACAGAATAATTCTACAATATTGCAGAAATATATCGAAAAATATTTCTGCAATATTGCTATGTTAGGTTATGGGGCGGACATTCGAATGTTTCTGCAATATTCCTGAAATATTTCATATATCTTTCGCAATATAACTGAAATATTTCCGAAACATATTCCTGCAATATTTCAGAAATGAGTCTGTGCTGTGTGGGTATTAGCGGTGCCAACAGAGGTTTTTTTTTATACTCGATGTTTCTATAAACTATATACGGGTGTTCCTGAAAGGAATGCTAATATTTGAGAGGGTGTTTCTTTGACTCATTTTGAGAAAAAAATTTCATATAAACGTATGTCCTAAAAATCTTAACTTTTGAGATACAGGGTGATAAAATCTTGCACTGCGATATGAAGGAATTTTAATTTATTTATTTTAATCAAGAACAAAGAGTCTGACATGAAAATATATTTTTTAGATTCTTATTCATTTTGGAAAAAAAGCTGATCTCTTGATTTGCTTTCAATCGATGCACAAACATTTCCACACAGCATCAGATTTTTGAGGATTTGATCCTGAAGTGAAACGATTTTTATTTTTTAAGCGGAAACCATGCGTCGGATATGCAGAACCCATTGGATCGAATATTCAATGCAAAACCCGTATGGACACCACTGGTAGAGAAAATGAATATTTTTGTACATCACAAAATGCACCTTGATACATAGAAGACATATACCAAATTTTATGAAGATGTCTACAATATTATTTCAGTTATTATTAAAAAACTATTTTTTTTTTAAATTTCATCACCCCGTATCTCAAAAGTTGAGACTTTGATGACATACGTTTATAAGAAGTTTTTTTCTTAGATTACGTCAAACAATCACCCCCTTAAATATTAGCATGTCTTTAAGGAAAACCCTGTATATATTGATAAAATAAATTTTTTCGTCGAAATTTCGACAAAATATAATCATTCAGCATCTTGTCGGTTGGTTTTTTAGCATTTTTAAGTATTCCTTTCCGACATTTTTAACCAAGAACGCTTGATTTTTGCGTTTTAGGAGGAATGATAAGGAGAAGGTAATTTAATTTGCTTTAATGATTGAAGATTCTTATGCCGATATTCTTTCCACAATTTTCGCTATTGACAAGAAAATTTTCAACTTTTTTGCTAATAATCATTCCAGATGTTTCCTGTGTTTGTGATATATTTATTTCTTTTCAGTTAATTCGAATATTTTGTTCTTCTATCTTCCACTCCCATTTTTCGTATAATCATTTCAATTCTCTTTTAATATATTTTATCTGTTCGTCTATTCTATCATTAATCTTCTTGGTTTGTTCTTCTATTTTCTTATCATTCATTTTGGTGTGTTCACAATTTTTTTCATTAATTGTAGCTACAGTTCATTTGTACTGATTTCTACCTTTCTTTTCTTCATATTTCCCTCTTCTATTTCAATATCCACTTCTTTATTATGCTCTGTCTTTTTGATGTATAGCCATTTCTATATTACATCAAATAAATGTATACTTACCCTATTAATTTGTTAAGGTTTCCTGAACCGGTAAAATTTGAAGAAAAATTATTTAAATTTTGAACTAATAGCAGCTAACAGATATTAGCATCATATTGGGCGCCAATTGTTATGGTATGTGTGTTAGATTTAGACGGGTTGGATTCTATGCTATATTAAGAAGATAAAATTCCTAAATTATATGAATTTTAACACAAAAACTATTTATTGATTATAAACAAAACTTAATACTACTGTAGCCTATAACTAACCTATTAGTTTTTCTATTTTTTCAAAACCTGATACTCTTTTTCTGTATATTTCTTTCTCGAATTTTATAGTTTTTGATGATCTTGAAGTTGTTCTTGGAGAAATAGGATATTCTTGATATTCATTATATATGAGGTTTTATTTTTACATGCTCTTAACCTTTATTTTAAATATTGTTCCTTTTATTATGGAGTTAACTTTTCTCTAAAAAAAATCTTTCCAATAATCCTCAATTCACTCTTTCCGTTTGCATAGTTCTGCCTTTCATAAACTACTTCGTAACTTTGGAAATTAGGATTGCGTTCATGACAAATTTAATTTTTATCTATCAAATTTCTTCAAAATATTATAATTCCAGTCTAATCTACTTTTTCTAACCTTCTGACATTCTAACAAAAAAACCTTAGGAATTCCACTCTTTGACAATTTCTAAACATTCCTAAAAGATAAAAATTTTGTATACATTTAATATATTTAGCTGCCATCAGTGTTCCAGAACGTTTCTATAAAGATTCAAGTGATTTATTTTTTACTAATAAATGATAGGAAACAGACATTCCTAATAATGTCCACTGTGACAACAGTATCTTATAAAAGTAATCATTAAGTAATAATTGAAGGATACTTTGGAAGGTACATATATTCATTAATTGATTTTTTCTGGGTTTTCTCTCCCAGTAAAGTATATCTATATAAAATAAAATATTTATCATTTGTGAATGGCTTCTGCGTTAGAAACACAAGATATTTGTCAGAACTAATGTATATAACAACGACGCCTAACAAACAAGAACGATAGAACATCAACGATCAAACAACTATTTCGTAACGTTTCGGCGGACACTAGATTAGACTCCTTCCTCAGACACCAGGAAAAAATCTTCAAAATTATTTTTAGTTGATGGCTATTCTGAAATTCAGAGTTTCGATGAGAAAACTCAGAAAAGAACCATTTAATAAGGCTTATACCTCGCACAAATTCTTTGCTCACTCTGTTCCCCCGCCCAACAATTATGGAAACATTTAATACAGAAATTCCAATTCTGCCACAGGACACCCTATGTATTTACACATTGAATTTCTTATTACTTCAGATAAATAAGGCTCGAATTTCCCCTCAAAAATTCATTCGACTGAATCGTTCGAATGCTTCAATTTCGAAATGATTATCACGAAAGTCGAGCAAAGAATTCTTTCATTTCCGTTTTGGAGTTTACAATTTCTGTTTACCTAATTATGGAATGCAAACTTCCACTCGAGAATGATCTCGGGAATAAAAATTGAAGATGTAAGATTATTTTTTGTATTTCGGTGGGAAAGAAGTTGGAAAAGTGGATCCCCGTGGGGCGTTTTCATTTACCCTAATATAAATTCCAGTTTTTCTCCCAGCTTTATGGGATATGAAGTGGAAAAAAAATTTTATAAACTTCGTACAATGATGTATCATCATCCCTAATGTCCATGACAGCTCTTCATGGAATTATTGTTATTGTCAGTATTGCGGTAATTTGTACAAAATGGCGAATGCGCACATACCATAAAGACTATTCAGAATGCGCTGCAAAGTTTTTTAATAGACACATTTTCAGAAACGGTTATATCAAAGATCTTTGAAAAAGGAATTTATACATACAGCATGAATGAGTACTGGCTTATTGTTGAACCTCGTGGTAACTCATCGAGTTTATACAGGGTATGTCCCACTAGCGCCGCCGCGGACGATATAAACGTAACGGTCAAGTTTGGCATACATTTTTGATGCAAACGTGAATTACTCCAAGAATAGCACAACCTAAAAATATTTTCGAATATATCGGGTGTCCCACAAAAGAGGAATAGAGGGTGACTTTGATTTTTCGAATGAGACACACTATATTCAGTAGGGTGTTTCAATTCTCTGGAACCTCCTGCATGCTCTTTCATACTTTTCACATTTTTTTTTTCAACTGTTTTCAAAATATTTGTCATTTTGACAAAAAAATTATACTTGTAGGGGCTATGTTATCTCATTATATTTCACTAACCCTTGCCCATTCCAATAACAGCTTTATATGGATTGAAAGACAAGACTTCAAAGAATCATAGCCAGCTATAATAAAGCATCTCCAGCATATGAAGTGTCCACAAAAAGACTATCAACAAGACGAATTTCAAATCAATTTATCTCCATTTTTTCAAAAGCAATGCAAATAATTGTTTTTCATCATTGTATTCACAAAAAGTGAATAGTGATTACACTAATGAAAAAAAATTATATGCATTGCATTTGAAAAAATGATTAAAACCTATTAAAATTCCTCATGTTGATAGTCTTTTTGTCGTCGACACTTCATATGCTGGAGATGCTTTATTATAGCTGGTTATGATTTTTTGAAGTCTTGTCTTTCAATCCATATAAAACTGTTATTGGTATGTGCAAAATGACAAATATTTCGAAAACTGTTGAACAATAATATGTGAAATGAATAAAAGAGGTTCCAGAGAATTGAAAAACACTACTGAAAATAGTGTTTCCCATTTGAAAAATAAAAGTCACACTCTATTCCTCTTTTATGGGACACCCGTCATATTCGAAAATATTTTTAGGTTGTGCTATTCTTGGAGCAATTCAAGTTTGCATCAAAAAATTTCGCCAAACTTTGACCGTTACGCTTATATCGTCCACTGCGGCACTACTGGGACTCTGTTCACAGTTCGTTTTTAAATTGATGCAAAAAATTATAAGTTGAAACAATAAAAATATTTGTCGTCGATACTTCGATTTCAATGTACTTGATCTTATTTAATATGACCACATTTGACAGCAGCCAAATTTTTTTCAACATATTTTAAAGTCTGTGATTTTGGAGTCTTGGTAATATTTTAATCAAACTAACAATTTTAGGAGAAAATGTTGAAATACAAAACTGTTGCATATTAGATTTTGCTTCCCAAATCTATTTTTGCGCATATGTTCTGGAGAACACCGCGTTATCATTTTGCCCAAATGTCTGTTTTTTCGAATTATTTGCCGAGAATGGTCTCAAATGACTAGGTTCAACTCACTGAAGAATAATTTGTAGGCCAGCCATCTGTTGCCACGATAACTTGAGAACGGAAAGAGATAGCGACTTGAAAAATATTCAGGGTAGGTGGCAGATCCTAATACTACAAACAAGTTCGTTAATGAGCATAATCGGCCCAACGGTTTCCGAGTAATAATTTTTCATGTTAGGTTGTACATCTGAATGTAACATTTGAGATCGTTTATAGGCATAATCGGCCAAACGGTTTTGGAGTTATATCTATCTGAAATTTGGTTGTTATTTCCTCAATAACTCAAAAAATTCAGAACCGATCCAATTCAAACATGGTTATTAGTTGTAGAATGCTAACGCAAAAATTCTTGCAATAATCACGTCTATCATAAGATAGAACTGCATCATGAAGGAAATTAAATTCGAAAAGGAATTGAATTCAAAAAGTGTCATTACAAAAGAGTGCCAAAAATTATTAATTCGAAACCACCAGAATAATTCTATCCAATAACGAATTTATCCGAGACATTCATTCCTCACATCTACTACGAAAATTATATTATATCAGTTGAAACTTAGCCACTATAACAGTTTTGTTTTTACTGGAGATATTCTGAACCTAATTTGATTAACTTACCAAAGTATATATTTCCATCATCATCTGGATTATCCCAGGGTATTATATATAATGCCATAATATATTATCACCAAAATAGGATAGCTGAGGTTATTTCATTGGTCATTTTGCATTCAATCATACTTTGTTTTCTAGAACGGGAGGACTATTTTATATCAAGAGTAACGAACAAGAAATAAATTCGACCTGTTTCTTTCAGGAAATTAAGATGACATGAATGGACACAGATGATATAATAATTCATAGATCAAATAATTACAGCATTCTGTGGAAACATAGAACCGCATCCTAAAAATAATTTAAGCTGAATTTGTAATGTGAAAAAAAAATTGTTTTCGTTACTCCGAAACCGTCAGGCCGGTTTTGCCCAATAATGAACTCAACCGAAATATTTATCCCATAAACCTACTCTGAGAATTCCAACTATGTAGTTCATTCCGTTCGCGAGTTATCGTGCCTACGGCCGGCCGGACAGAATCGATTTTGACCACGTATTCTTGATCAGTGAGTCGAACCAAATCATTGAGACCCTTTTCATCCAAAAATTCGAATATTACGGATATTTGGGAAAATTGATAAGCAGTCTGTTCCGAGGAACAAGAGCGCCGAAAATGGATTATTCGTGAAAACGGAGGATGTTTCATATATTTTAATTGTCTAATTCGGATTCTTTATTTGATTATCATCTTAAGCATTACTTTATACCAGCATCTGGTTTTACTTCGTAATTTTCAAATGAAAATATTCAGAAAACGGTACAGAGTAGGTATCGAGACATATAGATAAAAAGATCTGACCCTCAAAACATTATGTTTTTAAGTATTTCATACACCCCGGACCTATCGCCTTCAATGAAGTCAGATATAATACCGAATTCATAGGACGTATCAGCTTCCAAAGCATATTCATACAAAATTTGTTTATAATGTGGTGAGTAGTTTTGAACTAATCGAAAAAATTATGTAGAACATTTTTCTTTCAACACTCTCTGAGTTGGCGACAGCCGTTACGAATTTTTTTATTGAGCAAACCCTACATATTATTTAGCGTTCTACCTATCCTAGCTACGAGTACACCTTTTTGCACGCATGTTAGGGAACAGCGTGATATCATTTTGCCCAAATGTCTGTAATTTCGAAGTTCGTTAATGGACATAATCGGCCAAACGGTTTCGGTGAAATTTTGTTTTCACACAATAACGATCCAATCGAATTGAAACTTAGTAACTAGTTGTAGAATGCCGACACAAAGACTTTTACGATATTTCGTGATGATCGTATCGCTAGAAGGGCTTATTGGTGGTTCATGTAAGGGTTTTCCAATAAGAGGTGTTATTTTGATATTCAAAGAAAAATGCCATTTTTCAATATGAATGATCGGATGTTTATTTCATTATAAAGAAGAAGCTATGCCTTTAATAGTGGAAAATAACATCAGGCAAATGAGCACCACGACCACGCTTACAGGACCATATCCTTTCAATGATATTTTCCATAACCAAATCTCAAAGTGGCTGCCCTATGTCCTCGATAGCCTCACGAATTCCATCTTTGAGGTCTTGAATCGACGCTGGGCTATTGGCGTAGACCTTCTCTTTCACGTGGCCCCAAAGGAAGAAGTCGCAAGGTATGTTAAATCACAAGATCTCTGTGGCAAATTGTGATCACCTCTTCGAGAGATAACACGGTCCGGAAACTTTTCCCGCAAAAGATCAATGGTTTTGTTGCTTGTGTGGCACGTAGCACCGTCTTGTTGAAAGTAAACGTTGTCCAGATCAATACCATCCAATTCTGGCCATAAAAATCATTAATCATCTCTCGATAGCGCAATCCATTCACCCTAACTATTGCTCCAGCCTCATTTCCGAAAAGGTAAGGTCCAATGACTCCGCCGGACCATAAACCGCACCAAACAGTCACACGTTGAGGAAAGAGAGGCTTTTCAACAGTAACTCTTGGGTTTTCCGAGCCCCAGATGCGACAATTTCGCTTGTTGACGAAGCCACTGAGGTGGAAATGGGCCTCATCACTCAAGATGATTTTTCGATGGAATTCCGAATCATTTTCATGCATTTGTACGGCCCAATCAGCAAAGACACGACGGTGTTGATGATCGGCCGGCTTGAGTTCTTGTGTTAACTGAACTTTATAAGCCTTAAGACCCAAATCTTAATGCAAAATACGGTGTAATGACGTTTGTGGAATGCCAACACTTTCGGCTACAGCAGCAATATTCTCGGCTGTTCTTGTTCACATAACTAACTTGTCCCAACAGCTCGAATTTTTCAACCAATATCTTTATTGCGGTCCGACAAGGTGCTTCACGACGACCCAAAAATGTTCGAGTTTTACGAACCGTCTCTGGCAAATTTTCACCATTTTAATAGTGAATTTTAGTAATTTCAATGCGTTCTTGAAGCGTGTATGGTTCCATTTTTATTAATGGCGTAGTTTCTACTCGTCAAATGTCAAAAAATGACAGCTTCAAAAGTGACATCTACCGAAATAGCGGGCTATTCAAAATAACACCTCTTATTGGAAAACCCTTTAGAATTTCGTGAAGGCCCGTGTGTGAGGTGTGAATGGACGGAAGAACTGCTGACTTCACGTCAGTGCTATATTAGAATTTCTTGAAACTCCCTGTGTAATAATATTAATACGATACATTTTAATTTGCGAGAAAATCAATCGAACAATTTATTCATTCCGCATGCATCAACAAACTTTCAACTCATCCCAATCATTTTAAGACTATACGCCCTCATTAAAACAAACCGCGTAATTTCCCCCTGAATTATACCGATACCCCGTCAACCGCAATCATTTCATTAGCTTCCTAGCCAAAGCAATTGTTTCCAATTTCCATTCCTTGTTGCGAAACAGCGGTAGCTATGTGTAACATTGTCTCCATCCATCGGGACAAGAAAAAAGCCGGTCGGCTCCTTTTGCTTTGCATAGCGCCCATTCTTTCGAGCACAATCGGCATACGTATAAGGACATTCTTTAGCTCCGCTCAGATAACACGCCGAACGATTCCTTTGGATGTAAATGCGAAATGGAGCATTTGAGCCGGAGTTCGTTTGCTGATCAAATGCCCGGAGAATGAATATCGACTGATGAGACTGTTTCGGGATTGGCTAAAGGTGTCCGGAGACCATACAAGGACGATATTTATACTCTCGGATAATTTAATAAGGATTTATTCGTCTGAGGTCTATCAATATTGGCGATAAATGTCCGCCATTTACATGCTGTTTCCGCAAGCAGTGAGGAATGGGGAACTTCAATGCATGCTGGCTTATAAAACAAGTTGTCGGAGAAATACGTACATTGTTATTTTCTGCTTTCCAGAATGTTATAAATCATTCTTTATAGATATCAACGAATACCTTCAGTTGGACAGATATCAGAGTAGCCTGGAAATTATCACATTGATATTTTCTAATCAACAAGTTAAGAGCGTTCCTGCTAATCGGGTCCTTCATGAATGGCTTCGTATAATAAATATACTTATGCATATATTTCACAAATCAAATAGACCCCAGGGGGTTCATTGATCTGCCGAGAAAGCAAGAGCAGACGCGTTTCTGGCTTCTTGGCCTTCATCAGTACCCTGTAGCTTTCCCAACAAATTCAACTAAACTGACCCGGGTTAAGCCTTTCAGAGCCGGCTTGGTCGATCATTATAATAGCCCACGCCACCTATGAAACGAAACACGGAAATCAGCCTCTCCCCACCAGTGAATATTTGAAGCGTGAAATCATATGCCACCATTCACTCGATATTAAATCAAGAACGAGTCCCGCAGAGCTCAGACAGTATCTTCTCAATGGCCATGAACGCTGTTTAGCGTTTTCAAAAATAATAATGAAAAATGGCGATACCGTTTTTTTAACAACGGTATCGCCATTTTTCATTATTATTTTTGAAAACGCTTCAAATATTCACTGGTGGGGAGAGGCTGATTTCCGTGTTTCGTTTCATAGGTGGCGTGGGCGATTATAATGATCGACCAAGCCGGCTCTGAAAGGCTTAACCCGGGTCAGTTTAGTTGAATTTGTTGGGAAAGCTACAGGGTACTGATGAAGGCCAAGAAGCCAGAAACGCGTCTGCTCTTGCTTTCTCGGCAGATCAATGAACCCCCTGGGGTCTATTTGATTTGTGAAATATATGCATAAGTATATTTATTATACGAAGCCATTCATGAAGGACCCGATTAGCAGGAACGCTCTTAACTTGTTGATTTTTTAACAACGGTATCACCATTTTTCATTATTATTATGATATTTTCTAATGTCTACATATTATAATGTACAAACTATAAAGGGTATTTCTATAGGGCTTCACGCGAGAGCGAGATTTTTCTCGTCTCGTCTCGTTCTCGTCTCCTAAAAGCGAGACGAGACGTTTTCAAAAATATTATAGGCGATACCGAGACCACATACAGCGCAACACGAGAGTCTCGTTTGTGGTCTCGTTAAATTTTTTGTATGAAGTTTTATATACGACTCGACTTTTTTCAACACTAACAGAAAACAATTGAATATGATGAGTTTCCCCTATAATTACCCATATATTTTGTCTATATTATGCATCAATCGTTCTAGAAATACACGATTTTTTAGAAGATTATTAATTCGTTATGACCTTATAAAAATAATTGAGATTATTTAAAAAAAAAAATAGAATTTACAACTATAAAAACCAATGCCATTATGAATTCAATACTTAACGGACAACTTTTATTGCCCCTAAATCTCAATGCATTGAAAATTTCGTCTCTATCTGAACATCTGGAGAAATGTATTCTCTTGTGCTCCTGGTAGTGAAGATGTGAACAATTATTGTATACATCTGTGGAACTACGTATAATGAAGCTGGTAAAGAAATGAAGCTATTCAATGTTTCGAAAAGTGTTATGAGGAATACGCCAAGAACAACCTCAATGATCTACCCACTGGGAAGGTATTCTTTGAAAACTATACCAAATTGTTCAATTCTATTAAAACATATATTGACATCGATAGCCTATTTAAAACATCAACAAAACTTTCGGAATATTGGAAAGCTGAGTCTGAAGAATATTTGCTGTTAGAAAGAGCAAATAGGAATCAAAATATTTTACAGTGGTGGAGAGTGATGAAAAAGTTCTTCCTACACTTTCCAAGATGGCCGATGATTTATTAATGGCTACATCCGTACCTGTTGAAAGATTATTTTCCACAGCAGGTATGATCATGGCAAAAACACGTACCTACATCATTGAAAAATGATGTGATGCAACCGTGATTATGTTTGAATTCTTGGTCATCGAGTAATTCAAAAGTTGAAATTATACGTGTTTAAAATTAAAAATAATGTACATGTATACAAATATTTTTATATAAGAGCGTAATAAATATAGCTCTACAAAATTCTTCATTATTGTATACCATTTCGTTCATATATTATAATATTTATTATCGTTATGTAGAATTGAGCGAGACGAGACGAGACAACTGATAACGAGACGAGAACGAGACTTAAACGAGACTAAATTTTTGGGAATTGGCGAGAGCGAGACGAGATATTTTATACTCTCGTCTTGTGTAAAGCGCTAGGTATTTCAAAAAAGGGCGTCGTTGCTAGAACAGGTAGGAGGGTAGGAGGGTTTGTATTGGCATGCAGAGTGTTGCATAAAAATTGTGAATTCGTGAAAACGGAGGATATTTCAAAAACTTAATCTTAATGAAAATCTTATGCTTGTTGGTAAATTTATTTTAATTTACTTCTTCTGAGTCTTCGTTCAATGAATAACTTTAGCATTATTTTAAACCAGCATTAGACATTACTTCGTAATTTTGCAATCAAAATATTTCAAACGGTAGAAAGTATTGAATTTGGTATTAGAAAATCTATCCTCAAAAAAGATCTGTTAACTCGGTATGAACCGTGTAACTAGCATCCTCTGAGATATCATATAATCCTAAAAATATATTCGTGCTATGTATGTATCTTCTACCAAAACATATTGGTACCAAATTTTCTATTTCAATGTTGCCAATAGTTTTGACATAATCGTTAATACGTAAGTTCACATTTTTTGGCGCTCTTGTTCCCCGGAATAGAGTACTTATCAATTGGCCCAAATATCTGCAATTTTCGAATTTTTGGCTGAAAATGGTAAATTCGAATTAAGAGTGTCCAATACAGGAGAATGGACAACATAATTTACCATGGTAAATTCGATTAAGGGTGTCCAATACAGGAGAATGGACAATGAAACATACGCGCAAAAGCTCCTGACTTCACGTCAGTGCTTGAACCAATTTTTTTATGAATGGAGTTTATTATATTTTAATGAACTGTTCTCTCAATGTATTGAAATTTAGAAAATTCTGATATTTCTCATCATTTTTTGTTACGCCACTGATCGAAACACTGCAGAGTTGAGCCTCTCCGAAAGTTACCCTTTCCGAAAACGATACTTCGTGAGTTTCCAGCTCTTCGCTAATTCCGCCCAGATCGCTGGATACGTCTTCTTTGATGTCAGTATTAATTAGCAAACGACAAAATTGTATTTGAACAATGACTGAGAAGATCACAGATATCAACAGACGATGTGAATGAGGCAAGTTCTGTGTTTAGCTTCTGTTTTCGCCGAGATATCTAGTTTGTTGGCGTAGCTGCGTTGAATGAAATTCTGCAAACAAACGCGGAGTTATTCCGTAATGGGGTAGGGTCCTTTTGATTCGTCAAGGACTCCACACACGTTAGAAATTCTCCGACTACATAAAAAATTCTTAAATGCGGCGAGACATCCAAATTTATAAGTGTCATCTGTGGCTCGAATCGGAGATGCATAGAAAACAAGCAATAAGGGCAAATACAGGATATTTCTTTGGTATCGTAAAATATAAAAGGAGACATTTTCTCATGTTGTTGTTTGCAAATATAGTATTTGTAAATAAAATGTACCTAAATTAATATTTCCATATACGAAATATATACTGTTCCACAAAAGTTAAGGAAGTTCAGAAATTTTGAGACTGTCACAAAAGTTTCCATTTTTTAAATATGAGAAATCTAAAAGTTTGCTCACTTACCTATCTAACTCATTCTTTTATCCATTTCTTTATAAGTTTGACAGTTTCAGGTGAAAAATTATTTTGAGTATTTGTATAGTTCACTCAAAAAATTGAAAATATAAAGTTCAGTAAAGAGTATGGTTTCCTCGAACATCAACCACAGCCCGACAACGCCTTTGCATACTTTCAATCAGATAGATAGATCTTGAAGTGTATGTGGAGGTGGTTGATGAGAATCCAAAGCTCTTCTAGCTGATCCCAAGCGTGTTCAATGGGATTGAGATCTGTCGAAAGAGGGGCAAGTCTAAATGTGGAATATCATGGATTTCCAGAGCTTTATCAACAATTCTCGCACTAGGTGTCGCATTATCTTGAGGGAAACTGCTAATTGCCAATAACTCAAAAAAAGACACACAGTGAAATATTTATTGATTTTAAACATCAACAAATATTCCGCGTGGCTGGGCTAGATCACCTTATCGCTCATGAGATAAAAAAAATTCAAAATCCATATTTTTCTAAAAAATAATTTATAAGGATATCGAGAACGGCAAATTTTCAATTATTCGAATTAAATCCTAATGTACATTTTTGAGAATTGAGAGGAAGCTCACTAAGGAATTCAATCTTTCGAAAATTTTGATGAGTCAACTATCGTGTGGGACACTGACATCTACTGATTCCCATCGAAAATTTTCTGCTTTTTCAGAAAATTCTAATCAAATTCCAATATTCCTTCATACAGGGTGTTGAATCTCAGCTTGCGAAAAGTTCTACATTTTTCTAATACGGACATGGATTTTTTAAACAGTTTAAAAATAAATCGATCGAGCCAGGAAAGAGTATATTTCGTTCCAAATATCGACTGATTCTACTGGGTGGTTCAAAAGTTATAAGCAATTGAAAATATTGGCAAATACATTAATCACCCTGTATCTCGGCTATGGAGTGGATTATACCTATCATATATGAGTTTTTTGGACTAGTCTAGAGTAGCTGCACCTCAGGTTAACGTATGTTCATTTACCAGTGAAACACCCTGTATAATGCTATATTATTCAGTTTTTAAATCGATAAAATACTTAGTTCTGCTTACATTTATTTGTGACCAAAATATTAATATAACATTCCTCTGGACCCATTATTGTACTGTAAATTGTTCAATAAATAAATTCCATCTTCCTTGAATTATTCTACTTATCACTTCAATTCTTACGAACCATGCAACAGAAATAAAACCATACAGCCATGCAACAGGAACTAAACATTGTTCGATAACAGTGCAGTTGTATTTCAATATCCCCAGCTTTATTGATTTATTATTTTTTCTTTTCATTTGATTTGAAATTTTTATTAGAACACTTGACTATATAAAAAATCCTCATTCAGGATATTCGAAAGGAATGTCTCTGAATTTTTCAAATAACTGTTTCCTGAATTTCCAATGGCTAATAAAGCTCCATTTTACACTGAAATTGGCTCCATCGATGAGACCTAGTCCACAAAAAAATCTTCTGGCATCGGTAATTTTCCAAAGTTTCCTACACCTGTACTATTTGATAGCACCCACTACATATGGTATTGACGAATAAAACTAAATTAAATGAACATAAACGATGTACCTTTCATATGACAAAATATCTAGATGCCAATATGTGTTCCTTGGACAGATCCTTAGCAGTTTGTGTTTCTACATTGTGCAAAGATTCCATTTGAGTTGTTCTATTCTCCTCAAAATTTTTAGTTTGAGTATTATCATCGATTCCTCTTGGTTTCAGAAACAAATTTAAATTTGGAACTGCAGCCTTCGAAAATTCTGGAGTTGTCTCACAAAGCCATCTCCAAAGTGGATAATGCAAAATCTGTTATTTTAAATACAACAGCACAAAATATTTCTTCTTAATTAATACAAAAAGACGACTCTGCTGCAAATTGAAACATATTTGGGGAAAAATTATATGTTTCACAAGGCAAAAAAGCTGATTTGATGCATTGGCTGGCTTCCTGATCTATGCTAGTCACGGCATTAAATCTATATCTTTCCAGCACCTAATAAAAGAAATAATTATTGAAAAAATAACAGTGCCCTTTGAAAAATGTAAAATATTAATTCTTTGCCAATTAATCCAGTCTAAAAACATTTCATTATGTATTTCACAGCAATCAGTAAGTGCTATTATTCGTCGGAACCCCACATATGCCCTAGTTGGAACTCCCTCCTTTTATTCAAATGAAGACGCCCAACCTGTATTTGCTAGAATTAAAACAAATGTTTGTTCAGACATCGGAACATCAAAGCAACGAATAATGAAGGGATCATATGTTTGTATAGATTGTCATAGCTTGGCAAATCTGTTTGTGTCTGTTCTGACTAAATGAATGTTGTTAGTCTTCCAAGTTACGTTATCTCAATGAATGAAATAGAATTATAATATGAATCCTAGATAGATATAGAACTAAGCAACCGATAATAATGTAGTATATTTCTAACGGCAAGAGGACCTATACAGGGTCTTTCACGAGGAACCTCACCCATATTTATACGGGAAACTACTGAACGTATTTTCATGAAATTCAGCACTTATAAGTACTTCACGATGCTGATGAAATCTAAAATATTTTCAAGGCATGAGCACCTCCGGTTTTTCCGGAAATGACGTCAACTTCCGTTTTTCAAATTAGAACACCATTTTTTCATTGCAGAAATAGATTCCTTAGAAAATTTCAAGTTATTTTGATGTAACATTTTTCAGTTTTGGTTGGAAAATTCTCTCTGAGCGGGAAAATTCGAAAAAAAAATCGAAAATAGAGCTCCGCTGAAACAAGAATAACTTCAAGGTTTTTGGATGCAAAATTTTCATTTTTGGGATTTTTCAAGATGTAGGATTGATGTATCCACTTTAAAAATCGAAATCGCGATTCATGATAAAATCGGGAAAAAATCGCTTTCAAAGTTAGGGATGACAAAATCGTGAAAAATCAATTTTTTCAAATTAGAACCCCATTTTTTTATGGCAGATATTGAATCTACGTTAAAAAATAATGTGAGTGTATGCATCACACCCTTGCCCTAAAGTGGATATTTTCTGAGTTATTCACAAAAAACTGTTTTTCGTCTTGAATTTTCAGCTATTTCTTTTCCCTTCACGCCAAAAAGATGAAATTTTCAGGAACTGTTATTTGAACCATGCTGTAGATTTTTCACCCCTTCTTGAAACCGACTTCAAGTTACTATTAGGAGAACCATGGCAAACTCTCGCAGTTATAACTAGAGAAGATGCTCAAAGTTTTGACCGTTAATTTCTAGACATTTATTTATACGTCTCAGGAATACTTCGTGCATTGCTCTTCTTATTTCATCGGGAGGAAGAGATCTGCAAAAGTGTTTAAAAACCAAATTGAGTTTCAAAACTATGAATCTAAAAATCTTAACAAACCTGAACGCATTTCTGACTCGTTCTATGCAGTCCTCTTTATCAGTCAGGGGAGTTGAGTAGACAATATTTTTTATCCTACCCCAAACATAATAGTCTAAAGGAGTTAAAACGGGAGAACGTGGTGGCCAAAGATGTGGACCATTGTTCGCCAACCATCGATCTTCAAATAGCCTGTAGAGGATATTTGACACATTGAGTGAATTGTGTGGAGGCGCGCCATCTTGTTGATACCATAAGTCATTATGGTTCTGTACTAGCGACTCAATTATTTGAGTCAATATGTCAGAATATCTATCTCCTAAGGGAGAACATTCTTTAAATAATGTAAACATGTGTAGTGTTCTATCTTACCAGTTAAAGTCCCATCATAAATGTGAACATCGAGAATTGCATTATTTTTGATGGCGCAAAAAACATTGAAACTCCAGGTCTCTTGAAAGTTCCATTGTCTGAAGTGGTGGTTGTTCTCTTCATCCCAATAATGACTGTTATGCCTATTGAAAGAACCATTCTTTGTGAATTTAGATTCATCTGTCCAAATTATACTGTCCAAAAAGTTTTCATTCTCTTGAAATCGAATCAGCATAGCTTCGCAAAACTCTGTTCTCCTGACGAAATCAGTTTCCTTCGAATGCTGTACCCTATTGAATTTATATGGGTGCATTTTATGTTTTTTTAATATTCTCCAAACACTCGATTGAGATAATCCCAGATCAATCTCGGCATCTTTGAGAGAATTTTGAGGATTCACACGAAAATATGCAAGAACTGTAATTTCGTTCTTCTCATCTTCTACTACACTTTTTTCTCTGTGTATAGTTTTCTTAACGAAAGATCCGACATTTCTCAAGTTTGTCATGGTTCTGTTAATGGTATCTCTCGTTGGTCTGGGTCGGTCAGGAAACCTCTCAATGAACAGTCAAATCGTTCTATCTACAACTTTATTACATTCTCCATGAAGTAGAATGAGATTTAAATAATCTTCATTGGTAAAATTAGGCATAGTGATCGATTTTATAACTCAATACGAATTATCACCAAATTAATAGTAAACACAAAATGCTACTGAATAAAGAGGAATTTGGCAGATGTAATTAATGATAACTATCATTAAAAAAAAAAGAATGTAAAACATGGTAAGTTTTTGCATATGGTTCATAAGGAATTATTTATTTATCACTGGAGAGAAAACCGATGGCCGATTAGTTGAAATAAAGAGGTTTCCGATACAAATTCGAATCAAAATTCGCCATCTATTTAGGAACAACCTGTAACTTTTTTCTCTTGCATATTAGGGTAGTAAAATCTAAAACATGGTTTAAGTAACAGTTCCTGAAAATTTCATCTTTTTGGCGTGAAGGGAAAAGAAATAGCTGAAAATTCAAGACGAAAAACAGTTTTTTGTGAATAACTCAGAAAATATCCACTTTAGACATTATTTTTTAACGTAGATTCAATATCTGCCATAAAAAAATGGGGTTCTAATTTGAAAAAATTGATTTTTCACGATTTTGTCATCCCTAACTTTGAAAGCGATTTTTTCACCCCCTGTATCATGAATCGCGATTTCGATTTTTAAAGTGGATACATCAATCTTACATCTTGAAAAATCCCAAAAATGAAAATTTTCCATCTAAAAACCTCGAAGTTATTCGAGTTTCAGCGGAGCTCTATTTTCGATTTTTTTTTCGAATTTTCCCGCTCAGAGAGAATTTTCCAACCAAAACTGAAAAATGTTACATCAAAATAACTTGAAATTTTCTAAGGAATCTATTTCTGCAATGAAAAAATGGTGTTCTAATTTGAAAAACGGAAGTTGACGTCATTTCCGGAAAAACCGGAGGTGCTCATGCCTTGAAAATATTTTAGATATCATCAGCATCGTGAAGTACTTATAAGTGCTGAATTTCATGAATTTCATGGGCTTGAAAAAAAAACTATTACAGTGCAGTGGTCCAATAACGGGAACTGAATGACAGAACAGATCTAAGTAGAAATACTTCAAGACTTGCACAGGCAAAAAAATTCGTGGATTTCTCACCGTCCTATACCAGGAAGCTCCTGCTGGTAGGACTGTAGACAGGGCACTGCCGAACAAATATTTTGCAAATGCCCAGAGCTGGCCAGCCCAAGAATTTTACATATGAGTGGGCCAGTTCGAAAACCTCACGACGTGATAGCTAAGGCTCCTAAGGACGTCATTAGGTATGATAACACCATTGACAATGTGATTAGGATTGAATAAGTAGGGTAATAGAACAACAGGTCTTATCGGTCGCAGTTCTGAAGGGCTCGACCAAGCCATGACTCCATTCTAATAATAGGCAAATAAAACTAAATACGTCGATTGTCTCTGACTGACTGATCATCAAAACCTCTAGGGCACTTCCTAAAATCCTAAAAAGCTAAAATTTTGAATGCAGCTCAGAATTATTAGCACAGAAACAACAGAATAATTAAAAATTGGTTCAAGCACTGACGTAGTCATGAGCTTTGCGCACATGTTCTGTTGTCTATTCATCTCTTTTGGACACTCTTAATCGAATTTACCACCGATATAGAACGATTTCTCAGCTTTATTAGATATGAATACGTTTCGTACCATTTTAATGAACTACTTGAGTAATATTAGAACCGTCTAAGATCACAGAATTTTTAATTCTGGCTTTTTATATATTATATCGGAATTCAAATTCAATAATATACGAAAAAACTTACGTCTCAAGTAATTTCGGGATTTGATATTCGCGAAAATACTCGAAAATTAGCGCGTCGGCATCCTTAAACTCATTACCGAGCTCTAATTGGATCAGATTTGTATATTTTGAGTTATAAGTAGAGGCAATTAAAACAAAATTTCAGATGTGTGAAATTCTAGAACCAGTTGGCTGATTGTGCCTATTAACGGTCTCTAATGTCACATTCGGATGAGCAACCTACACCGAAAATTCCAAGTCGCTAACTCTTTCCGTTCTCAAGCTATCGTGAGATTGCTAAATTTTTTCACCGGTGTGAAAACAGCCGAATGAGATAGCAGAATTTGACCTTGAAGTATTCGTACGCTACTGTACAATTGGACGGCTACTGTACAATTGGACGGATACTGATGCAAACAGATACGAAAAGTCGCGTCTGAGTAATTGAATGTGGGAACACATTCATCTGATATGAGGTATGATATCGAAGAGTGCATTTACTTCATTTACTCACACCCTCAGGGGTGGCCAGGGGGGAGACCTTTATCACTAAATATTCATTATCTGAAAAACGGAACATAGGATAAATATCAAATTTTGAGGTAGAATTAATAAGCACCAGCAGAAAAAAACCCACTTTACCTCATTCACTTACACCCTAAGGGGACCGAGGGGGGACATTTTTATTACTAAATATTCATTATCTGAAAAACTGTACATAGGATCGGACTAAAAATTGGAGGTAGTTTTGATAAGCCCCAGCAGAAAAAAAAAACATTTATCTCATTTACTTACACCCTCAGGGGGGGCCACGTGGGAGACCTTTATTACTAAATATTCATTATCTGAAAAACGGACCATAGGATAAATGTCAAATTTTGAGGTGGAATTAAGAAGCACCAGCAGAAAAAAACCCACTTTACCTCATTCACTTACACCCTTAGGGGGCTGAGGGGGGATATTTTTATTACTAAATATTGATTATCTGAAAAACAGTACATAGAATCGAACTAAAAATTTGAGATAGTTTTAATAAGCCCCAGCAGAAAAAAATTGCGTTTACCTCATTAACTTACACCCTCAGGGGGGGCCAGGGGGGAGACCTATATTACTAAATATTCATTATCTGAAAAATGGAACATAGGATAAATATCAAATTTTGAGGTAGAATTAAGAAGCACCAGCCGAAAAAAACCCACTTTACCTCATTCACTTACACCCTCAGGGGGCCGAGGGGGGACATTTTTATTACTAAATATTCATTATCTGAAAAACGGTACATAGGATCAATATCAAATTTTGAGGTAGAATTAAGAAGCACCAGCAGAAAAAAACCCACTTTACCTCATTCACTTACACCCTAGGGGGGCCGAGGGGGGACATTTTTATTACTAAATATTCATTATCTGAAAAACTGTACATAGGATCGGACTAAAAATTGGAGGTAGTTTTGATAAGCCCCAGCAGAAAAAAAAAAAACATTTATCTCATTTACTTACACCCTCAGGGGGGGCCACGGGGGAGACCTCTATTACTAAATATTCATTATCTGAAAAACGGAACATAGGATAAATGTCAAATTTTGAGGTGGAATTAAGAAGCACCAGCAGAAAAAAACCCACTTCACCTCATTCACTTACACCCTTAGGGGGCTGAGGGGGGATATTTTTATTACTAAATATTGATTATCTGATAAACAGTACATAGAATCGAAATAAAAATTGGAGATAGTTTTAATAAGCCCCAGCAGAAAAAAATTGCGTTTACCTCATTAACTTACACCCTCAGGGGGGGCCAGGGGGGAGACCTATATTACTAAATATTCATTATCTGAAAAATGGAAAATAGGATAAATATCAAATTTTGAGGTAGAATTAAGAAGCACCAGCAGAAAAAAACCCACTTTACCTCATTCACTTACACCTTCAGGGGGCCGAGGGGGGACATTTTTATTACTAAATATTCATTATCTGAATAACTGTACATAGGATCGAACCAAAAATTGAAGGTAGTTTTAATAAGCCCCAGCAGAAAAAAAAAACATTTATCTCATTTACTTACACCCTCAGGGGGGGCCAGGGGGGAGATCTTTATTAGTAAATATTCATTATCTAAAAAACGGAACATAGGCTAAATATGAAATTTTGAGGTAGAATTAAGAAGCACCAGCAGAAAAAAACCCACTTTACCTCATTCTCTTACACCCTCAGGGGGCCGAGGGGGGACATTTTTATTACTAAATATTCATTATCTGAAAAACGGTACATAGGATCAATATAAAATTTTGAGGCAAAATTGGGAAGCCGTAGCAGAAAAAAACCCACTTTACCTCATTCACTTACACCTTCAGGGGGCCGAGAGGGGACATTTTTATTACTAAATATTCATTATCTGAAAAACTGTACATAGGATCGAACTAAAAATTGGAGGTTGTTTTAATGAGCCCCAGCAGAAAAAAAAAACATTTATCTCATTTACTTACACCCTCAGAGGGGGCCAGGGGGGAGACTTTTATTACTAAATATTCATTATCTGTAAAACGGTACATCGGATCAGTATCAAATTTAGAGGTAGAATTAAGAAGCCCCAGCAGAAAAAAACCCACTTTATCTAATTCACTTACACCTTCAGGGGGCCGAGGGGGGACATTTTTATTACTAAATATTCATTATCTGAAAAACGGTACATAGGATCAATATCAAATTTTGAGGTAGAATTAAGAAGCACCAGCAGAAAAAAACCCACTTTACCTCATTCACTTACACCCTAGGGGGGCCGAGGCGGGACATTTTTATTACTAAATATTCATTATCTGAAAAACTGTACATAGGATCGGACTAAAAATTGGAGGTAGTTTTGATAAGCCCCAGCAGAAAAAAAAACATTTATCTCATTTACTTACACCCTCAGGGGGGGCCACGGGGGAGACCTTTATTACTAAATATTCATTATCTGAAAAACGGAACATAGGATAAATGTCAAATTTTGAGGTGGAACTAAGAAGCACCAGCAGAAAAAAACCCACTTCACCTCATTCACTTACACCCTTAGGGGGCTGAGGGGGGATATTTTTATTACTAAATATTGATTATCTGAAAAACAGTACATAGAATCGAAATAAAAATTGGAGATAGTTTTAATAAGCCCCAGCAGAAAAAAATTGCGTTTACCTCATTAACTTACACTCTCAGGGGGGGCCAGGGGGGAGACCTATATTACTAAATATTCATTATCTGAAAAATGGAACATAGGATAAATATCAAATTTTGAGGTAGAATTAAGAAGCACCAGCAGAAAAAAACCCACTTTTCCTCATTCACTTACACCTTCAGGGGGCCGAGGGGGGACATTTTTATTACTAAATATTCATTATCTGAAAAACTGTACATAGGATCGAACCAAAAATTGAAGGTAGTTTTAATAAGCCCCAGCAGAAAAAAAAACATTTTTCTCATTTACTTACACCCTCAGGGGGGGCCAGGGGGGAGATCTTTATTAGTAAATATTCATTATCTAAAAAACGGAACATAGGATAAATATAAAATTTTGAGGTAGAATTAAGAAACACCAGCAGAAAAAAACCCACCTCACCTCATTCTCTTACACCCTCAGGGGGCCGAGGGGGGACATTTTTATTACTAAATATTCATTATCTGAAAAACGGTACATAGGATCAATATAAAATTTTGAGGCAAAATTGGGAAGCCGTAGCAGAAAAAAATCCACTTTACCTCATTCACTTCCACCTTCAGGGGGCCGAGGGGGGACATTTTTATTACTAAATATTCATTATCTGAAAAACTGTACATAGGATCGAACTAAAAATTGGAGGTTGTTTTAATGAGCCCCAGCAGAAAAAAAAACATTTATCTCATTTACTTACACCCTCAGAGGGGGCCAGGGGGGAGACTTTTATTACTAAATATTCATTATCTGTAAAACGGTACATCGGATCAGTATCAAATTTTGAGGTAGAATTAAGAAGCCCCAGCAGAAAAAAACCCACTTTATCTAATTCACTTACACCTTCAGGGGGCCGAGGGGGGACATTTTTATTACTAAATATTCATTATCTGAAAAACGGTACATAAGATCAATATCAAATTTTGAGGTAGAATTAAGAAGCACCAGCAGAAAAAAACCCACTTTACCTCATTCACTTACAGCCTAGGGGGGCCGAGGGGGGACATTTTTATTACTAAATATTCATTATCTGATAAACTGTACATAGGATCGGACTAAAAATTGGAGGTAGTTTTGATAAGCCCCAGCAGAAAAAAAAAACATTTATCTCATTTACTTACACCCTCCGGGGGGACCAAGGGGGAGACCTTTATTACTAAATATTCATTATCTGAAAAACGGAACATAGGATAAATGTCAAATTTTGAGGTGGAATTAAGAAGCACCAGCAGAAAAAAACCCACTTTACCTCATTCACTTACACCCTTAGGGGGCTGAGGGGGGATATTTTTATTACTAAATATTGATAATCTGAAAAATGGAACATAGGATAAATATCAAATTTTGAGGTAGAATTAAGAAGCACCAGCAGAAAAAAACTCACTTTACCTCATTCACTTACACCTTCAGGGGGCCGAGGGGGGACATTTTTATTACTAAATATTCATTATCTGAAAAACTGTACATAGGATCGAACCAAAAATTGAAGGTAGTTTTAATAAGCCCCAGCAGAAAAAAAAAACATTTATCTCATTTACTTACACCCTCAGGGGGGGGCAGGGGGGAGACCTTTATTAGTAAATATTCATTATCTAGAAAACGGAACATAGGATAAATATAAAATTTTGAGGTAGAATTAAGAAGCACCAGCAGAAAAAAACCCACCTCACCTCATTCTCTTACACCCTCAGGGGGCCGAGGGGGGACATTTTTATTACTAAATATTCATTATCTGAAAAACGGTACATAGGATCAATATAAAATTTTGAGGGAAAATTGGGAAGCCGTAGCAGAAAAAAATCCACTTTACCTCATTCACTTCCACCTTCAGGGGGCCGAGGGGGGACATTTTTATTACTAAATATTCATTATCTGAAAAACTGTACATAGGATCGAACTAAAAATTGGAGGTTGTTTTAATGAGCCCCAGCAGAAAAAAAAACATTTATCTCATTTACTTACACCCTCAGAGGGGGCCAGGGGGGAGACTTTTATTACTAAATATTCATTATCTGTAAAACGGTACATCGGATCAGTATCAAATTTTGAGGTAGAATTAAGAAGCCCCAGCAGAAAAAAACCCACTTTATCTAATTCACTTACACCTTCAGGGGGCCGAGGGGGGATATTTTTATTACTAAATATTGATTATCTGAAAAACAGTACATAGAATCGAACTAAAAATTGGAGATAGTTTTAATAAGCCCCAGCAGAAAAAAATTGCGTTTACCTCATTAACTTACACCCTCAGGGGGGGGCAGGGGGGAGACCTATATTACTAAATATTCATTATCTGAAAAATGGAACATAGGATAAATATCAAATTTTGAGGTAGAATTAAGAAGCACCAGCAGAAAAAAACCCACTTTACCTCATTCACTTACACCCTCAGGGGGCCGAGGGGGGACATTTTTATTACTAAATATTCATTATCTGAAAAACGGTACATAGGATCAATATCAAATTTTGAGGTAGAATTAAGAAGCACCAGCAGAAAAAAACCCACTTTACCTCATTCACTTACACCCTAAGGGGGCCGAGGGGGGACACTTTTATTACTAAATATTCATTATCTGAAAAACTGTACATAGGATCGGACTAAAAATTGGAGGTAGTTTTGATAAGCCCCAGCAGAAAAAAAAAACATTTATCTCATTTACTTACACCCTCAGGGGGGGCCACGGGTGAGACCTTTATTACTAAATATTCATTATCTGAAAAACGGAACATAGGATAAATGTCAAATTTTGAGGTGGAATTAAGAAGCACCAGCAGAAAAAAACCCACTTCACCTCATTCACTTACACCCTTAGGGGGCTGAGGGGGGATATTTTTATTACGAAATATTGATTATCTGAAAAACAGTACATAGAATCGAAATAAAAATTGGAGATAGTTTTAATAAGCCCCAGCAGAAAAAAATTGCGTTTACCTCATTAACTCACACCCTCAGGGGGGGCCAGGGGGGTGACCTATATTACTAAATATTCATTATCTGAAAAATGGAACATAGGATAAATATCAAATTTTGAGGTAGAATTAAGAAGCACCAGCAGAAAAAAACCCACTTTACCTCATTCACTTACACCTTCAGGGGGCCGAGGGGGGACATTTTTATTACTAAATATTCATTATCTGAAAAACTGTACATAGGATCGAACCAAAAATTGAAAGTAGTTTTAATAAGCCCCAGCAGAAAAAAAAACATTTATCTCATTTACTTACACCCTCAGGGGGGGCCAGGGGGGAGATCTTTATTAGTAAATATTCATTATCTAAAAAACGGAACATAGGATAAATATAAAATTTTGAGGTAGAATTAAGAAGCACCAGCAGAAAAAAACCCACTTTACCTCATTCTCTTACACCCTCAGGGGGCCGAGGGGGGACATTTTTATTACTAAATATTCATTATCTGAAAAACGGTACATAGGATCAATATAAAATTTTGAGGCAAAATTGGGAAGCCGTAGCAGAAAAAAACCCACTTTACCTCATTCACTTCCACCTTCAGGGGGCCGAGGGGGGACATTTTAATTACTAAATATTCATTATCTGAAAAACTGTACATAGGATCGAACTAAAAATTGGAGGTTGTTTTAATGAGCCCCAGCAGAAAAAAAAACATTTATCTCATTTACTTACCCCCTCAGAGGGGGTCAGGGGGAGACTTTTATTACTAAATATTCATTATCTGTAAAACGGTACATAGGATCAGTATCAAATTTTGAGGTAGAATCAAGAAGCCCCAGCAGAAAAAAACCCACTTTATCTAATTCACTTACACCTTCAGGGGGCCGAGGGGGGACATTTTTATTACTAAATATTCATTATCGGAAAAACGGTACATAGGATCAATATCAA
Source organism: Halyzia sedecimguttata (assembly GCA_937662695.2). Lineage (NCBI taxonomy): Eukaryota > Metazoa > Arthropoda > Insecta > Coleoptera > Coccinellidae > Halyzia > Halyzia sedecimguttata. Next base: position 49,578,676 of record OW569415.2, read on the forward strand.
ATTTTGAGGTAGAATTAAGAAGCACCAGCAGAAAAAAACCCACTTTACCTCATTCACTTACACCCTAGGGGGGCCGAGGGGGGACATTTTTATTACTAAATATTCATTATCTGAAATCTGAAAAATTTTTGGTTCGATCCTATGTACAGTTTTTCAGATAATGAATATTTAGTAATAAAAATGTCCCCCCTCGGCCCCCTGAAGGTGTAAGTGAATGAGGTAAAGTGGGTTTTTTTCTGCTGGTGCTTCTTAATTCTACCTCAAAATTTGATATTTATCCTATGTTCCATTTTTCAGATAATGAATATTTAGTAATATAGGTCTCCCCCCTGGCCCCCCCTGAGGGTGTAAGTTAATGAGGTAAACGCAATTTTTTTCTGCTGGGGCTTATTAAAACTATCTCCAATTTTTATTTCGATTCTATGTACTGTTTTTCAGATAATCAATATTTCGTAATAAAAATATCCCCCCTCAGCCCCCTAAGGGTGTAAGTGAATGAGGTGAAGTGGGTTTTTTTCTGCTGGTGCTTCTTAATTCCACCTCAAAATTTGACATTTATCCTATGTTCCGTTTTTCAGATAATGAATATTTAGTAATAAAGGTCTCCCCCGTGGCCCCCCCTGAGGGTGTAAGTAAATGAGATAAATGTTTTTTTTTCTGCTGGAGCTTATTAAAACTACCTCCAATTTTTGGTTCGATCCTATGTACAGTTTTTCAGATAATGAATATTTAGTAATAAAAATGTCCCCCCTCGGCCCCCTGAAGGTGTAAGTGAATGAGGTAAAGTGGGTTTTTTTCTGCTGGCGCTTCTTAATTCTACCTCAAAATTTGATATTTATCCTATGTTCCATTTTTCAGATAATGAATATTTAGTAATATAGGTCTCCCCCCTGGTCCCCCCTGAGGGTGTAAGTTAATGAGGTAAACGCAATTTTTTTCTGCTGGGGCTTATTAAAACTATCTCCAATTTTTATTTCGATTCTATGTACTGTTTTTCAGATAATCAATATTTAGTAATAAAAATATCCCCCCTCAGCCCCCTAAGGGTGTTAGTGAATGAGGTGAAGTGGGTTTTTTTCTGCTGGTGCTTCTTAATTCCACCTCAAAATTTGACATTTATCCTATGTTCCGTTTTTCAGATAATGAATATTTAGTAATAAAGGTCTCCCCCGTGGCCCCCCCTGAGGGTGTAAGTAAATGAGATAAATGTTTTTTTTTTCTGCTGGGGCTTATCAAAACTACCTCCAATTTTTAGTCCGATCCTATGTACAGTTTTTCAGATAATGAATATTTAGTAATAAAAATGTCCCCCCTCGGCCCCCCTAGGGTGTAAGTGAATGAGGTAAAGTGGGTTTTTTTCTGCTGGTGCTTCTTAATTCTACCTCAAAATTTGATACTGATCCGATGTACCGTTTTACAGATAATGAATATTTAGTAATAAAAGTCTCCCCCCTGGCCCCCTCTGAGGGTGTAAGTAAATGAGATAAATGTTTTTTTTTTCTGCCGGGGCTCATTAAAACAACCTCCAATTTTTAGTTCGATCCTATGTACAGTTTTTCAGATAATGAATATTTAGTAATAAAAATGTCCCCCCTCGGCCCCCTGAAGGTGTAAGTGAATGAGGTAAAGTGGGTTTTTTTCTGCTACGGCTTCCCAATTTTGCCTCAAAATTTTATATTGATCCTATGTACCGTTTTTCAGATAATGAATATTTAGTGATAAAAATGTCCCCCCTCGGCCCCCTGAGGGTGTAAGAGAATGAGATAAAGTGGGTTTTTTTCTGCTGGTGCTTCTTAATTCTACCTCAAAATTTCATATTTATCCTATGTTCCGTTTTTTAGATAATGAATATTTACTAATAAAGATCTCCCCCCTGGCCCCCCCTGAGGGTGTAAGTAAATGAGATAAATGTTTTTTTTTCTGCTGGGGCTCATTAAAACAACCTCCAATTTTTAGTTCGATCCTATGTACAGTTTTTCAGATAATGAATATTTAGTAATTAAAATGTCCCCCCTCGGCCCCCTGAAGGTGGAAGTGAATGAGGTAAAGTGGGTTTTTTTCTGCTACGGCTTCCCAATTTTGCCTCAAAATTTTATATTGATCCTATGTACCGTTTTTCAGATAATGAATATTTAGTAATAAAAATGTCCCCCCTCGGCCCCCTGAGGGTGTAAGAGAATGAGGTAAAGTGGGTTTTTTCTGCTGGTGCTTCTTAATTCTACCTCAAAATTTTATATTTATCCTATGTTCCGTTTTTTAGATAATGAATATTTACTAATAAAGATCTCCCCCCTGGCCCCCCCTGAGGGTGTAAGTAAATGAGATAAATGTTTTTTTTTCTGCTGGGGCTTATTAAAACTACCTTCAATTTTTGGTTCGATCCTATGTACAGTTTTTCAGATAATGAATATTTAGTAATAAAAATGTCCCCCCTCGGCCCCCTGAAGGTGTAAGTGAATGAGGTAAAGTGGGTTTTTTTCTGCTGGTGCTTCTTAATTCTACCTCAAAATTTGATATTTATCCTATGTTCCATTTTTCAGATAATGAATATTTAGTAATATAGGTCTCCCCCCTGGCCCCCCCTGAGGGTGTAAGTTAATGAGGTAAACGCAATTTTTTTCTGCTGGGGCTTATTAAAACTATCTCCAATTTTTATTTCGATTCTATGTACTGTTTTTCAGATAATCAATATTTCGTAATAAAAATATCCCCCCTCAGCCCCCTAAGGGTGTAAGTGAATGAGGTGAAGTGGGTTTTTTTCTGCTGGTGCTTCTTAATTCCACCTCAAAATTTGACATTTATCCTATGTTCCGTTTTTCAGATAATGAATATTTAGTAATAAAGGTCTCACCCGTGGCCCCCCCTGAGGGTGTAAGTAAATGAGATAAATGTTTTTTTTTTCTGCTGGGGCTTATCAAAACTACCTCCAATTTTTAGTCCGATCCTATGTACAGTTTTTCAGATAATGAATATTTAGTAATAAAAATGTCCCCCCTCGGCCCCCCTAGGCTGTAAGTGAATGAGGTAAAGTGGGTTTTTTTCTGCTGGTGCTTCTTAATTCTACCTCAAAATTTGATATTGATCCTATGTACCGTTTTTCAGATAATGAATATTTAGTAATAAAAATGTCCCCCCTCGGCCCCCTGAAGGTGTAAGTGAATTAGATAAAGTGGGTTTTTTTCTGCTGGGGCTTCTTAAACCTACCTCAAAATTTGATACTGATCCGATGTACCGTTTTACAGATAATGAATATTTAGTAATAAAAGTCTCCCCCCTGGCCCCCTCTGAGGGTGTAAGTAAATGAGATAAATGTTTTTTTTTCTGCTGGGGCTCATTAAAACAACCTCCAATTTTTAGTTCGATCCTATGTACAGTTTTTCAGATAATGAATATTTAGTAATAAAAATGTCCCCCCTCGGCCCCCTGAAGGTGGAAGTGAATGAGGTAAAGTGGATTTTTTTCTGCTACGGCTTCCCAATTTTGCCTCAAAATTTTATATTGATCCTATGTATCGTTTTTCAGATAATGAATATTTAGTAATAAAAATGTCCCCCCTCGGCCCCCTGAGGGTGTAAGAGAATGAGGTAAAGTGGGTTTTTTTCTGCTGGTGCTTCTTAATTCTACCTCAAAATTTTATATTTATCCTATGTTCCGTTTTTCAGATAATGAATATTTAGTAATATAGGTCTCCCCCCTGGTCCCCCCTGAGGGTGTAAGTTAATGAGGTAAACGCAATTTTTTTCTGCTGGGGCTTATTAAAACTATCTCCAATTTTTATTTCGATTCTATGTACTGTTTTTCAGATAATCAATATTTAGTAATAAAAATATCCCCCCTCAGCCCCCTAAGGGTGTAAGTGAATGAGGTGAAGTGGGTTTTTTTCTGCTGGTGCTTCTTAATTCCACCTCAAAATTTGACATTTATCCTATGTTCCGTTTTTCAGATAATGAATATTTAGTAATAAAGGTCTCCCCCGTGGCCCCCCCTGAGGGTGTAAGTAAATGAGATAAATGTTTTTTTTTCTGCTGGGGCTTATCAAAACTACCTCCAATTTTTAGTCCGATCCTATGTACAGTTTTTCAGATAATGAATATTTAGTAATAAAAATGTCCCCCCTCGGTCCCCTTAGGGTGTAAGTGAATGAGGTAAAGTGGGTTTTTTTCTGCTGGTGCTTATTAATTCTACCTCAAAATTTGATATTTATCCTATGTTCCGTTTTTCAGATAATGAATATTTAGTGATACAGGTCTCCCCCCTGGCCTCCCCTGAGGGTGTGAGTAAATGAAGTAAATGCACTCTTCGATATCATACCTCATATCAGATGAATGTGTTCCCACATTCAATTACTCAGACGCGACTTTTCGTATCTGTTTGCATCAGTATCCGTCCAATTGTACAGTAGCCGTCCAATTGTACAGTAGCGTACGAATACTTCAAGGTCAAATTCTGCTATCTCATTCGGCTGTTTTCACACCGGTAATTTTTTCATGATTTTTTTAAAATTATTTAGTGATAGGATCCTCACAAAATTTCACGTCCGTCCTTATGTTGGTAATCCACAACTAGTTAGGAAGTTTCAATTCGATTGGATGCCCCATTCCGATGCACAACCTACCCTGAAAATTGCATGTCCCTATCTCCTCAAAAGTTATCGTGAAAACGGTCACCCATCCAGCTACTCATCCAAGGCGGCTCATATCTTCAAAAATATGACCCCGATCATGTTCAAACTTGGAACTTGGCTGTTAAGTTAGGTTTTGAAGGCTCTCGAAAATTTCAGCGATTTCGGAGATACAGATTTTTTTTCAATGATTTTCAATAATTCTTTCAATATTTTCTAGTAATACGATCCTAACAAAATTTCTCAAAAATTTGTGTGTCGACATTCTACAACTAATCATCATGTGGTCAATTGGATCGGATTCGTATTCACTGAGTTATTGAGTAAATAACAACAAAAATTCAGAAAGGTATAACTCCGGAACCGTTTGGCCGATTATGCCTATTGGCAAACTCAAAAGTATCATTCGCATAATACCTGAAATTTGGCAAGACGCTACCTCGTCCTGTTCTCAAGTTGTCGTGAGATAAATAATATTTTATAATATTATTTTTTTTCTGATGATTCGATTCTCACAAAATTTCAGATACGTATTTATGTCTGTATTCTACAAACTTGTAACCAAGTTTCAATTCGAACGGAGTTGTATTGGTTGAAAACAATATTGGTACTGGGAACCATTGGGCCGATTATACCCATTAACGAACTTGTCCGGCCGGACAGAATCAATTTTGACCTCGAATTCTTCATCAGTAAGTCGAACCTAATCATTTGAGACCATTTTCGGAAAAAAATTCGAATGAAATTGTACGTTTGGCGCGAAAAACAGCAAGTTGCCAATGACATTAAAAGAAAAACACCCTGTAGATATTTTTATATATATTCACATTTTAAACCTTCCCTGGATTTCCACAAATAATTCAAGACAAAAATTAGCCAAATCGATCCAGCTGTTCTCGAGTTTTAGCGAGACTAACGAACAAAAATTCATTTTTGGCGCTCTTGATCCTCGGAATAGAGTGCTTATCAATTTGTCCAAATGTCTGTTATTTCCGAATGTTTCGATGAAAATGGTCTTAAACGATTTGTTCGACTCACTGATCAAGAATCCATGGTCGAACTTCATTCTGTCCGGCCGGCCGGCCGTAGGCACGATAACTCTCGAACGGAATGAGCTAGAAAGTTGAAATTATCAGAGTAGGTTTGTGAGATAAATATCTCGACTCAGTTAGTTACTGGGCGAAATCGGACTGATGGTTTCAGAGTAACAAAAAAAACATTTTTGATACAACAAATTTCAAATTAATTTTTTTTTAATATGCAGTTTCACCATAAGAATCCATTGGGATCATTTTCAACTCTAACAAGCTAATATTTTCGGAGATATGATTTTTCAAAATTTCAATAATTATTCGTATTTCTATAATTATTGTGCTATAATTGTTCTATCTATGAATTGTTAGAATATGATGTGTGTTGATACATGTCAACTTATTTTCATGAGACATGACATTGTCTAATTCATTTCAGCAATCATAGAATTATGAGCATTATAATATGATATCATACTTTTTGTTGGTTGATATTTTCATGCCGATGGTTAATCTATATGATGATGGGAATGGTAATGGTAAGTAAATAATATTGAGTTCAGAATATCTCCAGTAAAAACAAAACTGGAATATTGGCGTATTGGAGTATTGCAGTGGATTTGACGAAATTGGTTTTGGATTAATAATTTTTGGTACTCTTATTGAATTTAAATTATTTTATGATGTTTGAATTTCAATTCTGCTAAGATGAAGTTCTATCATAAAAATCGATTGATATAACTCCCAACTCTTACCAATACCTTCGTAGATATGATTTGTCAAAGTTAGAACAAGATCGCCAAAGCTCCTGTCCACAGGGCTTGAACTAATTTTTATATAATCATTCATATCCCAAATTCATTATTGATACGAGGTATGGAGGAATAAGTCATCTACTTTTTCCACCACCTCATAGTAGACATAAATTCATAAATTAAATTATTCGATACTTATGCTCAGGACGAGCTCTAAGATCCATTTAGCTCCAAGCGGACGGAGAAAAATAATGATAAAAAAAAGGCTTCTTCTAAGTGCTATTATCATAAGTTCGCGGAATCTCGATCTAGAGTGAACATCTGCTTTTCGGCCATCAAAGAGCAGTTATTACAGCATTGTTCTCGAAAACAATCCAATCAAGGGATGTTCAATGAAAGATAAAGCTTTTATCTCGAGTGACTTGCTACTTCGTTTCGAAAAATCTTCTTGAATGGATTACGCAAAGTGAAAGAGTATTCACTTTGTTTGATAGGAGAGAAATGCTGATTCATCTCTCAAGTATGCCTGTACCGTTTTTTTTTGTTTCATCTGTTCATTCAGGTATCTCGGTAGTGTGAGATAATCGTTTTTCGCTTGAGGATTGACCGTCCTCAGGAAAATAATAAACCAAAACAAGCCTGAAAGGCAGAGAGAAAGAAACGCACCCGTATGCCAAAGTTATATCCGGTCACTTCCAATGGAACAACGAAAGTGAGTATCTTTGGTCATTGGTGAGGTCGGGAATTATTTCCTTTCACCTTACAGTTCAATTCTCACCTCCTTTTTTGAAATTCCTTCTTCAATCAATTTTTGCTCTGTTGGAGATATCCTTTCTTGTCTGTATTTGATATTGGAATTTCCAATATTCTTGACACTTCCTATTTTTCACGGTTTGTGATTTTATCTTTCAAATTTTCGTTTTGTTTTTCGATTGCTTCGTTGATTTGTTGTTCTTTCCGAATCTGTCAATAGGAATTTATCGCTGTTCTTATTACTCTATTTAGTGAACTTTGTGGGTTTGGCTTCATACTGCTTTTACTCTTGTACAAAGTGACATACGTACGGGATGCTTCTAATGATTATGGTATTTAATATTTTCAGATGGTTTTACGAAGACATGAGGTTGCTTGGGCCGAGAAACGGCTATGTGAACTTATCTTGTTTTATATATAGTTATTTACTGAAAGTCAGTTTTTCATCCAAAGTGTCGCCCAGATATTTCCCATCTTTTTCATTCTAATGAATCATCGTCTGTTATTATAATTATTGTTATTTTTTTATGTACATTTTTATTCTCCATTTCATGATGTACCCCTTGATTAGCCTACATCTTTCTGCAGCTAACTACTGCCCCTATTGTGATTTTGCTGGAACAGTACTATGCGGTGTCATCCGGAAATTTAGATATCTTGTGCACTTCTTCATCTTCAGTAGGTCTGACATGCAGATGTTGAACTACTGTTGTCCTAGGACATAACCTTGTGGAACACCGACTTCAATGATTTTTGGCAATGACTATAACATTCGAGGAAATAATTATAAATACACAAAATTTCACGAATCTGCTAGTATGCCTGTTTCAGTCCCTTCAATCATTGCCACTCACTTCGATATTATCGAGACAGTTTTCTATTTAAAAGGATACAAATTTGTTTCTTGACGACTAGAATTCATTTCCTCTCGAATATTTCTACCCTACATCAAGAGACGAAGTTAAAGGTTGAGATGCAGTCAGAGGTGAGAAGAAAGAGTATTTTTATCAATTTTTGAGAGCATTTTCTAGCGAACAGCGTGGTATCATTTCGCTCAAACCATTAGGATCGACTCACTGATGAAGAATCCAACTTAAAACTTAATTCTACCCGTCCGGCCGGTTGTCCGTCTCTCACCTCGATAACATTCGAATGGAAACAGATAGCGACATGCAATTTTCAGGGTAGGTAGCTCATTCGAATGCGACGGCCGAGTATGTTGATGAGTGTAATCGGCCAAATGGTTTCGGAGTTATACCCATCTGTAATGTTTTTGTTATTTCCTCAATAACTCGAAAAATACATAACCGATCAAATTGAAACTTGGTAATTAGTTGTATAATGCCAACCCGCACATTTGTGCAAAATATGAGGATTTGATAGATAGAAAAAATATTGTATTTCAAAAACTATCTGTCAGATTCCGCTGAAACTCCGCACACACCTTCAAACAGTCATTTCACAATAGATTACCAGACTTCTCCTCGATCAGCTTCGAAGTTTTGGAATGACTTCATTTTGAAATTTGGATTCAGTTGACGACCAATAAATTTTTATAGGTGTTAACGCATCCTTTATTCATACTCAACTTCATACGGTATTTCGTAGGGATGTGTGAGGCCTAAATATACGAGAGAACATGTGAGCAAAAGATACTGACTCTAAGTCGGTGCATTTTACGGTTTTTTTTTTAATATTCGAGTTTTATTTTATGAAACTGATTAGACAGAGTTTTTATATTGTGTATACTAGATTCATACAAAATTTGAATAGAAGATATTGATTATTTATGAAAATATCGCCATCTTTGTTGACCCACCCATCCACCAGTATTGCTTGGGTTCATTGAAAATCCAAATATATAATAATAATTGGTCTAATGATGAGTCAGGTCTTCACTCGAAGGTTTTTCCTTATTTTTCGAAGATTACCAAATGGCAGCTTCCGAAATTTTACCTTCGACCAAACAGTCATTAGTTTCGAAATCCAAATTTTCCACAAAAACGAATATCCTTCAGTTAAGGACTAGTTTTTAATGCTTTTAATAAACAGTAAAAATTTCAAAGAAACAATAGCCAGCCAATAATGAATTGTTCCAATTATTTAAAAAAAAATTTAATTTCTCAGGATGAATTAATTTTGTTCTTATATATTGGGAAATTTCAAAACGAAAATTATTTTTATTAAATTGCTAAGTCTCATAATTTTTGTGTTATAAATATTTTAAAATTTCTAAAGGAGTCTTATAATTTTATATTTGATCCACATGAAGAAATACTAATTAAATAATTACTTGCATCCTGTCCAGTTCAATTTGCTGTTGTCTTCGAAGCATTCTGCCATTCCTGGTATTATCGTTTGTGCGTTTGTGCCAGCTTTATATGTTGAGAGTCGATTTTTTATATATTCCGGTGGGGGTTGGGTGCACATTAATTAATCCTAAATGTATTCATTATCTCGGAAACTGTTCGTCAGATCGAATTGAAATATTCTCAGAGAATATTTTCGAAACTTCAAGAAAATCAAAATAAATTAACATCGATCTTTTGAAAATTTTGACTATATCTCAGCCCTTAACAGTCAATAATATCATATACTATACAGTACCCGATTCGAGTATAACTATCAGATGATTCACTAAGATTTTCATGGGAATTGTTTCCCTTCTAGTGCGGTGAAAATTGGGGGTTGAAATAAAAAAAATATTTCTCATATTCTAAGCAACGTACCCGAGTGAAACTTATTAAATGTTTATCAGTTTTGGCAAGCTGGAACAATTTTTTTGCACTGCAAAGTTGTATGGTAAATACTCATAAGTATCCGTGAAAGAATTATGTGAAAACAATGCATTCTGATAATTAATTCATAATTAGTATAATTAATACATATGTAATCATTAAAGGATACTCTGGGAGGTATATTCATTATTCAATGGTTTCTTTCTGGGTTTTCTCTTCCTCTTTATTATTTTGTGATATGCTTCTGCGTAAAAAACACAAGATTTGTCAGAATCAATCGAACAATGTTGCCTAAAAAACAATAACGATACAACATTATCGTTGATATTGTCTTCTTATTGTTTGTTAGGCAACATTGTTCGATCGATTGCTTCTGACAAATCTCTTGTGTTTTTTACGCCGGATCAAATCACAAAATAATAATGTTTATAATTGATAGATATATTTCAGAGTTTGGGAGAGAAAACCCAGAAAGAAACCATGTACTAAATAATACAAATATCTGGACAAGCAAACTTCAAACCTTCGTGAAACTTTTGAACAGCCTATCCAGAGATAAAAATTGACCCATGGTCGAAAAGGCCATAAATCCAAACTGAGTTGTATATAAAATTTCTGATCATCCATCGAAGAACTTCTCTCTCAAATTTTTAGACATGCAGTAATAAACAAATTCCAAAGCGTACATCTGCAGGCAACAGCAACTGAAAGCTATAAATTCCAGATGAAGAATCCCCGAAACCAATTCATTTATTGTGTTCTATGTTGTCTCCAACTATAACAATAAAATTCCATCCAGTCGCATCAGTAGAGCTCTAATTAAACACCTCGGTGTTTCAGTACAAATGCTTATTTTTAGATTGATGTTTGTTTTGTTATACGGAGATATTCTTCTTTTGTCTGCTTTCAACTTTTATTACGTGTTTATTTGGGGAGTCATTACAATCATTCTTTCCTAATGGATTTATTTCATGTGAAACGGGCCTTTGTTGTTGTCATTAATTCATTAGGAGTGTATAAATCTGCTCCGTTGATTTTTTGAAGTGATTTTATTATGGAAAGCATCGAAATTAAGACGAATTAGGTTGAGCTGATCTTAGAGATCCTCGCATGGATCGATAAACATGTGTAAAGGATTCTAACTTCTTTGGAATTGTAAGGAATTTGGGGTAATTACAATGAGGAATATCAATTCCAACACCTACCACGTATAGTCCGGTCGATTTAGACATCCGAGGGTACAAAAACTAGCATCCAGCTGAAAATTGGTAGGATTATTCAAAACACCATTACAGATGAAATCGAAAAAATTGGTTCAAGCCCTGTGGACAGGAGCTCTGGCGCTCTTGTTCTAATTTTGACAAATTAAATCTCCGAAAGTATCGGTTTCTCAGAGTTGGGAATGATATCAATGGAATCGTATGATAGAGCTGCATCATAAAATGAAATAAATTAAATGAGAATCCACTGATATCATTCCCAACTCGGAGAAACCAATACTTTCGGAGTTATGATTTGTCAAAGTTTGAACAAGAGCGCCAAAGCTCCTGTCCACAGGGCTTTCCCCCTTTTTCAACTTGGCTTATGTGCGTTAATTCTCAAGAATTTTCGTAATTAAATTCAAAACGAAGGTCTATGACTCATCTCATGTTGGATTTATATACATCAGGAAATTATAATAATTAGAGTATTATATGAAATCATATAGAATTGAGAATAATTATTGAAATTTTGAAAAATCATATCTCCGAAAGTATTAGTTTTTTAGAGTTGAGAATGATATCAATGGATTCTTATGAAAAAACTGCATCTTGAAAAAAATTGAATTTAATTTTTTTTTTGTTACGAAACCACCTGGCTGATTTTGTCCAATAACGAACTCAGCTGAGACATTCATCTCCTAAACCTACTCTGGATATTTCAACTGTCTAGCCCATTCCGTTCGAGAGTTATCGTGTTAACAGCCAGACGGACGGCGGGACGGACAGAATTAATTTTGACCATGGATTCTTGATCAGTGAGTCGAACCAAATCGTTTAAGACCATTTTCATCAAAAAATCCGAAAATTACAGACATTTGGGCAAATTGATAAGCACTCTGTTCCGAGGAACAAGAGCGCCAAAAAATAATAATATCAGTCTTAAGGAACTAATTTTTAGATGCATTTGGTAATTATTTCGACCACGGATTCTTGATCGGTGTGTCGAACCAAATCGTTTAAGATTATTTTCAGCCAAAAATTCGAAAATTACAGACATTTGGGCAAATTGATAAGCACTCTGTTCCGAGGAACAAGAGCGCCAAAAACATACGTTCTTCCATATGTATTTTCATTACAGAAATATTGTCTGTTGTTTCCTGGCAAATTTCGCATTCATAAATCATTCTTAAAATTATTTTAGTGAATAATTCGTTGGACGTTTGATTGTTATATTGACATTGAAAATGAAAATAGTTGATAACTCGATCCACTCGACCGATATTTTTTTCTCGGAGCTTTCCGAGAAATCGCTGAGGTAATAACCTAACACCATTTTGATTACTCCGTGTACTCGATTTTTAATTAACAAACCGAAAATCCTCTCTGGATGAGAGATGAACACGCAATTTCCTTAAAAGGTTAATGTTTGGGCAGGAGATGTTCGAAACCCTATCATAGGCCTCTTCTTTATCGAGGGCAATTTGAAAGGCGATAATAATCCAGCACTACTTCAAAATAACGTCGTTACAACTTTTGCAAATTTTTATCCTGATCAAGGAAATCACAGAATACGATATGGTTCCAATAGGATGGAGCACCACCACATTACCAGCGCAATGTCCTGCAGTACCTCGACGCAATATTTCCAAATCGGTGGATAGGAAGGCGAGGAACGATCGAATGGCAAGCGCGATCCCCTGATCTTAAGCCATTAGATTTATTTTTATGGGGGTTTGTGAAGAACTTCGTGTACAAAACTAAACCCCTTGATTGGAATGACCTAGAAGATCGAATAATGCTTAAGATTAGGTCGATAACTCCTGAGATGTTATATAATTTTGGCGGTGAACACTTTAAACATCTACTTCATTAACATTCATAATTTTTGGGCGTATGTTCTAGGGGAACATCGTCCTATCATTTCGTCCAAATGTCTGTAATTTTCGAATTTCGAGCTGAAAATTGGCTAATAGACTAATTCGGACTCCCTGATTACGAATCCGGTGTCAGATTTTTGGGTGCCGTATGGCCGGCCGGCCGGCCGGCCGGCCGTAGGCACGATAACAGGAGCACCGAAGGTCCTATCGACTTCAAACTTTCAGGGTAGGTTTCTGATCAAAATGCGACGGTTAAGTTCGTTAACGAGCAAAATCGGCCGGACGGTTTAGGAGTTATAGACATTTAAAATTTTGAGGTTATTTCCCTGATATTTCAGGAACTAAAGAAGATGTTGAATCGAAACTTGGTAGTCAGTTCGAGGATATAAACGCGCAACTTTTGGCAAAATTCTGGTATGATCGAAATGTTGGTAATTTTTAAAAAAATATTTCTTTTAATTTTTTCGAAAAAAAAATTTTTTTTTCGTGAACTATTCATCAGATTGCAACAAAAACTTGTACTAACGTCAATTGTAGTATTTTGCAACATTGTGCAAAATTTTGGCTCTATACGATTTCAATTTCTGGAGATATAAGACAAAATGTGTCAAATTTCCTGGGTCTCTCTCAGTATTTTCATCGATTATTCTATGAACTCTTTGAATTCCACCGAAAACAAATTCAAAGACATAAACATAAAGAATCAAGTCATAGTTTAGACGTCGAAAGAAGGACGATGTTGATCGACTTGAAAAGGTACCTATTTCAAGAAATGCAATAATGAAATGCTTAATTTTTATGGTCACAGAAAATCGTCACAAAAATCTATTTACCTCATTTGACGGCTGTCTGTCAAATCAATTAATTCCAATAATTAATGTCAGATTTCCTACATACCAAGTTCAAACACATTTTATTATATGGAAAACACTTATTATGATCACGTTCTACAGGAATTGATACTAAATAGAAGCTAGATGAAGATTATTGTAATGGAAAATTTGTGTTCCAGAATAATATTAAGGTATTCAACATGATACTGCTTTTTTTCTTTACTGGTCAGTACGGGCCACAAGGAACATGCGCCCAAAAGCTCCTGTCCACAGGGCTTGAACCCATTTTTTTTTGTTACATTTTAGTTTTTGATATTGTACCAAATTTCGCTAATCACTTGATTTTATTTTGTTCTAATATTATTTTTGCAATGAAGATGAAACTGATAAGTTTTCTGAATAGCGCGACCTTTCAAACAATGTATCACAAGCCCATACTTCCTATTTGAAAAATGGGGGGTTGTACCTTTCTTTCGAAGAGGGTTGAAGGTAGGGTTCGAATTTTACGAAGAAGAATGACAATTTAAAATTTAAATTTGATGTGTTTCGGGAATTTCCAAAAATATGTACAGTAACCAAGATAATGAATTCAATCCATTTGGCTCTTCCACGCTGTAGATTTTGCTGTTGTGCAGATCATCTTGAATTTGGATTTGTTTATTTACATTTATATTTGTGAGGTTATCCGGTTATCGTCAGTCTTCAAATTTTTCTGCACATTTCTATGCTCGACCTTGGTGTACATAATATTCTTTTGTGGTGAGCCGCGACTTGAGCATAGTTCAATTGTGCTTGTGGCAACTGGTGCCCTCTTTCTTCAATTTGATTAATATTCTGTTGTGTTGGTAATAGATTTCTTTGTATTTATATACTTGGGTTTTTTTGAAGCGTTTTTTGTGTTTGTTGACATGATGGACTTTCTGAGTTTTTTTATAATTATTTTAGCAGGAGAGCATTAGTCATCTTGAGTATCTCATTTTATCATCCATTTCTTCGACTAAGCTTTTCAGAAATTGTATCTCCATTTTCAAGCTGTTTATTTCAGTTCGTTCGTTTTGATTTCCGCCCTCTTCCGCAGCACTTGACTGCTGTTTCAGATAGGAAATCGATATTTTTCATTGTTTAGGCACATCTGACGTGGTATGACAGTTTAAGCAAGCACACACACCTTGCACTGTTTAGAGCAACATTTCAAAATTTTTCAGTATAGGTATAATATAGCCATTTTGCGAATTTTCGGGACCTTGATCAGACGCGTCCTTCTCGTTATCCGCCATCTTTCATGTCATAACTACTCACCGTTCTGGAGAATATCTGTGTATATCTCATTTTATTAAACTACTCTAGTACAGAATATCGGTTGCATAATCAACCTTATTCTATAAGATTCTTTATTTATTAAAGTAATTGATGGAGGTACCTAATCATTGTTGGACATTAATCACAGCTAGGAATGTGTAAATTCTCTATGATATATGTATAATTTTTAATATGAAGTCACGTATACCTATCTCTTCATCGATAATTAAGTTTCATTGTATACATGACAGAGAAAATATGATTGAAATATGCAAATAGTGTAATGTGTAATTAATATAATACACATAATTGTTTATATTTACATCTATTTAATATCAACTTTTTAAAGCAAAATACTACTGTTTTACATGAATGTTTTCCTTCAGTTCCATTTGTGAATAGTGAATATCTTTGTTCAATATGTTGAATTCATTGATAAGAATTCAAACAAAGGAATATATATTGTCTTATCGATATATTCTATGGCCATCGAATTCGAAAAAATTGGCGTATATATTCATTTTGAAAACATTGATTTTTAATAAAATATTTATAATAATTATTAATATCTGTACGTCTTTCCTGATACTACGACAGTCTGGTCGGCGAAATAACATAGTTCACTAGAAACTTCAGAGAAATATCGTAAATTCTATAAACATTATGCTGTTCGACTGGGATGAAACTGGTCTGCTGTATTAGTTTTATTTTTTCGATATTTTCTGTAATCTGTAATCGAAAAATACTTATCCGATACACATTAAATATAGAATATGGCTATAAAATATTCTGATATCTTGAAGAATATATCTTTTAAAATATCAGCGATATCTGACATTTGATTTTCTAATAATTTTGTATTAATTTTCTGGTCATACAATATTCATGAATTTGCATAAATCTTTATATCAGTATTACCTAGTTTTAATTCAATCAGATCTATATTTTTCGAGTAATTGGGAATATAAAATTTCAGATGACTATAACTCCAAGAGCATTCGGCTGATTTTGACCAAGATGAATTTAAACGTAGCATTTGCACTACAAACCTACCATGCAGCTTCGGCCCAAAATGGCCGAAACTTTCGGCCGGGCCGAAACTTGAATGTTCGTGAACTAACCTGGTCGTTTGGCCAGGAGTTATAAGTAGGTTTACATAATTGTCGTACGAGTATTTGTGATCTATCTTTGTTAAGACTGAGAATTCATGAGAATTCACTTTAATGATTATTCATTAGATTACATAGGGTGACTCCAAATAAGACGTGAAACTTGGAGTATGGCTCATTAGCTGTTGTTTAATCCATATTTATTAGTAACCGAAAATCAACGGGTTTTGGAGTTCGGGTGATTTTTAAAAGATTTCTGAACTTATAGTTCATATTTTGTCAATTTTTTCTACGTTGACCAAATTTGGTGATAATTTTGGTTTATTTTCATCAGAAAAGGATATGATATGTACGAAAAAAACAAAACTATGCTGTATAAGAGGTTGAAAAAGAATTAGTATGATTTGAAATGTAGTGTATGAATAAATGAAAAATCATTTTCTACTATCAATTTGTCTGCAGCTTGCGAATTTCACAATTTTGTATGCCAAAATTATTTTAAAAACTTGCCAAATTCCTTCTTCATTCTCTAAAAGATTTCGTTAGATTGCTTAACTAGTTCCGTTTCAGCAGATTTTTCATTAGCAACCTTTTGAATGTCATGCATTTAAAATAGTGAATGTGTATCAAAAGACAGCGTGAGTAAATTTCAGGCGGAAAATAACAAATGAAGACATCAGAAAGACGGCACGTGCTAGCCTATGGAATGATGGAACATAATTTATGAATACATTTTCTAATGTAAGTTCCAGCTTAGTTGCAACAAAAAAATATTGAAATTGTTATTTTCCTCTATTTGCTTCTTATATCCCCTTTCAAATCAAACTAATTCTTTTTCACCAAAACCAGTACTCAAATATCTCGGAAACCGTTGATTTTTGGTCATCAATAAAAATGGCTCAAACCACAGCAAATGATCCATACTAACACCTCCTCTAAGGTTCACGTCTGATTTGGAATCATCCTGTATACTTCGACTGATTATTTTGATAACTTGGTAATACCAAAATAATAAATAAAAATCTCAAAAAAAATGTATTTTTATTTTATTTATCACTCCTTAACTATTTTTATGTTTATGCGAATAAAATTGTAAAAATTGGTTCAAGCACTGACGTGAAGTCAGAAGCTTTTGCGCGTATGTTCTATTGTCCATTCTTCTGTATTGGACACCCTTAATCGAATTTACCATGGTAAATTCGATTAAGCGTATGTTCTATTGTCCATTCTTCTGTATTGGACACCCTTAATCGAATTTACCATGGTAAATTCGATTAAGGGTGTCCAATACAGAAGAATGGACAATAGAACATACGCGCAAAAGCTTCTGACTTCACGTCAGTGCTTGAACCAATTTTTTTTTTCGTGATTTTTTTGAAATTTTCTAGGGGTACGGTTCTTAAAATTTTTTTTCTCGTCATTTTTTTCAAATTTTCTAGGGGTACGGTTCTCACAAAATTTTAAACACGTCTTTATGTTGATTTTCTACTACTAGTTACCAAACTTCAATTCGATCGAATATTTATTTTTTGAGTTATCAAGGTAATAATATTCCAGATGGGTATAACTCGGAAACCGTTAGACCGATTATGCCCAAAATTGAACTCAACTCTCCCTTTCGGATACGCAACCTTCCCTGAAAATTGCAAGTCCCTATCTCCTTTCGTTCGAAAGTTATCGAGGCAACGGTCACCCATCTACTGAACTCACACAAGAATGCTCGAATCTCCAACAATATTTAACCGATCGTATTAAAACTTGAAAATTGGCAGTATAGTTAGGTTATGAAGGTTCTTGCAAAATTTCAGCAATTTCGAACGATTAGTTACTGATATATAGAACTTTTTTTTTTTATTTTCAAAGAATTATTTAAAATTTTCTACAAACGCTATCCTCACCAAATTTTGCAAACGTTTCCGCATTGGCATTCTACAACTAATAACCATGTTTGAATTCAATCGGTTCAGTATTTTTCGAGTTAATGAGGAACAAAAACCACAAAATTTCATAAAATTTCAGATGGCTATAACTCTAAAACCGTTTGGCCGATTAGGCTCATAATCAAACTGAAATGTCGCGTTGTGGTGTACATCTAACCTGAAAACTTGAGGCCGCTATCTCTCTCAGTTCTCAAGTTATCGTGACAACAAAAATATTTTTTAATAATTTTTTAATAATTTTGTAGCCATACGATTCGCACAAAATTCCACAAACGTGCTTAGGTTTATATTCTACAACTACTCACCAAGTTTCAATTCGATCCGATTCATATTGGTTGAAAACAAAATTATTACTCGGAAACCACTGGGCCGATTATGCCCATTAACGAACTTGTCCGTCGTATTGGGATGCGCCACCCACCCTGAAAATTTCAAGTCGCTAGCTCTTTTCGTTCTCAAGTTATCGTGGCAACGGCCGGACGGCCGTACGACCGGACGGCCGGACGGCCGGACGGACAGAATCAAATTTGACATCGAATTCTTCATTGGGGAGTCGAACTTAATCGTTTGAGACCATTTTCGTCAAAAAATTCGAAAGTTACAGACATTTGGGCAAAACTATAACGCGATGTTCCCCAGAACATACGCGCAAAAATACTGTAGATTTCAGTATGAAATATAAAGTTTCGGTTTCGGTTTCGGTTTTGGCCGAAACTGAGACCCTGGCCGAAAGTTCGGTTTCGGTTTCGGTTTCGGCTGAAATACCAGTTTCGGTCGGACACTAATATTTGATACATGAATTAAACTTCAAAGGCAGTAACAATTAGGCCTTTGAACGGAACCAATACCAGGACCGGAATATTCTTCTTTTTTTGGCGCTCTTGTTCCTCGGAACAGAGTGCTTATCAATTTGCCCAAATGTCTGTAATTTTCAAATTTTTCGATGAAAATGGTCTTAAAAGATTTGGTACGACTCACTGATCAAGAATCCGTGGTCGAAATTCTGTCCGTCCGGCCGTCCGTCCGGCTGTTAACACGATAACTCTCGAGCGGAATGAGCTAGACAGTTGAAATTTCCAGAGTTGGTTTAGGAGATAAATGTCTCAGCTAAGTTCGTTATTGGACAAAATTGGACAGATGGTTTCGAAGTAACAAAAAAAAATTTTTTTACATGACAAATTCCAAATTAATTTTTTTTCAATAAGCAGTTTTACCATAAGAATCCACTGATATCATTTTTAACTCTAACAAGCTAATACTTTCGGAGATATAATGTTTCAAAATTTCAATAATAAATCGTATTTCTACGTTTTCACAGAATGATATAATTATTCTATGTATGAATTTTTATAATGTCAAGTTATTTTCCTGAGACATGACATTGTCTAATTCATTTCAGCAATCATAGAATTATGAGAATTATAATATGATATCATACTTTTTGTTGGTTGATATTTTCATGCCGATGGTCAATCCATATGATGATGGGAATTTTAATGGTAAGTTAATAATATTGTGTTCAGAATATCTCCAGTATAAACAAAACTGGAATATTGGTGTATTGGAGTATTGGAGTGGATTTGAGGAAAGAATATATATTATCGATCATCATGGAATTGAGGAATGAATATCTCGGATGAGTTCGTTGTTTGGTAGAATTTGTATATTGGTTTTGGATTGATAATTTTTGGCACTCTTGTTGAAATTAAATTCTTCTTTGATGTTTGAATTAAATTTCTGCTAAGATGAAGTTCTTTCATTAGAATCCGTTGATATAAATCCCAACTCTGAGAAACCAATACTTTTGGAGATATTTCATATTAAGTTCATATAAGAATACCACCATTTCAGCTATTCCGTAATAAATTATTATTTTCAATTTTTTCAACCAAGAAATTAATTGTTAGATAAAGTATCATCAAAAATTGGATAATATAATAAATATTTACGAAACAAAGTATTCATATTTAGCCGATTATACCAGCTAACGAACTCAAATATCGTATTCTGATGCGTAACCTATCCTGAAAATTGACAACTGCTATCTCTTTCCGTTCTCAAGTTATCGTGAGATAAATGATATTATTTCGTAATTTTTGCGCGATGTTCTGGGGAACATCGCCCAAATGTCTATAATATTCGAATTTTTTGCCGAGAATGGTCTCAAACGACTAGGTTCAACTCACTGATGAAGAATTAGAGGTCATATTTGATTCTGTCCGGACGACCGGCCAGCCGTTGCCACGATAACTTGAGAACGGGAACTTGAATTTTTCATGGTAGGTGACGCGTCCCAATATGATGGACAAGTTCGTTGGCATAATCGGCCCAACGGTTTCCGAGTAATAATTTGTTTTTAACCATTACTAATCTGATCGAATTGAAACTTGGTCAGTAGTTGTATAATACCAATCCAAGGAAGTTTGTGAAATTTTGTAAGAATCGTATAGCTAGAAAATTTCAAATTGAAAAATATTATTTGAGTCGGAATAACCTGACAATGGAAAGTGATACCGACTTGAAATTTTCAGGTCAGGTTGTGCGACATTTGATTTCGTTTATAGCCATAATCGGCCAAATGGTTCTGGAGTTATACCCATATGAAATTTGGTTGTTATTTCTTCAAGAATTCGAAAAATTCAAAACCGATCCAATTCAAAAATGGTAATTAGCTGTAAAATGCCAACACAGAACTTCTTGCAAAAATCGTATCACTAGAAAATTTTTTAAAAATCATTGAAAATCATTCTATATATCAGAAACTATTCATCCGCCATGGCGAGAGCCTTCAAAACCTAACCCTGGTATCAACTACCAAGTTTGAACACGATCCGATCTATATTTTTGGAGATCCAAGGTGGCTCTTGGCCATAATCGGCCCAACGGTTTCGGAGTTATATACCCATCTGGAATATTATTTCCTCGATAACTCAAAAAATAAAGACTCGATCGAATTGAAGCTTGCTAACTAGTTGTAGAATATCGACATGAAGACGTATGTAAAATTTTGTGAGGACCATACAACTACAATTTATTTAAAAATTACGGAAAAAGCTTGGTTCAAGCACTACCGTGAAGTCAGGAGCTTTTACGCGTATGTTCTATTGTCCATTCTCCAGTGCTTGAACCAATATTTTTGTTTTGTTTTAATTAGGATGGAGGTTGATATTTTATTGTTAGTTCGGTCCGCAATATGTTGTTCCGTGCAGCTGTACCCAAATTTGTTCGCATTGATATTGTACGGTCCACCTTGTTAAATTACAAAACATAGTTCTGAAGTGTAAATGGCCTATGTGTACAAGTAAGTTCTTGGTGGGAATATTTAGTATCTTCTAACATAATTATTGTAACAGAATAATCGATAATAGGTAGATTACACCAGCCTCAAGCATAATAATTCAACCGAGTCACGCTCAATTCATCACAAGAAAAAACAAAGACTCCTTTTGCTTCATTCCAGCATCAACCGACCAAAACGGTAGCTACTCCGAGAAAGAAGAGTGAACAAAAGATGAAAAGCAACTTACCATCCTTACTGCCAGTACTGAGCATTGAATAATCTGACAGATCATTAATTATCGGTGATCTTGTTCAACAATGCACAACCAACTATTAGGCATTGTTGTCGGCAGCATGAGAACAAAATTCTCACTTGTCATCGTTTTAGGGGCTTCGCACCCGTTTTACCCTGTATTTTAAACGTATTAACCTATATAATGAATGGGAGGTGTCAGGCTGATCAGAGTTTGATTGATTTTTCTAGTTCTCGAAATCTTTTGTGTGGTTTTTTGATGATTGATGGTGTGGAAATGGATGTTACATTCGATTTCTTTACGAGTACACTGTTTTTGGCGCACTAGTTCCTCGGACCTGAGTGCTTATAAATTTGCCCAAATGTCTGTAATTTTCGAATTTTTCGATGAAAATGGTCTCAAACGATTTGGTTCAACTCACTGATCAAGAATCCGAGGTCGAAATTGATTCTGTTCGGCCGGTAGGCCGTAGGCATGATAAATATCGAACGAAAGGAGTTAGAGGATTGAAATTTTTAAGGTGGGTTTGGAGCGTAAATATCTCGGACAAGTTCGTTCATGGGCGAAATCCATCAAGCGGTTTCGGAGTTATGGCCAATTTTAGTAAAACACATTTTTTATGAATATTTCCGAAACCGATCACTCGATCGATCTGAAATTTAGCATCAAATTGTAGAATCATGACCTTTATACGCATGTGAAGTTTTGTATTGACCAGGTTACCGCAAAGTGAGAAAAAAAAATTCAAAATTTAAAAATTTTTTTCTACAATAACTCTCGAACGGAATGAGCAGCAGTTGAAATTTTCAGAGTAGGTTAGGGAGATGAATATCTCGGTTAAGTTCGTTATTGGGCAAAATAGGCCAGATGGTTTCGGAGTAACAAAAAAAAAATTTTTTTTAAGCAATAAATTTCAAATTCAATTTTTATTTAAGATGCAGTTTCACCATTAAAAGCCATCGATATCATTTTCAACTCCAACAAGCTAATACTTTCGGAGATATGATTTTTCTAAATTTCAATAATGAATCGTACGTACTTCTGTTTTCACAGAATGCTATAATTATTCTATCTAAGCTTTATTATATGATTTGCGTTCATACTCGTACATGTCATCCTGTTCTATAAGAGAGAGTCAGATTCATTTAAGCTATTTTAATTTGATTTCTTCCATGGTGTAGTTTTCATTATCAGATTGCTCATTTAATCTTTATAAATAAACTATTATTTGAATTGAATTTCCTTTATGATGCAGTTCTATCATAAAAATACATTGATATAATTCCCAACTCTGAGAAACCAATACTTTCGGAGATATAATTTGTCTGTTTGAACTAGAGCGCCAGAAAGATCCTGTCCACAAGGCTTGAACCCATTTTTTTTCATCTTCTGTTGTTTGTTTGCCATGCTATCCGATGTAAAGTTGAATTGAGTGCATTACACGTGTGTTTGATTGGGAAACGGAATTTGAAAAGATCTCAAAAAACTAAACTGAAACGGGTGCTTTACATTTTCGCAAACTTTTAATAATAAAAATTGGTTCAAGCACTGACGGGAAGTCAGAAGCTTTTGCGCGTATATTCTTATGTCCATTCTCCTGTATTGGACACTCCTAATCGAGTTTACCATGGTAAATTCGATTAAGAGTGTCCAATACAGGAGAACAGACAATAGAATTCACCATGGTAAATTCGAAAAGAGTGTCCAATACAGGAGAATGGACAGTAGAACATACGCGCAAAAGCCTCTGACTTCACGTCAGTGCTTGAACAAATTTTTTTTTAATGATTTTTTTTTAAATTTTCTAGTGATATGATTTTTCAAAATTTCACAAACATCCTTAGGTATGTATTCTACAACTAATCACCATGCTTCAATTCATATTGTCCGTCGTATTGGGTTTCCGAGTAAAAATTTTGTTTTCAAACAATACAGATCCGATCGAATTGAAACTTGGTGACTAGTTGTAGAATACCGTCATAAAGAAGTCTGTGAAATTTTGAGAGGATCGTATCATCAGAAAATGAAAAAAAAATTATTAAAAAATATTATTAGTAGGTTCCGCATACAAATGCCACATTTAATTTCGTTAATTGGTATAATGGTCCCAAAGGTTTTGGAGTTATGTATATTCATCTTTAATTTTGTTGCTATTTTCTCATTAACTCAAAAAATAAGGGTCCGATCAAATGGAAATATTTTAGTGGAAAATTTGAAAAACCGGAAATTTTGACTGAAAAAGACGAAAGACAACTGGATAATTTCGCCAACTGAAGGTAAATCCGATATTATTTCATCCATATCTCCATCAGAGTTGAAACAAATCAAACATTGTGAAAATTCTGATGATATCTGAAACAAACTAAGAGAAATCTATCAATCCAGAGGACCAGCACGAAAAGCTTACTTAAACAATTGATACTGCATTGATTGAGAAATACTGATGGAAATAGAGAACATCTGAGGAAATTTGATGATATACTGTTGTTAAGTAAAGTGACATGGAAGTTGAATTCAATCCTGATCTTCTAGCAATCATGATGTTGTACAGTGTATCTAAAAATTTCGAAAGCTTTAGTTGTGCAATTGAATCACGTGATGATTCACCTGATCCCGAGATTGTGAGATTTTGAAACTTAAGATAATAGAAGAAAATGTCGCAAGAAAAGAAATTGCATATTATTATAAGAAACAAAAGTCAGAGAAATGTAATATTTTTAATTTTGGAAGAAGAATTGAATCATTCTAGAAATTGAAGTTCAGAAGTGTACGATTTTACAAATTATTGTAATACATTCCGCCGTATTCACAAAGCATTGTTAAGTGTTTGAATCTCCGTTAAGTCCTAACTGAGGTCCTAAGTTAAGGATAAATATGAATCGCAACCTCAGTTAACGTATTTAACGGTGGTGAAACAGGCCTGTTTTACCACCTTTACCCCTTATTGTCCCTTATCATCGCCAATTTATCCTTAACTGAGAACCTCAGTTAGGACTTAACGGAGATTGAATGCTTTTGTGAATACGGCGGACTGACTATAACACAAACGTGCTCACTCATGCTCCTGAGCCGACATGCAAAAACTTTTATAATGAATCAGCCATAAAATCTATTCAATTCCTGCTTGTATCCCAAATTCTGAATGAATAAATAAATAAATAAATGAGTGCTTCAATACATTTTAATTTCCTATTTATTTCGAAATGCATGGAAATCTGAGTAAAAGTGAGAATAAATGAAAACCTGTTTCCAATTCTTTTCGGCTGCAGCTTTATGATTTTCTCTCACAAAAACCCGCACACGTTTAATGACTGCAGGCATTCTCCATACAGATGAGTAGCCTGGTTGAATAATGAGCCCCCTGCTTGTCTGCCACATAATTGATTATTTCCCAAGAACTATTCGAACATTCCTTGACAAAGTGAAGACAGTCCTGAAGAAAATAAGTAATTTAACAACGAGCAGTAGAGAACTTCTGCAATTTCGAGATGAGCACTGTAACTTTTTCCTTGTTATTCATTCAAGAAGTTATTAATCATATTAGGAAATGTTTACACAGCAAATTCCCTTTGTGACGCTCCGGAACCGTTGTATACAGGGGGAGATTTCACGTTTCTCATTTGTATCAGTTAGTAATGCGAAATGAGGGACACGGAGCAGGGGATTGAAAGGAAATTGTAGCAGATTGTTTCAGGGGATGAGTAAATGGAAATTATGCAGATTTTAGTGCCTGTGAGGACAGTTTTAGGGGTGCTTTGATATTATTATACGTTTTGCACATCGTTACAGTTCTGTTTGGAAACAATGTTGAAACGGATTGTCAGCTAATTCACACACACCAGGACACTGATTGTTCACAGTGCCATTTGATTTAATATGGGAAATATTAAGATTCTACTGATATAGGCATCCTATTTCATTGTCACATATTAAACCACATGTGGTTGAAACGATACATTCGATCGAAATTATTTGATAACATGTTGTGTATTTCAACCACTTGATTTTGCGTTTTATTCACGATATGTGTTTATAAAATTATACAACAGGCAATACAGGGTAAGTGTTTAAGTTGTGCATTAATTTTAACGATAGATTTCCCTCTACTAATAATGAATATTTCCATTGACCGTTTTTCAAGATTCGGCTCAGGTAAAAAGCTATAAGCGTTTCAAGATCTTACAACGTGCTTTTACACTCCTGCACTTTGTTTACCTGTTCAACACATAACTGTTATATACATCATCTGATTCTTTAATTTCAAAGAAATTGTTTGGGAAAACTTATTTATTCACTCAATTATTATAATTTGCTTCTTAAATTAGACTATAACCAAAAATTCTTAATGCAGCATACAAATATTTCACTATCATACCAAACATTTCCAATTTCCATTGGTTTTTAATTCCTCTTAATATTATACACAATTTTATCATAGACTATTCCTTAAATATTCTAATTCTCGTTATCACATAAATGAATAACACAATATCGTATAATATGCTCATTCAGTAAGCAGATATTTACTCAATGATGATAATTGATTTCTATGGATAGTGTCGATAAATGCTTAAGTCATATCAAGTAAACCACAAATTGCGTGCTTAAAAAATTACTATTATATGATTTTGATGGCGAACGAGAGAATGGTGCGGCAACGTGTTCATGAAACTTGAATCGAGGGTTCTAGTTCACAGGTGGATACGTAAATCTGGTAAAATTTCTGGAATTTTTATCAGATTTCATAGCATTCAATTGGGAATATCTCGAACTCGGTGCGATTAAGGAGAAACGATGAAGAATAATTCAAATGATTGAATATTATATCATTCCCAACTCTGAGAAAGCAATACTTTCAGAGATATCTATGATTTGTGAAATTTTGAACAAGAGCGCCGAAGCTCCTGTCCACAGGCCTTTTCCACGTTTTTCAACTAATTACCGTACTCAAACGGCTATAGTTCTGAAGCCACTCGGTGGATTTTGCCCATTAACGAAATTAGCCGGCGCATTTGGACTCCAAACCTACCCTGAAAATTTTAACTCTAACTTATTGCGCTCGAGCATAATCGTGCTGACAGTCGGCCGGCCGGCTAGACCGAATCAATTTTGAACTCGGATTTTTCATCTGTGAGTCGAAACTAATCGTTTAAGACCATTCTTGGCCAAATTCGAAAATTACAGTCATTTGGACATTTTGTTTTTAATTTTATCATGTAATTTTCAGTTTGAAGTTTGTTTCGAACTGTGAAAGCGGAAGCCTTATATTCGTTATTTTGAGTCCTGGACTTTTTTACTTGAAATAACTCAGGATATACTTTATCTGCTTTCTTTATATTTATTTCTTTTAGTTTTATGAATCCGCAAGTCTATAACTATAACCCATGGAGTATATGTATAATGTATATATTTGTGCGAGTCGCAAAATTTCTTGCAGTCACACCAAAGATATTTTTCTGATCTGAGGGTATTCATCGGTTCATTATTTCTTGTAGAATCATCTAAACGTTTTAAATAAAATACCCCGATACATGAATTTCAAAAAATATATGCCAGTGTTTATGGTTTGTAGTAAACGTAACTTTAGCAACGGTCAGGTAATTAAATGATTAAAATGGCACGACGAGTGATTGCCACTTATTAATCAAATGATTATCGCTAGCTTAGCATCACTCATAGAAGGAGATCATTTGTTATGGTAAAAAAAAATGTAAATTTCTAATGTTATGACAATTAATTACAAATTAAATTAATGGTCCGGCCTTGACTAAATTTAATTGGTTATAATGTAGACATTTAAATTTAAATGAGACATATAATTTGGTAGGGTTATAATTTGATTGATCTTTGAAATGCATATATTATAATGAATTTAAGTTTGTTTAACAAAACAATGTATCAATCAGGAAGAAAATTTTAAGATCATAAAACTCTATGACAATAATATAAAATTCTATAACTACATCAGCCGCCTTAACCTATAATATCCTTCTTAGTTCCTGATAACCGACTACCGAATAATGGAAATTCCAATTCTTTATGCTTTAATATCCTCTCCAAGTCTTCAGTCAAATCCATAGATGTTCCTCATTCAAATTTAAATGATATTTCTTCCTCGTCTTTTCAAGCAGAGCGGATACCTTATTATTTCTTCTCGATTTCGTAGATACTCTGTTTATTTAATATACATCTTAATTTTAGGTTACCCTCAGATTCAAAAATTAACGATAATTATTAACTGGAGCATATTTGTGTACCCTCTGATTATTTTCTAGATCAGCTTTACATTCTTTTTTTTATTGTTTCCACGGATCTCTTCTTTTCAAGGAATCACACATACCTGATTACAACTATCATGTTTCAAATTTCATCTGATAATCGAAGTTGCTTTGAATTACTCTTACGAAAATAATGCTTTTGCAATTTTCTCCTTGGAGGTGACTTTCCTTCTGCCGAATATTCATCTACACTCCTCTCTATATTTCAAGACGCTATATCAAATTACCACAACACAATTTTCTTAGATTATTAATCGATACCGCAAATTAACATTTTACAGTTCTACCTCTTTTTTCACTTTGAAATTGTCTCATATCATAATATCTTTCATAGAACATCAATCAATCAAAATTAATATAATTCATATGAATTTTAAACAGTTTCCAATAAATTTCTAAATTCAAGATGTATTTAAGGTTTTCTTTATTTTCAGATCATGAAGGCCCTCTTGAATGAATGAATATCAAGTATAACCAAGATATATTTTAGTATTTTATATTTTCTGAGTCAGTTGCTGAACTATTAGAATTACCTGTTCTTAGATCATGAGTAATTTTAATATATTTTTGGTGCATTTTCTATGTTAATGAGAGCAATCTACTTACATTTGGTGATGTTATTAATACTTATTTTATTTTCTCTGTAAAATTCATTATAATTTGTTTTCTATAATAATATACTATGAGTTGTAGTCGTACAATCAAGAAGAAGTCATCAGTATACAATTTAGAAATCCATTTATATTCGGGTGCTTCGAAGTGGTAATTTGAGATTTGGTAACAGAAAAATGTCGACCGGATTCATATCAGGGTATTTGTTCGATATGATTTGTTGCATTTTTGCAGACCATTTTTGTATCTCACCTTTTACCTATATAATGTAACTGTTACCTATATAAAGGGAATAAGAAAACCGGAAAAATTATGAAACAGAAAGAATAGAAAAACAGAAAGAATAAGTGGAGATAGATAGAACATCAATGAACATATTTTTATAGTAAATACATTCGGGATTCCTCTAAGAATAAGACTGATTAAAAAATGGGTTCAGGAGCTTTCTGGCGCTCTTGTTCAAACAGACAAATTATATCTCCGAAAGTATTGTTTTCTCAGAGTTGGGAATTATATCAATGTATTCTTATGATAGAACTGCATCATAAAGGAAATTCAATTCAAATAATAATTTATTTATCAAGATTAAATGAGCAATCTGAGAATGAGAACTGTACCATGGAAAAAATATCAAATTAAAATAGCTGAAATGAATTTGACTCTCTCTTGAAGAACAGGATGACATGTACGAGTATGAACACAGATCACATAATAATACTTAGATAGAATAATTATAGCATTCTGTGAAAACATAGAAGTACGATTCATTATTGAAATTTCGAAAAATCATATCTTCGAAACTATTAGCTTGTTGGAGTTGAAAATGATATCGATGAATTTTAATGCTGAAACTGCATCTTAAATGAAAATTGAATTTGAAATTTGTTACTTAAAAAAAAAATTTTTTTTCGTTACTCCGAAACCATATGGTCTATTTTGCCCAGTAACGAACTCAACCGAGATATTAATCTCCCTAACCTACTCTGGAAATTTCAACTGCCTAGCTCATTCCGTTCGAGAGTTATAGCAGAAATTTTTTTTAAATTTTAAAATTTTTTTTTGACACTTTGCGGTAACCTGGTCAATTCAAAACTTCACATGCGTATAAAGGTCATGATTCTACAATTTGATGCTAAATTTCAGATACATCGAGTGATCGGTATCGGAAATATTCATAAAAAATGTTTTACTAAAATCGGCCATAACTCCGAAAACGCTTGATGGATTTGGCCCATCAACAAACTCATCCGAGATATTTACGCTCTAAACCCACCGTGTAAATTTCAATCCTCTAACTCCTTTCGTTCGAGAGTTATCGTGCCTACGGCCGGCCGGACTGGTCGGACAGAATCGATTTCGACCTCGGATTCTTGATCAGTGAGTCGAACCAAATCGTTCGAGACCATTGTCAGCCAAATATTCGAAAATTACAGACATTTGGGCAAATTGATAAGCACTATGTTCCTAGGAACTAGAGCGCCAAAAAGTTCCATCTTGCGAGCATAAGGATACAGGACGAGCACTCCTCGGATCTTAGACCAATAGGAAGTTCAGTTGAAAACGTTGATGGTCGAGTGGGGCAAATCTAACACGACATCTAGACTACTTTTCAGTGCATTGTGACACTCATACCACGTGTTTCCGATATAGTCGATTCACACGGAATTCCATTTGCAACAAAACATATAAGAAATATATTTCTATCCATTGAGGAAACAGAAAAACACACTTGAGATGAAGCGAAAGAGAGTGCTGTGAAAAAACTAAATGACGGATGGACATATGATGCTCAAACTCCGCTCGAGCAGTTAGAAAGGACAGTTATGTCAAATCAGAGACAATTAAGCGGGCTTTTTAAAAGATCAATTCACTTAATTTTTTTGACAGTATATATAACAATTGTTTGCAAACACAGTGGCTTCTACAGATATAGTAGAACAACGTTATAATTATGTATATCAATATCAATATAGTTTATAGAATATTTCAATATCGAAAAAACGTTTGCTGAACCCGCTAATAGCAGGCAAGTAGTAAGGCACTAGTAATTTCACAAGATTTCAATGTATTTTGAATA
Source organism: Halyzia sedecimguttata (assembly GCA_937662695.2). Classification (NCBI taxonomy): domain Eukaryota; kingdom Metazoa; phylum Arthropoda; class Insecta; order Coleoptera; family Coccinellidae; genus Halyzia; species Halyzia sedecimguttata. The sequence continues at coordinate 49,609,334 of OW569415.2, forward strand.
TAATCTCACCTTTACTGTACATCACGGTGTAGGAATCCACTTGATCCCTAGTGACTTCTCGTTTCCACCGATAGATGGCGTAATCATCTCCGCCACCCCCGGTAAACCGACCGCATTGATCATAAGAGGCGTCGAATATTACCGTACGTGAATTCCAGTAGCTCTAAGGATCATGCGAAGCTTATTGCGTCACACACGTCTACAGCAGGCTCCTGTCAAATTATATTCATAAGTTCAAATACAAGGAGGTGCGACGGAACTTTTGGAACGTCATTCGTGAAAATCAATAAGTAATGTGCTCAGATCACGAGTCAAAAACCCACAACAAAATATACACGATCTCCCATTATCATCAAGTTTTTTCAAGGTAATTGCAGATCTCGAGAATTATTTTATAAGAAAAATATCAATGTTCTAGTCGAATGGAAATAATTATTGTATACTTGAGGAATATCAGGAACTCGCAAGAATGCGCCATTAGATTCCTGGAGATCTTTATATTTGTCAAAACTGATTTTGAACGAAGTGAACACTGCCAAAATCTTCCTCTCACGAATGTACTCATTCCTGTGCAAGACCAAAAAACCGTTTTTCATGGTAACATCTCCTTGAATACTTTCTCATATGTAAATTAATTATTGTTAGTTAACAGGTCGATTAGTTTACCAAAGCTCGGATGAAACAAGCCCCCCGTCGTTCGTCTTACATGGGGGGTCAGGCTTATTTTCGATATGGTTAGAACGATGAATATTCAAGGCATTTTTATGGATTTGTTAATCTTTGTTTTTCTAGTTATTTTCGACTATTCATTTCGACTTTTAATTAGTATTATTTATGGTTTTCATGAACACGAGACAATGAGGAGAGGAGAAAAGATTAACTTGACCTCGTTTGACCTCGAGTTCGTGAAAGAATGTTGGATGTTCGAGTGCTTTCCTAATCAATTTCTTCATTATGTATAGGAACATTATTTTTATATGGGAGGAGGATCGATCATATGGACTCAAAGAGTTGACTCGTTAGGTTCATAAATTGAATGCTGATCATTTATCTAACTAAAACATGTATCAAATATTTGCGTATGAAATTTAGAATGTGAGAAAAGAATTTAGTATATTTGTTCGATATCCTGTACGTGTACATGAATAGCTGGAATTTCAGTATCTGTCTCAGTAAAGAAGTATTGCGGTCACATATACCGAGAAATACTCCATCTTCAATGTTTTTCACCATTAAAATAAATGTGGTACAGTGCCTCCCATTACGCAGCACAATGAGGGGTCTTTTTGTTTCTATTAATATATTAATATAATTCCAAACTTTATTTCCTACGAAAAGTTAGTGCATTAAAAGCGTTAGAAAATTGAATTTGTTTTGGAAACTAGACAAAATTATTGTCAGCATGAATGTGCTACAATAGCTAGTAAAATAGAGATAGAATAATTATAGCATTCTGGGAAAACATAGAAGTACGATTCATTATTTAAATTTCGAAAAATCATATCTCTGAAAGTATTAGTTAGAGTTGAAAATGATATCACTGAATTTTTATGGTGAAACTGCATCTTGAAAAAAATTGATTAGAAATTTATAATGTTAAAAAAATATTTTTTTTTCTTTACTCTGAAACTATCTGGCCTATTTCGCCCAGTAACGAACTTAGACGAGATATTTATCTCCCAAACCTACTTTGAAAATTTCAACTATTTAGCTCATTCTGATCGAGAGTTATTGTAGAAACAAAATTTTTTTTACACTTTACGACAACTCGATCAATACAAAACTTCGCATACGTATAGAAGTCATTATTCTACAATTTGTTGCTAAATTTCAGATAGATCGAGAGATCGGTTTCGGAAATATTCATAAAAAATTCAATAAAAACGGCCATAACTCCGAAATCGCTTGGTGGCTTTCGCCCGTTAACAAATTCGTCCATGATATTTACGTTTCAAACCTACCCTGCAAATCTCAATCCTCTAAATCCATTCGCTCGAGAGTTATCGTGTTAACGGGCTGCTGGCCGGCCGGACAGAATCGATTTGGACCACGGATTCTTGATCAGTGAGTCGAACCAAATCGTTTGAGACCACTTTCAGCTAAAAATTCGAAAATTACAGACATTTGGTCAAATTGATAAGCACTCTGTTCCGAGGAACAAGAGCGCCAAAGAGCTCCAGACTGTCCTCTGAATCGTCGATTCGTTGCTGTTTTTGATACGGTGTTAACGAACGCGACACCCACGTTGCGTTAAGCTCTTTCATACCCAAATTGTCGAGTAAAATAGTAAGCAAACTGCCCTATGATTACTTTGAAATCCCAGCAATCTCCCTCACTTTCATTTTGCGGACAGTAGAAACAATTTTCTGGAATTTTTTGAAGTGTTCTTCGTTAACAGCCGTATTAGAGCGACCACTGCGTTGAGCATCGTTGACGTCGCTACGACCTCGTTTAAATTTGCGGTGACAAGAGTGATTCGACATAGTACCTGGGTCGATCCGGGTTTCTCATCGCAAGACTCAGAACAGAGATATGTGCACATTTGTAACAATGGATTCATGGACTCGACCCTCAACTTTCTAAATCTCGGTATCCTATCAACTTCCCTAGTAACAGAAAAATTCCCGGTTCAGGAAACAGGGAGAATAACTTCCCTCCTATCCATAAACCCCTTGGGCAGATAGTATATAGCGAGTATCACCTGACTAGGGTAGTCAGTAACAATTTGGTAAGGTACCGTTTGTAAGCCAAACAGGTCTCCTCAAAATAAAATTATGTTTTCGTTTTCGTCAAGTGCTTCAATGATTCCGGTATACGTAGCATCTCAAATTCACTATACCATTCACAGACGGTTGATTTCCCTGGAGCAGAGTCCGAATAATGCTTATTATATCGTGCTTTATCAACTCACGAATTTTTTTTCTTATCCATCTATGAATGAATACACCAAATTTGCTTGACACCAACAGATATAACTTGAGAACGCGTGGTCCAATTGTCATGAAATTTTGACACCATTGTTACCATTTGAAGGATAACGCTATCGAATAGCGTAATTGATTTCGCATTTGTGGCGCCATATATGGAGTTCAGAAACTTTGTGTGTGTGTCTATGTCTGTGTTTAGTATTAAGGTAATCTACATATTATAATGTGATAACAAAAAAAAAATTGGTTCAAGATCTGTGGACTGGATCTTTGGCGCTCTTGTTCAAACTTTGACAAATCATATCTGAGAAAGTATTGGGAAAGAGTTGGGAATTATATCAATGGATTCTTATGATAGAACTGCATCATAAAAAATGAATTAAATTAAATAGGACTCCATTGATATTATTCCCGACTTGAAGAAACTGATACTTTCGGAGTTATGATTTGTCAAATTTTGAACAAGGGTGCCAAAGCTCCTATCCACAGGGCTTCCCCACTTTTTCAATTTGTCTTCTATGCGTCAATTTCCAAGAATTTTCGTAACTAAATTCAAAACGTAGGTCTATGACCCATTTGATGTTGGATTTACATACATCAAGTAATTATAATTAGAGTATTCTATGAAATCATATAGAATCGAGAGTAATTATTGAAATTTTGAAAAATCATATCTCCGAAAGTATTAGCTTGTTAGAGTTGAGAATAATATCAATGGATTCTTATGATGAAACAGCATCTTAAAAAAATTTAATTTCAAATACTTAATGTAAAAAAAAAATTTTCCTCATACTCCGAAACCACCTGACCGATTTCGCCCAATAACGAACCTAGCCGAGATATTCATCTCCCAAACCTACTCTGAAAATTTCAACTGCCTAGCTCATTCCGTTCGAGAGTTATCGTGTTTACGGTCGGCCAGACAGCCAGCCGGACGGCCGGACAGAATCGATTTTGACTATGGATTCTTAATCAGTGAGTCGAACCAAATCGTTTAAGACCATTTTTAGCCAAAATTTCGAAAATTACAGATATTTGGGCAAATTGATAAGCACTCTGTTCCGAGGAACAAGAGCGCCCAAAAACATAACTATATTTTTTTAGGCAAATAGCAAATTGATAACCTACTTTTTATGAATATGAGAATATTTTAATTGATTATTATCATTTTTTATGCGGTATCTGGCTTTTAATGTTCGATTCGTACGGTTGAAAATTTGGAAAAAATTAATCAAACCCAAATGGAAATGAAGGAACCGATGCTCCATTCCTGAGATGTATGAATAGACACAGTCAACGCACCCAGTTGGTCTCTTGTGAAGATTTGACGAAATCAAGCGGTCTTAAATCAATAGACGCTATGTTAGGCACAATTAGACAGGCAAACAGGTTTTGGTATTCCCCTGAACAATCGTTCGAGAAAATCGTGGGAAACTCTTGAGATTATTTTTGGCGAGACTAATCGTGCGAGCATCTCCCCGATGGTCAGCACATAAAAATTTATATCGCCATGCTGTCTGCCGATTAATGACTTACGTCGGAATAAATTAACAGTTTTCTAATTCTTTCCAGTCTTAATATAATTTTATTGCGGCGGAAATGGTATAAATCAGAAGAGCTGCAGTCTACCGAAAATATTCTCCTGATGTTGAAATTATTGTTTTGGAAATTAGGAATTCGAAAGTGGAAGCTGATATCTGACATTAATTATTATTTTGTGGTATCCATTTGAGGTACGGTTTCTGCGTGATCGTATAGGACGCTTCTCTTTCGTCCAAATGTCTGAAATTTTCGAATTTTAAGCCAAAAATGGATTTGAAGCATTAAATTAGACTAATGAAGAATTCGTGGTCAAATCCAATTGTGTGAATCTGTCGACCAGACGACTGTTCTATCGGATGGAATCAAATGGTTCATGAATTTTCCAGCCCAATACAGGGTGTTTGGCAGAATGTTGAACATACGAAATCGTCGAATGGGTGGGGTCATCTGCTACTTACTAAGCCCTAATTTATTTAGCCCTGGCTCCCTGGATATTTTTGAAAAAATTTTTCTTCTTTCTTCTAGTTTCACCACTTTCTTAATTTTAAAGTGCAATTCTTATTGAAAATTGGTGAAACAGGCGATATTTTTTTATTTTTTTTGCAATCTTTAATGTTAGCAGATTCTCATAAAATTATTGCTTCATTCAGATGTTAGCTAGAAAAAAAGTTATGAGTCCTCAAACTCGCAGAAAGATGTAAAAAATAATTAAATCGTAACTCCAATTTGCATTAAAAAACAAACAAAAAATGATTGAGGAGTTCCATTTCTAGAAAAATATCCCTATTCTGTGACCTTTCTAATGGTATGTAATTTGCTTTTATAAAAACAAAGCTTCAAGAGTCATTTAATAATTTTATCAAGTGGGAAATTCTCGACGCAACTCTACCTTTATGGAAAGTGAAATGTTTTGCGAAATTTAATACTGCAAGGTTGGTAAAAATTAAATGATCAATTGAAATTATGTAAGTTCTTGAATTAAGTACAAAGAAAATAGCTGTACCAGTTATGGTGCTTTAGTGAAACAATTAAATCATTTTAAATAATTTATTTAATTAATAATTTCTACCTGCTTCGTGTAAGCATCTCAAAGGGTAATATCAATTTGCACCACTGCTACTGGCAAGCCGTAGATCATTTAATGTTTACCAACCTTGCAGTATTAAATTTCGCAAAACATTTTACTTTCCGTAAAGGTAGAGTTTCGTCGAAACTTTCCTACTTGAAAAAATTATGGAATAACTCTTAAAGGTTATTTTTTATAAAAGCAAATTACATTCCATTAGGCAGGTCACACACTAGGGATGTTCTGCTAGAATTGGAACACCTCAATCAATTTCTGGTTTTTTTTATGCGAGTTTAGTTAAGATTTAAGAATTTTCTACATCTTTCTGTTTGATGACTAATAACTTTTTTTGTAGCTAACATCTGAATAAAGCAATAATTTTATTAGAAACTGCCAACATTAAAGATTGAAAAAAAAAAGAAAAAATATTACCTGTTTTACACATTTTCAATAAGAATTACACTTTGAAGTTAAGAAAGTGTTGAAACTAAAAAAAGCAAGGAACATTTCTTTTTAAATATCCAGGGGGGCTAGGGTCAAATAAATTAGGGCTGAGTGAGTGAGTGAGTAGCAGATGACTCCACCTATCCACCATTTTCGTACGTTCTACGTTCTGCCAAACACCCTGTATATTCAGAGACAAATCAGAATGGTGTGGAAAATGTTTAGGTATTGGTTGAATCTTTTTTAGTTTTCAGATTTTTCTTCAATATGTTTCATGTCGTACCAATATTATTGGCATCTCGAAATAGTTATTTTTGTATCTAGTGCGCGAAATGCTACTTTGGTGATCGAGAAATGATTTTTTTAACGAGGCGCAGCCGAGTTAAAAAAATAGTCGAGATCACCAAAGTATTTCGCGCATGAGATGTAAACAAAATTTTTTCTACAAACGCCAAAAATATTGTTCTAAAATAAGTAACATGCATAACTTAATATGAAAAATAGTATTGAACTGGCTTAAAATGTTTTTCCAAATCAAGTAAATACTGTAACTATGAAAATAAAATGGCATTTGTTTGTTTGATTGAGGAACATAAAGGTTAAAATATAAAAACTCCATATAGTTTACATGCAGTGTGCGAAGTAAGTACTTCGCACACTACTTCGCGCACGGTGTCATGGTAACGAAGGAAAATGAAAAAAAGGGTCACTTCGCATATTGTTTTCAATGCGCGAGACTTGTCATTTTTTGACGTTTGTAGAAAAACGTTAATTCATACGAAGTTGGTTAAATTAGACAAAAGTTGCCTATCTTGGTGAACAATGAAACGATGTTTAAAATGTTCAATATCAAGAACCGTTTCAAAATTTATGGGTGGCAGCGAAATTGCCCGTCTAGTTCTCTTTGTGCTGGCGCTCTGTTTTGAGGAATAGGGAAAATGTGTTGAAATATATTCTAGTTTGAGTTCACTCTGTGGACTTCTAATGAACACTATACAAAAGTAGCTACACTCTTGTCCTTGTCCAGTACAGTTTTTGTCGTCTGACATATGTTTCGGAAACAAAGTTTCCATCTTCAAAGATGAAGCGTTACTAAAGCATGCAAACAATTTCTACAATCTAGGATGGGTTGACATTATACCCTTAGGCATACACCGATTAGTGAGAATAATATATATATATATATTCTTTTGAAAACTCTCTCGAAGATTTTCCTCTGTTGCTGTATGGGTCTCTTGGAGAAGAATCACCTCTGCACCATGCTGGTCCGCTAATTTACCAAGGTAATCGCACTTATCCTTTGATATCCCTTCAATATTTAAATTTAAAATAGAAACTTCGCTACTGCTCTTCTGCCGGGAGGGTTCTTGAAACCTAGTTCGGCAATCCAAGCGATGATTTTTCGGAACTTCAGATGTTCGAAGAATAATGAATTGTTAATAGGGGTTAGATCACTATTGAGTAAAATATCTTTTCTCTTATAAATTTCGATTCCTTCAAGTGTTCCTTCAAGTAAAATTCATTCGAATTTTTCAACAATTTGACGGAATTTTCTGAAATTGAGTGGCCTGTTGTCAAAACGTGATTTGCAACAGCACATTTCTCAATGTGTCCCATATGCTATTTTTGGCGCTCTAGTTCCTCGGAACTGAGTGCTTATCAATTTGCCCAAATGTCTGTAATTTTCGAATATTTCGATGAAAATGGTCTTAAACGATTTGGTTCGACTCACTGATCAAGAATCCGTGGTCGAAATTCATTCGGTCCGGCCGGTCCGGCCGTAGGCACGATAACTCTCGAACGGAATGAGCTAGAGAGTTAAATTTTCAGAGTAGGTTTGGGGGATAAATATCTCGGCTAAGTTCGTTATTGGGCAAAATCGGACAGATGGTTTCGGAGTAACAAAATAAATTTTTTTTTTACGAAACAAATTCCTAATTAAATTTTTTTTAATAAGAAGTTTTATCATAAGAATCCATTCATATCATTTTTAACTCTAACAAGCTAATATTTTCGGAGATATGATTCTTCAAAATTTCAATGTAAATCGTATTTCACACATTGATATAATTATTCTATGTATGAATTGTCATAATGTCAACTTGACAGAAGGGAATATTGTAACTTCAAAAATACTCGTATTTTAGCGATGCAACGGGGACCTCACCCGAAAATGTTTGAAAATATTACGTAAATATTGAAAGCATAATTCTGTAGTTCGAGAGAGGAGAAAATTTGGTGAACGTAGATCAGGAAATTTTTGATCGATTACAAGGTAATTTTTTATTTATTACTCATCTTCTTTCATATTATTACTCATCTTCTTTCATACATGTTTTATGGAATACCTACTATTTGTAGGTACTTTAAACCTGTTTTGGGCAATTGTCATATGAAACTTGTTTTTTTGGCGCTCTAGTTCCTCGGAACAGAGTGCTTATCAATTTGCCCAAGTGTCTGTAATTTTGGAATTTTTGGCTGAAAATGGTCTCAAACGATTTGGTTCGACTCACTGATCAAGAATCCGAGTGCGAAATCGATTCTGTCCGGCCGGCTACCGGCCGTAGGCACGATAACTCTCGAACGAAAGGAGTTAGCGGATTGAAAATTGCAAGGTGGTTTTGGAGCGTAAATATCTTGGACAAGTTCAATCGATCTTTCTGAAATTTAGCATCAAATTGTAGAATCATGACCTTTATACGCATGTGAAGTTTTGTATTGACCAAATTACCGCAAAGTGTAAAAAAAAATTTTGAAAATTTAAAAAAAGTTTTTCCACGATAACTCTCGTACGGAATGAGCTAGGTAGTTGAAATTTTCAGAGTAGGTTAGGGAGATGAATATCTCGGTTAAGTTCCTTATTGGGCAAAATTGGCCAGATTTAATTCGATTTCTTCCATGGTGCAGTTATTATTTGAATTGAATTTCCTTTATGATGCAGCTCTATCATATGTATACATTGATATAATTCCCAACTCAGAGAAACCAATACTTTCGGAGATATAATATGTATGTTTGAACTAGAGCGCCAGAAAGCTCCTGTCCACAGGGCTTGAACCCATTTTTTCGAATACGGACCTGTATTTTATTCAATGAACTTCAGTAATTCTTATCTTACAGAGCTGAGATATTTACCTCACCTGGTATTTGTTTCTACATTTTTTTTCCATTGTCAATGAAAATTTATCAATGAATTTTACTACCGATTTGGTAATTTGCTACTGCAGGCAAAAGGCGATATTCGACTATTAATTACACATTAAAGTAGGAACTATTAATAATTGATATAAAAAAAATTCTTCAAAAGTTCTGACGTGAAGGAGTTTTTGCGCACATGTTCTTTTGTCTATACGCGCTTCCCACCTCCTCACGAAAGCGTGAACCTTCAAGCCGTATTTTATCAACCCGGTACAAGACTTCAATTCAGCCAGATCTGTACTTTTGAAAATATTGGTGAAATAAAATTCAGCCTGAAGATTTGTGCAGAATTTCAGCGGAATCTGACCAATAGTTTCTGAAATATAGAATTTTTTAAGAAAAACAGAACATTTTTAATTTTTTTGCGTGGATATTCTGGAGAACAACGTGGTCTCATTTGAACGATTAGGTTTAAGGTTAAATTTTATTTTTTTTCAGTTATCTTGAAAACTATTATATTTCAGAAACTATGCTCGATCGGCTTCGTATGATGCGTGAACAAACAATGGAATATGCACGCAAAAGCTCCTGACTTCACGTCAGTGCTTGAACCAATTTTTGCGCGTATGTTCTGAGACATTTTGGAAAACATTTTGCCCAAATGTCTGTAATTTTGGAATTTTTTGCCGAAAATGGTCCCAAACGATTGGTGAAGAATTTGATTTCAAATTTGATTATGTCCATCTGGCCGTTGCCACGATAACTTGAGAACGGAAAGAGATAGCGACTTGAAATATTCAGGATAGGTGGCGCGTCCCAATACGACAGACAAGTTCGTTAATGGGCATAATCGGCCTAATGGTTTCCGAGTGATACTTTTGCTTTCAACCAATACAAATTCGATCGAATTGAAACTTAGTGAGCAGTTGTACATAAAAACCTAAGGATGTTTGTGAAATGTTGTGAGAATCACTAGAATATCATTAAAAAATATTATTTGTGTCACGATAACCACGGAAAGAGATAGCAACTAGAAATTTTCAGGTTAGGTGGTGCATCTGAATGCGACGTTTGAGTTTGTTTATAGGCATAGTCAGCTAAATGGATTTGGAGTGATACCCATCTGAAATTTGGTTGTTATTTCCTCAATAACTCGAAAAATACAAAACTGATCTAATAAAAAAAATGGTCATTAGTTATAGAATACCAACGCGATAATTGTTGTGAAATTGATGAGGAACATATCACTAGAAAATTTTCAAAAAATCATTGAAAAAAATTCTATATATCAGGAACTATTCGTCCGACATCGCTAAAATTTTGCGAGCGCCTTCAGAAACTAACTTTACTGTCACATTCCAAGGTTGAACATGATCGGATCCATATTGTTGGAGATCCGAGCAGCCTTATATGCGATTTCAGTAGCCGGATGGGTGACAGTTGCCTCGATAATTTCCCAACGAAAGGAGGTAGGAATTTGTAATTTCCAGGGTAGGTTTCACATCCGTATGGGAGAGTTGAGGTTGTTTTCGGGTATAATCGGTCCAACGGTTTCGGAGCTATACCCACCTGGAATATTATTTCCTCGAAAACTCAAAAAATATAGACTCCATCGAATTGAAGGCTGGTGACTACTTGTAGAGTATCGACGTAAAGACGTGTGTAAAATTTTGTAAGAACCGTAACCCTAGAATATTTTAAAAAAATCAAACAAAAATATTGGTTCAAGCACTGACATGAAGTCAGGAGCTCTGGCGCATGCGCGCCAAGCTCCTTCTATTGTTCATTCTCCTGTATTGGACTCTCTTAATAGAATTTACCATGGTAAATTCCAGTATTGGACACTACACACATTCCAGTATTGGACACTCTTGGTCAAATTTACCATTAAATTCCATGGTTAGATTAAGAGTGTCCATTAAAGGAGAATTGACAATAGAACATGCGCGCAAAAGCTCCTGACTTCACGTCAGTGCTTGTTTATAGTGATACGATCCTAAAGAAATTTCGCAAAAACTAGTGCGTCGGGATTCTGCAACTAACAAAAAAATTTCTGATGGATATATAACTCCGAAACCGTTCGGCCGATTATGTCTATTAACGAACTTAACTGTCGCAGTCAGATGCGCAACTTATCCTGAAATTTGCAAGTCGGTATCTCTCTCCGTTCGATAGTTATCGTTGTAACGGCCGGCCGGACAGAATCAGATTTGATCTCGGATTTTTCATCAGTGAGTCGAACCTAATCGTTTGAGACCATTTTCGGAAAAGATTAATCTACGGATATTGAAATGAACGTATTTCGCCAACCGAAAATTGATTCCTCGCATTCCGTTACTTTCATTGTTTTCACAAATTCCGTTTAATGAGTCCCCTGAAAATGGCCGGCCATTTATCGGACGGTCATTGTGTTCGATAAAATACGACCGCGTCTAAGAAATTGATAGTTTGCGAATTCTTGAGGCTTTTACAGCCCGACCACATCAGATTAAGGATATTAAAGGATCAAGGACCACTATTAATTTTAGTGTTTATGGCGAAACGGAGTCAGTGCTGGGCATTTATAACTGAAGGAGGGAATTTAGCGGCGACCTCGCTGGTATGTTGAATTGATGTTGGATAAAAGAAGTTTTAACAATGCATGGAGTAGATGACAGGAAGAATGATGGGCTGAGATAGCCGAGCTATTAGTTCGTTGAATGCGAGAATTCGATCTTTAGCTCCATAATATAATATCTTAGTTATTAAATATATCACAATTGTCATTTGAAGAAGGATTCAATGAAACAAATTACTATAAAGTACTGACGTGAAATCAGGAGCTTTTCCCCGCATGTTCCATTCTCTATTCACGCTTCGTACAAAGTCGATCGAGCTGACGACCTTCGTTACTCGATTGTAAAATGACGGCCCAGAGATATGTGCGGAAGCAGAACGGATTATGACGGATCATTTCCGAAATATAAAATTTTTGGCAAAAAAAAAGATAACATTTTTGGGCGCATGTTCTAGGGGAACATCGTCCTATCATTTCGTCCAAATGTCTGTAATTTTCGAATTTCGAGCTGAAAATTGGCTAATAGACTAATTCGGACTCCCTGATCACGAATCCGGTGTCAGAATTTTGGGTGCCGTATGGCCGGCCGGCCGGCCGTACTTCCGGCCGTAGGCACGATAACAGGAGCACCGAAGGTCCTATCGACTTCAAACTTTCAGGGTAGGCTTCTGATCAAAATGCGACGGTTAAGTTCGTTAACGGGCAAAATCGGCCGGACGGTTTAGGAGTTATAGACATTTAAAATTTTGAGGTTATTTCCCTGATATTTCAGGAACTAAAGAAGATGTTGAATCAAAACTTGGTAGTCAGTTCGAGGATATAAACGCGCAACTTTTGGCAAAATTCTGTTATGATCGAAATGTTGGTAATTTTTAAAAAAATATTTCTTTTAATTTTTTCGAAAAAAAAATTTTTTTTTCGTGAACTATTCATCAGATTGCAACAAAAACTTGTACTAACGTCAATTGTAGTATTTTGCAACATTGTGCAAAATTTTGGCTCTATACGATTTCAATTTCTGGAGATATAAGACAAAATGTGTCAAATTTCCTGGGTCTCTCTCAGTATTTTCATCGATTATTCTATGAACTCTTTGAATTCCACCGAAAACAAATTCAAAGACATAAACATAAAGAATCAAGTCATAGTTTAGACGTCGAAAGAAGGACGATGTTGATCGACTTGAAAAGGTACCTATTTCAAGAAATGCAATAATGAAATGCTTAATTTATGGATATAATATTATCTAAGTATTGTTGGGATCAGGCAGTTGGAAAATTTTTTAATAAAAAAATTTGTACCGACGTTAAATCAAGCATTCTACACGAGTGTGCAAAATTTCAGTTCGATACGATCTCAATTCCAGAAGATATTGCTTAAAATTCACATTCCAGCGTGTTTTGACGTCCTATGGTCACAGAAAATCGTCACAAAAATCTATTTACCTCATTTGACGGCTGTTTGTCAAATCAATTAATTCCAATAATTGATGTCAGATTTCCTACATACCAAGTTCAAACACATTTTATTATATGGAAAACACTTATTATGATCACGTTCTACAGGAATTGATACTTAATAGAAGCTAGATGAAGATTATTGTAATGGAAAATTTGTGTTCCAGAATAATATTAAGGTATTCAACATGATACTGCTTTTTTTCTTTACTGGTCAGTACGGGCCACAAGGAAGATGAACATGCGCCCAATAGCTCCTGTCCACAGGGCTTGAACCAATTTTTTTTCTAGTCATACAATATTCACGAAATGTCGCAAAAATTATTGCATCGGCATTTTACAAGTTACAACAAAGTTTAAATTCGATTGGAAGAAATCAAATTAAATCTGGCCAATTTTGCCCAATAACGAACTAAACAGAGATATTCATCTCCCTAACCTATTCTGAAAATTTCAACTACCTAGCTCATTCCGTTCGAGAGTTATTGTAGAAAAACTTTTTTTAAATTTTCAAAATTTTTTTTTGACATTTTGCGATAATCTGGTCAATACAAAACTTCACATGCGTATGAAGGTCATGATTCTGCAATTTGATGCTAAATTTCAGATAGATCTAGTGATCGGTTTCGGAAATATTCATTAATAATATTTTTACTAAAATCGGCCATCACTCCGAAACCGCTTGATGGATTTCGCCCATTAACGAGCTCGTCCGAGATATTTACGCTCCAAGCCCACCTTGCAAATCTCAATCCGCTAACTCCATTCGTTCGAGAGTTATCGTGCCTACGGCCGGCCGGCCGTTTCGACCTCGGATTCTTGATCAGTGAGTCAAACCAAATCGTTTGAGACCATTTTCAGCCAAAAATTCCAAAATTACAGACACTTGGGCAAAGATAAGCACTCTGTTCCGAGGAACTAGAGCGCCAAAAAAAACAACTTGTTTTTTTTGGTATGTTTTAGTATGATGTAGTCTGATGAAGTCGCTGTGCCGACGAAACGCGTCACAATATGGAATAAATAAGTGTAAATCGTATATAATTTTTCAACGAGATTTTTGGGTGAGATCCCCGTTGCATCACTGAAATACGAGTATTTCAACCCCAATATTTTTGAAGTTATAATATTCCCTTCCGTCAGTCCCGTCATAAATTGAGAGAACTGAACATTCAATGTCTATGGATGAAAAGCAGTCTCACTACTCTCAGATCTCTTACTTCATGTTCCGTTCCGAAATGTAAGACTTTTCTGAGAAAAACTAATTTCGGAGCAAACAACTGAGATTTTACTCACTTCGCTCACAATTCTTCGATTGATTAGATAATGTCATGTCTCAGGAAAATAAGTTGACATTATGACAATTCATACATAGAATAATCATATCATTTTGTGACAACGTAGAAATACGATTTATTATTGAAATTTTGAAAAATCATATCTCCGAAAGCATTAGCTTGTTTGAGTTAAAAATGATATCATTGGATTCTTATGGTAAAACTGCTTATCGAAAAAAATTTAATTCGGAATTTGTTTTGTAAAAAAAATTTTTTTTTGTTACTCCGAAACCATCTGTCCGATTTTGCCCAATAACGAACTTAGCCGAGATATTTATCTCCCAAACATACTCTGAAAATTTCAACTGTCTAGCTTATTCCGTTCGAGAGTTATCGTGCCTACGGCCGGTCGGACAGAATGAGTTTTGACCACGGATTCTTGATCAGTGAGTCGAACCAAATCGTTTAAGACCATTTTCATCGAAAAATTTGAAAATTACAGACATTTGAACAAATTGATAAGCACTCAGTTCCGAGGAACTAGAGTGCCAAAAAACAACAACATTTCAGATGGGTTAAACTCCGAAACCGCTTGGTCGATTAGTCAGTTCCCTTAACGATCTCAACAATTACATTCGGATGCGCACCCTACCCTGAAAATAACGATTATATATATATATATCTATTATACAGGGTGAGTCTTAAAGTTGTACATCAATTTTCACCATCGATTCCTCTCATCAGATGATACAGATTTATCATTTACCATTTTTCCAGATCCGGCTTAACTAAAAATTTACAAGCGTGTAAAGATTTCACAATGTGCTAATACATTCCTGCAAATAAATTATATTATACATTATTGGTGGACGAGAAATAGGTATGCTAACGTGCTTTACAGCTTGATACGGGATTCCACCGCTCAGAGTCGTATCCATAAGAGTTGTGACATTTCTGGAGATTCCCATTTCATAACATTCAATGAAGAGTATCTGGAGAAAGGTGCGTTTAAGGAGAATAAGAATAAGAATAATTTTATGTTCTAAAACGATCGAATATTTTTGAAATGACTCAAGAAAAACTTGATCTGATTTATTTATGTTAATTTTGATTGGTTTTATGAATCCACGAGTCTATAACTAGAAAACCAGTAGAAGTAAAAAAAAACTAATATTTGGAAAATAGGTATCATAGTTAAAGGAAACTTCACACCAACATTCATTTCATTTGAAAAAAATTGGTTCAAGCCCTGTGGACAGGAGCTATTGGGCGCATGTTCATCTTCCTTGTGGCCCGTACTGACCAGTAAAGAAAAAAAGCAGTATCATGTTGAATACCTTAATATTATTCTGGAACACAAATTTTCCATTACAATAATCTTCATCTAGCTTCTATTTAGTATCAATTCCTGTAGAACGTGATCATAATAAGTGTTTTCCATATAATAAAATGTGTTTGAACTTGGTATGTAGGAAATCTGACATCAATTATTGGAATTAATTGATTTGACAAACAGCCGTCAAATGAGGTAAATAGATTTTTGTGACGATTTTCTGTAACCATAGAACGTCAAAACACGCTGGAATGTGAATTTTAAGCAATATCTTCTGGAATTGAGATCGTATCGAACTGAAATTTTGCACACTCGTGTAGAATGCTTGATTTAACGTCGGTACAAATTTTTTTATTAAAAAATTTTCCAACTGCCCGATCCCAACAATACTTAGATAATATTATATCCATAAATTAAGCATTTCATTATTGCATTTCTTGAAATAGGTACCTTTTCAAGTCGATCAACATCGTCCTTCTTTCGACGTCTAAACTATGACTTGATTCTTTATGTTTATGTCTTTGAATTTGTTTTCGGTGGAATTCAAAGAGTTCATAGAATAATCGATGAAAATACTGAGAGAGACCCAGGAAATTTGACACATTTTGTCTTATATCTCCAGAAATTGAAATCGTATAGAGCCAAAATTTTGCACAATGTTGCAAAATACTACAATTGACGTTAGTACAAGTTTTTGTTGCAATCTGATGAATAGTTCACGAAAAAAAAATTTTTTTCTCAAAAAAATTAAAAGAAATATTTTTTTAAAAATTACCAACATTTCGATCATAACAGAATTTTGCCAAAAGTTGCGCGTTTATATCCTCGAACTGACTACCAAGTTTTGATTCAACATCTTCTTTAGTTCCTGAAATATCAGGGAAATAACCTCAAAATTTTAAATGTCTATAACTCCTAAACCGCCCAGCCGATTTTGCCTGTTAACGAACTTAACCGTCGCATTTTGATCAGAAGCCTACCCTGAAAGTTTGAAGTCGATAGGACCTTCGGTGCTCCTGTTATCGTGCCTACGGCCGGAAGTACGGCCGGCCGGCCGGCCGGCCATACGGCACCCAAAATTCTGACACCGGATTCGTGATCAGGGAGTCCGAATTAGTCTATTAGCCAATTTTCAGCTCAAAATTCGAAAATTAAAGACATTTGGACGAAATGATAGGACGATGTTCCCCTAGAACATGCGCCCAAAAAGGATGTCAAAGCTACAAAATGAAAACTGTTTTTTTTTTTCGAAATTTAAATAGCCTGTACATCTCTTTACCTGAGCCGAATTTGGAAAAATGGTAAATGAAAAATTGGTTCAAGCCCTGTGGACAGGAGCTATTGGGCGCATGTTCATATTCCTTGTGGCCCGTACTGACCAGTAAAGAAAAAAAGCAGTATCATGTTGAATACCTTAATATTATTGAGATTATTATATAATAATCGATGAAAATACTGAGAGAGACCCAAGAAATTTGACACATTTTGTCTTATATCTCCAGAAATTGGTATCGTATAGAGCCAAAATTTTGCACAATGTTGCAAAATACTACAATTGACGTTAGTACAAGTTTTTGTTGCAATCTGATGAATAGTTCACGAAAAAAAATTTTTTTTTTCGAAAAAATTAAAAGAAATATTTTTTTAAAAATTACCAACATTTCGATCATAACAGAATTTTGCCAAAAGTTGCGCGTTTATATCCTCGAACTGACTACCAAGTTTCGATTCAACATCTTCTTTAGTTCCTGAAATATCAAGGAAATAACCTCAAAATTTTAAATGTCTATAACTCCTAAACCGTCCGGCCGATTTTGCCCGTTAACGAACTTAACCGTCGCATTTTGATCAGAAACCTACCCTGAAAGTTTGAAGTCGATAGGACCTTCGGTGCTCCTGTTATCGTGCCTACGGCCGGAAGGCCGGCCGGCCGGCCGGCCGGACGGCACCCTAAAATCTGACACCGGATTCGTGGTCAGGGAGTCCGAATTAGTCTATTAGCCAATTTTCAGCTCGAAATTCGAAAATTACAGACATTTGGACGAAATGATAGGACGATGTTCCCCTAGAACATACGCCCAAAAATGTGGGAAAGCGCTGTGGACAAGAGCTTTGGCGCTCTTGTTCAAACTTTGACAATTCATCTCCAAAATTTATGGTTTCTCAGAGTTGGGAGTGATATCAATGGATTCTTATAATAGAACTGCATCATAAACGAAAATAAATTAGAATTAAATAACGAACTTATCCGAGATATTCATTCTTCAAGTCTCCTCTGAAAATTATATTATATCAATTGAAACTTAGCCTATATTCCGGTTTTGTTTTCACTGAAGATATTCTGAATATATTTTCATTATCATATGGATTATCCAGGGACATATAGGGTAGGAGTAATTATAATATCCTTTAATTGTTCATTTTGCATTCAATCATACTTTGTTAGAACAGAAATCAATATATTTGACATATCTGCCAAAGGTAGATAATATTATATATATATGAACAGTGAACACTGATATAACACAGACAGATAGAATTCACTTCTGTAATAACATAGAAGTACGATGTATTATTGAAATTTTGAAAAATCATATCTCCGAAAGAATTAGCTTGTTAGAGTTGAAAATGATTTCATTGGATTCTCATGATGAAACTGCATCTTGAAAAAAATTGAATTTGAAATTTGTAATGCAAAAAAATTTATTTTTTCGTTACTCCGAAACCATCAGGCCGATTTTGCCCAATCGAACGAACTCAACCGAGATACTTATCTCCCAAACCTACTCTGCAAATTTCAACTGTCTAGCTGATTCCGTTCGAGAGTTATCGTGTTAACGGACGGACAGCCGGACATAATCGATTTCGAGCACGGATTCTTGATCAGTGAGTCGAACCAAATCGTTTGAGACCATTTTCAGCCAAAAATTCGAAAATTACAGACATTTGGGCAAATTGATAAACACTCTGTTACCAGTAACAAGAGTGCCAAGAAGTGTTTCATTTGACGATAAGAATCTATGGTTAAAACTAATGTAAGTACAACTTTAAGACACACCCTCTATACTATATTTTTCCGTTCGAAAGTTACGTGGCAACGGTCACCCATTAACCTACTGAAATGAACCGAGGTTACTTGGCTTCCTATAGTTTTTCAATATCTCCAACATAGCATACAAATTAGCAATGCTTATCTGTGCAGGAACCTAACATTGTACTTCCATTTAGTTTTTTGGGAAGGTCCTAGAGGAATCATGGAAACAGAAACATCAGTTAGGTTTCTGCACAGAAGAGCATTGCTAATTTGTACGCGACCTTGAGATAACACGTTTACATTGCTTGAAAGAGTGAGGGGACATAGCCGTACTCGAAAATTCGAGTTTTCAATAGTGAAATTCCTTGGTGGACGTAATCGGCCAAACGCTTTCGGAGTTATACCCATTGAATTTTGTTTTTATTTCCTTAATAACTTAAAATATACAAATCAAATCCAATTAAAGCTTCGTAGTTACTTGTAGAATACTGACATGCCAACTTTCGTGAATTTCGTATCACCAGAAAAAAACATGAATAAAAGATTTTCCTGCAAAATTTTATATTTCCGTAACTTTTCATCAGAATTTGCTGAAATTCCACACAAACCTGTAATCCACCATTCTACAATCTAGTACCGAATTACAGCTTGATCGACTTCGTATGAGGCGTCAATAGAAAACGGAACATGCCCGAAAAAGCTCCAGAATTTTTCCGGATTTGGCTTAGATGAAAAGTTACAAGCGCTAAAGGATCGCACAATGTGGTAATACACTCCAACATAATATATATTTTCTATAACTTTGAGGGTGAACGAGAAATTTTGAGGCCTACAGCTTGATTCAAGAATGCCTTTAGCTCGAGGTGGATCCATAAAAGTAGTGACAATAATGGAATAATTTAATATTTTAAAATTATTGAAAATTCTTGAAATGACTCAAGATAAACTTCATCTGATATCTTGATGTTAATTTCATTCAGTTTTATGAATTCGCCAGTCTATAACTAGTAAACCAATGGAAGTAGGAACGTAATGATAATTGGGCAATATGTGTCATGGTCGTAGGAAAACTCACACCATTATTCATTTAATTCAGAAAATCCATGTGAAAGCTACAAAGTAAAAACTGCCGAAGATAATCAAATTTAACCTCAACTTCTTCATTAGTGAGTAGAACCTAATCGTTTGAGACCATTTTCTTAAAAAAATATCAGACATTTGGGTAAAATGATAGCACGCTGTTCCCCAGCAAAAAATGTTTCATTTAATGTGAAAAAATCTATGGTTAAATTTAGTGTACAACTTAAAGACTCATCCTAATTTCTCACGAATTTTATATGTTCATATTATTCCTTTAGTAGAAAGAAATTTTATTTCGTATTTTGTACCTCAGTTTTGAAAAAAAAATAGAAAAGTAAGAGGAGGGATCGCAAACGTTTTTAAGCGTAGGGGCCCGGAAATCGTAAAACCATCACTGGTCCAAGACACCATGGAACCTAACTTCTCACGTGATGATGTGCGGATCTGCCATCTTGTGCGCCTCCAACCCACCCTCGTACCGAACCCCGTCGCTTACAAATGTGGTAATCCGTGCTATGTCGGCCTGTATAATATTGTGAAGCTTCAAGATGCACAAAAACCAGAGTTCGACAGTTCTCTCTTGTTGACTTTTCAATAAAATAATTTCCAACCCAGAAGTAATAACTAGAGAAGTTGAAAATTGATGATTACTCCAAGAGAACGAAACCGAGTGATTACAGACCTTTCAACAACTGCGATTCTCTCCATTCACGAAGTTTCCCAGTGTTCCCAGAACCGAACTGAAAACAGGATTCATCTATTCACCTTCACCCTTTCAACCAACTCCAGATTGTCCCTTTTATTCCCCTTCCTCCCGCTCCTAATAATAATGAATCTCTTGAGTAAAATTTATGGCGTCCGTTGCGCTGGAATCGGCCTGTCTAATTAGGAGGTGGCTGCGAAATTCATAGTATCTCCTCCTCTCCCTTCCGCAGAAGAAGAAGCTGATCACAATTACGGACGGCCAGACAACAGAGATTATCTATAATTGTTGTTGCCATTTTCGACGTCAGGTAAGTTTGATTCATTGCTAATCGATTATACCATTATCGTAAAACATTTAGCTCTGGCTCTTCTTGACTGTAGGTGTGAACGAACCTGGACTTTTTGAGGTTAAAACTATAGTCCGTCTAGAAAGTATCCAGAAAAAAAGTCAGGAGCTTTTGCGCGTATGTTCTATTGTCCATTCTTCTGTATTGGACACTCTTAATCGGATTTATCATGGTGAATTCTATTGTCTGTTATCCTATATTGGACACTCTTAATCGAATTTAACATGGTGAATTCGATTAAGAGTGTCCAATATAGGAGAACAGACAATAGAATTCACCATGGTACATTCGATACAGACAAATGAAATATTAACTAAGATACCTTAAATCCGATAAAATAAATTAATTCAATTCAGATTATTAATCACATGTTTAGTAAATGAACACCACTGATAGTTCAATATTTGACAACCAAAACACGATTTGTTTTGTGACGTCTCATTTATAGGTTATGGTTTGTTGTTTTGAACGTCTTTGTATCTGGTGTGCAATTTCATTCTTCCATGATTTTAATTTAATATTTTAACTTGTATTTAAAAAATTTTTCTATATTATATGGTCGGAATTTGCAACCTTCATATTGAGGTATGTAATTTTCTGTCACTTTGTGTATTTGTGTAAAGAAAAATATTGCTGATATATTTTTAATTTTGTAGGCCTGAGGAAGCAAATGTGAATTTGCGAAACGTCGCCGAATATATGTACTGAACAATCTGACATATTATAATTTGTCCTATTCCCACAATAAGAAAGATATTTTTCATTATTAAATCTTGGAGGACACTAAGTATTATTTTAATTTATGTAGAATCTTTGTTTGCGATATTATGATAACATAATATTACGATATTGAATCGTCAAACTGGAAAAAAAAACCGGATAAAATTTCGACGTTTAGTTAGGAGTTTTTGCGCGCCCTCACGAAAAAGCGTTCAAACGTGAAAAAATAATAATAATGAAGAGCCAATGCAGGGAGGCAGGAGTTTGCAAAGTTTGGGATACCAACACCTTCAACAAAAGTTGGAAATGGCAATAAGGATATTGATGAGCGAAGATCCGCTTCTGAAAATAGTGGCTCAGCATGAAGTCAGGAATCAAGGATATTTCCTATTTAGGGCTGGTCAGAGAGCTTTGGAGAATCTCTGTATCACCGGCATATCCATCGATCATGAGCTAGCAGGAACACCGATCACGCCAACAGACCAAAGAAGAGTTGGCAGAGAGATAAGGCAGGCACAACTGAAGACAATACTCGAAGATGAGTAAATACCTGCAGTCCATATATTTCAGGAGTTTGAAAGATCAGTGCTTGTCGGGAAAATCATCCTAAGCCTTTCTGAAGTCAGCTGGACTCAAGTCGGAAAAGGAGGGATTTGTTACATCTTGTCAAGGGGGGTGATATATACAAGATGGAATAAAAAGAACATCATGAAAGTGACACCTCAACAACGTGCAGAGCATGCCACATGTAGCATGAAACTGTTATGGACATCATGTCTGCTTGCAGAGTCCATGCAGCTCCATTAGGATATGTGGAAAGACACAATGCCGCACTACAAATTCTCTGCTTCCATCTGAGGGATTTTTATGGTATAGCCGAACCAGTGCTGCCATATATTCCTCTGGAGATTGGCGCGGTTGTTAAAAATGAGAGAGCTCGCATCTACTGGAACTATGCTATTCAAGTAACTCAGCAGATCCACGCCATAAAGCCAGATATAGTCCTACCATACATATAATCAAGGAATTGTTTGTTGTCGAATTTTCTCCTCCGCCGAAAATGATGTGGAGATGAAAGAAGAACAGAAAAGGGAATAATACAAGGATATAATGTTCGAAGTGATGAATCATAGGATTTCTAGACGGAATCAGAGCGAACTACGTGAATTGAAGATTATTCTGTTCTGTAAATTCCTGGCCAAGTATTTGGCGCACAGAATGCACAAAGCAGAGTTGCTCGGATATCTTCAAGTCATCTACTCCTATCAACTGTGAAGGCTGCTTGTAGTACATCTAGCTTTTGTTGAGGGAAGCTAGAAGGGCACGACGAAGAACTAAGCCAAGGAATGCATGAGAGGTTTTTTAGTGAGTAACCAAACGAAAACTATAGTTTCACACTCCTGAGTGAGCGGACCCTCTCAGGGCAAGCCTATGGAAGGTTTTTCCTCACATGCGGACAAAAAAATGTGCCATTTAAAATCAACTGATTTCAAATTTTAAAATAAATAAAAGACGTGTACCTACTCAGCAGGGATCCGAAACCGGATCTTCTGCGTGGCAGTCGAGCATGCTAATAGCTCTGCCATTGCAGCGATATTGCTATTCTGAGATTTACATGATTTGATATTTCAGAAGAAGTAGATTCCAGCTCAAATTTTTATTTTCGCAAGAGTTCCTAAAATACAAAGCCGATCAAGCTGAAATCCGGTTCTCAATTGTAAAATGGCAACTTGAAGTATCGTGCAGAATCTCAGAATCAGCAGAATCTAATCTGTAGTTTCTGGAATAATAAATTTTTGCCCACACAATCTTGACGATTTGTGTCAGAGCATTCTTCAATTAATTACCAAGTTCCAATTCGTTCGGATCTGTATTTTTGCGCGAATGTTCTGGGGAACATCGTGCTATCACTTTGCCCGAATGTCGATCCCAATCCCAATCCCAATACGACGAACAAGTTCTTTAATGGGCATAATCGGCCCAACGGTTTCCGAGTGGTAGTTTTGTTTTAAACAAATAAGAAGCTGATCGGATTGAAACTTGGTGAGTAGTTCTAGAAAACAAACCTAAGGACGTCTGCAAAATTTTGTGAGAATCGAATCACTAGAAATTTTTTGAGAAATTATTAAAAAATATGACTTATGTCAAGATAACCTGAGAAAGGAAAGAGATAGCGGCCCGAAATTTTCAGGTTAGCTTGTGCATCTGAATTCGACATTTGAATTCATCTATAGGTATAATCGGCCAAACGGTTTTGGAGTTGTACACATCTGAAATTTGGTTATTTCCTTAATAACTCGAAAAATACGAAACCGATATAATTCGAACATGGTTATTAGTCGTAACATCCCAACGCGAAAATTCTTGCGATATTTCGTGAGGATCGCATGACTAGAAAATTTTGAAAAAATCTTTGATAATAATGTAAAAGAATGCTATATATCAGAAACTGTTCTTCCGACATCGCTGAAATTTTGCAAGAGCATTCAGAAACAAAATCTACTGCCAAGTTCCAAGTTTGAACACGATCGGATCCATATCGTTGGAGATCCGAACAGCCTTGTGTCGTTTCAGTAGCTGTATGGGAATCGCAGACATTTTTCGAGAACCTTCAAAACCATGAATATATTGAACTAATCAATTTTCGTGCCGATTTTTTTTATCACAAATCTATGTGAGATGATAGCCCTATATTAGGGTTCTATAGCGGTGTTCGAACACCGTTCTGAATAATCATAGTTTGGATTGGTCCGACCTGGTTTTGGAGCTACAACATTTTCCTTTTTGAAATCAAATTTTGAAGGGATTTCTATGAACAAGCGAGAAAATCTTTGAAAACTAGCGGAAGCGATTCTTCTTCAAGAGATCCTTGCGGCTACATAGGAGTATATTTGTGAGAGTGGACTTTTGAAAGTTTATGTATTATTTTTAATTTGTTCGTTTTCCTCTTACGGTCTTTTCATTTTTGCGAGTCCTGGGGAACATTGCGTTATTATTTTACCCAAATGTCTGTAATTTTCGAATTTTTCGCTGAAATTGGTCTCTAACGATTGGTTTCGACCCCCTGATGAAGAATCTGAGGTCAAATTTGATTCTGTCCGGCTGGCCGGCCGACCGTTGCCACGATATTTTGAAAACGGAAAGGGATAGCGACTTGAAATTTTCAGGGTAGGTGGCGCATTCCAATACGACGGACAAGTTCATTAATGGGCAAAATCGGCCCAATGGTTTCCGAGTAATAATTTTGCTTTCTACCAATTAAAATCCGATCGAATTGATACATGATGATTAGTTCTAGAATACAAACCTAAGGACGTTTGTGAAATTTTGTGAGAATCGCATCACTAGAAAATAAAAAATAAATTATTGAAAAAAAATTGGTTCAAGCACTGACGTGAAGTCAGAAGCTTTTGCGCGTATGTTCTATAGTCCATTCTCCTGTATTGGACACTCTTAATCGAATTTACCCTGGTGAATTATATTGTCTGTTCTTCTATATTCAACACTCTTAATCGAATTTACATTGGTAAATTCGATTGAGAGTGTCCAATACAGGAGAACATACAATATAATTCACCATGGTAAATTCGATTAAGAGTGTCCAATGCAGGAGAATGGACAATAGAACATACGCACAAAAGCTTCTGACTTCACGAAAAAAAAATTGGTTCGATCACGGACGTGAAGTCAGAAGCTTTTGCGCGTATGTTATACTGTCCATTCTCCTGCATTGGAAACTCTTAATCGAATTCACCATGGTGAATTCTATTGTCTGTTCTCCTGTATTGGACACTCTCAATCGAATTTACCAATGTAAATTCGATTAAGAGTGTTAAATATAGAAGAACAGATAATATAATTCACCATGGTAAATTCGATTAAGAGTGTCCAATACAGGAGAATGGACAATAGAACATACGCGCAAAAGCTTCTGACTTCACGTCAGTACTTGAACCAATTTTTTTATTTAATGACGAAACAATATTTCTGATGGCTATAACAACAATTATGACCGTTATCCAACTAAACCGTCGTATTCAGATGCGCATCCTACCTTGAAAAGTGTGAGCAACTCACACTTTTCAGGGTAGGATGCGCATCTGCCCATTAACGAACTTGTCCGTCGTATTGGGATTAGCCACCTACCCTGAAAAATTCAAGTCGCTATCTCTCTCTGTTCGAAAGTTATCGTGCCATCGGATGGCGTTTGGCAATGGACAGAATTGAATTTGACCACCAATTCTTCATCAGTGAGTCAAGCCTAAGTGCTTTTGACAAAAAATTTGAAAATAACAGACTTTTTGGGCAAAATGATAGCACGATGTTTCCTAGAATATTCGTATGAAAATTGGAACCAGAGCGGTAACCCATCCAGGTGCTGAACTTGCTCGAGGCTACTTGGCTGCCAGGAAAAAATAATAATTTCCCAATATTTTCAACAATAAAGATCCGACGGAGTTCAAATCTAGAATTTGGCTATAAAATAAGGTTCTTGCAAAATTTCAGAGATCCAGATTTTTTTTATAATTTGTTTTAAATTTTCTAGTCATATCTACGTCCTCACAAAATTCATCATAAGTCTGCTTGTTGGTATTTTTCTAATAACTAACTGTCAGTATTTTTCGAGTTATCGGAAATATAAAATTTCAGATGCCTATAACTCCTAAACTACTCGACCGATTTTTCCCATTAACGGACTTAACAGCGATATGTATACCCCAAACGTAGGCTGCAAATTTCAACTTTTTATAGCTCATTTCGTTCGAGTGTGCTCACAGTCGGCCAGACGGATAATTTGACCTCAGATTCTTCATCAGTGAGTGGAAATAACTAATCGTCTGAGACCATTCTCGGCCAAAAATAGATACGAATATTATAGGCATTAGGGCAAATTGATAGACAGGAATTGAGGAATGAGTTATATCTTTTTTCTTGATAAACCCCAGGGAGACTGATCAACCGAAAATTGAAAAATATTACAGATTTTTACAATTGTTCCAAACTCCATCGATATTCTTCAAATATTCAAATATTATAAAAAAATATGTATAATGCCTGGATAAACCATAGACTACTGAGTGAATAGTATGTTGAGTAAACGCTTCGATAATCCGGGGAATCTCAGGCCTGACTCAGATCATTTCTTTATTCAATGATTCACATATGCATTGAGGATGATAAGAGATTCCCACTACTAGAATTTGATTACTTGTTGAATATTCTGTTATCACTCAAGTTCATCTAATTTTTAGAAAATTAAATTTTTTATTCTGCATAAATGTAATTTATCCATGATGGATATTGAGAAAAATTATTTATTTAGTGATTTAGTATTCAATAGAGCCTGAAACTGTTTCAGTGCAGTTTTTTCTTAAAATATAAAGAACTAGCTGGCCCGGCAGCCTACCCAACGCCTACCCAACTCCTACTCCATAACCAACGCCAACCTAAACGCCTACCCCAACTCCAACACCAACTCTATTTCCAACTCCAACTCCAACTCCAACATCAACTCCAACTCGTACGCCAACTGCATAACCAACGCAAACCTCAACAACAACGCGAGGTTGATTAATGTTACGCAGCATGATGATAACTGATCCTAATTTCAATTACAAATTGTGAGGTGGTAATCCAGGCAATTTACCTTTTAAATCTTCTCTGAACTTCCACAAATAATTCTAGACCAAAACTAGCCAAATAGGTCCAGCAGTTCTCGAGTTTTAGCGAGACTTAAGGCTGGTTTATGCTGGCTGGTAACTTTAACTTATTCCCTAACTTAAAAATTGAAGCATAGATTTCTAACGCTATCGTTGATACTGAGACTGAATATAATCCGTTTACTTATTATTAATAATAATAATTAATAAGTTCACGGATTA
Organism: Halyzia sedecimguttata; assembly: GCA_937662695.2. Lineage (NCBI taxonomy): Eukaryota > Metazoa > Arthropoda > Insecta > Coleoptera > Coccinellidae > Halyzia > Halyzia sedecimguttata. Next base: position 49,636,840 of record OW569415.2, read on the forward strand.
TTTAGTATGATTATAAAGCATAACACTAAAAATAAATGTCTATATATATTATATATATATATGATTTAGTGAAAGTTACCAGCCAGCATAAACCAGCCTTAACGAACAGCAATTCATTTTTATATATATAAAATAGATAAATGACATTTTTTTTAAATACCGATGTTCTCCAAAATCTACTGATTTTGCATCGTATTTTCTACCGATAGGGCTTTCTGTCGTTGAGGCAACACTGCGCTGATTCACCCGCCGAACGCTGACGAGTTTAGGTTGACCATTGAGATAGCTTGGATATGTGGTCCCCCGATACTCAAGGCTCGTAATGACTCCTGATATATATCGTTTATCAAAATCTGCGAAGTAACAACAAAGGAAATTCTTTCAACTCGTATGCGTAGAAGTTAAAAAGTCCTTCTAAAGAAGAGTAATATCCCAGCCATAACTCATAAGGGAATCCTTCTATCTAATACCATCCATTCTGTCTCTACACAATAGCATTGAGTATATAAATATTTATATACTCAATGACAATAGCCAGTTGCAAATTGTTTACGCCGCAAACGTGGAAGTGAAATCATTCAGTATATTATTCTCATGAACAAAAGGAACAGATCTCTCGTTGCTGGAGCGCGGCCGCCGCATCGGCCAGATAATGCCCTCATAAATTATATTATTAGCTTGTCCGGCGTGTATAATATAAATTGATTGGAATTTCATACCGTGTTCGAGGGCAATTGCGACTAAAAACCGGCATTTCTTCTATGGAAACTCACGCATGTTCCGCTAAAAATCCACGGATAGGCTACATGCCGGTTATGATTTGTAGTCCCACTTTTCGTAGAGTTATCTCTCAGATTTTTCCGCGATAGGAACATCGCTCATCGCGAATGAGTCATGAGGATGGTCCGTGCTCATTATATACTGCGCACGACGAATCAGGCTGCTTACATTCAACTGGCTTTATGAATAGATGCATGTAATTGTTATGGAAAACAAATCTATATATTTAAAAATCAATGCCACTTTTCGTAGTAATTTTAAAACTCAAGAACGGGCTCACCTATCAAAACCAAATGTACAGGCTTTGTTCGGACTATTTAGTAGATGGTTTATGTGAAGTTTGCACAAAATTGGTCGGGCGGTTCTTCATTTATCAAAGGAAACTTTTTGAAAATGTTACTATAAACGTGATGTCTCTTTGGATGTTAGGAGGGGGGTTTGGAGGAAATTTCGAAGGAGTTTATCGAGGAAAAATTCGGAAGTTTCGTAGAGTTTCGCGTTTTGGAGCGGAAAGATGGGGTTGTATTTAAAAAAAAATCGTGAAAAGGCGAAAAAATGCCGATTTTGGCCAAAGGAGCAAACTTGTGGAAAGGAAGTCGGACGAACGGTGGCGTTCGCAACGACGGTATTTGCGGGAACACGAAGACGAGATTCGAAATTAGTCCGTACCTAACGGAGCCCTTTTTTCGATCCTCTTTTTTGTTTTCCCGGAAGAACGATGGGAAAATGTGGCTTTTCACGAGAATCGACAAAATTCTGACGTTTCACGTATTTCTGTGGCGAATTTTAACGCGGCTCCTTCAAGGTCGACGTTTTCGGTCTGAACGAGCGACGAAAAATGTCAAATCGAATTTCATTTCGAACGGAATTACTCGAAAATCATGGAATCGTCTAGAAAAACTGCGAGAAATATGAACGAGTAACCGATTTCGATCGATCGCTTGAAAGGATTGACGATATTCTTAAAATCATCCGAGTACTAAAAATCTTAATTTGGTACATAAACGGAGTTGACTCACGTAGTCAACGTGGCTGAGTGAGCTGAGGCGTTGGATTGGGAATTTATAGCTCCTGAGCCTTCCGAGTCTCGCGGGGCGGCGGGATCGAATCTTGGAGCGTCCGAAATAGCTTTCTCTTCAATTTTTTTCATTTTTGCTCAATGAAACACTTAAAGGAGCATCACTCCAGTAAACGTATCTTGGAATTTGAATATTCTCGTTAAGTTAAGAAATCAATATAGAAAATCCGTTCGATCGGAAAGATTTTTGCATTAAAATGACTCAAAATATTCGAACACTAAGCAGCAAATTAACAGTCGAAAATGGATATCCCCCAGCCGTTTGTTAATTCATGCTGAAAATGGAAAAAAAAAAATTATTTATCCAAATGTTTTGGATTAAGTTTTAACATAGCTAGCAATTACCTAATAAAATATTTTTTTCGTTTGAATAAATGAATTTGATGTTCAAATCACATTTTCTTATTATTTCACTTTATTCGTAGTGAAGCACGTACCGGGCCGCTAGTCATGAATAATTTTATTTAAAAATAGAATAATTATTCAATACATCGACAAATTTAAATAATTAGAATCCTGTCATAAACAGCGAATTCACAAATCTAAGAATGTAATACTATTATTTCAGCAGCTGATTCAGGAAATATGATCTCCTAAAATTTATCTTGGTTGTACTGGATATTTATCCATTTAAGAGGCTTTTCGGCGCTCTTGTTCCTCAGAACAGAGTGCTTATCAATTTGCCCAAAAGTTTGTATTTTTCGAATTTTTGGATGAAAATGGTCCTAAGCGATTTGGTTCGACTTACTGATCAAGAATCCGTGGTCAAACTCGATTCTGTCTGGCCGTCCGTTACGTACCGGAAACATGGGTTTGGGAGATAAATATCTCGGTTAACTTCGTTATTGAGCAAAATCGGCTTGATGGTTTCGGAGTAACGAAAAGTTTTTTTTTTTTACATCACAAATTTCCATTTCAGTTTTTTTAAGCAGTTTCATCACAAGGATCCATTGATATCATTTGATTTGGCCGTTAAAACCATTTTTTTGGAATATTTCCGAAACCAATCACTCGATCTATCTGAAATTTACCATCAAATTGTAGAATGATGACCTTCATACGCATGCGTAGTTTTGTATTGATCGGGTTGTCGTAAAGTGTAAAAAACATTTTTTTGGCGCTCTAGTTCCTCGGAACTGAGTGCTTATCAATTTGCCCAAATGTCTGTAATTTTCGAATTTTTCGATGAAAATGGTCTTAAACGATTTGGTTCGACTCACTGATCAAGAATCCGTGGTCGAAATTCATTCTGTCCGGCCGGTCCAGCCGGTCGTAGGCACGATAACTCTCGAACGGAATGAGCTAGACAGTTGAAATTTCCAGAGTAGGTTTGGGAGATAAATATCTCGGCTAAGTTCGTTATTGAGCAAAATCGGACAGATGGTTTCGGAGTAACAAAACAAGATTTTTTTTACAAAACAAATTCCAAATTGAAATTTCAATAATTAATCGTATTTCTACGTTTTCACAGAATTATATAATTATTCTATGTATGAATTGTCATAATGTCAACTTATTTTCCTGAGACATGACATTGTCTAATTCCTTGCTAATAGTTGGTTCGACAAACGTCAAAGAAACCCCAAATGGTAAAAAACCGTCAAATAAACCCCCATGTGACGATTTTATGTCGAAAAGTGAAAACTAAGAATATATATCCCAGGTAAGTAGAAGTTGAAATTTTTAGATTAGGTTGAGGAGATCTTAGTTGAGTTCTTTATTGAGCAAAATCGCCCTGACGGTTTTGGAGTATCGAAAAAAAATGTTTTTTTCACATTACAAATCAATTTTTTTGTAAGATGCAGTTTTACCATAAAAATCCATTGATATCATTCAACTCTAACAAGCTAATACTTTCGGAGATATGATTTTTCGAAATTTCAATAATGTTGTCACAGAATGCTGTACTATCTATGAATTATTATGATCTGTGTTCTTACATGTCATCTTATTTTCCTATGAGAGATACATGTCAAAATTATTTCTAGTTCGTTATTCGTGATGTGTAATACACCTGTTCTAGAAAACAACGTATGATTGAATGCAAAATGACCAATGAAGTAACCTCAGCTATCGTAGAATTATGAGAATGATATCATAATATACTTTTAAGGTGATAATATATTGCCCGTGGATAATCCATATGCTGATGGAAACATATTCTTTGGTGGTAGGATACATAATCAAATTGGGTACAGAATATCTACAGTTAAAACAAAACTGTGATATTGTCTAGTTTCAATTGATATAATATAATTTTCAGAGTAGATTCGAGGAATGAATATCTCGAATAAGTTCGTTATTGGGGAGACTCGGTCTGTTTGAATTTAATTTATTTCATGATGCAGTTTTATCGTAAGAATCCATTTATATCAATCCCAGAGACCAATAATAATCGGAGATATGATTTGTCAAAGTTTGAGCAAGAGCGCCAAAGCTCCTGTACACATGGCTTGAACCAATTTTTTTTATCCAATTGAATACGACAATCATAGAAATATATTATTTCCTGAGAATTGTGAGAGAATCCCTTCCATATACATATTAAGTTTGGATTTAATTTCTACATACATATACATTATACATACCTCTATACTATTCTAGGTACTTGTATATGTTTATGCATAACTCAGAAAAACATTGAATGCATCAGCCATCTTCAAATCCAGTCAAATTTTTCTCCGTTAGAACATGAGGAATCCATGCACACTAAGATCTAGAAAAAAACAAACGTTAATATCTTGTAATAATTCATCATTTGCTCCGAGATTATGTCAAAGTGAAAAATATTCATCAGATAGCAGTTACTCATTTCATTACGAATATCCAATTAGTCTCCTCGATAACAATTAACAATCGCAAATGCCTACATCCATACGAACTATTAGCATACAGAGTCTCGGACATTTTATCTACTGAGAATAAAGACTGCTACTTTTTCCCACCATAGATCTTCGGACATCCATTTTATTTTATTATCTGTGGATGATTTAATGATCAATCCATTATTCGAAGTATAGCGGATAGGCGTATGACGTAGGAACATCAAGAATTCATTAACGATACTAGAAACTCTTAATTAATTACTAGATTGTCGTTGACTATTATGTTGGATAAAAATATATTTTACAGCACTCAAGCTGGTGGTGTACAGAAGCATTCATTTATCTAATTATTTCCTACATATTTCTTCGGAATCGCAGTTTGATTCAAGATTCAACTTTCAAGTTTGACAGCTTACGTATAGTGTGAGGATTCAAAAACTGACAATTACACTAAATTCTAAATGATGGAAATTCTATGCACCTTCTTTTCACGCAATATATGTACAAATTCATTATGAATGTCAACTTGAATTTAGGGAATATCCTAAGAATTACCCTATGAATCATCAGAGAAAAGTCACGTTTGACGTTATGTCAAACGTTATAGTTTAACAGCGCTCAAATTGTTATTTAGTTTCAATCCTTATTCAATGATATGCTTTCAAATTTCATTATAGATTGTTAACAAAAAAAATTGGTTCAAGCACTGACGTGAAGTGAGGAGCTTTTGCGCGTATGTTCTATTGTCCATTCTCCTGTATTGGACACTTTTAATCGAATTTACCATGATGAATTCTATTGTCTATTCTCCTGTATTGGAAACTCTTAATCGAATTCACCATAGTAAATTCGATTAAGAGTGTCCAATACAGGAGAACAGACAATAGAATTCACCATGGTAAATTCGATTAAGAGTGTTCAATACAGGAGAATGGACAATAGAACATACGCGCAAAAGCTCCAGACTTCACGAAAAAAAAATTGGTTCAAGCAATATAAAAAATATTATTTATGACACGATAACCTGAGAACGGAAGGAGATAGCAATGCCGGACGAATAGTTTATGATATATATAATTTTTTTTCAATTATTTTCAATAATTTTTTTGAAATTTTCTAGTTATACCATCCTCACGAAATTCTGCAAGAATTTTCGCGTTGGCATTCTACAACTAATAACCATGTTTGAATTCAATCGGTTTTTTTACCATGGTGAATTCGATTAAGAGTTTCCAATACAGGAGAATAGACAATAGATTTCACCATGGTAAATTCGATTAAAAGTGTCCAATACAGGAGAATGGACAATAGAACATACGAGCAAAAGCTCCTGACTTCACGTCAGTGCTTGAACCAATTTTTTTTTCCGTGAAGTAAGGATATAAAGCAATGATGAAAAAATTAACACATTATTGTCTACCTTCAATTCTTCTTTAGGAGAAGAATACATAATTATTCTAGAAAAATATTACTGGAATTAATGTCATATTTAAATAATCAAAGTAAAGAAAATTATAAGCTTAGTTACTAACATATTGAATGAAATTCAATTGAATTCCAGTAATATTTAATTACTTATTCTTAACCAATAAATGCCCATTGATAGATCTAAAGGTGTTGAGGTGAAACATAAAGATATATTCTCATTAGTGATAGAAAAACTGGCCTAAAATTCCTCTCTACCCATCACGAGATTTAATATCGACAAATGAGCCTCTCACCTTACAAGATCAGAAAGTGTGGTTAATTTAAAGTTAAGTTTTGAAGCCTTTAGCAAAATTTCAGCGATATCATATTAAAAATAATACATAACCTTTCAAAAGTCCCCTCTCACAAATATACTCCTCTGAAGGCATAAGGATCTCTTGAAGAAGAATCGCCTTCTCTATTTCTCAAAGATATTCACTCTTATAAATAATAATGAAAAATGGCGATACCGTTGTTAAAAAATCAAGTCCAGAGCGTTCCTGGTAAGCCATTCATGAAGGACCCGATTAGCAGGAACGCTCTGGACTTGTTGATATTCACTCTTGTTCATAGAAATCCCTTAAATATTTAGTTGCCTCCTCCTAAGGAGGATCTCTTTCAAAACCAGGTCTGACCGCTACTGTAGGGCTATCATCTCCCATAGATTTGTGATGAAATATGACGATTTTCCCAAGATCATACGCGCAAAAATATGTCATCATGACATTCATGTTTTTGAAGGTTCTCGCAAAAATACGACCATAGACAACATATCATACGACGATTCGATTCCAGCGACCGAACTCACAAAAGGCTGCTCGGTTCTCCAACAATATGGATTCGATCGTGTTCAAACTTGGAACTCTGCAGTAGAGATAGGTTCTGAAGGCTCTTCCAAAATTTCAGCCATGCCGGACGAATAGTTTATGATATATAGAATTTTTTTCAATTATGTCTGTAACTTTCAATCTTTTGGCGAAAATGGTCTCAAACGATTAGGGTCGACTCACTGATGAAGAACTTGAGGTCAAATTTGACTCTGTCTGGCCGGTCGGCCGTTGCCACGATAACTTGCGAACGGAAATAGTTAGCGTCTTGAAATTTTCAGGGTAGGTGGCACGTGCAAATGCGAATGGCAAGTTCGTGAATGGGCATAATCGGCCAAACAGTTTCCGAGTACTAATTTTGTCTTCAACCGATACAGATCAGATCGAATTGAAACTTGGTAGTTCTTATAAAAGCTGTGAAAACGGTCTATATCAAGGGTAAATTCGATTAAGAGTGTCCAATAGAGGTGAATAGACAATAGCTCATGCGCGCAAAATCTCCTGACTTCACGTCATTGCCAGTAAAAATATCAGGTGTTAAATCACACAATCTTGAGGGCGAATTGGGAGGATTATTTCTTAAAATAAGATTTTCACCAAATTATTCATTGAATAGATTAATGGTTTCGTTGGCTGTGGAGCACGTAGCACCATCCTGTTGGATTCATATGTTAGGTTAGCTTATCTATGTTCAACTCTTTGATATGTATTTTGAAACAAAAAAGACCATTACAGCACGAATACCCAGCTTAGAAGAATTATGTCGACCATGAAATAGACGAAGATCGTTTCGCGAATTGAACTTAGGTTTTGAAATTAAATTGTCATACAATTTGGTGGCGTTGTTCACGTGTTAATCTATTAGAAGACTCGTCATTTCGACAGACCTCATTCAAAAGTTATTCCTATCTCAAGAACTAATGCAGCTCAAAAGTCACCCAATATAAATTAAATATACGTATCCTGACAAATCACGAAACAGCAAACTGGAAAAGTTATGATTGTCAATCGAATAACCATAAACCTATTAAACATTATAGAGTGAATAGGTAACTTGAGCAGCACAAAGAGAACCACGGTGCATTTACGGACAAGCGCCGGAATAAGCCAGCGATTATGTAATTTAATTATAGAGCTGGTCTCTTGGCCTATCTGGAGATTTTTGCCTAGTTGAATATCCCATTTGAATTTTAATTATGATGAATATTCTTTCGGCATCGATATCATAAATCAGAACGAGCATTTTGGAAAGTATTAAAGCGAGTTTTGATAATCAGCAATGCAAGTATCCGAATAAATTGTTTATTAATGAGAAGTATCACATCGCAGTTGGAGTATTGTGATCTTGAGGCTATTTGAATATAACAGTTTTCTTACAGGTGTTTTATCGTATTTAGAAAATTAATAAATCATTCAAAAATACCATTGAGTATTAAGAAATAGTCAGAAGCAATTGATATTGTACACTGTTATCCAACTGGAGATTCTCCATTTAGTCCATTGAGAAGTTACATTTGGGGTTGCATTTGTTAGAGGACGCATTTTTATTTTTTTGGATCTCAAGGGAGGGGGGGGGCTGTTTAAAAATAAATCCAAGTTTGTGGGGTTGCAAACCTTGTCCCACAGCCGACACCTTGGAAAAAGGGGTTCAAATTGTTTTAAGGCTTATCTGACAACCTATAGATCTCACAAAGAAAATTAGTTAACATTTTTTGTTGCAAATAAGATTATCTACTACTTTTGTCGGGTAACTTTCAATCGTAGAAGCAAAAATGAATTAGTTATAAGCGAAAATGCATTAAAATTTGAGAAAAAATTTCTATTGGTCGAAATAACTTTTTTTCTAATCATTCACAAGAAATTTTAAGGAATAATTCTCATTACGAACTGAATGATTATGTCCGGCCGGCTGTCCGGCCGACCGTTGTCACGATAACTTGAGAACGGAAATAAATAGCGACTTGAAATTTTCAGGGTAGGTGGCGTATCCCAATACAACGGACAAGTTCGTTAATGGGCATAATCGGCCCTATGATTTCTGAGTATTCCGATTGAATTGAAACTTGGTCGGTAGTTGAAGAATACAAACCTAAGGACGCTTGTGAAATTTTGTGTTAATCATCTCTCTAGGAAATTTAAAAAATATCATTTATGTCACGATAACCTGAGAATGGAAAAAGATAGTGATTTGAAATTTTCAAGTTAGGTTGTGCATCTGAATGCGACCTTTTAGTTTATCTGTAGGCATAATCGGCCAAACGGTTTTGGAGTTATACCTATTTGAATTTCGGTTGTTATTTCCTCAGTAACTCGAAAAATACAAAACCGATCCATTTCAAACATGGTTATTAGTTGTAAAAAGTCAACGCAAAAATTCTTGCGAAATTTTTTGAGGATCGTTGAAAAATTAAAAAAAAAATTGAAAATCTTTGAAAAAAATTCTATATATCGTGTTATAATATTGACCCCAATGTCTGTAATTTTCGATTTTTTTTCAGAAAATGGTCTCAAACGATTGGGTTCGACTCCCTGATGAAGAATTCAAGGTCAAATTTAATTCTGTCCGGCCACGATAAATTGAGAACGGAAAGATATAGTGACCTGAAATTTTCAGGGTAAGTGGCGCGTCACAATAAGACGGACAAGTTCGTTAATGGGCATAATCGGCCGATTAATAAATTTGTTTTCAACCAATACAAATCCGATCGAATTGAAACTTGGTGAGTAGTTGTAGAACACAAACCTAACGACATTTATGAAATTTTGTGGTAATCGTATTACTAGAATATTGAAAACAAATTATTAAAAAATATTATTTGTGTCACTGAGAACGGAAAAAAAAAGCGAATTGCAATTTTTATGTTAGGTTGTGCATCTGAATGCGACATTTGAGTTTCTTAGAAGGCATAATCGGCCAAACGGTTTTTGGGTTTATGCCCATCTGAAATTTGGTTATTTCTCCAATATCTCGAAAAATACGAAACCGATCTAGTTCAAACATGCTAATTCGTTGTGAAATGACGACGCAAAAGTTCTTGCAAAATTTCGTGAGGATCGTATCGTATCACTAGAAAATTTTTAAAGAATCATTGAAAAAGATTCTATACATCAGAAACTATTCGTCCGACAACGCTGAAATTTTGCGAGAACCTCCAGAATCTAACTCTACTACCAAGTTTCATGTTTGAGCACGATCGGATCTATATTGTTGGAGGTCCGAGCAGCCTTGTGCGAGTTCAGTAGCTGGGTGGGTGACCGTTGCCTCGATAACTTTAGGGTGGAAGGAGATAGGGTAGGTTGCGAGTTTTGGGCATAATCGGCGCAACGATTTCGGAGTTATACCCACCTGGATCATTATTTCCTCGATAATTCAAAAGATATAGACTCGATCGAATTGAAGCTTGGTAATTAATTGTGGAATATCGACATAAAGACGTGTATATAATTTTGTGAGAACCATACCCCTAGAAAATTAAAAAAAAAAAATTGGTTCAAGCACTGAAGCTTTTGAGCGCATGTTCTATTGTCCATTCTCCTTTAGTGGCACTCTTAAGCGAATTTACAATGGTAAATTCGCTTTAGATAAATGCACAATCACAGAAAGATAAGTTTTAGTAACCATATCAACAATAAATAGCTTGCAATGTTGTTGAAATATTTTTTATATTCAATCATAAAATGCTTGTAAATCGAAAACGGTGCATTTGTTGCACTGGTATTCCTTTTTGTGTTGAATAAATGATGAAATACTCAAATGGTGGAATTTCACCAATATCACCAACCAAAAAAGAGTTTCTGACCATTAAGGGCTAGGGTCAGTGCGTCCCTGGCGTTCTTGAAGACTTATGGGAAAGGTATTGGAAACAAATCAATACTGATGTTTTCTATTGATTCGAATTAGAAAAAATACCAGAATTGGTTGAGTCGTTCGGAATTTATAAAAAAAAACTGAATTATGGGAGTACCATTTGGAGGCACATATCTTCGCATGGGGGCGTCGAAGGAAAAAAAATTAAAGCATGCCTAACTCGTCTTTAGATACTTTTTTTAATCCGGGACACCCTGCATATATTTTAGTTCACGAATAAGGGTGTAACAGTTGAAGAAATCAATTGGCAAACGCTAATGGTCGTAAGAGTTGGGTAAATAGCATAAGAAATATCGTCTGACACATTACTACTCACCTCGGGCCCTCTGCTAATTGGACTGAGGCCACTAAAGGAAGTCGTTCTTACTGACAGACAGACACTTATCGTTCAAAGGCACTACGCAAAACGGCGCCAATGGGGCTGAAGGAATTCGCACACTTCGAGCGTCGTAATTTCTAGCCATTAATCGTGACGCTCAGATTTATTGCCAGTTGTGATGATTGTTTCAATAAAATGCTTCGGTATTTATGGTGGTGCTATGGGCCCAAGTAAGGAGTTGCTACCAAGTCATTTAATCGCCCCCAGGTAGTGATAACAAAATTGAATGTATTATATATTTTTGCCGTGAATATCCGAAACAAAACAAGTTGGAAAAGCACTGTGAACAGTAGCTTTTTCGTTACTCGTAAACAACCAGTCCGATTTTGGCCACTAACAAACTGAAGCGAGATATTTATTTCTCTATTTCAGTATCGTAATGAGTCCATTCCAGCACTAAAATCAGTGCTGGAATTAACTCATTCCCGCATTGTTTCTAGTTATATTTTTCGCTTTGTGGTAGTCAGCACTGACATTCGATCCTATTATGTTTCAACACACGTCAATTGACAATACAATATAATTAGGATATAGTGAAATAATTGTTGAGGAAAAGTTTTATTTTCATTAAAGAATATGGTACTACAGATTTCCTTCTTACTAATTTTGAATCATTCAGGCTATTAGGAAACTGTTTTAAATCTGATCTCCATGCCCTACGTACGTTTCAAATTCAAATTCCTTAATCTGTCAACTTTCGTAACAGTCACACCAACTACCAAGATACAATACAGAAGTCACTAGGATGTATAATCCGAATTTTTCATTAAATTTCAACAGTATTTTACAAAACTTGCCTGAAATAGAGAAAATATCGTCTAATACTCGTTGCAGAAGGCAATTCCAACACTCATGCGTTCGAAAAGCCGCTCCTTCGTCGCTCGTTTTCGAATTTCGCATTCGTGTTTTAATAGCAACTTGTTTTAGATTATACTATTCTCTATTTAAGTATCGTAATGAGTTAATTCCAGCACTAAAAACAGTGCTGGAATGAACTCATTCCCGCATTGTTTCTAGTTTCGTTTTGTGGTAGTCAGCACTGACATTCGATCCTATAAAATTTCAACACACGTCAATTATTGTCAATATAAGATAATCTGGATAAGGTGAAATAATTGTTGAGAAGAAAGGTTTCATTTCCATCAAAAAATAAGGTACTAGCGATTTCCTTCTTGCTAATTTTGAAAATAATTCATGATATTAGGGAACTGTTAAATCTGATCTCCACTCCATGCTCTACGTACAATTCAAATTCCGTGATCTGTCAACTTTCGTAACAATCACACCAACTGCCAAGATACAATACAAAAGTCACTAGGATTTATAATCCTAATTTTTCATTAAATTTCAACAGTATTTTACAAAACTTGCCAGCAATAGGGAAAATATCGTCTAATACTCGTTGCAGAAGGCAATTCCAACACTCATGCGTATACGAAAACTCTCATTTCTCTATTTCAGTATTGTAGTGAGTCCATTCCAGCACTAAAAACAGTGCTGGAATGAACTCATTCCAGCATTGTTTCTAGTAATATTTTTCGTTTTGTGGTAGTCAGCACTGACATTCGATCCTATCAAATTTCAACATACGTCAATCAACAATAATATAATCTGGATATAGTGTAATAATTGTTGAGAGGTAAAGTTTTATTTTCATTAAAAAATAAGGTACTATACAGATTTCCTTCTTGCTAATTTTGAATCATACATGCTATTACATATATTAACAGGAAACTGTTTCAAATCTGATCTCCATTTCCTACGTACGAGTCAAATTCCGTAATCTGTCAACTTGTGTTTCAATAGCATTCTATAAAACTGAAATAGAAAAAATATCGTCTAATACTCGTTGCAGAAGGCAATTCCAACACTCATTGCGTTCGAAAACTCGCTCCATCGTCGCTCGTTTTCTAATTTCGCATTCGTGTTTTAATAGGAGCCCGTTCTGCAACTTGTTTTAGAATATACTATTCCCAAACCTACTCTAAAAATTTCAACTGTCTAGCACATTCCGATCGAGAGTTAGCGTGTTAACGGAAGGACGGGCGTCCGGACAGAATTGATTCTTACCACAGATTCAGTGAGTTGAACAAAAACGTTTGGGACTCATTTCTTCTGCATTGACACTGTATTCGAGCCATCTTTATAGCGACATTTTTGAATTACAATGCGCAGCACGGAACTTTTCATAAATTCAGGTTTAAATACACAGGGAGGTTTTGAGTTGTATATTAATTTCAACCATAGATTTTTCTCAACAAATAAAACACAATTTTCATTTACCTTTTTTTCCAGATTCCTAAATGTTGCAACCGTTTAAAGGTTTCACAATATTCTAACACACTCCTGCACTTTGTTTACCCGTTCATCAATCAGTTGCGTCCACTATGAGATTATACTCAATTTGATCATCGCCGATTCTAGAAATATTATTGAAAATTCTATAAATTTCCATCAATCTATTTATTTCCATGAAAATCTCAAATCCAATAGTTGAGATTTGACTCCAACTGACATTATAAACATAATAATTAGAAGTTAACGTTTGCAGAATATCATGGGACCATAGAATTTATGTTGTTATGTCTCCGTTCGCCGTTTTCATACGGCATTATGAAAAAACATCGTAGATATACGTCAATTCAGGGCCAACCTAGGTCAGGAGCAGATTAACCAAAATAAAACCAATTTTTATCAGATTTTATAATGCTCAGAGTTGAATGTCTCAAACACTATGGGTTTCAGGAGAAATGATGGAGAATTATTTAATTTTCTTAAATCATTGAAGATTCTTATCTTATCAAGATAGACTTTATCTTAATCCTTGAATAAAATTAATGGCATACCCTGTATAAGTTTTGTATCGATTGCAATGGAATGATCATCGTTATTAATATTTGTTCCATGAAAATTTAAAATATCAGAGAAATATGGAAATAAAAATATGTTGAGATGAGTGATTTCCTGATCTGATGAATTCGTTCGAGGCCTAAAGATCCAATCAAAATATCTCCAATGATTAATTCAACACTGATTTCAACATGAAACAACGCACCTCTTAGAATCAGAAAAATCCCTAGTGGGTCTTTCCCCACCTAGAGAGTATTTTGACAAATGATTCAGTGCACTCGAATGAAGAATTTGCGAGAACACGAAAAGTCCCTCATTCTTGACACGGGAATAGTAAAAAAACGACCGAATAGTAGAGGGCTTTGTGTGAATTCGAGCAATGTTCATTTGTCAATCGAAAGGCTCCACACAATACCAGATTCATCGTCCAATGCACGAAAATTACGTTCATAGTGCCTAAATTTATAAATATGGAATATGAGACAAACATTTATTCTATGATCTCAATTGAGGACCTGCCACGCTTCTGTATCTGTAGCCTGATTGATTCGTCTTTCCAACATTTTCTGTCCATATTCTTTGCACAGCTGTATATTAAACGGTCAGTTTGTCTATATTGAAATTTTCATAAGAAAAATTGGTTCAAGCCCTGTGGACAGGAGCTTTCTGTCGGTCTTGTTCAAACAGACAAATTATATCTCCGAAAGTATTGATTTCTCAGAGTTGGGAATTATATCGATGTATTCTTATGATAGAACTGCATCATAAAGGAAATTCAATTCAAATAATAGTTTATTTATCAGGATTAAATGCGCAATCTGAGAATGAGAATTGCACCATGGAAGAAATCAAATTAAAATAGCTGAAATGACTTTGACTCTCTCTTATAGAACAGGATGACATGTACGAGTATGAACACAGATCATATAATAAAGCTTAGATAGAATAATTATAGCATTATGTGGAAACAAAGAAGTATGATTCATTATTGAAATTTAGAAAAATCATATCTCCGAAAGTATTAGCTTGTTGGAGTTGAAAATGATATCGATGGATTTTTATGGTGAAACTGCATCTTAAATGCAAATTTAATTTGAAATTTGTTACTTAAAAAATGCCAAAATGTTTCTCGTCACCATTGACTGCTTGGAAAGGGGACAAACCAAACCGGGTTGATATTTTTGGGCGCATGTTCTAGGGGAGCATCGTCCTATCATTTCGTCCAAATGTCTGTAATTTTCGAATTTCGAGCTGAAAATTGGCTAATAGACTAATTCGGACTCCCTGATCACGAATCCGGTGTCAGATTTTTGGGTGCCGGCCGGCCTTCCGGCCGTAGGCACGATAACAGGAGCACCGAAGGTCCTATCGACTTCAAACTTTCAGGGTAGGTTTCTGATCAAAATGCGACGGTTAAGTTCGTTAACGGGCAAAATCGGCCGGACGGTTTAGAAGTTATAGACATTTCAAATTTTGAGGTTATTTCCCTGATATTTCAGGAACTAAAGAAGATGTTGAATCGAAACTTGGTAGTCAGTTCGAGGATATAAACGCGCAACTTTTGGCAAAATTCTGTTACGATCGATGTTGTGTTTACATTTCGCCTTCGGATGCGGACGCTTCTGCGTCTTTTGCACAGAGACTCGAAACAAACTTCAGTATTATTGGTGACAATTTAGTTTTAATATGTGGGGATATCAATTGTTCTACGGTTGAGTGGGTGAGTAGCGATGTAGATCTTTCTCTTTTATCATCAAATGTAGAAGAGAAATACTCAGGATTAATTGATACGTTTTCTTTCTTGGGCCTTCATCAATTTAATTATGTTAAAAATAATCTTAGTAGAATATTAGATCTAATTTTATGTAATAAAATAAAAATAAATTCAGTGACACATTGTAGGAGTGCGCTAGTAGAGGAAGACAGTCACCATCCATGTCTTGAATTCAAACTCGATGTAGGGAAACATAAATATCTTAGGAAAGATAAGTTATTGTACTCATATAATTACAAGAAAGCAGATTATGACCTAGTGAACTTTAGGATTTCTGAAGTTCACTGGGAAAATTTGTTGCATGGTGATGTTGTTGATGTCGATGTCGAGACTTTTTATAATATAATTCGAAATATAATAGCTGATAATGTACCTAAGCAAAAGAATTATAATAGATTTCCAAAATATCTCTCAGTAAAAACTATTAAAACTATAAAACTCAAACTTAAATTTCATAAGAGATGGAAGATATATCATAGTATTTCTGATTTTCAAAAATTTAGTGAGCTAAGAACTCTTTCAAAGAAATTAATCTCAGGGGACTTAAAAAATTACACAGCTAAAATTGAACAGAGTCTCAAAGAGGATGCTAGGTCCTTTTTTAAATTTACTTCCCACAAGAAAAAAACTAGTAAATATCCCAATAAGATGTATCTCGATGGAAGAGAATCATCATCGGCGGATGACATCGCTAATATGTTCGCAGACTGGTTTGGGAGTGTCTTCATCAATGATGGTATTAATACCGATGTTGATTTGGGCCACGTAAAAAATTTGTATAATAGCAACTATCTAAGCAATTTGTTCATATCAAAGGAAGAGATATTGAATGCCCTTGTGTCCATCAATCCTTCGAAGGGTCCAGGACCAGACAATATTCCACCCTTATTTCTAAAGAGATGTGCCAACTCTCTTTGTTTGCCACTATTTTTAATATTCAACAGTTCACTCAGAACTTCAGTCTTCCCCAAAGAATGGAAAATTTCTACAATAATCCCAATTTTCAAAAGCGGTGAAAAAAGCAATATGAAGAACTATAGACCGGTGACTATATTGTCGGCTATTCCCAAATTATTCGAGTCATTGATATATAAATATGTTGCAAATCACGTAAAACATGTCATCATAGAACAACAGCATGGATTTTTCAAGGGAAGAAATATCGAAGCCAATTTATTAAGTTTATTTGATTGCTTAGAAGAGGGTCTGGAATTGTGTGCTCAAATAGATGTAGTATATACAGATTTTAGTAAGGCGTTTGATAAGATCGGTCATGGCATTCAGTTGCGTAGGCTTGCTGAAGTGGGTATTGGTGGTGATTTGTTGCGTTGGCTTCAATCATATATTGAAGGAAGATCGCAGTTTGTTATGGTGAATAGCAGCGTATCTGATATAATATACAATTTATCCGGAATACCACAGGGGTCGCACCTGGGACCACTGTTATTTATAATTTATATTAATGATATAGGTCAATGTTTTAGAGATTCATCATTTTTGCTTTACGCTGACGACCTCAAAGTTTTTAAAATAATTCGAAGTCTGAATGATTGCATTCTGCTACAGGATGATCTAGATAGACTCTCTGCGTACTGTGCTGATAACCACTTGTATCTTAATTTAGGAAAGTGTTGCAAGGTAACTTTCAGTCGTAAGGTGAATTTGGTGGGATTCAATTATACTGCCAATGAACATGTTTTACAGGAGGCTAAGGTGATTAAGGATCTGGGCATAACTTTTGATTCGAAGTTATTGTTTGATAGACATGTTGACAGTGTGGTCACTGATTGTAGTAAAATGCTTGGATATATCATAAGGAACAGTAAATACTTTTCGAATAATAACACCTTTATAACCTTATATTATACCTTAGTGTGCAGCAAATTGAACTTCGCATCTTCCATCTGGAATCCCCAATATAGGTTTTACGTGCGTAGATTGGAGAAAATACAGAATAAATTCCTACGGTATCTGGCTTTTAAGAATGATATTACCATTACAGATCATGATTATTCAACCATTAGGGAGAAATTCAAAATTCTGACTCTGGAAAATTGTAGGAAAAGGACAGATATGCTCTTTTTATTTAAGATCATTAATGGTTTCCTAATGGTGCCTGACATTTTGTACAGGATTCCTATCAGAGTAAAAGACATAAAACTACGAAATTCTAATATGTTTTACGTCCCTTTCGGTAGAATAAATATAACACAGAACTCACCACTTCGTAGAATCCTTACAACAGCTAACGATTTCAGCGACATCGATATTCGCAACATTACCGCGAGTCAACTGAAGAAGTCCCTGAAGGAGAGATTGCTCTCGTCACATTGATAGAGGTTTTGATTTTTTCATATTCACATGTCATATATAATAATTAATATTTAGAATATATAATAATTAATATTTAGAATAATTGCTAAAATTATTTCATTTTGTATGATAAACATTTTCCTTTTCATTTCGAGAGCACTTTTTTGGGCTTTGGCCTGTGTGTTGCACCTGTATGTCAATAAATGAATAAATGAATAAATGAATAAATGAAATGAAATGTTGGTAACTTTTAAAAAAATATTTCTTTTAATTTTTTCGAAAAAAAAATTTTTTTTTCGTGAACTATTCATCAGATTGCAACAAAAACTTGTACTAACGTCAATTGTAGTATTTTGCAACATTGTGCAAAATTTTGGCTCTATACGATTTCAATTTCTGGAGATATAAGACAAAATGTGTCAAATTTCCTGGGTCTCTCTCAGTATTTTCATCGATTATTCTATGAACTCTTTGAATTCCACCGAAAACAAATTCAAAGACATAAACATAAAGAATCAAGTCATAGTTTAGACGTCGAAAGAAGGACGATGTTGATCGACTTGAAAAGGTACCTATTTCAAGAAATGCAATAATGAAATGCTTAATTTATGGATATAATATTATCTAAGTATTGTTGGGATCGGGCAGTTGGAAAATTTTTTAATAAAAAAAATTGTACCGACGTTAAATCAAGCATTCTACACGAGTGTGCAAAATTTCAGTTCGATACGATCTCAATTCCAGAAGATATTGCTTAAAATTCACATTCCAGCGTGTTTTGACGTTCTATGGTCACAGAAAATCGTCACAAAAATCTATTTACCTCATTTGACGGCTGTTTGTCAAATCAATTAATTCCAATAATTGATGTCAGATTTCCTACATACCAAGTTCAAACACATTTTATTATATGGAAAACACTTATTATGATCACGTTCTACAGGAATTGATACTAAATAGAAGCTAGATGAAGATTATTGTAATGGAAAATTTGTGTTCCAGAATAATATTAAGGTATTCAACATGATACTGCTTTTTTTCTTTACTGGTCAGTACGGGCCACAAGGAAGATGGACATGCGCCCAATAGCTCCTGTCCACAGGGCTTGAACCAATTTTTTCTTTCTTGGTTAAATAACTATTCTTGTCAACGCTATATTTCAATGGATCAGACGAAACATTTTGATGGTTTTAGTTGCCCTGTGTATTTGGTTCACGTAGTGTGCGGGTGCGATTTTCGAGATATATGTATCGATAACAAACCTTCGTCAAATAATGATAAGCAGGGGAATAATTCTATAAATGTTTGAAGTTATAGAAATGAATTCCGAGGGCAATTCATACAGGGTGTCTCGGCACTACGTGACTCTTTCTCAGATGTAAGTAAAGTATATGAATACGAGTTTTTTTCCTTCGGTGCCCCCCTGCGAAGTTATGTGCCTCCAAATGTTACTCCCATTATTTATTTTTTTTTGTTATAAGTCCCGATCGACTCAACCAATTGTGATAAATTTTTAAATTCGAATTAATATAAATATCGGTAATGATTTGTTTCCAACACCTTCCCCATAAGTCTTCAAGACCGCCCGGGACGGACTGACTCTAGCACTTAATGGCCAGAAACTTTTTATATAGATATCGGCAAAATTCCTCCACTTTTGGCACTCTTGTTCCTCGGAACAGAGTGCTTATGCTTATCAATTTGGCCAAATGTCTGTAATTTTCGAATTTTTGGCTGAAAATGGTCTCAAACGATTTGGTTCGACTCACTGATTAAGAATCCGTGGTCAAATCGATTCTGTCCGGCCAGCCGTCCGTCCGTACGTCTAGGCGTCCGGCCGTTAACACGATAACTCTCGAACGCAAGGAGTTGGAGTATTGAAATTTGCAGAGTAGGTTTGTAGCGTAAATATATCGGACGAGTTCGTTAGCGGGCAAAATCCATCAAGCGGTATCGGAGTTATGGCCGTTTTCAGTAAAAACATTTTTTATGAATATTCCCGAAACCGATCACTCGATCCATCTGACATGTAGCATCAAATTGTAGAATAATGACCGTTATACGCATGCGAAGTTTTGTGTTGATCGGGTTGCCGTAAAGTGTAAAAAACAAACATTAAAATTTTTAAATTTTGTTTCTACAATAACTCTCGAACGGAATGAGCTGGGCTGTTGAAATTTTCATAGTAGGTTTGGGAGATAAATACCTTGGATAAGGTCGTTATTGGGCAAAATCAGCCTGGTGGTTTCAGAGTAACGAAAATTTAATTTTCAGAGTAGATTTGAGGAATGAATTTCTCGGATAAGTTCGTTTTTGGGGAGAATCGATCTGTTTGAATTTAATTTCTTTTATGTTGTAGTTCTATCGTAAGAATCCATTTATATCATTCCCAGAGACCAATTATTTCAGAGATATGACTTCCAACCAGTTTATATACGTGATATATTTCCATATTAACAACAGAAGACAAATTTTTTCAACAGTCGTCAGGTCTTTGGAATTGTTGAATTCACATAATATCTTCTCAAAATCATTTTTTTTTCTCAAGAAATATCACATTGTGATTGACTTCTATGTAGAGAGAACAACGTTGCATAGTTATCTGACAGGAAAATGAGCATAACCTAACATTTTCAAAATATACACGGGGAAATGTGTCAAAATTTCATGGCCAACCGGGAGCCTTTATAAAATTGAATGGAGTATATAATGAAACGCTGTCATTGGAATATATTGGGATATTCCGCAAAAGGAGCAGGAAAAAACATGGCGTTGTAGCCACAACTCTCGCACATTACGCCCTAGAGCGTTATAATTAATTATAGCAATCGTACCAAGGTAAAATAAACAAATAATATGCAAGTGAAAAATAAAAAAATCAATTTCTGATTCTACTGAGGCCTACGATTGTATGTCTCTCCTAAATATTTGTGTTCCAACGCGCTTGGAATTTTAGCATTCCGTTGACTTCTTTTATTCCCATGGAAATAAGACGCAATATTGGCCGGTCTTGTATGGCATGCCTTAAATCTTTTCTTGGCGAAATCTAAAAAGCGTCTTGTGCTCGACGGATTTGTGGGGATTGTTCAGTCGAGCGGTGTGCATTTGTCAACGTAGTCAATGAGCAATCCACCGCCACTTCGGGGGTAATGTATTGTGATTCCCATCAGGATGTGGACTGCAAACATCACGGGAAACGATCTGTTTCCCCGTTTTCATTGACTACCGTTCCTGTCGCTTCCTTTGTCGACGATTGTTTGGGAAACAAACAACAGATAGAGGGGTCAATTCGCTTTTATGGGAATTAGTAGGGACATTTTGCGTTTTGTTCTACTGAACGAAAACATTTAGGGGGAGTCAAGCAGAATTTTTTTTTCAAGCGAACTATTTTCATATGCTTCCTTTCTGGGTTTTCTCTCTACACTATGAAAATATCTATAAAATAAAAAATGTAGGTATTTGAAATTTTTCTTGCGTTAGAAACACTTAGAATAACACTTTTCAAGTTCAATTTCGGAAAAATTAAGATCAATTTCGGAAAAAGTAAAACCAGTTTCGGAAAAAGTATAACCAATTTCGAAAAAGGTAAAACCAATTTCGGAAACAGTAAAACCAATTTCGGAATAAATCCAATTTCGGACAAAATATTCAGATTTGATCAGTGCACTTTTCTATACCCTCTTAAAATACGATTTGCAATCATAAACAAGCCCTGTGGACAGGAGCTTTTTGGCGCTCTTGTTCAAACAGACAAATTATATCTCCGAAAGTATTGGTTCCTCAGAGTTGGGAATTATATCAATGGTCAAGTGTCGTTTAAAAAAATGGTTCAAAAATTATCTTATAAAAAAGGGCAATCTACAATGCTTCAATGCCTTAATGCTTCAAAAATTGTCATTAAACTTATTTATTATTATCAAGATTAAATGAGCAATCTGCAATGATTCAACCTCGTGGAATGGGTTGTTGCAACTAAGACTCGGTGGATAGTTTTTACAACTCGAAATACCTAAGGAAATTATCATCGAAATGTCTAGAGCAAGGCTGGAGACAATCATAGCAGTTTGTCCATTTATTCCTGATATTTGAGTAGGTAGTGGATTACGAACAAATTATTTTAATAGTTCAAAATATATTAATAAAATACTGGCCTCTTTTCATAATTTAAAATTCAATAGTCCATACCACTAACACATTCTTTACTGTATTATGAACCTTAACTCAAGAAAAAATGATTGATACAGAAATGTAGATCCATATTTCAGTATTTTTTTGCTAGCAACATTATGAAAATATTGTCTATAGGAACATGTCTCACTACTCAAGGAAGTAAAAGGTAAAATTGACCTCAGTGGTCAACGAACAGTAATTTCTTTAGATGATTCCATTTTGTTCTTCTTTCCTATTGCCTTCATAAACTACATCAAAACAGTGTTGTATATATTCACAAATTCAAGAATCGAATACTTGCTTTCCAAGAGAAAATAACAACTATGAATTGACAATCTCTAATAGCTAGAATGATGATGACATTTATGAATAGTGATCACAGACAGATTCTGTGTTCACATTCTGTGAATACATATAAAGAACTTACGATGTATTATTGAAATTTTGAAACATCCTATCTCCGAAAGTATTAGCTTGTTGGAGTTGAAAATGATAACAATGGATTCTTTTGATGAAACTGCATCTTCAAAAATTTGAATTCAAAAGTGTAATGTAAAAAAAAGTATTCTTTTTTGTTACTCCGAAACTATTAGACCGATTTTTCCTAATAACGAATTTAACCAAGATATTTATCCCTCAATCCTACTCTGAAAATTTAAATTGTCTAGCTCATTCCATTCGAGAGTTATCGTGTTAACGGCCAGATGGACGTCCGGACAGAATCGATTTCGACCACGGATTCTTGATCAGTGAGTCAAACCAAATCGTTCAAGACCATTTTCAGCCAAAAATTCGAAAATTACAGACATTTGGGCAAATTGATAATCATTCTGTTCCGAGGAAGAAGAGCGTTAAAAAGAGCGAAAGCCCTGTGGCGCTTTTATCCAATCTTTGACAATTCTTATCTCCGAAAGTATTGGTTTCTCAGAGCCCACATCAGAGGTGTTGTAAACAGTTTCTTTCAGACTGGAGACCTTAACAAGGGAAAATCGACATGAAGAACTCAAGTTTTTCAAGATGTTGTTGAAAAACTGGGAATACCAGTTGAACAAAATCTTCAAATGTCCCTGAATAATTTATCTTTGAAGTCTTGTATCCCCTTGAGTGCTTGCAACAAAGTATTGAAAAAAAAACTGAATTTGTATACCCTCACAAAATATGGTTGGTACAGCATCTCCTACCAATATAGATATTCCACGTCGCCTAGAGTACTGCTATTGGATTCCAAATAATAATAACGTCGGCAGATTATTGCACTTAACTTAATTTAGTTATGAGGCTTGGTTTCAATTGTCAGGTTATGTAATTTCTCAGAACTACAGATTTTAGACATCTGAGAATCCCCACAGTTTTATTGAGACTCGATTACATTTGCACAAAGTTGGTGTGTGGTTAGCAGTTTCTCGTCGTAGAATATATGGTCCAGGTTTATTTCATGATACCATTAATGGTAAAAGGACAAAATATTAATGCTGGAACCATTCATAAAGCATCTAGATGATGAAGAAATACAGTTGGGATGTTTTCAACAAGATGGGGCAACTGCCCACACTACTCCTGTAAATCTAAGCTGAAATCACGTATAATAAATACTACTACCCACAGAAACCATTGAAGGATAATGTGGGACGATACTGTGTTCATTTATAAATGGTTTCTTTCAGGGTTTTCTCTTCCAAACTCTGAAAAATATCTGTAAAATTAAAAAAAATATTATTTTGTGCTTTGATCCTGCGTAAAAAACACAAGAGATTTGTCAGAAGCAATAAATCGAACAATTTTGCCTAATAAACAACGAAACAACTATATCGTAACGTTTCGGACTCCATATATCAGACACACAACGAAAATCTTCATAATTATTTTTTGGTGATTGCAAATTTCAGAAGAGCAATGAACAAAAAATAATTATGAAGATTTTCGTTATGTTTCTGTGCTTTTTACGCAGAAGCAAATCAGAAAATAATAATTTTTTTTTGATAGATATTTTTCAGAGTTGGGAGAGAAAACCCAGAAAGAAACCATTTAATAATGAATCTTCAATAGAAAAATTCATTCATCTGAAAATTTCACTTACAAACTATCGTTCAACTATTAAATCAATCTATTTTGTATCTTACAAATTCTTGGTCCTAACTGGGACGGAAGGAAAAGTAATCTCCACGTGACAATTATTTTGGAACTCATCATTTATCATTGCTTATTTGAACAAAGGAGAAAGTGGGGTTATGCATATATTATGAATTCTGTGGCTGGAATTGCAAATGTGAACAGCATGCATATGTAGCTACAAAATAAAAGGGTTTCAGAACCAACTACGATGTTACAATCATTTATAAAGAACTTCACTACGATGCTTGGTAGGAAAAAAAACTGGGACAGGGAATCCACTACCCAAGTTCTTAAAAGAAATGCCATTAAATGGTACACAGACGGTTGAAAAACCACTACAGGAGCTGGCGCTGGAGTATATGGGCCATGTACCAAATGTTCGCTATCGCTAGGCTCCTACCCGAGAATCCTTCTGACAGAAATACTTGCAATAGAAAGATGCGTGGAAATGAACCTAGAAAGAAACTATCAGAGATGTGATATAGCAATCCACTCTGAAAGTCAAGCTTCTATTAAAGCTCTGAGCTCCCATGTTATCGAATCCAAGCTAATATGGGAGTGCCGCAGAAAACTCAATGAAGTACGCAAAAACAACAGGGTCCTTGATCTGGGTTCCTGGTCACGCGGGAATCATATGAAATGAGGAGGCCACCACACTTGCCAAGAAAGGAGCACAAACCCCTTTTATTGGTCCGGAACCTAGAGTGCCAGAAAGCTCCTGTCCACAGGGCTTGAACCAATTTTTGGCGCTCTAGTTCCTCGGAACTGAGTGCTTATCAATTTGCCCAAATGTCTGTAATTTTCGAATTTTTCGATGAAAATGGTCTTAAACGATTTGGTTCCACTCACTGATCAAGAATCCATTGTCGAAATTCAATCTGTACGCCGTAGGCACGATAACTCTCGAACGGAATGAGCTAGACAGTTGAAATTTTCAGAGTAGGTTTGGGAGATAGATATCTCGACTAAGTTCGTTATTGGGCAAAATCGGACAGACGGTTTCGGAGTAACAAAAAAAAATCTTGATTTTACGGAACAAATTCCAAATTAAATTTTTTTCAATGAGCAGTTTTATTATAAGAATTCAATGATATCATTTTTAACTCTAACAAGCTAATACTTTCGGAGTTATGATTTTTCAAAATTTCAATAAAAAATCGTATTTTTACGTTTTCACAGAATTATATAATTATTCTATGTATGTTGGTTCGAGAAACGTCATGTAGTTGGTTCGAGAATCATCAAAATCGACTTAGAGAGACAAGGGTGAAAAACCGTCAAATAAACCCCCATGTGGCGATTTTATGCCGAAAATTGAAAATTAAGAATATATATCCCAGGTAAGTACCGACGTTTTATTCTAATACCGGAGATCGACAAGATCGTACGAGGAGCCCGATAGCCGGTGTGTCTACGCCGTGGGGTTTTCGGTTTCGGAACGAGAGAAGGCGGGCTCAAATCCCGGAAAGGGAATTACACTTTTTGGCGCTCTGGTTCCTCGGAACTGAGTGCTTATCAATTTGCCCAAATGTCTGTAATTTTTATTTAAAATGCAGTTTCACCATTGAAATCCATCGATATCATTTTCAACTCCAAAGAGGTAATACTTTCGGAAATATGATTTTTCTAAATTTCAATAATGAATCCTACGTACTTCTATGTTTTCACAGAATGCTATAATTATTCTATCTAAGCTTTATTATATGATCTGTGTTCATACTCGTACATTTCATCCTGTTCTGTAAGAAAGAGTCAAATTCATTTCAGCTATTTTAATTTGATTTCTTCCATGGTGCAGTTCTCATTCTCAGATTGCTCATTTTTTCTTGATAAATAAACTATTATTTGAATTGAGTTTCCTTTATGATGCAGTTCTTTCATAAGAATACATTGATTTAATTCCCAACTCTGAGAAACCAATACTTTCGGAGATATAATTTGTCTGTTTGAACTAGAGCGCCAGAAAGCTCCTGTCCACAGGGCTTGAACCAATTTTTATTGAAGTAACTAATACGTCTATTACATCATGAATAACCTGCTCAGAAGGATGATTATGTCGACCATAAAATAGACGAAGAGTTTCATAATTTTCGAGATCTTAACTCTGAATAAGCATATAAACTTTCAAAATTTGGTAGCATTTTTCAAATATCAATATAATCTTGGTTTAAATGGCAAACCTCTTCGAACACAAATGCCAGAGAACTGTCACTTTTTCGAAAGTTCATATCTTTATCGAAAGATCTTCCCAAACTTTTCCAAACCTCAGTTTTGTCGGAGGCCTAGCAAATTGAGGAACGTTTCAACTTCGTATAAAAGGAAAGATTCCATAACAAAGTTGTCGTTCATGCCAATTAATTGTATAAAATTGAATACATTTCCTCGAAAAGGCATTCTTCCATCTTTTCAAGAATCATTTTTGCTTTATTTGTTAACTATGTGTAAGTTGGTAGCGTAACTTTGCTTCCAATGGACGAGAATCTATTTAAACTTCGATGAAAACAGTTCCCATCCAAGGCGAAACTATTTCAATAGAAGAGAATTGTTAGAACTTGTGGAAGTTGCAGCATGACCTCCGCACGAAATCGCCGTATGATTGTTAGCAACAGAGGAAGACGGGGAATTTCAAGCGACTGGAATCTGGAAAACTTTCTGGGGCGGCTATCATTTTGACGCCGAACAAAGCAACCCGACAATGAACGTAATGAAAGAGGAGGAAATCATCCGATATTGTGCTGGATTTGAAGAATTATCATGTAATTGCAACATCAGAGCCGTACAGAAAAGAATTTCTCCATACATTCCCTTCAATAATGTACAGTTTCACCAACGTCTTATTCCAATATAACTTGATTCTGGTTCGTATGGCTTCAGTATTTTCTCAAATCAAGTAGGTACTTATTAAATTTAAAATGCACTGACGTGGGATTAGGAGCTTTAGCGTGCAAGAAAATTCAAATCTGCACATAACGCCATCTTTGACACCAACATGACAGAAACAAAAGAAGAAGAAAAAGTGGTAGAGCCCTGTGGACAGGAGCTTTGGCGCTCTTGTCCAATCTTTGACAAATCATATCTCCGAAAGTATTGGTTCCTCAGAGTTGGGAATGATATCAATGGATTCTTATGCTAGAACTACATCATGTAAAATCCCTCTGCATCTTATCTTTATATGACGGCCAATTTTGGCTACAAGTATTTCAAAATTATCAAGAGCCATTCTGAAAAATTGAGTTAATGAAATAGCCAGTTTCATTTACGAAACAAATCTAATGTAATTAGTCCAGAGAAAACTAAGACTAGAATACTTATGTAGGAAATCTTAAATAGTGTTACTAAGGAATAACTACCTGTACATTAGTTGGAAATCCCGTTATAAATCTTCCATAATTAGAGAATGACTCGTAAATTATGCTCGACTTCCTTGAATCATTCATTTTCGACTCACTAACCAAAAAACTCTGCCTATGAACTTAGCGAATCCAAATTTCAAATTGTTTACATGCTTACATCAACCCACCCCAAACTTTCCAGAAATACACTTTCAGTTTCGTTTGACTTTCAAAGTGGACCTACCGGAAACAGATAGAAGACAGACAGATAGAATTCGCATTCTGTGAAAAGACAGAAGTACGATCTATTATTGAAATTTTGGAAAATGATATCTCCGAAAGTATAAGCTTGTTAAAGTTGAGAATACTATCAATGGATTCTTATGATGAAACTACATCTTAAAAAAAATTGAATTCAAAATTTGTAATGTAAAAAAAAAATTTTTTTGTTACTCCGAAACCATCTGGCCGATTTTGCCCAATAACGAACTTAACCGAGATATTTAGGTCCCAAATCTATGCTGAAAATTGCAGCTGTCTAGCTCATTCTGTTCGAGAGTTATCGTGGTTACGGCCGGACGGTTCGTCGGACAGTCGTGCTAGAGATTTATTTTTGAATCTTATTTTTTTTTCAAATTTCTTCCTAAAGTTCATCTTCATAGAAATGAACTTGTTTTTCACTTTGTCCATCGTGGAACCGTAGGAATATTTCTCTTTATTAACATCCAGTAATTGTTCCATTGCTTGTACGTTTTGCCCCTATCTATGCACTTTACCGCCTACCTCTGCAAAGGAAACTGTGCTCACCCCACAAGTGACATAGTCCAGACAGAGTACTCTGTTACTGATATACGGCGTAATATTCAATTGCATTTGTTACAAACTTAGTAACAGAGTACTCTGTCTGGCTTACGTCCGTTGTGGAGTGAGCACAGTTTCATCTGCAGAGTGGCCACGTTATTGCACTCTTGTTCCTCGGAACAGAGTGCTTATCAATTTCCCCAAATGTCTGTAATTTTCAAATTTTTAGCTGAAAATGGTCATAAACGATTTGGTTCGACTCACTGTTCAAGAATCCGTGGTCAGAATCGATTCTGTCTGGCGGTAGACACGATAACTCTCGAACGAAATGAGCTAGACAGTTGACATTTTCAGATATAAATATCTCGGTTAAGTTCGTTACTGGGCAAATGGTTTCGGAGTAAAGAAAACATTTCTTTTCACATTAAAACTTTTGAATTCAATTTTTTTAAGATGCAGTTTCATGTTAAGAATCGATTGATATCATTTTCAACTCTAACAAGCTAATACTTTCGGCAATATGATTCTTCAAAATTACTATAATACATCGTAGTTCTATGTATTCACAGAATGCGAATCCTATCGGTCTGTGTTCACTGTTCATGAATGTCATCTTATCTAGCTATTAGAGACATGTCAATTCGTACCTTGAAAATATATTCTGTTGGAAAACAAGTATTTGATTCTCGAATTTGTGAATATATACAAAACTGTTTTGAAACCGAAAATAATATTGACTTGTTGCATATTGAATAATTTATGTATAAATATTGGGGATCATGTTTCAGAAGTTTTAGAATTGGATGAGTTTAATGATGTAGTTTATGAACGCAATAGAAAGAAGAACATAATGAAGTCATCAGAAGAAATTACTGTTCGTTGACCACTGAGGTTAATATTACCTTTTACTTCCTTAAGTATGTTCCTATATACAGTAATTTCATGTTGCTAGCAAAAAATCCTGAAATATGGATCTACATTTGTGTATCAAATATTTTTTCTTGAGTTAAGGTTCATAATACAGAAAGAATATGTTAGTGGTATGAACTATTAAATTATGAAAAGAAGATTGTATTTTTTTAATATATTTTGTCGTATAATGAGATAAGTTTTCAAATAAAGAAGAACATGAAAATAAAATCCATATTTAATCTTTCAAAGAAATGAAATTAACTAATAAAATAATTTGCCCGCCATCATATGTATACCTATTCAAATATCAAAAATAAATGTGCAATCTGCTATGATTGTCTCCAGCCTTGCTCTAGGGAACATTCGGATGATACTTTCCTTAGGTATTTCGGGTTGTGATAACTATGCACCGAGTGTAAGTTGCAACAACCCATTCCACAAGGTTGAATCATTACAGATTCCTAAGTTAATCTAAATAAATAAAATATTATTTGAATTTAATTTAATTTATGACGCATTTCTATCATAATAATCCATTGATATCATCCCCAACTCTGAGAAACCAATACTTTTTCAAATGAAACGGTAATTTCATGTATTTCTTCGAAATGATGTTTCCTTACTCGAAAATACATTTTTATTTGATCATCACTTCATTATTTCAATGAATTGAATACCCCATGAGTGATTCTTTTTCTTAAATAATAATTTTTCCATATGTTTATGCCTTTTGGACAAACTATATAGGTAAAAACAAAATATTTTCTATTTCCAAATCTGTTTGCGTATCCAAAAGTAGTTTCAACTCAGCGACTGGATCCATATTTCCGTAAGAAACTAACCAGGACACACAGAAACAACTAACTATCTACGCTCAGGCGGATCACATAAATAGTTTTCCTCTATAGTTCCGTGGTTCCTCCCCTATGCTATGCTAGGCTACCCAACTCTCAACATGCGGGCATCGTTCAGGCAGAGCACAGGAATTGTTTTCCAATTTTTCTGGTACTTCTGTTCCACTAAATACAAAGCTGCTGTCTCCGTTTCCGGTGTGCCCCTTTTAGGTAGTTTCTTGGTTCAGAAGATCCCGTTTTTATAACTTTATGTGTGTTGCTGAAATCGTTCTTGCATTCGGAACTATTCTGGTTGGATAACGCCCTTGGTATAATTGTCTGGCATCAAATATATTGCCGTCAGCAAGTCCATACAGGTAATGCATATCAGCAAATCACCCAAGGATTAACACCCTTAAGGATCAGCATCCAATAATGGAACACCCTGTATAGAAGAATGTTGTCTAAGAAACAACATCACGAATCAACATCACCAATAAAACAACAATTCTGTACCGTTTTGGAGACTGAATCAGACTCCTTCATCAGACACCAAGCGAAAATCTTAAGAATAATTTTTTGTTGGCAGTGTTTCTAAAATTTTTCACACTCAGAAATTAACCATTTAGTAGGTAGTATTTCGTTTATTTTGTCGATACAGGTAACCCACATCACCTCTATTTCATACCAACCATTCATTGTACATTGATCAGCGCGGTCTGCGCCCGCAAATGTCACCGTTCTCGCGATCAATCTTTGTCCTTCGATAGCTCCGCAATTAAGGAGGGACACGAGGCTTAATGTTCGTAAATATTTAGAGCTTTGTCCGAACTGGCGTATCTAGTGATGGATGGACTTGTATCTGGATCCTGAGGGATAATCGGAGAGGTATTAAGCTGGAATTATGTCTGTCATATGTTGTTATTGTGGCCTATATTGAGCGTAGCTATCAGAAAGCTCCATAGTAGATGAATCAAGGGAAATTGTATTTTTTGACTGAAGATAAGTGAAGCAGCAAGATTCTGTGCGCTTATTCTTGTTAGAGTCACCAAAACTATGTTATCGCAATCGATGAATATCCATCTAATTAGAAATAATGATAATAGTGAAAATTTCCATTAAATATCTCCGAAAGTATTGGTTTCTCAGAGTTGGGAATAATATCAATGTAATCTTATGATATATATTTTGCATAATAAAAGAAGTTCAATTCAAATAATAGTTTATTTATCAAGATTGAATGATCTATCTGATAATGAGAACTGCACCATGGAAGAAATCAAATTAAAATAGCTGAACTGAATTTGACTCTCTCTTATAGAACAGGATGACATGTACGAGTATGAACACAGATCATATAATAAATCATAGATAAATAATTATAGCATTATGTGGGAACATAGAAGTACGATTCATTATTGAAATTTCGAAAAATCATATCTCCGAAAGTATTAGCTTGTTAGACAAGGGCGTAGCCAGGAATTAGTTTGCACCTACGCTGCAAATTTCAATCCTCTAACTCCTTTCGTTCGAGAGTTATCGTGTTAACGGACGGAAGGCCGGCCGGACAGAATCGATTTCGACCACGGATTCTGGATCAGTGAGTCAAACCAAATCGTTTGAGATCATTTTCAGCCAAAAATTCAAAAATTACAGACATTTGGGCAAATTGATAAGCACTTTGTTCCAAGGAACAAGAGTGCCAAAAATAATTTTTTTGCGCGAATGTTCTAGGTAACAGCGTGCTATCATTATGCATTGTTCGAATGTTTTGCCTAAAACGGTGTAAAGGTCAGAAACCTTTTTAGTTTCTAGTATAAATTAGATGGATGTTTTTTGCGCGTATGTTCTGGGGAACATCGCGTTATCATTTTGCCAAATGTCTGCATTTTAGAATTTTTTGCCCAAAATGGTCCCAAACGATTAGGTTCTACTGCCTGATGAAGCTGGCCATCCGGCCGTTGCCACAATAACTTGAGAACAGAAAAATATAGCGACTTGAAATTTTCAGGATAGGTGGCGCATCCCGATACGACGGACAAGTTCGTTAATAGGCATAATCGACCCAACGGTTTCCGAGTAATAATTTTGTTTTCAACCAATACAAATCCGATCGAATTGAAACTTGGTGAGTAGTTGTGGAATACAAACCTTAGGATGTTCATGAAATTTTGTGAGAATGGTATAACTAGAAAATTTAAAAAAAATTATTGAAAAATATTATTTATGTCACTATAACTTGAGAACGGAAAAAGATAGCGTCTTGAAATGTTCAGGTTAGGTTGTACATCTGAATGCAACATTTGAGTTTATTTGTAGGCATCATCGGCCAAACGGTTTTGGAGTAATACCCATCTGAAATTTGGTCGTTATTTCCTCAATAACTCGAAAAATACGGAACCGATCTAATTCAAGCATGGATATTAGTTGTAGAATGCCAACGCAAAAATTCCTGCGGAATTTCGTGAGGATCGTAGCACTACAAATTTTTTAAAAAGTCATTGAAAAATAATATATATATCAGAAACTATCATACAACATTGCTGAATTTCTGGAAGAGCCTTTAGAACCTAACTCCACTGCCAAGTTCCATGTTTGAACACGAACGGATCCATATTATTGAAGATCCGAGCAGCCTTGTGTGAGTTCAGTAGCTGAATGGGCGACCGTTGCCTCGATAACTTTCGAACGAAAGGATATAGGGACTTGCAATTTTCAGGGTAGGTTGAGCATCCGAATGGGAGAGCTAAGTTCGTTTTTGAGCATAATCGGTCCAACAGTTTTGAAGTTATACCCACCTGGAATTTTATTCCCTCGATAACTCAAAAAATATAGACTCGATCCAATTGAAGCTTGGTAACTAGTTGTAGAATATCGAGTTAAAGACGTGTGTAAAATTTTTTGAGAACCGTACACCTAAAAATATTCTTAAAAATTACGAAAAAAAAAATTGCTTCAAACACTGACGTGAAGTCAGGAACTTTTGCGCGTATGTTCTATTGTCCAATCTAAATTTACCATGGTAAATTCGATTAAGAGTGTCCAATACAGGAGAACGGACAATATAATTTATCATGATAAATTCGATTAAGAGTGTCTAATACAGGAGAATGGATAATAAAACATACGCGCAAAAGCTCCTGACTTCACTTCAGTGCTTGAAACAATTTTTTTGAAGATTCTTCGGTTCATATTTTATCTCTCAGCACAAAAAAGGTGGTCTAACGTCCGTTAGCATATTAAATCGAGATGATTTGTAATTAATTATAATTGATTCTTTTTCGGAGCTACGTGATAATTAGAAAATCGTTAGTCAAGTGAAGATTTTATATTCCTACAATATATTATTTGGGATAGGTTGGATCGGCGCTTTGAATATATTCTGGTCATTTATTCGATTGGAAAATCATACAGAATTTCCGTTTCATAGGGGATTTGTTGAACACTCCGAAAGAAGTAGAAGTAAAAAGCCAATCCTATGGTGGTTGTTGGGATTAACGCCCAACTTTGCCGTCCAACTGCCTTCATTCCAATTTATTCTCTATTAAACGCCTATAAAGGTATCTGTTAGTAAGTGCTGATATTTTATTCCAGGTGCGCGAGATGCAATTTTGTTATGGAGTTGAAAATAACGTCATTCAAAAAAAAAATCATATGAATAACTTACAGGACTTTTCATTTATAGTAAGATCATTCGATGAAATTGAGGAAATAATTTCTCATTTTTTTGTATTTTCTAAGCGTTTCATAGAATCATTTAATTTTGTTTATGAATTCAAGGGTTTATGGACCCGATCTTCTTTTGTTTTCTAGTATAAGCTTTTATGCACTCCTTTTAATTTTGATTTCCTGTTCTAACGTGTTACTGAACTTCATCAGTGTTTAGTTTGGGCGACTGGGAAAATTAACTTATTTTTGTTCCTACATTTATTCAGTGTTGACGTTCAAGAATGTTGACTTAGTTTGATCTTATTTCATGAGCATCTAATATATTCGTTGTTATTTTGTATTCCAGTATTAATTTGTTTCTTAAACTTCATTAATAAGATTTTTTTTGATAATAACTAATTTTTTATTACCCAGTATGTCAAGGTCAAATATTTATATATACCTGAAACTCAATTCTGGTTATTTTTTTCCATCAAATGAAAGGAACCTGGAAAAAATCCTTGTCCACATCTTTGTGAGTACCGACTTTATAAGGACGAAAGAGAAAACAAATTTATAATATCTGCATCTGCAGTATTTCAATTGAAATGAAACAGCACAGTGAAATCTGGTAAATAAATACATTTTTTCAATAAAAAATGTTTGTCGAAATTTCAATAATTATGAATCAATGAACCATTCAAGATATCAATAAATGAATATCTTTTTACTGAGTAATAATTTCAGTGAATCTTTCAGAAAGTTTTCTTTTCAAAGGAAGAATTCTGCGTTTTAAGAATGGAATCTCTTTTATAAACAGATACATTGCTAATCAAATATATTATCTAATTATATTGTTTTAAAATGAAATTTCAACATTTATCTATAAATACATTTTTAATAGTTACAAATTTATTTATTTTTAATTGCTTATTGAAATCTCATTTTCACACAATCAAACTAGATAATAGATTTCTTTGTCTAGAAATTCATCTGTTTATAATTATTGAGATTCCATTATCAAACCTCGAAATCTTCTTTTGAAACCATAACCTTTCTGGGTGAGCAGTAATTATTTCATTGAGCAAGGAATCAAGCACGCTGGAGCAACAAAAGGTATTCGTTGAAAACACGAATTTCATTGATCATACCAACTAATTTCTTTCTTTAATCCATGGAAATTATTTCGGTGACAACTACAATCTGTTATTGTAGTAATGAATAATTTTCGTTGAAGCAACGATTTTCTTTCGTGAGTGCAATATAAGTAATTCGTTGGGGCATTACATTCATTTCGTTGAAGCACCGTAAGTAATTCGCTTAATTTTTTTCGTGAGACCCTCACATTTTCCGTTAAATCAATGATCCATTCTCGTTGAAACAACGAAATATTACTTTTCGCTAATGGGATATTGTCATAATGATAAAGTATATTTAACTTAGTATCGATTCGTTGGACTGACGAATTTTTATTGTTTAACGAAAGCTTTGATAGTTTCATGAAACCAGGTTCATTTGATTAACGAATCTCATCTTTGCAGCAGAATTAACGGAAAAATGCATTGGTACAATGTGAAATTTACTCAAAAACACGCTAATATTTTTTTGAGTGTAATAGGAAAGTTATGTGCATTAATATATAATCGGTAAAACGGTTTCGGAGTTACATTCATCTGAAATATTGTTATCATTTCCTCAGTAACTCAAAAAATACAAATCTGATACAATTAAAACTTAGTAGTTACTCTTAGAATTTAGACGCACTAATTCTCGCGAAATATTGTACCACTAGAAAATAGAAAACAAGCCCTGTGGACAGGA
Source organism: Halyzia sedecimguttata (assembly GCA_937662695.2). Taxonomy (NCBI): domain Eukaryota; kingdom Metazoa; phylum Arthropoda; class Insecta; order Coleoptera; family Coccinellidae; genus Halyzia; species Halyzia sedecimguttata. Next base: position 49,672,630 of record OW569415.2, read on the forward strand.
GCTTTTTGGCGCTCTTGTTCAAACAGACAAATTATATCTCTGAAAGTATTGGTTTCTCAAAGTTGGGAATTGGGAAAAATCTAATCTCCGGAAGTATTAGCTTGTTAGAGTTGAAAATGATAAAAATGGATTCCTATGATGAAACTGCATCTTAAAAAAAATTAATTTAAAATTTGTAATGTAAAAAAAAATTTTTTTTTCGATACCATCATACCGATTCTACCCCATAACGAACTCAACCGAGATATTTATCACCTTAACCTACTCTGAAAATTTCAACTGCCTAGCTCTATCTGTTCGATAGTTATTGTAGAAATAAAATTTAAAAATTTACGAATTTTTTTTGTACACTTTACGGCAACCCGATCAATACAAGACTCCGCATGCATATAAAAGGCATTATGCTAAAATTTAGTGCTAAATTCAGATAGATCAAGTGATCGGTTTCGGAAATATTCATAAAAAACCATCTTTACTAAAAACGGCCATAACTCTGAACCCGCTTGGTGGATTTAGCCCGTTAATGAACTCGTACGAGATATTTACGCTCCAAACCTACCCTGCAAGTTTCAATCCTCTAACTCCTTTCGTTCGAGAGTTATCGTGTCAACATAGGGCCGGCCGGACCGGCCGAACAGAATCGATTTTGACCACGGATTCTTGATCAGTGAGTCGAACCAAATCGTTCAAGACCATTTTCATCAAAAAATTCGAAAATTACAGACATTTGGGCAAATTTATAAGCACTCTGTTCCGGGGAACCAGAGAGCCAAAAATATATTTTTTTTCTATATTTCAGAAAGTATCGCTGAACTTTCCCACATACCTTTGAACCACCATTCTACAATCGAGTACCGAATTTCATGCCGATCGACTTTGTATGAGGCGTGAATAGGCAATGTATCATAGGCGCAAAAGCTCCTGAAAAAGACGCATCGGTGTTTTTGTCGAACTTTAAAACTTTATATTTAAATAATGTTAATTTCCTCCGAACTTTCAAATCCGTAATTGTTTGCAAATCCAGGGGGGCAGCTACCCTCTCTCGCCCTCTCTTGCCTATATGATCTTCCGAACGAGAAGAGGCCCAACATGAAGTACTTCCTCTTGAACAAAGTAAAAGTGACAGCTCCATTTCCTTTTCAGTTCAATCGTTCCGTTACATGTTACAAAGTCAAACCTTGAATACACCAGACTCATAACCAACAGGTTTCTCAATTAGCCCCCCGAGCGCAAGCCGCCACAGCACACACACACTACACGTCGCATAAATCAAATGCCATATTTCATAAATTAAAAGGAAGGACCCATGTATCTCGGCGAAAATCTCTCACTTACGTCGACAAGGGTCATTTGTCAAAGGCCGCCGAGCGGAGGGTGGCAACCGTGCTGGGGCACAATACGGCGGAGGCGAAAGGATTAAATCATCAAATTCGGATCAGAAGCATATCAATTAGAACGGGGTAACATTTGGACGAGCCTCGTATGTCGCGGTGCATCCATCATACAGCAAATGACGGAATTCGGGGTAGCGGTAGAGACATGTGTGATCCCACTGATTACATGGTTTCGTTTGGATTTGTGAAGAGCGTCACGAAATAATTTGGATTATTCTATTACAAAATATTGTGGTATATTATTTTTTTTTATTTTTGGGCAAGAGAAATCGCTTATTGAACGAACTACATAGGGCGGCTTTAACACCCATTACACATGCACTGTATCGTCAGTCCGTAGGTCAGTCTTGTCCATTGTTACTAATGGTCCTCTTCACATGAAATGCGGATCGTCATGTGGAACGGCTGGTAACTGAGTTGGTTACCCTATTGTTATCATTGATCGTCGGATATCGTTGGTTAAGTCGTTGTACTCCTAATGTTTTGGAAGTTAACCAGTGGTTAACCGCTGATGCAATCTTTCACCAGCCAATTTGAGAGTTTGAATTGCGCTTAAGAGCAAGATGTATAAAATACCTACATCTCAGATTTCTGGTAAATTAAAGAACTATTCGTCCATCGTTTGATAATATACCTCATAGACATATTATGATGATTATTTGGATTCATCAAGCAAAATCAAGAAAAATGTAGTGTTGACCAGATTTGGAAAATTGTGCATGAAGTAAGAAAAAAGTTGAAAAATGGATATCCCAAGAGACAATCTGCTTCAATTGAACTGAACTGACGATGAGGGCTCTTGGTCCATGAGTCTCAGATATATTTTCAACAAAAATAAACATGTAAAATATTCACAGCGTGCCAAAGAAGTAACGTAACTCTTCAATAATTCCTCTACGAAGAATTATTAAGGAAGATCCTACCACCCCTCGATTTTTAATTTCAAAAGTAGTTTATCCTATGTAGAATGCCGTATCGTATCGTATAACTAGAAAATTTAAAAAAATCATTTATCATCATTGAACAAATTTCTATAAGTATATCTGAAACTATTCGTCTGACATCACTGAAATTTTGCGAGAGCTTTCAAAATGTAACTCTACTGCCAAGTTCTGAGTTTGAACACGATCGGATCTATATTGTTGCAGATCCGAGCAACCTTGTGTGAGTTCAGTAGTTGGATGGGTGACCGTTGCCTCCATAACTTTCGAACGAAAGGAGATAGGGACTTGCAAATTTCAGGGTTGCGCATCCGAATGGGAGAGTTGAGTTCATTGTTGGGCACAATCGGCCAAACGATTTCGGTGCTATACCCATCTGGAGTATTATTTCCTCGATAACTCCAAAAATATACAATCGATCAAATTAAAGCTTGGTAGCTAGTTGTAGAATATCGACATAAAGACGTGTGTAAAAATTTGTGAGTGCCGTACGATTAGAAAATTTTTGAATATTTCTAAAAAATATTATGTATCTCACGATACCTTGAGAACGGAAAGAGATATCGACTTTCAATTTTCAGGGTAGGTTGCGCATCCGAATGTGACATATAAATTTGTTAATTGGCATAATCGGCTAAACTGTTTTGGAGTTATACTCATCTGAAATTTTGTTGTTATCTCCTCTATAACTCAAAATATATTAATCTGATCTAATTGAAACTCTGTGATTACTTGTAGAATTAGTTCGTTTTTTGGGCATAATCGGTCCTTCGGTTTCGGAGTTCTATCCACGTGAAATGTTATACAATAACTCAAAAAATGTTCCGAATCCAAATGGGAGAGTTAATTTGGTTTACGGACATAATCGATCCAACGGTTTCGGAGTTATAAACACCTGGAATATTATTTCCTCGATTACTCAAAAAATATAGACTCGATCGAATGGAAGCTTGGTAACTAGGTGTAGACTGTCGACACGAAGACGTGTTTGAAATTTTGTAAGAACTATACCACTAGAAAATTTTAAAAAAATTACGAAAAAAAGTGGTTCAAGCACTGACGTGAAGTCAGGAGCTTTTGCACTTAATTTACCACGGTAAACTCGATTAAGAGTGTCCAATAAAGGAAAATGGACAATAGAAGATACGCGCAAAAGCTCCTGACTTCACGTCAGTGCTTGAACCTATTTTTTTTTCCTTCGTATCACTCGAGATAATTCTTCTGTTGTTGATATTTTCACTTGGTATTTCAAATTGACTTGAAATTGCTTTGATTAAATAACTAAACAAATAGATTGATAAATAAATGAATGAATACATGAATGAATAAATAAATGAATAAATGAATAAATGAATGAATGAATAAATGGATAAATGAATAAATGAATGAATGAATAAATGAATAAATGAGTAAATGAATAAATGAATAAATGAATAAATAAATAATTGAATAAATGAAGAAATGAATAAATGAATAAATGAATAAATGAATAAATGAATAAATGAATACATGATTACATGAATAAATGAATAAATGAATGAATGAAAAATGAATAAATGAATAAATGAATAAATGAATGAATAAATAAATGAATAAATGAATAAATGAATAACTGAATAAATGAATGAATGATTAATTTTTTAAATGAATAATTGAATGAATAAATAAATACATAAAAACTGATAAGTAAATTTTCCTCCGTCATAAGTTTTAAGGCTTCTCCAAATATTACAAGATTTCGCAATTCCTGGCAGTTTTAAGTAGATCTAATTCAGAGGAGGGTGTAGGAAAGTTCATACCTACGGAAAAAATTCCATATCTCGAAAATTCCACAGACAATACGATGCATGAATGACACAAAGCTCAAGCGAACACTTTGTCCGCTGACCGCAGCATTTAGTCCAAATCTCCCAGCGATTACTTGAAATGTGGCGCCGGCGGGCGACATGTCTTCTGGAAACACGGCTCAGGTGACAATGGACAATCGTGTCCAACATGTTCAACTGTAACCGCTGAGCTATGCTCACCGCCAAACAAATACGGCTGGTTAGCCCCTAGCCGTCTTAGCGACCTGCGAATATATGTTGGCTAGATGTTAAACCGTGACGATTTTTGCCGGTACACGGCGGTTGGAATGTCGTTGATAATGGAAGAAGTGTGTGAAGCCTGCAGGTATTATAGTCGTGTGTCTCAGGACACTCCAGTGGTTTTTCTGCATTTCGACAGGGTTGAATTGCAAGGCGCTCCAAATTTTTGAAGAAGGGGCACGTTCCCAGGTAGCAGGCTGATTAATGGTCTACACTAGAGATGCCACGAATATTCGGCTACTATTCGCTATTCGGTGTATTCGGCTACTTCTTTTAATATTCGGTATTCGGCCGAATAGCATGCAGTATTCGGTTGGATACCGAATACCACGTCATGGAAAAAAAATTGGTTCAAGCCCTGTGGACAGGAGCTTTGGCGCTCTTGTTCAAACTTTGACACATCATATCTCCGAAAGTATTGGTTTCTCAGAGTTGGGAATGATATCAATGTATGCTTATGATATAACTGCATCATAAAGGAAATTCAATTCTAATTATAGTTTATTTATCAAGATTACATGAGCAATCTGAGAATGAGAACTGCACCATAGAAGAAATCAAATTAACATAGCTGAAATGAATTTGACTCTCTCTTATAGAACAGGATGACATGTACGAGTATGAACACAGATCTTATAATAAATCATAGATAGAATAATTATAGTATTCTGTGAAAACATAGAAGTACGATTCATTATTGAAATTTCGAAAAAATCATATCTCCTAAAGTATTAGCTTGTTGGAGTTGAAAATGATATCAATGGATTTTTATGTTGAAACTGCATCTTAAAAAACAATTGAATTTGAAATTTGTAATTCAAAAATATTTTTTTTTTCTTTACACGGAAACCATCTGGCCCATTGGCCCAATAACTAAATTAACAGAGATATTTATCTTCCAAACCTACTCTGCAAATTTCAACTGCCTAGCTCATTCCATTCGAGAGTTATTGTGGAAAGAAAATTTGAAAATTTTCAAAATTTTGTTTTACATTTTACAGAACTCGATCAATACAAAACTTCACATGCCTATAAAGGTCATTATTCTACAATTTGATGCTAAATTTCAGATAGATCGATTAATTGGTTTCGGATATATTCATAAAAAACGTTTTTAATAAAAACAGTCATAACTCCGAAACTGCTTGATGGATTTCGCCGGTTAACGAACTTGTCCGAGATATTTACGCTCCAAACCTACCCTGCCAATTTCAATCCTCTAACTCCTTTCGTTCGGGAGTTATCGTGTTAACGGACGGCCGGACGGCCGACCGGACAGAATTGATTTCGACCACGGATTCTTGATCAGTGAGTCGAACCAAATCGTTTGAGATCATTTTAAGCCAAAAATTCGAAAATTACAGACATTTGGGCGAATTGATAAGCACTTTGATCCGAGGAACAAGAGCGCCAAAAACGGTTAACTTTCATTTTCCCAAACTAATATTGCAGCCACTATATGGGAGGTCCAGAAATCAAAATATTTATGGTTGTAAAATATTTTGAAAGAAAATGATAATTTAAATTACTGAAGCTTCCTCGTCAAGTAGATCTATATATACCTTCTCTATTTTACTGATATTATTGAACTCTTATACAGGGTGTTTCTAAATTGAAGCAAAAGATTTTATGTGGTGATATTTTGTAGAAAACCAAAGGGGGTCGTTCATATAACTTTTTGTTCTAGGATCCTTCCCCTCAAAGTTAATGCCCTTTGAAATTAGGGGAAAATTTTGTTTTTATTACATCTTCTTTATGGAAAAATTTAGAAGCATGACATTTGGCAGTCAGCTAACGCTTATTGAGAGTTATTGCAGTTCCAATATTGCATCAAGCATCAAGGGACGACCTTTTGGCGCTCTTGTTCCTCGGAACAGAGTGCTTATCAATTTGCCCAAATGTATGTAATTTTCGAATTTTTGGCTGAAAATGATCTTAAACGATTTGGTCGACTCACTGATCAAGAATACGTGGTCGAAATCGATTCTGTCCGGCCGGCCGTTAACACGATAACTCTCTAAAGGAATGACCTAGACAGTTGAAAATAGGTTTGGGAAATAAATATCTCGGCTAAGTTTGTTATTGGACAAAATCGGTCAGATGGTTTCGGAGTAAGAAAAAAAATATTTTTTTTTACATTACAAATTTCAAAATAAGTTTTTTCCAAGATGCAGTTTTACCATAGGAATCCATTGATGCCCTTTTTAGCTCTAACAAGCTAATACTTTCGGAGATATGAATTTTCAAAATTTCAATAATAAATCGTACTTCTGTGTTTTCACAGAATGCGATAATTATTCTATCTTGATACATGTCAACTTATTTTCCTGAGACATGATATGTCATATTTCGATATTTAATGCCCATTGTTAATCCATATCATGATGGGAATGGTAAGTTAATAATATTGAGTTCAGAATATCTCCAGTTAAAACAAAACTGAAATATTGGCTAAAGTTTCAATTGATATAATATAATTTTCAGAGTGGATTTGAAGAAAAAATATATCGTTCATCATAGAATTGAGGAACGAATATCTCGGATGAGTTCGTTGTTGGGTAGAATTGGTCTATTGGTTTTGGATTAATAGTTTTTGGCACTCTGGATGAATTTAAATTCTTTCATGATGTTTGAATTTAATTTCTGCAATTATGAAGTTCTATCATAAGAATCCATTGATATAATTCCCAACTCTTACCAATACTTTCGAAGATATGATTCGAAAAAGTTTGAACAAGAGCGCCAAAGCTCCTGTCCACAGTAAACGTTATCACTTTAATTTAAGTGTAATCAAAATCTCAAAGTTTTGTTTTCATTTGCCTTTTTTTTATCCTAGAATTTTACATTTTGAACGACCATGGACCATGGTTTGTCCCCCCCTGTTATAAATCATAGCTACGCCCTTGAGTCGAACTTAATCGTTTGGGACCATTTTTAGCAAATAATCCGATAATTACAGACATTTGTGCAAAATGATGGCACGCTGTTCCCTAGAAGATGCGCGCAAAAGGTTGGAAAAGCTCTAACGTGAGGTCAGTCTGCTCTTGATCGGTTCAAGTTTGAGTTGTTTAATTTAATTCTGATTGGTCAACATGTACAAACGTGCCAGAGCAGACTGACCTCACGTCAATGCTTCTTTAATTATTTTTCACCTCGAGGCGAGAAATTGACATTTTACGATCTTCTATGTGGACCGAAAATATTTGTTTCATTCCTGACGATGAAAAAAAAATTGGTTCAAGCCCTGTGGACAGGAGCTTTCTGGCGCTCTAGTTCAAACAGACAAATTATATCTCCGAAAGTATTGGTTTCTCAGAGTTGGGAATTAAATCAATGTATCCTTATGAAAGAACTGCATCATAAAAGATATTAAATTCAAATAACAGTTTATTTATCAAGATTAAATGAGCAATCTGAGAATGAGAACTATGCACCATGGAAGAAATCAAATTAAAATAGCTGAAATGAATTTGACTCCTTCTCATAGAACAGGATGAAATGTACGAGTATGAACACAGATCATATAATAAAGCTTAGATAGAATAATTATAGCATTCTGTGAAAACATAGAAGTACGGACGATTCATTATTGAAATTTAGAAAAATCATATTTCCGAAAGTATTAGCTTGTTGGAGTTCAAAATGATATCGATGGATTTTAATGATGAAACTGAATCTTAAATAAAAATTACAGACATTTGGGCAAATTGATAAGCACTCAGTTCCGAGGAACTAGAGCGCCAAAAAGTCCCGCCTTCTCTCGTTCCGAAACCGAAAACCCGACAGCGTAGACACACCGGCTATCGGGCTCCTCGTACGATCTTGTCGATCTCCGGTATTAGAATAAAACGTCGGTACTTACCTGGGATATATATTCTTAATTTTCACTTTTCGACATAAAATCGCCACATGGGGGTTTATTTGACGGTTTTTTACCCTTGTCTCTCTAAGTCGATTTTGACGTTTCTCGAACCAACTATTAGCATTATTAGCAAGGAATGAGACAATGTGATATCTCAGGAAAATAAGTTGACATTATGACAATTCATACATAGAATAATTATATAATTCTGTGAAAACGTAAAAATACGATTTTTTATTGAAATTTTGAAAAATCATATCTCCAAAAGTATTAGCTTGTTAGAGTTAAAAATGATATCATTGGATTCTTATGATAAAATTGCTTATTGAAAAAAATTTAATTTGGAATTTGTTTTGTAAAAAAAAAATTTTTTTTTTGTTACTCCGAAACCATCTGTCCGATTTTGCCCAATAACGAACTTAGCCGAGATATTAATCTGCCAAACCTAATCTGAAAATTTCAATTCTCTAGCTCATTCCGTTCGAGAGTTATCGTGCCTACGGCCGGCCGGCCGGACAGAATGAATTGCGACCACGGATTCTTGATCAGTGAGCCGAACCAAATCGCTTAAGACCATTTTCATCGAAAAATTCGAAAATTACAGACATTTGGTTAAATTGATAAGCACTCAGTTCCGAGGAACTAGAGCGCCAAAAATAACAGCATATCAGTGGCCACCGAAATTAGTCGAACCAAGCTGCACAATTCAATGCTTTGTTCTGCACACTTGGAGCACCCGTAAATCCATCAACGTTTCTGTCTGCAAGGCGGCTTAAAGACACTCAACGTAAAAAGTATTAAATCTTTAAGTAGCCCGTCGATCCTCTACAACACCTCTCGGATATTCAATTTTAATTCTCTCGATTATATATGAGACATTTGATTGACACCTTTATACGCACAGAAAGTATCCAAGCAGCTATTCTCAATTGATTTTTGACGTGAAAGGCGGCAGCTCCTTCCCTTACGAGCTTTCCCACAACCGTGGGAGATCATTGGAATCTTGGAAATACTTTTTTTTTCATTAAAGTACATGAGTCCTAATCACGGCAAATCACCTCCTGCACTTAGAAGATGAAAAATATTTGGTAGAAATTCTTCTGGCCGTTTCAAATCCTGCATGAAGCTCACGTTGGATGATATGATTCTATGGGTGTAATATCTTTACAAGAGCTTATGAGGGGTCTCCACCGACGACTAAGGAGTGTCAGTATAATCATATCATATCATACAAGGTGTCCCGGCAGCAATCCGATAAACGGAAACCATAAACTGAGAGATTTTAATCACCTGAGGTCCGTAGTTTTCTACAGATTTTCCGATATTGAGTGAAACTTTGAAATTCGATAAATTTTGAACTGATGAAATAACAGATTTCAAAATCTGCAGTTATATCCTTTTCCATCGCTTTCGTTTGGCATTTCTGAAATAAAAAATTGGTTCAAGCACTGAAGTGAAGTCAGGAGCTTTTGCGCGTATGTTCTATTGCCAATTCTCCTGTATTGGACACTCTTAATCGAATTCACCATGGTAAATTCGATTAAGAGTGTTCAATACAGGAGAATGGACAATTGAACATACGCGCAAAAGCTCCTGACTTCACGTCAGTGCTTGAACCAATTTTTATATTAGCCATCAAACCTTTTTAATTCTTCATAATCATTACAAGAATGTCTGTCGATATGGAATATGGTAATAATTTGACATTTGAACACATCGTTTAATGCATAATCAATTTCAATACTTTTGTCACTCGTTGATGAGATGAGATATCTGAAATTATAGATAAACTCTAAATATTCCATTCAATATTGAAATATTAAAATTAAATTTCCACTTATTCATTTGTATTTCAAGATAATGAACGTTTGAAGCTAATTATTCATGTAAATTGTCTGTGAAAATTTGTTTTCATGGGTTAGGGGAAAAGAGTTATTGTGAAAATAAGATTCATTTATTTAGATACCAATCTATATATTGTTTTATACTATCTACTAAGGGCCGATTTATTCAACCTCTCCGTAAAGTATTCGTCAACTATGTGCTCGTTGAATTTACTGATCCCCTTTAAAGTGAACATTTACAGATTACTTTCCTTTCGGTAAGGCTACTTGACAGTTTACAGGTCGTAAAATATATCAGCCCTCAGTGAACAAAAAAATTGTATACCTCACTGAAGCCGTAATACAAACAAAGGAAATAATTTCGAATAAAACTCTATTAACATATTCGATTATTTACTTCAAGAGAGATCAAGAATAACATTCATTTTGAAAATTCAATACTACATCAAGCAGCATGCAATGCATTTTTTCGAGTTTGGACCACTGCTGCCCACATAATCATGGAGGATTCGTGAAACACTGCAGGGAGGATAAATACTTGTATATAGATTATTATTAAAATATGATAACTGACTTTCTCCATTTCCTTATATACTACTTCTCGTTGTAAAATATACTTGGATTTTCCTCCGCAACACTAGGATACATCATTTTCAAAGTTAGCGTTGAATTATCAAGCCATTCTATTATAATATTAGTAAAATCTGTTCTTCAGAGGTATTCATTGTTAAGCATGCTAAGCAACAAGCATTTAAGAAACATATACCTGAAGTTCCACGGGAAAACAATATACATAATATATACCTACACGGAAAAAAATCATAATTTACATTCAAGTATACACATAGTCTTGATGAAATATTCTAAAAGCAAGTTTTTTCATACCTGAGTTGAAACTATTTATCTTGAAAGTAGAAAATACTGTTTTTGTTCTGAGAAGACACATATACTTATTCACCAAGATTACGATACATTTTATTGAACATGTTATATTCTCAATACAACAAGATCACTACAATGAAAGCAAGAACCGCTATTGAGTTCTATTGAAAATCATTTAGTATTCTCTAAAGAAAATGCAAGACTCGAGCCAAAATTATTTAAAGTTGATCGTAGCCTAATTTTGACATTGAATAAAAAGCAACACTATTTTATAGCTAGAATATTAATTCTTAATTGTAGGAAATATTCTACTGATGGAAGTGTTTTAATAATTATATTGAGAATAGCTCTCATGGTTGAAATCTAAGAGATCTCATATGAATTCAGGTACAACTTCACCCAAGAACAGGCTATTCTTATTCGAAATAATATTATATGCGCAGTCAAGTCTCAATACACTCAACTATCGAGTATCGATTGAGCAAATCCACACATCTGCACCGGGTGGAAAGGTTGGCGGCGGACATTTTGGACGCGGATCCAAAGAGAGCATGATCACGATGGGCAACAACTAGTGATTTTATAAGTTTATATATGTAGTAATGAATATGAAGAACATTTTAAACGAATGGGAATTGGCCGAGTTAATTTAAGTATTTAACAGTGAGTACTTATAATATACTTTATATAATTTCATTGGAACCCATAATTTCATTTTCAGAAACCTGATTGCACCAAACTGTTATGCAACTTTTTACTTGGAACTTGGCACATCGCAGCAAGAAAAATAACAATCCGTTTCACCAAAATGCTGAGCAAAATATTGTGCAAATGAATAAATGACATATCCCCTTACACATTCTGCAAAGTGAAAAATAGTTATTTTGTGCATTCCTTACTTACTTTTGTACCGATTCTATTTTTCGGAATGAATGACATTCAAATGGTATGGATTGTCAAGTGGTAGGTACATCATTGATTATAATTCTTTTTGTTAATGTCCTTCCAACTATCTGAATTTTTTTTGACAACGTGATATTTGATCTCCTATATTTGAAAATTTGAAGTTAATTTTCACTCCAGCGTCATCAACTTCGTATCATAATGATATTTTTTTCAAACATTAGTAGTGGGTATTTATTCAAACTAGTCCCATATATGTGCGTCGCAAACTTAGACATAGGTTCCAACAATGATAGCTTTAAATACTAAGCTATCATTGATTCAATTAATTGCGACGCTTAGATATGGGACTAGTTTGAATAAATACCCAATGCTATTTTTTGAAATAAATAACATTTTGATACTAAGTAGATGACGCTGGAGAGAAAATTAACTTCAAATTTTCAAATATGGGAGGTCAAGCATCACGTCGTCAAAAAATTCAGATAGTTGGAAGGACAACAAAAAGAATTATTTTCTATGATGTACCACTTGACACTCCATATTATTTGACTGTCTCTCATTTCAAAGGGAATTAAATTAAGAACACTTCAAAATTGATATGAGTTTCACTATACTCGGAGGGATAGTATAGATGATTTACAAACAATTTTAAGAATAATATTGATATGATTAGAAATATTCTCATTTCAAGTTTATTACTTGTTACTCTGCATTAAGGAAATAGTTGCTCAGAAAATAACTATACTTATTCGGAAACTGAGAAATTTTTGCTAAAAGACAGTTCTATATTCATTTCAAGTAGGCATATTCTTAGTTGAAGTTATGCTATACGTTAAAATTAGTGTTACTATACTATTTTCAAGTTTGTTATTCTTTATCGGAAGTAAGCTGAACTGATAGGTATAAGAATGATGTGCATATTGCATTGAGTCAAGTTATCATTGCGGATATATGAGTCTACCATAGCTTCCAATCAAGACTACTAGTCTTGCTCGCAGTGTACTTTTTTTTCTGTGTACACACATGTTATATTGCATCACCTTCTACTCCTATATTTTAAAATATTCTGCAATTAGAAAAATTAAAATGTTTCGTTAAAAATGCCTATTATATAGGAACACGCTGGCATCCAAACACCCTGATGATGGGTCGTAAGAGACCCATGATATTAGGAAAACAGATTTGTTTGAATAGAAACACTAGATTTTCTTCTTGGCTATTCCACTTTTGAACTTTAAAAATTTTGGTGTCATGTCATCTTGGTTGCCTCTTATCAATATTAAATTTTCTCATGAGATATACTTAAGCTTCACAAATATTCAATCGACTAAGTTCCATATACCTTGTTTTTAAGAATTCTATCTGCAGTAACTCCAAGAGTAACTCATGCATTCTATTTGTCGAAAAGCATTACTTTTTTGCTCTACGTCAACTGGACCTTAATTCATTCCAACCTGAAAGGAAATATTAAGACTTGGATTTCTCTGAGTAAAGTAATTCATTCAATTCACATCTATTACTTACTGCTGATTTTTAGCCAGAAATCCTGAAGGACATATACCAGATATCTTCTTTCAGAACAACTTTTCCACAGTTCTCCATAATTTGGAATTTCTTTCACACATACGTAAACAATATTTCTAGATTCCTCCAATCTTCAAATACAAGGTAATCTCGATTATTTTCAACGGAAGGAATACTCGTTCGTACTTCGTGGATTGAGAATATTTTGTTTACGTTTTGTATTTGTGTTTTGATCATAGACAAGGGATATATGGTTTTGATCAGATTCAGATTCGATGTTGAGGTTAAAACGGGGCGCATGCGATGTAGGGCTATCATCTCCCTTAGATTTGTGATGAAATAATACGATTTTCCCATAACATACGCGTAAAAGATATGTCATCATGATATTCATATTTTTATTTTTGAAGGTTCTCGCAAAAATACGACCATAGACAACATATCATACGACGATTCACATCCGCTACCGAACTCACAAAAGGCTGCGCGTTTCTCCAACAATATAGATCCGATCATGTTCAAACTTGGACTTCTGCAGTAGACTTAGGTTTTGAAGACTCTTCCAAAATTTCAGCCATGCCGGACGAATAGTTTATGATATATGGAATTTTTTTCAATTATTTTTAATTATTTTTTTTTAAATTTTCTAGTTATACCATCCTCACGAAATTCTGCAAGAATTTTCGCGTTGGCATTCTACAACTAATAACCATGCTTGAATTCAATCGGTTTTGTATTCTTCGAGTTAATGAGGAACAAAAAACAACCAAATTTCAGAAAATTTCAGATGGCTATAACTCTAAAACCTTTTGGACGATTATGCTCATAAACGAACTCAAATGTCGCATTCTGATGCACAACCAAACCTCAAATTTTCAAGCCGCTATCTCTTTCCGTTCTCAGGTTATCGTGACAACAAAAATATTTTTCAATAATTTTTTAATAATTTTCTAGCGATACGATTCTCACAAAATTTCACAAACGTGCTTAGGTCTATATTCTACAACTATTCACCAAGTTTAAATTCGATCGGATTCATTTTGGTTGAAAACAAAATTATTACTTGGAAACCATTGGACCGATTATACCCATTAACGAACTTGTCCGTCGTATTTGGATGCGCCACCTACTCTGAAAATTTCAAGTCGCTAGCTCTCTCCGTTCTCAAGTTATCGTGGCAACGGACGGCACCACAGAATTAAATTTCACATTTGGGCAAAACTATAACGCGTATGTTCCCCAGAACATACGCGCAAAAACTCAGGCCCGTAGTAGGAATCTTTTGGACATTTGGTATATTTGTTAATATTAATTAATTTGCGCTCATCTTCACATCAGTGTTAATCTTAGATTTTATATAAATTATTACACATTAGAAAATACTAAATATATGATTTAAATTCCCATTAGGTTAGTTGAATAATAGTTCAGGTTCAGACAGTTTAACCTAAATATCGCATGAGATAGTTAAACACAATATAATTATCAATAACCACAATAGCCTATATCATTATACCAGAACCTTTAGTGCTGAATTTATTTATGCCCCAAACCTATCCTGCCGATTTCAACTATATCTAACTCATTTCGATCGAGAGTTATCGTGCTTATGGCCGGACGGACAGAGTCAAACCCAATCCTTTGAGTCCATTTTCTGCAGAAAATTCATTTGGCCAAATGATAGCAGGCTGTTCCTGGCGGAAAAAGCGCGCAAAAATTGGAGCGGCTCAGAACAGAATTACAATAGAATTTTCAATAATTTCGGCATCACAGATCTTGCAAATTAATCAAGGGTGCCATTATTATTTAAATACAAAATGGACACCTATTGGAAATTATTAAGAGGTTTTTTTTCGGGTTTTCTCTCCCAAACTCTGAGAAATATCTATAAAATAAAAAATAATTATTTTGCGATTTTCTTCTGCAAAAGAAACATCAGATATTTGTCAGAAGCAATCAATCGGACAATACTGCCTAACAAACAACAACGAAACAACATCAACGAAGAAACAACTATCGTAACGTTTCGGAGTCTACATCAGACTCCTTCGTCAAACAGTTAACGAAAATCTTCAGAATTATTTTGTGTATCTTACGCAGAAGCAAATGACAAAATAATTAATATTTTATTTTATAGATATTTTTCAGAGTTTGGGAGAGAAAACCCTGATAGTAACATTTTAATAATGAGTAAATCACAGTATCCTTTAATGATTACTTAAAACAAAGGTATGGGCCTTTTTCAATCATCTTCTTCAGAAAATTGTAAGAATTATACGAAAAATTGTCACAAACGTTGTGACAATTCTCGAATTTCACAACAACTATCAACAAAATAATTCTGAAGATTTTCGTTAACTGTCTGACGAAGGAGTCTGATATAGACTCCGAAACGTTACAATATGGTTGTTTCTTCGTTGATGTTGTTTCGTTGTTGTTTGTTAGGCAACATTGTTCGATTGATTGCTTCTGAGGAATATCTTGTGTTTCTTACGCAGTAGCAAATCACAAAATAATTAATTTTTTATTTTATATATATTTTTCAGAGTTTGGGAGAGAAAACCTTTTAATAATGGGTATACCTCCCACAGTATCCTTTAATAATTACCTATTGGAAAATCTGACTTTTTCCTTGATAATAAATCAAAGATGGAAGTAGGTATTTTGGGAGGAATAGCCTCACCATTGGAAGGAAATAAATCTTCTACAAGTTAGATAATGGCGTTCAGTAAACTTCGAAAGCATTAAAGCAATTCGATAATTAATTATAGGAGGCAATATGAGACATAAGAAGGGAAATAAGCAGCTTTCTGTTTGTTCTGCTATTTTGTGTTTACGGACTGTACAAGGAAAGCCTTTATGGAAACTGCTAATGTTTGTTCATCGGTTCTTAGATGCTCCGCTTCGAGTTCTGCTCTCGATTCTGACTGTTTGGAAACACAGAACCGAATTCGAAAGATCGGTCATCACAAGAAATACTCCTTGTTCCCTATAATAATCTTGAAATATTGAAATTGGGAGGAAGCATTTTTGAGTGCAGGTGCTAGGGAGCAGCGTACTATATAATATACAGGGTAAGTCTTTAAGCTGTGCATTAATTTCAACCAGATATTTCTCTCATCAAGTAAAACACTTTTTTCATTTACCATTTTTCCAGATTCGGCTTAGGTGAAAAGTTATAAGCGTTTAAAGACTTTACAATGGGCTGATACTCCCCTGAATTTTCTCTGTTCGTTGAGCAGAGATTACTCATAATGTAACTCGTGTTGTATATTGACCAGATCTGTATCATCTGATGCTTGAAATTTGTTTGAGAAAACTTATATACTCACTCAATTAATATGATTTGGCCCTTCATACAACATTTCCAGCAAAAATGTCTTCAATTCTTGAATATGAAAACAGTGAACTTTAACTTGATACCTGTTTTATCCAGTCGATACTTCATTACCCAATTGTTTCCACTAATAATAATATACACAATTTCATGATCTTCTGTTAAGAAATATCCTTAAATATCCTAACTATCTCCAATAATAATTGGAAATTAATTCACTCACTAATAATCTATGATCGAACTCAATAGCAATGATCTAATAATAATACGTAGAAGAAGAGCTTAGAAAGAGAGAGGCATTGACTCCAACATAAGAGTGGGATGCAATGATAGAAATCAGCTGATGTAGGGCAAAACGTTGTGTTTTGCAATGCTAAGTCTTACTAAATTATCATATTTTATTCGTTTTTTCCATGTTCATTAAATTGTTTTTGACTTATTTAAAGTTTTATAAAGATTCATAGATTATATCTAACAATGGAGATGGCCTATTAGGCGTCCGGTTGTACGAATATTATAAAAATAAATCATTAAATTTCAAAGGTGAGCTATCTGAATCTTAGGAAATAATAATTTATACACATTCTATAATATGAGAAACATAAGTAGGTATTTGAAATGAAATCAGGGATTACTAAAAGCTGATATCAATTCTGCATAATCGATAATATTTTTATTTGTGTAGTTAGGTGTATCCTGATTTGAATATAAATTTCACATACATATTATTCTTAAGTAAAATATTTGATTGCTTTCAAAGGATTGTTCTAAACAGTATGTCTTTAGGATTTGAATTATTTTTTTGTTCAAAAGAGAATCAAGAAGCTATTACATACATGTTCATTAATAGAACCCAAACCTTTGACACCTATTAAATGTTTTATAAAATTTTCAATCAAGCGCCTCGAGAGTTACTTGATCTCACCCGGATCTCTTTTCCTGTTGAAACGGTCGAAAACTATCTGAGAAGGCTGGATACCGGTTCGGCACCGGGCTTGGATGGCCTCACTCCCAGAATTCTGAAAGCATGTGCATCTTCTCTTTCCATCCCATTAGCCAAAATTTATAACTGTTCACTCAATTCTGGAAGTGTGCCTACTTCATGGAGGAGGGCAGCTATTACACCTGTGTTTAAAAAAGGCGACAAACTCTCTGCGGATAACTACCGACCCATTAGTTTGACCTCCATTGCTTCCAGGGCGTGTGAAAGGATTATCGTAGATCAACTACTAGATTTTGCCTTGAACAACAATATTATTTCTCCTTGTCAGCATGGCTTCCTACCGGGGAGATCAGTGCTTACCTGCCTACTTAAATGTGTCAACGATTGGACCAAATCAGTGGACTCTGGTCACCCTGTCGACATCGTTTATCTTGACTTTACTAAAGCCTTCGACAGAGTCCCTCTTCGTCGGCTCATCCATAAACTAGAGCATTACGGAGTCAGGGGGGATCTGCTTCGTTGGATAATATCTTTCCTTAGTGGCAGAGAGTATCAAGTTCGTATCAAGGGTATATTATCTTCGGCAAGATCAATCCTTAGTGGTGTGCCTCAGGGTTCCGTCTTAGGACCACTTCTGTTTCTACTCTATTTGTCCGACCTTCCACCTCTACTGAAATCCGTTTGCTCACAGTATGCTGACGATCTTAAACTATATGTGAATCCGTTCCTTCATCACGACGACCTGCAGGAGGATCTTAATAGGATAACGCAGTGGTGTTCCGTCTGGTTGCTTCCTCTAAACGTTGAGAAATGTGTGGTCATGCATGTTGGTAAGAGTAATCCTAGACTCAATTACGTAATTGAGAACACCATTTTAAATACAACCGACCATCATAACGACTTGGGAGTAATAATTTCGGAGGATCTTTCTTGGTCGAGGCACGTGGAGCATATTGTATCCAAAGCAAAGAGAGCTACCTACCTTATGAGCAAAGCCTTTCACGGATGTCACCCAGAAGTGTGTGCTAAGATCTTCACCACTTACGTGCGCCCAATACTTGAGTTTTCTGGTCCTGTTTGGAGTCCCTATCTGGTGCGTGATTCTGGGGCTCTCGAAAGAGTGCAGAGGTGGGCTACCCGCATACCATATGGTCAGCGCAGGCCATCTTATCCTGATCGGCTCAAGCAGCTCGGAATCCAATCTTTTGCCGAGCGGCGCTTAAGGGGTGATCTCATTATCACTTATAGGGCTATGCACCGGTTGCTTTACGGCTTGGACACCTCAAACACATTTCTGCTGAACCAAAACCACCTGCGAGGGCACGAATACAAGCTGCGTAAACAGATCTTCAGAACAACAGTAAGACAACAATTTCTGCCCAATCGTGTGTTTGACGTATGGAATAGTTTGCCGGTTAGTGTGGTTGGAGCCCCATCAGTGAACAGCTTCAAATCGAGATATGACTCATGGTGCAGTCAACGTTTGACCACGTAGTTCTGTAGTTTTATATTAAACTATTCTGTTTTCGGGGAGTTATGTGTTTGGTTCGAGTGTTTTCTACTTTAACGTTAGACAGAGTTAAAATAATTTTTTTTGTATTTTTTAAGTTTATGCGATGTAGTTTCTCTTTTGTTCATTTCTATTTTTCTGAGCTTTTATAGGTTAATACCTCAGCTCTTATTTTTCTGTAATAATAATAATAATAATAATAATAAAAATAGTAATCTATGGCATTGTGGCTGTCAGTTTTGATTAGAGATATGGAGGTATCATATCTCTGGTTTTGATTGAGGGTTCCTTATCCAGGGGCGGATTCATAGATGTAGTGAAATTTCTGGATTTTTCATCAGACTTTATATCATTCAAAGAAGAATATCTTCAGAACAGTACGTTTTAGGAGAAATGATAAAGAATACTTTATTTTTTTAAATGATTGTAGATTCTTATAATAACTTAATCTTAACTTAATCTGCGTTCTTTATGATAATTTCTCATAGTTTTTTTAATTCGCTAGTTATAACTAGGAAACTAGTGGAAGTAGGAAAAAACTGTTAATTGGAAATTATGTATCATAGTTTTAGAAAACTTCACCCTAAAATTCATTCCATTCGGAATATCCATGTCAAAGATAGAAAAGAAAAACTGATCTTTTTTCGAAATTCCAACAGCCTGTGTCTCTTTACCAGAGCTGAATTAGGAAAAATGGTAAAGGAAAACCGTGTTTTATTTGACGAGAGGAATCTTTGGTTTAAATTAATGCACAACTCAAAGACTCACCCTGTATAACATTTTCCTTAAATGTTTGTAATTTTCGAATTTTTTGCCGAAAATGAACTCAAACGATTATGGGTTCGAATCACTGATAAAGAATTCGAGGTCAAAATCAATTCTGTCCGGCCGGCCGGCCGGTGCCACGATAACTTGCGAACGGAAAGAGATAGCGACTTGCAATTTTCAGGGTAGGTTGCGCATCCGAATGAGACATTTCAGTTCGTCAATAGTTATAATTGGCTGAACGGTTTTGGTTATATACATCTGCAGTTTTGTTGCTATTTCCCCAATAACTCAAAAAATAGAAATTAGATTCTATTCAAACTTGGTAAATCCGACGCTGACTGATTTTTACAAAATTTCGTGCATATAGTATCACCAGAAAAATTTTTTTTCTTCAAAAATTTTATATTTCAGATATTATCCGTCAGAATCCGATTAAATTCCGCATGCACATACCATCGAGTCACCATATTACAATGGAATTCAGAATTTCAGCTGTATCTACTTTGTATGAGGCATGAATAGACAATGGAATATACGCGCAAAACCTACCGACTTCACGTCAGTGTTTTTTGCGCGTATGTTCTGGGGAACATCCCGTTATCATTTTGCCCAAATGTCTGTAACTTTCGAATTTATTGGCGAAAATGGTCTCAAACTATTTGGTTCGACTTCCCAATGAGGAATTCAAGGTCAAATTTGATTCTGTCCGGCCGGCCGTTGCCACGATAACTTGAGAACGGAAAGAGCTAGCGACTTGAAATTTTCAGTTAATGAGCATAATCGGCCCAATTGTTTCCTAGTAATAATTTTGTTTTCAACCAATATTAATCCGATCGAATTGAAACTTGGTGAGTAGTTGTAGAATATGAACCGCAGCACGTTTGTGAAATTCTGTGTGAATCGTATGGCTAGAAAATTATTACAAAATTATTAAAAAATATTTTTGTTGTCACGATAACTTGAGAACGGAAAGAGATAGCGGCTTGAAGTTTTCTGGTTAGAATGTGCATCAGAACGCGATATTTGAGTTTGTTTATAAGCATAATCAGCCAAACAGTTTTAGAGTTATAGACATCTGAAATTTGGTTGTTTTTTTCTCCTTCGTAACTCGAAAAATATTAAACCAATTGAATTGAAACATGGTTATTAGTTGTAGAATACCAACTCGAAAATTCTTGCAAAATTTGAGTATGATAGTATGATGAGTATAGTATTTGTAGAGAATTTTTACGGAATCATTGAAAATTTAAAAAAAAATTCTATATATCAGTAACTATTCGTCTGAAATTGCTGAAATTTTGCAAGAGCCTCTAGAACCCAAGTCTACTGCCAAGTTTTAAGTTTTAACACGATCGGTTGAATATTGTCGGAGATTCGAGCAGCCTTGTGTTCAGTAGATGGGTGACCGTTGCCTCGATAACTTTCGAACAAAAGGAGATAGGGACTTGCAATTTTCAGGGTAGGTTGCATATCCGAATGGGAGAGTTAAGTTCGTTTTTGGGCATAATCGGTTTAATGATATCCGAGTTATACCCACCTGGAATATTATTCCATCGATAACTCAAAAAATAAAGATTCGATCGAATTGAAGCTTGGTAACTATTAGTAGAAAATCAACATAAAGACGTGTTTAAAAATTTTCAAGAACCGTACCCCTAGAAAATATCGAAAAAAATTACGAAAAAAAATTGTGAAGAACCGTACCCCTAGAAAATTTCAAAAAAATTACGAAAAAAAAATTGGTTCAAGCACTGACGTGAAGTCAGGAGCTTTTGCACGTATGTTCTATTGTCCATTCTCCTGTATTGGACACCCTTAATCGAATTTACCATGGTAAATTATGTTGTCCATTCTCCTGTATTGGACACTTAATTCGAATATACCATGGTATATTCGATTAAGGGTGTCCAATACAGGAGAATGGACAATATAACATACGCGCAAAAGCTCCTGGCTTCACGTCAGTGCTTGAACCAATTTTTAAGGATTTTCGGTGACTTATTTCTCGGAACAGGGTGCTTATCAATTGGCCCAAATGTCTGTTATTTTCGAATTTTTCACTGAAAATAGTTTTCAGCTCGATCATTATTGTGAAAATGAAATTTCGAACTGAAATATTGTTTCCTCGATAACTCAAAAAATACTAGTCTTATCGAATTGAAACTTGCTAATTGATAATACAATGCCAATGCGCAAATTTTTGCGAAATTTCTTGATGATCTTATCACTAGAAAAAAAAAATTTTCTTCTCAAAAACCGGATTTCTGGTCGATCGGCTTTGTATGTATTTTAGGAATTATTGTGAAAATGTAATTTCGAACTGAAATATTGTTTCCTCGATAACTCAAAAAATACTTATCTGATCGAATTGAAACTTGCTAATTGATTATACAATGCCAATGCGCAAATTTTTGCGAAATTTCTTGATGATCTTATCACTAGAAAAAAAAATGTTCTTCTCGAAAACCGGATTTCAGCTCGATCGGCTTTGATGTATTTTAGGAATTATTGTGAAAATGTAATTTCGAACTGTTATCTACTTCAAATGACATTTCAAATGATATAAATCTAAGTTTTTTGAAGTGCTGCTACAGCCTCCACGTTAGTTTGCTAGTGATGTATTAACGCTAAAAACTTCAACTCAGTGCTTCTTAATAATTTTTGATAAGGTTGTAATTGTCAAGTTCATGCTAACTTCAGGATAATAGCACGATGACATGTAATCTTTTTGTGGATATTCGAATTCTTTGAGATGGAATATCTTGAACAGAAACGTTTGCAAGACGGGGATTTCACAAATGAACTTTTTCAGGGCTCTCACCCATTTTCCCAGAATAAACGAAACTCATTCATCCAAACTGATATTCCTCCTCCAAATCCCCCATCTCGATACAGTCCCATTATAGTAATGAAGAGAAAGATCCATAATTATCTGCCAATAGAGCGCTTTGATCTGCTAACATCAATTATCGCAATTGCCTCGAATAAGAAACTTCGAATGAAGAGCGGGATGAGATGATGACTCTGTCGAGGGGTTGGAATTGGAAGGGGAGCCCCACCTTCAGTCCATCTCTTGTTCACTTATTACAAGTATGCAGAACGGGATAAGAGAAACGTCTTGAAATTTTAGTCTTGGGATGGCCAATCGGCGGGGATTCGTTAATGAAAGTGCTCCACGATGCGGTTGTTTTGAACAAACGGAAGCTGAAATCGTGCATGTCTGAGATGGGCAGACAGACAGCATGCAGAGGATTCGGGAGGAAGCTTGGTGGCAAAGACAGTCAAACTTCGAAGTGGTCTTCACCAAAGATTATTGATGTCGATACTGAGAGCCTCTCGGTTTCTCGAGAGGGCGCTGAGGAGTGAGGGAACGTTCACATGGCTCATTATACAGGGTGATTTCTGACCAATGACCCATTGGGTAGAGGATAATAAACATTTCTTATGCATGCTAGTTTCTGAGATACAGAGTGTTTTCTGAAAATCATAGAATTTTCAAACCCCTATAAGTTAAGAACAGTTATTGCCTTTGAGACTCTTAAAATAATCCGAAAGCGAATTTACCATGGTAAATTCGATTAAGAGTGTCCCATGCTGAAGAATGGGCGAAAGAACATCCATCAGCACTGAACTCACACATGCCTGCTCTGATCTTCAACAATATGGATCCGATCGTGTTCAAACTTGGAACTTTGTAGGAGAGTTAGGCTCTGAAGGCTCTTGCAAAATTTCAGTGATGTTGGAAGAATAGTTTCTGATATATAGGATATATCGGATATATATATGTTTTTCATTGACTCTCAAAGATTTTTTCAAATTTTCTAGTGATATGATCCTCACTAAACTTTGCAAGAATTTTCGCGTTGGCATTCTATAACTAATAAGCTTATTTGAACTGGATTAGTTCAGTATTTTTCGAGTTATTGAGTAAATAACAACCAAATTTCAGATGGGTATAACTCCAAAACCGTTTGGCCGATTATCCCTAAAGACGAAGTCAAATGTCGCATTGAGATGGACAACCTAGCGCCAGAAAGCTCCTGTCCACATTGCTTGAACCTATTTTTTCAATAGGAAATTAGAAGCGTTTGTAGAAAATTTGAAGCAATTCTCACTACTGCACGGATACTTATTCATTCATGATGGGAGTCTTGCATAATAAATCCCCTTAATATACCATCATATTCAATGCTTCAGAACCAGTAGAAAAATCGGATATAACCTACGAACCGATGAAATCATTATTGAATGTAAAGATACAAAACAGACCGCCCGAGCAGGGACTTGAACCCTGGACCCTTGGATTAAAAGTCCAATGCTCTACCGACTGAGCTACCCGGGCTACTTATGTTACAGGTACCACTCTATCTCTGAAGTTTCTGCCAAATTACCAAAACCGACTTATACCCAGTATTTTAGAGAAACGAAATATTCGGGATGAGAATGTCGTTGGATATAAACATAATAGTATATTCTAAAACAAGTTGCAGAATGGGCTCCTATTCAAACACGAATGCGAAATTCGAAAAAAAACCGTCGAAGGAGCGAGTTTTCGAACGCATGAGTGTTGAAATTGCCTTCTGCAACGTGTATTAGACGATATTTTCTCTATTTCAGGCAAGTTTTATAAAATACTGTTGAAATTCAATGAAAAATTCGGATTATACATCCTAGTGACTTTTGAATTGTATCTTGGCAGTTGGTGTTACTGTCACGAAACTTGACAGATTACGGAAATTGAATTTGAATGTACTTAGGGCATGGAGATCAGATTTGAAAAAGTTTCCTAAAAGCAAGAATGAATCAAATTTATCAAGAAGGAAATCTCTAGTACCTTATTTGTTAATGAAAATAAAACTTTTCCTCTGAACAATTCTTTCACTATATCCATATTATATAATATTGAAAATTGACGTGTGTTGAAATTTGATAGGATTGAATGTCAGTGCTGACTACCACAAAACGAAAAATATAACTAGAAACAATGCGGAAATGAGTTCATTCCAGCAATGTTTTTAGTGCTGGAATGGACTCATTACGATACA
This sequence comes from Halyzia sedecimguttata, assembly GCA_937662695.2. Taxonomy (NCBI): domain Eukaryota; kingdom Metazoa; phylum Arthropoda; class Insecta; order Coleoptera; family Coccinellidae; genus Halyzia; species Halyzia sedecimguttata. The sequence continues at coordinate 49,697,673 of OW569415.2, forward strand.
GAAATAGAGAAAATTGTTTTAAATATATTCAATTGCTTACCCTTAATTGTTTCCCACTTCTCTGCACCAAGAAGTCGTTTCCAAATACATATCTGCTAATTAATTTCCATTGATCGTTTGTTTCCATGCAAGTAGAGATAGATACCTACCGTTTCGGATTTCTTCTACACATTTGAGGTAAAAAATGTGGGTAATTGTTTAAAACCTCCCATAACTTAATAATTGTTGTAAAATTTTTGGTCGTAGATTATAAATTTGAAGTTAAGAAAGGCCGATTGCTTCTAGTTTTTTGAAAAAAAAAATCCGTAAGAGTCCAAGGTAACCTCACTTAATCTCGTCAGGTAATTACACTGTTTCAAACTGTTTTATTGTTGAATATTCATCATAAATAATATCTCCATTGATGTCCAAATCATTTCTGGGCAATAAAATAGCTAAAAATTCATCATAATGAACATTTCTCATTGTTTAGTGATCGTTATGTCATTTTACGATTTGACATAAAACCTGAGAACTTCGAATCGAACAGGTTTTGCTATGTTGCCGTTGTGACTTCGTTCGCAGAATCATAATAGGTACCTACATGGATATCATGGTTTTGATTCTTCTCAAACTACAAATAACTACAATCGATATCCGCCGTATTCACAAAGCATTCAATCTCCGTTAAATCCTAACTGAGGTCCTCAGTTAAGGATAAATAAGAATCCAAACGTGAGTTAGCGTGAAAATTAAAGTGGAACAGGCCTGTTTCACCACCGTAACTGAGGTTGCGATTCATATTTATCCTCAACTAAGGACCTCAGTTAGGACTTAACAGATTTACCGCCGTATTCACAAAGCATTCAATCTCCGTTAAGTCCTAACTGAGGTCCTCAGTTAAGGATAAATATGAATCGCAACCTCAGTTAACATATTAAACAGTGGTGAAACAGGCCTGTTTCACGTTAATTTTCACTTAAACTGAGGTTGCGATTCTTATTTATCCTTAACTGAGGACCTCAGTTAGGACTTAACGGAGATTGAAGGCTTTGTGAATACGGCGGATTGAATGCTTTGTGAATACGGCGGATTATCTATCGAGCTCATCTTCAATCGAAGACTTATTAAGGATATCAATATTATTTGGATAACATGCATGAATATCGTTGATTCAGACAGGGAGTACATAGACAGAATGTGGAGTGACTGAGTGGGTGTCAGAGGTGACATTCCAACAATCGGAAAAAGACACTCGGATAGATGTCATTTTTTTTTTTAAATCTATTGCCGAGGTACCTATATACTCCAGAAGTAGGAGATAGTAATAAGTTGCACTAAGTGAGAATTTTATATTTCACGTTAAAGTATCCACTGTTGGGTTTTAGAATTTTCACAGAATCCTCATTTTTATTCGATATAGAATTTTCCTAATTTCTTCCTGTAGCCCAAACGTCCCTCTATTCCAGTATCAGTACCTGGCAAAGGTGGCCCTCACCTCTCCGTGGTCTTCGCTGGATAGCTTTTATTAACATCTCATACTTATGTTAATAAAGTAACAAAGATGGGCCGAAGATGTTTCACGCTGAGTCAGATCGAAAATCTTTCGTACCAAATGAATAAATAAATGTTTTTATACGATATTGGAATTCGAGGATATGTAAACTGACCTAATTTAAGCTTACCTTATCTTAGGTTAGGTTAGTTAGGTTATTTGCAAAATTAGTGACCCAAGCATACCTATTTATTTCTATCTGAAGTACTTCTGAAAATAGATACAATCTGGCATCGTCGCGGATTGCGTGTATTTGACTAGCAATCATGTAAACGTCAGGAATCGAAATAGAGGAAAACATGTTACATATAGACAACTAGTTTTCATTGGATTGAAAAATCATTAGTCAGAAATTATTTGTGAATCATTGGATATCATTTATGATGAATATTTACCAATAGAACAGATTGGAACTATATAAAACGAGATCAAGTGAGGTTAGCTTAGATACTTTCGGAATTTCTTCTCGAAAAAACTTTTTGACTTTGCAAACTACGATTCAAAATTAGTAGGCTAGTAATTATTTTCAAACAATTAAGGTTGGTTTATGCTGGCTGGTAACTTCAACTTAATTCTACTTATATAATATATATAGACATAGATCTTTGGTGTTATGGCTTATAATCAGACTAAAGAATCCGTTAACTTATTAATTATTATTATTATTAATAAGTAAACGGATTCTTTGGTCTCAGTATAAACAATATTCCTAGAAATCTATGTTTCAGTTTTTAAGTTAAGTGATAAGTTAAAGTTACCAGCCAGCATAAACCAGCCTATATACAGTTACGGGATGTTCCAGACAATTACCTAATTGTCTTTTGCTCGGTGAATTCTGCGGATTTTTTTGAACACCTCCTTGTGGAACACAGTTTATACGGGCAATGATTCTTTGTACATAACTTGCTATACTGAAGCAGATGCTGATTTTACAAAAAAAAATCATTAAAAGCAAATATGAATTCTGTATCGCCAGCAGAAATTAGTTTTTGAGATATTGAACTCTCCTTAAAATTATTAATTATTCTAGTGATACTTACAATCTCCACGAAAGTAGTTATTAGGTATACACTTGAATACCAAATTTCAACTTGATCGGATCTATAGTTCTGGAAATCAGAAAATGAAATTCCAAACAGGAATAACTGCAGAACTAGTAGGTGGATATGGCCCAGTCACAAACTTAACCAGAGCATTTTTACATCAAATCTACCTCGATAATTTCAAGTTTCCAAGTACATATTATGCTTCGAAAGTTATCGTGTATACGACCAGAAGGATCATCTAACGGACGGATAGAATTGGATTTGAACATGATGCTTTATTTTATCGTCTACTGTAATTAAGCCAGGGTAGATAATATTGGAAAAAAAAATAGCCAGATGAAACCCATTGGAAAAGGAAGAGAATATAACAATAATTAAAGGAAAAAAAAATTCCGGATATCTGAGATCGGAAAGTGGAAGGAGGTGAGTTTTGAGGGGAAAAAAACGGCAAAAGCACAAGTCCTATGAAATTGAATTGAATATAGCAAAGTTGTAAGTAATAAAAAGATCTACAACTTTTATATTTTCAATTTTTTCACATAACCTCAAAATTTATGTGAAAAATTAAAATATAAAAGTTTTTGGTTTTTTACTTTAATCTTTTACGAAAAATTTTTCTTCAAGAAATTTGGTGAAAACTTACCCTTTTATGTCCCATACACACTGTAATTTTTTCGATTTAAAATATTAATATTTTCACGTTATTTTGACTCAATATCGAATTTTCTTTGGAAAATTCTCACGTAAAAATATCTGATTTTTCAAAAAAGTCGGTTAGCTTTTTGTTCGTTGAATTCTCTACTTTCTGATGGTGTAAAAAAATATACATTACTATGGTAAATTTGCTCAGAAAATGCTAAGTTAATATTTAATAAGACATCTACAATATTTTGCGAAAGTTGTAGAAGCTTCTCTAAATTATACACGTAGATGGCTATTCACCGCTATTTTAAGATAGCTTCAGTGACCTACGGAAAATTTTAGCCCATCAAAAGGTATTTCATAGAGAAGTGGAGAAGGGGCTAGGATGGTGCGGGCCTTACTACCTGTTATTTCGTAGCATTTTGTGAGTAAATTTACCATAGTAATTTATATTTTTTTACTTCATTAGAAAGTATAGATTTCAACGAACAAAAAGGTTACCGACTTTTTTACGAAAGCAGATATTTTAAAGTGAGAATTATCGATTGAAAACTAGGGTGCTTTTTCGATATTTAGTCAAAATAAGGTCGAAAAATTAATATTTCAAATCGAAAAAATTACGGTGTATTTGGGACATAAATATGTAAGTTTTCGCCAAATTTCGCGAAAAAAAAACTATTTGTAAAAGATGAAAATAAAAAGAAAAGACTTCTATATTTTAATTTTTCACATAAATTTTGGGCTTATGTGAATTAAGTATAGATACAAAAGTTGTAGATCTCCTTATATTACCTACAACTTTTCGATTCAACTTTTTTTCATAGGACTTGTATTTTTGCCGGAAATCGAGATAAACCGCTTTCATCCTTATAGACTCACCCCCTTCCACTTCCCGACCTCAGATCGGGATGGGTTTCATCCTACTTTTATTTTTTTTCACTTTTTATCATTTTTAACTCATTACGCACTGGTCTAAATGTATTGAGATTATTTACGTCCCAAAACTAGAAAATTTTGGACATTTGGAGGAACTGAAAACCCCCTTGAAGAAGTACGCAAAATACAGAACCAGAAGAATGGATTAATAGGTATCCCCTAATTTCTATGTCCACCGCTATCTGATTCTCTGTATCCCCTCTATTGAATATCTCCTCTACTGAAACATCTTCATCGCGACCAAATAAAAACAGGTTCAGATTGAATCCGAATCAATATACATAATACAGAAGAAACCTTTTTGGTCCAGTTATCAGCACAAGAAGTCCCTTGTACCTATAAAGCGTCCATTGTCGCCAGATCCTATGAATGTTTTGTTCGAAATCACTCTACCTTGGCCGATTTAAATCCCATCGCATTATCACCAACAATGCTGCCAACACACAAGAAAGACAGTGCCCTAAGGGACCTTCTGAATTGGGTGCGTTGTACAATGCCTGCAGACCTTTAAGTCAGCGGTCTCCAACATGAGGGTCAAGGTAGCATATGGACGTGATCCGATTATCAAGGGAAAGGATTATTGAAAAGTTATATCACTGACGTGGCATCGGGAACTTAAGCAGGCTTGTGAAATTGAATAATGAAAATATTTTAATTGATTCGTGATACCGAAACATACATATGTACCAATAAAAATCCTTTAGATAAAAAATTAACTTTTCGGCTTTTAGGCCTTTTAGGACAAAAATTTAAAAAATACAGACATTTGGGCAAAACAATAGAACGCAGTTCCTGTTGAGTCAAGGGGGCAAAACTTGAGAATTCTAATGCACATAAATAGAAAAAACAATTTTTACCTTAGTTACAGTGTCAACGGCGCTTCATAACCAACTAAGAACCTTAATAAACCGAATTAATTGGGTAAATTTAGATAAATCTATAGATATATCCTTGGAAACGTTACATTATAGCCATGTGGAAATCTATGACAAAAAATGGTTGAAATTAAATTTTTTCTCGATATATTCAGAGAAAGTAGGGTTGTGGTATTTGAAAAATCGAGATATTTTTGTTCCAAAAATCACAAAGTTTCAAATTTTTCGTGACAATTCCGAATGAGCAACATCATTAAATGACCATGCAGAACAAAGCGCAAATCATTTATCATGAATATTTCCTATATATGATTTTCCTCACTGGCCGCTATAAGTAGCTATTTTGTCATAAAACTACCTAAATATGAAGCTGATAATAAATGTAGCAAATTACGAAAGCAATCTGATACCAGAGAAAACAGGGGTGGTTTCATTTGAAATATTCCGTTGAAAATATTCGAGAAAGATAGTCCGAATCAAAAAACGGCCGCACACCAGTTTTCAGAATACCATTTTTCTAGAAGTCCAGAAAAGTCTAATGGCGAATTATTCGAAAATGCCTATATTTAACACCAAAATAAAGATTTTTAAGATCTTGTTGTTGTATATTTGAATATACAGGATGGACTGCAAATATCTGAACATGTTTGATGGTGAATAGATGGTACCTAGTAAAGCCAGAAAACAACAATTAAATACATATTTGCTAAGACTATTTGTTTCTGAGAAACAAGGTGATTTATTGATTTTGGCGGAACATTTGGTCAGCCATAACTATCGAACCGTAAACCGAATCAGGTGATATTTACGACAAACTGATATTTCATGTACAGGGTGTTTTATTGGACCCGAAATTAAAAATTAATATTTCTGAGTCCTGGACAATAGTTTTTCGGTACCGTTTATATGAACACTTTGATGGCCTAAGGAGATAATACCTGGCACATTAAAACAAAACAATTGTTCGATGGTTCGGTAGTTATGGTTGACCACAGTTCTGCCAAGATCAACAAATCACCTTACCTCAAATGCGAAGAGCGTTAGCCCATATTCAATTGTTGTTTTCTGGCTCCCCTAGGTACAATCATACTATGTGCAGTTATTTGTTGATCACCCTGTATATGATGTATTCAATTTTTACTGTGGAGGTGTGATTACCAGAGAGTCTTGCCTTATGATTATGAATTCAAAATCTCATGAAAATAATGAGATGTAAAGTTTCATTAAAAAATTTGCTATTTAGACTTTATTAACCCTCAACTGTGGAATTGGAAATACTCACGCTTCTTATTCGTGCGTGTATTTTAAAATTGCCACAAAAGCAAAGTTTGGAAAGGTGTTCACGATATTTTGATTAAAAGTTTTATTCTGTATTATAAAGAATATATATTTGCCAGAATCACAATATTAAATTTTATTTTGTAATCTAAATGGTACTCACAAAATAAGTCTTTTATTCTTGTGGTTAACACACAAAATCTTCAATAAAATGAAATTTACAGAAGCCTCTCCAATGAAATGTTTGTTCCTAACTAAAAAATAGACTTGTTTTATTGAATTATTGTAAATAACAACACAGCTTGGTACAGAAAAATTGTGACAATACTCACAGATATGAATTGCACAAGTCCTGCATCTTTTTCTAGCGATATTTCACTAAGCCACTTTTTTAATATTCTCCTGATTAGCAAATATTATTTCACGATGTGCCTTGTTGAAAATTTAAAATCTAGTAGATTGTACACCTAGGGAATAAAAACATTTACTCCTGAGGCGTATATACTCGACAAGTTCAATTGTAACAATCCAACGATTTCAATGGAAATCAATCTGAGAAATAACAATCGTCAGCAGTTTAAATTTAACTTTTCTAATAAAAACGATTAAAAATCATGCTTCGTGAAAACATTTGAACTATAGTAGAAACAATTTAAAACCTTTCCCTGCGAGCCGATGCAAAATTAGTATCATACAATGTTGTTAACCATTTCCGTATTATTCCAATTCAGGATACAGTAAAAATAGTCATACATTTATCAGATAAATCAAAGTTAATATTATTCAGTCGAAAACACCCCAACTTTTAGAAACGTGTTTGAATTGAAATTACTTCAATTTCAACGATAATATTTACACTAGCTATGGAGGACTTATCATGGGAAATCCACCAATTTGGTAGAAATATTCGAGGCAACCTAAAAGCCATCGCTAAGACATCCTATTTTTTTTCGTATATTGGTTTAGATAGGTAGATGATGGGCCCACGTGTTTTAAGGGAACACCGGCAATTGAAATTATTTGTAGATTTTATTGATAGAATTCAACCAAATTTCAAATTCACAAACAGAAATGGAAAATGATGGTGCAATTCATATTTGGGATAATAATGCGGTAAAATAATGAACATGAATTCTCAATTTTTAGGAAATCTTCCCATACGGTTACAATTATTCATCGATCCTCGAGTGACCCATTCGAACATAAAGTTGCGGCCTTTCATAGTGTGTTACACCGGCTAATTAATATACATTCATCCGAAGAAAATTATAATAAAGAATTAAAATCGAACACATAGCGTTAAATAATGGACATTATTCATAGTAAATCTGAAAAATGTAAAAATAAAATTTAGAGAAAAGAATAGTTTAGTACTTCCGGAAATTGAGGATATAAATAAAATATTCAATAGCTTAACAGATTTTGGCAAACCGAATTACCAAGTTGAAAGGTTTCATTAAATCCAACAGGTAAATATCTTATTCCAGACAAACAATAACGCACACACAAAAACAGTTCGAAATTTTGGCATAATAATCAAGGAATGTCATCATTGCTACACCAAAACAATAAAATTAATTCTAATTATTCGAATCATTGATTAGCAAAAGGGTTTAAATTTAACCCGGATTTATAAATTCCACTCAATTTGAATAAAGGTGCGCAACTCAATTAGTGGAAAATGGTGGGAAAAAATAGAGAAAAACATACGGGTAGTTTAGTTTAGTTTATCTATTCAAAAAGTTAATGAATTCATAAAAGCGGTAGGAATGAATTCTTATTAATATTTACAAAGTACTAGAAGTGTAAGATTATGTAGCTAGTTTTAAATAAATCGTAAGAAGAAGAAGAAGAGAAAGACTCTATGGGCAGGTCATCGAGGTATAGGGAGAACATAACTTGTTAAGAATTTTGCCTGATGAAGTCGGTGTGTCGACGAATCGCGTCGCAATAATAATTACATTAGTGTGAATGGTATTACTTTTTGGCGCTCTTGTTCCTCGCAACAGAGTGCTTATCAATTTGCCCAAATGTCTGTAATTTTCGAATTCTTGGCTGAAAATGGTCTTGAACGATTTGGTTCAACTCACTGATCAAGAATCCGTGGTCGAAATCGATTCTGTCCGGCCAGCCGTCCGGCCGGCCGTTAACACGATAACTCCCGAATGAAATCAGCTAGACAATTGAAATTTTCACAGTAGGTTTGGGACATAAATATCTCGGTTAGTTTCGTGAATGGGCAAAAACGGCCCAATGGTTTCGGAGTAACGAAACAAATTTTTTTTTTACCTAACAACTTTTGAATTAATATTTTTTTAAGATGCAGTGTCATCATAAGAATACATTGATATCATTTTCAACTCTAACAAGCTGATAAGTACGGAGATATGATTTTTCAAAATTTCAATAATACATCGTAGTTGTATGTATTCACAGAATGCGAATTCTAAATGTCTGTGTTCACTGTTCATAAATGTCATCTAGCTATTAAGAGACATGCCAATTCGTAGTTTGAAAATACTTTCTACTGGAAAATAACTAACTGATTCTTGAATTTGTGAATATATACAAAACTGTTTTGAAACCGAAAATAACATTGACTGGTTGCATATTGAATAATTTATGTATAAATTTGGGATGAGGTTTCAGAATATTTAGAATTGGATTATTTTAATGATGTAGTTTATGAAGGCAATACGAAAGAAGAACATAATGGAATCATCAAAAGAAATTACTGTTCGTTAACCACTGAGGAAAATATTACCTTCTACTTCCTTAAGTAGTGAGACATGTTCCTATATACAGTATTTTCATAATATGTATTGCTAGCAAAAAAGTGCTTAAATATGGATCTACATTTGTGTATCAAATATTTTTTCTTGTGTTAAGGTTCATAATACAGGATGAATGTGTTAGTGGTATGGACTATTAAATTATGAAATGATAAACACTTGTTCGTCATCCTCTGCCTACTGAAATATCAGGAATAAATGGACAATCTGCTATGATTGTCTCCAGCCTTGCTCTAGACATTTCGATGATACTTTCCCTATTATTTTTAATGATAATTTTTTAAGTATAAAAGCATTGAAGATTGCTCATTCAATCTTGATAAATGAAATATTATTTGAAATGAATATCCTTTATGATGCACTTCTATCATAAGAATCCATTGATATCATTCCCAACTCTGAGAAAGAAATACTTCGGAGATTTGATTTGTCAAAGTTTGAACAAGAGCGCCAAAGCTCCTGTCCACAGGGCTTGGACCAATTTTTCATTGATTCAATATGGATTTGCATGAGGTAAAATCCCTCCCTTTGACGTAACGAAGGATTTGAAGTAAGGAGCTGGGATGCCCGGTAGGTCATATACCTTACCTTGAAAATGCAATATGTGTCCACTGGACCCACGACGTTATTTAGAGTTAAACTCATACACATTGCATGGTTCCATGCTAAACAGATGTTCTGTAGCAAAACTTGTATCTCTAATATTTCATATTCTCCGAGACAACCTGTCTACGTTAATTTTTTCTCATTCGAAGAACAGATTTTATTCACCTGAAAACCTTAACTGTGAAGAACTCAGCGTGCTATTCAGGTCTCCGCGGTATTTTGAGGACCGCTGGTTCATCAACAATGATTTTCGGAAAGAAGTACGTGTATTTTTATTTCGTATCAAAGCCCCTTTTGATATTCAAAATGGTCCATTATCCGAAGCTTCATTGTTCGCCCATTGTGTACCCATCTGGAATCCTTTTGATTCGCACAGGTGAGCACAATCTTGAGTCCTTGATATACTCTGGATTGAGGACGAACGGGAGTTAAAAACGATGGACAGGGTGATGTTATAATAAACTGAAAATTTGACGATTGTGAAGTATTATGGTAAAGATTCTTACGATATCATGCTCGTTAGTCTTTGTTGATGGGCTGGCATACTATGCATATCACAACAATTTTCAAACACACACGACAAGGCGATAAGGATAAGGTTCAGCCCACAGTTTTGACTGATTGATTTTGCTAAGCTAAAGCATTCGACAGTCTGGATAATGATCTTCAATTTTTCAAGTTGTCCTTTACTTTTATGGGTTTCATTCTATTTCTTTGAGATTTTTCAATACTTATCACATGGTCAGATTTCAACGTGTTCGAATTGATAACATGTCGTCTGAGGTTTCTTCCGTATCATGTGGAGTTCCATATAGTTCTATCATGGGACCACTATGATTTTTGCGCGTATGTTCTGGGGAACATCGCGTTATAGTTTTGCCCAAATGTCTGTAACTTTCGAATTTTTTGACGAAATTGGTCTCAAACGATTCAGTTCGACTCCCCAATGAAGAATTCGAGGTCAAATTTGATTCTGTCCGGCCGGCCGTCCGGCCGTCCGTTGCCACGATAATTTGAGAACGAAAAGAGCTAGCGACTTGAAATTTTGAGGGTGGATGGCGCATCGCAATACGACGGACAAGTTCGTTAATGGGCATAATCGGCCCAGTGGTTTCCGAGTAATAATTTTGTTTTCAACCAATATAAATCCGATCGAATTGAAACTTGGTGAGTAGTTGTAGAATATGAACCTTAGCACGTTTGTGAAATTTTGGGCGAATCGTGAGGCTAGAAAATTTTTAAAAAATTATTAAAAAATATTTTTGTTGTCACGATAACCTGAGAACGGAAAGAGATAGCGGCTTGAAAATTTCAGGTTAGGTTGTGCATCTGAATGCGACATTTGAGTTTGTTTATGAGCATAATCGGCCAAACGGTTTTAGAGTTATAGCCATCTGAAATTTTCTGAAATTTGGTGGTTTTTTTTTCCTCATTAACTCGAAAAATACTAAACCGATTGAATTCAAACTTGATTATTAGTTGTAGAATGCCAACGCGAAAATGTTTGCAAAATTTGGTGAGGATAGCATCTGTAGAAAATTTTTAATAAATAATTGAAAATAAAAAAAAAAAAATCTATATATCAGTAACTATCCATTCGAAATTGCTGAAATTTTGCAAGAGCGTTCATAACCTAACTCTACTGCCAAGTTTCAAGTTTTAACACAATCGGTTGAATATTGTTGGAGATTCGAGCATTCTTGTGTGAGTTCAGTAAATGGGTGACCGTTGCCTCGATAACTTTCGAATGAAAGAAGATAGGGACATGTAATTTTCAGGGTAGGTTGCGTATCCGAAAAGGAGAGTTGAGTTTGTTTTTGGGCATAATCGGTTTAACGGTTTCCGAGTTATATCCACCTGGAATATTATTTCCTTGATAACTAAAAAAATAAAGATTCGATTGAATTGAAGCTTGGTAACTAGTAGTAGAAAATCAGCATAAAGACGTGATTAAAATTTTGTAAGAACCGTACCCCTAGAAAATTAGAAAAAATTGACGAAAAAAAAATTTAAGAACCGCACCCCTAGAAAATTAAAAAAAAATCACGAAAAAAAAATTGGTTCAAGCACTGACGTGAAGTCAGAAGCTTTTGCGCGTATGTTCTATTGTCCATTCTTCTGTATTGGACACCCTTAATAGAATTTACCATGGTTAATTATGTTGTCCATTCTCCTGTATTGGACACTTAATTCGAATTTACCATGGTAAATTCGAAATAAGAGTGTCCAATATAGGAGTATGGACAACATAATTAACCATGGTAAATTCGATTAAGGGTGTCCAATACAGAAGAACATACGCGCAAAAGCTTCTGACTTCACGTCAGTGCTTGAACCAATTTTTTTTATTCATGCTTTTATATGTAATTGTCACGTCTTTCTTTTCATTCCTCCCAGCCAATGCCAATAATTTGAGGTTTTTGGCTGTCGACTGAGGTTTCTTGAGCATGTATGCTGGTGGAAAAGGCATTCCTTGCTCTCAGACATCTTAAGTAGAATCGATATGTTCTGATTTTCAAGTCACGCAAGTAACTTTGTGAATTCCCGGTTTTGTGAATATTGAACTACGATCTTGTGCTATATTGCCTTGCCTGCTTTGTGTCACCAATTACTGAATACAGAATTCGTGTTGTAGGTTTGTATTCGTATTGAAAAGATAAGAGTATCTAGTAGATTAATGAACTCCAGTGGTTGGGACTGGGATAACATTTTCGTTGGCGAAAACCAAAATTTTCAATCGACTGTCTTATTAAATAGTTTTCTCTCCCAAACTCTATATAATATCTATAAAATAAAGAAGGTTTCTTATTTTGTGAATTGCGTCTGCGTAAGAAAAACAAGATTTTTGTCAGAAGCAAGCTATCGAACAATGTTGCCTAACAAGAATAACGAAACAATGTCAACGATGAAACAAACATTTCGTGGTGTTTCGGAGTCTATATCAGACTCCTTCGTCGGGACACTTAACGATAAACTTCAGAATTCTTTTTTATTGATGACTATTCTAAAATTCTCGAATTGCACAGGATCATTTAATGATGACTTTTGACTTCTAATTGAGAAAATTTGAAAAAAAAGTGGAATTTCGAGTTATGCCCTAAAGTTTAATTTTTTTAAATGGGAATCAAAGTTGGCTGTGGTTGGGTTGGAACTATTTTTCCCCTTCCTAACGATGTATAATATGTCGGGTCGCTCTTGTTGTGAAAGTCTTTAATAGCGCTGTTAATTTTTACTACATTGGTTTTTGTTTTTTTGATACTTATCCCAAGTAGGCGGGTATCATCTATGACAGAGTTTGTCATAATATCAATTGACTGATTTGATCGTAAAAGTTCGGATGTCGTGCGAAAATTACGAGAAATATGTTGTGTTGGAAAGCTTTATTCGAAGCAATAACAAATATGATATTGCAACTGAGATATATTTAAATCGCTATACAGAAACAAGATAACTTAATAAAGCTATTTTCCAGAGGTTGAAAGAAAATATTATTAATTGCGGATCATTCAACAAATTAAGACCAAAAAATTAGATATTTATATCTTATTTCATAAGACATTACAACTTTAGAAAAATTGGTTCAAGCACTGAAGTAAAGTCAGAAGCTTTTGTTATTGTCTACTCACCTCCATTGGATACTCTTAATCGAATTTAGCATCGATAAATGGGTGATTCCGTTCTAACTGTGATATTCAATGTCCTGTATTGTTTGTTCTCATAGGTCATCAATTAATAATCAATTTATGACATTTTTGTGCTTATTGGAAAATTATGAAAATATTTCAACATTATTTTCATATAATATAACTTGCCACTTACAGAAAACTTACAATATATCACTTAAATGTCAGTACCATGTCCATTTCTAGAATTTATTTATTAAATGTCAGTACCGTGTCATGTCCATTTCTGGAATTTATTTAAAAATTTTTAGTTTTTTTGTCGTAATAAATGATTTAAACTAAATACCTCATAAATTATAATCTTTATGATCAAACTGAACAAAATTGACACATTTTTTATTTAATGTATTAAGTAAAGCTTTAAAGACAAAAGTTATTGAACCGGAATTCAATGTTAACTTAATACATTAAACAAAAAAATGTGTCAATTTTGTCCAGTTTGATCATAAACATTAGAATTTATGAGGTAATTAGTTTAAATCATTTATTACGAAAAAAAAAACTAACAATTAATAAATAATTTCTAGAAATGGACATGACACGGTACTGATATTTAATAAATAAATTCTAGAAATGGACATGGTACTGACATTTAAGTGATAAATTGTAAGTTTTCTGTAAGACGCAAGTTATATTATATGAAAATAATGTTGAAATATGTTCATAATTTTCCAATAAGCACAAAAATTTCATAAATTGATTATTAATTAATGACCTATGAGAACAAACAATACAGGACATTGAATATCACAGTTAGAACGGAATCACCCAAATACCGTTTTCTCAGCTTTTATAATACACTAATGCATTTCATACCATTTTAATGACATACTTCAGTAGAGAATCGTCTATGATAACAGAATTTTTAATTCTGATACATGAATTCTATTGGAATTGAAGTACGAAAAAACTTACGCCTCAAGTAACTGCTGGATACGATATTCACGACATTTTCACGAAAAATTAATGTTTTGGGTACCTACTAAATTTGAACAACCACACGTATATCATTATTTTGATCATGTTTTGTGAGTCATAGTGCCTAGCAATGTGTCTATATTGGCCAACGTACTATGAAATAATTTAAATTACAGTTTGCGAAATTGTGTCATAAAGTTCATTGAATGTGAAAACACTTGACTTATCTCACCTTTGAAAAATCGAAGTTTCATGGATAAAGTGCCGCTCAAATTGTAACATGTAATCGGCACAATTTTCCTTAGTCTTCAAGAATAAACGTTAATATTTTTCACATACAGTGTGTTATTTTCATATAGACCACATATCATTATTTTTACTACGCTACTGACTTATTTCTCCAATATTCAATATGACGTACGTATAAAGATTGACATAGTATACACTCCGGCAAAATTAGTGGAACGGATAAAATCCGAAGTTTGTAGTTAATGTTTCTTCGAACCCTTTGGTAAATGTTATCAGTTTCTTACTGAATTGTAGCTTGACTCCTTGGGAATATAACTGTTCAGATACCGTCCTCAATTACTTCGTTTTTGCGCGCGTGTCCCGCGAGGAACAACGTGCCCTCATTTCTTCACAATGTCTGTATTTTTCGATTTTTTTTTACGAAAATGGTCTCAAACGATTGGGTTCGACTCGCTGATGAAGATTTCGAGGTCAAATTCAATTCTGTCCGTCCGTCCGTCCGGCCGGCCGGTCCGGCCGTTAGCAAGATAACTCTCGAACGGAACGAGTTAGAGCGTTGAAATTTGCACGGCATGGTTGCAGTGTAAATATCTCGGACAAGTTCGTTAATGGGCAAAATCCATCCAGCCGTTTCGGAGTTATGGCCATTTTTAGTTAAAACGTTTTTCAAGAATATTTCCGAAACCGATAATTCGATCTATCTGAAATTCAGCAACAAATTGTAGAATCATGACTTTTATATGCCTGCGAAGTTTTGTATTGATCGGATGGCTCTAAACTAGAAAAAAAAGTTAAATATTTGAAAATTAAATTGAAATTTTGTTTACAGTATAACTCGAAGAATACTCATCCGATTGAATTGAAACTCAGTAGTGAGATGCAAAGTACCATTGGAAACACTTGTGCAAAATTTCGTGGGGATAGCATGAGTAGAAAAAATTTAAAAAAACGTTAACTATTAGCGGAATATTTTGCTTGAAATTCCGAAAGATAATATCGGAATGAGTTCAGTTTTGGCACTTTGGTGACGAATTATGACCTCTTGGGGTGTGCACAATTTCACTGAGAACAGACCACTAGGAGCCTAAAAAAAAATTTATAATTTATAACTCCCAAACTCGACAAATTATTTCATTTCGAATTTCTACATGGAATATCTGTAACATCTGGAGATCAGATTTCGTTCCGAAGTATTTTTTGCGCGTTTATCTGAATCAAGTCGATATGTAGGAGGGCAACTGATTAAAATATGGACCACTTACTAGCATGGCAAATGAATTAATGCGTAAACGATGTGTGGAATTTTAAATTGGTTTTCAAAATTTATCTGAACGCTGAACGACTGGGTGTGTTACTGCCTCTTTTGGGCATTTTTTGTTATTCGGATAAGCAGACGAGAAATAATTTAACCGCTCGAGTTTTCTTCTGAGAAGATTGGGGTTTTGGGGTGGAGGATGCTATTCCTCCATGGAATCCCCCGATGCGGGTCTGCGCATGCGTGGATTCAAGATGCGATATCTCCTGAACCACTAGTGTTGGAGAATCGGAGTTTTTTGTGACTGACCAGATGGCCATAAAGTGAAAAAAAAAATTGAATAGAAACTCAGTAGTTAGATGCAAAAGACCAAAGCAAACACTTTTGCAAAATTTCGTGAAGATCACGTGACATGGAAAAATTCAAAATTTAACTTCTATTTCGTGGAATATTTTGCTTGAAATTCCGAAACCTATTTTTTTGAAGTTCATGCTGCCCTTTCCGGGCATTTTTCGTTATACGCATGCGCAGATGAAGAGTCATTTAACTGCTGTAGTTTTCGTCAGAGAGGATTGGGGTTTTTGGGGTGGCGTATGCTATTACTCCATCCCCTGGTGAGGGTCTGCGCATGCGTGGATTAAAGATGCGATATCTCCTGATATCTCGAACGTGTTGGAGAATCGGAGTTTTTTAAAGGTGTGTGATTTTGAGAGGACTTTCAGCCGCGAGTAGATTGCGCATGCGCAGAACAGAAGTGACTGTTTTTGGGTTGTATGGGTTATGTTGGGAGTGCTGAGCGATCTTGTGAGGTTTTTAAATAATATTTATCGCAATTCAGTGCAAGAACTAGTCAGTTTGGTTTCCCCAAACTGACTAGTCCTTGCACTGAATTGGAGTGCTCAGCACTCCCAACATAACCCGTAGCGTTGTTTCCGAGTTGAAATGTCTGTATGGTGGCCCTGAGGCAAATTTATAAATAACTATATTCGGTATTCGTATATTAAAATACGTTCGGATTTGGAGAATAGGCAATTGCGTTCCTAACGGAGGTGCCATAACCGCAATTTTTTTCGATCTGCGGTAAATCTAACAGCCAAACTGTATTGATAGCCATATTTGTTAAAGGAACTTGAAAAAAAAAGCACTGACGTGAAGTCAGTCCTCTGGCGCGCTTGTTCATGGTGGCTAATTTGAATTTAATGATGAGTACTTCAAGTTCAGTGGATAGAGTGAGCTGAAGATCTACCCAAAGGATAGTGGACACCATTCACTGTCGGTTCAAAAATTAACAGTGCTGTATCTAAGCTGCCATCAGGATAGATTAACAAAGATGGAAAAAAACACAAATGACTCTCCTTAGTCGCACAAGCTCCTAGAAGATTTGAGAGGGTCAGTATAATCCTAATCATGTTTATAGCACGCGTGTCAAATGCAGATTGACTTAACAATGAAAGAAAAAGTGTAAAAAAGCATTGACGTGGGGTCAATCTGCTTTGGCGCCGTGCTATAAACATGATTAGGATTATACTGACTCTCCCAAATCTTCTAGGAGCTTGTGCGACTAAGGAGGGTCAGTTGTATTCTTTTCCAACTTTGTTACTCTATCCTGATGACAGCTTAGATACAGCACTGTTAATTTTTGAACCGACAGTGAATGGTGTCCACTATCCTTTGGGTAGATCTTCAGCTCGCTCTATCCACTGAACTTGAAGTACTCATCATTCAATTCAAATTAGCCACCGTGAACACGCGCGCCAAAGAGGACTGACTTCACGTCAGTGTTTTTTTTGTTATATACATGGGTGAACCAAAATAGTAAAAAGGAGGTTTTATTCAGAGCACTCACTGGAGTTAATCGTTGACAGACGAGAATGTTTACGAACACTTAGATGTTGCCCCATCTTCATTGAACATTTTCCTTTTTGGCGCTCTTGTTCCTCGGAACAGAGTGCTTATCAATTTGCCCAGATGTCTGTAATTTTCGAATTTTTTGCTGAAAATGGTATCAAACGATTTGGTTCGACTCACTGATCAAGAATCCTTGGTCGAAATCGACTCTGTCCGGCCGGTCCAGCCGGTCGGCCGGCCGTAGGCACGATAACTCTCGAACGAAAGGAGTTAGAGGATTGAAATTGGCAGGGTAGGTTTGGAGCGTAAATATCTCGGACAAGTTCGTTAACCGGCGAAATCCATCAAGCAGTTTCGGAGTTATGACTGTTTTTATTAAAAACGTTTTTTATGAATATATCCGAAACCAATTAATCGATCTATCTGAAATTTAGCATCAAATTGTAGAATCATAACCTTTATACGCTTGTGAAGTTTAGTATCGATCAAGTTACCGTAAAGTTACCGCAAAGTGTAAAAAAAAATTTTTTAAAATTTGTAAATTTTTTTCTACAATAACTCTCAAACGGAATGAGCTAGGCAGTCGAAATTTTCAGAGTAGGTTAGGGAGATGAATATCTCTGTCAAGTTCGTTATTGGGAAAAATAGGGCAGATGGTTCCGGAGTAACAAAAACAAATTTATTTTAGGTAACAAATTTCAAATTCAATTTTTATTTAAGATGCAATTTCACCATAAAAATCTATTTATATCAGTTTCAACTCCAACAAGCTAATACTTTCGGAGATATCATTTTTCTCAATTTCAATAATGAATCGTAGTTCTATGTTTTCACAGAATGCTATGATTATTCTATCTATGATTTATTATATGATCTGTGTTCATACTCCTATGTGTCATCCTGTTCTATAAGAGAGAGTCAAATTCATTTCAGGTATTTTAATTTGATTTCTTTCATGGTGCAGTTCTCATTCTCAGATTGCTCATTTAATCTTGATAAATAAACTATTATTTGAATTGAATTTCCTTTATGATGCAGTTTTATCATAAGAATACATTGATATAATTCCCAACTCTGAGAAACCAACACTTTCGGAGTTATAATTTGTCTGTTGGAACAAGAGCGCAAGAAAGCTCCTGTCCACAGGGCTTGAACCAATTTTTTATTCATCGTGATTTGTTGTTGTAGTGTGAGAAATAACAGCACTTTTAACGATTTTAGTATCAAATTAAATGAATGTTAAGAGCTTTGCTCATTCGATCCTACGCAATAACAATAATTGACAAGTGATAAAATTTTCAGTTCTGCTCAATATCTTATGTCCTCCATGTACTCTTATGACCGCAGTCAACTACCTACCCACATATTCAGAATAACATTATCGATAATCTGTTGAGGAAGATCATCCCTAATCCTGATTAGGGCAGCTGCCATTTGCGCCCGATTTTCAACTGCAAGGACTGCTCAACATGTCCCGAACATGCTGAATTAGATTTAAGATCTGGTGAACATGCTAACCAATCCATTGCATTTACGTCAACGTCATTCAGAAAGTCGTTTTCACAACGGACCACGTGAGGGCGAGCATTATCGTGAATGAGCAAAGAGTCTCCTCCGAGGAAAGGAGAGAATGGCACAACATGCTACTGCAGGATGTCTTCAGTGTATCCATGTGCATTTAGAGCACCATCGATCACCACTAAATCTGCCCCCAAACAAATCCCACCCCAGACCATTACTGGACCTTCACGAAAAGAGACAGTGGGAGTGGAGTTGAATTGCTAACTCTGTTCTCCCCTTCATAGTCTCTCTCTTCCTAGTCTCTCTCTTCCTAGTCTCTCTCTTCCTAGTCTCTCTCTTCCTAGTCTCTCTCTTCCTAGTCTCTCTCTTCCTAGTCTCTCTCTTCCTTCAAATGAATTAACGCTGAATCAACTCTCATCTGTAAACAGAACGTTTATCCAATCGGTATTATTCTAGATGAAGGGCTGTCATTTCTCTCAAAATTAAGATATCGCAATGAATAGAAAGAAGAAATGTTCAGAACAGATGAGACAACATCTCAGTCTCCTTAAACATTCTCGTCTTTCAATAATTTACTCTACAGGGTATTCTGAATGAAAGCTTACATTTCAATATTTTTGTTCACCCCTGTATTTTAAAGAAAACGAAGTGACTGAGGACTGCATCTGAACAGTAATGTTAGCGAGGAATTAGGTTATAATAAAAAACAAATTGGTTCAAGCACTGACGTGAAGTCAGGTGCTTTTGCGCGTATGTTCTATTGTCCATTCTCCTGTATTGGACAATCTTCATTGAATTTACCATGGTGAATTCTATTATCCGTTCTCCAGTATTGGGCACTCTTAATCGAAATTACCATGTTAAATTCGATCCAATAGAGGAGAACGGACAATAGAATTCACCATGGTAAATTCGATTAAGAGTGTCCAATACAGGAGAATGGACAATAGAATATACCCGCAAAAGCACCTGACTTCAGGTCAGTGCTTCAACCAATTTTTTTTTCCATAATTTTTTAAAAAATTTCTAGTGGTACGATCCTCACAAAATTATAAACACGTCTTCATGTCGATAATCTACAACTATTTACCAAGCTTCAATTCGATCATGTCTCTTTTTTTGAGTTATCGAGGAAATAATATTCCAGGTGGGTATAACTCCGAAACGATTAGAAACGTTAGAACGATTATGCTCAAAAACGAAACCCTCCCATTCGGATGCGCAACCTCTCCTGAAAATTCCAAATCCCTATCTCCTTTCGTTTGAAAGTTATCTAAGCAACGGTCACCCATCCTGCTACTGAACTCACACAAGGCTGCTCGGATCTAAAAATATAGATCTGATCATGTTCAAACTTGGAACTTGGCAGTAGAGTTAGGTTCTGAAGGCTGTCGCAAAAGTTCAGTGATGTCGGACGAATAGTTTCTGATATATAGAATTTGTTTCAATGATTTTCAATAATTTTTTTTTAATATTTTAGTGATTCGATCCTCACGAGATTCCGCAAGGATTTTCGCATTGGCATTCTCCAACTGATAACCATGTTTCAATTGGATCGGTTTTGAATTTTTCGAGTTATTGAGATTTAACAACCAAATTTCAGATGGGTATAACTCCAAAACCGTTCGGCCGATTATGCCTATGAACAAATTCAAATATCGCAATCAGATGCACAACCTAACCTGAAAAATCACGTCAAGTCAACATCTCTTTCCGTTCTCAGGTTATCGGGACAAAAATGATATTTTTTAATAATTTTGTAATTATTTTTCTAGCAATACGATTCTCACAAAATTTCACGAACGTCCTTAGGTTTGTATTTTACAACTACTCACGAATTTTCAATTCGATCAAATTGGTAATGGTTGAAAACAAAATCATTACTCGGAAACCGTTGGATCGATTATGTCCATTAACGAACCTGTCCGTCGTATTGGGATGCGCCACCTACCCTGAAATTTCAAGTCGCTATCTCGGCTGTCGGCCAGCAGGCTGGACAGAATCAAATTTGACCTCAAATTTTTCATCAGTGAGTGGAAATTTTCAACGAAGTTGTAGTCCATTTTCTCTGGAACCCTTGGGCCGATTTCTGCAATTTTGGTCTCAAACGACTTTGGACCTAGTCGTTTGAGACCATTTTCAGCAAAAAATTCGAAAATTACAGACATTTGGGCAAAATGATAACGCAATATTCCCCAGAACATACGCGCAAAATATTGCGGAAATCGGTCAAAGGGTTCAAGAGAAAATGGACTACAAACTTCGTTTAAATTTTCCCCGTTCCCCTAATTTTGCCAGTGTGTATATCAGATATTATATTCGGCACATACAATATTTGCACATACTCTTTATCTGACAAAAAGTGGACATATGCCCACTTTTTGTCAATGTTAGGGTAAAGTGATATTTTGAAAGTAGGAAGACAGATATAGAGTCTGTGCAAATATTGTGCCGAATAACGAGAAGTAAACTTAATTCTCGTTATAATATTCGCACAGACTCTATACCTGTTTTCCTACGTTCAAAATAGCACTTTACTCTAACATTGGCAAAAAGGGGATACATATACAATATCTGTGCTTTGAAATCCATCGATATATTCTGACCAAAAAATCAATAGATAAACTACAGACATTAGAAAGTTCTAGCGCTTCAAAATTTTCGCATTTTTCGGAAAATACCCTGTATCTCTAAAGGAAGATTTGAACAGAACGTTTCATTGCTTCTTTTGAATAAATATAGAAGTCCCTAACAAGAACTAACGTTTGGACTGTAGGTCACCAGTCACCCTGTATATGCCATCATTAACAAACGCTTCTCCTGTCCACTCTTCCCAATGGTATCTCCATGAATTCAGCGTTCCATCGGAACAAGTTTCCAAATAGAATTATGCGTCTTATATGAGAGAGATCGAAGCAATGAATCTCCGGCTTATCTAAGTAAACCTCTCCGTAATTTTTTGTTTCATTAAAGAAATCCCCAGATAATACGATCGAAATGCCCACAATACCAATCCATTACCCATTGTCCTTCCACTTGACACGGAGGCATCTCTGCATCTCGCTCGGCTATTGTTTATAGAGTAACGGGATGGGCTGTTGCAGCAGCTTTTCTTATTCTTCCTTCCACATCAGAAACGCCGACTTCTATATATCTAATCGGGCACAATAACATACGAGAGACAGAATAAGTGAACGAATAAATTATAGATAAAGGAACAGGGGGAAAAGAACCAGAAAGAATAGTTGTAATTTCTTATTTCTTGTCGAGTGGAACGGAATATATATGGCGGTTTGTTCGAATGGGTGAAATCTGGTTTTGTTCTCCGGGTTTGGGGAAAACCATGAATGGATTTCCAGCTAAGTGTCTGATAGTAAGGACATTCAATGTTTCCTTATATACCTGTTTTTGGACTTCATGAAG
This sequence comes from Halyzia sedecimguttata, assembly GCA_937662695.2. Classification (NCBI taxonomy): domain Eukaryota; kingdom Metazoa; phylum Arthropoda; class Insecta; order Coleoptera; family Coccinellidae; genus Halyzia; species Halyzia sedecimguttata. The sequence goes on from OW569415.2 coordinate 49,720,279, forward strand.
TATCCTTTAACTCTTTCCGGTACAGGGATTTAAGTTAAAATAAAACCCCAATGATACAAGAACATTTTTATTCATAAAAATGAAAATAAAGCAGACAGTTGGTATATCATTGTGAATATAAATTAATTATAACAAGTTGGAAAAGCACTGTGGCCAGGAACTTTGGCGCGCTGCTCAAATTTATAGCCAGAGCACATCCAGGTAGTGAAACCGCCCTTAGCTCCAGGAAAAGATAGTATTCCTAATATTTCCACGAATATAAATCCGACTGTTAACACAAGCGTCCAAAAATATCTGGTCCACTTTTTGGCCGAGGATCTCAAACGATTAGTGTCGACTCAATTATCAGAAAGGTAAGATTCCAAACATTATGGGGCAAACCATAAGCATAGAGTATAGGCTTAATGACATATTCAATTAACTGGCTGCCCGCGCCGGCTTCGCACGGTTGAAATGCTGATACTAAATATACTACAGAATTTCTTTATATACAACGTTCACAGCATTTTTCTCGTAAGACGATACAAACATGTTTTCTTTAGAGGTTAATCTTGAAAGAGCGACATATAATTGGCCATGTGAAAAACACTCAACGCTCAAATATAAGCCTGTAGCGTTGAAAGTTGGACCCTGTGATTTATTAATGGTCATTGCAAAATATACCTTAACCGGAAATTGTAGACGTTTAAATTGGATCAGTAAATCCGATGGTATCAGAGGAATTCGGGGAATCAACACATCTATCCTGGCTGAGGCTAGTCTCACGCTCTACAGATGATTCTCTGGCTCTCTGTATTCGATTGCTATCCCTATCCTGGCTGTGCCGGCTACCCGGTCGGTACCACGGCAACCGCTATGTCCCTGCATTTTAAATCTGCAATATCTTCGAAAATATTCATTTAAATTACATGCTGTAAATGGCCATATTGATCAATATGAAATGCACAATGCTTTTAAGGTTCGTAATCAAGCCATTATTTCTCGTAGAATGTAAAGGATAAAAAATGGTTATTGTGGGTTATCCTTAAGAGATAGACATATACCATCGCGGACTTTTTTGTAGACCTTCTTAAGGTATACGATACCGTACTACATTATTTTGATCTATCTCTTGGGGTTCAGCCAGCGTTTGCAATGTAAGCGCAAAAAAATGTGTTTATTTACGACATCACATTAGAAACCTCTAAAATTATCAGTGTTTCTCTAACACATTATGCATGTATTAAACATATAAACCTCCCTATTGAATCACTATATCTATTAAAAAACCCGCATCAATATCCTTCTCGTAGTTTTAAAGATCTAAGCATACATAGGGCAGACAGACAGCGGGAAGCGACTTTGTTTTATACTATGTAAGGATAACGTAAACTTTACTGCTTATTTTATCCTTTTCTTTTTTACAATAGTAAGTGAAGCATATATATCTATGCAAGATAGCCCTCCATTAGGGACCTATAGCAGTCTTCGAAAAGTTCTGAATAATCATCACTTGGATTGCCGAAACCTGGTTTAAAAAATCCCTCCGGTCCGATGAGCAACGACATTTTCTATTTAAATTCAAATGTTGCAGGGATTTCCAAGAATAAGATTGATCATCCTTGAAAATGAGCGGAGGTTATTCATCTTGAATATATACATGTGGCTACTGAGGAGAATCTTTGTGGGGAGGGAGTTTTGAAAGGTTATGTATTATTTTTAATTTGTTCGTTTTGGCGCTGTTGTTCCTCGGAACAGAGTGCTTATCAATCTGCCCAAATGTCTCCCGAATGGAATGAGCTAGACAGTCGAAATTTTCAGAGTAGGTTTGGGAGACACATATCTTGGTTGAGTTCGTTATTGGGCAAAATCGGCCGGATGGTTTCGGAGTAATAAACAAAACAATTTTTTTTACATTACAAATTTCAAATTCAATTTGTTTAAGATGCAATTTCGGCATAAGAATCCATTGATACATTTTCATCTCTAGTAAGCTAATACTTTCGGAGATATGATTTTTCAAAATTTCAATAATACATCTTTCTTCTGTGTTTACACAGAATGCGAATTCTATCTGTCTGTGTTCACTATTCATTATGTGTTCTATGTAATGTTATTTACTTATTTCATACATGTCAAATGTATTTTATACGGTCTAACAAAGAAAGTATGATTGAATGCAAAGTAACCAATTATAGGAAGTTGTAATTACCCCTACCCTATGTGCCCTTGGATAATCCATATGATGATGGAAATATATAATTTGGTAAATTCATCAAATTGGGTTCAGAATATCTCCATTGAGAACAAAACTGGAATATTGGGTAAGTTTCAATTGATATAATATAATTTTCAGAGGAGATTTAAGGAATGAATATCTCGGATAAGTTCGTTATTCAATTTTAATTTAGTTTCTTTTATGATGCAGTTCTATTATAAGAATCCATTGTTATCATTCCCAACTCTGAGAAACCAATAATGTCGAAGATGATTTGTCAAATTTTGAACAAGAGCCCCAAAGCTCCTGTCCACTAGGCTTTCCCACCTTTGTCTACTATTGTATTCTCATTTTTGCGCGTACGTTCCGGGGAACATCTCGTTATCATTTTGCTCAAATGTAATTTTCTAATTTTTCGCCGAAAATGGTCTCAAACGATTGAGTTCGACTCGTTGTTGAAGAAGTCAACGGACGTCCGGCCGGCCGTCCGTTGCCACGATGATTTGAGAACGGAAAAAGGTAGCGAATTTTCAGGGTCGGTGGCGTATTCCAATGCGACGGATAAGTTCGTTGGGGATAATCGGCACAATGGTTTCCCAGTAATGATTTTGTTTTCGACAAATACAAATCCGATCGAATTGAAACTTGGTGAGTAGTTGTAGAATACAAACTTAAGGACATTTGTGAGATTTTGTGAGAATTGTATCTCTAGAAAATTGCAAAAAAATTTTTGAAAAATATTATTCATATTACGATAACCTGAGAACAGAAAGAGATAGCGACTTGAAAATTTCAGGTTAGGTTTTGCATCTGAATGCGACATTTGAGTCTGTTTATAGGCATAATCGGCCAACGATTTTGGAGTTATACCCTTCTGAAATACTGAGATTTCATGATATATTTTTTATGGAATATTGGTTATTTTCTTAATTACTATTATATATTTTATGCAAATGGAAGTTTTGATTCAATATGATTATCCCACTTAACTTTTGTACATCCATCATTCTATTTGCTCGATAATTTTTAGTTACCCTTTTATGGTCGAATTTAACAGAGTAACCAAAACAGAGTGTCAAGACCAATTCCTTTCAATCATAACCAATTGGTTATGATAGGAAGGGATTGGTCTTGACACTCTGTTTTAGTTCCGGGATGCTGAAGTAGATTTCATTGTTTTCCACTGAATTAAGGCTTTATTTGTAAAATTGATTTAAAAGTGATATATAAACGCAATACTGGCTCGAAATGAGGGACATATGGTATATTGGACGTATTCTATTGAATTGGAAACAATATTTTTAGTATATTATGTGATATAATATGATAAATGATTAGTTGAATTAGTAAAACATAGTTCTATGTTCTAATTTAGAATTGAATAGTAATCTGTACCATGCATCAAAAATTCAAAATTGCAATTAGTTCATAGAACTATCTTGTTATTTTTTGACTTTTTATCACAGTTCAGATATCGATGAAATTTTGCAAGAATCTTCAAATCCTCATTTTACAGCTAAGATTTAGATTTAAACTCGATCGGATCTATACTGTTGGTAGTATTGTGGAAATATTCAGATGGGTGACAGCTCCAGCTATATGAGCGAACAAGTGTGCCAAATCACACGTTATTGCTTTTCCAACCTTTTTTTCCAACATTGGATATTAAAATCAGGTCACTTTGACTTAAATAAAAATAATCCGTTAATATTGAATAGAAAATAATATACCTTCGCGAAAAATTTGCACCGTTTCTTACGTGTCACCCTGTAAAAGTACAAAGCGTTCTGTTCGGCGATATTCCTCATTCCCATATAGGTGTATCCTTCTCCCCCGGGTGTCTGTCTTCCGAAACCGGAGCACGCCGGACAATGCATCCAATTTTAAATATTCTCGGGCACGTAGTCTGATTTGCAAAAGGAGCCCCCGATAAAAGTAACAATGGCAGCGGGCTCAAGAATAGGACTTGGAACAGATGCGACGATGAGATACAGCCGAAGAATAATGCTTTCTGTCAGCTAATGATTAATTAGGCGATTTGGTCTCGCGAACCCTTGATCTGCTCTGAGTGATCCGGTTTTTGCGTTGAATTTCAATTCTGAATCAGAAAGTAATAAAAATTGTTTAGTGGTGGAGAGGAAAGTGACCGTTGAGGGCAATATTGGAGGTAACCAAAGCAACGGTCATCTACTGTCCCAGAAAGATCTAGGATATCTAGGATATTCATAACTTGTTCGTTTGAATTATAGAAAATGTTTAATGCTTGTGGCTTTTACTTGATGCAAATCCATATTAACTCAATGAAAAATTATATACGATTTACACTTATTATATAATAATAGATAAATATATAATAAGTGTAAATCGTATATAATTTTTCATTGAGTATAGAAAATGTATTCAAAACCTTATAAATTTGCCAGTTTTGAAAAGAACAAATAGAATATCGAAGAATTTTACTACATAATCATAACAAAAATTTTTGAATTTTGTAATTTTATTAACGCGAAATTTGTACCCGAGTGTTGCCTATGTCAGCTGTCTTATTTCATACTATCATATCCCTCTACATACTGAACGGTTCTGATATATACAAGGTGATTCAAAACTCGAGGCGACAAATGAAGAAACTTATACAGGCTGATATTCTTGATAAAAAATTGTTTCAAGCACTGACGTGAAGTCAGGAGCTTTTGCGACAATGTTCTATTGCCCATTCTTCTGTATTGGACACTTACGAATTTACCATGGTTAATTCGATTGAGAGTGTCCGATACAGTAGAATGGACAATAGAACGTGAGCGCTAAAGCTCCTGACTTAACGTCAGTGCTTGAACCATTTTTTTTTTCATAATTTTTTAAAAATTTTCTATAGGTATGTTTCTCACAAAATTCCACACATGTTTTTATGTCTATATATTCTACGATTAGGTAGCAAGTTTCAATTCAATCGGATCTGTATTTTTTGAGTTATCGAGAAAATAATATTCCTGATGGGTATAACTCCGAAACCGTTTGGCTGATTATGGCCAACAACGAACTTAACTCACCCATTCGGATGCGCAACCTACCCTGAAAAATTCCAAGTCTCTATCTCTTTTCGTTTGAAAGTTTTCGAGGCAACGGTCACCCATCCACATACTGAACTCACCCAAGGCTGATCGGATCTCCAACAATATAGATCCGATCGTACGTGTTCAAACTTGGAACTTGGTAGTAGGTTTTGAACTGGTCAGTAGATTCAGGTTTTGTAAGATCTCACACAATATCACTGATGTCAGACGAATAGTTTCTTATATATAGAATTTTTTTCAAGGATTTTTTTAAAAATTTCTAATTATGCGATCCTCACAAAATTTCGAGGGAATCTTTGGGCTGGCATTCTACAACTAACTGCCATATTTGAATTAGATCGGATTCGTATTTTTTGAGTTATTGAGGAAATAACAACCAAATTTCAGATGGGTATATTCAAATGTCGCATTCAGATGTTCAACCTACCTAAAACTTGCAAGTCGCTATTTCTTATCATTCTCAGGTTATTGTGACGTTAATGATACTTTTTAATAATGTTTTTAAAATTTTCTGGTTACGATACTCACAAAATTTCACATTCGTCTTTGTGTCAGTATTCAACAACTAGCTATCAAGTTTCAATTCGATCGGATCTGTATTGGTTGATGACAAAATTATCACTTGGAAACCGTTGGGTCGATTATGCCCATTAAGGAACTTGTCCGTCGTATTTGGACGCGCCATCTACCCTGAAAATTTCAAGTCATTATCTTTAGATCTCAAGATATAGTGGCAACGGACGGCTGGCCGGGCTGAATCAAATTTGACCTTGAATTCATGATCAGTGAGTCGAACCTAATCTTTTGAGATCATCCGCGGCAAAAAATTCGAGCATTACAAACATTTGGGCAAAATGATAACGCGTAAAAACCATTCAACTAAGTAAGTCTTGTTGTCAATTTCCACCTAAATTGATTTGATTGTTTTGTTGTAATTTATTTTATGCTTGACAAAGAAGTGAGTAGCACCCTGAAACGTTGGCTTTGTTATAATTAACTTAGCATAAAGTCCTACTACCTGAAATTTTACAGTTTTCTATATAATTGTCATATTATACTGATCCTCCTAGGTCTTCCCCAAAGAGACCTCTCATAAGCTCTCGAAGAGCTTGAGCGAGTAACGAGAACCAGCTGTGCATGCTTTGTTACTGTGTCCTTTCGCCACAGCACTGTTAATTTTTGACCCAACAGTGAAAGGTGGCTATTACCGTCGTGACTAGAAAATTTCTTTCCTAGCCTCGGAATTGAAGTTAGGGCTTCCGCGCCGAAGTCAATTACTCTCCTACTGAGCCAACCGCACTACTGGTAGAATTTATTGCTGTGTGGGTTTTAGATTCGACGTCTGTGGGGTACCACAAAACCTTTTGATTGTGGAAAGGAATTTCGCCTTGCATTCCAGCTAATACCATTGAACTTAGCAATAGAGCTAGTAGGAGAGTGGTCATGGAAGGACTTCTTGAAAGGCTTTTAGCGGACGGTTTCAATTCTCAGGCATACGGTGATGACAGTTATAATTGTTAGAGGAAAACATGAAGGTATATTGAGCAGCCAAAAACAAGCTGCCCTTAGTATTACCGAAAAGTGGTGTGAAGAAGAAGGGCTAAACATCAGTTAATATGTCTCCCTTGGACTTACATGTAAGGAAATGGGGTATGCTAGATGCAATAAGATTCTCTCGTAGTGGGACACTCCGACCTGGTAACTGGGTAGGGTAGGACACATGAGGTTATTGGACCAACTGGACTCAAGCCTCTTGGCGAAGCCCCCAGATGTAATGCGCACCATATTCGATGTCGAAACGCCCTTTGCAACGGTCATAAGAGACCGTCTGAGTGCGGTGAACCTCGTGAATCGATTGGACAGAAACTCATCCATTCGGTATATGGATAGATGAAAATCAGAAAAGGTGCAGATATTGAGTATATATGGTCTGAATCTGAGGATATCTGTGTCCTCTATCTTACAAGCAGATACACAAGCTACCTAGATTTGTGCTCAAGAGTATCTGAAAAAGAACCTAAAGGGGGCGCACATCTATATTATAACGGACAGCCAGGCCTGACTGATAGACATGGAATCACCCATTCAAGGTTCCCTACTGTCCTGGGAGGCCATAAGGTGACTCCTCTATGGGTTCCAGGGCACTGCCGTACTGAAGGAAATAAGGAGGCCGATGAACCTGCCAAAAAGGCCTCCAGTGTAACACCTACTGGATCGCAGGGCAGTGATATATATCTCTTTGGAGAAATTCTCCAGGACTTGCATTAGAAAAAATATTCGTGATCCTATAACAGGAATCCTATAACAGGAATTTCCTGCAGTTGTCACGAGCCGAGCTTCGGCAATGGTGGGGCTATGACTATCGGTACAAATACCCGTGGGTTTCGTTGACTGTGATGGTGTGAGGACCCGCAACCTTTCGGTTGACCAGCGTTTACTTCCGGCTCTCACTTATGAACTTATTAATAGGGCTTTGTTCAGTGAGAGCCTGTCGTAGACGTTTTTGACTTCAGCACGAATGTGCCTACTGGCGAGAACGGCGAGGAGGCGGAAGGATTGGAGGGAAGGATGTAGTTCCCTACAATACTACAGTACCTCCCTGCTAATAGCGAAGTCACGACGCATTGGTTGTGATGTGTACTTTCATGTGGAGACTTTCACGGGAGACCCAACCTCGAGCTCGTGGACGTGCAGCATGGAAGGTGCGATAAAGTAGTGCAAATCAGTTCGCCTAGCAGGAGGTCACTTGCTCACCATCACGTCGGGTTCACCAATTATGGATTCCGTTGACTATAATGGTGTGAGGACCCACAACCTCTCGGCCGTCCAGAGTACCGTTCCGGCTCTCACTGATGAACTCATCAAAACGGCTTGCAGGCTCTGTGGATCGGAAAAGGAAAATGTTGAGCACATGGTTTGTAAATGCCCAGAGCTGACCAGCCTGAAAAAATTCAATATGGGTGGGCCAGTTCTAAAACCTCATGACGTAACAGTCAAGGCTCCTATGGACGTCATTAGGTATGACGGATCAAACCTCACGACCCCGATCTAATAATATAATGAAATAGTAGCCTGCTGTAGACGTGTGGCACCACAGAACACTAATAATAAGAAATGAACACCCCTAACTAATCGTAGGCAACACCTAATGCCTTTATATTGTCGCCATGTTTGGTTGCAACAAATGATCGAACGGCGGGAATTTTGAATATACTTACGAATTTAAGCTGCAAGTACTTTTTGTGTATTGTATTCACCTTCAAGGTAAATTTACAGCATCCATTATAAATCCGGCTTCTGCAAACATAATTTATGATTGAATGTCAAAATTCACATAAACAATGAATAAATTAGAGAAGGGAAATTAAGCACAAAGATGAAATTTTGCAATTTATTTATTGTTTGTAAATACTCGACAAATATAAAAATATTTCTTAAAACAGTACATTCATAGAATTGAATAAATCAGTCAAAAATGTTTAGATAATTAAAAAGAAGCATGCAGTAAAAAAAAGTTTCCAACGATATCACATAATATTGCTGTGCTCCTCAGTCAGGCATCTTCTCTTTAGGCTATCCTCGAAGGGTGTTCTGGAAAAGAGCATAATCAAAGCTTAGAAAAAGGATGTATAGAGAAATACAGGTAGTGTTGATATTAAAATCGGAAGAGGATTTTTGGGCATAACAGTGATCATCGTGGGCATTTACATAGGGCAAAAATGTAGAGACAGCCTCATGAAGTACAGGTGTAGGCGCTCTTGGATTATAATAACCTGATAAATGATCACTGCAGAAAATTTAATTAATTGTATCAGTGATTGGACAGATACAGCAAGCTTGCTTCCAAGCTTCCGCTCTACCAATATCCCTTGGAAATATGAAGCACTTTTTCTGCTTAAAACCAGCAGGGATATGTGAGTGAGAAGCACTCTTACAGAATGGAAATTTGCAGGAATAGGTTTTGGACATATTAACAGGAAATACAACTGAAGTTTCTGGCATTTTAAAGATTGAATAGAATGGGGATGATGAGAAATTTTGAGATCGAATTTAGCAGGACTCACCTAATCTCATTAAGTATCAAAATAGGTGGAATATTCTAAATTCGGTCGTTCCTTAATTATGAATATTCCCCTAAGTTCAAACAAAAATCTTCCAATCTTTTCGGTTGTCCTTTGTTTGAGTATATGTCAACAATCAACATTGTCAATCAGAAGAATAATAAGAGTTATTTGTGGTTGAACTGTCACTCTAACCGGAAATTCCAGGCGGCCATGAGTGGTTGCAAGTTGCAAGCTAGGAGCATTGAATACCTAGTTTAACCCTCCTGTGTAGCACCGAAGATTTCACTTCGATCCGTAGAAATACTCTGTATATCGAATCGAAAGATACTGCGCTGGGCTATTACCGATACGGTCGTTTGATCGGGTACGGTATAGACGACTGCGCCATCTACAGGTGGAAACCAGAAGTGCAGGCTAGGGATGAAGTAGATCCCTATAGTTGGTATCAAACGTAACTGTCGTAACTATCAGGTAATGTCATGATTGAATTGACACGAATATGATTTCCTCTCATTAATCAGATGATTATCGCTAGCCAAGCATCAGTCATAGATGGGGATAAAAAATACACTATGAGTTGTAAAATGTATTGCATTAGCTAGTTGAACTAATCCGACGATTAGTTGCATGAATCAGATTTTCGGAATCCTAGTGAAATTTCAACGAATCACTTCCCCATACGATTCCATTTGAGGGATGTTCCGGTGCCCCACCACCCTAATTCCAGATCCTGCCGATGCATTTCCATTCAAACCTCCAATAAAGCCCATTAAACGACGTTCGCGCTCCGCGGAAAGATACACATAAACGGCTGGAAATCCGTCATCGGCTATTAAATCATCTCCGCATGGCCGGAGCCTCTGAAAAAGTGCCGATATCACCATTGCGTCAGCTCGTTAACCACGGTCAATATGCAACCACGAATGATTTACCGTCGCCGCCAGTCATTCGACGGTGCAACACTGAACGCACCCACAACCGACGGTAGCTAACTTCGCCGAGATAAAATTAGCCCTGCCGTGTTTGCAAGTCATGGTGGGCTCTGTCCGACGACCCGAGGCGACAAACTTCGTGTGCCCGTTCCGCAGTTATTGAGATGCAACTCTGTAATTCGTCCAAGATGACTTTGAATGGTTGATATAGATACAAGGTGATTGATTCAATTGGGGCCTTGGGAATTTAAAGTAAAATTGAGGCAACACTGTCATAGTGTGGTCAAAGTCATTTGGTGGAACCACGTTATTTATCAAATACACAAGGTTTTTCAAATTTCCAGCCATTCATGAGGGGCCAGCGAATTTATTGCACTACAGTCATTTTTGGCTACATGTCTGTAATTTGCGAATATTTGGCCGAGAATGGGTTTCATCGATTAGTTTCGACTCACTGATGAAGAAAACCGAGGTCAAAATTGATTCTGTCCGGTCTTCAGCACGATTACGCTCAAACGCAATGGGTTGAAGAGTTGATATTTTCTGAGTAGTTTTGGAGTCTAAATGCGCCGGCTAGATTCCTTAATTGGCAAAATACACAAAGTGGTTCACTAGTTACAGCCAACTGAAATTTTGTTTTGCCATTAACTGGCAAAATACCAATCTGACCGAATTGAAGCGCGGTAATTAGTTGAAAAATGCCGACACGAAGACTGCTCCAAATACGGATTTTTTTATTGCTGGGAGAATTCAATATAAATAAATTCTACTGCTCCAGAGAAACAAGTATTTATTCAAATAGACGAAATCAGATTTTCTGATTTTTTTTTAGTCTGATCTGTTGAGTAGAGAATTTGCATACAATTTTTTGCAGAATGAATTTCGTACACCGAAAATATTTAGGATATTGCAGGAAGCCTCATATATGTTGCATCGTTCCACAATCAGAACATCTTCTTAAATAGTTCGACACAGCATCAGCAAAGGCTCAATTGTATATTTTTCGAATATCCTTGATATTTTTCAAACGTGGTTCTCTACAACATATTTTGATTGTTATCCCGGATTACAATTAAAATGATACGAACCTCACAACATTCCGCATACTTCTTTATGTCTGTAGTCTACAACCAAATTTCAATTCGATTGGATGTGTATTGGTTGAAAACCAAATTAGTACTCGGAAAGGGTTGTGCCGTTTATACCCATTAACGATCTTGTCCGTCGTATTTGAACGCGCCACCTACCCTGAAAATTTAAGGTTGCTGTCTCCATCCAGTCTCAAGGTATCGGCCGGCCGAACAGAATAGAATTTGACCTCGAATTCTTCATCAGTGCTTAGAGCATAATCGTTCGAGAGCATTTTCGACAAAAAATACAGACATTGTGGCAAAATGATTCTGTTCTCCAAAAAATTTGGGTCTTTCCGCCTGGATAAATTGTTAACAAGATGTTTTTTCCAAGAAATTTATTGAACGTACATATGTACGAACATTGAGTTTCTTGGAAAAGACTTAAGGAATCACAGTTGAGTGTAATAAGTAATTTGCGTGCAGAAAATTCCTGGTATTTACGCCATCATAATACGCCTTCCCATACTGCATTGGTTATTTGAGAATATTTCGCCACAAACTCAACCTATATCGTTCCATATACACCCTATTCGCGTGGAATTTCAAGAAGCTCAAAACAATACCCTAGAGCAGTGATTCCCATAAGTAGTCTACATCGACCACCAGGGGTCGACTTCCTCCATGTGAATTTGCCAATCTGCCGTACAAGCCAAGCAGAGGGTCTACCCAAAACTGGAAAACATGGCAAGGGGTCTGCGAGACAAAAAAGTTTGGGGACGTTTGCTCTAGAATATTAGATGTCAAGAAATTTTCAAATGCTCACAATCTACCTACTTGAAATTCCAATGGCAACCAGTGTTCGATTAAGTAAAAAAAATTGGTTCAAGCACTGACGTGAAGTCAGGAGCTTTAGCGCGTATGTTCTATTGTCCATTGTCTGAATTGAACACTCTTAATCGAATTTACCATTGTGAATTCTATTGTCTGTTCTCCTGTATTGGACACTCTTAATCGAATTTACCATGGTGAATTCGATTAAGGCTGTCCAATACAGGAGAATAGACAATAGAATTCCCCATGGTAAATTATATTAAAAGTGTCCAATACGCGCAAAAGCTCCTGGCTTCACGTCAGTGCTTGAACCAATTTTTTTTTTCGTGAAGTCAAGATAGAAAGCAATGATGAAAAAATTAACACATTATTGTCTACCTTCAATTCTTCTTTGGGAGAAGAATACATAATTATTCTTGAAAAATATTACTGGAATTAATGTCATATTTAAATAATCAAAGTTAAGAAAATATAAATCAAACATATTGAATGAAATTCAATTAAATTCCAGTAATATTCAATTACTTATTCTTAACCAATAAATGTCCATTGATAGATCTGAAGGTGATGACGTGAAACATAAAGATATATTCTAATTAGTGATAGAAAAACTGGCCTAAAATTCCTCTCTACCCATCACGAGATTCAATATCCACAAATGAGCCTCTCACCTTACAAGATCAGAAAGTGTGGTTAATTTAAAGTTAAGTTTTGAAGCCTTCAGCAAAATTTCAGCGAAATCATATTAAAAATAATACATAACCTTTCAAAAGTCCCCTCTCACAAATATACTCCTCTGAAGGCACATGGATCTCTTGAAGAAGAATCGCCTTCCCTATTTCTCAAAGATATTCACTCTTGTTCATAGAAATCCCATCAATATTTAGTTGCCTCCTCCTAAGGAGGATCTCTTTCAAAACCAGGTCTGACCGCTAATGTAGGGCTATCATCTCCCATAGATTTGTGATAAAATAACACGATTTTCCCAAGAACATACGCGCATAAATATGTCATCATGACATTCATGTTTTTGAAGGTTCTCGCAAAAATACGACCAACATATCATACGACGATTCGCATCCAGCTACCGAACTCACAAAAGGCTGCTCGGTTCTCCAACAATATGGATCCGATCGTGTTCAAACTTGGAAGTCTGCAGTAGAGTTAGGTTCTGAAGGCTCTTCCAAAATTTCAGCCATGCTGGACGAATAGTTTATGATATATAGAATTTTTTTCAAATATTTTCAATAATTTTTTTGAAATTTTCTAGTTATACCAGCCTCACAAAATTCCGCAAAAATTCGTGCGTTGGCATTCTATTTTTCGAGTTATTGAGGAAATAACAACCAAATTTCAGATGGGTATAATTCCAAAACCGTTTGGCCGATTATACCTATAGAAAAACTCAAATGTCGCATTCAGATGCACAACCTAACCTGAAAATTTCAAGCCGCTATTTCCTTCCGCTCTCAGGTTATCCTGTCATGAATAATATTTTTAAATAATTTTTTTTTAATTTTCTAGTGACACGATTCTCACAAAATTTCACAAATGTGCTCAAGTTTATATTGTACAACTATTCACTAAGTTTAAACTCGATCGGATTTATTTTGGTTGAAAACAAAATTATTACTCGGAAACCATTGGGCCGATTATACCCATTAACGAACTTGTCCGTCGTATTGGGATTCGCCACCTATCCTGAAAATAAATCTTTAGTCGAAAATTCGGCACCAAGCCCCATAAAATATCAATGGAATGTACAGGGTTTTCCAAATAGAATGCATGAAAAATACTTGAATATCTCAATTTATCTCACAATTTCACAGTGATAGCAGCAACAACATCATTCTGGGAAAGAGAACAATTTTACTTGGACCATATTGAATATAGAAGAAGTTTCACTAGGTTATGTTGAAACTTTCCCCATTTCACGCGGCCATAGAACGTTCGATAGTGAATCGATATCCTGTCGGAGTATTCAACTTGCAAACCACATTTCATTAATTATACCTCATTCGACTAGATGCAATTTCAAGTTATAATTATTACATATTGAATTATTCACAGAGCGTTGGCTACTGTATTTTGATTCATGCTCGACGTCTATGATTAATATTGCCGTAACAAACTATTCCAGTAGTTCTAGTAGCCCGTCAACATCTCTTACACTGTTTGTACCTACTGATCAATGCATAATAGGCTTTCCGGATAGATTCTCATACTGGTCGACAAGATTTTTGCAACACAAGGAAGATCTTTATTTTTAAAATAATAATTCCTAATAATAGGAAAAATATTCCTAAAGCCCTAACACGTACCACTATACAATAGGTCAATTAGATCCTTTTACATTAGCAGGTAGTCAATTTTATGAGGGGACGGTTAAAATTCAAACATTTTATTACAGGAAAAGTGCCTAAACTAGTTGTTTATTATATTACACAGAAAATTAAATTCAAAAATTGGTTCAAGCCCTGTCGACAGGAGCTATGGCGCTCTTGTTCAAACTTTGTCACATCATATCTCCGAAAGTTTTGGTTTCTCAGAGTTGGGAATGATATCAATGTATTCTTATGATAAAACTTCATCATAAAAGAAATTCAATTCAAATAATAGTTTATTTATCAAGATTAAATGAGCAATCTGAGAATGAGAACTGCACCATGGAATAAATCAAACTTAAATGAATTTGTCTCTCTCTTATAGAACAGGATGACATGTACCAGTATGAACACAGATCATAGAATAATTCATAGATAGAATAATTACACTATTCTGTGAAAACATTTATTATTGAATTTCGAAAAATCATATCTCCGGAAGTATTAGCTCGTTAGAGTTGAAAATTATATCAATGGATTTTTATGGTGAAACTGCATCTTACCGAAAATTTAATTTGAAATTTGTAATTAAAAAAAAATGTTTTTCGTTACTCCGAATCCATCTGGCATATTTTGCCCAATAACAAACTTATCTGAGAGATTTATCTCCCGAACCTTCTCTGAAAATTTCAACTGCCTAGCTCATTCTGATCAAGAGTTATTGTAGGAACAAAAAAAAGTGTAAAAAAAAAAAAATTTTTTTTACACTTTACGACAACCTGATCAATACAAAACTTCGCATGCGTATAAATGTCATTATTCTACGATCTGATGCTAAATTTCAGATAGATCGAGTGATCAGTTTCGGAAATATTCATAAGAAATGTTTTTACTAAAAACAGCCATAACTCCGAAACCGCTTGGTTTTCGTCCGTTAACGAACTTGTCTAAGATATTTATGCTTCAAACCTACCCTGTAAATTTCAATCCTCTAATTCCTTTCGTTTGAGAGTTATCGTTTTAACGGAGGGACGGCCGGCTGGGCGGACGGCCGGACAGAATCAATTTCGAACACGGATTCTTGATATTGAGTCGAACCAAATTGTTCAAGACCATTTTCGTCCAAAAATTCGAAAGTTACAGACATTAGGGCAAATTGTTAGGCACTCTTTTCCGAGGAACAAGAGCGCCAAAAATCAGTCCTCTGTTTAGTTCCGAAGTGAATGGCCGGCCCTCTGTGTGTAGATAAGGAAGTGTTTTAAGGACGAAAATATCGAGACAGACGCACCCCAGTTGCAAAATCTCTTCTGACAAGAGGGTACTTACTGAAGCTCAAAGATACTGCCCCTGGACTGGATGGCCCTTCCTCCAGACTTCTCCGATGCTGCGCGCCCTCCCTCGCTTTACTCCTCTCTAAAATATTTTCATGCTCTCTTAGATGTTCTATCCTTCCTGATAATTGGCTGACTGCCTCCGTAACTCCGGTTTTCAAAAAAGGAGATAAACTATCACCTCACAATTACAGACCAATAAGTATAATATCAACAGCTTTGAAAGTCTTAGAAGAAGAATCGTGTCAGATCATATTACCCAGTTTGCTATGTCTAGTGGTACTATTCCTACCGAACAACATGGATTCTTGGCAGGTCGCTCTACAGTAACCAACCACATATTATGTATTGATGAGTGGGCTAAGGCATGGGACCGGGGGTGGCCGTGGATGTGCTTTATCTTGATTACAGGGCTTTTGATAACGTCCCCCACCGTCGGCTGCTTGCTAAGCTATATCATTTTGGAATCAGGGGAAGTGTTCTTGCTTGGATGATTGCCTTTTTATCAAACCTTACGTTTCAAGTAAGAGTTAATCATTCCTTTTCCTGTCCAGATAGGCCGATGATATCCGGTGTCCCCCAGGGTTCAGTTCTGGGCCCTATCTTATTTTTGTTATACACCTCCGATCTCCCAAAATTGCTCCATGGATCTTGCTCAATGTTTGCGGATGACACTAAAATCTACAATTTTCTTATATCCAACTCAGATACGCTCCAACAGGACCTCCATGAGATTAATGTTTGGTGTGAGAACTGGCTTCTTCCTCTGAACGTGGATAAATGCTGTATACTACATATTGGTAGAAATATCCCGAGAAGGCGATATACCATCAGAGGTCCCACGCTGCAAAGTGTAGCTAGTCACTGTGACCTAGGTTTGACTGTTTCCGAAGACCTACGCTCGTCTAATCATGTGTCATCTATCACTGCCAGGGCTAGACAGTTGACTTATTCCATCCAGAAGACTTTTGGGGGATGTGACATTGCCACATGTAAACTCCTCTACACCAGCTTCGTAAGACCAATATTGGAGTATGCTGGCCCTGTTTAGTGGCCGACGATCTATGTCTCGAGTCAGGGCAGCGTTGGAATACTCGCGAACTATTTGGAATGATTCGCTCTTCCTACGAAGACAGGCACAGTATTTTCCGGTTGCTATCTTTCCACTCCCGACGTTATAGGGGTGATTTAATATTTACCATCAGATCGTTCCGTGGTGACTTCGTTGATTGTATTCGTGACCTGTACATTTTGAACCATAACAACTTGGGAAGACATCAATTTAAACTGGCGAAGGAGAATTTTGTTACCACTCAACGTCATAGCTTTCTCACCAACAGAATCTTCGAGAGATGGAACCGTTTGTCGATTACCGTGGTCAAAGCTGGGACAGTCAATGGCTTCAAGAACGCCCTAGATATTTACGGTGCAAGATCTAATTAATTGTGAACGTTTTCTGTTATTTCTGTTTTAAGTTTATAAGAGTTTCCTCAACTCTTCTTGTATTTTAATAAAAATAATAATAATAAAAACATTTTTTTCAATAAACATCAGATATCGTAACATTAAATGTGGTTCTATAAATTTCACAAGAAAACCTTAAGTGTTACAACTTTTTTTTTTCTCATTTTTGCATTTGGATACATCCATTCTACTATAATATGCTATTCAACTTTATGTTACAACCAAGAATTTATTTTTTGTCGGCCAGTGTTAGTGACAAATAGTTCCTGTATTAGGGAAGATGAACCGAAAAAATCTATACTTCGAAATAAAATATATTATAATAATCGGATTCGCAGAACATTGTATAGAAGAAATTCATTTCATAGATTCTGCATTCAGCTAATAAATGCAAACGTATGCCAACATATCTAACATTAGCATCCCAAGAAATCTTTGACGATCACATAAAAAAAATTCCTTTCACTTATGTCCCCTCTACTCGCATGTTTATGTGAAGTATAAATTGCATTATTTAGTTTATTCGACAACAAAATATTGTTAACATACATTGTAAAACTAAAGCCCGTTGATTCCTTCCCTTGAATCATCTTTCAGAATGTTTTACCAAGGTATTAGTTAGAAGTCAAGTTTACGATATTCACGAAATTCCGTGAAAATTAGCGCGTCGGCATTCTACAAGTAATTACCAAGTTTTAATTGAATCGGATTTGTATATTTTGAGTTATAGACCAAATAACAACTGAATAACTCCGAAACGGTTTTGCCGATTATGCCCATTTATGAAATCAAACGTCGTATTCGAATGCGCAACCTACCTACCCTGAAAATCGCAAGTGGCTATCTCCTTTCATTCTCAAGTTATCGTGAGATACATAATATTTTTTCGTAATATTTTTCAAATTTTCTAGAGATACGATCCTCATAAAATTTCACATACATCTTCATGTTGGTATTCTACAACTGGCTAGCAAGTTTCAATTCTATCGGATCTGCATATTTGAGTAATCGAGAAAATAATATTCCAGATGATTACAACTCCGAAACCGTTGGGCCTATTATGCCCAACAACGAACCTAACTGTCCCATATGGATGCACAATCTACCCTTAAAATTGCAAGTCACTATCTCTTTCCCTGGTTCTTTCCTGGCAATGGTCACCCATCCAGCAACTGAACTCACCCAAGACTGCTCGGATCTCCAAGAATATAGATCCGATAATGTTGGAACATGCCTGTATAGTATTCGCGAACTTTTAGCGATGTCGGACGAATAATTTGTCATTAATAGAATTTTCATCAATGATTTTTTTTAAGTTTGTTAGTGCTACGATCCTCAAGAAATTTCGCAGAAATTTACGCGTTGCCATTCTATAATTAATTACTATGTGTGAATTGGATCAGCTCCGTACTTTTTGAGTTATTGAGGAAATATCCACAAAATTTGAGATGGGTTAAATTCCAAAACCATGTTGCCGATTATGCCTATCAATAAATTCAAATTTCGCATTCAGATGCGCAACCTAACCTAACAATTGTATCGCTATCTCTTTCGGTTGAGAGTTAAGTTAAGGGATAGATAATATTTTTTAGTATTTTTTTTTAATTTTCTGGTGATACGATCTTCACAAAATTTCGCATACGTGTTTATGTCGGTATTCTACAACTAGTTACCAAGTTTAAAATTGATCGAAACTGTATTGGTCGAAAACAAAATTTGTACTCGGAAACCGTTGGGCCGATTATGTCCATTAACAAACTTGTCAGTCGCATTTAGACTCCGAAAATTGCAAGTCACTTTGTCTGTCCCATCGAAAATTATCGTTGCAACGGCCGACTGGCCGGCTTGACAGAATCAAATTTGACATCGGATTCTTCATCAGTGAGTCGGACCTAATCGTTTGAGAGCATTTTCAGCTAATATTCGAATATTACAGACTTTTGGGCAAAATTATAGCACGCTGTTCCCCAGAACATGCGCGCAAGAATAAAGAATTCACAGGTTTTTGCGCGTATGTTCTGGGGAACATCGCGTTATCATTTTGCCCAAATGTGAAATTTAATTCTGTGGTGCCGTCCGGCCATCCGGCCGTTGCCACGATAACTTGAGAACGGAAAGAGCTATCGACTTGAGATTTTCAGGGTAGGTGG
Source organism: Halyzia sedecimguttata (assembly GCA_937662695.2). Classification (NCBI taxonomy): domain Eukaryota; kingdom Metazoa; phylum Arthropoda; class Insecta; order Coleoptera; family Coccinellidae; genus Halyzia; species Halyzia sedecimguttata. The sequence continues at coordinate 49,739,719 of OW569415.2, forward strand.
CGCATCCCAATACGACGGACAAGTTCGTTAATGGGAATAATCGGCCCAATGGTTTCCGAGTAATAATTTTGTTTTCAACCAAAATAAATCCGAGCGAATTTAAACTTGGTGAATAGTTGTATAATATAAACCTAAGCACATTTGTGTAATTTTGTGAGAATCGTGTCACTAGAAAATTAAAAAAAAAATTATTAAAAAATATTATTTATGACACGATAACCTGAGAACGGAGGGAGATAGCGGCTTGAAATTTTCAGGTTAGGTTGTGCATCTGAATGCGACATTTGAATTTTCCTATAGTTATAATCAGCCAAACGGTTTTGGAATTATACCCATCTGAAATTTGGTTGTTATTTCCTCATTAACTTGAAAAATAGAATGCCAACGCGAAAATTTTTGCGGAATTTCGTGAGGATGGTATAACTAGAAAATTTTAAAAAAATTATTGAAAAAAATTCTATATATCATAAACTATTCGTCCGGCATGGCTGAAATTTTGGAAGAGCCTTCAGAACCTAACTCTACTGCAGACTTCCAACGACTTGAACACGATCGGATCCATATTGTTGGAGAAGCGAGCAGCATTTTGTGAGTTCGGTAGCTGGATTCGAATCGTCGTTTGATATGTTGTCTATGGTCGCATTTTTGAGAGAACCTTCAAAAACATGAATGTCATGATGACATATTTTTGCGCGTATGTTCTTGGGAAAATCGTGTTATTTTATCACAAATCTATGGGAGATGATAGCCCTACATTAGCGGTCAGACCTGGTTTTGAAAGAGATCCTCCTTAGGAGGAGGCAACTAAATATTGATGGGATTTCTATGAACAAGAGTGAATATCTTTGAGAAATAGGGACGGCGATTCTTCTTCAAGAGATCCATGTGCCTTCAGAGGAGTATATTTGTGAGAGGGGACTTTTGAAAGGTCATGTATTATTTTTAATATGATTTCGCTGAAATTTTGCTGAAGGCTTCAAAACTTAACTATTAATTAACCACACTTTCTGATCTTGTAAGGTGAGAGGCTCATTTGTGCGATTGAATCTCGTGATGGGTAGAGAGGAATTTCAGGCCAGTTTTTCTATCACTAATGAGAATATATCTTTATGTTTCACCTCATCACCTTCAGATCTATCAATGGACATTTATTGGTTAAGACTAAGAAATTGAATATCACTGGAATTCAATTGAATTTCATTCAATATGTTAGAAACTAAACTTATAATTTTCTTTACTTTGATTATTTAAATATGACATTAATTCCAGTAATATTTTTCAAGAATAATTATGTATTCTTCTCCCAAAGAAGAATTGAAGGTAGACAATAATGTGTTAATTTTTTCATCATTGCTTTCTATCCTGACTTCACGAAAAAAAAAATTGGTTCAAGCACTGACGTGAATGTTCTATTGTCCATTCTCCTGTATTGGACACTTTTAATATAATTTACCATGGTGAATTCTATTGTCTATTCTCCTGTATTGTACAGCCTTAATCGAATTCACCATGGTAAATTCGATTAAGAGTGTCCAATACAGGAGAACAGACAATAGAATTCACCACGGTAAATTCGATTAAGAGTGTTCAATACAGGAGAATGGACAATAGAACATACGCGCAAAAGCTCCTGACTTGTCGTCAGTGCTTGAAGCAATTTTTTTTCATTTACATTTCTCTAAAATTGATATCCTCTCTTGTTCTAATGACTCCGATAAATCCCTTATTTATCCTCACTATATCTGGGTAAGACAAAATTGCTTCTCCTATCATATGGGTTTTAGATATTACTGGTGAAACAGAATCTGTTCCCAAAAATTATTTGTGAAGCTGCAGGAAATTTTATTATAGAGCGATCTGTGGAATTGTGCTCACTCCTTTGAAGCAAAGATGAAACATAAATCAGTTATATGCTGGAGAACATAACTATTCTGGTTGATTTACAACAATATATAATTACTCTTTGATAATGAGTATATTCTTTTAATTTCGATTTTTGAACTATTATTAGTATTGGTAGAATGCCACTAAATTTTATGGCTTATCAAAATCTGCCAAATCGACTCTTGCCCCCTCATCGTTTACAAAGTAAAGTAGAACAAGATTTCACAATTCTAGAACCGTTTTTCGCACGAAAATTTTAACGGTATTAATAGGGAGTGTCGAATCAAAAGTCGACACCTTATTATTCTATGCATCCTGCCCCATCTGTCATGCCATTATCCTGTGACATCATGACTCGAATCAAATATTTCGCACATTACTTATATCCAAACGACTCAAATTTGAACTACCATCTCAGTCATCTTTCAAACCCTTAAGTATTGTATGCTTGTTAACCAATTAATATTTTCAATTGAATTGAATAATTATTATCATTCGGATGCGGAATACAACTTTCTACTTGACTGCATATTATCTAATTAAATATTTCTTAAGTATTCCCAATCCCGATTCTCTAATGAGACTGCTAATATTCTCATGGTAGTCAACTCTCCAGTCTTAATAAAATTTAATTTTAATACTCTTTTAATGAAGTATGTATATCGTTAATTTTTAAATAGAGTTTTTATGGTTGCTCTTATCAAAACAGTATTTTAATTTCTCTAACATAGACGATACTATCGGCTTGGATTTGCATATACAAGATGTTCCTCAATTGATGCAAAAGATTTTACGAGGTGATACTTCGAAAATTAAGGGGATCTTTCATATAATTTTTTTTTCTAAGGCTCTTTCCGTCCAAGTTACTGTCATTTGAAATTAGGGGAAAATTTTTGTTGTATTGATTATCTTCTATATGGACCAAACAGTATATTATAATTTGGCAGTCAGCTAACGCTGATTAATGGCTCTTTGACAATATTTTCAATATTGAAATTTCATCATGAAGGGGTGGAAAAATCAGTCTCTACTATATTTTGTAGTTGAACCTTCTGATGCTTCAATAATTATCACATTAATAATTTGATTCAAAAAGACAAATTCAGTGTTCAACTTTTTTGTACTTTGACTTTTCTCCCGGAATTGTTAAATTGATAAAAAAAAAATTCATATAAATTCATAGACGTTTCAATTTCTTGAAAAAATGAAATAGGCTGCTGTCAAATTTATTCATATTAACTAATATCAAGAAGATTGTATCCAATAAAGTCTCAATCATCAATACTTTTATTGTTCAAATTTTTATAATGTCTAAAGGGTTTCCCCAATTTCACTGGCAATAACTTGGAGGGGAGCGGACTTAGAACAGAAAATTATGTGGAAGATACCCCTTAATTTTCGTCGAAGTATTACTTCCTTAAATCATTTGCATCAATTTAGAAACACGCTGTATATCCGAATGCATATTATGAACAATTTTAATTAGTAATACCACAAGTGATTGAATTTTCGCGGTAAGTCTGTAGACTTATTTCTTAACGAAACTGAGTTTGTTGAGAACACCACGAGTCTGAAGAGTGTCTAATAGTTTCGGAGTAACGAAAAATAATATTTTTTAACCATTACATCTTTTGAATTCAATTTTTTTTAAGATGCAGATTCATCATAAGAATCCATTGTTATCATTTTCAACTCTAACAAGTCAATACTTGCGGAGATATGATGTTCCAAAGTTTCAATAATACATCGTAAGTTCTATGTATTCACAGAATGTGAACACAGAATCTGACTGTGATCACTATTCATAAATGTCATCTTTTCTAGCTATTAGAGATTGTCGATTCGTAGTGTGAAAATATTTTCTCTTGGAAAGCAAGTATTCGATTCTTGAATTCATGACTATATACAAGACTTTTTTTATGTAGTTTATGGAGGCAATGTGAAAGAAGAACATAATGGAATCATCAAAAGAAATTACTGTTCGTTTACCACTGAGGTTGATATTACCTTTTACTTCCCTAAGTAGTGATACATGTTCCTCTATACAGTATTTTCATAATGTTGCTAGCAAAAAAATACTGAAATATGGATCAACATTTGTGTATCAAACATTTTTTCTTGAGTTAAGGTTCATAATACAGAAATGAATGTGTTAGTGGTATGAACTATTAAATTTTAAATTATGAAAAGAGGATAGTATTTTATTAATATATTTTGAACTATTAAAATAATTTGTTCTTAATCCACTACCTACTCAAATATCAGGAATAATTGGACAATCTGCTCTGATGATCTCCAGCCTTGCTCTAGACATTTCGATGATACTTTCCTTAGGTATTTCGAGTTGTGAAAACTATGCATCGAGTGTAAGCTGCAACAACCCATTTCACGAGGTTGAATTATTGCAGATTGCTCATTTAATCTTGATAAATAAATTTAATGATAATTTTTGAAGAATTAAGGCATTGAAGATTGCTCTTTTTTTTAAAGATAATTTTTGAAGCATTTTTTTTAAACGACACTTTTTTAAATTTAAATTCTTTCATGATGCATTGCTATCATAGGAATCCATTGATATAATTCCCAACTCTGAGAAACCAATACTTTCGGAGATATAATTTGTCTGTTTGAACAAGAGCGCCAAAATGCTCCTGTCCACATGGCTTGAACCAATTTTTCTTAAAATTACGTGAAACGAGTATGTTCGTATATTATTAGATGTGAAAATTACTGCCATTCAGAATTTTTTTTGTGAATTGTCAAATTTTTGTTTCTCATTTGAATAAATAATCAATATTGAAGATAGAAACTCGCCTCAATATTTCAGCTTATTTTACAGCCAAGTTACAGATTTCAACTCGATCGAATCTATATTTCTGGAAACATTTTGTAGATATAATATTTTTTCTGGAGCCAAGCTTTAAGCGAGTTCAGTACCTGGATGGGTGTCCACTCTGCCTATAAATTTGAATAGCATTCCGAAGCCCCTGTCCACAGAGCTTGCTCACTTGTTGTTTGGTTGATATCATAAACGAGCTAGAAGTTGAAACGTCGACTTGAAGACGAACTCAATCCATATTACCTATTTCAAAGTGTGAGCAGATATTTCGAAATGTCACTTCTAGTTGCATTTCATATTTGACGAAAGAATCAATCATATTTCCTAGCGGAGACAGTTCATCCCGAGAAAAAGTTGTTCAATCTTCATCTCATTTTTTGTTAAATCTCTCACAACTTACATTGACACGAAAGTAGCACAGGATTGCAAATGGTATGATTATTCAAATATCCAATGATCGATGATCTATCAGTTGATAAAAGTTACGGATTACAAAACAATAATTAGCATAAAAACTAGGTTAGTGATCTTTCACCATCAATCAATGCATTAGCTGGAACAAGTGCGGTACATATTTCAAATAGATAGTCAGGAACGAATTGTGACTTGCTCATTTGAAACAGGTATTATTACATTGGAAGGAAAAATGCCTCGTATGGGCTTAATTTCATAACATATACGACACCTGCAATAAATTTTAAATAATTTATAGCTCAATTTCCATTCATAATTTGTCTTTAAAGAGTTGGAGAAGATTCAAGATACGCGATGAATCGAATTGGATAATTCGCCTTTCCATTTACCCCACCATAAACGTAGATATATATTTTAAAAAATTTGAAAGCTCTTCAAGTGATGTCTGGAACTTTAACGCGCTAGTACAGTTAGTAATCCATATACATGATACAGAATCATAACTTAATTTCACTGCCAAGTTCCAAGTTTGAACACGATCGGCTTTTTATTGTTGGAGACAAGACCAGTCTTCAGAGAGTTCTATAGCTGGATGGGTGATCGATGACACGATAACTTTTAAAGGGAAAGAGATAGCGACTTGCAATTTTCAGGGTAGGTTACGTATCCAAATGAGAGGTTTGAGTTACAAATTCAATCGAATTAAAAGTTGATAAATAGTTTTCGAATACCGACATAAAGACGTAGGTATGTGATATTTTGTGAGAATCATATCACTAGAAAAATTTAAAAAAAATATTTTGTATCTCACGATAACTTTAGAACGGAAAGAGATAGCGAATTGCAATTTTCATGGTAGGTTGCGCATCCGAATTCGATATTTGAGTTCGTTAATGTAGGCATAATCGGCCAAATGCTTTCGCAGTTATACGCATCTGAATTGTTGTTGTTATTTCCTCTATCACTCAAAATATGCAAATCCGATCCTATTAAAACTCAGTAATTACTTATGGAATACCGACGCACAGATTTTCTCCGAATTTCATGAATATCGTATCCTGAAATTACTTGAAAAGTAAGTTTTTTCCCATATTCCTTTTTCCTATTTTAATTCAGATTGAATACATAATATATAAGAATTAATGATTCTGTGATCATAGACGATTCTCATTATTCATGTCTGTCATTAAAATGGTACAAAATGTATTCATATCTTATAAAAGCTGAGAAAACGGTCTATAGCGAAGGTAAATCGAATAAGAGTGCCCAATAGAGGTGAATAGAACATTATTAACATTAAATTGGTCGGTTTAAGGTTACATTTTAATTTTTCATCTTGAAAAATTTTATATTTCATAAACTATGTTGAATAGACACTTGGTATTAGGCCTGAATAGAAAATCGAACAAGCGCGCAAAAGCTCCACGTAAGTGCTTGAACCAATGTTTTAAAATTGAGGAGCAACTTATCGAAACGCATTTAGTCCAAAAACCATTTTATTGGAAATCAACGAAAAACAATTTTTTCTTTCACCCTGGCTGATAATTTGAGGACGTCGAGTTTGTTTGATTGATCAAACATATTTTGAAGGAAATTTTTAGTCTAGAAGATGTTCCCTTCGAAATGGAAAAAAATATTCGAAACTTTTTCGGTAAATTCATAAGTTTTCGAGATTTTCAGATTACTCGTTTAAAATGGGACATACTTCATCTTTCAATACATAAAAATTCAATGTGTTTAAATCTGGCGATGGACGTGGCCATGATACTGGACCATTATAACTAGTTGTAACCATATATAACTAGTTGTTAACTATTATTCAGATCGCCAATCAACCGACTGGAATAATTTTTGGTCAATCAGTTTCTTACTATCACACTTGAATGCGCTGGTGCACAATTCAATTGAAACCAACTCTGATTTCCAAGATTCAGGGGGACATCTTCCATGAAGTATATTCAATTATCGTTTAGAAGTTCAGTATATTTTAATGAATTAGTTCAATCTTCGGTGGATAACAGAAGGCCCACATACATTTCGTGCAATGATGCATAGAAAAATGTTTAAGCTAAACTCATGCTGATACGGGTTCTAATCGCATGCGAATTTTCCTCAGCCCTAATATACATATTATGCTGTGTAAAGATTTCTCTTTCACTAGACAGGCTTCATCAGTCTATAAGATTCATCGTAAAAATAAAGTATTATCTTCCCATTACCCAGCTTCCAATGGCAGAAGGTTAAACCTTCCTGCTCGTCTCCAGGAAGAAAATCCTATACCTACTGGCTTGAAATGGTATGAGCCCGATGTAGAACCCTGAGAATGATTCAATTTGGTACCTGCAACTGTAGTAACGCTCCTCGAGAATAAAGTAATTGGTTGCTGTCGCACAACAGCAAAATTCTGTTATCAATCCTACTTTGAGTTCTATTATGAGGTTCTTGATTACTTTTTGCATTTCTTATGGATAATCCAAAACGTGCAAAAGTTTCGGAGAACAGTTGTCTTGATAAATTATTCTACAAGGAAAGCGATCTAGGTATTCCAGAACAGCTTTTCCTCGCATTTCCATTATAGAATACCTATATGAAATGAAAAATAATAATAATAATCAATATATACATAAATCAATGCCACTTTTCGTTGTAATTTTATAACTCAAGAACGCGGGCTTAACTATCCAAACCAAATCTTCAGGCTCTGTCCGGACTATTTAGTAGATGGTTTATGTTTATTTATCAAAGGAAACTTTGAAAATGTGACTATAAACGTGATGTTTTTTGGATGTTCGCGAAAAGGCGAAAAACGCCGATTTTAGCAAAAGGAGCAAAGTTGTGGAAAGGAATTCGGAGGAACGATGGCGTTCGGAACGACGGTATTTGCGAGAACGCGAATACGAGATTCGAAAGCAGTCCGTAACGGAGGCCTTTTTTCGATCCTCTCTTTCGGATTCCCGGAAGAAAGATAGGAATATGTGACTTCTTGCGAAAATCGACAAAATTCTGACGTTTCACGTATTTCTGTGGCGAATTTTAACGCGGCTTCTTCAAGGTCGACGTTTTCGGTCTGAACGAGCGTCGAGAAAAAATGTCAAATTTAATTTGAATTTCGAACGAAATTACTCGAAAATCTTGGAATCGTCTAGAAAAACTGCGAGAAATATGAACGAGCAACCGATCTCGATCGACCGCTTGACAGGATTGACGATATCCTGAAAATCGAAAGACGGAAATCATCCGAGTACTAAAAATCTTTATTTGGTACATAATCGGAGTTGATTCACGAATGCCACGTGGCCGAGTGAGCTGAGGGATGGGAATGGAAATGTATAGCTCCCGAGCCTCGCGAGGCGGCGTGATCGAATCTCGGAGCGTCCGAAATAGCTTTCTCTTGAATTTCTTTTATTTTTACTCAATGAAAAACTTAGAGGAGCATTACTCCACCAAACGTATCTTGGTATTTGGATCTTTTCGTTAAGTTACGAATTTTATAATGAATATCCATTTGATCGGACAGATTTCTGCATTAAAATTACTCAAAATATTCAAACATCAAGCAGAAAATTAACGGTCAAAAATGAAAAACCCTCAGCCGTTTGTTTATTCATAAAAAATAGCCAGCAATTAATAAAATATTTTTTTGTTTGAATAAATGAATTTGATGTTCCAATATATTTTTTTTATTATTTCACTTTATACGTAGTGAAGCACGTAAAGGGCCGCTAATGCTCTATACAAAGAGTTTACCTTCCCTGAACGCAGGGAGGCAGGGCTTTGCAATGTTTGGATTACCAACACCATCAACAAACGTTGAAAATGGCGAAACGAATATTGAGAAGTGAAGATCTGCTTCTGAAAATGGTGGCTCCTCATGAAATTAGGAACCAAGGAGCTTTCCCATTTAGGGCTGGTCAGAGAGCTTTGCAAAAGCTGGCATATCCATGGATCATGAGCTAGCTGGAACACCTATCACGCCAACAGACCAAAGTTATATCCATATATTTCGGGAGTTTGGAAGGTATGGGCCTGTCAGAAGAATTATCCTTTGCCTTTTCGAAGTCATCTGGGCCCAAGTCGGAAACGGAGGGATTCGTCATGGCTTGTCAAGATGGGGTGATAAATACAAGATGGCATAAAAAGAACATCATGAAGCTGGATACCCCAACAACATGTCACAGCCAGTAAACTGTTATGCACATCCTGTCTTCTTGCAGAGTCCATGCTTCTTCAGGATATGTGGAAAGACACAATGCGGTATTCGGAATTATCTACTTCCACCTGAGAGGTTTATGGTATAGACAACGAATCAGTGCTGCCATATGTGCCTCTGGAGATTGAAGCGGTTGTTGAAAATGACAGAGCTCACATCTACTGAAACTATGCTATTCCAACAACTCGGCAGATCCACGCCATAAAGCCAGATAAAGTCCTGCCGGACAAACAGCTCAAGGAATTAATTGTTGTCGATGTGTTGATGAAAGAAGAACAGGAGGGGAAAAATACACGGATTTAGTGTTCGAATTAGGGACCCTAATTCCATGGCATTAAGTTAGGATGGTCGTTCTAATAATAGGTTGTCTAGGCGGAATGAGAGCGAACTACGTGACAGATGTGAAGATTATTCCGGTCTGGATATCCTTGGCCGTGGTATTGGCGAACAGAATGCAGAAAGCAGTATTGCTCAGATCACATCGAGTCATCAGGTCCCATTAACTGTGAAGGTCGCATGCGTAGCTCATATCTGTTTTTAAGGGACGAGTAAGGACAGGACGAAGAACTAATCTGTGTGAAATGTTTTTTAGCAAATAACCAAACAACAACTGGTGTCTCACACTCCCGAGGGTGCGGATCATCCAAGGGTAAGCATAAAAAGGGTTTCCATCTCACACATGCGAAAATAAAATGTATATTCGTGAAGTTTGTTAGATAACTGAAAAATTATTAATCTCCGCATATTGTTGGATTGGAAAATTTACGTGGAATTCTTAGAGAATTGATTTGCATAAAAACAATGAGAATGTGTTGTCAGTTGCTTTTGTTGTTGACATACTTGATTTTTCTATGCGCATTCCTTCCACAATTATTGGAATCATAGAAAAATCAAATATGTCGATAATAATAGCAACTGACACTACATTCTCATTGTTTGTATGCAAATGATTCCTCTAAGAATTCCACATTAATTGTCCTATCAAGAATATGCAGATATCTATTTCATAGATGTGTTTTGCAATAAATTGAAAGACAAGCTGTTCGGAAATAGCATGAACGTTTTCTTGATTTAATTGAATTTAACTTCAGCACCTTGTATCTGGGTCACCTCACATATTTCGATATATTATGTTGATGAGACAAAATGATCTTAATAATGAAAAATGGCGATACCGTTGTAAATAAATCAAGAAGTCCAGAGTGTTCCTGCCAATAGGGTCTTCATAATGGCTTCGTATAATTAATATACTTATGCATATATTTCACGAGTCAAATAAACCCCAGGGGATTTCATTGTTTGCCGAGAAGCAAGAGCAGATACGTTTCTGGCTTCATGACCATCATCATCAGTACTCTGTAGCTTCCCAACAAATTCAACAATACTGAACCGTGTTAAGCCTCTCACAGCCGGCTTGGTCGATTATACATAATCGCCCACGCCACCTATGAGACAAAACAAGGAATTCAGCCATTCCCCACCAGTGAAAATTTGAAGCGTGAAATCATATGTCACCATTCGCTCGATTTTAATCGAGAAACGAGTCCCTCAGAGCTCAGACAGTATCTTTCCATGACCATGAACGCTATGAAGACCCTATGGCAAGAACGCTTTTTACTTGTTGATTCAAAATTATCTTCTTTGGTCAGTTCTATCGACTCCTGACGTTTGGTATAAACAGTTTAAAAACATGAACCACCCTCTATAATTCACTGATTTGTTACACATAACTGGAAATTAAAGGACATCAAAGATCTGTTATATCAAGAAAAGAACTTTCAGAGGGACTTTTTCCGTGACCATTGAACATTCACAGATCGTCGCTTTTTGGTGCAAATCCATGGTTTCTTGATCCAGCTCAGTGAATTTGTCAAAGTAATTTCGTATCATGTTCTTCAATTTATATTTTTAATGTTCCAGGAACACATTCGTTGTGAGTCAAATTAGAAGAAAGAAATACTTCGCATGTTTACAGCGGCTGCCCTAGCGAGGGTGCAGGGCATACGAGCACCGCAGGGTGCCACCTTAAAAGAAAATAATCGATGATTGTACCATAATTTCCATAAAAATATATTTCCCACACTGGCGTCGAATTGCCACAGCTGCCTCTGCTTACTTCACGATTAATTATTGAAATTCTGAAAAATCATATCTTCGGAAATATTAGTTTGTTAGAGCTGAGAATGATATCAATGGATTCTTATGATGAAACTGCAACTTAAAAAAATAGAATTTGAAATTTTTAATGTGAAAAAAATTTTTTTTTGATGCTCCGAAACCAGCTTTGCCCAATTACGAATTTAACCGAGATATTCATAATTTGATTCTACACAGTAGGCTCGTCAATATAACGTGAGAACGGAAAGAGATAGCGACTTGAAATTTTCAGAGTAAGTGGCGCATCCCAATATTACGGACAAGTTTGAAAACGGGCATAATCGGCCAAATGGTTTCCGAGAAATAATTTTGTTTTCAACCAATACAAATCCGATCAAATTGAAGCTTGGTGAGTAGTTGTAGAATACAAACCAAGGACGTTTGTGAAAAATTTTGAGAGTCATATAACTAGAAAATTAAAGAATATTTTTTTAATTATTATTTATTTCACGATAACCTGAGAACAGAGAGAGTTACGGCCGGACGGAGAGCCGGCCAGAATTGATTTCGACCACGTATTCTTGGTTGCGTTCGAATATTAACTCCTTAGAGTAATATTTACCAAATTGAGTCCGAAAACGGAAGAGTTGAGTAAATTTTACTCTGTGACTGTCGTTTGAAAAGTCGGAGTATTCGAATCAAAATTGACATAACTCATGGGACGGAAAATCTCGTATCTTTGCCTCACTGTTTTATGAATGTTCTGTGAGGTAATTTTATAGTTTTAATACTGCTCACACCATACATTTATGATTAGAGTTACATAAATGTGAAGAAAACAATAATAACAGGTTCTTTCTTGAACCAACATAACCTATTTTCCGATAATGACACCTCCTGACACTGTCAGAGTAAACTCCAGAGTAAATCTGTCAAACCTTGAAAAACTCTAATCTACTCCGTGGAGTTAATATTCGAACACAACCCTTGATCAGTGAATTGAACCAAAACGTTTAAGACCAGTTTCAGCCAAAAATTCGAAAATGACAGACATTTGGGCTAATTGATAAGCACTCTGTTCCGAGCTCTGTTCCGATGAACAAGAGCTCCAAAAATTGTAAAATCAATTCGAAAAAGTTTTATATTACAAACTAGTTCTAATTTTGACCAAGGAATCACATGGAAATGTTTCGCAGTTGTTTTTTAACACACAATATTAATATATTGCCACAGATAACCAGGTCATGCTAACGTTAATGGAAGCTTACAGCCAGAGGTCTCTCTAATTCTAGCAGTGCATCAACACTATTGAATAGCTGGCCTGGAGCCACAAAGTGATGCTTTTATGGGTACCAGGGCACGAAGGCGTTGAAGAAAATTAATTGTCAGACAAACTTGCCAAGCTGTCTACTAGACAGCCACCTGTTGGATCAGAAGCTTTATGTGGCCTGAGCAAATACCACCATAGAGAGGCTGTGTAAAAGCCGTGTGGATAGGAGCTTTGGCGCGCTGTTCAAATTTATAGCCAGAGTGTTCAACCATCCAGGATCTGAACACGCCCAAAGCTGCTTAGCTCCAGGAAAAACATAATATTTCCAAGAATTTTAATCCGACAGTAAACACAATCATCCAAAAAAAACTGGAACACCTTTTTACCGAGAATAGTATCAAACCATTAGTTTGAACTCATGCACATACATACATTCGTTATTGGTTTGAAAATGAACAGTGCTGTATTTGCGGTGGCATAAGGTCCCGTTCGAATACTATTGCTTCGAAAATGAACATTGCTGTGTTCGTGATGGGGTATGGTCTCTATTCAAATATATAATTTAACTGTTGGGTCGAAAACAAACAGTGCTGTGTCCATGGTGGCATGAGGACCCATTCAAGTACATGCAGTACATGACACAGTCAATATTGACGTTGACTGTGACACCGATGCTATGTGTATGTACATGAAGCTAATTAATGCATTGCCGAGGCAATTTCTTTTCATGAAGACCGAAAGATTACAATAAAGCAGAATTAATTCTTTCATATTAAAATGTGAGCCTTTTATTCCACAAAAATATTTTGAATTTTGTAAAGCTGAAAGAACATGTTTTCTTTAATGTAACTATTGTTGACATGCTGACGGGGCACTATCGGTACAAATATCAGTAACGTCCATATCAGAAAATGGAATACGTAGATTCTGTGGATTGGCCAATGACATGGCTGAACACATTTTATACATAGGTCCAGAACTGGCTCGTGTCAGAACCACGCACTTGAGCGAGCCAGTTCTTGATCCTCAAAAGGACCAAACCTCCCAGGGATCTTGTCGGGTTTCCAGAAGCCATGTACAATATTTCTCTAGGGATTATCTGAGCAGGGTAATAGAATAAAATATCAAAATAGTCGCTGCTCTAAAAGGCGGCACATTAGCCAAATGACCCATGTTCTCGATCTAATTTAAGTCTTTTGAAAATTAAAATAAATTCAAGGTATATCGGCCAGACTTTCTTGGAGCAGTTTACTTCGGAACAACACTCTTCATCGCCTGTCCATCATTACTAACTAACAACCAAGCTACCTTCGTACGATCCAGCATGTGCAAAAAATTGAAAAAATAAATCGCATGGCTTTCCCTCTTTGTCGGACAGTGAAAGATAGCCACCGGCCAGCTAGCCGATCTCAAACAAAAAGTGTCTTTGTCTGCGATCCAGGTATGTTAATTTCATCCGCGATAATTCATACCTGTTGTACTTGCCTTTGCCTCTCTCGCATTATTATAACATACGACTGCATCATGTGCGTGTAATACACGGGCATGGAGAAATATTATTCTCAATCTTGAGTTAAATGCGGGAATTGTAAGTCTTGGACGCCTTTGAAACCCTTCTCAAATAATGGATTTAACTCCGTGTGTATTTATTCGACGTGAGAAATTTCGCAATTGTATTTTATGGATGAAATCGACACCTTTTCTGTTATTGATCAGACTGAGATAAACCTCTCTACAGAGTGTGACGTGAAGAAAGGCATCGAATCCACTGGGAGATCATTCATTAGGGCTTTGGTCTCTTTCGATATTATATTAAAATTTAAAAAAAACTATTAAAATAGTGATTTCTCAAGCTTAAAAATAACCAACTTTGACAAGTCATCTCTGAAAGTATTGATTTCTCAGAGTTGGGAATGATATCAATGGATGAATGATGATAGAACTGCTTAATAAATATAATTGCATAGATAGAGGAAGAAATATTGTTTGTGGCCATACCACACTGAATATGCTAGATACCGCCAGAGAACTGAAGCCAAGCAGCTTCTGGCGCGGTTAGTACTTGGATGGTTGACCGCTTGGAAACAGCGCGTGCTGTAATCTTTTTTCAATTTGGCTTCTGTACGTCAATTTTCGAGAATTTTCATAATTTAATTCAAAACTCACCTCGTGTTGGATTTACATTCATTAGCAAATTATAATTAGAGTATTCTATGAAATCATAGAATTGTTTCAGAGGAAAAAGAGAGCCATTAATTATTGAAATGTTGAAGAATTATATCTCCAGAAGTATTAGTTTGTTAGAGTTGAGAATAATATCAATAGATTCTTACCATGAAACTGCATCATGAAAAAATTAAATTTCAAATTTGTAATAATATAAAAATAAATTTTTTGTTTCATTACTCCGGAACCTCCTGGCTGATTTTGCCCAATTAGGAACTTATCCGAGATATTCATCTCCCAAACATCCTCTGAAAGAAAGTGGAATCCTCCTCAAAAGTCATCGAGAATGTAGATTAATGTCTCGAAGTCTTCGAAGTACTGTTTCAATTGAAACCAAAACACCAGTAGTACTCAAAAGGTGTTGGGCATGACTCGATAAGTACTCAAAGGCTCTCTTTGGGTAGACACAGTCAGTAACCGATCTTGTACAGAGTGGTAGATCTTGGGCCTCCACTTTTCGGTCTTCGGTCACGTGTCCAGTTTCTCGATATCGATTAACAAGCCGGAAAACTACACTTTCACTAACTTGAAGGAAATTCGCAACATCTCTCTCTATTCGCACTTATATAGTTTACGTCTAGCCATTATTGCAAAACATATTTTCAGTTTTTGAATAAAGGTTGATTCTAAGAACATAAAACAATAACTGATCTCAGATTTGCTAACGACAAGGATTGAAACTGAAAAATTTAACAGATATATGAGAATAAACATTTGATTTTTCATAAATGAACAGTTGGCCTCCTGATTAATTCAGTATCAATCTCATCGTCCCGGTCTCTATCGGTTTTCGCGTAATTAATTGATTTACTTCCTTTTTGGCACTCTTGTTCCTCGGAACAGAGTGTTTATCAATTGCCAAAATTATGGCCGTTTTCAGGAAAACCATTTTTTATGAATATTTCCGGAACTGATTACTCAATCTATCTGAAATTCAGCATTTATATGCGTGCGAAGTTTTGTATTGACCGGATTGCCGTAAAGTGGCAAAAATTTTTAAATATCGTTTCTACAATAATTCTCGAACAGAATCAGCTAGGTAGTTGAAATTTCCGGAGTTGGGAGTTTGGGAGATAAATATGTCGGTTAATTTCGTTATTGGGCAAAATCGACCAGATGGTTTCGGAGAAACGAGAAAAAAAATTTTTTACACTACAAATTTCAAATTCAAAATTTTTTAAGATGTATTTTCACCATAAAAATCCATTGATATCATTTTCAACTTTTTTGAGCTAATACCTTCGGAGATATGATTTTTCAAAATATCAATAATAAATCGTACTTCTATGTTTTCACAGAGAGATGCTATAATTATTCTATCTATGAATTATTATATGATGTGTTCAACAAGTGTTTGAACAAGAGCACCAAAGATCCTTTCCACAGGGCTTTCCCACTTTGTTGTGCAAGACATAACTTCAATTCAACATTCATTACTTCGTTACTTGGAATCCTAGGAAACCGCAATTTCTGTTATGGATTAACAATATCTCGTGTAATATTCACGTATAATGACATCCCTATTCGTACAGGATTATTAAAAATCTGAGGCTTTTCCCAGACTTAAACGCTAAAAAGTGCGCTTTTTCAAATCGATTGACATGTATATCATAAGATGTATTGAAAGAAAATTAATTTTTCCTTTCAAATAATATAAAGTGTTCCTGTACCCAAATTGTAAGTTTTCGAATTAAAAGCAAGTTTTCAAGCCAATGCGAATATTGAAAATATCGGAAAAGCCTTGAAATTTGAAGAACCCTGTATGGCTAGAGACGTATTTCATTAAACATCCTTACATAGTATAGCACAAACTACGTGAAGAATTTTGATGCGGTTTTTTTTAATAGATAGAGTGATTCAATAGGAATGTAGCACATGCATAATATATTAGAGAAACACTGATAGTTTAGAGGATTCTAATGTGATGTTGTAAATAAACACATTTTTTTGCGCTTACATTGCAAACGCTGGCTGAACCCTACGAGATAGATCGAAATGATGTGGTACAGTATGGTACACCTTAAAAGGGTCTACAAAAAACTCCGCGATGGTATATGTCTTTCTCTTAAGGATAACCCACAATAACCATTTTTTATCCTTTACATTCTACGAGAAATAATGGCTTGATTATGAGGAGATTTTAAGCAATACAGCATTGATCCTTGTCCAATTAAGTACCTAAAATGCATTGAGCATTTAATATTGATCAATATGGCCCTTTACAGCATGTAATTTAAATGAATATTTTCGAAGATATTGCAGATTTAAAATGCAGAGACATAGCGGTTGCGGTGATACCGACCGGGGGGCCGGCACAGCCAGGATAGGGATAGAAATCGAATAGAGAGAGCCAGCGAATCATCTGTAGAGCGTGACGCGCGCATCAGCCAGGATAGATGTATTGATTCCCCGAATTCCTCTGATACCATCGGATTTGCTGATCCAATTTAAACGCCTACATTTTCCGGCAAAGATATATTTTGCAATGACCATTAATAAATCGCAAGATCCAACTTTCAACGCGGCTTATATTTCAGCATTGAGTTTCACATGGCCATATGTCGCTCTTTCAAGAGTAACCTCTAAAGAAAACATATTTGTATTGTCTAACGACAAAAATGCTGTGAACGTTGTATATAAAGAAATTCTGTGGTATCTTTAGTATCAGCATTTCAACCGTGCGAAGCCGGGGCGGACAGCTAGTTACTGATACACGGGATATTGGTAATCCATACCCGAGTTTCAGCTCTATAGGATTCCAAGTAACGAAGTAATGAATGTTTAATTGAAACTATATTTTGCACAAAAAAACGAGCAAATCAATCAATTACTCGAGAACTGCTAGAGATTGGGATGAGGAGTTGACACAAAAATGATCAGGAGGCTACGACAAAGCAATAATATACTGGGTATACCAGAGTACCATGGACCGTGGCCCACCCTGTATACTCACATTGTCATGACTAGAACACTGATCAAATTGGAATTGATTCCATGTTTTCTCACCGTAATGAAAGCTTATGCCTCATTATTCATCACATTGTTACCCTGAGAATACCTCAAGTGAACAAAATGATCTTATATTGTCACATGACCAAAAAGAAAGAGATACTCCAACTCCACCTCTCAGACAGCTCCATCAATATCAACCAATCATCGAGAAATTGCCCCACAATAGCCCGCTGCGAAACTGTCTATTCTCTACGAACGCCCGTTTGAACTCCTCACTCCCGATTTTTATCCTGCATTAATTTCGTTACTGGAGGACCCTTCGTCTTCGTCCCTAGCCTTCCCTTTGTCGATTATTTTCCAAGTTAACTCAGTTAGGAAGTTGTGAACTGCACGTCTGTAGAAGCGGCATTCAACAGACAATGGAGCAATCAATAGGGTAATGAGAGGACACTATATCTAATTATTGGTGCGGTCATCCCTGTTTCCTCGCCCCGGGCACCAGGAAAAGACGACAGGAGTCTCTCTCCGAGTCTAATAGAGACTCCCCATAGTCCATGGCCGTCGTTCTGCAAGTTAAGATGAATGAATGCTCATGTCATGTCGGTGGTGTGGAAGACAATCGATCGTGTGCAGTCGAATTGTATTGAAATAACTCGTGGATGTCATAAGTGTGGAACCATCAAGACGTGGTGCAGGACATTCTTGCAATTCAGTAAACGTCACTTGTCACTATCAAGTTGGTGAGTTCTATGATGATGTTTGATATGTAGAGGGGGTCGTAGTGAATGAATAAATTAACAAAGTATTGCTTACATTTGGCAATGAAAGATACAGTAATACTCTTGCCCACAACAGACCACAGTATTTTGGTGTCACAAGTGCATGATCCGGAAATGGCGTTCCCTTCATGCTTATACACTTCCGCGCATGATTACCGGAATGGATAGGCCCAAATTTTCAAATTTTTGGCCGAAAATGATCGTAAAAGTTCAGTTTTGACTCTCTGATTAAGATTTCGGGATCTAACTTATTTATGTCCTGCAGTCCAGCCGTCCATCTGTCCACCAGCGAAATGAGTCAGAGACTTGAATTTTCTTGGATAGGTTTGTCAACCAATTGCGCCGGTCAAGTTCGTTAATGGACAAAATCCACCGAGCGGTTTTCGAGTTATAGCCATCTGAAATTTTCTTTGCTACTCAAATGGAAACTGGAAGATGCATACAAAATGTCGTGAATATCGTATTACTATAGAAATAATAACTGAAAGCGTTTCTCCAGGAGTGGATACAGCAAATAATGACAATAATGTTGAAATAGTCATTTAATCAACTTGTTGATTAATGACAGCGATTAACGATCTGGATATTTTAACCAAAGAGTGAAGCGGGCACGTTAATGTTCTAGATCATTAACCGCTAAATTAATCAACGAGTTGATTACAAGATTTTTCCGTTGATGTCGTTTCAAATTGAAAGAATTCTTGACTGAATTTTTTTAAATTTTTCCAAACATAATGTAAGATTTCTATGTTCTTTTTATATTTATGCTACCAATGGAAACATTCGAAAATTCCATAGATGGAAGGTTAGGCATGTGACATTCTGAATAATTCATATTGATATCATTGCCTACGATATCCGTTAAGGAATGAGTGGCGCTGGTGGAAACTGAAATTGAGGTATAAGTTACTTTAAAACGATTATCGCACAAAATGTTTTCAGCTGGTTCTACTTTATCTTTCAATGAATTCTCAATATACCCCTCAGTGACTGGAGTGGATTTCCAACCACCGAGTCGTTTGATGATCTGCTCCACTGTCAGAAAGCATAGACGCAGAAGAATGCCGACAACAATGACTGGTATATAGATTATTATTGAAATAAAAGTCATGTTTTAGTTCATCAAAAATATGCACTTATACAATGAGAGAACTCCACTGTCATCTTGTCATCAGATATGATATTTTTTCCCTCATCACAACTATCTATTCCGCCACCATTCTCTACTTAAGTCCATTTCTCTCTAAATTCGAAATAATTAGTTATTTGTTCTGTTATTTAGAAGACCGGGCGAAGAATGAACAGATCAACGATAACTCCTCCGGGTCGAAAAGCACGCACCAAATGATTGACTCCACAATGGTCTTAAAGCCCATCATGCCCCCGTGCTCCGTGAACAATGGTTGGCCGGTATCATTACCAGAGACAGCAAGAGATAAGAGCTGATCGAAGGTTGACGTATCTTGAACTACGTCCACGAAACTCAGTTCCATACCATTTGAGAGTTGTTCATGTCAAATTAATTACATGACTATCCTACAGCTATGTACTGCCAGGAGAGAATTGTTTGTTGAGTTGATGGCGAAGCTATGGGGCCCTGGGACATCTATCAAACGGCTCAATTGACAATGGGAAATGAGCGATAGAATCTTCACTAATCCGTTTAAAAAATCTTCCACCGATATATTCTCCAAATCGTGATCAGAGTGTCCACGCGATTCGTAGGTTAGGCCGTTTTGAATATTTATGTCAAATATACGGACAGTATACAGTATGTTCGAAGCATCAACTTACGGGTCGTCTGAAAACGTTCTTAAGAATTGGTTTGAGCGCTGTGGACAGGAGCTTTGGCGCTCTTGTTCAAACTTATACAACAAATTATATCTCCGAAAGTGTTGGTTTCTCAGAGTTGGGAATGATATCAATTGAATCTTATGATAGAAATGCACCACAAAATAAAATAAATTAAATTAGAATCAATTGATATCATTCCCAACTCAGAGAAACCAATACTTTCGGAGTTATGATTTGACAAAGTCAAAGACAAGAGCGCCAAAGCTCCTGTTCACAGGGCTTTACCAATTTTTCAATTTGGCTTCTGTGCGTCAAGAATTTTCGTAATTAAATTCAAAACGTAGGTCTATGACTCATCTGATGTTGGATTTGTATAGAATTGAGAATAATTTTTGAAATTTTGAAAAATCATATCTCCGAATGTACGTCAATGGATTCTTATTATACAAAAACATCTTAAAAAAGAATTTAAAATTTGTAATGTAGAAAAAAAAATGTTTTATCTCCTCAACCTCCTCTAAATATTTCAACTGTCTAGCTCATTCCGTTCGAGAGGTCTCGTGTTAACGGCCGGCCAGACGGCCGGCCGGACAGAATCAATTTTGACCATGGATTCTTGATCAGTGAGTCGAACCAAATCGTTTAAGACCATTTTCAGCCAAAAATTACGGACATTTGGGCAAATTGATAAGCACTCTGATCCGAGGAACAAGAGCGCCAAAAATATAGGATAGAAAATTCCGAATTAACGACATATTTCCCAGAAGCTTTATATATTACACATGGCTAAAATATTGGAATATTCTCTATATCTTTATTCGGATGTGATAATAAAATATTGAAAATACCATAATATAATCATATAAAATTAAAAAAATATTTTTTACATTATTTTGTGAAACATAAAGCAATGGAAGTGCCTCTAGGAACAAATTTGAAACTAAAATTCAAAACCATAAATTTCAAAATTCAAGAAACGAAAGTAAACGAAACTTCCCAACATATAACGAGAAGTTTCAATAGATTAATAGTGCACTACAAAAGTAACTATCCACTGTGAAATCAAAATAGAAGATTAATAGAGTGTATTCTCCACTAGAGTTTATCACAGCCCTACACTGCCTTGGTATACTTGAAAAATTCTAGAATTGTTGCTGTGGTATATTGTATCATGCTTTTTGTAGAGCAGCGAATAGTCTCTACCATGAAATTGATTTTGACCATGAAAACCTCTTTGTGGCATATCCCATGCATGTTCAACCGGATTTAAATCAAGTGACTGAGCCGGGTATGGCAAAGTGTGGATTCCTTGGTAATGTAGAACATTGATTGTTTGGACTGTAGTATGCGGACGGGCATTGTCATGCTTGAAAAGAAAAACTTCCCCAATTGCAGCAGCCTATGGAATAACAACAGGTTATGTTACACGTAGGCCACCGCATTCAGAAATCCTTCCAGGAAATCGAAACATGTTCTTCCATGAAATTGAAATCTGCCCCATACAATAACAGTTCCACCACTGTACCTGTGAATTTCTTGCACATGCTGCAACCTTCCAACATTTCCTGACATTCTCCAAACACGAACTCTTCTTGAAGTTCTTCTTCTTGGATTGAGATCAAACCTTAACTCATCAGAAAATTAGACATTCTACAAATAACTAATATTCCAATCTACATGTTGTTGGGTCCACTCTAACCTAGCTGCCCGACTTCTTCTACTTAATGGCTGAGCTCTCCAAGGCCTTCTGGGATGCAGGGGGACTTCCCGTAATAGTTACGAATGGTTCTACGTGAAACACTTAAACCACGTACAATATAATTGTCTTAGTAGTAGAACGATTTTACAACCTGAAGTTTTGCTTTTTACCAAATCTTGATGTGTTCCAGTAGTTTTCCAGTTACCGATGAAATCTGTACTCTTTAAGTTAATATGTTTTCTGATGATGAATTAGTTTCATATCAAAATCGGTAAATTATGCTAATACTTTCCCATTCAAGTGATGGGTAATATAGAAGAATATTGTTTTAGGTTCAATACGAGCAGAGCTGTGCCGAGCACTGAAGAAAAGTGCTTCAAGCCCTAAGCACTAAGCACTCAATAAAAATGATTACGAGCCTCGAGCACCAAGCACCGCGATTTCACAAAAGGCTTGCGATTACTAAGCACTTTATAAAAGTAATTCGATTTTTTGAGCACTAACCACTTTTAGAAATCTGTTGGAAATGAGGATATTTACTCCGAATGGTTATATAAAATTGTATTCTATTAGAGAAATATGTAAACAAGCAAACTTGCATTCCCCATATGCATCATTGACGGAGTGCAGCGAAACCAATTTCTATGAAACTAACGAACTTAAAATTAGTTCTATTCTCACACAGTTTGAATAGTTCTTTATTATTTTATCATATCTTGATACAATTAATGGAAATATAAATTCTATAAGCGTCTCAGTTTTTTCTGCACATATAAAATGTATTTCCCAAGATCAAAATGGGACAATACCCGAAACATACATGACAAAAACAACATCGTATTATATTATGAAACTTAGGGCAAGTGTTTTCTTCGCCTCACCAATAAAAAAAAAACACTGACGTGAATTCAGTCCATTTTTGGGGCAGTTTTCCATTAATCCTTATTACTTTTTAAAATTTTTCCAAATGTCAAAAATATAATCTGCAGAAACCGAATAACATTATTATCTATTGTGATTGAATTCATAAGCAATTCAGCATTGGAAATTTAAATATGAATATATCGGATAAATCTGTGAATTCACACGACAATTTTCAAAACTAATTCACTTATATCTTCTTGAAAGACGATCCACTTAATAATGCTTTCATACTGACTAATTTTCAGGAGTTCGTAATATTCACATATGTACGTCCCATTCCATGAATCAATAACCAACAACTGATAATTACAAGATTTACAACTACCGTTGATCTCCCTGGTACACATTAACTCCTCCGACCACAGTGCGTCAGCATCTATTCGTGTTACGACATGATTTCGGAAAGGCTTAGTGCTTAGTAATCCTCGGAAGTGCTCGGGAGTACTTAAGGGATTACTAAGCACTAAGCCTTTTCATGAAGTGCTCGAATTACTAAGCACTGAGCACTGATTTTAAAAAGTGCTCGGGAGCACAGTACTCGGGAGCACAAAAAGGCTTCAAGCACTAAGCACAATGCTTTGGCTCAGCTCTAAATACGAGTTTATTTTCATACTATTTGGTGAACAAATATATATATATATATATATATATACAGTATGGTGCAAATGAAAGGAATAAATTCGTTATTTCGTAAACCGGCGACTTTAAGGAAAAATCCTGAAACCCGTCGATTTTTATTCTTAAACGGGCTATTCATAAGGATACCTTTTTATTTTTGACGTCATCTATGTGAGCGTGATGACGTCATCGCTAAAATTTTCAGATGGAAAGGTGGGTGTTGTAATACATTTGTTGAAAGGTCTTTTAAATATCTATTCAGCCATATCAATAATGTACAAAAATTGATTTTTTTATTTTTTTAAACAATTAATAAAATTTTATTATTATTATTTAATATGAGGTCAAAAATAAAATGACGGCAAAAATAAAATGGTTTCCTTACGAATAGCCTGTTTAAGAATAAAAATCGACGGGTTTCGAGATTTTTCCTTAAAGTCGCCGGTTTACGAAATAACTAATTTATTCCTTTCAATTGCACCATACTGTATATATATTAATTTAATTATATTTTAATAATATATTAAATCTTAATATATATACATATACATAATTCGTCTGTAAGTGTATATGTCACTGAACTCCCCCAAAACGACGTTTCGAAGTATCACGAATGACATCGAAATATTGTTAATAATTATATTATATCAATCCTTTTTGCGCTTATGTTCTGGGAAACAGTGAGCTATCATTTTGACCAAGTGTCTGTTTCTTTCGAATTTTTCGCCGAAAATCGTCTCAAAATAAGGTAAGGTTCGACTCACTGATGGAGATTTCAGGGTCAAATTTGATTCTGCCCGGTCAGCCAGCTGGCCGTTGCTACGATAACTTGAGAACGGAAAGACATAGCGACTTAAAATTTTCTGGGTAGGTGGCGAGTCCAAATAAGACGGACAAGTTCGTTAATGGGCATAATCGGCAAAAAAGTTTCCGAGTAATGATTTTGTCATCAACCAATACAGATTCGATCGAGTTGAAACTTGGTAGCAAGTTGTAGAATACTGACACAAGGACGTTTGTGAAATTCTATGAGAATCGTATCACTACAAAATTTTAAAAAAATTATTAAAATATATTATTTATCTCAAGACAACCTGACAACGGAAAGAGATAGCAACTTGCAATTTTTAAGGTAGGTTGCGGATCCTAATGCGACATTTGAGTTTGTTAAGAGGCATAACCGGCCAAACGGTTCTGGAGTTATACCCATCTGAAATTTGGTTGTTATTTCCTCAATAATTTGAAAAATTGGAATCCAATCCAATTCAAACATGGTAATTAGTTGTAGAATGCCGACGCAAAAAATCTTGCAAAATTTCGTGAGAATCGTATTTCTAGAATAATTCTAAAAGTCATTGAAATTCTATATACAGAAATTCTATATATCAGAAACTTTTCGTCTGAAATCGCTGAAATTTTGAAATTTTTTGAGCCTTCAAAGCCTAACTCTGCAGCCAATTTCCAAGTTTGAACCCTATCGGATCTATATTGTGTGCCGCCTTGTGTGAGTTCAGTAGCTGGATGGTTTACCATTGCCTTGATAACTTTCGAACGGAAAGAGATAGGGACTGGCAATTTTCAGGCTAGGTTGCGCATCCGAATGGGAGAGTTAAGTTCGTTGCTGGGCATGATCGGCCCAAACAGTTTCGGAGTTATACCCATCTAATGTTATTTTCTTGATAACTCAAAAAATACAGACTCGATCAAATTGAAACTCGGTAGTTACCGTAGTTACCACTAGTTAGTGGTACAATGTCATCATAAAGACTTTACCGTAGTTACCACTAGTTAGTGGTAGAATGTCATCATAAAGACATATGAGAAATTTCGTTTGGACCAACCCACTAGAAAATTTAAAAATATCATGAATAAATATGATGTATCTCACGATAACTTCAGAACGGAAAGAGATGATGATTTGCAATTTTCAGAGTAGGTTGCGCAGATGAATGCTAAATTTAAGTTCGATAATTAGTATAATCCACCAAACGGTTTTACAGTTATACTCATCTGAAATTTTGTAGCTATTTCCTCTATAACTCAAAATACACAAATCCGATCCAGTTAAAACTAGGCAATTACTAGTAGAATGCCAACCTATTAATTTTCGCGGAATTTAGTGAATCGTATCCTGAAGTTAATTGAGGCGTAAGTTTTTCCGTATATTGTTAAATATTAAATGAAATTCAGTTCCAATAGAATACATATCTTTGGCCTAATTTGTTAACCTGCAAAGTATATTTTTCGGTCAATTTTACTTTTTGAGCTGGTCATAAAGTTTAGACGATTACCACCTTATAGCAAAAGGAATAAGGTTGATATCACCTTTCAATTGGGTATAAAAGCTGTGCACGAATGATCGGTATCTTGATATGTGAAAAAGGAAATATATCATTTATCAATTCAAAACGAATCATGAGTAATAATGAAAACAGTGGGACAGTTTCGTATTGAAATTGAATAGGAAAACCAACTCGAAACTACTACTGGCCAAACGAAGATGAAGCAGATTATTACAAACAAAGAAAATTAGAGGTAATTATTCCTCACATTATATTCAATATAAACAACAACAATTAATTCTTATTACCACGCATCTAATCGGAATCAACTATTAAATCCGAGATCAACCGGCCCCACATAATGAGAAATTGCAATATAATCGAAAAAGATTCAGTCATTATATCCAGTAGCCCGTTCCAACATAAACAAACACCCATTTACGACTTTGCTCCTCGAACCCATTCATCAATGCAAATAAGCGCAATTGCAACTGCAATCCACAAACGCACCTTGCGAAACGCAATCTCAAGCGAACTCCATCCTCCAGGCCATTCAATTAGAAACAATTTGGAGCAAGCACCTCGCGGTACCCAAGAAGACGCTGAAATCTTCCCTACTGGCTTCTAGAGACCTGCCTGACGGCGTAGACTTAAGTGTCCCCCCACCTGCTGCTCACCATTCTTACCTTCCACATGTGATCAGTGCAAGAAGCGAGTTCTTAAAGAACGCACTGAACGCACCACATAAATGGACCTTGTTAAAGGACGTTTTGCTAAAGCCGATTACACACTGATTTGTTAGCGTTTCCCTGGTGACGGATAACATTTTCGCGGGTTCCTATTGGCCGACGCGAAATGTCAGAGTGACGTAATGTTTTGACAGTTCCGTTGTTGAGACAGTTGCGGTCTAACCTATAAAAGTGACAGTGACGTTTGTTTGACGGATCGAATTAGGCTTTGTGACCTGGATCTAGGTGTTGTGGAAAGTGATTTACTTATTTTCAGTCGGGTGAAGCTTAACGCTCTGAGATTCTAGCTGAGAGTCAACACTTCTTAGAAGGTACGAATTTTACTTGTACTAAAACAATTTTGTGTCTATATTTTGTATCAATGTATAAAATCGATGTCAGAAAACTTTTTTTGATATCTTCATCTGTGGATCGTTCTTTGTAGAATAGAAGTTGCAAGGCACGGTAAAACAATCTGCAGAAACTTTTTTTTTTGAGGAATACATATTTCATAAACACTTTCGCCGAATGTTGAAACGATTCAGTAGTGTTGAGTTCATATTTCAGGAGGGGGGAAACTCGGCGCTAAATGACCAAGAATGTTCGGAACAATCAAGTGTCAGGTACTTTTCTCAGAGAGTCTATTATAAAGAGGTGTTTGCAGAAAAAGGAGATGACTCATTCCTCATATCATCAATTAATTTTGCCTCGTCTTCATCTCAATGTCGACCTTAGATTTTTTCAGATTATAATATATTGGAACAGATTATATTATTTACATTCCCATTAGGTTAGGTTAGGTTACGGTTTGTTTAGGTTAGTACAGTTTAACCTTAATATCAGAATATGATTGTAGTCTAAAACACTACATTTTGGGAACATTTATTCACCTATTAGGCTGATATGTTTCGGCATTATAGCCTGATAGCCTTATAGGTGAATAAATGTTTACAACATATAGTGTTTTTAGACTACACTCCTATTCTGATTGATAACATAATAGGTTTTCAAGATATTATAACCTAAATATCCATTGAAATAGTAAAACAAATATTTTGCACAATAAACACAATAGCCAGGGTTTTTATAAAGGAAACTTTTGTGCAAAATTTTCTCCAAGAAAAAAGTGCTTCAAATTTTCGCCCAGTGTTAATATACCTACTTCAAAACTACCGCCCCATCTTCCGTCTATAGATATTAACTACCTACTTCAACAGCATTCGCACCTGAATCACATAGTTGTTTTTGATCATGAGCTAGTAAACAAGCCATATATTTGGAGAATAATATTCTCCTACCAATTGTTTGAGTAAAATATGGTTCACCTGTTGTTTAACTATTTTAATGGTGCAATTCTAGTTGTGGCCATTAAAAACGATCTAGTAAATTTAATATTTTTCCTTGAGTAAAAATTCCATTCTGTCTTGAGCATTCAGCCTTCTGGATTCCCTTCGATCGCTTTCAATGAATATTATTAGATTGTGCAGTCGCGAAAATACCAGAATACTATGCATCCACGGCATTTTTTCCAATAATAAGTTTCAGCGTCATGGATTATTCAGGTGTAGACAGAATGTAATAACTCGTGGATAGTCAAAATGTCATGATTTTTGACATTTATCGCATAGGATGTAGAAATTATTCAGCACACGTTCATCTGTAGGTGACAATAGGTCCAATAAATATCTAATCTATCCTTTTTATTGCTTCTCTCCATATTGCCTTGAATTCCATTTAATAAATACTTCATAAAATATCTTTGACCTCCCATAAATATTTCTCTCGTTTGCTGAATCCCAATTAATTTGTCAGTGTTAAATGCCTTCGCCTTTCATATAAATTTCGTTTAAGTTTGTTTTGCGTATGTTTTTCTCTACTCCTTGTTTAATGAATTAAAATAGAAAATAAAAAAAATCTGTGATAATAATAATATAAATTTTTAAATTCATGCAGTTTCTTGGAACATCATTTGCATTTTCCAATTCAACATTCTTATTGAGCGTCATGGAGGAAGTATAGTCTGTTACACGGTTAGAATTAAATATCCGATGCTCTAGTTTCCCGGGTTCGGCTGCGGCTCGCCTTTGGAATGATCAACTCTCATCGGATTTTCATTCTAAGCTTGTTACCGAATATATTTTCCACAAAATCCAAGAGGTACTACCATTAAGTTGCTATTTTTCATGGATGTACGTCAGAACACATATTTCATCAAATACCAGTAGATTTCACACATACAAAAATACTATTGATAAAACAACCCTAGCTTTCTCTATACCTCGTAAAATTAATCGCAAGTTGTTAACATCTACCCAAGTTTTACCAAGTACATATTAAAAGGAAGAATGCATTATAAATCGTTGAAAGCAACTTTTTTGTACCCAGAAAAAATGGATACCCATACTTTCATTTATCAAAATTTGAGATCTCAACACCAATTAATCTTGCTTTGTCCACTAAAAATATATTTTATTCTCCTTTTTATAAAAAATCCAATATCTGATTTACTAGAATAATCATTCAACAATTAATTGAAATTTTGATTAGCATCTGAAGCCTCGAATTTAAGAATGATAATATTATGTAAATCAATATGATTTCCTTTGAGGAAAGATATTTAGGCAAGTTTGGAACATTTATGCTTTTTGGCGCTCTCGTTCCTCAGTGCTTATCAATTTGCCAAACTGTCCGTAATTTTTGAATTTTTTCATGAAAATGGCCTTAAACGATTTGCTTCGATTTACTGATCAAGAATCCGTGGTCAAAATCGATTCTGTCCGGCCAGCCGTAAAGACGATAACTCTCGAACGGTTAGAGCTAGACAGGCGAAATTTTCAGATTAGGTTTGGTAGAGAAATATCCCGGTTAATTCCGTTATTGGGCAAAATCGACTTGATGGCTTCGGAGTAACGAAAAAAAAAATTGTTTTAACTACAAATTTCAAATTTTATTTTTTTAAGATGATGTTTTACCATAAAAATCCATTGATATCATTCTCAACTTTAACAAGCTAATACTCGGAGATATGATATTTCAAAGTTTCAATAATAAATCGTACTTCTATGTTGTCACAGGCTGCTGTAATTATTATATCTATGAATTATTATATGATCTGTGTTCATACACAGATTTTATTATCCAATAAGAAACATGTCAAATTTATTATTGGTTAGTTACTCTTGATATAAAATTGAAAACAAAGTATGATTGAATGACAAATGAAATAACCTCAGCTTTCGTAGAATTATGAGAATAATATAATATTTTACTTTTTTGGTAATAATAAAATGCCGTTGGTTAATTCATATGATGATGGAAATATATATATGCCAAGATGGCGTCGAGTGAAGCTGGAGCGGGCGATCGCTCCAACAAAAATAATAGAATGCGCGAATGTAAGTGCCAATATTGTAATGCAAAGGTAGTTGAATACATTGAGTGTGTGGAATGTTCCAAAAAATTTCATCCATCATGTTTATTAAAAGCGGCTGATCAAAAATCAACCACATGCAAACATGAAACTTCATCAAGCGAATTGGCTGAAGGAAATGAAGGACAGGATCCTGTGGCTATGGACCCAGAGGCTCAAATCCAGATTCTAAATATTGAAGTCAAATATCTGAGAGAACTCCTTAAAGAGGTAAACGATAAAAATAATTTGCTACAAATCAACGTAAATCTTCTAAACGAAAAAATAAGATATCTAGAGGCTGCAAAAAAGGTAAACAACAATTTTCCCTCCGTCTTAGATAGGCGCATGACAGAAAAAGACAGCACAGACCACAGATTAAAGAATGTAGTGAACAATGAAAGTTATAGTTCTAAAGTAACTGCCAAGCGTAACCCGAACAACCTAAGATCGGAACCATCGAGTAGTACCGCCGATAATGTCAATGTTGTCAATTTCCATGACAAACGACAAGTAAACAAAACAGTAAACACACGAAATCCTTCTGTATCTGATAAAATTAAGTTAAATGAAATAAATGTAGCTGCGGCTGTACCGATGGTGGGGAATGACGAATTGAAGAATGAAAACGATTTTACAATGGTATCTAGACGGAAGAAGAAATTGAAAATAAAACCACATCTAGGAACAGCAGATAATTCCAATGTCGAACATGATTTTGAAAGCGGAAGAAAACCTAAAAGGCCTGAAGACAAAAAACTCTGGCTGTTTCTAGGAAGAATAAAGGATAAAGTCCAAACTGAAGCAATAAGAAATTATGTAAATGAAAAGTTGAAATCAACAACAGCAACAGTGAGTGTTAAAATATTGCCAACCAAAAATACTCAAAGGGACAACAAATGCTTTCTGGTAGGAATCGAACCTGCATACATGGATAAAGTATATGACACCAATTTCTGGCCTGCAGGTGTTGCATTCTCAAGGTTTAATTTCAGGCTAGGACATTATCTACTAGATGAGACCAAGAATCTATTCCACAATCGCCCTAGCACACAGGCAAAATCACATTCACATCTACACCAAATAATGTGTTCAAAATAATGCACTTGAATATTCAAGGTATCTCTAATAAAATAGAAGCACTAGAAGAACTAATCTATGAACTTAATTTGAGCATTTTATGCATAAGTGAACACTGGCTCAACTGCAATAATAAAAACTTGTATTGCATTGGAAACTATAAGCTTGCTACATGTTATACCAGAACACATCATCAGCATGGGGGAGTGTGTATCTACATACAAAATGACATAAAATTTGTACAACTGGATGTAATTAACAATATGACAACTGAAATGTGTCATGAAATCAATGCAATATACCTATCCCACCTGAACCTGATTGTGATAGTATATTATACACCAGAGATGCCTAGAGAGTATAGTCATTTCTGGTTTGACATTATTGAATATATAGGCTCTACGTTCGATGATAAAGTTGGTATCGCAATATTAGGAGACTTCAACATTGATTTCTTCTCACAAAATGGACTGGTACTTGATGTCCTGAATATGTTTAAGAGCTATGGTTTAGAAAGAACAATCTTCACGTACACAAGAGAACATTATAATGGAAAGAGAACATGTGTAGACAACATTTTCACTAATTTGGAAGAATATGATTCAATGACATATAATGCAAACATATCTGATCACCTAGCCCAGATTATTTCTATACCTTTCAAACCATATAAGGGTGGTCCTGGACACTCAATCAGAGAACTTTCAGGGGAGAATATCATGTATCTTAGAGAGAGTCTGGATGATGTAAATTGGACAAGTTTATACAGTATACCTGATGTTAATGAAAAATTTAATACATTCCTCAATATATTTTGTCTACACTTTAACAGCTGTATTCCACTTCAAAGAAAAACCAGAGTTCATAAGCAGAAACCTTCTCCTGAGCTGAGGCAAATTAAGGAAACATTAGATCTCATAAGGGAAGTATATACACAAAATAGGGACAATAACACACTGGACCTATATAAGAAATATAAATTGTTTTATCTAAATGCTGCCCAAAATAATAGAAGGATTAATAATCAAATTAAGATTGCTACAGCCAATAATAAACAAAAAAATACCTGGCAAATCATAAACAAGGAAACAGGAGTAAGAAACCAAAGATCTGCACAAGTGTCTCCATCAGCCAATACCTTCAATGAGTACTTTATCAATGTTGGAGCTGAGTTATCCAGACAATATGGTAACATGGCAGACAAGGCACATTCTCTTTTACATAGTATGAAGTTCTCACATTCCGATTCATTATTTTTCAGGCCAATTACAGAGGATGATACCCATAGATGTATACGAAGAATGACTCCAAAACAATCAATGGATATATACGGAATAAGTCCATGTCTCATAAAGTCTGTGGCGGACAAGATATTAGCTCCCTTGACCAATATTATAAACGAATGCTTACAGAGCGGAGTATTCCCCGACAAGATGAAACTGGCCAGAGTGTGTCCAATATTGAAAAAAGGAGATTCCTCGTTGATCGCCAACTACCGTCCAATATCAATTCTTCCAACTTTTTCAAAAATTCTAGAAATGGTAATGGCAGAACAACTTATAGCATTCCTCGAGAAGTACAACTATCTCCTGAATTCACAATTTGGGTTCAGGAAAAATAGATCGACCAGTGATGCTCTGAAAGATTTACACTCCTTCATGTTGGAAGGCTTTGAGCTGCGCCAGGAAGCTGTGGCACAATTTTGTGACTTGACCAAGGCTTTTGACTGCATGGATCATGACATATTCTTATATAAGCTTGAGCATTACGGTGTCAGAGGGGTGGCCATATCTTTATTTAGATCATACCTGCAGAACCGTAAGCAAATGACATCGCATAATCAGAAAAATAGCCCGATGGAAACTGTGGAACATGGTGTCCCGCAAGGATCAATACTGGGTCCTCTCTTGTTCATCATCTACATTAACGACCTTCCGAAGAACGTTAACTGCCACACCGTGTTATATGCGGATGATACTACACTAGTCCTGAGGGAACAGGATAGGACTGTCTTGGTGGAAAGGTCTGAGCAGGTGAGTGCAGAAGCATTGGAATGGTTTAGTGCCAATAAACTAACCCTCAATATGGGTAAAACCAAAATCTTAAGGTTCTCAAGTTCAAATGATGTATGTACAGATACTACAGTTTTCCTGGGGGTGCGGTTCGATGTTCACTTGACATGGAAGGCACACATCACTGGTCTAAAACTCAAACTCCAACCTGCCATATATGCTGTTAGACGTGTGAGACAAATTATACACCATCAAACAGCCGTCCAGACTTACTTTGCACTCTTCCACTCAAGAATGACTTTCAGTTTGGAAATATGGGGTCACTCAAGTCATTTACATGAAGTTCTTGTTACCCAGAAAGAAGCGGTCAGAGCCATTGAAGGAGTACATCCCAGAACCCATTGCAAACCACTTTTTGTCAAGCACAGAATTCTGACAGTGGTGGCTGAATTCATTGTCAGGATCGTCATGGATGTTGCTAGGAACCTGACACAGTATGTGAAAAGATCAGATTGTCACAAATATAATATCAGAGGGAAGAGTGAACTAAACATAACAAGCACTAGACTACAAATAACGGAAAGAAAAAATCTTGGCATCAGGCTATACAACAGGCTCCCAGTAGAATGGAGAAAACTTAATGAAAAGAAATTGAAGAAAGAACTACAACAATATCTGGTAGAAAACCCTCCATACTCCCTCACAGAGTTCAATATCTAAATTAATTGTAATTGTATTATGTTGACTAAGTTACTATGTAACTTAAAATAAATCTATCTATCTATCTATCTATCTATCTATACTTTGATAAGTTAATCGAATTGGGTTTAGAATATCTCCAGTAAAAACAAAACTATATTGGCTATAGCCAGTATCCTATAGGTTTCAATTAATAGATATAATATAATTTTAAGAGTAGATTTGAGGAACGAATATCTCAGTGGTTTCGGATTAATAATTTTTGGCATTATTATTTTTCTTCAAATGACACTTTTTGAATTTGATATCTTTCATGATGCAGTTCTATCATAAGAATCCATTGATATCATTCCGAACTCTGAGAAATCAATAGTTTCGGAGGTTTGATTTGTCAAAGTTTGAACGAGAGCGCCAAAGCTATCCACAGGGCTTTCCCACCATTAATTTATTCAATTTTTGAAAAGTCAAAAAGTGCAATCGTGCCATCTTTCCTTGTAAATACATCGCATCAATTCATTATTTTGAAATGAATTGAATAAACAGCTTAATTTTGGGGAGGAGTCCAAGTATAGAAGAGACCAATTTCATCTTTTTGTCTTTCGGAAACTTAAAAATTGAAACATACCCATTTTGCGAGCCAAAAGTTGACTTGTAACTCAACATCGAGGATGCTTTGTTAATGTTTTTTTGCGACAGCTAGTAAATTACTAATCAGATGAATATATCTAGATACACTGATTTACCAAATTTCCACTGAATGAATAGACAACACTCAATCTTAAGCTTAGTCCACACCAGTAGACCATGTTGCGCGATTTGTCTATAGACCGTCTAGAGACGGTTTCGAGACACGGTATATAGACTGTCTAGAGACACCGTTCATTGTCTTGTCTAGTGTCCACACTACAATGTAAATATTTCAGTCTCATGTTCACAGTCCGCCATGGAGGACTTTGTTTTGTGTGGAATGAGTTCCTGCTTAGTGGTAATTATAAGTGAAAGAACACGAAAACGTAAACGTTGGTGGACGCGCGAAGTACTTTCAGAAGGGCCTAGATTCGATAATGCTCTATTAAGTAAATTAAGATTGGAAGACGTCATGTGTTTTCGGAATTTTACCCGGCTGACGACTACTGATTTTGAAGACTTGCTTCTGATGGTTGGAAGAATAATAATGACGCAAGATACAAAGTTTAGGGAAACCATCCCAGCTTCTCTTCGACTGGCAGTCACACTGCGTTTCCTAGCAAGTGGAGACTCATTCACGAGCTTCATGTACCACAAACAATAATATACGTGATAATCTTCAATTAGACTCAAAACTTTTTCATTAGGCCACATGTTTCAAAGTAACTAAAACGCTTTTGAAAAATCGAATAAATAGCCGAACCACACCACTCGGTAGCTGGAAACAGAGTGAAGATGTCTCGTCTCTAGACGCTGAGTACGTCCACACTGTCAAAATGTTGGGCAATATGTCTAACGTTGCATTAAGTCTCCCATTCCAATCGGGAGACCTTAGACCTGCGATTTTTGGTCTCGCAACAAGCCCGTAGAAGGAGATCGGTCCATAGACCTGTCTACGTAGACAACCTGAGACACGTCTCAGAGACCAAAATCGCGCAACATGTCTACTAGTGTGGACTAGGCTTTATATATAAAATTCTCGTGTCACAATGTTCGTTCCCGTACTCCTCCGAAACGGCTTGACTGATTCTCATGAAATTTTGTGAGCATATTGAATAGGTCTGAGAATCCGCCAACAACTATTTTTCATACCCCTAAGTGATAAGCGTTGTTCACCCTTAAAATTTTTTTTTTAATTTTTGGGCGAAATTTTTTGTTCTTATTTTTTTTATAAGGTAGCATTACAAAATACATACAACCATAAATTTTCACCCTTCTATCACCAACCCCTATTTTTTAATAGTCATTTTAGTAATTAATCATTTTTCATCCCGCTCGATAACTGATCAATTATTATCACTTGGTAAGTTATCCCAGAGAAAGAGCTAATTAAAATCAAGTCACCGTATTTTTTGTGAATGTTTTTCACTCTATTTCGATTAAAATTTCCCTGAGCTTATGGCAAAGCTAAAATTTTTGTACAAAAAAAATATTTATTTTTATTTAAGTATCAAGGCAGTTTATTCCTGCTATACATAGTGTTAGATTTTTTAAAATTTCTGCG
This sequence comes from Halyzia sedecimguttata, assembly GCA_937662695.2. Taxonomy (NCBI): domain Eukaryota; kingdom Metazoa; phylum Arthropoda; class Insecta; order Coleoptera; family Coccinellidae; genus Halyzia; species Halyzia sedecimguttata. The sequence goes on from OW569415.2 coordinate 49,775,826, forward strand.
TCTTTCTGGATCAACATTCATTTGCCGGACTATACCGGTGTCACGTCCCAGTAAACAGCACGAAGTAGGGATGAGAACGAAGCCGGTCTCCTGTCTTTCTCACCTTTTCTCACTTTTCTTAACCAGATACGTTTGAGTGGGTAGTTCGTATTCGCAATTGAACCCGGTAGGTGGCGCCGAAATCGGGTTCTAGGTATTTTTTAAAATTACGTGTTTGAGTGGGTCCCTGGATAACTTGGAAATTCAACTGTCCCGGTAGGAGGCGCTGCAATCGGGTTCTAGGTTTTTTTTTAGATTTTTCGCATTTGGAAATGAAATTGCAACCGCAATAACCGATTATGCGCAGGCGAAGTTGAGTGGGTCAGCTAGTAACTAATAACTTTTACATTCTAAAAACTCATTTGCGCCCGATTAACACAATATTTCACACAATAAGCCATATAAACACATGAAAACCGAACGTAAATTGTTTATCTTGATGAACTCTTTCGTTTTGCGATGGTACGTAGACGTAGTACCCTCAGACATTGTTGCCAATTTATTTTACAATGCTTGTATTTAAGAAATCATGTTTTTACCTGCTCTCTACGCCTCTGAAGCTTTTTACGATTTGGTTTCATCTGCAATTACTATACTCTCTTTATTTAATGCTCTCGGTGTACAGTGAATTGGGTGCCTTTCAATGATTTATTATTAGCAGAAACATAAACCAATGTATCGTTTTCCGTTTATGGTAAAGCAATACTCCGAACATGAGTACTGAATGAGTCATTCATTTAAGTCTACGAGGGATTGTGTGCAGATTGTCGAGTATGAAAATCAAGCCGTTTGTTGGTAAATGATCTTTAATTGCTATTTTTCCCGGCGTATTTCCACACATGCAAAGAATCTGATTGTCTGATGACCACCTGTTGGTTGCGATGTGAAGAAAATTTTGAAATTTCATAAGATCACGATTGTTTCACCCTTCCATGTCGATATGAACAAACACCAAATCTCCTGTATTCTTTTATCCCCCATGGGGATGTATTCAATCGATTGATTTGATTATATATTTGTACGACTCTCCTTGAGCCGAGAAACGTCTCGAAATATTACTTACCGATGGATAATTCGTGTTCAGGTTTAATTCTGTACGTCTGTAGACAGATCAGCTCTTGAAAGGAATATCTAAAGAACAGGGAATTAACAGGGTAGATCCACAGCTCAAACGAGCAGATCGAATTCGTGAGTAGACGTGCTCTAACCTTTGGGTCAAAAATATAATATCCACCCGCCTGAAGTTTTGTTTCCTTGATACCTCAAAAACTAAACTGACTTCAAATCGAGTATGTAGTTAGATGTTTTATATTAATCGTATGCGAAGGAAATATTGAATTGAAGGTTTATGCACAATGTCCCATCAATATCACCCACAATGAATGATGTAGTTTAAACGTCAATGTACACAGAAAAAAAGTTCACTGTGAGCAAGACTAGTAGTCTTGATTGCAAGCTATGGTAGACTCATATATCCGCAATGATAACTTGACTCAATGCAATATACACATTATTCTTATTCCTATCATTTCAGCTTACTTTCGATAAAAGAAAACAAACTTGAAAATAGTATAGTAACACTAATTTTAACGTATAGCATAACTTCAACTAAGAATAAGCCTATATACTTGAAATTAATATAGAACTGTCTTTTAGCAAAACTTTCTGAGTTTCCGAATAAGGATAGTTATTTTCTGAACAACTTTCCTTAATGCAGAGTAATAATTAATAAACTTGAAATGAGAATATTTCTAATCAATCAACAAGTCCAGAGCGTTCCTGCCAATAGGGTCCTTCATAAATGGCTTCGTATAATTAATATACTTATGCATATATTTCACTCGTCAAATAGACCCCAGGGGGTTCATTGATTTGCCGAGAAAGCAAGAGCAGACGCGTTTCTGGCTTCTTGGCCTTGATCAGTACTCTGTAGCTTCTCAACAAATTCAACTAAACAGACCCGGGTTAAGCCTCTCAGAGCCGGCTTGGTCGATCATACCTAATCGCCCACGCCACCTAAGAGACAAAACACGGAAATCAGCCTTTCCCCACCAGTGAATATTTGAAGCGTGAAATCATATTCCACCATTCACTCGATATTAATCGAGAAACGAGTCCCGCAGAGCTCGGACAGTATCTTCCCAATGGTCATGAACGCTGTTTAGCGTTTTCAAAGATAATAATGAAAAATGGCGATACCGTTGTTAATAAATCAACAAGTCCAGACCGTTCCTGCCAAAAGGGTCCTTCATAAATGGCTTCGTATATTTAATATACTTATATATATTATTATAAGTATATTAATTATACGAAGCCATTTATGAAGGACCCTATTGGCAGGAACGCTTTGGACTTGTTGATTTATTAACAACGGTATCGCCATTTTTCATTATTAATATTTCTAATCATATCAATATTATTCTTGAAATCCTTTGAAAATCATCTATATACTAGCCCTCCGAGTATAGTGAAACTCATATCAATTTGGAAGTGTTCATCAATTTAATTCCCTTTGAAATGAGAGACACTCAAATAATATGGAGTGTCAAGTGGTAGATCAGAGAAAATAATTCTTTTTGTTGTCCTTCCAACTATCTGAACTATTTTTTGATGACGTGATGCTTGACCTCCCATATTTGAAAATTTGAAGTTAATTTTCTCTCCAGCGTCATCTACTTAGTATCAAAATGTTATTTTTTTTAAAAAATAGCATTGGGTATTTATTCAAATTATTCCCATATCTGTGCGTCGCAATATTGAAACAATGATAGCTTAGTATTTAAAGCTATCATTGTTGGAACCTTTGCCTAAGGTTGCGATGCACATGTATGTGACTAGTTTGAATAAATACCCAATACTAGTTTTAGAAATAAATATCATTATGATACTAAGCAGATGACGCTGGAGTGAAAATTAACTTCAAATTTTCAAATATGGCAGGTCAAATATCACGATGACAAAAAAAATTCTTATAGTTGGAAGGACATTAACAAACATAATTCTTTTCAATGATGTACCACTTGACACTCCATACCATTTGAATGTCATTAATTCCGAAAAATAGAATCGGTACAAAAGTAAGTAGGGGATGCACAAAACAACATCACTATTTTTCACTGTTTTCACCTTTTTATCAATAAAACTTAAAATCAACCGAATATTCCATCTTTATTCTTTCTTCTAGCTAACTTCTTCTAACTAACAGCTAAAATATCTAAAATAAATTACAACCACACGTTTCTTGATGTTCCGTCAGTTTTGATGCTTACTGAATTGAATGTACAATCAGGAAAAGAGCTATAAGGGTTATATTATAGAAAACTCATTGCCTTTTATGTATACAAAAATTGTTTGCAAATTTTGACGATATGATTCCGAGATATTGAATTTTTCATTAAATAGAGATTTTCTGCTTCTGGTTATACGATTCTCATGAAATTCCGCAGGAATCTTGCAAATTTCTACTTGATTAATTAATATATCTTAAATATTTATATATCATTTCTTCAAAGATAATGAAGTTTATTACTAGATCAAAAAGTTATATTTTTCATTCAATAAGGAAATTTTAATAATATCTAGATAAATGTTATTTATGAGAAAAAAATAAGATATACTTATATTTAGGATATGAATATGAATATGAATATCTCTCACAAATAAAGGAAAATGCATTACAAAAAAAATTGAAAACATTTATTGAATAACGAGTTATGTAAGCTTTTATTTCTGAGAAAGAAATATATTTTTCCAATAAATATGTTTAATTGAATGAAAACTTAGGTATATTGCAAAAAATAATAACTTCCTGTATTTGACATTGGAAGCAATTCCCATATGGTATTTTGTAGTTGTTTTTATGTGGTCTTCTTTCTTGATCTCTATCGGTGCAGAGTTTTGTCAAAATCTCGATTGGTATGTAATTTCAAACAGGCGCCGGTTCGAAGGATTGTGAAGAGGGTTTCTAGGGTGCCTCATCTAGTAAATCATCACTATAGGGGTGGTGCATTTACTGGAAAATAATAAGAAACAAATATTTTGATTTCTAAAATTTTCCTAGTTTCAATATAAATAAATAATAACATCTAAATAACGAAACCGTGTTTCTAAAAAACTTTAATTTTCAACCAACATTTCCATCAAACACATCATAAATGGATTTAGGTTTTTTGAAAGTTAAATATGAAAAAATAAAAGCATTGAAATAAGGAACAGCTTCTCAGGAAATTATAGATATTCAATACTAAATTTCACATTTTCAATAATCTGGAAGGGATTCATGTTTTTTCCAAATAAACACATAGTGATATTCCAGTAATAACTGTGATTAATCCCATAGAAAAATTTACATTTAAAAGTGGATTTGACATTATCAAAAATTTATCATTAACAATAACCTGAATTTGTTGCAACAAGTGTTTTTTTGCATATTTGAAGTTTTCTTGAGAACGACTGCATATTTTGGAAAAGCAAATAAATTTACGTAGTATTCCTTTCCTGAAGTATTATTGGGCGAAATATTTTGGTCATCAGTTTCAGTCAATCTAAATTGAAAATTTGATATGAAATAGAGCCTTTGAAAGTACTTTTTGAACCAGTTTAAAAGAAAACATTTCTGGAATTAAACCATTTTGTTCTCTCTGCTATATCACGTAAGCACACGAACGCACAAAAATCGCTATGGCTTTCAAATTTCACCGAAGTTCAAATAATGTACAGTATTGTATTTACGATATCTTGAAATTTTTTTGTATATTCCGTATTTGACGTAAATTGTTAATAAATAATGAACTGAAGAAGCTTCACTATTCTTTGCCGGTGAGAAACTATGAGAACTCATGCGAGGTGATGATTCTCAGATATTGTTAAATCATCGAACATAATTGCAGAAACAGATGTATCGCTATCACTTCCGTTGACCCATAACAAGTTAATAATTATACAAACACAAATGAAGAGAAAAGGAAAATCTAAAAAATAATAGGCGGTCATTATTTTTCAGAAACAAAATCGTAAATATACGGTGCCCGATCCTTTACGTGTGAAAATACCTTGGTGCTCTGAAAACCAAATTGTTGTATAATTCGTGCAATTATCTTCGAAAGTAGAGAACAACAGTGCCAACCGAAAAAAGAACAAGAAAGACATACTCGCGCAGCTTATAAGGATACTGAAACCGATATTTGTATAAAGATATTCAATTATGGAGTGAGTTATTCGGAGGTTTGTGTATAATCATGTGATATACTGACAATGAATCTCGTACTGGGTGTTAATTTGTGGAATGAACTGAATTAATAGGATTCCTTTCTGGGACACGCAACATGTATCGTTTAGTCGCACCATTTAGATGTGGATAGGTTTTGTAACTTGTCTTCGGGCGTCAAATTTAGAGAATCAAGCTGTCAGAATATATCATTGTAGAATGAAAGTGTTTCTTCGGAAACATTTCTTCATAGGTTCGAATTATGGGAATGTGTTTATTATAAATTACATTGTCATTGAATGAAATTTGCCATCAATTCAATTTCCTCATCATCAGTCACTTTCAAATTACCGACCATTCGCTGCTATGGAAATCAGGAAGAAAGAGCACTCTAATCGCTGAATATAATAATTCATAACATCTGTAACATATCCGGCTCGAAGGACCAATATGTTTTACTTACTATTATTTTATGTTGACCTGAAACTGCGGGTAATTTAGTAAATATTCCTGTAGTGCAGTATTATATGACTGATGCATAGCACAACAAATGTTGCTTTTCAAACCTGCTGAAATTCTCTCAGTTCACGTTTGGAACTACGTAGGATTCAAATAGGTACCGAATAAAGAATCGGTGTAAATTCTGCAGAAACGAATTCGGGTTTCCCTCTCATACCCACACTTTATATCCATATTTTTGAATTTGTTCAAACTTCCACCACCATAACCTTATACCTTAAGCAATTGTCGAATATTGCGGTGGAAAACAATTGTGGTGAAAACAATATTGTGCGTGGAATCCCTTCGCGCAGAAGAAGTGAAACTTCGTAATGTGGAAATGAAAATAGGACGGGATAGAAAACTACGCGCATGCTTTCGAGTGCCACGCATTCAATCTCGCTCTGTCTCTTTCTATTCCCCCTCCCCAGAAGCGTTGAAGGTTTAACGCAACAGTACTTTCATGCCCCCTCCTTGGTATCGTTAAACGTTTAACGCAACCTTGTTGGAAGACGCATCAGAAGTTTAACTTCAAAGAACTAGTTGGAAAAGCTTTGCGCGCTTTTTCGAATTTATAGCCAGAGTGGTCACCCATCTAGGTACTGAACTGGATTCTTGGCTTTCAGGAAATAAAATAATATTTGCAAGCACGCAGAGGGAAAAATATCAAGTACATTCTATATAATCATTGAAATTATCAATCGTCTACGAATGGTCCAGGATATTATTTAATTCAACATACTGCATTCCGAAAATATTTTTTCCACTTCGACACTTCACCAGAATCTTCAGAATTATTTTTTGTTGATAGCTATTCCAATAAATAAATGTTAATTATGAGTAAAAAATATTTTTTTTCAATGACTATCAGTATTAGCCCAGACAAATTAGTGCTCTTACCCCTTAAAATACCTCCAGAGCTCGAAATCGTTTAAACCCCTTTTGGGGGTCCTGAGTAACAAGTAGCTGAGTTTGCGACGGTTTCTAGGTTGTGTTTCAGACTTGAGAGCCTAAAGACCGCAAAATTTCGCACTTTTTCTCAGTATTTCGCTTATAAATCGAAAAGTACGCATCCTACAGAAAATGTTTTCTCTAATGTGCATTGCCTTCAGCGTCTAAAGACGTTCAAAACATCGAAATCATATTAGCAGTTCAGCCATAATCGCCTGTCACAGATGAGCAATTTTTACAAACAAAGCTCGAAAGTTGACAACCCTCAACTGTTAACGCTTTTGGGTCGAAAATGACTGCACCGATTGAAAAATGTCATAGAATTAAACTTGTAGGAAATTCAATGGTGATTCAGACACTTTGCGAAATTCGATATTTGCTCAATTAGTGCTTAGATATGAATTTTAAACCGAAAGAGTTCGCAGTTCCGCTAAAGCAGTCCAACGCGGGAAACTTCGTCTGAACTGAAAACTTCTCACTTTCATGCATTTTTTTCCAAGAACCATTAAAGTTAGTCAACCTATATAACAATTCAAACTGAAGAAATCATTATACTCGTATCCAGCTCTGATTACGAGGTAACCATCGATCATTAAGGACTTACCAGAAGATCCCAGAAAATAGTACAGGGAAGAAAAAGTTAGAGAGTTGCTCATTATATCAAAGTATATATTTATAACTAATAACACATTAACTAATATACAATTAACATAACTTATTTACAATTAACAGGGAGTTATTTATTTAAGTCATACAATCATGAGGGAATTGTGGCAGCCGTAATCTTCTTTTGGCCAGTACCTCATATCAGTAGATCCTGTAGGCGGAACAAAAGTTTGATATCATACTGATTATCAGGAACTGCTATACTAAGAATTATGAATTCTTAATTGCAATAATTCACTATATATGTGTTGTCTAGCGGGTTCGCCTTCTTTTATAGGATCCGGATTGTTCAGGGAACTCTTCTTCATATCCAGTTCTTGTTAATCTTCCTCCTCTTCCACGGCTGATACTTCTTCTGTCTCCAGATCATCTTCGTCGAGTTCAGAGGAGTCGATTGCTGTGCTATGCTGCTCACCGACTGAATTGAGGCATGCGTGCCCCTTGCAGTGGGCGCAAATGGCTGAGCACTTGAGCCCGAATTTTCGGCAGGAGTATCATTTTTTCACCCATTTTTGCAGGCGCAGGAAATTGAGTTTAATAATGCCTCGGGCATCATACCATCTGGGCGAATTTTTCCTTATTGCTCTACATTCATCTCTCTGCCCCTCCACATCTGCACCTTGCGAAAACTCCCTGAAGGAATGTTGGTGAGCGGCCAGTTCAGCAGGGGATAACGACGCTATGTTGAAAGTGTTTTTCCGGAGGGGCACCTGGAGCAGTTGAATTCTCAGTTGGCTGAGAGACTGCCCTCTGTTGCCTGAGTGAACTGTTGCAGTGAATTTCGCTCCAGCTTCAGCAACCTGGTCAGAAGTGGCTATGTGGTCGAGGAAAATCGAGATAACACTTAGGAGGTCAGGATTTTAAACAACAGTTTTGAAGAATTTGACCTTGGTCTTTCGGAAACACGAAGAGGTCGTGTCACAGTCGCTGAAGGCATGGAGAAACAAGATGTGTCGTTTTGCATCTAAGAATAGCTTCCTGTTGTTAGGATTATAAATCACGGTTTGCTGATTTCCCTTCCCACGTTTCATTAGGAATATGTGACTGTTAATTAACTGTGACTGATCTTTGCTGTTAAGTAATAAGTAATTAATTCGAATTTACCATGGTAAATTCGAATTAAAAGTGCCCAATACAGGAAAATGGACAATATAATATACTATGGTAAATTAATAATAATAATAATAATAGTGTCTATATTTTTTGAGATAATATCAAGTAAATACTTCTCTCAGTGTAGAATAGAATAGAATCTCATTAACAATAGCCTGAATTTGTGGCAGGTATTTTTTTGTTATATTTGAAGTTTTCTCTAGAACAACTGCACATTTTGAAAAAGCAATTATATTTACGTGGTGTTTCTATCATGCAGTATCATTGAGCGAAATATTTTGATGATCAGTGTCAGTAAGTAAGCCAATCTGAATTAAAAATTTGATATCAAAATTAAGCCTTACCTTCGGAAGAACTTTTTGAATGGCTCACTGCATTTTGGTATGATATCTTATGTGGACCTACACATCTATAGGAGTTAATGGTATCGCTTCAAAACAAGGATCCGAGCGTAAATAAACACTGTTTTAAGTCTGCTCAAGATTTATTATCTATTAATAAAAAATATTGCTTGAATTATAATTCTATAAATATATGTTTGACAGAAATAGGAAAAGTTTCCATTTCAAATAAGATTTGTTCGGTGTAACTGAATAATTTTTTTATAGTTAATAATTTTTTCGAACATGACTTTCCTGTATCACATCTGTTACCTGTGAATAATCGTTCTTGAGTACTAATAAATATTGTCAAAATAAAAGAAATATTTCTGAGAAAGAAGGTTCAAATCAGTTTGTTCTAATTATTGATAATATTTTCGAATAATTATTAGAATTTATTTATGGCAAATAAACCCCTTCCAAATATAGAATAATTAATTATTAACATTTCTCTCACTGCACTTAAAAGAGTGACTGTGAACTTTTCAGATACTGATGCCATTGACTTTCGCAATGCATAGTTGAAATCAATTACTTGGAACAATAAACCCAAATCGGAAACAAACATGAGACTTCGTCATCGCAAAAAATAACAATACCTTTTATTCATCCCAGTCCTCTGACGACCTTGTACCCGTATAACATAGATATATATATATATAGATATTTACCAAATACCATACAAGATACAACTCAAACAATATTCAATTATGTCCCCCTTTGTCATTAATAAATTAACCACAACTATCGACTCATTGTTCTCAGGCAATCCGTTAGCACATATTCGCTCTTCACCACGGGCAAATTCACACGCCGCGAGCCGTTGCCCGCTGAAGAGGATGACCAAGGCCCAGAGGATTGAAGCATGCGGTTATTGTTGTTTCTTATCTAACAATTCTTACATGTTGAGTTTTGTTATTTATCACGATTTACATTACACTCATGAAGACGAGATGTTTCACGATAATGTTTTATTCGATTTCAATACGTGGGAGGTTTTCATGAATGTATGTTTGTATGTATAGGTTGAGTATCTTCTGGTCGATGTCGATGGTTTCTGTGTCGATGAGTTATTTTCTGTAGACTGGTGCATAATTAGTAATCAATTTTTTCATATTTCTAATCGATTGAAGCATTTTTGTTTGAATCCTGAAATTGATATTATTATACTGACCCTATTAGGTCTTTTCCAAGGAGACCCCACGTAAGCTCTTAAGAGCTTGACCGAATTAGGAGGAATCAGTTGTGTTCTGTGTAGTATTTGTCACTATGTCCTCACGCCACCTTAGGCACAGCACCGTTAATTTTCAAATCCTAAACATAATACCTTCTCAAGTTCAATTTCGGAAAAACTAGAACAAATTTTGGGAAAGGTGGAACCAATTCCGGAAATAGGAAAACCAATTTCGCAAAAAATAAAACCAATTTCGGTAAAAGTGAATTCAATTTCGGGTAAGGCAAAAATCATATCTCCGAAAGTATTGACTTGATTGAGTTGAAAATGATATCATTGGATTATTATGATGAAACTGCATCTGAAAAAAAATTAGTTTGAAATTTGTAATTTAAACAAAAATTTCGTATCTCCGAAATCACCAGTCCGATTTTGCCCAGTAACGAACTTAGCCAAGATATTTATCTCCCAAACCTACTATGAAAATTTCAACTGTCTAGCTCATTCCGTTCGAGCTTTATCGTGTTAACGGAAGGCCGGACAGGATCTATTTTGACCACGGATTCTTGATCAGTGAACGTGTCGGACCATTTTCAGCCAAAAATTTGAAAATTACAGACATTTGGGCAAATCGATACGCACTCTGTTCCGAGTAACAAGAACGCCAAAGAGGAAATGTCGTCACTCATCAGCCGGAAAGGTTTTTTTAAAACCAGGTTCAGTCAATCAAAGCATTGATTATTCACAACTTCGAATCTTCGAAGACCGCTACAGGACCCTAATGTAGGGATATCATCTTCCACAGCTTTACTGTCTATTGTGAAAACGAATGAAACAAGAGTGCCAAATATGAGTTGGAAATTTTACGTCTTCATTCAAAATGTCATTATGATAACAATAAATAGCCTCGTGACACTTAAGGTGCAAATTTGAAATTTCCCACACACGAATTTTTTGACTTGTGCGATTGCTCTTACTGTTTAAAATTCTTCTACTACCTATGTAGTATGTTCCCGCAACTGTATATTTCGCAAATGCATCTCCAAAGGCATAAATGATTCCCGTTGCCAGTGGACATATGCGTGGGGTTTTGGATGCACTTAAGAAAGCTGTTCTGAAGATTTCATTCAATTCTGCCCATATACATGCTGCCTACAAAAGAGTTTATGGGTGTTAACAGCATTTTTGAACAATATTTCCAGAAGATATCACGCATTTGTACGGATTTTGACTTCCTCAACATCGGTATACAGTTCAGAACTACCTATCATCCTTTCCAGCATTCACATGGGATTACAAGCTTGTCTATGTTGGGCTAGGAACAGGAGGCTCCGAGTTCAATTCCGAAACTAGAAAAAAAATTTACTGGTCAGAAGATGGTACCATTCACTTTTGGGTAAAAAAATAACAGTGCTGTGTCTAAGAAGGCGTACAGATACAGTAACAGACCCCACACAGAATACAACTGATTATCCCAACTCGCACAAGTTCTTGACATGTTATGAGGGGCCTCTTGAGAAGAACTGGGAGTATGATTATAATCCGATGCTAATTACATTCTTGCGGTGCCTTTTTCTTAAGCCTAAGAAATTAATTCAAATCATTTTACGAATCAAGGTCAGCACTCGGGTCAGCATTAAAGGGGCAGGGGCTCATTGGATCCCTGCATTTTGCAATATTGACTACAGTACATTAAGAAATGCATCCGCACCATTTCTATATGTTATTCCGATAACAAACGAAAATGAGTCTGATGGACGCAAAATTATGATAAGTAAGTCTTAATATTTTGTTCGAAATTGGATTCTGTTTTTCCGAAATTTGTTTTACTTTTTCCGAAATTGGTTCTACTATTTCCGAAATTGCTTCTACATTTTCCGCGCATGTTCTAGGAAACAGGATGCTATCAGCTTGCCCAAATGTCTGTAATTTTCGAATCTTTTTACGAAAATGGTCTCAAACGATATGGTTTGACTCACTGATGAAGAATTCGATTCTGTCCGGCCGGGTTACTGTAGCCACGATAACTTTCGAACGGGAAGAGATATCGGCTTGAATTTTTCAGGAGAGGTTGTGAATCCGAATGCCACGGTTAAGTTCGTTAATGTGCATAATCGGGCAAATGGTTGCGTAGTTCGAATTTTGTTCTCAAACAATACGGATCCAATGGATTTGAAGCGAATTTCATGAGGATCGCAACACTATACTAAAGATAATTAAGAAAAAAATCTTAAAAAATATTTTGTATCTCGGAAACTAACCGTTCGATATCGCGATTTTGTGAGAGCCTTCAAAACCTAATTCTACATCCAAGCTTCAAATTAGAGTACGTCCAGATCTATATTGATGGAGATACTGAAAACATTGGAATTGGAAACAGTGCAGCTTTGGGCGAATCCAACATCTGCATGGGTGACCGTTACCACGATAACTTTCAAGCGGAAAGAAATAACGACTTGCAATTTGTAATATATAATGCAATGCAATATATAATGTTCTGCAAAACCTGATGATATTTTATGTCCAAGTATAGATTTTTTGTGTCCAACTATCCTAATATTTATAGTCCGGTCTGACCTATGTAGAATGCAATTGTAATCAATGCCCGGTACAATTCAATTTCTAGTTACCTCTTTTTTTCCCAATATCAAGTAAATCGTTGGTATTTCAATAGTGAACCAAGGGTTTTCATATCTGTACAGATGGTGTTAACTTATATCGTTTCAAAATATGCAAATTTTATTGCTGTATTGTGGGATATAATTGAGTTATCTCCATTAGTTACATCCCTATGGAACCAAGTTGATTTCTTCATCAGTGATTAGCCTGAACTAAATATCTATAAAAATGTTTGAAATTTGATTACTTCCAATAAAATCGAAGGCTGCATTTTCCTCCATGTACCCCTTGAACACTTTGACAACAAAATAGCATGCATACATAGCATTGTTTAATAAATAACAATATTATCTTCGATTTTCTAGTTGAAGTGAATTATTACAATTTATGTAAATGAATTGATTTTTTCGAATGGAAACATGAGAAATTTATGGAGAACAGCTTTCAGTAGTACCCATTATACAGAACGTTGTTGAAGGAATTGCTTTTTAATTTCTACATTATGCCTGCACGCCGACATTGATTCATTACATTTGACACATTTTGATGTCGTTCACGAATAAATTTAGATAACGTAAAAAATTACAATGAAATCTCTTGAAAAATCCTGTTTTCGATGAGTCATGCAAAATATCTATTTTATAAATCAATAAGCTTTTATTTATGTACTAATTGTGTATTCGTAAAAATTAAATTTAAAATTCCTAACCTTGCAAGAAAAACATTAATTTTATTATACTCGATGCTTTTTAAATTTGTAGACACTGATAAAACATGTTAGGATAATACCATGATCTCACGATAGAAATAGAAATTGATGTAGCCTTTGTGATTATTTTTATTGTTCGAATATCCTGGTGAATGTTTATGCACACCTTTTTTGGACATACAAGATTTATTTTTTCTTCTCGATGTAACGATGCAATCCAGACGTGGCAACAATATAGAAGATCTTATTCGATCTATCAGAATTCGAATATAAATCGAGGGAGAGAGAGATAATAAATCTTGTACTCACTATTTTTCTTTCAGATCTTACAGATCCATGTTTTTCGCGAACTGAAATTTTTAAATTCCCCCCAAAATATCTTAGAAAGATTTCATTAACCACGCTGTCCTCGAAGTGATTCCTGATATCCCTCAGTTGGAATTTCAATCTAAAATCAGGAAAAAATGATTTTCACGCAGAATAGCTGTAAACCTAAAATTTCGGATGAATCATCTCATGGTTGCCCTTCATGTATGTACATACAATTTTCATCGAATGCTGTCGAAAAATTTCCGAGATATTCAAAACATAAAGATTTCGTAATGCACGAAATTTCTGCAAATAAATATCCAATGAATCAGCCCAATTTCCATATAATCTGTTTATATCAGGGTTTCCAAATGGTGCCACGTTGTACCTAGAGCTATCTCGAGTAATACCAAAATGCCACCTTGGCACTCGATGCTGAACTGAGGTCATCGAATTGTTTTTAAAGCCAAATTTTATTACAAAGCAATATCAAAACCATATGGAATATTACTCAGTACTGAGATTGCAGTTACTGCTGATATTAGTGCTAAAATAATATCAAAGCAAATTAAATCTTCACGGAGCACTAAGATGCGAACAACTAATTAAATAAACGGCATAATAATTCCAAAGCCAAATTGAAGCAATAAGCTCGATTTTAGTGCTAAAACAATTCTTAAGGCTTATGACATTTTATGGAGCATTTGATTCGATTTGGTGGCTAAAGTAATTTCCAAATTCAAGCTTATCCTGGAAAATAAATAATTTGGAGGACATTTTTCAGATAGAAAATACGTTATTGCCAGTTGTCACTTAGGTGAAAAATTGCATCAATCATAAAAATTTAAATCCATCAGTATATAATCCTATAAACCAAAAAGTTTCAAAAGTTTATTTGCGTTTGAAGCCTTCTCATCAGTATCGGGTACTAATTACCTTTCTAAGACCAATAGGAGTTTGTTCAATTTCCTTTGCATTCCTTGTGAGATTCACTTGGAGGAGGATATCTCTGGCGAATTAATCGAACATATTTATATGTTCGATAGATATGTTTATATCTATATGAATTTGAAAATAGTTAAAGTAAGTAAGTAAGTAAGTAAGTGCAGTATTAATAAAAAATAAATAAAAAAAAAATTTTGGTTGAATCTAATTACAGGTATTGGAGTACCTACTTGTGGTGCCAAAATATCAACTACTAATTATTTTGAACGTGACAACTGTGCAAAAAAAAAACAGATTTTTCTTGAAAAACAAGTCTATACTTGAATAATTTCGGGGCATCTTAATTTACTAAGACTTTTATTATCAATATATTCACCAAAGATTTAGTCTCACAAATTATCTTATCAATATTAACATCATACTATATAATGCCATGGATGCCTGCTATCGACTGTCAATTTTTATAGCTGCCATGAAAATCTTGTTGACAGAGAAGTTTATACAGGGTGATTTCAAATTAGACTTGAACCTTTGAGGAAGTGTTAGTATGACTCATTTGCTGGTGTTTGAGCCATATTTATCGATAACCGAAAATGATCAGTTTCCCAGATATTTGGGTTCTGGTTTAAAATATTTCTCGCCTCAGTACATTTATCGTCATTTTTTTCTACGTTGACCGAATTTTATTATAATTTTGGGTTATTTTGATCAGAAAAGGATATGAAATTCATGAAAAAAGCAAAAATATGCTGTATAAGATGTGGAGGAATAATTAGTATGATTTGAAATGCGATATATGAATAAAAAAATAATCAATGTCTACTATCAATTTGCCTGCAACTAATTCCACTATTTATGTATTAGTCTAGTCAACAAGTGCTTTTTAGGTAAAAATTTTTCAGTATTCTCCGAAAATTATGATTGAGGTGTCATTCGAATCGGAATGGCATGTAGATAGTTGGTATTACAATAGTTATAAAGAATTTAGTGAAACAAAAGAAGGGGATTTGGTTTTTTGCCAATATCTGAAAAACTATCTGGAATAATTCAAATTTGAAAAAAGATTCAAGAAGAGGAGGAAATTTCCAAAAACGGCGTTCTAACTCCCGGAACGAGGGCCAATATTTTTAATCTTCCCAATGGGTTGAAAACACTACTGAAAACGGCTACTTCGGCTTGCGTAAGCCTAGTCCCCTTCAGACCATGAATAAATATCATTTAAACTTTTTAAAAATGAAAATAAAAAATTGAAACAATTCAGGCGTCTGCAGGATAGATAAATGAACAATAATCCGTTATCCAAAAATATTTATCGTGACATTTCAATTAGTTATCCATGAGTTAATTAACAATTATTTGTAGTACAAACATTAACATTGCAAGTGCGTTAATTTTTTAACTATTGATATGAGAATTGTTTCCTCTCGTGGAGCTATTTTTCAAAGGTCTTGGATTAGATTCCCGTTTGAAAATTTGAAAAATTGATAATTTCCGTTTTGTTATTAACAATTTACTTAAGTGAAAAATTATAAAGCTTCAATTATGTTTCAAAAGAAAATTTTAAATTATCTCATAAACAACGCATTGGTTTATAACAATTTCTTAAACAATAGGAGATAATAATTATTAAAAATCATTTTTAAGTAGTTTCTGATCATGAGAAAACGGATCAATAGTAATATTATGAATTGAAGCTTTATAATTATTCACTTAGGTAAATTGTTCATAAAAAACGGAAATTAAAATTTTTTTAAATTTTCTAATAGGAATCTATTCGAAGACCTTTGAAAAATAGCTCCAGGAAAGAGAAAAATTCTCAGAATAATAGTTTAACTATTATCGTACTTGCAATGTTAATGTTCGTGCTACAAAAAATTGTTAATTAACTCATGGATAACTAATTAAAATGCCGATAAACATTTTTGGACCACAGATTATTGTTCATTGATCTATCCTACAGGCGCCTGAATCTTTTCAATTTTTTATTTTCATATTTAATAAGTTTAAATAATATTTAGTCATCAAAGGTACGAAGGGGGCGAGGCTTGCGCAAGCCGCAGTATCCGTTTTCGGGCGTAGTTTCAACCCTCTAGAAAAATTATAGACATTGGTCCTAGAGTTCCGACAGTGAAGACTTTTTTTAGGAAATTTCATCCTCTATTTGAATATTTTTTCAAATTTGAATTATCTCAAATAGTTTTTGGGATATCGGCGAAAACCTAAACCTTCTTTTTTTTCACTTCATTGTTCATAACTATTGCAATTTTTGCGAGCGACCTCAGCATTTTCTCAAAAACTATCTACATGCCATTCCGAATCGAATGACACCTCAATCATAATTTTCGGAGGTTGCTAAAATTTGGACCTAAAAAGCACTTGTTGACTAGACTAACAGGGACTCACTGAATAAATTCTATAAAAGGTGGTTTCACGTTAAAATCACTAGGGAGAAAAGGCTGTGTTACTTCTGCTGCTGTGTTCTAGCTATTAGGGATTACTAAGCATCTTAGGGTGCCACGAACTCAAAAAGTTTGGTAACGCCATGCCTGAATGAATAAGTAATTTATTGAAAGCGCATTTCACCCGCAGCGCGACAAACTTTACGGTTGAAATTCGCGTACCCCACTCTCAACCAAGCACCTCTTACCACAGTCTCATAACAATAGCACCGATTTGTCGTGCGCACGGTACGTTCCGATTTACGACCGCTATCCTCGGGGTCGTAAGTTAACAACTCGATGTACCCGTGTTCTCGATGCTCTCTGGACCCACCCGCGGCGCGACCGAGGCCAAAAGACAACACGCGAAGAGCATCGAACAACCATAGAACAATGCGGTCAGCGACAGTGGGTACCGAATATATCTCGCCCGGCATGGTGTAATCACTGAGTAACCCGTGTAAGGGGTTCATAACTCTTCCAGGGACAAAGCGGAACATGTTTATGAGAAGTTTGGGATTTCTTGTTGTAAATACGGGACTGTTGGTTGGTGGGTAGGATCTGAGTTACTCCGAGAGATGTTCGGATTAACCGGTCCAGATTGAGACACTGAGTGTCACATAAATTTTTCTATCGGACTGGAGCATTCAGATTCTATATTCGTGGGTGTCACGAAGCATTCTCAATATCTCGATATAAAATCGACCGGAACTCAGAAAGGAGGGCTTACCTTCAGATACAGGATATCACATGCAAGCTGAAGTTCGTCTGTGATTGCAAGAAATTTCTTGGCCAGCTGCCTACTAGTACTAGTTTGAGAGCCTGCTCAACAGAATCTTGCAGTTGAAGTTGGTCATTGTTGTAGCAGGAATATTTCAACTGTAACACTAGGACAATAAAAATGTCGCAACTATCGAGATCAATAAATATTTAAAAAAAATGGAGTTGTCTAGTGGTAGACAAGATGGCCCATGAAGCAACCCTCAGAATATCTAGGGACGGAAAAGTTTATGAGAGTATTAAAAACCAGAAAGTCTGGTCCTCTATTACTAGGTACATTTCATCAGCAAATCTTCCTAGTGACGAAATTATTAAGAATGTAAGCATCGAAAAGAACTTCACTACGATGCTAGGTAGGAAGAAAGACTGGGACAGAGAAACCACCACACAAGTTCTTAAAAAATTGCCATTAAGTGGTACACAAACGGTTCAAGAACCAATATAGGAGCTGTCGCTCGAGTGTATGGGGCAGGCACCAAATGCTGACTATCACTAGGTTCCTATCCGAGTGTCTTTCAGGCAGAAATACTAGCACACTATAAAAGTAACTACAGTCTTGTCCACTACAGTTTTTGTCGTCTGACATATGTTTCGGAAACAAAGTTTCCAGCTTCAAAGACGAAGTGTTATTGAATATAAGAAATAGTTGCAATCGAAAGATGCATGGAAATGAACCTAGAAGGAAACTATCCGATGTGTGCTATAGCAATCCATTCTGATAGTCAATATGCTATTAAAGCTCTGAGCTTCCATATTATTGAGTCTAAACTAATATGGGAGTGCCGATGAAAACTTAATGAAGTAGGCATGAACAACAGGGTCTCCTCGATCTGGGTTCCTGGTAAATTGGGAATTGAGGAAATGAGGAGGCCAACACACTTGCTAAGAAAGGAGAAAGAACCCCCTTTTATTGGCCCGGAATCCTACTGTGTGATACACCTATAAAAGTACATTTCGGATGAAAGAAAAAACTGAAAGAGTATACTCTGGAGATCTCTCCCAAGCAGGTATCGCTCCAAAAAGTTCTTCCGGAACATTGACACTGTCAGATCCAAGAAGTATATGCATCTCAGTACGAAAAATATACTGCACCTACTCACTGGTTTCCTCAGTGGGCACTGCTGTCTTAGGAAGCATATGATGAGATTTGGGATAGCAGAAACTGACGAGTGCGGTTACGGAGAGGTAACCTGTCATTTGATTCATTAACGATTATTTCAGCCTATAGCTGGATCGAATACTGTGCTTTGAACTGTTTTCAGGGTATTTGGTGTGGTTATATAGATTGGCTCTTCTGGCTGGCTTGTTATAGTTTGGCCCTTCTGGCATTAGTTTGGGATATTTTGGAATAGGCCTGGCGCCCATTCCATTCTAAAAAATAAACTCAACACCATCCTCACGCGAGCCTATCCTTTCTGGTGACCCAGCTTCCTCGAAGTCGGCGTCATAAGGTTTCTGCTCTGAATGACACTTTTCTCTTTGGAGAAACACTGGCCGATGAGGTATCTAGCCCGGATCACGAATGAATATACGTTGATGTTTAAATTAAAATTGATGAATATTTCACCTTTCATCTTTTACACAAGATTAAATTTTCAAATCTTTACGTTCAATCTTTCGAAATTTATCGTGTGACAGAATTTTGCCTTCGGCTTCTTCACCATTAAGTCAGATGGAATCGTTTCAGACCATTTTCCATTCGAAATTAGAAAATTACAGACATTTGGGCAAAATGTGCATTATACGCTGTAACTGAATCTCATTCCGTTCCAGAAATTCCTACCGGATGGCTCGCAACCATCGCCTTTGCAAAACGGGAATTACCAAGATCAATTACAATTGAAAGTGAGTTATTAAATATTTTGCCAAATAAGAGGATCGGCCGTTGTAACGAGTCCCCATCAATTACGTCGACTCGAAGTGGATACTTGACCATTATCTGCTTTCACCGTGTAAACTTTTTATCTGTTCGGAATGAGTAACAAGATAACAAGTGGAGTCGTGCTGTTTACTTCTTCCGACATCACCTGTTGGCGGAATAATGGGACATTCGTCTCCGTGTAACGCAATTCCTCAAATTCTCGCTTCATTTTCGCTAATCGTCATAATTGGTTCGGATTTACCAGTCACGAATTCGTTAATTTCGCAAGTATCACGTTTTTGATGTCCGATTAATCTCAGGCTATTATTCATATTATTTAGTGATCATCATCAGTTCTTTCGATTTGTGTGGGCTCTAATTATACAGGGCGAGTCTTTACATTTCACATTATTTTCAGCTATAGATAGAGCAAATAATACACTTTTTGCGAGCAAGATTTAGGGAACCGTGCTATCATTTTTCCCAAATTGACTAGTGCAGGGAAAACTGTAGTAACACAATATTTATAATCGCGAGATATGTTTGTTTTCGTTGGGATCATGCACATAAATGTGAGATACTAATGATAGTATCTATACAACTGTTACATATTCATGATTAAATGGCTTCTTTCTGGGTTTTCTCTCCCAAACTCTGAAAAATATCTACAAAATGAAAAAAAGAATTATTTTGTGATTTGCTTCTGCGTTGAAACAGATTTGTCAGAAGCAATCAATCGAACAATGTTGCCTAACGAAACAACATCAACCATGAAACAATTATATTTATTTCGGAGTCTATATCAGACTCCTTCGTCAGGCACTTAAGGAAAATCTTCAGAATTATTTTTTTATTGCTATTCAAAAAATAATTCTGAAGATTGTCGTTAAGTATCTGACCAAGGAAGGAGTCTGATATAGACTCCGGAACGATACGATATAATATGTCTCTTGCATGATTTTTTTTAATTATTGGAATCGATTACTATATCCATAAGAATACTGAAAAAGTTCAACCGCTGTCAAAAATTTCAATTTTCAACGAGAAAACGATCATTCAAATTTAGTTGCACATAATGCCTATTCAAACGATCGAAACTTGGCGCCTGTCCGTGACGTAACCCGTCATATCTACTCTCACTCTCTTCTCGTGTCCGTTTCACTCTTCATTCCAGTGTAACTCAGCTCTCTATAGAGCGCTCGCAGTCAGCATTGGCAGCAACCAGATGGTAAATTTTGACTACGTCATCCGTCATAGCAACGATTCAGAAGCGTTTCACCTCATTTGAAATTGCTTCTTGATTTACCGGTTTTCAATACCGAAATATTCAAATTTTATAAATTATGAAATTGTATGAGTGCATACATGATGATCTGGTATTGAAGTAGATTCAGAAAAACATAAACATATGTTTTTTCGTGTTACATGCAAGATACCTATTGTTTCATCGTTGATGTTGTTTCGTTATTGTTTGTCAGGCAACATTGTTCGATTGATTGCTTCTGGCAAATCTGTGTTTTTTACGCAGAAGCAAATCAAGGAATCTTTTAATTTTTTTATTTTATAGATATTTTTCATAGTTTGGCAGAGAAAACCCAGTAAACCATTTAATAATGAATATTTAAACTCCCACAGTACCTATCCTTTAATGTTACATATTGGTTGCAGCATACTTTATTTTTAGATATAATACTCTTTGATGTTATCATCCTAAAATAATATTTGGATAAAACTTTTGAACGAAAAGAGATAGCGACTTGCACTTTCCTGGTAGTGTGCATCGGTTGAGTTTGTTGATGGGTATAATCGGCCAAACGGTTCCGGAGTACCTAATACAAATCTGAAATATTGTTTTTATTTATTCAAAACTCGAAAAATACAGAACCGATCCAGTTGAAACTTGGTATTTTGTTGTAGAATGCCGAAGCGAAAACTTTTGCAAAATTTGTTGAGGATCGTATCACTAAAAGAAAAAATCGAGAAACTATCGGTCAGATTCCGCTGAAATTCCGCCCAAACCTTCAAGTCACATTTTATTTTCCCAATATTTTCAAAAATACAGATCCGAACGAATTGGAATCTTGTACTCTGTTGAATAAATGGTGGCTTGAAGGTTAATACTGTATTTCTTGTGGGTGTGTGAGTCGTAAATAGTCGCACTTTTCAGGGTAGCTTACGTCCCCAAATGCGACGGTAAAGTTCGTTAATGGGCAAAATCAGCTGACCGGTTTAGGAGTTATGCCCATATGTTCTTTTGTTGTTATTTCTTCAAAAACCCAAAAAGTATGTATCTGCCAATTGAAACTTGGTAATTAGTTGTAGTATGTCGATCCGCAAATTTTTGCAAAATTTCGTGAGGATTTGATGAACAACAAACATTAAAATTTATTCTTGAAAAATTTCGTATTGCAGAAACTATCCGTTATATTCGGCTGAAATCCCGCACAAACCTTCAATCGGTTCTGTATTTTGGGAATTATTTCATTTTAATTTTTAAATTTAGTTAATACCCAACGCATTTTTGGCGCTCTTGTTCCCCAGAACAGAGTGCTTATCAATTTTCCCAAATGTCCGTAATTTTCGAATTTATGAATGAAAATGGCCTCAAACGTTTTGGTTCGGCTCACTGATCAAGAATCCGTTGTCAAAATCGATTCTGTCTGGCCGGCCGTTAACACGGTAACTCTCGATTGGAATGAGCTAGACAGCTGAATTTTCGGAGTAGGTTTGGGAGATAAATATCTCGGTTGAGTTCTTTATTGGGCAAAATCAGCCCGATGGTGTCGGAGTAACGAAAAAAAAAATATTTTTACATACAAATTCTAAATTCAATTTTTTTTAAGATGCAGTTTCATCATAAGAATCCATTGATATCATTCTCAACTCTATGATTTACTAGAGCCCGCATAATACTCTGAGCGCCGGTACGAATATCGATAAGTGCATAACGGGAGTCTTACATGCCGCGATATTAGCTTGCACAATACTCAGTACATCACTACGAATTTTCATAAGTGCAGTACGGGAGACGGGAGTGTTACGTGGCATCAGTAAAGCTGCATATAAACTTTGTCGCTTTGTAGAACCCCATTTATGATGTAGTTCTAATTCATCGTAATAATCCATTGATATCATTCCCAACTTTGAGAAACCAATACTTTCGGAGATATGATTTGACAAAGTTTGAACAAGAGTACCAAAGCTCCTGTCCACAGGACTTTTCCACTTGTGTCACCTGTTGACGCTTCCTTTATTCATACTCTACTTCATGCAGTATGTCGTTAGAGTGTGTGAGGTTTGATTAGACAAGAAAAAAATCACGAAAAAGCTCCAAACTTCAAGTCAGTGCTCTTTAAGAATTGTTGTCACCCGCGTCAACAATCCTCAAAGAAATAACGCTATCGCATTATTTACTGCAGCTCAATCCAAACACGATTCAATAATAAGAAATTAATGCTTTCTAAGGTGCTAATATTCAGGTTATCAGATGGCTATCTACATTGGACATAATTCCTTCGAAATTACCAACGATCCGATCTCGTCTTTCTATCTGGGAACAGGTCATGAATAACACATCAACTTTAGACACCACGAAATTCGATTTAATAATCTACCTTTCCCGGGCAAGGCAAAGAGGAAAAAAATGTAGGCTTCGAGTCATCTTCAGTTCCTTGAATCGAAATTAAAAGGTGATCCGTGATTGTTCAGAGCCTCCTACCTGTCAGGGTACAGCTCTGAGACCGTTATACGCCTGGGATGATGCATAAACGACCACGTTCGGATATGGTCATCGAGATCGCTGTGTAAAATCGTGTGAATTGTTTGCTGCTTTAATTGATTAGACGTTGCGAAAAATTAGGAAGATTGAAAACAGCTTCGGAATCATATTATCATTTTATTAAATAAGGTATCCGGGGGCAATAGAATAAAATTCCTTAAAAATCACTGACATTAAGTCAGAAGTTTTTGCGCGCATTTTCTATTATCTATTTACGTCTCACAAACCCTCACGGAATACTACATGAAATTGAGTATAAATAAAGGAAGCGTTACCAAGTGAAACAAATTTTGAAGTGATTTTCTAGTGATACGATACTCACGAAATTTCGCAAAAGTTAGTGCGTCGGCATTCTACAAGTAATTACCAAGTTCAAATTGGATCAAATTTTCATTTTTTGAGTTATTGAGGATATAACGGAAACAATCAGATAGTTATGACTGCGAAACCGATTAACGAATATAACTGTCGCATTCTGATGCACAGCCTACAATTGAAAATTTCAAGTCGCTATCTCTTTCCATTCGAAAGTTATCGTGGCAACGGCCAGCCATCCAGCTACTGAACTCGGCCAAGGCTGCTCAACTTCCAATATTTTTTCAATATCTCCAACAATATAAATCCGATCGTGTGCAAATTTAGAACTTGACTGTAACATTAGGTTTTGAAGGCTCTCGCAAAATATCAGCGATATCGGACGGATTATTTCTGAGATATAGAGAATATTTTTATATAATATATTTAGTCTTCTAATCTTCTAATCAGCATTCTACAACTATTTACCAAGTTTCAATTTGATCGGATCTGTATTGTTAGTGGGAAAACACAATTTTAATTCCAAAACCGTTTGGCTGATTATGCCCATTAACGAACCCAACCATCGCATTCGGATGCGCAACCTACTCGGAAAATTTCAAGTCACTATCTCTGTCCGTTCGAAAGTTATCGTGGCAACAGGCGGCCGGCCGGATAAAATCAAATTTGACCTCGAATTCTTCATCAGTGAATCGAACCCAATCGATTGAAGCCATATGCGGCAAGATATTTAAAAATTACAGACATTTGGCAGAATGGGAACTACGACTAAATTTTTGCACTTTTTTCGGTGCTTCATCTGTAACTGCTGGAGGATAATATTTTCGGCAAAAAGTATGCGCAAATTTATTGTCCACGAAATTTGTCACAATATGAGTGCAATTTTTTTTATATATATAAGTTGCATTAGTAAAGAGTCATGGCATCGGAAGAAGTAATAGAATGAAGTTTTGTGGTAAGTATTTAGCTTTAATTTTAGAACAAATTTAGGCATACAGTTTCAAGATGAAATCAGACCTGGGCCCTCACACCAAGACTTGAGTATCATCATCATCATGAGCATCCGTTAAAGCTCCACTGCTTGTCAAATACCTCCTCCTCACATCTCCATTATTTTTGACGCACTTCTTCCTAGGTACAGAGTGCTTATCAATTTGCCAAATTGTCTGTAATTTTCGAATTTTTGGATGAAAATGGTCTTGAACGATTTGGTTCGACTCACTGATCAAGAATCCTTGGTCGACACCGATTCTGTCCGGCCGGTCCGTTAATACGATAACTCTCGAAGGGAATAATGAGCTAGATAGTTGAAATTTTCAGATTGGGTTTGGGAGATAAATATCTCGATTACTTCGTTAATGAGCAATGATGGTTTCAGAGAAATGAAAAAAATTTTTTTTACATTACAAATTTCAAATTAAATATTTTTTTTGGGACAATTTCACAATAAGAATCCATTGATGTAACTTTCAATTATAATATGATCATTTTTTCGGAGTTATGATTTTTCAAAATGTCAATAATAATTGGTACTTCTATGTTTTCACAAAATGCTGTAATTATTTTATCTATGAATTATTTAATGATCTGTGTTCATGCATGCTATCGTAGAATTATGAGTATTACATGATATTATACTTTTTTAGTGACAATATAATGCCCGTGGATATGATGATGGAAGTATATATTTGATTACTTAAGTTAATCAAATTGGGTTCAAAATATCTCCAGTAAAAACAGAACTGGAATTTTGCCTAAGTTTCAATTGATATAAAATAATATTCAATCTCGGGTAAGTTCAGTTTTAAGAATCCATTGATATCATTCCCAATTCTGAGAAACCCACACTTTCTGAGATGTGGTCGCCAATGTTCCTGTCCTTAATTTTTTTTTTTTAATTTTTGGACGAAATTTATTTTTTTATAAGGTAGCATTACAAAATACTCACAACCCTAAATTTTCACCCTTCTATCACCAACCCCTATTTTTTAATAGTCATTTTAGTTATTAATCATTTTTCATCCCGCTCGATAACTGATCAATTATAACTTGGTAAGTTATCCCAGAGAAAGAGCTAATTAAAACCAAGTCGCCGTATTTTTTATGAATGTTTTTCACTCTATTTCGATTAAGATTTCCCTGAGCTTATGGCAAAGCTAAAATTTTTGTACAAAAAAAAATGTTTATTTTTATTAAAGTATCAAGGCAGTTTATTCCTGCTATACTTAGTGCTAGATTTTTTGAAATTGCCGCGTCTTTCTGGATCAACAATCATTTGCCAGACTATACCGGTGTCACGTCCCAGTAAACAGCACGGAGTAGGGATGAGAACGAAGCCGGTCTCCTGTCTTTCTCACCTTTTCTCACTTTTCTTAACCAGATACGTTTGAGTGGGTAGTTCGTATTCGCAATTGAACCCGGTAGGTGGCGCCGAAATCGGGTTCTAGGTATTTTTTAGAATTACGTGTTGGGGTGGGTACCTGGATAACTTGGAAATTCAACTGTCCCGGTAGGAGGCGCTGCAATCGGGTTCTAGGTTTTTTTTTATTTTTCGCATTTGGAAATGAAATTGCAACCGCAATAACCGATTTGGCGCAGGCGAAGTTGCGTGGGTCAGCTTGTTTCATTATATATTTAACGTGTAGAATAACAATTGAACTCATATTGTTCTAACTTAAATGGACAATAAAACTGCGTTGGATACTTTTCGCCGAAAATTAAATCATTTAAGGGTAAAGGAACAAAAACCGCTATAATCCAAACTGTCCAAGAAACGTGAGTTTGAAGGAGCATATCTGGTGTCAGTGGAGTCCAAAATTTTCTGAATAATGGTAGGAAAAATGACGAAGAAGTGGAGTTTTACCATTATATTGAGATAAGATCTATTAATTAATTAAATCGCCATTATAGGTATCAGTTAAATCTATTCACAGCATCATTGTCACCCCATTAAATCTCAATAACACTTTCCTAAACACAGTCAATGGCACATCCACCTGACCGACCAGATCTGACCTCTGTGACGTCACTCTGGCCGAAGAAACATCCAGCCTCTGGACGCTCCTTCCGGGTGACCTTGGCACCAGCGCAGCTTCATGCTCTTCATATGTGGTTCAAGAAGACGGGCGTCAACAATTGATTTAGAGTTTAATGTATTGAGCCGAAGAAGATGGACCACGATACGACCGGACCTCGATCTCATCGGGGTTAACACTCGTATAATTGGAACCCGTTTCGGTTTTTTAGGTTGGTAGCGTTGCATTGTTTCAGGAGTCGTAAAAGTTGTATAACGCTCTTTATCAATAAGAATGGGAGTGAACGCAATTAATTGGGAGTCCGGATCTTCAATTTTGGATCGAGTCGAGAACGAGGGATTGTTGCCAGTCTACTTATTGGAGTTTCGTGACACGAATTGTTCGAGATATTTCCTTCAATTATGTTTTTTGGAAGTGAAGATTTATGGATTTGTACCTCTGAGCTGAAATATTTTTTTTTTATGATCTATATTCTAAAGGATGATTTCAATGGGAAAGTTTAGTGGGTATATATATATATTCTTTTGAACTTTAGCATTACAATTGGTTTTTCATCTAACAATAAAGCATGTGTATGAAAAGAGTTTTAGCAGAGGTTAGTGTAACGGGGTACCATATAATTTGATATATGATACTAGAGCTTAGGGAAAAAACCTCAGCAAAAAAACCCTATCTCCCCGTTAGTGTTGTGATTTATGAAAATTGAAATTGTTAACAAAATATGCTGAAATATTACATATTGAAGGGCATCTTTTTCTTCATTATCGCTTCTTCCTTCAACAAGCAGAGAAGTTTCTCCAAGGTACCCGAAACCTAATCTGGAAAAGGAAAAGACAAAGGGAGAAAACGAACAAATTAAAAATGGAATATTCTATATTTTATTAAATAGATTTGAAACTCGCTACCCATTCTAAAAAAGATTCAGAAACATTATGAATAGCCCTAAAACCATCTTTGAATCTATATATGCGACAATTATTAACTAAATGATCTATGGTTTCCTCTGCTTCCCCGCATTCACAACTAGGGCTCTCAACTGAGTTCCACCTGAAAAGCATTCTGTTGCAACGACCATGACCGGTTCTATGACGATTCAGAATAGACCATATTCTCCTTGGAAGATCAAACCCCGGAACTCTATTTGAAGGATCAGAAATTAAATCTTTGTTGAATAAATTGCAAGAAATCCATTCAGACCGCCAAACTTCCTTGTCACTTTTATTCGAATTAAGAAAACAGTTGGACCATAAAGGGTTTCGTGACTTCAATCTGGGAATCTTATTGTCTGGAATGTAGGAGATAATCGGAAATGAATTCGGAAAAGAATGAAATTTATTCCAAGAATTTGAAACAGCAGTCTGCCTGCGAATGTGGGGCGGGACAATGTTTGAAAGAACTGGCAACCAATGAATAGGTGTAGATCTAATAGTTCCAGTGATGATTCGCATAGATGAATTCAACTGTGCATCAATTTTTTGAGTATGAGCACTATTAAACCAGACGGGGCAACAATATTCAGCGGCAGAAAAAACCAAGGCTAAGGCAGCCGTTCGAAGAGTAGCTGCATCAGCACCCCATGAAGTACCAGCTAATTTCTGCAGAATATTATTTCTCGTTTTCAACTTCAGACGCAAATCATCCAAATGAGCTTTGAAATTCAAAGATGAATCTAGTTTCACTCCTAGATATTTAGGATAAAAATTATGTGTCAAGAAAGAATCACCGAAAGTTACACTCAATGTTCTATATTTTTGGTGATTGTTCAAATGAAAGCAAGAAACCTCAGTTTTATTCGGATTCGGACACAAACGCCACTGAAATAGGTACTTTTTCAGAATATCTAAATCTGCAGAGAGATTATTTTCTATACTTTCAAAATCAGAATGACGAAATGCAAGGGCAATGTCATCAGCATAGATGAATTTCTCAGACGAAGTAGCAGGAATATCACACAGATATAAATTGAAAAGAAGAGGTGCTAAAACTGAACCTTGTGGGAGACCATTATTCAAATTCTTGAATTTACTACTATTATTATCAATAAAAACACGAAACCTTCTATCCGAGAGCATATTTTCCATTTTTCCACACTTTAAATGAGTATAAAGTTTGGAAATCAAACCATCTTTCCATACCATGTCATATGCTGCCGACAAATCCACAAATGCTGTTCCTGTTTTCATTTTACTATTGAAACCTGTTTCGATATAAGTAGTTAGACTAAGAACCTGATCACAACAATTTCTATTTTTCCTGAAGCCCCCCTGGCAATTCTGTAGAACGTCTTCTACAGACGATTCAATCCTAAAAAGAATCAATCTTTCTAAAATTTTAAAAGGAACACTCAACAGACTAATGGGTCGATAACTGCTAGGATCGGAAGAATCCTTTCCACGTTTTAAAATTCCTATGACTTTAGCTTTGCGGAATTCTTTTGGAATATTTCCAGTATTCAGAATATTATTATAGAATGGGTAATTTCGCAAAAAGGAGCAGAGAAAAAAGTTTACCTCCGAATTGGAGATCCTAGTGCTGAAGGCACAAATTGGTTGCTGGCTGTTGAGGTGTCACCTATTTTTATTTTTTTTTCTATCTTTTCCTTGGATCCTTGGTTGCCCTGTCCTGAAGAAGCCAACTAGCAGAAACACCAGCAGAATGCTTTTTCTCTGCTCTTTTTTGCGGAATTACCCTCTAAACCTACCCATTGAAATATACTTCTCCACACTATCCATATTTCTACTAATTGATAATTCTCTCGGAAACAACATGCCAAATGTCTGTAATTTCTGAATGTTTAGATTCGACCCACTGATTAAGAATTCCAGGTCAAATTTGACTCTGTCCGGCCGGCCGTTACCACGATAACTTCCGAACGGAAATTGATAGCGATATGAAATTTTCAGAGTAGGTGGCAAATCCCATTGTGACGGTTGAGTTCGTTAATGGGCATAATCGGCCCAACGGTTTCCAAGTACTAATTTTGTTTTCAAACAATATAGATCGTAAACTTGTTAACTAGTTGTAAAATACAGACACAAAGATTTATGTGAAAGTTCGAAAAGATTGTAGTATACCTAGAAAATAAAATTTTTTTTTTATGTATCTCACGATAATTTGGGAACGAAAAACGATAGCGAATTTTCAGTGTAGGTTGCAGTTATTTCCTCAATAACTCATAAAAATGCGAATCTGATCCAATTAAAACTAATTAAAACTTGATAATTAGTTGTAGAATGCCGAATGCCGGCGCACTAATTTTCGCGAAATATCGTATCACTAGAAATATTAAAAAAAAATCATGTATTTACTTCATAATCACATGATTCATACAAATTTTAATTGGATTCTTGATGAAAATTTGTATGAATCCCGTGATAGAACCCATTCTTCAATTAGGTATAGTTAATATTCCCTTCAAACCTGAAAATATCGGTTCCAATTCATTAACATTCGTCCAATGTACTATATTTGATATAAAATCATCTAAAAAACTGTTTTCCAAGCTCCTTAGAAACTGACATTTAAAATAAAAATTGATATTTACCTTATCAACATAGACAAATATGCTACACTAATTGGAGCACCTCAATCTCATTTTTAGCACTCCATTGCCTTTGTATTTCTTCTGCTAACGCCAAACCCAATTTGAGATTGACGTTTATTTCATAGTACTTATTTGTATCACAAACAAATTTACGAAAATGCATAACCTAGAACTAGAAGTGCAAATGTTGTTCACTAACGAACTATCATACGAATACTCCCTATGGAATTTTGATGTCGCAGTCTTTTATTCTAATGTTGTGCACCCACTAGTAAACAAGACGCTGCCACTGTACTAATGTCACTAAGTATACAATGGTAATACAATTGCCTAGGGGCCTAGGGTATATACTGGCCCGGAACGTGATTAAATGGCAACATGGCCTAGAGAATTGCGCTATACGACACTCCACCATATTTGTCGTTTGTTATAGTATCGTTTGAATAACTAATTTTGTCGGGAAATTACTGTGAAGTATTCACGAAAAAGTAAAATTCAAGAATGCGAGGGATCTAGTCTGATGATTAAATACCTAGTATTTGTTAATTAGATAGTATGTAGTGAATTTTTCTATGGATTATTTTCTACTTGGGGTGATTACCTACATCTGATAGCACAAGTCGAGATAAATATGAATAAAAATGTAGTTTTCTTCGTGTAACAGCCATATATCTAGTTTAATATAGCATTAGGTTTATGGTAACAGCAATTCAGAAAATTATTATTAATCTTCAAGAAATGAAAATTATGTTAGCTCTTCTGGTTTTCTAAAAAATTAAGAGCTCGAGAATTCATTAACTAAGGCCATCTCTATACAGGGCTGTGGTATGCCACAGCCGTCTATCTAGCTCGATTTCTAGCTTAGATTGAAATAAATAATCTTTAAAGGATGCTGTTGGAGGACATTCATTATTGAATGGTTTCTTTCTGGGTGTTCTCTCCCAAACTCTGGAAAATATCCGTTAAATAAAAATGTATTGTTTTATGAATTGCTTCTGTGTAAGAAACCCAAGATATTTGTCAGAAGCAATAAGTCGAACAATGTTGCCTAACAAACAATAACGACACAACATCAACGATAAAACAACTAAATTTCGTAACGTTTCGGAGTCTAAATCAGACTCCTTCGTCAGACACTTAACGAAAATCTTCAGAATCTGTATCTCCATTATTACTATCGAAATAAATTATTAAAAAATATGTTTTATGTCACGATAACCTGAGAACGGAAAGAGATAGCGATTTGAAATTCAGGTTAGGTTGTGCATCTGAATGTGACATTTGAGTTTGTTTATAAGCATAATCGGCTAAACGGTTTTCGAGTTATACCCATCTGAAATTTGGTGTTATTTCCTCCATAACTCGAAAAAAAAACACCGATCCAATTCAAACATGGTTATTAGTTGTAGAATGTCAACGCAAAATTTCGTGAGGATCGTACAACTAGAACATTTTTAAAAAATCATTGAAAATCATTGAAAAAAATTCTATATCAGAAACTATTCATCCGATATGGCTGAAATTTTGCTAGACCTTCAGAACCTAATTCTACTACCAAGTTCCAAGTTTTAACACGATCGGATCTATATTGATGGAGATCCAAGCAGCCTTGTGTGAGTTCAGTAGCTGGATTAGCTCAGTAACTCTTTATCGAAAGGAGATAAGGACTTGCAATTTTCAGGGTAGGTTGCGCATCTGAATTGGAGAGTTAAGTTCGCTATTGGCCATAATCGGCCCAACGGTTTCGAAGTTATAGCCATCTAGAATATTATCTCCTTGATAACTCAAAAAATATAGACTCGATTGAATTGAAGCTTGTTAACTAGTTGTAGAATATCGACATGAAGACGTGTGTAGAATTTTGTGAGAACCATGAATCTAGAAAATTTTTTAAATTAGAAAAAAATATTATGTATCTCACGATACCTTGAGAACGGAAAGAAATAGCGACTTGCATGTTTTCAGGGTAGATTGTAGTTCGTTAATTAGCATAATCGGCCAAATGGTTTTGGGGTTATATCAGTCTGAAATTTGGTTATTATTTCTTTAATAACCCAAAAAATACGATGCCGATTCAATTCAAACTTGGTTATATGTTTTAGAATGACGACGCAAAAATGTTCACAGAAATTCGTGAAGACCGTATTATTAGAAAATTTTAAAAAGTCTTGAAAAAAAATGTTTAATATATCAGGAAGCAGTTGTTGTACATCACTGCAATTTTGCGAGAACCTTCAAAATCATGAATGTCATGATGACATATTAAATTATTACATACATTTTCGGGCCGATTCATAATAGAAAGTGAAGCATCTATCTATGGGAGATGATAGCCCTACATTAGGGTCCTGTAGCGGTCTTCGAACATCTTAAGTTCTGAATAATCATCGTTTGGATTGGTCAGACCTGGTTTTGAAAGAGACCCTCCTAAGGCCAGGAGGGTCTACATTTCCCATGGTAAACTCGATTAAGAGTGTCCAATATAGGAGAATGGACAATAGAACATACGCGCAAGAGCTCCTGACTTCACGTCAGTGCTTAAACCGATTTTTACATGAATTTGTAACTTGTGTCAACATTCCATCGCGTTGTGGTAATACATGCACATCTTTAGAGTATTAAAATCCACCAGCGCTTAAATTTTGCATATTCATATTAATTTTTGCAGTGAATCCATCCGGCCATTTCAAACCGTGGCAACTCCGCTTCTCCCTACATCCGATATTTTCAATCACATTTATTGTGGACTCAAAAAACAGAAAAGTTCCGATAGCGTAATGGGATTCGATTCATGAATAAACTAGACTGTGGCGTGCAGGTAGGAGAGAGGAGCGCGGTAGTAGCGTAAAGATTGCCTACGCCGCAGTTTTCGATACCCGCGGCTACCAGAGAGGAAGCACCCGGAGTCTCTGGTTCATTCAGGTCACGATCTGCCCGTTCCGGCCCGGTCTATTAACATTATTCTCGTGTATTCGATATTGATATAAATGCTCCCGGTTTTCGGGACCGAACTATATAAATTATCTTTTAAGAAAATGCCTCGGGTGATTTGTACGAGGCACGGAGGTCGGATCTTCAAAAACGGATGAAGTATATTATTTATCGAAGGTGGGTAAGGAAAGAGGGCTAATTTTTCGGGATTGCCCATGTGGTATTGAAGCTATTTGGATTCACTTATTTCATGCTTACTGCCTAGACTCGTTTATAGGATCCCTTTGAGGACAAAAAATCTGAGGGGTAGTTAAGCCCTTTTAAGATCACGTTAAGACGTGAAAACATGCATAGGGCATCAACTAAATTAAAATTTGAAAATGAATAAAATAATGAACTTACTCAGTGCGGATCGAACCCGAATCTCCTGCGCGGTAGGCAAGCACGCTATCATCTTGGTCATCGAGGTTACAATTCTGAGATTTACTTGATTTTAAATTTCAGTTCATAATAATAATGAATAAATCCTGAAGTACAAAGCCGATCGGCCTGAAATCTCGTACTCAAGTGTAAAATGGTGGGTTGAACATTTGTGCAGGATTTCAGCGGAATCTGACGGATATTTTCTGAGATAAAAGATTTTGAAGAAGAAAAAGTTTTTTCTTCTACCCATTCGATCCTCACGAAATTCTGAAAAAATTTGCACATCGGTAGGCATTCTACAACCTATAAACAAGTTTCAATTTCATCGGATCTGTATTTTTTGAGTTATTGAGGAAAACATGTTTCAGTACAAGATATTATTTTCCCTCTAATTGCCAATATACGAAGCCGATCGTGCTGAAATCCGGTACTCGATTGTAGGTTTTTGCAGAATCTGATAGATTGTTTCTGAAATATAAACTTTTTGATGGAAACAAATGTATTCTTCTTGTGATACTATGCTCACAAAATTCTGCAACCATTAGCGCGTCGGATTCTACAACTAGTTTCAAATCTTCAATTCGATCGGATATGTATTTTTTCAGTGATTTAGGAAAACATATTTCAGATGGGCTCCGAAACCGTTCGGCCGATTATGCCCATTAACTAACTTACCGTCGTATTCGGATGCGCAACCAACCCTGAAAATTCCAAGTTGCTTTCTATTTTCGTTTCAAAGTTATCGTGGCAACGGAAGGTCGGTTGTTAGCACACTGTTCCCTAGAACACGCGCGCAAAAACAATACACCAGCTAAGTATTGGGATTCCAAGCCAAATTCATACTTCTCTAAATTGGCCTCGAGCAATGATATAGCCCTTAATAAAACCAAGAGTTTAATATTTCCTTTGATTACAAAAAATATGAAAAACTAATTAAGATAAATAGCTGAGCTTAGGCAAAATTTTCAAAAAACAATATTGAAACAAAAATTATCTCAAATTTTTGTTGAATAGATATTGGTATACTAGTTCCTGGTTTCCATCTTCAATTTATTCGGTGCATAAGACAAAATTATTAAAGGACGCAAAAACACGATGTATACTGCTGGATACTTCAGGAACTATGATTACTTATTACACACTTTAGGGTCCAATGGAGACAACTCTATATCCCTAAAAAATTAAAGGTGCGATGTAGGTACAGCCTTGCAAAAAAAAGTTATAGCTGCAACTTATTGCCTTGGCAAATAACAAGTTGCGATACTCATCCTTGCTTTGAAACTGTTAAATACACCAAATTAATAATGGAACAAACAACAAAGTCTCCACCCAAGAACTCATTTTATTTCATATCAACCCTCTATTACCCAACCCTCAGGTCCGAACTCCAGATCGAAATTCTCTGCGATATAGAAAGATAAAAGTACATATGCTACTCAAGATGTATGTAAAATCATATGCATTTTAACATCATAGTTGACTGAACCCATAAGCGTTCTCCACAGTTACGCTTATGATTGGTAACAACCAAGAAACCGGTACGTATCTAACCTGAATGACAGGGGAATACTGAGTGATGAGATGCCCAGTACAGATCACGAGGGAATATTTGTGGAGGGTTAACATCGACGAATATTTCACCGTGAGTCTTTTAGTGTAGTTTTAGTTATTAGCAATTAGCTACAGTTCACCTAATTCTATGTTCACTGGTTTGTGGTCTTCTATAACTAAGTCCAGCGTTTTCATGTCGGAATGGGGTCATATAGGTAGTCTGCATTGCAGTCACTGACTTTATCTTACGACAAAAGAGTGAACGCCACTGAATATTGCTCAAGGATTCCGCATCACAGGGGGTTGGAGTTGGTTAGGTAACGCTGGTTGGATAATATTTTCATTAGTTCGCAACATTAGGGCTCAAGTCTCCTAGAGTATTGAACTCCAGTATTGAACTCGTAGTTTGAACATCATACCTACGCTAACGCTGGTGATAAAATCATAAATTCCTCGTTGATCCGCTTCAGAATCAACGCATATGGTATTTATTGTTTTCTACAAACAGGTGCACCTAAATACAATAACGTTGAAAATGTCAGTTGAGTAACGACAGCCGTTGAACAATCTAAACCTACTTATATTTTATTTAGGTTGAAAATGATACCTGAAATCAGCCATTCTTTATTGATTGAATCCCCATTGTGTGAGTATTGAATAATATCCAATATCACCCATTAATTGACCATAGAAAATAGATTTCAATGCGCACAGCCGACAATTCACCTTAATCACTATTGCTCAATAAACCGAGACTTAATAAAAAGATAATCGAAGGTGAAAAAAGCGGTCGTCTGTGAATTGTAAGGATTTTAATTGCCGATAAATTATAAAACTAAATCTATATAGTTAAAAGTGGATATGCGTTCGTCCGATTCTACATTAATACCGGAGATAAACACATATTTCGATGGCAAAAACACACATCCGCTATCGCATTCTATGGCGCGGAGACGACGTCTTGCGGACTCGATCAAAAAACAATGGAAAATCTGCAGAGTAGCCGAGGTAGTGAACCGCATCATACATAATGCATTTATCAACGTGGCTCTGTGGATGGAACATTGGGATTATTGGATTGCCGTTCAATCGTTAGATCGTGATGAGAATGCTCTATCCTAGGAGATTTCACCTCGTTTAGACAGTCGCTGTGCATCGCCGATATCTCGGTGACACTGCTCAAATTTCTAGGAATGTTGCTATTGTGGATATCACTGCTTCAGATACATATACCGGATTTTCTAACTAGAGGTTTCATTTTGAAAAGCCCACTAATTTGGCAACTATCATATTAAGAGTAGTCATTTTTAGAACAGTGACAACTAAAAGGCGGAAAGCCCTGTGGCAGGAGGTTTGGCGCTCTTTCAATCTTTGAAAAATCATCAGACAATCAGAGTTGGGAATGATATCAATGGATTCTTATGATAGAACTGCATCATGAAAGAAATTAAATTCAAACAAGAGCGCCAAAAACCACGAACTTACCCGAGATATTCATTTCTCATATCCACTCTGCATATATTTCCATCGTCATAATATCATATTATAATCCTCATAATTCTACGATAGCTAAAATGAATTTGACTGTCTCTTCTAGGGAAACAAGATGACATGGACCAGTATGAACACAGATCATATAATAATTCATAGATAGAATAATTGTAGCATTCTGTAAAAACATAGAAATACGATTTATTATTGAAATTGTGAAAAATCATATCTCCGGAAGTATCAGCTTGTTAGGGTTGAAAATGACATCAATGGACTTTTATCGTGAAACTGCATCTTAAAAAAACTTAATTTGAAATTTGTAATGTGAAAAAAATTGTTTTATTCGTTACTTTGAATCCGTCAGGCCGATTTGGCCCAATAACGAACTTAGCCAAGATATTTACCTCCCACACATACTCTGAAAATTTCAACTGCCTAGCTTTATCTGTTCGAGAGTTATTGTAGAAACAAAATTTAAACATTTAAAAAAAAATATTTCTATCGGTCAAAATCGTGGTCCGTAAATTCTTGAGCCAATTGTATCTAATACGGATGATACTTTTCAATTTTCAATATTTTCCCTAGAGATCGACATATACCATGGTTTAGTGCCAAATGTGCAATGTTTTGCAGTTTTTGTCAAATTTTTGACTATCCCAGTTGCGTTAAAACTAAGGGTTTAGTAACCGTTGAACATGATATGGGATTTCTTTCAGGATTCAAGTCGCTAAAAATCCTACACTATTTTTCATGTGTTCTAATACGATATTTTTGCTAAAATGAACCATTCTTAATTGTACAATATGTTCCTGTCAATTAGTTTGTTGGCAACAGTTACCTACTAGATATTACTCGAGTATATCTAGTCTATAGCTATTTATACAAAAAATTTCTAAAAACAATTGTGTACGTTTTTATTCTCGTTAGTCAAAAGTGAATAAATTATTAGACTTTCATTGTCTTGTCAGGAGTTGATGGTGAGCTACTTGAAGATTTGAAATGATTTCATTTAAATTATTATTTTCATTAGTCTAGACCTAGAGTAAAAAAAATTACGTATTGTGTAACTGTAAAGGGGTTTATTTTTCGTTTTTACAAATTATTTCCAATAATCTTAGAATGTACGAATTCAAAATAACAAGTTTTTACAAAATGTGCAAACATATACAGGGTTAAAAGAGTTGAGGTTTCTGCTGGTTAAACCGTAGTAGAGTATTAACAAGAAATATGGCATCAAATGTTTCATAAATATCAGCTTTTTCTTTTTAACGAAATTTACTTGGTTCCATACTTTATCCCAACCCAGAATAATGGAAGCCCCATGGAAGGGCACGAGTTATCATTACCTGATTAGTACCAATAGTACCAATCCACTCCAAAAACAAGTCGTCCTAAAGATTTTCGTTTTAAAAAGAAAGTGTGTCTTCGACGTTTTTCCATCGCATTCCCCGCTCCAACACATCATCGTAAAGAAACGAATAAAACCATGAAATCATGTCCCATATGACCGAACGGAAATTCTAACAAAATCCCAATACAACAAGGAGAAGATTTATATCTAAGTAACGGCACCCAGATATCATCTGCCCAGTAGGTGTTCCAAGTACCGAAAAAGTCTTTAACTCTTTAACTAAACACATATACAATTTAACATGATGAAACGCGGCCTGCACCGAGGACCGGTTTCCGTGAGAGATGGTATCCACGTCTTCTTGTCGAATTATTAATGACGGCTATTCGTCAATCAAACTGAAAACTGCGTTGTTACATTAATTTTCGAAATATACGTAATTGGCCGAGGAGTGTTTCTTCACGAAATTCATACGGGAGTTGCTACGTTTACAAACAGTTTATTCGGATCTTAATCATTATCATTCAAGTATTTACATTCCCACTTATCCAGATGGAAATACGGACATGTTTACAATAACGAAAATTAGTTTTGAAGCACTAAAGTGATTTTGGAAGATTTAGCGCGATAGTTCTTTTGACGATCAATATATTTCACTGCATTGTAACAACTTAGGGCCGGGCGTGGCTAGTTGAGCATAGGGGTAATTTGGGCGATTGAAATATCTCAAAAAATGTATTGCGGAAGGCAGCGGTCGTGGGAGAGGAAATCATCGCGCAATCAGTGATGATTTGTCGATCGAGTGAAGTACACCCACACACTGTTTATTTTGAAACAGAATTAAAAAAAATGTGGGAAAGTCCTGTGGACAGGAGCTTTTTGGTGCTCTTGTTCAAACGGACAAATTATATCTCCGAAAGTATGGGTTTCTCGGAGTTGGGAATTATATCAATGGATTCTTATGATAGAACTGCATCATGAAAGAAATTAAATTTAAAAAAGTGTCGTTTAAAAAAATGCTTCTGCAATGCTTTAATGCTTCGAAAATTGTAATTAAATTTATTTATCAAGATTAAATGAGTAATCTGCAATGATTCAACCTCGTGGAATGGGTTGTTACAACTTACATTCGGTGCATAGTTTTCACAACTCGAAATACCTAAGGAAAATATCATCGAAATGTCTAGAGTGAGGCTGGAGACAATCATAGCAGATTGTCCATTTATTCCTGATATTTGAGTAGGTAGAGGCTGAAGAACAAATTATTTTAGTAGTTCGAAATATATTAATAAAATAATATCCTCTTTTCATAATTTAAAATTCAATAGTTCATACCACGTACACATTCTTTTCTGTATTATGGACGTTAACTCAAGAAAAAGATTTTGATACACAAATGTAGATCTATATTTCCGCATTTTTTTGCTAGCAATATACTGCTCACAACTTAAGGAAGTAAAAGGTAATATTAACCTCAGTGGTCAACGAACAGTAAATTCTTTTGATGATTCCATTATGTTCTTCTTTCCTATTGCCTTCGTAAACTATTTCAATAACATGATCCAATTCTAAATCTTCTGAAACACCATCCCCAATATTTATACATAAATTATTCAATATGTAATCAGTCAATATTATATTCGGTTTCAAAACCGTCTTATATATATTCACAAATTCAAGAATCGGATACTTGTTTCCAACAGAAAAAAATTTCAAACTACGAATTGACAAGTCTCTAATAGCTAGATAAGATGACATTTATGAACAGTGAACACAGACAGATTCTGTGTTCACATTCTGTGAATACATATAACTAAGTACGATGTATTATTGAAATTTTGAAAAATCATATCTCCGAAAGTATTAGCTTGTTAGAGTTGAAAATGATAACAGTGGATTCTTATGATGCTAAAAAAAATTGAATTTGAAATTTGTAATGTAAAAAAAAATTTTTTTTTTCGTTACTCCGAAACCATCATTCCGATTCTACCTAATATGGAACTTAACTGAGATATTCAACGCCCAAACCTACTCTGAAAATTTAAACTGCCTAGCTTTACCTGTTTGAGAGTTATTGTAGAAACAAAATTTAAACATTTAAAAAAAATTTTTTTTACACTTTACGGCAACTCCGCATGCATAGAAAGATCATGATCGGTTTCGGAAATATTCATAAAAAATGTATTTACTAAAAGCGGTCATAACTCTGAAACCGCTTGGTGGATTTCAACCGTTAATGAACTGGTCTGAGATATTCACGCTCCAAACCTATCCTGCAAATTTCAATCCTCTAACTCCTTTCGTTCGAGAGTTATCGTGTTAACGGAGGGCCGGCCGGACTGGCCGGACAGAATCGATTTCGACCACGGATTCTTGATCAGTGAGTCGATGCAAATCGTTTAAGACCATTTTCAGCAAAAAATTCGAAAATTACAGACAGTTGGGCAAATTGATAAGCACTCTGTTCCGAGGAACAAGAGCGCCAGAAATGGTGAATGGGAAGGTTTGTTTATGAACTGCAATTTGTAGAATTTCTTATGCTTTCACAATTAATCACACATTAACTGAATGCTACGGCCTATACTGAATTCAATTGATTTCAATTTGGACATTTAATTGAGATTCTTAAGAATTTTTAAAGGGTTTTAATTTGAATTATCTTCGAAATATATAAGAATGAATATAACACGCGGTGAAATATTCATCGATTTTAAACGTCAACAAATATTCCATCGTGATCCGGGTTGGTATTTACCAGGAACAACATTTCAGATTTATAAAAAACTTTATGACTGATGATATGAAACTCTATAACTTTACCTAATATTATCCTTGTAAAAACTAAAAAATGGGAATTGTTATTTTCAAGGATGTTTTTATCTTATTTCCCAATAATTAAAGTTACTATGACAAGTTCTCTTACAAAAATAATGCTTTCGCAGCTTTCCTTTTTGAGGTGAAATTTCCTTCTTCAGAATATTCACTTCTCTCTACATTCCAAGTCACTATATTACTTACAACTACCTACATAATGTTCTTAAAATGTTAATGGATACTTAACTATGGTTGCAAATTCACATTTTCTCGAAAATTCTACCAATACTTTCACTTGAATATTGCTATTTATGTCTATTTTTCATAAAATATTTATTCTAAATTGAATATGTGTATTTAAGTTTGTCTTTATTTTCAGATCATAGAAAGCCCCTTTAATGAATAACCAGGATAACCAAGATATAATTTAGTAGATTTTTTCTGAACCAGCTACTGAAATAATGGAATTACCTGTTATTGGATCACGAGTCATATTTTATAATTTTAGTGATGTAATCCATACTCATCTTCTTTCAAGCAAAAATTAATCATGATCTGATTTTCATAACAGTTTCTTCTGACCGATTCGTCTGCTTCCACTCAATTAACTGTTTAACATCAATAAATTCAGTAAATTTTTGAAATGTATAAAAGTTTTTGATATAAAATTCTTATTTCTCATTCTCGCTTGTGTTTGTCAAATTTTGGACAATAGTTGCACAACTAACTAAGATCTCATTAATATTTATTTTAATAGAAACTTCATTGATGATTACCTAAATGTGCATGTCTCATTTCAAGTAGATAGACTAATTCTAATCCAAAATTTAGGCTTGAGATATGTTGTTTCTATTGTTTTTATAATATTAAAAAAATATTTTAAGTCTCACTGTCACTTAAGGACTTTGAATCAAAATGTGATTGTCAAATAGAATTTCTAACTGCTCAATATAACCAATACACTTGCTCAACTGACCTCACCTATGAGGTTCGTTGAGCAACTCAGACTTTCTTCACTTAAACGGCTGTAGTTCTTCAATGTAATTAGTAGAAATGCATGACTCCAGACACCTTTGGGAAGGTATAAATTACTTAGCCGTCAGTATGCATAACAATTCGATGAGGGCGTCGAATCAAAAATTGCTCAACTAGCTCCGCCCTAACCTACACTAGTGAAATGTATGATTATTAGACATTAATTATATCAAGAAATAATGCTTTCGGATAAATCCGCAAATCCATTAGATTCAAAGAACGTTATTTCATTGGTCATTTTGCATTCAGGGAGGCTATTTTATATCATGAGTAACGAACCAGAAATAAATTTGACATGTCTCTTGTAGGAAAATAAGGTGAGATGTATGAAGACACATCATATAATAATTCATAGATAGAATAATTACAGCACTCTGTGAAATTATAGGATTTATTATTGAAATTTTGAAAAATCGTATTTCCGGAACTATTAGCTTGTTAGAGTTTAAAATGATATCAATGGATTATTATGGTGAAGCTGAATCTTAAATAAATTTAATTTGATATTTATAATTTAAAAAACAATTTTTTTCTCATTACCCTTTAACCATCTGGCCAATTTTAACCAAAAAAAAAACTTAACTGAGATGTTTTTCTCCCGAACCTACTCTGAAAATTTCAACTGTCTAGCTCATTCCGTTCAAGAGTTGTCGTGTTAACAGAGGGCTGGCCAGGCAGAATCGATTTTGACCACGGATAATTGATCAGTCAGTCGAACCAAAACGTTTGAGACCATTTTCACCCAAAAATTCTAAAATTATGGACATTTGGGCGAATTGATAAGCACTCTGTTCCGAGGAACAGGAGCACCAAAAACTCTCTCTAACGAGCGCCCAAAAAAGTCAGATAACTTATTAGTTGTCTGTTTGTCATATTGAAAAGACTTTATTAAATGGTTTCTTTCTGGGTTTTCTCTCCCAAAATTGAAAGGTTTTTTTCTGGGTTTTCTCTCCCAAACTCTGAAAAATATCTATAAAATAAAAATTAATTATTTTGTGACAACTCTTGAATTTCACTAAATAACTATCAACAAAATAATTCTAACGATTTTCATTAAGCGTCTGACGAAGGACTCCGAAACGTTACGATATAGTTGTTTCTTCGTTGATGTTGTTTCGTTGTTGTTTGTTAGGCAACATTGTTCAGTTGATTGCTTCTGACAAATATCCTGTGTTTCTTACGCAGAAGCAAATCACAAAATAATTAATTTTTATTTTATAGATATTTTTCAGAGTTTGGGAGAGAAAACCCAGAAAAAAAACCTTTCAATAATGAGTATACCTCCCACAGTATCCTTTAATGATTACTTTCTCTCCCAAACTCTGATAAATATCTATAAAATAAAAAATCAATTATTTTGTGATTTACTTCTGCGTAATAACCACAAAATATTTGTCAGAAGCAATCAATCGAACAATGTTGCCTAACAAATATCGACGAAAAAACATCAACGAAGAAACAACTATATCGTAACGTTTCGGAGTTTATATCAGACTCCTTCGTCAGACGTCAGAATAACTATCAACAAAATAATTTTGAAGATTTCCGTTGAGCGTCTAGACTCCGAAACGCTACGATATAGTTGTTTCTTCGTTGATGTCGTTTCTTTGTTGTTTGTTAGGCAACAGTGTTCCATTGATTGCTTTTGAAAAATATCTGGTGTTTTTTACGCAGTAAATCACAAAATCATAATTTTTTTATTTTATAGATATTTTTCAGAGTTTGGTAGTGAAAACCCAGAAAAAAACCATTTAATGATGAATATAACTCTCACGGTATCCTATAATGATTACTTGAAAGGACTTTCCTCAGTACGGAAGTGCATTATGCCGTGTTCATTCTAAAGGTTTATCCTCATGAATGTCAATCCTTCATATATGATTCCCATAAATTAAGCTGAAGACTCCTCAATAGAACATTGTTGACAACGATAACAATCATCTAGCCATGTCAGTATCTTCACTATCGGAGGAGTATCTTCAACCTGCTCGTAAACGCTACCAACCGTATATAATTGCTCTTGGAGTAATTTTTCACGAAATCCTCGAGCATACATACACGTATGACTGAGTGAGCGGCCAAGAACAAGAGATTAAATTTTTTTTTAGATGTGCCCGCCACAGCCTGCTAATCGTTTGTAAAGTGATGTGGCCTGACCTGACACCTGCTGCGCCGAGCCGGCGTAACCTTTTCTTAGCGAGCCTCAAACGCTCTTCCTGCAGACAAACAATAATCCGATAGCAGACCCGTACCACAGGAAAATGACTGATATTCACAAATTGATCGAAAGTGATTCGTCAGAATCAACATTCTGAAATCCCAAAGCATTCCGCAAAATAGCTGGTGCATTTCGTTCTAATATTGCAAACTTGAAGGTCGATGAATGAATCACCCATCATTCTTCATCGACTGATGGTCATGCTTTTGCTTCTGGTTCTAGGACGTCCATCAATCTCATAGGAGTCGCCATCGAAACTGTGCTGATTTTTTTCGAAAATTCCGGTATAGTTGGGCTCCGGCGTTAAAGTTAGGAGCTTTTACGCGCATTTTGTTTGGTCTATTCATGTCTCACGCACCTTCACGAAATACTGTATCACTA
The DNA here is from genome assembly GCA_937662695.2 of Halyzia sedecimguttata. Lineage (NCBI taxonomy): Eukaryota > Metazoa > Arthropoda > Insecta > Coleoptera > Coccinellidae > Halyzia > Halyzia sedecimguttata. Next base: position 49,820,381 of record OW569415.2, read on the forward strand.
TTCTTTTTTATTATACTGATCCTCCTAGGTCTTCCCCAAGGAGACCCCTCATAACTCTCGAGAGCTTGAGCGAGTAATGAGAATCATTTGTGTTCTGTGTTGGCTTTGTTACTGTGTCCTTACGCCACCTTAGGCACAGCACTGTCAATTTTTGAGCCAACAGTGAATGGTGGCGATTACCGTGACTAGAAAATTTCTTTCCAAGCCTCGGGATTGATCTTGGGGCTTCCGCTCCCAAGTCAAGCTCTCTACCACGGAGCCAACTTTCAAGCCGTCTTTTTGCGCGCGTGTTCCGCAAGGAACAGCGTGCTATCATTTTGCCACAATGTCTGCTTTTTTCGAATTTTTTGCCGAAAATGGCCTCAAACGATTGAGTTCGACTCACCGATGAATAATCCGAGGCCAAATTCAATTATGTCCGTCTGGTCCGGCCGGCTGGCCGGCCGTTAGCACGATGACACTCGAACGAAAGGAATTACAGGATTGAATTTTGAGGGGCACTGTTGGAGCGTGAATATCTCGGACAAGTTCGTTAACAGGCGGTATCCACTAAGCAGTATTGGAGTCCATTTTTAGCTAAAACCTTTTTAGAAGCAAAAGACCGAAGCAAACACTTTTGAGAAACTTTGTAAGGATCATATAACATCATAAAATACAAAAAATTACTACTATTTTGAGGAATATTGTGCTTGAAATTCCGAAACCTATTTTTTTGAAAGTTCATGCTGCCCGTTTCGGGCATTTTCGTTATGCGCTTGCGCAGATAAGAAATGATTTAACTGCTGAAGTTTCCGTCTGAGTGAATTGGGGTTTCATGATGCAGGATACTATTCCTCCATAGAATCCCCTGATGGGGGTCCGCGCATGCGTGGATTCAAGATATCTCCTGGGCCATTAGTGTTGGAGGATCAGAGTTTTTGTGAGGTGTGTGATTTTGAGAAGACTTTCAGCCTCGAATGGATTGCGCATACGCAGAGGAGAAGTGACTGTTTTTGTGTTGTATGGGTTATGTTGGGAGTGGTTTAGGACTATCGGTCATGGGTCTGGTGCTGAGCCAATATTGTGAGGTTTTAAAAGAAAATTCATGACAATTTTGTGCACGGATAAGTCAGTTTGGAGGAAATTGCGTTGTTTCCGAGTTGGAGTGTCTGTTCCGTCGCCCTGGACCAAATTTTGAAATTCATGTTAGTCATTTCGGGCATTTTTCGTTATGTGCATGAGCAGACGAGAAGTGATTTACCTGCTGGAGTTTTAATCTGAGAGGATTGGGATTTTGAGGTGCAGGATGCTATTCGTCCATGGAATGCCCTCAGGAGAGTCCGCGCATCCGTGGATTGAAGCTGCGATATCTCCTGATCCAATGGTGTTGAAGAATTAGAGTTTTGTATGAGGTGTGTGATTTTGAGAGGACTTCCAGCCACGAGTAGATTGCGTATGCGCATAGGAGAAGTTGCTCTTTTTGGGTTGCATGGCTTATGTTGTGTGCAGTTTATGTGTAGCGGTCATGGATTTGGTGCTGAGCCGATATTGTGAGGTTTTAAAAGAAAATTCAAGGCAATTCTGTGCACGGACAAGTCAGTTCCGAGGAAATAGGGTAATTTCTGAGTTGAAATGGCTGTACCGTGGCCCTGGGTCCAATTCATAAGTAACTATATTTGAAAGATCTACATCAAATTACATTCGGATTTGAAAAATAGGCGAAGAAATTGCGTTCCTAATTCAAAATTCATTTAACCCCTTTCGGGGATTTTTCTTTCCACGCATGAGCAGACAAGAAGTGATTCAACTGCCGAGTTTCAGTTTGAGAGGATTGGGGTTTTGAGGTGCATGGTGCTATTACTCCATAGAATCCCCTTGGAGGAGTTTTCTGTGAGGTGTGTGATCCGCAGAGGAAACGTGGTTCTTTATGGGTTGCATGGCTTTTGTTGGGAGTGGTTTACGTCTAGGGGTCATGGATATTGTGCTGAGCCGATATTGGGAAAGAACTACAACAACAAAACAAGAAACTCAGCAGTTCCCGCAAGTTGAAATTTGAACCGTGATAACTTTCGCACGATATTAATCGGAGAAAGACACCCACAGAGCTCAGACTTTATCTTCCTATTCCACCAGCTAAAGACCTCAATTATTTTTGAGTCATTTTTTGCTCTGTATGGTTTAAATACCTATACATTGGGGATTTTCGGTGTGTTTAAAACACTAGCCACTCTAAGTCATCATGAATGCCCCCATGTTTAAAAGAGTCCTCTTACAAAATGATTTTGCATCATTTTCAAGCATTTCGTGATAATTTAGTTACTTTACAATTATTATAAAACATGCTATTATGTTCTACCGCGTAAAAGTCAACATAACCTGCGAAATCAATGAAATTGTTAACGTTTTCCTGTGGAATATCTCATGAATAAATATTTTTGCAAGGAAATTCAAAAGAAGAAATAACAAGTAAGTTTATGAAGGTTTCCTATTAATTAGTTTATATCTTCAACACAAACATGATTGCGGTTCTAATTGTGCACCTACGAGGAATAATTGTTTTCAGTAGTAGCTTCCTGAACGTTCCAAATTAGTAAACAACGATATATTATTATCGAACCTTCAAGTCTTGATTCACTCCGGAGTAATAAATTTGTGCATTTGATATTTATGCTTTTAGCTAGTAAACTAATTACATGAATTTACTTCATTTGATCCATAGTAAACATAACTTTTTTAGAAACGTTCGAGATCGTGCAGACAGTTAAGAAAGTATAATAAAACAACTCATGATAATATCTTCAGCTTGGGAACAGAATAGTCAGAAGCTTTTGATTATATTGTCCAATAAAAATTCAATACCTACTACAAAATAGTTATGAAGTGGTTACCAAAGCGTCAATTTACTTATAGAAGCAAAATTGTAACTAAAAGTACTTCTACATATAACTGTTTCATGAGTTTATACAGAAAACCTTAGAAATAGTTTGTAGATATATTTATATAAAAATTATAAATATCGCCAGAATTAATAAAAATATTGGTTCAAGCACTGACGTGTAGTCAGGAGCTTTTGTGAGCATTTTCTATTGTCTATTCACCGCTATTGGACACTCTACTACGAATCTAGCATCGATATATACCGTTTTCTCAGCTATTATAATATATAAATACATGTCATACCATTTTAATGGTATACTACAGTAGAGAATCGTCTATGAGCCCAGAAATTTTAATTCTCACATATGTATTCTATTGGAATTGAAATATGAAAAAACTTACGCATCAAGTAACTCCAGGTAGTGAGTCGGAATTTTACGAGTAATCACCGAGTTTTAATTGGATCAGATTTGTATATAGGAAAGGAATAACTTCAACATTTCAGATGAGAAAAACTCCAAAACCATTCGGCCGATTATGTCAATTAACGAACTTGAATGTCGCATTCGGATGAACGACCTACACTGAAAATTGTAAGTCGTTATCTTATTCCGTTATCAAGTTATCGTGAGATACATAATATTTTTTCGTAATTTTTTAAAAATGTTCTAGTGATACGGTTCTTACAAACTTTCACACACGTCTTTACGTCAATATTCTACAACTACTCACCAAGCTTCAATTCGATCGAATGCTTTTTTTTTGAGTAATCGAGAAAATAATATTCCAGGAGGGTATAACTTCGCCACCATATCATGCCCAACAACGAACTCAACACCCCCATTCGGATGCACAACCTACCTTGAAAATAACAAGTCCCTATCTCTTTTCTTTCGAAAGTCATTCGGTCACCCATCCAGCTACTGAACTCACTAAAGTTAAGTAAGGTTAGGTTAGGTTTTGAAGGCTCTCGAAAAATGTCGGATGAATACTTTCTGATATATAAACATTTTTTCATTTATTTCAATGTTTTTTCAATTTTCTAGTGATACGATCCTCACGAAATTTCACAAGAATTTTGGAGTTGGTATTCTACAACAAATATCAATGGTTGAATTGGATCGGTTCCGTATTTTTCGAGTTATTGAGGAAATAATAATCTAATTTCAGATGAGTATAACTCCAGAACCGTATGGCCAATTATGCCTATTAACAAATTCAAATGTCGTATTCAGATGGACAACCTACCCTAATCAAATGCAAATCGATATCTCTGTCCGTTCTCAGGTTATAAATCTTTTAATAATTTTTTTAAAATCTTTTAGTGATACGATTCTAACAGAATTGCAGGAACGTCTTTATGTTTGTATTCTACAACTACTGAACAAGTTTCTATTCGATCGGATTTGTGTTGGTTGAAAACAAAATTATCACTCGGAAACCATTGGGCCGATTATACCCATTAACAAAACGTTGTATTGGGATTCACCACCTGCCCTGAAAATTTCAAGCCGCTATCTCTTTTCGCGTTTAAGTTATCGTCGCAACAGACGGACGTTCGACGGGCCGGACAGAATAAAACTTGACCTCGAATTTTTCATCACGGAGTCGAACCCAATCGTTTGAGATCATTTTCGGCAAAAAAATTGAAAATAACCGACATTTGGACAAAATGATAACGCGATGATCCCCAGAACATTAAACCATTAAAAAGCAAATCAGTTATATAATCGGAATTGTTTTATATGTTATTTATAAACCTCTTAACAAATAGTTAAGTAAGTAAGGGCCGTTATATTCACATATCTGTAAACTGTCAAGTAGTCTTACTGAAACGAAAGTAATCTGTAAATTTTTATTCAACTCTTAGTTATACGAAGTGATCTACAAATATGTGAAACATCTTTTGTGAAACATGAATAGATTTTATAACTTTGAAGGGGATGAATAAACTTTACGAGCACATATCAGACGAATACTTTACGGAGAGGTTGAATAAATAGGGCCTAAGTCTAATTACTTACTTACAGATAAGCACCGATGATGACTGCAATAGTCATAAATAAATATTCTGCACGAAATACGAAGAAATTTTTCTTCACTGGTTATTCTGGCACGTGCACACAGCTCATAACATCACTTGAGCTAAGAAACAGTTTTATAACATATTTCACAATACTACTCTTCAAACGTTTTCACGAGAAATTTCAATTATCTACAACAGAATGAGGCTTAAAATAATAAGTTGATATTTTGGAAGCACTACTACGATAACTATGAAATATATTAGTCGCAATCATCGGAGTTATAAGAAATCTTTGCTGGGTGGGAGGTAAATCAATTCAGGTAATAGTTGATCGAAGTTAATGGAATCACAGCTCAAACTCGATGTGAACAAAAAAACAAAACCAACGATTATTATAAAATTAGTTCTGAAAGACCTATCCTCAAGGATTCTTCAGATTCCTTCTGATCAAATTGTCCCGTATGCAAAACAACAATTAACTTTCTAACTATGAAATATATTCATATAAACATTATGATAATGGATAACTTTATAATAACACATAAAAGCTCACTCGAGGGAAAATAGCGAGCGCAAACCTACGTGTTCACGTGGTGTTCCTCACTACCTGGCGTCAACTCGGACAACGAACAGATCTACAGTTCGATTAGATTTCACTATAACCGACTCTCACGGCTATCATAAGACGATGTTGCGCCTCTATCTTATTATTACTGACCATCTTGTTTTGTTCGTTTTCTTTTAATCAACTTTAATATCTACTGCAAATAAGAAATCAACTACCAGTTAATGCCCACGCTTTGCCATACGCGGTTTCGCCGATACAGGATGTTCGTTTATGAATCCCATGTAAAAATTGGCATTCCTTTTACTTTCTATGGATACGCAGGAAGTTGGATATTACGTTTTCATTTGTTTTCTAGAGAGATTGATTGAAAGCCATGAATTTATTGTTGGAATTATATGCTAATCATTCGTGTCAGTGTTCTACTTTCGTTCGGATACGTTCGAATAAAATACTATTATATTATGTACGGGAACAATGATATCCTAGGGGTATACGGACATATAGCAACATATAGTTTCGGCGAATAATCCAACTGATTCACATCGAACTCACTGAATAACTTGAACTGTTGGAGTGAAGTCAGACTGATGCACGTGCATTTGGCAAAAAACAGAACCGATTAATCGTTTCGTAGAAATATTACAGGGTTGTTTCCAGCCGTCCTCGAACAAGGACGCTAGGTGCTAACGGGTTAATAATAATTTTGTGTTAGACAATCTCTAAACTTAGTGTAAAATGTTGACTCCAATATTCTTGAACGAGATTGTTGCGGAGTCATTCCGGATGTATAGATTAATTTGGAAAATAAATATTTAGAAACTTTCCTTCGTTCAGGCGACCTACATTCAACCAATTCCATTGTCTGGTTAGATGAATGTGACATCCTACGTATAGTAACATCTCTCAAACAAAGTGCATTTATTGACAGTTCATCAGTCAATATTAATATACTGTAGCGATTTATTCGAATGAACATAAGATTGAGTGGCTCAGATGATGCTTTACCTTTTGAGGTGAGAATAGGTTTGCTTTTATAGCGGTCTTTAATCTTGGTAATAATGTCAGTAATTCTTATCCTGTAACTCTTGCATTCACTTCATATGCATGCATTGGTAGTTTAAATTCAGCGTTTCTTCCGTGAAAGTATCTTGCCTATTCTGAAATAATCCCAAGATAAATTACTGGATTATTACTTCAACTTGCACGTTGTTATTGTCCGCTAGATTAAAAATTTCGTTGTTATGTTGAATAGGACGAGCATTTCTAGCAACATATCATCTTCAATTTTAAACACACGACGGCTGACGTTTATCGAGTTTCATAAGAAGCGGTGAACGGTTAACATGGGTTCGGCAAACCCCAAGGGGAATCAGTTTTGCTTTCATTGTATCCAGTGGCTCACGTGAATGGATCTTCAAGATTTGTGTCAAGTGGAATACATTCTTAATGTTGGTTATTGTCCTGCAACTGATTGATTTTTGCACACATGATCTAGGGACAGCATGCTATAATTTTGCCCAAATGTCTGAATTTTCGAATTGTATGCCAAAAATGGTTTCACATGATTAGGTTCCACTCACTGATGAAGAATTCGAGGTAAAAATCGATTCTGCCTGGCCGGCCGGCCGTCCTTTGCCACGATTACTTTCGGACGGAAAGAGATGGCGACTTGAAATTTTCATGGTAGGTTGCGCATCCGAATAAGACGGTTAAGTTCGGAGTTATACCCAAATTTCACCGAATTTCGTGAGGATCGTATCAACAGAAAAAAAAATGTTTTTCTTCAAAAATTTTATATTTCAGGAATTTCAGATTCCTCAGAAATTCTGCGCAAATCTTCAAGCCATTTTACAATCAAGTACTGGATTTCATCTGGATCCGCTTTGTATTTAAGGAATTATTGTTTGTATAATTTCGAACTGGTATCTACATTAAAATCATAGACTTCTCAGAATTGTAACAACACCTTAATGGCCAAGATGGTGACGTGCTCGCCTGCCGCGATAGAGATTCGGGTTGCGGCAGTAAGTTCACTATTTAATTTATTTTAAAACCATAATTCAGTTAATTCCCGATGCAGTTTCTAAAGTTTTAACGCTAAAAAGACCTCTTTGAAGTCCATGTAGTATTTCTTGAGGGTGTCTGAGGCGTGAATAGGCAATAGAACATGAGCGTAAAGCTACTGACATGTGCTTTTTATCAAATTTTATTTATAGTTTGAGTTTTAAGTATAGGAATAACTACTTATGATATTGGATATACAGGGCGATTCCAAACTAGACGTGAACCTTGGTGGAGGTGTTGGTATGGATCATTTGCTGTTGTTTGAGCCATATTTATTGATAACTGAAAATCAGCAGTTTCCGATGTTCTTGTGATTTTTAAAAGGTTTCTCACCTTAGTTCTTTTTCGTCAACTTCTTCTACGTTCACCAAATTTGATTATAATTTTGGATTATGTTTATCAGAAGAGAATATGATATGTGTGAAAATAGCAAAACTATGCTGTATTAGATGTTGAAAAAGAATTACTCTAATTTGATAGGGTATAACGAATTAAATATTTTTTTAAATTTATTAAAAGCGAAATTTCATTAAAAAATGTATTCATAAATTATATTCGAATAGACCTCCACCATTCCTTAGCACGTGCCCTCTTTCTAATTGTTACTTTCCGCCAGAAATTTAGTCTCACTGCCTTTTGATTACACATTCACTATTTTTTATGCCGGACATTCAAAATGTTGCTTATAAAAAATCTACTGAAATGAAACTAGCGAATGCGTTCTAACGAAATTTTTTGAAACATTGAAAAACTAATTTAAAATTAATGTTTGCTTTGTTCACATATAAGTTTCATTTCCGGACCAATTTTAGTTTCAGAAATAGGTTCATAAAATGGTATGGAAAAGTTTAAATGATTTTTTGTTTTATCCTTCATTTTTTCTACGAACAAATATTGTTGAGGCACTTTTCCCAAATGCTTTAGAACTATGACCGCAATTTTTTAGATGGTACCTTTAACGGTGGCCATTTTCATTATTTTCTTGTGAATATTTTTCTTGGATGTTTATTAGTCAATAATAATATTAATTAATAAAAAGAATTCCACAACCTCAAATGCACCCCGGAATCAAATAGTATAATAATTAAGTTAACTTAATTAATTATTTTTTTATTAGTTATTCTGACATGCCGATGCAATGAAGTGTAATTGTAGTAAGTGCAAGCTTAGCGTCTTTTCACAATGAACAACACTGCTAATTTTCAAGAAAATTGTCTAAAGAGTCTTTGAGATATTGATGGAGGACTCATACTTTGAAACTATTCATCTTGGAAACCAAACTTTTTCTACTTGACATTAGCCAAGGAAGGCGTCCTTGGAATTACGGCCTATTATTTAGTAAAACCGGGCGTACAAGGTATCAATATGATTATATACCCAGAAAATTTATTCTACCACAAGGAGAATAGTGTTACTGAAATCCACATAATACTATGGTGCTTATCTAAACGAGCAAAAACAAGTCGTTGATAAAAGAAGGATTTTTCAAGTTTTCTGGCATGAAAGTGAAAGGATTACAATACAGAATAATGGACAATAGAACATACGCGCAAAAGCTTATGACTTCACGTCAGTGCTTCAACCAATTTTTTTCCGTAAATTTTCTAGGGGTACGGTTCTTACGAAATTTTTTTTTCGTCATTTTTTTCAAATTTTCTAGGGGTACGGTTCTTAATAAAATTTGAACACGTCTTTAGGTTGATTTTCTACTAATAGTTACAAAGCTTCAATTCGATCGAATCTTTATTTTTTGAGTTATCGAGGAAATAATATTCCAGGTGGGTATAACTCGGAAACCGTTAAACCGATTATGCCCAAAAACGAACTTAACACTCCCATTCGGATAAGCAACCTACCCGGAAAATTGCAAGTCCCTATCTCCTTTTCTTCGAAAGATATCGAGGCAACGGTCACACATCTACTGAACTCACACAAGGCTGCTCGAATCTCCAAAAATATTTAACCGATCGTGTTAAAACTTAAAATTTTGCAGTAGAGTTGGGTACTAAAGGCTCTCGCAAAATTTCAGTACTTACAGACGAATAGTTACTGATATATAGAATTTCTTTTTTTAATTTTCAATGATTTCTTAAAAATTTTCCATAAATACTATCCTTACCAAATTTTGCAAGAATTTTTACGACAACTAAAACCAAATTTCAGATGTCTATAACTCTAAAACCGTTAGGCCGACTATGCTTATAAACAAACTCAAATGTCGTGTTCAGATGCACATCCTAACCTGAAAACTTCAAGCCGCTATCTCTTTCAAGAAAAATATTTTTTAATAATTTTCTAGCCATACGAATCACACAAAATTTCACAAACGTGCTTAGGTTCATATTCTACAACTACTCACCACGTTTCAATTCGATCGGATTTATATTGGTTGAAAACAAAATTATTACTCGGAAACCATTGGGCCGATTATGCCCATTAACGAACTTGTCCGTCGTATTGGGATGCGCCACCTACCCTGACAATTTCAAGTCGCTAGCTCTTTTCGTACTCAAGTTATCGGGGCAACGGCCGGACAGAATCAAATTTGACCTCGAATTCTTCATTGGGGAGTCGAACCAAATCGTTTGAGATCATTTTCGTCAAAAAATTCGAAAGTTACAGACATTTGGGCAAAATGATAACCCGATGTTCCCCAGAACATACGCGCAAAAAGTTTCGCCTTAGTGGTAGTAGATTAGGGTTGAACAATTATAGACCTCTGTTTTATAATACGCTGTCTAGACAAAACATTTTTTTTATTGCTATTAAGGATCATCTACTCAATAATGCATTCCATAGTACAGACGAATATTTAAATAGTGCATTTCATGCGAGTGGGATGGAAAATGACAATTTTATAGGGTATTTTGTGTGATATTTACGAATGTTATACAGGGTGAGTCTTTGACCATTGCATTAATTTTAACCAAAGATTCCTCTCATCTAATGAAACACTTTTTTCATTGACCATTTTTCCAGATTCGGCTCAGGTAAAAAGTTACAAGCGTTTAAAAATTTCACAATGTGCTAATACACTCCCGCATATAAATTATCTATGACATTGTTGGCGGACGAGAATAAGGCATGGTAACGTGGTTTACAGCTTGATTCGGGATTCCAACGCTCAGGGACGGATCCATAAAAGTATTGAAATTTCTGGAGTTTTCCATTTTAAAACATTCAATGAAGAATATCTCGAAAACGGTGCGTTTAAGAAGAAATGATGAAGAATAATATAATGTTCTAAAACGATTGAATATTCTTGAAATGACTCAAGAAAAACTTTATATGCTTTCTTTATGCTAATTTCGTTTAGTTTTATGAATCCACGAGTCCATAACTAGAAAACCAGTAGAAGTAGAAAATAACTAATATTTGGAAAATATGTATCATAGTTATAGGAAACTTTACGCCAACATTCATTTTATTCGAAAAAAGACTGTCAATGCTACAAAATAAAAACTGATTTTTTTTCAAAATTTCAACAGCCTGTATCTTTTTACCTGAGCTGAATTTGGAAAAATATTAAATGAAAAAAGTGTTTCATTTGATGAGAGGAATCTTTGGTTAAAATTAATGCAGTGGTCAAAGACTCACCCTGTATAATTCAATTCGTATTGTGGCATGCAATATTTATGTGGTTGTAGGTAATACCTACTTATATTATTAGATATATTAATTTGCACAGGTTATTCTACATGATATTTGGAAATTGCAGTGTAAATGTTCTTTAAGTACTTGTGTTGAGTTACTACTTCTATATACTTGTATTTTATGACTTGTGCAAACAAATAAAATTTTATCGTTTGTTCTGATACATATATTTCTCATTAAATCGTTTCTTCCTTGGTTTTCGCTGCCAAACTCTGAAAAATATCTATTAATGATTAATCATATACATATTTCTGTATAATAGATATAAAGCATATTAACATATTGTTCTAAGAGTAATATCCTTAGGTGACGTAACTTTGAAAGATCCACAAAATTGAATTAAAAATTAAAGATATTTTGGAAAACGATCTGTACGAATTGTTCAGTAGGAAGTATTAAGGGAAAAGAGCACCCATTAAAATATATCAGCATTTGCTCCAAAGTCAAAATTCACTTGGTGCTCACCCTAAAAACAATCCACCCCTACCGCCCCTCCGATAGAATCAACAAATTTATGGCCCCATATTTCCTGATACCCTGCATCAATTTTTAGAATCCAATTCGAAGGAAATCGCGGTATAGTAAAGCAGAGGGCCATCTGTGTTGTCACATAAACCTGAATGCTCACAATATATCCGGTCATGCGGCCAGATAATCAGATCAATTTGCTTCAATTTTGAATGATCCCTCGAAATGGACAGAGCGCGCTCTGCATTATGCCAAGGAGAAGGGGCGGTGTTGCCGGTTCTCCGATTCTAAGGAAGGTTTCGGTAGGGGAACGTATGATATTCTGGAAACTTCGATGAAATTATGGTATCCTAATCGCAAGGAATCGGATGCTATCTGAATTCCGATTCGGTCAGATATTACAGACTTGTGTTTACAGAGTGAGGAATTCATATGAGAGCATCCGAAAACTTAAACTGGAAGGAGAACGTATTCGCGTTCGTCTTTCATTTGCCAGGTCATTGTAAACATAGGACATTTGCTGCCTTCTGTTCTATATTTAATAGCGAAAGAGAAATGTTTTGACGAATAGCTTCTGAAGTACCTATACAATTTTTTGAATAAAGAATTTAATATTTTTTTTAGTGATACGATAGTCTACATCCTACAATTAATTACCAAGGGTAAAATCGAAGGAAAGAGAGCGATAGGACGAAAAAAGTTGTCATGGCTCCGAAATATAAGGACTTGGACCGGTCTAAACTTCGAAGATTTAATAAGAACTGCAGAGAAAAGAAATGAATTTGCCTTGGTGATCGCTAACCTCCACTAGGGAGACAGCACTTATAGAAGAAGAAGAAGATAGTCTTAATTTTGTGAGAATTAGCACGTTGAAATTCTACGAGTAATAACCTAGTTTTGATTGGATTATTTCGACATAAAGAGGAAATAACAACCAAGTTGAAGATGGGTATAACTGCAAAACCGTTCGACCGATTATACCCAACAACGAACTCAACCGTCGGATGTGCAACATATCCTGAATATCGTAAGTGGCCCTCTCTCTCCGTTCGAAAGTTATCTTGGCAATGGTGATCCATCCAGCTAATGGCTGCTCGGATCGCCAACAATAAAGATCCGAACCTGCTGAAATTTGGAACTTGGTTTAAAAGTTAGGTTGTAAAGGCTCTCTCCGATAACGCGATATCGAAAGGATAGTGTTTGAGATTCAGAATTTTTTTCAATTATTTTTTTTTAAATTTTTTAGTGATACGAATCCCACGAAATTTCGCAAAAAATAGCGCTTCAACCAATTACCATGCCTGAATTGGATCGGATTCGTATTGGTTGAGTCAAGGAAAATACAACGAAATTTCAGATGGGTATAACTCCAAAACTATTTTGCCGATTATAATAATAATACTTTATTGCCACAAGAAAGTGATACATCCATTTATACAATAGTGCAAGAGGAGGACATATCACTAAAGCGAAATCTTCCTGCCTACCCTGATATTGTAAAAAAAACAAGACAAGAATTGTTAATTGAAAGCAATACCTAATAAAAACAAAAAAATACAAAATCAGACCACACACGATTAGGGATACAGGAATATAGGGAATGGGGAAGAGAAAAGGGGAAAAACATGAGGTTCGGTAGAGAGTAAATATATCTTGAGCGCAACCCTGAATGAAGAAAATATTACACTTCGAGTGACAGCAGCTGGAATTCGATTCCAGAGCTAGGAGGATCTCAACGAGAAATTATTGGACATAAAGCTAATTGCATGTGCTGGTATTCTGAGAGTAACATTGGAATAAGCTCTAGCATCGTAGTACTCACCAGCAAGACCCTGAAGACGCTCGCAGAGATACCCAGGTTCACGAGCTCCATAGCCTTAAAGCCCAACAACAATAGCCGCCAATACCGACCTTGCTTAATTATTAGCAGTTTGAATTCTTTCCGAAAACTACTAACATGGGCGCACTTCCTTAAACCATACATGAACCTTATACCGGCGATCTGCAATCGCTCGAACTTGCTGAGCTGTTCTGAATTCAGTCCCATGTGAGCCACATCCCTAATTAGGCCTAATAACGAACTTAAATGTCGCATTTGGATGTGCAACCTACTCTGGATCTAGTTCTGGAATTCGAGCCTTATCCTGCTCCCAGAGCTTTTTTTTTGAGTGATGAGTTCTTTTTGCTCTTGACTAGAGTTGTATACCATTATAGAAGAATATGTAATTTTAGTTTTAGCTGTGAACAACGGCTTCTCCAAGTTAGCCTAGAATGGAAGGGACGGGACAAACGGTCCTCAATACAATTTCAAACAAAAAGATAAAGATTAGAAGAATATCATTAAAAAACTGTCTAGTGAAAGTAAATAAAGAAAAAAAAAATTAAAGCACTGACGTGAAAACAGGAGCTTTTACGCGCATGAACATGCCCGTACCTATAACTGTGACTAACTATCTGAAATAGATGTATTTCAGATAGGTATAACTCCGGAACCATTTGGCCAATTATGTCCAATAACTCGAAACATACAGATCCGATCGAATTGAAACTTGGTAACTATAGTTGTAGAATGACGACGCAAAGACCTATGTAAAATTTCGAGAGGAACGTATTTCTAGAAAATTTTAAATTCTTAAAACTTGAAATCAGGAACTTTTGGGCGTATGTTCCATCGTCTATTTACATCTCATACGAAGTCTATCGAGCTGAAATTCAGTGCTCGATTGAAAAATGGTGGTTCGAATGTATGTGTGCGAAATTTGAGTTAATTCTGACGGATAGTTTCTGAAATATGAAAGTTTTGAAGAAACAAAAAATTTGTTCTAATGTTAGGATAACACACAAAAATCGGCTCGTTGGCATTCCACAACCAATTACGATGCTTTAATTGGATCGGATCTGTATTTTTTGAGTTATTGAGGAAATCACAACAAAGTTTAAGATGGGTATAACTCCGAAACCGTCCGGCCAATTATGCACAAAAACGAACTCAACTGTCACATTCGGATGCGCAACCTATCCTGCAAACCGTAAGTGGCTATCTCTTCCCATTCGAAAGTTATCGTGGCAACGGTCACGCATCCAGGTAATGGCTGCTGCGATTGCCAACAATATAGATCCGATTGTGTTGAAATTTGGAACTTGGTTGAAAAGTTAGGTTCTGACGGCTCTCTCCGATATCGGACGGATAGTTTGTGAGATACAGAATTTTTTTTTAATTTTCTATTGATAAGAACCCCACAAATTTTCGCAAAAATTTGCGTGTCAGCATTCCTCAACTAATTACCATGCCTGAATTGGATTCGTATTTTTTGAGTTATTGAGGAAATAACAACAAAATTTCAGATGTATATTCAATGTCCGAAGGGGCGGTCTACTGCCAAAATACTTACCAACCCTATACAACAGCTGTGGTCAACTTTAGGTTGGCACGGAGTTGTAAGGGAAAACCGATTGCATTTGGATGCTAGCAAAAAAAGTCCGTCGTCGCGACAATCAAGAGTCTTCAAAAGAGATGTCCGGAGGGGCAGTCTTAAATTTAAATTTGACAAAAATGTATAACTCCAAGGCCGATTATGCTAATGAACGAACTTAAATGTCGCATTTGGTTGCTATCTTTCTCCGTTTTCAAGTTATCGTGAGATAGGATATAATATTTTTTTACATACCTACATATTTATATCGGTATTCTACAATTAGTTTCCAAGTTTGAATTCGATCAGATCTGTATTGTTTGTTTTACAAAATAAGTACTCGGAAACCGTTTGGCCGATTATGCCAATTAACAAACTCCCATCGCAATCGGTGGCTATCTCTTTTCCTTGAACACATATGCCCCCAAAAATTTGTGAAGTCGTATGATTTCTCATAGGAAACGTACAACGTGTAATCAACTTCATACTGTCGGATATTGCCCGGATTCACCATAAACCAAGATCATGGGAACAAGATCATTATTATGGTTAACATAGAATAATGGTTCAACCAATTTATAATTGAACAAAAAATAAAATCGCAAATATCGCAAAGCTTGTCGGAAACTGTTGCAGTTCTGTCAGCTAGACTCGCTGAAGCGTTGGAAACTGCCCTTCAGTTTGAGACATTTCAGGTAATTACAATACTAGGAGCGAGTCCAGATCCGTATTCATCTTATCATTGAATTGATGAAAACTTTACTTTGGAAAATCTTCGATTTTCTGCTATCTTCAGTTTCATACCCTCATGAATCAAGTACGTCACACTTAGATGTTACACTAATGTATCTGTTGTATGCAAGTGCAGATGGTGCTTTATACCTTTTCCCAATTTCATTTTTCTATTTATAACATTCGTTTTTTTAGTTGTAGCTTGTTTTCAATGATTAGTCTAAGATTGTAGAAAAGTTCTTTGCCATTTTATTACCAATTGTTTGAGTTTCTCTCCCATATGAGAAACAATCTACACATGTAGTTTTTTGAAGTTTAAGAACGTTAAATTGAGATAAAACAATAGAAATTTGATGGAATGATTATTTCATGAGTTGTTTTAAATGAATGTAATGCCATTTATGATTATAAAAGAGTTTTTGGCATGTATATCACGACTAATCGTTACATCCCATTCAAAATATCTGGAATAAAATCTTAAAATATTCTTCTGTAAGTATGTGACTGAACTCCTCTTGAAGGACGTGACCAATTTTGATGTGTGTATTTGAGTGGATTCCTGGATGGTTTACATTCGCAATAGGATCCAGTAGGAGGCACCGCAATCAGGTTATAGAAGATTTCTTTTGTTTTTAGTCCTAAATGGTGAAGGCGAGACCCAGTTATTAAAACATCGACTCTTCTCAGATTCAGAGACCTGATATGTCACTTTGGCATTCAGTATTAATTTCAAGTTCAGGCAGTATATCATGCTGTTCGTAAACATATAGTTTGAGACATATTATACTCAAGTGTAATTAATGTGTGATATGTTTTTAGATATAATTGAAATCTATAAATTGTGGGATTCGTAAGCTTCAGTATTGAAGTGAGTTTTTCACATGGTTATCAACTAGAAGACGTTATTTATATTTCTTTGATCGGCAACCACATTATAATTTTCACCTTCAATCACAAGAAAAATACAGGCTCTTCTACCAAATCAGCACCAATTATTGTCTAGACATGACTCTAGATTTGAGCAGCTAAGGATACGAAAAAATGGGAGTAAGTTTTTGGTTTTGCTTCCGGCAACAACAAATCTCACAATGATAATTGTATTGAAAAATACGTTTGCTGGTCCCGCTGATAGCCGGCAATCCAACTTTAGAGCAGGACAACGTCTGCCCGGTACGCTTGTTTAAAAATATAAAACTATAATGTATGACCCTAATGAAATAGGACACATTGTAAGTGCTTGAGGAATTCTGTATAATATACAGTGGTGAAAAGCCAAATGGAATAAATTCAGTATCTTGGTTACTGATTCTTCTCAAAAATGCGAACCATACATTCAAGCCCCTTCAAAAGACAGGTACAACCCCCAATGTTTCAAATAGGAAGTATGGGCTTGTGATACATTTTTTTAAAGATTGCGTCATTCTCTATTACAAAATGTTATCACTTTTATGTTTTTTGTAAAATTCATTATAATATTCCTAAATCTTATTACTATAATAATAAACTTATTTGCCTTCAAGATATGAAATGCACAAAATAACAACACCCGAACACAAAAAGAAGTAAGTCGCCTTTTTCATGACAAATTTCCGAATTTACCGCCTATCACCCAAGGGACAATAAGAATAATAGAGAAGCAGTTTCGCGAGTTTGGGCATGTAAGGCAGATTAAAAAAGCAGCTGCTAACACACTATGTGAGGATGTTAAATTAGATGTGATGCTTGATTTTGTTGAAAATCCACAAAAATCGAGTAGAGATGCCTCCACAGCATTCAATGTCAGCCATCCATCAATTCTTAACATATTATAATAAAATAAAATGCATCCCTATAAAATGATACCTACCCAGGAGCTCCTGGAATACGATTTTGATAGGAGAACTTATATTACAATATTACTCAATTATCCAACATTTTGTTTTCTTATGAGTACACATTTTCAATCAAAGGTCATACTGATCGTCAAAATTACCGCTTCTGGTCTACCGAAAATCCTCATTGAATGACAGAAGAACACACATTTGAATGGCGATAAATACTACTTCAAAATGATGTTGGCAAATTGATATCCTGATCAAGGAAATCCTCAAATTCCACGGAATACGATATGGTTTCAACAGGATGGAGCACCACCTCATTACCAACGCAATGTACGGCAGTACCTCGACGCAATATTTCCAAATTGGTGGATAGGAAGGTGAGGAACGATCGAATGGCCTGCGCGACCCCCTGATCTTAAACCCACAAGATTTCTTTTTATGTGGATATGTGAAGAGTATTGTGTACGAAACTAAACCCCTTGATATGAATGACCTAAAAGATCGAATAACGCTTGTGATTAGGTTGATCACACCTGAGATGTTGAATATATAATGTTGGAAGAACTTTTCATTTGAGGTTAGGAAGATGCCAAGGCGTCCGCGGTGAACACTTTGAAAATCTACTTCATTAAAATTCATAAGTTTTTTCTACATTGTGTATTCCATTTTAGTTTTTGATATGGCACCAAATTTCGCTAATCACTTGATTTTATTTGTTTCTATTTTGCGTTTTACAATAAACATAAAAGTGATAAAATTTCTGAATAGAGAATGACGAGGCCTTTCAAACGTATCACAACCCCATACTTTCTGTTTGAAAAATTGGGTATTGTACCTTCGTTTCGAAAGGGGTTGAAGATGGGGTTCGCATTTCTGCGAAGAAGAATGACAATTTAAAATTGATGGTTTACAGGATTTTCCATAAATACGTACAGTAACCAAGATAATGAAATTATTCCATTCGGCTCTTCCACACTGTAGGTAGGTATATTTGTAGCAGGTGATCAACTGAAAGAAGATTCTAATTTGAACATAGATGGTGATCCTCTGATAGTTAGGAATGGAAACATATCCCTAAGAATCTTAATTTAAAGATATTCCAACAGTTAATAAACTCTTCTTGATGTACCACTTTTAATCTCAATATTAGGTTAACGAAAACAAATATTTCGAACATGTTGAGCATGGTAGATTCATTTTTTGCTACCTCATTTTACTATCACTGCAGATGTCTATAATTCTAGGTATCTGATATGTATATTTAGAATCTGGAAACCCATTTCATTTCATCTAAACTAGCTATATGAGGCTGATATTTCGGATATCTAATTTCCTCGTTGCATTTTATATACATACAACATTTCAGCTAATACTAGAGATACGTTTTTAGGATATTCATGTTGTCCCTCGAAAATAATTTTCCCTTATAGTGTTACGATTTCCATAACATTCTGCATGAAGCTTACTCTACACCTCCTTTTTAACTCGATCGGAATTGTTGTGTTGGTAGTTTTGAGAAAATCAAATTTCAAATGCATATATCTCATCTCATTTTGTCCATTCATGAACTCAATGGAGCATTTCGACATGAAAACTTTTCTGCAAAGCTGCGATGGCGCGCATAATATTGTAGAACGCATTCGCCATTTTGTAAACCATCACTATCTTAAGTAAATTTCGAATATTCTGCATGAGGCAAGTTTCCAACTTCCCTCGCATTGCTCGTAGATTTTAAAACATCCAGTCGATACGCTGGCAACATCGCAGACCAACTCACCGCCTTCTCTTCATCGGTTTTATAATGCACCTTACTTATTCATTGCACACAATCGCTTCAATAATTAATGAGCTTAGGGGTCAGCCGGGCCCCGAACCTTTTTGAAGGACCCTACTTTATCGGCCTTCCCGGCAAATAGCTTGTTTTTGTTTGATAACTTTATTTGATAGCTTTTTTACTCCGCTACCATGCCGGGCCCGGCTACATAAATTTAAAATTAAGCCGCGATAGGTTAGGAAGGAGATCAGTAACAAACCGTTAATTTAATTGTAATTTTGATGACTTGAACGCGGCCACCCCTGTTTCTGAAAGGGTGGGTTAGGGCAAGTGAGATGTGATGGAATATTTGGGGTGAAGTCGAGGGAATCCGGGAATCTTATTGAGACTTTTGTAGTGGTCTTCGTCAGAAACAGTTGAAATGGGAACAAAATCCAAAAACCATCTTCATTGGAAAATTCAAGAAAGTACATGCAATAATCATCAAAAAGTTTGAGTGAATACGAATTCAATATAGTATAATAAAATTGCATCAAATATTTGAATCCCTTCTGGTTGGATTAAATAAAATCCATTGTAGAATTGACATCAGGTGCCATTATATATATAATGGCACCTGCTTACAAGATCGATTAAATTTGAATGTACAAGATCTAGATGATCTACCAAAGTTTTCTGTAAATTGTTTTGAAAGAATTTATTTTTATACAAGGTGACATTTTCAAATAATTCAGAAGAAAATTAGATTATTTATATTTGAATATTGATATATACAAATGTTTTCTATTGGTCTTTCACAGGAATGGAAAAATGTTTTCTTTAAAATATCATACTTCCCCATTTCCTATTTGAATTTTCTGGGAGATCTTCATAAAACATTATTCTCAAAATCTATGGTTTGAAGAAGGGCTCGGAATAGTATTCCAGTATTTCAAAGATTCGACTATTCCAAATTCAAATTTTGTGTTATTAAAAAAAATCGAAAATTTGATATTTTCAGTACTTTACTGTTCTAATCAGGATTTTTTAATATTCTATAATATTTTAATATTTGACTAGGTATTTAACTATTCAAATGTTTAGATATTTAAATATTCGAATATTCGACCATCCGTATTTCCTGTGTAAATGTAAAAAGAAAAGTCAAAAATGTATCATTTACAACTACTCAAATAAAGGTACTATTAATATTATCATTAATAATTCAGTAGAATTTATTCGATAGTACTATCAAATATATCACCTATAATGAAAATGATACGTAGTTCTATTCCGTAATATCATTCACAGAGCAACGGCGTGAATGGTATACATACTTATATATAAGGTGATCCTCACTTCATTGTGGGATAACTTCAACCTGCAATCACAAGGCAAACTTGTTCCATAATGAAAGGCACGCAAACGCAAACGAATAGGGTGCTCAAGTTTTAAATTTTTTTTGCTTTTATAACTTTTGTAGTTTCCGAGATATTTGGTCCAGCTTGGAGGATGTGGTACTTCTTTTGGGTTGAACGAAATGGTACTCAGAATTGTTGTGATAATCTACAGGGTGATACTTTCAAGGTTAATGTCCCCCCTTAACCGTACAAAATTTTTGTCGTAATCTATACAATATTATACCACTTTTCGTTTCATTTTAAAACTTTTTTGTATTCAGTGTTTTTTTTGTATTTCTCCAGAGCATTCACAAAAATAAATCGAAAGAAAGATTTCGGTATGCGTCGGACGTTGTACGAAATTGTAGAATACAAATTTATTTAATCATTATTGTTTTCAAATTTTATTTATATTATTTTCCTCGACCAAGAAAGCTCTACTCTGAAAACTACACGAAAACATTAGTTAGTATGCGAACTGTGAGAAACATTGTACTCATAATTCACAGATATTCTAATGGACCTTTGTGCATAAACTTGAACACCCTGTAGTTTGAATATAAAGCAGTTGCGAACCTATATGGTTATAGAACATTTTGTCTTGAAACCAAAAATTTTTTCGACTGTCAAAGTTATTCTACAACAAACTGAACCTCCCTATGTATAGTTCTTGGAAAAATAATTTTGTATACCTCAACTTAACTAATTGTACGTCAGTGTCCTTTCCATTTTTCGATTGATTATTTTATCCATTTCCTTGATGCAAATGAGAATTTTCAGACGAATTGAGACAAGTTTCAAAGATATGGAGATTTTTGACTATTCTACGCGACATTGACAGTCGAATATTCGAGTATTCGGATATTCGAGTCATTTAATTAGGGAAATCGATATTTAGGATATTCGAATAATATACCAAACTACAATACTAACACTTAAATTTTGAAAATTCCTATCCCCAATTTGAAAGTGATTTATAGGTTCACTTTTGTTCCCAAAAATATGCTTTAAAGTAGGCTGACCTTGGTCGATGGATATTGCTGTTCTTCCAATGAAGTACGGTTACTACTACAATGTTTTAGAAACCAGTTTTGTAACTCCCACTGAAATGTGCACAATTTACGATTTGAAGTTTATAAAATTTAAATATCGAATAAAAAATAATCCCTCCGACATAATACAATAGTTTGGAATCATCCTAGGACGATCCTACGAGATTTTAATCGGGAAAAATATTTCTCGAAAACGGAACAATGTCTGGGCATAAAACTTTTTATTAGCTTTAATATTGTGAATCCACAAAAGTTCAACAAAATAGTTTGAGATTGATATTTTGGTCAAATTAATTGATTTCTGGGAAGAATTAGTTCCACGACATTTTAGTATGTCCCAAAAGGTGTTTTTTCGAAGACTTATTATTGTTGGATATATTTTTTTTTACTACAAAGTGCTTATTATTATTATTTTTCCTTCTATATAAACTTCCAACAGGAAACGATTATATATAAGACTTACAGAATAATTCATGGTCAAATTAAATTGTGTCCTTCCAGTTTGTTAGCATATTGATATATAACAGTTGTTGAAACATATACGATGGGATATTTCTAAAAATATATAAATAGCTATGAGGTTGTTTTACATTTGAAAATTACATAACAAATGGTTTGCCTTAGCTATGTAAGGTGAAAATTCATTCGCTGCTGCGTTTTTGAGTCACTATTATCACTATCTTGGAACCCTAAACAAATATCCTTAAATGGCTTCAGTTTACGAGAATCCCAGAACTTGTAGATTCACAAATAATTTCGTTTTCTGGGAGGTTTGCAATTTAACAGAATTACATATTCATCCATAGGGATATGTAAATATTATAGGCGTTTTAAAAAATGCAGAATTCAACGATATTCTTTATATGACCGCTGAAAATGAAAATAAATTGTGAAGCCACACAATTTCACCAAGAATATATAGCTTCGCAAGATATGATAAGGATTTCACCTATTAAAGTACACACAACTTTTTTCCATTTCATGATGAACGAAACCGTGCACGAGAAAACTGTTTCATCGGTCATCAAAAAATAACTACTATTCTCAAATTATTTTCATATTTGAATGCGCCTGAGAAAGAGAGATCAAAGCTAGATTTCTCTGCATTGAACTCGGTGAATGGAAATTGATTTCAGGTGATTCCTAACAAGATAACGTCTGAAACAGATGGTCACTGCTGTAATAAATTCTCATTCTGTATTACATTATTCCCAACCTAATCCGACAACACCATAAATATTATAATATGCGATATGCTGAAACAATTACGAAACAGCTATTTTATGACAAATGCTGAAGATAGCACCTGTAGAACGGTGGTGTTAATACCTCAAGCATTTTTTCGAATCTCAACAACTGGCAATCTTCGATTTAATATTTGATAATCTTCACTGAATGAGTGGAGCCTGTTTCTGCTCATAATTCTAGATCAATGGAATTATACGCTTTGGTTAATCATCGGGACTCCAACGACCTGAGAATCCTGGCTGAGGAGTATGCCAGTACCAATATTGTAGGCACGTTTGTACACTTGAATAGAGTGCCTATCAATTTTCCCTATTTTTGCGCATATGTTTTGGGGAACATCGCGTTATAGTTTTGCCCAAATATCTGCAACTTTCGATTTTTTTGACGAAAATGGTCTCAAACGATTTAGTTCGACTCCCCAATGAAGAATTCGAGGTCAAATTTGATTCTGTCCGGCCGGCCGTCCGGCCGTTGCCACGATAACTTGAGAACGAAAAGAGCTAGCGACTTGAAATTTTCAGAGTGAGTGGCGCATCCCAATACGACGGACAAGTTCGTTAATGGGCATAATCGGCCTAGTGGTTTCCGAGTAATAATTTTGTTTTCAATCAATATAAATCCGATCGAATTGAAACTTGGTGGGTAGTTGTAGAATATGAACCTAAGCACGTTTGTGAAATTTTGTGCGAATCGTATGGCTAGAAAATTAAAAAAAAAATGATTAAAAAGTATTTTTGTTGTCACGATAACATGAGAACGGAAAGAGATAGCGGCTTGAAGTTTTCAGGTTAGGATGTGCACCAGAACGCGACATTTCAGTTTGTTTATGAGCATAATCGGCGAAACGGTTTTAGAGTTATAGCCATCTGATATTTGGTTGTTTTTTGTTCCTCATTAACTCGAAAAATACTAAACCGATGGAATTCAAACATGGTAATTAGTTGTAGAATGCCAACGCAGAAATTCTTGCAAAATTTCGTGAGGATAGTATTTGTAAAAAATTTTTAAAAAATCATTGAAAATTGGAAAAAAAAATTCTATATATCAGTAACTATTCGTTTGAAATTGCTGAAATTTTCCAAAAGCCTTCATACCCTAACTCTACTGACAAGTTTCAAGTTTTAACACGATGTTGGAGATTCGAGCATTCATGTGTGAGTTCAGTAGATGGGTGACCGTTGCCTCGATAACTTTCGAACGAAAGGCGATAGGGACTTGCAATTTCCAGGGTAGTTTGCGTATCCGAAAGGGAGAGGTGAGTTCGTTTTTGGGCATAATCGGTTTCCGAGATATACCCACATGGAATATTATTTCCTTGATAACTCAAAAAATAAATATTCGATCGAATTGAACCTTGGTAACTAGTAGTAGAAAATCATCATAAAGACGTGTTTGAAATATTGTAAGAACCGTACCCCTAGAAAATTTGAAAAAAATGACGAAAAAAAAAATTTAAGAACCGCACCCCTAGAAAATTTCAAAAAAATCACCAAAAAAAAAATTGGTTCAAGCACTGACGTGAAGTCAGAAGCTTTTGCGCGTTTGTTCGATTGTCCATTCTTCTGTATTGGACACCCTTAATCGAATTTACCATGGTAAATTATGTTGTCCATTCTCCTGTATTGGACACTGTTAATTCGAATTTACCATGGGTAAATTCGAATTAAGTGTCCAATACAGGAGAATGGACAACATAATTTACCATGGTAAATTCGATTAAGGGTGTCCAATACAGAAGAATGGACAATCGAACAAACGCGCAAAAGCTTCTGACTTCACGTCAGTGCTTGAACCAATTTTTTTGCTGAGAATGTTCTCAAATGATCAGTTTCGATTCTCTGATGAAGTCAAACCTAAGTCAGCACGATTACTCTCGAACGCAATGAGTTAGAATGTTGAAAATTTGCAGGGTACGTTTGGAGTCCAAATGCGAAGGTTACATCTTATAATGGGCAAAAACCACCAAATGGTTTTGCTGTTAAGTTTTCTTTTTCGAATAGCATGAAAAATACTGATCTGATCGAATTGAAGCTTGGTAGATAGTTGAAAAATACTAACACGAAGACTTATAAAAAATTTCGTGAGGATCGTGTGACTAGAAAATAACAAAAAAATTATTTAAAAAAATCTGTATCTCAGAAACTGTCCGCTAGATATCGCTTAAATTTTGCAACAGCCTTCGAAACCTAATGTTACAACAAAGTTCTAGATCCAAACTTGAACGGATCTATATTATTGGAGGTATTGACAATTGAGCATCCGAATGCAACATTTGAGTTCGTTAAAAGGCATAATCGACCAGATAGTTATGGAGTTAAACCCATCTGAAATTTAGTTTTCATTTCCTCCCTAACTCAAAAAATATGGAACTAATCCATTTCAAACATGGTGACTAGTTCTAGAATGACAACGCGCCAAATTTTACGAAATGTTGTGAGGATCTTATAACTAGAAAATTCTATAAAAATCATTGAAAAAATTATACGTCCCAGAAACTATCTGTCTGATATCGCTGAAATTTTGCTGAAGTCCTCAAAACCAAACTCTACAGCCAAGTTCCAAATTTGAACACGATCGGATCTATATTGTTGGAGATCGGAGCAGCATTGAGTGAGTTCAGTGGCTGGATGGATGATCATCGCCACGATAACTTCGAACAAAAAGAGATAGTAACTTGGAATTTTCAGGACATCCGCATCCGAATGGGACAGTTATGTTCATTGTTGGGTATAATCGGCCCAACGGTTTCCGAGTTATACCCATCTGCAATATTATTTTCTCGAAAAATATGTATCCGATCGAATTGAAACTTGGTAAGTAGTTGAAGAATTATTAAAAGATTTCTTTCTGGGTTTTCTCTCCCAAACTCTGAAAAATATCTTTAAGCGTCTGACGAAGAAGTCTGATATAGACTCCGAAACGTTACGATATAGCTGTTTCTTCGTTGATGTTGTTTCGTTGTTGTTTGTTAGGCAACATTGTTCAATTGATTGCTTCTGACGAATATCTTGTGTTTCTTACGCAGAAGCAAATCACAAAATAATTAATTTCTATTGTATAGATATTTTTCAGAGTTTGGGAGAGAAAACCCAGAAAGAAACCTTTTAATAATGAGTATAACTCCCACAGTATCCTTTAATGATTACTTAGTTGTAGAATACCGAAGCGAAGGAAATTGTTAAATTTTGTGAGGATCATTTTATTTTAGAAGAATATTATTTATATCATGATTACTTGAGAACGGGAAGAAATAGCGACTTGCAATTTTTAGGGTATAGTTTGCGCATTCTAATACGATATTTGAGTTCGATGAAAGGCATAATTGTCCAAACAGTTTTCGAGTTATATCAATCTGAAATTTGGTTATTTCCTCAATAACTCAAAAAATACTATGCCGATCCGATTCCAACATGGTAATTAGTTCTATAATGCCGACGCAAAGAACGTACCTATTAGAAGAAAAAAAAACTTGAATACATCAGAAAGTATTCGTCCGACACGCTGAAATTTTGCGAGAATCTTCAAAACCTAACGCTACAACCAAGTTGCATGTTTAAACATGATCGGATTTCTATTGTTGGAGATCCGTGCAGACTTGTGTGAGTTTCGATATTTCAGAAGGAATTATTAAATATAAATTAAATAATCAGTTCAATAAATACCTGTACGGTAAGAGGATTCATGCAGTATTTTTTTTCGTTTATTATTAGATATTCAATGAATTTCTATTTCGTTAAAATACATAAGTCAGAATTAAAAATTATTTGATTTTAAACGTTACTCTCATTGCTCAATTCCTTAAAATGGTACGAAATGTATTAATATCTTATGAAACCTGAGAAGACGGTCTATATCGATGGTAAATTCGATTAAGAGTGTCCAATAGAGATGAATGGACAATAAAACACGCGCGCAAAAGCTCCTAACTTCACGTCAGTGCTTGAAGCAATTTTTCAACTAACTACCGATTTTCAATTCGACTAGATATGTATTTTCTGAGTTATTGGGAATATACCTCCTACAGTATCCTTTAATGATTACTTAATATTTCAGATGTCCATAACTCCCAAACTAGGAAGTGGATTTCGCCCATTAACGCACTTGTTTATTGCACGTTTGGATTCCAAAGCTACCCTACAAATTTCAATTATCTATCTCATTCTGTTCGTTAAGTTTTTAAGCACTGGCTGCAACAAGAACAGCAGCATGCGTGAATACCATGATATGGAGGAATAAGTACATAGGAATTGAAGCGAAATCACGAATCTATAAGAAGGTGATAAGACCCATAATGACATATGCAGCCGAGACCAGACCAGAAACATCGAGAACAAGAAGAATATTGCATGGAGACAGCAGAGATGAGGGTGGCGCGCATCATGATAGCGAGCAAGACGCTTATAGACAGGGAAAGAAGTGAGGACATAAGAAGAATGTGTGGCATACATGATATTAATAACTGGATATTACGCCAAAAAATGAGTGGCATGACCATATCAGTCGAATGTCAGCAGACAGAATGGTGAAAATATCAAGGGACAAATCACCAAGCACGCCGAAGCATTGGACGACCCAGATATCGTTGGAGTGACAATCTTCCAAACAATGGAGCACAGGCAGAGTGGCGATGAAAAAAAATGGGTTCAAGCCCTGTGGACAGGAGCTTTCTGGCGCTCTAGTTCAAACAGACAAATTATATCTCCGAAAGTATTGGTTTCTCAGAGTTGGGAATTATATCAATGTATTCATATAATAGAACTGCATCCTAAAGGAAATTCAATTCAAATAATAGTTTATTTATCAAGATTAAATGAGCAATCATGAGAATGAGAAAAGCACCATGGAAGAAATCAAATTAAATCTGGTCAATTTTGCCCAATAACGAACTCAACCGAGATATTCATCTCCCTAAACTACTCTGAAAATTTCAACTACCTACCTCATTCCGTTCGAGAGTTATATCTATGTCTATGGATGAAAAGCAGTCTCACTACTCTCAGATCTCTTATTTCATGTTCAGTTCCGAAATGTAAGAATTTTCTGAGAAAAACTAATATCGGAGCAAACAACTGAGATTTAACTCACTTCGCTCACAATTCTCAGGAACATCATTTGACATTATGACAATTCATATTCATACATAGAATAATATCATTCTGTGACAACGTTGAAATACGATTTATTATTGAAATTTTGAAAAATCATATCTGAGATTTTTCTCACTTCGCTCACAATTCTTCAATTGAACATCATTTGACATTATGACAATTCATATTCATACATAGAATAATATTATTCTGTGACAACGTTGAAATACGATTTATTATTGAAATTTTGAAAAATCATATCTCCGAAAGTATTAGCTTGTTAGAGTTAAAAATGATATGATTGGATTCTCATGATAAAACTTTTTATTAAAAAAAATTTAATTTGGAATTTGTTCCGTAAAAAAAAAATTTTTTTTTTGTTACTCCGAAACCATTTGTCCGATTTTGCCCAATAACGAACTTAGCCGAGATATTTATCCCCCAAACCTACTCTGAAAATTTCAACTCTCTAGCTCATTCCGTTCGAGAGTTATCGTGCCTACGGCCGGCCGGACCGGCCGGCCGGACCGGCCGGACCGGCCGGCCGGACAGAATGAATTTCGACCACGGATTCTTGATCAGTGAGTCGAACCAAATCGTTTAAGACCATTTTCATCGAAATATTCGAAAATTACAGACATTTGGGCAAATTGATAAGCACTCAGTTCCGAGGAACTAGAGCGCCAAAAACAGGCTTTATTAGCCTCTAATCTAGAAGGAAGAAGAAGAAGTTTTACCTGTGATTCTTCATCGGGAGTCGAAACTAAACGTTCGAGATCATTTTCGGCCAAATATTCAAAAATTACAGACATTTCAGCTAGCACACAAGAGCACCGCAAATGCGTTAACGAAGAAATCTGGTTTATTATGTAATTGCAGTTTTTCGCCAATCACCTATCAATCGCAACGTCACCAAATTTTACATTCGAAAACAAGGATCGAGGAAACGTTATTACGTAATACGGACCAATTAAGTTCAGTTGTCGGGCATGCAATAAAAGTTCTGATATTGTTTCCCTTAATGGGTCTTCGACCAGACGATTGCGATTCTCTCACGTACCGTAACCGCAGACACACGTAGCACGTACGCTTAATGAGATCCGATCGGGGTACGCTCGGGGCGAAACTAGCCCAAGACAATACACTAGCACGCAGCGGTGGTTCGCGGAGATGGACAACGGGAAAATCGAACCCGGAGAATGCAGAATTTACGGTTAGTCGAAAGTCCCGGTGAAAGTTGTCATTAGTGATTGCATGGAAACAGCGGAAAAGGGTAACCTTGTCTGAAGATCGATACGAGATTGTTTGACGATTTTTGGTTTATTATTGTCTGATGTCGAGCAGCAAACAATTTTTTGGATTGCCCCTTCTCATCTCCACTTGGTAATCCGAGTATGGCGGACTCCATCGAAGACTCATTGCATCGAATGTTCACTGCATCGAAGGTTCACTCCATCGAAAATGACGCCCACTTACTCCTGATTCGCCGAACGTGAAATCTCCTATATCGACCGTCTTCGTCCGTTATTTGGCTGGATGAGAGATAAGTTGTTTCATTGAGTGTACGTCAACAAAGCGCAATCTGTTTAACCCAGGGGTCGGCGGCTCTTTGAATGTGAAGCTGCGGTTCTTTAGTTCCATACGCAAATATTATTTATTCTTAAGAATAAATAGAACAGTTTCTTATCTAAAAACGTTATTTATGAAAGTACTATTTATTGTCGGCAAGTGTAATTTTTCTGGCTCTTTAAAAACTTCGAAATTTTGTAAATTGTTGTAAATTTTTGACTCTTCTGACTCAAAATGTTGCCAACCCCTGGTCTAACCTAAACGTTGATAAAATTGAAGGATGAATATGTTCGACAATTTTCAGTTATTGAACCATTATGGAAAATCTTTTTACCTATGCGTTATAAGTTGAATTTTGTAACGTCCAGAAATTTGTCAAGATGAAAACATCCTCCAGTGATATTGCTAATGAAAATATCACGAACTACTCGTATACTTACTAGTCAAGCAGGGCTATGGCATTTTCGCTGAATTGAAATGATGATAACACGGTATAACAATGGGAAAAGAAGAACATCTTATTTAAAACATCAACTGCACAGAGATTGTCCATGGTTTTTTATTCAGCTCACTGCATTATCTGTTAACATCAGAGGCAGTAAACAAAAGAAGTACTCCAGAGCAAAATTACTGCAGGAGTTTGAACTGAAGAAAACTATTTCATTGATTTTGACAATATTATCCATTACAGAACGTAGGTATATGTATATACAGGGTGTCCCGGGAAGAATGCGACAAACGGATACCATGAATTCATGTCATCAGGCTGGATTCGTATCAAGAGCATTTAATCGCCTGAGTGCCTTCGTTTGGGATATACAGGGTGATGTTCATCTTATGAGTGAAATTTCACACTTCAATAACTCTTGAACTTATCGATCGAATGATTTCTCCAATATTTCTGAAATCGTATAAATCAGACCCATTTTTGTGAATATTGGATCACCCTGTACATGAGCAATATGATTTTTTTTCGTTATCGTGTAACCATAAATTATTCATTATTCATCACCCTGTATGACAGTGCCAAGCAGATATTCAGAACTTTTATTATGAATAAATTGTTTATGGTTACGATAATGAAAAAAAATCATAATATTCATGTACAGGCTGATCCAATATTCACGAAAATAGGAAAGGTCTAAAATTTTCCCAGTCTGGATCTGATTTATTCGATTTCAGAAATATCGAAGGAAGGCGATAGTAAAGGGTGACAAAGCTTAAAAATTTGAAATCATTCGGTCGATTAGTTCAAGAGTTATTGAAGTGTGAAATTAAACTCATATGATGAACATCACCCTGTATATCCTAAACGAAGGCACTCAGGCGATTAAAACCTCTTGATACGAGTCCAGCCTGATGACATTAATTCATGGTATTTGTTTGTCGCATTCTTCCCGGGACACCCTGTATATTATGTAAGAATCTGTTTTACTGGGGTGTCATATCCTGAAAAAAGAAAACAGCATCGGGTGAAAGTGCTCCTGAATTCATCAAACACTTGGGCAAAAAAGCCTTGTCCTGGTTATTATCATTCTATAATAATATTCTGAATACAGGAAATATTCCAAAAGAATTCCGCAAACCGAAAGTCATAGGAATTTTAAAACGTGGAAAGGATTCTTCTGATCCTAGCAGTTATCGACCCATTAGTCTGTTGAGTGTTTTAGGATTGAATCGTCTGTAGAAGACGTTCTACAGAATTGCCAGGGGGGCTTCAGAAAAATAGAAATTGTTGTGATCAGGTTCTTAGTCTAACTACTTATATCGAAACAGGTTTCAATAGTAAAATGAAAACAGGAACAGCATTTGTGGATTTGTCGGCAGCATATGACACGGGATGCAAAGATGGTTTGATTTTTAAACTTTTTACTCATTTAAAGTGTGGCAAAATGGTTCGTTTACTCGAAAATATGCTCTCGGATAGAAGGTTTCGTGTTTTTATTGATAATAATAGTAGTAAATTCAAGAATTTGAATAATGGTCTCCCACAAGGTTCAGTTTTAGCACCTCTTCTTTTCAATTTATATCTGAGTGATATTCTTGCTACTTCGTCTGAGAAATTCATGTACGCTGATGACATTGCCCTAGTATTTCGTCATTCTGATTTCGAAAGTATAGAAAATAATCTATCTGCAGATTTAGATATTCTGAAAAAGTACCTATTTCAGTGGCCTTTGTGTCCGAATCCGAATAAAACTGAGGTTTCTTGCTTTCATTTGAACAATCACCAAAAATATAGAACATTGAGTGTAACTTTCGGTGATTCTTTCTTGAGACATAATTTTTATCCTAAAAATCTAGGAGTGAAACTAGATTCATGTTTGAATTTCAAAGCTCATTTGGATGACTTGCGTCTGAAGTTGAAAACGAGAAATAATATTCTGCAGAAATTAGCTGGTACTTCATGGGGTGCTGATGCAGCTACTCTTCGAACGGCAGCCTTAGCCTTGGTTTTTTCTGTCGCTGAATATTGTTGCCCTGTTTGGTTTAATAGTGCTCATACTCAAAAAATTGATGCACAGTTGAATTCATCTATGCGAATCATCACTGGAACTATTAGATCTACACCTATTCATTGGTTGCCAGTTCTTTCAAACATTGTCCCGCCCCACATTCGCAGGCAGACTGCTGTTTCAAATTCTTGGAATAAATTTCATTCTTTTCCGAATTCATTTCCGATTATCTCCTACATTCCAGGCAATAAGATTCCCAGATTGAAACCCTTTATGGTCCAACTGTTTTCTTAATTCGAATAAAAGTGACAAGGAAGTTTGGCGGTCTGAATGGATTTCGTTCAATTTATTCAACAAAGATTTAATTTCTGATCCTTCAAATAGAGTTCCGGGGTTTGATCTTCCAAGGAGAATATGGTCTATTCTGAATCGTCTAAGAACCGGTCATTGTCGTTGCAACAGCATGCTTTTCAGGTGGAACTCAGTTGAGAGTCCTAGTTGTGAATGCGGGGAAGCAGAGGAAACCATAGATCATTTAGTTAATAATTGTCGCATATATAGATTGAAAGATGGTTTAAGGGCTATTCATAATGTTTCTGAATCTTATTTAGAATGGGTAGCGAGTTTCAAATTTATTTAATGAAATATAGAATATTCCATTTATAATTTGTTCGTTTTCTCCCTTTGTCTTTTCCTTTTCCAGATTGGGTTTCGGGTAACCTTGGAGAATGTTCGCTGCTTGTTGAAGGAAGAAGCGACAATAAAGAAAAAGATGCCCTTCAATATTTAATATTTCAGCATATTTTGTTAACAATTTCAATTTTCATAAATCTCAACACGGGGAGATTGAGTATTTTTGCTGAGGTTTTTTCCCTAAGCTCTAGTATCATATATCAAATTATATGGTACCCCGTTACACTAACCTCTGCTAACACTTTTTGGCGCTCTAGCTCCTCGGAACTGAGTGCTTATCAATTTGCCCAAATGTCTGTAATTTTGGAATATTTCGATGAAAATGGTCTTAAACGATTTGGTTCGACTCACTGATCAAGAATCCGTGGTCGAAATTCATTCTGTCCGGCCGGCCGGCCGGCCGTAGGCACGATAACTCTCGAACGGAATGAGCTAGAGAGTTGAAATTTTCAGAGTAGGTTTGGGGGATGAATATCTCGGCTAAGTTTGTTATTGGTCAAAATCGGACAGATGGTTTCGGAGTAACAAAAAAAAATTTTTTTTTTACGAAACAAATTCCAAATTAATTTTTTTTTAATAAGCAGTTTTATCATAAGAATCCATTCATATCATTTTCAACTCTAACAAGCAATTGTCATACGAAACTTGTTTTTTTGGCGCTCTAGTTCCTCGGAACAGAGTGCTTATCAATTTGCCCAAGTGTGTGTAATTTTGAAATTTTTGGCTGAAAATGGTCTCAAACGATTTGGTTCAACTCACTGATCAAGAATCCGAGTGCGAAATCGATTCTGTCCGGCCGGCCGACCGGCCGTAGGCACGATAACTCTCGAACGAAAGGAGTTAGCGGATTGAAAATTGCAAGGTGGTTTTGGAGCGTAAATATCTCGGACAAGTTCGTTCGAAATTTAGCATCAAATTGTAGAATCATGACCTTTATACGCATGTGAAGTTTTGTATTGACCAGATTACCGCAAAGTGTAAAAAAAAAATTTTGAAAATTTAAAAAAAGTTTTTCCACAATAACTCTCGAACGGAATGAGCTAGGTAGTTGAAATTTTCAGAGTAGGTTAGGGAGATGAATATCTCGGTTAAGTTCGTTATTGGGCAAAATTGGCCAGATTCAATTCGATTTCAACCAGGTGCAGTTCTCATTCTCATGATTGCTCATTTAATCTTGATAAATAAACTAATATTTGAATTCAATTTCCTTTATGATGCAGCTCTATCATATGTATACATTGATATAATTCCCAACTCAGAGAAACCAATACTTTCGGAGATATAATTTGTCTGTTTGAACTAGAGCGCCAGAAAGCTCCTGTCCACAGGGCTTGAACCCATTTTTTTATTCAACTGACTGCATTTTCTGTTAACATCAGAGGCGATAAACACAGCATGTCTATCCTCCAGAGGAAAATTACTGCAGAACTTGGAGCTGAAGAAAACTATTTCACCGATTCACACAATATTATCCATTATAGAACTTATATTATGTAGGTACTTGTATTATGAAGGGGTGAAAAAGCCACCCCTTAATTTAATTTCGCCAGAAACTCTTCTCCTTATTCATATTATACCATTTAAAAATTAATTTTACATAGCTTGATTCATTCTGAACAAGTAGTTTCTCGCTGAAATGTACGGTTTTTGAGGCTCTGGCACGATGTTCAAATTCAAAGCCAGAGCAGTCGCCCATCCAGGTACAGAACTCGACTAAAGTTGCTTATCTCCATAAAACTGGTCCTCTCTTTAGCCGAGAATAGTCTCAAACGATTAGTTTCGACCGGAAAACATACATTATCTGTCCTACGAATCTACGAAGTATATCAGTAAAGTCATACAATCAAAGTCACCTTAAAACCAGACGGGGAATCCCAAAATGTTATTATTTAATAAGAATGCTACTTGAAAAACGAAGTTGATAGCGACTTTTGCTATAGCCGTAAGTGAAAAAAAATATTTTAGATTTTCTAGGCATCCCTGATATCACCCTGAAAATCGATTTATTAAAAATATATTTAGTAGTTCCCCGTATAATAGGTCTCTTGCATGATTTTTTTTATGATTGGAATCGATTATTATATCCATAAGAATACTGGAAAATTTCAACCGCCGTCAAAAATTTAAATTTGGTTCGATCATTCAAATTTGGTTACACATAATGCCTGTTCAAAATACCGAAACTTGGCGCCAGTCCGTGACATAACCCGTCATACCTACTCTCACTCTCTTCTCGTGTCCATTTCACTCTTTATTCCAGTGTAACACAGCTCCCTATAAAGGGCTCTAAGTCACAACTGGCTGTAACAAGCAGATGGTACATTTTGATTACGTCATCCGTCATAGCAACGATTCAAAAGCGTTTTTCACCTCATTTGAAATTACTTCTTGATTTACCCATTTCCAATACCG
This sequence comes from Halyzia sedecimguttata, assembly GCA_937662695.2. Classification (NCBI taxonomy): domain Eukaryota; kingdom Metazoa; phylum Arthropoda; class Insecta; order Coleoptera; family Coccinellidae; genus Halyzia; species Halyzia sedecimguttata. The sequence goes on from OW569415.2 coordinate 49,855,652, forward strand.
AAATATTCAAATTTTATAAATTATGAAAGTGTATGGAGGCATACATGATGTTTTGGTATTGAAGTAGATTCAGAAAAACATAAACATATTAATATGTTATTTCGTGTTACATGCAAGAGACCTATTGACACTGTATATCAGATTTCTTTTATTCAGATATTCATAATGGATTTTCATTAAGTAAGGAAGTCATCAATTGAATTCACTAAAATAGTACTCGATATCCAAAAGAATTTCAATTACGATCAGAGTGTGGGCGAAGCTGGAAGTAAAAGCTAGTACTGATCACAGTCCATATCCTGCGGAAATACATCGTCTCCGTCGAGAATCAAAAAATGGCATAACAGCATTATTTCCCAGCAACACATGCGATGGAAATCCGGGAAATAAGTGGATTTTCTTAGCGAAGGGAAGGCAGACGAGCGACACAGTGAGTCGACGATTGGAAAAATTGAAAAAGCTCCATAATCGACGTGAGTTTCCCGCGCTGCATATTTCCGTTTTTTCTAGAGCCGAGTTCAATTATTTTCCGAGCGTGGATGAGACATGTTTTGTGCTGATTGAAAGAAAATTGGCGGGACGGTTTTTCTTTTCGATTTACGCCCCTTCCATGATTGTTCGTCAATGTGCCGAAATTAAATATCCTACTACGTATTTTCTGTGGCGGAAATGAATTTCGGGGCAGGGATATTCGAGCATTGAAAGGGTTTGTTCTGCGATAATAGATTTTCGCAACCTTTCATATCATTTAGGGGTGAGTTGAGATATCTTCACACACGGAGGATTATTACAGTGTGAATGCTTGGGAAGCTAACGAACACCCTTCAAGGACATTGGAACATTTTATTTGCCTTCCGATTTATTATCTAGAAATAATGAAGTCTAGGAATAGTTACTCTTGAAAATAATTTAAAATTACCTACCAACACCACTGAAATACAGAATAACTGTCACCATAAAATAGTAATTTGTGTCCGAATCGTTACAGAATACTTGTTTTATCGTTGATGTTGCTTCGTTACTGTTTATTAGGCAACATTGATCTAAATATTGCTTCTGAAAAATATCTAATGGCCCTTACACAGAACCAATTTCAAAATAATGAATCTATTTATTTGATACATTATTTTCCAGATTTAGGGAGAGAACGTCGAAAGCAACCATTTACTCATGAATTCACCTCCCAAAGTATACTTTACTGATTACATAATTGTTGATAAAAATGCATGAAACTAATTTATGTATTTTTGAGCGCATGTTTATGGAAAATCCCGTAACACATCAAATTTTAAATTGTCATTATTCTTCGTAAAAATGTGAACCCTTCCTTCAGCCCCCAATTTTCCAAATATGGGCTTGTGATATATCGTTTAAAAGGTCAGGTCATGCTCTATCCAGAAATGTTATCACTTTCATGTTTGTTGCAAAACTCAAAATAGAAAAAAAGAAGATCATATGATTACGTTACAATATTCCCTCGAGGGATTCATTATAATATTCCCTCGAATATTCCCAAATCTTATTACAATAATAGTAAACGTATTTGCCTTCAAGATGTGAATTTTTCAGCTATAAACCAAGGGACATGAGTAAAATAGAGAAGCAGTTTCGCGAGTTTGGGGATGTAAGGCAGATTAAAAAAGCAGGTGCTAATACACTGTGTGAGATGTACAATAATAGATGTGATGCTTGACTCTGAAGAAAATCCACATAAATCGAGTAGAGATGGCACCGCAACATTCAATGTGAGCCATACATCGATTCTAAACATATTATAACAAAATAATCCCTATAAAATGATACCTACCCAGAAGCTCTTGGATTTTGATAGGAGATCCTATTTTTATGAACAAATGATGGACAAGTTGGATAACAATATTATCCAATTGGTAGACGGTCATGCTCATCGTCAAAATTGCTACAGGTTCACCGACAATCCTCACTGGTTGAGAGAGGAACAAACGCCATTCCCTCAAAAGGTTGATGTTTGGACAGGAAATGTTCGAAACCATATCATAGGCCGTTTTTTCATTGAGGACAATTTAAATGGCGAAAATTATTCAGCACTACTTCAAAATTATGTCATTCCAACTTTGGCAAATGTATATTCGGATCAAGGAAATCCTCAAGGTCCACGGAATACGATATGGTTCCAACAGAATTAGGCACCGCCACATTACCAACGCAAGGTCCGACAGTATCTCGACGCGATATTGCCATATAGGGCTTCACACGAGACGAGAGTAGGCGGTAGTATAAAAAATCTCGTCTCGGTCTCGCCAATTCCCAAAAAATTTAGTCTCGTTTAAGTCTCGTTCTCGTCTAGTTATCAATTGTCTCGTCTCGTCACGCTCAAATCTGAATAACGATAATAAATAATATAATATATAAACGAAATGGTATACATACAATAATGAATAATTTTGTAGAGCTATATTGATACGCTCTTATACAAAAATATTTGTACATGCACATACTATTTTTAATTTTAAACACTGATAATCTGAACTTTTAAATTACTCCATGACCAAGAATTCGTACATAATCACTCTCGCATCACATCATTTTTCAATGATGTACGTGTTTTTGCCATGACCATACCTGCTGTGAAAAATAATCTTTCAACAGATATGGATGTAGCTATTAATAAATCATCGACCATCTTGGAAAGTGTAGGAAGAACTTTTTCATCACTCTCCACCACTGTAAAATATTTTGATTCCTATTTGCTCTTTCAAACAGCAAATATTCTTCAAACTCAGCTTTCCAATATTTCGAATGTCAATATATTTTTTAATAGAATTGAACAATTTGGTATAGTTTTCAAAGAATACCTTCCCAGTGGGTAGATCATTGAGGGTGTTCTTGGCGTATTCCTCATAACACTTTTCGAAACATTGAATTGCATTGAATAGTTTCATTTCTTTACCAGTTTGATTATACGTAGTTCCACAGTAGTTTGCAATAACTGTTCACATCTTCACTATAAGGAGCACAAGAGAATAAATTTCTCCAGATGTTCAGATAGAGAGGAAATTCTCAAAGCATTGGGATTTAGAGGCAATAAAATTTGTCCGTAAATTATTGAATTCATAATGGCATCCGTTTTTATGGTTGTGGTTTCTATTTTTTCTTGAAAAATAATCACAATTATCGCGAGGTCATAACAAATTAATAATCTTCTAAAAAATCGTGTATTTCTAGAACGATCGATGCATAATATAGACAAATATATTAGTAATTGTAGTGGAAACTCTTTATATTCAATTGTTTTCTGTGGGTGTTGAAAAAAGTCGAGTCGTATATATAACTTCATACAAAAAATTTAACGAGACCAAAAGCGAGACTTTCGTGTTGCGCTGTATGTGGTCTCGGTATCGCCAATAATATTTTTGAGATGGTCTCATCTCATCTCGTCTCGTTATTACGAGACGATAACGAGACGAGACGAGAAAAATCTCGCTCTCACGTGAAGCCCTATCCAAATAGGTGTATAGGAAGGCGAGGAATGACCAGCGCGATCCCCTGATCATAACCCATTATGTGTCTTTTTATGGGGATATGTGAAGGGCATTTTGTACATAACTAAATCCCTTGATTTGAATGACCTAAAAGATCCAATAACGCTTGGGATTAGTTCGATCACTCCTGATCGAGATCCTGAGAATAATCTTTTTTATTTTTATTTGAGGTTAGGATATTGCCAAGGTGTTCGCGGTGAACACTTTGAACATCTACTTCATTTACATTCATACTTTTTTTCTATATTTTGTATTACATTGATATTATACCAAATTTCGCTTATTACTAGATTTTATTTTTTTCTAATTTGATTTTTGCAATAAACATGAAAGTGATAACAGTTCTGAATAGAGAATGACGATACCTTTCAAACGATGTATCACAAGCCCATACTTTTTTTTACCTGTTTTTCGAAGGGGGTTGAAGGTAGGGTTTGCATTTTTTCGAAGAAGAATGACAACACAATATAAATTTGATGTGTTTCGGGATTTTCCATAAATATGTACACTAACCAAGATATTGAATGTATTCCATTTGGCTTATCATACTGTATGAATCAATAACCAACAAACTGATAATTGCAAGTTCCGTTCATGCCTAAATTGATCGCCCTAGTACATATTAACTCCGCCGTTCACAGCGCGTCGACATCTATTCGAAAAGGATCAGTACTTAGTGATCCTCTGGAGCACTTAAGGGATTACCAAGCACTAAGCCTTTTCATGAAGTGCTTGAATTCCTTAGCACTAAGCACTGGTTTTAAAAAGTATTCGGAAGCACAGAAAGACTTCAAGTGCTTTCACAAGCACTAAGCACAATGCTTTGAACTAGGACTGTCTCGTTTATAATGAGAAATGCATTTCTACGTGTTCAGATTAGAGGATATACAACTAGCCACGCTCAAGCCTGCTTGTCTGTTATTGAACGCAAGCAAACAAACTCTCCCATTCAATAGAAGTCGCATTGAGGCATTAATATGATTATCTCAGAATAAGGACTGATATTGCTCGATAAATTCAGATGACCAACACTAAATGAAGGTTACCTAGATCCTGCATAAGGAAAAATGATTTAATATTGTTTCATTCACAATTTTCCTCATTGTAAACGTGACTCAATTCAGCATTGGAATGGTATTATGTATTTTCACAAACAAAATTGGAATTTGAACTAGATATCTTCTATAAATATTTAATCAATCACTCAGTTAGATGTCCTAAAAATACATATGTAGTAGTTGTATCGAAGGTAACGCATCACACTTCCATACGCATCCGACTCATATTCTCAGTTGAATTTATTTAATTCATACGTAAAATAATAACATTTACTCACTTCTTCGCTCCCACGAAGGGAGGCAGGTGTACTGTACATATATTTGTATTAAGTATTTTCCATACAAATTATTGTTTTTTTTATGGTCTGCTGAAATGCATGTCGTTACTCAGGTCATAATAATTCATGATAGATGATATACCAGGTGTCAATTTGAAATCTTGTCAATCTAGAGAAAATGCCGGAAGAGGCCAATTTTTATTCGGAGGAAGACATACATACACATACAACATTTGGGGTAGTAATGTAAATCATTTCGAGCATCTCATCTGATTAATATACCCTATAACTACTTCAAAGACGCAATAAATTTTGCAAACTGTAGTATTCATGTATATAGAGGGACAAGTTGTCTTTCAATTGAGGTATAGCTCACCCTCTATTCCCTATTAAGAATGTAGGGGTCACAACCCCTAAACTTGAGCTTGAGAAGATTTTGAACCCCTCCGAATAAAAAGTGACCTGTTCTGGTATTTTCTCTCAAAACATCCCTGTCATGACATAATTAGCCTGGATAGTCTCCAAATTGACACCCTGTACTTCATACCGAACTTTGCATACACGCCGTGTATATTGCGAAGTTACTGGTGAAACAGAAAACTACTCCCCCTTACTTGGTCACTGGATTTCACTATACATCAGCACATAGTGATTTTGAGTGATTTGATAAGTACAATATTTTTTTTATTTTGAAAATTTCTGTTCTGGTGAACAGCGCGGTATCATTTTACCCAAATGTCTGTAATTTTCGATTTTTTTGCCGAAAATGGTATCGAACGATTAAGTTCGACTGATGAAGAATTCGAGGTAAAATTTGTTTCTTTCCGGTAGACCGTTGCCACGATAACTTTCGAACGGAAAGAGATAGCTACTTGAAATTTTCAGGGTAAGTGGCGGGTCAAAATGAGGAGGACAAATTCGTTGCTTGGCATAATCGGTCTAATGGTTTCCGAGTAATAATTTTGTTTTCAACCAATACAGGTTCGATCGAATTGATACTTGAAATACCAGTACAAAGACGTTTGGGAAATTTTGTGAGGATCGAATCACTACAAAATTAAAAAAACAATTATTAAAAAATATTATTGAAATCAAGATAATTTGAGAACGGAAAGAGATAGCGATTAAAATTAGTTGTAAAATGCTGAGTCGCAAATTATCGCGAAATTTCATGAGAATCGTATCAATAGAAAATTTTAAATTATCATTGAAAAAAATTCTATATCTCAGAGACTATCAGTCCGATTTCGCTACTTTTGTGACAGCCTTCAAAACCTAACTTTACTGCTAAGTAAGGATCGATCGGATCTATATTGTGGAAGGTCCGAACATTCTTGGGTGAATTCAGTAGCTGGATGGGTGACCTATGCCCCGATAACTGTAAACAGAAAGAGACAGCGACTTCCAATGGTGGGTGTCGCATCCGAATGGTACACTTAAATTCGTTGCTGGGCATAATCGACCAAACGGTTTCAGAAGTACCGTACCAAGAAGTAAGTGAAGTTTTGTGAGGATCGTATCACTAGAAAATGTTTAAAAAAATATTGTGTATCTCATGATAACTTGAGAACGAAAAGAGATAACGACATCCAATTTTCAGGGTAGGTTGCGTATCCGAATGCGACATTTAAGTTCGTTAATTGGCATAATTGGCCAAACGACTTTGGAGGAATACCCATCATTTTGTTGATATTTCATGTATATATCTCAAAATATACAAATCCATTAATTAAAACTTGGTTTTTACTCGTTGAATCCTAACGCGCTCATTATTGCGGAATTTGATGAATATCATATCACGATTAGGCATATAACTTTGACTTCACGTCAGTGCTTTTCTCATATTTACATATTTTTTATTAACATCACCAAATTTTTATTTTCACGATTTACAGGCACTTTGTTGACAACAAATACGATATCAAAATAATCATTAGTACATCTGGGATTGAAACGGAAACTAGATTTTCAGGGCGGATGTTCGTTGATGACCTACGCTTGTGCAGCTTAGAGATATCGTAGAAAAATACCAGAGGTATGATACTTCGAAATGTTCTTAAAGTATTGGAATGTGTTTTTTCAATGCAACGTTTCAAAATCGTCCTCTGGATTAATTGAAAACACAAAAATATAGAATATAATAACCGCCATTCAACAGCTGAACTGAAATAATATAATATATATATATAATAACTAAATGACACATGGTGAAATATTTGTCGATATTAACCATCAACCAATATTCCCTTGTGATCCGATATAGCCACGTCATCACCCAGTATCCCCCTAAGGAGGGAAGTCATCAACTTCTCTAAATATAATAAAATAGGGACCTAATTTTTCAAAAATTAAAAGACACCGAAAATTAATTTTGTATCGTTAAAAATAATTGCTTACTTCCAAAATCAAAACCACCTAAAATCGATACAGAAAGTAAATTGCGTTGTCCATTTTTAATGTACCCGAAATCGATCAATGAAACAAAAAACTAGTTTATTTTCATCCAATTTTATTTTTATGCCTTCAATTTAGGCCCCTTCCGAAATATGAGACGCCAAGGAATAATGTAATCATCAAAACATTTTTTAAAATAGGTTATAGTTAATTCCTGGTATTTTCTTTATAATATTTATATTGCTTCTTAAATCTTCTGCATCGCTAATTAGTTTCACTAAAAAATATATGTTGATACTAATTGTAGAGTGAAAATTTCGAAATAAAATATAATTTTGGTGATTTATCACAATTTCTACAGTGAATTATGAAATATTTTTTCCTGATCATCTGCAATATTCGGGAATGTTAAGTATGTTTGTTCGTAAACCAGTCTATTTTCTGCAATTGTCAGCTAATCTTATCATTCTCAATATTATACGTATTTTAGTGAACGAATTGTCAATATTCCATATATTATACAAATAAGATACCGTGGATATTTGATGTTTGTTTCTTCGAAAAAAGTTTATTTGATTCTGATGGATCGAACGGTCCCAAGGTGGCTATGTATGTGACTAGATATATTTATGTGTACATTATTGATTTTCACAATGGTAATATATCAGTGCAATTTTGGATTTTAGCCGAGTTCATACCACGTTTTGTTGTTCCAGAAATACACCGTATTGTCGAGGGGGTATGTCGATGCCATGAATACAGGGTGAGTTTCTTATATTCATTTTGATGTCTTTTATAGAATTATGAAGTAAAAGATTATTGACACAATCAGATAAACGAACATTATATTACATTGTTCGTAGATTAGAAATGACAGCAATATAATTGATAGAGCAAATTCTGTTGTCCTCATATCTCATAACATGATTTATTTGAAATCTGTGTATTATTTTTTTCGTAATTTTAATTGAGTATGTAAACAAATTTGAGGAAATGTATTCCCATCAAATCTCCCCTCCCCATGCCCATTCAGGACCTAGGACAACATTATTTCAATGCAATAATGAATTAATATTTCAATGTTCATATATAATTAGGTATATTCATTTATATAATGTATCATATAAAAAAGCGAAATCGATTAATAAATAGACTTAACTTAAAAGCAATTGGTCTTGGAATTCATGCATTAATTGATTAATTAATTATCCAAATGAATACAAAAAACTACTTTTTTTTACTAGTACAACATAAACAAATTAAAAAAATTCCTTTTCCTGGAAAAACAGGAAGAGATAGGCAACTGAATGGCCTCGTTTTCCAACTATTGTCTCAAATACTATATTTGTGCTGTTGTGTCGATTACATGAATAGTTTGCTTTTCATGGTTATTTTGGTATATGTACAGGGGGGGGGCAAATTGGAAACTTTTGCAGGACGAAAACTGAGGTCTGTGTCTGAGGGTCAATTTTCATGAGAAACTCATAGGTGGAAACCGCATGTCCTTATCTATCACCGATACATAGTTACAGGATATTTTTCAAAAATGTGCATTTTCGAGATATTGCTGTAACTTTTCTTCTTTTGAAAATTTTCCATTTCTCTAAAAGCATTATTATATCAACTTTTTACGTAGTATTCAATGAGGTAAATTGAATTTTCTGGAAACTGATATTTTATCTGATCTTGGCATGGGCTTGAAATAGAAATTTCAAAAATATAGCATACTTGATGTTTTCCATAATTTTCGAATTTCATTGCAGATTTGAAAGTTGAAGAGAAGTTACGAAGTAGATAGAACTTTTACTGTTTGAAGAAACGTTTGATTGTAATTTGCATTACTTAATTAATCATGGCATTCTCCAAAGATTACTTATCTAAAGGTTGAAATTTGATTTCTTCAGAAAAATATCAAGTATTATATATTTCTGGAAAGGTCTATCGAAATATGGAAAAATATACGGGGTGTCTCATTTGAAAAAAAAAATTCCATACCGATATCTGATAAAATATCGGTTTGCGGAAAATTTAATTAGCGTCATTCAATTCTACGTCAAAACTAGCTACGAGAATATTGGAATTGGAAAATTTTCAACAGAAGAAACGTTACAGCAATATTAGGAAAATGCACATTGTCGAAAAACACCCGGTAACTATGTAACGGTGACTGATTTCCACATGCAGTTGTCGTTAATGAGTTTCTCAGTAAAATTGACACCGACTTCAGTTTTCGTCTATATAGTACATAAATAGGACTTTTCCTTCAAAAGTGTCCAATTTGGCCCACCCTATACATACCAAAATCCAGATTTTTCCATTTCGCCTTTTAGCTATCGTGAAATTTTACATCAACAAGTCCAGAGCGTTCCTGCCAATAGGGTCCTTCATAATGGCTTCGTATAATTAATATACTTATGCATATATTTCACAAGTCAAATAGACCCCAAGGGGTTCATCGATTTGCCGAGAAAGCAAGAGCAGACGCGTTTCTGGCTTCTTGGCCATCATCAGTATTCTGTAGCTTCTCAACAAATTCAACTAAACTGAACTGGGTTAAGCCTCTCAGAGCCGGCTTGGTCGATCATACCTAATCGTCCAGGCCACCTATGAGACAAAACACGGAATTCAGCCTTTCCCCACCAGTGAATATTTGAAGCGTGAAATCATATGCCACCATTCGCTCGATATTAATCGAGAAACGAGTCCCGCAGAGCTCAGACAGTATCTTCCAATAGTCATGAACGCTGTTTAGCGTTTTCAAAAATTATCATGAAAAATGGCGATACCGTTGTTAATAGATCAACAAGTCCAGAGCGTTCCTGCCAATAGAGTCCTTCATAATGGCTTTGTATAATTAATATACTTATGCATATATTTCACAAGTCAAATAGATAGAATAGGAAGCTCTGGACTGTTGATCTATTAACAACGGTATCGCCATTTTTTATTTTTATTTCCGGCTTATTATAGCCGGCTCTGAGAGGCTTAACCCGGTTCAGTTTGGTTGAATTTGTTGAGAAGCTACAGAGTACTGATGAAGGCCAAGAAGTCAGAAACGCGTCTGCTCTTGCTTTCTCGGCAAATAAATGAACCCCCTGGGGTCTATTTGACTTGTGAAGTATAAGCATAAGAATATTAACTAAACGAAGCCATTATGAAGGACCCTATTGGCAGGAACGCTCTGAACTTGTTGATCTATTAACAACGGTATCGCCATTTTTGCGCGTATGTTCTGGGGAACATCGCGTTATAGTTTTGCCCAAATGTCTGTAACTTTCGAATTTTGTGACGAAAATGGTCTCAAACGATTAAGTTCGACTCCCCAATGAAGAATTCGAGGTCAAATTTGATTCTGTCCGTCCGGCCGTCCGTCCGGCCGTTGCCACGATAACTTGTGAACGAAAAGAGCTAGCGACTTGAAATTTTCAGGGTAAGTGGCGCATCCCAATACGACGGACAAGTTCGTTAATGGGCAAAATCGGCCCAGTGGTTTCCGAGTAATAATTTTGTTTTCAACCAATATAAATCCGATCGAATTGAATCTTGGTGGGTAGTTGTAGAATATGAACCTAAGCACGTTCGTGAAATTATGTGCGAATCGTATGGCTAGATTATTTTAAAAAAATTATTAAAAAATATTTTTGTTGTCACGATAACTTGAGAACGGAATGAGATAGCGGCTTGAAATTTTCAGGTTAGGATGTGCACCAGAAGGCGACATTTCAGTTCGTTTATGAGCATAATCGGCCAAACGGTTTTAGAGTTATAGCCATCTGAAATTTGGTGTTTTTTTGTGCCTCATTAACTCAATAAATACTGAACCGATTGAACTCAAACATGGTTATTAGTTGTAGAATGCCAACGCGAAAATGTTTGCAAAATTTGGTGAGGATAGCATTTGCAGAAAATTTTTAATAAATCATTGAAAATAAAAAAAAAATTCTTATATCAGTAACTATTCGTTTGAAATTGCTGAAATTTTGCAAGAGCCTTCATAACCTAACTCTACTGCCAACTTTCAAGTTTTAATACGATCGGTTAAATATTGTTGGAGATTCGAGCATTCTTGTGTGAGTTCAGTAGATGGGTGACCGTTGCCTCGATAACTTTCGAACGAAAGGAGATAGGGACTTGCAATTTTCAGGGTAGGTTGCGTATCCGAAAGGGAGAGTTGAGTTCGTTTTTGGGCATAATCGGTCTAACGGTTTCCGAGTTATACCCACCTGGAATATTATTTCCTTAAAAACTCATAAATATTCGATCGCATTGGTGCTTGGTAACTAGTAGTAGAAAATCAACATAAAGACGTGTTTAAAATTTTGTAAGAACCGTACCCCTAGAAAATTTGAAAAAAATGACGAAAAAAAAATTTTTAAGAACCGTACCCCTAAAAAATTTTTAAAAAATCACGAAAAAAAAAATTGGTTCAAGCACTGACGTGAAGTCAGAAGCTTTTGCGCGTATGTTCTAGTGTCCATTCTTCTGTATTGGACGCCCTTAATCGAATTTACCGTGGTAAATTATGTTGTCCATTCTCCTGTTTTGGACACTCTTAATTCGAATTTACCATGGTGAATTCGAATTAAGTGTCCAATACAGGAGAATGAACAACATAATTTACCATGGTAAATTCGATTAAGGGTGTCCAATACAGAAGAATGGACAATAGAACATACGCGCAAAAGCTTCTGACTTCACGTCAGTGCTTGAACCAATTTTTCATTATCATTTGTGAATTTCCGATAATATAATAGATACCTATTTACAATTCGGGGTGGAGACAAATCCAACTAACTAAAGACCAAAACAAATCGATGCTGGCTTTCTTGAGTATAAATGGTGTAGCTACCTCGAATTTGTTGTACAGGCTGTCCCAGGAGGAATGTGACAAACGGAAACCATAAACTGAAGTCATCTTGGTCCACTCATATCGAGTGATTTTAAACATCTGATATCCCTTGTTCTGAATATACAGGGTGATTTTCGGATATTTAATGGAATTTCAAAGTTCAATAAATCTTGAACCAATCAACTGACAGATTTAAGAACTTGCAACATTGTTCTAAAAATTGGCTCCGTCCATTAATCACGTGATGTTGTTTCAGCATGTTTCAATCCCTCCTCCCCCTTGGTGATACTTGGTGAGGTTTAAGCTCACCTCTCCCTCCCCCCCATCCAAATCACGTGTATTTTTTAGAACCAAAACAGAATCTTAACATTTTTGGAATATCATCTTCAATTACAGATATAAAGTATAATCTAATTTTATTCTGAAATCGGTTTAGAAATCACGCGTTTGGCGTTCCAATATATTCCTGAACAGTATACTGTGCAGTATATTTAGTCGTCTAATATTACTGATATTCACTGGCGATGCCTACTGTCACTAGAGAGCGTTCCAAAATTATTTATTGCAGCCAGTATTGCCAGCAATATCGGAAAAAAAACTGTATTCGTCATTTTTTTGAAATCTTCTAGGGGTATGGTTCTTATAAAATGTTAAACACGTCTTATTTCGATATTCTACAACTAGATTCGATCGAGTCTATATTTTTTGAGTTATCGAGGAAATTATATTCCAGCTGGGTATAACTCCGAAACCGTTCGACCGATTATGCCCGTAAACGAACTTAACTCTCCCATTCGGATACGCAACTCACCCTGAAAATTGCAAGTCACTATCTCCTTTCGTTCGAAAGTTATCGAGGCAACGGTCACCCATCCAACTACCGAACTCACACAATCTCCAACAATATAGATCCGATCGTGTTCAAACTTGGAACTTGGCAGTAGAGTTAGGTTTTGAAGACTCGCAAAATTCCAGCGACGGCGGACGAATAGTTACGGATATATAGAATTTTTTTCAATAATTTTCAATGATTTTTTAAATATTTTCTAGTGATACAATCGTCACGAAATTTTGAAAGAATTTGCGGGTTGGCATTATGCAACTAGTAACCATGTTTGAATTCAATCGGTTATGTATTTTTAGAGTTATTGAGGAAATAACAACCAAATTTCAGATGGTTATAACTCCAAAACAGTTTAGGCGATTATGCCTATAAAGAAACTCAAATGTCGCATTCCAATGCACCACCTATCCTGAAAATTTCAAGTCGCTATCTCCTTCCGTTCTCAAGTTATCGTGGCAACGGCCGGCCGGCCGGATGGACCGAATCGAATTTGACCTCGAATTCTTCATTAGGGATTCGAACCCAATCGTTTGAGACCATTTTCGGCAAACAATTCGAAATTTAGATATTTGGACAAAATGACGCGATGTTCCCAGAACATACGCGCAAAAAATAAATACACGTTATATCTTACTGCACACCCCATCCCCCCTAGTGATGTTTCGTGATTTTTGCCAACGCCCCCCCTCCCCCTTTCGAGCCTCACGTGATTAAGGGACGATCCCATTACAAATATACAGGGTTATTCACGAAGACCGTGCCTTAGAATATTTCAAAGAAAGACTATAGATAAACACTTGAAATTTTATGGTTAAGCTTCGTTAGGAGACATGAATTCTTGGAAAAAATTTCTGATTCGTTCGACTTTCCAACTTTCGTTTTTTAAATGTAATACCCAGTTTTTTCCTTTAAACGTTAAACCCTTTATATTTTGTCGCATAGGGCTTCATTCCAATGTTAATAACTTGTAGAATTACTTGTAGAATTCTGACGCGAAATTTCGTGTGGATAGTATCACCATATATTGAGAAAAACTCAATGAAAAATATCATGTATCTCGAAAACTATCCGTGCGATATCGCTAAAATTCTGCAGAAGCCTTCAAACCCTAATTCTACAGCCAGGTTCTAAATTTGAACGCGATCGGATCTATATTGTTGGAGATATTGAGTAAATATTGAAAGTCTTCGCGTGCAGCCCTGGGCGAGTTAAGTAGCTGGATGGGTGATACTTGCCATGATAATTTTTGAACGGAAAGAGATAGCGACTTGCAATTTTCAAGAAATGTTGCGCATTCGTATTTGACAGTTAAGTTCGTTAGTGGGCAAATTCGGCCAAATGGTTTCGGAGTAGCATTGTAAGGCACTAATTTTTGCGTAACTTCGAAAGGATCTTATAATTTCAGAGACTATCCGTCAGAATGCGCTCAATTTTCACAGTCTCTTTCGAGCCACCATTTTATAAACGAGTACTAAATTAGAGCTGGATAGACAATGGAACATGCGCGCAAGTGCTTTTTAAGATATTTTTCATTTCGAAAGAAGTAGAAAGCGGTCGAGAATGATGATATAACTGGAATCTTGAAACCTGTCATAGGTTCAAGATTTATCGAACTTTGAAATATCACTCAATCTCCAAAAATCACCCAAGACACTAGATGAACTGAGTTTATGGTTTACGTTGGTCGCATTCCTCTCGGAACACCCTGCATAAGTTGTATGGAACATTTAAAAAATTTTAAGTTACATATTATGTAAGGGAGCATTATCATTGATAACAGTTTTATTTATGTTTCTCCATTTTTGTATTCACTAGTAAAGGGTTTTCCAATAAGAGGTGTTATTTTGATATTCAAAGAAAAATGCCATTTTTCAATATAAATGATCGGATGTTTATTTCATTATAAAGAAGAAGCTATGCCGTTAATAGTGGAAAATAACATCAGGCAAATGACCACCACGACCCCGCTTACAGGATCATATCCTTTCAATGAAATTTTCCATAACGAAATCGCAAAGTGGCTGCCCTATGGCCTCGATAGCCTCACGAATTCCATCTTTGAGGTCTTGAATCGACGCTGGGCTATTGGCGTAGACCTTCTCTTTCACGTGGCCCCCAAGGAAGAAGTCGCAAGGTGTTGAATCACAAGATATCAGTGGCCAATAGTGATCACCTCTTCGAGATATAGCACGGTCCAGAAAATTTTCCTGCTAAAGATCAATGGTTTCGTTGCTTGTGTGGCACGTTGCGCCGTCTTGTTGAAAGTAAACGTTGTCCAGATCAATACCAGCCAATTCCGGCCATAAAAAATCATTAATCATCTCTCGATAGCGCAATCCATTCACCGTAGCTCCAGCCTCATTTTCGAAAAAGTAAGGTCCAATTACTCTGCCGGGCCATAAACCGCACCAAACATTCCCACGTTGAGGATAGAGAGGCTTTTCAACAATAACTCTTGGGTTTTCCGAGCCCCAGATGTGACAATTTTGCTTGTTGACGAAGCCACCGAGGTGGAAATGGCCATCATCACTCAAGATGATTTTTCGATGGAATTCCGGATCATTTTCATGCATTTCAACGACCCAATGAGCAAAGACACGACGTCGTTGATGATCGGCCGGCTTGAGTTCTTGTGTTAATTGAGCTTTATAAGCCTTAAGACCCAAATCTTTATGCAAAATACGGTGTAATGACGTTTGTGGAATGCCTAATTCCAAAGAACGACGAGGAATGGACAAACCTGGGTTTTCTTCAACACTTTCGGCTACATCAGCAATATTCTCGGCTGTTCTTGAGCGACGTGAACGGGTTTTATTCTTCACATAACTAACTTGCCCCAACAGCTTGATTTTTTCCACCAATTTCTTTATTGCCCTCCGACAAGGTGCTTCACGACGACCCAAAAATGTTCGAGTTTTACGAACCGTCTCTGCCAAATTTTCAGCATTTTTATAGGGAATTTTAATATTGTCAATGCGTTCTTGAAGCGTGTGTCGTTCCATTTTTATTAATGCCGTAGCTTCTACTTGTCAAATGTCAAAAAAGACAGCGTCAAAAGTGACATCTACCGAAATAGCGGGCTATTCAAAATAACACCTCCTATTGGAAAACCCTTTATTTTTACTGAATGAAGATTATTATTATATTATAAATAGTTTGGAATTTGTTATGACCTAGCCTTTTTGAAATCTTGTGAAGAAGTGCATATTTTAAAATACTCACTATCACCCGAGTGGTTGTTCTCCGGCCGAGGGTCCATTTGGCTGGTCCAGTCTGTTGCCCCAATTAAATCGCAATATTCCATACTCTTTGTAATCATTACTCAAACGAAGGAAAACATTTCGTCGATCATTGACGGCCTCCGGACTGGGTTCACGAACAAGCCCAAACGTTTCCCTAATTGGTAAATAATTGTCGAACGCTTCGGGAATGCGTTTAGTTAACATAATGGGCACCGTCGTCTTCGTGGCGCAACAACGGGTTCCGGCGACCTCTAAATCTGTCCGTGTATGTCACGCCGAACGCTCCGTAACGAGGGGGTCACCCCTCTTGGTTCTGCCTCTCATTAACCCCGCGACTCTGTTGCGCCATGTGTCTTGTTGGGGTGCTCTGAGGTCTTGTACGTTTAATTGCTTGATTTATCATAGCAATAGACTGTTGCTTCTGTTCGGGATTTAGGAGGAAACTGCTCCTCTGAAATAGACGGAAGGCAGAGCCAAATAATGTGGCAACGAAAAATGGAATTTCATTTTTGGCGCGCTGTTTAGGTGAACAGAGACCAAATGTCTATAATTTTCGAATATTGGGCCGAGAATTATATATTATTTATTTATTATTAACCAAAATATTACATGAAGTTTCGAGGTGAACTGATCACCCGTACAATATTAGATGTAATAATCCTACAGAAGTAAACTTAGTTACTTGTACATAGGCTGGCCAACCTAAAACTAACTTAATTCTAATAAATCAAAATTACACACTACTAGTCTCATAAACAAGACGTTTTTTAAATAATAACGAGAATACCAACTAATATTTTTCTATTATGAAACTTTTCAATTTCTTCTTTATTTTTGCTCTATCTGTCCTCAACAGTTTTAGACTATCTGTTAACGTGTTGAACACTTTTATAGCAACATAATAACTATTTTTCGTACCTATTCGTTTGTTTATTCTTGGTAACTGTAGCCTCTTATTCCTTGTATTGCTTCTAGAATTTTTGTACTTTATCTTTTAACCCAAGATAATGTAATGATACTGCTTCTAAATGGAAGAGTTGGCGTGGAGTTAGAGTATTGTAATGCGTCTGAGTATTATTCTTAATTATTATTTTTTTTGAGTTCTTTGAATAAAGTTTAAGTTATTATCATAAGCTCCGCCCCAGGCAACTATTCCATAGTTCATTAGACTCTGAAAAAATGCATGATAAATTACCATCAAAGCATCAGTTGCATAAACTTTTTAATTTTGGCAAAGATAAAAATCAGGTATCTAGTTTTCTTAACAATATAATCAATATGTTTTTCCCATCTCATAATGAAATCGAAGTATAAACCCAAGAATTTGTGACGATATACTTTTTTCAGTAGTTACCATATGTTATATATATACAGTCTTTTCAAGATTTAGCGATAGTTTATTCTGTTAAAGCCAATTTGCCACAGTTTCTAGATCTCTTATCAATCTAACCCGCGCCTTCTCCCACGTGTCATCACTCGAGATGATGACGATGTCATCTGCGTAGGATAGTATTGAATTTTCTGGCATATCTTGCTGTAAATCGTTCACGTAGAGACCGAAAAGTATAGTACCTAAAATTGTTCCTTGTGGAACACCAATAGATATTTCTCGTATGGTCTAATGGTCTGAAACAATTAGTTTCGTCTCACTCTGATGAAGAATCCGAGGTCAAAATTAATTCTGTCAGCATGAATACGCCCGAACGCAAAGAGTTAGATAGTTGAAATTTGCAGGGTATGTTTGAAGTACAAATGGACTGTCTAATTTATTAATGGGCAAAGTCCATCCAGTGGTTCCAGAGTTATAGCCATCTGAAATTTTGTTTTACCAATAACTCGAAAAATACTGATCTGATCGAATTAAAGCACGGTAGTTAGTCGAAAAATAAGGACACGACGCAAAATTCTATGAGTATCGCATGACCGAAAATTGAAAACAATATATTTAAGAAAAATTTACAGTCAAGTTCTTGATTTAATCTTGATCACATAATATATAATAATATCTCTCTGAAATTAGAAATTTGGAAACAAGGTTTCAAAGGTCATTAATAACATAAGTTTAATTTAAGGAATTCACATTAATTTTTTAGTGCTTCTGTGGACCAGTGATAGGGATTCGTCTTTTTGGCAAGTAGGTACCAGGATCGATTCCCGTAGCGGAAGTTATTTGTCTTTTTCATTTTTGTTTCTATTTCAATCGGAATTCTAACTTTATGAAAAGAGTTATGACGGGTATAACTCCGAAATCGTTTAGCCGATTATGCCCAACAACAAACTCAACAGTCCCATTCGGATGCAAAACCTGCCCTACATTACAAGTAGTTATCTCTTTCCGTTTGAAAGTTATCGTGGCAACGGTTACCCGTCCAGCTACTGAACTCATACAAGGCTGGTCGGATCTCCAACGATACAGATCCGATCGTGTTCAAATTTGGAACTTGGCTGTAAAGTTAGTTTTGGAGGGTCTCGCAAAATTTCAACGATATCGGACCGATAGTTTCTGAGGAATAGAATTTTTTTCAGGTTTTTTTTTCATTCTGCAGTGATACGATCCTCTTGAAATTTCGCAAAATTTGCGCGTCGGCATTTCGCAATTAGTTACCATGTTTGAATGAGATTAGTATTGTTTGAGTTATAGGGGAAATATCAACAAAAATTCGGATGGGTATAAGTCCAAAACCGTTAGACCGATTATGCCTATTAACGGACTTAAATGTTGCATCTGGATGCGCCACCTATCCTAAAAATTGCAAGTCCCTATCTTTTTCCGTTCTTAAGTTATCGTGAGATATATAATATTTTTTAATAATTTTAAAAATTTTTTAGTAATTCTATCCTGATATTTTCATACGTCTCTGTGCCGATATTCTACAACTAGTTACTAAGTTTCAATCCGATCAGATCTGTATTGTTTGAAAATAAATTCTTACTAGGAAACCGTTCGGCCGATTATGCCCATTAACGAACTTGTCCATCGCATTTGGGCACGCAACCTAACCTGAAAATTTCAAGTTGCTATCTCTTTCGAAAGTTATCGTGGCAACGTCCGACCAGACAGAATCAAATTTGACCTCAAATTATTAATCAGTGAGTGGAACCTAATCGTTTGAGACGGTACACAGCTTGACGTATATAGGGTGATGCATTTAACCTGAAATTTTGTTTTCACTGCAAAACTGCCCTGGCAGAGAAAACATTGCAGAGACAAAAGATTGATATCTCTAAAGGGCACATTCTGTATTAATGCATTCAGCCCACCACCTGATCCCTGTAGGCGGGGGATGGGGTAAGAATCAAATTCTTTGTCAAGAAATACGTATGATATGTATGTCTATGAAAAATTTCTTCTTCTGTGATAGATGGCGCTGTACGCAGAACGAAGTGAACAAGCGGAAACGCAGAAAAGCACCAAACAAACATGTATTCAGCAATAATTAATTGCATTAACTAGCAAACTTTCAATGATATCTAAATATCTGTTTGTTTGGTGTTTTTCTACTTATCCTATTGTCAAGTATTTGTTGACATAGAATATAATTTAGAATAGGCGTTGATGATTAAGATTTCAGTCAACTCCTTCGCCGCCTACAGGGAGTGAGCGGGTGCGCGGAATTAAGTACCTACTACTGGCTGCGCCCTTGAGAGATAACAAACATTTGTCTCCTCAATTAGTTCTCTGCGTAGTTTTCAATGAAAAACAAAATTCCTGGTTAAATAATTCACGCGTTATATGGCTAGGCTATGAATTTGAATCGGTCTTTGCTTAGCAAAAATCCATTCGATGACTATATTGATTTATTGTAATTGCCAAATATTTCCTTCAAATACAGCAATTATTTAGGGTTATGTAGATTGATATGTACGATGATTTGCTGTATGACATGTGCATTGGAGAGAGAATTTTACGGAAGTTCGCGAAAGGGTAGTTGAAGGCCTAGGCAGGTGAGTGGGTGTTTGAACTCCTAACCGACGTGAATGAAATTTTGTGTGTATTTCTGAGTGGGTCCTTGGAAGTTTAGAGTTGCAGTCGGACCCAGTAGGAGACGCCGCAATTGTTTTGTTCTTCAGTACGAAATGGCGGATGCGCCGATACAGTTATTAGAAGGCTTGTTTTGGTTCGCAATTCGGACTGTCCTGGAACAGTTCAAAGTATTCACACAGTCGTTTATTGTACTTGGACCTGCGTGAATGGGCGAAATCTTTCACACGCCACGTTTGTCCCACTCTTTAGAACCGATTCGGAACTGTCTCTACTGCGAACCAAAACAAGCCTAGAATTTCGACTCTTCTCAGATCTCAGAGACCTGGAGATGTCACTTTGACGTTCTATACTAATATCAAGTTCAGTCAGTAAATGTAATTAATGTGTGAAGGGTTTTGAAATGTAATTAAAAACTATACTTTGTGGGATTCGTTAGCTGCAGTATTAAAGTGAGTATATCACATTGTTATTAACTCAAAGAAGTTACTTATATTTATGTGATCTGTAACCTAAGGCCGCTCGTACACCAGCACGACGCGACCGCAACGCGACCGCGACTTCGTGTCGCTTCGCAGTCGCGGTACGTGGTAATTCATAGAAGCGCCCACACCAAGGATACGGTGACGCGACGCATTTTCCTCGTTAAAAAGTATCGTCGCGGTAGCGTTGCGGTCGCGTCGTGCCGGTGTACGAGTAGCCTAATGGTTATACTCGGCACCGATCACACGCAAAATACAGGCTCTTCTGCCAAATCAGCCAATTTCAAGCACCAAATGTACGGACATGACACTAGAATTGATCAGCTTAGGATACCAAGAAATGGGTAAGTATCAGTTCAGTTTTTGGCGCTCTAGTTCCTCGGAACAGAGTGCTTATCAATTTGCCCAAAAGTCTGTAATTTTCGAATTTTTGGCTTCAAATGATCTCAAACGATTTGGTTCGACTCACTGATTAAGAATCCGATGTCGAAATCAATTCTGTCCAGCGGGTCCGGCCGGCCGGCTGGCCGTAGGCACGATAACTCTCGAACGAAAGGAGTTAGAGGATTGAAATTTGCAAGGTGGGTTTGGAGCGTAAATATCTCGGACGAGTTCGTTAATGCGCGGAATCCATCGAGCAGTTTCGGAGTTTTTAGTAAAAACATTTCTTATGAATATTTCCGAAACCGATCACTCGATCTATCTGAAATTCAGCATCAAATTGTAGAATCATGACCTTTATACGCATGTGAAGTTTTATATTGACCAGATCACCGCAAAATGTAAAAAAAGAAATTTGAAAATTAAAAAGAAAATTTCTACAATAACTCTCGAACGGAATGAGCTAGGCAGTTGAAATTTTCAGTGTAGGTTAGGGAGATGAATATCTCGGTTAAGTTCGCTATTGGGCAAAATAGGCCAGATGGTAAAGAAAAAAAAATTTTTTTTTAAGTAACAAATTTCAAATTCAATTTTTATTTAAGATGCAATTTCACCATAGAAATCCATTGTTATAATTTTCAACTCTAACAAGCTAATACTTTGGGAGATATGATTTTTCGAAATTTCAATAATGAATCCTACTTCTATGTTTTCACAGAAAGCTATAATTATTCTATCTATAAATTATTATATGATCTGTGTTCATACTCGTTCATGTCATCCTGTTCTATGATAGAGTAAAATTCATTTCAGCTATCTTAATTTGATTTCTTCCATGGTGCAGTTCTCAGTCTCAGATTGCTCATTTGATCTTGATAAATAAACTATTATTTCAATTGAATTTCCTTTATGATGCAGTTCTATCATAAGAATCAAATATATTAAAAAATCTAAATCAAATATATTTATTCATTGGCAACCATTACATACATCCATCATTACATATTTAATTCAAATGCAACCATTGTCCGCTCCGAGAGATCCGGTCAGTTAGGCAACTCAATGCCCGTTTTATTTCCCAATCTCCCAGAAGCAGAGAAACATACTGCACTATACTATGCGTAAATTAAAACAAATAATTGTATGTTTTTCCTCATTTTTTGAATTTCTTAAATCCATTACCGAAAATGATTCGACTGCTGGAAGAGCAGGAGGAGAGAGCAAGAAACTAGAGACCCTCCTAATCCTAAAATATATCAAATACATCTGTATGGTCTCTGATGAACTTTTTCACTTCGATTTTATACCTATTGATACTACCTGATTCTCTCAAATGAACGGGAAGTAGATTATAAAGTTTAGGGCCGAGAAACAGAATTGATTTTTGAGTCAAAGTATTGTGCATCAAAGGAATGCTCAGCTGTAAGTTTGTGACCCCTCTAGTTGTTTTATATTTTTGGACTTTCAGCTGATTGCGATTTATGTGGGTCCAAATCAAACATCTAAGCGTAAAGAGGGATCTTACATTAAATATTCCTGTTGTAACGTATAATTCCTTTGTGGGATACAATCTACTTTTTCTGAGCATGACCTTCAATATGGTGTTTTGAGCTCTCTGAAGAGTATTGATGGTGGTTTCAAACGTACCCCCCCAAACTAGTATACAGTAACCGATAATTGACTGAATCATTGAGGTGTAAACCATCACCAGGTTTTTTCGGGTAAGAATGTCTCTAAGCTGGTAAAACCTATTTATGAATGATCGTATTCGCTTCGTTACATTAGCAATTTGTTCATGCCAGCGAAGGTGACAATCGACTAGGACTCCAAGATATTTAACGCAATTGGTTTTTTCTATATTATTACACTAACACTGTAACGAGTCAGATGCGCAGGTGGAGCTGTGCATTTTTAATCTGCTATCAGCTGGCTGATCAGCTGTGTTGGGAGAAAAGGCCATGTATTTGGTTTTGGTGATGTTGAGATTCAAACGGTTGTTTTTCAGCCATATTTCCACTTTTCTTAAATCATTTTCGGCGACCTTGTGCACTTTCTGCCAGGTTTTCTCCGTGAATACAATTGCGGTATCATCAGCGTAGCAGATTATGTGACCGGTAAAATCACGCATGCGCGACAAACTATTCAAGTAGACCAGGAACAATATTGGTCCCAACACTGTTCCCTGTGGTATACCGACGGTTATATGAAGCGGCTCGCTTATTATATCCCCTATCTTCACCTTCTGCGTTCTGTATGATAAGTAACTAGCGAACAGCCGCAACGACCCTCCCCTCACCCCATAGTTTTCTAGTTTTTCCAACAATATCTCATGGGATATGGTATCAAACGCTTTAGCCACGTCCAAAAATACTGCCAGGCATTTGCTTGACTTATTCATATCTGATATGACTCTACAAGTTAAGTCATTAATCGCTTTTTCGGTGTTAGAATTTTCAATGAATCCAAATTGCCTGTCTGAAATTACATTGTGCTTTGTCAGGAAAGAAATTAATCGTTTCTTGAGAGCTTGTTCAAATATCTTAGCGAAATTGTTTATCATGGATATTGGGCGATAGTTATTCAGTGATCTTGGACTGCCTGACTTGAATATTGGAATCACAATGGAATCCTTCCATTGGCAAGGAATATTTCCGTTGACAAAACACAGATTTATAATATGGACCAGTGGATTTACTATATGTTTACGAATGTATTTTACCAATTTTGACGTTAACAGGTCGGGGCCAGGTGAGCTATTGTTTTTTAAGTTCATTATTATATTTGTTATTTCTACGGCATCAACAGGCTCTAGAAACAAGGATGACTCAATCTGGTTTTCCTGTAAGAAACTTTCAGGCAAGTTTGTTGCATCAGTGCCACCCCCTATGCTTCCACCAACGTTTATGAAATACTCATTAAAAACATCCGATTTCATTTTATTATCAGTTACCACTCCGTTTTTTTCAGTTGTGATCATGACATTATCGATACATTTAGCCCTTGTTTTATTTCCTGTTATGTCATTTATTACTCTCCAAATTTTTTTATAGTTTCCTTTGGAATCTTGTATCTTATTTTTATAGAAGTCATTTTTTGTTTTCCTAAGCAAGTCATTTAGTTTGTTCCTGTACTCTTTATACTTTTTTTCTAGCTCAATTTCAAAAGATTTCTCTGATCAATGGAACTAATAAGTCCAGCGGTGATCCAAGGTTTCAATTTAATACGCTTTTTTTATTGTTATTTGCAAACTTCGTACAACCTACAATATGTGTATTTAGTTTTTGAACAAATTTGTCATACGATTCCTGTATTGTATCGCTAGAGAGAGAGTCAGTCCAGCATTCACTTGCCAGTTGTTTTCCAAGGTTTTTATAGTTTATAAATTTCACAGATTTATTAGATTCAATTAATTGATTTTCATATTCAGCTATTTTTACATAAACAAATGGTGTAAAATGATCTGTCATGAATGTACGAAATATCACGGAACTAATAAGGGATCTGCTAATCAAATTTCTCTCTTGTCTGACAAAAATATGATCAATCAAAGTTTTAGTATTTGCAGTGACTCTGGTTGGTTTGTTGATATAAGATATAAACCCGTTCGATTCGAGCAGGTCCAAGTAATTAATCGTATCGTTTGATTTCTCATCAAGCATATTTATGTTTATATCGCCCATATGCACCTCTATATTCTGTATCTCTATATCTATACATTGATATAATTCCCAACTCTGAGAAACCAAATACTTTCGGAGATATAATTTGTCTGTTTGAACAAGAGCGCCAGAAAGCTCCTCTCCACAGGGCTTGAACCAATTTTTGATTTTGCTTTGGGCAATGAAAGGAAAATATCGAAATATCAATCTTATGTGAAATGTCACATAATATACAGGGTGAGTCTTTGACCACTGCATTAATTTTAACCAAAGATTCCTTTCATCAAATGAAACACTTTTTTCATATAACATTTTTCCAAATTCAGCTCAGGTAAAAAGATACAGGCTGTTGAAATTTTGAAAAAAAATCAGTTTTTATTTTGTAGCTTTGACCTCCTTTTTTCGAATAAAATGAATGTTGGCGTAAAGTTTCCTATAACTATGATACATATTTTCCAAATATTAGTTATTTTCTACTTCTACTGGTTTTCTAGTTATGGACTCGTGGATTCATAAAACTAAACGAAATTAGCATAAAGAAAGCATATAAAGTTTTTCTTGAGTCATTTCAAGAATATTCCATCGTTTTAGAACATTATATTATTCTTCATCATTTCTCCTTAAACGCACCATTTTCGAGATATTCTTCATTGAATGTTTTAAAATGGAAAACTCCAGAAATTTCACTACTTTTATGGATCCGTCCCTGAGCGTTGGAATCCCGAATCAAGCTGTAAACCACGTTCCCATGCCTTATTTTCGTCCGCCAACAATGTCATAGATAATCTATATGCGGGAGTGTATTAGCACATTGTGAAATCTTTAAACGCTTGTAACTTTTTACCTGAGCCGAATCTGGAAAAATGGTAAATGAAAAAAGTGTTTCATTTGATGAGAGGAATCTTTGGTTAAAATTAATGCAGTGGTCAAAGACTCACCCTGTATAGCAAGGGTGGCCAACTTGATGACACCCAAGATCCACTATTCACTGACTAAACTCTGCGCGATCTACCAATATAGATATATAGTTCTATAATTGTAGAAATTTTAAATGAAATTCGATGCTGTCTACCCCGCCGCGATCAACTGAACCTATAGCTACGATCGACCAGTCGATCGCGATCGACTGGTTGGCCACCCCTGGAATATAGTATATCGACAAAAATGTTTGCTGATCCCGCTGATAGCAGGAAATCCAACGTTAAAGCAGGAACAACGTCTGTGCGCGGTCCACTAGTATTATATATTATTTCAATGGTATGGAAAAATGTCGTTCTTCTTGATCTCATTACTAAGTCATTAATGAATGAAGCGAAAAAAATAAAGAAATGGCGTCTTACAACAGGCATTAAACTCATGAAGGCATTAAATTGAATATACAATTAGCTAATTAAAATCTAATGGCACTTTCTTGCAACCGAGTCAGTGTTAATTAGTTAGTTACATGTTCTTGCAAGATAATCCATAAAGTGAACAAAATTCCTAAAGTACCTACTGTTATAGTGACAATGCGGTAGCCGAGAGTCATCTCGATTGTGTAGAAAATTGTCTCTTTAAATTTATGTATGTAGAATATGTAGGTCCCATTGATATCAAAGATGTATTTCTGCCGTGTTACCAACATTCTATAAGTTAAATCAAGGTGTAAATCACGTCAACATGCCATCGCAATACATCATTCCGAACAACAGGAACGTCTCGTCTACAGTTAGGAACAGTCCAAGCCAGTTATTGTATTCCGTTTCATTGTACGAGTAGTCGCAATGGACAATCCGATCAACCGAACAGGTTTCCGAGATAATTCAATACGGACACCGATTTAAATCCCTTAAAAACGCGGTATCCAGACGTGTAACTCTTAAATTACAGCACAATTGCACGAGATGGTCGAATACATCTGCATAAGTTAGGCCGATCGACTCGAGATATCATTGTCGCGGCCTCTTCTCGGCCTGGCTCTCATTCATGGCGATTTTTTCAGCCGGAGACGAACGAGTTTTCGGCCGTTGACGCGGTCGCTTAATCGTCACCGCGCGATGATACGAGACGAGAAAATGGGGCTGGGAAAAATGCGAAACGCAATCGTCTTAATTAAGCCACAGCCGTCTATAGAGATAGCCTGAACAACAGTTTGACAACGCCGCATTTGAATGTCCCTTGGAGGCCTACTCCTTGAATGCGGTAGCGCGGGATATCGTTTATTTCGAAATTAAAACATTAGCGAATTCATTGAATTAGTTCTTTTCCTTGGAATACCTGAAAGAATAAGTGATCTGAGACCCAAGTTGGTCAATACATTGAATAACTACTTTTCGGCGTAATAATTTTGAGATTAAGACAAAATAGATAGCTGATTACCTTTCAATTAATTATTTCGCAAGAACGACGAGAACATAGACATAAAAATATAAACGAAATACAATTTTCGAAATAAAAATATACTCACAAACATAACATTTATAAAAAAAAAGCACTGACGTGAAGTCAGTTCTCTTTGGCGCGCGTGTTCACGGTGGCTAATTTGAATTGAATGATGAGTACTTCAAGCTCATTGGATAGAGCGAGCCGAAGATCTACCCAAAGGATAGTGGACACCATTCACTGTCGGTTCAAAAATTAACAGTGCTGTATCTAAGCTGCCATCAGGATAGAGTAACAAAGTTGGAAAAGAACACAACTGACTCTCCTTAGTCGCACAAGCTCCTAGAAGATTTGGGAGGGTCAGTATAATCCTAATCATGTTTATAGCACGCGCGCCAAAGCAGATTGACTTTTTACACTTTTTCTTTCATTGTTAAGTCAGTCTGCTTTTGCGCGCGTGCTATAAACATGATTAGGATTATACTGACCCTCCCAAATCTTCTAGGAGCTTGTGCGACTAAGGAGAGTCAGTTGTGTTCTTTTCCAACTTTGTTACTCTATCCTGATGGCAGCTTAGATACAGCACTGTTAACATCAATTTCAAAATTAGCCCCAGGGCCACGGTACGAACACTTTAACTCGGAAACAACGCTACATCCCCCAAACTGACTTGTCCTTGAACTGAATTGCTATGAATATTCTTTTAAAACCTCACCATATCGACTCAGCACTCCCAACATAACCCATCCAATTAAAAAACAGTCACTTCTCTTCTGCGCATGCGCAATCTACTCGCGGCTAAAAGTCCTCTCAAAATAACACACCTTACAAAAAACTCTGATTCTCCAACACTAGTGGTTCGGGAGATATCGCATCTTTAATCTACGCATGCGCAGACCCTCATCAGGGATCTGGATTCTATGGAGGAATTTCATCCGCCACCCCAAAACCCCAATCCTCTCTGACGAAAACTACAGCAGTTAAATGACTTCTCATCTGCGCATGCGCACAACGAAAAATGCCCGGAAAAGGAAGCATGAACCTCAAAAATATAGGTTTCGGCATTTTAAGCAAAGTATTCCGCAAAATAGTAGTAATTTTTTGATTTTTTCATGTCACGTGATCTTCACGAAATTTTGCAAAAGTGTTTGCATTGGTCTTTTGCATCTAACTACTGAGTTTCAATTTAATCAGATCAGTATTTTTCGAAATATCGTGAAAACAAAATTTTAAAATTTTTGAAATTTTTTTTTGCCACTTTAGGGACGTCCGGTCATAACAAAACTTCGCAGGCATATAAAGGTCATGATTCTACAATTTGATGCCAAATTTCAGAAAGATCGAGTGATTGGTTCCGGAATTATTCATAAAAAACGTTTTGATTAAAAACGGCCTTAACTCCGAAACCGCTCGGTGGATTTCGCCCGTTAACGAACTTGTCCGAGATATTTACGCTACAAAACTACCCTGCAAATTTCAACGCTCTAAGTCGTTCCGTTCGAGAGTTATCGTGCTAACGGCCGGCCGGCCGGCCGGACCGGACGGACAGAATTGAATTTGACCTCGAATTCTTCATCAGGGAGTCGAACCCAATCGTTTGAGACCATTTTCGAAGAAAAATTCGAAAAATACAGACATTGTGACGAAATGATAGCATGCTGTTCCTTGCGGAACACGCGCGCAAAAATTAGGGTAGGCTAATTAAAATTGCGATATTATCATAATTCAGTTTCTAATTCTTCGATTCTTTTCTTTCCAATTGGATATATAAAAATAAATATGAAGTTTATTTGAGCTTCTTGATATTCCACATAAATCTAATAATTTTTCGTGGAATAAGTACCTAATTACTAAGTCATCAAAATAATTTATGGAATCGGAAGAAATGAAAGCTTCTATTTCATCTAAATTTCTGAAAATTGTCGCATCCCTTCTGGACTGGTTTTTGATGCTGGTTTGGAAAGGTATATTTATCTGGTCAATTTGATAGAATCCTTGGGCGTTTTGATAACAAAAATATTTCTCTATTTCAGTATCGTAATGAGTTCATTACAGCACTAAAAACAGTGGTGTCATGAACTCATTCCGGCATTGTTTCTAGTTATATTTTTCTATTTGTGGTAGTCAGCACTGACATTCGATCCTATCAAATTTCAAGACTGGTCAATTGTCAATATAATATAATCTGGATATAGTGAAATAATTGTTGAGAGGAAATGTTTTATTTAAAAGTAAGGTAAATATCGTCTAATACTCGTTGCAGAAGGCAATTCCAACACTCATGCGTTCAAAAACTGGCTCCTTCGTCACTCGTTTTTGGCGCTCTAGTTCCTCGGAACTGAGTGCTTATCAATTTGCCCAAATGTCTGCAATTTTCGAATTTTTGGCTGAAAATGGCCTCAAACGATTTGGTTCGACTCACTGATCAAGAATCCGAGGTCGAAATCGATGTTGCCCGGCCGGTCCGGCCGGCCGGCCGTAGGCACGATAACCCTTTATCGAATTTACCATGGTAAATTGTGTTGTCCATTCTCCTGTATTGGACACTTAATTCGAATTTACCATGATAAATTCGAATTAAGAGTGTCCAATATAGGAGAATGGACAACATAATTTACCATGGTAAATTCGATTAAGGGTGCCCAATGCAAGAGAATGGATAATAGAACATACGCGCAATAGTTCCTGACTTCACGTCAGTGCTTGAACCAATTTTTTTGTTGTCCATCGAATTTTACAACATCGTCTATTTCCTTTCAAAATACACTGATTCGCTGAATTGGATTTTATGTCCTGATTTTTCAGGTATATGCCATATGTTCACCCATAAGCATTTTATATCGCAAAATATCGTGGTACAAAAGTTAATATTGAGCTTACAAGAGCAATGTACGTTTCGTCTTATATACATGTGGTCCACTTTTTTGCAGACTAACTTGATCGATAAAATGCTCCGTAGACGTAAACGACCGTTAACTTTTCATAACCAAGCTACAGGAGGGGGATCCAAGTTCCCAGGTTTTTTTCGATTTTTCTGTTTCCGATATATCTATTATATATTGTGAAACTTGTAGAAGGAGGTACTTTTTCGAAATGAAATGGTTTTTTGCGAATCTACGGCGTGATTCTTTTTTCGGGGTTTCATTCCTTTTTTTTACCAAAACATTTTTGTCGTACTCCTCTGACAATTATCCATAGTATAATTTCCCACTTCTTTTCTTTTGGAAGATTTTTTGTATCTTGCGTATTTTTTACCCACGACCATTCGCTATAAAAGTCAAAAAAAGATTTCGGAATGCGTCGAAATTATTAAGGAAATTTTGGATTTTTTTTCCTTTTAGAGGGAATCACTCGGAGTGAAAAGTTCATCATCTTTGAGAGAATCAGTTGGCTATCAAGACCTCACGTCAGTGCTTTTCCAAATTTATCCAATTACATCATTTCAGGTAAAAAATCGTCAAGTAGAGACATTGGGACGAAATTATAGCGATATGGTATGTGGTAGCGATATGATTTTAGCTCTGAATCTATGTCATGTTTTATTATGGCGAAACGGAACCTCCTTTCCATTTATTTAAGCGTTCCTCAGGGTTCCCTCTCAATAATACCTATATTCATCCAATCAACATTAGTTGACTACCACTTATTCCAAACTTTCTGGTTCGGCATTGAAGATTACTATCAAGTTTCCAACCACTATCCCAAAATGCTAGATGTATATCTACAGTCAAGGCAAGTTACCAACCAACTAATTTCGATTCTGACTATTACTCAAGATATCCATAAGCACAGGTGACATATAAAAATCAAAATGTCTTTGCATCCCTTTCATGACTTTCATCACAAATTATGGACGATAATTGCACATGGCTCCTTCTCTATAGGGGTCATACCAGGTTACAAATTTTATGATTTGCTAACAAGCGAATCTTCCATAACACATATTATAACCCTAACAATTACAACCGAACATCTACCTCTAGATGTCAATGACGAGCGCATGCGGTACAGGTTGAAATGAACGGACACTTGTTGAACTGGGTTCGAACAACTTCCTATGGGTACATAAAATTGCACTGTCTGAGTAGTACCTGGCGAGACCAGCACATCTCTCGAAGGTATCGCATTGCTGATACACATTACAATAAATAAGCGGGATGTATCTGTTCTGTTTTGCTCAGGAAATAGCGGTAGATACCGACAAGGAGTCACCCGAGGCTGCTACGTATCCCTGTTGTAGATTATCTGAGGTATACAGGGTGACGTAGAATCATGATGCTCCTCTTACCTTTTCCATTTTGCCAGCTACCAGATCAAAAATATATATGTTTACTTAGGGTACTGCACTGACGCGAAGTCAGCAACTTTTGCGCGGATGTTCCATTGTCTATTCATGCCTCATACGTCAATCGTGCTGAAATTCGGTACCTACTTGATTGTAAAATGGCGAATAGCTTCAAAAGTTTAAAATTTTCGAAAAAAAATTTTTCAATTGTTTTCTAGTGATACGATGTTTGGCGAAAATTAGTGCGTCGGCATTCTACGGCAATTACTTAGTTTCAATCGGATCGGATTTCTATATTATGAGTTATGGAGGAAATAACAACAAAATTTAAGATGGATACTACTCCGAAACCGTTTTGACGAGAATGCCCAACAAAAAACTGAACTGACTCACTTGGATGCGCAATCTACCCTGAAAATTGCAAGTCGCTATCACTTTCCGTTCGAAAATTATCGTTTGCAACAGCCACCAATCCAGCTATACAGGGTCTTTCACGAGGAACCTCACCCATATTTATACGGGAAACTACTGAACGTATTTTCATGAAATTCAGCACTTATAATTACTTCACGATGCTGATGAAATCTAAAATATTTTCAAGGTATGAGCACCTCCGGTTTTTCCGGATATGACGTCAACTTCCGTTTTTCAAATTAGAACACCATTTTTTCATTGCAGAAATAGATTCCTTTAGAAAATTTCAAGTTATTTTGATGTAACATTTTTCAGTTTTGGTTGGAAAATTCTCTCTGAGCGGGAAAATTCGAAAAAAAAATCGAAAATAGAGCTCCGCTGAAACAAGAATAACTTCGAGGTTTTTGGATGGAAAATTTTCATTTTTGGGATTTTTCAAGATTTAAGATTGATGTATCCACTTTAAAAATCGAAATCGCGATTCATGATACAGGGGGTGAAAAAATCGCTTTCAAAGTTAGGGATGACAAAATCGTGAAAAATCAATTTTTTCAAATTAGAACCCCATTTTTTTATGGCAGATATTGAATCTACGTTAAAAAATAATGTGAGTGTATGCATCACACCCTTGCCCTAAAGTGGATATTTTCTGAGTTATTCACAAAAAACTGTTTTTCGTCTCGAATTTTCAGCTATTTCTTTTCCCTTCACGCCAAAAAGATGAAATTTTCAGGAACTGTTACTTAAACCATGTTTTAGATTTTACTACCCTAATATGCAAGAGAAAAAAGTTACAGGTTGTTCCTAAATAGATGGCGAATTTTGATTCGAATTTGTAACGGAAACCTCTTTATTTCAACTAATCGGCCATCGGTTTTACTCCAGTGATAAATAAATAATTCCTTATGAACCATATGCAAAAACTTACCATGTTTTACATTCTTTTTTTTTTAATGATAGATATCATTAATTACATCTGCCAAATTCCTCTTTATTCAGTTGCATTTTGTGTTTACTATTAATTTGGTGATAATTCGTATTAAGTTATAAAATCGAACACTATGCCTAATTTTACCAATGAAGATTATTTAAATCTCATTCTACTTCATGGAGAATGTAATAAAGTTGTAGATAGAACGATTCGACTGTTCATTGAGAGGTTTCCTGACCGACCCAGACCAACGAGAGATACCATTAACAGAACCATGACAAACTTGAGAAATGTCGGATCTTTCGTTAAGAAAACTATACACAGAGAAAAAAGTGTAGTAGAAGATGAGAACAACGAAATTACAGTTCTTGCATATTTTCGTGTGAATCCTCAAAATTCTCTCAAAGATGCCGAGATTGATCTGGGATTATCTCAATCGAGTGTTTGGAGAATATTAAAAAATCATAAAATGCACCCATATAAAATCAATAGGGTACCTACAGCATTTGAAGGAAACTGATTTCGTCAGGAGAACAGAGTTTTGCGAAGCTATGATGATTCGATTTCAAGAGAGTGAAAACTAATTGGACTGTATAATTTGGACAGATGAATCTAAATTCACAAAGAATGGTTCTTTCAATAGGCATAACAGTCATTATTGGGATGAAGAGAACAACCACCACTTCAGACAATGGAACTTTCAAGAGACCTGGAGTTTCAATGTTTTTTGCGCCATCAAAAATAATGCAATTCTCGATGTTCACATTTATGATGGGACTTTTACTGGTAAGATAGAACACTACACATGTTTGCATTATTTAAAGAATGTTCTCCCTTAGGAGATAGATATTCTGACATATTGACTCAAATAATTGAGCCGCTAGTACAGAACCATAATGACTTATGGTATCAACAAGATGGCGCGCCTCCACACAATTCACTCAATGTATCAAATATCCTCTACAGGCTATTTGAAGATCGATGGTTGGCGAACAATGGTCCACATCTTTGGCCACCACGTTCTCCTGATTTAACTCCTTTAGACTATTATGTTTGGGGTAGGATAAAAAATATTGTCTACTCAACTCCCCTGACTGATAAAGAGGACTGCATAGAACGAGTCAGAAATGCGTTCAGGTTTGTTTAGATTTTTAGATTCATAGTTTTGAAACTCAATTTGGTTTTTAAACACTTTTGCAGATCTCTTCCTCCCGATGAAATAAGAAGAGCAACGCACGAAGCATTCCTGAGACGTATAAATAAATGTCTAGAAATTAACGGTCAAAACTTTGAGCATCTTCTCTAGTTATAAACTGCGAGAGTTTGTCATGGTTCTCCTAATAGTAACTTGAAGTCGGTTTCAAGAAGGGGTGAAAAATCTACAGCATGGTTCAAATAACAGTTCCTGAAAATTTCATCTTTTTGGCGTGAAGGGAAAAGAAATAGCTGAAAATTCAAGACGAAAAACAGTTTTTTGTGAATAACTCAGAAAATGTCAATTTTAGGGCAAGGGTGTGATGCATACACTCACATTATTTTTTAACGTAGATTCAATATCTGCCATAAAAAAATGGGGTTCTAATTTAAAAAAATTGATTTTTCACGATTTTGTCATCCCTAAATTTGAAAGCGATTTTTTCACCCCCTGTATCATGAATCACGATTTCAATTTTTAAAGTGGATACATCAATCTTACATCTTGAAAAATCCCAAAAATGATAATTTTCCATCCAAAAACCTCGAAGTTATTCTTGTTTCAGCGGAGCTCTATTTTCGATTTTTTTTTCGAATTTTCCCGCTCAGAGAGAATTTTCCAACCAAAACTGAAAAATGTTACATCAAAATAACTTGAAATTTTCTAGGGAATCTATTTCTGCAATAAAAAAATGGTGTTCTAATTTGAAAAACGGAAGTTGACGTCATTTCCGGAAAAACCGGAGGTGCTCATGCCTTGAAAATATTTTAGATTTCATCAGCATCGTGAAATACTTATAAGTGCTGAATTTCATGCAAATACGTTCAGTAGTTTCCCGTATAAATATGGGTGAGGTTCCTCGTGAAAGACCCTGTACTGAAGTCACACGAGGCTGCTCGGATCTCCAACAATATAGATAATCCAATATAGATATCCGTTCGTGTTCAAATTCGGAACTTGCCTGTAAAGGTAGGTTGTGAAGTTTCTCGTAAAATTTCAGCGATTTGGGACGGATAGTTTCGGAGATACATAATTTGTTTCAATTATTTTTTTTTAATTTTCTAGAAATACGACCCTCATGAAATTTTGCGTCGGCATTCTACAACTAATTACCATGTCTGAATTCGATCGAATTCTTATTTTTTGAGTCATTTAGGAAATAACAACAACATTTCAGATAGATATAACTCCAAAACCATTTGGCCGATTATGCCTATTAACGAACTTATGTCGCATTCAGATGTGCAATCTACTCTGAAAATTGCAAGGCGCTATCTCTTCCCGCTCTCAAGTTATCATGAGAGACATAATATTCTCCCATAATTTTTTTTTTATTTTCTAGAAATACACGATACAAGGTGTTCTATGAGTTTTGTTCATTTTTTTTTCGGGTGATAACAAGTGAACCACCCTGTATATTTCGAACTATGTACTTACAAGGCGTTAATTTTGATTATTAAAAGTCACTTATAACCAGTTTTTGGTATTCAAGTTCTTACAAACTCAATTCACTTTCAAGCTAAAAATTTGAGCACTAAAAATGCCTGTGCAAACTTGTCAGTTCAGTTGTATGAGCTCTTTCCAAACATCCAAACGAATTTTCAAAATTTCGATATACGCGATCATATTTCAAGCATACAATCGTTTAATAATCTTTTGTTAACCCGGACCTGGATTTTCCTTGTGGTTTGTAAGTGATTCATTTGAGCTTTAAATATGAAACATGTATGCCAAATAAAATAAAATATATATGGTGGTTCACTTGTTATCCCCCTAGGAAGAAATGAGCAAAATTCATGAAACGCCCTGTATCTCGGTTACATAGAACGATTTTTATATGAAAAATAAAAGTTTCTAGGCTGAAGGACTTCGGTCGATGGCCTTTTGGAATGTTTTTCCAATAAAGTACTGTTATTATTATTATTTAAAAGTTTACACTGGAATATTTTCGTTGCTCATTAATTCTTGGCTTATCAATGCAGGGTTGGGATAAAGTATGGAAACAAGTAAATAACTTTTAAATGAAATGAACGATATTTATAAAAATTTGCAGGTAAGTGCAATGGAACAAAATGCATCTGAGGTACATTTTTTTGTTAATAATATAGTTCCGGTTTAACCGGAAATGCCATCAACTTCTTCACCTAATTTTAATGCGACACCCTATATATTTTAACAATTTTGAAAGAGCTTGTTATTTTAAATTCATACATACTGAGTTTAGTGTCAAAACATTTGTAAAAACGAGGAATAACTCTCTGCTAGTTGTAAAATAGGTGTACATTTCGTTAATGAAATGTACACCTATTGTACACCTAACAGTGAGTTCCATTACTTAAGATTAATCATTGAAAATTCACTCATCAAAATCAACATCATACTACCCTATTTCCAATCTAGTAATGTTGGTCATGGATGCCTGCATGTTGACCGAGAAGATTAAATACCATTGCAAAATATTTGAGGTTAGGAGAAGATAGTGAGTACACTGCTTGACATTTTGAATTCCAAAATAAATCCAAAGCAAAATGGCCCGAAATGCGCATCGCAAGCTCAAAGTTGGAATTGCAGTCTAAATAGCCTTATCATTTATTTATATTGCTCAGCGAAAACTTCGCCACCAAATCCAAATGTATGCCAGAATATTTGCTCCTTTTTGGCATGAAATATGTCTTCACGACGTTTCAAATACGACATGTATGATAAATAATTTTGAGGCCAAAATGCGTTCTTTGGTAGGTATTATTGGTCAGAGATGATGCATGCTACATCAGCCATGAAGATCATGTTGGCAGAGAAGACTTATAAATATATTGAAATATATTTGAGATTAGGAGAATGAAGTGAGTGCAGCTCTTGCCGATTTGAATGCCAAAATAATTCCAATATAATCCAAAGCAGTATGGTCCGAAATGCGCATCGCAGGCCAAAAGTTGGATTTTCAAACTAAATAGCCTTGGCATTCATTTAGAATGTGTAGCTAAAAGTTCACAACCAAATCTAAACGCATGCCAGAATATTTGCTCCTTTTTGACATGGGAGACGTCTTCATGACGTTTTAAATACGACATGTATTCCAAATAATAATAATAATAATAAATTGTCTTTATTGTATCACTGTAATACAGATGAGTGGAAGAGGCGAAGTCTAGCCTATAGCTACTCCACTTAACACCTTCATAAAACAAAATATAAAAAATAACGAAATCATAAAACATAACAAAATAATAAAATACTGACTACATCCTTAAAAACTCGAACATAAATAATTATGAACGGATATCACATTAAATCATAAGTTGAGACATTAAATGGAGATTTGCAATTCGAACAGTTGTTTCCTAAAAAGCTTTTTGAATGTTTCAATAGACCGTGGTGATGATTGAGGAATAGAATTAAAAAAATTTACTGCGTTGTATGTGAAGCATCTTCTGAACCCAGCCAAGCGGTGCCTCGGCAGATCTATCCTTCTGCCATATCTTAATTCACGACCACGTAAATTTTCACGGGCCACAAGTTTGTTTTTCAAATAAGGAGGTGATGAGTCCAAGACGATACGATAGACCGAAGCACCGAGCAGGAATTTGAACCAACCATAAAATCTGAGCCAACCAAGATCATTTATTCGTATAGAGGTTCTATCATACTTCCGCAGGCCAAAATCAAACCTGCAACACATATTTTGTATTTTCTGTAATCTAGGACAGGTTAGGGAGTATAAACAAGGGTAAAACAGAATCAACCCATAACCAAGAATAGAGAACACCAGACTCTCACAAAGTTTCTTTCTCAAGGCTGTACTGAGAACATGCCTATTTCTCAATGAAAAATTATATACGATTTACACTTATTTATTCAATATTGTGACGTGTTTCGTCGACACAGCGACTTCATCAGACTACGTAGTCTGATGAAGTCGCTGTGTCGACGAAACACGTCACAATATTGAATAAATAAGTGTAAATCGTATATAATTTTTCATTAAGTTAATATGGATTTGCATCAAGTAAAAGCCACAAGCATTAAATAAATGCCTATTTCTATAAAGTTGTCTCATCACCAGATAAGACTTCTTGACAAGAAGAGATACGTGCTCCTCGAAATGAAGTCTACTGTCAAAAATAATTCCCAAACTCTTCACACACTTTTTCACACTCAACGAACTGCCCCCCACTGTAGAATGGCATTCTAATTAGCAAGGAAATAGGAATTTTTGTGCCATTTTAAAGCCTAGTGCTTCACTTGGGTGCTGATCTCAGACCTTCTTATTCTAGCTAACCCGCAAAACTGATATTCATAAATCATCTCCAAACTTTCCGAAGTTACCTATCAAATAGCAGAACTGATAGTTACACCGCCCAACCTTCTACTTTACAACTTCAGCGAACGATCCATCGGAAAATCCATAAAGAATAAAGCCCTCTATCCACGCTGCCACACAATTTGACACTTGTATATTCCGATCATTTCCCGCCGATCCTTTCCAGAATCTAACTCTGCGATTATACGAGCCTTCCTTGCAGTAATTCATTTTCAACCGGACTCCAGTCAATTATTTAAAAATTGCCGTCCCTGAGTGCATCATTTTTCTGAACCCGGCTCGGATATTCCCTGTACACTCGTATTTTGCAGTGGCAGAGACCTCTATCGGTCTCTGGGGGACTCGCCCAGCTTGTCTTACCGCAGTTTTTGTTCTAACAATCCGCTATACATCAGGCGTTCGCCGTTTACTTGTGACAATTTCGAATTCTTGCTATGTCTGAACTACGCTACTGGTCGATCGGAACTGTAACAATGAAGACTTGAAAAGTTTTTGCTAAATAGGTATTTACTTATAAACTCGCTTCGGTACCGCTATGATGAGAAGGCAACATCTGGTTTTCAGCGCGCTTGTTTCTCTGAACAGAGCCCCTATAAATTTGCCCAAATAACTGCCATTTTCGAATGTTTGGCCACAAATGATTTCAAACCTTTTGTTTCGACTCCGTCTGGTCTTGAGCATGTTTACTCTCGAACGAATTGAGTTGAAGAGTTTAAATTTGCAGGTTAGGTATATGGAGACAAAATGCGCCAGTTGGTTTCATCAAAGGGCAAAATCGCAAATGGTTTCGGAGTTACAGCGATCTGAATTTTCATTTTCCTAATAAGTCAAAAAATACTGATCTTATCGGTTTGAAACTCGTTAGTTAGTTGAAAAATACTGACACGTAGAATGACGAAAACTTTCGTGTGGATCGTATCACTACAAAATTTGTAAAAAAATACGTATCTCAGAAATTATCCGTCAGATGTCGCTGAAATTTTGTGAGAATCTCCAAAACTCTATTTTACAGCCAAGTGCTAGGTTTGAACACGATGGGATCAACATTGATGGAGATTTTGGAAAAATTTAAACAAAATTTAACCAATACAGAGTACCAGTCTTTTCCAGTTGATCACCGAAATGTTTATTGAACAACAAAGAACACGGAATTTCCTTAAGACTTCCTTCCGTGGCACCCCGTGTTTGGCTGTTTCCGCTGACAGTCTGTACGTTGACACTGTTGAGTCTTAACACATACTAAATGAGGAGAATTTACTTCTACTGCAGCATTAAAAAATTATTCAAATCGAAAAGTTGAAGGACGCGGAAGTTTCAGAGATATTTTAGAAAGCCGGTAAAAAGTGTGTGTTTACTTTACAGCGTGTTATTTTTCCATAATGTTCATGGTATTCACTGAATTTTCGAGAAGTTTCTAGCGGACAACTCTGATCATATATTTCTATAACTCGCTCTACATCATCAAACATTTAAATGTGCAATCCGTTCATAATGATCACATGTATGTATATCTAAAAATTGGTTCAAGCCCTGTGGACAGGAGCTATTGGGCGCATGTTCATCTTCCTTGTGGCCCGTACTGACCAGTAAAGAAAAAAAGCAGTATCATGTTGAATACCTTAATATTATTCTGGAACACAAATTTTCCATTACAATAATCTTCATCTAGCTTCTATTTAGTATCAATTCCTGTAGAACGTGATCATAATAAGTGTTTTCCATATAATAAAATGTGTTTGAACTTGGTATGTAGGAAATCTGACATCAATTATTGGAATTAATTGATTTGACAAACAGCCGTCAAATGAGGTAAATAGATTTTTGTGACGATTTTCTGTGACCATAAAAAAAATTAAGCATTTCATTATTGCATTTCTTGAAATAGGTACCTTTTCAAGTCGATCAACATCGTCCTTCTTTCGACGTCTAAACTATGACTTGATTCTTTATGTTTATGTCTTTGAATTTGTTTTCGGTGGAATTCAAAGAGTTCATAGAATAATCGATGAAAATACTGAGAGAGACCCAGGAAATTTGACACATTTTGTCTTATATCTCCAGAAATTGAAATCGTATAGAGCCAAAATTTTGCACAATGTTGCAAAATACTACAATTGACGTTAGTACAAGTTTTTGTTGCAATCTGATGAATAGTTCACGAAAAAAATATTTTTTTTTCGAAAAAATTAAAAGAAATATTTTTTTAAAAATTACCAACATTTCGATCATAACAGAATTTTGCCAAAAGTTGCGCGTTTATATCCTCGAACTGACTACCAAGTTTCGATTCAACATCTTCTTTAGTTCCTGAAATATCAGGGAAATAACCTCAAAATTTTACATGTCTATAACTCCTAAACCGTCCGGCCGATTTTGCCCGTTAACGAACTTAACCGTCGCATTTTGATCAGAAACCTACCCTGAAAGTTTGAAGTCGATAGGACCTTCGGTGCTCCTGTTATCGTGCCTACGGCCGGAAGTACGGCCGGCCGGCCGGCCGGCCAGCCGGCCGGCCGGCCGTACGGCACCCAAAAATCTGACACCGGATTCGTAATCAGGGAGTCCGAATTAGTCTATTAGCCAATTTTCAGCTCGAAATTCGAAAATTACAGACATTTGGACGAAATGATAGGACGATGTTCCCCTAGAACATACGCCCAAAAATAATCGACGAGAATAACGTTTATTCTGCAATCGATATTCGGTACAGTGGTAGTTTAATAAAATGAGATATAAAAGGATATTCTCTAGAACAGTCAATAGATATTGCTTTTAATTCAACAAAAATTATCAGCCTTGGGTGAGTTCAGTACCTGGATGAGTGACCGCTCTGGCTATGAATTTGAACAAGCTCGCCAAAGTGGGCTGACCTTACCTCAGTGGTTTTACAACTTGTTCATTTAGATATTTGGGAATTCTGTTTAGAGAACAACCTTTGTAAATGGTAGAAAGTGAAAAAAATAATAGTAGGATGAAACTCATTGGAAAAGGAAGAAAATATAACAAGAATTAAAGGAAAAATATATTACGGGTGATCTGAGGACTTGAAGGGGAAGGGGGTTAAAAACTCACCCCCACGGTTTATCTCGATTTCTGGCAAAACTGAAAGTCCTATGGAAAAAAATTGAAAAGCGAAGTTGTAGTAAGTAAAAAGAACTACCACTTTTGTATTCACACTTTTTTCACATAACCTCAAAAGTCATGTGAAAAATTCAAATAACCAAGTTTTTGGTTTTTTATTTTTATCTTTCACAAACAATTTTTTTTTCATGAAATTTGGCGAAAAATAACCTTTTTATGTACACTGTAATTTTTAGCGCTCTTGTTCCTCGGAACAGAGTGCTTATCAATTTGTCCAAATGTCTGTAATTTTCGAATTTCTGGCTGAAAATGGTCTCAAATGATTTGGTTCGACTCAGACTGATCAAGAATCCGAGGTCAAAATCGATTCTGTCCGGCCTGCCGGCCAACCGGCCGTTAACACGATAACTCTCGAACGAAAAGAGTTAAATTAAAATTTGCAGGGTGGGTTTGGAGCGTAAATATCTCGGACGAGTTCGTTAAAGGGCAAAATCCATCAAGCGGTTTCGGAGTTATGGCCGTTTTTAGTAAAAAAAATTTTTATGAATATTTCCGAAACCGATCACTCGATCTATCTGAAATTTAGCATCAAATTGTAGAATTATAACATTCATACGCATGTGAAGTATTGTATTGTACGGGTTACCGTAAAGTGTCAAAAAAAAATTTTGAAAATTTTTAAATTTTGTTTCTCCAATTACTCTCGGACGGAATGAGCTAGGCAGTTGAAATTTTCAGAGTAGGTTAAGGGGATAAATGTCTCGGTTAATTTCGTTATTGGGCAAAATAGGCCAGATGGTTTCGGAGTAACGAAAAAAAAATGTTTTTTTCAAGTTACAAATTTCAAATTAAATTTTTTTTTGAGATGCAATTTCACCATAAAAATTCATTGATATCATTTTCAACTCCAACAAGCTAATACTTTCGGAGATATGATTTTTCGAAATTTCAATAATGAATCGTACCTACTTCTATGTTTTCACAGAATGCTATAAATATTCTATCTATGATCTGTGTTCATACTCGTACATGTCATCCTGTTCTATAAAAGAGAGTCAATTTCATTTTAGCTATTCTAATTTGATTTCTTCCGTGGAGCAGTTTTCATTCTCAGATTGCTCATTTAATCTTGATAAATGAACTATTATTTGAATAGAATTTCCTTTATGATGCAGTTCTATCATAAGAATACATTGATATAATTCCCTACTCTGAGAAACGAATACTTTCGGAGATATAATTTGTCTGTTTGAAAAAGACCGCCATAAAGCTACGGTCCACAGGGCTTGAACCATTTTTTTTTATTTGAAATATATTTCATTTTTTCACCTTATTTTGACTTAATATCGAAAAAGCAGCCTAATTTTCAATCGAAAATTCTCACGTTAAAGTATATGCTTTTTTAAAAAAGTCAGTGGGCTTTTTGTTCGTTGAAATCTCTACTTGCTGCTGGTTAATGGCCGTCAAGGTTTTTAGTGGCACATACGTTTATATTTTGGAAATATTTTCAAACTAAGGCTTGGAATAATAATAATTTCACAGAATTTCCGTAAAGGTTCAAGCAAATGAATCTGATCTTATCTGTCTATAGACCGCCGAACTCAAATTTGACAAGTCTAGATGAAAAATACCATTAAGCGTTTAAAATTGCAATTCGTTCTCAATATTGAAAGGTTTTTTCTGGGTTTTCTCCCAAACTCTGAAAAATATCAATAAAATAAAAATTAATTATTTTGTGATTTGCTTCTGCGTAAGAAACACAAGATATTTGTCAGAAGCAATCAATTGAACAATGTTGCCTAACAAGCAACAACGAAACAACATCAACGAAGAAACAACTATATCGTAACGTTTCGCAGTCTAGTTATATCAGACTCCTTCGTCAGACGCTTAATGAAAATCTTTAGAATTATTTTGTTGATAGTTATTGTGGAATTCAAGAATTGTCACATTGACAGTATTTAAAAATCATAGCTAACATATTTTTACTTTGCACAGAAATTTCCAAGTTCCAACTCCTTTTTCAATAAATTTAGCCAAATATGGTCAATACCAATTGAGCAATTTGCAAAATTGCATTCTCTGTTCAATAACATTGTTGACTCCTTAAGTTTCCTTTTAATATAATCAGGTTCTGTCATTAGAATCTTTGTATTACTCCAATCCATCATGTGATCTCCTTGGATTGTACATACATGTTCTGCTATTTTTGATTTCTGTATGTCTCGATTTCCCAAGTTATTCTTATGTTCTGACTTTCTTACTTCTAGTGGTCTTGATGTTTCTCCTGTGTATGATTTACCACAAATACAAGGAATATTATATACACAGTTTTTGATTTTTGTTTTTCATTTATGGGTTTTGTTCTCGTTAATAAAGACCGAAGATCATTTTGTGTTTTGAAGACGGTTCTTATATTGAACTTCGAACCGATTCTTCTAATTTTTTCAGAAAGGCCACGAACATAAGGTATCACATTCAACAGCACTGGCATGTAGTCAGAAGCTTTTGTGCGAATGCCAAAAACTTTCAGAATAAATTTAATAGTGAACTTACTCAGTAGGCATTCGAACCCGAATCTCCTGTGTGACAGGCAAGAGGCTACCATTTCGGTTACAGGACTTTTTGTTGTTCTGAGATTTACATGAGTAGAAATTTCAGAAGTTGATACCAGTTCAAATTTTACTTTCACAATAATTGCTAAAATAGAAATCCGATCGAACTGAAATCTGGTACTCGATTTCAAAATGGTCTCTCGAAGGTTTGTTTCAGCCCCATCTGACAGATAGTTTGTGAACTATAACATTTTTGATGAAAAAAATTTTTTTTGTGAAATGAACCTCACTAAATTCCGCAGAAATTTGCGCGTTGGCATTCTTCAACTTATTATTATTAAGTATCAATTCAATCGGATCTATATTTTTTGGGTTATTGAAGAAACAATATTTCAGATGTGTAGAACTCTGAAACCATTTCGCCGATTATGCCCAGTAAAGAACTTAACAAGCGCATTCTGTTGCGCAAGCTACTATTCGCGTTCGAAAGTTGGAAAGAATCGAATTTGATCTCGAATTCTTCATAAGCGAGTCGAATCTAAGCGTTGAAGGCAAAAACTTCGACAATTACAGACATTTGGGCAAAATTATAGCGCGCTGTTTCCTAGAACAAGCGTGAAAAGTGAGACATACAAAAATACTGTACAGAACAATGAGTAGATATTGCTTTTAATTGCAGCCTTGCATGTGTGATTTCGGTAACTTCGGTGACCGCTCTGCTATGCATTTGAAAAAGCGGGCCAAATAAGACTGACCTTACATCAATGCTTTCCCAACTTTTCTCTATTTCAGTATCGTAATGAGTTCATTACAGCACTAAAAGCAGTATATTCTATTTTGAGTTCACTGTGGACTTATTATGAACACTATAAAAGTAACTACACTCTTATCCACTACAGTTTTTTGTCGTCTGACATATGTTTCGGAAACAAAGTTTCCACGTAATGCTTTGTCTTTGAAGATGGAAACTTTGTTTCCGAAACAATGTCAGATGACAAAGAACTGTAGTGGACAAGAGTGTAGTTACTTTTATAGTGTACTA
This sequence comes from Halyzia sedecimguttata, assembly GCA_937662695.2. Classification (NCBI taxonomy): domain Eukaryota; kingdom Metazoa; phylum Arthropoda; class Insecta; order Coleoptera; family Coccinellidae; genus Halyzia; species Halyzia sedecimguttata. Next base: position 49,900,527 of record OW569415.2, read on the forward strand.
AAAGCTAGTTACTTTTATAGTGTACTAAAAGCAGTGCTGTACTGAACTCATTCCCGCATTGTTTCTAGTTATATTTTTCGTTTGGTGCTAGTCAGTATTGACATTCGATCCTATCAAATTTCAATACACTTCAATTGTCAGTATAATATAATCTGGATATAGTGAAATAATTGTTGATAGGAAAAGTTTTATTTTCATTAAAACATAAGGTACTAGAGATTTCCAAATTTTGAATCATTCGTGCTATTAGGAAACTGTTTTAAATCTGATCTACATGCCCTACGTACGATTCAAATTCAAATTCCCTAACCTGTCAACTTTCGTAATAGTCTCACCAACTGCCAAGATACAATGCAAAAGTCACTGGGATAAAAAATCCGAATTTGTCATTAAATTTCAACTTGCCTGAAATAGAGAAAATATTGTCTGATACTCGCTGCAGAAGGCGAGTACAACACACGTGCGTTCGAAAATTCGGTCCTTCATCGCTCGTTTTTGAATTTAGCATTCCGCATTCGTGTTTGAATAGGAGCCCATTCTGCAACTTGTTTTAGAATATACCATTATTAATAATGGCATGGTTTTCAGTAGGCATCTGCAAAAAAATGACAGCTCCTGCTACGACAATTGCCAGAATAGAAGGCTTTTCAAAATGAAACATCTATTTCGAAATCTCTGTACCATTGAAACTTCTTAAATTCTTAAAATTTCTAGCCATGCCTATCATATTCCAATTGGTCAGACAAGCTTGTTCTTAAACGCAGTCACCCTATTCTCATAACTCTTCTATCGGAGAACTTTACATACATTCGCGTCTTCTCCCTTTGGAAAGCACTCAGAACTTATTGAAAATTGAAAGTCGAGCTGTTTTCTTCGACGGGTCATAATTCTACGCTAAATGATAAAGATTGGCTTTCTTTTCAAGCGACCAATTTGTTTCGTTTTTGGTAAGCTGTACACGACCCTCCCAACGCGGCTATTTTTCCGAGCATACTTTGTATACAATAAATTTCCGCGTATCCCTGTGGAAATTCATATAATTTCTAGATAGGAGAACTCCTGGAAAGAATAGTTTATCTCTTAGGTATCCTTTTAACAAGAAATGGATCAATTCGGAGATAGTTTTCAGCTCGCTGTGTAGCGGTTATGTACTGAAACTTTCTCATAAGACAAACTTCATGAAATGGTTCCTTTCTAGGATCTTGCGCGCGTGTTCCGCAAGGAACAGCGTGCTGTCATTTCGTCACAATGTCTGTATTTTTCGAATTTTCTTGCGAAAATGGTCAAGTGATTAGGTTCCACTTCCTGATGAAGAATTTGATGTCAAACTCAATTCTGAGCGTCCGGTCCGGCCGGCCGTTTCACGATAACTCTCGAATGGAAGGAGTTAGAGCCTTGAAATTTGCAGGGTAGTTTTGTTGCATAAATATCTCGGACAAGTTCGTTAACGTGCGAAATCCACCAAACGGTTTCGGAGTTAAGGAACGTTTTTAGTAAAAATGTTTTTTATGAATATTTCCGGAACCGATCACTCGATCTATCTGTAATTTGGCATCAAATTGTGGAATCATGACCTTTATATGCCTGCGAAGTTTTGTACTGATCGGATGGCCATAAAGTGGCAAAAAAAAATTTAAAAAATTTTGAAATTTTGTCTCCACGATAAATCGAAAAATACTGATCTGATTGAATTGAAACTCAGTAGTTAGATGCAAAAGACCAGAGCAAACACTTTCGCAAAATTTCGTGAAGATCACGTGACATGAAAAAATTCGAAAAATTACTACTATTCTGTGGAATATTTTGCTTGAAATTCCGAAACCTATTTTATTGAAGTTCATGCTGCCCTTCCCGGGCATTTTTCGTTATGCGCATGCGCTGATGAGAAGTCATTCAACTGCTGTAGTTTTCGTCAGAGAGGATTGGGGTTTTGGGGTGGCGGATGCTATTCCTCCATAAAAGCCCCTGGTGAGGGTCTGCGCATGCGTGGATTTAATATGCGATATCTCCTGAACCACTAGTTTTGGATAATCGGCGTTTTTGTAAGGTGTGTGATTTTGAGAGGAGTTTCAGCCGCGAGCAGATTCCGTATGCGCAGAAGAGGAGTGACTGTTTCTGGGTTGTATGGGTTATGTTGGGAGTGCTGAGCCGATACGGTGAGGTTTTAAGAGAATATTCATGGCAATTCGATGCAAGGATAAGTCAGACTGGGGGATGTAGCGTTGTTTCAGAGTTAAGGTGTCCGTACCGTGGCCCTGGGGCTAATTTTAAAATTAGTGTTACTCCTTATGGGCATTTTTTGTTATGCGCATGAGCAGACCATCAGTAATTCAACTACTGGTGTTTTCGTCAGAGAGAATTGGTGTTTGGGGGTGGCCGATGCTATGCCTCCATAGAATCCCCTGGTGAGGTCCGCGCATGCGTGGATTCAAGATGCGATATCACCTGAAGCACTAGTGTGGAAAATCGGAGTTTTTTGTAAGGTGTGAGATTTTGAGAGGACTTTCAGCCGCGGGTAGAATGCGCAGAAGAGAAGTGCCTGTTTTTGGGTTGAACGGGTTATGTTGGGAGTGCTGAGCCGATATTGTGTGGTTTCAAAAGAATATTTATGGCAATTCAGTGCACGGACAAGTCAGTTTGGGGGATGTAGCGTTGTTTCCGAGTTGAAGTATCCGTACCGTGGGTCTGGGGCTAATTTTCAAATTGATGTTACCTCTTACGGGCATTTTTCGTTATGCGCATGAGCAAACCATCAGTGATTTAACTGCTGGTGTTTTCTTCAGAGAGGATTGGGATTTTGGGGTGGCGATTGCTATTCCTCCATTGAATCCCCTGGTCAGGTTCTGCGCATGCGTGGATTCAAGATTTGATATCTCCTGAAGCACTAGTGTTGGATAGTCAGAGTTTTTTCTAATGTTGTCGGATGTTTTGTGAATACGGCGATATCGCCGTATTAAGTCCTAACTGAGGTTCTCAGTTACGGATAAGTTTGAATCGCAACCTCAGTTAACGAATTTAACGGTGGTGAAATAGGCTTGTTTCACGTTAATTTTCACGTTAACTGAGGTTGCGATTCAAATTTATCCTTAACTGAGAATCTCAGTTGGGACTTAACGGAGATTGAATGCTTTGTGAATACGGCGGTGCGTGAGATTTGATGCCAGATTATCTGGAAAAACTCAAATGTCATCACTTTATCTTGATGGATAAAATAAAATAATGTTCTGAATCAGTATTTTGAATTAATTAACTCAGAAACTAGTCCAAAATCATTTCATTTTGAAGAAATGTTTAACTCTCTAAAATCAAATAACATAGCTTTTGATTTTTCTTCTTGACTTAGCTATTTAAGGTTCTTAAGATGAATTACTGTTTTACGATTCCATTTCGGATTATGAAGTTTTATTACAATCGTAATATTTCAAACTGTCTTCACCTATCTTATTTCCCAGGAAGTCGATTTTTGCGCGTATGTTCTGGGGAACATCGCGTTATAGTTTTGCCCAAATGTCTGTAACTTTCGAATTTTTTGACGAAAATGGTCTCAAACGATTAAGTTCGACTCCCCAATGAAGAAATCGAGGTCAAATTTGATTCTGTCCGTCCGGCAGTTGCCACGATAACTTGAGAACGAAAAGAGCTAGCGACTTGAAATTTTCAGGGTAGGTGGCGCATCCCAATACGACGGACAAGTTCGTTAATAGGCATAATGGGCCCAGTGGTTTCCGAGTAATAATTTTGTTCTCAACCAATATAAATCCGATCGAATTGAAACTTGGTGGGTAGTTGTAGAATATGAACCTTTGCACGTTTGTGAAATTTTGTGCGAATCGTATTGCTAGAAAATTTTAAAAAAATTATTAAAAAATATTTTTGTTGTCACGATAACTTGAGAACGGAATGAGATAGCGGCTTGAAATTTGCAGGTTAGGATGTGCACCAGAACGCGACATTTCAGTTTGTTTATGAGTATGGACACTTAATTCGAATTTACCATGGTAAATTCGAATTAAGTGTCCAATACAGGAGAATGGACAACATAATATACCATGGTAAATTCGATTAAGGGTGTCCAATACAGAAGAATGGACAATAGAACATACGCGCAAAAGCTTCTGACTTCATGTCAGTGCTTGAACCAATTTTGCATTTAATTTCGATTTATTGATCATAGTTATCTAGTTACCATAGGTTTCAATTTGACAATTAAAACAATAATTGTTATAACCGATTCTAGGTGCAAACATTATCCACTGCCTTATTATTGGAAATATAAATTTTTGATTAGTAAAAGTTAGTTTTGTGGGTTTTGTAAATGTGATAGTTTAAAAAAATAGTCTAAAATCAGTTCGAGAATACCAAAGACCATTAACACATGGCCGAATCCCAAATCACCAAACAAAACACAGTGTTTTAATTGGATCAGATGTTTTTGATTTTCGTTATAGAGGAAATAACAACAAAATTTTAGATGAGTACAACTCCAAAACCATTTGGCCGATTATGCCAATTAACGAACTTATATGTCGCATTCAGTTGCGACATGTATCGTGAGATGCATAATATATATTTTTTTAATTTTCTGATGCTAAGGTCCTAACTCGCGTCTTTATGTCTATATTCTACAACTAGTTACCAAGTTTCAGTTCGATCGGGTCTGTATTTTTTGAGTAATCGAGAAAATAATATTCCAACTCCGAATCCGTTTGGCCGATTATACCCAACAACGAACTTAAGTATCCCATTCGGATGCGCAGCCTACTCTGTAAATTGCAAGTCCCTATCTCTTTTCGTTTGAAAGTTATCGAGGCAACGGTCACCCATCCAGCTGCTGAACTCACCCAAGACTGATCAGATCTCCAAAAATATAGATCCGATCGTGTTCAAACTTGAAACTTGGCAGTAGACTTAGGTTTTCGCAAAATTTCAGCGATGTTGGAAGAATAGTTCCTGACATATAATTTTTTTCAATTATTTTCAATGATTTTTTAAATTTTCTTGTTCCTCACGAAAGATTTTCGCGTCGGCATTCTGCAACTAATTACCGTGTTTGAATTGGATCGGATTCGTATTTTTCGAGTTATTGGGGAAATAACAACCAAATTTCATATGGGTATAACTCCAAAACCGTTTGACCGATTATGCATATTGACAAATTCGTCGCTTTCAGATGCGCAACCTGACCTAAAAATTGCAAGTCGCTATCTTTTTCCGTTCTCAGGTTATCGAGACATAATATTTTTTATTAATTTTTTAAAAATATTCTAGTGATACGATTCTCACAAAATTTCACAAACGTCTTTTTCTCAGTATTCTACAACTATTTACCAAGTTTCAATTCCATCTGATCTGTATTGGTTGATGACAAAATTATTACTCTGAAACCATTGGAAGCGCCACCTACCCTGAAATTTCAAATCGGTCTGCCGGACAAAATCAAATTTGATCTCGAATTCCTCATCAGTGGGTCGAACATAATCGTTTGAGAACATTTTCGGAAAATATTCGAAAGTTTGGGCAAAATAATTATGGATATTCCACATGAACGGACGTGTATGGCGTGCTCAATCAGGGCCCCTATTCACGAAATGTTGAGAGAGATCTCTCCTACGAGATTTATCACGTCAGTGACTCTGCGCAAACTCCGTATGTGAATTGTCGGTTAAAATGTGTTTATCTACTACTAAATAGTGACGGAGAAGTGAGATGAGATTCCTTGTAGGAGTTATCGCATGCGAATACTCATCTCTACGAACGTCGGGTATACGGGGCCAGGCGAATACTGATTTTAGGGGAATTAATTTTCAATATGACGGCGCACCGTCACATTTTACAAGAGACGTGATCGATCATTTGAGCATGGTTTATCCGAATCATTGTTTTAGGAGAGGTAGAGCCCAAAATGGACCAGCAAGAACTCCGGATTTAACTTGTCTGGATTACTTTTTATGGGCAAATCTTGAACAAATTGTTTATTCTTTAAGGATCAATAGCAGGGAACATTTGATTGGTAGAGTTCAAGGAGCTTGATATACCATAAAACAACAACCAGATACTATAAGCAAGGCTGTTGGTAAAATAATCCTAGAACTAGGAGGATTGTAGGAATTTTGAACATACCTCATTATGAGTCATCATCATTGTGTCCATCGATGTAATATTCGGATATTTTATTAGTTCATTCGTGTTTTTATGTTTAATTATAATTACTTTGTGCACTCTGGATTGTTTGTTTTCTTAGTTAGTGTAAATATTTCAGTGAGTATCTCATTTCAAAAATTTCTATTGATCATTCAAAAATTATTTCAAAATGAATTCATTCAGAGTGCTTGTTCAAAAAAATATTTCTTTCGAGATTAAGTGAGATTCGATGCTATTTTATCTTGAATACCTAAATGTGCCCACTTTATCGTCTCATAAAAGAGTGATTTGTAAGTACGGCAACATTACCAAATAGTCCACTTTATAGGTAATTTCATGTTCAATCCGGTAAATTATGACCAGAATACATACAGGGTGTTTACTTTTCTGATGCCAGATCTGGAATTTCAAACTGATTAATTTATCTGAGAACAGTTAACAAGTGTACCACATTTGATAAAATACTTAGAAAATCATCGAGCTATGGAGGATAAACATTTCCTGTGACAAAATGGCGGCATCTATCGGCGAAAACTGAAGTAAAAAAATATCGATCATGATATGACATCATTTGGACCACAACTCGTCCGAAAATATATCAAAAAGTGTCCGCAACTATTGTCAACTTTCTGCCATTCCGTTTGAAATGCCCTGAAAATATCCCAGCTGGACAAAATCGCATAATAATGAAGGAACCGCCAAAACGGCACTCCAGGCTTTAATTTTTGCACCGCACAAAATCCCTCCTGTATAGGTATATTAATTAGACTGGAGGGTATCCTCCGATTCTTGACGGAAGCAGGAGGTGGAGGAGGACGAAAGGGGAGGGCGCGGAGATGGAAAAAAGGACGGACAGAGGCCATGGTGGCCTTTGATCTCTACATAAAGAGATATAACCATTAGGTTTTCATCGTGCTCTGTGGCCGTTTGTACTCCCAGGGATTAAGGAAATATAAGTGGCGAGCGAGGAGCTGCCCGTTCATTATGAATTAATGTCGAACCTTTCACATCAAACGTGGATGTTCATTTCGACTATGGCCTATGTGGAAACAGGGACGAATCAGAATTTCGCGGAATGTATGAGGTCAGAGCACCCGGTCATGTTGTGCTGGTGAGCAAAATAGATGAGTTGCTACGTGTGACATGAGTGTTGTATATTGTATATTGTTGCAGGGAATAACGTTGCACTGAGACCTTAAGGCCTATTGTGCTCCCCCTTCAGAGCTGTCGATGTCATTACCATCTACAGCTTGCCGTCCAGTTCCAGAGTTCTGATGAACTCCAGTATCTGGGATGGCTTCAAGGAGGCTACGTCTTCGCTCCTGCAGATTTCTTGCCCAAAGCATTTCTTGCGTTGATTTGAGATGGCGAGGCATTCCGTTATCAGGTGATCAGAAGTTTCATCCTCGTCCAACAGAATCTGCACTCGTCAGTTTCTGCTAGCCATAATCTCATCATATGCTGAGGCTGCAGTGCCCTGTGAGGAAGCCAGTGAGGGGTGCAGCTTGTTCTTACTGAGGGTATTTCTTGGATCTGACAGTATCAAAGTTCCGGAGGAATTTCTTGGAGTGATGCATTCCAGGGAGAGATCTCCAGAAAATACCTCTCTCAGTTTCTTCCTTCGTCCGGAATTCACTTTTGTAGGTGTGTCTAGTAACCCCACAATAAGGTTCCGGGCCAATAAAGGGGGCTTGTGCTCCTTTCTTGGCAAGTGTGTTGGCCTCCTCATTTCTTATGATTCTCGTGTGACCAGGAACCCAGACCAAGGAGACCCTGTTGCTCTTGCCTACTTCATTGAGTATTTTTCGGCACTCCCATATTAGCTTGGAATCGATAACATGGGAGTTCAGAGCTTGAATAGCAGCTTGACTGTCAGAGTGGATTGCTATATCACATCTCTGATTATTATTTCTTTCTAGGTTCATTTCCACGCATATTTATATTGCAAGTACTTCTGCTTGGAAGATGCTCGCATAGGAGCCTAGCGATAGTGAGCATTTGGCGCATGGCCCATATACTCCAGCGCCAGTTCCTGTAGTGGTTTCTGAACCATCTGTGTACGATTCAATGGCATTTCTTTCAAGAACTTGGGTGGTGGATTCCCTCTCCCAGTCTTTTTTCCTACCAAGCATCGTAGTGAAGTTCTTTTCGATTCTTACTTTCTTGATCATTACGTCACTTGGATAATTGTCTGATGAAATGTACCTGGTAAGGATATGAGTGTTACAGACATAACACGATTTCAAGAGTTACGTAAATTGTTTTCATTATTGAGTTTGAAGGTGTTCCTTAAAACTTATTTATTTTGTAATAGTAATGATAATACCTTGCTCAAAAATGGATCCTACAGTGCGATTTGATTCAGAATGCCTCTGCTTGATCTCTAATCTGATTATATTGACTGCTGAGCATTCAGAGAAGATGTGCATGGCAGCTTTACTATCTTCGAAGCACATTCAGAACCAATTTAATTTAACATTGCGTATTACAACCCTTCTGGCGAGGTCATGTAAAATCCCAAGAAGTGTTTCCGGCCAAGACAAATTGTAACTCCGATTTATGCCAAGTTATCTCCTTCGTCGTTACCTAAGTAGAAAGAATGACTAAGTATCTAGGCGAGGGATGGTTTATTGTTCACACTAAGCCTACCGAGGGCCATAGCTCTTAGGGCTACTTAACCTTCACTGAATATTCTGATGATACACCAGAGGGCCTGCCGATATATCAGCAGGTGTGCCGCATTCTTAATGGCATAGAGCTTAGCCTAGAAGCTGGTTGCACTATGTTCCAGACTCAACGATTTATTGACCTTTGGTTTGCTATCATACACCCCCACTCCCGTTCCTTTGGACGTTTTTCAATTATCTATGAACAAGCGAAGATTGGTTTCCAGCAGGATTCCATGTATCCAGTGAGCTATGATGGCACAATTATTGATGAACTGAGATATATGTTATAACCTTTACAATAATATGATTCAATATACTCGTACGTCTGGCAGATGAAGATATGGGTGCCGAATACCAATGCAATGAAACTAAATGTCATACAGAAAGCCTAAAGTTAATCAGATAATGAAAACGAATTCCCCAATTCTCCTTCCATTCCCCCCACCAATGGACCGATGTTGAGATCAGCCAATATCCGAAACAATTGAACCCAGAGAGCAACGAATGCCTATGGCTGAAGGAAATTTACGGTTTTGATGCTTTGCCTTCTTTGCCTGGTATCTCGCTCATTTTAACCAAGCCTATTGGCTGAGTCCTATTAAACTGATACTGGCACTTATGTGAAGTCAGGAGTTTTTGCGCGCATGTTTCATTGTCTGTTCATGCCTCAGACACCCTGCCGAAATACTGCATGAACTTTCAATGATAATGAAAATGAAAAATGGCGATACCGTTGTTAATAAATCAGCAAGTCCAGAGCGTTCCTGCCAATTGGGTCCTTCATAAATGGCTTCGTATAATAAATATACTTATGCATATATTTCACAAGTCAAATAGACCCCAGGGGGTTCATTGATTTGCCGAGAAAGCAAGAGCAGACGCGCCTCTTGGCCTTCATCAGTACTCTGTAGCTTTCTCAACAAATTCAACTGAACTGACCCGGGTTAAGCCTCTCAGAGCCGGCTTGGTCGATCATTTTATGAACTTTCAAGCCGTCTTTTTAGAATGTGAAACTACATGTGAAACAATATAAATAAAATAGTGAACTTACTCAGCTGGGATTCGAACCCGAATATCCTGCGCGGCAGGTGAGCACACAAACGTTACGTCCATTGGGGTGATTTGAGATTTACATTATCTCAGAAGAAGCAGATACCAGTTCCAAATTTCATTTTCACAATAATTGCTAAATGCTGAGCCGATCGAGCTGAAATTCGGTACTCGATCGCAAAATAGTGGCTCGAAAGTATCTGCAGAATTCCAGCAGAATCTGATAGATAGTTATACGATCCTCACGAAATTTTGCGTGCTGATATTCTATGACTAATTAACAAGTACCAGTCAGTTTTGAGGAGATCATTTTGATATAAGTTCTAATGAACTTAACATACAAATATAAACTCGTTTTAGATAATTTCATTTTTGGTTAAGTGCGAAAAACAAAAAATGTTAAATATTTTTATTAACTTGGTGTTTGTTTACCGGGCTACTTCTAAATAAATAATTGCTTAATTACCTAAGTGTTATTTCTGCTTCAAAATGAAATGTAAAATTATGTAGAATATACTACAATTGGGTCAGTATCTCAATAAGGATGAGACCTGGTTGTTTACCTACAAAGTTGGCTTGATCTGAAATAGACGAAATAGGATCGTAAATATACTACTAAAACATTGTAAAATATTATGGCTGTTTGAACAAATTATCGAGAGAAATAGCTCACCGGTAATACGTTTAGCTTAGTTATGACAGTAATGCTGGCCTGTTCCCGGTTAGTGGCGTCACCGCATCTCTGATTGGTATTCGCAGTCACGTGATCATAGACAATAAATAAGATAATATAAAATAATATTATTTAGTTAAGGACGAATAATTAGGTTCTCAAAATGTCATTTTAGATTTTTGAAACCTATCTTCAATGTATTAAACATAACTTTACATGAGTTTGTACCTTTTGTCAACATACCTATTCTAATTTGTTACATGGATATTGACACTGTTGATAGATTGATCATTGTATTTTCATTTCGCTTCCTGAATCCGAACCTGTGCGCGTTACCACTGGAGCGTTGTTGTTATTCCTCTTTCCTTCCGGCTTTTGCCACAGAGAAAAAAGAAAACACACATCGCCGGTTTATTTTCACGAAGTTTTGTACATGTTGGCTTCGCCGTACGGATGACGTATTTTTCAACGGTGGTCCGTCCTTTGCTGATGTCCACTTGTTATCATTTGCTTGGACTGGTTCCACAATAATTTCGAGACTCGTAATGGAAAATATTAAATTATATCAGGACGAAAAGAACATTTTAATGGACCGACGTGGGCTTTTCACGTGAAAGGGAAAAATTCTGGTATGTTACGATTTTGGCGGCTACATTTGATAAAAGCAACTCGAGAAGGCAAGGAAAATTTATGTTTCGTCGTATTCGCTACATTTTACCAAACTTCGGCAGATAATGCCCATGTGAGTTTTTTCTCGATATAATTGATGTTCAATACCCATTCATTGCAGGGGTCTATGCTGTTAGTGAAATATCTTCGCCTTAATAAGTAAGCTGCCTAACTCCGTATTGGATAATTTCACAGGAGGAGCAAAAGTGAATATACAGGGTGAGTCTTTGACCACTGCATTAATTTTAACCAATGATTCCTCTCATCAAATGAAACACTTTTTTCATTTACCATTTTTCCAGATTCGGCTCAGGTAAAAAGGTACAAGCGTTTAAATATTTCACAATGTGCTAATACACTCCCGCATATAAATTTTCTATGTCATTGTTGGCGGACGAGAATAAGGCATGGTAACGTGGTTTACAGCTTTATTCGGGATTCCAACGCTCAGGGACGGATCCATAAAAGTAGTGAAATTTCTGGAGTTTTCCATTTTAAAACATTCAATGAAGAATATCTCGAAAACGGTGCGTTTAAGGAGAAATGATGAAGAATAATATAATATTCTAAAACGATGGAATATTCTTGAAATGACTCAAGAAAAACTTTATATGCTTTCTTTATGCTAATTTCGTTTAGTTTTATGAATCCACGAGTCCATAACTAGAAAACCAGTAGAAGTAGAAAATAACTAATATTTGGAAAATATGATCATAATTATAGGAAACTTTACGCCAACATTCATTACATTCGAAAAAAGGATGTCAAAGCTACAAAATAAAAACTGATTTTTTTTCAAAATTTCAACAGCCTGTATCTTTTTACCTGAGCTGAATTTGGAAAAATGTTAAATGAAAAAAGTGTTTAATTTGATGAGAGGAATCTTTGGTTATAATTAATGCAGTGGTCAAAGACTCACCCTGTATATTGGATAAATCTTTGTATTAATTATTCATTATTCTGTAAATCCAGAGTAGCAAAAAAGGACGACGAGTTTCTCTAAATATTATTGGAGTTAGACATTTTTCGCCTCAAAAGTCCATGAAGAAAATGGAGTTAGGCAATTTTCTTATTAAGGCGACGATATAATATATACTATAAATATTTTTACGAACTATATTATTTATGGCTGAAACTTGGCTATAACAATATAATATTTTTATAATCCTATATTTTCAACACAGTTCTCAGAGTATAGAATATGGAGTTCGCTGATCAAGCTAAAAGAGCTGTGGTCCCATCTCATTTATTATATTCCTTGCTGACATCGGAATAAGTTGTAATTTCCTGCTGACTGAGGACCTCAATAGTAACTTGAAACTCCAGAAGAAACAGAGAGATCTTCATAGTTTGTGCGATTCTAATATTTTTTCCTTAAATGTAGGAAAATGTAATATCTTATCTTCGATTAAAATATTCATGGCACTGAACTCACAAGGTACATGAGTCCTGCCAATTTGCGAGTGATATTTGAGCAAGTGGACTTTCATTAAATATATAAATTCAAATTTATCTAATATACTCTCACATGAACAAAAAATACAACTAGTCAATATTTGGTAGAATTTGAGGTCTCATAGTGTCTTTACTTCTTGTTCAATTTTAAAAAATTTTACAGCAAACTATAGATAAAATTATTAATTTCAACTTGCACATTCAGTTTTTTGTTGAATGCTGGCTTATTAGTCATTATGTAGGATTAATAAGTTTGTTGTTTAACCCTAATTTTGAAATATCTTGTGGAATAATGTCGTTGTCAAATTCTTTCAAAATACCAAGGGGTCTGATTTAGACTCCGAAACGTTACGCTATAGTTGTTTCTTCGTTGATGTTGTTTCGTTGTTGTTTGTTAGGCAACATTGTTCAATTGATTGCTTCTGACAAATATCCTGTGTTTCTTACGCAGAAGCAAATCACAAAATAATTAATTTTTATTTTATAGATATTTTTCAGAGTTTGGGAGAGAAAACCCAGAAAAAAAACCGTTGAATAATGAGTATACCTCCCACAGTATCCTTTAATGATTGCTTATTATAAATGAACAATATATTCTTGCCTTCTCATTGCTAGACTCATAAACGGAGTGGTCAAACTGACATTATGGCACAATGAACAAAGCCATCTCGCAAAAAAAAAAATTCTTAAAATTGGGTGAAGTGTTCTTTCTTTTCAGTTCATTTCTCTCTTGAAAATGAGCTAGTGTACTTAGAGGGATGAACCCAAAAATGAAATGTTGTAAAGGAATGCTTTGTAACAAAAATTAATAAAAAAATGTGACCACGCAATTGGGCCGAATATGCAAGTTAAAATTATTAATTTTATCTACAGTTCGCTGAAAAAAATATGAAAATTGAACCAATAATAAAAAACTATCAGACCTCAAATTTTATCAAATGTTAACTAGTTGCGTTTTTTTGCATGTGAGTATACAAAATTCTCGCATCACAGTGTTTGTAACATAACTACTCCGAGAAGACGTAGCCTCCTTGAAGCCATCCCATATACTGGAATTCATCAGAACTCTGGAACTGGAAGGTGAACTACAGTAGATGGTTATGACGGGAGGCTACAATAGACCTTAAGGTCGCAGTGCAACGTTACTCCCTACAACAATATACAATATATAACTTCTCCGAAACGGCTTGACTGATTTTTATGATTCTTTTGATTATATTGGGTAGGTCTGGGAATAACCAACCCAAACAAAAATTTGTCTTATTTTTGGACAAATTTTTAATTTTTATTTTTTTATTATTTGTCAGTGAAAACTACATACAACCCTAAAATTAACCCCTTCTACCACCAACCGCCATTTTTTGATAGCAATATTACTACTTAAATAATTTTCAACCCTTAATTGGTGGTCGATAGCTGATCAATTATCACTCGATCAGTTATCCCCACCAGACCTCTACCGGTGTCACTTCTTATCCAGCAAGGAGTAGGGATGAGAACGAAGCTGATCTCCTGTCTTTCCTACACAATAAACTCCCTCTCACTCCCAACACAGTTCTGGTCATTATTATTGTTTGTGTATCGATCGTAACAGTGATGCTTATACTTATCATTTTACTTTCTCAGTGCAATTCTCATGTTAAATATATTCTCACAATAAATTTTCGCACTAAGAGAGTCATATTGTTTTTTTTTTATCATAATTAGTGACAGAGATATAATTTTGAATCTATTCTACCAAAAATTTCGATCCCATTTCTTGGACATCATCTTTTTGAAAACTATACAATTAATCTTTCCTTAATGAGCCCGCAACTACAAAAATCGAATAATGGTAGTTATTATTTAGACACAGAACTTAGATTGAATAGTTGAAACATATTTTAGTGAAGTTGTGACATAATTCAGATTGCTTGTGAATAACTTTTGTGTGGTTGCCCTTGAGAATCATGCATTGATAGGATATAAATTGAGCGTTAATAGGGATCAATAATGGATTATTTTGTGAACATTAAACATTGATCCATTAAACGGAAAAATAAATAAATAAATAACAGACAATCGGACGGAATAACAGCGTCCCGGTACGAGCGCGCAAAATTCCTTGTTTGTACCGTATTAAATGTCGCCATCACCGTTTCCGTTTTTCCGAAACCGTACCCAGTGATATTTCCAGAACGTTCTAGCATCCAGAATCCGCCCGAAACAAAGGCCTCTTGTTTCCCAACAAAACTACACCGACCGGCATCCGGTCCATCATCTCCGTTCCGTTCAATAATAGAGCAGATATTGTCTCCGCCTGTCACCGCGTATTACAAATATCTAATAAACCAAAAATACCCAGAAGGCAGATGCAACTAGAACGGATTCAAGCCTCAAATGAATGGTGCTCTCCGAGACGAGCAACAAAAAAGTGCAGAAATTTAGAATGAACGGACGTAGCTCTCTGGAGTTCATTCATTTCTGAAAACTGAACCGGTGCCAACGCACAGCGAGCTTTTTCAGCAAAACAAGAGACGATTAGAGAGGGCAGGAATGCAATGGCAGAAATAGCCGTCATGTGTTGGATTTCTTCGCCCACAAGGCAGGAAAGTGCTTTTAATTATGTTGGATAATGTATAATGTGCTTGTATTAAGACCGCGCATGTAATTTATTATGTCTTTGTGCCGGGGAAGGTGTCATTGTTTATCTTTCGATCTTCTCTTTCTGTTGATACATCGGGTCTTCTATTTTGAGGCGGTTACATTTCAATTGCAGGTTTCAATTTGAATCCAACGCGAGTGAGAATGCGAGAGGATTTGCTAGTTGCTAAATTTGTGACTGAGGCCATGTCATGAGGAAATTAACATACGGACTAAGTGAGAAAAACGTTATATTTTCGCAAATTTCGTTTTTATTTATCTGCGTAATCTAAGGCGATGCAATCTGTCCATCTTTTCGGTACCACGTTTATAGTATGCTTGATATTTTTTCGCAAAATAGGCCTCAGTTGCGACAATGACTTCCTCATTGCTGCAAAATCATTTCCCTGCAGCATCTTTTTCAGGTCTGTGAACAGCCAGTAGTCTCTGGGTGCCAAATCTGTTGAACAAGGGGGGTTCTTGCAATTCATGCAATATGACCATCGTAGCCATTGACTTGCTGAAACAGTGTTTTTTTCTTTGCCATGTGGGGCCGTTTTTTCTTAATTTCTTCACTGATTCGCTGTATAGTATTACATCAATTAGTTAGAGAGTTAAAATTTTCAGAGGAGGTTTGGAGTCTAAATGCGCTGGCTAAATTCGTGATTGCGCAAAATCCACCGAGTGGTTCCAGAGTTATAGCCATCTGAAGTTTTGTTTTCCTAACAATCGAAGAATACTGATCTGATCGAATTGAAGCGCGGTAGTTAGTTGAGAAATACCGACACAAAGACTTTTGCAGAATTTTGTGAGAATCGCATGATTGGGAAATTAAAAAAATATAATTCAAAAGAATTATGTATCTCAGAAACTATCCGTCAGATATCGCTGAAATTCTGCTGGAGCCTTCAAAACCTTATCTTACAGTAAAGTTCTGGATTTGAACTCGATCGGATCTATATTGTTGTACTCCAACGATCGAGATGTAGTGGTCCGCTGGTTTTACACTCGACCAGCGAAGTTGTCAACATTTTTGGAGTTTTGATGGAGATAATTTAATTAATTATCCTTCCGAAGTCAAATTTGACAAGTCGATTCGTCAGTAATAACATTCATTCAATACCTAGTGAGAATTGGTATATCTTGTCTATGATATGTAACTTACCTTACAGCCAAGTTCTCGATTTAAAATTGATCGAATAATATGTATGATAATATCTTTAAACTATCTCTGAAATTAGAAACTTGAAAACAAGGTATGAGAGGTCAGTAATAACATAAGTTCATATTAATTTATTGATCTTTTTCATTTTTGTTTCCAATTCTAACTTTGTGATAAGAGTTATGAACGAAATTAAGTCCATATTTCATAAAATTACGTAAGTATTTCTTAATATCATTAGATATTGAACTATTACTGCTATACAGTTTTGATAAAATGTCAATTCATAGGTCCTCATTGCACAACCGTACAATTCGACTGATTTGTATCATAGGAATAATTCTCTGAATAAATCATTGAAAATAAAATCATGGCTGTACATTAGGCCGCCACAACCAAAGCACTGTTTATTTTCGACCCCAGAGTGAATGCTATCTATTTGAGCGAAACTAATCCATATATCTACAGGGTGTCCCAAGTTCGAGTGCCTATTAGAAGTTTCTGGAGAACTGTACATATTTGAAATCTGAAAATTGGGATTATGATATCGCTTGAAATTCTCTACAGAGCTAAAATATTTTCGAAGCCCAAGCGCTTCCGGTTATACAGGGAATGAAAATAAATTGATGAAACATAAGTTCATATTAATTTATTGATCTTTTTCATTTTTGTTTCCAATTCTAACTTTGTGATAAGAGTTATGAACGAAATTAAGTCCATATTTCATAAAATTACGTAAGTATTTCTTAGTATCATTAGATATTGAACTATTACTGCTATACAGTTTTGATAAAATGTCAATTCATAGGTCCTCATTGCACAACCGTACAATTCGACTGATTTGTATCATAGGAATAATTCTCTGAATAAATCATTGAAAATAAAATCATGGCTGTACATTAGGCCGCCACAACCAAAGCACTGTTTATTTTCGACCCCAGAGTGAATGGTATCTATTTGAGCGAAACTAATCCATATATCTACAGGGTGTCCCAAGTTCGAGTGCCTATTAGACGTTTCTGGAGAACTGTACATATTTGAAATCTGAAAATTGGGATTATGATATCGCTTGAAATTCTCTACAGAGCTAAAATATTTTCAAAGCCCAAGCGCTTCCGTTTATACAGGGAATGAAAATAAATTTGATGAAAAAAAAACTTTTTCAAGTTTTGCATTCCTGGTATGATCAAGTATTCAATGCTGAATACATTTCTGTTAAAACCATTGTATTCATTCGAATAGTTTTCGAAATATCGAAAAAAAACCGGAAAAAAGTCAAATATGTTTAGTCAATGTTCATTATTCTTATTTTAAACATCCTGAACGTAAACTGTTTTTACAACATCGAAGAGGTAGAATGTGGAAAGGTCATGCATCTGTTGAAATTCAGAAATATCATCACAGGCTGTTTCGAATTTTGTGTCGAAAATTGTGATCAAAAATTGGCCATAACTTCTGTTTTTCAAATTAGAACCCTATTTTATTATGATTGCATTGGATTCTGCGGTGAAAAATAATGATAGTTTTCTAACATGATTATGCTCCTAAATTAAAAAAAAACTCAGGAATTATTGAATTTAGGAGCATAATCATGTTAGAAAACTATCATTATTTTTCATCGCAGAATCGAACGCAATCATACGAAAATAGGGTTCTAATTTGAAAAACAGAAGTTATGGCCAATTTTTTATCTCAATTTTCGACACAAAATTTGAAACACCATGTGATGATATTTCTGAAATTAAAAATATGCATGACCTTTCCACATTCTTCCGCTTCGATGTTATAAATCGGTTTACGTTCAGGATGTTTAAAATAAAAATAATGAACATTATACTGACTAAACATATTTGACTGTTTTCCGGTTTTTTTTCGATATTGCTATTCGAATTAATACAATGATTTCAACAGAAATGTATTCAGCATTGAATACTTGATCATACCAGGAAAGCAAAACCTGAAAAAGTTTTTATCTCATCAAATTCATTTTCACTCCCTGTATAACCGGAAGTGCTTGGGCTTCGATAATATTTTAGCTCTGTATAGAATTTCAAGCGTTATCATAATCCAAATTTTCAGATTCCAAATATGTACAGTTCTCCAGAAACGTCTAATAGGCACTCGAACTTGGGACACTCTGTATATATATACCAAGTAAAGGATAATAGGTATATTTTTGGAAATATTATTGTTTACCTGGAGTTAACCAGCTTTGGGCGAGTTCACTACCTGGATGGGTGACCGCTCTGGCTATAAATTTGAACAGCACGTCAAAGCTCCTGATTGTTGGTGAAACTTTCTATCATGTTCCGCATAATTGTACCTCTGATAATTCTTCAAATGCTTGAATAAGATTTCTGATGCCTCGATGGAGAAATAAGCCTGAGCTTAACCCTAACCTAAAGATTAAACTATCATGGTGTTAAATCGCAAGATACGCTTGGGCCAATTGCTCTCTCTATCTTATGGATTCTAAAGTCCATTTGGTTGCTATAGGGCAATTGTTTTACCAGCTAATTTGCATGCTGCGCCGTCCTGCTATAAATCAAGGAGGTCCACATCAACATCAATTTGGGTGGAAACAAACAGTCAAACCGTTCGATAATGCATTGAGCATAATTTCTTAATTATTCCCTGGTTGTTCCAGTATCTCCGTTGGGGTTGTAGGGTGCCCCAAATTCGTCCATATGGCTTGTAATTATACGCCGACCGTTCTTTCTATTTCAGCTTTGTAAGCCATAGTTACAAATCTCAACACTCACGGGGAGACAGGGTTTTTTTGCTGATGTCTTTGCCTAACCTCTTGTATCATTCGTCGAATTGTATGGTACCTCGTTTCACCAACCTCTGCTGACACATATAAAGCTCTCAATCAAAAGAATATATATTTCAGCTCCGGTTTCTGATTTTCAACTAAAGGGTTCTCCAATAAGAAGTGTTATTTTGAATAGCCCGTTATTTCAGTAGATGTCACTTTTGAAGCTGTCATTTTTTGACATTTGACAATAAGAAACTACGCCTTTAATAAAAATGGAACGATACACGCTTCAAGAACGCATTGAAATTATTAAAATTCACTATAAAAATGGTGAAAATTTGGCAGAGACGGTTCGTAAAACTCATACATTTTTGGGTCGTCGTGAAGCACCTTGTCGGACCGCAATAAAGAAATTGGTGGAAAAAATCGAGCTGTTGGGACAAGTTAGTTATGTGAAGAATAAAACTCGTGCACGTCGCTCAATAACAGAGGAGAATATTGCTGCTGTAGCCGAAAGTGTTGCAGAAAACACAGGTTTGTCCATTCCTCGTCGTTCTTTGGAATTAGGCATTCCACAAACGTCATTACACCGTATTTTGCACAAAGATTTGGGTCTTAAGGCTTATATAGTTCAGTTAACACAAGAATTCAAGCCGGCCGATCATCCACAACGTTGTGTCTTCGCTGATTGGGTCTTTGAAATGCATGAAAATGATCCGGAATTCCATCGAAAAATCATCTTGAGTTATGTGGCCCATTTCCACCTCGGTGGCTTCGTCAACAAGCAAAATTGTTGCATCTGGGGCTCGGAAAACCCAAGGGTTATTGTTGAAAAGTCTCTCTATCCTCAACGTGTGACTGTTTGGTGCGGTTTATGGTCCGGCGGAGTCATTGAACCTTAATTTTTCGAAAATGAGGCTGAAGCAACAGTTACGGTGAATGGATTGCGCTATCGAGAGATGATTAATGATTTTTTATGGCCGGAATTGGATGGTATGGTAAACGTTGTCCAGATGGACAACGTTTACTTTCAACAAGACGGCGCTACGTGCCACACAAGCAACGAAACCATTGGTCTTTTGCGGGATAAGTTTCCGGACCGTGCTATCTCTCGAAGAGGTGATCACAATTAGCCACCGAGATCTTGTGATTTAACACCTCGCGACTTCTTCCTTTGGGGCCACGTGAAAGTGAAGGTCTAAGCTAATTACCCTAGCGTCAATTTAAGACCTCAAAGATGGAATTCGTGAGGCTATTGAGGACATAGGGCAGCCACTTTGCGATTTGGTTATGGAAAATTCAATTAAAAGGATATGGTCCTGTAAGCGTGGTCGTGATGGTCATTTGCCTGGTGTTATTTTCCACTATTAACGGCATAGCTTCTTCTTTATAATGAAATAAACATCCGATCATTTATATTGAAAAATGGCATTTTTCTTTGAATATCAAAATAACACCACTTATTGGAAAACCCTTTATTTGTCTCTTCTATTTCTAGGGATAATGGTTGAAACCAACAAACACTCATACTTTCAGAACACAAAAGAACGGTAGCTGCGTTGCTGACTAAACCACATACCGAATGACCTGACTTATAGCCGACCAATTTCCCCTGTATCCTTTAACAAAGTCATTCCATTCGTGATAAAAATCAAAGTAGCAGCTCTCTCCCAGCCAATCAGGTGATCTGGACATCGTCGCCGACCTCTCGGCTCTGTGTTAATGAGAAAAAGAACGTGCGATAGCCCTAAGATCGAGATCTGCGTTTTGCACAACTGCACGCAGCGCTCTGAAGCGCGTTTCTGTTCTATCGGGGCATGTTCTGGCTCTGTGATTGTATCAATGTTGTATTTATTCGGTAGCCGAGTGAGCTCTGCTGTATCTCTATCTTGAAGTATGGCTCGCAGCGGCGGAACATGGGGATTCTCTCGAAGGGTAGGATCCGGGAAGCGGTTGGGTTATATTGTTGACCAGTAGAAAAAATGCGAATAAGTTGATGCCTATGACCTTTGAGCAGAATGATCTAATCATAGAATACTACGGTGAAAGATTTTTGATTTAAAGGCCTGGATTCACTAGTGCGTCGGCTGCATGCAGTGACTGCAGAAAGTGGCTGCACCGTCTTTCGAATAGACTGCTACTTCGGAAATACGAAGGAGTGGTTTCACTTCTGCGTCCAACGCAACAGCACTGCAACGGCCAAACGGTGGACTGCTTGGGGTATCAGTCTGTGCGACGTCGCTGCAGCGAAAACAAGAGAAAATTAGTGTCGATAGATTCACAAAGGACGAAGAGATGAATCTCATTGAATTAGTTTCGCAAAATAGATGCATATATGATGCATCTCATGATAATTATAAAACTAATAATGTTAAAGATCTTCTTTTTTTAGTGCCGTGCAGATTCCTGCGTAGGCGTTCATCCTTATCTATTTCCATCATATGTTTCTATTGAACGCAGCATGTTTGGAAATCCTTTATCCCCGTCCATAGACGGATATATTTCTAAGCCATGATAACTCTCTTCTGCCTATTCCTCTTCTTCCTCCCTCTATTTTACCCTGGAGAATGAGGCATTGAAAGTGGTAGCGTTCTCCACGCAGTATGTGTCCGAGGTAACCGAGGTATGTTAAAGATAACATATGGAAAATGATCGCGACAGAAATGGAGGGAAAACCAGGTAAAATGAAGTTATATTTTTAAAAATTTTATTTCGTATGCTAATATGAACAGTTTTGTACACTTTTATATTCATAATTTCGAGCTCTACGTTCTTGTTGGAATTTTTCTCCATTATCTAGAAGATGTCTCGTTATGAGGTTGTTGAAGGTACCTTCCTCATCCCTGCTTTTATACATTAAATGCACTGGTCACCTTTTTTAATTTTTTGCTTTAGATATTTCAAAATCAATTCATCCTGCTCTTCTTCCAAAATATGAAGCGCAAAGTACATACTCCATTGCTAACGAATTATTACTGACGACTCACAGAACAGAAATAATAATGCCAGCTGCAGTAGTTTCGCTCCACCTAATGAAACCACTTCGACGACGCAGCGGACGCAAGCATTCGCTGCACGCAGTCACTGCATGCATCCGACGCACTAGCGAAACCAGGCCTTTAGGCTCATATTCAGACATGTGATTTGCTTCTGCATCGAATACCAACTCTATTTAATCACTCCTAGGTGTTGCCATTCTCGTTGGCTCTATCCCTTTTCTTGACTCTATATGCGTCTACATCTAGATTTTGTAGGGTGACATATTAGAATATACATCCGCGATATTCAAATGATTTTGAATGATTGGAAGAATATCAGTGATTCTTCAGGGTATCCTCTCCTAATATTAAAGCACTATCAGCTGACATCACGACAGGGCTTACAAAGTCACTGAAAGGCAAACAAACTCTTATCCTATTGGCTTTGGTGCAACATTAAATTGAATCATACGCAAAATTTTGCGATTTAAGGACCCTTTATTCGAACAATTTTCTTTGTTGGTTCATTGTGAATTATATGCAGAAAAGTTGTAGTTAGAGAATTTTTAGTTTAAATATACTGTCTCACATGACGGACAAAACTTCATTTATGCGTCATTTTGCGCCAATCTTCTAGGGAACTTCGTGCTATCATTCTGCCCAAATGTCTGTAATCATCGAATGTTTTGCCGAAAATGCCCTCAAAGGATTAGATTCAACTAACTGATGAAGAATTCAAGGTAATACTCGATTCTGCCCGGCTGGCCGTTGTTGCCACGATAATTTTCGAACGAAAAGAGATGGTGACATTCCAGGGTATGTTGCGCATCCCATTGCGACGGTTAAGTTCGTTAAGGGACATAATCGGCCAGAAGCTTTCGGAGTTATACACATCTGAAATATTGTTTCTTCAATAACTCAAAAAATGGGTTCAAGCCCTGTGGACAGGAGCTATCGGGCGCATGTTCATTCTGGAACACAAATTTTCCATTACAATAATCTTCATCTAGCTTCTATTTAGTATCAATTCCTGTAGAATGTGATCATAATAATTGTTTTTCATTTTCCAACTGCCCGATCCCAACAATACTTAGATAATATTATATCCATAAATTAAGCATTTCATTATTGCATTTCTTGAAATAGGTACCTTTTCAAGTCGATCAACATCGTCCTTCTTTCGACGTCTAAACTATGACTTGATTCTTTATGTTTATGTCTTTGAATTTGTTTTCGGTTGAATTCAAAGAGTTCATAGAATAATCGATGAAAATACTGAGAGAGACCCAGGAAATTTGACACATTTTGTCTTATATCTCCAGAAATTGAAATCGTATAGAGCCAAAATTTTGCACAATGTTCAAAATACTACAATTGACGTTAGTACAAGTTTTTGTTGCAATCTGATGAATAGTTCACGGAAAAAAATTTTTTTTTTCGAAAAAATTAAAAGAAATATTTTTTTAAAAGTTACCAACATTTCGATCATAACAGAATTTTGCCAAAAGTTGCGCGTTTATATCCTCGAACTGACTACCAAGTTTCGATTCAACATCTTCTTTAGTTCCTGAAATATCAGGGAAATAACCTCAAAATTTGAAATGTCTATAACTTCTAAACCGTCCGGCCGATTTTGCCCGTTAACGAACTTAACCGTCGCATTTTGATCAGAAATCTACCCAGAAAGTTTGAAGTCGATAGGACCTTCGGTGCTCCTGTTATCGTGCCTACGGCCGGAAGGCCGGCCGGCCGGCCGGCCGGACGGCACCCAAAAATCTGACACCGGATTCGTGATCAGGGAGTCCGAATTAGTCTATTAGCCAATTTTCAGCTCGAAATTCGAAAATTACAGACATTTGGACGAAATGATAGGACGATGTTCCCCTAGAACATGCGCCCAAAAAATACAGATCCGACCGAATTAAAACTTGATAATTAGTTGTAGAATGCCAGAGCTCAAATTTATGCAAAATTTCGTAAGCATCGTATCACTAGAGAAAAAATAGATTTCTTCAAAAATGTTATAGTTCAGAAACAATCTGTTAGATTCCGCTGACATCTCGCACCAATCTTCAAGCCGTCATTTTACAATCGATTACCGGATTTCAGCTCTATCGGCTCTGTAGTTGAGCAATCATTGTGAAAATAAAATTCTGAACTAGTATATGCTTCGGAATGTTCAAATGATATAAATCTCAGTTTACTTGCTGTGACAACCACCACGTATGACAGTTGATGACCAATGCTTTTTTTACGTATTAACGCTAAAAAGACGGCTTGAAGGTTCATTTCCTATTCGATCTTGCAAAACTTTGCTACTTCATGCGGCCGGCCGGACAGAATGAAATTTGACCTCGAATTCTTCATCAAGGAGTCGAACCCAATCGTTTGAGACCATTTTCGGCAAAAAAAATCGTAAATTACAGACATTTGGGTAAAATGATAACGCGCTGTTTCCCAGAACATACGCGCAAAAAAAGCTCCTTTCGAATTTGAACTTAATAAATAATTGTAGAATGCCGCTAATTTTTATATAATTTCTTGAGCATCGTATCGTAGAAAGTATGAACAATATGGATGATAGAAAGCGTTGTATTCAAAATCCATTCCTTGCATATTTAAAAATGGGTTCAAGCCCTGTGGACAGGAGCTTTCTGGCGCTCTAGTTCAAACAGACAAATTATATCTCCGAAAGTATTGGTTTCTCAGAGTTGGGAATTATATCAATGTATTCTTATGATAGAACTACATCATAAAGGAAATTCAATTCAAATAATAGTTTTCTTATCAAGATCAAATGAGCAATCTGAGAATGGGAACTGCACCATGGAAGATATCAAATTGAAATAGCTGAACTGAATTTGACTCTCTCTTATAGAACAGGATGAAATGTACGAGTATGAACACAGATCATATAATAAAGCTTAGATAGAATAATTATAGCACTTAACACTTTGCTGTAACCTGGTCAATGCAAAACTTCACATGCGTATAAAGGTCATTATTCTACAATTTGATGCTAAATTTCAGATAGATCGAGTGATCAGTTTCGTAAATATTCATAAAAAATATGTTTTACTAAAATCGGCCATAACTCCGAAACCGCTTGATGGATTTCGCCCGTTAACGAACTTAACTAACTCCTTCCGCTCGAGAGTTATCGTGCCTACGGCCGGCCGGCCAGACAGAATCGATTTCGACCTCGGATTCTTGATCAGTGAGTCGAACCAAATCGTTTAAGACCATTTTCATCGAAAAATTCGAAAATTACAGACATTTGGGCAAATTGATTAGCACTCAGTCCCGAGGAACTAGAGCGCCAAAAATCATAATTATACTGCCGATATCTGCGAATCCCAGATTGGATTCCATAGCGTTCTAAACGTTCCGGATCCAACTCTATTTGATAGGATCATGGTATGGCAGATCTGTTGTTTTATAAACTTAATTGATACAATTTTGTATTCCTGCATCTAAATTGCTTGAAGGAAATCGAAAAACTTTAAACTCTATATGTCTCATGTCCTACAACTGCAAACTATAAACCATATTCACTTCATTTTATTCGAAAAATAAATCCTATCTACCTATGTGTAATCGTATGACAGTATATTCAAACTGGAAATTTTCTGTTCACAACAACTCTGCAAATTATTCACAGTACTCACAATGAAACTAACTCGCTCAAGCTCTCAAGAGCGAATGAGGTTTCACCTTGATGAAGACCTTGGTGGCAGTATAATATTATGAAAATTATGAACCAATACCCACAATAATTGTCCCAAAACACGAGTTTCAAAAAACTATTTGTATTTGATAATCAAACTCAAAGATACACCAAGATTTACGTAACCTGTTTAAAAAATTGTCTGTTTGCTGCCCAAACAGCTTATATCTTCGTGGACCATGGAGTGCTGACAGTGCTTTATTTCGCTCAATTTAACGTATAACTTTCCTAGCTATTTTGTGAAGAGAAATATATCCAGCCACAATTTGTTCTGCAAATGACGTAATTATGATGCGATATTTTGTACAGGGAGCGACAAAGTAGGTATTTTCTTTACAACTCAACATGGTGGCAGAGGGAAGTTATTACTTGGGGATTAGAAGAAATGGGGAATGAGTTGTGAAAGCCAAAGCAGTAGCGTATTCAGCTCAGAAAATGGTCTTTTCGTATACTGTACATATAGGAAGAACGAGTATGAATTTTTGAAGGACAATAAGAATTAGTGGTATTGATTTTGTGCGCTTGAACAATGGTACCATCATTTTGCCAAGTTCCTGTAATTTACTAATTTTGAGCCGAAGAAGATCTCGAACGATTTAATTAGACTAACTGATGAAGAATCCGTAGTCAAATTAAATTATGTCCATTCGTTAACACGATAACGCCCGAAAGAAGAAACTAAATAACTCAAAATATGCATTCGAATTCATGAATAGGCAAAATTCGCCAATAAACCAATTCAAAATATCATTTTACTAGTATTTCTGGAATTACAGACCCGATTGAGTTGAAATTAAGTGTTCAGTTCCATACAATATTGCCCTCCTAGGGCGAGAAAGGAAAAAAATTCAAGAGAAATTCAAAATCTCTCAGCCAGAACTCGCTGGAATGTCAACTGGAGGTTGAGAGCATAGAGATACAAAGGAAAATTAGCTATAGAGCTGTTTTATCATAACTGACCATAAGGTTCTTCAGGAAACAACATAAGTCAATGATTTGATTTGACTTTCAATTAATATTATTTTGGGACACTGAAATTATCAATAGAGTACCTTACTTCGACAGATCTACTAAACTGGAGTAAAATTCTATAGATTTGCATCGAGAATTCAAATTCTTCGAGTGTTCAATGGGCTTTCGTTTTAATTTATTCCAAAGTATATTGTGTCACTTTTCTGCGTATACCTACCCATTTCAAATTATGATTCATAATTTAAACGGATCTCTAAAAAATTGGTTCAAGCACTGACGTGACGTCAGAAGCTTTTGCGCGTATGTTCTATTGTCCATTCTTCTGTATTGGACACCCTTAATCGAATTTACCATGGTAAATTATGTTGTCCTTTCTCCATGGACATAAAAATTATGTTGTCCATTCTCCATGGCCAACATAATTTACCATAGTAAATTCGATTAGGGGTGTCCAATACAGAAGAATGGACAATAGAACATACGCGCAAAAGCTTCTGACTTCACGTCAGTGCTTGAACCAATTTTTTTTTTCGTGATTTTTTTGAAATTTTCTAGGAGTACGGTTCTTACAAAATTTTAAACACGTCTTTATGATGATTTTCTACTACTAGTTACCAAGCTTCAATTCGATCGAATATTTATTTTTTGAGTTATCAAGGAAATAATATTCCAGGTGGGTATAACTCGGAAACCGTTTGACCGATTATGCCCAAAAACGAACTCAACTCTCCCTTTCGGATACGCAACCTACCCTGAAAATTGCAAGTCCCTATCTCCTTTCGTTCGAAAGTTATCGAGGCAACGGTTACCCATCTACTGAACTCACACAAAAATGAGTCCAACAATCTCGAACAATATTCAACCGATCGTGTTAAAACTTGAAACTTGGCAGTAGAGTTAGGTTATGAAGGCTCTCGCAAATTTCAAACGAATAGTTACTGATATATAGAATTTTTTTTTCTATTTTCAATGATTTTTTTTTAATTTTTCACAAATACTATCCTCACGAAATTTTGCAAGAATTTTCGCGTTGGCATTCCACAACTAATCACCATGTTTGAATTCAATCGGTTTAGTATTTTTCGAGTTAATGAGGAACAAAAAACAACCAAATTTCAGATGCCTATAGCTCTAAGACCGTTTGGCCGATTATGCTCATAAACAAACTGAAATGTCGCGTTCTGGTGCACATCCTAACCTGAAAATTTCAAGCCGCTATCTCTTTGCGTTCTCAAGTTATCGTGACAACAAAAATATTTAAAAAATTTTTGTTTTTTAATTTTCTAGCCATACGATTCGCAAAAAATTTCACAAACGTGCTTAGGTTCATATTCTACAACTAATCACCAAGTTTCAATTCGATCGGATTCATATTGGTCGAAAACAAAATTATTACTCGGAAACCACTGGGCCGATTATGCCCATTAACGAACTTGTCCGTCGTATTGGGTTGCGCCACCCACCCTGAAAATTTCAAGTCGCTAGCTCTTTTCGTTCTCAAGTTATCGTGGCAACGGCCGGACAGAATCAAATTTGACCTCGAATTCTTCATTGGGGAGTCGAACTAAATCGTTTGAGACCATTTTAGTCAAAAAATTCGAAAGTTACAGACATTTGAGCAAAACTATAACGCGATGTTCCCCAGAACATACGCGCAAAAAAATACATTTCAATAATGTATGGTGCTACAAATCGGTGATATAATATACGGGATTTGAATTCGAATGTACCAAATAGGTTTAGTTTTCATTTTCAATTTTTTTCGTACTAACAGAATGTTGAAGTATAGTTTTTAATGTCTTGGTTCTTTGATGAGGGTTCAGGATCTATTGTATTTCTACAACGAATTAAGCTAAAATCTCAATTTTTTTTTATTCATTATGAATTTTATATTCATGTCATTTCTCTTCCAGTGTTCAAATTTTATAACCCGATGATGACATTGGGCCGAAACATGTGGTTTTATATTGAGAAACATTAAATGAAGCAACCCGAGTGAGAATAAGACTTTTCTTTTATCTATAACAATCTGAAAATTGTTGCAATACCAGGAATCAAATCACCTTCCAATGTTTTAAGTAGTGTCCGACCGAAACTGGTTTTTCAGCCGAAACCGAAACCGAAACCGAACTTTCGGCCAGGGTCTCAGTTTCGGCCGAAACCGAAACCGAAACCGAAACTTTATATTTCATACTGAAATCTACTGTATTTTTTACAATATTATTTGCATATACATAAAAAAAGTTAAGCAGTGTTAAATAAAATAAAGAGGCAACTTTTTGATATCTTTATTTATTATTTTGGTATTACCAAGGTATA
The DNA here is from genome assembly GCA_937662695.2 of Halyzia sedecimguttata. Classification (NCBI taxonomy): domain Eukaryota; kingdom Metazoa; phylum Arthropoda; class Insecta; order Coleoptera; family Coccinellidae; genus Halyzia; species Halyzia sedecimguttata. The sequence goes on from OW569415.2 coordinate 49,929,722, forward strand.
AAAATAATCAGTCGAAGTATACAGGGTAATTCCAAATCAGACGTCAACCTTGGAGGAGGTGTTAGTATGGATAATTTGCTGTGGTTTGAGCCATTTTTATTGATGACCAAAAATCAACAGTTTCCGAGATATTTGAGTTCTGGTTCTGATGAAAAAGAATAAGTATGATTTGAAAGGGGATGTAAGAAGCAAATAGAGAAAAATAACGAATTCAATACTTTTTTGTTGCAAATGAGCTCGGAATTTCATTAGAAAATGTATTCATAAATTGTGTTCCACCATTCCATATAGGCAAGCACATGCCGTCTTTCTGATATCTTCAGTTGTTATTTTCCGCCTGAAATTTACTCACGCTGTCTTTTGATACACATTCACTATTTTCTATGCCGGACATTCAAAAGGTTGCTTGTAAAAAATCTGCTGAAACGAAACTTGTTATGCAATCTAACGAAATCTTTTATAGAATGAAGAAGGAATTTGGCAAGTTTTTGAAATAATCTTGGCATACAAAATTGAGAAATTCGAAAGTTGCAGATAAATTGATATTAGAAATTGATTTTTCATTTATTCATATACCACATTTCAAATCATAGGTACTCATTCTTTTTCAACCTCTTATACAGCATAGTTTCGATTTTTTCGTACATATCATATCCTTTTCTGATGAAAATAAACCAAAATTATCATCAAATTTGGTCAACGTAGAAAAAATTGACGAAATATGAACTATGTTCAGAAATCTTTTAAAAATCACCCGAACTCCAAAAACTGTTGATTTTTGGTTAATAATAAATATGGATTAAACAACAGCTAATGAGACATACTAACTCCTCCTCCAAGTTTCACGTCTTATTTGGAATCACCCTATGTAATCTAATTGATAATCATTAAAGTGAATTCTCATGAATTCTCAGTCTTAACATAGATAGATTACAATAACTTGTACGACAATTATGTATACCTACTTTTAACTCCTGGCCAAATGACCAGGATAATTCACGAACAGTCAAGTTTCGGCCATTTTGGGCCGAAACCGAAACTGAGGCCGAAACTAGATTTTTTGGCCGAAACTGGCCGAAACCGAAACCGAAACCGAACTTTCGGTCGGTCACTAGTTTTAAGTAGGACTATAGCATTGAAAAATCCACTGATTTTTTCAGCTCCGCGGGCAAAGAATTGGCAGGAAGTTTAGAATTCATGAACAAACTACGGTTCTGCTTCTTCCGGTTCCTATATTCCTCTGAACTTTTCTTTTCCAGTTTTATGTGTTCAAGTAGGGATTAAAGTACAGATTGGCAAACTTGTAATGTAACGATCCAGCCAAGAAGCATAAAAATGATAGAAGTTATCTAATGGATTACGTTTCCTGGCATCCTTAAATGTATTCGGCTTATTATTCCTAATAATAGCTCCTAGGCTTCAAGCACATGAAGTACCCGTAGTCATAAAACGTTCTCGAATCCGATATTTGAAAATAATAATAAAATGAATAGAAATAAAAATCTATCTAACAGGGGTAGTTAGAAATATGCTTACGCTACCTGATTCCATAGGATCTCTATTTCAAAAAATATTATTGCAAAAGTTTACATCAAGTTATTTCAATGGAAATTTCCTTAATACTACATAATTTTTTTATGTTACTTTAAACCTCTATTGATCCATCTTTCTCTCTTGTAGAGATCGAGATGTATTCGAATGATACGAGCATTCAAATATTTCACAGTTCTTAATTCGAATTTTGTGTTGGAAAAATATTTACAATATTCGAATGAAAAAAAATACTGAATTTTATTTCTACGTAAAAAAGAAATCAAATATAATGTTATACAGGGTGAGTCTTTGACCACTGCATTAATTTTAACCAAAGATTCCTCTCCTCAAATGAATCACTTTTTTCATTTAACATTTTTCCAAATTCAGTTCAGGTAAAAAGATACAGGCTGTTGAAATTTTGAAAAAAAATCAGTTTTTATTTTGTAGCTTTGACATCCTTTTTTCGAATAAAATGAATGTTGGCGTAAAGTTTCCTATAACTATGATACATATTTTCCAAATATTAGTTATTTTCTACTTCTACTGGTTTTCTAGTTATGGACTCGTGGATTCATAAAACTAAACGAAATTAGCATAAAGAAAGCATATAAAGTTTTTCTTGAGACATTTCAAGAATATTCCATCGTTTTAGAACATTATATTATTCTTCATCATTTCTCCTTAAACGCACCGTTTTGGAGATATTCTTCATTGAATGTTTTAAAATGGAACACTCTAGAAATTTCACTATTTTTATGGATCCGTCCCTGAGCGTTGGAATCCCGAATCAAGCTGTAAACCACGTTACCATGCCGTATTCTCGTCCGCCAACAATGTCATAGATAATTTATATGCGGGAGTGTATTAGCACATTGTGAAATCTTTAAACGCTTGTAACTTTTTACCTGAGCCGAATCTGGAAAAATGGGAAATGAAGAAAGTGTTTCATTTGATGAGAGGAATCTTTGGTTAAAATTAATGCAGTGGTCAAAGAATCCCCCTGTATAATTCTATTTAAATAAATATTTCATTCGATAGTAACTCCTATCAAATAATTCATCTCCATCTAAAAATGTATATCCAGAGCTGTCATCCATCCAAGTACTGAAGTCGCCCGATACAGCTTGGCTTCCAGGAAAAAATAATACTTTCCCAATAGTTCCAACAATATACAGTGCACCCCAGCAACCTTGCACCAGAATGAAACGACTTTTGAGCGAAAATTAGAACAATCGTCGAAAAAAAAATCCAATAAACTTTTGTAGTTACAATCATATCCATGCAACAGAGTTATAGACAAAAGAAGAAAACAACTTTTAATGGTTTTCCGTCCTGAATTTTTGCATATTGACCTAAAATTTTATTTCAAACAGGTTTACTTAGAGCGTTATACACAAAAAGTTCCAAAAAGAAATTTAGAAATATTAATTGAAAAGAAAAAAGAAGTCCCTCTTGTTGCGGAGTTGCTGGGAAGGACTGTATATTAGGCGGTTGAGCTTAAAGAACTCATTAAATTCACTAAAATATCAAATATACCATATTTGATTCTCTTTGACCAACGATTGGTTTTAAATATCGATATAAATGCTTCTAAATAACTTTTTTCCAACCTCGACTAGAATTGACAATTGAGTATTTTCAATATAGTTAAGAAATTGTAAATCTGTAAATTCATAAAGATTATAAGTTACTTACGCTTTATCATTTTTTGTTGTTACATATTATACAGGGTGTTACTTGAAGACATGCTAATATTTAAGGGGGTGATATTTTGACTTATTTTAAGAAAAAACTTCACATGAACGAAATTCCTAAAAGTCTTAACATTTGAGATGCGGGGTCTCTATAAAATTTGGTACATGTCTTCTAAGCATCAAGGTGCATTTTGTGATGTACAAAAATTTTCATTGTCTCTACCAGTAGCATACATACGGGTTTGGTTTTGCATTGAATATTTTTGGGGAAAAAAATACTACGCCATTGCTTTCTTTTGAAATGAAGATTACTTTTGAGATTAACATTCATTTCTAAGTAAATTTGATATCATGGGTTTTCTTTGTCCGACCCACGGTTTCCGCTTAAAAAATAAAAGTCGTTTTACTTCAGATCAATTCCCCAAAAATCTGATGCGGTGTGGAAATGTTTATACATCGACTGAATAAGGCTGGTTTTCCTGTCACGCTGACGGTCGGCGCTGATGGGTCAATATGTATGTAGTTGTAGGTAGCGTTTTCGAGTCACGCGGTGCTGACGGCCGTCAGCGCTGAGCTATATACGCGCACGTACGCGCCAGCGCGTCGGCGCCGCTGACTAGCTGGCGCCGACAAGCCTCCACATTCAGTGAGCCAGAGACAATAGCATCCTTCTATTTCTCAATGTGATCAGCGTAATGCTAAAAGGATACGAGCTGACCGATCAGCGCTGACCGTCAGCGCCGACCGTCAGCGTGACAGGAAAACCAGCCTTAATGAGAATCCAAAAAATATGTGTTCTTGGCAGATGCACTGTTCTTGATTGAAATAATTGAATTAAAATTGCTTTATATCGCAATACAAAAATTTTATCAGCCTGTATCTCAAAAGTTGAGACTTATATGACAAACGTTCATAGAAAAAATTTCTTAAAATCAGTCAAAGAATCATGGACGAATATAATTAAGTTTGAACTCGAATTCTTCCTCAGTGAATCGAAACTGATCATTTTAGACCATTCTCAGCCAAAAATTCGATAATAACAAACTTTAGGGCAAATTGATAGGCACTGTTCAGATGACAAGCGTGCCAAAATGAAAAAAATCCCGTAGTTGGCTTGAGAGGATATATCATTCATTTCGCGCAATGACGAACTTATAAAAAAAAGTATATATAATATTATCCAGAATGAACAAGCGTGCAAAACCTGACTGTTGAATATTCCAATAATCGATATAATTTATTTGTCGAATATTAGAATAATTGACTATTCGACTATTGGGCTATTCGAATATTCCACTATTCGAATATTCGACCATTGTAATATTCGACTATTCGATAATTAGAATAGTCGATTATTCAAATATTCTACAATTCGAATATGTCAAAAATTCCGATACTTACTCTCTTGTAACTTTAACAAGCTGACTCGTCAAAATATTTCTGATTTGCATTTATTTCAATGTATCACCGTTCCCTCTACTAATTCTAACAATATTCTAAAACAGTCGGCAATATTTTTTCAAACAGACCATAAAATGGCAAATTTAATACGCGGTGAAAACTTCAGCTGTTCTAAAATCTGACACGAGGTCGAAAAAAGATTCATAAATACCGAAATATGAATATGTCCCGTTTAATAGTCGTGTAGGGAGCTTAAAGTACGACAAAAATAAGCTCATAGGTCGGCCACATAACTCATAGAGTTTCTGTAAACACGTACTTTTGTTTTCAAATTTTTTGAGTTAGTAGGGTGCCTTTTTACTGATGGGGAATACATTCTATTTTAACCTCATTTAAGGTCCCAAATGAGTGTCGTCTGGAAAGGCATCATCATAATTCAAGATTTCTATTAAACTACTTTTCTAAAAGGACCTATGAATGGGACATTAATGGCATAAAAAAAAATATTTTCTACCGTGGGCAACGAATCCTCGCGCACAGAAGTACATATACAGAGCGAGTCTCTAAAATGGAGTAACTTCACTAAATCGAAGACAGTTTTTGGCGCTCTTGTTCCTCGGAACAGAGTGCTCATCAATTTGCCCAAATGTCTGTAATTTTAGAATTTTTGGCTGAAAATGGTCTTAAACAATTTGGTTCGACTCACTAATCAAGAATCCGTGGTCAAAATCGATTCTGTCCGGCCGTTAACACGATAACTCTCAAACGAAATGAGCTAGGCAGTTGAAAGTTTCAGAGTAGGTTTGGGAGATGAATATCTAGGATAAGTTCGTTATTAGGGTGGTTTCAGGGTAACGAAAAAAACAATTTTTCTCACATCACAAATTTTAAATTCAATTATTTTCAACATGCAATATTATCATTAAAATCCATTGATATCATTCTCAACTTTAACAAACTAATACTTTCGGAGATATGATTTTTCAAAATTTCAGTAATGAATTATTTTTGATTCTATGATTTCATAGAATACTGTAATTGTAATCAGATGATGTATTTAAATCCAACATTAGGTGAGTCATATACCGACGCTTTGAATATAATTACGAAAATTCTTAACAATTGACGCACAGAAGCCAAACTAGGAAAAGATTTCACCACGCGGTGTTTCCAAGCGGTCACCCATCCAATTACTAACCGCGCCCAACGCTGCTTGGCTTCAGTGTTCGGACGGTATCTGGCATATTCAGTGAGGTATGGCCACAAACAATATTTCTTCCTCTAACTGTGCAATTATATTTATGATGCAGTTCTATTATGAGAATCCATTGATATCATTCCCAACTCTGAAAAACTAATATTTTCGGAGGTATGATTTGTCAAAGTTTGAACAAGAGCGCCAAAGCTCCTGTCCTCAAGGCTTTCCCACATTTCTTGATGTAAATATGCTCAGATAGGTCCATTCGTATTTTAAATTACGCACATTTTGTTGCAAGAAAATGTTATACAGCGTGTCCTAAATTTGAAATATTACGTCATCGATCATTTTTTAAACGGCAATACAAATTTGTTTATGGGTATTCTTAAGGGGCGTATCAAGTTACACATACGCACCAAATATCAAATTCCTATCCGTTTGTCGTTGAAGAGATATTTAACGAACATCACCTAATTCGAACCGAATACATTTCATCAGCCAATCTTCCTTGTGACGAAATGATTAAGAAAGTAAGCATCGAAAAGAACTTCACTATGATGCTCGGTAGGAAATAAAACTAGGACAAAGAATCCACCACCCAAGTTCTCAAGAGAATGCCATTAAATGGTACACAGACGGTTCAAAAACCACTGCAGGAGCTGGCGCTGCAGTATATGGGGCAGGCACCAAATGCTCACAATCGTTAGAATCCTATCCGAGCGTCTTTCAGGCAGAAGCACTTGCAACAGAAAGATGCGTGGCAATGAGCATAGAAAGAAACTGTCAGATATGTGATATAGCAATCCACTCTGATAGTCAAGCTGCTATTAATGCTCTGAACTCTCATGTTATCGAGTCCACGCTAATATGGGAGTACCGAAGTAAACTCAATGAAGTAGGAGAGAACAACAGGGTATCCTTGGTCTGGGTTCCTGGTCCCGCGGGAATTAAAGGAAATGGGGAGGCCAATACACTTGCCAAGAAAGGAGCACAAACCCCCATTATTGACCTGGAACCCTATTGTCGGGTTGGTGGATACACCTACAAAAGTGAATTTCGGATGGAAGAAGAAACTGAAAGAGATATTTTCTGGAGATCCGTCCCCGGAATGTATCACTCCCAAAAATTCCTCCGGAACTTTGACACTGTCAGATCCAAGAAATATAAGGACTAGAGTTGGGCATAATCGAATCATTTCAGTAATCGATATATAGGTTCTCGAGAGATTTCAATAATCGAATGATCATTCGAGATATTGATCATTCGGTATTCCACTCAGTTCTCATTGCGTGAGCGGCTTAGGTTATCCCTCATCTTCAATATAATTGCGTCGGCTCCCTACAGTATTGAGTTTCACATTTTAAGGCTTCATTTTATTACATTGCCGTTGGTCCTTTGATAATTTATTATTATGCTATTTGGTTTTGGTCCAATGTTTGAAAATTTCTTTCCAGCTGTTCGAAAGGGAATGGAACTATGAAATGAATTATTATGAACCTGAAATTCCCTAGAATGCACAATTATATACCTATTTATAATCACTAAATACAATAATACCGGCAACATCAGTTTCGTCGGAAAGTGTATTTTCGAAATGTGGACAATTGACCAACATCCGCTGTAATAGACTAGCGCCAAAAAACTGTAAACCAAATAATTTTTCTGAATGGCGAAATGTAGGGTCAATGAAATTTGTACTTTTTACTTTATTTCATTCTGTTTTTCGCAAAAACATATTTATCTATTTCAGTATCGTAATGAGTCCATTCCAGCACTGAAAACAGTGCTGGAATGAACTCATTCCCGCATTGTTTCTAGTTATTATATTTTTCGTTTTCTGGTAGCCAGCACTGACATTCGATCCTATCAAATTTCAACACACGTCAATTGACAATACAATATAATCTGGATATAGTGAAATAATTGTTGAGGAAAAGCTTTATTTTCATTAAAAAATATGGTATTAGAGATTTCCTTCTTGCTAATTTTGAATCATTCATGCTATTGGGAAACTGTTTTAAATCTGATCTCCATGCCCTACGTACGTTTCAAGTTCAAATTCCGTAATCTGTCAAATCTCGTAACAGTCACACCAACTACCAAGATACAATACAAAAGTCACTAGGACGTATAATCCAAATTTTTCATTAAATTTCAACAGTATTTTACAAAACTTGCCTGAAATAGAGAAAATATCGTCTAATACTCGTTGCAGAAGGCAATTCCAACACTCATGCGTGTTTTAATAGGAGCCCATTCTGCAACTTGTTTTAGAATATACTATTCTAATCATACATTACACGTCCAGATTGAATTTTCTATGACCTTTTCATTCCTCCAATTAATTAGTTAATTCAGTTACAGTAATTATTGAAAATAAAATTCGAGTCAATTCAATAGATGCATACATAATACCAATTGAACCAATTGAAGCTATCTACAAGCATCAAATGCCACTTATACAAATATTTAAAAAAAATTACGATAAAATACTTGTTGAACGAACCTCCGGGGCCGAGTTCTTAATTAATAACAAACGGAATATATCTGAATATTTTGAACGAACAGCTACTGAATAAGATAAGAATAATAATGAATATGATTGAAGCGATAATAAATGTCGAAATAGTAGCTAGTGAATGATTTTATTATTTATTCCATTGCAAATTGAGGTATTCATTATTTTACAATGAAAAGACACAAAAAAGGTCAAAAAATGGAATTGTGAGAATTTTTGACCTTTTTTGTGCCTTTTCATTGTAAAATAATGAATACCTCAATTTGCAATGGAATAAATAATAAAATCATTCACTAGCTACTATTTCGGCAGCACCCGACCAGAATCCAGATGGCAGCCATAAATTCTATCGATTGTTAAAGAAACTTTTCATATCTCATACTTATATGCCGCCAAAGGAACTTCGAAATATCAAAACATTCAGAACGTATACGAACGAATTACGAGTACGAGATATCTCGTATCTCACCTCAGTTCATTCAATTCTTACTCGAGCCGAGTGATATCTCATCTGGATGCCATATGATAGACGACAGAAAATCGATCGAATGAATTCACTCACATTTTTCAGAACATCTCGAGATATCTCGATTTGTTTCAATAATCGAAATGTTCGATTATTTTCATTCGAGAAGTCCCATCACTAATATGGACCTCAGTAAGAACACGCTTCACCTCCTCACTGGTTTCCCCACAGGGCACTGCGGCCTTAGGAAGCATATGATGAGATAAGGGCTAGCAGAAACTGACGAGTGCAGATTCTGTTGGGAGGAGGATGAAACTCCTGATCACCTGATTACGGAATGTCTCGCCGTCTCAAACCAACGCAAGGAATGCTTTGTGCAAGAACTCTGTAGGAGTGAAGATGTAGCCTCCTTGAAGCCATCCCCGATACTGGATTTCGTCAGAACTCTGGAACTAGAAGGAGAGCTGTAGATGGTGATGTCATCGACAGCTCTAAAGGGAGGCACAATAGACCTAGGATGCACTGCAACGTTACCCCCTACAACAATATACAATATACAATCCTTAAAATTGATACAATTTGGTAGAGTACAAATCAGTATCATTGTTCTTTGAATGAACGAGCGCGCTGAAGTTACGTGGGGGCTTGAATATTTTTTTGCATTTACACAAAATCAGTGTATTATACAATACAAAGTAAACCACATATCTATGGCAGATGATAGCCCTACATAAGGGCCCTATAGCGGTCTTCGAACATCTGAAGTTCTGAATAATCATCGCTTGGACTGGTCAGACCTGGTTTTGAAAGAGACCCTCCTGGCCTTACGAGCAATATTATCCTATTTGAATTCAAATATTGAAGGGATTTCTAAGAACAAAAGGGAATATCTTTGAAAACTAGCGGAGGCGATTCTTGTCCAAGAGATCCCATGCGCCTACAGAGAAATATATTTGTGAGAGGAGACTTTTGAAAGGTTATGTATTATTTTTAACCTGTTCATTCTTCTCCTCTTGTATTTTCATTTTTCAGGTTGAGTTTCGGGAACCTTGAAGAAACCTCTCCGTTTCTTGACGAAGGAATCCATATTGAAGAAATTTAGGCTGGTTTTCCTCTCACGCTGACGGTCGGCGCTGATGGGTCAATATGTATGTAGCTATACGTAGCGTTTTCGAGTCGCGCGGCGCTGACGGCCGTCAGCGCTGAGCTATATACGCGCACGTAGGCGCCGGCGCGTCGGCGCCGCTGACTAGCTGGCGCCGACAAGCCTCCACATTCAGTGAGCCAGAGACAATAGCATCCTTCAATTTCTCAATGTGATCAGCGTAATGCTAAAAGGATACGAGCTGACCGATCAGCGCTGACCGTCAGCGCCGACCGTCAGCGTGACAGGAAAACCAGCCTAATGCCTATAAATATTCTTAAATTTCAGCAAATTTTGTAAACAATAGTTACAAATCACTATACACTCACGGGGAGACAGGGTTTTTTTACTGAGGTTTTTTCCTAAGCTCTTGTATCATACGTCGAATTGTATGGTACCCCGTTACACCAACCTCTGCTAACACATATAAAGCTCTCAGTCAAAAGAATATACATATACAGGGTGAGTCTTTGACCACTGGATTAATTTTAACCAAAGATTCCTCTCATCAAATGAAACACTTTTTTCCTTTAACATTTTTCCGAATTCAGCTCAGGTAAAAAGATACAGGCTGTTGAAATTTTGAGAAAAAATCAGTTTTAATTTTGTAGCTTTGACATCCTTTTTTCGAATAAAATGAATGTTGGCGTAAAGTTTCCTATAACTATGATACATATTTTCCAAATATTAGTTATTTTCTACTTCTACTGGTTTTCTAGTTATGGATTCGTGGATTCATAAAACTAAACGAAATTAGCATTAAGAAAGCATATAAAGTTTTTCTTGAGTCATTTCAAGAATATTCCATCGTTTCAGAACATTATATTATTCTTCATCATTTCTCCTTAAACGCACCGTTTTCGAGATATTCTGCATTGAATGTTTTAAAATTTAAAACTCCAGAAATTTCACTACTTTGATGGATCCGTCCCTGAGCGTTGGAATCCCGAATCAAGCTGTAAACCACTTTACCATGCCTTATTGTCGTCCGCCAACAATGTCATAGATAATTTATTTGCGGGAGTGTATTAGCACATTGTGAAATCTTTAAACGCTTGTAACTTTATACCTGAGCCGAATCTGGAAAAATGGTAAATGAAAAAAGTGTTTCATTTGATGAGAGGAATCTTTGGTTAAAATTAATGCAGTGTTCAAAGACTCACCCTGTATATAGTGGGGTATTTCATGGCTAATATAAAATGACAACAAATTCTTCATATTCATCAGGAATATGCAAAATTGCCAAAATTACTATTGTTTTTCATTTAACCGCATCATGGGCGTTTATAATTGCCAAATGGTTTGGAATGATATATGAGAATATAAATTTACTAGAAGAGGATTATATTAGATTTGGAATCTCACGCATAGTAACGTGAACTAGCCAAAAATATCATGTGATATAATAAATTTTAAAATTCGTGTTGAAAAAATGTGTTTGGATAAATGTCAACTAAACAGATCAGTAGAAACCCATGAAAATCAAGAAGGATACCTTATGCGACATTCTTGGATTTTTGGAAAATGGGACTTCTGTTTTCATGTCATTAAATGTTGAGAAAACAAATTATAAATTGCAGAGGTCATAGATAAACCTTCCTACCAGGAAAATAAGCTTATATCCTACGGTTTCTAAGATTAGAAGGAATACTCACCATTGTTCAAAGATCATAAATTGAAAACTTCAAACGCTTGAAGTGCAATTGAGCTCAAATCATGTGAATAATTTGATGTTCACGCATCAGCCTTCAGGATTAAGGATTTCGAAAACAGCGTAGGGGAATAATGTAAAACTATCTCTTGAATGGTTTCCCAAACAGCTCATAAAGAAAATTTTAGCGGAAAACTGCACTTATCCAATTAAATATAGTTAGATTTGAAAATACGATGACAGGAAGTGTGAAGCAATGGGGAATTTTATTTTTTATTTTATTACGGGAGATTTTGCTGGGAGTAATTTTCTGTAAGTGTATTCGATAGATAAATCATATTCAGTTATTAAACCGTGATTTGCGACTCATAATAATTATACGCATTTACCTGTGGGTATTTCAAGTGGAACGAATTTCATCAGAAATATTTTCTCTTACTCTTAAACCACATTCTATGGTGGATTATATGTCGTGGGCAATAAAAAATGTAATTATGTACATATTCACGAATTTTATTATCCATTTCTGTACAGAATTTCTCATTGCATCTAACAAAGAGGATAGTGCATATTTACAAATCTGAATACAACCAAAAATAACAACTAAAGATGAGGGCGAAAGGAGTAACTTTTTGATTAATCAACTGTGCAAGGGGTGGATATTTATATCCATGTTCACGTGCTCGTACTAGGGTGCTGTCATTTCGAAAATGTCTGTAATTTTCTAATTTTGTGTCGAAAATGGTCTCCATTCCATTTCTCTTACTCATGAAGAATCCGTCAAATATGATTCCAACCGTATCTTCGTGAAACCAACCACTAGTGTTATATGTCTCTATACTAGGTCAAATAGTTGATAATTAATCATCTTGTATATCTTGTCTATCTATTTAATGTGGTTTGATATTATACGATATCATTGTATTAATTTATATGATGAATATGTGAGAATAGGCGATGATGAAATTGTGGATAATCTTATAGTTGTCGACGATGAATGAATAGCAAGTTGAAGTTTAGTGTAACAATATTCAGGAATAGTGAAACATTTTTGTTTTAAATGCAGCATTAAAATTATTAAAAACCATTTCATAAGACGATCGGACGATTTTATTGAATAAAGCATCAGATGATAAAGCTTTTACATAAATTATACAATAATAATTCTATTAAGTGTTTCAGCGTTCAACACGTAAGGAAAGTGCAGGGGCTTATTAGTACATTGTAAAATCTTTAAACCCTTATAATTTTAATCTGACTTGAATCTGGGAAATGGATAGGGGTAGGAAGTGATTGATTTCATGAGAGGAATCTATGGTTAAAATGTATCTAAAACTAAAAGACTCAACTTGTAAGATTTATCTGGAATCTACATGATTATCCCAATGAGGCTATCTAGATATTACTGTTAATTTTAGATGAGATATTTCGATTATTTGAATTTTAAATTGACTGTTTTAGAAGTTTTGTATGCCCGTAAAATTATTCTGTCCACATACTGTACAGTCAATATCAATTAATGACTTGGTGGAATATCAGTAGTTTATGGTGAAATGTAATATATTATTATTAGTATCAATACGAATGTTATCTTGGGTCTCTGAAACATATTAATGGACGACATTACTATGACAGATTCACTTAACAGGATTTAAAATCTATAGATTTACGTTGAAAACGTAGGTAGAGGAAAAGGTGGTAATGTGGCCCTTCACCCTTCACTTTGTTTTTGAGTATTTATTTAAAAAAGATAGAGTCAGAAACTGGAAAAGTAAAATATAGGGCTGCATGTTCATTTGTAAGTAAATATCTCACTGTCTAATACATGAAACTCGGACAAGATAATAAAAAATATTATTTATTCTTAGGTAATAAAATTTGACTTGAGATCAAGTGATAGTTATATGGCCCCCCTGGGAGAAAAAATTTATATTTCATAAAAAATCTATCAGATTTCGCTGAAGTTCCGATATATATATATATATATTCTTTTGAACTTGAGCATACAATTTGTTTTTTATCTAACAATAAAGCATGTGTATGAAAAAAGTGTTAGCAGAGGTTAGTGTAACTACCATATCATTTGATATATGATACTAGAGCTTAGGGAAAAAACCTCAGCAAAAAAACCCTATCTCCCCGTTAGTGTTGTGATTTATGAAACCAGTACCAGATTTCAGCTCGATCGGTTTTGCATTCTAGCGATTATTATGAAAATAAAATTACGAACTGGTATCTACTTCTGTGAAATATTGTCTCATCAATAATATGAATAATGTGAATGTTCCTGGTTGGTTAACCGACGTAGGACTTGTCGCAATCTAAACAATGATTTTCATATAAGTATATCGGATTTTAACATGTCCGGAGTTTTATCGAATGTATTTCCTAGAAGTTCTCTTATTTTTGTGGAAGTTTTGAAAATATTCTGAAATTTGTTGTTTGTGTTTGTTTGGGTTATGTTAATGAAGAGATTTTTATCTTTATGTTGATACATTTCTGCTATCTTCTTCTATTTGATGACTATAGCAAGTTCACGTCCTTGAGTAAATTTGGGTATATCACTGAAATCATGGATACTGGAATAGTTCCTCGCGGAACTCCATATTTGCCACCTTTCATAACGCCTCAATTGGAAATAATTGCTACAAATTCAACGGGAAATATGTGAAATTCTCTGTGTCATTCGGGATAGATTAAAATGGATTTTCTACCGAATATCTTGTTACTGCTGACTATATATCCCTTTCTAATAATCAAAGCATATCTTGACATCTTCAAATGCGCTGTTACCAAAGCCAATAATTTAAGTCATCGAAACCTTCGGAGACTTCACCGTTACCCTAATTTATCCTCGCCGTCAGATCCCTTTCGTCCACCCTCCCCGCCTCTTGTGCATTATCATCATGAATGTCAATTCCTGTCCCACACGAACTCCCTTTTGTGAACTCTTCCTTTTGTGTGGCGGTCCAGGCCTTCGGAGGCCGTCGAAACGAAGTCTTGCATATCAACTAGTCCTTCATGAACGAGCCGAGATTTTAATGTTTTTATAATCACCCCGAAAGAGGAGCATCAATGAACCATCCTTCCTAAAATGCTTTTAACGCCGGATTTTGATCTGGCCGAGACCTGCGACGAGGGGGGAGTAGGTTTTTTAAGAATTCATGCGGTGCAACTCAATTAATTGTCATGGATTCGCTCTGGGTTGAATTGGCAGGAGGATACATAACGAAGATTTCGTCTGGAGATACATTTTGGTTTTTTATTTCGTCATACGATAAACCTTTGAAATCGTGCGGCATAAATATGTTTTTAACCTTTATACATTTCGTTGTTCAACATAAAAGTTATCCAATTACAGGCATCAATTAGATTTGTTGAAAAGACGTCATTTCTTAGGCACGCTTTCTTGAACAGTGAACGAGTGAGCACAGAGGCGTGGTGCACCGACTTGCAATATCGCGTTTTTCTCGAAAACGGTATATACCTGCGCTTTGCGGAAAGATAGCGTTTTAAATTGGGAAAAATATGTTAAAAAAATCACTTTCCGAGAAATGTCCAATAGGCACACCCTCATCATGGCTCTGTACCAGGTAGCACATTTCTGGCTACATAGATCGATTCTACATGCAAAAATACTACAGGATGAAGAAATTCAAATTTGTATCATGGATACGTTCCCAATAATGGAGGTCATCTTCAGAAGGTTCTAGCTTCCTCTTGAAGAATTTCGGGACCCATGTGTATGGAAACTTTTTTTCTTATTTTGACCTAAGGAACCTAAAATATATGACTTTGCGGACAGCCTGTATATCAGATGCACTTGCTGGCTCTATTTTGCATGAACATCCGTCTACAAGATAAGTGGTTTTGAAGTGGGTTCCGAGTGTAATATTTCACCAAGACAAAGCACCTTCTGTCACAAGTCTTTGGCTGCGATGGCAAAATGACACGAATTATACTTTGAATTGCTTCCCTAACTACTATATCCTCCAGATTTGGCCCCAGCGACTTTTATGAATTCACATATATATGAGGTCTAAGCGCAACCTGACTCATGAAATTTCTCGTTTGAGAAATACAGGGTGTTCAAATTGATAATTGTGCTTCTAAATGCATGAAAGTTCAGCAAATTATTGCGCGTATGTCTGGGGGCGTTACTATTCTGCCCCAATGTCTGTAATTTTTGAGTTTTTGGCCGAAAATGGTATCAAACGACTCACTGATGAAGAATTCGAGGTCAAATTTGACTCTGTGCGGCCGACCGTTGCCACGATAACTTGAGAACGGAAAGAGATAGTGAATTTTTCGGAGTAGGTGGCGCATCGCGTAGGTAATAATTTTATTTTCAACCAATACAAATCTGAATCCAATTGAAACTTGGTGAGTAGTTGTAGAATAAGAACTTAAGGACGTTTGTGAAATTTTGTGGGAATGACTAGAAAATTAAAAAAAAATTATTAAATAATATTATTTATGTCACGATAACCTGAGAACGGAAAGAGATAGCGACTTGAAGTTTTCAGTTTAGGTTGTGGATTTGAATTTGAGTTCAATTATAGGCATAATCGGCCAAATGGTTTTGGAATTATACCCATCTGAAATTTGGTTGCTATTTCCGAAATAACTCGAAAAATAGAAAACCAATCCAGTTCAAAAATGGTTGTTAGTTGTAGATCGCTAGCGCAAAAATTCTTGCGAAATTTCAGGAAATTTCGTATCACTACAAAATTTTTACAAAATTATTGAAAATCATTGAAAAAAATTCTATATATCAGAGACTTTTTGTCCGACATCGCTTTAATTCTGCGAGAGCCTTCAGAACCTAATTCTACTGCCAAGTTCCAAGTTTAAATATGATCGGATCCATATTGTTGGAGATCCGAGCAGCCTTTTGTTAGTTCGGTAGTTGGATGGGTGACCGTTGCCTCGGTAACTTCCGAACAAAAGGGAGATAGGGACAATTTTCAGGATAGGTTGCGCATCCGATTAGGAGAGTTAAGTCCGTTTTTGGGGCATAATCGGTCCAATGGTTTTGGAGTTATACCCATCTGGAATATCATTTCCTCGATAACTCAAAAAAAATAGACTCAATTGAATTGAAGCTTGGTAACTAGTTGAAACATATCGACATGAAGACCTGTGTAAAATTTTGTGAAAACCGTACCGTAATTTAAAAAATTACGAAAAAAAAATTGCTTCAAGTACTGACGTGAAGTCAGGAACTTTTGGGTGCATGTTCCATTGTACAATATCTAGAAAATGGACAATAGAACATGCGCACAAATACTCCTGAGTTCACGTATGTGCTTGAAACTTTTTTTAGTATCGACGTGAAAATGAATTTGAGCATTTTGAGTAGGAATTTGTTATCAATTTCAACGTTGATTCTATAGGGCTAGTTACATATACTGAATAGATACATCGAAACTTATCTTTTTTGTGTTCGCATAAAGATTTACAGAAACCGTATTGAAAATTCAAAAGAGCAAAATTTTTTACATGAAAATTTCATAGCTATTCAATTTTGTTATGTTAATCTGATTTCGAGATATTTTCCTTCGTTTCAAGGTAATTTCGTGCTGGTACCGTAGGTTTCTTCTCCTAACACACAAAGTTAACTTATGCATCTACAGAACTAAGGTTGATCCATTCATCTGACAGCTATCTTTATTTATGATGGGAGATTTAGAAATTAAACTATTAATTTGAATACCCTGTATATCTCCAATGAACAACATTTATATGTTGCGCTCAATCATTTTATTTTAGGCTCAAGTATTCTCAGTTTCCAGATTTTCCAATTTTAACGACTCGCTCTGTGTACCTTGTCATCATCATGTCACACCTAAGTCAAAGAGTTGGGTGTAATGGAATGATTTCAATAATCGATATAGGTATAGGTTTTCGAGAGGTTACCATAATCGAATGATCTCTCGAGATATTAATCGCTCTGTGCTCGCCTAAGTCCTTATCGCGTCAGCAGCTTCCGTTATTCCTTATCTCCAAAAGGTTTGCTTCGGTTCGGCTAGTTTTAACAGTATTAAGTTTTCACGGTTAGTGGCTTGATTGCGTCTCACCGCTCAAAGATTATAACGAGTTAGGTACCATATTTATTTCCACCTGTTCGAAATGAAGGATGAAGATATGAACCTAAATTTCCCAAGAAGAAATTAGAGAATGCCAACAATACGCACCAAATGTCACCCGTGTACTCTATCGATAGTTAAACCAACCTTTGATATTTCGCTCTGTAGTATGAAATGCCTCCAATTACAAAATATCATAACGTTGACGAGATATCTCCGCATTCTCAACTCGGTACCACATGATAGGCGACACAAAATCATTCGAATGAATTCGCTCACATTTTTCACAATATCTCGAGAGGTTTCAATAATCGAAAGGTTAAATTATTTTCAATCGAGATGTCCCATCTCTAGTTGATATACAGAATTAGAGAACGTTGGTGCCACTTAGAGATGGGACCTCTCGAGTGAAAATAATTGAATCTTTCGATTATTGGAACCTCTCGGAATATTTCGAGATGTTCTGAAAAATGCGAAATACTCGTAAACGTCGATACTTCGAATCTCAATTTGCGGTATTTCAGACCCGAGGGCGAGTTATGAGCGGTCCGTTTAACGATCGAAAGATTTTATGAGTGGCTTATGGTACGTATATTGTTATCCTTCTCGAATTTATTCTTGGGAATTTTAGGTTCATACTTTCATACCTCATTTTTGGCTTTTGTTCCTTGGAACAGAGTGCTTATCAGTTTGCCCAAATGTCTGTAATTTCCGAATTTGTGGCTGAAAATGGTCTTAAACGATTTGGTTCGACTCACTGATCAAGAATCCGTGTTCGAAATCGATTCTGTCCGGCCGTTAACACGATAACTCTCGAACGGAATGAGCTAGACAGTTGAAATTTTCAGAGTAGGTTTGAGGGGTAAATATCTTGGTTAAATTCGTTATTGGGCAAAATCGGTCTAATAGTTTCGGAGTAACGAAAAAATATATTTTTGATACATTACAACTTTTGAATTCAAATTTTTTTAAGATGCAGTTTCATCATAAGAATATTTGTTATCATTTTCAACTCTAACAAGCTAATACTTTCGGAGGTATGATGTTTCAAATTTTCAATAATACATCGTAAGTTCTATGTATTCACACAATGTGAACACAGAATCTGTCTGTGATCACTATTCATAAATGTCATCTTCTTTTCTAGCTATAAGAGATTGTCAAATCATAGTTGTTATTTTCTCCTGGAAAAAAAAAAATTGATTCTTGAATTTGTGAATATATACAACACTGTTTTGATGTAGTTCATGGAGGCAATAGGAAAGAAGATCATAATGGAAACATCAAAAGAAATTACTGTTCGTTGACCACTGAGGTTAATATTACCTTTTACTTCCGTGAGTACTGAGACATGTTCCTATATACAGTATTTTCATAATGTTGCTAGCAAAAAAATACTGAAATATGGATCTACATTTGTGTATCAATAATTTTTTCTTGAGTTTAGGTTCATAATACAGAAAAGAATGTGTTAGTGGTATGCACTATTAAATTTTAAATTATGAAAAGAGGATAGTATTTTATTAATATATTTTGAACTATTAGAATAATTTGTTCGTAATCCACAACCTACTCAAATATCAGGAATAAATGGACAATCTGCAATGATTGTCTCCAGCCTTGCTCTAGACATTTCGATGACACTTTGCTTAGGTATTTCGAGTTGTGAAAACTACACACCTAGTGTAAGTTGCAACAACCCATTCCACGAGGTTGAATCATTGCAGATTGCTCATTTAATCTTCATAAATAAATTTAATAACAATTTTTGAAGCGTTAAGGCATTGGAGCATTGTAGATTGCTCTTTTTTTATAAGATAATTTTGAAGCATTTTTTTCAAACTTTTTTTTAATTTAATTTCTTTCATGACGCATTTCTATCATAGGAATCCATATAATTCCCAACTCTGAGAAACCAATACTTTCGGAGATATAATTTGTCTGTTTGAACAAGAGCGCCAAAAAGCTCCTTTCCACAGGGCTTGAACCAATTTTTAACAGTTGGAAATAAACATGATACCGAAATGGGCATAATCTTTCAGTACTGAAACGCAATTAAGCAACTCTAGTTTCACTGAATCTCTATGGGGAGTCGTCTAATGAACATACACAATTCGCTCACAAGAAAAATTCCTCATGAGGATAGCACGAAAGCGCGTTCGAACCTAACTCACACTGAATAATTACACCGGTATAGAGCGCTTATCAAATGTAAAATCTCCGTACATCGTAGCAAGCGCCACTGAATTTAAATCGTCCAGTATCGCACGCACGACCTGCTGCCGTATTGCTCTCATTGTTGCCACCAGAAGCAGTCTCGACGAAGAGACATAATTTAGTCTCTCCTGTCCGTTGGCACAATTTGTCTCTTTATCTTGTAATTGTTTGAATAATGCATTTCTAATCAAGGCCGCCAAAGCAGTTATCGCGAGGGAGTAGAACGAAGTAGTACGATGAATTTGAAGTCTTGCTAGGCAACTAATTGAGGTATGGTGACAAGTCTCATGCGGAGACTGTGCATTTCGTATAATAAGAATTTCCTTTAATTGGTGGTAGAGTAAACTGGATACATGTAAAGCGATTCTCGTAATATATTATCCCCTATTAATATGAGAAAACGAAAAAAATCTTCAAGAGGTTAGATGACAACTACCTTTTGAGACAGAACGTTAGATTAATAAACTAACTATACAGGGTGAGTCTTTGAGTTGTACATTATATTTTACCTTGGATGCCTCTCATCAAATAGAACACTTTTTTCATTTACCATTTTTCCAGATTCGGCTCAAGGAAAAAGATTGAACTGAAATTTGAAAAAAAAATCAGTTTTTCTTTTGTAGCTTTGACATGGTTAATCAGAATTGAATGAGTTTTGGTATGAAGTTTTCTATAACTATGGCACATTATCTCCATTCAACAGTTTTTCCCTACTTTTACTGATTTCCTCGTTATAGACTCACGAATTCCAAAAACTATGAGAAATTAGCAAAATGAAAGCAGATGAAGGCTATTTTGAGTCATTTTTGAAATACTCGATCCTTTTTGAAAATAAAATGATTCTTCATCATTTGTTCTAAAACTTACCGTTTTCAAGATATTCCTCAATGAATGCTCTAAAATATGAAAAAAATCACAGAAATTTACCTGCTTTCGATCCGAACCTGGAATACAATCACAGATGATCTGCTCGAATAAAGGCATAGACTGAGTATTGATTTCAAAGTTGACACTTGGAAATTCAATTCAATCTCGCTTGTTTCTAAATTGTTATAATTACCATCTTGAAACGGGATAAGTTAATAACAACTGATTCAAAGAGTTCATAGGGTACTTATCTTTTGGGAAATAGATGAATAGGCTTACCATGATATGTATTCATCTATGTATCCCCAATTAATAGTGAATATGAAACTTTTAAATTATCTGTTATCCATGTCATATAAATATTTATTTTCATACTCCATCGATTCTCCACAATCATTCTAAGGATTTCATAAACTCAATTTTCAACAGATATAGCTCACGTCACTACCATTTTATTCGAACTACAGAGTTGAATCTTATGAGTTTGTAGTGTATTAGTATGCATAAGGGAAATATCAATTATAAGTATAATCCCAATTATTCTTGAAGAGAAATTCTTAATCTGTATATACGGAATTAAGTGAACAAATAAAGGACCACCGGCGTAATATTCTAAGGTTAGAAAAACGATAAATTATGTGGCTAACCTAATATTATTACAGTTCTGTTCCTGCTTCTGTCACAGTATAATACAATATTATTATATTGTATCTATACGAGGTCGTCACTTGCATAAGGCCTGTTTCGGTTCGCAGTAGGGACAGTTCCGAATCGGTTCTAAAGAGTGGGACATACGTACCGTGTGAAAGATTTGGCCCAGGACGCCCAGGTCCAATTACAATAAACGACTGTGTGACTACTTTGAACGGTTCTAGGACCGTCCCTATTGCCAACCAAAACAAGCCTATAGAGAACATAATAATAATCACAGAATCACATATTGTTGTTCTCGATTATGTAGATTAGAGGTAATAATAAATGTTGTTAGTTGGATATTGATATTATATTCGTTTATATGATGCTAATTAAAATATCTAAGGAATGTGAAAATAGGTGAAGAAGATAATGTGGACAATCTTATAGTGGATATTCAATGAAAATCAATTTGGAGTCAGTTTTAATATCAAGGAAGAGTTTTTTTCGAAAATGCAGCATAAATATAATTTAAAACCATTTCAAAAGATTTCAGTGACAACTCGATGAATTTCGAGCATCAGATGATAAAGCTTTCATATAAATATGCGATATAGAATTTTAAGTATTTCTGTGTTCAACACTTGAAGACAGTTCATAGGTGGCTTTGTACATTATAAAATCCTTAAACGCTTATAACATTTTACCTGAGCCGAATCTGGAAAAATGGTGAATGAAAAAGTTTTTCCATTTGATGAGAGGAATCCATGGTTAAAATTAATGTACAACTTAAAGACTTACCCTGTATATTTGACTACCTCGTAAGATCAGACAGGGTGTCCGGATTTAACGTTAATATTGTTCTGGTGGTAATTCTAGCGGAAAACTTAGGTACTAAAATGCACCCCGGGGTCGTTAGAGCCCCTTCAATATTATCTCCTAAGACCCATATGTTTGCAGTAACTTTGTCAAAATTTGGCAGATTCAAATTAAACCTAGTATGAGGACGCTTTTGGATGAAATAAATTGTCTGTTTAAATTGTCTAATTCACACCAGTGGCGGTGATTATTGGGAGGGGTTGATAAAATTAGTTCTAATTTTTGAGCAGGCTATCTGATTGCTATTTTAATCAAAAGAATAGTATACTGCAAACATGTTTGAAGAAAATTGGTTCATTAATTGAAAACTTTACAGGTTACAGAGCATTCTGGAGAAAGATGATTTTGTGATGAGATGCATTCTAACTGATCCACGAACTGTATACCTTGAAAAACATAGTAAGCGTCTGTAACTTTGACATTTTTAAAAAATGTGGACAAAAACTGAGTGGGTGTTTTGTACATTACTCAAAAATTATTTGAATAACTGAAAATGGTGCAATAATCAAACTAAGAAATGGCTGAAATGTCTTTTTTCGTCGACCTCTATGAAAAGTGACATTTTACGTACTGATTTGCGGCCGTAAAATCGACTTTTATTGAAGACAATTAATTGGCGTACGTAAAAGTGATTTTTCTTCCGCAAAATTATTTTCTCGTCCGCTGGTTCAATATAAACATAAGTATCTGTAAGGATAACTGTCAGTGCTGTGGTCATTATGGATACGGCATGATACGGTTGAATACAAAAGCAATTGTATGTGTCATTTGAGGTCCAAAATTCATAAAAATATGTAAAGGTCGACGAAAAAAGGGAATATGCACCTCGGCGAAAAACAGTCTATTGTCTTTCGCGATAAGTCTGTTGACTTATTTCTTCACGAAACTGAGTTGCTTGAAAACACCACGAGTCTGAAAGACGAGTGGTGTTTTCTCTAAGCAACTCAGTTGAGTTAAGGAATAAACGACAGACTTATGAGATAAATTCAGTCACGAGACTCATGTTGACGTCTGTAATATATATTTATCATTTGGCAAACAGTCCGTATCCATGGTTGAGTCGTTGAAAACACCAAAGTTGTAAGAACAATCACAATTCAAAGACAGTTGATGTTTTCGTGATAATACGAGCTGTCTTTGGCCTGTGGAAGGATAGATTTTGATATGAGTGAAATAGTCAGTGTAATGGGATTCTGATTGACTCCGCTCAGTCAAATAATCCCAAATTATTTGATACCATTGGATTTCTACTTGAGCAAAACGTCTTCATAGTGATTGCTGAAATACAAAGCCAATCGAGATAAAATCTAGTACTCAATAGCGGAATGAAGGCCTTGAAAGTTTGTGTGGAGTTACAACGGAATCTGACAGACAGTCTCTAAGATATAACATTTTTGAAGATTTTTTTCTAGTGACACAATCCACACGGCATTCTACAACAAGTATTTTTTGAGTTATTCAGGCACAATTAGTTCAGATACGTTTAACTCCGAACCCCTTTGGCCGATTATGCCCATTAACGAACTCAACCATCGCATTCCGATGCGCAACCTACCCTGAAAATTTCAATTCGCTATTTCTTTCCGTTCGAAAGTTATCGTGTCTGGACAAAATCGAATTTGATTCCGAATTCTTCATCAGTGAGTAAAACCTAACTAAATGTTTGGGAACATTTTCGGCAGAAAATTATAGAAATTTTGGCGAAATAATAGCTTACTGCTTCCTAGAACATGCGCGCAATGATAATTTTACTACCGAATTCACTGTCTATTAATTGTGTTTCCCTTATCAACAAATCTCGTATATCGTTGGAAGTTTTGTCCAGTGATTGATGGTAACATTTTATTTTTACATAATATAAGTAAAAGGATTATGCTATTCTGATTGATAACAATAAAGTTAATATTTCACCCCGGAGATTGAATTATGAGTGGTCTCATTCAAAAGCGAATCTGTATCAAAGCGTGAACCTTTCAACGCCAATAACGAAGTACAATAATGATTTTCCCAATGGAAATATCCCCAACACATAACGTGGCGTACGCACACAATATAATCTCCTGAAGGTGGCGGAATATAATGCTACCTCATCTGCCAAGTTACACAATCCCCACAAAACCAAGATTTGTATGCTAATCCCCCTTTCAGGGAAGCACAATTATTGCTGCTACGTAGTGGGGGCTGGTGCTGAAGAGCAATAACCGTTCTCTAATCCTTCTGTCGATGGAGATGACACCTTATGATCGGGTATTGAGGGTCTCACAATGGTGCCGAGCAAACAATTTCTCCGGGTATCGATCTGGTTGATATTGAAATTTGAAGGGGCCTCTTGAGTCTGGTGGGGGGTTATGGATATGAATTTTACTATCTGTTTAATGACATGTTCGTGATAGAAACAGGGGGATTTTCGAAGGTGATGATTTCTGGGTGGATATAGGCCATAGGGTTGAGGAATATGGATATTACAGTTGTGTACGTGGATAACACAGAATAATATAAATATTGTGTTGACTATTAATTCCACTCGTTCGATTTTAGTTAGGAAGTTTCCATAGCGACGCTGGTTTTACAGCGATAGAATATTCATTCCGACAAAGCGATAAAATACTCAAGATAGTTTAGAAAATGAATACTTCTCAAATAAACAATTGTACATGCCATCGCAAATGTATTTGTAGTTCATTCATTTGAAAAATGAGTCATGAAGAAGGGGGTAGATTCGGAAACATTTCTTCGAAAGAAATTCAGGATGAAATTGCCAAACTACAGAAAAGAAACTACTCCTTAGTTCGAGAAACAACTCCAGAAAAACTTGCAGAAATATTTGAAGACTATGTTCTCAATATGAAGAAGAAAAAGTGGGAAAGCCATTTGGATAGGAGCTTTGGCGTTGAAACTTTGACAAATCATTTCTCCGAAAGTATTTGTTTCTCAGAGTTGGGAATTATATAATGGATTCTTACCATAGAACTGCATCATGAAAGAAATTAAATTCAAAAAAGTGTAATTTAAAAAAAAACAAGAGTGCTAAGGATTATTAATCCGAAACCACCAGACTGATTCCCCCAAATAACGAACTTATCCGAGATATTTATTCCTCAAATCTACTCTAAAAATTATATTATATTAATTGGAACTTAGCCAATATTCCAGCTTCCAGCTGAAGTTATTTCATTTGTCATTTTACACTCAATCATACTTTTCTAGAACAACTAGAAATAAATATGACATGTCTCTTCCAGATGACATGTATGAACACCGATCATGAAATTCATAGATAAAAATACGGGCATTAACTTTCGACTACAGTATTCTGTGAAACCATAGAATTAGGATTTGATATTGAAATTCAGAAAAATCATATCTCCGAAAGTATTGGCTTGTTAGAGTTTAAAATGATATCAGTGGATTCAAGTGAAATTGAAATTTATAGTTTAAAAAAATATTTTTTTTTCGTTACCTCGAAACCATCAGTTACCAATAACGAACTCAACCAAGAAATTTATCTAACAAAACCAACTCTGAAAATTTCAACTGCCTACCTCATTCCGTTCGATAGCTATCGTGTTTATGGCCAGAACGGCCGCACAGAATCGATATTGGCCACGGATTCTTGATCAGTGAATTGATTCAAATCGTTTAAGACCATTTTTATCGAAAAATTCGAGAATTACAGACATTTTGGCAAATTGATAAGCACTCTGTTCCGAGGAACAAGAGTGCCAAAAAGAAAGTTTTGAAGGCCCTTGCAAAATGTAAGCGATACAAGACAAATAGTCTCTGAGGCACGCAATTGTTTTTGATAATCTTTTCAAAATGTCCTAGCCATACAATCCTCTCAAAGTTTTGCTTAATATTGAATAAAATTTCATGCAGAACGTGTATCTATGGCATATCGATATTAGTTGCTGTACCTTGCGATACCTCAAACCTTTTGCTTAGTCACTATTTTGACGTAGTTTCATCAAGCATATGAGAAGCTGGTAAACTTTTGGAACTTTCTAGAAACTTTCCAAAATCCTTAGCAAAAAATTAGAATATAATGCAAATCGCTCAATTACAATTTCAAATATTTCTTGACGCATTCTTTCTGCGTGAATCATGTTTGAAGCTGCTGAGGAGCAACTGTATTCAATAGAACTCTGCACTGCATCTTCCAATTAACCAGTAGATTGGTGGAGGTAGT
Source organism: Halyzia sedecimguttata (assembly GCA_937662695.2). Taxonomy (NCBI): domain Eukaryota; kingdom Metazoa; phylum Arthropoda; class Insecta; order Coleoptera; family Coccinellidae; genus Halyzia; species Halyzia sedecimguttata. The sequence continues at coordinate 49,956,201 of OW569415.2, forward strand.
GGACAGTGGCCATATTCCTTTGGGTCTTTTCTTGGATCAGTCAAGAGCATTCGACTCTGTCAACTGTGAACTACTGTTAAAGAAGTTTGAACACTATTGCATTAGAGATAAGCAACTGAACCTCATCAGGAGCTATCTGAATAGACCGAAGAAATCTATACCTATGTCATACGAGAGACTGGTTATGCTGGGTGTAATACAGGGCAGTATAATGGGCCCACTATACTGTTTCTCGCATACATAAATGACTTCAGGAACTTTAGGTAAACCCACACCTGTATAATGTAGTGGTCGATTCCACTATCTACGTAGGCGATAACAATTCTGTCACCCTAGACAGCAACCTTGTAGAATCGTTAAGAAAAGCTGCGATTATACTGGATTGTATCAAAAGTTGGTAATTCAACAATCAGCTTTTTTTAAATATGGAAAAGACAGAAGGTGCCATTTTTCACAGTGATAGATGGGACGTTCAGCCTCCGGATTCTCTTATATTCCAGTTGGTCAGGCTCTATCAAATTTGTGGGTATCCAGCTAGATTCAAATCTGAAATGGCATACTCACATTCAGAGTCTTTGTCAAAAACTGAGCAAAATCCTTGGCAAAACCATTCATACCCATACCGCCGTATTCACAAAGCATTCAATCTCCGTTAAGTCATAACTGAGGGCCTTAGTTAGGACTTAACGGAGATTGAATACTTTTTGAATACAGCGGTTGATGTTCTAAGATACCACATTGATAAGAATTTATTGATTGTTTTATTTATACCATTTTACACAATTTTATGTAATGGTGCACAACGTAATTATAGGGAAATGCTAGAAATATATAGAGAAGAACTTGAGTATAATTTAGTTAATGAACAATTATAGAACTAAATTTTTCTTCCTTTACTTGATGACTATTTAAATAGAGAATAAATCTATAAAAGCGGTAGTAATGAAGTATTTCAATTTTTGTAGAAACCAGGATTATAAAAATATGTAACTAGTTCTGAATAGGTCGTGAGAAGAAGAATGTGAAACAAGAAGAACCATAAAACGCTATGTCCTGGTCATCCATTGTAATCGTAATGTTCAGAGAGATCATTAATTGTTAAGAATTAAGAATGATGTAGTCTGAGGAAGTGACTGTGTTGGCGAAACGCATCACAATGTTCAATAAATAAGTGTAAATAATTATAATTTTTCATTTCAGTTAATATGGATTTGCATCAAATCAAAGCTACCATTCAATTTTTACTAAAATAATTTTGAATTTCGGTAACGATAAACTAAAGAGTTGTAGATATTTTACTCAGATTTTATTTACTATTTATTTCTGGATTGTACAGAAGAAGAGGTGGAAATAAACAACATATTTCTGAACAACTATTCAGTGTGACAAAATTCAGGTAAATGCCAATGTTCTACCGTTAGTTTTTCCACGAGTAACCAACAAATTTTTGTAGAAATACTTTATAGGATAGAACATCGAAGATCTTCCATGTGTGGTATCTTACGATGCTAAATTACTGAAAATTTTCTGGAGACATTATTCCCCATTCAACGCGCATAAGAAGATGAAAGATGCTTCAATCGAACCCACCTTCAACTACTTGTAGAACCACCTCTTGGATCCTCTCATCCTCACAATTCCACAACATTTAATAGATGGCGTTATTCCGAATTGTATGGGGATGGAAAATTTCTTACAGCACTTCCCAATTAACAGTCATTAATTAGAGGCTGTACCCTTGCCTTTCTTGTGGATTCGCCAAGTAATTTTCTTGGTTGAAAGTGCGAACCTCTCATTCGTGGTTTCTCTAATGAGATAAAACCGACATTAATTTCTACATTTAGAGAGACACAATGAATATATGGAAGCGACTCCAGTGCCTCCTCTGATTGTGGGCCCGCTATCATTCCGAACGCTCTAATTGGATGAAGGAATAATTATTCTCTTTTCTCTGTGCCTGAATCAGTGGCGGTGTAAGGCAGAATAATCTACAAGTAATTGGTTTCAACATTCACAATTTTTTTTGCTGTTTGTATTTCCAACAGGAAGAAGGTAATTCACCAACTAAAAATGTATTTTTTCGTTGACCTCTATGAAAAATTTGAGACTGAAATATCGACTATGTTTGAAGGCAAGTACTTTTCGGTCGCAAAAAAACTTTTTCGTCCGCTGTGGTCACTATGGATACAGCTATCTCCTATTTTGGAAATAATGAAAAACCATACAAAGAGCCTAAATGACATGTGGCTTGACATCAAAAATACTATAATTACAGTGCGAGCCGAAAGTATGGAGTAGATTTTATATTTCAGAAAGTAGAGAAATGCTAAGATAGATCGAGGTTTAATTAAAACTTATCATGTAATAGGTCTCTTGCATGAATTGTTTTATTATTGGAATCGATTATTATATCCATAAGAATTCTGAAAATGTTAAACCGCCGTCAAAAACTTCAATTTTAAACGAGAAAACGATCATTCAAATTTGGTTGCACATAATGCCTGTTCAAACGATCGAAACTTGGCGTCCCCGCGTGACGTAACCCGTCATATCTACTGTCACTCTCTTCTCGTGTCCGTTACATTATTTATTCCAGTGTAGCACAGCACCCTATAAGGGACTCGTTGTCGGCATTGGCTGTAACGAACAGATGGTACATTTTGATTACGTCAGCCGTCATAGCAACGATTCAGAACCGTTTCACCTCATTTGAATTTGCTTCTTCATTTACCGATTTTCAATACCGAAATATTCAACTTTTATAAATGATGAAAGTGCATGAGGGCATACATGAACATGATGATCTTGTATTGAAGTAGATTCAGAAAACCACAAACATATGGGATTTCGTGTAACATGCAAGAAATCTATTAACTCATATATAGGATATTTCTAAATGGGTGTAAAAAATTTTACGGGAGGTTTTTTAGCAAATATTAATGGGGTATTTTTGTACAACTTTTTGTTTCAAGTCCTTTTCTCTCCAAGTTACTGAACTTTGGAATTGGGAAGAAAATTCTTTTTGTTTTGAATATCAATAATTTAAATATTTGTCATTTAGACTTTAATCGACACCAACCTACTAACCTACTTGATATTAGTTAATAGTATTACATTTTGCAGCAGCCTATTTAATTTTTTCAACCAATTATATCGTCTCTGAATTGATTTGAAATGAGTCTGAATAATAACTTATTGTTTCTAATTGAACTAACAATTTTAGGAGAAAGTGTCCTAAATGTTTTAAACAGTTCTGACGCAAAATATTGTAAGGGTTGAATTTCTCACCCCTTGTTGATCACACTTTGGAATCAAAGTGACATTTAATAGCGTTAGCGATCTGACAAATTGTGATATCTGAATTCTTCCGTAGAGAGGATATACAATAAAAACAAACATTCTCCCCCAACTTAGGAGGATTTAAAATAAAAAATTATATCATAGACCCCCATTATTTCTTAAAAACCGTATTTTAAAATCTTCTGCATCAATTCTGAAACACCCTGTATATTCGATTTCACCCCCCTCAAAGGACAGAATGAAAGTGAATATTTTTTAATTGTATAAGTTTTGATTTAAAAAAAAACTTTTTCTCGAAGTGGTGGAGTACAATATGCAGGGAGGGGTCTCAATAAAAAATGACCATCCTCAATAATGTTCATGTATTAGAAATATTTCTGCGACGTCGCATCAATATTTTGTATCTGTAAACAACACATTGAATTCAGTTCTCCAGTGAGTTATTTTTTTAGTAAAAACATTTTTTATGAATATTTCCGAAACCGATCAATCGATCTGTCTGAAATTTAGCATTAAATTGTAGAATGACTTTTATATGCATGCGAAGTTTTGTATTAATCAGGTTGCCGTTTTTATTTACGATGCAAGTTTCAACATAAAAATCCATTGATATCATTTTCAACTCTAACAAGCTAATACCTTCGGAGATATGATTTTTTGAAATTTCAATAATGAATGTTATGTTTTCACAGAATGCTGTACTTAATTATTCTATCTATGGATTATTAAATGATCTGTGTTATTACATATCATCTTATTTTCCTATCAGAGATAAATGTCAAAATTATTTCTGGTTCGTTATTCTTGATATAAAATACACCTCCTGTTCTAAAAAACAAAGTATGATTGAGTGCAGAATGACCAATGAAATATCCTCAGCGATCGTAGATTTATGTGGATGATATAATATTATTTTTTTAAGGAGATAATTATAATGCCCATGAATCCATATGATGATGGAAATATGTTCTTTGGTAAGATACATAATCAAATTGGGTTCAGAATATCTCCAGTAAAAACAAAACTGCAATATTCGCTAAGTTTCAATTGATATAATATAATTTTCAGAGTAGATTTGAGGAATGAATATCTCGGATAAGTTCGTTATTGGGGAGAATCGGTCTGTTTGAATTTAATTCCTTTCATGATGCAGTTCTATCGTAAGAATCCATGTGAGTTTGAACAAGAGCGCCAAAGCTCCTGTCCAAAGGGGTTGAACCAATTTTTTTTTTATGGGATATCCTAATGTCAACCAAATATACTCCGCCAATGGCCTTCTCGTTCCCAGCTAGGTGGTCGATTTCAGTAGAGAGTAAACGAGGAGGTGATTATCTCATTCTCATTTCGTCGTGGTATATATCCTAACAATGTTATTCAGATCGAAGATTGTAGTCTGTGACTTGGTGGGTATGTATAACGTATATTTTGAGAGACAAATTCAGATTTGATGTTAAATCAACGATAATTCGGAAAATTATTCCATTGGATTCTACGAATTCAAGAAACAGTCAGATAAATTCAATGAAAATTTGAGGGAGATTGACATTTTGCGCTGTATCACGAGTTCAACATTTGAGGAACTAATGAAACACTGAGGCTATGGATGTGGTTTGAGCTTAGGATTCTTCACAAATATAAAGATATCTGAAGAAAAATTAATGACGACATTGTACATATTCTTACGTAGGATACGGTAAATATTGTGGATAGTGGCATAAACAAATTTTGAAGCAAAATCATACCAAACTTCAGAACTGAATGAATTTCGAATCAAATGATGGAATCATGCACCCTCAACAATAGGGCGGTAGCCAGGGTGAGGCAATTGTCATATTGCAGACGTGAATGTGATTTGAATAGAAATATATCCAATTCAAAGGTTAAGATGCAGTCATTTTTGCACGTATGTGGTGGGGAACATCGCTTTAATTCGATCGGGTCTTTGAGTTATCGAGAAGATAATATTCCAGATGGGTATAAATCTGTAACCGTTGGTCCGATTATGCCCAACAACGAACTTAATTTCCCCTTCGGATGCGCAACCTACCCTGAAAATAGCAAGTCCCTATCTCTATTCGATCGAAAGTTATCGAGGCAACGGTCACCAATCTAGCTACTAAACTCATCCAAGGATGCTCGGATCTCCAACAGTATAGATCCGATTGTGTTCAAACTTGGAACTTGGAAATAAAGTGAGGTTTTTAAGGTCCCCGCAAAATTTCAGTGTAGTCGGACGAAAATTTTCTGATATATAAAATTTTTTTCTTTCAATTATTTTCAATGACTTTTTTCTTAATTTTCTAGAGATACGATCCTCACGAAATATTGCAAGAATTTTCGCGTCGGCATTCTACAACTAATATTCATGTTTAAATTGGATCGGTTTCGTATTTTTCGAGTTATTGAGAATAAACACCCAATTTCAGATGGGTATAACTCCATAACCGTTCAGCAGATTATTCCTATTAACAAACTCAACTGTCACTCAACAACTTCACTGAGCATCCTGCCCTTAAAAATTGCTAGTCACTATCTCCTTCCGTTCTGAAATTCGTGACATAAATAAAATTTTTCAAGATAAGATTCTCACAAAATTTCACAATAGTCTTTTGGTTTTCATTCTTCAAATACTCATTGAGTTACAATTCGATCGCATTTGTATTGGTTGAAAACAAAATGATTACTCGGAAATCATAGGGCTGATTATGCCCATTAACGAACTTGTCCGTCGTATTGTGGCGCGCCACCTACCCTGAAAATGTCAAGTCACTATCTCTTTCCGTCCTCATGTTATGGTGGCAACGGCGGCCGGACAGAATCAAATTTGACCTCGAATTCTTCATCAGGGAGTCGAGCTCAATCGTTTGAGATCATTTTCGGCAAAAAATCGAAGATTGCAGACATTTGGTCAAAATGGTACTGAATTTTTAGCAACCTGCGATATCCATGAACTCCATTGACTGGTATTAATGGTATTCATTTTATGTGTTATATTCAACCCCCTTCCCCTCAGAATCTTCTATGTGGTTTGGAGTTTGGGGTTTACATTGTTTCCAGTTAATTGCGTATCAAATGTCATTGAGTTGTTTAGAAGTGAAAGGAAAACAAACAAAAAAGCAAACACATTTTCAGATTAACTGTCAATAGTTCATAATGATTATACACTACTGAACAATATTTTATCAGAATCTAAATCCCTCAGAGCCGACGCACACGGGTCGACCGGGATATGTTTGACGCGATCAGAATCGCATCGGCAATTTATCGTTCTGTCATTCAGGGCGTTGCTTTATCGTTTAGTCTTATAATCACAGAATAAAATTAATAAATGTCGGAAATTCATCGAAGCCCGTAATATTTACATTCCACGTAACATTACTTCCTTACTTGGTTGGTTACGGCCACAGAATATAACATAAGAAGTGCTACCTTCCTTGTAAACTGTGCACAACAGTAATTACAGTTACACCATAAATTAAGATAGAGTAAAAATAAGTGGGTACATACCATTATGGTTCAAAGGGGTGTCCACTTGTTGAAGTATATGTAATTTTAAAATACAGTTACAATGATGCTCTATGTTTCCGTCAATTTTGAATTCTCGGAAAGTTTATTACTCTGTTTTCGAAATTTAAAATGATTCGAAAGGAAACATACTCCAAAATGAATCAAAGCTTCATAAACAATAATTTATTTGTCAATATAATTTTAACAATTGCACATCTATTAAATATTCCATTGTAGAATAAAACAAGTAAATGATATAGATCTAACACCTTTTCGAATGTAAAAATACTTTAGGTAGCGCTTAACAAATACGTACAATTATATATATAATCCAATGGAACATTTTTGACCAACTACAGGTCTAAGATTTTTGGAATTTGGTTTGAGTTATTCTTGGGGGTAAAACTACCAAACTCCCGAACAATTATCCACATTGTTCCACGCCTTTTCATTAGCATCCCTCTTCGAATATTCCTGGTGTTTCTAATTGTAAAGACCGGGATGCTTCTCCACCTCCCCAACGAATATTGAATTGAAGGCCTAGAAATTGATATTCATTAAAATTGAAGAAGAATTTATGGGTATTTTACAGATTATTTATCAGTACCTTACAACTTATGAAGTACTCGTATGTATCTGAAAGGTAGAGGGAAAACGGTAATTGAGGGGTAAGTAAGCGAGAGTCTTCATTAAATTAGGTACTTTTATTTGGATGATTTGTCTACAACTAAGCGATTTTTTTCCCTAGACTCTTCAGGATTCTACTTATAATTAAATATAGAAGGTATGGGCCATTTATGCAAAAAATAATGGCCCAAATCAATATAAATATAAATTAGAACTACACACACTTACCTCCATGACGTCAGCGACGAATGATTTGTCGGAATACTTCCTGCACTCCGATCGCGTGAATCGTTCGTTCCAAATCGTACGCTCCAAATCGCAAACGAATATGACGTCTAGTTTTAAAAAATTAATTCGTTTTGTTATATGCAAGATGCATTGAATGTCATTCTATGCGTCTTTGATGTTTGCATAGACATGATATACTATACTGGTTATATGTAATAATTCGAGTGAAGATACCGCCCTTGATCATTATTTTCTAACCAGGCAGATCATAGAATAGAGTAGTATAACTTAATTCAATTTTGCCATCGCAAATTGTTGGTGAGTTATAGAGCTTTTTCTATTCATTATTTTGCATTGATTTCGTTCTTGTATTCAATATTATTGTATATTGGAAGAAAGGTTATGTGCAATAAAATAGTATGCGCTTCAATGAAAGATCGATAAATTGCCGATGCGGTTCCGATCGCGTCAAACATATCCCGGTCGTCCCGTGTGCGTCGGCTCTTAGAGTTCAGGAATGAATATCTGATGTCATATCAACCACCCATTTCCCGCTATTATTCGTCCTATACTTTTAGTAATTAACAAACTGTCGTTAACCTCACGTGGAATGAGCCCTATACTTTCCATCCCATTTTGACTAGCGATCCCCATTCAAACTTTTTTCAGCCTTTCCCATTTCCTTTCTTCAGCCGAAACCAATAGCTCCAGTTCGTTCCACCTAAGGCCCCCATTAATCACGGGGTTTGACAGATGCCGTCGTCCCTCGCCCTTATCTCCTTATTTAGCGCGATCTGCCGTAATCCTCCCCCTGGGTATCGATGCCCTTCGTGTCTTTCATTTACGCAAATAATCGGTGAATTATTCATTGGTGATACAATGGGAAACATGATGGACTGGATTCGCGATGACAGTGCATCACTGTTTCCAGTTCAGCTTTAAGCTGCTGTGGTGGAAAGTAATAGTATTGAAGTGACGATTTTGACGGTAATGACTGATGAGGTCAAACTATTAACGGTCTGACATGCAGATGGCGCCACAAATACAAACTTAAAGTTTTCTTTGATAAGTGCTAATGTTTGAATTGGGGCGCTTCTTATAATTTTCAAATCTGTGGCCGAAATATGCCTTAAACATGCAGTTTATACTCGCGTTTGTTTATAACGTTGAGAGAGGTTCCGCGAAACAATCGGTTTCTTCTTAAAATGTGAAAGAAAATAAATGAAAACGTGCGTAAATAGCTAAAATGAATAATGATTTTTCAATTCTGTCCAATGAGTATACTCATAATTTAGCAGAATGCTACACTTCTACGTAACCTTCCTTTTTAATTCATGATAAGTTGAAACTTTCTTAGGTGATATTCTAGAGAATATTGGACGGCATTTCTGAAAGAAACGTAATATGTATTATAGGAATATTGATCTTAATCCATACCTACTTAATTTCATCATGAATCCAATCATTTGAGTAGGTATGCATATTTCTCAATTTTCTCTTTGAGTTGTTCATTAATTTAAATCATAGATGCCTTTCATTAAGCAAAACACATTTTTCATTGATCATTTTTCCAGATTCAGCTCAGGTTTAAATATTTCACAATTGCTAATATAATTCTGCATTGCAACGTTCTACACTGTTACCACTGGTACTGATATCTATTGTAGAACAACAAAAAAACTTAATCATTTAATATTTGAAATTCAATTAAATTGTTTGAAAAAACTTATTTACTCACTTCTTTCTTCTATTGCAGCATCAAACAATATTCGATTATTGAAACAATAAACTACAACTCATCTTCCATTCGATATCCATCTATAGTTTCCACTATAAGATTATGCATAATATGATCATCGCCAATTCTTAAAATAGTACCTATTATTATTTTTTTTCTCTCTCAGTAGTGTGAGACTCCAGATGTTGGTCGTTACTCACTAAAAAACCTCTCGCACGTTCCTTTGAGTAGTTCTTCGTCCTGCCCTTACAGCGTCTCTTAACAAAAGAGATGAGCTGCAAGTGGCCTTCATAGTTGATGGGACCTGATGACTCGATGTGATCCGAGTAACACCGCTTTCTGCATTCTGTGAGCTAAATCCTCGGCCAGAGATTTGCAGGCCGGAATAATCTTCAATTCGGTCACGTAGTTCGCTCTCATTCCGCCTAGGCATCCTATGATTAGTATGACCATACTAACATTATGCCTTGGATATAGGCCCCCAAGTTCAAACATTAAATCCTTGTATTTCTCCCTCTTCTGTTCTTCTTTCATCACCACATTATTTTCTGCGGGGGAGAAAAATTCGACGACAAACAATTCCTTGAGTTCTTTGTCCAGCAGAAGTATATCTGGCTTTATGGCGTGGATATACCGAGTTGTTGGAATCGCATAGTTCCAGTAGATGCGAGCCCTGCTATTTTCAACAACTGCTTCAATCTCCAGAGGCACATAGGGTAGCACTGGTTCTTTGTATATACCATAAACCTCTCTCAGATAGAAGTAGAGAATTCGGAGTGCCGCATTGTGTCTTTCCACATATCCTGATGGAGCATGGACTCTGCAAGCAGACAGAATGTGCATAATAGTTTCTTGCTGGCTGTGGCATGCTCTGCACGTTGTGGGGGTGTCTACTTTCATGATGTTCTTTTTATACCATCTGGTATTTATAACCCCATCTTGACAAGCTATAACAAATCCCTTCGTTTCCGACTTGAGTCCAGCGGACTTCAAAAAGGCGAAGGAGAATTCTTCCGACGGGCCCTGTTCTTTCAAACTCCTGAAGTATATGGAGTGCAGGTGTTTACTCATGTGATCTTCGAGTAGTTTCTTCAGTTGTGCCTGCCTTATCTCTCTGCCGACTCTTCTTTGGTCTGTTGGTGAGATAGGTGTTCCTGCTAGCTCATGATCGATTGATATCAATCGCATATATGCCGGTTATACAGAGCTTCTCCAAAGCTCTCTGACCAGCTCCTTGGTTCCTGATTTCATGCTGAGCCACCATTTTCAGAAGCAGGTCTTCGCTTCTCAATATCCTTATTGCCATTTCCAACGTTTGTTGATGGTGTTGGTATTCCAAACTTTGCAAACCTCTGCCTCCCTGCGTTCGTGGAATGTATATCCTTTGAATCGAGCAGTTGGGATGCAGGCTACGATTCATGTTCATCACTTTATGAGTAGTTACGTCTAGCTCAAGAATTTCATTCACTGTCCAGTTAACTATCCCGAATAAGTAGGTGATTATCGGTACTGCCAAGCTGTTCGGAGCAGATACTTTATTTTGTATCATTATTATTATTGAAAATTCCATAGATATCTTTTAATTCATTCATTTTCAAGAGTATCTTTGATCGAATAGTTGAGATGTGATTCCATCTAGCAGGATAATCATAATAATTAGCAGAACACGTTCACAGAAACTCATGGCATCATAGACGTTATATCTATGTCACCATTCTTCGTTCGCTAGCAGTATTGTCCAGGATTTTGTATATTATTCAATCGAGGAGTATGGATTATCTATATGTTGTGAAAGAAAAGCAAGCGTGGCAACGTAGAAATACATCGATTCAAGCCTATCCTAAGTCAGAGTTTGGTTCAGATTTTATAACATTCAACGTTAAATATCTCAATAACGATGCGTTTTAAGAGAAATGATGAAGAATGATTTAATTTCTTCAAATGAATATTATGATGACTCTAGATAAACTTTATTTACTTTTTCCATAATATACTAGAGGAACTATTTAGAGGAAATTGAAGAAGGATCTCCTCCTAGGAACAAGAATTTAGACGCTCAGGATTCGTATGAGAACGTTGATATTGTTAAGGTACATACATTTTGTTGCCCACTTCGGAACGTGCTAGTATTTTGAAAAAATTAAAGAAAAACGTCAATTTTTCCGGAGATTTCTCGATATTTTCGACCATTAAGCTGTCATATAGGATCGAAATAGAAGAGTTCAGAAAACGTGAGTATTTTCGTATATTAGATATTAAAATTACTGTTATAAAGAGTGTTTTTCATAAAATGTCATCTCATTGTTCGTCATGACAAAACCGTTCGATTGGACTGATTTGTGTCATGGGAATAATAAACCACTGCTCTACAGGGTGTTTTTTTATTTCATGGCACAATTGTACGATTGAACTGATTTGTGTCGTTTTGCCGCCACAAACAAAGTATTTGCCTATTGTAACAGTGTGAGAGATCACGGTTTTTATCAGAAATCTTCATACAGAGTGTTTCTTCAACGTCAATTACAACTCATAGTTTTCCACGGCACAACCGTACGATTTGAGTGTTTGTATTATATAAATTATACTCGGAACCTAAATCATTGAAAATATACCACTGCTACACAGGTTGTTTTTCATCTCATGGTACAAACGTGAATGATGCATTTGAATGGGTTCCTATGCCATCACATATATAGCACTGATTATTTCCCATCCAAAAGTGAATGTATGCAATAGAATGGACTCATATAGTACCAAAGACATAGCACTGAATATTTTCGTACCAAAAGTGAATGTAAGCATTTTTTGATTTCGTGTATTATGTTGACATACCGATCCATTTCATGTGACAGTTCAATTGATCTACCGATTCAACTGATCTACCGATTTAATTGATCTACTGATTTAATTGATCTACCGATTCAATTGATCTACCGATTAAATTGATCTATCGATTCAATGGATCTACCGATTATATTGATTTACTGGTCTTATGGTAATTTCATTTAGTTTGAAAACTTCACAACAAAATTCAATACAATCTGAATATCGAAGATACAAAAGAAAAAATATTGTTTCTGCAATTTCAACAGCCTGTACCTAAGCTCAATCTGGAAAAATGGTAAATGGAAAGAGTTTTTCATTTGATGAGAAGAATCTATGGTTAAAATTAATGTACAACTCAAAGACTCACCTTATATATATTTATCTATAACCTGATTGAAGAAGGGTTCGTTAATATCTTTTATCGTACAGTTATAATCCAATTTCTACTAGATATCATCAGTTCTCTTGGTTCGATATGAATTGACCACCGGTCAAAAAGATCCATTGATAACTGTTACTCGACAAAATTAATAATAATTTTCATGTTTTCGTAATGCTATGGCAATCTGGTCAACCAAGATTCTTCAAGATTTTCTGACGTACGAAATGAAAAAATAATTTCGCATCGGGAATCGAACCTGTGACAATCTGAGCGTGAAGCCAATTACTCAACGATGACGCCATGGAATATAAGAATATCGGGATCGGCCTGCAATTAAACGGATTATGATAGCTCCAAGCTCTTCGTCTTTTTATGTCTTGAAAAGACCAACAATTGCTCATTTGATGAAGACTTAATTCAAAAATTTTCACATGTTTTTCAAATTTAAAAAATTAATATCTAATTTTATGATCTATCCATGTTAAGAAAAAAATACGGGCCTTGCAATTTAAAAAAAATATATTGATGACGTCACTGCTCAGTAACGGGAGATGGTAGAAAAATAAGAATTATGGGAAATAAATTACTTTCACATTCACCATTTTTCAATATTTTTGAAAACGAAGAAAATACATGCACGGGTATATTGTTATGAACTATGACGACATCAGGGGGTTTCAAAGTTCTCCAAGAGATGGAATTATTGAAGTAAAAAAAATAATTTTTTGATCCTAAGTAGTCTTGCTCCTTCAGTAATTTCAAAGATTCATATTTTCACGACAGGACCAAAAGTTTATCATTCAAATTTCACTCTCCAGAATGAAATCCCCTCTAATTGCTGGGAACAATCTCTAAAGGCATAATTTTCATTCAATCGTCCCAATTTGCAAATACATAATAAATTAAATCCATTCAGTCAAAGATATCCTCAGTACTTTTGTAACCGGCCCCGAACAGTAGCCTTATTCTTTGAACATAATTTCCAGCATTTATAAACGTAAATTCGCCTTCCCATTCAGTATCAGGTCTTTATTCTTCGCTTACTTCGCTAATTTCCCGCCCCGCGTGGAGCCTGCCTTCGCGTGTATGAATTGAATGCCCTGAACCTGTCGGGAAACATTGAAACAGACCTATTATGTGACCTCTCCGTCCCGACAGAACCGGAGCAGTGAAATGAAGCAAATGATCCCCAGTTTTTCTCTTCTTCCTTTTTCTTCCTTTTGAGAATATATTATGAATTTATTTTGCATCCAAATATCGGTACTGAAGACAAAACGAAAACATATTAACAAAAAATAATTCTGAAGATTTTCGTCAAGTGTTGACGAAGGAGTCTGATTTAGACGAAACGTTAAGAAATAGTTGTTTCATCGTTATTGTTTGTCAGGCAACATTGTTCGATTTATTGCCTTTGACAGATATCTTGTGTTTCCTACGCAAAGTAAGAAATTTTGATTAAATAGATATTTTTCAGAGTGTGGCAGAGAAAACCCAGAAGGAAACCAGTTGATATATGGAGAATTGCTTCGGTCGAATTGGCTGAAATTTTATTATTTCGCCGTAAGAAAAATTTGTGAGTTAAAATGGTTTTGCATGCTTAGTCTCTGAGATATAAGCAGCCAAAGTCTGTAAAAACCAACACGTTCTATTTTGGTGATCATCATAGTTTCAGTCTATTGTAGATGACAAAGACGTACTATGTTTCTGGATAACTTTCTCTGTTTGAAATATAAATTTTTAAATTTTGGATTATATCCCTGCAATGATAACAATATAAAGTTTTTTTTATCACAAAGGAAGTAGTTGATCGATTATATTCATTGAACAAATATTGAACTGAATTCCTGATGAATTCAGTTGTTCAATATCACCTTTCTTTAACAAACGGGTTGCGTTACGTTAAATATTCAGATCGTTTACAATGTTAGTTTCAATTCGATCGAATTTGTATTGTCTGAGGTATTGGGAAAGTAAATTTCAACTCCGAATCCGTGACAAGCAATACTTTTGTTGAATAATTACTCTCCTACGCTCATAAAAGAAGAAGAAATTTTCAGGGTTCACGTATGCAGGGTGTAATAATATCAACAAACATAGCAAATGGCTCTAACTTTCCTACCCCGATCCTGTTTTTTTTTATTTCAGGAAAAGGAAACGAAAGCGGTCGAAAAGGGTTTGCTTTCAAATCCTTTAAACCCATTATCTACAAGTATAGATCTGAATGTTGCATAAGAAATGACATTCGATAGCCCCTTATTCGAACTAAGATTGTTTCAAAATAATAATCCTTCGAACAATATTCATTCGATTGATAAAATTTAGAATAGATATCGATGAAATTTTGTGTGTGCCATATTTCGATCGAATCTTTTTCCAGGATTTGGTCCGGTACTGCTCCAGGCTTTTCCTCGCTTTCCTCGGTTCTCCTGTCCCGGCCTTTATTCCTTTATCAGCGTCCTTTCATTCCTTTCAGGCAACTTTCCTGTATTTGTTCAGTTTTGTTCATTAATGAACTATGCTTTATTCCGCTGTGTCAATGCCTTGGAGAAAAGAATGAGACCAGAAATGTGTCGTCCCGCTTTTCTATGTTTTTAATCAACTCGCAGCAAATCTACGGCAACCAAGAAGATATAAGTCGGGCGCACAAAAGTCTTTTAGGAGTACCAAATCCGTCTTTCTGGATTTTCCCTTCGGAAATATCGTTTTTGTTGGGAAAAAGACGATGGCGATTCTTTTCGGGTGAAATACGAGATCGGGAGTGAAAAGAAAAGCCATTTCTTCCATCGGTAAAGCCGAATGTCAGATGGATTTCATGAGCTTTCACGACCTGAATTTTACAATATCAAAAGCATACATATATTTTTTATAATGGAGAATCCTGAATTGAATGCAATCATGTGATAAAATATTTCCTTGTCACAGACACATTGTAAGTTATGGATTGTTCTAAGAGGATGAAATATTCGATAAGTATATATGGCTTTTATCGCTTGAATTATAAGTATATTATGTTTTCTTTGAATCAAACTAAATTCATTTTGGCGCTCTTGTTCCTCGGAACAGAGTGTTTATCAATTTGCCCAAATGTGTGTTATTTTCGAATTTTCGGCTGAAAATGGTCTCAAACGATTTGGTTCGACTCACTGATCAAGAATCCGTTCTCGAAATCGATTATGTCCGGCCGTCTGGTCGTTAGCACGATAACTCTCGAATGGAATGAGCTAGACAGTTGAAATTTTCACAGTAGGTTTAGGAGATCAATCTCCCAGGTAGGTTCATTATGGGGTAAAATTGGCTCTATGGTTTCGGAGTAACGAAAAAAAAAATTTTTTTTACATTACAAATTTAGAACTCAATTTTTTTTAAGATACAGTTTCAACATAATAATCCATCAATATCATTTTCAACTCTAACAAGCTAATATTTTCGGAGGTATGATTATTCAAAATTTCAATAATACATCGGACTCCTATGTTTTCAAAGAATGCGAATTTTTTTCTCTCTGTGTTCTATCTTTGTTCACTGTTCATACATGTAATCTTATCTACCTATGACAGACATGTCAAATGTATTTCTGTTCTAACAAACAAAGTATGACTGAATGCAAAATTACCAATTATAGGATATTATAATTACCCCTACTCTATATGCCGTTGGATAATCCATATGATGATGGAAATATATAATTTGGTAAGTTTATCAAATTGAGTTCAGAATATCTTCAGTGAAAACAAAACTGGAATATTACCTAAGTTTCAATTGATATAATATAATTTTCAGAGGAGATTTGAGGAATGAATATCTCGGATAAGTTCGTTACCTATTTAATTTTAATTTAGTTTGTTTAATGATGCAGTTCTATTATAAGATTCCATTGATATCATTCCCAACTCTGAGAAACCAATAATTTCGGAGATGAATTGTCAAAGTTTGAACAAGAGCGCCAAAGCTCCTGTCCACAGGGCTTTCCCACTTTTTTTTAATAGAAATATTAATTTAATTAACGTCCTCCGAAGTCATTACATTTTGAGATGACGGATATTTAAATTATGCATGGTAGTATTAAAAATTAGCACATATAATATGATTTCCTATATATTAATGAAACAGGAATAACACACATAAAATAAAACCAACGGTGTTAAAGCGCATACTTCGAATGCATCAATTGTTTCAACAGCTGTGTGGCTTGAAGCACCATCGTGTTGGACCTACATATCACTGGCATCAAGCCCATCCATTCAAAAATAGTTTACCAACATGGCAAAATAGCTAACTCCCTTCACCCTAGCATACGAATATTTTTATCGACGACAAAATATGGGCCACTATATATCATACAGCAAAAGCTCGACTTCTCCGATCTGGCCATACATATACGGTTCCTGAGAAAATAACCGGATTTTTTTTATTTTACTTCTTTTAAAAAAATATTTTTTTTTATATTATCAAAACTTTTTTCGGCGAATTTAATGCTTTTATGCTATACGATGCTTTTCTGGCGAGTTATCATCAATCAATGAAGTCCCTTTTGACTTTGATAATCATTAAGTAAATTACATAGTTTGAAAATAGTAAACCTTCCTTATAAGACTCTTTAAGCTTTTAATGAAAAAATTGTTTTATTGGTAAAATGAATAAGAATAGCATTACTTAAAAGTACTAACGTGAAGTTAGGAGCTTCAAATAGTCCTACATGCATTTGAATTGAGTCAAATTGAAGGGCATTCAATTTGTTATAAATATTTTTAGGTGTAATTTAAAAAAAAATCTGAAGCCATTTTTAAAACAAGCAAAAATAAAAAAAAATTCTTTGGTTTTCTGATGGTTAAGAAATAGCTCATGGTAAAAAAATGTTATTGCCAGATCGGAAAACTACGCACATTGATCTCCAATTTGATACTTTTGCTGCCTGTTGAAAATTAAAAGAATAAAAAATTGGTTCAAGCACTGACGTGAAGTCAGAAGCTTTTGCGCGTATGTTCTATTGTCCATTCTTCTGTATTGGACACCCTTAATCGAATTTACCATGGTAAATTATGTTGTCCATTCTCCTGTATTGGACACTTAATTCGAATTTACCATGGTAAATTCGAATTAAGACTTCCTGTTAATTCGAATTTACCATGGTAAATTCGAATTAAGTGTCCAATACAGGAGAATGGACAACATAATTTACCATGGTAAATTCGATTAAGGGTGTCCAATACAGAAGAATGGACAATAGAACATACGCGCAAAAGCTTCTGACTTCACGTCAGTGCTTGAACCAATTTTTTTTTTCGTGATTTTTTTTAAATTTTCTAGGGGTGCGGTTCTTAAAATTTTTTCTTTCGTCATTTTTTTCAAATTTTCTAGGGGTACGGTTCTTACAAAATTTTAAACACGTCTTTATGTTGATTTTCTACTACTAGTTACCAATCTTCAATTCAATCGAATATTTATTTTTTGGGTTATCAAGGAAATCATATTCCAGGTGGCTATAACTCGGAAACCGTTAGACCGATTATGCCCAAAAACGAACTCAACTCTCCCTTTCGGATACGCAACCTACCCTGA
Organism: Halyzia sedecimguttata; assembly: GCA_937662695.2. Lineage (NCBI taxonomy): Eukaryota > Metazoa > Arthropoda > Insecta > Coleoptera > Coccinellidae > Halyzia > Halyzia sedecimguttata. The sequence continues at coordinate 49,974,368 of OW569415.2, forward strand.
AAATTGCAAGTCCCTATCTCCTTTCGTTCGAAAGTTATCGAGGCAAAGGTCACCAATCTATTGAACAAACACAAGAATGCTAGAATCTCCAACAATATTTAACCGATCGTATTAAAACTTGAAACTTGGCAGTAGAGATAGGTTATGAACGCACTTGCAAAATTTCAGCAATTTCATACGAATAGTTACTGATATATAGATATTTTTTTTATTTTCAATGATTTATTAAAAATTTTCTACAAATGCTATCCTCACCAAATTTTGCAAACATTTTCGCGTTGGCATTCTACAACTAATAACCATGTTTGAATTCAATCGGTTCAGTATTTTTCGAGTTAATGAGGAAAATTTCAGAAAATTTCAGATGGCTATAACTCTAAAACCGTTTGGCTGATTATGCTCATAAACGAACTCAAATGTCGCATTCAGATGCATAACCTAACCTGAAATTTTCATGCCGCTATCTCTTTCCGTTCTCAGGTTATCGTGTCAACAAAAATATTTTTTAACAATTTTTTAATAATTTTCTAGCGATACGATTCTCACAAAATTTCACAAACGTGCTTAGGTTTATATTCTACAACTATTCACCAAGTTTATATTCGATCAGATCTATATTGGTTGAAAACAGAATTATTACTAAGAAACCACTGGGCCGATTATGCCCATTAACGAACTTGTTCGTCGTATTGAGATGCGCCACCTACCCTGAAAATTTCAAGTCGCTAGCTCTTTCCGTTCTCAAGTTAACGTGGCAACGGCCGGACAGCCGGCCGGACAGAATCAAATTTGACCTCGAATTCTTCATTGGGGAGTCGAACCAAATCGTTTGAGACCATTGAGGTAAAAAATTTCGAAAGTTACAGACATTTGGGCAAAATGATAATGCGATGTTCCCCAGAACATACGCGCAATAATAAAATATCCGTAAATTTCTGGGTGTGATTTACATCGCTGTATTAATATAATTAACTGGATGCGGACGCCTCTGATACCATGTCGTGAAATACTTAAAAATTAGATGTTTTATTACCTGCGGCAGATTATTCTTTTAAGTGTCGTCAGAAACCATGACGATATAAGTTTCGACTAACTACATAAATGTAACAAATTTACATACATATTTACTTTGAATCCGCGCGTCTTCGCACCACAAATCATAGTAAGTTCCTCGAACATTTAAACGAATCTACTTGATAGAATCTCCTGACTTCCTTTCGTGACAGAAAACTGGATTGCTGAAACAATGACGAAATTTGTCACATGATCGCAGCTATCGCGCACCCCCTGTAGGATCGAGTTATCACAGGGAATAATTCAACGGTCCTGTTATTGTCCCCCGCTTTCCACAATTCCGCTCCTGGGAATTCGAACACGAAAGCCCCCTTTGATATCCGCAAATGACATTTATCGCTAATTCGACACTGTTAATGTAGAGGGCACCCCAAATTTTTATCAGAATAATAATATGTTATGGATTATTCCGCTTTCAGTCAGAGCGGATTCATCGATTGTGATTAATGTGAATTCATTTGCAGAAAATATGCAATGGACCAGTTTTCAATGCGGAAAATTCGGGGAGTGATAGAGACCTTAAAATAATGGGAGTTCACTTTGCTCTATGGACAACATTTGGGAAATTATTAATTTATCGGAACAAGTTTGGTTTAAAAAAATTGGTTCAAGCCCTGTGGTCAAACAGACCGATTCTCTACAATATTGCAGTTTTGTTTTTACTGGAGATATTCTGAACCCAATTGGATAATGTATCTTACCAAAGAATATATTTCCATCATCATATGGATTATCCACGGGCATTATATTATCACCTCAAATGTATAATATCATATCATGCCCATAATTCACCTTAATGTTCCAAATATTTCTAATTTGAATAAGGATGGCGATATTAATGCCTCCTCAAAAGACGGAGTGATTGAAATTCGACAGGACAGAGATAATTCATCGAAGTGGACTCTTGTAACATCGAAAAAGAAGATGAACAGGAGGAAAAAAAACAGGCAAAATTCTCCTACGGCAGACAAACCACAAATGCCCCCTGCTAAATATACAGAGGGGCCCAAAAAAGTATTGAAACCGATAGTGGGGACCTCTAAAGCGAATAATCTGCTTGCTGTACCAAAAATACAATTCTCACATGTCCATATTACAAGACTCAGCCCTGAAACTTCCATTAACGAGCTGCAGGACTTTTTCAACGGGAATATACCCAATGTTTCCTTTGAGAAATTAACATCAAGAAAGCCTGAAATATACTCATCATTCAAGATTACTCTACCCACCGAATTTCTGGACAAAGTCTTGAGTCCTGACTTCTGGCCTGAGGGGATAGCAGTGAACAGGTTTTTTATGAAACGACGCCAGTCCAACACAGCTTCGTAGGGGGCAAAACCAATTTAGGGTTTGCACCATTCTCCAATTGCAATGAACTCAACGGTTATTATCAAAATGTCCGAGGACTGAATACGAAGTCTCATGAATTCAGAATTTCGTTGTCGAGTGGTGATTTCGATTTTGTGTCTTTGACGGAAACCTGGCTACAGGATGGGTTGCCGGATAGTGAGCTGTTTCCCTCAGGGTATGATGTGTTTCGGTCTGACAGGGATTTAGTGAAAACAAGTTTATCCACCGGGGGAGGAGTATTGCTTGCGGTTAGGAGTGAGTATTGTGCAGAAAAACTAGATTTATCTCTGTTGACAGTTTCGGTTCCTCTCATTGATGTAAGTGCATGTAAAATTAGGTGTGATTTTATATCTGTAATTATACTAGTGCTTTATATTCCACCTAAATTAGAGATAGAATTGTATGAATTGTTTTTTGAAGCTTTATCATCGCTTGACTTCATGTTGAATAGTCAACTTGTTATATTGGGCGACTTTAATGCCACCAAATATGTCGAGAATTCTGTTACTGATCGTCGCACTATTGCTATCGATATATTCAAACAAACACTGAACCTGCATCAGTTCAATACTGTTGTTAACTCTAGTGGAAAATTGTTGGATCTTGTACTCTCAAATATGGAATGCCTAATAGTTGCCTCTGACTTCCCACTCGTCTCGCTGGATTTCCATCACCCACCCATTGAGATTTCGTTTGGTTTCAAGCAGCCTAGAAGGGTTTGCAATCTTGGAATCGATAAAAATGAGATGCTTTCATCGTATAATTTTCGTAAAGCCAACTTTATTGACATGTATGAACACTTTTTCATCGCAGACTGGTCGAGGGTTCTGGATAGTAGTGATTCTGAGGTGGCATGTGCTGAATTCTATAATGTTCTCAAAATAATTTTCGATCAAACAGTTCCGGTCAAGATAAGGAGAAAAAAGCGTTTTCCTTTATGGTACTCCAGTGAGATAATTGAATTGATCAAATCAAAAATGAAAGCTTTAAGAAATTATAGAAAGTACAGAAATAATGTCAATTTTCTAAAGTATAGATCGCTCCGAAGACTGCTCAAATCTAAAATAAGTATTGCACATCAAAACTTTCTAAATTCCTCCGAGGATAAAATACGCACTGATCCTGCGGCTTTTTGGTCGTTCATGCGTGAGAATAAGGGATTTTCTCGTATACCGGGTGTGTTGAGCAATGGCGTTGAAACTTTCACAGGTCCGGCGGAGATTGTTGATGCTTTTGCCACTCACTTCTCTGATGTGTTTGAAAGACCTGTCGAAGGTTTTTTCGTGGAGCAGCTTGTTGACAGCTCATTCGTCGAGCTAGGACATATCACTGAAGATGATGTCATCAAGGCATCTAGGAGACTTTCGAACAAATGTACGGCTGGACCGGATGGAATTCCTAGCTTTTTAGTCAAGGACTGCATTGATGTGTTTGCTGCACCTCTGGCGCATATTTTCAATATGTCTGCTGTTGAGGGAAGATATCCTTCTCTGTGGAAACTATCAAAAATCATACCAATTTTCAAGAAGGGTGAGAGATCGAATATAAAAAATTACCGACCTATTGCTATATTGTCTAATTTTTCCAAGTTATTTGAGATTATTATATATAATTCAATTTTTTCGTCAGTTAAGCACCGTATTAAACCATACCAACATGGTTTCATGCCAAGAAGATCCACCTGTACTAATCTTGCTTGCTTTTTCGAACAAGTGTTGAATTCATTGGATAAATCTGAACAAGTGGACGTAATCTACACGGATTTCCAAAAGGCATTTGATAAGGTCGATCACGGAATTTTGATGAGTAAATTGAGGTTGATATTTGGGTTTGGAGATAGGTTGGCCTCATTGGTGGAGTCTTATTTGAGTGAGAGAGTATGTTTTGTGGAGATCGAGCAGTCTCGCTCATTTGAGTTCCACGCAACATCTGGCGTTCCTCAGGGCTCTAACTTGGGACCTTTATTGTTTCTTCTTTTTGTAAATGATGTTCTAGATGACGTGGAAATTTCGACTTTGATGTTCGCTGACGATTTAAAGCTCTTCTCTAGGATATTCTCTGTCACTGATTGTATTCGATTACAGAGAGCGCTCGATGCTCTTTTGAGATGGTGTGAGCAGAATGGGCTGTCGTTGAATGTTTCTAAGTGCTATACAATGTCTTACACTAAAAAAAATAATAAAATTCTTTATAACTACCAAGTAGATAACCAGGTATTATCTCGTGTAACTGAGTTTAGAGATTTGGGGGTGTTGTGTGACAGTCAATGTTCTTTCGTGCCACACTTGAATCAACTCATTTCTTCTGTCAGTAAAACTTATGGATACATCATTCGCAATGGTAGGCGTTTCAATAATTCGAGTACGTTAATAGTTTTATTTAATAGTTTTATTCGTAGCAAGTTAGAATATTGTAACATTATTTGGAGACCCATCTATAGCTGTCATAGAAAACGAATTGAATCTGTACAAAGAAAATTCTATAAGTATCTTGTTTGGAGAGAAGATGGTGTTTATCCTAATATAGGTTTTTGTAATGACATGTTACTTAGTAGATTTGGAGCTGAGCACTTAGAGCATAGGGTAAAAGTAAGGGCACTATTGTTCATTTATAATATTGTGAATGGCCTAATAGATTGCATCGACTTAATTGAGCATCTATCCTTCTTGATGCCCCGATGTGGCTCAAGGAGTAATGCTGTATTTTACTGTAGGGCGGGTAGAACAAACGCCAGTTTAAGATCTCCAATTAATTTTATGTGTTGTTTATTCAATTCCATAGCCGGTAGATGCGATATATTTAATGATTCTCCCCGCTCTATAGTATCTGCTTTTCTGGAGGAGATTGGTAATATCAACCATTCTTGAATAAGTTGTTTTTTTTATTTTTTTTTTTTTTTACATTTTGTCCGTGTTAATCTCTTATTGTGGAGATATTTGGATTTATATTTTCCTGTAATTGGGTATTTTGACCTGTTGGAAATTAAAGGCTTATTATTATTATTATTATTATTATTATTATTATAATTATACGATAGGTGGGGTTATTTCCTAGCTCATTTTGCATTCAATCATACTTTGTTTTCTAGAACACGAGGTGTATTTTATATCAAGAATAACGAACGAGAAATAATTTTGGCATTTATCTCTCATAGGAAAATAAGATGACATGTAAGAATACAGATCATATAGTAATTCATAGATAGGATAATTAAGTATAGGTACAGCATTCTGTGGAAACAGAAGTACGATTCATTATTGAAATTTCGTTAAACCATATCTCCGAAAGTATTAGCTTGTTAGAGTTTAAAATAATTTCAACGAATTTCAATGGTGAAACTGCATCTTTAAAATATTGAATTTGAAATCTGTGAAGAAAAAAAAATTGTTTTTTTCGTTACCCTGAAACTTTCAGGCTGGTTTTACCCAATAATAAATTTCGCCGAGATATCTCCGAAACCTACTATGAAAATTTCACCTACCTAGCTCATTCTGTTCGAAAGCTATTGTAGAAACAAAATTTGAAAATATTTTAAATTTTTTTTTACACTTTATGGCATCCTGATCAATACAAAACTTCACACGCATATGACGGTCACTATTCTACAATTTGATGCCAAATTTCAGACGGAACAAGTGATCGGTTTCGGAAATATTCATAAAAAATGTTTTTACTAACAACGACTATAACTCCGCAACTGCTTGATGGATTTCGCCCGTTAACAAACTCTTCCAAAGTATTTACGCTCCAAACCTACCCTGTTAATATCAATCCTCTCACTCCTTTCGTTCGAGAGTTATCGTGTTAATGGCCGGCCGGACGGCCAGACGGCCGGACAGAATCGATTTCGACCATGGATTCTTGAACAGTGAGTCGAACCAAATCGTTTAAGACCATTTTCAGCCAAAAATTCGAAAATTATAGACATTTGGGCAAATTGATAAGCATTCTGTTCCGAGGAACAAGAGCGTCAAAAATCAGATTCAACAATTATTTCTTTCAAACATTCAGTTTAAAAGTTTGAGAGCAATTTGTAACAAAACATCAAAAAATGTATGGAAGATTCATTTTATTTTTATATTTCATGTCATTTATGATTTGAAAAGGATTTCTCGCTTGTGACCATCACGTCTTATCGGTACGATGCTTATCCGATCAGTGCAATTTTTGACCAAATTTTCCAATAATTACGGCCAGAGTTGTTGGTTTGTCAGCAATAACCATGAATTCAACATAACTTCGAACAAGTCGGAAAAACGCTGTGGCCAGGAACTTAATCGTGCTGTCAAATGTATAGCCAGAGTGGACCACCATCCAGGTACTGAACTCGCTTAAGGCTGCTTAGCTCCGGGAAGAAAAATATATTGTCAATATTTCCAAGAATATGAATCTGACTGTAAAAAACAAGCGTCCAAAAAAAAACTGGTCTATGTTTTGGCGGAGAATGGTCTCAAACGATTAATTGCGACTCATATGCTTATACATTCACTGTTGGGTCGAAAATAAACAGTGCTGTGTCTGTTGTGGCGTAAGGACCTATTCGAATACATACATTTACTGTTTGGTCGAATAGGTCCTGTAATTGTGCCATGAGGTCAGAATTACATAAAATTCAAATAAGTAAAATAACCCATAATATACGAAAATACTCACATTTAACGGCAATTTATTGAAAGATCGAACTAAATTCAGTAGATATACCATTCATCAAATATTATCGATAGTATAGATAAAATCGTTAGAAATGAAAAAACGAGACAATTTCGGCTACTGGAATCGATCCCGGTACCACGTGCTATGAAGCCGTCTGACATTATGTTTCGGAAATGATATTACCATTTACTGATAAGAAGCGTTACTAAAGCATGTCATCTATTAGATACTCTTCTCAAGTATGGTTTGACATTGTCCGTAGTCTTATCACGATTAATGAGAACAATTATTGAGTAAAACATCTTTTCTTTTATATATTTCGATACCTTCAAGAGTTCTTTAGGTACAATTCATTGGAATGTTTCAACAAATTGATACAATTTTCGGAAATTGAGTGGTCGTAGCTACTTTCGATGCAGAATTTAATGACGTTAATTAAATTTTCCGCAAACCGATATTTTATCAGATATCGGTATGGATTTTTTTTTCAAATGAGACACCCCGTATAATTTTGCATATTTAGATAGAGCTTGAAATATCCATTTTAAAAATATATAACACTTGATTTTTTGTGAAGTAGTCAAATTTCAATCTTTGGATGAGTAGGCTTTGGAAGATGCAAATTATACTTGTGAAACGTTTATTCAAACAGTGAACACTCTGTTTAGTTAGTAACTTCAGTTCAACTTTCGAATCTGCAATTAAATTCGAATATTATGGAAAATATCAAGTACGTTATGTTTTTGAAATTTTAATTTCAAGCCCTATCGAAATATGCAAAAATACATGTGGTGCAGAGCTGTGCCGAGCACTGAAGAAAAGTGCTTCAAGCCCTAAGCACAAAGCACTCAATAAAAATGATCACGAGCATCGAGCACAAAGCATCGCGTTTTCACAAAAGGCTTGCGATTACTAAGCACTTTATAAAAGTAATTCGATTTTTCGAGCAATAAGCACTAAGTACTTTTAGAAATCGGTTGAAAAGGAGGATATTTACTCCGAATTGTTATATAAAATTGTATGGTATTGGAGAAATATGTAAACTAGCAATCTTGCATTCCCCATAATATGCATAATCGACAGATGAGGAATGGAGTGCAGCGGAACAAATTTCTATAAAACTTACGAACTCAGAATTAGTTCTTTTCTCAGACAGTTTGAAATTTATTTTCATTATTTTAGGATATGATGATACAATTAATGGAAATTGGAATTCTATAAGCCTCTCAGTTCTTTATGCACAAGTAAAATGTATTTCCCAATTTCAAAATGGGATAATACCCGAAACATATATGACAACAACATCGTATTATATTATGAAACTTAGGCCAAGTGTTTTCTTTCCCTTAATAATAAAACAAACACTGACTCGAATTCAGTGCTCTTTTAGGCAGTTTTCCATTAATCCATAATTCAATTCGAATAATTGATCAACATGACATGAATGCTTTTTAAAATTTTTCAAAATGTCAAAAATATAATCTTCAGAAACCGGATAACATTATTTTCTATTGGGATTGTATTCATAAGCAATTTAGCATTGGAAATTTGAATATGAATATATCGGAGAAATCTGTGAATTGACACGACAATTTTCGAAAATAATCCACTTATATCTTCTTGATAGACGATCCACATAATAATACTTTGATACTGAATAATCTTCAGGAGTTGGTAATATTTATATATCGACGTCCCATTCCATGAATCAATAACCAACAACTGATAATTACAAGATTTACAAGTTCCGTTCATACGTCAATTGGTCTCCCAGGTAGGTACACATAAACTCCTCCGACCACAGCGCGTCAACGTCTATCTTGTTACGACATGATTTCGGAAAGGCTTAGTGCTTAGTAATCCTCGGAAGTGCTCGGGAGCACTTAAGGGATTACTAAGCACTAAGCCTTTTCAAAAAGTGCTTGAGTTACTAAGCACTAAGCACTGGTTTTAAAATGTGCTCGGGAGCACAGTACTCGGGAGCACAAAAAGGCTTCAGGCATTTTCACAAGCACTAAGCACAATGCTTTGGCTCAGCTCTGATGTGGTGTACCATTTGGGAAAAATATTTTCATGCCATCAGATAAAATATCAGTTTCCGGAAAATTTAATTAACCTCATTGAATTCTACGCAAAAAGTAGCTACAATAAAGTTTTTACAGAAATGGAAAATTTTCCACAGAGGAAAAGTTACAGCAATATTTCGAAAATGCAGATTTTCGAAAAACATCCTGTTAGTCCTGTAACTACGTAACGGTGATAATTAACGAACTGCGGTTTTCACCATGAGTTTCTTATGAGAATTGGCCCTCAGACACCTACATCAGTTTTCGTCTATCTAGTACAGAAATAAGACTTTCCCGTCGAAAGTGTCCAATTTGGCCCACCCTGTACACTTGAAGAGCATACGGGACACATTCGAAACAACATCATCGATAAATATGCTTTTTCAAATCATCCCTTCAAGGTATCGATATGTAAAAGAGAAAAGATGTTTAACTCAATAATGATCTTACCCCTATTAACAAATCATTTTTCTCACTAATAGGTTTATGACTAAGGGTACAATATCAAACCATACCTGAGTATGGTGCGCCTCACTCCATCGTGGACTCATTGCATCGAAAGTTCACTGTATCGAAGTTTACCTCCATCGAAAATGACGCCCACTTACTCCTGATTCGCCGAACGTGAAATCTCCTATATCGATCGCCAGCGTCCGTAGTTTGGCTGGATGTTTCATTGAACAAAGCGGACTCTGGGTCGGCGGCTGTGACAGTTATAGAGCTGCGGCTCTTCAGTTCCATACGCAAATATCATCTTTTCTTATGAATAAATAGATTAGTTTTTTTATCAAAAAACTGTATTTATCAAAGTACTATTTATCGTTGGCAAGAATAATTTTTCTGGTTCCTTAAAAACTTTGAAATTTAGTAAATTGTAATTTTTGACTCAAAAGGTTGCCGAGCCCTGGTCAAACCTAAAATTTGAAATGATTGAAGGATGAATGTGTTATAAGTTGAGTTTTGTAACGTGCAGAAATTTTTCAAAAAGAAAATATCCTCCAGTGATATTGCTAATGAAAATATATCGATCTATACGTACTATTCAAGCAGGACTATGGCATTTTTGCTGAATTGGAATGCTGATAACACGGTATAACATTGGGAAAAGAGGAACATCTTATTTGGAACATTTACTATACAGCGATTGTTCACGGTGTTTTTATTCAACTGACTGCATTTTCTGTTAACATCAGAGACTGTTGATACAGTATTTCCATCCTCCAGAGGAAAATTACTGCAGGACTTGGAACTGAAGAAAACTATTTCATTGATTCACACAATATTATCCATTACCTATAGAAAATATATTATGTAAGAATTTATTTAACTCGAGTGTCATATCCTGATTGGAAAAAAATTTTAAATCAAAATATTAAATTGCTCAAGAAGAAAACAGCATTGGGTTAAATTGGCTCGGTGCGAATTGCTCAAGAAGAAAACAGCATCGAGTTAAATTGGCTCGGTGCGTAACCCGTTCAACTCCAATTTTCTTCGAATTAACAACATTATTGATTCAAGAATTTAAATATCCTTTTCATTGTGCACGTTAGGAAATTAGTCCTTGCCAAAGTGGAAATACTGAACAGGAATTGAGAACTTTTAAATTAATTTATACATATATTTCAGAATTTTCATGGAAAGAACTGAATTTAAAATAAAAATTTATTAATATATGAACCTATCTTTTTCCTTCATTTAGGGCATCCTGCCATCATTCTCGTAATATATTTCTAACTCAGTATAAAAATGTTATATCTTTAAACAAATTTCTTCATTACGAATGAGAAGTAAAACAGAAACCAATTAAACATAAATTGAGTTCTAGAATGCAACAAAATATTCTACTCTTTTAATTGATGAACCTTTCAACTTGCTCCGATAGATTTTCTAAGATGATATTTATATGTCGTCAGATTAAAAGTGTTATATAATACAGTATATTATTTAGATTTCAATTTTATTTCGAAACAGGATATGATACTCGAGTAAATATTATATATTCATATTTTCATAGCATCACTGGAGGATGTTTTGTTCTTGACAAATTTTCTGCACGTTACAAAACTCAACTTATAACGCATAGGTACCAAGATTTTCTATAATGGTTCACTAATTGAAAATTGGCGAATACATTCATCCTTCAATCATTTCAAATTTTAGGACTAGGGGTCGTCAACCTTTTTTAGTCAGAATAGTAAAAAATTACAATTTACAAAATTTCGATGTTTTTAAAGAACCAGAAGAATTATTCTTGCCAACGATAAATAGTACTTCCATAAATAAAGTTTTTTGATAAAAAAACTAATCTATTTATTCATAAGAATAAATAATATTTACGTATGGAACTGAAGAGCCGCAGCTTCAGACGCTGGCTCTGGCAATCAATGTAGGAGATCTCACGTTCGGCGAATCAGGAGTAAGTGGGCGTCATTTTCGATGGAGGTAACCTTCGATGAAGCGAACTTTCGATTCAGTGATCTTTCGATGCAATGATTCTTCGATGGAGTGAGCTCTACTCCCTGAGTACAGTAATAGATAACTACTTCGTCTCAGCAGATGGAAACATCGTTTCCGAAACATATATCAGACAACAAAATTTTAATGAGCAAGATTGTTGTCATTCGTGCAGTGTACTAATATGGAAAATGGAGAAATTGATCAATATTTCTCCGAGTTATCCCAATGAGAAAATAGCCACCCGTACGTCCATCGAGAGCTCATTAAAAAATCGACTCCTTCCAGCACCACCCACCGCATCCAACATGGAAATCACAAAGTCGAGTGAGTTTCATTGTGCACTTCCCTATCGGAAACCAAGCAAGCAAGGCGCTTCCATTATACCGATTGGAGGGCCCAACTCCACTTGGAGTGCCCTTTCGATCTAAGTCTCGAGATGGTGGAGCACTGGCGCGCTTTTGTGGTCCCACGACGAATCATTGTACCTATCCTCCTTTATTTCTGACGTCATTGTCAGGAAAAAGTGACTGTCGGCCTTCAAAAAGTCAACTGCACGGAAGCGATGCCACGAAAAATGAATTTAATGATGCCAGAATACCCTCCACGAGCTTAATGAGGCCTGAGGGCTGTTTTATTGGATTCTTCGGAGGTTTTTATTGGGTTCCAATTGGGGTTTAATTGAATTGCGTATAAGGGTTTTACGAAAGTCTCGTGGATTCTTGGGGCGTTTTTCAGTAGCTGTTAGCTTATAATTAATCGGTTTGTCATTGGCAAATTGTGCTCGGGGAATTTCAGAATTCATTCACCTATGTCTATAAGGTTCGAATATTTTGCCGGAAATGATATCAAACGATTATGTAGGTTCGACTCACCGATGAAGTATTGGAGGTCAATTCTATCCGGCCAGCCACCGTTGCCATGATAACTTTCGATTGAAAAGATATCAATTACTATTTTCAAGGGTTGCGCATACGAATACGATGGTTGATTTTGGTACAATCAGCCAAAGGGTTTCGATTTTATACAGATCTGATCGAATGGTAACTTGCAGAATTTCTTGGGGATCTTATCACCAGGATACATAAAAACATATTTTCTTCGAAACTTTCACATTTCAGAAACTATCTGTTAGATTCCGCTGAAATTCCCCCACTTCAGAATTGAGTACCGGATTCGAGCTCGATTGGCTTTGAATTTTAGCAATTTTTTTGAAAATAAAATTTCGGACTGGTGTCTACTCAGGAAATCCCAAATCGAGTAAATCTGAGAGCTGTAACAAGTCCTCGGTAGCCGAGAGGTTAGCGTATTTGCCTGACACGCAGGAAATCCGGGTTCAAAACCCCGCTGAGTAAGTTCACTAGATTATTTCTTCTAAAGTTTGATTTCATTCAGTTCATGCCCAATGCAGTTTTCACGTGTTTTATGCTAATAAGACGACTTGAACGTTCATGCCAGTATTTCGTGAGGATGTTTGAGTTGTGAAGATACAATAGGCAATGCGCGCAAAAGCGCTTGTCTTCACGCTTTTCTCAAATTGTTTCAATTGATTACTAGATTTCAATTCGATTGGATCTGTTATTTTTGGAAATACATAATGGGAAAATGAAATGGGGCAACGATGCTGATTTTCAGTGGAATATTCCAACCAGTTTTTGGATTATCAAATTTTTTAAAAAATTCCTAGTAATTTCATAAGAAAAATTTTTTTTTCTAGTGTTACGATCCACAAGATATTTTCCAAAATTTTGCGTGGCATTCTACAACTAATGAGCAAGATTCAATTCGGTCAGATGTGTATTTTTTGAGTTATTCCATAGATAACAATCAAATTTGAGATGGGTGTAGCTTCCAAACCGTTCAGCTGATTATGCCCATTAACGAACCGAACTGTCGCAATCGGATGCGTAGCCTACCCAGAAAATTTGAAGTCTCTATCTTTCCGTTCAAAAGTTATCGTTGCAACAGACGGCCGGCTGGGCAGAATTAAATTTGTCCTCAATTTCCTCAGGGCTTCAATGAGTCGAATCTAATCGTTTGAGACCATTTTCGGCAGAAAAATCCTAAATTTCAGAAATTTGCTCCCTAGAACATACGCGAATTATCTTCTAGTGATAAGTTTGCAATGAAATATTGCATAAACCTAGAAATCGTTACAACTTATGTCCAATCTTCAACTCGATCCAATGTAAAAATTGTCTAGTAAGGCCTAATCAGTAAGTCACCCGGAATTGTTTGAGACTAGTCGCAGCTCAAAATCAGAAAATTGCAGACATTTGGACAAAATGGTAACGCAAAAAGAAAATGACCGAAGTGTGAACATTGCGGGACTCCCGATATATTATAGAAGATTTCTGATACGCTTTTCCTCATCATTATACATGTAATTTGACCTCGATTCAGGCTTTGACCCAACGCAACAACTGCCATTGATCCAACATTAGCAAGCTTTTCCATAACAAGCTCCTATGAGCTTCTGAGGGATCTCCTTGGTGAAGACCAAGGAGGGTCAGTATAATCATAATCATGTCATTAGCAAGCACGCCAAAGCAGATTGACCCCACGTTAATGTTTTTTTTAGCATTTTAACTTCTTTCAATCGGCTTACTAATGACATTATTATGATTATACTGTTCCTTCTAGGTCTTCCCCAAGGAGATCCCTCAGAAGCTCCTATAGGAGCTTGAATGATTAAAGAGAGTCAGATGTGTTCAGTGTCAACTTTGTTACTGTGCCCTTACGCCAGCTTAATCACAGCACTGCTAATTCTAGACCCGACAATGAATGGTGTCTACTACCATCTGAATAGATCTCCGGCTCACTCCATCCACGAAGCTTGAAGCACTCATCGTTCAATTCAAATCTGTCAACTTGAACAAGTGTGCCAAAGAGTAATGCTTTTTCATATTTCCTCAAGTTTCCTTGATAATTCTGTCCATTTCTACTGTCTGGTCTAGGCCTATTAGTTTTACCATAGGTCAAAATAAAAAAAATGGTTCAAGCACTGACGTGAAGCAGGAGCTTTTGCGCGGACCCTGACAAGAAAATTTTATGGAGGAATAGCATCCTCCACCTCAAAACCCCAATCCTCTCCGACGAATACTCCAGCAGCTACTCGTCCGCTCATGCGCATAACGAAAAATACCCGAAAGAGGCAGCATGAATTTCAAAATTGGTCCAAGGACCACGTTATGAACACTACACCTCGCGCATTATGCTATTTCCTCGGAACGGGCTTGCATGCTCACAGAATTGTGGTGATAATTTGGTCATCAATTTCCTCCCAAGTCAATTTTCAGACCAATTTCGAAAAACAATTTAAAATTACACACATCGTTCACCCACTTATTCAATTGCCACGGTACTCACAAGTCCATATTTGAATTAGTTGCCCTCGTTCATACGCTAGCGGCCGCAATAATCAGATAACGCACGTGTAGGAACCGAATTCGGAAGTAAATAACAGAAATAATTTGCACAGTTTTGGAAGTTCCAAATTGTTATTTTTTTTTTTGAGGCTTCTAGTCTGGTTTCAATAAAATTGCACGCTCCAAGAGGTCATTACTGGTCATCGAAATGCCAAAATAAGACTCAATCCGATATTTGGTACCGGAATTTCACTCCAGATAATCCGCAAACTAGTGGAATAATTTATCTTTTCTAATCATGCAATCCTAAGGAACTTTTGCACAAGTGTTTGCGTTAATCTTTTGCATCTAACTACCGACTTTCAATTCGATCAGATCAGTATTTTTCGAGTTATTCTGAAAACAAAATTTTCAAATATTTGAAATTTTCTCTCCCAGTCTGTAGCTTTCCAATCAATACAAAACTTCCAATGCATATAAAGGTCATCATTTCACAATTTGATGCTAAATTTCAGATAGATCGAGTCATTAGTTTCAGAAACATTCATAAAAAATGCTTCAACTAAAAATGGCCGAAACTCCGAAACCACTCCGTGGATTTCTTCCATTTACGAACTTAAAAGAGATATTTACGCTCCAAACCTATCCTGCAAATTATCACTCATTTTGTTCGAGAGTTATCGTGTTTACGGCCGGACGGACTGACAGAATTTGATTTAACCCCGGATTATCCATTAGTGAGTCGAGCCCAATCGTTTGAGACCATTCTCGGCAAAAAAATCCAAGATAGAGACATGGGAAAAATGATAGACGTTCTGGTCATCTTAGTAAGTTGATCTCAAAATTTAAAGTCCAAAATCCAAGCTCCACTGAATATCTTGTCACTTGTACGAACTGAAAAAAATATTCGCCACATTTGAGGAAAAAATCACGAAATTTCTCCAACCTCCCAAGAATTGAAATCGTGAATACCTAAAGGATACAGAACCGAATCTCACGCTAAACAAATGAGAATGGAATGAAGAGCTACGGGAGAAGACAAAAGGGTCAAATAGGTGCCATCGGCCTTCTTGGACCGGTTCCCCATCCTGCGTTGCCGTTAATACTGTCATTAAAACGAAAGACATGTCGATAAATGTTATTTATAAGCGGCCTGACATCTTCTCGGGTAATTACGTTATAATCTCGCCCTGAGGACACTGGAATTCATTACGACAGAGAGAGGATGATGATGGCGTCCACCGAGGCTGCGTTGTTCGCGGAAAGAAAGTTACCAAATTACGAAACAATGCCAGGTTTGATCTATTGCAGGTGGATTGTCTTAATTGTAAAGAATTGGAAGGTTTTGATGGATCCAGTACCGTATCTTCGGAGGGACGTACCTACTCATTTTTGTGCGTCTTTCTTCAAACGAGTTGGAAAAGCACTATGGCGAGAAGCTTTGGTGCGCTTGTTCAAATTTATAGCCAGAGTGGACAACCATCCAGGAACTGAACTCGCCCAAGGCTGCTTAGCTCCAAGAAAAAAAATAATATTTCCTAGAATATAAATCCGGCAGTAAAAAAAAGCTGGTCCACTTGTTGGCCTAGAATGGTCTCAAACGATTAGTTTGAAATACGTACACCCACTGTGGGGTCGAAAATAAACAGTCCTGTGTCTGTTGTGGCTCAAGTATCCATTGAAATACATAAATTAACTGTTGGTTCGAAAATGAACAGTGCTGTGTTTGTATATCGGCGTAAGAACACAAATCAGTTCAATCGTACAATTCTGCCATGAAATAAAAACCACCTGTATAGCAGTGGTTTATTTTCAATAATTGAATGTAATAAAAAATTGGTTCAAGCACTGACCTGAAGTCAGGAGCTTTTGCGCGCATGTTCTATTGTCCATACTCCTGTGTTGGACACTCTCAAATTTACCATGGTAAATTTGATTAAGAGTGTCCAATACAGGGACAATAAAACATTTCCGTAGTTTTTCAAAAATTGTCTAGGGGTACAGTTCTCACAAAATTTTACACACGTCTTCATGTCGATATTCTACAACTAGTTTCTTAGCTTCAATTCGATCGAGTCTATGTTTTTTGAGTTATCGCGAAAATAATATTCCAGGTGGGTATAACTCCGACATTGATGGACTGATTATGCCCAAAAAACGAGCCTAACTCTCCCATTAGGATGTGCAATCTAACCTGAAAATTGCAAGTCCCTATCTCCTTTCGTTCAAAAGTTATCGGGGCAACGGTGCCCATCTAGCTACTGAACTCACACAAGGCTGCTCGGATCTCCAACAATATAGACCCGATAGTGGTCAAACTTGGAACTTGGCAGTAGAGTTAGGTTCTAAAGACTTACGCAATTTCAGCGATGTCGAACAAATAGTTTCTGATATATAGAATTTTTCTCAATGATTTTCAATGACGTTTTAAAATTTTTCTAGTGATATGATCCTCACGTAATTTCGCAAGAGTTTTTGCGCTGGCATTCTACAACTTTTTACCATGTTTGAATTGCATCGGTTTTGTATTTTTCGAATTATTGAGGAAATAAAAACCAAACTTCAGAATGGTATAACTCCTAAACTGTTTGGCTGATTGTGCCTATAAACAAACTCAAATGTCGGATTCAGATTCACAATATAACCTGAAAATTTAAAGTCGCTATCTCTTTCCATTCTCAGGTTATCGTGACATGAATAATATTATTTAATATATTTTTTTAATTTTCTAGTGATACGGTTCGCACAAAATTTCACAAACGTTCTTAGGTTTGTATTCTACAACTACTCACCAAGTTTCAATTCGATCGAATTTGTATCGATTTGGTCGATTATGCCCATTATAGAACTTGTCCGTCGTATATTGGGATGAGCCACCTACCCTGAAAATTTCAAGTCAACTTAAACAAATATTATTACTGACCTTAAATACCTTGTATTCAAATTTCTAATTTCAGAAAAATAATATCATGTTACATTTTATATTCGATTGTATTCAATCAAGTCTAAATCTGAACTGGGCTGTAAAATAAGGTACATATACAATTCTCACTTGTATAGGACGAATGTTATATTGACGTTTCGACTCGTCAAATTTGACTTCAGCCGATCTATGCACATGATGACTCATTACATTCTTTTTAGGCGTCCAAATTCGCAAACTGTTGACAACTTTGTTGGTAGAGTGTAAAAAAATGGTCCAGTAACAGCGCGTCAATGAGAACGAAGACTTATTGGCAAAACTCTCTGTAGTTACACACAACAAAAACGCCTAAGGGTAGGTATTTGGGAAAATCCGAGAAATTTAATTGATATTGTATGTATTGTTGATGTATCCTAAAGGTCCTAACTATTATTTAATTCTTATACCAAACTTTCATAGTTTTTGCGCGCATGCTATCATTTTGCCCAAATATCTGTATATGTCATTCTACAATCGAGTACCGGATTTCAGCTAGATCGGCTTGAGCAATTATTGTAAAAATAGAATTCTGAACTGCTATCTGCTTCTGAAATTTCAAATGATGTAAATCTCTGTAGATGCACAAAGCTGTGACAGCCACGATGGTTTGTTCACTCGCATGCCGCTCAGGAGATACGAGTTCGAATCTCCGTTGAGTAAGTTTACTATTTAATTCATTTTATTATTTGTGAATGTTCTAAGAAACATCTGGCTATCATTTAGTCCGAATATCTGTAATTTTTTATTTGTTTGCCAAAAATGGTCTCGAACGATTAGACTCGACTCGATGAAGAATTCATGGTCGAATCCAATTCTGTCCTGCCAGCCATCCGTTGTTACGGTAACTTTCGAACGGAAAGTGATAGCCACTTGTAAATTTCGGGTTAGGTTATGCATCCGAATGTGACGGTTGAGTACCTTAATGGGCATAATTGGCCAAATGGTTTCGGAGTAGAACTCAAAGAATACAGATTCGACTGAGTTGAAACTTGGTAATCAGTTGTAGAATGGTGAAACGTAAATTTCTGCGAAAAGTTCTTGAGCATCGCATCGTCATAACAAATAATAAAAAAAAATCTTCAAGAGAAATAAACATTCTTCGAAAATCATATTTTTTAAATACTATTTGTCAGATTCCTCTGAAATTCAGCAAAAACCTCCAAGCCGAATTAAATTTTACCAATATTTTCAAAAATACAGATCCGATCGAATTGAAATCTCATACTCAGTTGAAAAACGACCACTTGAAGGTTAATGCAGTATTTCGTGAGGGTGTGTGAGGCGTGTAAACAAAAGAACATAGGCGCAAAAGATCCCGACTTTGCCCTGCATCCCATCATTTGCATAGAATAAAGATCCTTGAATTTTATTGATTGCATTTTGCATTGAATAATATATTTTCATAGGATTCGATTTGAACCTGCCCGTTACGGATATTGAATACATTATAGAACTTTCCATAAATCACGAAAGTCACATTTAAATGATTACCTACTTTAGAAAATGTGATTAGTCGATTTCCCGCCTATTTATCTAATAGTTTTACGCTAATTATGGTTAACATGATATATTATCACCTTGAGTGAAATCTTAGGTAAAATGCTTTTCACGCAATTTCGGTAATAGATATGATCTATATCAGACACTTCGTGAAAGTTTGGAGGTATAATGCATGTTCTCCCATATTTGGATCTATTAAGAGCTGATACCACGACTCGAATCATTAATGAGCGATTTGTGTTCTTAAATAAATTTCTATTGAATCGTTTCTTTTGAATTACGCCCAATTCAAGGAAAATTCAACAATTCAAAAGATATGTTGTCCATTCACATAAGAATAATGTCAATATCCAATTTTGGCGCGCTTGTTCCCCTGAACAATATGCCCAAATGTTTGGAATTTTCGAATTTATCGCCGAATATGGTCTTGAATATTTCGACTCACTCATGAAGAATTCTATCAACAAAATAATTCTAAAGATTTTCATTAAGCGTCTGACGAAGGAGTCTGATATGGACTCCGAAACGTTACGATATAGTTGTTTCTTCGTTGATGTTGTTTCGTTGTTGTTTGTTAGACAACATTGTTCAATTGATTGCTTCTGACAAAAATCGTGTGTTTATTACGCAGAAGCAAATCACAAAATAATTAATTTTTATTTTATAGATATTTTTCAGAGTTTGGGAGAGAAAACCCAGAAAAAAAACTTCCACATTATTCAGCCAAGTTCTTGATTTAATCTCTATCAGGTTTATATGGTTAGAAATATTGGTAAAATATTTTTTTTTTCCTGGATGCCAAGCAGTCTTCAGCAAGTTCAGTACCTAGGTGTGTGACCGCTCTGGCTGACCGCTTTGGCTATAAATTTGAAAAGCGTGCCAAAGCTTACTGGCGTCAGAGCTTTTTTTGATATTGTTGGCAGAGAAACCAGGAAATCTAATTATTATTAGTGCGCATGTGACACATTTTGTTGGTCAAATGGAAATTTTATTCGGTAATGAGTTTCCAGACAACGAGAGCAACTGATAACAACTCATGGCGGAGGCCAACCTGATTTAGAAAGATAAAATCGAACGCATTCGAAAGTTTTTGTGTGAAATGATCGTGTCGTTACGTCAATAATTGCAGACGAGTCACAAAAAGTGTTTTCACACCGAATAAACATGCGATTTTTTCCGCGGAGGACTTCAAACGATAGCATCAAGGAAATATTTTTGACGAGCTGTTCAGGGAACTGCTTGTATTTTTGCAATGTTTTGCCGAAATTGGTCTCAAGTGATTGGTCTCGACTCACTGATGAATAATCTCGGGTCAAATCAAATTCTGTCCGTCAGTTAGCACGATAACGCTCGAATGAGTTAGAGTGATGAAATTTGCAGGGTATGTTTGGAGCGTGAATATCTCGGTTAGGTTCGTTAATGGACAAAATCCACCGAGTGGTTTCGGACTTATGGCCATTTTTAGTTTAACCATTTTTTATGAATATTTCCGAAAATAATCACTTGATCTATGTGAAATTTAGCGCCAGATTGTAGAATTATGACATTTATATGGGTGCAAAAAAAAATGTAATAATTTGAAAATTTTGTTTTTGAAATAACATGAAAACTACATTGAATTGAAACTCGATGTTTATATACAAAACACCAAATTTAGTGAGAATCGCATAACTAGAACTATTTTACGGAATATTTTGACTGGCAAGAAAAATTTTGTTTACTTGGTTCTTACACTGGTTATATCTGATTATTGCGATCGCTAAAATATGTAGAAGGGCAACTAATTCAAATATGGATATGTAACTACGGTGCCAATTGAATAAGTGGGTTTACGATATGAGGAATTTTAAATTGTTTTTTAAGATCTGTCTGAAATTTGGGCGTCTGAGGAGGAACTGAAAGGACATATTACCACCTTATGTCGATTCTGTGAATGTGCATACCAGTTTTCAGGAAATAGCATAGAGTCTGAGGTGGAGTGTCCATAACGTGGTCCTTGGGCTAATTTTGGAATACATGCTGCCTCTTTCGGGCATTTATCGTTATGCGCCTGAGCAGACGACAAGTAATTTGAATCTGATCGAATTGGAACTTCGTAGTTGAAAATTATCGACAAGAAGACGTATGCGAGAGAAAATTAAGAAAAATTATCAAAAAAAAATCTTTTTGTTTCAAATTCGCGAGAGTCTTCAAAACCTTACTTACAGCCAAGTTCGAGATTTGAACCCGATCGAATCTATATTGTTGGAGTTATTAAGGAAATATAGGAAAATTATGACCAATACAGTGGGTCCGTCCTTTCTTATTACCCAGAAAAATGTTTACAGGACAACAACAACGAAGACAAAATTTCGGTAATACTTTCTTCTGTAACAACCTCGTGTTCGGTTCTACAGTTGTAGATTTTTTAGAATTCCTGGAAAAGTATGTTTACTGTTTGGCGTGAAATTTTTTACTATTGCAGCATAATTAAGACATCTGAAAAATGTTCAGAAACATGATACCACTTCGACTCCGAAGATGTCCAATATGCACTAGAGATGAGTTCAATTGTGGAACTAATAATGAATTGTCGAGACATTCGTAATATAGAAATATGAAATTAAATTCCGAGTTGAAAGTTAAAGTTATGAACTTTGATTTGAAACAGATCAAGTTGGAAAAGAACTATGGCCAGGGGCTTCGGCGCGCTGTTCAAATTTATAGCCGGAGCGACCGCCCATCCAGGTACTGAACTCGCCCAAAACTGCTTAGGTCCAGGTAAACATGATATTCAAAATATTTCAAAGAATATAAATCCGACTGTAAACACAAACGTCCAAATAAGAATGGTCCACTTTTTGGCCGAGAATTGTCTCAAATGATTAGTTTCGACTCAACTACATACCATTCACTGTTGGATCGAAAATTAACAGTGCTGTGTTAGTTGTGGCGCAAGGACCTACTCAAATACATATACATTCTCGATCTTGATCAAAAATAAAAAATGGTGTGTTTATGGTGGCTTAATACAAAAAGGTTTATAATAAATAGATCGCATTTTTGGTTTAATTGAACAACTCCCTGAACTTTTAACACATAAAATGTAAGAAATGAAAGAACGATTTTTGATGGCATTCATACATTCGGGGACATTATGCATGCACCTGAACTAGAAAGCTAACGGCATCACTTTCTCGGTCGTTATTCAAATACAAACCGAGTGAATCTCAAACTAGGCGAGAGTACGATGTTTAGTTGCCGTTTTACAAAATTCCGCCAGAATTATGCGGTTCACAAATTTGGAAATGAGTCAGTAAAAGTTAAATGTTGCGCGTTGAATTTCAATCAGTTTTCGGATTCGAATTATAAAGATTTCATTCTTGTAATTCAGATCAGAACACATATATGGCTATAGATGACTCCATAGGATCGTCTGGCGTTCGCCAATTGAATACGAATCGATTTGGAGATCATGCCACCTACGGTGATGTTTGTACCCGGCTAATTTTGTCAATGTGGCCAAAATTGCATCTAAAATCACTTTAGATCTACCAATGAAAATTTTGTGGCCAAATTTACTTCGTGCTTCCGACCTTCTAGACGTTTGTGTTTTGATCAAGAGATGAGAAGCATGTACTGCGTTTGGAGCATAATAAAAACGATAAACATTTGAGGTAAGCACTGGCGAGAAGTCAGGAGCTTTTGTGCCCATGTTCTATCGTCTATTCAAGCCTCATATGAAGTTGATAGAGCTGAATTTCGTTACTCGATTGTAAAATAGTGGCACGAAATTATTTCAACTGATTCTGTTACATTAAACAGGCAAAAGTACTCTTAATAATGTTTTATTCACCTCTATTGGACACTCTTAATCGAATTTACCTTCGGTATAGTCCATTTTCTCAGCTATTATAAGATATGAATACAGTTCGTACCGTTTTAATGACATGCAGACTTGTGTAATGAGAGAATCTGTCTAAGATCAGAGAATTTGTAATTCTGGCATATGTAGTTTATCGGAATTCGTTGAATATCTAATAATATACCAACAAATTCACGTCTCAAGTAATTTTATTGAAAGAATGACTTAAATTCAGTAGATATACTGTACATCAAAGTTATTATTTCAATAGAAATGAAAAAAAAAACGAAAAAGAACATATGAAGAATTGATCCCGGTGAAAATTTTTTAGTAATACGATGCACTCAAAATTTCATATACGTCTATTCGACGGATCTGTATTTTTTGAGTTATCGAGGAAACAATATTCCAGATGGATATAACTCAGAAAATATTTTGCCGATTATGCCAAACAACAACCTTAACCGTCCCATTCGGATGCGTAACCTACCCTGAAAATTGTAAGTAGCTATGTCTTTCCGTTCGAAAGTTATCGTAACAACGGTCACCCATCCAACTACTGAACTCACACAAGGCTGCTCGGATCTCCAGCAATATAGATACTTTCGTGTTCAAATTTGGAACTTTGCTATAAACTTAGGGTTTGAAGAGCCTCGCAGAATTTCGGCGATATCGGAAGGATAGTTTCTGAGATATAGTAAAAATTGCGCTTCAGCATTCTACAACTGCTGATTACCATGTTTCGATCGGATTCGTATTTTTTGAGTTATTGTGAAATAGAAACAAAAAACCTGAGAGGTAATTTCACATACGTCTTTGTATCGATATTCTTCATCTGAATACCAAGTTTCAATTTGATTGGATCAGTATTGTTTGAGAACGAAATTAGTACTTGGAAACCGTTTTTCCGATAACGCCTATTAAAAAACTCAAATGTCGTATTCGAATTTAGAACGTACCCTAAAAAATAGAAGTCCGTACCTTTTTAAGTTCTCAAGTTTTCGTGAGATAAATAATATTTTTTTAATTTCACATATGTCTTTATGTTGGTATTCTACTACTTAGATACCAAGTTTCAATTCGATCGGATCTGTATTGGTTGAAACAAAAAATTATTACTCGAAAACCGTCCATTAACGAACTTGTCCATCCTATTCGAACGCGCCACCTACCCTGAAAACTTCAAATCGCTATGTCTTTCCGTTCAAAAGTTATCGTGGCAATGGCTGGCCGGTCCGAATGACACATGAAATGAACAGTATGTGTAAAAATATGAAAAAACTTGAAATCCTAATGAAAAACAATGATTGACCATGGAAAAAATAACGGTATCTAATAGTTATACTCTAATGAATGTCCTGCATTCTACACATAAGTCAGACCGGAAATATTAGGGTCGATAAACACGACAATTTTGTTCGTACCCCATTTTTAATTCTATCGTTTTCACTTCTTGTCTTTTCTTTTTTTATGTTGAGTTCAGTTGGGACGGGAGAAACCTCTCTGCTTTTTGCAGAAATAATCGATATTGAAGGAAGTGCGTCCCTTCAATATTAAGAATGCAGCTTATTTTTACAAATCATAACACTAACGGTGAGGCTGGGTATTTTAGCTGAGTATTTTTCTCTAAGATCGATTATCATAGATCGAATTATATGGTACTCCGCTACACTAACCTCTCCTAACAATTTTTTATTTTTCATAAACATGCTCTTTTTTTATATGCATAAAAGGTTATGCTGTTCAAGAGTCTATATCTTCACTTAAACAGATATTATACTTTCAGGTGATAAAAGCAAAAAAAGATTTGGTAGAATGCTTAGATTTGTTGTACGCTCACAGAGAAAATCTTATTCTTCCTCTTCTCTTCTAAAAAATAGGTCACCGCATCTATGTACCCAAATTCCGTGAATGACGATTAACTCTTAATATTTTCTTTCCAGTGAAGACAAAATCCTGTTACAAATGATCAACAAGAATTTTACCTATCACCACAACTCTCATCTGTTTGTAGAGTATGAATTGCATTATTGTGTAAATTCATATTAATATATTGTAAAACTTAAGCCAAGTAATATTGTTTGCATCAATAATTTTTCATAAAATTCAGCAAGTGATTTGCGAGAACTCAATAACATTCTTTTGCAGGCCATTTTCAAAGAAATACTAAAATTCTTACAATATTCCATTGCTAGGTCTATTTTGCGCCCCCTCAAAATCTTCCGATCCGATCTCCGTATTACAACCCAGTTCCAGAGTGCATTTCATCATCGTCGTACCAAGAGAAAATTGAAAAAATCATTTCATTCGATCTTGATTGTGTTGAAATGCTATTAAGAGCTGGAAACCCCCTAAAAACTTTAATCTCCTATTCATTCGGGAAGGACAATACCCGGACTACTACGACATAATACATTTTATAATTTGAATAGGAAGATTAAAAACAGGGTCCTGTGTGTTCTCCTTCGCTATTCCTGCATCCTCTTCTGTGTATGTCACTGTGTAACAACTGGTAACGAATGGCGAACGGTTAACAAATGTCTAGCTTCAATATCCGCCAACAGAACCGAACTTAAGGGTGCGCTGCTTTGGTATTTAATTCCGAAAAAATTGTGCGTATGTATTTTTGTGATGAAAATGTAGTGGTTGGAAATACTGCGAAGTTTCTATACAGGGTGATTCACGATGACCGCTCGTTAGAATATTTCAAAGAAAGACGCGAGATAAACACTTGAGATTTTATAGTTAAGTTTTGTCGAACGAATTCAGATTCGTTCGAAATATTTCACGTATATAAACTGGTTCGAAGATTCCGTTCTGCTATCTTCTTGTACGAAAATCAAGAATCAAGTGTTGAAATTTTAATGAAAAATAATGGATACAGTAGTCCGTTACTTTGTGATAGTTCATTTGAAAAAAGAATAAAAGTACCTGAATAGCCCGGCAGGAGAACTTCTAAACTAACAGACGTACCTATGGAATTCCCCACTTTTCGAAATTCTCAAGAGATAAGCCAACAGAGGACATTTAAATACCTTGTTGCACCACTTGAAATACACCAGTTTCAAAATGTAGTAGTACTATGAAACTCGAGTCACTGTTTAACCTCAAGAAAATAGTGATAGGATAGGAAACTAAGTAATTTCATTCGAGAGTTCAACATGTCCTAAGACAGAATGAATTTTTCCTATTGCAGATTTCAGTTCTGTATAGCACTTCCTGATAATTTGTCTCTGCTTCTTCAATACTGCTTTCGTCATTTTCAATTTCAAAGCGAAGAGTACTTTATTATAATTTATTTATAATGATTTGTGATAATATCTGGGCTAAGAAGGAATATCATGTTGATTGTCGAGAGTAGAAATTGGCAACGTCTCAGAGAATTGTTTTGACATTGACGATATTTCATGAGTGCCAACCTGCCTTACTTTTAGTTACAAAAACGTGATAGACCTAAATCATGGCCAACCGGGAGACTTTATAAAAGTGAGTGGTGTATATATTCATTGATTTTAATAATTTCAACTATCATGCAATTTACGTGATATTAACAGCTATTTTATTTAAATCGTTGGTTTTTTCCTTTTCGATCTGTTTTTCATTTTTGTTTCTTCTGATTTTGATGTTAATTTTCGTAAAATTGCATTTATCAGGTCAAATACATTTTCGTCTATAGTCAAAATGCGATGCAGTAATACCTTCCATCTCCGCCTTTTGAGAAACTGTCCACATGGAAACAAACAATTTTCTTGCTATTGGTGCGCTTATTCCCCTGAACTGAGAGTCGTTTTGACCAAATGGCTGTAATTTTTGAATTTTTGGTCGAAAATAATCATTAACGTACAGTTTGGCCTCACCGATAAATTATCCGGGGTCAAACTGAATTATGTCCGCCCGGCCATAAGCACGATAACTCTCAAACGAAATGAGCAAGGAAGTTGTAATTTGCAAGGTGGGTGTGACGCGTAAATATCCCGGTTGACTCTTTTGATGGACAAAATCTGCCCAGTGGTTTCGGAGTTGTTGCCATCTGAAATTTTCATTTGCCAACAACTCGTTAAATACCGATCTCATCGAATTCAAACTCGGTAGTCAGTTGAAAAATAATTGCACTCAATCCTTTACAAAATACGTGAGTATCGTATAACTAGTAGTCAGATATCGCTGACATTTCGCAAGACACTCCAAAATCGCATTCTACAAGCAAATTCTAGATTCAAACTCGATCGGGACCATATTGTTGGAAATATTGGGAAAATATTATTTTTCCCTATAAGGTTAGCAGTCTTGGGCGAGTTCAGTACTCTGGCTGTGAATTTGAATAAACGTGCTAAAGCAGGCTGACGTCAAGCCAATGATTTTCCAATTTTTGCGCATAGGTATATTCTAGGGAACATCGCGTTATCATTTTGGTCAAATGTCTGTTATTTTCGAATGTTTTGCCTAAAATGGTCTCAAACTGTTGAGTTCGAATCTCCGACGAAAAATTCGAGGTCAAATTTGATTATGTCCGTCCGTCCGGCCGTTGCCACGATAACTTGAGAACAGAAAGAGATAGCCACGTGAAATTTTCAAGGTAGGTGGCGCATCCCAATACGACTGACGAGTTCGTTAATGGGCATAATTGGCCCAACGGTTTCCGAGTGATAATTTTGTTTTCAACCAATACACCTCTGATCGAATTGAAACTTGGTGTGTAGTTGTAGAATACAAACCTAAGGACGTTTGTCAAATTTTGTGTGAATCGTATCACTAGAAATTCTAAAAAAAATATTATTTATGTCACGATAACTTAAGTACGCAAAGAGATAGTGACTTGAAATTTTCAGATTAGGTTATGCATCCGAATGCAACATTTGAATTTATTTATAGGCATTAATCCACAGAACGGTTTCGGAGCTATACCCATCTGAAATTCGGTTTTTATTGCCTTGATAACTCGAAAAATACAGAACCGATCCAATTCAAACATGGTTATTAGTTGTAGAATGTCAACGCGAACATTTTTGCAAAATTACGTGAGGATCGTATCAATAGAAAATTTTTAGAGAATCATTGAAGATCATGGAAAAAAAATTCTATATATCAGAAACTATTTGTCCGATATAGCTGAAATTTCACGAGAGCCTTAAGAACCTAACTCTACTGCCAAGTTCCAAGTTTGAAAATGATCGGATCTATATTGTTGGAGATCCGAGTAGCCTTGTGTCAATTCAAGAGATAGGGACTTGCCATTTTCAGGGTAGGTTGCGCATCCGAATGGGAGAGTTAAGCTACTTTTTGGGCATAATCGGTTCAACGGATTTGGAGTTATCCACCTGGAATATTATTTCCTCGATAACTCGAAAAATATAGATTCGATCGAATTGAAGCTTGGTAACTAGATGTAGAATATTGATATAAGGTGTGTAACATTTTGTGAGAACCGTACCCCAAGAAATTACGAAAAAAAATGTTTTCATGCCTCAGTCAGCTTTTGCGCGTATGTTCTATTGTCCATTCTCTTGTATTGAACAATCTTTATGGAATGTACCATTGGGAAATTCGATCAAGTGTGTTTGAACCATTTTTTTTCCATGTACTATAGGCGTTTTGAAATGGCTAACTCCTTCCTTTGGAGAGTTATCGTGCAACGGAAGGCAGGACAGAATTGAATTTGAAGTCGAATTCTTCATCAGTAAGTTTGAGACCAGTTTCGCCAAAAAATTTGAAAATTACAGACATGTGGGCCAAATGATATAGACGAGCTTAGTCTATACACAATTTCTCAATATCTCCAAAATTTTGTGACTTATATGTGTGAGATTTTCTTAGAAATTATTCTTATTGATGAATTCTACATCCTCGCAAAATAAAAACTCAGATTTAAAATATCCCATGTCCAGCAACAGCAAACACCTTGAGAATTTAAACTGTCAAGTATTCTATGAAGAAAATTTAACTAGATCCTGTTCTGTACCTCCTAAATGCGAACTCAGTTTCAATTACCACGTCTTTAGAAAAGCGACTTAACAAGCGAGCGTGGAGAATAATGGGGTCCTAGGTATTATAGAATCTCAATCTCAAATCCGACGATTGTTCGCTGGCTCGAAGCGCTTTCAATTTCTCTCGCAACGACACAGCTTCCAATGCCACATCTCAATGCAGAGTGTAGACGGCGGAAATACTTCATAGTTCTTTTCAGACAGCTTCGTTGGGCTAATAGTGACTGAAAAATTCCGTTCTACCAATCATATAGTTACCAAAATCGAGTATGTTCTATTATCTGAACAACACGTGAAAACTGTGTCTAATCAATTCAATATAGGAGCTACAATCTTCGACTGAGGAATATTGGCTGATAGGAATGTGAAACCGAGTTTCTGCTTTGAGTTAGCTCCTGCAAGCTCGACGTTTATCCTCAAACTCTTAAGCATCGCATAGTAGATCAATCTCCAGACAGGGTTGCCCCTAAAATCTGCTGGAGTCAATATGACGTCCTCGGAAACCACCTGGCTGATTTTGCCCGAGATATTTATCTCCCAAACCTACTCTGAAAATGTCAGCTGTAGTGTAGCTCATTCCGTTTAAGAGTTATCGTGTCTACGATCTACAGTGGGCCGAACCAAAACGTTTGAGACCATTTTCAGCCAAAAATTCGAAAATTACAGACATTTAGGCAAATTGATAAGCACTCTGTTCCGAAGAACCTGAGCACCAAAAATAATATAAAACATTTCATCGATTTTTTTATGTTTTTCAAAGCTCTTAGAAAAATCCTTGAATCTTTCTTCGCTAAATGTAGCCTGCTTAGGCAAGCATGCATTCGCTATTTTAGCTACTCCTGTTAGTTTGTCTTTTCTTCAGTTCTGATGAGTAGAAAGGTATAGGTAATAATATGTTAGATCACTGACGTAAACCGTCTACTTGTAAACTTGAGCTATTTAAGCGGACAAATTTCGTCGATGATTTATCCAATTCATTTCTCGAACTCCGAAATGATCTGCAGATTGGTGGCATATATCTTTTCTTGGCTATACAGTGTCGTCAGATCACAGGATATCGATGGATATCGATGGCTAATTGCAGTAACTAAAGTTCTTGTATAATTTGGACCTCTAAACATCTAAATATAGATCACTCGCACTGCAGCTTTAATTCCATTTGAACGACCAATATTAGACACACAGTTTTTTGTGATCTAACTTGAATCACTCACCATAATTGACTTCATTAAATATACTATGTATCGCGAGGTGGTGCCTTATATTTACCAAGACTTGCGGACTACTCAGAAGGCTGGGAATGCGTCGACATCATGAAGTAGATGATCAGGGGCAACAAAGTTTTACCCTTTTATAGGTACCCTCCACGGCATTGTGGTCAATTGGCAGAAAAACTTGCCAAGCTGGCTACTAGAGTGTCACCAGAATCTTTCTCTGACCATACCTAAGACCCCTTTATAGAAGCTGTACACAAATGGGAACTGAGCAAAACGGAAGCTTTCTGGGACAACTATGTATATGCGAAAAGGAATATCATCAAGAATTATCACGTGATGAAGTCTGCATCTTATTGCAGGACTACTGACGGGACTCTGCAGGTGCAAATATCATCTGTACGGTATTGGCAAATCGGTGATTGGGAGATGAAGGCTCAGTGGATTGGCCAATGAAATGGCTGATCACATTTCATGCATATGAGAACAGTGCACTTGGGCGAGGCAGTTCTTCATTCTCACAAAGTGATGGCTAAGGCTTCCAGAGATGTTATGGGGTTTACATAGGCCGTAGACAGTATTTTTTAGGGGTCAGCTGAATAGGATTATAGAACAAAAGATCGTTATGGACGCAGTTCAGAAAATCGCCATATTAGCCTAACGACCCTGGTTCCCAATCCATTCTAATGAGGATGCCGACAGCTTTTCGCTATTTGACTTTAATCACTCACATCAAAGGTCTTCATTAATTGCGAAATGTGTCGCGGGATGGTGCCTTATATTAACCAAGGCCTTCCAAACAAAGTGAACACTATAAATAATTTCATTCAAGTTTTTTTGAATGACAATCCAAAATAAAATATTTCGAAACTGGTTTCACACATCTGAAGACCACAATCACTTCCATCTTTCCATTGACTAAAAACAGAGCGCTGAAACGTTATTCATGTTTCATCTTAGTAATTGATAGTTTCCCTAATGAAAACTGTGGACCGTATGACAATGCATGAAAAAACGAAGAGTCGGAATGAGTCAATAAAGCCGAGAAGTTAATTGGGTCCGACATCAAAGACAGAACACCGTTAACAATCGCACGAAAATAGGCTTTGAGGAACCCCCGCCGCGCACACCTCTTCGCTTCCGGCAAGGCGACTTGCCAACAGTGACAATGGAAATCCCCACATGCGACATAAAGATAGAAATAACAACCGGGTATTATGAGAGCAAGAAACGGATAGGTATCCTAGATATTTCGGAAGATCCAGAACTAAAATGTCGTATGAATTGGAGATGCAAAGATTTTGAAGTCCTCACAAAGGAACAACATCCACATGCTGGATCATCCAATTCCGTGTTCGTTCTCACAGGGTGCAGTTGGCCTGGAATGGGCTCGCACAACCCACTCCTAGCTCAAAGACCTTGAGCTTCACTACAACAATTTGGTAGTGAAAATGACAGAGATAACAAGTTAAGAGTTTTAACCTTCCAACCATTCACTTCTGATAATTGATTTTAAAATGATTACCTAATGTGGTGAATAAACAACAATGAACTTATGGGGAAAGTTTTATAAGTGATTTTTTGAACACAAGCAAAAAGCGTTTTATTCATCAATTCAATATTGTATCAGCCCGATACATTTAGTCCAGGGTTTTTACAATTTCCTGATCCATTCTAAATAATAAATGTTCTCAGGGCCTCCAGAATGCGCGTTTGATTCAGTGATGACTTCTTCTCGGGTTAAGAAAATAGGTAATAATCGCAAGGGGATAAATAGGGCGAATGTGCTAGAGGCATATTCATTATTGAATGGTTTCTTTAAGGGTTTTCTGTACCAAACTCTTAAAAATATCTATGAAATAAAAAAATTATTATTTTTTTAATTGCTTCTGCGTAAGAACTACAAGATATTTGTCAGAAGCAATCTATCGAACGATGTTGCTTAACAAATAATAACGAAACAACATCAAAAATTAAACAACAAACAAAGACAACAGTCTATATCAGACTCCTTCGTCAGACACTTAAGAAAATGTTCAGCATTAATTTTTGTTCATACTAGCTATTCTGAAATTTCATATTTCAAATCAACAGAAAATGATTCTAAAGATTTTCGTTAAGTATCTGACGGAGGAGTCTGATATAGACACAGAAACGTTACGAAATAGTTGTTTCAGTAGCTATTCTGGTTTAGCCAGAAGATTAGAATCAAATTGGTTCAATATCCTCATGTTTCCACCCCAGTTTCCAGGTAGTAATTCCTCACTTCGAGATATTTTTATTGCATTTCGCAGGCTGCATCTCTATAGATGAAGATGCAGAAGAGGTAAGTCCAGTAAGATCTCCAAAACTGCAGTGAGGGTTGTAATTCCAAACCCCTAACACCATATGTTCAAGTAGTTTGGAAATACCTGCGGCAATCGCCAATTTTCTATTTTTACATGTTTCAAATGTCTGTAATTTTCAATTTGTTTGCCAAAAATTGTCTCAAACGATTAGGTTTAACTCACTGATGAAGAATTCGAGGTCAAAATCAATTGAAATTTCAAGGTAGGTTGAGCATCCAAATGCGATGGTCAAGTTCGTTAATGTACATAATCGGCCAAACAGTCGTAGTTATACCCACCTGAAATATTGTTTCCTCAATAACTCAAATAATACAGATCCAATCGAATTGATATTTCGTAGCGTATTTAGTTATTAGAAAATATTTGTTTTTTTCAAAATTTTCATATTTCAGGACCTATCTGTCAGATTCCGCTTAAATCATCGTAATCCTTCAAGCCAGCATTCTAAAATCCAGTTCCTGACTTCAGTTCAATCGGCTTCGTATTTTACCTATTATTGTGAAAATAAAATTTCGAAATATTGTTTCCTCAATAGCTCAAAAAATACAGATCCGATCGAATTAAAACTTATAAACTAGTTGGAGAATGCCGATGTGCAACATTTTGCAATATTTCGTTAGGATCACTAGAAACAAAATTGTTGTCTTCAAAAATTTCATATTCCAGAAACTATCTGTCAGATTCCGCTGGAATTCTATGCAAACATTCAAGCCGCCATTGTACAATCGTGTACTCGATCGGCTTGTATTTTAGAAATTTTGGTGAAAATAGAACTTCGAACGGGTATCTACTTTTTCGGAAATATCGAATCATGTAAATCTCAGAATTGTAACAACATATCGATGGCAGGTATTTAAATTCAGTTGCCCAATGCATTTTTACACATGTTAAAGCTGAAAAGACTACTTAAGGGTTCTTGCAGTCTTTCGTGAGGGTGTCTGAGGCGTGAATAGACAATAAAACATGCCCACAAAGGATCCTGATTTCATGTCAGTAATATTTAAGAATGTTTGTTTTTGTCCTCTATGCCTTTCAAGATCTTGTGACTGTTATTCTTATTAAATCAGTTGAAAATTAGGACCCGCAGAAGCAACGGCGTGGCGGAACAATTATCGCTCTTGAATAAAGAAGTTCGTGAAAATTTTAAATTTTTTCATTATTTATTGTGTCATAACACATACTTGAGTCGAAAAGCTCCACCGTCTATCTTCCACTATTCTGTTCAATTCAGGCAAGAAGCTCATAACTTCCCTTCCTGAGTTATGATACGAGGTCGCTGGCAATTGTTGGACCAGCATCCGGCTGAAACGAAATAGGAAATAAATAATTCTATACATTTTATATCCGGTGAGCGGCAGAGTCTGCGGACAGTTACACACTTCTTGTCTTCTTTTATTGTCCATATAACTCTATGGCGGACTCTTTATAATACGTCATAAAACGGAAACGCGGAATAAAGTCCGTATATTGCAGTATAAACCGATCTCAGGTGTCTCGTCAATGAAGAATGACAGGGGGAAGAGATATTTCTGAACAAAACGGCGAGACTTTGGCATATAGCAATATTCGAATATTAATATTGCCT
Source organism: Halyzia sedecimguttata (assembly GCA_937662695.2). Taxonomy (NCBI): domain Eukaryota; kingdom Metazoa; phylum Arthropoda; class Insecta; order Coleoptera; family Coccinellidae; genus Halyzia; species Halyzia sedecimguttata. The sequence goes on from OW569415.2 coordinate 50,008,770, forward strand.
CCGCCTGGATATTGAACGTAAAAGGACGTACCTACATAGGACCCTTATTGATCTGTGAGTTTGAAAACGTATCAGAATTTCGATAATGAATTGCAAAGTATTGCATCAAGAAAAAGAAAACAACTTTGGTGTTTTCAAGAAATCCGGCGGTTTCACATTAAAAACTAACAAACCATAAATGCTAGAAATTGCACACAAAGGTTTATTTGAAGTTATTTTATTTCCAGAAACTTCTCCATGACAATCACCCAGAAAATGGAGAAGGGAAAAAGTAACCTTCATATCAAAAATAGGGGAGATGGACGGGAATGATCCTCGATCTTTCAGACCCATTTGTCTGACATCGTTTCTACTTGAAACGATGTAGAAGATAGTGGACAACTATATAAGGAGAATCTGGGGAGTATTCCAATACACAAAAGTCAGCATGCTTACAGGGTGGCCGATCTACTGAGACTATTCTGTATCAGTTTACTGAAGCCATCCAGTAAACTCTGGACAATGAAGAAATCGCAATGTGTGCATTCCTGGATATATCTGGGGCCTTTGACAACACAACAAATGTGTCTGTTAAAGAAGCACTTGAAATGCGAGGAGTGAATAATACCATTATAAAATGGATGAATGAGCTGTTGTCGACGAGGATAGCCGAGGCACATATGGGCAATAACACCACTTCTGACAAAGCCACTCGTGGAGCACCTCAAGGGGGCATAACGTCTCCCCTTCTTTGGAGTCTAGTAGGGGACAAGCTCCTCCACATGCTAATGGAGCTCGGATTCGGGTGTATAGACTATGCCGAGGACATAGTCCTAATGGTCAGAGGTAAATTCGAGGGCACCCTGTGTAACTTACTACAGGAGGGCCTTAGAATTATCTAGCAGTGGTGCTTGTCAGTGGTGCTGAGCATAAACCCCATCAAGATCACAGTGATTCTCTTTACTCGGAGAAGGAAACTTTCAACTGTGATATCCTTCTTTTTGAACGGAGATATTAAATAATGGAAGTCTGAAGTTAAATATCTAGGGGAAACACTAGAATTAAACTTCTGTGGAATAGACATGTTGAAATCATTGCTAGCAAAGCAATGAAGGCTTTAATGGCGTGCAGGAATCTAGCCAGTAAGACTTGAGGCTGCAACCCTAAGATACTGCGATGGATGTACGTCGTGATTGTGAGACACATAATCACCTATGGGGCAGTAGTCTGGTACACAAAAACAAGCCAGGGCACTTGAGATCATCACAAATCTCACACCACATCATCCAGTGGCCCATGAAGCCATTCTCAGAATATCTAGGAAAGAAACAGGTAATGAGAGAATTAAAAACCAAAAAGCCTGGTATTTTGTTATCAGGTAATTTTTATCAGTCAATCTTCCTAGTCACGAAATGATTAAGAAAGTAAGCATCGAAAAGAACTTCACTACGATGCTCGGTAGAAAAAAGTTTTTAAAAGAAATGCCATGAAATGGTACACAGAAGGTTCAAAAACCACTGCAGGAGCTGGCGCTGGAATATATGGGCCAGGCACCAATGCTCACTATCGCTAGGCCCCTATCCGAACGTCTCTCAGGCAGAAGTACTCGAAAGTGAACCTAGAACCTACATGTGATATAGTAATCCACTCTGACAGTCAAGCTGCTACTAAAGCTCTGAGCTCCCATGTTATCGAGTCAAAGCCAATAAGGGAGTGCCGAAGAAAACTCAATGAAGTAAGCAAGAACAACAGGGTCTCCTTGTTCTGGGTTCCTGGTCACGCCGGAATTAAAGGAATTGAGGAGGCCAATACACCTGCCAAGAAAGGAGCTCAAACCCCCTTTATTGGCCCGGAACCCAAGTGTGGGGTTGGTAGGTATATCTACCAACCAATTCACTTTTGTAGGTACAAAAGTGAATTTGCACCTCCTCAATGGTTTCGTCACAGGGCACTGTGGCCTTAGGAAGCATATGATGAGATTAGGGCTAACAGAAACTGACGAGTTCTGATTCTCTTGGGAGGAGGATGAAACTCCTGATCCAAGAAATCTGCTGCAGAGAAGACGTAGCCTCCTTGAAGCCATCCCAGATACTGCAGTGCAGTTCATTAGATTAGAACTCTGGAACTGGAAGGCGAGCTGTAGATGGTGATAACATCGACATCTCTGACGGGGGGGGGCACAATAGATCTTAAGGTCGCAGTGCAACGTTACTCCCTACATCAATGTACAATAATATGTATATAATTTTTCAGTGTGTCGGCAGTACTTCCAATAACTACATCATATGTATGGATTCAGAAATGAGACTTGAGGAAGTGTGCCAGCAGAAAATATATCAGATTATTATACTACATTGGTCAAAAAGCACATACATGCCGCCACAAATGCAAATAGCGCCGTCCTTCAGAAAATTATGCGTTATAATTTCATGACAATCAGACCACGCGTCGTCAAGTTATAGCTGTTTGTGTCAGGCAACTTTTGGGTTTTTGTTTAGAGATGGATAAGAAAGAATTTCCTGTGCTGATAAAGCATTTATTTCTAGCGGAAAAAAAATCGAAAGAGTGGCTTGATGAGCATTATTCGAACTTTGCTCCAGGGAAATCAACCGTCTGCGAATGGTTTAATAAATTTAAACTATGCTCAACAAAATGATCGACCGAATACGGCTGTTATCGAACAAAAGGTCAAAAAAATCCGGAAAATATTGAGATTTCAGAGTTATAATATGACAATGTGCTTACTATTTTACACGATAATTTCGATATGAAAGAGCTTAACGCACATTGGGTGTCGCATTTGTTAAAAACAAATTCAACATTCTAATACATACGTTTACGGTTGTAACTAATCATTAAAGGATACCTTGGGAGGTACATTCATTATTAAAGGGTTCCTTTATGAATTTTCTCTCCCAAACTCTGAAGAATATCTATAAAATAAAAAATGTATTATTTTTCGAATTGCTTCTACCTTAGAGACACAACATATTTATCAGAAGCAATGTATCGAACAATGTTGCCTAACAAACAATAACGTGACAACATCAGCGTAACGTTTCGGAGACTATATCAGACTCCTTCCTCAGACACCAAACGAAAGTCTTCAGAATTATTTTTTGTTGGTAGCAATTCTAAAATTCAAAAATTGTCACAATTTTCGGGGTTGTCTTATCCCTGAGCACGAAGTGCTTTCTTTAGACGTCGTCTCCCTCTTTACCAATATTTCTAAAAAGTTAACCACAGATGATTGTATTAAGATATTCCTAGATTAATATTCATACAGTTGATAGAGTTTGTTTTTGAGGCCAACAAACCAACTATTTTTTGTTCAAAGGATACCATTATAAACAAATTTTTGGGTGTCCGATGGGCAGTAGTCCCTTATAAGAGTATTTCTTGGGAAACTACTTTATGATTTTATGATAACTCAACGATGTGGATGTAGCAGACGCGGATAGCAGATATTTCAATACTACTTACGGAAAGGCTCACAAATTCATAAGACATAATATGACATAAAAATTTCTCGGTATAATCAATAACACTCACTTTCACGTATTTTTTTTTTGGAAAAAACCTAAATTCATTCTATAACTGTTTCATCGAAGTTATTATTTCAATATAAATGAAAATAGCATTGATCGGAACTGGTACTGTCTTTTCGACTGGATATGGGACTTTTTTTTCTAAGGTAACTGGTTAAGGCCTATCAACTGCTATACATTAGACGAAACTCCAACATGTTTGATGTTCAATCAAAAACTGTTGAAAACTTATTTTGTCGAGTATAATACAGTTGACCAATAGATCTCGATCGTTGGAATATTTCGGCAATATCTTCACTAATTTAGATCGAGTTCAAATCTAGAACTTTACTGTAAAATAAGGTTTTGAAGGGTCTCGCAGAATTTCAACGATATCTGTCGGATACTTTCTAAGATACAGATATTTTTTTTTATGTTCCAGTCCTGCCATCCTTACAAAATTGCATGAGTCTTCGTGTCGATATTTTTCAACAACAAACTACTGCGCTTTAATTAGACCAGTACTTTTTTGTCACTATTTTTCGAGTTATTGATAAAACTAAACTTCATGTAGCTATAACTCTGAAACCCTTTGCCCATTAACGACCCTCGTCAGCGCTTTTGGACTCCAAACCTACTCTGAAAATTTCAACTCTCTTACTCATTGCGTTCGAGCGTCCGGCCGGTCAGAATCAATTTTGATCTGGGATTCCTCATCAGTGAGTCGAAACTACCTAGTTGAGACCATTCTCAGCCAAAAATTCGAAAATTACAGACATTCGAACGTATATTGATAGGCACTCTGTTCACCTGAACGGCCTGCCAAAAAAATATATTTAAAATAATTCTGTACCTCAGAAACTGTTCGTCAGATATCGCTGAAATTTTGCAGGAGCTTTTAGAAACTAAATTAACAGCAACGATAACAACAAATTGTACACACAATCGGAAAACGGTCCTAATTTCATGATGAAATTCTGAATTCGGTGTACCTTTGAAAGGCCATAGAACCTTTAGCCCATGTTGTAGACCGATATTCGGTGATTACCAACACACCCGATACTTGTCAAACCTATCATTATTAAGATAATTGATTTCCAAAATAGATTTAATTCTTGAAATTCGACATTTTATTATGGCGCCTCATACCTATAAACCTGAGGATTAAGTTATCTGAAACTTCAAAGATTGCTCATTTTTTTATCGACCACATGCCAGTCTCGAACAACTTTATAGCCTTTTTTATGAACGAAATATTATAAAATATAATGAGATTCACGTTTTGTTATTCATTCCTGATATTCGTGTTGGAGAACGAAGATTATTTTTACACGCAACACGAGCAAATCATACCAGACAATCGCAGATTGTTGCAGCCTCGAAACGAGTTTTATGCTGGATTTTCTACACAAGCAGCAGTAATGAAAAATGTCCGATTCAACTGCCATAAACTGAATCATCAATAATAGGAATTTTTCACCGATAACAATATATCAGTTGTGCGTGATTGGCTTATTATTACCCAGAGTAATAAGGTGGAATGATTTCTGTATGTAAATCTATTGTAAATAAAAGATGCCTCTGGATTATTCTAAATTAATTTGATTATTATACATGATTTTTTTTAAGATGTATTCTTAGAAATCATGCAGACATAGAAGGGGGGACAGATGCGAATTCAGGCGGGGTTGAGTGAGCTATGGTGCTATTAGCATTCGTTGTGTCCGAACTATGAAATATTACGCGGATGATTCAATTCGTCCTTGCTTGGTGTGGTGTTTTGTTCAGTTATTATTTCGTTCAACTTTTATCTGCAATTCAGAGATGAAAAAGTTTCGGATAAAAATTGTTGAAAATTATAGATTGATGGCTAGATTAATACTTGCACAACGCTGCCAAATTGTGGAAATTTATTTTCAAAATCAGAGTTTAGTTCACGATATTATATATATACAGGGTGAGTATTTAAGTTGTACATTTATTTTAAGCATAGATTCCTCCCATCCAAAGAAAAACTTTTAACGCGCATGATCTGGGGAACAGCGCGTTATCATTATGCCAAAAAGTCTGTAATTTTCGATTTTTTTACCGAAAAGGCTCTCAAACCATGGGGTTCAACTCCCTGATGAAGAATTCCAGGTCAAATTTGATTCTGACCGGCCGACCGTTGTCACGATAACTTGAGAACGGAAAGACATAGCGACTTGAAAATTTCAGAGTAGGCAATACGATGGACAAGTTTGTTGATGGGCATAATCGGATCAATGGTTTCGGAGTAATAATTTTGTTTTCAACTAATACAGATCGAATGGAATCGACACTTGGTGAGTAGTTGTAGAATACATACATAAGGAGTTATGTGCAACTTTGTAAAAATCGTATCACTAAAAAAATTTGTTGAGCATCCGAATGCAAAATTCGGCATAATCAGCTTAACAGTTCTGGAGTTATACCTATATGAAATTTTGTTTTTATTTCCTCCTTAACTCAAAAAATATTAAACCAATCCAATTCAAACTTGGTAATTATTTGTACAATGCCGGCGAGCAAATATTTACGAAATTTCGTGGGGATCGTATCACAATTTTTGAAAAATCAATGAAAATCTTTGAAAAATATTCTATATCTCAGTAACTATCCGTCTGATATCGCTGAATATAATCGCCTGATATTTTCGGTTATAACTTGAGAATGAAAACAGATTGTGACTTCCAATTTTCAGGGTAGATTGAGCATCCTAACGCAACATTTGAGTTCGTTAATGGACATAATCGACTAAACAGTTCTGGGGATATACCTAGCTGAATTTCTTTTTTATTTCTTCCTTAACTCATAATATCTTAAATCAATCTAATTCGTACATGGTGATTAGTTGTAGAATGCTGACTTGCAAGTTTTAACGCAATTTCATGAGGATCGTGTCGCTAGAAAATTTTAAGAAAATCAACGAAAGTCTTTAAAGAGAATTCTATATCTCAGAAACTATCCGTCTGATATCGCTGAAATTCTATATCTCAGAAACTAGGTCTCATTATCGAATTTTGCGGCTTCAGAACCAAACTTTACAGCCAAGTTCCAGATTTGAACAAGATTGGATCTATATTGTTGGAGATCTGAGCAGCATTGAGTGAGTTCAGTAGCTGGATGGGTGACCGTTGCCACGATATCGTTCGAACGGAAAGAGATAGAGACTTGCAATTTTCAGAGCATCCGAATGGACAGTTATGTTCATTTTTGAGTATAATCGGCCAAACGGTTTCAGAGTTATACTCTCTGGGAAATTTTTTTTTCTCGATAACTCAAAAAATATAGATCCGTTAGAATTGAAATTTGATGAGTAGTTGCAGAATACTGACGCCAACAAGTTTGTAAAATTTTGTGAGGATAGTATCACTAGAAAGTTTTAACAGAATTATTAGAAAATATTATTTATCTCACGGTTACTTGAGAACGGTAAGACATAGTAACTTGCAATTTTAAAAGTGAATTATGCATTCTAATGCGACATTTGAGTTCGTTAAAAGGCATGACCGCCCGAACGATTTTGGAGGTAGATCAATCTGAAATGTGGTTATGGCCTCAATAACTCAAAAAATACTATGCTGATTCAATTCAAACATGGTAGTTATCTCTAGAATGCCGACGCAAGAAATGTTTGCAAAATATTGCGAAGATCGCATTAGGCACTACAAAATTAAAAAAGAAAATCAATGAAAAAAATTCTATATATCAGGAAGTATTCATCTGACATCGCTGAAATTTTGCGAGAACCTTCAAAGCCTAACTCTCAATCCTAGTTGCAAGTTTGAAAATGATCGGAGCTCTATTGTTGGAGATACGAGCAGACTTGTGTGAGTTCCGATTTAAAATAAAAACTCAAATCTAATGCTCAGTTGAATAAATAAGGCAAGAGGAATTATGCAGTATTTTTATTATTCGCATATTATCATATATTCAATGAATTTTCATCAGAATTAAAACTTATTTGGTCTTCTTCTTCTTCATTCTTTCATTACTCAAGCCTTTTAAATGGTACGAAATGTATTCATATGTTATAAAAGCTGAGAAAACGGTCTACATCTATGGTAAATTCGGATAAGAGTGTTTAATAGAAGTGAATGGACAATAGAACAGGCGCGCAAAAGCTTCTGATTTCACGTCAATGCTTGAACCAACTTCTTAGGGGTCTACCTATCCTAGTTCCAAAGTTCCTTTTTGGCACTCTTGTTCCTCGGAACAGAGTGCTTATCAATTTGCCCAAATGTCTGTAGTTTTCGAATTTTTGGCTGAAAATGGTTTCAAACGATTTGGTTCGACTCACTGATCAAGAAACCGTGGTCGGAATCGATTCTGTCTGGCCGTCCGTCCGTTAACACGATAACTCTCGAACGGAAGGAGTTAGAGGATTGAGATTCGCAGGGTAGGTTTGGAGCGTAAATATCTTGGACGAGTTCGTTAACGGGCAAAATACATCAAGCGGTTTCGGAGTTATGGCCGATTTTAGAAAAAACATTTCTTATGAATAATTCCTAAACCGATCACTCGATCTATCTGAAATTTAGCACCGAATTGTAGAATCATGACCTTCAGACGCATGTGAAGTTTTGTATTGATCGGGTTACCGTAAAGCGACAAAAACAAATTTTGAAATTTTTTAAATTATGTTTCTACCATAACTCTCGGAATGAGCTAGGCAGTTGAAATTTTCAGAGTAGGTTAGGGAGATAATTATCTCGGTTCAGTTTGCTATTGTGCAAAATAGGCCAGATGGTTTCGGAGTAACAAAAAAAAAATTTTTTTTTAAGTTACAAATTCCAAAATAATTTTTTTTTAAGATGCAGTTTCACCATAAAAATCCATTGATATCGTTCTCAACTCCAACAAGCTAATACTTTCGAAGATATGATTTTTCGAAATTTCAATAATGAATCGTACTTCTATGTTTTCACAGAATGCTATTATTATTCTATCTATGATTTATTATATGATCTATGTTCATACTCGTACCTGTTCTATAAGAGAGAGTCAAATTCATTTCAGCTATTTTAATTTGATTTCTTCCATGGTGTAGTTCTCATTCTCAGATTGCTCATTTAATCTTGATAAATAGAATATTATTTTAATAGAATTTCCTTTATGTTGCAGTTCTATCATAAGAATACATTGATATAATTCTCAACTCTGAGAAACCAATACTTTCGGAGATATAATATGTCTGTTTGATGAAAAGTGCCAGAAAGCTCCTGTCCACAGGGTTTGAACCAATTTTTTTGCACATACTGTAGTCGTTAGGTACCTTTTTCAGGATAAATTCTCAAAATACAGACGAATAGGCTGAATGGCATCTAGATACAATCACGCAAGATACTGGTCGATGGATCGATAGGAATACTGTTGGATATTTAAACGAAGCATCAATCAGTAAAGCAGTCCGGATCGATACAGCTATTCATCAATGGCCACAGAAGTCGAGGACCTTGATTTAGTGCCGAAAATGCTTTCGTTGAGTAGTTACAGGTCACTGGACCATCAATCTGTTTGGAATGTGGTTGGCAGAGGTTTACACATGCTTAAACAACTGCTCTGTTTGTTTGTTTGCTGGAACATTTTTTTTAACTCTCAGTTTTTTGGCGCTCTAGTTCCTCGGAACTGAGTGCTTATCAATTTGCCCAAATGTCTGTAATTTTGGAATATTTCGATGAAAATGGTCTTAAACGATTTGGTTCGACTCACTGATCAAGAATCCGTGGTCGGAATTCATTCTGTCCGGCCGGCACGATAACTCTCGAACGGAATGAGCTAGAGAGTTGAAATTTTCAGAGTAGGTTTGGGGGATGAATATCTCGGCTAAGTTCGTTATTGGGCAAAATCGGACAGATGGTTTCGGAGTAACAAAAAAAAAAATTTTTTTTTACGAAACAAATTCCAAATCAAATTTTTTTTAATAAGCAGTTTTATCATAAGAATCCATTCATATCATTTTCAACTCTAACAAGCTAATACTTTCGGAGATATGATTTTTCAAAATTTCAATAATAAATCGTATTTCAACGTTGTCACAGAATGATATTATTCTATGTATGAATATGAATTATCATAATGTCAAATGATGTTCCTGAGACATTATCTAATCAGTCGAAGAATTGTGAGCGAAGTGAGAAAAATCTCAGTTGTTTGCTCCCAAATTAGTTTTTCTCAGAAAATTCTTACATTTCGGAACTGAACATGAAGTAAGAGATCTGAGAGTAGTGAGACTGCTTTTCATCCATAGACATAGATATAACTCTCGAACGGAATGAGGTAGGTAGTTGAAATTTTCAGAGTAGTTTAGGGAGATGAATATCTCGGTTAAGTTCGTTATTGGGCAAAATTGGCCAGATTTAATTTGATTTCTTCCATGGTGCTTTTCTCATTCTCATGATTGCTCATTTAATCTTGATAAATAAACTATTATTTGAATTGAATTTCCTTTAGGATGCAGTTCTATTATATGAATACATTGATATAATTCCCAACTCTGAGAAACCAATACTTTCGGAGATATTCTCATTTGAATTCTTTCACATATTGGCATTAAAATGAACTCATTTCTTGTTGTTCTTTTATAAAAAAAAAATGAACTGACGTGAAGTCAGGAGCTTTTGCGTGCATGTTCGTTAGCTTTTCAGGCCTCATCAAGTACTAGAACGGATCGTTGTTTTTTGGAATATTGGGAGAATAAAATGCAGCATTGAGGTTTGTGCGGAATTTCAGCGGAATCTGACAAAAAGTTTCTGAGATATGAAATTTTAATTAACCGTCGCATTCGTAGGCGCAACCATCCGGAATATTGCAAGTCGCTAACTCTTTCCGTTCGACAGTTATCGTGAAAACGGACGGCCAGCCGGCGTTTGGACCAAATGATAGCATTCTGTTCCCTAAAACATGCGCGCAAAAACCAACACATATTTCTGGAATAGGTAGAGATATCTATTATTACGCACTCTTACCATTTGACTTGCTGAATAATATAATCTGTAGTCAAATTCGATTTTTTCCGTCCGTCTGGAAGTCCATAAACGATAAGTTAGACAATAAATTAGAACAAGCGCGCCAAAGCAGTTTGACCTGCTTCTCTAACTTTCCAACTATCTGCCACAGCTATTCTAATAAACGATCTTTCCTTGCTTATTGCGAGCTTCGATGTTGTCTTTGGGCGTTTGCATCCTTGATGGCGCATTTGAGTATTTCTTATCTCAAAATAAAAAGTCTGATGGTGTTAAGCCGTACTATAAGGGCGAATTGCTGTCTCTTTTTTAGGAATCCATAAGTTGCTAAGGACTTTCTTTACGCAATTCGAAAATTGTTCAACCAGCTCTGGCATGTTGCGCAATCCTCCAAAAATAATAAGTCAAAATCATTCGGCTTTGACCTTGACTGTAACCAGTATAACACTATGGTCTCCAGCCCATACACTCGTCACTCGTTGATGGAATGGCTCTTCCAATACTTCTCTTGGGACATCCCAGTTTTAATTTGAAAATTTGGTCTTATACGCATGGGTGGTGGCTTCCCTTCTCCATTATTTCTTTCTGCTCAGCATTGTGGTTAAGCAGCATTAAAGCTGAATCTTCCTAGATTAATTACTAAAAGGGTTCCCAGCATAGATTTACGTGTCCAGTGATGACTAGATACTCTGAGAGTGGCTTCTGGGGTGATCGTTACATCATAAGTTGGGCAGACCTTAGATCTATGATAATCTATATGGTCTACTGGTTGGACCCATTTTCATAGCCATAAGAAATCTTTTACATCATCTAGGATTCTTCTTGAGGTAGATTATCAGAGTCACTACGAGGGTAATATGTACTTGCACAATACTGCAGCCTATAAGACTTATTGTATTATGCTGTTTATCTGGTATATGAAAAAAAAAAATTTTAGAAACGTATTCATTGCTGAAAATTATGATTAAAAAAAAACCGTTTCATAAAAAAAATTATTGCCTAAGAATGGATTTATTGATTAACAATTTTTTTCTACCTCTTGTAATTAATATTAAGGAATAATTTTATTTGAGAAATCATAATTTATCTTGGTCTTTGATGTTGAAAAAAATTATTATTATTTAAATTATCATTGTTTATTTAATGAATTTTGTATATTTTATATTGAAAATATATTTTTTTAAATAATATCTACATGATTGATTTTGTTTTTTTAAGTAGAGGTAGAAGAAAAGAAAGACAATTCATTTGTCTTTGTTTAATTCATTTGTTTATAACAAATTGTTCATTAAATAAACAATGAAAAGTTATATAATAATCGATTTTATTTTAATATCAAAGACAAAAATGAATATTGATCTAAAACAAATTATTCCTTAATATTAATTACAAGTGATAGAAGAACATTGTAAATTTACAAATCCATTTTTAAGCAATTACAATTTTTTTTTAGGGAACAGTTTTTTTAAATCATTATTTTCATCAAATATTATGATTCCAAAAAAAATTAATTAACTTATAAGCAACACTTTTGTTTAAAACAATTTTTTTAACAATAAGAGATAGAAATTATTAAAAATCATTTTTATGTAGCTTCTGATCATAAGAAAACGGATCAATAGTAATATTATAAAGAAAATGTTTTTTTGAATGTTTAAGTGAGCTTTGTAATTCTTAACCTGAGTTCATTCTTAATAACAAGGCAAAAATAAACATTTTTTAAAATTTTTCCAACGGGTATCTATTCTGAAGTCTTTGAAAAATAGCTCCACGAAAGGAAAAAATTCTCAGATTAATAGTTTAACAATTATCGTTCTTGCAATGTTCGTGCTACAAAAAATTGTTAATTAACTAATGGATAACTAACTGAAAAATTGCGATGAAAATTTTTGCACTACGGATTATTGTTCATTGATCTATCCTGTAGGGGCCTAAATTTTTTCAGTTCTTAATTTTCATATTTAATAAGTTTAAAATTTTCGGGGGTGTTTTCAACCCTCTAGGAAAATTATAAATATTGGTCCTAATGTTCCGGAAGTTAGGACGTTTTTTGGGAAATTCACTCCTGTGTTTGAATCTTTCTTCAAATTTGAAAATCAAATACTTTTTGAGATATATGTATACAAAAAAACCAACACCTTATTTTTCACTTTACTGTTTATAACTTTTGCAATTTTTGCTAGTTGCCATTGAATTTTCCCACAAAATACCTTCATTCCGAATCGAATGACACCTCAATCATAATTTTCGGAGAACTCTAAAAAATTTTGACCTAAAAGGCACGTGTTGCCAAGACTATAAGTGATAATCCTTGTCCCGTTCAAGATGTCACTATTAGGCTAGTAGTCGTCCAGTAGGAGCGGAAAGCTGCATGAAGCAGGTTACCGGTAGGAAAACCTACGGTTATAGGTTCAGACGAATTTAAATTCGCAACTTTTCGCTTCCCCTGGACGCTCGTCTTAGTAAACTACTCTTTTTCGTGAAGTTGTCACATTGTGCATAGAGAAATTAAGAACACTTGACTTTTGCCGACTTATCAACTGAGATTCCTAAGAATAGCTCATCGCTAAATAATCGTGGATAAAGACCAAATACAATAAATAATCGTCCAGCGTCGAGCATTCTGCAGAAGTCATTCGTATGTAAAAACAGAACCAACGCAAATTATATAATGAAGTAATTTATTCATATAACTCATTATTCAATCTTCATCGAACGTGCATATGCTGTAAACATACAAACTAATTACCGGACTCTCGGAAAAATTACGCATATTATCTCTTGTAATGTCCGTGTTAACTTCTCGGTATTCGCCACAACAATGCATCCGATTGTATGAAAATGGAAAAAAAAAAATAGATAACAGTCATTGTGCCTTTTTCTCGGATCTGTTCTGTACAAGCATTGAGACAATGAGTGAATATCTATTAATTGTAGATGTGATTCTGCATGAATAAAATATAAGGCTGGCTCAACAAGTAACTAATTGAGTGTTGTTTGAATTTATTCGTGAGGATCACGCTACCTGAGTGGTACATCGAGAGACGGATTGAAAGGAGTCCTTCTATTGACGGCGCCAATCTAGAGTGATATAGTTTCGGTACAATATAAAGACTGATAATCAAAAATCAAATCAAATAATATTTGTTACATGAATAAACACTTCAAATCACCGAGGTATATAATATAACCTGTACGTGATATTAACATAATTAAAAATTCTGAAAATTTTTCCATGAAGATAAACCAAATAAAAATAAATTTCGTAAGAACCGTATCCCTACAAAATTTCAAAAATAATACGAAAAAAAAAATTGGTTCAAGCACTGACGTGAAGTCAGGAGCTTTTGCACGTATGTTCTATATTGTCCATTGTCTTGTATTGGACACTCTTAATCGAATTAACCATGGTAAATTCTATTGTCCGTTCTCCTGTAACCGTCCCTCTCTTAATCGAAATAACCATGGTAAGTTCGATTAAGAGATATTTTTTTTTCGTAATTTTTTCGAATTTTTTTAGGGGTACGGTTCATACACAATTTTAAACACTTTTTTATATCGATATTCTACAACTAGTTACCTAGCTTCAATTCGATCGAGCTTATATTTTTTGAGTTATCGAGGGAATAATATTCCAGGTGGGTATAACTCCGGAACCGTTGGACCGATTATGCCCGTAAACGAACCTAAGTCTCCCATTCAGATACGCAACATACCCTGAAAATTCCAAGTACCTACCTCGTTTTGTTCGAAAGTTATCGAGGCAACCGTCACCCATCCATCTACTGAACTCACACAAGGCTGCTCGAATCTCCAACAATATATATCCGATCGTGTTCAAACTTAAAACTTGGTAATCGAGATAGGATATGTATGCTCTCGCAAAATTTGAGCGATATCGGATGATTAGTTTTTGATTTATAGAATTTTTTTCAATAATTTTCAATGATTTTTTTTAAATTTTTCTGGTGATACGATCCTCTCAAAATTTTGCAAGAACTTTCACGTTGGCATTCTACATCTAACAACCATGTTCGAATTGTACCGGTTTTATATTCTTCGAGTAATTGAGGAAATAAAAACCAAACTTCACATGAGTATAACTCCAAAACTGTTTGGCCGATTATACTTATAAACAAACTCAAATGTCGCATTCAGATGTACAACCTAACATGAAAATACCAAATCGCTTTCTCTTTCCGTTCTCAGGTTATCGAGACATGAAAATTATTTTATAATAATTTTTTTTCTAGCTATACGATTCTCACAAAATTCCACAAACGTGCTAAGGTTCATATTCTACAACTATTCACCAAGTTTCAATTCGATCGGATTCATATTGGTTGAAAACAAATGTATTACTCGGAAACCATTGGGCCGATTATGCCCATTAACAAACTCGTCAGTCGTATTTGGATGCGCCACCTACCCTGAAAATTTCAAGTTGCTAGCTCTTTCCGTTCCAAAGTTATCGAGGCAACGGCCTGCCGGACAGAATCGAATTTGACTTCGAATTCTTCATCAGGGAGTCGAAACCAATTGTTTGAGACCATTTCCAGCGAAAAATTCGAAAGTTACAGACATTTCGGCAAAATGATAACGCGATGTTCCCCAGAACATACGCGCAAAAACTATTACGATATCAGTAATCAATAATGAAAGAAGGGAATACAAATTGACTGTATTATTAAATCGATTCCACCAGAAACATTTGAAATTGGTTGCTGAAACTCAAAAGAAACTTTCACATTTAAGAAGTTATCACATCTTTCAGAGAGCGAAGCCTCTAAGGCCGGTCTTATACGGCCGGAATGTCTCTCCGAATTCATATCCTCAATTCATAATCTGAATTCTGGAAGCTTGCAAAATCTAGAAATTAATACTCTGAAAAAATCAGAATGAATGAGGAGAATAGTAAGTTAGTATGCAATTCCGGGTTTTCTTAATTAATGAAAGAAATTAAGAGTATGCATTCAGAGAGACATTCCGTCTGCACAAGGCCGGCCTAACTGTACAAGGCATTCCTCTAAATTATCCTAATTCTACAAATCCTACATCTTGGTCAGAATGTTTTGCCAGTGTACTTGGTAAGAAATTAAGTTCCTGGTCTCTAATGTTGATACATGCAATAGTTCTATGATACAACCAAGCCATACTTTTTGGTCAAGATTAAGGATTTGTAGAGAAAGAACTTGTGTCGATAGGCGCTTTGCCTTCACGAGATCTGATAATTTTTTAAATGTGAAAGCTTCTTCTGACTGTTGGCAGCCAAAGTTGCATGCAATTTTTCGGTGGAATTCCATTTCCTTAGCGTCACCTATTCCTTTTTTCATAGCAGACCTGTCCGTTCCTTCTAGTCTAGCGGAGTCAGATTAAATAGCTATTTCTTGCACACTGGCAGTTCTTTCGTCATAGCCCATATAGACCACTTACTTTCTAGTCATTTATACACTCATCTAGCTTTCACAACGAATATAAGCACCTGTCTTACCTACCAAACAATGACCTGTCATACCTACCAAACATCCAGAGCTAAAAAAAAGATAGGGTGAAGAACCTGTCATACCTTGCCGCAAGAATCCATCAGAAGATTCCTGAAAACCTGAGAAAAATAAAAAACTATAATTATTATGGGAAAAAGATAAAATTCTGGACATTAGAAAATAGTCGAGACTACATAAAAGGATAATTAATTAGGAACAATTAAATTTTAATTATTAAAGAAAAGGAAAGTAAGAACATACTCACCATGATATTGACACATTATACAGAACCGAAAATGAAAATTTACTGCCTGATTGGACTTTTGAACACAGGAATTGTGTGACCCAAAATTGGGAAATCAAACACGTTATTATTAATTCTTGAAAAAAAAATCATGCTGTTTGCACAAAGTTCATTTGTTCACATATTTGTAGCTATTGTAGAAAAATACTTTATTTAAAATTATTTCTTATGTTCATTTTGAATAAACATTATATTATATATTATCAACAACAACAACAAAATTAATTATAATTATCCGAACCAGAAATTTTCACCGTTACTCAAAATACTTCAATATAGAATAAATTTATAAAAGTGGTAGGAATGAATTAGTTTGATTGTTTACAAAGTAGTAGGAGTGTAAGATTGTGTAACTAGTTTTGAATATTTCGTACGAAGAAGAAGAGGAACTGCATAACTCTATGTCCAGGTCATCGTTTGTGATGTATAAGGAGATCATTAATTGTTATGAAATTAGTATGATGTGGTCCGAAGAAGTTGCTGTGTCGACGAAACGCATCACAATATTAAATAAATAAGTGTAAATCATGCATAATTTTTCTTTCATTCGAGTTAAGGGAGAACATATTCCATTGTGTTTAATTCCTCAGAAAACACGATCGAAATTGTCTCACAAAAAAGTGGTAAAGCACTGTGGACAGGAGCATTAGCTGTCTTGATCAAACTTTGACAAATCATATCTCCAAAATTATTGGTCTCTGGGAATGATATGAATGGTTTCTTATGATAGAACTGCATCATGAAAGAAATTAAATTCAATCAGACCGATTCTCCCCAATAACGAACTTATCCGAGATATTCATTCCTCAAATCTGCTCTGAAAATTATATTATATCAATTAAGACTTGGCCAATATTGCAGTTTTGTTTTTACTGGAGATATTCTGAACTCAATTTGATTATGTAGCTTACCAAAGTATAAATTTTCATCATAATATGGATTATCCACGGGCATTATATTATCATCTTAGAAGTATAATACCATATCATTCTAATAATGCTGGGATAGCTGAGGTTATTTCATAGGTCATTTTGCTTTCAATCATACTTTGTTTTCTAGAACAGGAGGTGTATTTCACATAAAGAATAACTAACCAGAAATAAATTTGATATTTATCTTTCATAGGAAAATAAGATGCCATGTAAGAACATATGGAAACATAAAAGTACGATTCATTATAAAATTTTGAAAAATCATATCTCCAAAATTATTAGCTTGTTAGAGCTGAAAATAATATCAATGGATTCTTATGGTGAAATTGCATCTTAAAAAAAAATCAGTTTGAAAGTTGTAATATTCTTATTATCTTTTCGTTACTGCGAAACCATTAAGCCGATTTTATCCAATATCGAACTCGACCGTGATTTCTATCTCCTAACCCTACTGTGAGAACTTCAACTGACTAGCTCATTCCACTCGAGAGTTATCGTGTTAACGGCTGACCGGCCGGACAGAATTGATTCCGAACACGGATTCTTGATCAGTGATGAACCAAATCGTTTAAGACCATTTTAAGCCAAAAATTCGAAAATTACAGACATTTGGGCAAATTGATAAGCACTCTGTTCCGATGAACAAGAGCGTCAAAAATATCATAATTCCTACAATTTGACTAGGCCGACAGCATCCGAAGTCAACCAAATTCGAACCGATCCCAAGTCCTACCTGCGCACTTCGACACGACACCACCGATTATCATCTACATCGCATAGGTGTTGAACAACCTCGCACATCCGGTTGTAAATTACCCAGCTGGCTCCCGCTGTTTTTTTCAGATGCCGCGAGCTATTTCGGGAAGACGCTGAGCGTCCTCGGCGTGGCTCGCTATTTTGTTCCCTGTCCTTCCAATTTGTCGCCTAACAAAACTGGAAATCTCAATGAGCCGTTCGATTATTAATTCTTCGTTTTGGAACGTTTTGAATGCTAGACGTTATTCCGTCATTTCTGTTGGTATGATTGATGAGGTGTGGACGCTTTTAGTTCGCCAGAACATCAGTCAGGTGCCTTCACTAAGTGGTGGTTTTGTCTCGAGAACAGGCGATGATTGGGATATTGGTTCGGTGGATTGGCAGACTAGCTGATCATTAGTGACGGTGTCTTGGTGATATATGGATAGGTTCAAAGATATTGTACTGAGAGAAGATATGCCAGATAAGCATTACATTAGATTTGCAAGTGTGCAATGATCTATATGAGCACCGGTAGCCGAGTAGTTTTGAGCTTTGACCAGAAACTGTAAGGTCCCAAGTTTAATCCTTGGAAAACGAATAAATTCTCTAGTCAGACGGTAGTATCTGATCAAATGGTACTTTTACATCTTTAATTCATGATATCATCAAATATTCCTTTTTCACCTAATTTCTGGATACCATCCTCATTGAAAAAACTAGAGGACATGTCCGTATTTGGAACAAATTATCTTTTCAAACATCCTGTATGTGCAACATAAATCATAACTTTTGTTCATTACGCTAAATTTGAAAAAATATATAAAAATGAGGAAAAATACCCATTCCGAAAAAAATTTCACCGTTACAAAATCCATAGACATACAACATGTTTGCATATTCACAATTATCATTCACAATTATCAAATTTGTGTGGCAGTTTAAGTAAGCAATAACTGTTATCAACCAATAATGTAACATCAACAAGAACAAGCTCTAAAGTCTTAACTAACGGCAAAATTGTAATCTGAAGTCATCCAACTGACAATTACAACAATTTATATAAATAATATAAATATATATATGAAACCATAATAATGATAATAATAATAAGGGAGAATATTCATTCGGCACTTCGAAGACGAAAAAACATAAAAATTTCTTGGAATGTAGTTAACCGGACAGACAATAAAATTCTCAAGCTAGACAGATCCATTAATAAAGTGATCTACATAAATTGTAGCTTGCATCCCACCTGCTAGATAAAAAGAATATACCTTCCACGAACGCAGGGAGGCAGGGGTTTGCAAAGTTGGGAATACCAACACCACCAACAAACGTTTGAAATAGCAATAAGGATATTGAGAATACCCGATTCCTATGGTAGTTCATCATGAAATTAGGAGGATCTTTCCTGTTTAGGGCTGGACGGAGAGCCTTGGAGAAGCTAAGTATAACCTGCATATGTATCGATCATGAGCTAGCAGAAACACCTATCTCACCAATAGATCAAAGAAGGGTAGGCAGATAGATCAGACAGGCACAACTGAAGACACTTCTCGAAGATCACATGAGTTAAAATCTGCACTCCAGGCGTTTGAAAGATCAGGGCCTGTCGGAAGAATTATCCTTCGCCTCTTTGAAGATCGCTGGACTGAAGTCGGAAACGGACGGATTTGTTATGGCATGTCAAGATGGGCGGATACATACAAGATGGTATAAAGAGACCATCTTGAGAGTGGACATTCCAACAACGTGCAGAGCATGCCACAGCAAGCAGGATACTGTTATGCACATCCTGTGTACTTACAGAGTCCATGCTTCGTCAGGATATGTAGAATTATACCATGTGGTACTCCGAATTGCCTCCTTCCACCGAAGAGAAGTTTAGGGTATAGACAAAGAACCAGTGCTATGTACCTCTGGTGATTTAAGTAGTTGTGGAAAATGATAGAGTTTGAATCTACTGGAACTATGCTATTCCAACAACTTGGCAGAGCCACGCCATAAATCCAGATATAGCCCTGCTGGACCAAGAGCTCAAGTAATAGTCTCCTACCTGGTAACAGGGTAGAACATATGAAGTTACTCGACCAAGTGGACATCATACTCGATTTCGAAACACCCATCTATTACACGGATGGATCTCAGATAAGGGTGCATGTATTGGGGTGTATGGTCCGACACTGAGGATCTCTGTGCCCCTGGGACCTGAGCTCTCTATCTTACAGGCAGAGACCAGCTGTCCACATTCTACATTCAGCTTGATCCACGTTGTATTTTGTATGAGGCGTTAATATACAATGGAATATGCGCGCAAAAATCCTGACTTCACGTCAGTTGTTTTTAAAGATTTTATTTTAATATTGATTCTCACTACTGTTACACAACTGTCAATACTGTTACTACTTTTATTATTGATCCTCACTACTGTTACAATTGACCCCAACAATTGTAACACAAAGACTTGATCTCAATAAGTGCTATTATCTCTAATATTTCTCACACACCTATTTTATATTTCATTATGTAGACGAATAAGTAGCTTACATTTCGACCACACAATTATTCTGCTGTGATTATTCATTAAAAATGTTATGAAATATGGAATATTTTATGTTACTATTAACACCTAAAAAACGTTTGTGAGTATGGAATCCAGCGTAAACCTGCGCATGTCGATAGAAATAGTTTGCTTGGGAGTAGAAACGTGGGCGTAGGCTTATAATAAATATTTGTACGCTTTCTTGTCACAGCTCTATATATTTTTCCGTTCTAACTTGAAAGATACATAACATAGCACTATCCTTCAAATCATTTTCAGGATTTGGGACAGGCCGTGAAGCGTTGTCATAATTTACGATCACTGTAGTCAAGAACACGCGTGCGGGGCCAGTTGTTCAATGAATTTTTCATCAATGAAGAAATCATCAGGCGTTTACCACACACGTGGCAATTTATCCGACAATCAACGTCAAACCTCGCTTGAAAAATCCGAGAGGTCGTGTAATTCTCGATTCCACGATTTATAACGCGTAACCAGGATCACAATAAACTACTCGAAACAAAAAATGAGTCATTAAAACATTCCTGTATGGTTTCTGGGCGTCTTGGTCGAGTGTAAGATTATCCAGACTTTGTGCGTATTTGAATTATTGTATCGTAATTTAATAACATATTTTTCCAACCGCAATTTTTTCCTTAAAAGACCTAGAATTGAAAGTATTGAAAACAACTCAAGTGACGTTCGAAGCTATATGCTAATGGTTGTTAGAGATTCTTAATATCAAGAAAACAATTCAATGCAAATCTTTAGATTTTGCATATATACCTTAATTAATTTCTGCCATATTTAGAACGCATTTATGATGAACGAGAAAAATTTCATGAGATCCAGCATAATACATTGTTATGTGTAATAATTGACCATTCGCATCTGATTTCACCTGAATCAATTCGAGTAATGAGCTTCTAAAATTAATTTTCTCAGTGGAGATGTGATTATACTGGCAAACAAAACTCCTTTCCAGGTTTTTACAATGTATTCAAATAAATTAAGAAAAAATGCCAAATATACAATTTACAGATATCGAACATTTTAAATAGAACTTGGTAAAAATAATATACGTAGGGATCCATAGTTTTGCATTGCCTTAACGGAAAGCTTGGTTGGTTGAACGCCAGGTGTCACTTCTGTATCCTTTGTACTCAGAAGTGATTGTTGGATTTTGATGAGCCGGCTTCTTCGAAGTGAATTTTTCATCGGCATTGAATTGTGCTTCACTGATGATTCTTAATAAGGATGAAATCGTGGTACGTAGCTATTAAACTTTGATGAAATCACACTGCGTGGATTACTCTGAATTTTAGTCTCTGCTAGTCCTTTCATATTTCATTTTGAATAAACCTCCCAATATATACAATCTACTTATAGTCTGCTTATCATAACTAATGCTGGGGAACGTATACAACTCCAAGCTCTGAATACCAATGGAATCGTCGAATCGAAAATTAGAGTCACCAAAGATTAGGTAACGATATATTCCTGCTATTAAGATAGGGAGCTCCAGAGCGAAGTATGTCACACCAAAGTATGGATTTAGCAAACTTTATCAATCCATGGAAAGGGTTCAGTTCCAAAGAAGAATTCAATGATTTTGTTCAATCCCAAGTGAGAGTTTAGCGAAGACTTATTATCCCAAGGAAGAGTTTAGCGATGTTCTTCAATCGCAAGGAAAGGATCAACGAAAAATTTGGCAAATATAATACCAAAATTACTAAGAACTCTCCCGGAAGCCAGTGTAGCGTGTTGCTGCATTAAACTTGAGTATGCATAAGCGGCGTGCAAAATCGTTGCAACACACATTATTTTAGGGATTACCTGCGTATAGGTATGCGTTCTTGAAGGCCGGTCCAAACGCTTCGTTTTGCACAACCTTTTGTCTGCACAGTTCAACACGTTGCAGGTAAAACGTTGCGTGTATATAGGAAAATTGCGCAGTTCTGAAAACGGCCGGAGACGTTACAGTTGCAGTGATAACTGAGCTATAGAGCATAGATGTCCGTGAACTGCGCGGATTTGTCGCTGCATGTAGACGGTAACTATGTTAACAGCATGCCAAAATTGACAAGAGTAGTACCTCCTCCATGACGATGTCACTATAGATCTATGCGACATATACAGATATCTCTGCATCATGTCGACGCTCTAAAAATTGCTACGCTTTCATCCCGTCTTACGACCGTCTTACGACTCTCAAATACAAATTTTCTCTTTTCGTTCGTTCGTAATCACCTTAAAGTCAAACTATCTGTTTATTGGAACCTCATTTTTCTGCATTGTAGTTCAACAACGGAGCAAAGTTTAAACATCATGCTCAAGATACGTTTCTGTAATAATAAAAACCCTGGCAACATCAGATGAGTTTCCCCATATAAAACATTAACTATATAAAAAGTGAATATACAGAGTGTCCCAAGTTCGAGTGCCTATTAGACGTTTCTGGAGAACTGTACATATTTGAAATCTGAAAATTGGGATTATGATATTGCTTGAAATTCTCTACAGAGCTAAAATATTTTAGAAGCCCAAGCACTTCAGGCAGTGAAAATAAATTTGATGAAAAATTTTTTTTTCATGTTTTGCATTCCTGGTATCATCAAGTATTCAATGCTGAATACATTTCTGTTAAAACCATCGTATTGATTTGAATAGTTTTCAAAATATCGAAAAAAAAAACGGGAAAAAAGTCAAATATGTTTAGTCAGTATTATGTTCATTATTCTTATTTAGACATCCTGAGCGTGAACCGTTTTTACAACATCGAAGAGTAAGAATGTGGAAAGTTCATGCATCTTTTGGATTTCAGATAAATCATCACAGGGTGTTTCAAAATTTGTGTCGAAAATTGTGATAAAAAATTGGCCATAACTTCTGTTTTTCAAATTAGAACCCTATATTTTATGATTCCGGTGGATTCTGTGGTGAAAATAATAATAGTTTCCTAACATGATTATGCTCCTAAATAAAAAAAAAACATCTCAGAAATTTTGAATTTAGGAGCATAATCATGTTAGAAAACTTTCATTATTTTTCACCGCAGAATCCAACGCAATCATAAAAAAATAGGGTTCTAATTTGAAAAACAGAAGTTATGGCCAACTATTTATCTCAATTGTCTGTAATTTTCGAATTTTTTGCCGAAAATGGTCTCAAATGATAGACTACAGGCCCATGTTGAAAAAATTATGGGTCATTTGAACCACCAGGTGACCTATCTAGAACGATATAAGAGCATAAAATAATAACATTCAGCACTATGCCGTCACTTGTAAGCTGTCCAACTGAGTGCAGGTGAGAATTCGAAAGTACAGGTAGAGTGAGTACATTTTGGTCACATATTTTTGTACGGCATTCTTACCACCGATAGATCCATGAAAAATAATAAGAAAACGCGCAGTGCCGTAATAAAATGTTGCGCCACAAAGTCGGAATTTTTTTTTATTTTCCGACAATTACCAGGGTAAATTTGGTCATTTGATTTCGTACGGCATCTGTGTCATACTATTTCAATACTGCTTTTAATTCATTATTCCGCAACGCCGTACAAAAATCATGCGACAAGGGGAAAAAATCGAGGGTTGCAATCCCCTCTCTTTCCGTGGTCCAGGGGGTGATTTAAAAAAGTACGGCTTCGGTTCCAAAACATTATCTAGCACTAAAAAGTACTATTAAAAATAATGCCGTCAAAAAATGATTGTTCATTTGAATGTATATCGATAATTATCTTAATTTCATCGTATCCTTGATTTATAGAGCTGTAAAGTCATTTGATCCTGTACGGGAACTTCTTTTTTTACATGATATTGTAAAATACTATTGTTATATAGTATTGCCGTTCAAAAGAAGCCGTTCTAAAAAAAATTATAGAGAAATACAAAAACTGAAATTTTGCAAATATTGTAAAAGTTTAAATATCATAGATTAATGAAATATAGCAGTTTTCTACATTTTATCCCTTGTTATAAATAGTATTAACATTGATAAATTAGGAAAAAATGATGCCGTACATTTTTATGCAGACCATATATTTTAGGCTGATGAAAGTGACGCTACAATTTTAGGGGTACTTTATGACCATCTGATACAGTACGGTATTAACATATTTTTGAAGAGAACAATTAATAATATGATAAAATCACTATGATGTCTAACTGAACTGAAATGGTGTGTCTATTATGTCCAAGAATTGAAACTGTCAATCCCAGTGTCAACAGTTTTATATACTTTTTGGTTTAATATATACTTCAAACATTGATACATACATATAATTAATTTGTTTCATTGTAATGATGTTAATAAATAAAACAATAATTTTTTAGAAAAATTCGATATATTTAATGATAATAATAAAAAATCCGTATAAAATACGGTATTCCCTACAAATGCTAAACGTCGTAACAGAACGTCGCTCCGAAAATGTGCGAGTACTTATGATACTGAAATTAGCAGACATGTAACAATTTGTATGATTTTTTTAATTGTAAAAATTATTTTTAAAAAATTTTAAAAAAATTGCACATCTACATAATTCAAAAAACTGTAAGTACAAATTATTTAAAATTTTTTTTCCCACTTATTTATTTCTGAAATAAAAGCTTAAATTTTACAGGTACTGCAAAATTCAGTGTCATGAGTAGGTACTTCTCAAAAATATGTTGTATTTTGGAATTATCAGTGACATGTCTATATTTTGGTATACAATATAAATCGATAGTATACAAACCCGTATTTAACATAGTTTCTAACTAGGAACATAGAATCACGAATAGACTACGAAAATTAGTACAAATAAACTATCTAAATGCCGTATAAAAAAAATTCACCTTACATTTCGTTATATGGATTTTTTCTTTTTGATTTTTTTCTTTTTCAGTTTTTTTTCCCCTTTGGACCAACGAAAATGTACGGCATATGGAAGAATATTATCTATGCATAAAATACCTTCAAAATAAATTTATTTCATGTTGTGTCAAATCACCCCTTGGACCACGGAAAGAGAGGGTATTGCAACCCTGGAATTTTTCCCCTTGTCGCATGATTTTTGTACGGCGTTGCGGAATAATGAATTAGAAGCAGTATTGAAATAGTATGACACAGATGCCGTACAAAATCAAATGACCAAATTTACCCAGGTAATTGTCTGTTCCGAGTTTGTGGCGCACCATTTTTTTACGGCACTGCGCGTTTTCTTATTATTTTTTATGGATCTATCGGTGGTAAGAATGACGTACAAAAATATGTGACCAAAATGTACTCACTCTACCTGTACTTTCGAATTCTCACCTGCACTCAGTTGGACAGCTTACAAGTGACGGCATAGTGCTGAATCTTATTATTTTATGCTCTTAAATCGTTCTAGATAGGTCACCTGGTGGTTCAAATGACCCATAATTTTTTCAACATGGGCCTGTAGTCTATGATTGGGTTCGACTCCCTGATGAAAAATTCGAGGTCAAATTTGATTCTGTCCGTCCGGCCGGCCGGCCGGCTGGCCGTTGTCACGAAAACTTTTCAATATTGCTTATGCACTAGATATTTGTCAGAATGAATATATAGAACAATGGATCCTAATAAACAGTAACAAGGCAACACCAACGATAAAACAACTTTTCTGTATCGTTTCAGAGCCTAAATCAGACTTCTTGATCAGAAGGAACCAGAAAAAGAAAATTGGGTGACGAATGCACCTCCCAAAGTATGTTTTAATGATTATCTATAGTCAAGTTTTTAAGTTTCTTGTTCCAAAAGTTATCGTGTTCACAGGAGGATGGACGGACAGAAAGGTATATGACTAGGGACCCTTCATCAGTAATTCAAATGGAATAGTTTGAGACCATTTTCGCAAAAGAAAATATTAAGATCGAAAAGAAATGACAAATCTTTGTGTGAAATTAGCGGTATCGATCTTTATTATGAGTAGTATACACTCATTAACTCTCGACCTCTCAAAACAACAGCTGATTATGTCGAAACCCACCGCGACAATGCCGGCGTAGAGCAGCGGCCAAACCGTCGCCCTGGATATGTCGTGTCCGGGTGAATAGATGGCCGTTCTCCAGCTAAATCCGTCGCGGACCGTTCATTCATAATCTTTTTGGTGGACGACGTCGCCCGTACCCGGAAGAGAGACCCCTGCCAAAATTCATTCACAGAAATGATGCGCGAGTGAAACGGTCACTCCTGTTGAGCATTATTAATTTGTTGGAGAAAAATGGGACGGATACAGCTTTCCGTTCAGGATGAATGGGAACGGGTTGCATCCTACACTGATTTTGATTCTCGATTAGTTACTGATGATGAGATTTTCTTTAAAATTCTATACAGGGTGTCCCAACTAAAATACTAAAAACAGGCCCATATATTATTATTTGGAGGTGGACGTGTTTTCATATTGATTTCAGCACCGTATTTGATCGTCCTTTAGAAACCTACGACTTCAATGCGGTAGTGCGGGATATCGTATACTTCGAATTTAAAACACTAGCTTATTCATTGAACGAAAATCTTGTTTGCGATTCATGGAAGAATGAACGATGTGAACCTACTTGGACAATAAATTGAATGGCTGCATTTCTTGAAATGAAGTTGAAATTGTTGTTATTCAATTCATTCTTTAACAGAAACCATGTGAAGGTGTAGGACCAACAAAAGGAAGAACTTAAATAAAATTCGCCAAATGAATATACAGGGTGAATCTTTGAGTTGTAAATTAATTTTAACCATAGATTCGTCTCATCCAAAAAAAAACACTATATTCATTTGCCACTATTCCAACTTCAGCTCAGGTAAAGAAGTACAGGCTGTTGAAATTGCAAAAAAATCAGTTATCCTCTTGTAGCTTTGACAGGGTTACTCAGAATTAAATGAATTTTAGTGTGAGGTTAACTATGACACATAATCTCCAATTAACAATATTTTCCTACTTCCAGTCGTTTCCTAGTTATAGACTCGAGAATTAATTAATTAATTAAATTAGCGTGAAGAAAACGGATTGAGTTTATCATTATTTTTAGAATCATTTTAGAACATTTAATTATTCCTTATCATTTCTTGTAAAACAAACCGTTTTCAGGATAATCTTGATTTAATGTTATAAAATCTGATTAACATTCCAGAAATTTAACTGCTTTTATGAATCCGGCCCTGAAACAGAATCACAGATAATCTGTGCTAGAATCCTCGAATAAAGGCATATAGACAGATTGCTTAATGATCTCAAAGTTGACCACTTATTTGTCTTCCATAGAATAGAAGATTTCTAGAAAGAGCTAAAGCTAGTAACCTCCCTATCTCGCACATGTTTTTTTGCGTATGTTTCCAAATGGGTTATCTTAAAATGGTATTAATTAATAAGGTATAACTGACTATACATTATCTCAAACTTAAATTTTAATTTCTTGATAAATGATTGGTTTCAATTTTCTGTTTGTTTCTAAATTGTGCAAATTCACCTGCAATTCAAGTTGTTTGAATGTATCTTCCGGGAAATTGATGAATAGGCTTACCATTATCTGTATTATTCTATAAATTTTTCTCTACCCACTCCCAATAGCGAATAAAACTTTTAAATGGTCTGTTGATCTTAACATGAATACATTTATTTTCATACTGCTTCGATCATTCTGAGAATTTCTCTCACATCTTAGGTTTTTATATCATCGAAAAGCTTTGTGAAACCCGAATTCTCTTAATCGGCTTGTTAAAGCTGACTGAGAGATAGGTTAGTTGTAGATTAAGCGTATCTTCGTGACCCCAAATATATTATGTCTATGACTCTATGCCATCTATATAGAGTTTTGGTTGTAGATGATGATAGAGATTATAATTGATGTTGTTGTTTATAATGTGGTTGAATATTATATGATATGTATTCATGCATATGATTAGAATCCGAATATTTGAGTAATATGACAATAGGAGATGGTGAAATTGTGCATAATCTTATTGTGTATATGGAATAGAAAAAATCAAGTCGAAGTTCAGTGTTTTAATATTCATGAAAAGTGGAATATTTTCTCGCAAATGCTGCTTTAACATTACTAAAAAGCATTTCATAAGACTTGAGTTTGTAAATACATTTTCTAAAACAATTTCATCTAATTTCGAGCATCAGGTGTTAAAGCTTTTCGATAATTATATATTAATGAATACAGTAAGGGTTTCTGTGTTCGACATGTCTAAGCATATCATACAATCCTTAAGCGCTTAGGTATAACTTTTTAACTGAGCTGAATCTAAAAAAATGGCAAAAGAAAAAGGTATTTCATTTGAGGAGAGAAATCTATGGTTAAAATTATTGGACAACTCAAAGATTCACCCTATATAGTAGGTAATTATTCCGACTATTTTTCCATCTCCTCGATAACGACATTGTTATTCATTCATTCTACATAATTCTTCACATGTATCAATTGTTTTCGAAAAGTTATTGAAAAGTTCATTAATATCTTTCATGAAATCGGAACAAATGAATGTTCAGCAGAAATTTGTTTCAACTTTTTTTCAAGGTTTGGGAAGCATAGCTTTTGGTGCCAAGAACTCTTTTCATGTTTGACCAATAAATTTTGTCATGAGGGAAATTAGGTGTATTATTTTGCGCGTGTTATATGCATGATATATTTTTTTAATATAGTATTTTGAAAAATTAATTTTCTCTTTCATTTGCAGGTGAGTACCATACACAAAAAGAAGCATTCCAGAATGCTGCCTATTCAAGGAAATAGGTGAGTAGATGTACGAAACCCGTCTACATCGAAAAAAATGTATATATTCTCCCCAAGTGATTTAATGACATCGGAAACGATTGAAAACCGATACTATTCGACTTCCCAAACTTCCTTTTCCATTGAGTTCCATTGTGAATCATTGATTCGATTTTCAATTCATTGTGTCAGTCACTTAAATCGGTATCTTTGGCAAGCTTGCAACGCTCCAAAGAATGCGACGGTGCTGGTCAACTGGGCAAATTGAATGGTTGATTTTATTTGATTTCATGAACTCCGCTTTCTCGTTTGATCAACATGGGGTTTACAAGAAAAATTGTTAAAAAAATGAACACTAAATCAGTTAATTCTTGACTTATCTGTTTGTTCCATAGTAGACGCCATAGTTGTGGCAATGGCACAATATTCCAGAGACAACACCATCTACTCGCACTTTCAATAAACTGAGCCAAAGGTTGACTACGGAAGGGTTAAAAATAAAGGAAATCTTGAGAATAATAACTGTTTCCTCTGAATGTAAACATTTATACGTTTCACATACATTTTCTGAGTGAGTAACTATATAAAGTGAGTTCCAGTTTTTCAACTGTCAAAAAGTGAAATCAACCACCATTAAACCTATTCCTGTCAGGATAACTTTTCAGTTGAAACTCGTTTGAAATCTAGAATCCCGTCTACATCTCCTACAATTAGGAAAAAATAATAAGATCTAATTAGATTGAAATAAGCATTCTCGCTATAATCTAGCATACAAATTTCTGCATTAAAAATTTGGAAGTTATTTTTTGGAGGAAATGGGACATCACCAATGCATGCAAAATGAAATTGTCCGTCAAAAACCGAACACCCCTCACAAATACCTCTTTCGTGCAGAAAATATTTGAATTCAATGTGGACCTAAAATTTAATTTTGGCAGTTCCGTTTCAAAATGTTTCACGAGGAACGTACGTTCCAAACTTCACAATGAATGGTACAAATTTGAGACCTCTAGTGTTTACTCAATAATCGTAGTTAAAAGCAGGAAAATCCTAGAAAATTTTGGGAACCTAATTTATTATTGAAATTAGTACTTTCAACTATGACGCAGGTAATTAGCATACTGTAGTATATTTCGCATATTGTTGTAGGGAGTAACGTTGCACTGCGACCTTAAGGTCTATTGCAAGAGTTCTGCTGAACTATAATATCTGGGATGGCTTCAAGGGAGGTTACGTCTACGCACCTGCAGATTTTTTACCCAAAGCATTCCTTGCGTTGGTTTGAGATGGCAAGACATGCCGTAATCAGGAGATTCACCCTCTTCCCCACATAATCTTCATTCGTCAGTTTCTGCTAGCCCTAATCTCCTCAGTGTCAATGTGTTGGAGTGATACATTCGTGGAAGAGATCTACCTCTTTCGGTTTCCTTTTTGGCGCTCTAGTTCCTCGGAACTGAGTGCTTATCAATTTGCCCAAATGTCTGTAATTTTCGAATATTTCGATGAAAATGGTCTCAAACGATTTGGTTCGACTCACTGATCAAGAATCCGTGGTCGAAATTCATTCTGTCCGGCCGGCCGTCCGGCCGTAGGCACGATAACTCTCGAACGGAATGAGCTAGAGAGTTGAAATTTTCAGAGTAGGTTTGGGGGATGAATATCTCGGCTAAATTCGTTACTGGGCAAAATCGGACAGAAGGTTTCGGAGTAATAAAAAAAAATTTTTCTTTTCCAAAACAAATTCCAAATTAATTTTTTTTTAATAAGCAGTTTTATCATAAGAATCCATTCATATCATTTTTAACTCTAACAAGCTAATACTTTCGGAGATATGATTTTTCAAAATTTCAATGTAAATCGTATTTCACAGATTGATATAATTATTCTATGTATATTCTATGTATGAATTGTCATAAAGTCAACTTGACAGAAGGGAATATTGTAACTTCAAGAATATTGGGGTTGAAATACTCGTATTTTAGCGATGCAACGGGGACCTCACCCGAAAATGTTTGAAAATATTACGTAAATATTGAAAGCATAATTCTGTAGTTTGAGAGAGGAGAAAATTTTGTGAACGTAGATCAGGAAATTTTTGATCGATTACAAGGTAATTTATTATTTTATACATGTTTTATGGAATACCTACTATTTGTAGGTACTTTAAACCTGTTTTGGGCAATTGTCATACGAAACTTGTTTTTTTGACGCTCTAGTTCCTCGGAACAGATTGCTTATCAATTTACCCAAGTGTCTGTAATTTTGGAATTTTTGGCTGAAAATGGTCTCAAATGATTTGGTTCGACTCACTGATCAAGAATCCGAGTGCGAAATCGATTCTGTCCAGCCGGCCGACCGGCCGTAGGCACGATAACTCTTGAACGAAAGGAGTTAGCTGATTGAAAATTGCAAGGTGGTTTTGGAGCGTAAATATCTCGGACAAGTTCGTTAATGGGCGAAAACCATCAAGGGGTTTCGGAGTTATGGCCGATTTTAGTAAAAATATTTTTTATGAATATTTCCGAAACCGATCACTCGATCTATCTGAAATTTAGCACCAAATTGTAGAATCATGACCTTTATACGCATGTGAAGTTTTGTATTGACCAGATTACCGCAAAGTGTCAAATAAAAAATTGAAAATGTGGTGCAGTTCTCATTCTCATGATTGCTCATTTAATCTTCATAAATAAACTATTATTTGAATTGAATTTCCTTTTTGATGCAGTTTTATCATATGAATACATTGATATAATTTCCAACTCTGAGAAACCAATACCAGATATAATTTGTCTGTTTGAACTAGAGCGCCAGAAAGCTCCTGTCCACAGGGCTTGAACCCATTTTCATCTGAAATTCACTTTTGTAGGTGTATCTATACCTACCCCCCAGGAAGGGTTCCGACTCTTAGACTCGATAACATGGGAGCTCAGAGCTTTAATAGCAGCTTGACTCTCAGAATGGATTGCTATATCACACCTCTGATAGTTTCTTTCTAGGTTTATTTCCACCTTCGATTGTGAGTATTTCTGTCTGAAAAGCGCTCGGATAGGACCATAACGATAGTGCGCATTTGGTGCCTGTACCATATACTCCAGCGCCAGCTCCTATATTGGTTTTGAACCGTCGGTGTACCATTTTTTTAATGAACTTAGGTGGATTCCCTGTCGCAGTCTTCCTTCCTACTTAGTATGTTAGTGAAGTTCTTTTCGATGCTTACTTTCTTAATCATTTCGTCACTAGGAAGATTGGCTGATGAAATATACCTGGTAAGAAAGTACCAGGCTTTCCGGTTTTTAATTATCTCATTACCTGTTCCTTCCCTAGATATTCCGAGAATGGCGTCATGAGCTATTTAGTCTATCATTAGATTAAGGGGTGTGAGATATGAGATAATCTCGAGTGCCCTGATAGGACAGGTTCCCATAGCTCCAGTGATTCACACACAGGCAAGCCGTTGTAAATTTCCGAGGGTTTTCCTGGTACTATTCTGGCTTATTTTTGTATACTAGACTACTGACCGATACTTGATTAAGGGTGTCACAATCATGACGTACATCCATCGTAGTATCTTGGGGTTACAGCTCCAAGCCTTACCGGCTAGATTTCTGAACACCATTAAAGCCTTTATTGCTTTAGTAGTGATTTCAACATGCTTATTCCACAGAAGTTCTCTATATAGTGTTAATCCTAGATATTTAACTTCAGACTCACTGTTGTCTTATTCGCGTTTATGCTCAGCCCCACTGACAAGCGCCACTGCTCGATAATTCTAAGGTCCTCCTGTAGTAAGTCACACAAGGTGTGACTATTCACCTCTGACTATTAGGACTATGCCATCGGTATAGCGTATAGCCTATACACCCAAAGCCGAGCTCCGTTAGCCTGTGGAGGAGCTCATCCACTACTAGGCTCCAAAGTAGTAAACAACACTGTATGCACTATAGGCTTGTTTTAATTCGCAGTAGGGACGGTTCTAGACCCTTTCAAATTAGTCACAGACTCGTTTATTGAGAACGTACCTGTGGTGGAACCACAAGCGCTCGACAGGGTGCCGATCCCGATATCAAAATCGGAGACGCAAATGTCGAGTAGAAGACAATTTGGCACCACCAACATTCGAGAAGAAAATCTCGACAAGCGCTCGGCAAAGTTCGTTACCCCGACAAGGAAATATAGACTGTTCTAAGAAAGTTGACCTAAATCTCTCATTATATGAGGTTATGAAACCTGTTTACACTATTAAGGTTAGTGTCAGGTGATAGTTAAATTGCATATTCGAAGATAGTTTTGGAATTCAATTGTAATTGCATGTCATCATTTTGATTAGCAGACAAAGCAGTAGGCAGAAATTGAGGGAGCTCAATTGAAAGGATAATGCTGAGAAATAAATATAATCCGATTGATTTAAATATCTGTTGAACTTTGTCACTTCAAATTCAGTATATTCATAAAAATCCCCAGTATTAAAAAAAAAAATTCTTTTTTTTGTATGAAGAGTTTGTTTTTCTCAATGAAGCTCTGACAATTTTACTTTATAAATGCCATTACATTATATTTTGATAATATTGAAACTTCTTGAACTGAAACAAGTATAGGTAATGATTTTCAATAATCGATATTCCACCCTACAAAATCGAGATTCGATTTTTTGTGTTTTGAATTTGGACACGAGTTGTTCCCCCCGATGCAGTTGCTGAAATATTGAAAGAAATATTGTGATTTATAAAATGAATTTTATTAGTCCCAGAGCGCAACCTGATAATCAACTGTATTCTTCAATATGGTACGAACGATGATTTAATTTTACTACGTGAAAACAACATTTATCTCTTTGAAAATAAGAAATAATCAATTAACATTTTGTTCTGTATGTTTTTCATGAAGTGGAATTATATTGTAAGCGAAACTAACAAAAAATCGATTTTCGGGATATGAATCTTTTGGACCTAGATTTTTTTGTGTATCGATTCGAATCTTTTCAAAAATTGAATTCTTGGCGAAAGAATCGCCATCCCTATAAAACACGAACAGGACAAGGCGTTTCGGCAAACTAACTATTTCCGAAAAGTGTCGTGTCGAAAATATCGATAAGAAAGCGAAATCGACCACATGTGGTACCAATTTTTGACTGCTCGACTTCAACGCCGGCTAGGGGAAAACGGGGAGGAGGGTTTACTGTCGTGTCGAGCGCTTGTGGTTCCACCACTGGGCTTAATATTTCACACGCTACGTTTGTCCTACTCTTTACACCTGATTGGTAACCTTCCCTATGCGGACCAAATCTCAATTATCAACTCGGTCCATTCCCATTGAAAAGTCATTCTACTTGCTCGCTCTGGCCCAGATGTCCTACGGCCGCGCCCCAACAAGCCTAAAAAAAACGACATGCCGAAAAGAACCCCGCACGGACCAAATCGAACCAAAAGGCCAAAAGCGGCGACAATGTACGCCCTGTCAATGGCTAATGCACAACATCATCAATCAAGCAACCCGCGGCCCGTTGACAGTTCGTCGCGCGATGCCTTCTAGATGGCAGATAGCAGCGCTGATGCCCGGCGATCGGAACGCCATCTGGCGGCCGCTATAATCGTCGGCGTTATCTGCGGTTCTTCAATCAGCTTGAAGGACGGGATCGATGATGAGCGAGGAAAAAGCGTGAAGTAAGAAGTTCTGTTAATGAGTTTCAGACGTAACGCCGTATTTAATGGCTCAAGAGAGATAAGGATTGGGTAGTTTTTCCGATAAGGAAGTTCCGCAAATTAGGTTCCCGTCGTGTTCAGGAAATTGGAACGAAAAAGTCACGTGGCTGCCTTCGATGTTTATATGATGAACTTGGCATGAGATGGAGGTTCATTTTTTTCGAAAAATTGTTTGGGAATCTGAAAACTTATAAGTGATCAATCATGAAGCTCACCTGTATGTGGTTAATGGTTTCTTTGATATGTCTTCAGTAGATATAGGGTTGTCATTGTAACATGGTAACATGGTAACCTCGCTTTGCGTGGAGCAAAATATCGTTTCTTTTAACAATAAATATTATAAACAAACTTTCGTTACGACCGTGGGTAACCCTCTTTCCTCCTCTTTAGCTGATCTATTATTCAGCAAATTAGAGCTGAAAATAAAAAAACTTTGATAGAAAGTATTGGTTTCTCAGAGTTGGGAATGATATCAATTTATTCTCATGATAGAATTGCATCATAAAAGAAATTTAAAAAAGTTTCTTTTAAAAAAAAGCTTCAAAAATTATCTTAAAAAAAACAAACAAATTATACCTCCGAAAGTATGGGTTTCTCAGAGTTGGGAATTATATCAATGGATTCCTACGATAGAAATACATCATGAAAGAAATTAAATTAAAAAAAAAATGTCGTTTAAAAAAATTCTTCAAAAATTATCTTATAAAAAAAGGGCAATCTACAATGCTTCAATGCCTTAATGCTTCAAAAATTGTCATTAAATTTATTTATCAAGATTGAATTGGCAATCTGCAATGATTCAACCTCGTGGAATGGATTGTTGCAACTTACACTCGGTGCATAGTTTTCACAACTCGAAATACCTAAGGAAAGTATCCTCGAAATGTCTAGAGCAAGACTGGAGACAATCATAGCAGATTGTCCATTTATTCCTGATATTTGAGTAGGTAGATGATTACGAACAATTTATTTTAATAGTTCAAAATATATTAATAAAATACTATCCTCTTTTCATAATTTAAAACTTAATAGTCCATACTTTAACACATTCTTTTCTGTACTTCTGTACCTTAACTCAAGAAAAAATGATTGATACACAGATGTAGATCCATCTTTCAGTTTTGTTTTTGCTAGCAACACTATGAAAATAGTGTATATAGGAACATGTCTCACTACTTAAGGAAGTAATAGGTAATATTAACCTCAGTGGTCCAACGAACAGTAATTTCTTTTGATGATTCCATTATGTTCTTCTTTCCTATTGCCTCCATAAACTACATCAAAACAGTCTTGTATATGTTCACAAATTCAAGAATCGAATTTTTGTTTTCCTGGAGAAAATAACAACTATGAATTGACAATCTCTAATAGCTAGAAAAGATGACATTTATGAATAGTGATCACAGACAGATTCTGTGTTCACATTCTGTGAATACATAGAAAAAGTATTAGACTTGAAAATGATAACAATGGATTCTTATGATGAAACTGCATCTTAAAAAAAATTTAATTCAAAAGTTGTTATGTAAACAAAAATATTTTTTTTCGTTACTCCGAAACTATTAGATCGATTTTGCCCAATAACAAACTTAGCCGAGATATTTATCCCTCAAATCTACTCTGAAAATTTTAACTGTCTATCTCATTCCGTTCGAGAGTTATCGTGTTAACGGCCGGACGGCCGGCCGGACAGAATCGATTTCGACCACGATTTCATGATCAGTGAGTCAAACCAAAACGTTCAAGGCCATTTTCAGCCAAAAATTTGAAAATTACAGACATTTGGACAAATTGATAAGCACTCTGTTCCGAGGAACAAGAGCGTCAAAAAAGAAAAAAGGTTTCTAAGCTTTCGCGTTCCATTCGTAAACAAACCACAAACTCCAGAATATTTTTGAAAAGTTGAATACAAACTTTCGTATCTTAAAAAAAATGGGTTCAAGCCCTATGGACAGGAGCTTTCTGGCGCTCTAGTTCAAACAGACAAATTATATCTGGTATTGGTTTCTCAGAGTTGGGAATTATATCAATGTATTCATATGATAGAACTGCATCATAAAGGAAATTCAATTCAAATAATAGTTTATTTATCAAGATTAAATGAGCAATGATGAGAATGAGAACTGCACCACATTTTCAAATTTTTTTTTGACACTTTGCGGTAATCTGGTCAATACAAAACTTCACATGCGTATAAAGGTCATGGTTCTACAATTTGGTGCTAAATTTCAGATAGATCGAGTGATCGGTTTCGGAAATATTCATAAAAAATATTTTTACTAAAATTGGCCATAACTCCGAAACCCTTTGATGATTTTCGCCCATTAACGAACTTGTCCGAGATATTTACGCTTCAAAACCACCTTGCAATTTTCAATCCGATAACTCCTTTCGTTCGAGAGTTATCGTGCCTACGGCCGGTCAGCCGGCCGGACAGAATCGATTTCGCACTCGGATTCTTGATCAGTGAGTCGAACCAAATCATTTGAGACCATTTTCAGCCAAAAATTCCAAAATTACAGACACTTGGGCAAATTGATAAGCACTCTGTTCCGAGGAACTAGAGCGCCAAAAAAACAAGTTTCGTATGACAATTGCCCAAAACAGGTTTAAAGTACCTACAAATAGTAGGTATTCCATAAAACATGTATAAAAGAAGATAAATAATAATAAATTACCTTGTAATCGATCAAAAATTTCCTGATCGACGTTCACAAAATTTTCTCCTCTCTCGAACTACATAATTATGCTTTCAATATTTACGTAATATTTTCAAACATTTTCGGGTGAGGTCCCCGTTGCATCGCTAAAATACGAGTATTTCAACCCCAATATTCTTGAAGTTACAATATTCCCTTCTGTCAAGTTGACTTTATGACAATTCATACATAGAATATACATAGAATAATTATATCAATCTGTGAAATACGATTTACATTGAAATTTTGAAAAATCATATCTCCGAAAGTATTAGCTTGTTAGAGTTAAAAATGATATGAATGGTTTCTTATGATAAAACTGCTTATTAAAAAAAAATTAATTTGGAATTTGTTTCGTTAAAAAAAATTTTTTTTTTATTACTCCGAAACCTTCTGTCCGATTTTGCCCAGTAACGAACTTAGCCTGGATATTTATCCCCCAAACCTACTCTGAAAATTTCAACTCTCTAGCTCATTCAGTTCGAGAGTTATCGTGCCTACGGCCTGCCAGGCGGCTGGCCGGACCGGCCGGCCGGCCGGACCGGCCGGACAGAATGAATTTCGACCACGGATTCTTGATCAGTGAGGCGAAACAAATCGGTTAAGACCATTTTCATCGAAATATTCGAAAATTACAGACATTTGGGCAAATTGATAAGCACTCAGTTCCGAGGAACTAGAGCGCCAAAAACAAGGAAATACCTCCGATAAAAATCCGGACATGTTAAAATCGGATATGTATGAAATTAAATGTTTGAATTGTAACAATTAAGTACCTACTATGTCACGCAAACAAAAAGAAACATTCTCACAAGGTATAAAGATAAATCTGCTGTTCAAAATGACATTTCAACAACTGGCCACTCAATTTCGAAAATTCCGTAAAATTTTTGAAAAATTCCAACAAATTGTACCTAGGATCACGTAGTATCGAAATATATAAGGGAAAGTATGTTATACTCAATAATGATCTAAACTCTATTAACACCTCGTTGTTCTCACTGATCGGTTAATGACTAGGGGTAATGTCACCCCATACTTGAATGTATCTAGTAATAGATATCATGCTTTAGTAACGGTATCAGAAATATCGTTTCTCTATTTCAGTATCGTAATGAGTTCATTACAGCACTAAAAACAGTGCTGTAATGAACTCATTCCCGCATTGTTTCTAGTTATATTTTTCGTTTTGTGGTAGTCAGCACTAACATTCGATCCTTTCAAATTTCAACACACGTCAATTGTCAGTATAATATATTCTGGATAGTGAAATAATTTTTGGGAGGATAAGTTTTATTTTCATTAAAAAATAAGGTAACTACTAGAGATTTCCTTCTTGCTAATTTTCAGTCATTCATGCTATTAGAAAACTGTTTTAAATCAGATCTCCATGCCCTATGTACGATTCAAATTCAAATTCCGTAATCTGTCAACTTTCGTAACCGTCACACCTATTGTCAAGATAAAATACAAAAGTCACTAGTATGTATAATCCGAATTTTTCATTAAATGTCATCAGTATTTCACAAAAACAAAACTTACCGAAATAGAGAAAATATCGTCAAATACTCGTTGCAGAAGGCAATTCCAACCCTCATAACCCCAATTTTGCATTCGTGTTTGAATAGGAGCCAATTCTGCAACTTGTTTTAGAATATACTATTCCAAAACATCTGTCAGTTGACAAAAATTCGAATATTACAGACATTTGGGAACACGCTGTTACCCAGAACATGCACGCTAAAATGATATCGTACATCGTAGAATCATAAAGGCTGATATCTAACGGTACTGATCGAAAGACGAAGTATAAACGGTTAAACGTATCGCGCCAGAAGAAAAACAGTAACAATGTGAAAAATTCCCACCAATTTATTCATTTACAGCTCTATGAATAATTATAGAGCTATAAATTCTGGCTCGGAAGATTTGATATATATCAATTCGAATAGTCGTTTAGTGTTATATTCAAAATGTCAAATACTCCAATAATCGAAAACCTATAATTTATTAGTTGAATATTCGAATAGTCGAGATATCCCATACCTCAGAAACTAGCCGTTTAAATCTTCTGAAATTTTTCATTTACAAGGTATTGGATAAAATGTATAGACAACTAAAAATTAAAAAAATGGTTCAAGCACTGACGTGAAGTCAGGAGCTTTTGCGCGTATGATATATTGTCCATTCTTCTGTATTGGACATTCTCAATCGAATTTACCATGGTGAATTCTAATGTCGTCAGTACTTGAACCAATTTTTCTTTGGTAATTTTCTTAAAATTTTCTAGTGGTACGGTTCTCACAAAATTTTACACACGACTTCATGTCGATATTCTACAACTAGTTACAAAGCTTCAATTCGATCGAGTCTATATATTTTGAGTTATCGAGGAAATAATATTCCAGATGGGTATAACTCCGAAACCGTTGGGCCGATTATGGCCAACAGCGAACTTCACTATCCCATTCAGATGCGCAACCTACCCTGAAAATTGCAAGTCCCTATCTCCTTTCGTTCTAGAGTTATCTAGGCAACCCATCCAGCTACTGAACTCACACAAGGCTGCTCGGATCTCCAACAATATAGATCGGATCCTGTTCAAACTTGATAGAAGAGTAAGGTTTTGAAGACCCTCACAAAATTTCAGTCATGTCGGATGAATAGTTTCTGATTAATAGAATTTTTTTCAATTTTTGCGTTGGCATTCTACAACTAATAATAATAATTATAATAATAATAATAATAATAATAATTTTATTCACACACATAAGAGTACAATCCATAAGTAAAACACTGTAAAATAAGTAAAATACAAGCTGTGAATATAATAAATCCACAGAAGCAGCTGGTGCTACTTGTATGTGGACATGGGTTGCATAAATTTTTTCTGCAGATCACCAATGACAAAAGCAATGTACAATCATTCAAGAAAAAGTTCCGGCACACACAAGAGAAAAGGCAAACACCACGAAAGTATTGAGAAATACTTGAATGTGTGGTCTACCCATCTCATCATGACACCGTATACTATCTGAAGCCCCGATCACGCATTAACCCTCCCAAAAGTAACAGCACTAAAATTCCCTCTCAAAATGATCACTATCTAAAGATAAAGTTAAACAAAAACAATCATCGGTATAATTCATTAAAAAATAACATCATAAACAACATGGTTCACCAGCACAACATTCTAGGTCATGAGGAGCCGCGAGAAGGGTCTACTCGCCTGCAGCCAATCCTTGATTTTCCTCCTGAACATTGCAGGTGAATTTATTGCACGGATTTCTGAGGGAGTTTCATTATACAATCTTGGACCAAGGAACACATGGCTTCTCAAAGTAAGGGTTCTGTTAACCTTCGGAATATATACGGCAAGCGGCTGATATCTTGTAGAGTACTTGTTCTTCGTAAGTTTTTTGTTCCTTGTGAACTTTTCCTTACTTATTATGCACCGAAAATAAAGTTCCCTGATATTAAGGACTCTCGAAAGTTCAAAGAGCTTCAGCGTGGAAAATGTCCTTTTCTTTCCATAAATGATTTTCAAAATCCACTTCTGCAGCACCTTGATTGGGGAAAGATGATGATCATATGCACCGCCCCATGCAACCAAACCATACCTAAGCTGGGACTCCACCAAGGCATAGTAGATGGACTTCAATTGGCCAACACTAACCATCGTTCTAAAATGCCTGAACAAGTAAAGCAGACTCCGTAGTTTCCCAGACAACCTCGCCACATGATGATCCCATCTCAAGTTGCAGTCAATAGTCAAGCCCAGGTAAACAGTTGAAGTGGCGGGCAGCATGGAAAAGGCTACCTCCGGGGTCACTCGAGAAATCGGAGGAAAGTCATCGATGTTCACCCTCTGTATGCTGAAGGGCACGTAATGCGTCTTATCAAAGTTGATGGTCAGAAGCCTGGAGTCAAACCATTCTTTAATCCTTGAAAAATCCTCTTGGGCCTTATTAAGTAGGTCGGTCCAGTTATTTGCATCATAGAAAACAGCAGTATCATCCGCAAAGCTCACTATTTGGCCTTCGACATCAAGGAGGAAGAGATTATTCAGGTAAACATTAAAAAGGCAAGGCCCCAGAACAGTGCCCTGCGGCACACCGAACTGGACGGTCTTGAACTCGCCGACAGTTCCTTGAATTTCGACGCATTGGCTTCTCTCCGACAAATAACTCCTCAACAATTCCAGGCATGGTCCTCTCACTCCCACATCGCTCAGTGTCTCAATCAGTTTCTCATGACTCACGGAGTCAAAAGCCTTTGCCAAATCCACAAAGATACAAAGTGATGGTTTTCCTTCATCAAGGGATTTATAAATTTTTGAGGTTAGGGCTGCTATTGCATCCTGAGTAGAGCTGGCCTCCCGAAAACCATACTGCAGTGGGGAAAGTATGTCGTACCTTTCCAAAAACCCACACAAGCGTGTTTTTATTACTGTCTCCGTTATCTTCGCAAGGCTGGAAATCAAAGATATAGGCCTGTAGTTCAGGCATTCCAGTTTGTCACCCTTCTTGTAAATTGGTTTGATTTTGGCTTTTTTGAACGAGCGAGGAAAAGTACCGCTCCTCATAACTACATTCGAGAGGTGACATATCGGCCTGCACACAATGTCACATATAACCTTCAATGTATCCGTGCTTATCGAGTCTAGTCCGGGCGCCTTCCTCCCCTTAAGTTTGTGGATTATCCGCTCTATCTCCATTTCAGTGCATTCTTCCAAATATATGGTGTTCGATATGTGCTTTCTTTTCTCTTTGAAATTTTTTGGTTCCTTGAATTGCTGGGCTAGTTGTTCTCCAAGATTTGTGTATTTCTCAACAAAGTGATTCGCAATTTTATAAGGATCACTTGAAATCTCGTTATTTTGAAGACGGATTTCCTTTATTTCGGTTTTTTTACCATTTTGGTTTATGGACTCTCTAAGTGTTTCCCATAGTTTTTTCGGGTTGTTTTTACTTTTTTCAATTTTGTCCTTGAAGAATTCTGCCTTTGTTTTCTTTATGACCATATTAAGTTTATTCCTATAAGTTCTATATCTACTCTGAATTTCAACGTTCTCCCAATCTCTGTGTCTTTCTTCATTCAATCTATTCCTCCTGTTGACAGATGTAAGTATACCCTTGGTAATCCAGATCTTCCTTCTCCTTATAGTTTTCACCTCAACCATAGACTTCTCGATACACATTTGAATTTTTTTAGTCAAAACATCAGCCAAAACGTCTACATCCTCGATCTGGAGGAAGTCACTCCATGACTCCTTCGCCATCAGTGTTTTCATTTTCTCATAATTTATCGTACACTTATTCAGCAAGCTGCGATCTGCTCTCCTGGTAGTATTCTCAAATTTAAGCATAGTAGTGAAATGATCGCTAATAGAGCTCTTTAAAGTGATTGGGACGACTCTTCCAGCCACATTTCTTGTGAACAGATGGTCTAAACACGAACGCGCCCCTCCTTGAACTCTCGTATACGTATTTATTTGCGAGGTGAAGTTGTTTTCATTTAGAATGCTCAAGTACTCGTTCGAAACTTCTGATTCAGAAAGTATATCTATGTTTATGTCCCCTCCAATTATAACCCGATTACCATTGTCAACCAAGTGTTCTGCAATAAAATTCTCAAGGCATTCATTGAAGGCCGGAGAATACGCCGACGGTGACCTGTATATCCCCACTATGATAAGATCACCCCTCTCCAATCTCACTGTAAGCTTTACTGCCGTAGAATCATGTATCACAATACTTTGCGCACTATAGTTGTAACAGTCTTTTATAAAAATTACCACTCCATCATTTTGGTTGAGTGCACCACCGCTATATACCAGACTATACCCTTTTAGACAATACAAACTGGTATTCTCGATTATCCTGGTTTCAGTTAGGATCACGCAATCAAAATCTTCATCTATTCGATGAAGATCAATCTGTACATCCTCAAAATGCCTTGAAATGCTACAAACATTCTGATTATACACAGAAAAACCCTCAATAGTTTTAAGTCTATCCTTGCAACTCTCATACGACTCACACACAAAAGTTTCGGGCGTATCAACCTCAAAATCTCTTATGAAAGCGTCCATACCGCAAGCAACTGAACAATGGGAGAAAATTTATTTATTTGAACGTTGACTTCGTGTTCCCTCTCTCAAGGAAGGTCCACCAGCCATCGGCTTAGTAATCTTCCTGTTCCCGGTGTTTTTTGGTGTGTTTACACCCTTAACAACTGTCCCATTTACTGCCTCTCTAGGAACTACCTTAGTATTGACCACGGCTGCTCCCTTCGGAGATTCAAATTCCCCTTCAGGATTTCGGAGGTTCGGCGTTGGAGGTGCACTGCTTGCTTTGAGCTCCCCCAAATTATTCAACCCTTCCAATTCCTCCGCCGTGTACACTCTTCCGTCAATGTGTAGTCTGTTGCCCCTTATGTATGATTGACTAGCATGTTCCTCTCTGGCTTTGTTGAGGTGGGTTCTCAGAATCTTAGTCTCGCGTCTTTGTTCGAAGGTGAGGTCATAATAACAATATTTGAATTGCATCGGTTTTGTATTTTTCGAGTTATTGAGGAAATAACAACCAAATTTTAGATGGGTATAACTCCAAAACACTCTTAATCGCGATTAAGAGTGTTCAATAGAGGTGAGTAGACAACAGAGCATGCACGCAAAAGCTCCTGACTTCACGTCAGTGCTTGAACCAATTTTTCAATTCGCGCACAGTCGATATTTTGTAAAATACAAATAATTTCCACGTTTTCCTCCACATAATTCATTTTAATTCTACTAAAAATTAACAATCTATTTGACACGGTATTACGTTCATTAAAATTCACGATAAATTGAGGTAGATCGAACACATAGTCCACAAACTTTTTTTTACAAATAAAT
Organism: Halyzia sedecimguttata; assembly: GCA_937662695.2. NCBI lineage: Eukaryota > Metazoa > Arthropoda > Insecta > Coleoptera > Coccinellidae > Halyzia > Halyzia sedecimguttata. The sequence goes on from OW569415.2 coordinate 50,053,280, forward strand.
AAATAACTCTAATATCAGTCTGATAAGAATAGTATATTCTAAAACAGGTTGCAGAATGGGGTCCTATTAAAACACGAATGCGAAATTCGAAAACGAGCGACGAATGAGCGAGTTTTCGAACGCATGAGTGTTGGAATTGCCTTCTGCAACGAGTATTAGACGATATTTTCTCTATTTCCGGCAAGTTTTGTAAAATACTGTTGAAATTTAATGAAAAATTCGGATTATACATCCTAGTGACTTTTGTATTGTATCTTGGTAGTTGGTGTGACTGTTACGAAAGTTGACAGATTACGGAATTTGAATTTGAAACGTACGTAGGGCGTGGATATCAGATTTAAAATAGTTTCCTAATAGCATGAATGATTCAAAATAGCAAGAAAGAAACATCTAGTACCATATTTTTTAATGAAAAGAAAGCTTGACGTGTGTTGAAATTTTTGATAGGATCGAATGTCAGTGCTGACTACCACAAAACGAAACATATAACTAGAAACAATGCGGGAATGAGTTCATTCCAGCACTGTTTTCAGTGCTGAGTTCATTCCAGCACTGTTTTCAGTGCTGGAATGGACTCATTATGATACTGAAATAGAGAAAGATTATTCTCGAGGTGATTTCATTATTGCCCATTTCACTGTTTTAGCTGTCATTTCATAATCGATGAAATAATAAAATGCTCAACTCTACATTCGCTATATGATCAGATATTCAAGATGATTCTTCAAAGATGAAAGATAATCCCACCATCTCCGTCAATTAAAACGCATTATTCCCATGCAGGACCATGAAAAATTCAGTTCACTAGTTCTATGCCGAAAATATCTCCGAAAGCAATCCTTCGGAACTTCGTCGAACTTTGACGATAATTCGCCACTCAAACCCCACCCCTCCGACTCGGGAATTGATGGGATAGATGTCAGTCAAAGGGGTAAAGGCTGAAGGGTTAACCGCATTATGCTCGGTTTATATACAGGGCCTAACAACTGTGTAACAACATGGAATTATTTCGAGCAGCTTCTGTATATTTTATGAAGATCAACCGAAAGCTCAGGCAACTTATAATGAGCTCCCCCCCGACTCCTTGCGAACAAACGGGGGTTGGTAAGAAGAAGGAGGGGCAGGAAGGGCAGAATTGACGTCAACTTGTGTATTCCAGATTCCGGGGACTGAAAATGTTGATATTACTTATTGATTCCGGGCATTGGCGGCACGTCTATAAGAGCTGCATCACCTGTATCCTTGTGTCGTTATTATTTCAAAATATATTCAAGACAACCATTTTTGGCGCTCTGGTTCCTTGGAACAGAGTGCTTATCAATTCGACCAAATTTCAGTAATTTTAAAATTTTTGGATGAATATGGTCTTAAACGATTTGATTAGATTCACTGATCAAAAATCCGTTGTCAAAATCGATTCTGTCTGGCCGTAGACACGATAACTCACCAACGGAATGAGCTAGATATTCGAAATTTTCAGAGTAGGTTTGGGAGATAAATATCTCAGTTAAGTTCCTTATTGGTAAAATCGGCCTGATGGTTTCGAAGTTACGAAAAAAGAATTTTGTTTGTACATTACAAATTTCAAATTCAGAGATTTGATTTTTAAAAATTTCAAAGAATGCTGTAATCTAAAATTACGTCCGTATCTATGAATTTCATGATCTGTGTTCATACATGTAATCATTTTCATCTCATCTACAGATAAGAGACATGTCAAACAAAGTATGTTGGAATGCAAAATTAACAATGAAATAACCTCAGCCAAGGGCGTAGCCAGGATTTCATTTCGGGGGTGTAAGGGTCACTTTCTGCAGCAAATTTTTTTTTTAAGAGCAAAATAACATTTCGGGGGGGGGGGGGGGTTTGAACCCCCAAAACCCCCTCCCCCTGGCTACGCCCTTGACCTCAGCTATCGTATATAGCTCTTGGATAAGCCATATGATGATGGAAATAGATACTTTGGTGAGTTAATCAAATTGGGTTCAGAATTCCTCCAGTAAAAACAAAACTACAATATTGGCTAGGAATCAATTGATATAATATAATTATTTTCATAGAGATGGGAGAAATGAATATCTCGGTTAAGTTCGTTATTGGGTAGAATCGGTATGGTGGTTTCGGATTAATAATTTTTGGTTCTCTTGTTGAATGAAATTTCTTTTTGTGCGTATGTTCTGGGGAACATCGCGGTATCATTTTGTCCAAATGTCTGTAACTTTCGATTTTTTTGACGAAAATGGTCTCAAACGATTCAGTTCTACTCCCCAATGAAGAATTCGAGGTCAAATTTGATTCTGTCCGGCCGGCCGTCCGGCAGTCCGGCCGTTGCCACGATAACTTGAGAGCTTGCTAGGGACTTGAAATTTTCAGGGTAGGTGGCGCATCCCAATACCACGGACAAGTTCGTTAATGGGCATAATCGGCTCAGTGGTTTCCGAGTAATAATTTTCTTTTCAACCAATTTAAATCCGATCGAATTGAAACTTGGTGAGTAGTTGTAGAATATGAACCTAAGCACGTTTGTAAAATTTTGTGCGGATCTTATGGCTAGAAAATTATTAAAAAATTATTAAAAAATATTTTTGATGTCACGATAACTTGAGAACGGCCATCTGAAATTTGGCTGTGTTTTGTTCCTCATTAACTCGAAAATACTAAACCGATTGAATTCAAACACGGTTAGTAGTTGTAGGATGCCAACACGAAAATTCTTGCAAAATTTCGTGAGGATAGTATTTGTAAAAATTTTTAAAACATCATTGAAAATCAAAAAAAAAAATTCTATATATCAGTAACTATCCGTTTGAAATTGCTGAAAGTTTGCAGGAGCCTTTATAACCTAACTCTACTGCCAAGTTTCAAGTTTTAACACGATCGGTTAAATATTGTTGGAGATTCGAGCAGCCTTGTGTGAGTTCAGTAGATGGGTGACCGTTGCCTCGATAACTTTCGAACGAAATGAGATAGGGACTTGCAATTTTCAGGTTGGGTTGCGTATCCAAATGGGAGAGTTGAGTTCGTTTTTGGGCATAATCAGTCTAACGATTTCCGAGTTATACCCACCTGGAATATTATTTCCTTGATAACTCAAACTTGGTAACTAGTATTAGAAAATCAACATAAAGACGTCTTTAAAATTTTGTAAGAACCGTACCGCTAGAAAATTTGAAAAAAATGAGGAAAAAAAATTTTTACGAACCGTACCCCTAGAAAATTTCAAAAAAATCACGAAAAAAAAATTGATTCAAGCACTGACGTGAAGTCAGATGCTTTTGCGCGTATGTTCTATTGTCCATTCTTCTGTATTGGACACCCTTAATCGAATTTACCATGGTAAATTATGTTGTCCATTCTCCTGTATTGGACACTTAATTCGAATTTACCATGGTAAATTCGAATTAAGAGTGTCACTTTTATAGGTGTATCTACCAACCCCACAGTAGTGTTCCAGGCCAATAAAAGGGTTTCGTGCTCCTTTCTTGTCAAGTGTGTTGACCACCTCTCATTTCCTTTAATTCCCGCATGACCAAGACCAAGCAGACCCTGTTGTTCTTTCCTACTTCATTAAGTTTTCTTCGGCACTGCCATATTAGCTTGGGTAACATGGGAGCTCAGAGCTTTAATAGCAGCTTAACTGTCAGGAAGTAACTGCTATGTCACATCTCTGATAGTTTCTTTTAAGTTCATTTCTACGCATCTTTCGATTGCAAGTAGTTATAGGATTGTTGATCGAGGCAGTATATCTGACGGCATACTCAGAAAACTGCGAGACAGGGCAGTTGACAGGGCTGTTAGAAGATCATGTCTTCTGATACATTTCAAGATCGTTAACTTCATATATAGACTTAAGACATCTAGAGGACTGGTGGCTTACTGTAGTAGTTTATATTGACTTCTTTCATTGATTTTCACTTAAATTAAAAACATCTGTTTGTATTCAATTACCTATTTCAGTTAATTATTTATTTCTTTACACTAAGTTTCTTATTTGTATTTTCTTCCGAAGAGTTTATAGATATACTCAACTCTGCAATATTCATGATAATTATTCAGAAATCTGGGAATATCCTCGTAGTAATTAATTCCGTCCTTGACTCAAATCGCTAACTGAAGTGGTGCTCATGAACTGAAGACATCCAGAATAAAAATATGTTTACAATTACCACCAACGGAAGGCATTAGCTGAGGCCTTCCTTCGGACCAACAAATCCTTTCCTATTCAAGAGCATGAAACTGAGTGATGATTACAGCCTAAGTCACTCGAAACATTAAATTTTGAGGGAAGATCACGTATCTATAAATAAAAGTCCAATGTAGAAATTACGTTTTCACTCCTCCCATAATACATTACAGTGTCGACTTGTACACTCCTTTGGAATCTGATGAATCGTTGGAGTAATATCGCGATTCGGATATCTGATATAGTTGTGCATCAGACATAATGAGCATTACTGATTGCGGGCTGGCGCAATTTATCCTCTCGTGACGGACCACCTACGACAGTATCTATATTCACCCAATTCCACGAGTTCCAAACCTCACGATCATATTAATGTGTGTCACTTCTGGTCAATTGGGATTATTGAAGGCGCCAGTTGTTTACCTGCTGCAGATTGGAATCTGGCGTGAGATGATGCGTGGCTTGATTAATCTCAGATTAAATTGTTTGGCTTTTTGAAAATGGAATTTCAAGGCGAACAGGACTCTTTCGAACTGAGACCAAAGTAGTGTTTTGTTTTCAGAACTTACTCATTGTAAGAGTGCGTATCAATTTGCTCAAAACTCTGTAATTTTCGAATTTTAGGATCTTAACGATTCGGTTCGACTGACTGATCAAGAATCCGTGGTCAAAATGGATTCTGTCCGACCAGCCGTTAACACGATCACTCTCGAACGGAACGATCTAGACAGTTGAAATTTTCAGAGTAGGTTTGGGATAAATATCTCAGTTAAGTTCATTATTGGGCAAAATCGGCCTCCTGGTGGTTTCAGAGTAATGGCAAAAAAGTTTTTTTTTACATTACAAATTTTAAATTCAATTCTTCCTAAGATGCAGTTTCATCATAAGAATCCATTGATATCATTTTCAACTCTAACAAACTAATACTTTCGGACATATGGTTTTTCAAAACTTCAATAATTATTCGTTATTCTATGATTCAACATGAGGTGAGTCATAGACCTATGCATTGAATTTAATTACGGAAATTCTTGAATATTGAGGCACATAAATCAAATTGAAAAAATATGACAGCACTTGGTGTTCCCAGGCAGTTACCCATCCAAGTATTATCCGCGTCCGACGCTGCATGGCTTCAGTATTCGGACGGTATGTAGCATATTCAGTGTGGTATGGCCTCAAACAATATTTCTTCATCTAACTTTGCAATTATATTCATGACGCAGTTCTATCATATGAATACATTGATATTGATATCATTCACAACTCTGAGAAACCAAGAGATATGATTAGTCAAAGTTTGAACAAGAGCGCCAAAGCTCCTGTCCACAGGGCTTTCCACATGTTTTCAAATTCTGCTGAGGTTAAAAGATACGGGCTGAATAAATTTAAAAAAATAGCTTTCCTTTTATAGCTTTGACATGGTTATTCAGAATGGAATGAATTTTAGTGTGAATAAGTTTTCTATAACTATGACACATATTTTCCAATTAACAGTTTTTTCCTACTTCCACTTGTTTTTCGAGTTATAGACTCGCAAATTCATAAATCTTTAAGAAATTAGCGTGAAGAAAGCAGGTACAGTTTATCTTGATTCATTATAAGAATCTTAAGAATATTACATTATTTTTCATCATTCCTCGTAATACCCGTTCTCGAGGAACCAGAATCACAGATAATTGTGGTGGAATCCTCAAATGAAGGCACAGACATAGGGAATCCTTATTCAAACAACTTGAGTTGCTTGCATTTTTCTTCTTATTCCCAATAGTGAATATAAACTTTTAAATTTTCTGTTATCCATATCATCAATACATTTACTTCAATACATCATTCCAAGGATTTCTCTCATATATGGTAGGTAAATAAATTCATCTCGCTACACACTTTCAATCAATAATTTTCTACAGATATAACTCACGTCACCTTGGATTATCTTATCCCAACTAGTTGTATCATAAGTTTGTAGTATATGAGTACACAACTGCATATAAGTACTTGTTATCCGCAATCAAAATTCAGTATTTTCATCAAACGGAAAATAAATTTAACGCTTTATAGTGATATATCAATTGAGTATTCAACCTATTCAACCCAATTATTGTTGACGAGAATTTTTGTATAACTACGGAACTATGTAAACATAAACAAACCGACGCTTAGAGATAGAAATACTAGATAAAATAGAATATAACCTAATAATAGTTATTACATTTCTGTGCCTGCCTCTGTCACAGTATAGTAATATTATTATAATGTGCCTCGGTAAAATTAGAGTAAATGCGAGGTTGTCAGATTGTTTTCCTCCATTGACTAATCGCCGGTTTTAATCAAGGTTTTTCTTAACTAAGAACGTTGGGTTTTGATATCATCGAATACCGTTGTGAAGCCTGAATTCAGTTGATTGCCTTTTTAAATTTGACAGATATATTGTGACCTGTGAAAGTATCTTATTAAAACCTACCGCAAATAAAATATGTCTGAGTTCTATGCTATCTATAAGTTCAGGCATAGAGTGATGAAGTTTATAATTGTTGTTCATAATGGGGTTGGAATTATGTATATGATTTCATTGTATTCATTTATATGATGCTAATTAGAAAATTTAAGGAATGTGAGAATAGGCTGTGAAGAAATTGTATAATCTTATAGTGGATATTGAATGAAAAGCGAGTTGAAGTCAGTGTTTTGATATTCAGGAATAGTGGAACATTTTTTTCGCAAATTCTACATAAAGATTATTAAATATATTAAAAATCATTTCATAAGACTAGGGTGAGTAAATGAGTTTTCTTTCATTGAATTTCGAGCATCAAAATTTTTAAACGCTTATAATTTTCTACCTGAGCCGAATCTGGAAAAATTTTAAGTGAAAAACGTACATTTGATGAGAGGAATATGTGGTTGAATGTACAACTTAAAGATTCACCCTGTATGTATGGCCTTAAGAGATTAAAATGGAATAGTTACTTTCAACAGGGATGTATACAAATAACTGATATTTATCGATGGTTGAAGAAGTTTATTGGATTAATGGATTTTTCTATGACTATTACACAGAAACATAGGGATGATTTAGAGTATTTCATAGTTCATACATTTCTTGAAATATCTTGAGAACTATAATAAAAAGGAATACTGAAATAGTTTCACCTATTTTTTTGACCCTATAAATAAATTAATAAATAAATATTATTGTTCCATAACGGTTACAGGTAATACAAAAAAATAATAATAGAGAATAATGTCATGTTTTGCTCAAGAAATTATATGATATGTACTCAAGAAATGATATAAAATGTACAAAACTTCTATCATTTCATTAAATGATGGGTTTCTAATTGGTTCAAAACGGAAAGTGAGTTAAAATAAATCTTCTTATTGCTCGATTCCACTGGTACAATATTCGGGAGAATATCAAAACAAACAAGTAGGCACCGAAAATAACAACTTTGCTGAGTATAAGAGACAGCCAACGCAAGAAAAATATCATTACATTATTCAAAAACGCAAAAATATGTTGGATTCAGATGAACAAATAGTCTGAGGAAAAAGTTACGAAAAATTGCAACCCTTATTCCTTTGTTAGTGTTGACTAGTGTATCCGGCCCTGAATAACTAGCAGAGCACGAAAAACTCCCTTCGCGTGGATTTAATACACCGAGGAGGAAAAAAGGCAAAACGGAAAAATATAAATGGAAGAGCAGTAGAGAAATTAATGAATATGGACATAATTACAAAGGTTATTGAAAAAAGCAATCCTATAGAACGGCTCGGTCTCGTTAGGGATATCAAGGAAGGCATTGTCGACTAGCAAATTTTTAACGAGATAAAAGTCTCTTCCTTCCCTTTCCTCCTTTATTAATACAGTTACAAAGCAGGACGACGACAGCGGCACCGAGATGTCCTTTCGCGTGGCTGACACGCAGGATCGGAACCCGGGCGAATTTCAGCGTTTCGATACATCGATGCTAAGATATGGACCGCTTCATCAGGGATGCATTCTGGATTTTTAGCTTACTCTGAGATCAAATCCAATCTAGGTGGACTCATATCGAGAGATTTTAATCGTTTAAAGTCCTTGGTTTGGGACATACAGAGGATATGAGGGGAGTTGTATTGAAACTTATAAATATTTACCAACAGAATAGACCTCAGAAAGTAATTATCCCAGAAATATTTTCAGATTGGGGCTGTGTTGATTGCGGAGTTCCTCAGGGGTCTATACTGGAGCCTGTATTATTCCTGCTGTATATAAATGACTCACCAGCAACGGAAAACTATAAACTGAGATCATATCCAATCTAGGTGGACTGATGTCGAGAGATTTCAATCGTGCAAGGTCCATGCTTGGGGATATAAGAGTTACATTGAAACTTATAAATAGTCACCTGTGGAATAGATCTCGAAAAGTATTCACCCAAGAAAGATTTTCAGATTGTGACTGTGTTAATTGTGAAGTTCCTTAAGGATCTATACTAGGGACTGTGTTATTCCTGCTGTATATGACCAGCAAATGTGGTTTCAGATGGTACGGTCCTTTTTGTTGATGATACCTCTTTTCTCATCATTGGCTAAAGTGAGGAGGAAATTATGCGTAAGAGCAGTTTACCTTACAGCAGACCGAAAAATGGTTAAACGCGAACAAATGCAAGATGAATAAGGAGAACACCCAATGTTTAACGTTCGATACATAACCGAGAAGAGAAACTACTTTGAAGTTCTTGGGTTTGAACCTGCACCAGAATATAAAATTCAAGACACATATAAAAAAATTTGTGAAGAAACTGTCATCGGCAACATTCACTATTAGAAGCACGAAACAGATGGCAGGTAATCAAGTGGCAAAGCATGCTTATTTCAGATATTTCAATGGGCTCTTCAACTAAGGATTGTTAGTTTGAGAGCAAAAAACCTTTATTGTGAAAAATAATGCGTTGCGTAACATTTGCTACCTGAAGATTAGTGAGAGCTGTCAAAATCACCCACATAGCAAAAATCTAGGGATATTCTCTATATCTTTATTCTGTTATGAGGTTGAAAATATAAAAAAATGATTGGTATAAAATAAAAAAGTATGTTACACATTATTGTATGAAAATTAAAGGAATGGAAGTACCTCTAGGAACAAATTTGACTCTAAAATTTAAAACCATAAATTCCAAAATTTAAGAAACAAAAACTCCCAATAGCTGACGAAAAGTGTATGTCGGTAAATAGAGGGTATGTCCCCCTCTAGAGTTTATCAAAGCCCTACACCACCTAGGCATACTTGAAATTGAGTTCTGGAATTTTTGCTGTGGTATATTCTTCAGGGTTTCTTCTAGAGCAGCAAAGAGTTCTGCTTTACCATGAAATTGATTTTGACCGTGAGTTACTCTGCTTTGTAGCAAATCCCATCCATGCTCAATCGGACTTAAATCAGGTGACTGAGTTCGCCATGGCAGAGTGGATTGCTTGATCATCTAGAAAGTTTGTTGTTTGGACTGCAGTGTGCGGACGGGCATTGTCATGCATAAGAGAAAATGTTCCCCATTTGCAGCAGCATATGAAATAACAACATGTTGAAGAATCTGTTGCACGTAGGCCCCAGTATTCTGAAATCCTTCTAGCAGAATGAAATTTCATCTCATACCATAACAATTTCACCACTGTACCTGAGAACATACTGCAAAATTTTCCTGACATTATCCAAACACTAACTCGTCTTGAATCTGGAATGAGTCCAAACCTTGACTCATCAGAAAATAAGTCATTCGATCAATTACTATAATCTTCCAATCTGCGTGTTGTTGAGCCCACTCTAACCTGGCTGTGCAATTTCCTCTTGTTAAAGGTTGAGGTCTTCAGGAGTGCAGGTGGATTTCCCGTAATCGGTTACCAATGGTTCTACGTCCAACACTCAAACATTAGTCTTGATATAATTTGTCTTATTAGCTCGTTACACGTCACAGTGCAATTTCGTCGTGCTGTATGTTGGACAAATATTTCTTGTGCTGTCGGTACGATCAGCAGGATGATCCCGCTCTTCTCCTGTTTCCGTATACCTGGCTACTGAACGTGAGATAATACTCTGACTAGTGTTGAGAGCTTCGGTTACATCCAACTGTCTCATACTTGCTTGGATCATGCCTAAAGCTTTTTTCGTTTGGGCTGTATTGAAATGGTTATTGCAAAAATGCGGAGAGATATCCGGACAAAATAATAAAAGTAGGACTTTTTATAAACAACTAATGATATGAAAGATTATCATTGCAACTGTACAAACCAACACAAGGTGTCCAAGCTTCAGGCTGTATCGTTGTTGAATAATCTGCAGAAATAAGATTTTCTTTTAGAAAACAAAAACTATGATAAATGATAACAAATATGGTAGCAGAATATTGTCAACAATAGGGCCTACTAAGCACCCACGGGCTGACAATATTTCATGAAATAAACAATATTCTTAGATTATTGCTTATTTCAAATTCGAAAATCTTGTAAATCTGTAAATTCTCTTTCATCTTTTAACATTCTATACGCATTCTAATCACTTTGTCATTGCGTATTTTATCTGCTGAATTTGATTCTACTCTTAATAAGGTGGTGACAAGCCATGTAAAACTTTCATGGGTGATACCAGTTCACATTTCCTGCATGTGAATTAATTATTATTACTTTTGTACCAATCAACTGACAGCTTTCAAAGTTTGCAGTTATATCATGTGAGTTTTGTCTGCATAATTTGATATGACTATTAATATGGAGGTGACACCACAAGTATAATTTTGATGGGTGATAATAATTTTTCACATATTTTGCTATTTATCCGTGAATAATTACGGATATTGTGTGAAATTTGGAAGTTCAATATATCTTGAACCAATCAACAGATAGCTTTCAAAGTTTGCAGATATATCATCCTTTTCTAACGTTTTCTTTACCATTTCTGAAATTAAAAAAATCAGGACCGGAGTATGATAAATTTGGTCATTTTCTATCTGTGTGAATATGAATTGACCCTGTCCGTGAATATTTAAAATATGTTCCACCTTCAAGAGCGTAGAAGAGGATTGTGAGGAATATGAGCAGAATCTGAAACATACTTTCTTAGCACATACAGATTTTCGTTCCTATGGATATTAATATTGAAAGTATAGTTTCGGTTGAAGGAACCAATAAAAATGCTTCGATCTAGAGCTACGTTTCGACGTCTATTTTTCATCTTCCTCAGGCTACAAAGAAATATACATACACATTATCTTGGATCTGAATTGAACAAAAGCAAATAATACATAATATGAATTACATCACAAAAATCAACAGCAACTAAATTGAGACTGCATGGAAGAAAAAAAAAACATAGTCAGAAAAAAAAAAAACACAAAGAGATCAAATGTAAACCTCAAATCTGTACCAAAATTCAATAAAAATTCACAGTTGAAGGGACTGGCAATTAAACAATCAAAATATGAAAGAGATGTCGTGTAGAATGCTACGAGCTCAACAATAAACACCCACTAACTAACCTAGGTGAGTAATTGGAGTGTTAGTGGGTGTTTATTGTTGAGCTCGTAGCATTCTACACGACATCTCTTTCATATTTTGATTGTTTAATTGCCAGTCCCTTCAATTGTGAATTTTTATTGAATTTTGGTACAGATTTGAGGTTTACATTTGATCTCTTTGTGTTTTTTTTTTTTTTTTCTGACTATGTTTTTTTTTTCTTCCATGCAGTCTCAATTTAGTTGCTGTTGATTTTTGTGATGTAATTCATATTATGTATTATTTGCTTTTGTTCAATTCAGTTCCAAGATAATATGTATGTATATTTCTTTGTAGCCTGAGGAAGACGAAAAATAGACGTCGAAACGTAGCTCTAGATCGAAGCATTTTTATTGGTTCCTTCAACCGAAACTATACTTTCAATAATACTTTCTTAGATATAAAATTTTCGGCGACAAACTTCAATTATTTTTCCAAAGAAAAATTTCAATTTTTTTTTGTGAGACTACCATTACACATATATTTGCAAAAAATTGCGCTTTGGCACTCAACAACTAATTGATAGGTTTCAACACTCGAGTGGATATGTATTTTTCGAGTTATTGGAAATAAACAACAAAATTTCCGATAGGCATAACTGCGAAACCGTTCGGCCGATTATACCCAAGTCGCAATCTATTTCCGCTCGAAGGTTTTCGTGGGAAAGAACGGATGGCCTGCCGGCGTTTGGGCAAAATGATAACGAGCGGTTCCCTAGAACATGAGCGCATTAAAAAGTGATTCCAACATCGATGTGAAATGGCTAGTTGAAACAAGAGCTCGAAAAATGAATTTATTGGAAATCTCTATATTCAATTATTCAACCATAAAACTTAATAATCACACTGTTTCATATTGCAAAGCAACAATTTTTTGAAATATTTTTGTTGAATTATTTTTCTACGCCCATTAAAGGTGGAGGGTTATGGTTGAGGTGTTTATGTTATAATATTTCACCAATATCCTAACAATTCCATCCGATCGGGATGAAATCTAAACATTGCTGTGAAATAAGGCTCTCGCAATATTTCAACAATATCTGACGGATAGTTTCTGAGATACAAATTTTTTTAAATATTGTTTTTCATTTTCTGGTGATTCGATCCACCTAAAATTTCGCATAAGTCCGTATTTTTCAACTAACTAGCTATAATTCGGTCAGAACAGTATTAGTTGGAGAACAAAATTCATTGCTATAACTCCGAAACATTAGGTTGATTTTGCCCATTAACGACTCAACCTGCGCAATCAGAATCTTTGTTTTGCTCCAATCGATCATGTGATCTCCTGGATCAGGATTTGACTTGTATTTTGTTGAACAGAGAAAACAATTTTAACAGATTATGCAATTGGAATTGACCATATTTCCATAAAATTGTTGAAGAAAGAGTTAGAGAAAGAAACCATTTAGTGAATACTGAATTTTTCTAGGATCTCTAGAAAAATATAATATTTACTTTTGACAAAACGTTATTATAGAGTTAGTGATTCCATATGATGAAAAAAAATCAATATCTTAATATCAATTTCCTGAAACTTAAGAATTCCACAATTTATGTTTGCCAAAATTATTTTAAAAACATGCCAAATTCCTTCTTTATTCCCTATAAAAGTTTTCGTTAGAATGCTTTACAAGTTTCGTTTCAGCAGATTTTTATATAAGCTTTTGAATGTCCGGCATAATAAATGATGAATGTGTAACCAAAAAGGATCTAGATCCCAATTGTAATCATAGACAACAATTTTTAATGACATATCAATTCGAAATTATTGAAAAACTTTGCCTAATTTGGTCAAGATAGAAAAAATTGCCGAAAAATGAACTAACATGAGAAATAATCATTAAAGCATACTGTGGGAGGTATACTCATTATTGAAAGGTTTTTTTTTTGGGTTTTCTCTGCCAAACTCTGAAAAATATCTATAAAATAAAAATTAATTAATTTGTGATTTGCTTCTGCGTAAGAAACACAAGATATTTGTCAGAAGCAATCAATTGAACAATGTTGCCTAACAAACAACAACGAAACAACATCAACGAAGAAACAACTATACCTATCGTAACGTTTCGGAGTCTATATCAGACTCCTTCGTCAGACGCTTAATGAAAATCTTTAGAATTATTTTGTTGATTTTCATTAAGCGTCTGACGAAGGAGTCTGATATAGACTCCGAAACGCTACGATATAGTTGTTTCTTCGTTGTTGTTTGTTAGGCAACATTGTTAAATTGATTGCTTCTGACAAATATCTTGTGTTTCTTACGCAGAAGCAAATCACAAAATAATTAATTTTTATTTTATAGATATTTTTCAGAGTTTGGGAGAGAAAACCCAAAAAAAACCTTTCAATAATAACATGAGAAATCATTTAAAAATCACATAAACTCAAATATCTCGGAAACTGTTGATTTTCGGTTAGCAATAAATACGGCTCAAACGACAGCAAATGAGTCATACTAACACCTCCTACAACGTTTACGTCTAATTTGGAATCACTCTGTATTTTAAGAATTACTAGCAATGGTTTCGAATGCAAGGCATTCGAGCTGGGATATCACTACCAACTTATATGTGAATTATGAGAACTTTCCTAGGCAACGAATTCGCCGCCTTCCAAGATGACCAACCGATCTCGTGTCCGCGTACGCCTGAATCCGTAGCTGTCCGTTCCCGGTCTCCTCCTTCAGGATCCAGGTCTCTCCCGATCCCCCCCACGGAAACAACTTTGTTCTCGTTTTCCTTTCCCTCTGTCTTTTCACCGCTGCGGATTGTCGGTTTGTTCAGGCGAAAAGAAAAATCGCAGATCTTCAGCCGGCGTCGAAGGGAACCCGCCGACCTTTATCCCGGGTTATTCTTGTGATGTGATACATTTTACCCTGTGGGCGTAACTTCCTTTGGATCAATGAGGAATCTGTGAAGCGTGGGTCTTCAACTTCTGGGTAGTTGAGTTCAAGACATGCAGTGTTCTGACTCCCATCTATAATTATCGGAAACACCGAATACGCGAGTAATGTGTTGAATATACAGGGTGCGGCAGCATAACTTCTTTGTAATGCGCACCATTCGGTTGATGCCGTAGCGTCGCTCTAGTGGTCTCGTTCGAGAGGTGAGACTGAAGTTTGGTCCCGGCTCAGTTCAGTCGCCATCATGCGTTGGAACAGTGAGGAGCATGCGATTGCCGTTGAGCTCTATTTTTAGAACGGATCTTCTGTGATAGAATCACAGTAATCACTTTAATATAGCCCTCCGTTGGCCCCTAGAAGGTGAGACAAGACGAAGAACTGGAGGCCCTCGGGCCATTAGATCACCTGATAACATTGAGGCAGTGAGAGCTCCATTTTTGCTATCAACATTCTACGCCCAAACTTGCGTATGCCCTTGGAATAATAATAATAATGTCTTTATTTCTGGGTTGTGTTCGAATATTAGCTCCGTAGGGTAATATTTACCCCATTACGTTCGAAAACTGAAAGGTTGGGTATAAATTTTACTCCATGACTGTCGTTCGAAATGTCAGAGTATTCGACTCCGAGTTCATTTTACTCCTGTCAAAATTGACATAACTCATGGGATGGAAAATCTAGTATATTTGTCTCACTGTTTTATGAATGTTCTGTGAGGTAATTTAATAGTTTTATTACTGCTCATAATATATATTTATGATAAGAGTTACATATATGTGAAGAAAACAATAATAATAGGTTCTTTCTTAAACCAACAGAACCTATTTTCCGATTTTGGCTCCTTCTGTCACTGTCAGTGTCAGTGTCAGAGTAAACTCCAGAGTAAATCTATGAAACCTTCAAAAACTCTACACTATACTCCGTGGAGTTAATTTTCGAACATAACCCTGAGCATTAATCGAAACCGAAGGAGGGGGTTACCAAGAAGGCGCTATACCGCTTAACTCTTGTTATTTAATTAATTACAATTTCAAATGAGTACTTAATAAGCGAACACAATATAATGCAATTAGACAAAAGAGAGCAGAATTCACAGAAGAAAAACAAACAAAAAATGGTTCAAGCACGGACGTGAAGTCAGGAGCTTTTACGCGCATTTTCTGTTGTCGATTCATCCCTATTGGACACTCTAAATCAATTTACTACCTATCGATATAGACCATTTTCTCATAGCTTTTATATTAGATATGAATACATTTCCTGCCATTTTAATTACAGCCTTGCGTAAAAAGTGATCACAGAATTTTAAATTCTGACCTTTGTATTCTATCGGAATTGAAATTCATTAAATATCCAATAATATACGAAAAACCTTACGCCTCAAGTAACCCCAGGATACGATATTGACGAAATTCCGCGAAAATGATCGTGTGAGCATTCGTAATTACCGTGTTTTAATTGGATAGGGTTTTTATATTTTGAGTTATAGAGGAAATAACAACAATATTTGAGATGTGTATAACTTCAAAACCATTTGGCCGATTATGTATATTAACGAATTCAAATGTCGCATTGGGATGCGCAACCAACACTGAAAATTGCAAGTCGATCTCTTCCTGTTCTCAAGTTGTCGTGAGATACATAATATTTTTTCATAATTTTTTTTTAATTTTCTAGTGATACGATCCTCACAATACGTTGGTATTCCACAACCACTTTCGAAATAACCTGATTTATTTTCCTATCTCTAAAATCTTATTAATATAACTATCGAGTAATATTAGGTATAGCCGTTACACTTTGACAAATACCATATATATATATATATAAAGCTTTGGTTACTCATGAGGGGTTTCACGAAGCTTCGGTGGTTGCATCAAAAATGAACTGGCGAAGTTGGCATAGAATCACACTGATTTGGCAATTAAGAGCCTTCAAAGCTTTCTGAAACCCTCCGTAAGAGTGGGGAATGATAGGTATCAATGGATTCTTATGATATAGAACTGCATCAATACAAAACGTAGATCTATGACTCACCTCATACGTTGGATTTACATACATCAGCAAATAATAATTAGGGCATCCTATGAAATCATAAAATTACGATTAATTAGAGGAATTTTGAAAAATTATATCGCCGAAAATGTTAGTTTGTTAGAGTTGAGGATGATATAAATGAATTCTTATGATGAAACTACATCATAAAAAAAAATTAATTTGAAATTTGTAATGTAAAAATTATGTTTTCTTTCGTTATTCCGAAACCACTAGGCCAATTTTGCCCAATAACGAACTTAACCGAGATATTTATCACCGTTCGAGAGTTATCGTGACATTTGGGCATATCGATAAGCACTCTGTTCCGACCAATAAGAGCGCTAAGAATTGGTCAAGCCCTGTGGATAGGAGCGTTGACGCTCTTGTTCAAACTTTGACAGATCGTATCTCCAAAAGTGGTTTCTCAGAGTTGGGAATTATATAAATGGATTCTTATGATAGAACTGCATCAAAAAATAAAATAAATTAAATAAGAATCCATTGATATCATTCCAAACTCTGAAAAACCAATATTTTCGGAGTTATGATTTGTCAAAGCTCCATCACTTTTTCCCACTTTTCCCACTTTTTCAATTTGGCTTCTGTGCGTCAGTTTTCAAGAATTTTCGTGATTGAATTCAAAACGTATGTCTATGAGTCTTCTCATGTTGGATATACATACATTACCAAAGTATAATTAGAGTATTCTATGAAATCATAGAGAATTATTCAGAATAATTATTGAAAGTATGAGTTTGTTAGAGTCGAGATTGATATCAATGGATTCCTTTGATAAAACTGTATCTTAAAAAAAGGACCTTAAAATTTGTTATCTATGTAATTTTTTTTTTTGCAACTCCGAAACCACCTGGCCGATTTTGCCCAATAAAGAACTTAACCGAGATATTCATCTCCCAAACCTAAGTATTCTGAAAATTTCAACTGTCTAGCTCATTCCGTTCGAGAGCTATCGTGTTAATGGCCGGCCGGGCGGCCGAACAGAATCGATTTTGACCATGAATTCTTGATCAGTGAGCCGAACCAAATCTTTTAAGACCATTTTCAGCCCAAAATTCGAAAATAACAGACATTTGGGCAAATTGATCAGCACTCTGTTCTGAGGAACAAGAGCGCCAAAAAACGATGTATTCAGTCGAATATTTCGGTGACATCAAATAAATCACTCAATTACTTTGAAATCGAAATTTTACCATTTGGTATTTTTGCGTTCTAGTGAATAGCATGCAATCATTTTGTCCAATTGATTGTAACTTACGAATTTTTGCCGATGCGAAATTTTTGCAGAATTTCGTGAGTGTCGTATCACCTGAAAAAAATTGTATTTTCTTCAAATATTCAATATTTCAGAAACTATCTGTCAGATTCCGCTAAAATTCTGCACAAGCCTTAATGCTTTCATTTTACAATCGAGTAGGGGATTTCAGCATGACCTGTTTTGTATTTTAGGAATTGCTGCGAAATAGTATATTCTAAAACAAGTTGCAGAATGGGATCCTATTAAAACACGAATGTGAAATTCGAAAACGAGCGACGAAGGAGCGAGTTTTCGAAAGCATGAGTGTTGGAATTGCCTTCTGTAACGAGTATTAGACGATATTTTCTCTATTTCAGTAAAGTTTTGTAAAACATTGATGACATTTAATGAAAAATTCGGATTATACATCCTATTGACTTTTGTAGTACGTGTATTTTGGCAGTTGGTGTGACTGTTACGAAAGTTGACAGATTACGGAATTTGAATTTGAATCGTACGTATGGCACGGAGATCAGATTTAAAACAGTTTCCTAATACTATGAATGACTCAAAATTAGCAATAAGGAAATCTCTAGTAGGTACCTTATTATTTAATGAAAATAACACTTTTCCTCTCAAAAATTATTTTACTATATCCAGATTATATTATATATATTGACAATTGACGTGTGTTGAAATTTGATAGGATCGAATGTCAGTGCTGACTACCACAAAGCGAAAAATATAAATAGAAACAATGCGGGAATGAGTTCATTCCCGCACTGATTTTAGTGCTGGAATGGACTCATTACGATACTGAAATAGAGGAATAATTTTCCGAACTGGTATCTACTATAGGCTGAATTATTTGAGACCAATTTTAGATTAAAATTTGATAATTTTATAGGTACATTAGGGCAACATGATAGTGACTATTTTCCTTAGAATGTTAGAGTTCCTTACACTATGTAAATCCATATCAGATGTATAATTAAAAATAGTATGTTGAATAACACGATTTATTGAGCACTTGTCACGTTATTGGCATTTCGACTTTACCAAACAAAACAATAATATCGTTGGGTTGTCCGATGAGGTCAATGCACTATGTTATTTTTCAAAATAATAGTGATCTAGAACAAGCGTACCTATCTACGTACCTATCTACGAACTCCTCATAAGATCTTAGGAATAGATTATGCAAGTGAGGAGAATCAGTTATGTTCCGTGTAGGCTTTGCTACTGAGGCCTCACGGCCTCTTAACCACATCAATACTATTAATTTTTGACCCAACTTTGAATGTCGGCCGCTACCCCCTTATTAAAAAAAATAATCTAAAATAAGAACATTTCTTGCCTATATAGGTACAGCCGAGATTGATCTCCGTTTAACCATTGCCGAGTCCAAAACCATATAACGATCACCCTCCCTTATATTTACCATATACTAACTCAGTGTTATGGAATTCTAAATCCACTTGTTGGTGCCCACTTGTTCCTGCCTCTCTGATCGAATAGCCACTTAATTCGTGCCCCTAGTTCTAACCCTTTCACCCTCATTATTACCCGAGGGGTGAGTGCCTCCCTGAGCAATACCGCGCCTACAAAGAGAATAATATATCTATCATAGCAAACTCGTATAGGTAAAGGGAGATAATCCTCTTCATCTTGGTTCATTTAACCTCAATACATCAATTATAAACAAACACACTATACTTTATTCATCAACTGTCTAGATATTATACTATCTAGTTCAATGTTTTTCAAACAATGGTCACCGTATTCAAGAAGAGGAAAGTCCTCAATTGAGCGTTTTAGCGGAAACATTTTCATGTAGACTTTTCTGATGTCTACTCCGATTTATCAAAAGTCGGATCCATTAAGAAAAGACTCCTCAGTAAAAATTGTTTCGTATTTTCTAGAAACTATGAACTGAATCCTATTTTCTAGTCCTGATGGTAGTTATTAGGTATAACACTACACTACCACTATCGACAAGTAGGCACAGTTATGGGTCCAATAGTTTATTTAGTTTATCTCGCAAATATTCTAGGGCTTTTCATATGTACGTAACCTGCATATGTAGATGCTTTGAACCTGGATACACATCCCTTCAGTGGTTTTCATCAGATACAGAATGATTTAGACCAAATCAGCATATGTTGTCCCTATATCGACTACGAAATTTCTTAAAGTGTTGTTTACTACACACAGTCAAGCATTAGGTACTCAGACATGCGTATACTTTCCACGGACAAGTTATCAGACCAACTCAAGAGAAAAGTAATCTCTATTTTGAAGATCACTGAATGGCTCTCTTATGGCAGTTTACTTTTTACGTAGGTACTTCCTAGAATGCGCTGCATCGAATTTTCCCATAATAAACATACGCGAGACCAATTATTGTTAATATAGATCGATTAACTCACTAACTCACCTAACACCAGAGCTCAATCCTGGTATTAGGAAAGGTTTTAGTCACTGTAATCGCCAAAGAACTCAACTGAGTCTCCTAACCCACTCAAGCTCAAGACCAAGGATGGCCAGAATAATAATTTCAATATCTATCGGTTTAATATTGTGGCTCGATTTCTGGTTCGCGATCAAGAACTTCTGGACTCTGATCAGCCTTGCTCAACCATTATTCAATTCGCTGGAAGGGAGTTTCAAATAGTTTGGTCCACGCACCCTCAGTGAACGCCGTCTTGGTGGCGGCTTTATCATCACTTTCCGTTATTATATTTATGTTATTTTCAATAGGTACGGACGGATATGGGAGAATGAGAATCTTCCAGCTAAACACCATTGCAACCTACGTTTAGTGGCACCTCCCAGAAATGATACAAAGACTATATAGGTACCTGCTTCCGCACTGTGTCCTGTGGATGCATTATCAGTGGTAATATCCCAAGAATAATAATAAATGTTCCAAAAATCAACTATATAGTAAGACACTGGTCCCACAAAATATTTCTTTCCAACACTCTTCACTAAAGATAATTCTCTGTAACTATGCACGCCTATACTTTCATAAATTATATAATTTCCTGGCATATGACGAAGCCCTTTATTGCATCCATTTCCCTTAATGTACTATGACGTAGTTGATTATACGGATGAGTACCCCTCATATCCATCCAAACCCATTCCCAAATAAATCCAGGCATCCTGTGACAGGTGAAACTAGAAATAGTCCAATAATAACATTAATTGTCTTGTCCAACATGACGTAATTGGCTTCTATTGTCGTCATTCGGTATAGGAGTCTACAACGTAGCTCCGCCCATCCACAACAATGCGAATCCGAATACCTTGCACTAGTTCATCTCCACAGTGAAATCGAACAATTGGCAAAGTAGGTGGAGCGACGGCGGGGAGCCGCGGATGTGCGGGGCGTGGCTAGATATGGTGGGGATTGACGGTCTATAGTCACAGTTTGCTTAGACGCATCTTGGCACGCAGTTGATAAGCAACGCTCATACACTGTCACCTCGCGGTATCCAAGTGAATAGGACTGTCGTGTACATTGTACACTGGAACAACGCGTATCGGTACAGTGACAGGTGTAACAATCGACTCTTCGCGAAGTTCTGGGATCGACCTCTCCTAGTGTAGCATTGTAGTGAGTAAGGGGTTGCGCAAAGGGGTGAGAGGGTGTGCGCCGTATGTTTGGCTTGTTGTGTAAGGACTGTTGTCGGCATAAGCGTTACAGTGGCTACCGCACAACTGCAAGAGGTTCGCTGCAGAGCGAATCTGAGGCCATGTGTTGAGATTGACCTAGTGCAAGGTTATAGGTGAGTCTGAAGAAGTTGAATATGCATAGTTGTTTAGAGACTAATGTTATATGCAAATCGTTTGAAAACATAGCTACATATTTATTCAAATACGAACAATAAATTTCGTTGATGTCGAGTCGAATTGCTAATGTTTTTGTCTAGCTCAGAACGTAGTTGTGGCTCGGGATGATTGATGAAAAAGTTTTTTAATTGTCAAAGGTACAAGGATATTTTAGCTTTCATCGTGATATTCGGCAACGTAGTTCCTAATTTCAACATCTTCACGGCTATCTTTTGTGTTTTTGCTTCCGTAGTTTCTACATTTAAATCAATAGTGAAGAATTCTTCCATTCTGCAGGTGATTTGTTTTGATCACTTCATGCCGGATTGTGCAGGTAAGAATATCGCGTGTAGGTTGATGCTGTCTTTTGAAAATCTTCGGTTTCGGTGCTGTGGGAATGTAATTTTCGTCTGTGTATCTTTGGTACATTTCGATAGTTGCGATTAAGTACCCGCAGTAACATCAGTATTGTTGACATGCCTTTTTAAATGTCTCAGCTAAATAAAGCTTTGTATACTCATGCCTAGGTACATGTTTAGTTGATTTCTTATTAAATCCTTGTTTGTAACAAGTTATATCTTCCAAAAAACACCATTTTTATGGTGACTATTTTCTATGAGTTTTGGTATTTGAATTCATTTATTGGCGAATTCTGAATACCTATATTATCTCGTCCTAATTCCTATAACATAGAAGAATCCTTATGATATAAGCCTTCAAACCAAGTGGGTAATGTTTTTCCTTCTGTTTTGAAGCTGATGGCAAAAAACCAAAAGACAGACCAGTTGCGATACAATAATACCATCCAACAAAATATGAATTATTACATAAAACACAATTTATAAATTCGGCGGAGGTTTCCCATCAGCTTGGCGAAGAAGGTAATTCTTCAGTGCAATTAATAGTAGGTACTCGAACCAAGGATCATAGTGCAGAAAGGCTAATGCCAAACGACCATCTCTAATCTTATACAGTCTAAATATTGTTCTTGCCCTCAAGTTGAAGAGCAAATACCTATATTGACTGCTTTCAATTATAGCTTGAGAAAAATGTGGGAAAGCCCTGAGAACAGTAGCTTTGGCCCTCTTGTTCAAACTTTGACGGTAATATCTCCGAAACTATGGGTTTCTCAGAGTTGGGAATGATATCAATGGATTCTTATGAAAGAACTGCATCATAAAAGTAGTAGAATTAAAAAAAGTGTAATTTAAAAAAAACAATAGTGCCAAGAATTATGAACTCACTAAACTGCTTCTCTATTTTACTTATTGTACCTTGAGTTATAGGCAGCAAATTTGGAAATTTCTCATGAAACAAGCGACTTACTTCTTTTTGTGTTCGGGTGTTATCTCCGTAACCAATCATTTGTAAAATAGATTTTTTGTGCATTTCCGATAATCGAATAACCATTATTAAAAATTAAAGTTATTGACATTCAAACACAAATTGGACAATTTATAAACTACAACTTATCAGCACAGAACAATTTGCGAAGGCGTCCTGAAATAACAAAATGTGATAAAGCCCTGTGGGCAGTAGCTTTGGCGCTCTTGTTCAAACTTTGACAAATCATAGGTATCTCCGAAAGTCTTGGTTTCTCAGAGTTGGGAATGATAGCAATGGATTCTTATGATAGAACTGCATCATAAAATAAATTAAACTAAAAAAAAGTGTAATTTAAAAAAAAAACAAAAGTGCCAAAAATTATTAATCCGAAACCACCAGATTCTACCCAATAACGAACTTATCCGAGATATTCATTCCTCAAATCTACTCTGAAAATTATATTATATCAATTGAAACTCAGCGAATATTCCACTTTTGTTTTTACTGGAGATATTCTGAACCCAATTTGATTAATTTACGAAAGTAGGTATAGGTATACTTATTTCTATCATCATATGGATGATTATCCAAGGGCATTATATTATCACTCAAAACTTATTATATCCTATAACCCTCTTAATTCGACGATATCTGAGGTTATTTCATTCGTAATTTTGCATTAAATCACACTTTGTTTTCTAGAACTAACGGTATTAATTTTGGATATTACCAGAAATAAATATGACATGTCACATTTATCGGTAGACTTTCTATAGTCTAAGTCGGTAAATAAGATGACATGTATGAATACAGATCATGAAATTCATAGATAAAAATATTCCGAGGAACAAGAGCGCTAAAAAGGTTGCAAATTAGGCAGATTTATATAGATCAATATACACTGCCCGCGGTCCATTTTAGCGCTCTGCGTCCTGTCTAATTGTTGAATTTTGCTTATCAATTTTGTTGAATAGAAGTATATGAACATTTTGGGAGATCTTCCTTAGGACCTTTCTCGACCATCTCAGCAAATTTACAATAATTATTAAAATATAACCTACATGAAAACCTGTGATAGATACATTAATGAAAAAACATAATTTGCTTCAAGATGTAATGTCATTTAATGTAGGTATATATGTATATGGTTAGGTGCATATCGGTTTTATAAAGAGGCCTCGAGTGTAAATTAGATATTATTGATACTTTTTAAATTTTCAGAAATCAGAAAAACATGTTCCTATTATATTATATTTCCGTTGTATTTTGCACCAGTTTCTCGCAATCCTTCTTCCTCCTTCGAAAAAATACAGGGTTATTTTGTTGAAATGTTGTCATACCTACATGTATGATTTCTAATTGAACTCTAAAATAGCATTAAGTTCCAAAATTTTAATTATCTACATATTATTCGGTAACTGTGTTGGTAATTGAAAATTTGGCCTTTTTGGTTAATTCAGTGGAAATTATTATCGATCAAATCATAATTTATTAATCATTTTCATGACGTTGCTTCGATGTAGATGTAGGTACAGGGTTTTCCAATGATTAGAGGTTTCGTTTCGAATAGTCATATTAAAAGCTATCATTTTTTGACAGATGAAGCCTTCAAGAATAATTTAACGATAAGCTTCAACAACGCATCGGAATTGTTGAAATTCACTAAAAAAATGTTGCTGAAACAGTAAGTAACGTACGTCGTAAAGCACCTTCTGGGTCAGCTATTGTGAAATTAATGCAAAAGATCGAGCAATTGAGACAAATTAGCGATGTGAAGAATCGAACTCAACCCCAACATGATTATGAAAAAGCCTTTCTGTCCACAACGTGCAACTGTTCGGTGCGGGTTTTGGGCAGGAGGAATAATTGGTCTTATTAAATTTCAAATGAAGCTGGTGCGACCATTTCGGTTTTCGGATTGCGCTATCGAGCCATAAATATTTAATTCTGATACACAAATCCAATTCAACGTACATCTCTACAATTTATTGTAAAGACCTACAATTGTTTTAATCAATCAGCAACCATCCTTTGATTACTAATAAAAACCCTTTGAGTAATCTGAAAATAAACAAAATCGACTTGAATCGACTTTCTACATCCAGTCTCCTTGGATTTCAGATCCAAGGGGTCTTTCTTCATTGTCCCACCGCGATTATCGAGATGGAATCGTCCGATATTATGTACACTTTGTGTGAAGCGTTTCCTTGTAATACTTCAATAGGACTTTGTAACATTCAATTTGTGCGAATGTCTGTTTGTTATGACTGACAGATTGGCGATAAATAAACATCGAGAATGAAACATAGAGAAGAGGAGAGCTGTTTCATTTTGGTTTCGCACTTGGCATCCGATTTTAGAAGGTGAACACGTTCAAGCACACTTCAATTGTAACAACTACAATATTTCTTCTTTCAACAGTATATCTTATACATATAGTACGAGTCTCTAACTTCTAATAATTTCGGTATATTGTTCTTGCCCTCAAGTTGAAGAGCAAATACCTATATTGACTGCTTTCAATTATAGCTTGAGAAAAATGTGGGAAAGCCCTGAGAACAGTAGCTTTGGCCCTCTTGTTCAAACTTTGACGGTAATATCTCCGAAACTATGGGTTTCTCAGAGTTGGGAATGATATCAATGGATTCTTATGAAAGAACTGCATCATAAAAGTAGTAGAATTAAAAAAAATGTAATTAAAAAAAAACAATAGTGCCAAAAGTTATGAACTCACTAAACTGCTTCTCTATTTTACTTATTGTACCTTGAGTTATATGCGGCAAATTTGGAAATTTCTCATGAAACAAGCGACTTACTTCTTTTTGTGTTCGGGTGTTATCTCCGTAACCAATCATTTGTAAAATAGATTTTTTGTGCATTTCCGATAATCGAACCATTATTAAAAATTTAAGTTATTGACATTCAAACACAAATTGGACAATTTATAAACTACAACTTATCAGCACAGAACAATTTGCGGTAAATCAAAGACAGTTTTTTTGTTATAAATATGCTGGGACAGGTCGATTAGTATTTTAAATTGCGCTCTGTTTTATGTATGAAAATGTTATACAGCGTGTCCCACATTTTAGATATGACTATCGATTTTTTTTTAAATAGCAACACTAAGCTTTGGCGCTCTAGTTCCTCGGAACAGAGTGCTTATCAATTTGCCCAAAGGTCTGTAATTTGCGAATTTTTAGCTGAAAATGGCATCAAACGATTTGGTTCGACTCATTGATCAAGAATGCGTGGTCGAAATCAATTCTGGCCGGCCGTCCGTTCGTTAACACGATAACTCTCGAACGAAAGGAGTTAGAGGATTGAAATTTGCAGGGTAGGTTTCGAGCGTAAATATCTCGGACAAAAGATGCAGTTTCACCATAAAAATCCATTGATATCATTTTCAACTCCAACAAGCTAATACTTTCGCAGATATGATTTTTCGAAATTTCAATAATGAATCGTACTTCTATGTTTTCACAGAATGCTATAATTATTCTATCTATGATTTATTATATGATCTGTGTTCATACTCGTTCATGTCATCCTGTTCTATAAGAAAGAGTCAAATTCATTTTAGCTTTTAGCTATTTTAATTTGATTTCTTCCATGGTGCAGTTCTCATTCTCAGATTGCTCATTTAATCTTGTTAAATAAACTATTATTTGAATTGAATTTCCTTTATGATGCAGTTCTATCATAAGAATTCATTGATATAATTCTCAACTCTGAGAAACCAATACTTTCGGAGATATAATTTGTCTGTTTTTTATTACAATCCTTAAAGGGTATATCAAGTTGCACATGCGTATCGAATATCAAACATTTATTCAGTTCAAAGATGAAGAAATCTGATTAACTGATCTGAGCTAAATGCTCAAAAGGTTGTCCATTAACTAAGTAACTGACAATATCCTAAAAGGAACTGAAACTCGTTTTGGACATTTCTAATTACTTCGACCGAAACTAGCCTACACTCCTGTGTTATTCGTTCTTGTAACTGCTCAATGATTCCCGGTTTGATAATTGAATCTTTGCTTTTCATAAGAAATATTCCTTAGGTGTTAAATCTGGAGACCTGGGAGGCCATTCAAAAGGTTCTCTTCCACCAATCCATTGGCCTGAAAATACATCAACCAGATACTCACGGACAGATCTTGCAGAAGGTGGAGGCGCACCGTCTTGTTGAAACCAGATGTTTCTATTCGGGACATCGTCTTCATCCGGATCAGGAAACAGAGTAGCCAAAACATGAACTTGTACTTCTTGCAAGAATTCTAAATAGCCAGCTGGTTCGAGATTTCCTTAGAATAAAATTGGTCCTGTTACTCGATCACGAGCAATCCCTGTCCATACATTGACTTGATGATATTGAGTGTGGTATTCCCTCTTTCCGTATGGGTTGTTTTCTAACCAATAACGAAAACTCTGACGATTTATCTCACCATTTAACGTAAACGTTGATTCGTCAGAAAACAGGACGTTTTCTATATTTACAAAATGTCTATCTAGTAGATCCACAATTTGTTGGCAAAACTGGAGCCTTCTATCTGGATCATGGGAACATGAGGATTTTCTTGAACAGAGAGGAGTATATTCATTTTGATCTCTTCAGTGATGGCACTCTGACGATGATTATTTGTTTTTCTTAAATGCCCATTTTTCGGAAACTGTTTTTCAATCTTGCTTATGGTTCTTTGCGACATGCATGGGCGGTAAATCAGGTTATTTCTCTGAATAAATGCAGAACTTCATCTTGTATTCTTGTTCTATCTCCGTAGCGAATCATCATTAAAATTGGCGTTTTGTGAGTTTCAGACAAGTATGCTATTTTGTCCGATTTTTCAACAAACGTTATTTCTCACAAAACGACAAACTAATAAATTCCTTCGCTAATCTTCGGTTTAGGGTACTCTCCTTACTCGTTTTTATTTAACTTTTCGGTTTGAAAAAAATAAGATATATAAATACCTCTTGACATTCCATTTTTGAACTACTTGAATTATTTCAAACCCTTATAACCCGGGAATATTTTTTTTTTGCGAATCAAGTTGGTACTTCTTTTATGGGCTCTTTATGACCAGAAAAGCCAACAAAAAATATTTAAAAAAATATCTATGTTTTACTTTTTGCAATATACGTCGTCCTTTTAAAAGGACGGTAGGACTAGAGGTGACCATAAATATGAATTCAGGTGAATGATATTTTATTTGCAATATATTGTTTTATATCGGAATATGAACATTACTGAACATCATTGGGTATGAAAACCCAATTTCCTGGCTACAAAATTTGATAAAGGTAATTCATCTTCGCTTTCCCAATCTTTTATAGAATCTATTGAATTTTCTCTGCGATTTTCCCTCATGGAAAATTCTACATCAGCCATTAACTGGGATCCTGGTAAGTTATTCGGGCTGACATTTTCATCATTTCCTGAATCTTCATCAGTGTTGTATTCATTCGCATTCGTTGGAGGAAATAAAATTATTTCATCAGGAATGTCGGTTACATTTTCGATATTTTCAATTTCTTCGAGCAATTCGTTCAAAGTAAGAGGTTTTTTCCAATACCTGAAAGGATATAGTATATTATTAAAAGTATATCTTTATTACCATTTACCATCAATGTACCGAACCGAATGAATAAAAAATAATGAAATCTAAAGATCTAATTATTATCGTATCGTATAATCCTACCGTCCTTTTAAAAGGACCAACAATTTTTGTGACGTATAACTTAACTCGTATTCATAATCGTGACAATATGCTGGATTAAAAGGAACGAATGGTATATACTTTCAATATTGTATATAAAAAAAATCTGGAGAATAATGAATGAACTCACCTTTTATCACTATAATCACTCATATTTAGCCCACAAAATTGAAGTGCAGATCTAATGTTATCTCAGAACGATATAGCACGTAGAATATAACCTCAGTTTATGGTATGATTTGCGAAAAAGGTTTCTTTATGTAAATCCACGAATGCCATCTAGGAGATACAACCCAAGACGTCTACAGAGATCCGTAAATCAGAATACTTTTACCGACCTTTTAAAAGGACCGTAGGTTCATATGGGTTAAGTTGAATGAGATTCCTTCATTTTCGAATTAGTTGATGTTTTTCAAATATCTTTTTAACAACTAGGAATAATAATTTGATATTTGGTACGCAAACGCATAGCTTGGTATATCAAGCTGTACATTTTTCTTTACTTTAAGAACATAAAAAATTAGGATTGCCATAAAAAAAATATCGATGACGTCATATCTTAAATTTGGGACACTGTATAAAATTTTCTTATATCAAAAAGAGCGCAATTTAAAATATTAATCGACCTGTCGGAGCATATTTACAATAAAAAAACTGTCTTTGATTCACGCTCTGTACCTACTTGCTTGTCTTCAACGTTGAACGTGAATTTAACGGGAATTTATTGTTTGAGAAAATAAGTTAGATTCAACTGTATCACCTAAGTGAGATCTCAAAATTATGAATTCTTGGTACGTTATACATCAGCGTACTAGTTCGATCCAGGACCCTTAACAGAAGTTCTAATAGAAGAAAGTCTTCAGTTGCTTACCGCAACGGAAGTACCCAATTCGAAAACAGAACATTAACAATTATGCTGATTCTCAAATACGCCCAATTACATCATTACGATTTGTATAATTGATCTCGTCCTCACCTCTTCAACAACCTATATTTATATAAATATATTTCGTATACCTATCATACACGCTAATCATCATTTTTTTCCTTCCTCGGACCTACATTTCGCTAATTGCCCCCAGGTAATTAAACAAATTGAAACTAGACATTTCCGCCCATCTTAGGCGCTCTATCGACGCTGCTATTTCGCGTATAGAGACAGACAGACAGACGAAACGAAAATTGTCGATCGAAATCTAATTCGGTTTCTAATGACTGTCTAAGTGAGTATCTGCCGTGTAACGGTAAGCATTAATTGATAATTCGAAGGGAAAATGAAGATGGTTATTAATATGCAGACGTGTACGGTTAGGTCGTCATGTTGATTGGGAAACGGGATTTATTGACGAGACGACCGTGGAAAAAGGGCTTTATTTCTTCAATATAATATTATACCGCCGTATTCACAAAGCATTCAATCTCCGTTAAGTCCTAACTGAGGTCCGCAGTTAAGTATAAATAAGAATCGCAACCTCAGTTTAAGTGAAAATTAACGTGAAACAGGCCTGTTTCAGCACTGTTACATATATGTTAACTGAGGTTGCAATTCTTATTTATCCTTAACTGAGGACCTCAGTTAGGACTTAACGGAGATTGAATGCTTTGTGAATACGGCGGATAGTCTTATTTATGCAAAATTAGAATTTTGACGATCAATATTTTTCCAACAACTAATCGTATTTTAATGATTTTTTTTGCCACTGCCATTAAATATTCCCTGTTGGCAAGAGACAACCATACGATAATAAATTGGTTCAAGCCCTGTGGACAGGAGCTTTGGCGCTCTTGTTCAAACTTTGACAAATCATATCTTCGAAAGTATTTATAAAAGTTGGGAATGATATCAATGGATTCTTATGATAGAACTTCATAATAGCAGAAATTAAATTCCAACATCATAAAATAATTTAAATTCAACAAGAGTGCCAAAAATTATTAATCCAAAACCAATAGACCAATTCTACCCAACAGCGAACTCATCCGAGATATTCGTTCCTCAATTATGATGAACGATATATTTTTTCCTCGAATCCACTCTGAAAATTATTTTATATCAATTGAAACTTTAGCCAATATTTCAGTTTTTTTTTACTGGAGATATTGTGAACTCAATATTATTAACTTACCATTACCATTCCCATCATTATATGGATTAACTATGGGCATTAAATATCAAAATTTGACATATCATATCTCAGAAAAATAAGTTGACATGTATCAACACAGATCATATTATAATAATTCATAGATAGAATAATTATCGCATTCTGTGAAAACATAGAAGTAGGTACGATGTATTATTGAAATTTTGGAAAATCATATATCCGAAAGCATTAGCTTGTTAGAGTTCAAAATGATATCGATGGATTCCTATGGCGAAACTGCATCTTAAGAAAAACTTATTTTGAAATTTGTAATTTAAAAAAAAAATTGTTTTTGTTACTCCGAAACCATCTGATCGATTTTGCCCAATAACGAACTCAGCCGAGATATTTATCTCCCAAACCTATTCTAAAAATTTCAACTATTTAGCTCATTCCATTCGAGAGCTATCGTGCCGGACCGGCCGGATAGAATAAATTCCGACCATGGATTCTTGATCAGTGGGTAGAACCGAATCGTTTAAGACCATTTTCATAAAAAAAATTGAAAATTACAGACATGTGGGCAAGTTGATAAGCACTCTCTTCCGAGGAACAATTGCGCCAAAAAGTGGGAAAGCCTTGAGGACAGGAGCTTTGACGCTCTTGTTCAAACTTTGACGAATCATATCTCCGAAAGTATTGGTTCCTCAGAGTTGGGAATTATATGAATGGATTCTTATGATAGAACTGCATCATAAATATAATTGCAGAGTTAGAGAAAGAAATATTGTTTAAGGCCATACCCGAGGCCATACCACACTGGATATGCTAGATACCGTCCGAACACTGAAGCCAAGCAGCGTCGGGCGCGGTTAGTACTCGGATGGGTGACCGCTTGGGAACATCGCGTGATGAAATATTTCTTCAATTTGGATTATGTCCGTCAATTCTCAGGAATTTTCTTAATTAAATTCAAAACGTAGGTCTATGACTCACCTCATATTGGATTTACATACATCAGTAAATTCTAATTATAGTATTCTATGAAATCATATAGAATTAAGAATAATTATTAAAATGTGGACAAATCATATCTCCTAATGTACCTATTAATTTGTTAAAGTTGAGAATGACATCAATGGATTTTTATGATAAAACTGCATCTTAAAAAAAAATGAATTTAAGATTTGTAATGTAGGTAAAATTTGCTTTTTATTTACTCCGAAACCACCTTGCCGATTTTGCCCACTAACAAATTTAACCGAGATATTTATCTCTCAAACCTACTCTGAAAATTTCAACTGTCTAGCTCATTCCGTTCGAGAGTTATCGTGTTAACGGCCGGCCGGCCGGACAGAATCGATTTTGACAACTGATTCTTGATCAGTAAGTCGAGCCAAATCGTTTAAGGCCAATTTCAATCAAACATTTCGAAAATTACAGACATGTGGGCAAATTGATAAGCACTCTGTTCCGAGGAACAAGAGCGCCAAAAACCAAGCGTGCCACCAATGTTTTTCTTTCACGATAAATTCTCGACAATCAATGCAATATGTTCCATTGAAATTTTTATAAATGGCTCTGCTAACTTAATATTAAGTTAGCAGAGCCACCTCATATAAAACAAGGGCGCCAAAAACTAAGCGCGTGTCAAATTTTCTACTTTTGCGACAAATTCTCTACAATTATTCGACAATTAATGCATTAGGTTTCATTGAAATTCTTGCAAGTGGGTCTGCTAACTTTATGGAGGTCGAATATTCCAATATTCTAAATTCGAATTTTGAGTTAGACATAAAATTCGACTATTCCACCATTCCAATATTCGACCATTCGAATATTGGGATATTCGAATATTCGACTAAGTAGACCATTCGACCATTAGAAGGAAGAATTTGTTCAGCAAAAATCTTGTGAGCCTATGCGCAGATAAAATGCCGTTCTCTCCCAGTAAAACACCCAGTAAAATTCATTGCATTTAATCGAATAAATTCGATTATTCAAGTTTTCGACTATTTAAATATTCGACAATACGAATATTTGACTATTCGAATACACATCATTGCTTCCCAGCAACTCCGCACCAAGAGGAACTTTTCTTTTCCATTGAAATTTCGTCTTTTATTTTTGATCAATAGTTGGGGCATCAAAAATGATATAAAACATGGCCTGTAACTTCCGGTTGGAGCGTAAATCGCCATTTATACAAAAATGTCGATTATCTCGGAAAATTCATACTTTTCATACTATATGAAAGAAAAAACGCTATAAGTAGACTTGTTTGAAATGACAATTTATATCAATGTGGAAAAATTCAGATCGTAAAAGCATGAAATTATTTTTTGATAACTTTTAAAAATCGTATTATTACCTAGCGGATATTTTGGTCACTCTACTAACGGTTCCGCCAAATAACTTTTTTTTTGAAAATTCAATAAAAACAAAGCTACTGAATATATCCTAAATTTCTTTTTTCATTTGAAAGTACAATCCTTCCGGTTAATAATGGAAAATAATTTTATTCAAATGGCTGCCTCGGCTGGCCATGCTGTAGCCTACACGATCGGTCCAATTTTTAAGCACATCATCGATTGTGTGCAGCTGTATTTCACCAATGGCTTCACGAATATTGTCCTTCAACGCGTCAATTGTCTCTGGCTTGTTGGCGTAACACTTATCTTTGACGGCACCCCACAAATAATAGTCCAACGGTGTCAAATCGCAGCTCCGAGGTGGCCAAACGACATCAGCTCTGCGGTTGATAATGCGATCTTCAAAAACAGGGCAACTCCTGAACCAATTGGACTTTGTATGGCGTCATACCAAGGTCTTTATGCAAATTTCGTCTGAATGATGTCTCCGAAATGTTCAATTCTTGAGAACGACGGTGAATTGATGTTGATGGCGCTTCACGCACACTTTCTGCCACAGCAGCTATATTCTCGGGTGCACTGTTTTTGGCTTTTCACGCTATGGTTTATCGATTAGGATGCCAGTTTCTTAACCTTTTTTCACAAGATAACGAACATATGGAGCTGACGGTGCTTCTCTTCTTCCAAAATTCGTACGCAATTTTCGCACATATTCTGCTACATTACCATGATTTTCAAAGTAATGTCGCAATATTTCCCAGCATTGTTCAAGCGTATACACAACTATATTCGTTCAGCGGAAGGATAAAACTAATTATCTGTTAAATCAGACATGAGCTAAGTGTTACCATTCACGAAATAAGCTAGTTGAAAAAAAACGTTAGATGGCGGACCCTTTATATTAGAGTCAGCATGAATATGATTGTAACTTGATAATTATATTTCTGTTTGAACCTGATTTTTCGACATTTGTTCGAATTTTCACAAATCTGCGATTATAGAAAAAAATTAACTAGTGTTGAAATTGAACTGACGATGGATATTCATGACAAAATTCTATTTCAATCCAAAATTTAGCTATAACTCTGCATTTTGTAGCAAGTTTTGCATTCTTGGGATTCTCAGAAGTGAATTGAATGTGAAACTGAAATATTTTAATGGCGAAAATATGAATAGGAGCAACTTTGCACCAAAATGAAACGACTTCTCAGGAAAAAATCGAACAAATGACGAAAAACCAAAACACAAAAAAACCTTTGGGTAAATATTCAATTTTTGAAAGAGTTAGGAGTAAAACAAGAAAACTAATATTGTTCACGGTTTTTCAACCAGAATTTTTGCACGTTGGTTTAGATTGTTATTTCAAACAAGTTTACTTAGAGCATTTAAAACAGAAAGTTTGAATTTTCCGAGGAATTTTCCGAGATAATCGATATTTTTCTTCAAAAAAGTCACAGCTGGTCGAGTTTTTGGAAATATTAATAGAAAAGAAAAATCCCTCTTGGTGCGGAGTTGTTGGGGGGCACTGTATTCGAATAAAGTACCAAATGACTATGAGTATTTATAATTTAAAAATTCCGAGTACTAATTTAGAACCAGCTTGGTGGACCTATATGCGCAGTTAAAAGGCTTTTCTCTCGTAGTGAAATTTCCTGTATAATTCATTGTACTGAATCAAATAAATTCGAAATTCTTCACTCAGGCTCGATAACGATTTATAACAATCATTATTGACTCCACAAATCTGCTTTTAAGCGTTTAATAGTAACCCATTTCATTGCGGCAATACCCATAACATTTCTTCGAAATACAGGGTAGTAAAATCCGCAAATCTCGACGGTCATCAGAAGATACCCGCGTGGGCCCGTATTTAGACTACTTCCAATAAAAATGTTAATTTAGATTGCATAATATCTTCAGGGCCGCGCGGATTTGCATATCCAGATAAAAGAGATCTTCGGCGATCTCTGGCGGAGGGTCATTTTCGTAAAAGTGAACAACCTCCGGACGAACCGGTTCCCTCCGAAACTTAGCATAACAATTGTCCACCCAGAACGCGTCCACTTCCACCGAACAAGCTGTTAATTCCGTAATTACGGCGGACCTCTCGGCAGAAGCAACGGTGGAAGGTGGAATTCTGTATTTTCTGAGATGACCAATTAAGAGTGAAATTCCTCCGTTATCGGACCACGAGAACGTTCTGGGAAAGTTCACGGGCAAGGATGGATCCGAAAAATTTGGAATTTTATTGGTACGATCGCGATGACGGAATGTGGCACTTTCGTTCGATGTTCGAAGATGGGAATGGACCCGTTTTGATTTGAATCGGTAATTAGATGGTCGCTTTATCGATGCTCGTTTTTTTTTGTTATTGTTTCCAAACAATACGCCCAGGGTGGCGC
Source organism: Halyzia sedecimguttata (assembly GCA_937662695.2). Classification (NCBI taxonomy): domain Eukaryota; kingdom Metazoa; phylum Arthropoda; class Insecta; order Coleoptera; family Coccinellidae; genus Halyzia; species Halyzia sedecimguttata. The sequence goes on from OW569415.2 coordinate 50,088,927, forward strand.
GGAATGTCACGTCAAATATGGAAAGAGCTTTCAGCGGATTCTAACGGTTAGTTTCTGAAATATACCTAATATGTTTGGAGCACTGACGTGAAGTAGGGAGCTTTTGCGCGTATGTTCTTTTGTCCATTAGGCGCTCTTGTTCCTCGGAACAGAGTGCCTATCAATTTGCCCAAATCTTTGTAATTTTCGAATTGTTGGCTGAAAATGGTCTTAAACGATTTGGTTCGACTCACTGATCAAGAATCCGTGGTCGAAATCGATTCTGTCCGGCCATCCGGCCGGCCGTTAACACGATAACTCTCGAGCGAAAGGAGTTAGAAGATTGAAATTTAGAGGATAGGTTTGGAGCGTAAATATCTCGGACCAGTTCGTTAATGGGCGAAATCCATTGAGCGGTTTTGGAGTTATGACCATTTTTAGTAAAAACAATTTTTTATGAATATTTCCGAAACCGATTACATGTTCTGTCTGAAATTTGGCATCAAATTGTAGAATAGTGACCTTTATATGCATGCGAAGATTTGTATTGATAGGGTTGCCGTAAAGTATCGACAAAATTTAAAAAAATTTAAAATTTTGTTTCTATGGTAACTCTCGAACAGAAGGAGCTAGGCAGTTGAAATTTTCGGAGTGGATTGAGAAGACAAATATCTTACTTGATTTCGTTATTGGGCGAAATCGGCCTGATGGTTTAAGAGTAACGAAAAACATTTTTTTTTACATTACAAATTTCAAATTCAATTTCAATTTTTTTTAAGATGCAGTTTCACCATAAAAATCCATTGATATCATTTTCAACTCTAACATGCTAATACTTTTGGAGATATGATTTTTCGAAATTTCAATAATGAACCGTACTTCTATGTTTTCACAGAATGCTGTACCTAATTTTTCTATCTATGAATTACTATATGATCTGTGTTCTTACATGTCATCTTATTTTCCTATGAGAGATAAATGCTATAACTATTTTTCGTTCGTTATTCTTGATATAAAATACACCTCGTGTTCTAGAAAAGAAAGTATCATTGAATGCAAAATGACCAATGAAACAACCTCACCTATCGTAGAATTATGAGCATGATATGATATTATACTTTTGAGGTGATAATATAGTGCCCGTGGATAATCCATATGATGATGGAAATATATTCTTTGGTAAGATACATAATCAAATTGGGTTCAGAATATCTCCAGTAAAAACAAAACTGCAATATTGTCTAAGTTTTAATTGATATAATATAATTTTCAGAGTAGATTTGAGGAATGAATATCTCGGATATGTTCGTTATTGGGAAGAATCGGTCTGTTTGAATTTAAATTATTTCATGATGTAGTTCTATCGTAAGAATCCATTTATATCATTCCCAGAGATCAGAGTCAAAGTTTGGACAAGAGCGCCAAAGCTCCTGACCACAGGGCTTGAACCAATTTTTTTAAATAATTTTCTAGGTGTACGGTTCTCACAAAATTTTACACACGGCTTTATGTCGATATTCTACAACTAGTTACCAAGCAATTCGATCGGGTCCATTTTTTTTTGAGGTATCGAGGAAGTAATATTCCAGATGGGTATAACTCCGACAAGACAAGATGAGAAAAACGAAAAAATTAAAAATAATACATAACCTCTCAATACTCCTCTGCAGCCGCACCGATTTCTTGAAGAAGAATCGCCTCCGCTAGATTTTTGAAATCTATTCACTCTTGTTCTTAGAAATCCCTTCAACATTTGATTTCAAAAAAGAAAATGTAGTAGCTCCTAAGGCCAGGAGGGTCTCTTTCAAAACCAGGTCTGGCCAATCCTAACGAAGATTATTCAGAACTTCGGATGTTCGCTACAGGACCCTAATGTAGGGATATCATCTCCCATAGATACATGCTTTACACTCTTTTATTGTGTTATGAAAAAATCGGCCCGAAAATGTATGTTATAATTCAATATGTCATCATGACATGGTTTTGAAGGTTCTCGCAAAATATCAGCGATGGCGGAAAAGTACTTTCTAATATATACATTTTTTTTAAATGACTTTTTTTAAATTTTCTTCTGATACGATCTTCACGAAATTTTTTGAAATTTTTTGCGCCGACATTCTTGAACTAATTACCATGTTTGAACTGAATCGGCATCGTATTTTTTGGGTTATTGAAGAAATAATACCAAATTTCAGATTGATATAACTCCAAAACCATTTGGCGGATTATGCTACCCTCAAAGCTACAAATCGCTATTTCTTTCCGCTCTCAAGGTATCGTGAGATACATAATATTTTTTCGTATTTTTTTTTTAATTTTCTAGTGGTAGGATCCTCACAAAATTTCACACACGTCTTTATGTCGATATTCTACAACTCTAGTTACCAAGCTTGAATTCGATCGAGTCTATATATTTTGAGTTATCGAGGAAATAATATTCCAGGTGGCTATAACTCCGAAACTGTTTGGCCGATTATGCCCGTAAACGAACTTAACTCTTCCATTAGTGTACGCAATATACCCTGAAAATTGCAAGTCCCTATCTCCTTTCGTTCGACAGTTATCAAGACAGCGGTCACCCCCCATCCATCTACTGAACTCACACCAGGCTGCTTTAATCTCCAACAATATATATCCGATCGTGTTCAAACTTGGAACTTGGCAGTAGAGTTATATAGAAAGTAGGACGCTGTTAGTAAAAATAAAGTTCAAGGCATATTATATTATTAAAGTGTAATTAAAGTATGAGGTTTTCGAGATGTAATTAAAACTTGTAAATTGTGGCATTCGTTAACTACAGTATTTAAGTGAGTATTTCAATCCTCAATCTCATCGAAGTCTCTTCAATTTCTATCGTTACTTCGAAAAAACCAAGACCCAATCATTACCCGTTGAACTTCGCCCTGTATTCACTGAACACCCTAAGATATTGAACTGCAATATTATTTGTACCCACAGGATATATTTCTAAGACCATTTGTCACAGCTAAGTTCCCCCGCTCGCAAACTATTAGAATATCAATGTAAAACTCCGATCTCCCTGTTTTTCTTTAGCAAGACCTGACTGACGAATATGATGAATGTGCCTCCTTGTGTCGCCTTTATAAACAACGTCATGTGTGCCTTTCCGAGGAAGTCCACATCCGCTGCTCCTAAGATATATCATCTCCTCTTCGGATTCCCTGTAAGGAATCTCCACTTTTGTTCGGGGAACTATACAGGCGAAGAAAGGAATACTGTAAACAAAGTTCATTCGGTTGAATAACAAAGGGACCGGCGCCATTAGACGGTAACAGAAACAACAAGTCAGGATAATCGTGAATACACCGTGGAATTTGGATGTTAATACCTTTATACATCACCCGCGACTGCGCGCTCGCATTGTACATAACACATAGTTTTTACCCAATTTCTAATATACACTCCCTTGAAGTATTGAAGAACTACAAAGTGCGTACCAAACTTAACAGTACTTTTTCACGTGATTGTTCCCCCAACAAAATTTGATCTCAAACGATTGGGTTCGACTCACTGATGAATAATTCGGGGGCAAATCTGGTTCTGTCCAGCCGGCCGTAAGCACGATAGCTCTCAAATGAAATGGATTTGAAATTAGCATGGAAGGTTTGGGGCTAATGCCCCAATGTCGGTATTTATATATTTATATTATATAAATACCGACACGAAGACTAATGCAAAGTTTCGTGAGGATCAGTAACTTCTTAAAAAGCATTGACCAAAACTCAGGAGTCCTTGCGCGCATTTTCTTTTGTCAATTAAAGCCTCACACACCCTTCAATTCGATCCCAAATATTGGGAAAATTGAATTCGGTGTGATCTGACAGTTTCTGAAATATGTATGAAAGTTTTGAAGAAAATTTTTTTTCAAGACATATTTATATATTTTTGGCGCGCTGTTCTATGAACGGAGTGTCTATCAGTACGACCAAATGTCTGTAATTTTCGAATGTTTGCCGAGAATGATCTTAAACGATTAGTTTCGACTCACTGATCAAGAATCCGAGGTCAGAATTGATTCTGTCCGGCCAGCCGGCCGTCAGCACGATTACGCTCGAACGCAATGAGGAAGAGCTCGAACGCAATGAGGGAAGCTTTGTAGTCCAAATGCGCTGGCTAAGTTATAACGACTAACGACTGTTCCCAAGTTGCAGTGGTTAAATTCGGAGCTACTAGAACTCGGGGATCCGCGGTCTAGCTCCAGTGGAGATGGGAGTGGGTTTCTACAAAGGGAACCTAGTAAATGGGCGCCAGGTAAATTTAAGTCTCCCAGATACCCCAGCGTAATGTAATAATTCCTATATTCTCCAATAGAATAATCACGCTAGAAACAAACAATTTATTCCAGTAGCTTACAACCCAGGTCTTTAGATTCAATAAAGCAAAACTACTGTGAAACCGTGAATGAGGGTATGGCAGAAATTGTACGTAGATATTATTCTTTGATTCAAAAACGCGTCGATTGAGCTCAGGCGCATCCACGTTTCTTATCTATGATCATATATGATTACCTCAAATCTGTCCCCAATTCCCGCTTTACAAAAACGATACTAATTTATATAATTGATGATAATATATGTTCAAGTCGCCTATAGCAGGTATAAGATATATATCGAGATAGGTATGTTTCCAATAACTTGCGTGCTATTCCTATGCCTGAACTTAGTATTACGCCGATGGTCTCGCAATACTGTCCTCTTTCTCTCTGTGCTCGTAGTCTGCAATCCTCGATTGAATGTCTCACAGCGATGCTTACTGGCCACCTTGTATAGACACTCGTGATCTGCAACCCTGCGTTGGCTGTCTCACAGCGTTACTTATGGACCACCTTGTATACACTCGAATGCCTCAGTTCTACTCTTCCTGACATAAAAAAACCCTGATGACAGAAAAGAAACCATCAGTGACTTCTCACGGATAAGAATTGAATGAATTTCCCCAACACATAATAATTTCGGTTACCAGAATATCAAACAGACCAATTATACGTTGTTATCTAATATTTATAGAATTCGTACATACCCTGATATACGGGGTTGTCCTGTACAAGTTTGCTTCAATACCAAACCTGGCCGTGTCTCCACCAAATAATCCTTCAAGCACACAGCAATGTTCTGGATATAGAATGATAATTACAACCTGAATCGTTTCCACTAGAAATGACGAGAATAGAACATTTAATACATACCTGTCAAAGTCGCCAAGATCGTTCACGTGGTCAACTTGGATTTGCAAAAAGGTCTTTAGATCCTCTTTCGAGACAAGCGCAAGTTACCTGTTATCTTTCCAAATCAAACCAATGTAACCCTCACTCCTAATTCGATAAACTAAGAAGAAGTCAACATTTCTTACGAAGTCTCGAAAATACGCATAACCTATTGCTCCTCCGTAGAATCTCCACAAAAATGGACGAACTCATCTGACCGGCACAGACTCTCCCAAACTTTCAGACTGTCACAATGAAACCATATTGCCAACTCATTCGGCTCTTCGAATACGATAATTCTTTGTGCGTCAATTGGTACCACTGAGACCCAACCTCAAACTCAATGTCAACACGAACGACAACCTTATCGCACGCAGAATGTAAATAAACCCAGGCCCGGGTCAAAACGAACGCTACAAAGTTCGTTAATGGGAAAATCCATCGAGTGGTTTCAGAATTATATAGCCATTTGAGATTTTATTCTCCCAATAACTCGAAAAATAATAATCTGATCGAATCGAAGCACGGTCATCAGTTGAAAAATACCGACACGAAGACTTATGCAAAATTAAAAAAATATATATTTAAAAAAATTGTGTACCTCAGAAACTATCTGTCAGATATCGTTGAAATTCTGCGAGAGCCATCAGAACCTTGTTATACAGTAAAGTTCTAGATTTGAGCTCGATCGGATCTATATTGGTGAAGATAATGCCGAAATTTCAAAATATTCCAGGGTCAACTAGTCCACCGTTTTTTATTCAACCAAACAAATTCTCAACAGTTTTTTTATTTTTGACGTGGCTAGAAATTATTCCATATCATATTTTATGCTTTCCATAGATCGTATATCTGTCTTTTATGAATTTCATGTAACTCATTTAAATCGAAACTGAATGCCTATCGCGGGTGGTACAAATGGACATATTTTAAAGAAAAGATATTTTCTTTGGCAGTATCCCAGTAAAATAATTTAACCCAGAAATATGAAAGAAAAAAATATATATATTTCAGCCCGTTTGTATCGATGGATTCTCCCGTTTGGTTATTCGTGTTCTGTGATTCAGGTTGACATCTTGGGTCATTCTATTCTATTTGCTATTGTCGAGACGGTGGAAAAATCAGAGATTCTATTCTTCCATAGATTCATACTCGTATATCGTCTAGCGAATTTTGGATAAGCATGCTGGAGTCAGTGTGGGTTCTTACGTTTCTGAGTATTTCGTTTTGGTTCCAAATATGTACCCCAACTCCTGGGTAACATTTCGGACCTCAACAAGAATAAATCCAAGGAATTATTTCTGGGTAATTTTCCGCATACATCCCTTTCTATACCATACAAAACCGGCTCAATAATGTCACGAAGTCGTTCGGACATGGACATCGACAATCCCATAAATAATTCCGATTCATTTCCATCTTCCGGATCCATAAAACCCGCGTTTTCGCAACGGTCTCGCATAAAGGAAAATTATGATCGATCAATCGTCCCGTATTATGTGGTACGAAGACCGGGAATCGCTTACGCCAATCGACCGTGTCCCGATATGATGGGGGACCGCACCACCATAATTCAGCGGTGTCTCCTGTTTGTGTTTTAAGTTCCTTCCTTTACGAAGGAGAGTTAGTGGGAGGCTGTTTATTTTCCGCCGGAGCGATTATCTTTAGGTTCGCGCACAAGGGGGCATAAAGGTAGTCAAGATACTCAATTGAAAAGGTGGTTTTTCAATTTCATTGGGAATATTCCAGGAAGAATTGCTCAAATATTTCCGTATAAAAAACGTCTATAAAAAAATAAAATTCGAATTTTCACATTACTATTACTCTGAAATATCTGAAAAACATCTGAATTTTCGCAAATATGCTGTTGATATTCGGCAGATACAAATGATATTCAGTGTGCGGGGGTTTTTGGATATGCCAAAACGTTTGGTGATGACAAAAAAATACTAATTCATACCGATGGCGAAAATGATAAAATAAATCCGTATTTCCGAGCGGGTAACCTGATTGAATAAACAAAAAATTGGTTCAAGAACTGACGTGAAGTCAGTAGCTTTTGCGCGTATGTTCTCTTTCCATTCTCCGTTATTGGACACTCTTAATCGAATTTACCATGCTGAACTATATTGTCTGTTCGCTTAAGAAACATTTATAGTTGGGGCTGGAAGACTGCGGTCGATACCCATTTGACTGCAAGAACAATACAGTTGATTTCTCTCTCTCTTATTTATATTTTGCATTATTCTTCATCAATGACTTGAACCTAATCGTTTGAAACCATTTTCAGCAAAAACTCTAAAATAACAGACATTTGGGCAAACTGATAGCACACTCATTCCGTAGGTATAGAACAAGCAGACAGTTTCTGAAATATAAATCTTTTGAGGAAAATTTTTTTTTTTTTTAGATTCTCTAAACAGAATGAAAGCAGCTGATTATCGGAATTTGATATTATTTGTGGGATGGTGCTCCGATTGATAATAATAATTGAGACTAGGGAATCCAATCCCGCACCAAAACTTCAATCCCGCAAACACGCGGGATTAAAGACATAAATCCTGCGGATCCGCAAGAATGCGGGATTGTTAACAATATACAGGGTCTCCCGGATAAGATGGGAAACATTTCAATGGGAGACAGAAAACACCTAGAGGATCCCGAAAAACCCCCATTTGAAGTATCTAGGAGTGCTAGATTCTAATTTACAGGGTGTTTTTCAAATTTGAATGGAAATTAAAACCACTGTATCTCCTGAACGGAATCACCGATTTATCCGAAATTTGGAATGAAGATAGCTTTCATGAGGTTCCAGAAAACTGCAATCAAATATCATTTCGATTTGCAGGATCGTATCACATAAATTTGGACAGTTCTAAAAAGTTTGCGAAATCACGAGCACGAGGAATTTTCTTGATTATTTCGATATCTGCGTAAACGGTAACATTAATTTATTCAATTCGCCGAGTAATATTGTATGGCACCATCCAGGTTGCCGAGGACTGATTTTTTTTCTTGATAGTGACAATAACTTTTTCTCCCGTGTCGATATTTAACATCCTATTAATCTCGTAATGAAGGGAATTGTGAATCTTTATGAATTGAATTAATTGAATATACATTATTGAATGTTAATTTCAGTTTTCATTTGATGGAATACATCACTTTTTTGAGGCGTAATTCAAGGATGGTTCTTTAACAATTATTTATTATTCTGACAATTACATACTAGAATAATGATCTAGTTTATTCTTTCTAATTAAATGACTTAAAAATAAATAATTGTTATAGAACCATCCTTGAATTATGCTTTGAAGAATTGTAGTATTCCATCAAATGAAAACTGAAATTACCATTCAATAATGTATATTCATTTGATTGAATTCATAAAGTTTCGAAATTCACTTCGTTCCGAGATGAATAGGATGTTGAATATCGGGACAGAGAAAAAATTATTTTCACTATAAAAAAAAATCAGTCCTCAGCAACCTGGATGGTGCCATACAATATTATTCGGTGAAATGACCGAATTAACGTTAGACAGATATCGAAGAAATCATGAAACTCATGGTACAGGGGGATTTCACGCACTTTTTAGATCTGTCCAAATTTATGTAATACGGTCCTGCGAATCGAATGATATTTGATTGCAGTTTTCTGGAACCTCATGAAAGCTATCTTCATTCCAAATTTCGGATCAATCGGTGATTCCGTTTAGGAGATGCAGTGGTTAATTTCCATTTAAATTTAAAAAAACCCCCTGTAAATCAGAATCTGGAACTCCTATAGATACTACAAATGAGGGTTCTTCGGGATCCTCTAAGAATTTTCTGTCCCCCATCTTATCCGGGTCACCCTGTATATACTCATTGTACTCAACTTATTGAACATGCATTAAAAAGGTCCTATGCAATTAAAAACATACTATAGTGGTAGAAAATTAGTTATTTATGTACCAAAGACAAAAAACTGATGTATATGACCTCTTTAATCATTTCACAATAGCAAATGACAGTTATCCTCACATACACCTATCTTTGTATTGAACCGTATGATGTCGTATTCATAGTGACCACCACAGCGGACGAAAAAGTGCTTTTTCTTGTTCTGCGACATTCTGTATTCGACAGTGAGAGCGCAAATCTAACTGTCGAATAAGAAATTTTAGTATTGAGTCCCGCAGATCCCGCACAGAAAATCCCGCAATGTTGATCCCGCAGAATTTCAGCGGGATCCCGCATTTGCGGGATCCAGCATTTGCGGTATTGGATTCCCTAATTGAGACTCATGGAAAAACAGTACAAGTAGATATAGAAGCTTTAGGCAATGATAGTAGATGGGACACTTGGACATTCAAAAAAATCAAATGTTATATATTTTTGAAATGTATATTTCAAGCTCTATCGAAATATGCAAAAATATGCGGGGTATCCCATTTTTCCCATTTCCCATTTTCATGCCCAGATCAGATAAAATATCAGTTCCAGAAAATTTAATTAACATCATTGTATTCTACGTAAAAAGTAGCTAAAATAATATTTTTACATAAATGAAACATTTTCACCGGGAGAAAAGTTACAGTAATCTTGTGAAAGTGTACATTCTCGAAAAACATCCTGTAACTATATAACGGTGATAGATAACGACATGCGGTTCTCACCTATGAGTTTCTCATGAAAATTGACCCTCGGACACCAACATCAGCTTTCGTCTATCTAGTACAGAAATAGAACTTTCCCTTCAAAAGTGTCCAATTTGGCCCACCCTGTACGTAACAACGCAAATTTATTTGAAATTTGAGCCCGATATCTTCAAAATTGCTGAGTGATACATTGAGGCAATTTTTTACATTAAATTGGAATCTACTTCTTTCGGATCGGAGTTCGTGAAACTGTTAAATATTAGCAGCAATATCAGTTCCACCCCCTTTATTTCCCTTTATTTAAATGAATAATCACAGCACAATAATTTATTGGTCAAACTGTAAGCTACTCTTTCGTCTACCTAATAAAATATAAAATGGAACATACACCTGTGTAAGTCATATTCGAGAAAATTACACTAATCAAGTTCTATCGTTACAATTGTTACACCATAGGGGTCAATTGTAACAGTAGTGAAGGTTGATTGTAACACACAATAATAAAAAACAATTAACCAAAAAAAAATCGAAAACTGAACACAAACTTAACACCGACAAACAATTTATACATACAAATAATGGATCATTTTTGACACAGGTCGAGTGGATCTGTTTATGTCAGCCGTTGCATTGCATCTTCTGTACCGCTCTTAAAATAATTGAAACATGCAATACGAAAGTTGCCATCGTTTCCATAATCTGTTTCTCCATCAGCGTCATAATTTTTGATTTAATTGTGTTTTCTTCGTTACAATTGACCTCTTCGTTTTGTTACCACCTTTGGACATTGATGGGTGAGTTATACAAAATTTATGATAAATTTATGACCAATTTACACTCCTGCGCATGAAGTCGGAATGTATCTTTTTTGAGAATCATGACTAAATTATCGAAATGATATTTCAGTTTATAATAATAAGAAAAATAGTAGGTACTCTTAAATGTATTTCGCTTTTTTAATTATGGCAGAATGACGGCCATAAACAAAGCAGGTCTTGTCAAAGCTGTCACTTTGGTCTATTAAACAGTATTCTATGACGCTCTAATCCCGATCAAGAGCCAGCGTTACTTGCCAATAGTAGTCGCGTATAATCAAATGATACAACTGCCTCACCGTTACAATTGACACATCTCTCCCTCACGACGATGAAATGAATTATCCGAAAAATTTGCGTTTCGACTTATTCAGCTACAGGTTTTGCTGTCAATTAGAGGGAGTCCATAAAATACGTGAGGCAGTTTTGAGGATTTTTCTACTACCCCTGAGATGTCGTAAGATTTTTACTTTTATTTAAGTTTAGTTAAGGCAGGTCCAAACGATCCGTTTTGCACAGCCTTTTGCCTGCGCAGTCTCAACACGGAATGAAAATTTAGCAATTTTTAGTGCGTCCACACGATGCAGAGATATCTGTATATTTCACACAGTTCTAGCGATATCGTCATGGAGGAGGTACTACTCTTGTCAATTTGGGCATGCTGTTACCACAGTTACCGTCACATGCAGCGACAAATCCGCCCAATTCACGGATATCTATGCTGTCTAGCTCAGTTTTCGCTGCAACTGCAACGTCTCCGCGACGTTTTCAAAGTTGCGCAATTTTGCTGTCTACACGCAACGTTTTACCTGCAACGTGTTGAACTGCGCAGGAGAAGGTTGTGCAAAACGTAGCGTATGGACCGGCCTTTACACTCAATTTTGCCACGTTTTCTGCTAAAATAAAATTACGCGATATTTGCCAAGGCCCACCCTCGCCCTCAAGTGAGATTTGAAAGATTTAGGTCGACCCCCTCCTAAAAACCTCACGTAATGGACGCCCCCCTACCTACATATCCCAATGATGGTATCTAAGTAAACGACTTAATTGTTGCTGTGAATTTGATTTTCTATTAATACTATTTTGGGTCACTGGAAAATATCAATGAATGATGTCACTTTTTTTTCTGGATATAGCGGATCTTTAGTATCCATAAATTTCAGGAGTGTACGGTATTACAAATGAAAGAAATTTCCCGTAATGCATTATTTTAATTTATGGGATAACTCAAATTGTTATTATTTGGAAATATGCCAAAACTACTTTTTGCTCGAACCAACTGAATATTAAGATTTCTACTCGTATCAAAGCTCCATTTCCCACAAGAGCTCTTTATGTATTGTAGTAGATCGCTCAGGCACATTTGCATTCCGCGTTCCGGAAAATGGAACGGGGATTATCCGGATCCACGCGAACCCGGATCCCGCAGATATGAATCGCAAAACGCCGTGCCCGGATGACGAGAGAATGGTTCGAAACGTTGCGAATACAAACATAATGGAAGTACAGACAGACGTAGCGCCGTATCATTTCCAATTATTGTCGTTTGTGTTTGTGCAGCGTTTTACTTTGTGACTGGGTTTTCAATTATACGCCGCTGAATGGATACATAATTATTATGGAGTTGTACAGGTTCCTGTTTGTTCCTCCCCGTGAATCAGCCGCTGTCCACAATGCTCGGTATCGTATTGGACGAATTACAAACGGCAAATTGATGATGATGCTGGCAAATAGGGAACGCTGAAGTATCGGAATTGTCATTACGATTCTTCCATTAACATCCGATCCATATTTCCACGGGAAACCGCGTATCAACATGGGTGAGACGGGACATGGACGTTTACTTCGTTACTGGAGGTTGAAGGTTCGATTCCTGCTGAAGCTTTTCTTTTTTCTGAAGAAGAAGATTGGAACTCATCAAAATAACCATTGTTATTTTGCAAGATAAGATAGTTTCGGCCACATAAAGATTCCATTGAGTTTCATTAATTCTGGATACGAATCTGAATGTCCCAAGCGATAGACGGAGATTACACGATCAGTCTGGTATCAGTCTCGCATCAGTATTACCATCAGTCCGGATCATCAGTCCATCAATCAACGAATATAGAACCAATTTCCGTCAATCTCCCATCAATCCATGATTGATGTGATGCGAGACTGATACCAGACTGACCGTGTAACTTCCGTCATACGTTAGCCGACTTCGTTCACTGTAAATTCAATCGTCCAACCTACTGCACCGTTGTGTATCACCTGTCCTACCTGGGCACGTGAGATTATCACAAATCTCACACCCCCTTCATCTAGTGATAGAGAAAATGCCCATGAAGCCATTCTCATAATATCAAGAGAAGGATCAGGTAATGAGAGTATTAAAAATGGGTTCAAGCCCTGTAGACAGGAGCTTTCTGGCGCTCTAGTTCAAACAGACAAATTATATCTCCGAAAGTATTGTTTTCTCTGAGTTGGGAATTATATCAATGTAATCTTATGATAGAACTGCATCATAAAGGAAATTCAATTCAAATAATAGTTTATTTATCAAGATTATGAGCAATCTGAGAATGAGAACTGCACCATGGAAGAAACCAAATTAAAATAGCTGAAATGAATTTGACTCTCTCTTATAGAACAGGATGAAATGTACGATTATGAACACAGATCATATAATAAAGCTTAGATAGAATAATTATAGCATTCTGTGAAAACATAGAAGTACGATTCATTATTGAAATTTAGAACTTTATCTTAGCAGAAATTGAATTCAAACATCATAGAAGAATATAAATTCTACAAGAGTGCCAAAAATTATCAATCCAAAACCAATAGACGAATTCTACCCAACAACGAACTCATCCGAGATATTCATTCCTCAATTCTATGATGAACGATAATATATATCTTTCCTCAAATCTACTCCAATACACCAATATTCCAGTTTTGTTTTTAGTGGAGATATTCTGAACTCAATATTATTAACTTACCATTACCATTCCCATCATCATATGGATTGACCATCGGCATGAAAATATCAACCAACAAAAAGTATTATATTATATTATAATTCTCATATTTATACGATTGCTGGAATGAATGACAATGAGACAACGTCATGTCTCAGAAAAATAGGTTGACATTATAACAATTCATAGAATACCCACAGAATAATTCTATCATTCTGTGAAAACGTAGAAATACGATTTACATTGAAATTGTGAAAAATCATATCTCCGAAAGTATTAGTTTGTTAGAGTTGAAAATGATATGAATGGATTCTTATGGTAAAACTGCTCATTGAAAAAAATTTAATTGGAATTTGCTTTGTAAAAAAAAATTTTTTTTTTGTTACTCCGAAACCATCTGTCCGATTTTGCCCAATAACGAACTTAGCCGAGATATTTATCCCCCAAACCTACTCTGAAAATTTCAACTGTCTAGCTCATTCCGTTCGAGAGTTATCGTGCCTACGGCCGGACCGGCCGGACAGAATGAATTTCGACCACGTATTCTTGATCAGTGAGTCGAACCAAATCGTTTAAGACCATTTTCATCGAAAACTTCGAAAATTACAGACATTTGGGCAAATTGATAAGCACTCAGTTCCGAGGAACTAGAGCGCCAAAAACTATAATGCCTGGTCCTCTCTTACCAGGTACATTTCATCAGCCAATCTTCCTAGTGACGAAATTAAAGAAAGTAAGCATCGAAATGAACTTCACTACGATGCTAGGTAGGAAGAAAGACTGGGAAAGCGAATCCGCAACCAAGTTCTTAAAAAAATACCATTAAATGATACACAGACGGTTCAGAAACCGATATAGGAGCTGGCACTGGAGTATGGGACAGGCACCAAATGCTATCGCTAAAGTCCTATCCGAACGCCTTTCAGGCAGAAATACTCGCGATCGAAAGATGCGTTGAAATTAACCTAGAAAGAAACTATCAGAGGTTTGATATAGCAGATCATTCTGACAGTCAAACTGCTATTAAAGCTCTGAGCTCCCATGTTAGCGAATCTAAGCTAATATGGAAGTGTCGAAGAAAACTTAATGAAGCAGGCAAGAACATCAGAGTCTCCTTGGTCTGGGGTACTGGTCACTCGGGAATTAAAGGAAATGAGGAGGCCAACATACCAAGAAAGGAGCACAAACCCCTTTTATTGCCCCGAAACCCTATTGTGGGATATAGGTAGATACACCTATAAAACTGAAAGAGGTATATCCGGGAGATCTCTCCCAGGAATGTAACACACCAAAAAGTTCCTCTGGAACTTTGACACTGTCAGATCCAAGAAGTATGTGGATCTCAGTAAAAACACACTGCACCTCTTCACTGGTTTCCTCACAGGGCACTATTGTCTTAGGAAGCATAAGATGAGATTAGGGCTAGCAGAAACTGACGAGTGATGATTCTGTGGGGAGGAGGATGAAACTCCTAATCACCTGATTATGGAAAGCCTCGCCATCTCAAACCAACGCAAGCGAAGACGTAGCCTCCTTGAAGCCGTCCCACATACTGGAGTTGATCAGAAATCTGGAACTGGAAGGCGAGCTGTAGATGGTGATGCCATCGACAGATCTGACGGGGGGCACAACAGACCTAGGTCGCAGTGCAACGTTACCCCCTCCAACAATATACAATATATATTGCACCGTCCTTTTACATTTGTTTGATGGCGTATTATGTTGATTTAATGAACAAACCCGGTAATCTTCGAAACAGAAAGGATAAAATGGAATTTTCATATCGTTTAAATTTTTTTGTGGCCAAATGAGAAGTTCATCTTCATTTTTTTTCGAGAAAAAAATTCAGGTATCAAAGAAAAATTTTTTTTTGGTAATTTTTGTCGGGCTATATCTCAGTGGAAAATGGTTATATCGAGGTTTGGGAATAGCATTTAGAAGCTTCAAACTTCAGGCAAAACGAATTTCTGAGCTACGATGTTCTCACGCAATACGAAAGAATAGGGCAAAAATTTTTTTTTAAATTTTCAGCTTTCCTTTCGTCGGCCCACGGGGTTGAAAACTTTCCGTTAAACCATCACATGGATCAGATAAGCAATTTATTCAGCTTAAATTTTCTATTTTTAGATGCTTGCCACGTCCATTTGTCGCGAATATAACCGGAATTAAACGAAAATGGACCGTTTTGTCTTCAAGTATCAGCCACCAATACAGTCGTACAGAGATTGAATACATTTTTTTTCCGTAATTTCAATTCAGGAGCTTTTACGAGCATTTTCCATTTTCTTTTCACGCCTCAGACAACCTGACGAAATACCTCATGAACCATGAAGCACCACTCAAAATTTAAAATAAATAAATAAAGTCGAATCTAATCGTTTGAGACCATTTTCGGCGCAAAAAGGAGCTTTTTCACTTGTTTCGATAAATCGAGCGTATTTAAGGTAATACTGCTGGGAAGGCTGAGGCTTTTAGGATTTTTTAGACCTTAATTTTCCCCTAATAACCCTGTAAATCTGCAGATTGAACCATCAAGCGGTTTTTCCGAGACTACTGTTCAGTTCGAGAAAAATTAAAGGAAGGATATTGTGTGTTCTCTAACGTTGAGTAATCTTCATGAATATGGAAAAATCAAATTTTCTCCCATATTTTTCACAATTCTTCATGAATCAAATGGTAAATTTAGAAAAAATAAATTACGGTCAGATCTGTTATTTTTGGCGCCATCTGGTGTGTAAGACCGAGAACTTATAAGTCGATGTAATATACTGTTATTGATCATATACCCAAATATCACTTGGGTAAAGTAAATCTAAGCAAGAGGAGCACATGAGTGTCACAAAGTTCATTATGAGCAGATCACAATGTTAATTTAATCCCCTCATTATCAATCATGTCAAATCCACATCTGCATCTGTCCAAATCAAGCAAATATCTCGAAAGATTCCCAGGTTCTGTACCAAGAATCTGTTATCTCCCAAGGCATTATATTATCTTCCCAGCATCTTTTGTACCTTAATTGCCGAATGTCATCTTCCACATTAATTTTTATCGGATAGACGAGAAGGACTGAACGTATAATATGTCTGAAAGTATAAAAACACGAAATAAATCCAGAAGAAGGACGTAATCTCTTAAATAACAGAATTCTTACAAGGTCCATTATCGTGAAACTTCCATCTTCATTTGAATAACGACTTTTATTTCGTTTTTAATACTGGTAGAGAGTACTCTTGTAAAATTAATTATGTGCATAGGAAGGTATCCGTTTGATGTTCGAGAAAAGACTGTTCACAGGAAATTACAATACTTCGTTTCTTGGAACGAGTTCTTTCTGTCCCGCTCTATCCATACAAGTCGGATATTGAAGGAGCGTTTCTTGGGGAAAAATCGCCGCGAATGTTGTACACGGGTTTATCATTTTCTTATCAAAGTTTACTGCATCCCTCTATCGAATTGAATTCATTTTTGCACATTTGAACAACCCTTGTTTTATAACTCTTGTAGTAACTTACCGTAGAACAATGACATGTAATCAAACCAGGTATTCAGAATATAAATCCAACATAGGATTCGCCCTCGAGAGAGAAGTTTATCCCCTTGTGATGCACCTATCACATATGCACACGAAATATCACACACAATTATAACTAAACTGTGATATTTCGTGTGTGTATGACTCATATACCACCAGGAGATTTGACAAAATAGCCAGATCCATTTCAACTTTCAAACAATGAAGTAGAAAATTGGACATAATCAATCGACTGCTAAAAAATATAACCTAGCCAGATCCTAACAACAACAATATTTCAACAAATCAACTGAAACCTATGATAAATACCTGTTGTCGATCGATCAAATTTACAAAACGAGGTGAGTGTTGTGTCAGATATCCTAATGACGTGTGTAGATTTGGCTCAGATAAAAAGATAGGAGCTGTTGAAATTGTAGAAAAAAAAAACGTTTTATTATGTAGCTTTGACATGAATATTCAGAATGAAAAGAATTTTGGAGTGGAGTTTTTTTTTACTATCACTCATATTCGCCGATTTCTTCCTACTTCCACTGGTTTCCTAGTTATAGACTCGCGGATTCATAGAACTGAATGAAATTAGCATAAAGGAAGCAAAATTATTTTATCTTGAGTCATCATAAGAATCCTCAATCATTTTTGGAAATGAATTTATTCTTCATCATTTCTGCTAAAACCCATCGATTTTGTGATATTCAAAGTATTGTTATAAAACCTGATACAAAATTAGAGTATTTTGGTTAATCCGCTTCTGACGTAGGATGACCTTGAATCGATGTGTTCGATGTTGCCATACTTATTTTTTTTTCGTTTTGCCCCAAGATTTAGATCCATGCTCCTCGATTTAATAATATACCAATGCCTGGTATACAGTTTGAAAATGCCGCATCATGCGAACGCCGAAGGTAAACAGATATAAAGTCCATGATTCAATGAGTTTCTTAGAACGTAACCTACTAATTATTATGATTATTTTGGCAATTGGAATCACATTTCACCAATTCGATTTGAGATTTTTTTGGAAATGAATGGATTAATGGATATTTATGGAATTTTAAATAATAATAATAATAATACGATATTTCGATGATCAAATTATGTATAATCTTATAGTGGAAACAACTGATGGCTATTGAATGCAAGTTTAGTTGTGGTTCATTGGGAGAAAAAACCCCGAAGTAATCATTTAGTTATATTATTTAATGCTGCATTATAAGAATCGAGCGAGTAAATAAGTTTTCTCAAACAATTTCATTGAATTTCAAGTAGCACATTATAAAGTTTTTTTCTTGTTCTAGAATAGATATCAGTAACACTTTTCTAGGTAGAACGGCGCAGGGCATGATTGTATTAGCACATTGTGAAATCTTTAAACACTTTTAACTGTTTACCTGAGTCGAATCTGGAAAAATGGTAAATGAAAAATGTGATTTGCTTGATGAAAATAATCTATGATTAAAATTAAGGTACAACTTTAAAACTCTGCCAACAAAATAAAAGTGAGATTATTTCTTTATTTACTTATTGTGTACATTGAATTGAGAATCTCAATAATTCAAAATCAAAATTACAAGTTGGTAATTTGAACTGATAGGTGGAGGTTTATGAATATCAGTGTTTGTGTTATCCTTCCCGTAAGAAAGCAGGCGTCCTAAATTGCCTTGGTGGTCGTCGACGAATGGCAATGAGTCTGTGTGATCGCTACCTAAGAACCAAGGACGCTGTGTTTAAATTAGTGGAAGAATACGGTTACATAGTAGGGCCATAACATATCTCTATCTGCCCCAACTGAACAAATCGATTCATACAAAGCAGCCATATAATAATGTATCGATTATTCTGAATATAGCAATAAACAATTTTTATACTCTTCCCCAAGAACCAGTCTTAATTGGGTGGCGACAGGTGATACAATTTTTTATCATGACAGGACGGCGAAGCCTTAAAATATGCATACAGAGATACATAATACTAATATATTGCAATTTATCTACGTCTATATAAGCCCGAGAATTCATAACAAAAACTCGTCTACATAATAATTTAGTCAACATGCTTCAATAAAATCCAACGAAACGATACAGGATAAAAAATGGCGTGCAGTGCAGAGGCTTAGCAGATAAAACATGAGTACTATTACCAATTAAGTATATCAAAATGCCTGGAGGTGCGCAACATTTGGTACCATTTATCAACGGGGGTCTTCAGATATGGGCAATACTAGGTGCTACCGGTTTCCACAGGCGTAGAAAAATTGAGACATTAGCTGTTATACTTTCCAGAATGCAAAATAATAGCTATCGATTCAATGCCGCATGTCTTTTCTGCCGGTGGTACAGAAATGTCAAGTTTGGAATTATCAACAGCAGTTTGAAACATATTGTAAAAGCAGTGACGCGTCGTCATGAGCTTTAGCCCCATCTTCATCAATAAATTTTACCGATTTTTGGCGCTCTAGTTCCTCGGAACTGAGCGCTTATCAATTTGCCCAAATGTCTGGCGAAATCCATCAGGCGGTTTCGGAGTTATGGCCGATTTTAGTAAAACACATTTTTTATGAATATTTCCGAAATCGATCACTCGATCTATCTGAAATTTAGCATCAAATTGTAGAATCATGACCTTTATGCGCATGTGAAGTTTTGTATTGATCAGGTTAACGCAAAGTGTCGAAAAAAATTTTTCAAAATAAAAAACAAATTTTCTACAATATCTCTCGAACGGAATGAGCTAGGCAGTTGAAATTTTCAGAGTAGGTTAGGGAGTTGAATATCTCGGTTAAGCTCGTCATTGGGCAAAACAGGTCAAATGGTTTCGGAGAAACGAAAAAAAAAAATTTTTTTAAGCAACAAATTTCAAATTCAATTTTAATTTAAGATGCAGTTTCACCATTAAAATCCATCGATATCATTTTCAACTCCAACAAGCTAATACTTTCGGAGATATGATTTTTCTAAATTTCAATAATGTATCGTACTTCTATGTTTTCACAGAATGCTATAATTATTCTATCTAAGCTTTATTATATGATCTGTGTCCATACTCGTACATTTCATCCTGTTCTATAAGAGATAGTCAAATTCATTTCAGCCATTTTAATTTGATTTCTTCCATAGTGCAGTTCTCATTCTCAGATTGCTCATTTAATCTTGATAAATAAACTATTATTTGAATTGAATTTCCCTTATGATGCAGTTCTATCATAAGAATACATTGATATAATTCCCAACTCTGAGAAACCAATACTTTCGGAGATATTATTTGTCTGTTTGAACTAGAGCGCCAGAAAGCTCCTGTCCACAGGGCTTGTTAACACCTAACTCTACTGACATACATATCACAGATTCGGAAAATGACTTATGATATACAAGGTGAATTGTACATTAATTTCAACCATAGATTCCTCTCATCAAATCAAACACTTTTCTCATTCACCATTTTTCCAAATTCTGCCCAGGTAAAAAGATACAGGCTATGGAAATTTAATTTTCTACAATTTAATTTTCCTTTTGTATCTTCAACATGGTTAGTCAGAATGAAATGAATTTTAGTGTGAAGTGTTCCATAACTATGGCACATATTCTCCAATTAACCTTTTTTCCCAGTTTTGGTCATATAATGATAGAGTTTATAATTGTTGTTGTTGTTTTTAGTGAGGTTGGATATTAATTCTATTCGTTTATATGATGAGAATTAGAATATTTAAGGAATGTGAGAATAGGCGATGATGAAATTGTAAATAATCTCATTGTAAATATTGAATAAAATCAAGTTGAAGTTCAGTGTTTTAATATTCAGAAATAGTGGAAAATCTTTGTTTACACATGTTGCATTAAGATTATTAAAAACCATTTCATAACTCTTCAGTGAGTAAATAAGTTTTCTCAAACAATTTCGTTGAATTTCGAGCATCAGATGATGAAGCTTTCAGATAATTATACAATAATGAATTCAGCCAAATCTTGAAAAATGGTAAATCTAAAAAGTGTTTCATTTGGGGAGAGAAATCTATTGTTAAAATGAATGTAAAACTTTAAGATTCAACCTGTGGAATTACAATGGTTTACATTCATCTCCACTTAAGATAGGTAAAACTAATATATTAGTATTTATTTGTTACGTTTCTCATTTAAATTCTGTCCGAAATTTTCTGCATATGTCACCTAAGAGTTTCGTCATAGAAATATCATTTATTCAAGACTTTAGTAATAATTCTTCAAAAACGATGAAAGAAGCCCATTTCAGTTAAATATGAAGGTTCATTTAAGTTCTAATTATTTAATCCTTACGAAATAAAAAGACAAATATCATCTTCTAGTAGTGATAATTCGTTCAAGTTCAACGTGACCTCCATATTCTTATATGAATTCTATAGCCTTGAGGTAAGATATACTGCCTCACTCTCAAAGGGTACGGGGCTCGAATCCCGCAGCCCGAGTAGCTTTCTTTCAATTTTTTCGACACGACGGAATATTTCAGGAGATCGTCATTTCCGTTGTCCAGACGGTAGTAGTTTCACGAAAGATGTCCAAATTTTGAAAATTATTATTTTTGTCACAATTTCATAATCGCGAGTATAAGTAATTGATACATTTCTTAGATGGGATATTGTGTAAATTTTGGTCGATATTTTCGTAGAATGTCGAAATCTATAATGAAACTTTGATATTTTGTAATATTGTTGTTGATGAAAATCGCTCAATCATCGAACAATGAATTCATACCTCCATTTCTCGTGTTATGACCGCTCTGGAAAGTCCGTGCATTTCCGATTTTTTATTTAAAACCTCGTACGTACCGAGGTAGTAATTGACAATTATGAGAACGTTTCCTATACGAGACCACAAGTAAAATTCATTCAAGAACGCTTTCCAAACTGAATGAAATGTCACAATGGATTGCGTCACTTCAGGTGACCGCTTCAAAAATAACGCGAAATTTGGGTCATTTCGATCGCAGTGTTGTTGTCCGTGCTCAGGCAAGAACAATATTCTGAATGAAATCCATAAATTTGCATGAGGGCTTATGGTTAGATAGGTATCAATTATGAATAACTACCGATAATAATTATTATCCAATGCATTACGGTACCATTCAATTAAACGATAATTTGTATGCTAATCCAGAGCAAAAATTTGAGTGAATAAATTGTTCAACGGTAAGCGACACCATGGAGAAATGTTTTTGATTGATGTCGTTCATGATTTGAAATTATAAACAAAACGGTTGTGAAAATTCATTTATTACAGAAGAAAGTGAATGCCTTATGATTAGATAAATAAATAAATAACAGCCGAATCTCTTTCATACTACTCGAAAGATGATAAATATTCATTTTTTACAATTTATGTTAAAATTGTATCGATTACATTGACCAACCAAACATTTTTTTTTGCCCAAATTCGAAAAACTGGAACAGGAAAATTTTATTCTGCTGATTCTGGAAATTCCATAAGAAATCTACCCTTTGAGGCTGTTTTGATTTAATATATCATCAGCGTCTTCAGCGAGACTACTCGAGTAAACTCCATGCCAGAAAGCCCTAAAATTTTTAATGATAAAGTATTAATGTACTTTTAATTACTCTTTGAATATGAATACTTATCTCTGTAGTTTTCTCGTTTTTTTAACTGGCAGTGGTGGCCAAGAGAAATAGAATTCCTATCTCGAGAATTAGCAGATATCATTACACATAAATATGACCAGAAATCGTGATATGGGGCACCTGTTTTTCCAGTTTCTTCAGGCCACATTGTTGACTTTTCGAAAAAAAATATTTATTTCAACCCAGAATCCTCACCACTTGCAATTTTCATATTGGAAGCTCATTGAAATTTAATTTTCCCAATAATTCCAAAACGACGAATTCAATTTTGTTGAAATTTGTTATTTACGCGTAAAATATGGTTGATGTCAAATTTCATGATTTCATGCTCTTTATACCGTGTGAGGAAGCATACGGGACACATTCGGAACAGCAACATCGATACATCTGCTGGTGCAAATCACGTTTCAACAACTGACCACTCTATTTCAGAAAATTCCGTGAAATTGTTGAAAAATTCCAATAAAGTGTACTCTGGAACACTTGTGGGGATCGAAATGTATAAGAGAAAGGATATTTTACTCAATAATCATCTAATCCCTATTAACAACAGATAATTTTCACGAATCGGTTTATGACTAAGGGTATAATGTTAACCCATACTTGAGTGTTAATAAATTAATAGCATACCTTAGTAACGCTTCGTCTTTGAAGATGGAAACTTTGTTCCCAAAACAGACGACTGAAACTGTAGTGGATAAGAGTGTAGTTACTTTTGTAGAATTTTTTGAAGAATCTAATCAACAAAATCAATATGTTCTTATAGAACTCGGACGACTTGAAATATTGCAGAATTTCTACGTTGTTAGGCAAAAACCAAACAAAATCCCAGTGAACAAGAGATATCCGTTAGAAAATATTATTTATCCGTGCGCAAAGCCTCTTTTTCCGAGGCAGTCTTATGAAAAATAATTTAAATCCGTTAGAATTCCAATACTTACATATCATATTATTCAACTTCTCTAAAAGGAATGAGGTAATTCATGTGCTCTCAGTATATAAATAAATCATCAGGATTACATTGTTTTTAGCTGTCAGTGAGCATGAGACAATCCCCCCATTGAATTACACACATCATTAATAAACAAATAGTCAATCGACGTAATAGAGATACTCAGAATTTCCCAAGCCGATCTAGATCATTTCCAATTCCGATTGTCCTAGAATAAAGACTCAATCTCCATAGCTGTCAATCGTAAATCAACTCGCATTATTGTTTTATAGTCACGCTAATGCAACCAGAAATCACGAAATCCTTCTCTCAAACGAAAATAGCAGCAAAGAGGATTGTAAAAATCCGAGCCGCCGTTTAAAAACCATCTGAATCAACTCTGGTGTGGTGCAAAGTAACCCGCGTCTTAAATATAGAATTTACTATTACGCTGAGAGATATACGTCCAAATGTAAAATGAAATACATCTCGGAATTCGTTTTATAGATTTCCTATAAAGATTGGCAAAATTTGTTTCGGTAAACAAATGTAACTATTCTGTCTATTCTGGAGTGGATGGATGGACGAATGAGAAAGCAATCTTTGTTCTTCGCATCTGTTTAGAGTCTAGATTAGAGGAGGTTTGCGTTTAATAACTATCCTGCCAGGGTCGGACTGAAACATTTGGGTTAATATGATCAATCAGTTCTATCTTCATGATAATGGGTCTTTCCAAATATTTTCAGGAAAATGTGAATAGACATTGAGATCTCGCTAAAAATCTCGAGGTGGAACGCTTTGAAACATATTAAAATAGAGAAAACAGTTGTCTTAAGTTGTGCAATTTATAAAATATGTTGTTGACATATTATATGTTTCGGGATTTAGTTCATTTTCGAAACGGAGTAAAATAAACTCAACAATTCAGTTTATACTTCGTAATATATACATATATAGATGAGAGGACTGGGGATATATTAATTCTGGTTTGTCATGCAGTAGAATATACAGGTGAGTCTTTGAGTACATTCATTTTAACCATAGATTCTTATAAACAAATGAAACACTTTTTTCATTTGCCAAATTTTGTAATTCTGGTCAAGTAAAAAGATACAAGCTGTTGAAATTTCGCAGCTTTGCCATACTTTTTCCGAATTAAATGAATAATGGTCTGAAGTTTCCTATATAACTATGATACATATTTTACAAATATCAGTTTTTTCCTACTTCCACTGGTTTTCTGGTTACAGACTCTTCAACAATACAAAACGGTATACAAATTATATTGCAACGAATGCCCTGAATTATACATACAGATTAATTCGGATTATTAAGGATCTTAGTTGGCCAGGAGGCTCCGTTGCCACTTTTAAAAATTATGATACGAATCTATGGTTTCTTACTATGATTATTATAAGATTTTGGTTGGTTTCTTGTAAACGGTTGATGATAGCTATATGGAACCTCGGAAAAAAATGGTCCGAATTGAATTTTCTATCGAGGAGGTGTGCTATTATTATTGAAAAAATTAAGATATATCGAAATATATCAGTTGTAAATATCTCAACGATACAAATTTATTAAGTGACAATTCTAAATGAGCTAAGTACATCATTCAGTGACAAAGCAGTACAAAGGGAAGTTATTGTCAGAAATTTCGCTTATTTCTTTATTATGAATAATCCCAATGAAATTATGCAAGCAATTTGATGCTGGTAAAAAATAAGGGTAATTTCAATTAAAATTCCAAAGCTGAAGGTTACAACCGGAGGTGCAATTTGAATAAATATACTCTAGGAGGATAGCCCGTATCGAAAAATGAATGTGTGCCAAATTCGAAATGTCTATTTTTTCTATAAGCCGAGAAATGTCTATATCTAAATTTTGGTCTTGCACTCTCCTAGAATCATTTCTGCGGGCGCCTATGAAAGGAGCACTGCTAACAAACTAAATGACAGATGACACACAAACTCGCATGGTTATAGAGGATAGTAGTGCCAACTTAGCCACTAATGCATTTCGACGATCCTTTCAAGAGTGCTATTAAATGATAGATTCGCGGTACTTTCGTGATAGTATGCATGTTACAGCGAGAGTAATAAATTCGGATAATATATAAACTATCCAAGCATTATAATATAATATATCCTCAATTTAGACAATGTGATAATTGACACAGAACTAATCATACTAACTAGCTATGTTACATAATATCTTGGAAGACTTGGATAAAGTAATAAAACAAGTATAGGTGTAGATTATAAGTATAAGTTTTATATCATTATTATCAATTTACCTTAAGCATAACTCTATGTGTAGCAATAATTTGCTGTCATATATAATAATTTAACGTTAATAAAAAAAGCTCACTAGCCATAACACGAATTAAAATACATGTAGATCAAATCTAGTATTTGGTATCACTCTTTAGCGACAACAATAATAAAATATTTAAAAACAACTGACATTACAAACAATACTAGAAACATTGCAAGACATCTTTTGTAGGTGCTCAACTTAGAGAGATGTAGTTTTTACTACAATGAAATGAAATAATTATTATTTATTCTTATAAGTAAGGCTGTTGTAACATTTTGAGTTTCACAAGAGGATTGACCTTTTTCAATTGAATCTTTTAGAAACGCATTCACGAGTATATTTGCAATGCTGAAATATTTGGCTGCCTATATGTATATTTATTACTTTTACTAACTTTGACCTGCTATTATGAATAATATCCGGATAAAGTGATTAATTTATCGCATTGTCTAGGCACTTATATATCAAATAAAATGACCATTCATTATGTATAATAGATATTTAATCACTATGATTGTAAGATGTACCTATATGAGAAGGTAAGAGACGATTATAACCTTTGTCCTACCTCCGACCCTGCCTAAAAGTGCACATGTGCCGGCGAAACGCCGAAAACGACCTGATTTTCATAAGGAATGCTTCAAACTCCAAGTGTTCCTTAATAATGTCCTGTCTCAATCATTGTTCCCACACATGTATCGGATTTCACCACTGACCCAGCTCCAATAAATCAGGTTAAGTGTCTCCTGCAGAAACGTGAAGGAACGCACAACCACCACCCCTGGCAAGGTTGACTGAAACCACCCCAACTTGTGGGACCACGATCAGAGAGGGTGCATTTTATATTTTGGTCCTTTTATCGTGAGGTGAAATAGAAGGCATTTGGAAATTGATGATGTTTGTGGAAGGATAATGTATTTTTCAACGACAAGTCCTGAGGGAGTGAAGTGGGAACGATAGCTTTTATTCCTACACTTCGACGACATGGGAAAATGTTGGAGTACAGAAAAATTCATCTATAACAGTCCCCCAGTTTATGAGGCATGAATCTTGAACGAATTGACTCAAATCGAATGAATTAGAACGCTAGGAAATTTATTTTGTTTTTATCGTACTTGTAGCCCTGAACAGAGTGCGTACTTAAATCAATTTGCCCAAATGTCTGTAATTTTGGAATATGTGACCGAAAATGGTATCAAAGGTTTAGTTTCGATTAAATGGTCTGGCCGGTCGTCCGTCCGTCTGTAGGTAGGGTTACTCTCGAATGAAATGCGTTGCAGACTTGGAATTTGCAGAGTAGGTTTTTATAGGAATTTTCCAACAATTGAACGAAAATTCCGGAAATTTAGTGACCGTTTGTTAAAACTTAAGACATCATGTGCAACAGCAGATATATCGATGTTCGAATGTGTCTACATATACAATGCGCGTCAAAATTATGGAACAAATTCATTTTCTCAGAAGAAAAATATTGGCAACAAAATCCTGAAACAGGTCAATTTTTGTTTCACTTTTACCAATTTTTTATGCATTTTTGAAGGATTTTTGTTGCACCCTGTGCCATCCCCAACAACCCTCTAAATTTTTTGAATTGGGTAAGTGGGTCATGTGGTACTTTTTTGGCAAGGTCTTTGTATCTTCTTTACAGGCGCGCAGAAATTTTCAGGAAAAAAATTTCCTTTTTTGAAAAATAGTTAGTTCAAAAAGGTTTTCAGTATGTGTACTTTGTCATGGCTCATTCACTTTGAGACGATGGTACCTGATGAAATTTGTCACCGAATGAAAGTCGACCATTACAGGTTTATTCATGCACAACTTTCAACCCCTACGAATCCTTTAATGGAGAAAAGAAATTGTCAGGAATCTTTCTTTGAATTGAAACATTTTATAGAAAAGTTTCAACTTCAGTAGAAACGTACTAATAGCATTCCTACTTAAGATCATAACTGAAGCGCAGTGTTTCACACATTCTAATTTTTCACGTGAGGGGGTTGAAAGTTGTGCATGAACAAAACTGTAATGGTCGACTTTCATTCGGTGACAAATTTCATCAGGTACCATCGTCTCAAAGTGAATGAGCCATGACTATAGTACTGCAGTATTTGTTTTTAGTCCACTTCGACACATTGAGTTGAAAAATATACACTTCTCTGCACAACATTAATATCGATTAGGTCTTGTATTCCTCATTCGCAGGTAGTTCGATAATCGCTTTCTTACCGCGTATCAGTGAAACGATCGCTTGGCTGGACAGACTTGGACAGACCGCATCGATGTCAATTTCCTCATGATCTCCCAAAACTGACCGGTTTCATTAATCGAAGAATGTTCATCAAGAACGCTGTATAAAATGATAAAAGCGCACCAACAGGTCGGTAATTAACAACCCGGCTGTATCCGAAGCACAATCGGAATCCGATTTCGTAATTTAGGATAACCCGTGTAAGTTGAGTAATGCGAGGGTAACGAGAGGTATTTGGTATGAGCCATTACGAATGGACATTAATTTACGACGGAATTCCGTGGAAGTTTCTTTTACGGCGATAGTCATCTGGTTTTTATGACTTCATTAGATTTATCGGAGCTCCATCGATTTGAAGAGGTGGTGTTCTGGTTTAATTTAGGCTTCGTTAGCCCATTGGATCAGTAACAGCCTTATTAAACACAAGCCATGCTGAGAGAAAGGCAAAGCCGCATACTCTTATTGTGGAGGTCCTATGTTATTTCGACATCATCGATATCAACAATTAAACAACTATTCTGTAACATTTCGGAGACTTAATGCGAAAATCTTCAGAAATGTTTTACAGAATAGTTGTTTTATCGTGGATGTTGTTGCGATACTGTTTATTAGGCAACATTGTTCTATATATTGCTTCTGACAAATATATAGTGTTTCTAACGGAAAAACAATATCAAAATAATCAAATTCTTATCAGTTTGGGAGAGCAAAACACATAAAGGAAACATTTGGTAAGGATTACTAAACATATATTGCAGAAAATACTATATGTCATAATTTCGGCCAGAAAGTAAATTAACATTTTGTTTTGAATGATTATAAAATATAGTTTTTCTATTTCAGTATCATAATGAGTCCATTCCAGCACTAAAAACAGTGCTGTAATAAACTCATTCCCGCATTGTTTCTAGTCATATTTTTCGTTTTGTGGTAGTCACCACTGACATTCGATCCTATCAAATTTCAACACAAGTCAATTGTCAATATATATAATATAATCTGTTTATAGCGAATTAATTGTTGGGAGTAAAAGTTATATTTTCATTAAAATAATAAGGTAGGTACTAGAGATTTCCTTCTTGCTAATTTTGAATCATTCATGCTATTAGGAAACTGTTTTAAATCTGATCTCCATGTCCTACGTACGATTCAACTTCAAATTCCGTAATCTGTCAACTTTCGTAACAGTTACACCAACTGCCAAGATACAATACAAAAGTCACTAGGATGTATAATCCCAATTTTTTATTAAATTTCAGTATTTCACAAAACTTGTCTGAAATAGAGAAAATATCGTCTAATACTCGTCGCAGAAGGCATGAGTTGCATTCGTGTTTGAATAGGAGCCCATTCTGCAACTAGTTTTAGAATATACTATTCCACAACATTTAGGAGGTACTATACCGTGAAGCGTTACTTTTTTATGAATAGTTTGCCAGAAGTTGAATCGTTACAAGTTTTCAACCAGAAATTACAATTCATATTTCAGTACATCAATTTTGCTTTCCAAGTTTTCTTTATACCTCGCAAAAATATACTCTAATTTTGACCATCTATACTTTCGTTAAAAGAAAAATCCATCTTGAATAGTTAAAATCCAACTTGTATTAACCCAGAAATATTGGAAAACAATGAACAAAGAGCTGAATCTTGGAAGGTGTCCAGTTTCTACAAAGTATTGAAGATACTCCTTTCATTTCCAAAAAAAGGACTTTCGAAAATTTATAAATTAACACATACCCATATTTTTGGATCTCCATTCAACTTACTTCCTGTTACACAACATCGACGAGGTATATAACGACCTTAATCTAATAATCATTCGATGATATTTTCAGGAAACGCAGAACAAAATAACTTCAGACACATACATATTGCAACATGTAATTTGACATCCTTAACCCAAATGTATCGCTAACCCATCATCAATCAACAAAAACTATCGGTTGTGCACCCGCGCTGCACGGATAATGAGTCATTACGTCCTGCCCCAAAGACCATGCTGAAACGGGAAAGACACCTACCATCACTCATCTTTTCACAGTGCCGAAAATCCAATACCTCGAAAAAGCGGGATGTTCCTCTTCTACAGTCATCGTGATCGGGGCGTAAAAAACAAACGTGTATCGCGATAATGGATTCCAGATGTGCCTTCTTTGTGATGAAAGTCAGAACACGTTGCATGTTGCGGCCACCTATTGTTAGAACCACATGTGGGTATGGTGACTCGGGGGTTAAGGTTTCGTTGTGGATTGGAGGAAGCATTGGCTACCGATTTTTAATATTTTTAGAAACGTTGTTTCATCTTGGATTCATCGGGGATTTCAAGGATTTTTGCTGAATCATTTTGGCAGACTGAGATTGAACAGTAAATCAGAATAAAATAGTTGGAAAGCCACTGAGGTCAGGAGCTTTGACGAAAAATATAGCCAGAGCGGTCATCCATCGAGGTACTGAACTTACCAAGATACCTTGACTTCCAGGAAAAAAATAATATTTTCACAATACAAATCCAATTGAGTTTAAATCTAAAACTTGGCTGTAAAATAAGGTTTTGAAGGCTCTTGCAAAATTTCAGCAATATCTGAAATGTGAAATAAGTTAAAAAATATCGAGAAACTTCCATGAAATCATTGTGAACGAGAATTTTCTATGAATGGTGCAGGTTATTATTTAATTCAACCTATCAGTTATCATATTCCATCTACTGAATTCCGGCAATTCTTTAGAATACGTCCAATATAATTTTTTTTTACGAATTTCGAGCCAGTTAGATATCGATTTCAATTATACCTTCATTCGGTAGATTCCAA
Organism: Halyzia sedecimguttata; assembly: GCA_937662695.2. Lineage (NCBI taxonomy): Eukaryota > Metazoa > Arthropoda > Insecta > Coleoptera > Coccinellidae > Halyzia > Halyzia sedecimguttata. Next base: position 50,119,998 of record OW569415.2, read on the forward strand.
AAAATTTACTTCATCATCCCTGATCTGAAAATATCTGTTTCAATTCCTCAAAATAGTTCCGATATGTCATATTGGATCACTGCATCTATATTTATATCACTGATTTCCAACATCCTCTGAAAATTACATTTGAGAAGTTTGCAAAATGATTTTTCCGTATTGAATTAAATAGTGATAATCTAGGAAATTCTTAAATATTATAAGTTACTTACGCTTTTGCATTTCTTGTTGTTTTAAATATTATTTTGAATATTTCCAATTTCAACAAATCCCCGAATCTTGGGTACCTTATAAAATAAATATCGTTTACCTTTCTATCAAACCTAAATATACCTACTGCTCCACAAAAGTTAAGGAAGTTCAGAAGCTTTGAGAATGTTTCAAAAGTTTCCGTTTTTTTTTACCATATTTTTTAAATATGATAAATCCTAATATTTGCTCACTTATCTAACTCATTCTTCTGCCAATTTCGTCATAAGTTTCACAGTATCAGGTGGAAATTTATTTTTAGTATTTGTAGTGCAAAATCAGTTCACTCAAAAAATTGAAATATTAAAGTTCAGTAAATACGAGACCTCCTAGAACATCAACCAGAGCCTGAAAACGCCTTTGCATACTTTCGGTCAGATTGTTGAAGTAGCCTTGATCAATTTCTCGTCAGAGTTGCGGTAAAAGCCATCTGAGTTCTAGAAGTGTATGTGGAGGCGGTTGCTGAGAATCCAAAGTTATTTGTAGATGATCCCAAGCGTGTTCACTGGGATTGAAGGTCTGGCAACCGAGAGAGCATGGCCAAATGTGGAATACCAATGTTTTCCAGAGTTTCATCGAGAATTCTCGCACGATGGGGTGGCGCATTATCGTCCAAAAATAAGAAATTTGGCCCAATAGCAGCATGAATCAAAGGAATAATATTGTCAATGAATTGCTATATGTAAATCCGCTCATTCATGGTAGCATCGAGCATCAACAAGTACGTCCATTGAAACGAATGCCTCCCCCTTAAACTATAGAAGGGACAGGACGGATAACAAATTCCCTGACATTGAAACCAAATGTCCACCACAGGACCACATAACCAGGCTCCTTGATCCTGCTGTGGCTTTTACATCAGTAAGCTTCACATCCTCCCATTATGTGTAACACAGTTTTATAACAAAACAGTCCGTAAACGGTGAGATAAACACAAGAAACAAACGTTCACTACATCGTTTGGTGACCACCAAACTGTCAAAGTTTTGGTTTTCGATCGACAGCGTTGCCTAGTACGGCATGCGGTATCCCCTCTCGTCCCCAATTAAAGGTCTCCCCAAACGGTAACTGTACCACCTCTGGACGGATAAACTGCCTGAACCGATCTATGATTTCTGGGATCAGAGGATATGTCCATGACCCAACTATCCGAAAACCGTCCATATCTCCACTAATTTGTGAACAATACCTTGATCGTTCCAATTCACGGGCTTATTGGCGCATTCCAATCGAAGTCGCATATGATTTTGAGTTAGTGGAATCCTTCTCAAAAGTCGTCGTGATTGTAGATAAACGTCTCGAAGTCTTCGACGAACTGTTTCAACCGAAACCAGAACACTAGTAATGTTCAAAAGGCGCTGTTGCATGATTCGACAAGTACTCAAAAGCTCTCTACGGGTAGACACAGCCAGAAACCGATCTTGTGCAAGAGTGGTAGGTCTTGGGCGTCCACTTCTCGGTCTTTTGGTCACGTGTCCTGTAATATGCTCCATATCGATGGACGAGCCGAAAAATTAGGCTTTCGCAGTCACTTGAAAAACGCTTTCACTAACTTGAAAGAGAGCAACATCTCTCTGATTACGTACTGCCTCGATCATACCAATGGCAAGTTTAAGTATAGGCATTATTGCAAAACAAATTTTCAGATTTTTAATTAAAGTTGCTTGTAAGAAAGTAAAACAATAACTGATCCAAAATTCTCAGAAACGCAAACGAGAAGAACTTGCCTGAAACTTGTTAACATATTTCATAAATTCCTAGTCTCCATCTTTATTGAATACTTTCTGGAAATTCCAAGAATTTTCTTGTACATATTATTCACGTTTGTTCCGATATATCGAATGGGATTGTTGGCGTACCTCTACATACCTGTATTTTCATTTATTCATATAAATTATACCCTGTTAAATTAATGAACCTACCGTATATACCAACCTAACAAAAAAAATTATAACAAAGAACATATGTTGAAATGGAACAAGATCACAATACAATTCCATAAAAACTATTGAGTGAATTAACAGACGCAAGAAAAACAGAGATCCATTCAGCATCAAGTAACCTAATCTCCAGAGTGAAATCAGAGCGGCGATTCTAGAGGTCTGCAGAAATGCCTTCGTTTACGAGTGAACGTTCGAGATTTACATTCACCGACGTAACTTCTCAGTACAGGGAGGAATCAGTAGTTATATACCGAGTGCTTGCCAAATAATCGAATATTTGCCCCCCCTGCACATCGTGCAGTCGGGAAAATATTCGATAACTCGGCCAACACGACTGGTGTATGAAGGACTATTTCCCGAAAAATAAATATACTCTATTTTAATTGTAGGGCAGAAATAACTAACTATAATAATTTTTTTTTTGACAATCATCCCGAATGTTTTCGATGGTTTAAATCGTCACAAAGGTATTCACCTGAAGCACACGTGCAAGTACCCGGATATTATTAAATGAAATTTTTTTCCTGAAATTCAAATAGATATCAAAGTATTTTAGAATTCATATTAACTTTTTTGTTTAGAATATACCAAAGAATCACCTAACGAAGTCTGACAATGTACCTGTGAAACAACCTGTCTATCCACTGCACTGCTGCTGGTTTCGATCAGCTGTCATAAACGACATTTTCAAAATCTACATAACCTCAATTTGACAGGTATGGCAGAAGGATCACGATATCAATTCACCCGTCCAGTTTTTACGATCTGTTCGACGAATGATTTTCCGAAGTAATCGCCGAATGGTTCTCTTTAAACGTGGCTGTTCTCCTAAATCCAGATGATCGTTCTCCATTCTCTATTTCAATTTCCGGTTCGAAAACACAACGATTCCATTGTGTTACTGGATATTTTATGCGCGCACAGTCGAACAATATTGAGATAAGCCGCACAATTAAAGTTTCGACATGTGAGTAATTAGAAAGGCGGGAGATAAATAGGCATGGTTGTTACGGAGATATGGGTGTAGTTGTTCAATTTCCTCCCGTTTCTTCTTCGATATACGATGTACAGAGAGCTCAAGGAGCTTCCGTTCGGTCAAATCGGATAATTGTTTTCTATGGACCTGAGAAATGTTTTAATTGGATCGGATTGGTATATTTAGAGTTATAGAGGAAATAACAACCAAATTTCAGATGGCTATTACTCCAAAACCGTTTAACCGATTATGCCCATTAACAAAATCAAATGTCGCAAACAGATGCACAACCTAACCTAAAAATTGCAAGTCTTTCCGTTTTCAAGTTATCGTGATATAAAGAATATTTTTTAATAATTTTTTTATAATTTTCTAGTGATATGATTCTCACAAAAGTCTTTGTGTCAGTCAGATCGGATCTGAATTGGTGGAAGACAAAGTACTCGGAAACCGTTAGGCCTATTATGCCCATTAACGATCTTGCCCGTCATATTTGGACGCGCCACCTACTCTGAAAATTTTATGTCTCTATCTCTTCCCGTTCGAAAGTTATCGTGGTAACGGCTGGCCGGACAGAATCATATTTAAGCTCGAATTCTTCATCAGTGAATCGAACCTAATCATTTGAGACCATTTTCGACAGAAAAATCGAACATTACAGACATTTGGACAAATAGATAGCCGCTGCTCCCCAGAACATGCGCGCAAAAAGTGGGTTCATCACCAACGGTTGTTCGGTAACAGGATTGCCAGAATGGAATATCATATGTAAAATTGATAATGAGTATGAAGCAAAGAACATAATTTTTCGAGATTTGGCTTCGTTTGGGAAATATTCAGTAAAATAAAATAACTAAGTAAGTGGTTATTTTTATTATTAAACAGATAGAGAATGAAATAGATGTACAGATACATAATGCATGGTAGAATTCCGAATGTCGTACATAATATTCAGAAAACAGTTGATTTTGCACACGTTTACAATTCTGGGCATTTTTTAACATTTATTGTAATTTATTATTTATTCACTTATATAATGCTAAAATATTGTATGAAAATATAATTAGAATTATTCATGTTTCAATTTTGTTTTCTTCATTTTATTGTTTTCATTTTTGTTGTTTTTAGCTTTGCATAGTAGGTAGTTTAATTTTTTTCTGGTGTATTGAACAATGTTTTGTAATTTTGATTGGTCGATGTTATTGGTTTAAGGCCTTGACTCGATCGATTCAATTATTCCGACGTGGCATCTCGAAAAAAGTTATTTTGTGTATTTTGCTAATAATTCAATTTTACATATATGACTATTAATTTTGGTGCTCCAGCTCCGAATTTGAGTATCGATTATTTTTCACATGTCCAACATATTTTTCTTGCTATAATTTTCTTGATATTTATCTCAGAATGTAGGAAATGAGAATTTTTATTCTCCCAGAAATAAGGATATCTCAACTGAACCCTGAAAAAATCACCCTCTTAGAAATACATCAAACATAGAACTAAAACCGAGACTAAAACAATGTATCATGTCACCATCCATGAGTTTCCTCGTACGACACACAAAAGAGGAGAAATTGCCGGCTCGAAACAAGAGAAAATGACGTTTCAATAATTCATGAATCCGATGCTTGTCGCGTCATAGAAGACAATAAATCCGTGCAGGGTCAAGTGGGTTCCCAATCACAGAGGAAAATGACTTCCTCTCAGAACAAGCGACTTGATGACGGGCATTGTAACTGTCATTATATAAACGTTCGTTTCTGCAGAGGGTGTGCGGAGGGTGGATGTACCCCATACTCGGCGGCGATCAATGAGGCGAGAGCGCGGGAGAGAAGTCGTAGCAGTGCTTCGGACACAATGGAACGCGGCCCTCTAAGTCCTCTATTATTTTCTGTGATTACTACGTCAGATTCATCGATGTCGTTGTGTTTATGGCGATTACAGTTATTAGACGCGCGAATGCGGAGGACACGATGTAATTATTCTTGTGAGATGTTGCTTCTGATTTACGGCTTCATCGATGGAGGAGGGGCTGGTTGTGATGAAAACGCAACGAATTTCACATAAGAAGTGATCAGATAGTCCCCGGATTCTTCTTCTTTCGTGAATTATTCAAATTTTAGGTCTGCTACTAACTGCTTGCATCATAGAACACATTTTATAATTCACTAACAATACAACATACCTACACCCAACCCAACTGTTTTTCCTGACTCGCACAAGAGCGTATGTTTGTATTCACATTCTTGACAATATTTCCCAACTCTTGGCAAAGTTACTTCTTTTTTCTTAAGACAATAATTAGATATCCTTGGGTATATTATTGGCGCCCAACGTGGGGCACCAGGTCCAGTTCGTAAATTAAACGTTATCAAGATATACGAGTTCTAACGAACCGAACGACTTCATCCTTCGAGATCTTTAACAGTTAACACCTCAGTCCTACTGATATAAATGGTATTTCACCACGAATTTTTGATCAGTAGGTCATATTTTCGTCTCAAAATTCGCGAAATATAGGCATTCGGACAACATGAATTTTCCCTTATGACAGCGTGCAAACAAATTTCGGGCAAAATTTCAAGATTCGTGAAGAAATATTTATGAGTTATCAATGAAATAACTTTATGGGATGCCCATGGGTCGATATTTTCTCGTGTGTATCCAAGTAAACAATGCACCCGTTGCTATGAATTCGAGTTTCTTTCATTTATTGGAGACCTACCTGTATTCATGCGTTGGTATATTATTAACATTTATCCTAAAATCTCTCTTCAATTCCTGTTTTGTTCGAATTTTTAACCGTTAGTCATAAACTAGTTAGAACAAGGATTTGTAAATAGGGTTTAGATCATGATTGAGTTATAGATTCCTTCTTTTATATATTAGTTTCATTCATTTGATTTGGTTCGACTCACTGATCAAGAATCCATGGTCAAAATGGATTCTGTCCAGCCGGCTGTCCGTCCGTCCGTCTCTCCGTTAAGACGATAACTCTCGAACGGAATGAGTTAGACAGTTGAAATTTTCAGAGTAGGTTTGGGAGATAAATATCTCGGTTATGTTCGTTATTGGGCAAAATCGGCAGGATGGCCTCGGAGTAACGAAAAAAAAATTTTTTTTACATTACAAATTTCGAATTAATTTTTTTTTAAGGTGCAGTTTCATCATAAGAATCCACTGATATCATTTTCAACTCTAACAAGCTAATACTTTCGGAGATATGATTTTTCAAAATTTCAATAAAACATCGTAATTCTATGTTTTCACATACTATCGGTCTGTGTTCGATCTGTGTTCACTGTTCATGCATGTAATCTTATTTACCTATACCAGACATGTCAAATGTATCTCTCAATAATCTATAATAATCTTACAAACAAAGTATTATTGAATGCAAAATGACCAATTATAGGATATTATAACCCCTAACCTATATGCCCTTGGATGATCCATATGATGATGGAAATATATAATTTGGTAAGATCAGAAATCAGAATACCTTCAGGGGAAACAAAACGGGAATATTGGCTAAGTTTCAATTGATATAATATAATTTTCAGAGTAGATTTAAGGAATGAATATCTCGTATAAGTTCGTACTTTAATTTTAAATAAGTTTCTTTTATGAATCAGTTATATTATACGAATCCATTGATATAATTCCCAACTCTGAGAAACCAATAATTTCGGAGATGCATTGTCAAAGTTTGAACAAGAGCGCCAAAGCTCCTGTCCACAGGGCTATCCCACATATTTTGTTTCAGGATGGAACGAGAAAGCTTTAAAACCCATTTTCTACTTTTATTTATTTCGTCAGTTTATTGTTACTGAATAGTTGTTCGTAACTAGTTAATGACTGTAAACGTTTGTTTTGGCAATATGGAAAATGTTCTGTTTTCCTTGATTTTTTTTTTCGTTGATTAACGGAATATTAAATAACCGGTTGTCCGATTGATGAGGAATTGTTGGCCGTTTCATCTTACCAGAGAGCAACTGAATCAGACCTGCAAAAATCAGAGTTGGTAGGTTTTCGGAAAACATGAAAGCTGATGGCTAAAGTATCTCTAGATAATTTGGAATCTAGGAATGGCAGGGAGATACAGTGGGCGGCCAAATGATCAGTCCGTTTTCCAAAGGCTAATACAAGAGAGTATAGGGAATTCTGCTGATGGCACAGCTCTAACATTGGTTCCCTGATGGCGAAGAACGAATCTTCATGCATCATGAGACGTCATCCCATAAAGCCAGTAGTATTACTTCTTCATACCTGGCTTCAAAAAACCTTACGGTTCTGTAGTGGCCTGGCAACTTACCAGATACGAACCGCATTGATGTCACCCGTTTGGAGCTTGCTGAAGAAGCAATATCCACCAAACGCCAATCAATTGAAACTTTAATCAGAAAGTAGTCTCCAATAGAATGTGAACATCCGTATAGAGAGCATGTTCATAACGCGTAGTAGGTCTTATTGAAGCTAAGGGTGGAATACTGAAATTTTATAATATAACATAGTTTTGAAAAATTAACCTTTTCTGTGCTTGTTTTTGTTTGCATGATCCCAATAGTACACAGATACAAATAAAAAATACAACCAATCCATAAGTCTGAAAAATCCAGTTGAAGTAGAAAATGCAAAAATCTGAGTAATAATGTGGCTATCCACTGCAGGTAACTGGGGAAAGTTTTACCAGTTCAAAAAGCCTCTGAAATCAACCTGTATCCATATCCGGATGGAAGCTGGATCAAGATACACGAGAAGTGAAATAGTTGGTTCTGGTGGACACAAAAGTGCTGTTTTCACTTCCATCTTGAAATATGACCATAGCAGGCCCATTTCCGGCAATATCACCGTAGGCATCTAGCCGGACCGCGTTCATCACGCTGATTTACCTATCTCGGGCCGGCAAAATCGACAATATAGACCTAAATCTTCGAGATCCGATTCAAAGATGGACAGCGGGAATAAATCCTATAGATGTACTACAGCAAGTGAGCAAATTCCCCCAGATACCGCTAGAATCGCGTCTTCTAGCCGACCTGCCTAACAGGCGATGATTGTCTTCATACAAGTTCGCAAACTAGTTTCGAAACGATACTCAATAACAAAGAAATGGGATTATTTGTGTTGATTAGGTGGAAAACACGGCGCAAAACAACTTTTTGTTCGGAATTCCGGGCTAGACTCTCTCGCATTCGAGAGATATCAATTTATTGATCGGATTATATTACGCATCATTATATCTTTTCCGCTAGAGATATTTCGAATTTTTCTGAGGAGAATAATTGATATCGACAAGATATAAGAGAACAAAAGATATACACATACCACTATTCGATGTATGATGAGGATGTCTTTCTGTGACATAAAATGTTTTCGATTTGTTGTCACAACATTATACAGTGTGGAAAAGCCAAATGGATTAAATTCATTATCTTGGTTACTGAACATATTTATGGGAAATCCCGAAAAACGTCAAATTCAAATTATAAATTGTCATTTTCCTTCGTTAAAATAATTCATCAACCCTCTTTCGAAAGACAGGTACAAATCGGTATGGGCTTGTGATAGTCGTACATCGTTTGAAAGGTCATATAATAAAGCTCAGATAGAATAATTATAGCATTCTGTGAAAACATAGAAGTACGATTCATTATTGAAATTTCGAAAAATCATATCTCCGAAAGTATTAGCTTGTTGGAGTTAAAAATTACATCAATGGATTTTTATGGTGAAACTGCATCTTAAATGAAAATTCCGTTCGAGAGGTATAATATTGTAGTTAAAATTTTTTTTTAATTTTCGAAATTTTTTTTGACACTTTGCGGTAACCTGGTCAATACCAAACTTCACATGCGTATAAAGGTCATGATTCTACAATTTGATGCTAAATTTCAAATAGATCGAGTGATCGGTTTCAGAAATATTCATAAAAAATGTTTTTACTAAAATCGGCCATAACTCCGAAACCGCCTGAGGGATTTCGCCCATTAACGAAATCGTCCCAGATATTTACGCTCCAAACCCACCTTGCAAATTTCAATCCTCTAACTCCTTTCGTTCGAGAGTTATCGTGCCTATACGGCCGGCCGGCCGGACATAATCGATTTCGACCTCGGATTCTTGATCAGTGAGTCGAACCAAATCGTTTGAGACAATTTTCAGCCAAAAATTCGAAAATTACAGACATTGGGCAAATTAATAAGCACTCTGTTCCGAGGAACTAGAGCGCCAAAAAAAGGGTGTATTTATACCATGTGCAAATATACAAATTGGAAATTGGGATATATTGGAAAACCCCGTTTTTTTAAGAGAAGTATTGATTATTTTGAATGAGTATCGACAAAGTTGAATGAATTACAGTAAGGAAATGTATGAGACATATTTTCAGATTAAAAGTATCAGAATGTTCAGAAACGAGTCTCGGATTTAAATGAAAATGTTTTGCCTTCAACTATTCTTTCTACAAATCACGAAAACACATACACAATACACGAAACCAAACAATACAGTTTACAAGAGAAAGGAAACCAATGTTTTGTATTCTGTGGTTTTGCCAATTGCCACATTATAAGAATATATTCTTATACCGTGGTTTGCCTTCGACTATTCTGTCTTTTTTCAATGCTGATATCGACGGTCTCTTTCTCACAACCAGTCCTTGTTATTTTATGTCTATGCATTATCCTGATTGCAAAACGCAAAACTTGGAGAAAATCATAACAGTTATTAGCTGAAAAGGTACACGCAGCAAAAGAATAATCTGCCATCAATGTCAACGACAAGCTATAAAAAAATTAATTTGCTGCGATGACAAAATTGAAAAACAGGGATCGCAGACGGCGTGGGCAGACACAGTCCCCTGCTACCTTCTCATTGTGAATTTCAAAAGCATTTTTCATTTATTTCCAGCGGAGCTGAATCGAGACCCGTCAAAAGAAAAACTCGCGAAATAAATTCGTTCCATAAAGAACGATAACCTATTTAATCTTAATGATACATTTTTATGAAAACACCGTCTATGGAAATGGAAGTTACTTAGTATCGATTGAGAGCAGGGAGGGACCAGTTACGGACTGAATTTTCTCGATTTCTGTTGGCTGTTTTCATAGTTTGATTTTGGTTCAAAGTCGTTTTCGTGATTGCTATGGACTTTTTGCGCGCATTTTCTAAGGAATAGCGTGCTATCATTTTGCCCAAATGTCTTTAATTTTCGAATTTTTTGTCGCAAATAGTCTCAAACGATTAGGTTCGACCCATTGACGAAGACCTTGTGGTCAAAATCGATTCTGACCGGCTGGCTGGTGGTCTGTTGACACGATAACATTCGGACGGACTGAGATACCGACTTGAAATTTTCGGGATAGGTTCGGCATCCGAATACGACCATTGAGTTCGTGAGTGGGCATAATTGGTCAAAGGGTGTCAGTGTTATAGCCATCTGAAATATTGTTTCCTCAATAACTCAAAAAATACATATCCGATCGAATTGAAACTTGGTAATTAGTTGTAGAAGACTGACGCGCAAATTTTTGCAGAGTTTCGTGAGGAGTAATTATAATATATAGGTAATTAATTTTTTTCCCCAAAAATTTTAGATTTCCTAAACTATTATGTCAAATTCCGCTAACATTCAGCATAAACTTTCACGCCGCCATTTTACAATCGAGTACCGGATTTCAGCTTGATCGACATCGTATTTTAGAAATTATTTGAAAATGAAATTTCCAACTGAAATATTGTTTCTTCGATAACTCAAAAAATACAGATCGTATCGTATTGAATTGTGGTAATTATTTGTTGAATGCCGATGCGCAAATTTTTCCAAAATTTCGGCAAGATCGTTTATTTTAAACAGTTTAATTTTCAAAAACTATCTGTTAGATCGAATAATCAATCATAAATACTGTGGGAGGTATACTCATTATTAAATGGCTTCTGTCTGGATTTTCTCTCCCAAACTCTGAAAAATGTCTGTTAAATATAAATTAGTTCAAGCCCTGTGGACAGGAGCTTTGGCGCTCTTGTCGAAACTTTGACAAATCATATCTCCGAAAGTATTGCTTTCTCAGAGTTGGGAATGATATCAATGGATTATTATGATAGAACTGCATCATACAGGAAATTCAATAGAAATAATAGTTTATTTATCAAGATTAAATGAGCAATCTTCAATGCTTTAATGCTTCAAATTATCATTTAAAATAATAAGGAAAGTATCATCAAAATGTCAAGGCTGAGCATTCCTGATATTTGAGTAGGTAGAGGCTGACGAACAAATTATTTTAATAGTTCAAAATATATAAATAAAATATAATCCACTTTGCATACCTAATTTAATAGTTCATACCACTAACGCATTTATTCTGTATTATGTACCTTAACTCAAGAAAAAATATTTGATACACTAATGTAGGTCCATATTAGAGCAATTTTTTGCTAGTAACATCATGAAAATACTGTATATAGGAACATGTCTCTCTACTTAAGGAAATAAAAGGTAATATTAACCTCAGTGGTCAACGAACAGTAATTTGTTTTGATGATTCTATTTTGTTCTTCTTTCCTATTGTCTTCATAAACTACTTACATCATTAAAACGATCCAGTTGTAAATCTTCTGAAACATCATGCCGAATTTATACATAAATTATTCAATATGCAACCAATCAATATTATTTTCGGTTTCAAAATAGTCTTGTCTATATTCACAAATTCAAGAATCGGATACTTGTTTTCCAGCAGAAAATATTTTCAAACTACGAATTGACTTGTCTCTACTAGCTAGATAAGATGACACTTATGTTCATAAGTGAACACAGACAGATTCTGTGTTCACATTCTGTGAATACATAGAACTACGATGTATTAATGAAATTTTGAGAAATCATATCTGCAAAAGTATTAGCTTGTTTGTGTTGAAAATGATATCAATGGATTCTTATTATAAAACAGCATCTTAAAAAAATTTTTTTCAATTTGAAAGTTGTGATGCAAAAAAATTATTTTTTTTTCGTTACTCCACCATCAGGCTGATTTTGCCCAATAACGAACTTAACCGAGAGATTTATCCCTCAAACATATTCTGAAAATTTAAACTGTCTAGCTCATTCCGTTCGAGAGTAATCGTGTTAACGGCCAGACGGCCGGCCGGACAGAATCGATTTCGACTACGCATTCTTAATCAGGGAGTTGAACTAAATTGTTTACGACCATTTTCAGCCAAAAATTCGAAAATAACAGACATTTGGGCAAATTGATAAGCACTCTGTTCTGAGGAACAAGAGCGCCAAAAATGTATTAATTTGGGAATTGCTTCTGCGTAAGAAACACAAGATATTTGTCAGAATCAATAAATCGAACAATCTTGCCTAACAAACAATAACGACACATCATCAACTAGGATCAACTAAATTTTGTTACGTTTCGGAGTCTAAATCAGACTCCTTCGTCAAACACTTAAAGAAAATCTTCAAAATTATTTTTTGTTGATATAGTTATTCTGAAATTCGGACATTGTCGTTATTGTTCATTAGGCAACATTGTTAGATTTATTGCTTCTGACAAATATCTTGTGTTTCTTACGCAGAAGCAATCCACAAAATAATAAATTTTTATTTAACAGGAATATTTTTCAGAGTTTGGGAGAGAAAACCCAGAAAGAAGCCATTTAATAATATCTGTTTGATCCGCGGAAATTCTTCAAGCCGTGAAATCGACTACCGGATTTCAGCTCTATATTTTAGGAATTATTGTGAAAAAACAATGTCGAACCGGTATCTCTACCTCTTTCACATGATGTCAATATCAGAATTGTAACAACACCTCGATGGCTGAGATAGTAGCGTGCTCGCCTGCAGTGCAGGAGATTCGGACGAACGACAAATACGAACTCATGGGATATAATGAGCTTTATTCCCACAGAAATAAGGCTCAATGATCCCTTCTGTTCAAAAACCGCTACAAACACTTACATGTTTGGTATAGAAAGGCTTTTCAATACTCAAAATACACACAATAGTTGGCCGAGACGTGCTTCACGATTTCCGAGAAAACTTTTAGCTTTACGAACCTTTTCAGCAATATTTTCACCATTTTGCAGTAAATTTCAAAAATTTCGATGGGTTGTTTAAGCGTTTCGTTATCATTAACGGTATAGATTTTGGATGTAATCGGTGAAAAATTAGTGGAAACACTGTAGAAAGTTTCCAAAATTGTATCAATTCATGCAGACCGAGATGCAGAAGTCATCAGATCATATGGCTGTTTCGCTCATTCTTTAAATAATTCTCTAGGTTGAACTATTTCAGAAATTCGTGGATTACATTAATAATTCAAATAGTTATGTTCCTGAGATATTATTTTGATGGATTATGGAATCCAGTTCATTATATTGTTGAATAATATGGAATTTCCTATTGTACTTGGCAGTTTCTCCTGAAATATCCAAGTCAAGGAAATGAGATTCAATTACCCAGAGCCATTCAGTTCACGTTCCTGAAATACAAAGAGCAGAAATCCATGACAATTAGGTATTTCATAATTTCGTAGAATTTATGGCTACATTATTTCGGCATACTAATAGTCATACGCCAAGATAATCTTGAAATACTACTCGAAAGAAAATGCCAACAAATTGTATTGTGTAATTGTATATTGGAGTCGTTTTATCATCATTCTGAATGTCCGTAAACATATTAATCGCTTTTCATGACTTACAGATCATGCTTTGATATTGTTGATTAATTGAAAAAGAGATGCAAAAATGCCCCTATGTCAAGGACAAATGATTGATTTGTTTCTTTGGATTATATTTGGTCCTTCAAGCTTGAACATATTCACAACTAGAGAGCCATTTAGCGTTCCTTATCCTGAAACTGATGTCTTATTTTCGTGCAATGTGCTAATGTTTCTTTTTTCCAATTACATCCGCAATGGGTCCCAAACGATTCAATTGGACCTACTGATGAAAAATCGTGGTGAGATTCGAACATTTCCGTGTAGCCGTTTCTAGGAAGAAGATGAACCAAACAGTCCCTTGAAGCCTGAGCTATCCCTGGTCTTTAGGGTGGCAGGCAGACTATCAAAGATCTTAATGCCAACGTATATCCATGAATTTTCGCTTTAGAAAAACGGTGTTTGAGAAGTCGTTCTCGTGGGTTTGGACATTATCTTCCAATATCAAATTGTCCTTATCCAAGTGTAAAGAGCACATGGAAACAAACACATGGGAAGAAGCAAGGGTAAGTGCGCCAAATCTTCTGAAAAAATCTCTACAACGCTTGCCAGGAGATACTCGAGCTATGGCTCTCCGTGTCTTATTCTGCTGTAGGAAGACTCTTTGGGCCTGGCGTGAACTACCCCATACTATGATGCTATATGTTGCGATGAAGTGGAAATATGGATATATGGATCGAAATCTCAACTGGATGAGCCATGTCGACGCCTTACGCAAGAAAATAAATGCTGCATTTTTTGCATTGAGTAGACTGAAAACATCCTTACCGCTTGGTCCTCTGATCGATGCATACTACAGCCTTGTTTATTGTCACCTATCATACAATATTCTGCTCTGGGGAAACTGTACTTCGTTCAATAGAGTTTTCGTGGCACAGAAGAGGGTAATACGTCTCATTTTTGGTTTGTCCAGCCGCCAATCATGCAGACCTTTATATGTGGTCAATAAATTGCTGCCTCTCCCTTGTATATACATACTATAGTGTCTCCTTTACGCCAAGGACAATGAAGCTAATTGGGTTACACTATCGAGTACGCATGATCACAGAACACGTAATACATATGTGCTGCTGGTTCCTAAACATCGGACTCGCAGTTTCGAACGCTCTCCGTTATATCAGGGTATTAAATTATACAATAATTTGCCTTCTTATCTTAAATCATCGAACAAACAAATGTTCAAGATAGAAAATAAAAAAATTTTGATACAAAGATGCTTCTATTCTGTTGAGTAATTTCTATCTAATCCCTTAACTTAGTAATAAATTGATGTAATTTGTTTTTAGTTTAATATTCTTTTACATGACTTTCTTCTGTCCTAAAGGATTCATAAATTATTATTATTATTATTATCATTATATGCATGGTGGGTAAGCCTCCTATCTAACTATGTGCTTTATTCGCTGAACTTAGTGCCGAGAGTCTTGCACCGAATGTACCTAAGCATATGTTCTTATCAGGAAATAGAACCTCCATCGTTAAACCCAGCCATAACAAAGGCTCTGAACTCGACGATCTTCTGGTAGAATACCAAAGATATTGCATTTTCACTACAAAGTTCCTCAAACCATATCTGGATCTGCCTTAAAGTTGTTGCTGTATCGATACCCAGGCTGCAACCAGCTGCAACACTTACCGCCGTATTTACAAAGCATTCAATCTCCGCTAAGTCCTAATTGAGGTTCACAGTTAAGAACAAATTTGAACGCAACCTCAGTTAACGTATTTAACGGTGGTGAAACAGTCCTATTTTACGTTAATTTTCAAGTTAACTGAGGTTGCGATTCAAATTTATCCTTAACTGAGAACCTCAGTTAGGACTTAACGGAGATCGAATGCTTTGTGAATACGGCGGACTGTGTGTTGTTTTCTTATTCGGCCAAATATCTGACCAAATCTTATCTATACATTGTGTGTTCGATGAATTGTATTCCATCGTTAGCCTACAAAAATTAATTCAGGCTGTGAAGAAGTCTAAATATATAGACCAAACGTCGCGTAATTAAGGAGTTGTAATAATTAAAAGGCTGTCCTAGTCCCATTATACGCTATCTATTAAGTTGATGAAGGACGTGAATTTGAATTATAGTAAGAATATTGAAACAATAAAGGTTGACGCTCACTTAGACGAAGCGGCGCGAACGTTAGCGGGGCGAGTTGAAGAGTTATTTCGCCGGGGACCGCGCATTGGAACGAAGCGTAAGGTCGCGTATCGGAAGGAATTGAGAGTCCCTTGAATCTTTTCAATATCATTTGAATATTTCATATCATGCGGTCAAGATGAGCAGCTCTTCCTGTGAAGGCGATCTGTTTGTTCTGGGTTTAATTGCCAGTTTGAAAGAAGAAGAAGATGCCAATAAAAAATGCGGGTCAGAAACATAAATCAAAGGAGGGAAGCGTACGGTGAATTTCATCACTTGTTTTTCGACTTCAGACAAAAGCATATCCTACTGAATACTACCACTATAGACTATAGAAAATAGATCACTAATGCAATTTTGATTCTTCTCTTCGCCTGACACCGCTCACTTGGGCGAAGCGTCAGGAGAAACGACTCCTAGTTGCTTCGAAGATCATTCGCGCGTCAACCGACTCGCCCCTTCCCTTCGTTTCGTGTAAGTGAGCGGGTCCACAGATTACAGAAACAAGTTTCTGTAATCTGTGAGCGGGTCTCCATTGAATTCAAAATAAACTTCTTGGGCGAAAAACGACGCACCTCTTCCGTTCGCGTCGCTTCGCCTAAGTGAGCGTCTACCTTAAAGCAACTTCCAAGTAACTTATGAGTGTTCAAAATCTCGAATCACGATTCGATAAAAGTACCGATGAGAATGAGAGCTGATACGGCCCTGGTCCGGAGGAAAAGAGAGACAGGCAATCGTCCTGCCGGCACACAGCGGGAAAACAAATCTAATTTCTCAAATAAATATTTTCTTTGCTTCATTATATTATTTCTGCTTCTGTGTTCGGCATCGTGGAGCTTCCAGGGCATGCCCTTATTATGTAGTCGAACGCTATTTGCCCGCCGCCGTAATAATAAAATGAGCCGGAATAAGAAGGAAAGAACTCGGGGGACGCGCGTCTAATTGTCTGTAAAATATTGCTGATTTGAATGAATGCATCCGAGGCGCAGAAAGAGGCACTTTGCCGAAGCGAAATTGGCCGAACGAAACGACATGCAAAAATCTACTACGGGAGAGATAAGCCAATTATTATTCCCGTCCTATTCAATTTTCGAGCTGAAAAATTGGAGGAGTTTCTTCGCTATTCTTCGAACGCCCCGGGAATGCGCTCTCCTAATCGAGGTGTTAATTAATTCTCTTCCCTTCATTGTTCCACCGGAATAGAAGAAAATAAACCATAGAATTCTCTATTCTACAATTCTATGGTTGGGACAGGTCGGCACAGGAACATAACCTATAAGGATTCTTTTTCCACAGGTGAACCTTTGGACACGGTCGTTGAGATAGGATAGGATAGAATTTCCATCCTATCCGTATCTTTCACTGGCATTTCCCCAAGAAGCAAACTTTGAAATAGTTGTCCGAAAAATATTTTCCAGTCCCCTGAAAATTTTCTGAACATTTGGGAAACATGACTCGTAATGAAGCTTAGAAATTCCTGATTGTTTCGTATTTCCGAGAACGTAACAACACACCATATTGATCTAAAATGTTCCGACTACCACATAGATGGTGCCAGAAATATAATTACGGCTTTCGATAGCGCCATCCTTTAGAAGGTTATGTAACTAAATTTTATGACAATCGGACCACGCGTTCTCAAGTTATAGCTGTTTGTGTCAAGCAACTTCAGTGATTTTGTCAAAAGATGGTTAAGAAAGAGTTTCGTGTGTTCATGAAGAATTTTTTTTAACGGAAAAAATACGAAAGAGTGCTAGCGAAGAAAACGTCAAACAAATCCGGAAAATAGCTGAGATATATTTCAAGATAATCAAACTATTTTACACGATAATGTGGGTATAAAAAAGCTCAATGCAAAGTGGGTGCCGCTTTGGTTAACACCATGATACCTGGATATACCATAACAATGCAGAGTCAAAGCAGGCGGGTGGAAACATTCCAAAGCGACCAAAGAGACAACACTCTGGTATCAACGTTATGGCGTCGGTATTCTGGGATGCGCATGCGAAGAAATAAAGAACAGCTCCAGCAAGACAATGCACCATGTCACAAGTATGGCTACGATGTATCGAATATATATAGATTTTTGGTACAGTTTAGTGAATCTGTCGAAGTGACATAGCCTATTGTTATTTTTTTAGTGACCCAAAATAATGTCGAGGGAAAATTGACTCCATAGCGAATTATAATCGTTTATCATATTTAAATTATGTGGTTTCTAGAAAAACTCAGTATCAGCTATACAGGGGGTTTCTAAATAGATGCAATTTCGGATTCAGGTTTTAGGAGGTGATACTTAAAATTAAGGGGAGTATTTTATATAATTTTTTGTTCTAGGGCCCTTCGCCTCCAAGTTATTCGCCTTCGAAATTGTGGAAAAAATGTCGTTTTTATTGAACCTCTCCCATATGGAATGATTTAGAAGAATGAAATTCAGTAGTCAGCTAACCCTAACTCAATATCAATTTTTGACGTTTTTGCAATTCCGAAATTCCACGATAATGGGGTGGAAAATTCAACCTCTACTATATTTTCCATCAGAGCTTTTTGATGCTTCAACATTTTTCTAATAAAAAAAATGGTTTAGGAAGACAAATTCAATATGTAACATTGACTTAAAATTGTTAGTTTGACTACAAAAAATGTGGCAAAGCCCTGTGGACAGGGGCTTCGGTGCTCTTGTCAAACTACTAGCGAGTAGTTATTCAAACTTTCACAAATAATATCTCTGAAAGTATTGAGAATGATATCAATGGATTATTTCGATGGGTTATATCATAAAACAAATCATATCTCCGAAAGTATAAGTTTCTCAGAGTTGGGAATTATATCAAACGATTCTTATGATATAACTGCGTCATAAAAAAAATAAATTCAAAGCGTAGGTCTATGACTCACCTCATATGTTTGATTACATATATCAGCAAATTATAATTAGGCGGAGGCTACACGGTCGATCTGATATCAATCTGACATCAATCCGGACCATCAGTTCATCAATCTACGCGTATACAATCAGTTTCCCGTCAATCTGAAATCAATCCATGATTGATGTAAACTGAACCAGATTGTCCATATAACCTCCGTCAAAGAGAATTCTATGTAATTTTGAAATCTTATATCCGAATGTATTAGTTTGTTAATGTCCAGGTTTCTTTAATTTCAGATAATAACTTGGAGGGGAAGGGGCTTAGAACAAACAGTTATATAAAAGACTACCCTTAATTTTCGTCAAAGTTTCACCTCCTAAAAACGCTTGCATCAATTTAGTAGAACCCCGTAGGTATTGCTGATTTTTTAGATAACTCATTATATCATTTCTGTGCGTACGAATTTTCATAAAATTCTGGAAATAGAATTCCGAGATATGAACTCGATAATTATCATGATTACGGACGGACTCAATTGAATTCGGCCTCAGTAAGCCGAACGAAATTGATTGAAACTATTTTCAGCTTAAAATTCGAAATTTACAGACATATGGTTGAAATGACGGCGTCCCCGACGACCTCAGTCCGGATGATATAACTCATTGGTTGGCAAAATCCAAAATGAGTGTCGCAGACCCGCCAGACGCTGTTACGAATTCCGTTCCTAGACAGTATCGAACACGACGTCCATAATCTTCATACAAACCAAACTACAACCGCATTCCTGATGAACACCCACCCCTTCTAACCGTCCGGCAAATTACCAATCGGAGCACTCCACCTTGGCAATTACCGCCGAAGAAACGCACGTCTGCATCCAGTTCGTAGAAGACCAAATACTTGGCAATTTCCTCATAACAAATTAACGCGAAATTGCATCCGTCTTAACTTTGACCCGTAAGGATCGCGTAAGATATCCCGAAAATGACGAGATGTGTAAAGTTCAAATGGTCAGAAATAATGGATCATAGGAGTGATTATAATAATAGAAGAACAACGCTTTGTTTTCGTAATTTCGGTAAACAAGAAGATGAATTACAATGCCTATCTCCAAAACAATGAAATAAAATTTCGGTTTTTCGGGTTATCTCAAGAGGTTAGATGTTTAATTAGGCTGCATTGAATGGTAGATAAGTTGGAAGGGACGTGTATTATTAGAAAATGATATAATGGTAACCGATTTCGAAAGAAAATAGTGAGAACGGATATAAGTGTGGCGCCCCTCACTTTGCATCCACTTCTCCCTAATTATTCACAAAACCCCTCAAGAACGTTGGCTGGGTCTGATACACGTGGACTCCTTAACTGAGGTTTTTACCACATGGTCCTTCGGACCGGATGGATATAGTATGTTGATCGATTGAGGGTAAAGATGATGTGTTATTATTTGTTCGGAGCATGATTTGAATGATAAGCTTGGACTCCATCATATTTCTTCGTGGCGTATTATTCAGAACAGTATTGAACAGATTGAGTTTCGATAAGATTGATAGAATTTTGTGATAACATTTCTAATAAAATTATGAGTTGTTATAGCTTATCAAATGTTTCAATTGGATGAGCTATAATTGTAAAACAGTTTTCTGTCGACCGAATGAATTCTTCCAGAATACGCAAGACGTATAATGAGCTAGAGGATTCAAATTTGCAGGGTAGGTTTGGAGTACAAATGCGCAGATTAGGTTCGTTAATGTGCAAAGTTCGCCGAGTTATTGGCATGTGAAATCTTGTTTTCCCAATAACTGGTAAAATACTGATTTGATCGAATTATCTCGCTAGGTAGTTGAAAAATACCGACACGAAGACTTATGCAAAATTTCGTAGGAATCGTAAGACTAGAAAATTTAAAAAAAAATGTTTCTCAGAAAGTATTCGTCTGATATCTCTGAAGTTTCACGATAGCCTTCGAAACCATATTGTACTGCCAATATTGAGGATACACGTACTAAAAATAAAATTGAAATTAAAATGAAGTTTTGTCGTAGCGGCAGTTAAAACACCATCTCAGGTCGAAAATTTCCATGATTTTTTTGAAATGCGTATAATTTTGAAAATACTTAACTCAGATTTTTTATATATTTTTTTAAACTATTATAACTTAGCCTATCACCCGCTTCCGGCTTGACGTCCACTTCTGGGACATGCTGTATATCAATTTCAAAAGGGGTCCAATAATTCACGTTTTAGCAGATTACCGGGGTTGCTGAATACTATACACATACAGAGTATTTTTAAAGCCGAAGGTTGATCTCATCAAAATTTCACCAAAAATCGTATATATAAAATATGCATGATAGGGCTGCTATCCACCCCGAAGTCGCATGTGATTACAAGGATTTTTGAGTACGGTTCTGCCTCCTCACGCTTTCAGCCATAGTAAACGCGTAATTCCAAGGTTCCAAATTAGCAATGCTCATCTGTACTCTGTACCGAAACCTAACGTTGTACGTGTTGCTGTTCCCATAATCTCTCTAGGGGTCGGTTTCTGAGGAATATAACATGTGGTTTATCTTCCGTTTATCTGTCCAATTCAATAGAATTCAGTAGATAAACTGAAGATAAACTCCATTAAAATTCGTCAGATACCGGCCTAGGTCCTTTATATATAAATGGACGTACCACGTTAGCTTTCTGCACAGAAACATTGCTAATTTGTATGCGACCTGGGAGTGCCGTGGGGAGCCAGGGCCGTACTGAAAAATTCGTGGAATCGTATGCAACTTCGGCGGTGTATAGCAGCCGTTTCATGCATATGCGATTTTTGGTGAAAAGATTTATTTTGGTGAGTTATACCTTCTGTTAAAAAAAACGACTTGACTTTTGAAAACACCCTATATAAACTAGTTGGAAAAGGAGCTTTGGCCTGCTTGTTCAAATTTATAGCCAGAGTGGTTACCCATCTAGAGGAACTCGCTCAAGGCTGCTTTGCTCCAGAAAAAAAAATATTCCCAAGAATATAAATCCGACTGCTGTAAAAACAAGCATCTAAAATAACTCATCCACTTTTATTTGTAATTTTTCTGTATTTCCCTGGTATCTTCTACAACATATATTCGATTAAGTAAAACTTTACTGTAAAATAAGATTTTGATGGCTCTTGCAAAATTTCAACGATATCGGTTACTTTCATAGATACAGAATGTTTTTAAATATATTTTTTTTTATTTTCTTTTCATACGATTTTCACAAAATTTTGCATAAGTCTTCGTGTCTATAATTTCAACTAACTACCGCGCTTTAATTCGATCAGATCAGTATTTTCCGAGTTATTGAGAAAAGAAAATTTCAGATGGCCCTAATTCCGAAACCACTCGACGGATTTTGTCTATTAATGAACTTAGCCGGAGCATTTGGACTCCAAACTAACTCTGAAGATTTCAACATTCCAAGACTTGTTTCACATGCATACGGTGTCCATAGAATTTTCGGTACAATATCCCCTTAAAAATCGAAAATTGGATCAAATGACGCCCCGGAATAATGGCGCAGAAAACCTTACGTCAGTACCAACGTACATAACGCCTATAAATCGTACACCTCACTTTATTTCGCAGTCGAATATTCAATAATAAACCGAATTATAAATGTCGTGACCTACGTCAAAGTTGGCCTGCTTATACGCTCCTTACGTTTCATTGTTCCGAAACAATTGGCGACTGCATCTCACTGCGATGATCACGCGGATTATTTCTAGTCGCCTCATTCGATGCTTACGTCCGTTTGCATTATTTTCGGCCCTTGAATAAAGACTTTCGTTTCATCTGCCAGACCGAGTAATGGCCCCCTTTCGAAATAGAGGAGCGCGCTCCTGACTTACGCAAGTCTATTTGTTGCTGGTACAATGTGCCTCTTGTAACCGCTTAATTTAGACGGGAAACAAAAGATGACGGATTTGATGGGTTGCAGGAGGTGCAAAAAATACCCGAAGTCGATATGCGGATGACAGGTTAAGTGGTAACAAAAGCACTTGAGACAGTAACCAGAACTGCTGTCTGCGGATATTTTATTTCGTTCGAGTTTCATCTACACAACAAAAAAAATTCATCTATAATTCGAAATTCAAGAATAGCTGATAACATTTTTACTGGGATTTGAAGTATTCTCTCTAATAATAACTCGAATGAAAAATTATCTATGATTTATACTCATACCGGGTGTATCTAAATTGATGCAAATATTTTTAAGCAGTGGTTGTTTAGCAAAAATTAATGGGGGTCATATAATTTTTTGTTCGATTCTCCTTCCTCTCCAAAATAAGGCTTTTGAATTTGGGGGCAATATTTTGTTTTTGTTGAATATCAAATATTAAATTATTCCATACTAACCTAAAATTAAAAACATTCAGTCTCTGAATTAATGAGGAACGAGTCTTAGTAATATTTTATTTTTTTTGTAATTGAACTAATCATTTCCAGAGAAAACGTCATGATACAAAGAAGTTGCATATTGTGCAAAAAGTTGTAGTTTCAAAAATTTCTGATGCAAAATATTATAAGGGTATTTTGTTTCATACTTGTCGGATAGGATATACTGGCCAGTAAACTCCCGAAATATTGAATAAAGTTCAAACATAAAATATTTTTTCGTCGACCTCTATGAAAAGTGGCATTTTACGTACTAATTTGCGGCCGTAAAATCAACTATTATTGAAGGCAGGTACTTTGCGGATGAAAAAGTACTTTTTCATCCGCAAAATTACTTTCTCGTCCGCTGAATGAATGCGGCATGATACGGTTCAATACAAACATAAGTGTCTATAAGAATAACTGTCAGTGCTGTGGTCACTATGGATACGGCATTATACGGTTCAATATAAACATAAGTGTATGTGTTATTTGCTTTGTATCTGTCATTTGCTATTGTGAAATTATTTAAGAGGTCAGAAATTCATAAAAATATGTAGTTATCGACTAAAAAATGTATTATGCACCTCGGCGAGCAACTGTCTATTGTCTCGCCTGTTTACTATCCGAGGAGGAGCGAACTCGACGATAATGGACAGTTTTTCGTCCTTGGTACATAAATAACTATTCATATCCGGGACTTTCCAGAAAATAGCTCTTGCAAAATTTCACCGATGTCTGACGATCATTTTTACACAAATGATCCCCACGAAATTTTTCATAAGTCTTCGTTTGGGTATTTTTCAACTAACTACTGAGTTTCAAATCGATCAGATCATTATTTTAGTGAAACAGAATTTCGTCCATTAACTAACTTAACCGAGATATGTATACCCCAAACGAACCCTGCAGATTTCAACTCCTTTCCTTCGAGAGTTGTCGTCCATACGATAACTCATACTGAAATAATTAGGTTTAACCTCGGATTTCTTCATCTGTGAGTTGGAACGAAAACAATCGAAAATTACAGACACTTGGGAAATGGATCCGATCAGGATAACAAGCGCGCCAAAAAGACTATCTGCCTGATTAGTGCCGATTTTTCCTCCGCCCCGTTGAATCTCCGAGATCTTTAACGAATACTGATAAATTTCTTACTCACGAATTCATCATATTTGTAGATTTCTTCGGCTGATCCACATTATTTTTTCAGAAATATGTCTTCTAAGAGGAAGTCGCCTCCAACGAAACTCCAAGAAGGCAACAGCAGCGCACTCGCCCCCATAGATCCTTCCCATCAGATCCCCGTCTTGACCAACTGCGGTAGCGACGGAGGAGGACTCACAGACCTGGACGAAACGTCTAGCAACAACCTCAGCGATATCGGCGAAGAAGAACCGAACTCTATGGTGCATAATTCGTCCGCGTTTTACAAACTGAGCGAGAGCAGTTCCGCTAGTCATTCGGGCAGTGATGTCGACTTAGACGACGAGAAATCGGCCAAAAACCCAAGACTGATGTTTTCTGAGGCGAGCAGCCTTCTGATCCCGCCGGGTATCACCAGTATCTCCTCGTTGTCGCTGCACAACGACAGTGAAAGACGTAGAAACAGTTCCGAATGTAGTTCTCCGAGTTCCGAGAAAACGAACATTTATAATAATAACAATATTAGCTTGCACAATAACAATAGTTCCTTACATCCGATGAAGCGGTCCATGGACGACGTCTTGAAGCGGCTGACGTCGAAGATAAACAGCACGAGTTGTAAAGATGATCGTCGACCGACGCCGACCATGTCGCCTTGTTCGTAAGTGTTTTTTTTTGTCTTGTGGAACCCCCCAGAAGCCCATTCGAAGGCTCATATTATCATAGTATACATGGTGTTTCTATATTAATGCGAAATATTTTTAGATATTATTCTTTAGCCCGGCCTTCTCCAAGTTATTGGAGTAGTGGGTGTTGGGTTTCCAAGGTGTAACTTCCTTAGTTCAGTTAGTTTACTGCAATTGACAGAATATTTCCTGTAGTATCATCTGTGCTCCTGCACCACTGACACAAGGAGGAGCCAGTTAGTCCCATTCTTAATGGATGTTTATTGAACAGGTGGCTCGGTAAAGCACCAGTCAACAAACTTATGTAGTTGGTTCCTTTGCAGAGCTAGTTGATTTTTAACCGCAGACTTTGAGGAAGGCTCTTCAATGAGTATAGCCACGATTGCCCGAGATAGTCCTCCTTGCTCCATTCAGAGGAAAATGACCTATCGATCACCTCGGTCACCTCCCTCACGGCGCTGGTAGTCGACCTGCCCTCCCTAAAACCATGCTGGCTGCTAGACAGGACTCCTCGGGGCCCTATCTCCACATTAAGCCGATTATGGATAATCCGCTCATACAGCTTACCTACCGTGCTTGTGAGGCATATCGGTTGGTATGCTGACGGGTCCTCCGGGCCCTTCCCTGTCTTGGGGATCAAGACCAGTCTCACCTCACCTGTTTCCACTCGCTAGGAAACTTCTTAGAGTTCCAACAGACTCCTGAGGGTCTCCAAATTATCTACTCCCAGTTTCACTAAGGCCTCTACCGGTATCCCATCAGGTCCCGGTGCCTTTTTTCTCTTTAACTTCCCGATAGCATTTTCTCCATGCCTCGTCCCAATCTCATCGTAGGACTCGAGAGCAGGCGGTGCGATCTCCCGTCTCTCCGGGTCCACCGGAAAGAGCGTCTCTACTATCCTTTTGATTTTCTCCTTAGGCAGTTTGAAGGGTGCCTTAGCCCCCTTCAGATATACAATACTAAATGGTTCCTTTCTGGGTTTTCTCTCCCAAACTCTGAAAAATATCTATAAAATAAAAAAAAAATTATTTTGTAAATTTCTTCTGCGTTAGAAACACAAGCTATTTGTCTATTTGTCAAAACCAAGTGCTTGGTGTTTTATCGTTGATGTTGTTTCGTTATTGTTTGTTAGGCAACAGTGTTCTATACATTGCTTCTGACAAATAGTGTTCCTAATGCAGAAGCAATATACAAAATAATTATTTTTTTTATTTTATAGATATTTTTGAAAGTTTGGGAGAAAAAACCCAGAAAGGAACCATGTAGTAATATATAGATGTATTCGCCAGAGTATCATTTACGAATATTCTCCAGCGTGCAGACCAGAACAGTATATCTGCTTGCACTAAAGAACAGTCCTTCCCGAAAGTTACTGCCCTTTGAAATTGGGTGAAAAATTTTGTCGTCATTGAATATTTCCTCTATGGCATTTAGAAGAATGAGCTTCAGCACATCCTAACCCTAATTTAATATCATTTTGGTAATTCCGATTTTCTTTCCGAAAGGGGTGAGAAAATCAACCCTTACGATATTTTGCGTCAGAACTTTTTGATACTTCCACATTTTGATTCGAAATGAAAACTTTATCACGCAACATTTTTGAATCTTGACTTTTCTCCTAAAGGTGTTAGTTTAACTACAAATTAATACAATATTACTGAGACTCTTTTCCCGTAAATTCGAAGGGACGTTATAATTTGTTGGAAAAATTGTTGCTGCTGTCAACTGTAGTCACAATTAACTAATATCAAGCAGGTTGACGTCAAATATAGTCAATTATAAATAATTTTATTTTTCAAATTCTTATTATTCATTCTTAATATTTCTCGCATCAATTTAGAAACAAAATGTCTGTAGGTCAACTGGAAATACCTTTTTGATCCTGTCATGGCTCTACCATTTTGTCGAAATGTCTATGTTTTCCTAAGTTTTAGCCGAATATGATCCTGAACTATAACATTGCGCCAAGTGATGATAAATCAGTTGTGACATCTAATTTTGGCCTCGTAGAAGAAATGAGTTCGCAAATAATTTGGCAGATTTTACCCATTCAGGAACTCGACCGGCTAATCCCGAAATGAAACTTTTTCAGCAAATTTCAATTCCTTCTTAAAGTTTCTTTCTTTCGATTGCGATGGACAACTTCAGGCGCAATGAGCTTGAGGCACTTGCACTAAAAATCCTAAATCCTGAATATGAGAATAATTGTATATTTATACAATTTTCCATTAACAATTTAACCATTAATTCCACATCTTTCGAATTATTGTATTTCTATACTCGTTTATTAGACATATTTGCAAATAAATTGGTTCAAGCACTGACGAGAAGTCAGGAGCTTTTGCGCGTATGTTCTATTGTCCATTCTCCTGTATTGGACACCCTTAATCGAATTTACCATGGTAAATTATGTTGTCCATTCTCCTGTATTGGACACTCTTAATTAGAATTTATCATGGTAAATTCGAATTAAGTGTCCAATACAGGAGAATGGACAACATATTTTTTAATAATTTTCTAGCCATATGATTCGCACAAAATTTCACAAACGTGCTTAGGTTCATATTCTACAACTACTCACCAAGTTGCAATTCGATCGGATTTATATTGGTTGAAAACAAAATTGGGCCGATTATGCTCAATAACGAACTTGTCCGTCGTATTGGGATGCGCCACCTATCTGAAAATTTCAAGTCGCTAGCTCTTTCCGTTCTCAAGTTATCGTGGCAACGGCCGGCCGGACAGAATCAAATTTGACCTCGAATTCTTCATTGGGGAGTCGAACTAAATCGTTTGAGACCATTTTCGTAAAAAAATTCGAAAGTTACAGACATTTGGGCAAAATGATAACGCGATGTTCCCCAGAACATACGCGCAAAAATCTGAGGAGAGGCTGAACTCGAGAGTAAAGCAAATATTATAAAGCTTCCAATGCTATATTTCGTGCAAATATTTCTAACGTTCTTTTAAGATATTCAAGAGTTCGGCCGTCATGAGTATCCCAGAACAAAACAGAACTCTTCCCTGGAACGACCCAAGAACGGACAAAATGGTTTAAGAACGAAGAAAATGTGTTAAAAGTCAGCCATTCCAAACATTGAAAAAAAGCTTGATAGAAGTGGAGGGGTGCGGCCAATGTTGACTCTGTGCCTCTCAGATCGGTTTCGCCCGTTGCAGTGTTAAAGACGGACAGAATCGAATTTGACTACGGATTGATAAGTAAATCAAATGGAATCGTTTGATACCATTCTCGGAAATTACAGTAATAGATATTTCGAAGAAATGATAACGCGCTTACGATCTTGCTAAACTATTATCGCAGCCTCATAATCCGTCGTTTCAGTAGTATTCCAAAACTCTTCGAATGCTTTTCTTGGATTTAAACACGAATATCCTAATACAAAGCGTCTGTCTCGAATATAAACTGCTCACTAACTGATTAGCATTCGAATAAACGTAGGGAAATCGTCGCTGACACACCGATAAATTACTTTTGATCGGGAGATTAATCTCCGCGCAACGCTACCGCACAAAGCCAACAATAATCGTTGCGGGACCCGGATTGCGATAATTTTTTTCACGATCCGCCTATTGTAGGCCACGAATATACCCTTTGTTTCTCCTCTAATGAGAAAACACCGCTAGACCGATTTCTAAGGACTCATTGTTCCTACGGACGTGTATTTATTCCCGCAATACATCAAAAAGTGCTCCTTCTCCCTCCGATACAAATGAGTCCGTTGATTCGAAATTCGAATCATTGTTATCGACATTTTTCAAACTATTATGTGGCTGATAATGTTATTAAAGAATCTTTTCTTCTGGAGGAGAGCTATAATGAAGACAACGGATATGGAATAATAAGCAGAAAATGGAATAAAAGGAGTATTTGATTATGTGCAACGGCTGAGAATATCGGTACGTCCTGCAGATGGATGGAAGGATTAATAAAAGTTGGAAAAGCACTGACGTCATTCTGCTTTGGCACGCTTGTCGCTTCAAGCCGTTTTTTGGCGCTCTAGTTCCTCGGAACAGAGTGCTTATCAATTTGCCCAAATGTCTGTGATTTTCGAATTTTTGGCTGAA
The DNA here is from genome assembly GCA_937662695.2 of Halyzia sedecimguttata. Classification (NCBI taxonomy): domain Eukaryota; kingdom Metazoa; phylum Arthropoda; class Insecta; order Coleoptera; family Coccinellidae; genus Halyzia; species Halyzia sedecimguttata. The sequence continues at coordinate 50,149,234 of OW569415.2, forward strand.
AATATAATCAAACGATTTTGTTCGACTCACTGATCAAGAATCCGAGGTCGAAATCGATTCTCTCCGGCCGGTCCGGCCTTAGGCACGATAACTCTCGAACGAAAGGAGTTAGAGGATTGAAATTTGCAAGGTGGGTTTGGAGCGTAAATATCTCGGACAAGTTCGTTAATGGGCAAAATCCATCAAGCGGTTTCGGAGTTATGTCCGATTTTAGTCAAAACATTTTTTATGAATATTTCCGAAACCGATCACTCGATCTATCTGAAATTTAGCATCAAATTGAGAATCATGACCTTTATACGCATGTGAAGTTTTGTTTTGACCAGGTTACCGCAAAGTGTAAAACAAAAATTTTGAGAATTTGAAAACAAATTTTCTACAATAACTCTCGAACGGAATGCGCTAGGCAGTTGAAATTTTCAGAGTTGGTTAGGGAGATAAATATCTCGATTAAGTTCGTTATTGGGCAAAATAGGCCAGATGGTTTCGGAGTAACGAAAAAAAAAATCTTTTTTAAGCAACAAATTTCAAACTCAATTTTCATTTAAGATGCAGTTTCACTATGAAAATCCATTGATGTCATTTTCAACTCCAACAAGCTAATACTTTCGGAGATATGATTTTTCGAAATTTCAATAATGAATCGTACTTCTATGTTTTCACATAATGCAATAATTATTCTATCTAAGCTTTATTATATGCTCTGTGTTTATACTCGTACATGTCATCCTGTTCTATAAGAGAGAGTCAAATTCATTTCAGCTATTTTAATTTTATTTCTTCCATGGTGCAGTTCTCATTCTCAGATTGCTCATTTAATCTTGATAAATAAACTATTATTTGAATTGAATTTCCTTTATGATGCAGTTCTATCATAAGAATATATTGATATAATTCCCAACTCTGAGAAACCAATACTTTCGGAGATATAATTTGTCTGTTTGAACTAGAGCGCCAGAAAGCTTCTGTCCACAGGGCTTGAACCAATTTTTATCGTTAAGACGTGAAAGAATGTATTCAGCATGAACTGAATTCAAATTATTAAAATAAATAAAATAGTGATCTCCATTTCAATTTTTGGAATAATAGTGATAGGTTCATTTTTGCGCGTATGTTCTGGGGAACATACGCGTTATAGTTTTGCCCAAATGTCTGTAACTTTCGAATTTTTTGAAAAAAATGGTCTCAAACGATTAAGTTCGACTCCCCAATGAAGAATTCGAGGTCAAATTTGATTCTGTCCGGCCGGCCGTCCGGCCGGCCGTTGCCACGATAACTTGAGAACGAAAAGAGCTAGCAACTTGAAATTTTCAGGGTAGGTGGCGCATCCCAATACGACGGACAAGTTCGTTAATGGGCATAATCGGCCCAGTGGTTTCCGAGTAATAATTTTGTTTTCAACCAATATGAATCCGATCAAATTGAAACTTGGTGGGTAGTTGTAGAATATGACCCTAAGCACGTTCGTGAAATTTTGTGCGAATCGTATGGCTAGAAAATTTTAAAAAAATTATTAAGAAATATTTTTGTTGTCACGATAACTTGCGAACGGAATGAGATAGCGGCTTGAAATTTTCAGGTTAGGATGTGCACCAGAACGCAACATTTCAGTTCAATTATGAGCATAATCGGCCAAACGGTTTTAGAGTTATAGCAATCTGAAATTTTCTGAAATTTGGTGGTTTTTTGTTCCTCATTAACTCGAAAAATACTGAACCGATGGAATTCAAACATTGTTATTAGTTGTAGAATGCCAACGCGAAAATGTTTGCAAAATTTGGTGAGGATAGCATTTGTAGAAAATTTTTAATAAATCATTAAAAATAAAAAAAAAAAATTCTATATATCAGTAACTATTCGTTTGAAATTCATGAAATTTTGCAAGAGCCTTCATAACCTAACTCTACTGCCAAGTTTCAAGTTTTAATACGATCGGTTAAATATTGTTGGAGATTCGAGCATTCTTGTGCGAGTTGAGTAGTACCGATTTGGTGTAGCGTAAGGCTCCGAAGAAACGATCCCTCGACCCGGACTTTTGCCGTCGAGTCGAAGAAGACGAATCGATTTGTGTTTTTCCCAAATTTCGTTCTTCTAGGTTGAGCCTAAATATACTAATTCAATACAAGTTTCGGAGGTTTTGAGTCCGACGATTTTCCATTCAAAAAGTCAATCCGAGAAACGTCAGAATTAATTCGAGAGACGGGGTCGGAAATTTTCGAAAGCGAAACTGACGATTTAGGCCTTTTTGGGGCGTGAAACTTGAAGAAAATGGCGAAAAGGGCGAAAAACCCTCCTATAAACCGCCACGCGTCGATATACGATCTGGAAATGTGAAAAATTAGAAAATTCATGAGAGGTAGGTACCGAAGGCGAGGTGCCTACAAGGATTAGCCTAGAACTCGAAAAGAAAATAATCTCCGCTCGAAGAACGGGGCTCGAGATGGAGGAGAAATATCGAATCATCCGTTTCCTGCTTTTCCTTTACCTAAGGTAAGTCTAAATATACGAAAACGATACAAGTTCTGGAGGTTTTGAGTTGGGGAATTTTTCCTTTGTAAATTCGACCATAGAAACGTCACAAATTATACGTAATGAGAGACGAGGTTTGATATTTTTTTGGACCAAAAGGGCAGTCTTGGACCGTTTTGGGAGCTGAAACTTGAGGATAAGTGAAGATAAGAGTGAAAAATTGGTTCAAGCACTGACGTGAAGTCAGAAGCTTTTGCGCGTATGTTCTATTGTCCATTCTCCTGTATTGGACACTCTTCTTAATCGAATTTACCATGATGAATTCTATTGTCTATTCTCCTTTATTGGACACTCTCTTCTTAATCGAATTCACCATGATGAATTCTATTGTCCATTCTCCTGTATTCGAGACTCTTCTTAATCGAATTTACCAAGATGAATTCTATTGTCCATTCTGGACAATAGAATTCATCATGGCAAATTCGATTAAGAAGAGTCTCGAATACAGGAGAATGGACAATAGAATTCATCATGGTGAATTCGATTAAGAAGAGAGTGTCCAATAAAGGAGAATAGACAATAGAATTCATCATGGTAAATTCTATTAAGAAGAGTGTCCAATACAGGAGAATGGACAATAGAACATACGCGCAAAAGCTTCTGACTTCACGTCAGTGCTTGAACCAATTTTTTTAAATCAAATGAAAAATATATATTCAGACTATACAGGGTAAGCATATGAGTTATTCATTAATTTTAACCAGAGATTCTCATCATCAAATGAGACACTTTTTTCATTTACCATTTTTCCAAATTCGTTTCAGGTAAAAAGATAGAGACTGTTGAAATTTAGAAAAAAAAATTGATTTGTATATTTGACCTGCTTTTTCCCAATTAAATGAATGTTGGTGTGAAGTTTCCCATAACTATAATACATATGCTGCAAATAATAGTTGTTTGCTAGTTCCACTAGTTTCCTAGTTATAGACTCGTGAATTCATAGAAATACACGAAATTAGCATAAAGAAAGCAGTTGAAGTTTTTCTTCACTCATTTCAAGAATATTGGATCGAATTAGAAAATTAAATTATTCTTCTTCATTTCTCCTTAACCGCACCGTTTTCGATATATTCTTCATTGAGTATTAAAAAATGAGGAACTCCACGAATTTCACTATATTTATGGTTCCAACACTTAAGTTGGAATCCCGAATCAAGTTGTTAACCACGTTACCGTAGGTTTTTCTCGTCCACCATTAATGTCATAGATAATTTAGAGTGTATTAGCACATTGCGAAATATTTAAACTCTTGTAACTTTTTACCTGAGCCAAATCTAGAAAAATGGTAAATGAAAGAAGTGTTTTATTTAATGAGAGGAATCTATGGTTGAAAGTAATCTTAAAGACTCACCCTGTATAATGAAGACGTGGAATCAGTGTTTTATGACTATGTATATCGAAAACTGGACAATGTTCACTGTATAAAGGGTAAATATGAAAGGTATATTATACCTTTCATATACACGATTTCTGAATAAATAAATTAATTGTATAAATTATGCAAGTGATCACCTCACTCAAAATCGCCATCTACTTTTTCACTTCACTGACTCAAATCACCGATACAACATTCAATTTGGCCATTACAGAAGAACGACCTTGTTTTACACTTATATCGACTATGCTCTAATTGTTGTTGAACTTGGCTCATTATCACAGACCATAATTGTGTTGTTTACTCTATCTTGTCTACGAACTTCCTCTTGTGCCGGTGTCGAGCTGTGTCTTTAGCCTGCTTCCAGTTTATCATGCTGCTCTTCAAGGTTACATCAGCGTGAGTGCGCCCTCTATGAAGGTACCGGAGAGGTAGTGTAGATTCGGGTCGAAGGGAAGAAACAGTTAGGTGGACAGTCAACGCCTTTGGACACTCTTAATTTAATTTATTCGTAGCCTAAAAATCTTTTTGCATAATAAATGATCAAAATTGTGGAGTGTAACCGAAATAGCTGGTGGCTAATGATATACTGACTGAAAAAGAATTTGCAACTCCCAGAAGGAGCTGTTTAAATTCTAATTTTTTTCTGGTAAAACACAGATAGTATAGCAACGAGTAAATGATTGAAATTTGAAGAAAAAAAAACGAAGGGTTTACAATTTTTTTTAATAAATTTGTTAAACATGTGTTTGTCCAACGCGAATATCTGTAAACTCCCCAACACGTCTTGGCATTGATGCAATAAGATGGTCTATTTCTTCTTGAGGGATACTGTCCCAAGCTACCTGTAGTTCATGATTCTGAGCCGCCAAAGTTAGTGGGGGCTGGGGTAAATTTCAAAGACTTCTACCCATGATGTCCCAAACATGCTCTATGGGCGAAAGATCGGGTGATCTGGGTGGCCATGGCAAAAGTTTCACATGGGTCGCTTCAAAAAAGTTTAAACTAATTCTAGCAACATGGGGTCAAGCATTATCTTGCTGAAATATTGCATTCTCGGGCCGGTTAAGGTAAGGGAGAACATATGGCTTCACTATTTCTTGAAGGTTACGCAGCGCTGTCATGTTACCTCAAATAAAAACTAAAGGTGACCTACTTGCATGTGCAATAGCACCCCATACCATAACGCCTACTGTCCGGTGTAATTGACGCTCAATATCAAACTGAGGTTCACGTCTTTCTCCCCGATGTCGTCTAACCCTTTTTCGGCCACCATGTGCACCCAAGGAAAATCGAGATTCATCAGAAAAGATGACCTGATGCCATTCCGCATTTCAATGTTGACGTTCTCTGCACCGCTGTAATCGTCGATAATGCTGCAGTCCAAAAGACCTTATCCGGCTGGAAACCGTTCGGACAGTTACAGGATGCCTTTGTTCTCCTAACCACTCATCAGCCAAAGATCGAGTTGTCGCAAATCGGTCTCTAATAGCCATAAGTCTTAGACGTCGATCTTGTACTTCATGTGTGCCTCTTCGACGTCCGGTGCCTACTCTTCTTTGATTTTGGGAATTATCAAACCACGCTTGACAACATCTCATAACATAAGTTGGATTTCTGTTCATACGATTAGCGATTTCTCGAAATGACAACCCCGCCTACCGTAGACCAATAATTCGACCTTTTATAAATTAACTTAGCTGGCGATAAATTCCGCCGTGCTAAAGGCATTTCAAAAACAACTAAACATCGACTTTGGATCTCCTCGAACAGCTGGTTTGTTGTAAAATTCAAAAAATTTGTAAGTAACAAAAAATGTTTACATGAAAAAACCTTCACGATTTTTTCTCCAAATTTTAATCATTGACTATACTATCCTTGTTTTACCAAAAAAAAAAATTAAACAGCTCCTTCTGGGTGTTGCAGTTAGTATAATTTCTTCATCAACTGTTAGAATTTATAGTCCGCTCATATATCTCTATTGTCTGGTGTGATATTATGAATAAATCTAATCCAATAGTGATAATAGTCTACATATCGCATCCGTTATGAATGACTCTAAACGCCTCACAACACATTATATTAATAATCTATAAATGCTGTCGATTTGGTCGACAATTTTTCCTGAATGCAAAAAGTTACGCAATACCCCATATTTAGGTTACTTAGCTATAATGTCGAACTTATCGTATCATTGTTTCTATGTCCCTAAAGGTCATGGCCGTCACTGGAGAAGAGCTATTTTCTGCGCAATTGTTAATGGCAAATATTACAACAAGTTAAACGATTATTGTTCTAATCTCATCGATAAATTCCACGTGCTTTCTAGATGTCGAGGAGCAAAAAACCGAAGGAAATTATTTCCTCATTTCGAATATAGAATGCAAATTTATGCTAATGGGGACGGTTGAATAATACAATGTCGTCTTTAGAATGAAAATTGTTGGATAAATGTCTTATTGAGCGTAAAAAGTAGTTGTTATGCGATGAGAGTTATCAATAGAACGTAAAGTACAGCAGTGATTTTGTCGAGGTCATCATCAAGAAGAATTAAAATCGGTTTTTTTACATTCAACGATATGTGACATCGGAACTTTTTTAAAGAAAAACTTCGACTCAAGGTCGTATCTGAGAATACTTGTTCAAGATTTTTCTAGTATGATGTCGACTCCGAAGAAATAGAAATATGTGCCACTTTTTGAACCTATCGATTAACATCTCCAACAAATTATTCACTTAGAGCCCTGAAAATTTTACACAATATACTTGTTTATCTTAGCTTTCGATTCATGTATTGAGAAACCTAATAATCCGCATGGAAAAGGAGGGAGAATTCTATTTAAGTGATAAATTTTTGTACAACACTGTGCCTCACTGTTTTTTTTGCCTTTGATACTCATAAAATCGGACTTGGGGCTATTGTTCCACAAGCCCTAACAAAAAGAATATACATATGTGATTTCCTTGCTTTTCGATATTTTTTCTTATTTTATTCTCCCAAGGTACATTTAATCAATGAACAATTCCAGATGAGCACTGATGTGGAGTCAGGAGCTTTCGAACGCATGTTCTATTGTCTATTTAATTATTTATGCCTCAGACACCCTCACGAAATACTGCAAGAATCTTCAAGCCATCTTTTCAACATGGGAAAAAATGCATTGGGCAAAAAATTAAATACAAATTTTGAAATAAATGCAGTTTGTGCTGAATTTTAGCGGAATCTGGTGACAGTTACTGAGATATAAAATGTTGGAAAAAAAATAAATGTTCCTAATGATAAAGTCCTCATGAAATATCGTAAAAATTTTTGCTCATGTGCATCCTACAACTAAATGCCAAGTTCCAAATTGATCGGATCTGTATTTTTTGAGTTATTGAGGTACCAATATTTCAGATAGTAGTTTTTTTTTCACAATTATTGCTAAAATAATAACCTTTATTGTTCTATTGTAAAATGGCGGTTTGAAGGTTTGTGCGTCATCATTCTGCAACTAATTGCAATCAATTCGATTGGATATCTATTTTGTGAATTATTGAGGAAACAATATTTCAGATGGGTATAACTCCGAAACAATTTGGCTGATCATGCCCATTAACAAACTTGACCGTCGCATTCGGATGGGCAACCTACCCTGAAAATTTCAATCGTCTCTTGCCATTCGAAAGTTATCGTGGCCACGGACGTCTGACCGGACAGAATCGAATTTGACCTCGAATTCTTTATCAGTGAGTAGAACCTTATCTTTCGAGACCGTTTTAAGCAAAAACTTCTATTACAGACGAAATAATAGACCATAAACAATCAGAAAAAACTGCTCCCAACAACGGCACATTCTAGAAAGGCATTGTTCTAGAAAAATTGCGAATTTTTAGATGAACCACCGCGCATTTCGTCCTGATCAATTTACTCGAAATATTGAAAATCGGGGGTTTACATTTAAAATTACTTCAAAACTTATCGAGGGATTTACATTATGAAGTGAAGATGTAAATTTGACAGATAATTAGAACAAAATTGGTTCAAGCACTGACGTGAAGTCAGAAGCTTTTGTGCGTATGTTCTTTTGTCCATTCTCCTGTATTGGACACTCTTAATCGAATTTACCATGGTGAATTCTATTGTCTGTTCTCCTGTATTGGACAAGAGAACATACGCGCAAAAGCTTCTGACTTCATGTCAGTGCTTGAACAAACTCTTTTTTCAATGATTTTCTTAAAATTATCTAGTGCTACGATCCTCACGATATTTTGCAAGAATTTTCGCGTTGGCATTCTACAACTAATAACCATATTTGAATTGGATCGGATTTGTATTTTTTGAGTTATTGAGGAAATAACAACCAAATTTCAGATGGATATAACTCCAAAACCATTTGGCCGATTATGCTAGTTAACGAACTGAAATGTCGCATTCAGATGCGCAATCTACCCAGAAAACTGCAAGTCTCTATTTCGTACCGTTCACAAGGAATCATGAGATACATAATATTTTTACGTAATTCTTTAAAAATTTTCTAGTACGGTCCACACAAAATTTTACACGCGTCTTCATGTCGATATTCTACATCTAGTTACCAAGCTTCAATTCGATCGAATCTATATTTTTTGAGTTATCGAAGAAATAATATTCCAGATGGGTATAACTCCGAAACCGTTGGGCCAATTATGGCCAACAGCGAACTTAACTCTCCCATTCAGATGTGCAACCTATCCTGAAAATTGCAAGTCCCTATCTCCTTTCGTTCGAGAGTTGTCGAGGTGACGATCACCCTTCCAGCTACTGAACTCACACAAGGCTGCTCAACAATATAGATCCGATCATGTTCAAACTCGGAACTTGGTAGTAGAGTTAGGTTCTGAAGGCTCTCGCAAAATTTCAGCGATGTTGGACGAATAGTTTCTGATATATATACATAGAATTTTTTTCAATAATTTTCTATGATTTTTAAAAAAGTTCTGGCGATTCGATGCTCACGAAATTTTGAAAGAATTTTCGCGTTGCCATTCTACAAGCAAAAACCTTGCTTGAAGTGGATTGGTTTTGTATATTTCGAGTTATTGAGGAAATAACAACCAAATTTCAGATGGATATAACTCCAAAACCGTTTCGTCGATTATGCGTATAAACAAACTGAAATGGCGCATTCAGATTCTCAACCTAACCTGAAAATTTCAAGTCGCTATCTCTTTCCATTCTCAGGTTATCGTGACGTAAATAATATTTTTTTATAATTTTTTAAAAATTTTCCAGAGTACGATTCTCACAAAATTTCACTCAAAATTTCCTTAGGTTTATATTCTACAACTACTCACCAAGTCTCAATTCGATCGGGTTAATATTGGTTGTAGACAAAATTATTACTCGGAAACCATTGAGCCGATTATGCCCATTAACGAACTTGTCCGTCGTATTGGGATGCGCCACCTACCCTGAAGTTCCGGCCGGCCGGACAGAATCAAATTTGACCTCGAATTCTTGATCAGGGAGTCGAACCCGAGGTCGAACCCTATCGTTTTGAGACCATTTTCGGCGAAAAATTCGAAAATGACAGACATTTGGGCAAAATGACAACGCGATGTTCCCCATAACATACGCTCAAAAATAGGACACAAACATGCAAAATGGCATATTGAATAATATTTAATATTAGTAATCTGTTTATAATTACAGAATATTTCTTTCTGAATTTTAATTCAAATATACTCAGAATGAATGATTTACAGGGATGTTGAACCAACGGCAGCCATACAAGAAGCACTAGCCGGTGACAACGTGATGGAAAAAGACAGAAAAATATCAGAATTGATATTTCAACTACAAATGGTCAGAGAACAACTACTTACCCAGCAAAATCAAGAAACACCAAAGGTAAGTTTATTTTCCATTCACTCCGAATGACTGCATTCTGAAATTTTATATTTATTCTAAATATAGCAATCGTTTCACTGAGTAAATGAGAATCACGATTCGTTTGTTTTATCGTTGTTGCGTCCTAGGAATATTCAAATTTCTCTACCCCGTTCCACTGTTTGACCAGACTATTAGTTTGAAATATAATGCCCAATATCATTTCATTTAATGTATTTGTAACTCATATTTATATACATTTTAACCTATTGCATTCCTTCTAGATATAGACTTTAACTGTGCCAAATCTTACACTCTTACGTGCGTGCAATATTATTAAACAAAGTGGGAAAGCCTGGTGGACAGGAGATTTGGCACTCTTGTTGAAACTTTGACGAATCATATCTCCGAAAGTATATTGGTTTCACAGAGTTGGGAATGACTTCAATGAATTCTTATGGTATAAATGCATTATGAAAGAAATTCAATTCAAAAAGTGCCATTTAAGACAAAACAAGAGTACCAAAAGTTATCAATCCGAAACCGATTCCGATTCTACCCCACGAACTTATCCGAGATATGCATTCCTCAAATCTACTCTGAAAATTATATTATATCAATGGAAACTTAGCCAATATTCCAATTTGTTTTTACTGGAGATATTCTGAACCCAATTTGATTAACTTACCAAAGTATATGTTTCCATCATCATATGGATTATCCAAGGGAATTATATTATCATCCAAAAAGAATAATATCTTATAATCCTCATAATTCTACTATAGCTGAAGTTATTTCATTGGTCATTTAGTTTCAATCATATTTTGCTTTCTAGAACAGGAGGGTTATTTTATATAATTTACTCACTTTCGATTGCAAACACTATAGCTAACAGTTTACGTCGTTTAGCATTTTGCATTACTTTCATTTGTGGTTGTTTGATACCAGAAACAACCTGGTTGCTATCTGTTTACAAAATATTACTTAATAATATAAGTTAAGTTCATCTTCCATAATTAGAGAACTACTCGTCAATTATGCTCGACTTCCTTGCACGATTGATTCCCGACTCACTAAACAAAAAACTCTGCCTATGAACCTAGCGAATCCAAATTTCAAATTGTTTATATACTTTCATCAACCAAACTGTTCAGAAATACACTAACAATTCCGTTTAACATTAATGACGTTTATCTATCAAACAGGACCAAACGACAGCTAACGCAAACAGTAACCAGCTAGTTTAACGAAAGTAAGGCTTATGAGTATCGAACCAGAAATAAATTTGACATTTCTCGTATATTAGGAAAATAAGATGACATGTATGAACACAGATCATATAATAATTCATAGATAAAATAATTACAGCATTCTGTGAAAACAGAAGTACGATTTATTATTGAAATTTTGAAAAGTCATATCTCCGGAAGTATTAGCTTGTGAGAGTTAAAAATGATATCAATGGATTTTTATGGCGAAACTGCATCTTAAAAAAATTTAATTTGAAATTTGCAATGTAAAAAATATTTCTGTTTTCGTTACTCCGAAACCATTTTTGCCAGTAAAGAACTTAACCGAGATATTTGTCTCCCAAACCTGCTCTGTAAATTTCAACTGTCTAGCTCATTCCGAGAGTTATCGTGTTAACGGCCGACAGAATCGATTTCGATCAAGGATTCTTGATCAGTGAGTCGACCCAAATCGTTTCGTTTAAGCCCATTTTTATCCAAAAACTCGAAAATCAGACCTATTCTGTTCGCGCATAGCAATATTGCTAAGAAAAAGATACTGCTACCACAGCAAGATCCGAAATATTGCTATTCTGATCATCGTTTTTGAGCAATATGATCTGTCATTTTGATAAACATATTGTTATCCACATTGCTATCTCAGCAACCTCAAAATAGTACTTGCTAAGAGCATAACAAGATTTGGAATATGGCTAAGAACCACTTTTATCTTCCAAGAAACCGAAAATATTGAAAATAGGTAGGTACTTTGATAAATATAGGTATAAATAATCGTATATATTTATTAAAGGTACTTTAAAATACTTAATTTCAAGGGAATTGCTAAGACTTAGATCTGACACTAACAATCCCTTCTATTTGTGAACAGAAAAGTTCATAAACTATTCAACCTCAATAATAAGAGGCTGAGAGAATTTTATTCATATATTTATTAGTTCATGAGCAAACTAGGATATATACTGTTTCTTTTAAGTTAGAGATATGCATTCGAAGACTGACCGACTGGATGAAACAAATTAAATAAACTAATAATTCAGTCTTAGTAAAAAGATAACTGCCTTTGATATCATTGAAGAGCCGAGGGTATTTTATTCATATATTTACTTGTTCATGAGCACACTATGAGATATAGGTACTGCTTCTTTTGTTAGATATGCATTCGAAGACTGACTGACTGGGTGAAAAAAGTTAAATAAACTATTAATTCAGCCTTAATACGAAGATGACTTCTTTTGATTCAATTGAAGAACTGAGGGAATTTGTTCAGGACAAAACTAGGAGACATACTGTTCCGTTTAACTTGCGCATTCGAAGTATGAATGAAGACAGAAAAAATCAAAATTTAATATTTGTTTAGGTGTTTGCAAGTCTTCAATTTTTCGGTCATGGTAGCGGTTACCAATATTCGATGTGTTTCCTGAAAATTGATCAATAACTCCATCTTGTTAGTTTCATAAATAAAATAGTTCGTTTTTCACTTTCGTGACATTTTATTAATTTGGTTAGGAATTACGGATAACCACCGAAAAACGGACGAAATGTTTATCAATTAAGGTTAAATTCTTCTTCTATTTCACATAAAAGTCATGAAATACAGTGTTGTCAGCTCTAAAATCAATGAATTTTGACCTACTTGATAGCAATATTGCTGGGAGAAAATTGATAACCAACATTGCTATAACAGTCCGAACAGAATACGTAATACCATAGTCATATTGTTAAAAATTAGGAGGATAGCAATATGACTTGAATAGCAATGTTTATAGCAATACGCAAACAGAATAGGTCTGAATGACAGACATTTGGGCATATTGATAAGCACTCTATTTCGAGAAACAAGAGCGCCAAAAATGTTCGCAACTGATAGGGAAAAACAAACAAACGTATTTACCGGTTATGGAGCGGTTCAAATCTTTGAAATGGCAAGTGACAGTCAGGAGCTTTTGCGCGCATATTCTGTTTATTCACGCCTCACACACCCTCATGAAATACTACATGAAATTTCAAGCTTTTTTCAACCGTGTACCTAGGTAGGTACTAGATTTCAATTCGATGGGATCTGTATTTTTGAAAATATTGGGAAAATAAAATTCGGCTGGAAGGTTTGTGCGGAAACTGGGAAATAGTTTCAGCAATGTACAATTGTTGAAGAAAAATTTCAATTAATTTTTGAAGGAAAATTTTCTAGTGATACGATCCTCACGAAATTCCGCAAGAGTTTTCGCGTTGCTATTCTACAACTGATAACCATGTTTAAATTGGAACGGTTTAGTATTTTCCGAATTATTGAGGAAATAACAAACAAATTTCAGGAAGGTATAACTCCAAAACCGTTTTGCCGATTATGTCTTCAAACCAACTCAAATGTCACATTCAGATGCACAACCTAACCTGAAAATTTCAAGTCGCTGTCTCTTCCCGTTCTCAGGTTATCATGAGATAAATAATATTTTTTTAATAATTCTTTTGAAATTTTCTAATCATACGATTCTCAAAAATTTTAACAAACTTCCTTAGGTTTGTATTCTACAACTACTCACCAAATTTCAATTCGATCGGATTTGTTTTGGTTGAAAACAAAATTATTACTCGGAAATCATTGGGCCACCCACCCTGAAAATTTAAAGTCGCCATCTCTATCCTTTCTGTAGTTATCGTGGCAACGGACGGCCGGACAGAATCAAACTTGACCTCGAATTCTTCAGTGAGTCAGTGAGTCGAACCCAATCGTTTGAGACCATTTTTGGCAAAAGACTCGAAAATTACACAAATTTGGGCCAAATGATAACGCGATGTACCCCAGAACAAACGCGCAAAAATTGACTTATTTCAGGAATCTTCTTGAAATTCAATGGATTTGAAGAAGATAAATATTATCCAACCTCTATGTGCTCAATGTAAACTTATGTGCCAAGAAAATGTGAATGTACGGATGCCTTTCTGTGCAACATTATATCTTAAAAACTTACTTTCAGCTTCTCGAATATGCAACACATGTATAATATATGTACATTCATATTATACCAATAAAATACATATCATCCGGTTCAAAGGCAAAAATATCTATCGCTCTAATAACATGTTCCCACTCATCTTATCACATTAAATAGAATTTGTATCATCTCCTCGGTAAAGTGGATTATATACAACCAATTTTATTGTTTTCAATCAGTACAAACCCAATTATCGACTAAATTAGATTCATACATTCTATCGAAATTCAATCCGGTTCATGCTGTTGAATCCCATCTTTGATGGCTTCTTTTTTCCGACTTTTCTCGTTCCGTATTATGTTGTTTATAGGATCGCTTTATGGTTGTCGTTTTTCCTCAATATATTCAGGTGAACGGTATAGAAGGATTATTTCAATTATGAAGTCAATGAGGAGCTGGTTGTTAACGTAGCTGATGCTACCATAGAAATTAATCCGAAACGGTGAAATGATATCGAGAGACCGATAGAATTGGATCTGCTCGAAGAAAATTCTATTAATGAACTCGAAGTGAAATTGAATGTTATATCCTTTCCTGACATGCTCTTCGAGAAAATATTTCTAATGTTGAAGCATAAATGAGTGGAGGATATTCAATTGAAATAAACATCAAGGGTGAAACTTGGTTTTCATCTTGTAAAATACATCTTGAAGATGGTATTAGGCCTTTAGTGGGCACAAGCATTGGCACTGAGTCACATCCTTCTGAAATACAAGCCATGTACAGAGTCCTAAACTTGACATGGACCCCTGTTAGCGTATCGAGTGCAAATATTAATTTCAGAATGAAAGAAATATTAAAAAAAAATATCTAAATTATATATGTATTTTTGATTTTTTCAATCATATTCAGGCGTATTATTAAGGATCAATATACATATACTGTTATGGAGTAGATATTAAAAAATAGTTTACATTGACAATCTTAATTTAAATTTAACTATAATTTAGAGGTAGAGAAATGCTAAAAATGATAAAAAAAATTTTACTGTCAAACAAATCATAATTTTATTAGACTATTAGAAGTTTGGAATATTTTTAATTATGAATTTAGTATAATTTAGTCGCGTGTGAAGTATTAGTCACATTATTCAATTCAAAATGATGAAATCTAATCAGAGATTGTTATTATGCTAACAGAAAATTTTAATTTGACATTTATCGAAAGATAATTTTCAAACATATCGTTAGAAAGTGGAAATTTAGGAAGGATCCTAAGCATTGTTTTTTGTTTAAGATTATTCAATACAAATTTATGTAACACATATTTCAAGAAATCTCTAATTGTTAGTTTACTAATGTTGATTTAGATTGAAAGGAAATATATACATAGTTGGAGATGTAACATGTCAGATGACGATTAGTTATGGAAAACTTGGAAGAGAGGTAACAGTTATTCGAATAGCAGGAATTTCATTATGGAATGTTGAAGGTTTATTAATAAGAACATTGAAAGGCAAAATTAAATATTCATTGTGTTTTGTACAAAGTTATGATAGTTATCCTACACCGATTTGGATGAGACGAATATCAAACATGTTCAACATGGGTCAAAAGAATTTCAAAATATAAATTATTAAGAAACAGCAATCATAGGAAGTGAATTAAATATCTTCATTCGAATTGAAAATTAGAAGAAAGAAGAATTCAATATTTCCTTACAGATAAGAAAGTCAACATTGGCGAAGATATTAATATTTTCCTTGTTTATCAACTCAATTTCCATAATCCATATTCTATTTATAAAAGGGGAATTTTTTTTTGTTAAGGTCATTGTACCATCTACTCAAATGCATATCGGAAGGAAGATTCCGTCTTAGACAATTGAAATCCAACTTGTTTTTACCCAGACAACAACCCCTTGGATAACCATATTTTCTTTTAGTAACATTCTGAATTTGAATATTAGTGAATCCTGATTTGCTTGAACCATCATGTGATCAAATTATATTTTATTCCCCGTTATATTAACTATAAACAAATTTTTAATATAACCGCATAATCATTCAACAGTTGATTGAAATTTCGAAAATTATAATTAATCTGAGGCTTGAATTTACATAATATTATTATGTAAATCAATATGAATTTCATCTTTCATCTTGAGTTTTTTCTCGGGGAACAGGGTTTCGAGAGATATCAAGGCATATTTGGAAAGATTGATGGAACTACAAATTTATTCAGTTATAGAAAACTCAAAATTTTATTTGCAATCGTGCCTTCCTTTACTGTAAATAAATAGGTACATCGTATCTGATGATTTCATTCTCTCAGAAAGGAGTTGAACAAACAGCTGAACTTTGGAAAGGAGTCTATTTCATATTTAAATTAGGGTCTTTCGGAAATAAAAAATTGACACATGCCCACTTTGAGAGACGTATTTCGACCCACATCCTGTTATACAACATTGTGGATGATACCTAGACACACTTTTTCACTGAATTCGTTTCAATAAATATCACTCAAACTGATCAATTTCACACTCTAAATAGATACTCATTTGCACTCGTTAAACACAATATTTTACACAAAAACCGGAAGAAAAAGATCAACCTATCACTTCTCGATATTCTCGCTCGATTCGCAAGTAGATATAGGACTCTGTGACATTGTTGCCAATTTTCTTTTGCATGGCTTTTATTTAAGAAGGTTGTGACTGTGTAATGTGCCCCGAAAAGTTCGTTCTTTTTTGTCGTTTACATCGCCACAATGAAAACTAACGAAAAAAACGGAGTCTGTGAGCCCATTTGGTTTGTTGAGCAGTAGTCAACATAACCAATAGATGAAAATGGGTTCAAGCCCTGTGGACAGGAGCTTTCTGGCGCTCTAGTTCAAACAGACAAATTATATCTCCGAAAGTATTGGTTTCTCAGAGTTGGGAATTATATCAATGTATTCATATGATAGAACTGCATCATAAAGTAAATTCAATTCAAATAATAGTTTATTTATCAAGATCAAATGAGCAATCTGAGAATGAGAACTGCACCATGGAAGAAATCAAATTAAAATAGCTGAAATGAATTTGACTCTCTCTTATAGAACAGGATGATATGTACGAGTATGAAAACAGATCATATAATAAAGCTTAGATAGAATAATTATAACATTCTGTGAAAACATAGAAGTACGATTCATTATTGAAATTTCGAAAAATCATATCTCCGAAAGTATTAGCTTGTTGGAGTTGAAAATGATATCAATGGATTTTTATGGTGAAACTGAGTGTTAAATAAAAATTGAATTTGAAATTTGTTACTCAAAAAAAATTTTTTTTTTCGTTACTCCGAAATCATCTGGCCTATTTTGCCCAATAACGAACTTAACCGAGATATTCATCTCCCTAACCTACTCTGAAAATTTCAACTGCCTAGCTCATTCCGTTCGAGAGTTATTGTAGTAAACTTTTTTTTTAATTTTCAAAATTTTTTTTTACACTGCGGTAACCTGGTCAATACAAAACTCCACATGCGTAGAAAGGTCATGATTCTACAATTTAATGCTAAATTTCAGATAGATCGAGTGATCGATTTCGGAAATATTCATAAAAATTGTTTTTACTAAAGTTGGCCATAACTCCGAAACCGCTTTATGGATTTCGCCCATTAACGAACTTGTCCGAGATATTCACGCTCCAAACCCACTTTGCAAATTTCAATTCTCTAACTCATCTCGTTCGAGAGTTATCGTGCCTACGGCCGGCCGGACCGGCCGGACAGAATCTACTTCGACTTCGGATTCTTGATCAGTGAGTCGAACCAAATCGTTTGAGACCATTTTCAGCCAAAAGTTCGAAAATTACAGACATTTGGGCAAATTGATAGAGCGCCAAAAATTATCAGTATTGCGCTTGTTCAAATTTGGGTCCTCGAAGCAATGCATCCAAAATCGATGAAAATCAATCCATATGGAAATGTCATGTTAAACAAACAATTTCCATTCAAACTTACATAACTCAAGTTTTGCAAGTTTGAGAGGTTGTTTCCAAGATATTGAACTTTGCATAATTTTTTTAAATTCTTCTAGTTACCCGATACTCCCGAAATAAATGCCATATATCGGATCTGCATAGTTTTATTGTGCATTTCAGTTTCTTATTTTAGAGTTGTTTGCTTCATTTCGCATATTTATTTATGTCACATTATAATGCATTCGAAACTGAGATCTAGATATATCAGGAGGCAACTTCCCAAATATATCAATACTTGAACATTTTGCCATATTACCCACAGCACAATTCCTACTGATCGATATGTTTTCAACGCATTTCCTTCAAAATATATCTTCATTTTGGTGAATATCCTCAGCTGGTCCTTCGCGCCGGATCCGGCAGCGACGTGCCCGGCGCAATAGGCGTTTTCGCTTCAGTTTCGCGAGGCGCATTGTCAGAGCGTGCTTTATAGACTTCCACCGGCAAGGGGATCGAGGTAAGCGAGCATTGTTTCAGACAGAGAATGATTATAGCACACGGGCAAGTGAAGGCTCCCACGCGCAAGCCGCTCGTGATTGGCCGGCGCCGCTTCTAGAATTGCATGCCATTGGTCACGACTTGACGGATGAGTGCCTTTGTCCGCGGGCTATGACAGGTGGGATAATAGGCAGGTTAGCCACGAGGTGCGGAGAATGGCGCCAATGACAATATCGAAAAGTGTTTGGCAACGGGGCTTATTACAGAGGTTTGAGCAGGACGAGGCGTCCATTGCGGATTGTTGGGATTATCCCGTTGTGCAATTTGGAAGGGTCTCAAAAATGTACGAGACACCGCTTGGGATTATAGATAGAATGGCTATTACCGTTGAAGCGAAAAAAAATTGTAAAAATTGTTTGGGACGGCCTCCAATCCTTCGGTAAATGGAGACAAATCTAATCTTTTTGACACTGACTTGAGACGCGATATGTTTCTGTAATTCGTGATGGATTGATTTGTTCTGCCTGTCCGTTAATTATCTTCTTGAATATAACATTTTTGCAAGCATGTTCTAGGCAACACCGTGCTATCATTTCGTCCAAATGTTTGTAATTTTTTTTGCCGGAAATGGTCTCAAACGATTAGGTTCGACACACTGATGAACAATTTGAGGTCAAATTCGATTCTATTCGCCGTTCGTTGCCACGATAACTTTCGAACGGAAGGAGTTAGCAACTCATTTAGTTTAGGAATTATACCCGTACTGCCAACGCGTAAATTCTTGCATTATTTTGTGAGGATATAATCATTAAAGAAAATAAATAAATATCTACTTCAAAAATTGTATATTTCAGGAAATATCTGTCAGATTCCGTTCAAATTCTGCACAAACCTTAAACCCACATTATATTTTCCTCATATTTCCAAAAATACGAAAACGATCGAATTGAAATCGAGCTCTCGGTTCAAAAACGACTTGAAGGTTTATGCAGTATTTCGTGAGGCTGTGTGAGGCATCAGTAGACGAAAGAACAAGCGCGCAAAAGCTCTAGATTTCATTTTATTGTTATAATTATATTAATTTTTTTTCTACAAACCATGTAAATTGTGACTTGATGGTGATCAATGAATGACTGAATGTCTGTTACATCTTGTGCTCGCAAGTCTGATAAAGTCGACCTATTCCTACCAATGCACGCCTTCTTCATAGTTATTGATATGGAATGATAGTTATTAATTTCTGTTGCTCTTACAATCATGTAATTACAAATTAACTGAATGCTCCGACCTTTACAGAATTTAATTGATATTCAATTTGGAAATTGAATAAACTGAATTTAATCAGGAATCTTTATAATTGGTATAGGGTTCTAATTTGAATGAATTTTGAAATTTATCAGAATGAACTTACATATTTCATTATATAACAAATTAGGCGCCCCACGTTGGGCGCCAATTTTGTTATGGAACGATAACGATATAAACTTGACTGAATTCAATTTATATTGATTTGGAAATTTTAATTTAATCAAGACTCTTAATAATTGATAGGGTTCCCATTTGAATGATCTTTGAAATTTATTATAATGAAATTTATAACAACAATATTTATTAACTAGATTATAAAACTCTGTATAAGATATGAAACTCTATATCTACACTAACCTTAAACTAATATTATCCTTTCTACAACTAATTACTCAATACTACAAATTGGAACTTTGGATGATTTTATATCTTCTCCAACTCTAAAGGTACCTCCTTCGAATTTTTATGATATTTCTTTCCTCGTCTTTTCAAGCAGAACAAATCAGGTAATTATTTCTTCTCGGATTCGTACTTTGTTTATTTATATATATTTCCTAAATTCAGGTTTCTCTCAAATTAGAATATTAATAATTATCAGGAGCATATATCCTCTGATGATTTTCTAGATGAACTTCGAAAATAATGCTTTGGCAATGTTCTCCTTATTCCTGACTTCTCCTTCTTCAGAATATTCCGCTACACTTCTCCCTATATTTCCAGTCACTATGGTGCATTTCAACTAAACAATTTTCTCACAATATTAATCGTTACCTATCTTTCAGAAAACATCAATCAAAATTAATATAATTCATATGAATCTCAAACTAAGTACAATAAATTTCCAAATCCAAGATGTGTATTTAAGTTTTTCTTTATATTCAGATTATAATATAATATAATATCCAGTATAACCGAGATATATTTTAGTAGATTATATTTTCTGAGTCAGTTACTGAAATAATGGAATTACGTGTTTTTGGATCCTGAGCTATTTTAATATATTTTTGGTGTATTCGCTATATTTATGGAGGATTCTTCTTTTGTTAATGTAATTAAAACTTATTCTATATTTTTTTAATTAATGATGATTTGTTTTAATGATAATTATAATAATATTTATTTAGCAAATGCTATTATAAACATTTCATAATAAGTAAGAAAAAAAACCTTCATCGCGGCTTTTCCCATATTTTCTCTTTCTTTTTTTTACATTATTCTTTTCCTAATACATAAAATTCAATATTTTTCTTAAAACTTTTTAGACTAGGAAATAGCAGTATATTCTAATGTCGTTGTATCAGGACCGAACTGATTACATAATGCCCTTGAGTCGTGAAGAAACACCTCGCAACAAGTGGGTACTATCGATTTCGTCATCGTCACCCATCCACCTCATATCTCGACTCAACAGAAAGCAACGGAGTCATCGGACCATCCTCCACGACGTCAGAGAACCACCCTTTCAGAAACCCGATTGTGAGTGGAGGATACAAGTAGATGTAACGTATGCAGAATAACTGAAATATTGAATAGGCCCCATACGACCGAGTCACAAAGACTTCAAAAGAGCATCCAGTCAGCGTCGGCCTGAATACAGATCGACGGACCGCCTGAAATATGCAGCACTGAGGGCCGATTGTGCCTTTTGTAGTCGCACTTGGCATACATCTCTCCGCGCTCCAGGCAGCACCGTTGTTTGCTCTTTCTTAACGCCGGTTTTGATTCCGACGATGTGTCTCTTCCGAATCGAATTTGCATATCCGAGTCCGAGAACCGGCAACGGAGTGTGCCGTGGACCGCACACAATGACGTCAAAGGGATTTTTGTTTCTTTTGTGGCGGGAAAGAATATGAATTAAATATTACGTGGATTTGGGGAGAGAGGTGGTTTGTGGGGAGTACACTTGGCGGCATTTATGCCGAATCCACAGCCGAAACCATTGATCCGTTCGATTTCGTCAAAGTGAATTTGGGTTTCGCAATACTAAGCATTTACGATAGGAACCGTTCCCGAATCGACACCGATGCATTCGCTGAAACTGTTAGAGCGTCCACCTCTTCTATGGGTGCCAGGTTACTTTGGTATTGAAGGAAATGAGAAATCCGATGAACTTGCGAAAAGAGACTCCAGGGTAACATCTGCTGCACCAGAACTCTTCTGATGTGAGCTTGGAAAAGACCACTACTGAGCTTCGGTTAATGGCAGGGTACTGTCGGTACAAATACCAATTGTATACCGCTTGGGCAAGTAAGCAAACGAACATGCAGGGTCTGTGGATCAGAAAAGGAAACTGCCGATCATATAATTTACTAGTTTCCAGAGATGGCCAGCCTAAGATTTTTATGAACGGTTGGGGCAGTTTTAAAACCTCACGACGGGATAGCCAATGCTCCTAAGGTCGTCATCTGGTATGTTAACACCATTGACAATGTCCTTAGGATGGAATAAGTAGTGTAAAAGAACATGAGATCTTATAGGTCGCAGTCCTGAAGGTCTGGACCAAACCTCACGACCCCGTTTTAATAATAATTGTAATAATAGAGCATCCTCAGACGGCCAAACTGAATCGACGAGATTCCAATCTCCAAAGTCGCTTTACTACACTCGGTTTCCATGGGAGCCATGAATGCATGGACGACTACTGCAGTAATTCCAGCGTCTCCACGATTCACTCGACCGGCATGGAAGCAGAAAGATCGAGTGGTTCGACTGTCGCTCCAGTCATGAAGGTTTAGCTTCTATTCCGATCGTGGCGATGCCAGAATTACAATGGTAGTAATCGTCCATCCCGTGGAATCCGAGTGAAGGAAAGAGACCCAAGAGATTTAAATCGCGTCAATTCAATTTTGTTCGTGTGTGGACGCTCTTACTGAAAATTTGCCACTGTCGTTAGGTAATCCTCTTATACTAACAGGTCATGTTCTAAAGGTGCGCATAGGTTCGTGACGTGGGCCGTTCGCGAACTGTTGGTGATCCGTTCGTCATAGTTCGTATAACTACGGATTTCGGAAAATGCGTTCCTTTGACCCTCTATATCCCGTCCCTACCTGCAAATACATTGTGAGCATCGGCAAACGTGAAGATTCTGTGGAGGGGGGATGAAACTCCTGATCATCTGATTACGGAATGCCTCGCCATCTCAAACCAACGCAGGGAATGCTTTGGGCAAGAAATGTGCTGGAACTCTGGAACTGGAAGGCGAGTTTTAGATTGTAATGACTTCGACAGCTCTGACGGGGGGGCACAATGGATCTTAAGATCGCAGTGCAACGTTACCCCCTACAACAATATACACTCGGCAAACGTGAACTACTGGAAAGAAAATCCAACCAGCGCCATCTAGGGCAATCCTCACGAACTCCGACCGTCTGTGATGCGCAAATCTTAAGCGATGTTCAGTAACGATCATTCTTCTGTCGCAAGAGGTTATCAGAAACAGCAATGCAGACTACTTATATGACATGGAAACACTTGGCTTAGTGTGGTCAGAAAGATAGTCTGCATTGCAGTCTCTGACTCCCTCTTGCTGCAAAATAATGAACGTCACTGAACATCACTCATGGTTTCCGCATCACAGAGGGTTGGAGTTCGTACGAATTTCCCTAGGTGGCGCAGGTTAGATTTTCATTCCAGTATTTCGCAGCAATAGTACCTAATAAGCTTCTGGAGCTCCTTCATTTATTATTATGTGGCTAAGTTACTCTGATCATTGGTAACAACCATATCGGTACGTATCTGCCCTGAATGACACTTCAACTGAAATAAGAGCTTGTAAAAGACATATGAAAGAACGAATAAATATCTACTTACTTTCGGAAAGCTACATATTTTAATGCACATATATAAAACTCTATGTTCCTCTTTGGGAACAATGAGCGTTGAGTTGGCTTTGCCGGATCACGACGGAATATTTGTTGATGAATAAAATCGATCAATTTTTCATCGTATGTCTTGTTATTAGCAATTTGCTACAGTTCATCTTATTCTATGTTGAACCAACACCATTTGGGAAACGCCCACCAAACAATCTTTTAAATTATTACTCGAAGAATTGCGGCCTATTGGAGGTGAATCGTAATCGGTGTATGCTCTTAAGGATACAGGGTTGGCAAAAAGTATGGAACCAAGTTAATAACAATAAATCGAAAAAGACGATATCTATGAAACTTTCCAGGCATGTACAATGATGCAAAACGCATCTGATGGCATATTTTTTGTTACTAATATACTTCCGTTTCCACCGTAAATACCCTCAACTTTTTCAACATTAACGGGACTCCCTTTAAGTTTTGCAGATTTTAAAAGTTCTTGTTATTTCAAATTCGTACATGCTAATTCAGTGGAAATAATTCGTAATAACCTGAAATAAATCACTTCAAAGTTGAAGAATAAGTAAGTTCATTTACTTTAGAGCAATGAGAATAATAATTTAAATAAGATCACTTCAAATGTTCAAAATGACTGCCGTGTACCACCTAACCTTATGCAATCCTATAAATTCGTGAGCCACTCTTTCCAATACTTCTCCACATATGAGTTCACATTCATCAATAATTCTTTGTCTTAATTCCTGCATGTTGATCGTCTTTCGTAAACACGTGATTTTAGATAGCCCCAAAGAAAAAACTAACTGGTTAAGGTCCGGAGAACGAGTAGGCCACTCTATGAATGCTCTACGTCCAATCCATTCATTTGGAAAATTCGCAACCAAAAATTCCTTACCCGTTGGTCTTAGTGGTGCGAAAGCGCTGCATCTTGTTGAAACCTAAAATTTTGTTTCCGTCTTTAAAAGATGGGCCTATAAGTCTATTTAAGACAATTCCCATCCAAACATGCAACTTTTGTGGATGCTGGGTATGTGGCTCATGAATCCAATGAGGATTCTCAGTTGACCAATATCTTGAGTTATGGCGGTTAACTATTTCCTTAGTTACTTCATCGGAAAACAACGTCGTCATTACAAATGTCCATCAATCGTTCGCAAAACTCCATCCGTCGGTTAAACTCATCGTCTGACAATTCTTGAACCAATTGTAACTTTGCCTACAGAACGTCGACTTATACCATGGTGTAGTGCCAAATTTTTTATAGGAGTTTGAAGTGATTCCTCTATATTAATTCCGATGTTTTGTCCAACACCTTCGTTCATTGCGGTTTGCGATCTTCCAGGTTTTGCCGTTCGATTGACGCTCCAAAGCAAATTCGTTTGCTGAACAGTTCATGTAGCGCTGTCATCAGTTCTGTTGAAAAGGAAAGTTCAGTTCCAAAATGAATTCGCAACCCAACGAACTCAATGCGATTATGCACAGCAAATTTGTTGAAAGTTAGTAGTGATAATTTCAACATACGAATGGCGAACAGTTCAACTCAAAACAGTGATGACGAAACATGAATTATGTGAGTTGTCAGTCCGTTGCTCGGTTAGAGCTTCTTATACATTGAAACATTGAAATTATTCATCTTAATAATAACTCACTTTTGTAAGCAGCATATAACCTATGTATACGAGTGCCAGCGAAAATATTGGTGTTTGTTGTTCGATGCTCTAATACCCGTTCACTCCTGCGATCTTAATCGTGAGCTGAACTGTGCGCGAATCCCTCATAAGTAATTATATATGCGCGCCCTGTGTTTGTGTGTATGGAAAGTTAAAATTCCACAGTCAATATACACACTATATCAGTTGAGATCGAGAAGGGCATCATATTTCTCTCAACAATGTTTCTTTACACTCTAAGTTGTTAAATTGTATGGGTATCTGAAAAGTACCCCTGCACTCTAACAGACATCTTTTATCGTTCAATTCAGTGGCTGCCGCAATCAATTATAAAACTATAAAACCCCACCATGAAGGGTCCGACCATAAGATCGTTCCGCAAAAATTCCAAGAGGTCTGACCATAAAGACGGCCAATATACATCTCGTTGTTTTCTAAATTTAGCTTTTATGGGTATCTCATTTTTCGAGCGAAAAAACGCCAATTTACGAGCGTTTAACCTCGATAGGTGAATCTGCGAAAGCAGCGCCGCCTGGTTTTAATGAGCGGTAATAAAATCGTTTGATAAAAGTTGTAAAAGTTGCGGCGGATTTAGTCGAGTATCATGAAAATTTATATATACTTGAGTTGCATCATATAGTTGGGTTTCAATTCTGAAGATCAACATGAGACTATTGTTAATTTTATATACTTACTCGAGTTTTAAATTGAACGAAGAGTTTTATATATGTGCACCACAATTTGTAGCTTTCCGAAAGTAAGTATATACAGGGTGTTTCCTAAACATGCGGCAAAAATTCAGGGGGTTGTTCCTTGGACTATTCTAAGAATATTTTGTCCTTTGATGATTTTTGAAAAACCTATTTGTTTCGAAGATATAGGGGAAACAAAATTTTGGATAATAACATTTTATTATGAAAAATTACATGAAAATTCAACTCAACCTACAAAAACTGTTGAAAATGACCACCTCTACCCAGCATACAAGCATCCAATCTTCTCCTCATTGACTGCCGAACCCTTTCAAAAACACCAGGATCATTTCTTATTAAGTTACACCCAGCAATGATCCGATTTCGCAAGTCTTCCACATTTTCTACTGGAGTGGTATAAACTAATGATTTTAGATGGCCCCATAGGAAATAATCTAAGGGGTTTAAGTCCGGGGAACGAGCAGGCCATAAATGAGGTCCACCTCTTCCAATCCAGCGATCTCCGTATGTTAATGTTAAAAACTCACGAGCAACCAAACTAAAATGCGCTGGTGCACCATCGTGCATAAACCACATTGCATGTCTTATTGCCAATGGTACATCCTCCAAAAACAGAGGTAACGTTTGTTCTAAAAAGTTGCGATACACGTCCCCGGTAAGTCTTTCTGGTAAAAATATCGGCCCTATTAGGCAGTCACCCACAATACCAACCCAAACATTCAATGAGAACTGATGTTGAAAACGATCTTCAATTACCTCATGTGGATTTTCGTCGGCCCATACATGGTTGTTATGAAAATTTCTTATTGCATTTCTTGAGAAATTCGCTTCATCGGTAAAAAGAATCAGCGTCAGTAATTGAGGAATTTGAACTAATGTGGTTAAAAGCCATTGACAAAATGCAATACGTGGGGGAAAATCAGTAGGAATAAGTGCCTGAACGCGTTGCATATGGTATGGGTATAACAAATTGTCTTTAAGAATTTTCCAAACAGTCTTATTACTCACATTCAAAGTATTGGAAATTTTTCGAGTAGAAGTACTAGGGTCTTCTTCGATCATGTCCAGCACATTCTCTTCCAGTTCCACCGTTCTTACTGTGTTTGGTTTTCCTGGTCCCCCCATTTTTTTCAATGCGCCTGTTTCATGCAGACGTTGATGAATATTTTGAAACAATTTTCTGTCAGGAATATTACGCCCAGGAAATCGTTCAATGTACAACCTCCTAGCTTTTAATGAATTTCCATCAGCAAGTCCATAAATGAAATGCATGTCAGTCATCTCGGCGTTTGTATAGCGATTCATAATAGTCAAAGATAAAATTTTAATTGCTAATACATCACAAAACGAATTCAAATGAAAACCGTGTTTAATCTGTATTCCTTTACCATCTGCACTTATCAATTTTTAGTCAAAAAACTGGCCGTTTTTAGTAATTGGAATGTTGTTAAACAAATTTAAAAATAAATTGTACCTACTTAGTAAACACAGTGCGGTACGCATTTTTATTTAAACTATTATTAATTTTAAAAATATGAAAAATGTTGTTCGCCCTGTATCTTCGAAACAAAGAGGTTTTTCAAAAATCATCCAAGGACAAAACAAACTTAAAATAGTCCAAGGAACAACCCCCTGAATTTTTGCCGCATGTTTAGGAAACACCCTGTATATTGGTTCTTTCAGATGTCTTTTACAAGCCCTTATTTCAGTTGTCTCTAAATCACTTGACACTGGAGATTATTGCCTGCTATAAACTATTTCCTTTGGAAACATTATTGAAGTAAAGAGAGCAACTTGGCTTAAGTTTCACAATATGATGATATGTTGTTGATTTAGATGTTTGGGGTTTCAACCCATTTTCGTTTTTACAAAATGCTCTTCACATATCCCCATAAAAATAAATCTAATGTCGAATCTCGATCGTATCTGGCCTTCCTATCCACCGATTTGTAAATATTACGTTGAGGTACTGCCGGACTTTGCGTTGGTATTGTAGTGGTGCTCCATCCTGTTAGAACCATATCGTATTCCGTGGAAGTTGAGGATTTCCTTGATCAGGATATAAATTTGCCAAAGTTGGAACGACATCATTTTGAAGTAGTGCTAACTAATTATCGCCATTCAGATTGCCCTCAATGGAAAATGGGTCTATGATATGGTTTGGAACATTTCCTGCCCAAACATTAACCTTTTGAGAGAACTGCGTGTATTCCTTTCTCATCCAGTGAGGATTTTCGGTAGACCAGTAGCGGCAATTTTGACGATTAGAATGGCCGTTGAGAGAAGAAGTCTAATCAACAGAAAACAAAATATCTACTAATTGGATAATATTGTTATACAACATATCCCTCATTTGTTCCCAAAAATAAGTTATCCTATCAAAATCAAAAGTCTTCCAAGAGCTCTTGGGTAGGTATCATTTTATAGGTTCATTTTATTTTGTTTTAATATGTTTAGAATCGATGTATGGCTGACATTAAATGTTGTGGAGGCATATCTACTCGATTTATGTGGATTTTCTTCAAAGTCAAGCATCACATCTTATTTCATCTTATATCCTCACACAGTGTATTAGTAGCTGCTTCTGCCTCACATGCCCAAACTCGCTAAACTGCTTCTCTATTTTACTTATTGTCCCTTTGGTTATAGGCGACAAATTCGGAAATTTTTCATAAAACAAGCGACTTACTTCTTTTTGTGTTCTGGTCTTATCTCCGTAACCAATCATTTCTGAAATTGTTATTATGTGTATTTCCGTTAACCTAACCATTATTTAAAATTGAAGTTAATGAAATTCAAACACAAATTAGACAATTTATAAACTACAACTTATCAGCACAAAACAATTTGCGAAGGCGTTCTAAAGAAATTAACATTGCCACAGAAAACATTTTACGTATGTTTCAAGGTAGGTACCATCTAGAAAACACAATGTTATGGTTTTTTTTTGGCGCTCTTGTTCCTCGGAACAGAGTGTTTATCAATTTGCCCAAATGTCTGTAATTTTCGAATTTTTGGCTGAAAATGGTCTTAAACGATTTGGTTCGACTCACTGATCAAGAATCCGTCGTCGAAATCGATTCTGTCCGGCCGTTAAGTCGATAACCCTCGAACGGAATGAGCTAGACAGTTGAAAATTTCATAGTAGGTTCAGGAGATGAATATATATGTTAAGTTCGTTATTGGACAAAATCGGCCAAGTGGTTTCGAGGTAACAAAAAAAAAATTTTTTACTCAATATTTTTTAGATGCAGTTTCATTATAAGAATCCATCGATGTCATTTTGAACTCTAACAAACTAATACTTTCGGAGATATAATTTTTCAAAATTTCAATAATTATTCTCAATTCTATATGATTTCATAGAATACTCTAATTATAATTTCATGATGTATATAAATCCAACATGAGATGAGTCATAGACCTACGTTTTGAATTTAATTACGAAAATTCTTGAGAATTGACGCACAGAAGCCAAATTGAAAAAGTGGGCCCTGTGGAGAGGAGCTTTGGCGCTCTTGTTCAAACTTTGACGAATCATAACTCCGAAGGTATTGGTTTCTCCGAGTTGGGAATAATATCAATGGATTCTTATTTAAAATATTCCATTTTACGATGCAGTTATATCACAAGATTTCATTGAACTAATTCCCAACTCTGAGAAAACAATACTTTGTCAAAGTTGGAACAAGAGCGCCAAAGCTCCAGTCCACAGGGCTTTCCCACATTGTTTCATATTCTTTTTATCACATCTTGAAGGCAAATAAGTTCAGTATTATTTTAATAAGATTAGGTAATATTCGAGTGAATATTTTAATGAATTTCGGCAATCACAGTAATTTATTTTGTTCTATTTTGAGTGTTGCAATAAATATGAAAGTGATAACATTTCTGAATAGAAAATGACGCGACCTTTAGAACGATTTATGACAAGCCCATACTCCATATTTGAAAAATTGGGTGTTGTACCTGTCGTTCGAAGGGGGTTCAAGGTACGGTTCCCATTTTTACGAAGAAGAATGACAATTTAAAAGTTGAATTTGATGTGTTTCGGGATTTCCATAACTATGTACAGTAACCAAGATAATGAATATATTCCATTTGGCTTTTGCTTTTCCACACTTTATACGCTGACACTGATACCGTTTACCCTTTTTCAGCACAACGAAATAACGCGATGCAACTCTGATTACGGAAAACTGCAATATGAAACTATCCGTTCAGTATTACACCTCGTTATTCACGACAGATTTGACCGAGAAAGATATGCCCGTTCCTAGAAATAAATCATTAATTCCAGAGTTACAAAACCTTTTACGGCATAATCCCCATTCTTTCATTGTTCCGGATCATTTATCCATCTAACCAGCTACATACTCCGAAGTTTTGAAAGGATCTTGATATGTGTATATGGTCAAGCGTCGTTCGTACCAATCCGCGTCTTTTCCTTTCGACGACAGTCAAATTAATATCGCTGGAGTCCTGCCGGAGGCATTGTGCTACAGGACCGCGGGTCCACTCCGTGAGAAAACCAAGAATCTCAATAATTCGCCTCTCGGAGACATTCCCCGTATTGTTAGCCCCGCGAGAGCGCGGCCGGAGTTTTTATCTCTCGTAAATCTTTCTTTTTATTAATTAGTGGCAGGCGCTTATGACAAACATTAATAACGGAGTTATCGCGCCCATCTCGGAATCATGCGAGAGACGCTAGGAATGGAGCCTGGCAGAGGAGGAAGAAGGAACGGGTTGAGTTATAGTCGAGGATTTTAATTGTGGCGTACATAGTTGGGAGATGGGTAGCCCGGTGTTTTGGGAGAGAGAATGGTGATGTCTCTTTTTGTTTGTCATGCATTTGGCGAGGACGTCGAGGTGAATTGAGCAAAAACCGATTTTTTTTTGTTTATTACCGTGTCCAGTAGAAAACTGCTGGAATCGTACACCAAAAACATTCTTGAAACACCTCTCGTATTTTTTTTTTATTTTGGAATTTTTCATTTTGATCCCTCCACTCAGCTTTGGCGCGCTGTTCTAATTTATAGTCAGAGTGGTCACCCATCCAGGTACTGAACTCGCCCGATGCAGCTCAGCTCCATAAAAAATAATAATTCCCACAATCCACAATAAATCCGATTGTAAACACAAACGTCCAAAACAAAACCGGTCCACTGTTTGGTCGAGAATGGTGTCAAACGATTGATTTCGAATCTAATACATGCTGCATCTAGAAAAAGTGCTGTGTTTGTGGTGGCCTAAGGATCCATTCGAATACATACATATACTTTTGAGTCGAAAATAAACAATGCTTTGTTTGTGGCGGCGTAATGTATAGCAGTGGTTTTGTTTTCAATAATTTATTCCAAGAATTATTCCTATGATACAAATCAGTTGAATCGTACGGTTGTGTCATGAGAACATTTGAATTGACATTTTATAAAAAACGCCCCTGTATAGCAGTAATTTTCTTAATATCTAATAATATACGAAAATAATCACGTATTTTCATGAAAATACCGACTTAATTCCGTCCATAAAACTTCAAACAAAGTTAGAATTTCCATATAATTGGAAACAAAAATGAAAAAAAAACAATAATTTCGGCTACCGGATTCGATCCCTGTACCTACCTGGCTTTAATTCGATCAGATCCGCATTTTTCGAGTTATCGGAAAAACAAAATTTCAGATGGCTGTAACTCTGGAACCACTCGGTGGATTTTGCCCATTAACCAACTTAGCCGGCGCATTTGGACTCTAAACCTACTCTGAAAATGTCAACTCTCTTCACTCGAACGTAATGGACGGACAGAAGCAATTTTGACCTCGGATTCTTCATCGGTGAGTCGAAACTAATCGTTTGAGACCATTTTCGACCAAATATTCGAAAATTGCAGACATTTGGACGAATTGATAGGCACTGTGTTCAACTGAAAAGCACGCCAAAAAGGAACAAAAATGAGCCAAAGATAATGGCACTGGACAGTTGATTGGAAACAGGTAGTCTTCTTTTCTTCATAGATGGGGTGAGAAGCAGCTCTTCTGCAGGTCGATTAGAAAACTCAGATTATTTATTCGCCGACGAGCATTGTGTTTTTCTGCTGAAACGCCATTGCTATGGTTTTGG
This sequence comes from Halyzia sedecimguttata, assembly GCA_937662695.2. NCBI lineage: Eukaryota > Metazoa > Arthropoda > Insecta > Coleoptera > Coccinellidae > Halyzia > Halyzia sedecimguttata. The sequence goes on from OW569415.2 coordinate 50,181,277, forward strand.
AGGTGTTAAACATAAATTTATTGTATCTTGAGCATGCTTGATATTTTCTCAAGTCCTCAGTTATCCCCTCCGGCATGTCCTATACAGATTTTCGTCGTCGTAAAACATTGCTGTGTCGTCTGCAAACATATAGCATTCTGCCATCAAATCCACATACCTATTTTAAATCTTCGATATACATGGTAGGTAGAGAAGTGGTCCCAAAATGGACCCTTGCGGTACACCTGTTTGGATTATTTCATCATATTAGGATACTGCGAGGTTGTTTTCTGTTTACCAAGACAATATCGTGTATTTTTCGCTCATCCCGTAATTTGAGTTTTCGTCGACTAAGTATTTTCCTTTTCGCCGTCGGATCAAATCAGAATTATTATAAAATTTTTCATGCGGCCCACTGTTGCCAGGGAAAATTTTGTATCTTCCTGTTGGAGTGGTCAGTGTTCAGGCTCATCCTGTGATAAGGAATGATGTCTGAGTTAACTGGTGGGGTGTCAACGGTATTGCCAGTCAACTCTATCTCCAGACCTGAGCTTGATAAGCGAACCGGAAACCATTTAAAAAATGGGTGCAAAACAAGCGTTTCCCATGAATTCATAGAACCACATGATTCCTGAACCCAAGCCTCCTGACAAAATGAATATGGCTACAATATTTTCCACAAAGTGGGTAGACCTCATTAATATCATAACTTCCAGTCAGTATGGCACACGATTGCCGTTCTATTTTTCGTCATCCCATTACCCGTTGAAAAAAAATGGAGTTGCATAGGTGAGACAGATCCGACCAAGCAGGGAATAACTAATGGAAAATCTAGATAAAGCGAACAGGACGAGGGGGATCCCCGCAGTCGAACAATTCATCAACAGCGTGGTTAGAAATTGAAAAATGTCGCTGTTTAATTATCGCCAACGAGCAAGACGGATCTTTCGCTTTTTATAGAGACCCATCCGTTTTTTGGGACTTCATTTATCTTCTCTATTTAAAACTTCGTCCTTTAAGGTGATCGAGGAGATACACGCTTGAGGACAGAATGAGATATTCTGTGCAAGTTGCGTGAATTTTGAGCCATTGCCTTCGTCTCAACTCTTCAGAAGATTTGAAATAAGAGTTAGAAATAATTGATTCAAGAATAATAATTAAAATCCTTAAAATTTTAAACCTGACTAGACATGATACATAACGAAAATCCATGGGCAAAATAATACATAATATACTATAACACGATATCCTGTCTTATTCTCAGATTTTTACTTGGGTTTGCCTCGTTAAAGAGTATGCATTATTGTGCACATAGATTTTCGTTTTGTGCATGTCCACCCATATTTTAAATTTTAAGGATTTTAACTCGGAAAGGACTGCTTTTGAGCCCTGAGGATGAATTTGATTAAATTCGAATCGTCGGCAAGGAAACAATAGTTTTTTCTTCAACATACTCTAATCCCAATTCCAACTAAACTCCGACAGAAATAGTTTTTGGATCAGCAATTTACCATAGTTTCGATAATATTATTAACGATGTATACCATTGAGGATATTACATATTCCTTGAGTTTCTCCAATTTTTTATAATTTTGGACATCTCTCTTATAATGTTTTGTATAATTATAGAATCTCATTTAAAAAATACGAACTCACCCTGGAATAATTTGTCCATTATTTATTCAGATAGAACAATATGTTCAACATATAACACGGCTTAGGAATCAAATCGAAGATATCAAATTGTTTCATTTCTTTCCACAATAAAAACTAACTGTGAAAAATATATGTCAAATAGTCTTCCTCTATAGTTACTTGATTATACGGTGGTTGATAAAAAAAGACTAAAGAATTGTTGTCTTCCATATTTTCAAATTTTGGCCTGCCAATTCATTAATCCTCCTACACCCAATATAAAATTCAAGAAAGAAAAGATATTCCAGTGAATGAAAACTTGAGATATTAAACATACCTACGTTTTTAAATTTCTATCAATGAGGACTATGCTATAAAACTTGTATTGAATACAATTTTTATTCTAAGAATGATCAATTTCAATCTACCGAAAATAAGGAGCTTTTCCTTCTAAAAAAATGATTTCGTAGAACATTATTTTATTTTATTGTATCCACATACTGCTCTGTTAATTAAAAAGGGCGTATCTACGGAAAGCTTCGTTTTGATATCCATTTATATAAAAACGAAGTTTTCAGTAGATACGCCATTTTGAATTAACAGAGCAGTATGTGGATACAATAAAATAAAATAATGTTCTACTAAACCATTTTTTTAGAAGGAAAAGCTCCTTATTTTCGGTAGATTGAAATTGATCATTCTTAGCATAAAAATTGTATTCAATACAAGTTTTATAGCATAGTCCTCATTGATGTAAATTTAAAAACGTAGGTATGTTTAATATCTCAAGTTTTCATTCACTAGAATATCTTTTCCTTCTTGAATTTTATATTAGGTGTAGGAGGATGAATGAGCTCGAATGAATTGGCAGGCCAAAATTTGGAAATAAGGAAGACAGTAATTCTAGTAACTATATATTAGTGATGTTCCGGATATCCGTATTATATCCGTATTCGCGGATATCCGAAGAAAAACAAAGATCTGTATCCGTATCTGTATCCGCCATTTTTTTGGCGGATCTCGAACGGATCTAATCGAGTTTAATATGTTATTAGACTTTCGAAATTGTGAGTGAGGGTGAATATCTAGCAACGAAATACTATTCAAAATATGTTTTATTTTCAAAGAATACTTACTTATATTTTGCACATTTGAATTCTAAAAATCAAAGAAATAAACAATCTTTCTACCTTCTCTGGTAGTCATGAGAATATGACTACTTGGAAGTCTTCCTAGGATCAAAACTCAAAGCTATATCTGATATTTTGAATAATAACAAAAATTAAATTCTCTAACTTAACAGCATTCAATCTCCATAATAAGTTATCGTTATATGGACAAAATATCACACATAACTACAGCAACTCAAAAATAATATAAACCGTAATCGAAATCGAGCAATGGTAAATTAAACTTTAAAAACAGAGATCGAATGCGTAAGAGATTCTAGATCCGTATCCGTATTCGTATTCGCGGATCTAGAAACTGGTGTTCCGTATCCGTATCCGCATCCGCGGATTCATACATTCAATGATCCGGCACATCTCTACTATATATATAGTTACTTTCATTTTACCCAACAACGTCTATATTTGTTAAATGATTTAAAAGGTTTCGGTGGCAGGTACGACTTTCAAAAATCACAAACATCTGAAAGAGTTCATGGTACACAGTTTGAACGATATAAGTTACTTTTGAAGACATTTACAGTTGCATATAAAACAGTATAAAATCATTAAAAAATAATGAATAAATCGTCCCTAAGAACAACAAATCAGGAGTAGGTATATAAGTTGACTTTTGATACATGCCCATACTATATAATTTGACCAAACAGTTAAAACTTTCGGAACTGGGACCAAAAACATCAGGATTCCTATATCAATACCAAACAAATTCCACATAAACACATTTTAGAGACAGGATGAGATTTTTACCAGAATTTCAGTATTCTCCATATGGAAAAAAATACTATAGATTAACCTTCTAGAAGCACTATAGAAATAATCAGGCATGATAAAATAGTAATTTACGTAACAAGTCCGGAAAATAGGGTTTTTTTGGACGAATAGACAAAATTCTAGGACGAGCGTAAGCGAGTCCTAGAAGTCTATGAGTCCAAAAAAACCTTTTTCGGGCGTGTTGCGTACAATATTTTTTCGGCAACCGTGTAGAATAACAAATCAATGAGACGACACACTTCTTTTTTATATATTTTGATTCTTATTCAAATTAAACAGAACAGAAAATATCACATGTGCAAATTGTTGACAACTAATTTTATATGAACTGTCAGCCGTTTTCTCAGTGCTATGGTAACTTCATTTATTAAAAATATACCTACCAAGATTTTCATATTTACAATGACCAAATCGACGTGATTTTTCCGGCCTAGTCCGGGAAGTACGTACTTCCCGGACTAGGCCGGGAAATGCTTCTTTCTCAAAGAAAAAGCGTCCGGGAAGTGGGCACTTCCCGGACGGTTGCCGAAAAAATACATTATGATGAATGGTCAGGACAGATCCCCGTTACTCACATGTTTGACAAAAACAATGGAATTCTCAAAAACGATCCAAAATTTCAACAAGTTTTTTGTTCCTGATTCGAATTCGAAGAGAACGATATGAAATTAATAGTTAGTTACCATACTCCCCTGATGAAGTCAAAATGCAATTCCGGAAACAGTTGTTGTGTAATTTCAATAAATATTAGCAGAACAAAGTGTTTTGCTTGTATCTTTATTTAGATGAATTTCCGTCAAGTGAAAACCGAAACAATCAAACATATAGGTAAGTAGATACATATTTGTATCTCCAAACCTCCAAACTATTTCCTATTTTTTTTATGGCCCGCGGAGTCGTATCTGGTTTGGACAGCTCTGCTTCAATGTGTGACATTTGCAGCCCTTTTTATGAAGCTCACCTATTAATTGATCGACACTTACCTTCATTCGTCAACTCAAAGTTGTCACTGATCTTAAAAATTCTTTCAACTTTCCAATCGGAATAAATTCATTAATTACATCATTGTTATTAATTACGACTGAAAAATAATGATAATAAACCAGTCCGACCAGTCAACCGAGGAATCTCCTACATAACTCAACGGAAATGTTCCAACAAACAGACAAAAAACCGTTCGTGTCTTAATGATGTCCCAATTAATGCTGACCATCAAGAAGTACTCAGCATTTTTCAGAACGCGCAGTAACTTGAGAGTGATGTCCCAAGTTTTCTGAAAATGTACAAGGAATTCAACACGTATTATTAACATATTTATGATATGGCGTGGTTCAAATTAGTTGTGGTTGAGATTTATAATTAATATCAGAATACCATCGTAGAAGATTCCTTACAAAATGCAATCTTTCGATTACAGCAATTCTAAATTATTGTGGCATCCTCGCATAGCGAAACATTGCCGCCGAAAAGGACCTATTCTTATATACATATTAAACTCTTATACATACTAGGCCTTTTCAAAGTTTTTTCTTAAGAAAAGGAGTTCATCAAAACATAAACTTTCTCAAAAAATTGTCTAAAACATACGACGTACAACCCCAGGTAGCAGGTTGACGTGATTAAAACGTCGATTATTGTTGTTAATTGATGATCACTAACATCACAAATTGTGTAGATGAAACGTGAAACGTGAAAAAGACGTCATATCAAGACACTTTGTCCGATGAAAAAGACGTCAATTTGCGAAACAGTTGTTTTCAACAGAATTCATAATTGCACTCCGTTTTTTTTAAATAATTTAAATATTCAACATACTATTAAGACAATTCAAGAAACTATTGTAATTAATTGAAGTAGTAAATTATTAATGTGAATTCCGTAACTGGAACGTATAGGTATGTTATTTACTGACATGTGATACCTAGTTTTCAAATTTCTAATTTCAGAAAAAATCGTCATGTTAGATGTTATTCGATCAATGTTAAATCGAGAACCTGGCTGTAAAAAGAAGTTACATATCATAGACAAGATATACCAATAATCATTAAAAGATACTGTTGGAGGTATATTCATTATTGAGTGGTTTCTTTCTTGCTTTTCTCTCCCAAACTCTGAAAAATATCTATAAAATAAAAAAATTATTATTTTGTGGTTTGCTTCTGCGTAAAAAACACAGATTTGTCTGAAGCAATCAATAGAAAAATGTTGCCTAACAAACAATAGCGGAACAACATCAACGATTAAACAATTATATCGTTTCGTCAGACACTTTTAACGAAAATCTTCAGAAATATTTTTGTTGATGGCTATTCTGAAATTCGAATTTTAGATTGTTCCTCACAAATCTGTGTTTTTTACGCGGAAGCAAATCACAAAATAATATTTTTTTTATTTTATAGATATTTTTCAGAGTTTGGGAGAGAAAAGCGAGAAAGAAACCATTTAATAAGACATACCAATGTTGACTAGGTATTGAATGAATGTTATTACTGACGTACCGACTTGTTAAATTTGACTTCGGCCGATCTAATAACTGTTGATAACTTCGTTGGTCGAGTGTAAAACAAGTGGACCAGTACATCTCGATCGTTAGAATCTTTCGATATTTCGGCAATATCTTTACCAATATTACTCCGATCGAGTTCAAATCTAGAACGTTACTGTAAAATAAGGTTTTGAAGGCTTTCGCAGAATTTCAAAGATATGACAGATAGATTCTTTGATACAGAATATTTTTTTTAATTTTCCAGTCATGTGAACCTCACAAAATTTTGAATAAGTCTTTGTGTCGGTATTTTTCAGCTAACTTCCGCGCTTTTATTCGGTAAGATAAGTATTTTTCGAGTTATTAGAAAACAAAAAAAATTGCGTTGGTCTAGCGCTGACACAATGCACAAAATGAAGAAAATATACTTCTCTATTACCTATGTGCACAATGTTGGGTTATATTGACGAATAGCAGGTGTAGTACGTCAAGCCTGGTAGGCGCTTTTAACAGTTTGTGAACTATAGAAACAAGGTAATTCAGAATCCCAAATCGGAAAACTGTATTTAGATAGTTTCTGCATCAGAAAATTTATAAATTCAACACACAACACACAAACATTAAGTTGAGTTCGAACTTGCATTTGCAGTAACAACTCAAATTGGGGAGCTGACGGCAACTGATTTCCGGCAAAAAAAATTGTTTTTATTTATCGAAATAAAACGGAATAGCACATCAGTATGAACTGATGTTGAAGATGCTTTCCATCAGCGTAACCAAAAAGGTCAAATTTATCATAACCATACTAGTAGAAGATCCGAACCTGAATCGACCTTCACCGAGCTGATAATAGAATGAAACATATTTTATAATAAATTTTGTATGTTAGATAATATACTAAAAATGGGTTGGCTGAAAAAATCCTGGACAGACTATTTTTTATTATTTTTAAAAAAATGATTTTCAATTGAGTTTTGCAACATCAAGATAATAAGAAAATTTTTATACTGACTTATAGTATAAAACGTATATAATGTGCAGCCGTTGAGTTGCCTATTATTTACCTGGACGAACTACTGGGTTGCCAGGTACAAACAGGTATGTCGATGGCAGTTACTTTCACTTGAACGGATAATTAAAAAAAAATTAATATCATCATAAGCGCTGTTTTATTGCGAACACATCGATATAGGGTTGTCTGCAAAATTTTTGGTCCTTATAGGGGTTTGCGAATATTAAATATTTGAATTTCAACGCGAGTGGAAATGTGTGACAGAGAGATCCGAGGTAAGTATACCGTGTAATAATAAAGGACCCAATAGTGCAGTCGCACCTGATGGGACAATATATGTAAATTCTATGTGGCTTAATGCAACTGATTCTATATGTGCGAAGTTAAACCCTGAAAACTATGGTTGGCATTTGGATGATTCTTCAAAACCAACAGGTTTTATCGGAGATCAAACTCCTTTTAAAATCCAAGACGTTGTCGAAATGGAAGAAAATGAGAGCGAATGTAATGAATCACATGAATTCCAGAGTCTCAATTACACGTCTGATGAATCAGATATGGAATAGAAAATAATTATCAGAATATATTTTTCATGAATATTAAAATTTAAACGCAATACAAGATCCTTAGTATATTTTTTTGGTTATTTTTTGGCGCTCTAGTTCCTCGGTACTGAGTGCTTATCAATTTGCCCAAATGTCTGTAATTTTCGAATTTTTCGATGAAAATGGTCTTAAACGATTTGGTTCGACTCACTGATCAAGAATCCGTGGTGGAAATTCATTCTGTCCGGCGGTCCGGCCGTAGGCACGATAACTCTCGAACGGAATGAGCTAGAGAGTTGAAATTTTCAGAGTAGGTTTGGGGGATAAATATCTCGGCTAAGTTCGTTACTGGGCAAAATCGGACAGAAGGTTTCGGAGTAATAAAAAAAAATTTTTTTTTTTACAAAACAAATTCCAAATTAAATTTTTTTTAATAAGCAGTTTTATCATAAGAATCCATTCATATCATTTTTAACTCTAACAAGCTAATACTTTCGGAGATATGATTTTTCAAAATTTCAATGTAAATCGTATTTCACAGATTGATATAATTATTCTATTCTATGTATGAATTTTCATAATGTCAACTTGACAGAAGGGAATATTGTAACTTCAAAAATATTGGGGTTGAAATACTCGTATTTTAGCGATGCAACGGGGACCTCACCCGAAAATGTTTGAAAATATTACGTAAATATTGAAAGCATAATTCTTTAGTTCGAGAGAGGAGAAAATTTGGTGAACGTAGACGAGGAAATTTTTGATCGATTACAAGGTAATTTTTTCATTATTTCTTCTGTTCTTAAATACATGTTTTATGGAATATCTACTATTTGTAGGTACTTTAAACCTGTTTTGGGCAATTGTCATACGAAACTTGTTTTTTTGGCGCTCTAGTTCCTCGGAACGGAGTGCTTATCAATTTGCCCAAGTGTCTGTAATTTTGGAATTTTTGGCTGAAAATGGTCTCAAACGATTTGGTTCGACTCACTGATCAAGAATCCGAGTGCGAAATCGATTCTGTCCGGCAGGCCGACCGGCCGTAGGCACGATAACTCTCGAACGAAAGGAGTAAGCGGATTGAAAATTGCAAGGTGGTTTTGGAGCGTAAATATCTCGGACATAAGTTCCTTCGATCTATCTGAAATTTAGCATCAAATTGTAGAATCATGACCTTTATACGCATGTGAAGTTTTGTATTGACCAGATTACCGCAAAGTGTAAAAAAAAAAATGTTGAAAATTTAAAATATGTTTTTCCACAATAACTCTCGAACGGAATGAGCTAGGCAGTTGAAATTTTCAGAGTAGGTTAGGGAGATGAATATCTCGGTTAAGTTCGTTATTGGGCAAAATTGGCCAGATTTAATTCGATTTCTTCCATGGTACAGTTCTCATTCTCATGATTGCTCATTTAATCTTGATAAATAAACTATTATTTGAATTGAATTTCCTTTATGATGCAGCTCTATCATATGTATACATTGATATAATTCCCAACTCAGAGAAACCAATAATACTTTCGGATATATAATTTGTCTGTTTGAACTAGAGCGCCAGAAAGCTCCTGTCCACAGGGCTTGAACCCATATTTTTTAATTTGAATTTTGGCCTATCCACTTTGTCTCTCCATAATTTTTTCCAGAAAGAGCATTAAAAAAAAGTTTCAAAGTAAGTAATTAATATTTTTATTATTTATGTTATCATATTTTGAGGTACAAAAACTTTTCTATTATAGATATCTTATTATAAATCTAAGTCAATATATATGCATATTGATTTAATTGATGTTGTATTGTTTCATAATTTAGTATTATATTAGTTTATTTTGTATTTAATAACTTAACTGAAATGTCAGTTGCTCCAAAATAACGCTCACTGTTTACTACAGTATGAATACCAGGCATGCGCACTTTCTTATATTTGAGGTCCCATCAGGTGCGAGTGCAATGTTGGGTCCTTTATTATTACACGGTATACTTACCTCGTATCTCTCTATCACACATTTCAACTCGCGTTGAAATTTAAATATTTAAAATTCGCAAACCCCTATAAGGATCAAAAATTTTGCAGACAACCCTATATCGACGTGTTCGCAATAAAAAGGCTCTTATGATGATATACATTTTTTTTCTATTATCCGATCAAGTGAAAGTAACTGCCATCGACATACCTGTTTGTACCTGGCAACCCAGTAGTTCGTCCAGGTAAATAATAGGCAACTTAACGGCTGCACATTCTATACGTTTTATACTTTAAGACAGTATAAAAATTTTCTTATTATCTTGATGTTGCAAAATTTAATTGAAAATATTTTTTTTAAAATAATTAAAAATAGTCTGTCCAGGATTTTTTTAGCCAACCCATTTTTAGTATATTTTCTAATATACTAAAATCATTATAAAATATATTTCATTCTATTATCAGCTCGGTGAAGGTCGATTTAGGTTCGGATCTCAGACTATACGGTTATTTTAAGACAATTTCAAATATAAATTGAGAAACAAGAACTATTCTAGATTGTGACCACCCTTCCTTTAGCGAATAGATGTTGTGTTCCGTCATATACCCTTGTAAGCAAGTCTGACATTAACATGCGACAACCAGGAAATTTGGCATGCATCGAATAAAAATCGATCAGTACTAAAACCGGAAGAATCCGTGACAACCAAATTGCAAACTTGAGCTTATCCATTTAAATCGGGCAAATTGATTGGCTACCTCATCCCCCGAGCAAATAAAGAGAACTCGGCATCATAGAAGGTAACAGAACTTTGATTTCCATTACTTAATTACATAGAGGTGGGAAGGGGAGAATCATCGCGATTCGGCAAAGGGGCATCTCTTTGAGAATGGGAGGGACTGGAGTTTGTAGTGAATCAGATGCACCCTGCTAATGATAACAAGTTTATGTACAATTAAATCTTGCTCAAATACGACGTCTAAGTTTGGGGATGTAGCTGCGATCTTCCTTCACCGAGGGAGTATTCTCCGTCTCTCCTATTGGCGTTTCAGGCGTTACCTAAAACAATTGAATAATTATACTTGACAACAGACTTTCACACAGTGAAGTTTGGTTTTCGTCCTGTATGTACGTGTACGTATAGGGTGTTTTTTAGGCTGCGATAGGGAAAACTTTTGAATGACGTTTGTTAATTTGACAGTTCTTCGACATTTGTGATCAGAAACGGTTTGCCATTTTAATCATTTTTGGCGCTCTTGTTCCTCGGAACAGAGTGCTTATCAATTTGTCCAAATGTCTGTAATTTTCGAACTTTTGGCTGAAAATGGACTTAAACGATTTGATTCGACTCACTGATCAAGAATCCGTGGTCGGGATCGATTCTGTCCGGCCGGCCGTTCACACGATAACTCTCGAACGGAATGAGCTAGACAGTTGAAATTTCCAGAGTAGGTTTAAGGGATAAACATCTCGGTTAAGTTCGTTATTGGTCAAAATCAGTCAAGTAGTTTCGGAGTAACGAAAAAAAATGTTTTTTTTTACATTACAACTTTTGAATTCAAATTTTTTTGAGATGCAGTTTCATCATAAGAATCCATTGTTATCATTTTCAACTCTAACAAGCTAATACTTTCAATAATACATCGTAAGTTCTAAGTATTCACAGAATGTGAACCCAGAATCAGTCTGTGATCACTATTCATAAATGTCATCTTTTCTAGCTATAAGAGATTGTCAAATCATTGTTCTTATTTTCTCTTGAGAAAACAAAAATTCGATTCTTGAATTTGTGAATATATACAAGACTGTTTTTATTTAGTTTATGGAGGCAATAGGAAAGAAGATCATAATGGAATCATCAAAAGAAATTACTCTTCGTTGACCACTGAGGTGTTACTATTACCCTTTACTTCCGTAAGTACTGAGACATGTTCCTATATACAGTATTTTCATAATGTTGCTAGCAAAAAAATACTGAAATATGGATCCACATTTGTGCATCAATCATTTTTTCCTGAGTTAAGGTTCATAATACAGAAAAGACTGTGTTAGTGGTATGAACTATTAAATTTTAAATTATGAAAAGAGGATAGTATTTTATTAATATGTTTTGAACTATTAAAATAATTTTTCGTAATCCACTACCTACTCAAATATCAGGAATAAATGGACAATCTGCTATGATTGTCTCCAGCCTTGCTCTAGACATTTCGATGATACTTTCCTTAGGTATTTCGAGTTGTGAAAACTATGCACCGAGTGTAAGTTGCAACAACCCATTCCACGAGGTTGAATCATTGCAGATTGCTCATTTAATCTTGATAAATGAATTTAATGACAATTTTTGAAGCATTAGAGCATTTAAGCATTGTAAATTGCTCTTTTTTTATAATATAATTTTTGAAGCATTTTTTTCAAATGACACATTTTTAAATTCAATTTCATGATGCATTTCTATCGTCGTAGTCGTCTTTTAAGGCAAAACAAAAATTTTGAAATTTTTTTTTCAGTATTTGTCCACAACCACACACGTTAAAAAATATTTATGACCAGATCTGAAAACAAGAAACTTGGAGCAATTTTCGAATTTTTGGCGGAGAATGGTCTCAAACGATTAGTTTCGACGCACTTGATTCTGTCCGGCTGGCCGTCAGCACGATTTCGGTCGAGCGCAATCAGTTAGAGAGTTGAGTAGGTTTGGGGTCGAAATGTGCCGGCTAAGTTCGTTAAAAACAAAATCCAGCGAGTAGTTTCAGAGTTATAGCCATCTGGAATGTTATTTTCCAATAACTCGAAAAATAGTGTTCTGATCGAATTAAGCATAGTAGTTACTTAAAAATACCCATACGAAGACTTATACAAAATTTGGTGAGGATCGCATGTCTGGAAAATTCATAAAAATGATATATCTCAGTAACTATCCGTCAGATATCGTTGAAATTCTGCGAGAGCCTTCAAATCCTTATTATACAGTACAGTTCTAGATTTGAACCCAATCGGATCTATATTGGTGAAGATATTGCCGAAAAAATATCTCAACATCGGGGTGTACTCATTGTGAAAACATCTCGAAATATGTATTGACAAGTAAGTCCCAGTTTTCGCCCTAGATATGTACAGGCCCTGCTTAGCGATATCGGTTAGAGCGTCGGATTCGTGGCACGTCGATACCGGGATCGATTCCCATAGCCAAAATTATACTTTTTCGTAATTTTTTCATTTCTATCAAATAACAACATTGATGAATGGTATTTTTACCGTCTTTCTATAAAATTACGTGAAACGTAAATAATTTCGTATATTATTAGCTATTTTACCAGATTCAATTCAGGATGTTTTTATCTCAAGCCACAATTGTATGATTGAACCGAGGATTGAATGGATTTGTGTCCTTGCCACAACAAACAAAATACTGTTTATTTTCGGCCAAACAGTAAATGTATGTATTCGAATGGGTCCTTACGCAACCACAGACACAGCACTGTTTATTTTCGACCCAAGAGTGAAAGTATGCATTTGAATGGGTCCTTACGCCACCACATACATAGCAATGTTTATTTTCTACCCAACAATGAATGTACATATGTATTTGAGTCGAAACGAATCGTTTGAGACCATTCTCGGCCAAAAAAAATCCCCATGTTTCTATGATTTATTTCATTACAAAATTGTTGTGTCCTTATTGAATAAGCCGCTACTAAAAAGTTCAGGATTGTGTACATCATCTTGAAATGGGATATTTACCATTGCCATAAAAAAATCTTGCATTGAAAACTAGATAATGGACGACAAGGTAAAATAGGACGTCATTTATAGATGTTAGCGAATTGTAATTGTCAGGATAATAATAAACAATTACAATGGGGAATCGTTTCTATGAAAACATTAAAACAGAAATAAAATATTCATAAATCCTAGATAATTAATACATCAGCGTCCACTTCGTCGTTAATTGTTTTTCCGTTGTACGGTTCAGATTAAAAAAAAAGAATTATTATTATGGCATCCAGCTAGTAGCACTTTGATGTACATACATTATTGAAATAATTATAGCAAGGGTATGGAAGGAATCAATTCATGCTTGAAAGTGCCAAACATCATAATATACAGGTTTTTTGAGTGAAAAACGTTGAAACATCGTTTGATATAATTGAAATATTAAATAAATAAACACATATATTATACCTATATAAATTATAGCATCTAGGTATCCATTTTTGTTTCAATACCGCCTATACTTTACAATATTAGTTCTATTAATTGTACAATGTTACGATATCGATTACGATAAAGCATAGAAGAGTTGAAGACTGATTAATATAAAAGAAATGCCAATTATAGGTTTCATTTTGATGTTAGGGAATACTCGTTTTTTTTGTGATGACTAATTTTTTTTATTTAATAGAGGAAGGTTTTCCATCAATAATGAATAACAATACCAGCCAAATGGCCTCCACGGCTACGTTTGCGAGACCATAATACTTTGATGGAATTTTCCATTAAATTTGGGGATCTATTTCTTCGATGTGTTAAATCGCATGATATCGCCAGTCAATTGTAATCGACGAGTCGAAAAATCCCTCGGGCTGCAAACTGTTCGGGTGAAAGACCGATGGTTTCCCTACATGTATAGCAAGTAGCGCCGTCTTGTTGGAAATAAATATCGTCCGCATCCATATCTTCCAGTTCTGACCATAAAAACAATTAATTATTGTACGATAGCGGATTCACTGAAACAGCCGCTTCAGGTTCAATTTCGAAAAATAATGCTCATGGACACCCCTTGTCCAAAACCCACACCAAACAGTTACACGTAAATGAATGTGCCTCAGCGTTCATAATGATTTTTCGTTGAAATTCAGGTCCATTTTCGTGCACTTTCAACGCCCAATCGACGAAGACTGCGTTGTTGTGTTAACTAAAATTTATGCAATATACGGTGTAGAGTCCTTTGCGAAATACCTCAATCCAAGGATCAAAGAATGGCGAAATACAATAAAATCACAAAAACGGAAATTTGAAAACAAGGTGTCAAAGGTCAGTAATACAATTGTTTCATATTCCACCTTTCACGGTAGATCCAAACAGACCCAGCATAGCTCTGTTGGTTGAAGCGTCAGACTCATACACTCTAAAAAAAATCTCAGTGTGAATGTTGATTTCATACTATCAAGAATATTGTCGATGCAATTTACCACTAGAATGTCACATTCATATCAATATTTTCGTTATTATGATCATATTGTGTTCAGTAGTGTAATTTATGACAGAAAATATCACAAACAGATCCAGTATCAAGAATTAATAAAATTTATTTGAAATTTCACAGTTTACATCAAGTTTTAATGCCAATTCTTCATACAAAAGTCAGATAGGTGATATCTTGGGTGAAAATGAGCACTGCATGGTGAAATGTGAAAGAACGATTTCAGAGATTTAATCCTATTACCAAATTTTACACTCAGTTATCAATTTTATGTATATCCAAGTATAACTTTTAAAACACGTGAAATCATCGAAAGTACCAACAAGTGCTTTTCGACCTACAAACTATCCAAATTCGCACCAGGAATATCAAAAGAACGTTATACTTTATTTCGTCAACTTATTCATTGCTACATAGTTGCCAAGTATTCTTTATCGAAAGACAGATATCCCTGCTGAGTCTTTTAAATATAAAGAAATCGCCGATAGTTGTGAAGAATTAATAATTATAAGATGACAGGAAGAATTGTGCCCTTCCATGGGGAATTCTCACAAACAATATTGATGTTATTTCGGAACACTCGAATCAATAATGGAAATATCACTGTATCCCTTTCTTGACTATGAAAATCAATTCTTCCACGCTCTCAATGATTCACAAATTTATTTTCTGCTATTTAATGATTTCGGAGTACAACAATAGTTGAATATTTGTAGTTACCAATCAATCAAGAGATATATTTAGTCACGAAAAATAAACATATGGATTGTTGTGGTAAGTATATCATGAATAGTCTGATAAATAATGACTTCAAAGTGAGTATGCAGTATGAAATAATTGTACATTGCAGGTTTGAACAAATCGCTACTCATTGCACTATTCCATAAAAAAATCGTCTCAACTACACAAAATTGGAAACATCGAAATTTGGAAAATGGATATTTGCGAAACCAAAGGATTGTTTTTAAAATATCAGAATATAATTATACCCGGCAACAATGTGCAGGGATTGGTTATGTCGCAATACTTCTGACAGTTCTGACTCTGACTAGTTCTAATACAACACGTAATTCCTTGGGAGACTACAGTGTGTTGTATAGGGTTGATTTTGTGCCTTGGAGACGATAAGTTGGTTCATTATGCATTATGAAGTGAGAATCTGGAAAAACGAAGTGCATCAAGAATATTCGTTATGACTTATGAGAATAATGAGAAATTTGTTTTCGCCGTCGAAGGAAGTTTGGAAATAATACTGTTTGCAAGTGAGTACATATGAACGTTCAATTTAATTTTTTTGGGTGCCTACGTAATTGGGTATCATCATTTCATCAATTTTTCCCAAAAATTTTGATGAGATATTTGTGTTGGTTGGTCGATTGGATTTACAAATTCGTCCATCGCCGACTTTGAAATTTTACATTTGTCAGTGAAAAATATTTTGACTCAATTTTCTTTATTTGAAAAGTGCAATTATCTGAATTAGATCAAATTTCATATTTATTTTTAATGTTATTACAGTTTCTTTATTGAAATTCATTTTCGTAATGTTCTTCAAACAAATGGGGCTTATTCATCTAACCTTTTGTGAACTATCAATAAGATTTATTAAGAAGCACTTGCAGGTGAGTGTTTTTTGTAGTAGGTAGTCTAAGGGAACATATTTTTTTCAGAATATTGCGTATCTTAATTGTATATCACACTGTCGCAAAAACCTATTCTCCAGGATATTTTATTTCAGATAAGAGTGAATTCTTGATATCTATATCGAATAAAACCAGCGTTGATAGTCAATTATCGGTCCAAAGCACGTTGAAAAGTTACAACTTTCAATTATATAAAGACCTGCCAGCTTCACATTATTTTGTAGGCACCAATTCGAATTGTATGATTATATATGATTAATATATAAATGTTTTAATTTCAGTAACCCTCACCATCAGAAGAAACAATTGGCGAAATTGAAAAAACTGCCAGCGCTATATCATTGACACCTGATCTGGAAGAATTTTGTGTCGTGTTGGACCAGAAAGTGCTGCCTCAAAAGTTCGATTGGTTTGTCAACAGTTTTGATTATCTCTTTAAGCTTCAGTAATCACTAAATATTTCTATAAAAATTTATTTTTTATTGTATTTTCACAAATTATATGTAAAAAATTAAACTGTGTATTAAATAATCTTTGAAATAATAAATTCATATGTACTAAAGAGTTTTTTCAATACCTATACCCTTTTCATATCCTTTCGGTGATTTATATGATATTGAGTTTCAAATTATAAAACGAACAATATCATATAAAACACCGAAAATGGTGTAAATTTCAACTAAATAATACCTACACCCCGAGGGTTTAAAACACATCTGATTCGGTGTTAAATAACACTGAACAAGATATTGCACAAGCACTAGGTCAGTGCAAATTCACACTGCACTAAAGTTAAATCACACTAAACCTGTGCTAAATGCACTACGGTATTTGTGCAAATTCACACCGAACTAGTGCTAAACCCCATTGATCTAGTGCTACCTCACACTCATCCGAATGATAAATCTCAATCGGTCTGGTGTGAAAGCTGATTACTTATTATGGCAGAAAATACACCTGAAAGTCGGTGTTATTTCGGATGGTGCGAAATAACACTGAAAAGATCAGGACCTCTAAGGAAATCAGGCCGGTGTTAGCGGGTGTTGGCCGGTGTTGTAAAATTTCTTAGAGTGTAGGAATCATGGACAGGAAGGTACCGGGATCGAGTCCCGCAGCCAAAATAGCACTTTTTCGATTTTTTCATTTCTATTGAAATAATTACTCTGAGGAAACGGTTATCGAACAAATTTAGGTCGATTTTTTCTTGAATTTTCGTAAACCT
Source organism: Halyzia sedecimguttata (assembly GCA_937662695.2). Lineage (NCBI taxonomy): Eukaryota > Metazoa > Arthropoda > Insecta > Coleoptera > Coccinellidae > Halyzia > Halyzia sedecimguttata. The sequence goes on from OW569415.2 coordinate 50,198,927, forward strand.
GAGTATTTTCGTATATTAGATATTAAAATGACTGCTATACAGAATGTTTTTTGAGAATTGTGAACTCATAGTTTCCCACGGCGTTTCTCATGGACTGATTTGTTTCATAAAGGAATTACTCTCGGAAGGAACCACTGCTATACAGTGTCTTTTTTATCTCATGGCACATTGTATTATTGGACTGATTTCTGTCCTTACGTACCACAAACAAAGCAGTGTTTATTTCCGACCCAACAGTAAATGTATGTATTCGAATGGTTGCTTTCGCCACCGCATGCACAGCAATGTTTATTTTCGATCCAATAGTGAAAGTATGTATTCGAACAGAGCCCTTACAACACCACAAACACAACAGTGTTCATTTTCGTACCAACAGTGAATATATGTATTCGAATTGGGACCTTGCGCCACCGCAGACACAGCACTGTTCATTTTTGACCCAAAAGTGAATGTATGTATTTGAGTGGAAACTAATAGTTTGAGACCATTCTCGGCCAAAAAGTGGACCAGTTTTGTCTGCTAACTTCGTTTTCAAATTGTTTGAACAGATTCCGATAGAAAGATTACTAAATTTCGTTTCGATATGTTCTTCACATATTATTTCAGAATATACAAAGCATTTTCAAAATATACCGATTCCGTAATTTCTGATTTCGATATTTTCCTTCATAACACGCGAACTACGGATCGTAAATCACAGGGGTGACAATGAACGGTTCATCACTTGGAAATGCTAAAACAATTGCTCTCATCCGTGCGTAGAATTACTGTATTTTATTATTGCAATGAATATCATTTCATACCAATTTATCCAAAAAGAATAAAAATAGCCGCCAGGACGCAAATATTCGCTAATCATTCTAGGTCAAAATAAAATTAATGGACAAGGAAAGAAAACAACGAGGCGTTTTCCGCCTTATCAACATCATTACGCAAAATTATAAATCTAAAAGTCGAAAATTTGACAATATATTAATATCGAAGGAGGTCACTGTGTCTCTGATTTCTGCCATCACGCATAATCTTTATTGTAAACATCTCGAATATTGTTTATAATTCTCATTGTATATTATCTGAACTGACAAAAAATAATTCTTGATTCTGTAGCGTTACTTTTGACTCTTGATATGTTGGTTGCAATATTTTATAGTACCTAATCTAACGCATGGTGTTGAATCTTAACAAGGACGCATCCTTATGATAAAATCGACTGATAATGATTTTGGCGAATCCATGAACTTTCACCGGGCTACGATAATAAATATATTCATTCCATAAATTTTGATTTACTCAATATAACACCCAAACTGATAGACAAGGCAAAAATCAAACCGGTGCACTTAGAAGCTTGAAATTTAGCGTGGGGGAGGGGGTCCCTTATACAGGGTGAGCCTTCAAAATGTACATTAATTTTACCCATAGACTACTCTCATCAAATAAAACTCTTTTTTCATTCGCCATTTGTACAGATACGATTCAGGTAAAATGTTACAAGCGTTCAAAGATTTCATAATGATTTAATAGGCCCCTGCATTTTATTTTCATCTTTTACCCATAAAAGTTCTGTATATATTTTGTAGAAGAATAGGGAAAAGCTGTATCATCTGATGCTGGAAATTCAATGGAATTGTTTGAAAAATCGTAAAAATTATTAGGTAACATTCACAGAAGCTCTATGTGAGATCAAACTCTATGGGATCAGTGGGCAGTCAATGTCTATGACGTCTCCGTGCGCTGTTTTCGTGCGGCATTGCCAAACTGTGTACCAGGCTTTGAAATATTATGACACACGAAGAGAATAAATTATCTATGACTGAAAGAAAAGCAAGTGCGGCAACAAACAAAAATTGTACAAATTCTCAAATTTTAGTCAGATTTGGAACATTCGATGAACATTTCAAAAATGATGCGTTTCAGGAGAAATAATGAAGAATAATTCAATTTTCTAAAATGATTGGAGATTCTTATTATGGTTTGAGATAATCTTTGTCTGCTTTCCTTATGCTAATTTCTTATAAAATGTTTTTTTTCTGAGGTTTCTCTCCCAATTTCTGAAGAATATCTATAAAATTAATTTTAATTGTTTGAAATTGATTCTGCGTTGGAAACACAAGATATTTTTCAGAAGCAATATTTAGCAAAAATGTTGCCTACAAAAAATTAATATTGATTCGGGCAATATTTAGAACACTGTTGCCTAATAAAACAAATTTTTTCATCTGACAAATCTCTAGTGTTTCTAACGCAGAAGCAATTTTGGAACAATTGATTTTATTTCATTTCATAGTTATTTTCCAGAGTTTGGTAGAGACAACCCAGAAAAAACAAGAAATGCCAAAGTATCCTCTACTTATTACTTAATTTCATATATATAGTGAAGCAGAAAAAACTTGGAGAATATGTGACACATTAATAGAACACTTCACACCAAAATTCATAGTGAATAAATATTATGAGACACATGTCTAGTTCATCCCTGGGGATGAATTTCTTCCCTCTATAGCTCCAAGTTTGATGAGAACATCAAAGTTTCAATATTGTTGAAATCAATCCGTTGGTTCTGAGATGTTCAAAGATGTCTGCTTGCCTCATGTCAAATCGCCTTAGCTACATATCTTCAGTTCAGATACAGTATATAATTCGTATCGTAATACAAATAGAACATATTTGTAAACAAAATAACATAACGCTGGTTGTATGTATCCTTTGAAATCCCTTCCTCTAAACCCTTACAGGTATGTATTCAAACGGGTTCTAGGAAATGGTATTTAAACAGCATAACAAGCCATCAAACATGAGCCCGAATATATTATTCTGCAATCAATGATCTGAACCTGTTCGTGATTATTTCATTCTCGAGTACAATTAGGGGTTGAAGAATTACTTTCCTTACCACCAAAATATTACTTGTTAATAGCATTCGAATTTTTCATTGAAAGGATTATTAGTAATTATACTGCTAAGCAAAAGTTGAGGAAGTTTTAAAATTTTGAGACTGTTTCAAAAGTCCATTTTTTTCACCATTTTTTTTTTAAATATAAGAAATCTGAATGTTTACTAACTTATCTAACTCATTTTTTTGCTCATTTCTTTAAGTTTCACAGTTTCGGGTGAAAATTTAATATTTGTAGTGAAAAATCAGTACACTCAAAACATTAAAAAAAATAAAGTTCAGTAAAGATTATGGCCTCCTCGAACATCAACCAAAGCCTGACAATGTCTTTGCATACTTTCGATCAGACTGTTGAAGTAGCCTTGATCAATTTCTCTCCAAAGTTATGGTAAAAGCTGTCTGAGTTCTTGGTATATGTGGAGGTGGTTGATGAGAATCCAAAGCTCTTTGTAGCTTATCCCAAGCGTATTCGATGGGATTGAGGACTGGCAACAGAGGGGGCAGGGCCAAATGTGGAATACCATGGATTTCCAGAGCTTCATCGAAAATTCATATAAAACCCCTATTACACTATGCCTTTTTCGTGCCTATTTGTCAGCCTGACTGACTGCGCCTGAAATTTGGAAGAAATACGCAAGCGCCCGGGACTATTTTGTAGACTGTTTCAGGCTTGAAAATAAATAGAACTGGTTCTATTTGTTCCCCCTGAATCGTGGGGATTTCAAGCCTTTTTGTCGAAATGTCATGTCTACCAACACAATATTTATCTGTCTGACTTGACGTCTTAACATAGTTTATCCTTTGAATCGCATCCTTCGTAAATTCAATAATAAATGTATGTTTATTACTCTGAGGACGTAACACAAACTTACGAGGGCCAGATAATCTGTGATGGCTATCCCCGAGTGATAGGAAGTTTTCACCAGTAGCCTAATATCGCAAAGCAATCATTAATTTCGTTTTTGGAGAAATGCTTTCTGGAATTACAGTGTCCTTTTTCTGTATGTGAATTTGCACTCTATAGTCATTTTTCCTCGAACTTAACCACGCAAACCAGGTTAACTTTCCTATGACGTCACGGTATACTTCGGTTTACTTTTGAATGTTGACAGATGTTCGTTAAAGTGTTTGAAACATTTGAATATCGCGCTTATTATCTTCTTAGCTATTTCCCAATTTGTTTTCTAGTTCTTGAACATACAGTGATAATAGATGTGACAAATTTATTGGTTCTAGAATGCATGGAGGATATTCAGATTGTACCGCAATCTTCTTTAGCGGCCATCAATTCAAGGCGAATAAATTTTTTCAACATCTCGATTGCAAATTCTGGTAGATGATGAACATTTCAGAATGCCCATTGTAGATGATGATTGATGTATACCATGAAAAGAGTAGTGGATATTGTAGTTGCTTATTGTTCAATTTTTGTTTGGACAATAATGATGTGACTGAAGAACAATTCCAAGAACCAAGCACTTTTGATGATTTCCAACATGCGGAATATGTACCTAGATGTTAATGGAGCAACAAAAAGATAAATTATGAATTTAAATAAACTCATTTATGTTTTCGGTGTTTTTTATTGTTACATATAATAACAAACAACGCAAAGTTATATTCTATGAAATGCACAACAAATTATAAATTTAAATAAACTCCATATAAAAACGATGTGGTATTTAAAATATCTCCGTGATGAGAGGTCAGTCAGATTCTGATGAAATAGGTCTTTTTCGTTTCCTAGATCTAGAAATTTTATTTATTTTATTCTTTCAAGAACTTCAATAGTTTTTTTTTTGTTCCAGTTGTTTTTCCATAAAATAAGTTTGCTCATGAATAGCTGCACAAATGTTATTAGTAGTTCCTTGCTGAATAGCATTATTTTTTCATTACATTCTGTAATTTTATTTATAATATCAGTTTTTGTTTGTACCTTCGTCCTTTTTTTTCTCAATACCAGATGAATTTGATATACATGTTGTTGATGTCTCATATATGGGAGCATCAATCTCACCTGCATCAACAATTAAGTACTGTTGGTTTTGGGGTTCTAGATATGGTAGGTAGGTATCTGAAATGTCTCTCAACTGTACTTTATCTTCTATTTCTGGTGCTCTCCTAATGCGAATACGGCCCTCTTTATCGGCAGAGTCCACTGTCGGGCCAGTATCCTGTTTCATTTTATAAAAATTATATTCAATTAGGTATTCTTCATCTGTAACAGAAAAGTTCTACTTCAGATACGAGAAAATTAGATGAATTAGCCACTTACCTATTTTCGGCAAGTCGATAACATATTTTTATCAACAATCTGCTATTTTACTTCATTCACGTAAACTTCGTACGAATGTACGAATCCATTGTACCTCTGATTTCTTCATTTTCCTCCCATGATACAAAGAAAACATAACCTCCAAAAAGATAACCCGGCCAAACTACCTCCGTGAGTTGGTTTATGTGGTTGGTTAACTCTTACGTCATAGTTTGGAATACACTTCGAGGAATATTGGGTGGTTAACTTATTTCTAACCTGGTTTGTATGGTTAAGTTCGAGGAAAAATGGCTTATGTAGTAGCATATTAAACATTTCTTCAGACATTCTTAAAACACTATGGTATTGCTTTAAAAATATACAAACAAAACAAGAACTTGAGGTAGGTAAATATGTCAATTTCTTCAAAGTTTTCAGCTCTGAAATTACTGCCTGAACAAGCGCGGTGTAATAGTGCCACTCATTCGGGGGGAAATTCAATCAACAAATGGGCGCAAATATAGACATGACAAAGGCATAGTGTAATAAGGGTATAATATCAAAAATAAGAAATTCAACAATTCCGTACGTCCATTGAAACAAATGCCTCACCAAACAGTAACCGTACCACCTCTGAACGGATGAACTTCCTGAACCGTTCTGCGACTTTTGGGCACCAGAGGATGGGTCCATTGTCCATATCCGATTACGCCGCCTATCCGAAAACTGTCCATAGCTCGACTCATCTCTGAACAATACAGACCTCCATCGATCGTTCCAATTCACTAGTTGATTGGCCTATTCCATCGAAGTCGCATATGATGCATGGACCGACTTCGAGAACTCACAAGCAAAACGACATCATGGATGCTAAAGTGGAGAATTCTGCCCCTCGAAAACTAAACTTATATTATTTAACCACAAAATCAACGCAAATTCTCCAACCATTAAACTTATTGGCGATACTATTCATCCCACAAGCAACTGCAAATATCTGGGTATACAGATAGATAGCAAGCTCAACTTCAAATCAGACAGTAAACACAAGAAAGATACAGCAATAACAAGAGCTAAACACTTCAGGTCGTTGACCTATAAAAACGAAGGTATAAGCACCAACACAGCCAGTAGAATATATAAAATGATATGTAGACCCTTACTCGAATATGGACACCCGATTATATCGAATGGAAATTGTACTATGCATGCGAAGAACCATAGAAGTGGGAGAAAGAACAAACCTCCGTAAGATCACAAGACTACGACTCCCGAACAACCCCCTGCATAACCCCCCTAATCATACGTTGTATGAAATGACCGGAATTGAACCTATTCTGAACAGGATGAATAGATTGGGCAAAAAATTCATATCAGAACAACACAACAGAGATATCATGCAACCTCTTATGCACAGGTACGACAGGAACACCATACCAAAAAGAAAATTTCCAGTAACACCTTTATTTGAATTTTTAATGAACCTAAATTAATATACATCCATACTAACACCAAATATGAAGTACCTAAATTGTAATTGTATGAATTTTTGTAACAGGCGGAAAGACTTATGTCTATAGCAATTTGGAACCATCCGATAAAGTTTATCTCTCTCCCTCTGATTTTGAGTTAGTGGAATCCTTCTCAAAAGTCGTCAAAATGTAGATTAGCGTCTCGAGTCTTCGACGAACTGTTTCAATCGAAACACCAGTAGCTTTCAAAAGGCATTGTTGCATTATTCGACAAGTACTCACTGTCACTGTCTGACTGTTTTCGGGTAGACACAGTCAGAAACCGATTTTGTGCAGGAGTGGTAGATTTTGGGCGTCCACTTCTCGGTATTTCGGTCATGTTTCCAGTTTCGCGATATGGATGGACGAATAATCATTAAAGGATATTGTGGGAGGTATACTCATTATTGAAAGTTTTTTTTCTGGGTTTTCTCTCTCAAAGTCTGAAAAATATCTATAAAATAAAAATTAATTATTTTGTGATTTGCTTCTGCGTAAGAAACACAAGATATTTGTCAGAAGCAATCAATTGAACAATTTTGCCTAACAAACAACAACGAAACAACATCAACGAAGAAACAACTATATCGTAACGTTTTGGAGTCTATATCAGACTCCTTCGTCAGACGCTTAATGAAAATCTTTAGAATTATTTTGTTTATAGTTATTTTGTTTCTTCGTTGATGTTGTTTTGTTGTTGTTTGTTAGGCAACATTGTTCAATTGATTGCTTCTGACAAATATCTTGTGTTTCTTACGCAGAAGCAAATCACAAAATAATAAATTTTTATTTTATAGATATTTTTCAGAGTTTGGGAGAGAAAACCCAGAAAAAAAACCTCTCAATAATGGATAGACGAGCCGGGAAACTATGCTTTCACTAACATGAAAGAAATTCGCAACATCTCTCTGATTACGTCCCGCCTCGATCATAGACCTATTGGCTTCATATGCTCGAAATTTACCTCTAGGCATTATTGCAAACCAGATTTCCAGATTTTCAAGCAATGTTGATTGTAAGAACGTAAAACAATAACTTATCCAAAATTCTCAGAAACGCAAACGACAAGAACCCGAACTGGAACTGAAAAAGTTAACAAACGAGGAGCAAAAAACCATTTAGACATAAGAGTGTAAACATTTAATTTCTCATGAATTCACATTTGGTGAACAGGAACCGACAACTTTTGCAACGGTCAGAAAATTTCTGAACTTCCTTAACTTTCGTGGAGCAGTATATTTGAGTTTTTCTTTCGCTCAACCGAGGTTTAAAATTTGTATATCTTTTCCAATTTGCCGAGCTTGTTCTCCTGAATAGAGTGAGTATTAATTTGCCCGAATGTCTATAATTTTGGAATTTTCGGCCGAGATTGGTCTCAAACGATTAGTTACGATTCAGTGGTGAAGAATCTGAGTTCAAAGTTAATTACATCCGACCTCAAGCACGATTACTCTCGAACGCAATGAGTTAGAGAGTTGAAATTTGTAGTGTATATGTTTGGAGTCCAAATTCACCGGTCAAGTTCGTTTATGGGCAAAATCCGCCGAGGTGTTTCGTAGTTATAGCCATCTGGAGTTTCGTTTTCCAATAATAAAATTTCAGTAGATTGCCACATATTCTTCAGTCGAAGACGAGAAACAGTTGAGTGGGCTGTCTTCGACGCAACACTTCGAAGCCGCTTTGTTTTCAAAATGTCTGATAACACTCAGCTGGTGTCAATATGATACTTGACATACGATCCAGAAATTCCATATGAATCGACCATCAGAAACGTTAACCTCTATGCAAAACGGTTTTATTGCTTTGCTTTGAAAACGAATTGAGCTGAGTCCTTTCCTGTATTTCCTCCTCGAGCTCTCCATTCCGTAATGGAGTTTCGAGGGCTTTTGCAAGTATAATAGGTTCTCTGTATTCTCCACAAAGCTCCACAATGCCCCGTTACTGTTTAGTTTTGTTTTTCAAACACACCAGATGAATGAAGATAGTTCTTCAATTATCCGCGAACGAAAAAACAAAAATTCCAGCTTGGAGAGCAGGACAATGCCGAGAATCCCGTTCTCTTATTCTCTCACAAAAGGGGTTGTTGTCGCATCGTGCAAGGATGTGTTTTGTTTTCCGGTTTCTCTTGGAGCTCCGTCATTAATGCGAAGATAGTTTCACTTATAGTTCTATAGTTCTACTACCATAAACCATGCATTTTTCTGAGGGAATATTCGCAATTCTTACTTAACTTTGCAGTCAAAACATGTCATCAATCCCCAATGGAAAAGCATTATTTCGTGGGGAAAAATGGTTCGTTTACTCGAGAATATGCTGACAGATAGAAGGTTTCGTGTTTTTGTTGATAAAAATAGTAGTCATTTCAAAAATATGAATAATGGTCTCCCAAAAGGTTCAGTTTTAGCACCTCTTCTGATTTCCAAAATATAGAAAATAATCTATCTGCAGATCTAGAAATCCTGAAAAATTACTTATTTCAGTGGCGTTCGTGTCCGAATCCAAATAAAACTGAGGTTTCTTGCTTCCATTTGAACAATCATCAAAAATATCGAACATTGAGTGTAATTTTCGGTAATTCTTTCTTGAGACATAATTTTAATCCTAAATACCAAGGAGTGAAACTAGATGCCTCTTTGAATTTCCAAGCCCATTTGGATGACTTGCGTCTGAAGTTGAAAACAAGAAACAATATTCTGCAGAAATTAGCTGGTACTTCCTGGGGTGCTGATGGAGCTACTCTTCGTACGGCAGCCTTAGCCATGGTTCTTTCTGCCGTTGGATATTGTTGCCCCGTCTGGTTTAAAAGTGCTCATACTCAAAAAATGGATGTACAGCTGAATTCATCTATGAGGATCATCACTGGAACTATTAGAAGTACACCTATTCATTGGTTGCCAGTTCTTTCAAACATTGTCCCGCCCCCATTCGCAGGCAAACTGGTTTCAAGTTCTTGGAATAAATTTCATTCTTTTACGAATTCCGATTCTCTCCTACATTCCAGATGATAAGATTTCCAGATTGAAGTCACGAAACCCTTTATGGTCCAACTGTTTTCTTAATTTGAATAAAAATGAAAAGGAATTTTGGCGTTCTGAATGGATTTCTTGCGATTTATTCAATTTCTGATTCTTCAAATAGAGTTCCGGAGTTTGATCCTCCATGGAAAATATGATCTATTTGAATCGTTTAAGAACCGGTCATGGTCGTTGCAACAGCAAGCTTTTCAGATGGAACTCGGTTGAGAGCCCTAGTTGTGATTGCGGGGAAGCAGAGGAAGCCATAAATCATTTAGTCAATAATTGTCGCATATATAGATTCCCGGTTTTAGGGCTATTCATAATTGTGAATTCTAAAAATTCTAAAAACCATTCATAATTATGAATGATTTTTAGAATGGGTAGTGAATTTAAAATCTATTCAATGTTCGTTTTCTCCTTTAGTCTTTTCCTTTTCCAGATTGAGTTTCGGGTACCTTGGAGAAACTTCTCTGCTTGTTGAAGGAACAAGCGATAGTAAAGGAAAAGATTCCCTTCAATACCTATTTAATATTTCAGCATATTTTGTTGACAATTTAAATTTTCTTGAATCACAACACTAACGTGGAGATAGGGTTTTTTTGTTGAGGTTTTTTTCCTGAGCTCTAGTATTATATATCGAATTATTTGGTACCCCGTTACACTAACCTCTGTTGACACTTTTTTCATACACAAGCTTTATTGTTAGATGTTAAACAAAATGTAATGCTCGAAGTTCAAAAGAATATATATATATATATATATATATATATAGGCAATACGGCAATACGGCAATACTCCTTGTATAAATATATATATATATATATATATATATATATCAAATCTGAAACCGATTTTTTATTGTGTTGGTTGTTCTATCTTATTTCCTTTTGGTGTAACTTTTGACTATTTACAAGCTTTTATTTTACTTGACTTGTGCGTTAGTTGGCTAGTTGGGTTGTATGAAATTTTTTCAGCTGAATCTATTCGAGCTAGAAAGCTGAAAATGAGTTATTGATTTTAAGTTTGGTTGTGATGGAATCCCATGAAATTTCAAATAATATGCCTATTGCCTACCCAGGAGGGCTTGGTATATTTACGCCCTCGAATGCAATATTCAGGCATGGGAAATGAAAACTCAAAATTGGTGTATTTTTGTATTATGGGTAGGTATATTGAGCTTATCTAAATTCCGAGTGTTATTTCTATTCCCAAAGTGTGGTATTGACCAGCCTCCTTAAGGCCATAAAACTAGATACAAAATTTGTTTTCATCTGGGCCTTGTAGTAAAGTGATAGAAATATGTTCAGGTTTTTACTGCGGTAAAGCAATTACTCATACTTGCCTGTTTCGAAGAAGTTCGTCGCATAATTTTATATTCTGAAATGTTTTCATAAACAGTGATTTTCTTAGTAGGGTTATTTCTTCCAAGAATCCAAATTCTTTGACTCGTTAGCAACTAAGTAGATCCATTTAATTTGTAAAAATTTAATTTTTATACATTTTGTTGATTGAATTTATTGGGACTTTTTACTGTCTGGCGCCACGGTCAAGCCTCTGACGAATTATTTCATCAGAACCATCTTCCATATATTGTACCTAGTCTCTACTTCATGCTACCAATGTCTAATAGAAAATCATCCAGAAATAAATATTAAAGATACTCAAAATGAGATTAAATTGGAAGAATAGTAGGTGCTTGGAAGATTTGATACATCAAACCATCCACTCAAGCCTTGAAAATTCCTTGTTTGGAAGTATCTAGGTCCCTCAAAGGTTCTTGTCCCAATTTCGGACCTTAAAGAATACCCAACAATTATTCTCACGGCACAAAAATTCGCTGAACACACCTCCAAACGCGTAATTCCAATTCGAACATAGAGGGACGCAGATGAACACAGATTAATATAAAGTTAACCGAGCGACATCTATCATAGTCTGCGATCGGGAGTAGTAAACTGCACCATTAATATAACAAATGGCGGCCATAAACTGGCGATACATGCATGCACCGACTGCGCAACTATAGGAGCACCATGGTATCACTCTCTCGTGGTAATTATCGACCTCTTGAAGGAATATCTGTAAAATAAAATCTACTAGAGACGCTACAGAAGGGTACCATGGATGTGAGCAGTGGCGTGCGAGTACCTACTGAAAGAGGTTTCACAGATTTAACTTCAAAAAAAAATTCGATAATTGATTTTTAAACTTGCTTGTATAAATGTTGCTATAGTTATAATGAACTGAATTCAGGTGCCAGGTGTGAATCAATTGGTTCCACGATATGCAATGAGTTCCCAAGAAAATCAAATTTGTCAAAATAATGTTGATAGTCCATAAGGAAAAAGGATGAAAATATGAGGGCATTCCATCCCTGTCACTGGTTTGCGAGAAAGGTCTGTTTTGCTATAGATATACAATCGACTTTTGAATAACACTCGATAAATAAAAAAAAAATGTTTTCTGGTCCCTTCGGTAATTTGAGGTTGTACCAATGGAATCTTACCTTTTTGGCGTTCTTTTTCCTTGGAACAGAGTGCTTATCAATTTGCCCAAATGTCTGTAATTTTCGATTTTTTTATGGAGATGGTCTTAAACGATTTGGTTTGACTCACTGATCAAGAATCCGTGGTCAGAATTTAGACTGTCCGACCGGCCCGGCCGTAGACACGATAACTCTCGAACGTAATGAGCTAGACAGTTGAAATTTTCAGAGTAGGTTTGGGAGATAAATATCTCGGTTAAGTTCATTATAGGGCAATATCGACCGGATGGTTTCGTAGTAACGAAAAAAATAATTTTTTTACATTACCTACAACTTCAATTTTTTTTTTAGATGCAGTTCCATCATAAAAATCCGTTGATATCATTTTCAACTCTTAAAAGCTTATAATTTCGGAGATATGATTCTTCAAAGTTTCATTAATACATCGTATTTCTATCTTTTCGCAGAATGCGTATGCTACCTGACTGTGTTTTATCTGTGTTCACTGTTTATTCATGTCATTTTATCTACCTATAAGAGACGTCATCTTTACTTCCATTCTAGTTTATTTATACAATTCGTACATTGAAAATATTTTGCGAATTTGTGAATATATGCAAGACCGTTTTGATACTCTTTGCATATTGAATAATTTATGTGCAAATATTGGGGATGGTGTTTCAGAAGATTCAGAATTGGATCATTTTAATGATGTAGTTTATGAAGGCAATAGGAAAGAACAACATAATGGAATCATCGAAAGAAATTACTGTTCGTTGACCACCGAGGTTAATATTACCTTTTACTTCCTTAATTAGAGAGACCTGTTCCTATATACAGTATTTTCATAATGATGCTAGCAAAGAAATGCTGAAATATTGTTCTACATTTGTGTATCAAATATTTCTTGAGTTAAGGTTCATAATACAGAATGTATGTGTTAGTGGTATGAACTATTAAATTATGAAAAGAAGATTGTATTTTATTAATATATTTTGAACTATTAAAATAATTTGTTCGTGAGCCTATACCTATTGAAATATCAGGAATAAATGGACAATCTGCTATGATTGTCTCCCGCCTTGCCTTAGACATTTCGATTATACTTTCCTTAGGTATTTCGAGTTGTGAAAACTATGCACCGAGTGTAAGTTGCAAAAACCCATTCCACGAAGTTAAACCATTGCTCATTTAATCTTGATAAGTAAACTATTATTTGAATTTAATTTCTTTTATGATGCAGTAATATCATAAGATTCCATTGATATCATTCCCAACTCTGAGAAATCAATACTTTCGGTTATATGATTTGTCAAAGTTTGAAAAAATTGGCCAAAGCTCCTGCCACAGGGCTTTCCTCTTTTTTTAAATTTGTCAGGACAACCAAATTCAATTTCCTTCTCAGTTCTCATCACTAAAAAAACTTCCTGGACAATGCTAGATGGAAGTCGCTAACTACGCTAGATTATGCACTTCTCACTTCTTTGCAAAATTAACATTGTACTATATGATTTCATTTTTCATGTTTTTTCATACGTTTACCTAACTAACATGTAAAAAACTCGTAGCGTAATCAAACTATTGTTTATGAATTTCATCCTAACAGCCTCTAGATTATTTCAACTCTCGGTAATTTGAACTTTTTGGCTGGTTCCTTGTATTATCGTCGACTGCATCATCAGAAAAACATTCTCCCCATACTTAGGATAAGTTCCCAGAACAAATCACGAGAACAACCTGTATATATCTGCTACTGATCATTCCATCCAGAATATATTCTCTGCAATCATGATGCCTGTATTCAGTTACTGATTTATTCCTTCGGGTATAGCATGCAACGAATTGAAATAAGATCCTTAATGTGGTTTAGCGTGTCTCGAATATTCCTTCTCCTAGGGAGTTTCATGAATCTATATTTCACTCACAGATTGACATTAGTTTACACTCGAAATATGGAATAACCTCGGAATGACATAACTGAATTCCCATAATATGAAATTTTACCATCAGATTCGATATTCATCGGTAATTTCGAAATTTCTTCGCGTGTAGTTGAATAATCCAAAATAATTCTTAAAAAATTGGTTCAAGCCCTGTGGACAGGAGCTTTTTGGCGCTATTGTTCAAACAGACAAATTATATCTCCGAAAGTATTGGTTTCTTAGAGTTGGGAATTATATCAATGGATTCCTATTATAGAACTACATCATGAAAGAAATTAATTTCAAGAAAAGTGTCGTTTAGAAAAATAGCTTAAAAATTATCTTTCAAAAAAAAGAGCAATCTACAATGCTTTAATGCTTCAAAAATTGTCATTAAATTTATTTATCAAGATTAAATGAGCAATATGCAATGATTCAACCTCGTGGAATGGGTTGTTGCAACTTACACTGGGTGCATAGTTTTCACAACTCGAAATATCATCGAAATGTCTAGAGCAAGGCTGGAGACAATCATAGCAGATTGTCCATTTCTTCCTGATATTTGAGTAGGTAGTGGATTACGAACAAATTATTATGATAGTTCAAAATATATTAATAAAATACTATCCTCTTTTCATAATTTAAAATTTAATAGTTCATACCACTAACACATTCTTTTCTGTATATAGATCCATATTTAGTATTTTTTTGCTAGCAACATTATGAAAATACTGTATATAGGAACATATAGGAATATAGGAACCTCAGTGGTCAACGAACAGTAATTTCTGTTGATGATTCCATTATGTTCTTCTTTCCTATTGCCTCCATAAACTACATCAAAACAGTCTTGTATATATTCACAAATTCAAGAATCGAATACTTGCTTTCCAAGAGAAAATATTTTCGAACTACGAATTGACAATCTCTAATAGCTATGAAAGATGACATTTATGAATAGTGAGCACAGACAGATTCTGTGAATACATAGAACTTACGATGTATTGTTGAAACTTTGAAACATCATATCTCCGAAAGTATTAGCTCGTTAGAGTTGAAAATGATAACAATGGATTCTTATTGGGAAACTGCATCTTAAAAAAAATTTTAGTGTAAAAAAAATTTTTTTTTCGTTACTACGAAACTTTTAGACCGATTGCGCTTTGGCATTCTACAATGAATTACAAAGTTTCAATTCAATCGGATCTGTACTTTTTGAGTTATTGAGGCAATAACAAACAAAATTTAGTTTGGTGTAACTCTGAAACAATTTGGCCGATTATATCCATTAACCTACTTAACCGTCGCATTCGGAAGCGCAACCTACCCTGAACATTGCAAGTGACTATCTCCTTACGTTCGAAAGTTATCGTGGCAACGAACGGCCGGTCGGACAGAATTGAATTTGAACCTAATCGTTCGAGATATTTTCGGCAAAAATTTCGAAAATTTAATCGGCCATTTCAGCAAAATGATAGCATGCTGGTCCGTAGAACATGCCCTAAAAGAGTTCAAGTTTTCATACACTATAGGCATCAATCATTATATTAGTTCTTCCTGGTATAGCATATGTGAATTATACAATTGTTCTTGTGTGTAGGCACCAGGAATAGTTCTTAATGGCCCGCCATAAGATGTTTGTTTGTTTAGAATTTAGACTATAACTTACTGCTAGTTTCATTTGATATTTTTTAATTGGTTTTTTTGTTTGGCACGAAATGTGTGGGCCAATTAGATGCTATTTCGACCAAGTTATGGTCGTATATCAAGTTCCTGGATGTTAATGGGAGGATCGACTAGAAGAGATAAATTTTAAAGTTGAAAAGTACATGGGTACACATCCTCCCATTCAGTAAATCACCAGGTGAAATTCTGAGCCCTCACTCCACTTGGTGCTCGACTCCTGGTATTGTTTCCTAATTCCCCACAAATGTAGCGAAAATATTTCTGTGACAATTGATTTATTTTCCATTCCTGAGGATGACGCCCCTATTGGCAGATAGATAAATTCATAATAAGTGTCTTAATGTCCCGAAACTTCCGCAGGTTTTCGTTCATTTAACTTTCTTAAGTAAGAAATTTCAAAACAATATATTACAAGGGGTTCTGTTTGAAATGAAACGATTCCAAAAATACATAGCCGATCTGAAATCAGGTGATCTACTGTAATATGGCTGCTTGAAGATTTCTGTGGAATTTCTGCGAAATCTGACAAATTGTTTCTTGAATATAAAATTTATCATAATTTTTTTTTTTTATTATTTTAGATATTAGATCCTCACGAAACTGCACAAATTTGCGAGTCGGCATTTTGCAGCTAATAACCAAGTTTTAATTTGATTGGATATGTAGGTTTTGAGTTATTGAGGAAATAAAAACAAAACTACATATTGGTGTAACTATAACTCCGAAACCATTTGGCCAGTATTCCGATTAACAAACTCAATCGTCCCATTAGTAGGCGCAACTTACCCTGAAAATTGCAACCATCTATCTCTTTCCGTTCGAAAGTTTGTCAACAAAGAATTTGCTCAACTGAAGTTTTCGATTTTGTTCAAACTGAACGATAGAAAGTAATTAATCATTGAAGGATACTGTGGTTGGTATAATCATTATTAAATGGTTACTTTCTGGCTTTTCTCTCCCAAAAAGAAACCGTTTAATAATGAACGATAAAAATTTTTATTTTGAAGGTTTCCAGAAAACGTTCCAGGTTTCCAGAAAACGTCCTGTCTGAAATTACCCGATTTATTAAGGAATTTAGTTGGATATGAAACTCCGTTGACACTGTAAATTGGGTGAAATTCTTTTGTTTGATTGTTCCAGTCATTATTTCACGGAAATTAAAATTAGTGTAGCACTTGAAGTAAAACACATAAATATTACAGCCTATATAGTGTTTTACTTTAATCGATATCAAAATGCAAACTTTTGATTCTATTTATGTTAATTACCACCGTTCCCATTTTTTTTCGTTTTAAAATGGAAATCATTTCTTTCGCTGTTCAAACGGGTATGTGTTGTCATTATTTGTTGTCATGGAGTGTGAAAACCAATTATTTCGATAATTGTTCACCTATTTATTGAAAACATAAATATTCCACGAATTACTGCGACTACAGAAAGAAATTCGAAAATGAACACATTATAAACCAGAATGAACCGAGTAAATCTGGTAATACTAGATAAAATTATGTTTTCTTGGAAACGGTTAATGATAGATATATGGAACCTTCGAGAGAAATTGCTTCAATCTTAATTTCGTTTCGATATGTTTGATGAAAATGGGAGGGTGCTGTTCGAAAAATCGAAGTAAAATATGTCAACAATACAAATTTATTGTGGCAATTCCTAATGTTATTCCTATTCCTATATCATTCTGATCTTCACACAGTACCAACAAGCACAACCGATTTTATTATCCTTCCGGCAAGTAACCGTTTTTCCATAAAAGTTTTTATATCTCCGTAACCATGACACCTACGTGAAATAGACGAAAATCATTTTTAAGGGTAAAAAACGGTTTATCTCGATTTCCGGCAAAACTACAAGTCCTATGGAAAAAGAGTTGAATTGTAGGCAATGAAAAGATCCATAACTTTCGTATACATACTTAATTCACATAACATAACTCACTAATATCAAATTATTTATAATTATTAATATCTACAATATTTTGAAAAAGTTGTATGATCTTCTTCAGTATATATATATATATATATATATATTAGGGTGTCCCTTATATATTAAAAAAAAAATTTTTTTTAGTTTTCGAAACGCATACCCTCTTATTATATTTATTAGTCTATTAGTTACCCAAGTACAGAATTTCAACCTCCTACGTTGATTTTATCCCGTGCCGACTTAGCTTTGAAGTTTTCGAAAATAGCTGTTAAACCCATTTCCTAACTCTGCCCGTAGACCATCACTTAAATACATTCTATAAGATAAATTATGATCAAAACACAAATTTATATGATAAACTTTCTGCAACTAATAAAAATAGTACAATATATCTGATTATTAATTCATATTTTTCCATTTTACTGTTCTTCATGTGCAGTAATCAAACAATCAACCTCCAGCACTAATTTAGCATCTCGTTCAGCTGTGTCATTAACTATTTTTAATCTAAAAATTTTTTTTTTGCTTCAAAATACATACTCGTACTTCGCAGAGTTTTCATTCCACAATAACACATTCTCTTGCAGGAAAATACTGTCAAGTTTCAGTCAGGGGAATAAATCTTTGCTTGTCACTGATACGAACTCAATCAAAGATTTCCCTGAAAAATGTTAAACTACTTGTAGTAGTATGAATGAAAGAGTGAGTTTCAATGAACTGATTAAACTACTTTTTACCAAACGTAAAGAGAACCAGACATTTCTTCCCTGGATGGTACATATCTCTTTTCAGAAGCTTCAAAGCCTTTGCTGTAAATTTTCTACAATGTTCGTTATCGTCCGCTCATCAACCTTATCATCAAAATTTTAAATAACGAATATTTCCTCTGATAAGTACTACAAGTGTTGACAGAACTCGTTTAGAGTAGCTTTAAAAATTAATTTATCAACCCTTTCATAATCTTCTAAGGTTTGTATAAAACCACAATGTTGATAAGGTGATTTTCTGCCAAAATACATACCAGCTAGGGATTCTCATAAACTGCCACAATAAAAGAACACAAATCACGTAGAGCTTGTTCCTTATTGGCACCCATTTCATAAGATTGTAACAAACAGCTTTTTTAAGTGTGTTATTTTGGGTTTTGCCACCCAAACAGCTTGATGCATTGCGCCAGAATGTCTGATTTTTAGTTCATTATCATTATCTTTATCCAGAAAAGGAACAGCAAGCTCGATTGATTTACGATAAGGATCTTATATTATCGATTTTGTCAGTTCATTGTTGAAAAACGTCATCAATTTATTTGTTCCACAGAGGTGTTGTTAAACAAAATCGGTACATGGTTTGATGGCACTAGGATTAATATCCATCCAGTTGTCTCTAAACTTTTTGAACAGCGTAATATCAGGACTACTAGTAACTAGCTGGATCTTGGATCAAACGCAGTTTTGAGAACCCGGCCTTTAAGTACATTTATTACAGCTTTCGCTTGATGCTTACTGGACATCGGTCTAAAGTTGTAACTAATTTTGAGGTCACAAAACCTTTTCTTCCCCTTCTTGTCAACTTACATATTGAGATGTGGCAGCCTGAGGTTCTTCCAGACTTTCTTCAGAGATTGTAGATTGTTCCTCTATTTCTCCATATGTTTCAAAGCTGTGTGAAGAATCAATAATCTTTCGGAAATCATTTGCCTTCATTTCTTTTTCTCTTCTGCCAGTTTACTCAGCGCTGCCCTTTGTTCAATTTCAGCCAACTTTTTGTCAACACATGCTTAGTATCCCGGAAGTCCTGGGTCGCTTTGTTTTTGCAAGAATATCTTATCTTCTGCAATTTTTATTCTTTCGAGAGTATCAGCATGTGCGATATCCAATAAATTATCTACATAACTCAAATTGAAAGTTTTTATTGTGCATGGTGCCTATAAACATCCTGAATCTTCTCACTATCCTTTTGAAGCTCACGCCAGACTTGATAACTTTTTGACATCACTACGAACAGCTTTGGTAGGTATTCTAGCCTTTTCACAGAATATAATACACTCCAGAAGATTTGCACTGTCATTAGCAGTCAACTTAGCTTCGCGTATATTGAAAAATAAATACATAAGAAATTAACGAATAGACGGTAATTTTGCACCTGTTATTAGGCGACTTATTTCACCAATAAAAATTTTTTATTTTGTTTCTTAATTCCACTGACATCCTCAAAATCGAAATAATACCGAATCGTTACTCGACAAGCCGAAATAAACTGACAATAACAGAAGGCATGCGCCGCTTCTGTGACTGAAGAGTGAACTTGTATGAACTTCTTTAGGTGCAAGTCGGCACGGTTAGTTCTATTCCAAATGAGGTAAAAAATGGTTTTCGAGTGTTTTGGGTCCAAATGAACAAAACAAGAGCCTATGCGTTGTGAAATTAAAACTTTGAAAAATAAGGGACACCCTAATATATATATATATATATATATATATATATGCCTAGATGCGTATTTATTGCTATTTTAAGATAGCTCATATACCTGAGTGTCCTACGGAAAATGTTAGCCCATCAAAAGGTATTTCATAGTAAAGTGGGGAAAAGGCTAGGAGGGTCTGGGCCTCACTATACCTATTATTTCATAGCATTTTCTGAGAAAATTTACCATAGTAATATATTTTTTTTTAACCATCATAAAGTAGATATTTCGACGAACAAAAAGCCCACCGACATTTTTAAAATAGTAGATATTTTCACGTGAAAATTTTTGATTGAAAATTAGGCTGCTTTTTCGATATTAAGTCAAAATAGGGCGAAAAATGAATATTGTAGATAAAAAAAAATCACAGTGTGTTTGGGGTATAAGGTTTTAAGTTCTCATCAAATCTCGTGAAAAAAAAGTTATTTGTGAAAGATGAAAATAAAAAGTTGGTTCAAGCCCTGTGGACAGGAGCTTTGGCGCTCTAGTTCAAACTTCGGCAAATCATATCTCCGAAGTATTTATTTCTCAGAGTTGGGAGTGATATCAATGGATTCTTATGATAGAACTGCATCATAAAGGAAATTTAATTCAAATAATGAGCAATCTTCAATGCTTTAAACTTTAAAAATTACCACTTAAAATAATTAGGAAAGTATCATCGAAATTTCTAGAGCAAGGCTGGAGACAATCATAGCAGATTGTCCATTTATTCCTGATATTTCAGTAGGCAGAGGCTGCCGAACAAATTATTATCTTTCCACAATTTAATAGTTCATACCACTAACACATTCATCATGTATTATGAACCTTAACTCAAGAAAAAATAATTGATACACAAATGTAGATCCATATTTCAGCATTTTTTTGTTAGCAACATTATGAAAATACTGTATATAGGAACATATCTCACTACTTAAGGAAGTAGAAGGTAATATTTACCTCAGTGATTGATGATTCCATTATGTTCTTCTTTCCTATTGCCTTCATAAACTACATCATTAAAACGATCCAATTCTAAATCTTCTGAAACATCATCCCGAATTTATACATAAATTATTCAATATGCAACCAGTCAATATTATTTTCGGTTTCAAAACAGTCTTATATATATTCACAAATTCAAGAATCGGATACTTGTTTTCCAGCAGAAAATATTTTCAAACTACGAATTGACATGTCTGTAATAGCTAGATGACATTTATGAACAGTGAACACAGACAGTTAGTATTCGCATTCTGTGAATACATAGAACTACGATGTATTATTGAAATTTTGAAAAATCATATCTCCGAAAGTATTGGCTTGTTATAGATGAAAATGATATCAATGGATTCTTATGATGAAACTGCATCTTAAAGAAAAATTAATTCAAAAGTTGCAATCTAAAAAAAAAAATGTTCCCGTTACTTCGAAACCATCAGGCTGATTTTGCCCAATAACGAACTTAGCCGAGTTATTTATGTCCCAAACCTACTCTGAAAATTTCAACTGTCTAGCTCATTCCGTTCGAGAGTTATCGTGTTAACGGCCGGCAGGACAGAATCGATTTCGACCACGGATTCTTGATCAGTGAATCAAACCAAATCGTTCAAGACCATTTTCAGACAAAAATTCGAAAATTACAGACATTTGGGCAAATTGATAAGCACTCTGTTCCGACGAACAAGAGCGCCCAAAATTTTTCACATACATTTTGTGGTTATGTGAAAAAAGTGTGAATACAAAAGTTGTAAATCTCTTCATTACCCTACAACTTTGCCGTTTAACTTTTTTTCATAGGACATGTTAAATAGTTTTCCTTTCATTTTTGTTATATTCTCTTTCTTTTCCAATGGATTTCATCCTACTATTATTTTTTTTGGTTTCAAAAATTATTGACCTAGTCTATGAGTAGACGAAGTAGAGTGCCTGTGTGACTAAGAAACTGAATTCATTTCATACGAAATGCAAATAATATAATATTGACATTTAATAACTTCTCGATTCGAAGTACTGAATCATTGCTGGATTCACATGCTACAAATTACCATGTCTCCTTCTAACACAACGGAATCTGTTTTCTGCCATATTACAATTCTCCTATCGTGCACATAGTGTGTGTCAACTTCAAAGGATAACAGCCTGATATATGTTAGAATAATGTCGCATCGGTGACTTGCATATTTAATTGTGTTAAATTGAGCGCATGTTAACAGATAAGGCTTCATTAAGTGGCGCAGGTGGAAGCTCACCTCCCACGAGCGCCGCTGCTGTATTGAAAAGGCTTTTATCGTCCCGCTTCAATTCTTCACGTTGATGGATGTGCCATCAATGATGGTATTTTTGCGAGATTATTAGTAAATGAGGCGTTAATGCTGATTATTTTTGGATTCATCAGTTGGAATCTTTTTTTGCGCGCATGTCCTGGGGAATAGCGTGCTATCATTTTGGCCAAATATCTGTTATTTTCGAACCTCAAACGATTGGCTTCGACTCACCGGCCGGCCGTTGTCACGATAACTTTCGGACGGAAAGAGATAGCGACTTGATCGACAAGCTTGTCAAATGGCATAGTGGGCCCAACGGTTCCCGTGTACTAACTTTGTTTTAAAAAAAATGGTTCAAGCACTGACGTGAAGTCAGGAGCTTTTGCGCGTATGTTCTATTGTCCATTCTCCTGTATTGGACACTTTTGATCGAATTTACTAGAGTGAATTCTATTGTGTATTCTCCTGTATTGGACAGCCTTAATCGAATTCACCATGGTTAATTCGATTAAGAGTGTTCAATACAGAAGAACAGACAATAGAATTCACCATGTTAAATTCGATTAAGAGTGTTCAATACAGGAGAATGGACAATAGAACTTACGCGCAAAAGCTCCTTCTTTCACGAACCAATTTTTTTTTCTTGAAGTCAGGAGCTTTTGCGCGTATGTTCTATTGTCCATTCTCCTGTATTGAACACTCTTAATCGAATTTACCATGGTGAATTATATTATCTGTTCTCCTGTATTGGACACTCTTAATCGAATTTACCATGGTGAATTCGATTAAGGCTGTCCAATACAGGAGAATAGACAATATAATTCACCATGGTAAATTCGATTAAAAGTGTCCAATACAGGAGAATGGGCAATAGAACATACGCGCAAAAGCTCCTTCTTTCACGAACCAATTTTTTTTTCTTGAAGTCAGGAGCTTTTGCGCGTATGTTCTATTGTCCATTCTCCTGTATTGAACACTCTTAATCGAATTTACCATGGTGAATTATATTATCTGTTCTCCTGTATTGGACACTCTTAATCGAATTTACCATGGTGAATTCGATTAAGGCTGTCCAATACAGGAGAATAGACAATATAATTCACCATGGTAAATTCGATTAAAAGTGTCCAATACAGGAGAATGGGCAATAGAACATACGCGCAAAAGCTCCTGACCTCACGTCAGTGCTTGAACCAATTTTTTTTTTCGTGAAGTCAGGATAGAAAGCAATGATGAAATTAATTAACGCATTATTGTCTACCTTCAATTCTTCTTTAGGAGAAGAATACATAATTATTCTTGAAAAATATTACTGGAATTAATGTCATATTTAAATAATCAAAGTGAAGAAAATTATTTGTTAGTTACTAACATATTGAATGAAATATGTTGAATTCCAGTAATATTCAATTACTTATTCTTAACCAATAAATGTCCATTGATAGATCTAAAGGTGATGAGGTGAAACATAAAGGTATATTCTCAATAGTGATAGAAAAACTGGCCTAAAATTCCTCTCTACCCATCACGAGATTTAATATCCACAAATGAGCCTCCACCTTACAAGATCAGAAAGTGTTTAGTTATGAAGCCTTCAGCAAAATTTCAGCGATATCATATTAAAAATAATGCATAACCTTTCAAAAGTCCCCTCTCACAAATATACTCCTCTGAAGGCACATGGATCTCTTGAAGAAGAATCGCCTTCTCTATTTCTCAAAGATATTCACTCTTGTTCATAGAAATCCTTTCAATATTTAGTTGCCTCCTTCTAAGGAGGATCTCTTTCAAAACCAGGTCTGACCGCTAATGTAGGGCTATCATCTCCCATAGATTTGTGATGAAATAACACGATTTTCCAAGAACATACGCGCAAAAATATGTCATCATGACATTCATATTTTTGAAGGTTCTCGCAAAAATACGACCATATACAACATATCATTAGACGATTCGCATCCAGCTACCGAACTCACAAAAGGCTGCTCGGTTCTCCAACAATATGGATCCGATCGTGTTCAAACTTGGAACTCTGCAGTAGAGTTAGGTTCTGAAGGCTCTCCCAAAATTTCAGCCATGCCGGACGAATAGTTTTTGATATGTAGAATTTTTTTTCAATTATTTTCAATAATTTTTTTGAAATTTTCTAGTCATACCATCCTCACGAATTTCTGCAAGAATTTTCGCGTTGGCATTCTACAACTAATAACCATGTTTGAATTCAATCGGGTTTGTATTTTTCGAGTTAATGAGGAACAAAAAACAACTAAATTTCAGATGGCTATAACTCTAAAACCGTTTGGCCGATTATGCTTATAAACGAACTCAAATGTCGCATTCAGATGCACAACCTCTAGCCTGAAAATTTCAAGCCGCTATCTCCTTCCCTTCTCAGGTTATCGTGTCATAAATAATATTTTTTAATAATTTTTTTTTTAATTTTCTAGTGACACGATTCTCACAAAATTTCACAAGCGTGCTTAGGTTTATATTCTACAACTATTCACCAAGTTTAAATTCGATCGGATTTATTTTGGCTGAAAACAAAATTATTACTCGGATACCATTGGGCCGATTATACCCATTAACGAACTTGTCCGTCGTATTGGGATGCGCCACCTACCCTGAAAATTTCAAGTCGCTAGCTCTTTCCGTTCTCAAGTTATCGTGGCAACGGCTGGACGGCACCACAGAATTAAATTTCACATTTGGGCAAAATGATAACGCGATGTTCCCCAGAACATACGCGCAAAAATACAGATCCGATCGAATTGAGACTGCGTAACTAGTTGTTGAGTACCGACACAAAGACGTAAGTGAACTTTCGTGAAGATCGAATCACTTGAAAATTTAAAAAAAATTATTAAAAAATATTATGTTTCTCACGATTACTTGAGAACGGAAAGAGATAGCGACTTGCAATTTTCTGGATTGGTTCCGCATATGAATGCAAAATTTATGTTCGCTAATAGGCATAATCGGCCAAACGGTTTTGGAGTTATACCAATCTGAAATTGTTGTTATTTCCTCAATAACTCGAAAAATACGAGTCTGATCCAATTTAAAGGTAGGTTAGTTGTAGAATGCCGACGTGCTAATTTTTGCTGCATTTCATGTGGATCGTATCACTAGAAATTAAAAAAAAATCATTGAAAAATATTATATATCTAGGAAATTATCCGTCCGATATCGCTAACATTTTGCGAGAGCCTTCAAAACCTAACCTTAGAGTTCCAAATTTTACTCAATATTTTTGGAGATCCGGTTTGGATGAGTGACCGTTGTCACGATAACTCTCGAACGGAAAGAGATAGCGGCTTGCAATTTTCAGAGTATAGGTTGGGCATCCGAATGGGACAGTTAAGTTAGTTGTTGGGCCAAATGGTTTCGGACTTATACCTACCCATAATAAATTTAGTTGTTATTTCCTCAATAACCCGAAATATACGAATCCAATCCAATTTAAACTTGCTAATTTAACTGGATTAACTGGATTTGGGGGTTCAAACCCCCTCCGAAATGTTATTTTTCTCTTAAAAAAAATTAATTAAAACGATTAATTAATTAATTAAACGAAATTAATTCCTATTTCATAACCCCCCCCCCCCCCCCCCCCCGAAATTAATTCCTGGCTACGCCCTTGCCGGGAACAGACAATAAACCATTCTTCCGACTTCACGTCATTGCTTTCTGAGATTCTTTTTTCTTCGCAGAAGATAAATTCGGAAGGAGGACGATTTCAAAAATAATTCATGAGGCTGTAACTGCAACGTTCAATTTTGGCAAATCCTTAAAAATAGGAGCTATTGGAAATTATACTTAGAATATGTAATATTCAAATTACTATTTCAAGTACTTAATCATTAAAGGATACTATAGGTGAATTCATCACTGAAAAATATAGTTGACTTTGTTTCGTTACTGTTTATTAGGCAACATTGTTCTATATATTGCATCTGACAAATATGTTTCTGAGGCAGAATCAATTACAAAATAATTGAATTTTTCCTTTATAAGACTTTGGCAGAGAAAACCCAGAAAGGAACAATTAACTATTTCATGGTCACTCAAAAATCTATAAATAATTATATGTCAATGACATAATAATATAATAAACCTTGTAAATTTGTGCCAAATTGATTTCTTTACTTTAATAATTAATTCAAAATGTTTCACCAAGTGATTTTGGAGAAGTCAATATCTATAATTAAGTACCTATGTATAAATAAATGTTTTTTTTTTGTTTTCAGGTAATTACTATTGCCAAGGACCTCGTCCATGTGAGTATAAAATCCTACCGTCTCTGTATTATATTGATAAATTAATTTCCCAATCCTTGCCAGAGATTGGAAATATACGATATTTATACAAATACTTCAGATTGTGATATTGTACCAACTGACATTTCCGATATATTTGTATGTCTTTACTGAACGAATGTAAAATTCCATATTAAACTCTTATTGCTTCAAGATATTTGTATCACATGAGAATATCACCATTTATACGATAACCCTGAATCGAAATCTGAGAATAATTTATTGGAAACTCCTTTCGGAGCCAATATTATGAAATATATGAGGAAATTCACCTGGGAAACAGCTGTTCACCAAAATAAACACTTTCCCACCAAATTTTCGAACGCACGATCCAAAATTAACTTTTTTCTCCTCACTTTACCAAAAGTTTATCATTTGAGATAAGAATAAAGCTATGAATATTAGAATGTATACCGTAATCATGAAATATGTAATCTTTTCCAATCTGAATTTAATGCGCATGCTCACGTTACAATTTCAAGATCGACACATCCGAGAATATGTAACGCCAACGAGAAATACAAAAAAAAAATGGGTTCAAGCCCTGTGGACAGAAGCTTTCTGGCGCTCTAGTTCAAACAGACAAATTATATCTCCGAAAGTATTGGTTTCTCAGAGTTGGGAATTATATCAATGTATTCATATAATAGAACTGCATCCTAAAGGAAATTCAATTCAAATAATAGTTTATTTATCAAGATTAAATGAGCAATCATGAGAATGAGAAAAGCACCATGGAAGAAATCAAATTAAATCTGGCCAATTTTGCCCAATAACGAACTTAACCGAGATATTCATCTCCCTAAACTACTCTGAAAATTTCAACTACCTACCTCATTATCCGTTCGAGAGTTATATCTATGTCTATGGATGAAAAGCAGTCTCACTACTCTCAGATCTCTTACTTCATGTTCAGTTCCGAAATGTAAGAATTTTCTGAGAAAAACTAATATCGGAGCAAACAACTGAGATTTAACTCACTTCGCTCACAATTCTTCGATTGATTAGTCTCAGGAACATGGAACATCATTTGACATTATGACAATTCATATTCATACATAGAATAATATCATTCTGTGACAACGTTGAAATACGATTTATTATTGAAATTTTGAAAAATCATATCTGAGATTTTTCTCACTTCGCTCACAATTCTTCGATTGATTAGCATAGACAAGATATACTATGATTTATTAGTCTCAGGAACATCATTTGACATTATGACAATTCATATTCATACATAGAATAATATTATTCTGTGACAACGTTGAAATACGATTTATTATTGAAATTTTGAAAAATCATATCTCCGAAAGTATTAGCTTGTTAGAGTTAAAAATGATATGATTGGATTCTCATGAAAAAACTTTTTATTAAAAAAAATTTAATTTGGAATTTGTTTCGTAAAAAAAAAATTTTTTTTTTGTTACTCCGAAACCATTTGTCCGATTTTGCCCAATAACGAACTTAGCCGAGATATTCATCCCCCAAACCTACTCTGAAAATTTCAACTCTCTAGCTCATTCCGTTCGAGAGTTATCGTGCCTACGGCCGGCCGGCCGGCCGGCCGGACCGGCCGGACAGAATGAATTTCGACCACGGATTCTTGATCAGTGAGTCGAACCAAATCGTTTAAGACCATTTTCATCGAAATATTCGAAAATTACAGACATTTGGGCAAATTGATAAGCACTCAGTTCCGAGGAACTAGAGCGCCAAAAATTTAATAATTCAAAAAAATCTTAACTACATGAACTCCGATATATTTCATAACTGCGAACATCTGTTTGGGCCATCTCTCAAATTCACATCTACCTACTACTAAATTTAGCCGAAGTACGTCACACAGGTTTATTTTTGATATTTATCCTCTATATTTAAGTTTGTATCTATAAAAACTTACTAGTGCTGCTAGTTTGAAAATCGCATTTTGTGCCAATCATTGACGCTGTTTATAATTCTCACAATTGTTGCTTTTATTTATCTCGTTCTCAAGGATGCTGGAATGGTCTGAAAACCATTACGTGCTTTCATCTTGTTTCAAGTTGCGTTCATCGCACAAAAAAAAACGTTGGCATGAGAATGAGACCATTGAAGTGCAACAATTAGAACACTAAGTGGTTTCGAACATTATTATGTTCATACATAATAGCGGGTATATTTTTTGAGTTATTTATTCAATTGGTCCTGCCATCTTTTTGTCCGAATAACTGAAATTTTCGACTCAAAATTCGATCAGATTTCATCTGACTGATTAAGAAATCCTTAGTCAAATTCAATTGTTCAGTCCGTCGATGAGTTTCGAGAAAAGGAGTGAATTTGCAGGGTACTTAGGTCTAAATACGCTGATCGTGTACGAAAATATATATTCTTTAAATTGATTACTTCGAATACTTATCTCCAGAACTCGCTGAGGCGTTATCCGTTAAACATGGAATTTTCAGGGTAGGTTGCGCATCCGAATGCGACGGTTAAGTTCGTTAATGGGAATAATCGGCCGAACGTATCGGATTTACATCTAAAATATTGTTTCCTCAATATCTCAAAAAAGGCTGATCCGATTGAATTGAAACTTGGTAATTAATTGAAGAAAGCCGACGCAACAATTTTTGCAAAATTTGGTGAGGATCGTATCACTAAACAAAAATAAAAATATTTCTTCAAAAATTTTAAATGTATACAAGATGTTAAAAAACAACTGTGAAATATTCCAGGAGTTGAATCCTTGGCCAAAAATCGACCTTTTGGCCGAAAATGGTCTCAAATGATTTGGTTCGGCTCACTGATGCATCCTAGCTCAAATTTGATTCTGTTCGGCCGGCCGCTGCCACGATAACGTGAGAACAAAAAGAGATAGGGACTTGAAATTTCCAGGGTAGGTGGGTCTTAATACGACGGTTAAGTTCGTTAATGGGCTAAATCTACCGAACGGTTTCCGAGTAATGATTTTGTCATCAACCAATACAGATCCGATCGAATTGAAACTTGTAGCTAGTTGTAGAATACTGACACAAAGACATTTATGAAATTTTTGAGAATCGTGATACTAGAAAATTAAAAAAAAAATTATTAAATGATATTATTTATCTCACGATAACCTGAGAACGGAAAGAGATAGCGACTTGCAAATTTTTATAGTAGGTTGCGCATCCGAATGCGACATTTAATTTTGTTAATAAGAATGATCGGCCAAACCGTTTTGAAGTTATACCCATCAGAAATTTGGTTGTTATTTCCTCAATAACTCGAAAAATATGGATCCGGTCCAATTCAAACTTGCTGAGTAGTTGTAGAATACCAACGCGAAAATTCTTGCAAAACTTGTGAGGATCGAATCACTAGAAAATTTCAAAAAAATCATTGAAAAAAATGTATCAGAAACAAATCGACTGACATCGCTGAAATTTTGCAACAGCCTTCGAAACCTAACTCTACAACCAAGTTCCAAGTTTGAACACGATATTATATATATTGCTGGAGATCCGTGCAGCCTTGGTTGAGTTCAGTAGCTGGATGGCTGACCGTTTCTTCGATAACTTTCGAACGGAAAGAGATAGGGAATTATAATTTTCAGGGTAGGTTGCGCATCCGAATGGGTAGTTAAGTTTGTTGTTGGACATAATCGGCCTAACGGTTTCAGAGTTATAACCATCTGAACTATTATTTATCATTTCTGTATTTATCAGCTCTGTATTTTAAGAAATATTGTGAAAATAAAATTTTGAACTGGCATCTACTTTTTTTCACCGTTGCTTTCTTACGTCGAAATTCAGGTTATCAATTTGAATCCTATATACGCAGTTATCACACCCAATCAAACGTGGGAGATTCTGATTAATGGATGGGTACTCTGAAACATACGAAAATGAATTTTCATCCCAAAACAACGCTGTATGTAAGCCGCCGTCCAACCTCACACCAGTCATAAAAAATTAAACATCCTGTCTTCGGGCTGTTCCTTCCCATCTTGAAACCCAACGCGCAGGTAACAGAAAACACTTGAGTATAGCGGGAGTAAATCAAAGGCTTCTAGACAATAATAAATAATAAATTAGAGCAACCGCAAGCTGTAAACGATTCCACGTGTTCAGTTTCATCTTAACGGCGCATGGAACATGGAAAGCAGCGGAAGGGTTGTTTGACGTATCGCGTCGGCAAAAAAGGACACTGCATAGCACCCCTTCGTCACCATACGTGACATATCCTCCACTGAAAAGATTATAAAACATCCGCAGGAATACGAGCATTATTTTTTGAGTAACGTTGTGGGAAATAAAGGGGTTGACTTTTGGCGCGTCTGCTTTGCGTTATTTATGACAGAAGAAAGATTGTTTTGGTTTTTTAACGTTAGAAAATGAGGAGAGGATGTTTCGTCTGGTGAAGGGTGAAATTTGGGGTAAATAGGTAAAGTGACTCTTTATTTTGACAGGAATCGATCCAGGATGTTGGAAAAAGGGTGTTGATTTCCAGATGTATCGGAGCTTATGTCTTCATTGATGAATATCATTCCACTAGGATTAAAAAAAATTATAAGTGAAGAAAACTTAAGTTTCTCGATTAATACCATTTTCAAAACTAAGTTGAATAAACTTGACAATGCAATTCATACTTAACGTACAGACAGATATGATGAGTTCGGAATGGCGAAATTAAAATTTTTTGCGTCTGTGAGCATAAGAAATTTTAATGGTTTCTATAATATATCACTTAGGTACCCCAGAAATCACTTGCAATCAATACAAAATCTGCTTGTCTAGGGTTTCTTACGTATACAGGGTGAGTCTTTTAATGTTAACCAAAGCTTTCCCTCATCATATGAGATGCTTTTTTCCTTTATCATTTTTCCAGATTCGGCTTAGGTATAAAGATACAGGCTGTTGAGATTGCAAAATAAATCAGTTGTTCTTCTGTAGCTTGGACATGGTTATTCAGAATGATATGAAATTTGGTGTAAAGTTCTCTATATCTATACGATCCTTATTTGCCAATAAACAGAGTTTTTTCCTACTTCCACTGGTTTCGTATAGTTAGAGACTTGCAGATTCGTAAAACTAAATGAAGTAAGTATAAAGAAAACCGATGAATTTTATCTTGTTATTATAAGAATCTTTAATCATTTCAGAAAATTGATTATTCTTCATTATTTTTTTCTAAATAGAAAATTTCTTCA
The DNA here is from genome assembly GCA_937662695.2 of Halyzia sedecimguttata. Lineage (NCBI taxonomy): Eukaryota > Metazoa > Arthropoda > Insecta > Coleoptera > Coccinellidae > Halyzia > Halyzia sedecimguttata. The sequence continues at coordinate 50,230,831 of OW569415.2, forward strand.
GAGATTCAACGTTGAATGCTATAAAAACTGATAAAGTAAAGAAAACACTTAGGTACCTTAAGTTTCACAATATAATAATACTACGTTGTTGACATAATATCTAGCATGAAAGATTAAAAATGGGTTCAAGCCCTGTGGACAGGAGCTTTCTGGCGCTCTAGTTCAAACAGACAAATTATATCTCCAAAAGTATTGGATTCTCAGAGTTGGGAATTATATCAATGTATTCATATGATAGAACTGCATCCTAAAGGAAATTCAATTCAAATAATAGTTAATTTATCAAGATTAAATGAGCAATCATGAGAATGAGAACTGCACCATGGAAGAAATCAAATTAAATCTGGCCAATTTTGCCCAATAACGAACTCAACCGAGATATTCATCTCCCTAAACTACTCTGAAAATTTCAACTACCTACCTCATTCCGTTCGAGAGTTATATCTATGTCTATGGATGGAAAGCAGTCTCACTACTCTCAGATCTCTTACTTCATGTTCAGTTCCGAAATGTAAGAATTTTCTGAGAAAAACTAATTTCGGAGCAAACAACTGAGATTTTTCTCACTTCGCTCACAATTCTTCGATTGATTAGACATCATTTGACATTATGACAATTCATAGAATAATATCATTCTGTGACAACGTTGATATACGATTTATTATTGAAATTTTGAAAAATCATATCTCCGTAAGTATTAGCTTGTTAGAGTTGAAAATGATATGAATGGATTCTTATGATAAAATTTCTTATTAAAAAAAATTTAATTTGGAATTTGTTTCGTAAAAAAAAAATTTTTTTTTTGTTACTCCGAAACCATCTGTCCGATTTTGCCCAATAACGAACTTAGCCGAGATATTTATCCCCCAAACCTACTCTGAAAATTTCAACTCTCTAGCTCATTCCGTTCGAGAGTTATCGTGCCTACGGCCGGCCGGCCGGACCGGCCGGACAGAATGAATTTCGACCACGGATTCTTGATCAGTGAGTCGAACCAAATCGTTTAAGACCATTTTCATCGAAATATTCGAAAATTACAGACATTTGGGCAAATTGATAAGCACTCAGTTCCGAGGAACTAGAGCGCCAAAAAGATAAAAAAACCTATTTTTGAAAAAATAATAAGAGTTAAATCATTATTATTGGATATTATTTATTTCAATGTTTTCCGGGGTACCCAGGTATGATTTTTTCGAATCTTTCATCCATTAAAGAAAGATTCGGGAACTGAGTAGCCGGTTATCAAAACATAATTCGCAACAGATTTATTGATATGAGAATCCAGACAGGACCGGAGAAGTATATTTAAATGGGAAAGGTTAATGGGTAATTCCCCAAAAAGAGCAGAGAAAATAATTCTGCTTCTGCCAATCAGCATAAACACGTGTCGGCAGGTACCAACAGAATGATTTTCTCTGCTTTTTTGCGAAATTACCCATTAAACTTTCCCATTCAGATTTATTCATGTTGTTTTATTGATATTAAATCGAATGTGTCCCATATGTGTTGAATTCCAGCCCACCGACAACTCAAACCAGAATATACATACGTTTCCGATCATATAGCTGATAAACTCAAGAGTTGGAAAAATCACCATGCCTTGAATGAAACAATCTACACTTGTCGCAGAATTTAAATACTGAACGATAGGCTCAACAGTAATTCAGGACATTGACTGGCCTGTAAGAGATATCAAAACCTGTCCTGAACTCCTTCAATGCGTCTCGCTTTAAAAAACGTGAATTAATAAATCGAAGCACAGGGAAAAATGAAACAATCTTAATTGCTACCAGTACCGGGAGATGGCTGTTTCTCTCTGCCATGAAACAATTCCAGTATTATTTGCATATGTGCAGATGGCTGCAATGTCGGGCGATATTTACTCAGGTTGACATCGACTAATTTCGAACCATTCGAGAAGATTTTTTGTGCTGGATATTCGGCATTTACATAATAGGAATAAATCAGCAATCTGCAATGATGCCACTTCGTAGATTGATCATGACTGGAAATCCTACTCCATAATGGCTGGTATGGGTCCTATGGTTGCGTTGAACGTTGGAGCTAGAGGTTGCTGATGAGGATCAATTAAATCCGGAACACATCCACATCCTTGCTCGCGGCAGCTTTTGCAGGTATTTCTAATTGTGAAAACTATACACTGAGAGTCATATGCAACAACCCATTCTAGGAGGTTCCATCATTGCAGAATGCTCATTTATTCATATTACTTCGGTATTTACATCATTTGGTAAATTAGTTTTTCCGATGTGATTCTTTGAATAATTCTTTTTGTATATGTTTGACGGCCTGGATAAAGGGAAATCTATGGCACCTAGTTGGTGCCCCAAATTGAAAATTGTATCCTGCTCATTCTTATCTTGAACTATTGAAGATTATACTCCGAAGGAAACATGTTTCGAGTTATCAGTATTTCAGAACAATTTCTTCGTAATTAGTCCTACCCTTGCTGTAAGTTAAAAAGACCTAACCATTTTTACTCGAATTCTTTATTTTTGATGAAATTGGGATGGTTTTCTCTTGTTTCAGTTAAATAAATCAACAATTTAATGATATAATTTTATCAATAAATGATAATGATTCAAATTTAAAATTTCCACAAACTTCTTTATTCAAGAACGCCAATAGTTTTCATAGTAATCCATAGATTACTAGTTACCCATGAACCCCCAGTATCATCACTATAGGGGTGGTGCATTTACTACAAAATAATAGGAAAAAAAAATATTTAAATTTCAAAAATGTTCTTAGTTTCCATATCAATAAATAATAACATTTAAATAACGAAACTGTTTTTCTTAAACATTATGCATAACATTCAACCAACATTTCCAACAAAACTATCATAAATGGATTCAAATTTTTGGAAATTTCAATATGAAAAAATAATAGCATTGAAGTGAGGAATTGATAACCTGGAACTTATATACATATCTATATTCAATAATAAATTCATCACCCACATTTTTAAGAATAATCTGAGATTAATTTATGTTCTTTTTCTGATAAACACATATTGATAATCCAATAACAACTGTGATTAATCCTAAAGAAACATTTACATTCAGAAGTGAATTCGACAGAAAAATCCAGCAAATATAAATCCATTATCAAGAATTTCTATTGGCAATAATCTGAATTTGTTGGAACAGATGTTCCTTTTTTGTATATGTGAAGTTTTCTCAAGAGAATGTGCATTTTTTTTAGAAAAGTAAATAAATGTACGTATAATTTCTATCATGCAGTATCATTTGGCGAAATATTTTGATAATAATCAGTGTCAGTAGGTAAGCCAATTTGATACGAAAATTAAGCATTACCTCCGAATATACTTTTTAAATGGCTCAAACCACTTTGAAACCAAAATGTCTGGAATGTCTGATGTCCAATAGGGTAGTGGGGTACGTCGACCTACCCGTCTATACGCGTTAATGATATCGCTGCAAAACAAGATCCGAGCGTGAATAAACACTTAATTTTGATGAAGATTTATTATTTATTAAAATATTGTATCAATCATAATTCTTATTGAATTAAAATTACTATATTTATTATATAATAATATATATATATAATAATAATCTGCCCTACAGATGTAGGGCATTTTCGACTTCAAATAAGATTATTTTTATTGAAATGAATAATTTATTATAGCTAATAATATTGTAATACATGACTTTCCTGTATTATATTCATCTCCTGGTAATAACCCTTTGATAAATAATAAATATTAACTAAATAAATATTTTCGAATACCTAATTAATAAAATTTATTTATGACAAATAAAACTCTGCGGAATGAAGAATCATTAATTATTAACCCTAACATTTCTCTCGGTGTAGGCCAATAGAACAAAATTTAGTGTAACCTAAGACCGAATCAATGAAATATTCAATTTCATCAGTCATAATATTTCGATGAAAATTAACATTTTCTCATTTAATCCCTACTTTTCGACACGCATTACACAGAAACTATTTTTTCTAAACCTCATCTCCCAATCCTATACTCGAACGTATTGGCATTGAAAAGCGTCGCCTGTCAAATAAATATGATTCGTTGGCACAAAATCTCAATGCAGCATTGGCTCTGGAATCCCTGGAATTCACTGGTAGTGATTTTACGAACACACTCTACATTATAATTCAGTCATCAGCGCTATTCCATTGTAGTTGTCTACTTAACAGAGGCAAGCCTGCAAAGCCAGGCAGGCACGCCAAATAAATCATAAAAATAAATGGAGTTAACGTTTGAACAGTACATCCGAATACCTTTCAGCTTGATATGGATTACTAAATTTGATATATTTCGGGGATACAGCCCGAGGTTACGTCTAATTTTAAACAGCGGGAGTATGAATGAAGTATACAGCTGTTGAGAGACGATGTCATTCTTGCAACATACCAATCTTATGTCAACGACATCGTTCTGAAATGTTGTAGATTCGTATTAGTGTGTATCTCATTGGGGATACAAAGATCGAGCTGTTCAATTAAAGCGTTCTACACAAATGGATATTACAGCAGGTTTATTATATCCTCATCGAAATGTACAATATACCAATTTTATGTACGCACATCGGAAAAGGAAATTCTTTAGAATATAAGGTTTTATCAAGAATAAGATGACTGCATTGAATAAATGTGTACAAAGGGGGGCTACTTTTTTGTTGAGTGACTTTAACAGTGGATAAAATCAGGCTACAGGCTGATTCCAGATTATACTTATATATATATAGATAATATATTAGGATCATTTATCATATTTTATTTTCGAAAATTATTTCACAGTTATAAGCTTTTTTATTGTAGATATTGACAATTTTGTATTCTAAAATCTTTTTTACCGATTTTTTCTTGGAAATGGTCGCGAGTACGAAAGATTGCAAGAAACAGTGTATACCGGGTGATTCATTTAACCTGGAATTTTGTTTTTACTCGCGTCGCAGCGAAATAGTATAGTAGAGACAAATGTTTTATATCTATAAAGCGCCCACCCCCTCACCCACTGTAGGCGGGGGAGGGGGCAACTTTGAAATCTTAAATGACAACCCCTAACTTTTACGCAAAATTAAATTCTAGAAGAAAGCATGAAAATGTTTTTGATCGGAATTCATTAACTTGTCCAATTAAAATCTTATTAATGATGATAAATTAGGGTTTTTCAGTATTTTTCCAGCACTATTCCGAAGCCAAGAAGCATATAGTTTGGTAAGGCACCATAGTTTCAGATTATTGTTGGCTACAAAAACTTATTTTGATTCTTCATATCGTCGCCTTAATAAGAAAACTGCCAAAATCCGTATTGAATAATTTCACAGGAGGAGCAAAAATTAATATATATTGGATAAATCTTTGAATGAATAATAGATTACTCAACCATGTATTGACTATTCATTATTCTGTAAATCCAGAGTAGCAAAAAAGGACTTGACGAGTTTCTCTAAATATTATTGGAGTTAGATATTTTTCGCCTCAAAAGTCCATGACGAAAATGGAGTTAGGCAATTTTCTTACTAAGGCGACGAACTATATGATCAACATATTCAAAATTGTGAGAGTAAAATGAGGTCTAAATAAATTTCGAATTTCATGAATAGTAAAAATTAGATTGGCTCTATCGTAAAGTGTTTTAATAACACGTCTTTTCAAACTAAGTTGATGGTTTAAATAGAAATTCAAATATCTATTTGTATATGCCTGCTTCCTGAAAACACTTCGTTCGAAATGGTTCGGATACTTAATTATCGATACATCTAGAAAAGAAAGCTGATTAATTAGTCTATTTCCAAAGTGAATTTTATTATTGGTTCTTTTGAATTTATTAAATCGAAAAATTCTTCTCTACCATTTTGCCCAATTACAAATATATCGTCAACATATCGTCACCAAGCTTTTGGTTTCAAAAAATATGTATTTTGTTGAACAGAGAATGCAATTTTGCAAATTGCTCAACTGGAATTGACCATATTTGGTTGAATTTGTTGAAAAAGGAGTTGGAACTTGGAAATTTCTATGTAAAGTGAAACTATGTTGATATGATCTTCAAAGACTGTCAATGTGACAATTTTTAAATTTCAGAACGGCCATCACAAAAAATTATTCTGAAGATTTTCGCTTGGTGTGTGACGAAGGAGTCTGAGGTAGTCTCCGATACTTTACGAAATACCTAGTTGTTTTATCGTTGATGTTGTTTCATTATTGTTTGTTAGGCAACATTGTTCTATACATTGCTTCTGACAAATATCTTATGTTTCTAAGCAATTCACAAAATATTTTTTTTTTATTTCATAGAAATTTTTCTGAATTTGAGAGAGGATCCATAAAGCAACCATTTAGTAAGGAATGTACAGTATCCTTTCATGATTGCTTATAAACTTCGATCCGTTAATTTTTCTACATCGTCCATTTTTCTTTGCTGCACAATTCGAATGATTTGGAGGTAGTAAAATTATAAGTAATAGCCACAATCGCAATGTATAATATACACATATTAGTCTGTCCTCTGTAGATAAAGAGGGACAAATAAAGCCGGCTCATAATCTCATTTTCCGCCTCTTAATACAAACAGGTTACATTAAATGTTGCAAAATAGACATAAATTCACGACAGAACAAAAACGCCATTTCATTATTCTTCAGCCTTCCCACATTTTGTGTTTAGATAGCGGACCGTAAATATTTCTGGGTAACAATTACATCCGTTATTTCTCGACCTTAAACAGAAAATAGTTAGATATATACAATTTGATGGGTCAGCTTAAAACAAAGACTCCATTCGTGACTCAATGCAAAATTGTTAAATCGTATTGAGTTCTCGAATTACAGCTCACATTCGGTTCCAGATATTTCCGGCGCTCCGTCATTAATGAAATGATAAAACGCTGCAATTTTGACACTGAAATTCATTATTTCCACAGCAGAACTCGATAATTCAAATTAATTCTTTGGCAACAATCCAAATGGTAATCATTAAAGGATAGTTTGGGAGGTGCATTCATCGAAAATCGAAAATTTCAGCAATATCGGACGGATAGTTTCTGAGACACATTATTATGTCAATTTTTTTTTATTTCTAATGATACGATCCTCTCGAATTATTTGTGTAGACAACGAAAATTCGCGGGTTGCACAATTTGCCACTTCGGTGGAAGGACTTTCGACAAACAGAAGTTCTTCCAGTTGTTAATTGAACTGCATACGGATGGGCATCTTGTGCTGTCCTGGTTCTTTGAATATTACCTGAAGTCTCTTCTCTGAAGTTTTTCTCGGGGAACATCTGGTTTCAGAAGATATCTAAGCAAATGATATCAACGGAACTCCATTTTCGTTGAATTTTGTAAATCTCAAAAGGTTATTTCCAATCGTGTGATCTTTTAGTGTAAATTAATCGTATCTGCTGATTTCGTTCCCTTGGAGATGAAATTTGTGAGGTATAGAATAGTCCTACGGAAATTTAAGATTTGACACATCCCCATTTTGTAAATTTTCTTACAAATCATCGATGATAACAAGTGATTGCTTGTAGCTTTTACTTGATACTTCTTTATTTACACTTCATTTGAGTCATTGTGAATGATCAATTATTATACAATAAGGTGAACTCTAGCTAAGTTACGCTAATGATTGGTAAGAACCATGAAACCGGTACGTATCTACCCTTAATGATGCTTTCCTCTTTGGGGGAACACTAAGCGATGAGTTAACCAGCCTTGATCACGAGGGAATATTTGTGGATTCTTAAAATCGATGATATTTCACCGTGTGTTTTTTAGTGATCAATTATTTTCCAGATGAATACATCCAGACACATACAGGTTGAGTCTTTAAGTTGTACATTAATTTTAACCATAATATATTCTTATCGACAAATGAAACACTTTTTTCATTTACCATTCATCCAAATTCAGCTCAGGTAAAAACGTGCATGCTGATGAAATTTCAAAAAAAAAATCAGTTTTTATTTTGTAGCTTTGACATCCTTTTTTCGAATAAAATTAATGTTATAGACTCGTGGATTTATAAAACTAGACGAAAATAGCATGAAGAAAGTAGACAAAGTTTTCTTTGGGTCATTTCAAGATTTTCCAATAGTTTTAGAACATTAAATTATTCTTCACCATTTCTCCTCAGACGCACCGTTTTCGAGATATTCTTCATTGAGTGTTATGAAACAGGAAACTCCAGAAATTTCACTACTTTTATGAATCCGCCCTTGATCGTTGTCATAGATAATGTATATGCAGGAGTGTATTAGCACATTGCGCTTGCAAACTTTTTACCGGAGCCTAAATGTCTATAATTTTGGAATTTTTGGCTGAAAATGTTCTTAAACGATTTGTTTCGACTCACTGATCAAGAATCCATGGTCAAAATTGATTCTGTCCGGCCGTCCGTCCAGCCGTTAACACGATAACTCTCGAACGAAATGAGCTAGACAGTTGATATTTCCAGAGTAGGTTTAGGAGATAAATATCTCGGTTAAGTTCATTATTGGGCAAAATCGGTCAGATGGTTTAGGAGTAACAAACAAAAAATTTTTTTACATTATAGTAGAGTTCAAACCGGGCTCTATCGTGTCACCCCGTGGGACCTTCATTGCTAAAATGTATAGACCACTGGGTATCATTCTCCATACCCTTACAATGTAAATTCAACTGGTCGTCAAAAAATCGTCGTGTGCAGGAAGGGGTGGGGGGAATTTTTCCAAAAATTGACAAAAATTTTTTTTCTGTTCATGGTCATCTATATACGGTGACCATCACTCACACAAACTTCTGTTGAAATATACGATTCAGAAATATTTTTTATTAATTGTCAAAAAAGTCGGATACAATGCTCTTAAATGGAATTCCTTAAGATATAAACGCTTGCCGTGAACACCCATATTAACTATTATGTTCCACTCGGTTTTCCTCGAGATCTGTTAGGATTATCGAAAAAATGCAATTTGTAGCGGTAGTCCACGTTAGTGGCGACCTTATGGATTTGAGCTTTGATCTATGCACATAAGGTTCGTTATATCTATCCGACCAACTTTACAGTACTATTCCTGCGTGCCTTCAGATCGCATTTTGAAGATATTGTTTAAATTACTAATTTTTTATATATGTATATGAGAATTTTACATATAATTCATATATATTTGATTTAATTTTGTTAATTCGTTAATAAATATGCAAATATGCGAGTTCAAACTTATATTCATTACTTCATAAATCAATTTTGTGACGTAATATTAACACATTTTTGAAATCATCGTTCATTCTCATTAGTAGTAACAAGATTTCATCCTAGACCAAAAATCTAGAAAAGAATTAAGAAGGTATATAGTTGGTATCTATGATATTTAGGGCCTAAAAATTTCTTACATGTCATGATTCATCTAATTCAACTATCACTATCACATAAAGAATCATCAAGGGAAGGAAGATTTGAAAAATTTGAAGTACTCGTATTTGCACATGTTTTTGGGCCATACATTTGCAGGAGCCAATACACGGAATTTGTTTTCTTTTACAGGAACACATTGATCCTGTGCAATCTGAAATGAGAATTTCCATTTCATAAAGAATATTTACGGATCTGATATTCGAAATAATATTTACCTTTCCTACAACTGCAGTTGCTAAGGATAGATGTTTCCTTAGGTAGGATTGGCATCGTCGTTAATTTTGGCAGAAGTTTTCCATTTTCTACATACCACCCACTTAATATAGGATCCGGTAAAGATGGTCATGGTACATTACTATTGATCCAAATTTTTGTTTGGTAATGGACTCGAAGGCTGTGTTGTCACAAACTATCCAATGTTGGAGGTAATTTACTTATGGATCTTGAAGAAGCTATAATATTCCCCTGAGCCTGTTGATACATTTCACATTTTCGTTTGTCGTATACAGATGGATTTCAAATTCAACAATATCATTGAATACTTATTCTCTCAAATTCTCAAAATCTTGAAAGTTCACTCTGCAGTATCTGCTCAGAATCTTCATCAATTTTCATTATTTTTTTACCTTCTTCGACATTCTGACCGAATGAAGATGCAAAGATGAGCGTAATGTGACTAACTTCATACCAATAATGTTGTAACTCAAGAACCATTCATCCATTCTATAGTACTATTTTCAGTTTATCCCACTGTTCCTCCTGCAGCTTTGGAATTTTTGTTGATATGCTCTAGCGCCTGATCTACAGAAAGTTGGTTAAAATTCCCAATCAAACATTTAATGACAAAATTCCTATTTTTGAATTCATCATGTACTTCCGGTGCCATGTTTGAAAGTATTCAATGATATTGTTGAATTTGTAATCTGTCTGTATACGACAAACGAAAATGTGAAATGTATCAACAGGCTCAGGGGAATATTATAGCTTCTTCAAGATCCATACCTCCAACATTGGATAGTCCATTACCAAACAAAAATTTGGATCAATAGTAATGTACCATGACCATCTTTACCGGATCCTATATTTAGTGGGTGGTATGTAGAAAATGGAAAACTTCTGCCAAAATTAACGACGATGCCAATCCTACCTAAGGAAACATATATCCTTAGCAACTGCAGTTGTAGGAAAGGTAAATATTATTTCGAATATCAGATCCGTAAATATTCTTTATGAAATGGAAATTCTCATTTCAGATTGCACAGGATCAATGTGTTCCTGTAAAAGAAAACAAATTCCGTGTATTGGCTCCTGCAAATGTATGGCCCAAAAAACATGTGCAAATACGAGTACTTCAAATTTTTCAAATCTTCCTTCCCTCGATGATTCTTCATGTGATAGTGATGGTTGAATTAGATGAATCATGACATGTAAGAAATTTTTAGGCCCTAAATATCATAGATACCAACTATATACCTTCTTAATTCTTTTCCAGATTTTTGGTCTAGGATTCAGGAAATCTTGTTACTACTAATGAGAATGAACGATGATTTCAAAAATGTGGTAATATTACGTCACAAAATTGATTTATGAAGTAATAAATATAAGTTTGAACTCGCATATTTGCATATTTATTAACGATTTAACAGAATTAAATCAAATATATATGAATTATATGTAAAATTCTCATATACATAAAAAATTAGGAATTTAAACAATATCTTCAAAATGATGATTCTTCATCTGATAGTGATAGTTGAATTAGATGAATCATGACATGTAAGAAATTTTTAGACCCTAAATATCATAGATACCAACTATATACCTTCTAATCTCTTTTCCAGATTTTTGGTCTAGGATTCAGGAAATCTTGTTACTACTAATGAGAATGAACGATGATTTCAAAAATGTGGTAATATTACGTCACAAAATTGATTTATGAAGTAATAAATATAAGTTTGAACTCGCATATTTGCATATTTATTAACGAATTAACAGAATTAAATCAAATATATATGAATTATATGTAAAATTCTCATATAAATAAAAAATTAGGAATTTAAACAATATCTTCAAAATGCGTTCTGAAGGCACGCAGGAATAGTACTGTAAAGTTGGTCGGATAGATATAACGAACCTTATGTGCATAGATCAAAGCTCAAATCCATAAGGTCGCCACTAACATGGACTAACGCTACAAATTGCGCCTTACTAGCGTCTCCAGGTTCGGTTTCGGTTAATGGGAGGTAATAACACAATTTCTTATTTTGTGAGGAAACTATTCTACCTATTGTAATTTTGAAAGAAGCATCTGAATCGTTGGTTTTCGGAGCAGACCTTTCATATAAAGCATTTTTTCGATAATCCTAACAGATCTCGAGTAAAACCGAGTGGAACATAATAGTTAATATGGGTGTTCAGGGCAAGCGTTTATATCTTAAGGAATTCCATTTAAGAGCATACTATCCGACTTTTTTGACAATTAATAAAAAATATTTCTGAATCGTATATTTCAACAGAAGTTTGTGTGAGTGATGTTCACCGTATATAGATGACCATGAACGGAAAAAATTTTTTTGGAAATTTTTGGAAAAATTCCCCCCACCCCTTCCTGCACACGACGATTTTTTGACGACCAGTTGAATTTACATTGTAAGGGTATGGAGAATGATACCCAGTGGTCTATACATTTTAGCAATGAAGGTCCCACGAAAATCTGTTTTAGAGCTCTTTTCATGCCTTGTGAACTCTACTATTACATATTTTAAATTCATTTTTTCCAAGATGCAGTTTCATCATAAAAATCCATTGATGTCATCCTCAACTCTAACAAACTGATACTTTCGAAGGTAAGATTTTTCAAAATTTCAATAATTATTCTCAATTCTATATGATTTCATAGAATACTCTAATTATAATTTCGGGATTTATATAATTCCAACATGAGATGAGTCATAGACCTACGTTCTGAATTTAATTACGAAAATTCTTGATAATTTACGCACAGAAGTCAAATTGAAAATGTGGGAAAGCACTGTGGACACGAGTTTTGGCGGTCTTGTTCAAACTTTGACAAATCATAACTCCGAAAGTATTGGTTTCTCCGAGTTGGCAATGATATGAATGGATTCTTATTCAATTTATTTTATTTTATGATACAGTTCTATCATAAGATTCCATTGATATCTTTCCCAATTCTGAGAAACCAATACTTTCGGAGATATAATTTGTAATAGTTTTAACAAGAGCGCCAAAGCTCCTGTCCACAGGGCTTGAACCAATTTTTTCTAACAATAATCGTCACATCGGGTGCTTCTAGTAATCTTGTACTTTGTATCCTTGCATCGTGCATAATTCGATTCGCTCCGGCTTATCATCATTAGGTACGAATTGAATTTTCCATCAGCTCGAATACTCCCAGCAACTCCGTCGGGTTTCACCGTAGTTTTCCTTTCAACGACCGACAATAACCCAGAATGATTGATTTACCCGAAATAAAGTCCTATCCGGCACAATCGCGTCGAGGAACACGGCCCGGAGCGTCGACTGAAGCCTCTTTCGCACACCTCATAATGGCAAAATTCGTGGTTAATTACCCCTAACAGTGGCCGCCTCGCCCCCGATAAATCATAATTCATAAGCGCAGAAAAGGGACGGCGGCAATCGAAACAATACGGGTCGCGGTAGTGTCGAATGAACCTTTATCCTACCGCCTACTTTGATATCTTCACGCGAGGGAGGTTCGATGCCGAAGGCCTATTGATCAACCGACTTCACGTGTTATTAACTCTTCAAACAAGGCTAATGCGTTTGATGGCTTGTCAGGGAGGTGGCGGCTGCAACAGTTTGTTCATTTTCCGGACGGTCCTGTTGTTGTCACCTATTCGATAAGATTGGCCGATGGGATTCTATGAAGACGACAGCTGCCATATTTTTCACTTTCTATCATTTCATGGTAGTCAAATTACTGAGGAGTGACGAAACGATTTCAACACCGGCAATTCTCGATAACACAGTCCCGACTCCCGAGCACAGTCCCGCAGCCATTTTCTTGCTAATCATCTTTCAACTGTTCCATGATAATTTTTGGGTGCAGAATTAAAAATTTGGTTCAAGCACTGACGTGAAGTCAGGAGCTTTTGCGCGTATGTTCTATTTTGTCCATTCTCCTGTATTGGACACTCTCAATCGAATTTACCATGGTGGATTCTATTGTCTGTTCTCCTGTATTGGATACTCCTAATCGAATTTACCATGGTGAATTCGATTTTTTTTTCGTGAAGTCAGGATAAAATGCAATGATGAAAATAATTAACACATTGTCTATCTTCAATTCTTGTATGGGAGAAGAATTCATAATTACTTATTCTAGAAAAATATTGCTAGAATTAATGTCATATTTAAATAATCAAAGTAAAGAAAATTAGTAGTAGTGAGTTTAGTTACTAACATATTGAATGAAATTCAATTGAATTCCATTAATATTCAATTACTTATTCTTAACCAGTAAATAACCATTGATTGCTCTCACAAATATACTCCTCTGCAGGCGCATGGATCTCTTGAGGAAGAATCGCCTTCTCTATTTCTCAAAGATATTCACTCTTGTTCATAGAAATCCCTTCAATATATAGTTGCCTCCTCCTAAGGAGGATCTCCTTCAAAACCGGGTTTGAACGCTACAGGACACTTATGTAGGGCTATCATCCCGAAAATGGATAATGTATTTTAATATTTCATCATGGCATTAATGGTTTTGAAGGTTCTCGGAAAATTTCATAAATTCCCATCCAGCTACCGAACTCACAAAAGGCTGCTCGGATCTCCAACAATATGGATCCGATCGTGTTCAAACTTGGAACTTTGCAGTGGAGTTAGGTTCTGAATGCTCTTGCAAAATTTCAGCGATGCCGGACGAATAGTTTCTGATATATAGAACTTTTTTCAATTATTTTCAATGATTTTTTTTTTAATTTTCTAGTGATACCATCCTCACGAAATTTCGCAAGAATTTTCGCGTTGGCATTCTACAACTAATAACCATGTTTGAATTATATCAGTTTTGTATTTTTCGAGTTATTGAGGAAATAACCAAATTTCAGATGGGTATAATTCCAAAACCGTTTGGCCGATTATACCTATAGACAAACTCAAATGTCGCATTCAGATGCACAACCTAACCTGAAAAAGTCAAGCCGCTATCTCCTTCCGTTCTCAGGTTATCGCGTCATAAATAATATTTTTTAATATATTTTTTTTAATTTTCTAGTCATTGTATTCTCACAAAATCTCACAAACGTGCTTAGGTTTATATTCTACAACTATTCACCAAGTTTCAATTCGATCGGATTTATATTGGGTGAAAACAAAATTATTACTCGGAAACCATTGGGCCGATTATGCCCATTAACGAACTTGTCCGTCGTATTGGGATGCGCCACCTACCCTGAAGTCGCTAGCTCTTTCCGTTCTCAAGTTATCGTGGCAACGGACGGCCGGCACCACAGAATTAAATTTCACATTTGGGCAAAATGATAACGCGATGTTCCCGAGAACATACTGCTTAGCCGAAATATCGATATGGCAGTTGTCCAAGAAACTCAAGTCGCAATTGAAGCAGACATGAAATCGAGAGGAATAATTCACGGCTATGCCATTATTGGCGCAACCTACCACCACGCCCATGGCATAGCAACTTATGCTAGATCAGACATAGAGAACGTCCAGTTAATCTTTTATATTTTTGTATCTAGAAATATGTGTCCATATATATTGTATAGAGTGTGTAAAGCGCCATACGCTAAATAAATAATACGCGCAAAAAATAGCCATTGGATTTCTTCTGTGGGGTTTACTTCTGTTTGATTCTCATTTCTTTTTCCCTCCAAACGCTGAAAAATATCTATGAGATAAAAATTTTAATTGTTTCGAAATTACTTCAAAGTTGGAAACACTAGATACTCGTCAGAAGTAATATATACAACAATGTTGCTTAGTAAAAAGTAATAAAACAACGTTTCAGACAATTCTATAGGTACATATATTGCTTCTGACAAATAACTAGTGTTTCTAACGCAATTTCAAAATTGATTATTTTAAAATTTTTATTTCATACGTTTCTAACGCCAAAGCAATTTTAAAATGTATTATTTTTATTATTATTTTAAAATTTTATAGATATTTTTCAAAGTTCAATGTAAGTTCTTGAAAATCATTGATGTGAAGTCAGAAGCTTCTGCGCGCATGTTCCATTGTTTATTCATGCCTCATACGAATGGTGGCTTAAAGGTATATGCGGACTCAAGGGGTCGCCAAGTTCTTGAAAATTTGAAGATCTTGTCTTGATTTCAAGACAAGATGTCCATACCGAGATTTCTTGTCCAGAAATCTTGAAATATCTTGACTAACACTTAAAGCGCAAAAACGTATTTATTTGTGAAAAAGATAGTTTAACATAACATAATATATCTACTAATTTATTGAGCATATTTTCAGCTAAAACGATTCACAAAACTGTGAATTGAAAATAATGCATGATAATCCTGTTGAAACTAAAACTGCTAATTATATTTAAAAAAAACAAATTCAACTCATTTTTAAATCGTAATTCATCAGCATTGAATTAAGGCACATAAGATTTCTTATGGAATCAACGCCCAGCCGATTTATTGGCTTTATTATTGTTGAAGCTGCCCTTAAAAGTAACCTTTCCGCTCTTCAAAGGGGATTGAAAAATTTGAAATGATACTTTGTGAAAATAAAAGTTTTTAATTAATAGAGTGATTTTTTTGTATATTATCCCTCTCCTATCTTTGTTTGTGGGGTGAATTTTTTCAGAAACAATACGATCCTTTCGTTTCATAGTTCATTTTAGCTAAAAAAAATGTTTCTGATTTCTGATTCCTGCACTTTTCACGATCGCGATGTGGAGGTAATACAAAACATATTGTGGAACTTAGGGCTCTGTGACGTGCGACGTGCACTTAAGTGAATATTATAAAAACTATTGTAATAAATCTCAAACTACATTTTCTTTACTTCGATCAGGCTCTCCTGGAGAAAACTCTATGTCTTTTTAACCCACAAGTCCTGGAATTTTTCATTTTCAGGTAAACACTTTTGTTATGTTTTTGTAAACATGATATACATTTGGCTACTTTATCATTCTTATTTTAGCCGTTGGTACATGTCCACCTCAATTTAAAAAAAAGTGAAAACTGCTGCTTTTTCCTTTTGCTGTCGCTATCGCAGACAGCTACAGTTTCAGATTCAGTTTTGTAATTCTTACGCGCACTTGTCGTAGTCACTGGTAAATATTCTGAGCCAGAATCGGAGCCGCGTTTTGAGTTCGTCAGAAAACAAATAAACTTCTCCGGGGAATCACCGTACGGTGTCACCGGTTAATCAAGACATTTCAAGATCTTGAAATTTTTTGAATCAAGACAAGACACATTGTGTCAAGAAAACGTCAAGACAAGATTTTTTAAAATTTCTTGACTTTTTTACAAAACAAGAAGTTGTTATCAAGACAAGAATTCTTATCTTGTCGACCCCTAGCGGATTCTGATAAATAGTTTATGAAATTTAAAATTTACAATTTTTCATCTTTTTTCTAGTGATACGATATTTTGCGAAAATTAGCTTGTCGGCATTCCATAAGTAATTATCGAATTTCAATTGAATCGGATTTGTATATTTTATATATAGGTATAAATATATTATGTTCAACAACAAACTTAATTGTTGCATTTGGCAACCCACTCTGAATATTGCAAGTCGCTATTTGTTTCCGTTCGAAAGTTATCGTAGCAACAGTCACCCATCCAGCTACTGAAGTCACACAAGGCTGCTTGGATCTCCAACACTTTCGAAGTTGGCTGTAAATTCAGATTTTGAAGGCTGTCACAGCGAGATCGGACGGATACTTCTGAGATACAGAATTTTTTCCAATGATTTTTTCTTAATTTTCTAGTAGGTACTCCTCACCAAATATCTGAAACTATATACCATGGATCGATTCCGTATTTTTTGGGTTATTGAGGAAATTACAACTACAAAATTTCAGATGGGTATAACACCAAAATCGTTTGGCCGATTATGCCTATTAACGAACCTAAATGTCGCACTCGGATGTGCAACCTACCTTAAAAATTGCAAGTCGCTATCTCTTACCGTTCTCAACATATCGTGAGATAATAATTTTTTTTTTTCATTTTCTAGTGACACGATACTCACAAAATTTCACATACATCTTTGTGTTGGTATTCTAGACCTAGTTACCAAGTTTCAATTAGATGTTCATGTATACAAGTTTCAATTAGATGCGATTTGTAATTTTTTTTTACAAAATTAGAACCTGGAAACCGTTGGGCCTATTATGCCCATTAACGAACTTGTCCATCGATTTTAGATGTGCCACCTACCCTGAAGATTTCAAGTCGGTATCTCCTTCGTAATTGTTTGAGAACATATTCGGCGGAAAATCCGAAAATTACAGACATGCTGACAAAATGACGCTGTTCCCCAGAACATGCGCAAAAAACCATTGTTTGGACTACTTCTTGAGATACATCACAATGATATACCAGACGGGTCCACTTTTTTGTAGAATATCTTTAATAGTCGATAAAATTTCAAGACAAAAATGTCATAATTCCACAAACGCTTCATGACCAAGCTACAGGGTGATCAAATTTCAATGTTGCCTAATAAACAGTAACGAAACAACGCTGAGGATTAAAAACCTTTTTTGTAACGTTTCAGACTCATTCATCCGACACTAAGCTGAAATTTTCTGAATTATTTATTGTTGAAAATTATTCTGAAATTTGTCACACCAGTCTTTGACAAAAGATAACAATTTCACTTCACATTGAAATTTCAACTCTTTCTTCATGAAATTTAGCCAAATATGGTCAATTCCGAATAAGCAATTTCCAAATTTGTTCTCGAAATACACATCGACTCCTTAAGTATCCTTTTGATATCATCGGATGCTGTTATCAGAATCTTTTACTCCAATCTATGATGTGATCTCCACTTATTTTTTTCCACTTTCAATTTCTTTGAGTAGGAAAAACAATAAATATCTAGAATAATTTTAAATTTTAACTTTCCTAACCAATAAGCATTATTATATCACAAAAGTCAACAGCTCTAAACTCGCCCGAATCATGAAAACATCATATCAATATTGTCACACGACAAATCGCACGGCGGAACATTAAAATCCCCATAACGAAGTCCATTACAACGAAAAAGGACAATTAAATCAACATGGCGTCCTCTGTGATCCTCGAATCGAATCACACAGTCAACGGGTCTGATTAAAAAGCCAAGTGCGCATTATTCGTTCTTTACAGGGGCAGCCGGTTGTTGTTAATCATGTTCTGTGTTCCGGCAAACAATGGTCCTCTTAATTTCAAACCCGAGGCCACTTGACTGCCTCGTTTTTATCGCAATTAAAATTTTCGAGTAGCGACCACTGCCCACAGAGATTTAATGAGAGAAATGTGCCGATTGTTCATTACTGACGGCTTCTGGGTTTCTTTAAAATCTATGGTAAAAAAATTGGGGAGAAAGTTGTTCAATGAGACCGTCGAATCCATGTGGATTGTGCTTGGTCGATGACCACGAAAATCAGGCACAAGAGGAAAGTACAAGAAACACAAGGGGGAGTGCTGGCAGAAAAAAAGGATAAATACTGGACGATAGAATATGCTAATAATGGAGATAATATCGGAAGTTTAACTAGGGAAAGTAATACAGTGTGTGGATAAAGTAAGGAACAAAATTTATAACTGCGTAATTGAATGTTTTCAAGCAAAACGCCCGGACAGGACAATTTTATTTTTTAATTAACCACGTTAAGGCATAAAAACTTTACTTATGACGTTAATTTTTACAGAGTGACGTCATATATTTTTTTTTTTAATTAATAACCCAATTTTTTTTTGTTCTTTCAGTACACGTTGCAACTTACTTAAATGACGGTGTAAAACATTGATATCTACGATATCAATTTTTTATCATCATTTAGGTAAGGCTAGTAAAGCAGCAAAATTTGGGGTGGTCATTAAAAAAAAATTATGTCGTCATTCTGTAAAAATGAATGAAGTCATAAGTAAATTTTATGCCATACCTAAGGTGGTTAATTAAAAACTAAAATTGACCTGTCCGAGAGTTTGCTCGGACGGATGGAAATTATGTCGATGAATAAAGACTAATTTTCCGGAAATATAGTGTTTTTCTTACTTCAAAATTTTGTGCGAGTGATCCACATATTGAATCAGTTTGAATGCAGAACCCGGAGAAGCATTAGTGTGGCGAAACCATTGTTCTTATCGAATAAAGAAGTTTGTGGAAATTTAAAACTTGAATCTTTCACCTTGAAGTATCATCAGCCCTCTTCAAGCCTTTGAAAATTTAATAAAGTGAAAAAAATTAATAGTAGGATGAAACCCATAGGGAAAGGAGGAGAATATAACAAAAATGAAAGGAAAAATAATTTACTGGTCATCTGAGGTCGGGAAGTGAAAGGGGCTTTCTGAGAAAATTTACCATAGTGATGTATATTTTTTTACACCATCAGAAAGTAGAGATTTCAATGAACAAAACGCTTACCGACTTTTTTAAAAAAGCATATATTTTGATGCGAGACTTTTCGATTGAACATTAGGCTGCTTTTTCGATATTAAGTCAAAATAAGGTGAAAATATATATATTTCGAATCAAAAAACCTACAGTGTGTTTAGAACATAAAAAATTCTCAGCAAATTTCGAAAAAAAAATGTTTGCAAAAGATAAGAATAAAAAACCAAAAACTTGGTTATTTGAATTTTTCACATACATTTTGAGGTTATGTGAAAAAAGTGTGAATACAAAAGTTCTACAACTTTGCTATTCAACTTTGAAGACTTGTAGTTTTGCCGGAAATCGAGAAAACATTTTTTTCACCCTTAAAAACTCAGCCCCTTCCACTTCCATCAGAGCACCCGTGAATTGTTTTTCCTTTCATTTTTGTTATATTTTCTTCTTTTTCCTGTGGATTTCATGCTACAATTCATTTTTTTGTTTCAAAAATCATCAACCCTGGTCTATCAAATAGATACATGCTATTGGCGATCATAAATCTCCTAATTGTTCATACCATAATCAGGATCAAGGACCAAAAAAAAAACAAAACCAGAGAATCTTCATCGTAAAAGCGGGGAAAATACACCCCAAACTCCCTGGCGCGTGAAAGCTTCAAAGCGACACGACCCCGTTATCCCTCTGTGATTCTGATGCGCATTATTTCGATGGCTCCGCATTATGATTGGAATATCTGATTATCGCTTTTTCACGTCGCTCTCTCACACGGGGGAATTCATCATCAGATATAGACACAAACGCAAGTCTCTAATTCTCTAATTCCCCATTTGTCCCCGCAAACAGAGCGGTTTGATGTTGCCTCCGAACGAAATATAGGGGATTTGACGTCGAAATTGGCTCGGTGCTCGCCGGCTGTGTGGCTCCATCTATTTTCCCGAATCGAAATTATTGTCTTTATTGCTCTCATTGCCCTTGTCTACTGAACCGTCGTTAATAAGCCCTCTGCGCCCTGTGATGGTTGATATTTATATGGATTGAGCGTCAAGAATGATAAGATCGTAAAAATGAAGGAATTAATCTTTTCTGATGACTCAGGAGGCAGATTTCTTTCTTTTAAAGGTACTGTTATAAGGGGTAACATTGCACTGCGACCTTATGGTCTATTGTGTCCCTCCATCAGAGCTATCCATGTCACCACCATCTACAGCTCGCATTCCAGTTCCAGGTTTCTGATGACCTCCAGTAACTGGGATGGCTTCAAGGAGGCTACGTCTTCGCTCCTGCAGATTTCTTGCCCAAACAAAACATTCCTTGCGTTTATTTGAAAAGGCGAGGCATTCCGTGATCAGATGATCAGGCCTTTCATCCTACTCCCTGCAGAATCTGAACCAGTCAGTTTCTGCTAGCCCTAATCTCATCATGTGCTTCCCTGTGAGGAAACCAGTGAGGAGGTGCAGCGTGCTTATACTGAGGTCCATATACTTCTTGGATCTGACACTGTCAAAGTTCCGGAGGACCTTTTTGGAGTGATACATTCCTGGGTGAGATCTCCAGAGTACACCTCTTTCAGTTTCTTCTTCCCTACCCCACAGTAGGGTTCCGGGCAAATAAAAGGGGTTCCAGCTCCTTTCTTGACAAGGGTATTGGCCTCCTCTTTTCCTTCAATTCCCGAGTGACTAGGAATCCTGACCAATAAGGAGACCCTGTTGTTCTTGCCAACTTCATTAAGTTTTCTTCGGTACTCCCATATTAGCTTAGACTTGATAACATGGGAGCTCATAGCTTCAATAGCAGCATGACTATCAGAATGTATTGCTAAATTACACCTCTGATAGTTTCTTTCTAGGTTCATTTCCACGCATCTTTCGATTGCAAGTATTTCTGCCTGACGCTCGAATAGGGGCCTAGCGATAGTGAGCATATATGGTGCCTGTCCCATATAATCCAGGGCCAGCTCCTATATTGGGTTTTGAAATGTCTTTATACCATTTAATGGCATTTTTTTTATGAACTTGGATAGTGGATTTTCTGTCCCAGTCTTTCTTCCTACCTAGCATCGTATTGAAGTACTTTTCGATGCTTACTTTCTTAATCATTTCGCAATGCAATGCAAACTTGGATTTGGAAATCATAAATATGTATATAAAATTCTACTGCAACTGTGTATGCCGTTGAACTCCTGCTAAACGACTTGACCGATTTTGATGAAATTTTGTGTGTGCTTTAGAGTGGGTCCTTGGATGGTTTGTAGTCGCAATCGGACCCAGTAGCAGAAGCCGTAATTAAGTTATAGAATACTTATTTGGTTTTTCAGTACGAAATGTTCAGTCACTGTTTGTAAAAATAAAGTTTAAAACATATTATATTAGAGTGTAATGAATGTGTGAAGGATTTTGAAATATAATTAAAATTATACATTATGGGATTCGTTAGTTGCAGTATTGCGGGGAGTATTCCACATAGTGATTGACTTAAGAAAGGTACTTGTATTCATTTAATATGCAACGGAATTATTATACTCACCACAATCAAACGACTAATACAGACTCTTCTGTCAAATGAGTCAGTTTTTTTATTTTGGTTTGGAAACAGCAAATTGCACAATGCTATTGTCGAATCTAAAAGTAGGAAGAAATGATAGATGGAGAATATGAACGTCATAGTTATAGAAAAATCCACAGTTACAGACATTTCATTCAGAAGATCAATGTCAAACCTGAGAAGAATTTGGAAAAATGGTAAATGAGAGAAGTATTTCATTTGATGGAATGAATTTATGGTTAAAATTAATGCACAACTTGAAGACTAGCCCTGTAATTACTTCAGGTTAGTGGTCCGTGTCACCGAATTGTATTGAAATTACTTCATGGAATATTATTTTATATATTATGTCAATCTTCCCTTTGCTAAATCATTATTAAATTCATATTTAATTTTTGTTTCAGCATAATTTTTTCACGTTATTTGGTAATCAATCATTATTTTTTTCAATAAGTATCAAAAAGGATAAATGGCGTCAATCACATTCTGAATTGAACTATGGTCAAATCAACGTCGCTCTATATTAAAATTTTCATTATGTTTGAAATATTTTTCGTTTCAAAATATATTCTGTAACGGCAGGGAACAAAAAATCTATTGGTTGATTTTTTCCATTAAAACTTATGAAATTAAATATTAAAAGCTCAATTTCAAAAAAAGATTTAATTCCAATGTACGAACCAAGGTATCTTCAACATCACAATTACATTCTTACTGATATCCTCTTAGAGACATGAAGGTATGTCATGCAATGTTGAAATAAGGCGAAGTTATAAGAGGCCCGATTCCATTTCAACAAGCAATAGGTACTCGATATTGTATAGTACATCCTATTATCCCTCGCCTGTTCGGTCTATTATTAATCTTGTTTTATTTTCGTCATCTCAAGCAGGCTCTAATCTGTCATTAGTGAATAAATTAGGCCCACTAGATTTCAATGCTAATCCCTGTCATTAAAGATTAAATTTCAGGCTACGAAGAATGTCTAGTTCTTGATCGCAACGATGTAGAGTATTTTGGAAAGAATTAAGAATCAAAATAACGGTGGAATGAGGAAATTAAATTGATTGTCTCGAATTAGAGAGATTAAACAACTCTTCTGTACGTCGCAGACAGTATGTTGATGTTTATATAGTTTTTTATTCCGTGTTTTCGGAACATTTACTGGAAATTTGTCCTATTTCTTGATTGAGGAAATTTAAATAGATTAGAAACTCGATTTTGGGGTCAGAAGAATAATGGTTACCAACATTTTTCAATTTTTGGATGGTTAAATGGAACGTTTTTACTGAATTTTCCAACATCAATGGACGGGTAAGAACACCAAATGTCACACATTGCAAAAATTGCACAAATGAACTCTGAAAAAGTATCCATAATAAAATGGCTCCTGCTTTAGAACACAAAATATTCGTCAGAAGATGTATGGCACAATTAACATAATAAACAATTACCAAATAACATAATAACTTTTCTGTAACGTTTCAGAGCCTAAATCAAACTCCGTCCTTAGGCATCTTCAGAATTATTTTATGTTGAACAATTTTTCTGCAATTTGTTATACTGACCTATTAGTGATTTGTATTTGGGCGTAGAGTATTGAATATCAATTTCAACGTTCACGGAGAATTGCATGTGAACCGTAAAACGAAAAAAAAAACACACTGTAATTTTTTCACCTTATTTCGACTTAATATCGAAAAAGCACCTTAATTTTCAATCGATAATTCTCACATCATAAAGTTGGTTAACTTTTTGTTCGTTGGAATCTCTACTTTATGATGGTGCAAATAAAAATACATTAATATGATAAAACTTGTGGTTATGTGAAAAAAAAATGGTTCAAGCCCTGTGAATAGGAGCTTTTTGTTCGAACGGACAAATTATATCTCCGAAAGTATTGGTTTCTCAGAGTTGGGAATTGCATCAATGGATTCTTATGATAGAAATACATCATGAAAGAAATTAAATTTTAAAAAAGTGTCGTTTAAAAAAAATTGTTCCAAAAATTATCGTTTTAACAAGAGCATCAAAAAAAGAGCAATCTACAATTCTTCAAAAATTGTCATTAAATTCATTTATCAAGATTGAATGAGCAATCTGCAATGATTCAACCTCGTGGAATGGGTTGTTGCAACTTACACTCGGTGTATAGTTTTCACAACTCGAAATACCTAAGGAAAATATCATCGAAATGTCTAGAGCAAGGCTGGAGGCAAACATAGCAGATTGTCCATTTATTCCTGATATTTGAGTAGTTAGAGGCTTACGAACAAATTATTTTAATAGTTCAAAATATATTAACTAGCAACATTAGGAAAATACTGTATATAGGAACATGTCTTACTACTTGAAGAAGTAAAATGTAATATTAACCTCAGTGGTCAACGAACAGTAATTTGTTTTGATGATTCCATTATGTTCTTTTCTCCTATTGTCCTCATAAACTACATCATTAAAATGATCCAATTCTAAATCTTCTGAAACATCATCCCGAATTTATACGTAAATTATTCAATATGCAACCAATCAATATTATTTTCGGTTTCAAAACAGTCTTGTATATATTCACAAATCCAAGAATCGGATACTTGTTTTCAAACTACGAATTGACATGAGTCTAATAGCTAGATAATATGACATTTATGAACAGTGAACACAGACAGTGAATACATAGATCTACGATGTATTATTTTTTTTTAAATGTGTTTTATCAGCAATGGGATTTTGGGTTACATTTAAGTATATACTTGGAGTAGTCTAGAGGATATTCCCCTGAGTTTAGGCCGTAAATCGAATGGTCCATTCGGTCCTCATGGAAACGAAGAGCTGTTTCGTCAGTATATACACGAATGGACGTATCAACTGAAAGTACAATCCGAGTACAAATCTACTCCTCCTCATTTGCGACGAGTAATTCCTCTGGCCACACAAACGTCCCCATTTACATTACCGAGAACCGAATGGCTAATTGAAAGCGGAACAATGTATAAAGAGACGCGAAATCCCCGATATTAGAGGGAATACAAAGTACACAGGCACAAAGAGGATGTTTTCGATAAACGCAAAGCGCGGGGACGATATTTACAATGTAGTATTTGTTCAGATCCTGCAGCCCTTTCTTTGATGTCAAGTGGTAAGAGAGCCGATGAATCCTGTTGATTGAAACAACATCGGGAACAGCACGTTGAACTGCGTAATGTTCTTTGTGCGCGTTCGAATTTGGACGAAGGGAAGAAAATGGTTGGAGAGGGTTGGGATATTGTCGGGTGAAATTTCATTGATTGCTTGGTCGATAGATATCTTTTTATTACTTCGGCCCCGTGTTGTTTCAAATCAGGGGTTCTCGATGGATGATCTGTAGAGCCCAAGGGCATCCTTGACTACTGCGGTAAATAAAGGCTTGATAATATGCTTTGTAATAACTAATTCTTACGAATTTTACGTGGAGATTTATTAATTATATTCTCAACAAAATATAGGTACCGATTGTCTCAATTTTTTCCATTGATATTGTTGTTTTGGCTTTTAAAATATTATGCAGGGTATTTATAAATTGATTCGAAAAATTTCAAGAGATGATTCTTCAGTAATAATTAGTGGAAACCTTTCATATAATTTTTTGCTCTAAGCCCCTCCCCTTTTGGCATGGAAATAAGGGGAAAAAATTTACGTGGAGGTTTATTATATTCTCAAAAAAATATATCGATTCTCCCTATTTTTTTCCATTATTAATGTTCTTCCTGCTTTTGAAGTATTATACACAGTATTTCTGAATTGATTCTTTATCAAAAATTAAGAGAGGTCTTTCATTTTTTTTTTTGTTCTGGCCCATTGAAATTGGTGGGAAATTTTTGTTTTCATTGAATATCAAAAATTGAAATACCAATTTATTTTTAGTTAATATGAATATATTTGGCGAAAGCCTACTTTATTTTCTCAACAAATTACCTATATGGATTCTGTGAGAAGAATCCGAGTTGTATTTAATTTTTTTGTAATTGGATTAAGGGTTCTGGTAGAAAATGTTGGGTTACAAAAAAGTTGCGTAGGTATTTGTTTCTTCCTCTCGAATAAGTTTATTATTTTGAAAAATGTATGATGTAAAATATTGTTTGGGTTGATTTTCTCACATCTTTATGAGAAGTTTTCGGAATTACAATCCAGAACTATCAAAAAGTGTCCTTGAATTAGCGTTAGTGATCAGCCAAATTTTATTCTCCTGAATTGAATCAAGGAGGAGATATTCGTTAAAAATAAAAATTTTCCACTAATTTAAAAGAGCAGTAACTTGGAGGGGATGGAATTTGTAAAATAGACTAAGCAATAATTTTTGCTGAAGAACCATTTCTCAAAATATACCCAGAGTAGGTGCACCAAACTGTTAGGGAGGACTTTATCTAGGTAAACATATACCCGTGAAATTGCATAGTTTTCAAGATACTGGGTGGTGAATGTTCTATGAGAAAAATAGTGCGCCACTGATTTCTCCAAAAATAAAAATTATTTCTGAAATTTCCAATCAAATTGGAACAAGTTCAGGCGGATTTCTTCCTTCCATACATTGCACATTTCGCGTAAAAAATATTCTAATATACGAACGGGGAGGCACTTATGAAAATGCTTTTAATATTTTTCACGCGAATACCGTGCATCCCGTAAAGGGAAGTCTTCTGACCAAATTTGCTCCAAATTGAAAGGGTCTATCAGAAATAATTCTTATTTTCGAAAAAATCAGTACCTTGAAAACTATGCAATTTTCAGAAGTAGGTTTACATGAACTTTTTGTTTTAAAATCACGCAAAGAGTCGTCCTTATCTGTTTGTTACTATACTTACTCTGCGGCACCCGGTATAAATCTTGGAAAAGTAAGTACCTACAGGGTCTTCATAAATGATTGTAACCTGGCAGTTGGCTTTGAATCATTCTTTGCCGACCTTCGCTAAGTATGTGAATATTTTACAGGTCTTTGAAATTAACAGCCTTGATAAATTATGTGGATGAAATCGCGAATGTGAACAGTATATCAAGCGGCAAAATACGAGGCAAAATATGAATATTGCAAAACCAACTGCGATGTTACAATCATTTATAGAAACCCTGTATTTAGTATCCAAGATGAACAGACGCACAAAACCCGACTGACTTCCCGTCAATGATTTTTCCATATTTTTGTGCCCAAATGTCTTGTAATGTTTTAACGAAAATGGAATCAAACGATTAGGTTCGATTCCCTAATGAAGAATACGAGGTCGAATTCGATTCTATCCGGCTGGCTGTTGCCACGATAACATTCGAAGGGAAACAAGGTTGGCTGCGCATCCGAATGCCGCAGTTAGGTTCGTTACTGGGTGTAATCGGTCAAACGGTTTCGGAATTTGAAATATCATTTCCTCAAAAAATTCAGATCTGATCGGATTGAAACTTGGTATATTTAGTTGTATTATGACGTGCAAATTTCCGCAAAACTTCACAAATATTGAAAAATTACGGGAATCAGAAGCTATGCGCGCATGTCCTATTGAAAATTTACGCTTCATACGCCCTCACGAAAATACTGTAGTGCAAATAGGCTCTGTCCTCGAAGACCGATTTAGTGTTACAAAATGGCGAATGCGCTGGTTGTTATATTCCTCGTCATAGTTTTCTTCTCCAGTTATTTAATCGTTATTACTATTTCGAACAAAAGGTCCAGAACCCCCTCTGCAAATTCCACAAAGACACGCTAATCACCCCCGAAACAAACAAACGACCGCAATCTCCTCAAGGGGTGACCGCTGTTTCTAAAACCGCAAAAACAAAAACCGCACAAGCTTGTGTCGTCACGTGTTCCCGCCACGTGCCGGGGTCCCACACAGCCACCGCTGATTACCAATTATACATCGTTCAATTGCTTTTCTCCAGCCGGATCTGGGGAGGGTTAGCGCGCAGGGGGTGGGAAATTAAGTAAAGCAATTTTCAGTTTCTCGCTACATACGTTCCACGCGTCCTTTTCCGTTGTTCGCAGGAATTCCGGAAATCTTTTCATAATTCATTTCCTGTCATTGTCGAGGCGCGCACAGGGGGGCGACCCGTGACTTGGGGTGAACGGGGTGAGGGACATAATTGACGAAATTGAGTTTTGTCTCGTCTGGGCGTTGTGAAATGACGCGTGTGACGAGGAAATATGTGTTGACGTTGTCAATAAGTTCCTTATTCGTATCAGGGCACGGAATTTTTAAAATATTCTATGTATTCGGAATTTTATTCGAATAGTCAAGACATTCCGCATCTCAGAAATTAGCGGCCCAATTCACCTAAAAAGTAATTAGGCAGTTGGGTTTTGTGCGCTTGTTCGTCTTGTGTATCACATAGCTGACCTAAAATAAAAACACTGACGTGTAGTCAGGAGTTTTGAACGCATGTTCCATTGTCTATTCATGCCTCATACAAAATTGATCGACCTGAAATTCGGTACTCTATTGTGAAATAGCGGCTTGCAGGTATGTGCGGTATTTCAGTGGATTCTAACGGATAGTTTCCGAAATTAAAAATTTTTGAAAAAAAAAATTTAATTCTTTTTTTTTGTAATAAGAAATTCCGCAAAAGTTTGTGTCTCAGTATTCTTCAAGTAATTACCAAGTTCAAATTGGATCCTATTTGTATTTTTGCAGTTATTGAGGAAATAATTATAAAATTTCAGATGGGTATAACTTCAAAAATGTTATGCTGATTACTGATTATGCCCATGAACGTATAGTCGCATTCGGATGTGCAACCTACCCGGAAATTGCAAGTTGCTCTCTTTTTCCTCTCTTTCGAAAGATATCGTGGCAATGGTCACCCATGCATGATACTCAATTCGCCCAACGCTGCACGTTCATCATTATTTTATAGATATTATTCAGAGTTTGGGACAGAAACCCCATCAGAAAGGAACCATTTAATAATGAATATACCTCCCAAAGTATCCTTTAATGATTTCTCCTACAGGGTGTCATTTTGAAAACTTGCCAGGCACTGACTTCACGTCAGTGCTTTTTGGGACTTTTTGCGCCTATGTTCTGGGGAACATCGCGTTATCATTTTGACCAAACTTGAACTCGAATTTTTTTATGAAAATGGTCTCAAACGATTTGGTTCGACGATGAAGAATTCGAGGTCAAATTTGATTCTGTCCGGCCGGCCGTTGCCACGATAACTTGAGAACGGAAAGAGCTAGCGACCTGAAATTTTCAAGGAAGGTGGCGTATCTCAATACGACGGACAAGTTCGTTAATGGACATAATCGGCTCAATGGTTTCCGAGTAATAATTTTGTTTTCAACCAATATAGATTCGATCGAATTGAAACTTGGTGAATAGTTGAAGAAAATAAATATAATCACGTTTGTGAAATTTTGTGAGAATCGTATCGCTAAAAAATTATTAAAAAATATTTTCGTTGTCACGATAACCTGAGAACGGAGAGAGATAGCGGCTTTAGATTTCAGGTTAGGTTGTGCATCTGAATGCGACATTTGAGTTTGTTTATGAGCATAATCGGCCAAACGGTTTCAGAGTTATAGCCATCTGAAATTTGGTTGTTTTTTGTTCCTCATTAGCTCGAAAAATACTAAACCGATTCAATTCAAACATGGTTATTAGTTGTAGAATGCCAGCGCGAAAATTCTTGCAAAATTTCGTGAGGATAGTATTTGTAGAAAATTCTTAAAAAATCATTGAAAATTGAAAAAAAAATTCTATATATCAGTAACTATTCGTCTGGAATTGCTGAATTTTGCAAGAGCCTTTAGAACCTAACTCTACTGCCAAGTTTTAAGTTTCAACACGATCGGTTAAATATTGTTGGAGATTCGAGCAGCCTTGTGTGAGTTCCGTAGATGGGTGACCGTTGCCTCGATAACTTTCGACCGAAAGGAGATAGGGACTTGCAATTTTCAGGGTAGGTTGCGTATCCGAATGGGAGAGTTGAGTTCGTTTTTGGGCATAATCGGTCCAACGGTTTCCGAGTTATACCCACCTGGAATATTATTTCCTTGATAACTCAAAAAATAAATATTCGATCGAATTGAAGCTTGGTAACTAGTAGTAGAAAATCAACATAAAGACGTATTTAAAATTTTGTAAGAACCGTACCCCTAGAAAATTCGAAAAAAATGACGAAAAAAAAAATTTTAAGAACCGTATCCCTAGAAAATTTAAAAAAAATCACGAAAAAAAAATTGGTTCAAGCACTGACGTGAAGTCAATTTTTAACGTAAATTATGGTACAATTCGATAGTTATAGTACAAGTGCCATCCATGAGGACCACCCCGTGACTTGAAAGCCGTATCCGCCAATGGGCTATCGAAGGAGCAAAAGTGATTGCACCATCCGAACAAAGACGGCGGCGAGGAAGCGAAATGTGCCACATTTTCATCTTCACGTTGTCTTTCTTCACGGTCTCTCAAAATCCCGAGGATCGTAAAGTGTAAAGTCTGAGTCGTGGTGTCTTCCAGTCGTCAGATCACTTTGGATTTATGCAACACGTGAAGGCTGTTGTTCTTAGAGCTCCATCAGTCACTCGAGCTACGCCACTAAATCAGCGACAGACTTTCGGTCCGCGGGTTCTCAGTCCGTAAATTCGTGCAGGACCGAATCCGGACAACGGCACTTTCAGCCGAGAAAATCTACGGGAGATTATGCAGGGTTGTAGCTATTCGAGGAAGTTATACGTAATCTATAAACCGTTTATGATTCAGATTTGAGTAAGTAATATACAATTCTGGCAAATCGCGTTCTTGGGTGCGGAATACACAGGGTGTTAAAAAACGACGAAAGATTTCAGGAGGTGATTCCTTGGCCAAAAATAGAACCATTTGTTATATAAATCTTTTTCGAATTCACACCCCTTGCTGAGTTATAACCTTGAAAGGATTAATTCATTTTTCTGTTTTGAATTTTTTTTACCGAACCAAAATACTCAGACCCATATATAATATAGTTGATATACCATACGGGTACAAGTACCTCTATTTTTTCAACCCGCAACGTGGGGTTGAATCAAACAATCCCTTTCATAAATTAATCCACTTTTCAGAAATTCGTAAAATTTGAAATGTGAAAATATTTTAGGAAAGAAAATTCAATTTTGGAAAAATTTCAATTCCTTGCATTTACTTCGTAGCTTAAGTAATTTCAGAGTAAATAATTTTTTCCACGGTTGATACCAGGACATCAAGTTATCTGTGACTCGGAATATTTCATGAAAGAGGCTGTTTGTTTTGAACCCCTACGGTAGATACCGTAGGGGGTTGAAAAAATTGTGGTTCTCGTGTGTACGATTGTACGGCATATTACAACACTTCAAAATCTATGTGTCTAATTTGGTTCGGTAGATAAAAATTGAAAACTGAAAAATCAATTCTGTAAATGCGAAAAAGTTTCATGTAAAAATTGGTTCAAGCCCTGTGGACAGGAGCTTTTTGGCGTTCTTGTTCAAACAGACAAATTATATCTCCGAAAGTATTGGTTTCTCAGAGTTGGGAATTATATCAATGGATTCCTATGATAGAACTGCATCATGAAAGAAATTAAATTAAAAAAAAAAGTGTCGTTTAAAAAAAAATGTTTCAAAAATTATCATTCAAACAAGAGCGCAAAAAAAAGAGCAATCTACAATGCTTCAAAAATTGTCATTAAATTCATTTAAAAAAATTAACTGATAAAAAACTAGAACAAGAGGTGTAGGTACCAGAAATAATTTTGACATTTATCTCTCATAGGAAAATAAGATGACATGTAAGAACACAGATCATATAATAATTCATAGATACAATAATTAAGTACACCATTCTATGAAAACAAAAGAAGTACAGAAGTAAGATTCATTATTGAAATTTCTAAAAATCATATCTCCGAAAGTATGAGCTTGTTAGAGTTGAAAATGATATCAATGGATTTTTATGGTGAAACTGCATCTTAAAAGGAGTTGAATTTCAAATTTGTGTGAAAAAAAAATTGTTTTTTCGTTTCTCCGAAACCATCAGGCCAATTTTGCAGAGTAACAAACTTAACCGAGATAATTATCTCTCAAACCTACTCTGAAAATTTCAACTGCCTAGCTCATTCTGTTCGAGAGTTATTGTAGAAACGAAATTTAAAAATAAAAAAAAAAATTTCATACCTTATTGCAACCCGATCAAAACAAAACTTCGCATGCATATAGAAGTCATTATTCTACAATCTTATGCTAAATTTCATATAGATCGAGTGATCGGTTTCGGAAATATTCATAAAAAATGTTTTTACTAAAAAGGCCCATGACTCCGAAACCGCTTGGTGGATTTCGCCCGTTTACTCGTCCGAGATATTTATGCTACAAACCTACTCCTTTCGTTTGAGAGTTATCGTGCCTACAAACGGCCGGCCGGATCGGCCGGACAGAATTGATTTCGACCACGGATTCTTGATCGGTGAGTCAACCTATGTGACGATACCTATGTATGAACACAGATCATGAAATTCATAGATACAAATACGGACGTTAATTTTCGACTACAACATTCTGTGACATCATATAGTTAATTTAGTATTGTTAGAGTTGAAAATAATAAGAATGGATTCATATAA
Organism: Halyzia sedecimguttata; assembly: GCA_937662695.2. NCBI lineage: Eukaryota > Metazoa > Arthropoda > Insecta > Coleoptera > Coccinellidae > Halyzia > Halyzia sedecimguttata. The sequence goes on from OW569415.2 coordinate 50,263,968, forward strand.
TTTTCAACTGTCTAGCTCATTTCGTTCTATAGTTATCAAAAATTTATGTCTGTATGTAGGTATGTATGTTCCCTGTGGACTCCAACACGGATGGACCGATTTCGATGAAATTTCCAGGAAATCTTCAGATTTATCCAGCTATGAAGTTTGGTAGCGATCCCATCAAAATAATTTTCTTTTGTTTTGTTTCTTTTTAATGCTATATTTGCCAGATGGTTGATGCGCTGGCCGAGTTCTGACCGGATTGAGAGTCAGGACAACGTCTACCGGTTTCAGCTTGTACTGAATCAATTTGAGTCAAAATGTTCCCTATTGGATATTCCGGAGCCAATGGGACAACGCATCGGTTAAAGTGTGAAAGGGTTTACAATATCAAATTGAATCAAGAGCTGAAGCCTCTTTATCATTCGAACTTTGAAGCGCTGAAACATCTCAGATCAGCAGTTTAGCCCATTTTTGGCGCGTTTTTTCTCCTAGATATTCTTCCTAAATATCTTTATTTTTTAAATTTTTTGCCGGAAATGGTCTTTATCGTCTAGTTTCGACTCACCGATGAAGAATCCAAAGTCAAATTATTTTTGAACTGGATGAGTTAGAGAATTTGAATTCGCAGTGTAGAGTTGATGCATATAAATCTCTGTTGAGTTCGTTGATGGGCCAAATCCGCCTAGTCGTTTGAAATATCCATCCAATTTTGTTTTCCCAATAACTTCACAATAAATACTTACTTATTCTATCGAATGGAAGCTCCTTAGTTAGTAGAAAACCTCCGATATTATTCCGCGAAGATCGTGTATGTAGAAATTTTTTCAAAAATTATCAAGAAAAAATATGTAATTCAGAAACTATATCGGACAAATATATACAAATAATTTTACGAAAGTCTACAACACCTAATTTTACAGCCATGTTCTAGATTACATATTGATCGGATCTATATGGTTAGAAATATTGAAAAAATATTTTTTTCCTGGAAGCCAAGCAGCTTTGGACAAGGTCAGTACCTGAGTAACAAGCGCGCTAAAGCAAACTGACCTCACGTCAGTGCTTTTCGTATATTGGCTTTGTCAATGAGCAAAATATGCTCATGGGATAGGGAAAACCCTCATGTGCTCCAAAGGACTTCATTACATCCACTAAAAGTTACTGTGTGGTGTGTATTTCATGCCGGAAGTGTGATTTTACCATATTTTCTCGTGAATGAAAATTATCGTAATTTTACGATTAACACAGTGGGGTCAAACAATGGATTTGTTGAAGATGAAGTTCGATATCTGTATAATCACTAAAAAGGATCTGGTCGAATGGCCACCTCGCTCCTGCGATTTAACGCCGTTGGATTTTTTTTTAGTTAAATTGTGTCGTTGGTTCATTCCAACAATGATATAGGAGCTGAGGGGCAAGATTGGACGCGGAAATGCCAACGCCACGGCCGATATGAATTAAAACTGTTGGATTATTGTCTCCAAAGAATGTTTCGCTGTAAACTTGCTCGCGGTGGTCATATGAACGATCTCGAATTCCGTAGTTGAATGACACCTTTGTATTACATCTGGAATAAATTACAAACCCAATATCTCCATTTTTCTGTGTTTTATTGAATTATAAAGTTGTTTTATCCTCATTGAAAAACCCGATATAATCTTCCGGGACTCCGTCCCTGGCTGCCTTTCTCGTTCATGCCCCGGCTCCAGCAGTTCCCAGTCTATAAACTCGGAGCAGGTTTATTTGTTGGAATGGAGTATTCGAGTCGCTCTAATGCGTTTCAATTGTTTGGCAATAAATAATAGCCCAGTGTGTATAACTTATGTTCGAATGTTCCCCTGATTCGGTCGTGTCGGAACAAATCACCATCAACAGTTTCGAGAAGGCCGTGTGTACAAGATTTCGAACGGGTTCTGTCGTTCCAGAGCCATTCCGTCAAACTATGATCGTATTCATCCGGATTTCAGCTCGAATCGGAGCATTTTCTAGAGAAAGGAGAGAAATTTATGGAGAATGGATTTTTTTATAGAAATACTTGCGGATCGGACAGTTGTCCTGCTCCAACGTTGGATTGCCTGCTATCAGCGGTATCACCAAACGTTTTTTTGGCGCTCTTCTTCCTCGGAACATAGTGCTTATCAATTTGCCCAAATGTCTGTAATTTTTTATTTTTTTTCATGAAAATGGTCTTGAACTATACTGATCAAGAATCCGTTTGGACGAATTTATAGGCACTCTGTAAGCCTGAATAAAGCGCCCAAAACAAGGAAAGAGCAGTAACAACCGTTATCCAACGACAACAACGATATTAATTCTACGGGCTGGAATCGCGTCGCTATGGGCGTGTCGCACGTCAGGCGTGAAATCTGCTGCGACAAGAAGCGTGTTTCTTTGATTCTTGCCGGATGGAACTTGGGATGTAATTCGCTCTCTACTGTGCTTTGTGTCTTTTCGGTTATCTGTTCTCTCTGGGGAGGGGGTGGCACGATCATTTCGATTCGACGTCGTTGCGGCTGACAGGAAAATGACAGTGAAGCGGAAAAGCCCGCTCCACCGCGGATATCTAACCGAAATGACAATTCTGGTTTTGCTGATGATATTGCAAGAATACTACAATTCTCTTTTTGTGGGGCGAACATCCTATCATGATTTCCACTCATGGGACTATTTAGTATGGATCGTGTTAGATTGGAATTGTTCCATTTTTAAGCTTTTAGTTTTTTGCTTCAACAATCAGTACACCTAGACACAAAATGAAATAATCATTTTTGTCTGAATAGAGATAAGAAACCGTCAAGCGAAATTTGACCATTTTATTGTTTTAGACTTTCTTCTAAGGTTGGTTTTCAGGCTGTGGCGACGCCACCAGTGAATCAATACTGTGGAAGTATACAACCTTAGTAAAATAGTTCTGTTCGCGAATCGCTGGAGCCGAAATTTTTTTTTTAGCGTCACTCCCATTATGATATTTTTGGACTATCATACTATCAAAACTTAGGAAATTAAAGAAATTATTGAAAACAAATTGGTTCAAGCCCTGTGGACAGGAGCTTTTTGGCGCTCTTGTTCAAACAGACAAATTATATCTCCGAAAGTATTGGTTTCTCAGAATTGGGAATTATATCAATGGATTCCTATGATAGAACTGCATCATGATAGAAATTAAATAAAAAAAAAAGTGTTTCTTAAGAAAAATGCTTCGAAAATTATCTTTAAAAAAAAGAGCAATCTACAATGCTTCAATGCTTGAAAAATTGTCATTAAATTTATTTATCAAGATTAAAGGAGCAATCTGCAATGATTCAACCCCGTGGAATGGGTTGTTGCAACTCACACTCGGTGCATAGTTTTCACAACTCGAAATACCTAAGGAAAGTACCATCGAAATGTCCAGAGCAAGGCTGGAGACAATCATAGCAGATTGTCCATTTATTCTTGATATTTGACTAGGTAGTGGATTACGAACAAATTATTTTAATAGTTCAAAATGTATTAATAAAATACTACCCTCTTTTCATAATTTGAAATTTGATAGTTCATACCACTAACACATTCTTTTCTGTATTATGAACCTTAACTCAAGAAAAAATGATTGATACACAAATGTAGATCCATATTCCAGTATTTTTTTGCTAGCAACATTATGAAAATACTGTATATAGGAACATGTCTCACTACCACTACTTAAGGAAGTAAAAGGTAATATTAACCTCAGTGGTCAACGAACAGTAATTTCTTTTGATGATTCCATTATGTTCTTCTTTCCTATTGCCTCCATAAACTATTATTTATTCAACAAAGATTTAATTTCTGATCCTTCAAATAGAGTTCCGGGGTTTGATCTTCCAAGGAGAATATGGTCTATTCTGAATCGTCTAAGAACCGGTCATGGTCGATGCAACAGCATGCTTTTCAGGTGGAATTCAGTTGAGAGTCCTAGTTGTGAATGCGGGGAAGCAGAGGAAACCATAGATCATTTAGTTAATAATTGTCGCATATATAGATTCAAAGATGGTTTTAGGGCTATTCATAATGTTTCTGAATCTTTTTTAGAATGGGTAGCGAGTTTCAAATCTATTTAATGAAATATAGAATATTCCATTTTTAATTTGTTCGGTTTCTCCCGTAGTCTTTTCCTTTTTCAGATTGGGTTTCGGGTACCTTGGAGAATCTTCTCTGCTTGTTGAAGGAAGAAGCGATAATAAAGAAAAAGATGCCCTTCAATATTTAATATTTCAGCATATTTTGTTAACAATTTCAATTTTCATAAATCACAACACTAACGGGGAGTTAGGGTTTTTTTGCTGAGGTTTTTTCCCTAAGCTCTAGTATCATATATCAAATTATATGGTACCCCGTTACACTAACCTCTGCTAACACTTTTTTCATACACATGCTTTATTGTTAGATAAAAAACAAATTGTAATGCTCAAGTTCAAAAGAATATATCAAAACAGTCTTGGATATATCCACAAATTCAAGAATAAAAAATATACGAATTGACAATCTCTAATAGCTAGAAAAAATGACATTTATGAATGGTCACACAGAAAGATTCTGTGTCCACATTCTGTGAATACATAGAACTTACGATGTATTCTTGAAACTTCGAAACATCATATCTCCGAAAGTATTAGCTTGTTATAGTTGAAACTGATAACAATGGATTCTTATGATGAAACTGCATCTTAAAAATTGAATTGAATTCAAAAGTTGTATTGTAAAAAAAAAATTTTTTTCGTTACCCCGAAACCATCTGACCGATTTTGCCCAGTAACGAATTTAACCGAGATATTTATCCCTCAAACCTACTCTGGAAATTTCAACTGTCTAGCTCATTCCGTTCGAGAATTATCGTGCTAACGGCCGGCCGGACGAACGGCGGCCAGACAGAATCGATTCCGACCACGGATTCTTGATCAGTGAGTCGAACCAAATCGTTTTCAGCCAAAAATTCGAAAATTACAGACATTTGGGCAAATTGATAAGCACTCTGTTCCGAGGAACAAGAGCGCCAAAAATAGAGATTTGTTAGGTAACTTACCTCGCTGAGTACCTTGGCCGCGATAAACAACTGTTCTTATAGATAAACGAGTATACAGGGTGAGTCTTTAAGTTGTTCATTACCGTACATTCCTTTCATCAAATAAAACATTCATTTCATTCACCATTTTTCCAGATTCGGCCCAGTTAATATGTTACAAGCGTTTGTCGATTTCATATTGTGCTAATACATTCCTGCACAATGTCTCCATCTCTAATCCTATTTCTCGATAAAGGTTATAATCATTTTTATCATCTGAAGCTTGAATTTCAATGAAATTGTTTAAGAAAACTTATTTACTCACCCAATTATTGTGTTTTGCAGCTTATTGCAGTATTCCTAACGAAAATATTCCAATTGAAACACTGATTATCCACTCAATTTTAATTGAATATTCTACTATTCTTCACTATACACTTAAGATCCACTTGATTTAAATTAAATTTCCACTCTGAGATTATTTAATTTTCACTATAAGATTATACACAATTCCATAAATATCGTAATTAACATCAAATGCTATAAATGAATCATCAGAGACAAGAGAAAGACTGTCAGATAGATTGGCCAATCACGAGAGTTTTCGTAGTTCCATCGGTAATGGCGCATAATGGTGGTTTCAGGAAATACTTTTATTTGCGATAAGATTAGATGATCCAACTGGCGCACAGGCTTTTTAAAAACTAGTGAAATTCCAGAATTTTTAACATACCTTAAATGAGAGGAATCTATGGTAAAAATTAATGTACAATTTAAAGACTCACCCTGTATAAATGAATATAGAGTTAAAAAATGTATGAAGGTTTTATTTCACAAGCGTGTTTTTATTCAATTCTCCTGTCCTTTTCGGCGCTTTTGTTCTCCTGAACGAAACCTATCAGTTTGGCCAAATGTCTGGAATTTTCGAATTCTTGACCATAAATCGTTTAGTTTCGACTCACTGATGAATAATCCGAGGTCAAACCTAATTCTGCTCGTCCTTCCGGCCGTAGGCACGATTACTCTCGAGCGAAATGAGTTAGAGAGCCAAAATTTGCAAGGTTAGTTTCAAGCATAAACAGCTCGGTTAAGTTCGTTAATGGGCAAAATCCGCTGAGTACTTATGTCTTCCCAATAACTCGAAAAATTCTGATCTGATCTAATTGAAACTCGGTAGTTGAAAAATACTGACACGGAGACATATACAAAATTTCGAGGGTAGCATATGATCAGAAAATCTTAAAAAATTCTGTATCTATCCGTCAGATGTCAGATACCTAATTGAAACTGAATAAAACTGAATATCAAATATTTATACAGATATTATAGTATATTTTCAATTATATATCAGGATAATTATTGCCTTAATAAGACAAGGACAGTCCCTATGGAAGGGTTGATGGTATGTATGGTAAATCCCTTCGTAGAATATAGTTGCAGCCTCAAGGTAGTTACCACTTTCCAATGGATATCAAGGATGATGATATGAGGTTCAGCAGCACGAATATCAGGCTTATATCTCTAAGGATTGGAGTCCTTGGTGGAAAAGTTTAATTATAACGTATAAAAACGTTATTCTCAAATACACTCAAAATCCACAATATTCCAGGGGGGAATTATTCAAATCGAAGTATTAATCGCCTTCAATAAGGATGGATCTAGATCACAATTTTCTTCAATTCGTCAAAACTAATTCCATAAACGACGCCTTTTTCCTAAATCTCAGAACCGGTAACGTCTTCTTTTTCCTACAATAGAATAGGATATACCAATTGTCAAAATGAATATTTCCGAACCATGAAGAAGAACAACAAATCTAAAAGTCTCTTCACGGGTGTATTTGTAGGCTACCTTGTATATACGAAATAGGAAGTTCTACAAATTGAAATCACAAATTAAACATTGCCTCTCGTAAATCAAGTCAACCTACAATGATGAAACCTAACCCCGTTGAGATTCCGATATCACCAAAGTGCACAAGTGACTACAAAACATAGCACCACAACACAATATGGAAAATAAACAGCAGTATTGAAAGAAACTAATATAAATACGGAATACAATTAATGATTGGAAAAAAAAACTTTACGTTGCGTTAAATCTGAAAAAGATAATGTATTGAACAATGAAAACAATTAATGAAATTCAAAACAGGTAATGTATTGACTGTGGAAAACAAGAATTAATTATGAAAGTTAAATTTTTATTATAATTTTAATCAAAGAACAAGTACATGAAACTATGTAGATTTCATAGGAGGGATAGACGAAATTGCAGCGCTAGACGTATCTAGAATAACTCATGTGAAAATTGAACCTCGAATTGAACTCATTAAAACATAATAGCCGGAGTGACGCAGTTTTGAGAGCCGTGAGGATGTGCGATACTCACATTGTGATTTACTTGCAATTTACATCTGTGCTTCTCCCAATTTCCAAGTCGGCTTTTACTGCCCGAGAAACACTATAAACTCCTTCACTGTTTCTAATTTCTATTTAAAATTAGACACTTAATTATTCCGTCTGTGTCAACATGACTAATTCCTGGGAAAACGATTTTATCGTACGGTGGGTTACTGGGATTCGACTAGACATAGCTAGCTGATTGAATTTTCTTCCTCGAAAACGTTATTTTGGTGAAGGAAAAGAAGTATAACTTTTGTGAAAGTTTTGTAGCTTCACGGAAAGATGAATCCAAGAACTTTTCAGTCGGAAAATGACTGTGGCTAGAGGCTTTAGCGCGCTGTTCAAATTTATAGCCAGAGCGGTCGCCCATCCAGGTATTGAACTCACCCAAAGCTGCTTATCTCCAGGAAAAAATTATATTCCCAGTATTACTTTCTGGGTTTTCTCTCCCAAACTCTGAAAAATATATATCAAATAAAAAAACTGTTATTTTGTGATTTGCTTCTGCGTAAGAAGCACAAGATATATGCCAGAAGCAATCAAGCGAACAATGTTGTCTAACAAACAACAACGAAAGAACAATATCAACGATGAAACAACTATATCGTAACGTTTCGGAGTCTATATCAGACTCCTTCGTCAGACACATACCAAAAAAACCAAAATCTTAAGAATTATTTTGTTGATAGTTATTAATGTGACAATTCTCACAAAGTCAAAAAAATAATTCTGAAGATTTTCGTTAAGTGTCTGACGAAGGAGTCTGATATAGACTCCGAAACGTTACGATATAGTTGTTTCATCGTTGATATTGTTGTTTCGTTGTTGTTTGTTAGGCAATATTGTTCGATTGATGGCTTCTGACAAATATCTTGTGTTTCTTCCGCACAAGCAAATCACAATATAATATTTTTTTTTTATTTTATAGATATTTTTCAGAGTTTGGGAGATAAAATCCAAAAAGAAACCATTTAATATTGAATATACCTCCCACAGTATCCTTTAATGATTACTTAATATTCCCAGTATTTCCAAGATTGTAAATCCAACTGTAAACACAAACGTCAAAAAAACTGGTCCACTTTTTGGCCGAGTATGGTCTCAAACGATTAGTTTCGACTCAAATACATACCATTCTCTGCTGGGTCGAGAATAAACAGTGCTGTGTCAGTGGTGGCACACTCAAATACAAACATTCACTTCTGGTCAAAAATTAAAAGTGCTTTGTAAGTGATGGTGTGAGGACACAAATCCGTTCAAACGTAAAATTGTGCCATGAATTAAAAAAAAACACCTGTATAGCAGTGGTTTATTTTCAATAATTTATCACGAGAATTATTCCTATGATATAAATCAGTCGAATCGTACGGTTGTGCCATGAGGAGCTACGAATTGTCATTTTATTAAAAACGCCCTGTAGAGCAGTCATTTTTTAAATATTTAATAATATACGAAAATAGTCACGTAATTTTATGAAAATATCGACTTAATTCCGTCCATAACGCTTTTTCTATATTTTTCTGCTAGAATGGGGAAATTAATGAAAAAGATAAATAATTTCAACTATGGGAATCGACCCCGGTACCTACTTTCTAAGAAGACGAATCGCTACCACTAGGCCAGAGAAGCAGGAAATAATTAATGTGAATTGAACGTATGTTATTCCTGACCTTTGATACCTTGATTTCAAATTTATAATTTCAAAAAAATATTATCATGTTACATATTATTTGATCAAGTATAAATCGTGAACTTGACCGTAAAATAAGTTACATATTACCTATATATAGACAAGATATTCCAATTCTCACTAGGTATCGAACGAATGTTAATACTAACGTATCGACTTGTCAAATTTAACTGTCGATCTAATTGTTTAAATTCTCTAAAATCAAAAGCTGTTGGCAACTTGTTGGTCGAGTGTAAAACCAGTGGACCAGTACATCTCGATCGTGGGAATATTTCGTCAAATTCTTCGTCAATACATCTTGTAGAATTTCAACGATATCTGACGGATAGTTCCTGAAATTTTTTTTTTAGAAACTTTCCAACTATACGATGCTGACATAAATTTGCATAAAGCTTCGTGACGGTATTTTTCAACTAACTACTGCGCTTTAATTCGATCAGATCGGTATTTTTCGAGTTATTGAGAAAATAAAATTTCAGATGGCTATAACTTTGACACCACTCGGTGGATTTCACCCATTAACGAACTTTAGCCGGCGCATTTGGACTCCAAACCTACTCTGATAATGTGAACTCTCCAACTCATTGCATTCGGGCGTAATCGTGGTGAGGGACGGCCAGACAGAATCAATTTTGACTCGGATTCTGCATCAGTGAGCCGAAACCATTGAGATCATTCTCGGCAAAATATTCGAAAAATATAGACATTTGGACGAATTGATAGGCACTCTGTTCATCTGAACAGTGCGCAGAAAATTGGAGGCAGTAATCTGTGTACAATTTTCATAATTTTTTTTCTTCAAAAAACGTTTGAATTATATGAACCAAAGATCCCAGCCTTTCGGGGAAGTTTTGAGAAGCCAAATCTGGAATTTGGCTTCTTTCACATCGTAGCAAAATCCTCTACTAATCAGCGGGCATTATTTAGGGCATTCGAGTTTCTAATCCCAACTTTTACTGCCTGCGAAGAACACTTTCTGCAATTTCCCAACAGTGACGACTTATTTCCCGCAACTCAAACAATAAAGAGGATTCGACAAGTCCGGTAATAGCTGTCCGATATCATAAAAGCAGGCCGAACTTAGCAAGATGAGAGATTACCGGAAGATTACAGTCGGGGACCAGAGAGTACTAATAACTTTCACGGGCTAATATTCTGTAAGTAGGAGAGGCATCGAAAACTATAATCCGCTGATGCGACGTCCACAGAATAACGTGGGGTATTGTGCGGGCGCGTTCGAAGGAGAATGACGTGACACGTCCCCTGGGCATCGACAAGGGCTTATATCGGCCTTCTCACTTGTCACTTCTATTTCCCATTCTGTCACCTTTTTTGTCCTTTGTAAATATGACGTTGCTGGACTAGCAGGGCCCTAGGGGTGTATTGTGAGGAGCGTAGGGAAGTTTCTTGTCTTACTTTCAGGTATTATTTATCCTACAAAAATTTGAGGGGCCCAAACAACGTTTTTGGCGCTCTAGTTCCTCGGAACTGAGTGCTTATCAATTTGCCCAAATGTCTGTAATTTTGGAATATTTCGATGAAAATGGTCTTAAACGATTTGGTTCGACTCACTGATCAAGAATCCGTGGTCGAATTTCATTCTGTCCGGCCGGCCGTAAGCACGATAACTCTCGAACGGAATGAGCTAGAGAGTTGAAATTTTCAGAGTAGGTTTGGGGGATGAATATCTCGACTAAGTTCGTTATTGGGCAAAATCGGACAGATGGTTTCGGAGTAACAAAAAAAAAATTTTTTTTTACGAAACAAATTCCAAATCAAATTTTTTTTAATAAGCAGTTTTATCATAAGAATCCATTCATATCATTTTCAACTCTAACAAGCTAATACTTTCGGAGATATGATTTTTTAAAATTTCAATGTAAATCGTATTTCACAGATTGATATAATTATTATTCTATGTATGAATTCTCATAATGTCAACTTGACAGAAGGGAATATTGTAACTTCAAAAATATTGGGGTTGAACTACTCGTATTTTAGCGATGCAACGGGGACCTCACCCGAAAATGTTTGAAAATATTACGTAAATATTGAAAGCATAATTCTGTAGTTTGGTGAACGTAGATCAGGAAATTTTTGATCGAATACAAGGTAATTTTATATTATTACTTATCTTCTTTCATATTTGTTTTATGGAATACCTACTATTTGTAGGTACTTTAAACCTGTTTTGGGCAATTGTCATACGAAACTTGTTTTTTTGGCGCTCTAGTTCCTCGGAACAGTGTGCTTATCAATTTGCCCAAGTGTCTGTAATTTTGAAATTTTTGGCTGAAAATGGTCTCAAACGATTTGGTTCGACTCACTGATAAAGAATCCGAGTGCGAAATCGATTCCGTCCGGCCGGCCGACCGGCCGTAGGCACGATAACTCTCGAACGAAAGGAGTTAGCGGATTGAAAATTGCAAGGTGGTTTTGGAGCGTAAATATCTCGGACAAGTTCGTTCGATCTATCTGAAATTTAGCATCAAATTGTAGAATCATGACCTTTATACGCATGTGAAGTTTTTTATTGACCAGATTACCGCAAAGTGTAAAAAAAAAATTTGAAAATTTAAAAAAAGTTTTTCCACAATAACTCTCGAACGGAATGAGCTAGGTAGTTGAAATTTTCAGAGTAGGTTAGGGAGATGAATATCTCGGTTAAGTTCGTTATTGGGCAAAATTGGCCAGATTTAATTCGATTTCTTCCATGGTGCAGTTCTCATTCTCATGATTGCTCATTTAATCTTGATAAACAAACTATTATTTGAATTGAATTTCCTTTATGATGCAGCTCTATCATATGTATACATTGATATAATTCCCAACTCAGAGAAACCAATACTTTCGGAGATATAATTTGTCTGTTTGAACTAGAGCGCCAGAAAGCTCCTTTCCACAGAGCTTGAACCCATTTTTTTTTAGATAATTAGGAAAGGTAGCTACTTTAGCTCGGCGGGTGAAAACTCGGCACTAAATGACCATTTGTACCTGCATGTGCGATGAGATTAAAAATTGGTTCAAGCAGAGACGTGAAGTCAGGAGCATTTGTATGCATGTTCTATTGTCTACTCGCCTCTATTGAACACTCTTAATCGAATTTAGCATGGATATATACCACTTTCTCAGCTTTCATAATATTTAAATATATTTCATACGATTTAAATGACATACTTCAATAACGAGAGAATCGTCAATGATCACATAATTTGTATTTCTGACATATCTATTCTATTGGAATTGAAATACGAAAAAACGCCTCAAGTAACTCCAGAATAAGATATTCACGAAATTTCGCGAAAATTAGTGGGTCGGCATTCTACAAGTAATTACCAAGTTTTAATTGGATCAGATTTGTATATTTCGAGTTATAGAGGAAATAACAACAAAATTCCAGATGAGTATAATTCCAAAACAAAATTTCTTTATTTTCTAGTCCTCACAAAATTTCACACCAGTCTTTATTTCGATATTCTGCAACTAGTTACCAAGTTTCAATTCAATTCAGTGAACACACCCAAGGTTGCTCGGATCGTGGACTTGAAACTTTGCAGTAGACTTAGGTTTTGAAGGCTGTCGCAAAATTTCAGCGATGTCGGACGAATTTTTTCTGATATATAGAATTTTATCAATGATTTTTGCGCGTATGTTCTGAGGAACATCGGGCTATCATTTTGCCCAAAGGTCTGTAATTTTCGTAATTTTTGCCGAAAATGGTCTCAAACGATTGGGTTTGACTTCCTGATCAAGAATTCGAGGTCAAATTCAATTCTGTCCGGCCGGGCGGCCGGTCGGCCGTCCGCTGCCACGATAACTTTGGAACGGAAAGACCTAGCGACTTGAAAATTTTTTTTTCAAATTTCGTATTCAGGTTACGTTGAAGGACATCTTTGAATATGCCAACCGGTTGTGAGGTTACAGATATTCGGACAAAATGTTAGCGCCCTTGACTAAGCGCACAAAAAAAAACGATTTAATTCCGGCTGATACACCACAAAGCATAATTCGGTGTGTATGGTACGGGCGCAGCCTAATGTTTTCCTTTATGATCTGGCAATAAACGGTTTCATAAGCTGGGTTATTGTGGCCCCTGTCGGTTAATATAACCAGACAGTGTAAACAGTCGACGTTATTCAGAACTCAGCCTGAACAAATAATTCCCATATCAAAGGTTTTCGAGAATTCGACCGCCCCCACTGTATTATACATACATTGTCATTTTATTGTCTATAAATCATAATTTGGCCCGTGATATTTATTAGATGTTTATTGCTCGTTTGCTTCTGTTCATTGCAACTCTGTTTTTGCCATCTCGATTCTGTTATCGATCAAATCTAATTAATAATATAGGATTATTCCTCTGTAAATAATATAATATTCTATTCTATTCTTCTTGGGTTTAATATACTCCGGTATTAACTTTTTCAATAAATTAATATCTACGTTATTCTAACAAGAATACGATCTACTCGACGATCTATATTATCTCATCTCTTAGGCACAAAAATAAATATAAATTCGGGGAGAAAGAAGAATACCAACGAGGAACAATCAAATAAATATAAGGTTTTCCAGTAATGGGTTTCATTTTGAATAACCCGCTATTTTGGCAGCTGTCAAATTGAGAGTCTCATTTCTTGACAGATCACAATTAAAACCTATGCCATTAATAAAAATTTGGCAAATCATATCTCCGAAAGTATTGGTTTCTCAGAGTTCTCAAAGGGAATAATATCAATGGATTCTTATGATACAAGTGCGTCATGAACGAAATCAAATTAGAAAAAGTGTAATTTAAAAAAAAACAAGAGTGCCAAAAATTATTAATCCAAAACCATGAACATATCCGAGATATTCATTCCTCAAATCCATTCTGAAAATTATATTATATCAATTGAAACTTAGCCAATATCCCAGTTTTGTTTTTACTGGAGATATTCTGAACCCAATTTGATTAACCTACCAAATTATATATTTCCATCATCCACAGGCATTAAAATATCTCCCAAAAGGTATATCATATTGTGATCCTCATAATTCTACGATGGCTGAAATGAATTGGACATGTCCCTGATATAAAAATAAGATGACACGTTTGAACACAGATCATATAATAATTCATAGATAGAATACTTATTGTATTCTGTGAAAACATAGAAATACGATTTATTATTGAAATTTTGAAAAATCATATCTCCGAGAGTATTAACTTGTTAGAGTTGAAAATTATATCGATAGATTCTTATGGTGAAACTGCATTAAAAAAAAATTGAATTTGAAATTTGTAATGTGGAAATTTTTTTTTATTTTTCGTTACTCCGAAACCATCAGGTCGATTTTGCCCAATAACAAACTCCACCGAAATATTCGTCTACCAAACCATCTCGGAAAATTTCAACTGTCTAGCGCATTCCGTTCGAGAGTTATCGTGCCTACGGCCGGCCAGACAAAATCGATTTTTACCACGGATTCTTGTTCTGTGAATCAAACCAAATCGTTTAAGGCCATTTTCATCATAAATTTCGAAAGCTACCTACATTTGGGCAAATTGATAAGCACTCTGTTCCGAGGAACAAGGGCGTCGAAAATCGAAATAGCACTGATGTGAAATCAGGAGCTTTTGCGCTGTGAAGATTTGTGCGGAATTTCAGCAAAATCTGACGGATAGTTTGAGAAAATATAAAATTTTAAAGAAAAACATTTTTTTCTATTGATACGATCAGCATTTTTTGAGTTATTGAAGAAACCCTATTTCAGATGGGTATAACTCCAAAACCGTTCGGCCGATTATTACCATTAACGAACTTAACCGTCGCAGTAGGATAAGCAATAAGCTTGGCCCCTTGAAATTGCCTCTTGAAATTGCAGTCGCTATCTGTTCCCGTTCGAAATTTTTTGTCGCACCGGATGGCCGGCCGGACATAATGGAATTTTTCTCGAATTCTTCATCAGGATGTGGAACTTAATCGTATGAGAGAAAAACAAATCGAAAATAACAGACACTTGGGTAAAATTATATGAATCAGAAAGGATAGTTTGTTCAACATTAGTAGAACAAACTCCTTTTCACTAACGATTACGTTAGTGGCAAATAAAATAAAGGATGAAAAAGAGCCTGTATAAAAAAACATTTTTTTTTTAACTTTTATTCAAATCGTATTTTCATAAACATTATTTCCTCGAAGGAAAAAATATGGCATTCTGTCTTTATTGTAGATTAAACTTTTCTGACATATGCTGTTTTTGCTAAAATATTTTTTTTCCATTTGTTTCGTTTTAATTGGCAGGAATTTGGCATTTTAAGATTTTTATTCACCTTTAATTTCTATTTAAATCGTATTTTCAAATACATTATTTTTATTAGTTTTCAGTGTGAATTGAGCTTTTCTGACATATGCTTTTTTTGCTGAAAACTTGTAATTTTTTCGATATTTTGTTTCAATTCACGGGAATCGATTTCTTTTTGCCTTCTTTTTAATTCGTATTTGCGAATACTACATTATTTCCTCGAAGGAATAAATTCAGTATTTCGTCTCCATCGTAAATGTGGCTTTTCTGACAAAGCTATTTTTCTAAAAAACCCTCCAAATGTTCGGTTGAAAAAATATGCTTCGTGTGCAACTTTGGCCTGGCAATCTCACAACTCAACGATATAAATCGACAGACAAAAGCGAAAATTCGCTGTGTTTCCAACAACAAATGCACACTTCAAACAAAATTCCATCATCAAAGCGCATCTCGCAAACAACGATAATTCTGAAACATGAGGCCGGAAAATCTTCAATCATATTTTTCATAAACATTCGAAGCGGCAATACCGCCAGATTTTTCAACACCAGTAAATAATTTTCGCCAAAAAATTCCAAACAATAATCTATTTCTGTTTTATCTTAAAATGTTTTCATTCGCACATTATTCGCGATCTTATTATAGCCGGTCGAAACAAAGCGTTTTCCATTAAATCGGCGATATTGTTTCGCACACAGGCTCATCGGGAACGAGATCCCCGATTCCAGACATCTGTTCAACAGATGCCTGTGCGGCCACTTCATAAAAGTCAAATATCCACGCATTGCTCGGCCTACTTGATTTAAAACAGAACGACCCGAACAATGATCCATTGTCTCTCTGTGATCTGATTCTTTATGCATATGAGGCGTTTGCTGCTCGTTTGCATTGAGAAACCATCTTGAATCCATTGTTTCCTATATTTTATTTCCTTCAATCACTCCCCCTGTCCTTGCACACGTCCACTGGAATTGATGGGGATTAAGGAAAGTATAATTTTTGAGTGGAAAATGATTTTACTTAGTTCTATCGAATCACGTGATATATTTCGAAAAAAATATCGAGGTAAAGAAAGCAACTGAGCTCAAGTCAGTGTTATTTTCCGGTTATTAAAAGGTTCTGGGTTTTCTCTCCCAAACTCTAAATATATTATTAAAATAAAAATTGATTATTATGTGATTTGCTTCAGCGTAAGAAACACAAGATATTTGACTATTTCCTAACGTTTCGGAGTCTATATCAGACTCCTTCGTCAGAAACGAAAATCTTATTTCGTTTTATTTCGTATTATTTCGTTGATAGTTATTCTGAAATACGTGACAATTCTTCTTCTGCTTCTGACAAATATTTTGTGTTTCTTACGCAGAAGCAAATCACAAAATAATTAATTTTTATTTTATAGATATGTTTCAGAGTTTGGGGGAGAAAACCCAGAAAGAAACGTTTTAATAATGAGTATACCTCCCCCAGTATCCTTTTATGGTATTTTCTGGGTTTTGTCCCCCAAAATCTGAAAAATTACTATAAAATAATAGAGTGAAAGGTTTATATCGAATAGTCGAGTAATATGGAACTTCATATAATTTTTAATCTCTTAAATAATGGTGCTATTAGAAAAGTCGTTATATCTGTGGGGTTCCGCTGTTAAACAAAATTGGCTCTAAACCTTACCAACGCTGGTAAATGTGAGGTTATGACTTCGATATCTTTAAAGTTTGTGAATGGCGTTAGTTAAAATAGTTTTGTGACTACCGTTATTGAAAATAAATTTGTTTTAGAGCGTGCTAAATTCGTTTAGGCATGAGGTAGTAGAAATCTTGACGAATTGAATCGATATCATTAAACAAGTACAACATTAGGTTTGTTTTCATTTCGGAACGCGGGTAATATGGAATATTCCATATTAACCCATTATTGCTATTTTATATATCGTCCCCTCTAAGAATATAATGTACGCAGACAGTAAAAACCCACCGACCGAGGCCGGGGGCCTTTAAGGATGTCTAATACGCCTAGTTAGCAGGCTAGAGTCTCGTTCGTTATCGGAATTAACCAGACAAATCGCTCCACCAACTAATAGTAGAGTTCAAACCGGGCTCTATCGTGTCACCCCGTGGGACCTTCATTGCTAAAATGTATAGACCACTGGGTACCATTCTCCATACCCTTACAATGCAAATTCAACTGGTCGTCAAAAAATCGTCGTGTGCAGGAAGGGGTGGGGGGCATTTTTCCAAAAATTGACAAATTTTTTTTTTCTGTTTATGGTCATCTATATTAGGTGACTATCACTCACACAAATTTCTATTGAAATATACGATTCAGAAATATTTTTTATTAATTGTCAAAATAGTCGGATACAATGCTCTTAAATGGAATTCCTTAAGGTATAACCGCTTGCCCTGAACATCCATATTAACTATTATGTTCCACTCGGTTTTACTCGAGATCTGTTAGGATTATCGAAAAAATACTTTATATGAAAGGTCTGCTCCGAAAACCAACGATTCAGATACTTCTTTCAAAATTACAATAGGCAGAACAGTTTCCTCACAAAATAAGAAATTGTGTTATTAACTCCCATTAACAGAAACCGAACCTGGAGACGCTAGTAAGGCGCAATTTGTAGCGTTAGTCCATGTTAGTGACGACCTTATGGATTTGAGTTTTCATCTATGCACATAAGGTTCGTTATATCTATCCGACCAACTTTACAGTACTATTCCTACGTGCCTTCAGAACACACATTTTGAAGATATTGTTTAAATTCCTAATTTTTTATATATATGAGAATGTTACATATAATTCATATATATTAGATTTAATTTTGTTAATTCGTTAATAAATATGCAAATATGCGAGTTCAAACTTATATTCATTACTTCATAAATCAATTTTATGACGTAATATTAACACATTTTTGAAATCATCGCTCATTCTCATTAGTAGTAACAAGACTTTCTGAATCCTAGACCAAAAATCTGGAAAAGAATTAAGAAGGTATATAGTTGGTATCTATGATATTTAGGGGCTAAAAATTTTTACATGTCATGATTCATCTAATTCAACTATCACTATCAGATGAAGAATCATCAAGGGAAGGAAAATTTGAAAAATTTTAAGTACCTACTCGTATTTGCACATGTTTTTTGGGCCATACATTTGCAGGAGCCAATACACGGAATTTGTTTTCTTTTACAGGAACACATTGATCCTGTGCCATCTGAAATGAGAATTTCCATTTCATAAAGAATATTTACGGAACTGATATTCGATATAATATTTACCTTTCCTACAACTGCAGTTGCTAAGGATAGATGTTTCCTTAGGTAGGATTGGCATCGTCGTTAATTTTGGCAGAAGTTTTCCATTTTCTACATACCACCCACTAAATATAGGATCTGGTAAAGATGGTCTTGGTACATTACTATTGATCCAAATTTTTGTTTGGTAATGGACTCGAAGGCTGTGTTGTCTCAAACTATCCAATTTTGGAGGTAATTTACTTATGGATCTTGAAGATGCTATAGTATTCCCTGAGCCTGTTGATACATTTCACATTTTCGTTTGTCGTGTACAGATGGATTACAAATTCAACAATATCATTGAATACTTCTTCTCTCAAATTCTCAAAATCTTGAAAGTTCACTCTGCAGTATCTGCACAGAATCTTCATCAATTTTCATTCTATTTTTACCTTCTTCGACATTTTGACCGAATGAAGATGCAAAGATGAGCGAAATGTGACTAACTTCATACCAATAATGTTGTAACTCAAAAACCATTCATCCATTCTAGTACTATTTTTAGTTAATCCCACTATTCCTCCTGCAGCTTCTGAGTTTCTGTTGATATGCTCTTGCGCCTGATCTACAGAAAGTTGGTTAAAATTCCCAATAAAACATTTAATAACAAAATTCCTATTTTTGAATTCATCATGTACTTCCGGTGCCATGTTTGAAAGTATTCAATGATATTGCTGAATTTGTAATCTGTCTGTATACGACAAACGAAAATGTGTAATGTATCAACAGGCTCAGGGGAATATTATAGCTTCTTCAAGATCCATAAGTAAATTACCTCCAACATTGGATAGTTTGAGACAACACAGCCTTCGAGTCCATTACCAAACAAATATTTGGATCAATGGTAATGTACCATGACCATCTTTACCGGATCCAATATTTAGTGGGTGGTATGTAGAAAATGGAAAACTTCTGCCAAAATTAACGACGATGCCAATCCTACCTAAGGAAACATCTATCCTTAGCAACTGCAGTTGTAGGAAAGGTAAATATTATATCGAATATCAGATCCGTAAATATTCTTTATGAAATGGAAATTCTCATTTCAGATTGCACAGGATCAATGTGTTCCTGTAAAAGAAAACAAATTCCGTGTATTGGCTCCTGCAAATGTATGGCCCAAAAAACATATGCAAATACTTGTACTTTAATTTTTCAAATCTTCCTTCCCTTGATGATTCTTCATCTGATAGTGATAGTTGAATTAGATGAATCATGACATGTAGGAAATATTTAGACCCTCAGGAAGCTTCGATTAGCTTAATTGTGGATTTAATTCGATGGTTGTATCAAACATGAACTGAAAATCGACATAGAATCGCACTAATTAGGCAATTAAGAGCTGTCAAAGCTTCGTGAAACCCACCGTTAGTATCATAGGTATACAAACTATATACCTTCTTAATTCTTTTCCAGATTTTTGGTCTATGATTCAGGAAATCTTGAAACTACTAATGAGAATGAGCGATGATTTCAAAAATGTGTTAATATTACGTCACAAAATTGATTTATGAAGTAATGAATATAAGTTTGAACTCGCATATTTGCATATTTATTTACGAATTAACAAAATTAAATCAACTATCTATGAATTATATGTAAATATTCTCATTCATATAAAAAATTAAGGAATTTAAACAATATCTTCAAAATGTGCGTTCTGAATACACGCAGGAATAGTACTGTAAAGTTGGTCGGATAGATATAACGAACCTTATGTGCATAGATCAAAGCTCAAATCCATAAGGTCGCCACTAACATGGACTAACGCAACAAATTGCGCCTTACTAGCGTCTCCAGGTTCGGTTTCGGTTAATGGGAGTTAATAACACAATTTCTTATTTTGTGAGGAAACTGTTCTGGCTATTGCAATTTTGAAAGAAGCATCTAAATCGGTGGTTTTCGGAGGAGACCTTTCATATAAAGCATTTTTTCGATAATCCTAACAGATCTCGAGTAAAACCGAGCGGAACATAATAGTTAATATGGGTGTTCAGGGCAAGCGGTTATATCTTAAGGAATTCCATTTAAGAGCATTGTATCCGCCTTTTTTGACAATTAATAAAAAATATTTCTGAATCGTATATTTCAACAGAAATTTGTGTGAGTGATATTCACCTAATATAGATGACTATGAACAGAAAAAAAAATTTTGTCAATTTTTGGAAAAATGCCCCCCACCCCTTCCTGCACATGACGATTTTTTGACGACCAGTTGAATTTGCATTGTAAGGGTATGGAGAATGATACCCAGTGGTCTATACATTTTAGCAATGAAGGTCCCACGAAAATCTGTTTTAGAGCTCTTTTCATGCCTTGTGAACTCTACTATAAGAACGGCCATGCACTAGGCTAGTTCCTCTGACTCAGAATTTGAACCAGTTATTGATTATTCCTTTGGTGAAGATCTGAGCTGCTGCACTAAAAAGCCATCCAAGGACATACGTGGATTGTCTTATTTGTCAAGAACTTTTCCAAGAGCGTAATTGAGAAATATGGCAGATATGCGTCATCTGCAATGTAGGTATAGGCTCACGAAGCGTGCACCAGTCGAGAAAAATATGTTTTTGTTTGCGATTTCTACAATTCCTATATATTCACCGTTGTATACCTGTTTTGAAAAAATTCTATCAATTCCATTCTCCCTTTTCCATATCACCCTCCATATTTTTTTATCGAATAAAAATTCATTTTTAAAACATATTTCTAAATTTACCGAATACAATTTTATATTCAATCTAGGGCCTGTTTCACCACTTGCTGATAAAATCCCGGATATGAATCCAGGGGATAAAATATCTGCTGGATAAATCTGTCGGATAATTATTTTCTGTTTCACCACGCGGGTCCTGGATAAAATATCTACTAGATAGCTATATATCTGACAATTTAATGGGAGGTGTGTTTGGTAACATCGCATTTATGCTACTGTGATATATTGAATAATGTTTGTTTAATTGTGCGCACGCTGATTAATTATAGGCGTACGCGCATACCATTATGATCTTTAATTCTGATATCAAAAAGCGAAGTCAGTCTTCGTTGAGAATGTATGAAATAAATGAGTCCTTTCAACGTCAGGCTTTTATTATACATCTCCACTGTTGAAGATTTTAGTGCTCACACTTTTAGTGAAAAGACATTAAATATCATACTAAAGTAGTGCTTCGTAAAACAAAAAGACATTACAGCTACTGGCTAAACGAACGTAAGATGGGGCCTTGTAACTTGTGTATTTATGTCTCTGTGATGATTATTGCATAGAATCAGAATGTTTTGTAAATAATTTAGGAGGTTAGGTTAGACATTGTTAGGTTGTTGTTTTGATGTCTTCTTCTATCAAATATACTGCACAGTCAACTGTTAACTTTAATAGTCGAAACCTGGACCTTAACTCTAACTCGTCGTATTCAGCAAATTGATCAACTCTGGTTCTAATTTCACGACGTTTTCGTGGACGTGAGATACGTGCAAGGAAATCGACAACCTCGTCCTCTAGAAACTCGAAAAGATCCATGTTCACACAAATATGCTGCTGCTGCTCCAAAAACAGTTCAAGAACATCAAGACATCTTCGCCTGTCAAAATACACTTGATAACATGTCATTGCGCATATGAATAACGTCTGTCATTATAAAAGTAAATATTCCATATGTACCCATCATGACTATTCCATGTATCTTTCCCTCTAGTTCCTCAGAATTTGAACCATTAATTAATTAATATTAATTATTCTTCTGATGAAGAACCACCACTGAGCTGCTGCACTAAGCAGCCATCCATGACGACTTTTCCTTGGGCGAATGTAGAAATATAAGAGTAAATCGTAATCTGAAACTCACCATGAGAAACCAATACTTTCGGAGATATGATTTGTCAAAGTTTAAATAATTGCTCCCTAGTAGTTTGACAAGAACGCCAAAGCCACTTTTTTGAGACTCAATGCCTCATATAAAATTTTAACAGCACTTCCATGTCATAGACTAAATTAACATATTCTCTGATGACCACAGTTTTGGGATCCTCTGCTGGTGCATGTTGACAGAACTCTCTTCCCAAATTGAAATCTAGTGACCAGTTCTTGATTACCTGGTATGAAGGGGCAGAGTAATTCAATATCATGTCGTTGTAAATTTCATGCAGTTGTAACCCCTTTATACAGAGGTACTTTATCGCACCTCTTATCTCAATTCTGCCCATTTTTATGAAATCATGCAGACCTCGATGGAAAAAAAATAATATTAAACATGCAAGAACTGATACGCTGATGCTAATTGCCACACAGTAATGTCAAACAATAAACTTTTGCCTGACACTGCATTGGCATTTGTCATTAACGCCAACTATGATAGGAACAGTAATTCGTACAATAGATACCTGTCACACGCAATTTATGGAACAATGTTGTCTAACAAACAGTAACGAAAGGACAGCAACTATAAAACAACTTTACTGTAACGTTTCAGAGCGTAAATCAGACTCCTTGAACAATAAGCGATGATCTTCAGAATTATTTGTTGTTGAACAC
Organism: Halyzia sedecimguttata; assembly: GCA_937662695.2. NCBI lineage: Eukaryota > Metazoa > Arthropoda > Insecta > Coleoptera > Coccinellidae > Halyzia > Halyzia sedecimguttata. The sequence goes on from OW569415.2 coordinate 50,287,195, forward strand.
TGATTCTGAAATCTGTCACAATCACAGTTTTTGAAAAAATATATACACCCAGTTTCACTTGACATAGAAATTTCCAAGTTCTAATTTTTCCTCAATCAAATTTAGCCAAATAAGGCCAATTTCAATTCAACAATTAGCAAAATTGTTTTCTATGTTCATATATCAAAACACTTTACTATAGAGCTCTCTTTTGTTCTAATCTTTTTGGCGCTCTTCTTCCTCGGAACAGAGTGCTTATCAATTTGCCCAAATGTCTGTAATTTTCGAATTTTTGGGTGAAATGGTCTTAAACGTTTTGGTTCGACTCACTGATCCTCTCGCCTGCATTTGTTCTAGAATATCTTTGACAACACAGCAATCGAACAAATACTCTCTGAACATATTCACGCTACTTTTTGGTCACATCTCGTATAAGATTGGAACGTGGCAGACTATAACCCGCACGAATCAATCTTTCAACATTTTATTTTACATACATTGGCACTTGGTCTCAAAACTAAGTGGTCATTTATTACTGGGAGAGAATGAAAAACGACCTCTGCAGCCAATTGTTATTTTCAGAATCTAAAGTTTTAAGTTGTATATCTCTCTAAAATTGATTTCATTGCGTTCGAAAATAAGAGACGGAATCCTATGATATATTTAATGTTAATTTTCATGACAGTTCATACTTTACTGTGTCAGGTGTGGGAATTAATATGAACAATGCTGTTGTAAATTCAGAGAAAGAATTTTTATTGTTGACTGAATTTCGCATTCAAAACAAATAATGTACTATTTTTATAGCTGGATGCCTTCCCTCAATTTCGTTCATATTTCGGTATCTATAGATATTTTGAATTGCAAAAATATGTTTTGAAGCATTCCGTGACAAATAATAAGTGGTTTGTTCATTTCACAGAATAAAATTTGTAACAGTTTGAACTTCTGAAATTAGTGAATATTGGAGATCCGTTATGTCGAGAAGAAAATATTTCAAATGGACGTACAATGCAGAATCAGGAAAACTTCATTTTCGTTTTATATAGCATAGCTACAAGGCTGACATTTCAAATATCTCATTTTGTCGTTGTCCTTTATGTAAAGGGTGTTCTTGAGCGTATGTTCTTGGGCACAGCGTGCTATCATTTTGCCAAATATCTGTAATTTTTCAATTTTTTGCCGAAAATGGTTTCCACTCACTGATGAAGAATTGGAGGTCAACATCCATTCTGTCTGTTCGGCCGCCCGTTGCCACGATAACTTTCGAATCGAAAGTGATAGTAACTTGAAATTTTCAAGGTAGATTACGCATCCAAATACCACGGTTGAGTTCGTTAATGAGTATAATTGACCTAGCGGTTTCAGAGTTATATCCATCTGTTTCCTCAATAACTCAATAAATACATATCCGATCGAATTGAAACTTAGTAATTAGTGGTAGAATACCGACGCGCAAATTTTTGCAGAATTTCGACCGCATCAGTAGAATAAAAAAGTTATATTTCAGAAACTATCAGTCAGAATCCGCATAAACCTTCAAGCTGCCATTTTACTATCGAGTACCGGATTTAAGCTCAATCGGTCCCTTATTTTAGCTATTATTGTGAAATTATATATTGCACTGAAATTTCCATATAATACAAGTCCGATCGAACTGAAACTTTGAAATTAGATTTGGAATGCCGTTGCGCATATTTTGAAAAATCGTATCTGTAGAAAAAAAAATGTTCATCTAAAATATATCAGATTTGCTCAAGTCTTTAAGCCGCCATTTTACAATTGAGCACCAACCGGATTTCATCAAATTGATGGAATAATGTATTCAATATATTTTTTTTAATTAAATTCAATATCATTTATGATTTGAAAATGATTTATGGTATGTAACCTCCACGACTAATCGTTCACACAATTTTGTTATCACCTTTTCCAATAATGTTGGTATTATCTCATCAATGGCTTGCTTACTTTTGTTCTTCAATGCTTCCAAAGTTGTTGGTTTTCGAGCATAAACCATGTTAGTAACGAAGCCCCATGAAATTATCAGCAAGAGTTAAATCATACGATCTTGGCCAATTCACAGGACAATTTCTTGAAATAATGCTTTTGCAAAATTGTACCTGAAATAAATCGCTGGTTTCGTTGGAGATGTGGCCGTAGCACCATCCTGTTGGAACCACAGATTGTCGATGTTCAATTATTGGCGTTTTGGTACGAAATTTATCCATTACAGATTTTAATAAAAATCTGTAATGGATAATTTCGTTGCGTTGTTCGATTGTTAGTCTATTGATATTTGAAATGGCAAACTTTTATGAATACAAATATCGAAGAACTGCATCATTTGACAAACGTAATTCAAAAGTTAACCCTATCCAAAGATCTCCTGCAGCTAAAAAAACATCAAATAGATACATAATTTTATCAAATTCTGGTTATATGTTGAATTATTCTTGAAAAAATTAGTTGAAAAAGTACAGTGGCCAGGAGATTTGGCGCGCTTGTTCAAATTTATAGCCAGAGGTGTCACCCATCCAGGTATTGAACTCACCCAAGAATGCTTAGGTCCAGGAAAAAAATATTATTCCCAATATTTCCAAGATAAAATATAATATAGATCCGAATGTGAAAACAAGCGTCCAAAAAAAACTGGTCCATTATTTTTTTGTGATTACCTGATATCTTCTACGATATAGATCCCATCGAGTTCTGTAAAATAAGGTTTTGAAGGCTCTTGCAAAATTTCGATGATATCCGACGGATAGTTTTTTTTAAATTTTCTAGTCATGTGATCCTCACAAAATTTTGCTAAGTCTTCGTGTCAGCATTTTTCAACTAACTACCTACCGTGCTTTTATTCGATCAGTTCATTATTTTTCGAGTATTTGGGAAAACAACATTTCTGATTGCTATAATTCCGAAACTACTCTACGAATTTTGTTCATTAGCCTGCAAATTTGTACTCAAAATCTACTCTAAAAATTTCGACTCACTAACTCGTTATGTTCGAGCGCAATCGTGCCGACGGCCGAACAGAATCAAGTTTGACCTCGGATTCTTCATTAATGAGTCGAAACTTATCGTTTGCGACCATTCTCGGCCAAAAATTACAGACATTTGGACGAATTGATAGGCACTCAGTTCAGGTGAACAAGCGCGTCAAAAATGTTTCTCTTCTAGTAATACAATTCTCATGAAATGCAGCATGAACCTTTACAATTCTTCTACACCTAAATATAAATTTTACCTCGATCGGATCTATAGAATCGAATTCGACTGTAGATTACTAATCAGCAAGTCAAATCGAATCCTTAGAGACCATTTTCATCTAAATAATCGAGAATTACAGACATTTGGGCAAAATTATTCCGTCCTAGTACGAACGCATAAAAGTACCTACCAATGATATTATTACACCGTGAGTTAAAATATTCTAGTTGCATCCGAAGCATCTCTTGTACCTACGATGTCGTTAGTTGTTTTGATAACATACAACAACGAATGAATATACTTGATTGAGAACAAAATGTGAAATTATTCCAATGCATCAAAACAATCACCGTTGAATAACTGACAACGTGTTTATGATTGTCATTATGACATGTTGAATCTGTGTTTTTATCAAAGTCGTCACAATTATAAATCTCGATTATTAAGATAATCGTTTTGGTCTGCAAAAGGGTAATCTGGTGGAATGTCGTTTGCGAGCGATGAGTAATCTTTTTTGATGAAACATCCACTCGAGCGTGTATGGATTTATTACCGGTCATTTAATTCATTTGGGAAATTAGAAGAACGCTGCTTGCATCGAATCAGCAAACGGTGAATGAAGAATAATTTTGGCGGGGTTCCAATCTCGGGCACGATTATATTTCGGCCACGAGTGGGCGCTTTGGCAACGCCGATTCACTGGAGGCAAAATCTGGAAATCATCCCAACGCTCAACAATGACCCTACTTCCTTGACTGGGTCTATTCCAGGAGGTCTGTTACTGCACGTACGACATTCTGTGATCTTATCTCTTCTTCTGGGGTTCTTCTTCTTTTTATACGTGGGTTTCAAAGACTGTTTTGGTAGGATCGAAGTTTGGAATTACTTTATTATTATTTATGTGTGTGTGCATGCATTCGTGCTCAATACTGAACACAGAAATGCATTTCTCAATATTAACGAGACAATGTTCAGTCAGGTGGAGTCACAATATACCAAAACTCTGATGATACTATAAATAGTTCTACAAAAAATATGGCAATTATTATTATCTCAAATATTAAAGAATTCACTATTAGCCATTGATCAGTTGGTGACATTATTGTTCAGTTGTTTGTAAAATAGAAAATGAAGTTGAAGTTATTGTAGCTATTTATATATTACTATCCAGGGTGTTTCTAAATTCATGCAAAATATTTTACAAGTTGGTACTTCGGTGACTTGTTCTAAGGCCCTTTGACATTGGGGATTATTATTATTTTATCGTTAGGAAGAAAGAGCATGTCAAGGATGTCGGATAGTTTTGAAGTACTGGTCACAAATAGTTTTTAAATTTTTAAATAAAACACCCTGTAACTCAGTAAAGAGTGCCATTGTATGCAAGTGATTTAGGTTAAATATTAATATTTTGAGCTCAAGATTTAACAGTTAAAATATTATTATTATCAATTATATCAGGGGTCACCAAATGGCGGACCGCGGTCCGGATGCGGACCGCGAACCTTTTTTTTGCGGACCCTTTTTCCAGAAAACATGTAATCTTAAAAAAAAAAAAATCTGATAACTTTTCGTTTTATTTACTAATTATTGATATTGGATTTAGATTAACTGCTAGTCAAATTATTATGCCATCATAATGCTATCAAACGGACCGCGACAGATATACAGATTTTGTGAACGGACCTCCAATGAAACTAATTGGTGACCCCTGAATTATATTATATCAATTATTAATGAAACACCCAACTTTGCCTAGATTGCAGTGTTCTAAATATGAAACTTATTTTTTCGAATATCTGATTTAACTTTTCATTGGTCATAGCTATACTGCCTCCTCTGAGACAACGACTTCCTGAGTTTTTCTCGAAAACGGATGAAATTATCGTGTTCAAAGAAGAGTACAAATATTACTTAAAAATGATTATTTCATCGTATTTTCTAATCAAAATCACTTAACAATTTCGTCAAAAAATACTCTTAATTTCATCATCTGGAATACATAAAATAATTCTACTCGTCCAATCTTAAGCCTCTGCGCCGATTTTAATAACAATTGAGAAATCAACAGTGAAATTATCAACAAAAATTTCAACTTCAACGCCCTGTATCTTTTTCCACAGCACAGGCATATTTGCTTTGCTCCTATCACCATATTTTTGTCCAAATGAGGTGCCCTTAGCCTATGTCCCAATATAGTTATGATTCACCCTGTATAAATGTATAAAGAATGTATACTCCATTCACTTTTATAGTCTCCCGGTTGGCCATGAAAATTTGACACATTTCACCATGTATATTTTGAAAATGTTAGGTTATAGTCATTTTCCTGTCAGATAACTAGGCAACGTTGTCCTCTCTACATAGAAGTCGTAGTAATTACGTATTTTCACAATGTGAATTTACTTCGGAAAAATAATAAATTTGAGAAGATATTCTGTGACTTCAATAATTCCACAGTCCTGGCGACTATGGAAGAAAATTTTTGATCTGTTGTTACTGCAAACATTACACGTATATAAACTGGTTGGAAGATCCAATTATGCTATTTTCTTGTATGGAAATCAAAAATCAAGTGTTGAAATTTTATTGAGAAATAACTTTGTAATAGTTCATTTGAAAAAATAATAAAAGCACCTGAACAACCTTGAAATACACCAGTTTCAAAATTTATCAGTACTACGAAACCCTAGTCAATCTTATACCTTAATAAAATATAATGGTAGGAAACTAAGTAATTTCATTCGAGAGTTCAACATGTCAGAATGAAGTTTTCCTATTGCAGATTTTAATGTTATGATTATCTTATGTTTGAGACTTTTGAGAGTAGAAATTGCGGCAACGTGTCGGCTAATTGTTTTTACCTTGACGATATTTCAGCAGTGCCAACCTGCCTCTGTTTTAGTTACAAAAACGTGATAGACCTAAATCATGGCCAACCGGGAGACTTTATAAAAGTGAATGGAGTATAAGCAATCGATTTGATTTGTGGAGAAAAACAATCGAGAAAAACACTGACGTGAAGTTGGGGGATTTTGCGCGCATGTTCCTTTGTCTATTCATGCCTCAGACGAAGTCAATCCAGCTGAAATTCGGTACTCGATTAAAAATGGCGTCTCGAAGGATGTGCGGAATTTCAGCGGATTCTGTGTCTGATGCATAGTTTCTGAAATATAATACTTTTTACGGAAATCATTGTTTTTTCTAGTTATACGATATTCTGGTGATACGATATATCACAAAAATTAGCGAGTCGGTTTTCTACCAGTAATTGCCAAGTTTTAATTGGAGGAAATAACAAGAAGATTTAAGATGCGTATAACACCAGAAACGTTTTGCCGATTATGCCCAAAAACGAACTAAACTTTCCTATTTGGATGCGCAACCTTATCCCGAAAATTGCAAGTCGCTCTATCTTTCCATTGAAAAGTTATCGAGGCTACAGTCACCCATCCAGCTACTGAACTAATCCAAGGTTGCTCGGATTTCTAACAATATAGTTTTAATTGGATCGAATTCGTATATATGAGTTATTGAGGAAAAAACAAAATTTCCGATGGGTAACCTACCCTGAGAATTGAAAGTCGCTATCTTTTTCTGTTCTCAAGTTATCGTGAGATAAATAATATTTTTAATTTTTTTTTTTTTTAATTTTCTAGTGATACGATCCTCACAAAATTTCACATAATTATTTGTGTCGGTATTCTACATTTATTTACCGAGTTTCAATTCGATCAGATCTGTATTGTTTGAAAACAAAATCAGTACTCCGAAACCGTTGGTCCGATTATGCCCATCAACTAACTCAACAGTAGCATTTGGATGCACCACTTACCCCGAAAATTTGAAGTCGGCCGGCCAGACAGATTCAAATTTGGCCTCGAGTTCTTCATCAGTGAGTTGAACTTAATCGTTTGAGACAATTTCGGCAAAAAATTTGACAACTGCATACATTTAGGCAAGATGCGCGCAAAATAGACTCATCATCAGATACATCTCTTTGTCTATCATAATGAAATATCCAAATATATGAATTCCTAATCATTAAAGGATACTGTGGGGGGTATACTCATTATTTAAAGGTTCCTTTCTGGGTTTTTTTCTCCCAAGCTCTGAAAAATATCTATAAAATAAAAAAAATGGGTTCAAGCCCTGTGGACAGGAGCTTTTGGGCGCATGTTCCTTGTGGCCCGTACTGACCAGTAAAGAAAAAAAGCAGTATCATGTTGAATACCTTAATATTATTCTGGAACACAAATTTTCCATTACAATAATCTTCATCTAGCTTCTATTTAGTATCAATTCCTGTAGAACGTGATCATAATAAGTGTTTTCCATATAATAAAATGTGTTTGAACTTGGTATGTAGGAAATCTGACATCAATCATTGGAATTAATTGATTTGACAAACAGCCGTCAAATGAGGTAAATAGATTTTTGTGACGATTTTCTGTGACCATAAAAAAAATTAAGCATTTCATTATTGCATTTCTTGAAATAGGTACCTTTTCAAGTCGATCAACATCGTCCTTCTTTCGACGTCTAAACTATGACTTGATTCTTTATGTTTATGTCTTTGAATTTGTTTTCGGTGGAATTCAAAGAGTTCATAGAATAATCGATGAAAATACTGAGAGAGACCCAGGAAATTTGACACATTTTGTCTTATATCTCCAGAAATTGAAATCGTATAGAGCCAAAATTTTGCACAATGTTGCAAAATACTACAATTGACGTTAGTACAAGTTTTTGTTGCAATCTGATGAATAGTTCACGAAAAAAAAATTTTTTTTTCGAAAAAATTAAAAGAAATATTTTTTTAAAAATTACCAACATTTTGATCATAACAGAATTTTGCCAAAAGTTGCGCGTTTATATCCTCGAACTGACTACCAAGTTTCGATTCAACATCTTCTTTAGTTCCTGAAATATCAGGGAAATAACCTCAAAATTTTAAATGTCTATAACTCCTAAACCGTCCGGCCGATTTTGCCCGTTAACGAACTTAACCGTCGCATTTTGATCAGAAACCTACCCTGAAAGTTTGAAGTCGATAGGACCTTCGGTGCTCCTGTTATCGTGCCTACGGCCGGAAGGCCGGCCGGCCGGCCGGACGGCACCCTAAAATCTGACACCGGATTCGTGATCAGGGAGTCCGAATTAGTCTATTAGCCAATTTTCAGCTCGAAATTCGAAAATTACAGACATTTGGACGAAATGATAGGACGATGTTCCCCTAGAACATACGCCCAAAAATTATTATTCTGTGATTTGCTTCTGCGTAAAAAACACAAGATATTTGTCAGAAGCAATCAATCGAACAATGTTGCCTAACAAACAACAACGAAACAACTTCAACGAAGAAACAACTGTAATGTAACGTTTCGGAGTCTATATCAGACTCCTTCGTCAGAGACTTAACGAAAATCTTCAGAATTATTTTGTTGATAGTTATTCTGAAAGTCGAGAATTGTCACATTGACAGTATTTGATATAGTTGTTTTCGTTGATGTTGTTTCGTTATTGTTTGTTAGGCAACTTTGTTCAATTGATTGCTTCTGACAAATATCTTGTGTTTCTTACGCAGAAGCAAATCACAAAATAATTAATTTTTCAGAGTTTGGGAGATAAAACCCAGAAAGAAACCTTTTAATATGAATCCCTATAGTCAATTCGAAAAAAAAATCAGTTACCAACAATCTAATTAGTGTCTCTTCATAACAGTGGCCAATTATGAATGCCCCCATTAGATCCCTCATCGTCCGCTATCCGGATGGCATAAATTTGCCCGGGGGGGTATTTTTAAACGCAAGACTCCAGAATGAACTATTTATGACAATGAAGACTATTATACTTTCATGTAGCGTGTAGGTGTCGTGCTGAGATCAACGGAACACCAAATTGGCAGAGAGTGTTAAGACGAGAATACTCTCCGGAAAAAGAACAAGAAAATTGTGAATAAATCTATTTTCAACTGCGAGAAAATAGAAGTTCCTGAGGTACTTTATATGAAGGAAGAGCTGGACGATGTGCATGTATCAGGACATTATGTGCGTGCATTGTTGGGTTTAATAGCAGTAGATGACCTGAAATACGAATTCGAAATTACTATTTTCCTCCGTCATCGTTGGTCAATAATTCATATGGAATATACATTCAGATATGCTTACTAAAACCACCATGAAAATTTTAAAAATTAGTTCTAGCACTGACGTGAAGTCGGGAGCTTTTGCGGGCACTTCTATTGTCTACTCACCTCTATTGGACACTCTTAATCTAATTTAGCATCCATATATACTATTTTTCCAGCTTTTATAATATATGAATACATTTTGTACCATTTTAATGACAGACTTCAGTAACTTGAGAATCGTCTATGATCAAAGAATTTTTAATTCTGACATATTATGTATTCTATTGGAATTGGAATACTAAAAAAGTTACGCCTCAAGTAAATCCAGGATACGATATTCACGAAATTCCGCGCAAATTAGTGGATCGGCATTCTACAAGTAATCACCTAGTATTAATTGGATCAGATTTGTATATTTTGAGTTATAGAGCGAATAACAACAAAATGTCAGATGGGTATAACTCCAAAACCATTAGGCCGATTATGGCAATTAACGAAATTAAATGTCGCATTCGGATGCGCAACCTACTCTGAAAATTGCAAGTCGCTATCTCGTTCCGTTCATAATTTTTTTTTTAATTTTCTAGTGTTACAGTCCTCAAAATATTTCACACGCGTCTTTATGCCGATATTCAACAACTAATAGGTACTAAGCTTCAATTCGGCCGGGTTATCGGGAGTTATCGATAAAATAATATTCCAGATGGGTATAACTCCCAAACCGTAGGGCCGATTATGCCCAATAACGAACTTAACTCTCCCAATCGGCTTTATCTCTTTACGTTCGAAAATTATCGAGGCAACGATCACTCATCCAGCTACTAAACATACCCAACGCTGCTCGGATCTCCAATAATATAGATCCCATCGTGATAAAACTTGGCACTTGGCAGTAGAGTTAGGATTTGAAGGCTCTCGCGATATCGGGCCAATAGTTTCTGAAATATAGAATTTTTTTCAATGATTTTTTTTTAATTTTCTAGTTATACGATACTCACGAAATTTTGCAAGAATTTTCGCGTCGGCATTCTACGACTAATAATCATGGTGAAATTGGATCGGATTCGTATTTTTCGAGTTACGGAGGAAATACAACCAAATTTCAGATATAATATTATTATTATGTATAACTCTAAAACCGTTTGGCCGATTGTACCTATTAACAAAGTCAAATATCGCATTCGGATGCACAACCTACCCTCGAAATTGCAAGTCGATATCTCTTTCTGTTCTCAGGTTATCGTGACATAAATATTATTTTTTAAATATATTTTTTTTAATTTTCTATTGATACGATTCTCACAAAATTTCAGAAACGTCTTTGTGTCAGTATTTTATAACCCGCTACCAAGTTTCAATTCGGTCGGATCTGTATTGGTTGATGACAAAATTATTGCTCGTAAACCGTTGGGTCGATTATGCCCATTAACGAACTGGTCTGTCGTAATTGGACGTGCCACCTTCTCTGAAAATATCAAGTTGCTATCTTTTTCCATTCTCATGTTATCTTATCGAGGGCCGGCCGGACAGTGAGAAGAACCTAATCGACCATTTTCAGCAAAAAAATCAATAGTTACTGACATTTATCCAAAATGAAAGCACTGTCGTAAGGTCAATCTCCTTTGGCGCGCTTGTTTATGACATCATTCAATTCAGATTGGTCAACACGAACAAGCGCGCCAAAGCAGAACTCACGTCAGTGTTGTTTTTTTAATTTTCACATTATTCTTATAATTGCGGAGATTCAATCGTAACTCATCAAACTCATTATCATCTTCCTTTCTTGTTCTCCGTCTAAAAGATAAACTTGAATTTATTAATAAATGAAAATCGTTCACTTTGGTTCGAAAGAACTCGTCCGAGCGATGCGCCAATGCAACTGTAAGAAGGTAGAGCAGATATTCCTTATGCCGGTCATCATTATTCCATGATGGATCACTTCCGGTGTGCGTTAATTACCGACCAGGCCGGTCCATCGGTTGAGAAGAAGAATGAGATCACAGAGAACAGGTCGGTTATCATATGTGGATTTGTTTTTCTCCGGCAGTCCTTCAAGCGTTTGTAATTGAACGCATTCTGTCTAGAAGACTGAAAGGCTGTTTGCAGACGAGGAAGGCGACACGTACTAGAACAGTCTCCATTAGTGTTTTATGCTTATACAGGCTGTCGAGAATCTAGGCGGTAACAGTTATGGCAAAAAATATTTGGTTCATGTTCTGACGTGAACTCAGTAGCTTTTGCGCGCATGTTCTATTGCCTATTCACCTCTATTGGACACTCTTAATCGAATTTACCGTCGAAATCGTTTACTCAGCCTTTATAAGATATGAATATATTTTGTACCATTTTGATGGCTTGAGTAATGACAGAATCGTCTAAGATCCCGGATTTTTTAATTCTGACATATGTATTCTATTGAAATGGGTATTCGTCAAATATCTAATAATATAAGGAAAAATGGTGCTCGCGGTTCAGCTGATCCTGACGCAGAGTTCCTGAAATATAAAATTCTTCAAAATAGCTGAAAAAAACGATAGCACACATATATGATACAACTTTTCTTGTGTGACGAATATCTGGACCACAATGCTACTTTCTAAGGAACTCAATATGGTACGTAGAGTGAAGCACCAAAACTGATCACTTATTTAACATACATTCTCGGAGAAAGAAGAAATAGGACCATAGTTCCTTGACCGTTGTATAGCCCAGATGGGGTAGTTATCGACAATTTAAGCTTTAATGTAATATGCACATACTCAATTATACAGGGTGTTTGGTAATTCGAAGTAATCCTTCAAAGGGGATGTACTAGACGTCATTTGCAACGAATTGAGTCGAGTGAACCATGGTCCGAAAATCTATGGTTACGATGATATGGCGGTTTTTCAACTTTTTGAAAATTTTCTGCTTTGTTAGCGAAAACAATAAATTTTTTGAAAACTACTTGACTCTAAATATTCAATGAATATTTTTTTTTAACGTTGACATGACTGTTATCATTTCATGCGAAAAAGTATTCACTAAAAAATTAGATACCTAACCTGAGATATAAGGGGTCATAAATGGCATCAACTGTTTTCCTCGTAAAATCTTGATGAAACAATTGAGAATTACTCGAAAAAAGTATTATGAACTTGGTGTGCAAATTCAAGAGAAGGTACATATGTCCATAATTCCTTCAAAAATCGAAAAATGTGGCCGGAAAACCCGCCTATAAGGCGTATTTTATTCCATGGTCAGAACCCATAACACAATGAGATCAGCATAAATTTTCTTTTTGAAACTAATTATCCTCAAATTAAAATTCTTTAGAGTTACTGTCAGTTAATTGAGGATTATTTCAATTTTCATTAGAGAAATACTGTGAGTTTTTTTATTCTTACTAGTCCTACTCGTAACAATCAACTAATAATCATATTAATCACAAGTAAAGGAGAATTTCGATAATCGAGAAATACTCAATTGTTTCATGAAAATTTAATGAGAAAACAATTGATGCCACTCTTTATTTTTCAGATTATTCGATTTTTAACGAATGATTTTTTGCTGGAAATGATAATCATATCATCAGCTTTAAAAAAAAATAAATCCAAGAGGTACTAACTCTGACAAAGAAACATGATCGCAAGCATCATCTCAGAGAAACAACGATCGCTTTATTATCGACCCTCGATCGATATGAGATACGGAGGTGGAGCATCCCCTCCATAAATGGAGCTTTACAAAAATCTGAGAATGCGACAGGGTACTGAACTCGCTCAAGGCTGCTGACCTCTAGGACGAAAGGAATATTTTCACAATATTTCCAATAATAATGATCCGATCGTGTTCATATCTAGAACTCGTGATATATACAGGATGTCCTGGAAGTATATTGTATATTATTGTAGGGAGTAACGTTGCACTTTAAACTTAAGGTCTATTATGCCTCCTCATCAGATCTGTCGATATCGCCACCATCTATCGCCTTTCAGTTCACTGGATCAGGACTTTCATCCTCCTTCCCATAGAATCTGCACTCGTCAGGTTCTGCTAGCCCTAATGTCATCTTCCCCAGACAGCAGTGCCCTGTGAGAAAACCAATGAGGAGATGCAGCGCGTTTTTACTGAGAACCATATACTTCTTGTGTCTGACAGTGTCAAAGTTGCGGAGGGACTTTTTGGAGTGATATATTCCTGGGAGAGATCTCCAGAGTGTACCTCTTTCAGTATATTCTTTCATCCGAAATTCACTTTTGTAGATGTATCTACCTACCCCACCTTCTTGGCAATTTTGTTGGCCTCCTCATTTCCTTTAGTTCCCGATTGACCAGGAACCCATACCAAGGAGACCCTGTTCTTGCCTACTTCATTAAGTTGTCTTCGGTATTCTCATATTAGCTTAGGCTCGATAACATGGGAGCTCAGAGCTTTAATAGCAGCTTGACTGTTAGAATGGATTGCCATATCACACCTCTGATAGTTTCTGTATAGGTTCATTTCCACATATCTTTCGATTGCGAGTATTTCTGCCTGAAAGATGTTCGGATAGGAGCCTAGTGATAGTGAGCATTTGGTGCCTGCCCCATATAATCCAGTCATCTCCTATATTGGTTTTTGAACCGTCTGTGTACCATTTCATGGCATTTTTTAAGAGCTTGGGTGGTGGAGTTCCTGTGTCTTCCTTCCTACCTAGCATCATAGTGAAGTTCTTTTCGGTGCTTACTTTTTTTAATAATTTCGTCACTAGTAAGATTGGCTAACATGTACCTGGTAAGAGAGGACCAGGCTTTATGGTTTTTAATGCTCTCATTACCTGTTCCTTCCCTAGATATTCTAAGAATGGCTACAAGGGTCATTTTGTCTACACTACATGAAAGGAGGTGAGGTTTGTGATAATCTTTTGCCCTGGTAGGACAGGTTCTGCCCTCGTAGAACAGGTCCCGGGAGTAACTGTACATAATCTTGCCAGAAGTAGAGCAGGACTTGATGATTACGGATTGACTGAAATATTAATTTCTGGCTTCCTCCAGAAATCTACAAGGCGATTTTTCAAATTTATGGAAATACTGAAGTGTTCACGATTTGTCTGGGATTTGGGCAGTAGGTGTATCGCTAAGGCTTCCCAAATCCTATTAGAATTGACTGAATTCTGTATAGTGTTTTTTTAAACTACGAAATTTTCTGCACCTGCGTGGTCCCTTTTCGAAATTATCTGCGCATCTACTGGGAGTAATTTTAAAAAGAACTTCCTCTTCTCGACGAGATGCTATTCTTCTTCAAGAAAATTCGTGACATTGCCACATCCATAGAATAGGCGGAAAATTTGGGAAATTGGTATCAATTTATGTGACTTGTCGAAGCATGATCTTCATTTGTGGATGGATTCCCAAGCAGAATATAGCCACTGCACGATCAAATGCGATATGATCAATGAAGCATTTCCATAAATCCGAAAATCCAAGCAAAAACATCCTCTCCACCGAAATAAATACTTCAAAGGATTCCTGTCATTTATCGGACGCATACACACATACAAAAGCCGCTATTTGTTTTCGAGTAGTCATTCCCGAACGTACACAAACAAAAGCTCCGCAGTGTTTTGTTTTCGACTACTTTGATCTCAATCACTTCAGGACTTTATTGTCGACACTCCAAACTGTTTCAAAATGTATTGTGGGTTTTATTTACTGGACTATATCTTTCCACAGTTGACTCGAGAGCTACTCGACTCAGTTTATAACTTTATACCTATAAACAAAACAATCCGTAATGGGTTTTTTCTCACGGATATCTGTTAGCCACTCTTTTGACTGACTTCTCTTATTATTAATCACATCACGCCAACTATTCTATCTGTAATGAGCCTGCTTTGAGATGAAAAGTTCTAGGAAAATAAATTCGCAGCATTAGAGGAAGTTGGTGTTGATCTGGCTATATCCGTGTCGAAATAGATGAAAGAGATCGATATTAGTTATACGGATTTCTTTGAACTATCAACTTTATTAACCACAATTATGATACAGTCATTAAACTCCGAGCATATTACGGTTTACAAGAAGAATCCTTTGTGCTGGCCATCTGTTTACTGGGTATAGGTAACTATACTTTCCACCTTGTTCATTAATGTATTTTCTATATATTTTATCCATATACTTCATACCTCCCCTGAAATTTTCACAATGGAATCTTCGAATAATTTTCGAAAGAAATATATTTCAACATTTTTACGTAGCTCGTTTTGATTATACTATTTTAAATTTATGTTTTTATCGGGGTAACAATGATTGCTAACGACTAAATAAACTATCGAATTCAAACTAGCGGAAGAGTAGCGAACGGTGTGACCTCAGTGGCTAGTTATTTTGCTGGGTTTTTGCCCTTATAGCCAATGACTAACTAATGAAATGGGCAACTGTGTATAAATATTTTAAGAGTCATCGCTTAATGATGTTTTAGGAAAATTAGGTGAAACTACTTCTCTAAATAAATAATCTTACACAATTGATCCTGTATTGATTGCTCATAGACTAGTTGATGCTTCCAATTCGGTTGAAATTTCAAGATCAAAAATCGAAAACATGAAGTATAATTTGCACAAATTTAGGACATTATCTTCACTTGCAGAAGTTACTCCTAATCCACTAAACAATGGATGAGTTAAAATCAACAACAAAAGGTACTTAATCTGGAAAAGCGGCAGGATTTGATGGAATTTATCGTGAATTCATAAATTTATTGGACAAGTGCCTTGTCTTGATTATTATCTTGCTACAATAATGTTCTGAATACTGGTAGTTTTCCGACAGAATTCCGCAAAGCGAAAGATATAGACATTTTCAGTGAACGTGCTGAGAATTCTTCTGATAGTGGTAGTTATCGACCTATTAGTGTATTGAATTCTTTTTAGGCTAGAATTAGTGCAAGTAGACTGAAGAGGACGACCTGCAATATTGTAAGGGAGGTTTCAGAAAAAATAGAAATTATGATCAAGCTCTTAGTCTTACCACTTTCAACTAATCAGGTATCAATGATAAATTTAAAACAGGAACAGCATTTGTTGATTTTTTGCAAGCATTTGACACAGTGTGTGGTTTGTTTTTCGGACTTTATACCCATCTAAGAGGTGGAAAAATGGTTCGATTGCTAGAAAATATGGTTTCAGACTTAAAGTTTATCTATGAGGACGGTCACTGGTACTATTAGATCTGCACCTATTCATTAGTTACCAGCTGTTTCAAACATTTCTCCGCCCCATATTCGCGGGCAGAATGCTGTTTGGTATTCCTGGAATAAATTTCATTATTTTTCTTATTCATTTCCAATTGTACCCTATATTCCAGACAATAAAACTCCTCTAGTAAAGATCTTTGTTCCAAATATGTTCTCAATTCAAATAAAAGCGACAAGGAAATTTGAGAGTCTGAATGGAATTCAAGGGCGTAGCCATGAGGGGGTTTGGGGGTTCAACCGTAATGTCGTAATCCGTAAATGTAGAGTTTCGTCGAAAATTTCTTACTCTTAAAGATTTTTTTCATAAAAGTAAATTACATACCTTTAGAAAGGATGTACACTAGGGATGTTTAGCTAGAATTGGAACTCCTCAATCAATTTTTTTTTTTTTTGTAATGTAAGTTGAAGTTAAGTTTTAAGTATTTTCTACATATTTCTGTAAGTGTGAGGACTCATAACTTTTTTGTAACTAACATCTGAATAAAGCAATAATTTTATAAGAAACTGCCAACATTAAAGATTAAAAACAAAATATGGCCTTTTCGTTTTTAATAAAAATTACACTTTAAAGTTAAGAAAGGGGTGAAACTAGAAAAAAGCAGAAGAAACTTGTTTAAAAACATCTAGGAGGCCAGGGCCAAATAAATTAGGGCTGAGTAAGTAGCAGACGATCCTTCCTATCCACCATTTTCGTATGTTCAACTTTCTGCCAAACACCCTGTATGTTGCCAGAACTAGAGAAAATGGTTCATTTTGAATAGGAAGTGATTAATTATTATGTGAAATCTGCTTTTTTGTTAGAATATCCAATATCTTGAATACTTCTCTCCAAAAATAAATGATTGAATATTATAGGGACATAATGGCACACTTGACTCTCATGTCACATGGCCGTTACACTCAGCTCATACGCATATCTCAATTAAAGAAAATATTTTATTGAGATAGCCACATTATTTATATCTTCTAGGTAAATATATAATGTTGTAAATCAAGAAATTATTATTCACTTATCCCGTAATAAACTACGATATCGGAAATACCTTCCGTACTTTATAACCAGCTGCCATATAGAAAATCCACAGGAGCACCCAAGTCTCATTTCTTCAATTACATTGCCAATAAATTCATTTAGTTACGATCCATCTCGGCGGAAAATTCTACATTTAAATTATGTCCCTACCTCCACTGTACGTACTCGGACCACTACTGCATTTCATGAATTTCTGCTTCGATTTAACTGATATCATTCGTTTCAGAACCAAGCGCAGCAGTACAGCAATGAGACACAAAAACAGCTGGAGCTCCAACGCAGACAGCAAGAAACAATGTTGCAACAGCAACAAAAGTTGCAGGAGCTTCATGGGCAGATACAGGCTCAGTATGCCGCCAGTGCAGGGGCCGTGGGAGGGCCGCAAGGACTCATGTTTCTCCCGTTTCTAGAGCACCTGCGAGCTCTGCCTGCTGCTTTGCCACCCAACGTATCGAAAAATGCTCTGACAAATCAGGTAGGTCAAGAGAGTTGAAGAAGTTGTTGGATTAATATCTTTCGTAGATACGTGGTTCTGAATCAATATACAGGGTGTCACTAAATTAGTGCGACAAACTTCAGCGGGTGATTATGCACGAAAAAATAATGAATTTGCTAAATAAATTTTATCCGCAAATGCTTCATTTTCCGAGATACTGGGTGTTTTTCTTGAAAACTGACTATTCATTCATTGCTCTCAAACCTGTCAAGATAAGCAAGTGGAATTTGGATGGTTCTAAGAAGTTGTTATAACGCCTTTTTTGATATGCAATTAAGAATTTTATGTTCATTATTGGCGTGCAGACGGGTAAAGATCTCAATTTTTTTGAATGAAAAAAAAAGATATGCCACTGTGATATTTCAAACTAAGAATCATTGTTTAATTCCTTGTTCAATATGTGACAAAAGATCGTTCATGCCGTTTTTCGCATAGGGCGCAGGAAAACAAAACATTTGCGGACAGAAGTTAGAAGCAAACTGTCATTATTTAGTCATGCATAATCCCCCCCTAAAGTTTATCGCACTTAGTCAGAAACACCCTGTATAACAAATCGTCTGATAAGTTCTATTGAAAAAAACACAAAAAAAAAATAAGAAAAATTCTTTAAAAGGTTTGAAGTGAAGTCAGGAGCATTTGTGCGCATGTTCCATTGACCTTTTAAGCCTCAATTGAAATCGATCGAGTTGAAGTTTAGTACCCGATTTTAGAATGGCGGCTTGAAGGTATGTACGGAATTTCTGCGGATTCTGACGGATAGTTTCTGAAAAATAAAATTTTTGAAGAAAACTAATTTTTTATTTTTTCTCTAGTGATACGATCCTCACGAAATTCTCCAAAAATTACTGCGTTGGCATTCTACCAGTAATTACCAAGTTTAAATTGGATTGGATGTGAATTTTTTTGAGTTATTGAGGAAATAACAACAAAACTTCAAATGGGTATATCTCCGAAACCGTTTGGCCGATTATGCCCACTAATGAACTCAACTGTCGCATTCTGATGAGCACCATAAACTGAAAACTGCAAGTCGCTATCTCTTTCCGTTTGAAAGTTATCGTGGCAACGGTCACCCATCCAGCTAATGAATTCGTCCAAGGCTGTTTGGCTTTCAGCGATATCGGAGGGATAGTTTCTGAGATACATATATTTTTTTTTAATTTTCTAGTGTTATGATCCTCACAAAATTTCGCATAAGTCTTTGTGTCAGCATTCTACAACTAGTTACAATTTGAGTTTCAATTTGATCAGATTTGTATTGTTTGACTTATTGATAAACAAATTCAACCATAAAACCGTTTAGCCGATTATGCCCATTAACAAACCGTCATATTCGCAACCTACCCTGAAAAATTCATGTCGGTATCACTTTTAGTTCGGAAGTTATCATGGCAACGGACAGCCGGCCAGACAGAATCGATGTTGATCTCGAATTATTCATCACTATTATTATTATTATTTATTTTGTATGAGAGTGAAGTCCAAACATTCAGCCGCTCAGATTATAAAAATTAAAGTTAAAAAAAATAATTTAAATTATGAAGCAAAAGAACTTTACGGTTTACCAAAACGAATTTGTGGATTCTTTTGATGTTTTCGAGCATATGCGTGACGCATTATTGGTGTTCGTACGACCTGGTTTAAATTCAGCAAACCAGTCAATAATGGTCGATTTTCCCGGTGTAGATTTCGTTGCAAGGAAGTTTCTCCCATCAAAAACACCAACACACCAATATATTTCATCCATAGTTTTGAAAATAACGCCAATTGCTTCATTAAAACCACTGTAACTACCTTATGAAGTTTTGTGTGTTTGGCGTCATCTTTGTGTCAGATATTGAAATTATCAGTCGATGTAATAATTGGAGCATTGGGATGATTAATTAAACATAACTTCTGCGTAAAAGTTGCTGCGAATTTAATCTTGTAGAGGCACTAGCGGAAGGAAATGTTTTTAGGATATTCACAGTATTCCAGATTTTTAAATCAATCTCTATGTATGTGTTATAAGGTTATTTTTCAAGTGAATTTTACTCATTGATAATTCGAATCTTATCAAATGATCGAACGCCATTAAACATTATATCTTTGCAGATGCTTCCCCCTCAACAAATACCAAATTGGACTGCCCACCTCCAACACATGCAACAAAACGCCAACAACTTGGAGAAGAGAACACCTCCTCTCCAACGCACACCATCTCCACAAGTAGCCCCAACAGATCCCGACGCTCCGCTCAATCTCACCAAACCCAAGTCCGGATCGGAGTCCGCAGGATCCAGTCCTCATTCCAGCTCCACGCCTATGGGTTACTCACATCTCAATGAACAACCAGTGGCGGCGACAGCTCCGAAGTTACTACCTCCTGGCCTGGTCATGCCAAGGCCTTTCTTGCCGTACGCTGGTCTGCCACCTCAGTTCAGTCCCATGCCGACAAGTAATGACAGAAAAATGAACAAAGAAGCGATGTCAAATGAAAAACAGCAACATCACTTTCCTTTGCATATGTACGGTTTGCCCACGCCGCCAAACATGGGTGGTAGACCCATGAAAGATGATGGTGGATTCAAGGAAGAATCAGACTTTATGGCTGCATGTCATAGTAAGTGTTTATGTCGGCACAATGTGTCTAGAATAAATTCCCTTTTTTCATTATGGTGAATATTGATAAAGCCAACATCAGATTCCTTGTTACTTAAATATTTCATTCTCAATTCATTTCTTTTTGAGTTTGTGTCCCAATTGTATTATTTATAATCAGAAGCTATGTAAACTTCCAGTCAGCTATTTGTTTGTTTTATCGTATCGAAATTAAGTTTTTAAAATATGAATAGGACTAGCAAAGACCAAAGTTGAGAGTAATCCACAAAGTGTAATTCCATCAACGCTGAATAGCAACATACCGCGGTTTCATCCTTATTAGGAATCGTCAGTGATGCACAACTCCAGCAATCACTTGAGAGTACGAAGTAGACAGAAGTGACACCTGGCGTTCAACCAACCAAGCTCCCCGTTGCGGACCACTCAAATATATGATCCCTGCGTACATTCGTTTTTCCAAACGTGGCTAATTGCTATAGCTCTGTATAGAGCTTCATGCGGACACCACGAGGAGGTCCTTGCTAGTCCTGTTCATATTTATGTACTAGTGGTAAGCTTTTCCATAAGTGAAACTCTTTTGGCATTAAATTTTTTGACATTCTGTTCAATTTTCTTGAGTTCTATTTGACTAGTCAATTCAGTTATCACCACGTCTGAAGAGGTTTATCATCAAAATAAATCAATTCCATCAAATTGATATGCTTGAATGTCAAGGCAATCACATATTCAACACGGTATTTTGTTACAGTCTGGGGACCTGATCAGAACTTCAAAATGGAGGAAAATTCAGAAAAAGCCAAAATAATAAGGCAGCAAGCCAAAAGAGACGCTGAGAACAAACCACATATAAAACGTCCAATGAACGCGTTCATGGTGTGGGCAAAAGATGAAAGAAGGAAGATTCTGAAAGCTTGTCCAGACATGCACAACTCCAACATCTCAAAGATCCTTGGTGCTCGTTGGAAAGGGATGTCAAACTCTGAAAAGCAACCATATTATGAAGAACAGAGTAGGTTGTCGAAGCTTCACATGGAAAAACACCCAGATTATAGATACAGACCTAGGCCTAAGAGAACTTGTATAGTAGATGGCAAGAAAATGCGAATATCTGAATACAAGATGCTTATGAGGCAAAGAAGACAAGAAATGCGACAGCTGTGGTGTAGAGATGGTGAGTAATTTTGAAAAAAATTCAAATTATGTATATTATTTTCTTTATTAGCGGCTATTTGTCGTTTACATGTTCCATATGATAAGATAAGTAAACGATCAGTTTTTGTGTGGTATTGGTTATCCTCTTTTTCTGGAATAACCATAGTAGAAAAAAACAGTGAAACTATATTTTGGTCTACAAAAAACCGGTGATTGTAACGAAGCGCATTATAAAAAATATGTAACGTAAACGTAACTTGAATCAATCGACTCGAGTTTGCATGATAGATGTAGATTAGTGAGTTTGAGGGAAGAAGATTTGCCTTACTGAGTGTTGTGGATCCTTTTTAAGCACGGTTCCCAGAAGGTCGATCAACAGGAGCAAGAGAGGGGACGTCGCTGCTGAACGCAAAGATGGCCTCTTTGGCATCACCCTCAAGAGCGAATACAGACCAGTGGTTGGCACAACATTGGAATCCCAACGAAGGCTTTATGTTCACCACAGAAATCGAAGTACTGGACTGTTATCATAACATCCTCATTTTGTGTTAACATATCTCTCCTGAACACCGTCGTAACCGAGGGTGGTACGGCGAACGACTGCACAGGAGGTTGTCTTTAGTGAGGAATCTAAATTCTGTTTGAAAGACCTGATCCTCAATTATTCTCGAAGTATCTGCACTGTTCTGTTGGAGTTATAGTGTGGGAGGTCACACTTATGGAAGTAGATTCTCTGTTCCAACAAGATAAAGCCCGACCACATGCAGGGAAAATTTCTTTGGAACTCCTCTTTGAAAAAAACCGAGGCAATTTTTGGCCGTAGCTCCGATCATTGAGTCTGGGACATTTTTGGGGGGGGAGGGTATTATGATGCATCTTTCACAGACTTGAGAATATATACATCCGTAAAAAGTCGATCACCTCCTTAGATGTAAGCCTAGAGTGCAAAAAGCATCGTCGATGTCCTTAATCTCGGATTCTGACTGCCCTATATTCTATCGTTTACTTATCTTCCTGACCAGGCCTGTGTCTTGGTCTCAAACTTTTGTATTTCTGAATATCAAGAAAATGACATCTGTGTGAATAAAAAGTGAGGGGTATTTTTTATTGCAGGAAGTGAAATGAGCTTTCCAATGGGTGCTAATGATATGGGAGCTGCTTCCAGTGCCTCAGGAAGGCCATCAGTATCACCTACAATGAATTTCATGAATGGAGGACCAGGTCCAAGTTCGGAAAGCTACTTCTACCCCAAAGACAGTCATTCTCCTGATGTTATGAACTTTTCCAAGGATCATTCGTCAATGAGCTACGAAACGAGTAGTCCAAGAAGAGATGAGGACTGAGGGTTAGGGAACAGGGAGAAACTCTTCCCTTGGTACTGATTTCATCCCTTTGCCCCATAAAGGCAAGCAAAACTTACGAGAAGTAAATCTAGTGAATTTGGAAAAATAAAGTCTTAGGCTACTTAAAGCGTATTGTAAAGAATGAAAACGAGCCCAAAATGTTTTCTACCGATAAACTAAAATAATTTCTGATTACTCGAAAAAGTTGTGAGTCTTCAAAGCCACATAGAGTTGTATGGAAGTAATTTTTTTGTTATGTTGATGAGACTGTAAATGTGAGAATAGAAGAATTGGTTGAACTCAAAATTAATTCTAGAACTGTGTACCCTGAATGAACTTTTTTTATAAATTGTACTCGAATACACTTGTAAATTCGAAATTAATGGATGATATTGATTGCCGTAAAAACTTTCCAAAATATCATAATATATAATACTGGCAAATAGTTCATACTCTTTGTGCCATTTTTGAATGTAAAAAATATAATCCATAAGAGGACATTCAAGCAAAACAATTTTACCCATCATTATTCGGTGTTGTAGATGTATTGTTATTGTAGATATAATTCTGAGATCTTCAAATTATTTATTATGAATTACCCAGTAAGGAATCGTTTCTGACCTCTTTTTGTATATTCCTGTAAATTTTGTATGATGTCAAGTCGCTTTGCATCACTCATCAAAAAAACACAAGCTTTACTCTTCTTCTTTCTTTTCTGTCAAGTTTTTTTTTCATTCTTGTGTTATTGTAGAATGACAATGTTTTACATAAAAGGTTTCTCATCCATTACCTGTTATTTATTACTTCACTTTGACATTTCAATAATTGTTTCCTGATTTTGTTAATATCAAAACAATTGAAAAATATGGTTTTATCAGTCTTTTTTTGGATGCGAGCTTCAAGAACATTTTGAAGTTTTTTGATTCAAGTGCAATGTACTATGATTATTATATAGATGGTTTTTCTGTTCTGAACCTGTTGAATGTTTATAATATATATTTTAGAGCCAGTACGTTAAGTATACTTATTTATTTCATGTTTCTTCTTTTGTACAGTAATTCAAATAATATTTTAGAAATGTACAAAATTGTGTAATATCTCCATAAACATTAAAAGAATGTAATGGAATTCGAATAGTTATTTCAAGGAAAATGGTGTTGAACAACCAAGGATTCTCATGAAAATGGCGGAAGTACCGGTCCATTAGAGTCCATGTTCGATAATATTTAATCTTATCATGTTTTCATTTAGTTCCATCATATCATTATTTATGTCGATAGAAGAACAATAGATTATTTTTGTTTAGAAATTTTATTTTACTTCATTTTTCCTCCTCTACCTGAAAACTAATTTATATGGATCAAATTCGAAAGATCTCTATCTGATTAGTGGTCCAATAGAATATGTACATGGATGTAATCAATTCTCTCTTCCTGGAGAACAGTTAATTGCAGATTTTTTCTTGAAATACATTCTAACAGAGAAAATGTGACAAATTTCACTAATAGGTTCACATATATTCACATCATCTTTTTCATAACTTTCGAGGCACTACCCTATAACGGTTCGTTTAAATCAATATCTAATTCCATGTATTCTATACCGTAAACTAAAACTATGAACATTTCATTGGCAGGATATACTGTTTTTAATCTTCGTGGTTCTAAGCATTAATTGAATTAATAAGCCGCAATGAAGGATGAATACTAACATAGTGCGGTTGGCTCAGGGGTAGAGCGATTGACTTGGGAGCGGAAGCCCCCGAGGCTAGGAAAGAACTTTTCTAGTTGCGGTAATCACCACCATTCACTGTTGGGTCAAAAATTAGTAGTGCTGTGCCTAAGGTGGCGTAAGGACACAGAACACAACTGGTTCCCCTTACTCGCTCAAGCTCTTCCAGAGTTTATGAGGGGTCTCCTTGGGGAAGACCTTGGAGGATCAGTATAATAATAAACAATAGAAGACGGCGACTGTAGCTAAATTGATAATAACTAAAAGACAAAGGCCAAAATATTCGTCGATTTTAACCATCAACAAATATTCCCCTGTGATCCGGGATAGCCACCTCATCGGTCAATCTCCCCCCAAAGAGGAAAGTGTAACTTGGCCACTGAATGACAAACGAAGGAGCTCTAGGAAACGTAAACCCTATGGTAGCGAAGTACTGAAAAGAAAATCTTACCAGCGCCACGCCACCTAGGAAGATCCTCCAACTCCAACCCTCTGTGATGCGGAAACCCTCAGTGATGTTCAGTGACGTTCATTATTTGTCGCAAGAGGTAGTTAAGGACTGAATGCAGATTACCTATATGACACCATTGAGACATGGAAAATACTCGGTTTAGTGTGGTTAGAGAAGATCACAAACCAGTGAACATAGAATAAGGTGACTGTAGCTAATAGGTAATAAAAATGATTTTTTAGCGACGATACCGCTTATAACCCGGTTATTAACAACGGTTTGTCATCAATAATGGATTTTTAGCGACGATACCGCTTATAACCCGGCTATTAACAACGGTTTGTCATCAATGTCAAAAGTTTATCCCCCACCCCATCATAATCGCAATGTTACTGAAGTTGTCATAGCCTAAGAGCCCACGACGGCCAGACCTTCGTTATTTTATAAAAGCTGAAAGTTTGTCTGTGCATGGCCCCTATACAGATAGGAACGGTCAGCGACTATAGAGTTTGGGTTGTGGTTACTTTGGCAGGTAACAGGTAGTAAAGGTGTAAAAAATAGTACCTTACTTTCGTTAAAGTATAAAGCTCATTTTTTTCATGTTTTCTTCGGGATAACGTTAGAAATCTCATCATCCATTGCCGGACACTTGTGACGGTTGCTACCCCCTGCCAGACAACCCTAAACTTTAATAAATTATACGTAATTATACTTTCGTCATAATATAAAAGCTGAATTTTATATATGTTACTTGGGGACCTATGAGAAAATGTTACCTCAATAGCCGGACAGTTTTAATGGTTTTTACATCTTGCCAGACACATTGAAACTTCAAGCGGGTGTGCATGAGATAGGGCGCTTAGTCGATAGCGATCTTTTACTGCTCATCATCTTTCGGTTAGTGATGTATTGAAAACATCGCGATGTTTTCATCGCGAATTTTTTGTCTACATTAGCAGTCAACTTGAACTGAAGATTATTCTTGCGAAGTGAAATGGAGCAGCAGTGGCGTTATATTACCTATATCTATTTCGTTATAACGATCGCAATCGGCTAAGCACTCCCGCTCGCACCTACAGCGGGCTTTCAATGTCTGGCAAGATGTAAAAACCATTAAAACTGTCCGGCTATTGAGGTAACATTTTCTCATAGGTCCCCAAGTAACATATATAAAGTTCAGCTTTTATATTATGACAAAAGTATAATTACGTATAATTTATTAAAGTTTAGGGTTGTCTGGCAGGGGGTAGCAACCGTCACAAGTGTCCGGCAATGGATGATGAGATTTCTAACGTTATCCCGATGAAAATATGAAAAAATTGGGCTTTATACTTTAACGAAAGTAAGGTACTATTTTTTACACCTTTACTACCTGTTACCTGCCAAAGTAACCACAACCCAAACTCTATAGTCGCTGGCCGTTCTTACCTGTATAGGGGGCATGCACAGACAAACTTTCAGCTTTTATAAAATAACGAAGGTCTGGCCGTCGTGGGCTCTTACTCTATCAGTGTTGTCTCTGAAACGTCAACGGTTAATCTTCGTAAATTTTTATTTTCTTTTTATTATGCAAACCTTACTTATTCTAAGGTTTGATAAACACTTAACATGAATTACATGCAAATTTTGAACATTTGACTAAATACTTTTCACTAACGAGAATTATTGTGTCTTATTGGAATTTCTCAGAAGTATATTACATCCAAATATAGTCCCACTTCCCAGTGATGATAGCACCATTCAAATTATGGATAATGCACTTCAGGCTGGACCAAGGAGATATCTGGCTTGAAATGTATACTGAAATTTTATTTTTTCAATTTTTCCGAACTAGTCTTTTTGTGGTATATCCAAGCCAGATTGCCTTCATTCTATTACCGTTTAATAAAACATTCGCCGTTTGGCGGTCTGTAATGGCGAACTAATCCACTCCTTGGTAGTTTAAAGTATATTGAAAAAATTCCGCGCTTTCCTTTGCCACAGCCATTTCAATTGCTTTCAACAGTTTGAAACTTTCAATACTTTTGACAATTTCAAACTTTCAACGCTGTTCTCCAATTGTTAGTTATCTGTTTCCTGTCCTATATATAAATATTTGGTCTTTGATCTATTGACTGACAGTCCCCACTTTTCGTATTCGGTCATGAGCCTTGCTGTCATAAACTCCAAATCTTCTTTGTTTTGGGCTACTACCACTTGATCGTCTGCAAAATGGAGAGTGTACAAGGTTTTTTCGTCGTTAAGTTGTATTCCCATTCCACTGCAAGACCTTCTCCATTTCCGTAGCACTTCATTCAGATATATTTTGAATAGCGTTGTAGACAAACTGCATCCCTGTCGTAGGCCTTTTGATACTTCAAAGCTTTCCGACATACACATACCTAGTTTTATTCTTGATGTTGACTGATTATAGAGCTGCTTGATCCCTAGTATGGCGGTGTTATTTATTGAAGACGCTTCTAAAACTTGCCAGAGATTTTGGATCGGAACATTGTCATAGGCTTTTGTAAGATCGACAAAGAGGAGATGTACTTCCCAGTTTGTAGCCACTTTCTTTTCATTTAGATGGACCAAACTAAATATATGGTCTACACATGATCGTCCAGTGTGAAATCCAGCCTGCTCTTCTATTTCATGTGCAGCGTATTCTTGTTCAACTATACTTCGAAGGGTTCGACCATATAGTTTACTCATTGTACATGTGACTAAAATACATCTATAGTTAGAGCAGTCATCCCTTCTTCCTTTTTTATGGATGGGTGTTATCCATGCTTCTTTCCATGTGAGAGGTATCGGTTCGCCGTTAATATATATGCTCATCAATTCCTTTAAGCACTTTATTAACTTACATGTAGCATTCTTCAAGAGCTCCGCCGGTAGTTCCTCTGGACCTGGTGCTTTCCTGTTTTTCATAGATTTTACCGCCTTTTCTATTGTATCATCGTCGATGTTAATAGCTTCTCCTTGTACAGTGCACCGTGTAGGCGAGTTAGCAAGATATGGCTGTCTGTCTTCCCTTAACTCCTGAGCGTAATGATCTTTCCATTTATCTATCTGTATCGGTTGTATATTGGTTTTGTGAGATGTCTCCTTCCTTAGTGATCGAATCAGGTTCCAAGCCACTTTGATACCTTTATCAAATGTCGAAATGACAGCTTTGGAGGGGTACTTCCATTACCGCTTGTAACCACTCTCGCTAAAATGTAAAAATTTTAACCGTTTGATACCGGTATATTAAGCGGTATCGTCGCTAAAAAATGATTAAAGACACAGGGCAAAATTTTTGTCGATTTTAACCATCAGCAAGTGGAAAGTGTCATTCAGGGCAGGTACGTACCGGTTTAATGATTGTTACCAGTCATCAGCGTATCAAAGCCACTAAATGACTATCGAAGAAGCTATAGGAAACCTAAACTCTATGGTACTGTAAATAAACAGGTAATACTTTGTTAGCAGCACTTCGCTAGGATTAAGTTTCCTAGAGCTCCTTCGTTTTTCATCCAGTGGCTAAAAAGCTGATAATTGGAAACAACAATGAAACCGGTACGTATCTGCCCTGAATTACATTTACCTCAATGGGGGAACACTGGCACACAGGAGATCCACTATTTTATTTATTCGAGTTCATGCAGTTTTTCGTGAGGGTGTGTGCGGATCGAATAGAAAACAGAACTTGGGCGCAGAAGCTCCTTACCTATCGTCAGTGATTTTAAAGTTTTATTTCATCTTTCATCTCAACCCAAACTTAGATATCACCCTTTCATACAACATGTTTCGTCAGAAACCCTTCGAAGCATGGTATGGGGAAGACTGAACGATGAGGTGGCAAGCCCAGATCTCGAGGGAATATTTGTGTATTATGTATTCTATCGGAATTGAAATTCATTAAATATCTAATATTACACGAAAAACAAAACTGCTTAAATCCTCTTAAATTCCTTTTAAAATATCGGTACTGACCAAAGTCGGATCCTCCAACAATAGAGATCCGATCGCGTTCAAACTTGCCACTTGGCTCTGAAGGTTCACGCTTAGTTCCAGATGTCCAAATGTCGGACGAATACTTCTCTGTGTTTTTTTTTTAATTTTCTAGTAATACGATTTTCACGAAATTGTACAAACATTTTAGCATCAGTATTCTAGAACTAATTACCATGTTGGAATTGAATCGCCATTGTATTTTTTGAGTTATTAAGGAAATAACAACCAAAGTTCTGACTAATATAATTCCAAAACCTTTCGGACGATTATGATTTTAAATTAACTTAAATGTCGCATTAATAATGCACAACCAACCCTAAAAATTGTAAGTTTCTACGTCTTTCCGTTCTCAAGTAATCGTGAAATAAAAAGTACTAAATGTTCTAGTGATACGATCCCATCCGGATGCGCAATCTACCCTGAAAAGTCGCTTTCTCTTTCCGTTCGAAAGTTATCGTGACAACGGTCGCCCATCCAGCTACTGAATTCACTAAATGCTGCTCAAATCTCCAACAATATAGATCCGATCGTGTTTAAATTTGGAACTTGGCTAGAAGTTAGGTTTTGAACCTTCAGCAAAATTTTTTTTAAACTTATGTTCTAGTGGCACGATCCTCACTAACTTCCGTAAGAATTTGCGAGTCGGCATTCTTCAACTAGTAGGAAATAGAAACAAAATTTCAGATAGGTATAACCCCAGAACTGTTTAGCCGATTATGCTTATTAACGAACTCATAATTGGCCTTCCGATGTTCAACCTAACCTAAAAATTTCAAGTCGTTATCCCTTTTCACAAGTTAGAAGTTCACAAGTTATCGTGGCAACGGCTGGACGGGCGGACAGAAACCAATGAGACCTCAAATTCTTCATCAGGTAGTCGAACCCAATCGTTTGTGACCATTTTCGGCAAAAAATTTGGGCAGAATAATAACAAGATGTTCCCCAGAACATGAAAACTGGTGGAAATATTCCCATAAAAAATGAGTTCAAGCCCTGTGGACAGGAGCTTTCTGGCGCTCTTGCTCAAACAGACAAATTATATCTCCGACAGTATTGGTTTCTCAGAGTTGGGAATTATATCAGTGGGTTCTTATGAAAGAACTTCATCTTAGCAGAAGTTGAATTCAAACATCATAGAAGAATTTAAATTAAAACAAGAGTGCCAAAAATTATCAATCCAAAACCAATAGACGAATTCTACCCAACAACGAACTCATCCGAGATATTCATTCCTCAATTCTATGATGAACGATAATATATATCTTTCCTCAAATCCACTCCAATACTCCAATACACCAATATTCCAGTTTTGTTTTTAGTGGAGATATTCTGAACTCAATATTCTTAACATTAACTTACCATTACCATTCCCATAATCATATGGATTGACCATCGGCATGAAAATATCAACCAACAAAAAGTATGATATTATATTATAATTATCATAATTCTACGATTGCTGGAATGAATTAGACAACGTCATGTCTCAGGAAAATAAGTTGACATTATAACAATTCATAGAATACACACAGAATAATTATATCATTGTGTGAAAACATAGAAATACGATTTATATTGAAATTTGATATCAATGGATTCTTATGGTAAAACTGCATATTGAAAAAAAAATAATTTGGAATTTGTTATGTAAAAAAAATTTTTTTTGTTACTTCGAAACCATCTGTCCGATTTCGCCCAATAACGTACTTAGCCGAGATATTTATCTCCCAAACCTACTCTGAAAATTTCAACTGTCTAGCTCATTCTGTTCGAGAGTTATCGTGTCTACGGCCGGAAGTCCGGCCGGACAGAATGAATTTCGACCACGGATTCTTGATCAGTGAGTCGAATAAATATATTTCATTATTATATTCTAGTTCGAGTTCACTACGGACTAATAAGGAACACTAAACACTAGTAACTAAACTCTTGTCCACTACAAATTTTGTCACAATTTGTTGTGTAGGTAGGTAGTAGTGTAGTACTATGTAAGTATGATGACATTAATAATTATCATTTTGCAATTGAATAAAGATAAAATAATAAATACTATACAATCACAGACAATAAAAGAACTGAAACTAGGGGTACCGGAACCATATCTATGATCATATTGTTGCAGTTTATAGGATATCTTGCGGAACTTCATAATAGGAATTGGCTATTCTCGTGGGCACGGGCCTAAGGGGGGGATGGGTTGGGATGATCCCCCCTCAATGTTGAAATGAGTTAAAATTTCCAATATAGTTGGAAAATTTTCGAAAATTTTGAAATAATTGGGAAAAATTTCGAAGCAGTTGGGAAAAATGTCGAAGGAGTTGGAAAAAATTTCGAAGCATTTGAAATAATTTCAATGGAGTTGGAATATTTCTGAAAAAATGTGAAGGAATTTGACCGCCTGACCAGATAAATGCAAAGCAGGCAGGGACGGAATCACGTGGAAAAACACCATGTGCCCTTGTACACATTCCTGTTGCCGTGAATTCAATATTCAATAGTTTTCGGCACAATGTGTGTAGCAGGCAAAAATAATATTTATCATAATATTGCGTTATCCCAAATCGGGTATAGCTCTCTAGATGTTTCAATAGCCATAAAACAAACCATCTGGAAACAATTTGAGCTGTTTCCCACTGTCGAGCGGAATTTATAAAGCATAAGCTTTATTTCTATTGAATTTAGCAACGTAAATATATCAGTTCGCAGTTTGCTCCTTTCTAATATAGAAATAGATAAGTTTGAATTTCAGAAAACTAGTTTAGATGTTCTGGGTTTCTTTGTAAGGGGCAATTCTACGGACGGAACAACCATTACGCATTACCAGAGACGTGCTAACCCTTCACCTTCACCTTAAGTTTTTTTTTGTAATCCTTCATACACAGTTGTGACAGTTTCAATGCTTTCACACTTATTTCAGAAATATTTATTATTTGTTTTTGGAAAAAGTATAGCTACTACGGTAGCATCACATTGGTGATGATTTGTTGTCTTGTCTTATTAAATAAGATATACTGGAAAAGAGAATATTGCTTTAAGCGAAAGCTACCAAAAATCAAATGAAATGGACGGACTATAGTAACGAGCGAAAAGGGTTTGTCTAATAAGGACGAAATCGGTCTGTTACCTATAGAAGAGAGAAGGCGGATAACATATTCCCTGACATTGAAACCAAATGTCCACCACAGAACCAGGCGGCTCTTATCTGCTGTGGCTTTTACATCCGTAAGCTGCACATCCCACCATTATGTGTAACAGAGTTTTCAAAACAGTCAGTAAACGCTCAGATAAACACAAGAAACAAACGTTCACCACATCGTTTGGTGTCCACCAAACTGTCAAAGTTTTGGTTTCAGATCGATAGCGTTACGTAGTACGGCATGCGGTATCCTCCCTCTTGCCTAATCAAAGGGTCTGTTGCTATTCAACAACTTTGATGAACACACTGTACTGATCCCGCCCAAAAATGCTACGTTAACCGTGACTCAAGTGAAGCTATTCTGTTATTGAACTTTATGGTGTGATTCTTACCCCTGGCTGTGTGATTTTGATCGTCTAGTAAACAAAGAAGGACTACGTTGTGTATGCAACCCAAATTACTTTTAGATACCTAGAGTGAGAGAGATTGTTGGGAAGGTCAGGAGGGAATGAAAGAAAATATCATAATATAAACTTGAAGAGTTTAATGTACGTTCGGCACAAATTACCTGAGAGAGGGGAAAAGAACGTAATAGAAAAACCCCTCTCTTTACACCTGTTAGATCAGTTCAAATAGATATTCCCTGGTTCACTTAAAATGGTTAATAGTTAATTCAACAGTATATAGATGTATGCTGGATCAAAATAGGTAATAATGCATAGCCACAGGTACATTGTCAATTTCAATGAATACCTAGTAAACAGTTATAGGTACATGGTCACTATCCATAGATATATCGTTTATCATGGAAAATGGTTAATTCAACAGTGTATAGATGTATGCTGGATCCAATTAAGTCATAATGCATAGACACAGAGGTACAATGGTCAATTGCAATAGGTACATAGTAAATAGCTATAGGTACTTGGTTAGTAGCCATAGGTATATCGTGAAGATCAATATGTGCATGGTCAATAGCAATAGGTAGTAGAATGAAATAATGATCTGGTACATCAAAACAGGTACATAGTGGAAGCAATAACATCCTGGTATATGGATATCATCCAAATTACACATATAAGTAGCTTGCACAGGTGTTCATAGGTTTCCGGTAGCTTAGGTGTAACGTCCCACATCCCCCTTTTATTTCGACACTCAATCATTCTCAGGTAGCTAACAGTGTGGATACGAGGGCCGAATTATACAACTCCAGATACCCAAGGTCGTTTTTCAGACATGTTCTTCGGTATCCATCAAAGGTCAAACTAATATCAAGTGCAGTAGTGGTATTTAAGTATAATGGTAATTAGTGTCCGACCGAAACTGGTATTTCAGCCGAAACCGAAACCGAAACCGAACTTTCGGCCAGGGTCTCAGTTTCGGCCGAAACCGAAACCGAAACTTTATATTTCATACTGAAATCTACTGTATTTTTTACAATTTTATTCGCATATACATAAAAATAGTTAAGGAGTGTTAAATAAAATAAAAAGACATTTTTTTTTGAGATCTTTATTTATTATTTTGGTATTACCGAGTTATCAAAATAATCAGTCGAAGTATA
Source organism: Halyzia sedecimguttata (assembly GCA_937662695.2). Taxonomy (NCBI): domain Eukaryota; kingdom Metazoa; phylum Arthropoda; class Insecta; order Coleoptera; family Coccinellidae; genus Halyzia; species Halyzia sedecimguttata. The sequence goes on from OW569415.2 coordinate 50,321,220, forward strand.
CAGGGTGATTCCAAATCAGACGTGAACCTTAGAGGAGGTGTTAGTATGGATCATTTGCTGTGGTTTGAGCCATTTTTATTGATGACCAAAAATCAACGGTTTCCGAGATATTTGAGTACTGGTTCTGTTGAAAAAGAGTCAGTATGATTTGAAAGGGGATATAAGAAGCAAATAGAGGAAAATAACGAATTCAATATTTTTTTTGCAACAAGCTCGAAATTACATTAGAAAATGTATTCATAAATTATGTTCCACCATTCCATAGGCTAGCACGTGCCATCTTTCTGATGTCTTCAGTTGTTATTTTCCGCCTGAAATTTACTCACGCTGTCTTTTGATACACATTCACTATTGCCGGACATTCAAAAGGTTGCTTATAAAAAATCTGCTGAAACGAAACTAGTTAAGCAATCTAACGAAATCTTTTAGAGAATGGAGAAGGAATTTGGCAAGTTCTTAAAATAATTTTGGCATACAAAATTGTGAAATTCGAAAGTTGCAGACAAATTGATATTAGAAATAGATTTTTCATTTATTCATATACCACATTTCAAATCATACTAATTCTTTTTCAACCTCTTATACAGCATAGTTTTGCTTTTTTCGTACATATCATATTCTTTTCTGATGAAAATAAACCAAAATTATCACCAAATTTGGTCAACGTAGAAAAAATTTACGAAATATGTACTATAAGTTCAGAAAACTTTTGAAAATCACCCGAACTCCAAAAACCGTTGATTTTCGGTTACAAATAAATATGGATTAAACAACAGCTAATGTGTCATACTCCAAGTTCCACGTCTTATTTGGAATCACCCTAAGTAATCTAATTAATAATCAATAAAGTGAATTCTCAGTCTTAACAAAGATAGATCACAATAACTCGTACGACAATTACGTATACCTACTTATAACTCCTGGCCAAACGACCAGGATAATTCACGAACATTCTAGTTTCGGCCTGGCCGAAACTTTCGGCCCAAAATGGCCGAAAGTTTCGGCCATTTTGGGCCGAAAGTTTCGGCCATTTTGGGCCGAAACCGAAACTAAGGCCGAAACTAGATTTCTTGGCCGAAACTGGCCGAAACCGAAACCGAAACCGAACTTTCGGTCGGTCACTAGGTAATAGGAGCATATGAATCATTACGGAACGACACGAATAAAACAATACGGTAATCCCGATCCCGAACCTTTGATTTCTCCGGGGAGAATGTTGCCCTAGGACACATATACTGACACTCATACACACCAGATGTGGATGGAATACCTTTAGTCTAATAAAGAAACCGATGAACAAGCTTAACACTCAATATTTATAGCAAACACCGGAATTGTATTGGTCCCACAAGGTAAATGCATAATGTAAATCAGTGATATCAAACAAATAGGATAATTATTCAGTTCTTGTAATACGTAAACTCTGATTTACGAACAAGATTGCACACTGAAAGAAAAGTAATATAAGCTCCATGAAATTGTTAAGGCGTATCATATTTTAGTAGAGTTTCAGCAGTATAAAGATCTGGTAAACAAACATAAAAGCAGTGTTAATAATCATTATCAACGCAAAACGCCTACTTGTGGACTTGCAATGCAATACAACTACACTTCAGAGAAATCATGTTATTGCAGCACACACAAAGGAACAGAGAGCTTCGATAATCCATCGTCTTCCTTTTAATGTTCTAATAATACGCCAAAGCGTAACACTTGAGATTTGAGATCTCTACTTGCCCTGTTAGACAATCCCACGTCAGTTGTTTAAATCCGGACCATCGAAATTCATACAAGCATAGAACCTATTTATTGCGAATATAAGAATCACAGTACTTCAATTATGGTTATTTTTATGAAAAAAGAAATTATTGCTATTTATTTAAATCACGGGATATTACAACAGAATCTGTAGATTGCTCTGAACTATTGGTCTGTGCAACTTGATTTCATATGATTAAAATATATCCTTATTGGAAACCTCCTTAAAACCTTTCCATCATCAGCTCCAGAAAACCATCACAAGCTTTCTAATTCTGAAATTTGCACATAATTTATGGTTCACGTAACTGAAGAAAATATTGACAACATAACTTATCTGCTTTCTTCACATAACATCTAAACTTCACTATAAGGATGAGGACCATCCGCTTGAAGGCTTTGTCCACCCTAATTAAATGGCTGGTTGCTATAAGAAGGTACGCTACGCTTGCATCAGTGTGACAAATTTCAGGATAACTGTCAACAAAAAGAAATTTGAAGATTTTCGCTTGGTGTCTGAAGAAGGAGTCTGATTTAGTCCCCGAAACGTTGCAGAATAGTTGTTTTATCGTTGATGTTGTGTCGTTACTGTATATTAGGCAACAAATTATTCTATATATGGCTTCTGAAAAAATATCTAGTGCTCCTATCACAGAAGGAATTTCGAAATGATAACAGAAAACAGCGGCGAATAGGATGCGAGAAACGGCCAGTGTGTAGCTGTAGAAAACTATCTACATTTTTTTTTCATAGTTATTTTTCAGACTTGGGAGTCTGGGAGAGAAAATCCAGAAAGGAAAATCATTTAGTGATTGTTCAACATCTTAACCAGTATTGCATTTTTTTCTGGGGTTTCTCTCCCAAACTCTGAAAAATATCTATAAAATAAAAATTAATTATTTTGTGATTTGCTTCTGTGTAAGAAACACAAGATATTTGTCAGAAGCAATCTATTGAACAATGTTGCCTAACAAACAACAACGAAACAACATCAACGAAGAAACAACTATCGTAACGTATACCTCCCACAGTATCCTTTAATGATTACGTATCTTAACCAGTATATACCATTTTTCTCTATAATTGAATTTACTTAATTATCATTGTCGTAGGTGCTACCAGCGAGGCTTACAGTTTCTTGAGAATTAACATGGTGGACTCACTCTCATTTGTATCAATCATATAGTGTTAATACAGACTGTTTAAAATCAATAGCGAAAGATTTCAAGTTTGTTAAATTAAATTGTTCGAATTCACACCCCTAGCTGAGGTATAATAACCCTTGAAAGGATAAATTGATTTTTCATTTTTGATTTTTCATCTACCTGATCAAAATACTCAGAAAAATAGATTTTGAAAAGTTGTAATATACCATAGGTGGTACAAGTACCTACCACTATTTCTTAAATATCCCCTACGATATCTGCATGGGGTTGGAACAAATAACCCCTTACAGGAATAATTCCATAACTTTTCAAATGTTCGTCAAATTTAAAAAGTAAAAATATTTTCTGGAAAAAAAATTTAATTTTGGAAAATCTGTATCTCTTGCATTTCGTTCCTAGCTTCAGTATTTTCGGAGGAAATAATTGAAATGTAAAATAACTTTTTGTATGTTTGATACTAGGACCCTGAGTTATCTGTGACTCAGAATAATTCATCAAAGGGGTTTTTTACATGGGGATAGAAGGAAGTGGAGGAAGCATATCCTATATATTTCCCTTGTAATCAACCTGTACCACGTATGGTATATTACAACATTTCATAATCTGTATGTATTTTGGATTCGCCGAAACCAGGTTCGGCAATCCAAGCGTTGATTAGTCAGAGCTGCAGATGTTAGAAGACCGCTATAGGACCCTAATGTAGATCTATCATCTCCAATAGATAAAAGCTTCATTTTAAGATGGTATTCAGACCTATTCTGTTCGCACATAGCATATTGCTAAGAAAAAGATATTGCTAACACAGCAAGATCCGAAATATTGCTATTCTGATCATCGTTTTTGAGCAATATGATCTGTCATTTTGATAAACATATTGTTATCCCCATTGCTATCTCAGCAACCTCGAAATACTACTTGCTAAGAGCATAACAAGATTTGGAATATGGCTGAGAACCACTTTTTTCTTCCAAGAAATCGTAAATATTGAAAATAGGTAGGTACTTTGATAAATATAGGTATATACATAATCGTATATATTTATTAAAGATACTTTAAAATACTTAATTTCAAGGGAATTTCTAAGACTTAGGTTTAACACTAACAACCCCTTCTATTCGTAAACAGAAAAGTTCATAAACTATTCAACATCAATAGGCTGAGAGTTTTTTATTCATATATTTATTATTTCATGAGCAAACTCGGATAGATACTGTTTCTTTTATGTTAGAGGCATTCGATGACTGATCGACTGGATGAAATAAATAAAATAAATTATTAATGCATCCTTAGTAAAAAGATGACTGCCTTTGATTTCATTGAAGAGACGAGGGTATTTTATTCATTTATTTATGTGTTCATCAGCAATCTATGAGATTTACTGCTTCTTTTAAGTTAGATATGCATTCGAAGACTGACCGACTGGATGAAATAAATTAGATAAACTATTAATTCAGCCTTAGTAAAAATATGACTGCCTTTGATTTCATTGCAGAGCCGAGGGTATTTTATTCATTTATTTATTTGTTCATGAGCAAACTATAAGATATACTGCTTCTTTTAAGTAAGATATGCATTCGAAGTCTGACTGGATGAAAAGAATTAAATAAATTATTAATTCAGTCTTACTACGAAGATGACTTCTTTTGATTCAGTTGAAGAACTGAGGGAATTTTTTCAGGAGAAAACTAGGAGACATACTGTTCCGTTTAACTTGTTGCATTCGAAGTCTGACTGAAGACAGAAAAAAATGAAAATTTAATATTTGTTTGGTTGTTTGCAAGTCTTCAATTTTTCGGTCATGGTAGCGGTTACCAAAATTCGATGTGTTTCCTGAAAATGTGAAAATTGATCAATAACTCCATCTTGTTAGTTTCATGAATAAAATACAGTTCGTTTTTGGCTTTCGTGACATTTATATATTTTTGGTTAGGAATTAAGAATAACCACCGAAAAACGGACGAAATGTTTATCAATTAAGGTTAGATTATTCTTCTAATTCACATAAAAGTCATGAAATACAGTATTGTCAGCTCTAAAATCAATGAATTTTGACCTACTTCATAGCAATATTGCTGGGAGAAAATTGATAACCAACATTGCTATAACAGTCCGAACAGAATACGTAATACGATAGTCATATTGTAAAAAATTAGGAGGATAGCGATATGACTTGAATAGCAATGTTTATAGCAATACGCAAACAGAATAGGTCTGATTATCTAGTGTTATACCTATTATTAGTCGTAGCGTCAAAATGGTGGATGCGCTATATGAACTACTACTACTACTGATATTCGACTCTGATTCCTTAAAAATCATACGGTGCAACATGCTTTTGTTAATAATTATTGCAAGGAAGGAAAACACTTGGCTCAGGTTTCGCAAAGTACAAAAGGGATGCTGTTTTATGAATAAAAAATGCAGTAAATTCGTTGTTGCGTCCTCTAAGGGATCTGCCATTTTGTTCAAGTGTCTGATGTATTTTTCAATTTTACCAGGCATGTTGAAGAGAGCAGGAATTTGCCCAGATGTCTCTAATTTTCTATTTAATGCCGAAATTGGTCTCTAACAATTAGGTTCAACTCACTCATAAATAATTCCTGGGAAAATTCAATTCCGTTCGGCCGTTGCGACCATTACTTTTGAACGAAAAGTGACTTGCAATTTTAATGCTAGGTTACTCATCTGCGGTGCTACTCACTCCATCGAAGATGGTTAAGAACTATAGTGGTCAATTTTGTTATTATTTCTTTAATAACTCAAAAAATACAAATCCGGTTGAATTGATACTTGGCAATTAAGTGTAGAATGCCGACGCGCAATTTTTTGAGAAATTTTGTGAGCATTAAAAATATATCTTTAAAAAAAAATTCTATAAAAATTTTATATTTCAGGAACTATTTGTCAGATTCCGCTGAAATTCCGCACAAAACTTTTAAGCCAAATTTTATTCTCACCAGCAAGTTAGGAGCTTTTGCGCGCATGTTCTATTATATATTCACTATTGAAATTCAAGATTTCTACTCGCTAGAAGCAGAAATCATGAGAAAAAATTTCGCGTGTAGGCATTCTACAAGTCGGTAGTTACCAGGTTTTTGGTTAACAACGTTTGTACTTAACTGTCCCATTTGGATGCGCAACCTGCCCTGCTAATTGCAAATCACTATCTCTTTCCGTTCGAAAGTTATTGTGGCAACGGTCACCCATCCATCTACTTAACTCACTCACGGGTGCCCGGATCTCCAACAATATAGATCCGATCGTGTTAATTTGGAAATTACCCTCACGAAATATATTTCGTGAGGGTGTGTGAGGAGTGAATAGATGAAACAACCTGAGCACAAAAGATCCTGACTACACGTCAGCCCTTTTTAAGGATTTTTTAAATGGAAGATCAATTCAGGTGAGTGGTGAATTTTCAGTCTAACATCGATTCAAGTCTTACAATTAAGATAAGGAATATTATCGTTGAATTTCCATTAATATGGCTTTTGAATAATACGGAAGGTGTTTCAGAATAGGATGCTGATCCTTCAGGTTGTGAATCCCTAGGTAATTTTGAGAAGAAAAGTTCAAATTAACCTATGTCCTAAACCTCCGCAGTTATGAGCTACCTCTAGATGGTGTTATTTTTTCGTAATTTTTTTTCTGTCATAACTTCAATACTTTCTTAACGTCTTAAACAATTTGGTTCGACTCACTGATCAATAATTCGTGGTCAATTTTCAGAGTAGGTTTGGGACTTAAAAATCTCGGTTAAGTTCGTTATTGAGCAAAACAGACCTGGTGGTAACGGAGTAACAAAAAAAAATATTTTTTGTTTACATTAAAAATGTCAAAATCAATTTTTTTAAGATGCAATTCCACGATAAGAATCCATTGATATCATTTTCAACTGTAACAAACTGATACTTTCGGAGATATGATTTTTCAAAATTTCAATAATACATCATACTTCTATGTTTTCACAGAATGCGAATTCTATCTGTCTGTATTCTATCTGTGTTAATTGTTCATACATGTCATCTTATCTACCCATAAGAGACATTTCAAATTTAGTTCTGTTTTAGAAAACAAAATATGATTGAATGCAGAATGACCAATTATTGGATATTAGATACCTATATTATTATAAACCCTATATGCCGTTGGATAATCCACACAATGATGGAAATATACGTTGGTAAGTTAATCAAATTGGGTTCAGACTATCTCCAGGGAAAACAAAACTGGAATAGTTTCAATCGATAAAATATAATTTTCAGAGTAGATTTGAGGAATGAATATCTCGGATAAGTTCGTTATTTAATTTTAATTTGGTTTTTGGCGCTCTTGTTCCTCGGAACAGAGTGCCTATCAATTTGCCCAAATGTCTTTAATTTTTGGCTGAAGATGGTCTCAAACGATTTGGATCGACTCACTGATCAAGAATCCGAGGTCGAAATCGATTCTGTCCGGCCGGTCGTCCGTCTGGCCGTCCAGCCGGCTGTTAACACGATAACTCTCGAATGAAAGGAGTTACAGGATTGAAATTTTCAAGGTAGGTTTGCAGCGTAAATATCTCGGTCGAGTTGGTTAACGGTTAAAAACCATCAAGTGGTTTCGGAGTTATGCCCGTTTATAGTAAAAACAATTTTTATGGATATTTCCGAAACCGATCACTCGATCTATCAGAAGTTTAGCATCAAATTGTAGAATCATGACCTTTATACGCATGTGAAGTTTTGTATTGATGTATCATGTATGATACAGTAAAGTGTAAAAAAAATTTTGAAAATTTTCAAATTTTATTTCTATAATAACTCTCGAACGGAATGAGCTAGGCAGTTGAAATTTTCAGAGTAGGTTAGGGAGATGAATATCTCGATTGAGTTCTTTATTGGGCAAAATAGGCCAGATGGTTTCGGAGTAACGAAAAAATTTTTTTTTTTTTTACTTACAGATTTCAATTATTGAAAGTTTTTTTTCTGGGTTTTCTCTCCCAAACTCTGAAAAATATCTATAAAATAAATATCAATTATTTGTGATTTGCTTCTGCGTAAGAAACACAGGATATTTGTCAGAAGCAATCAATTGAACAATGTTGCCTAACAAACAACAACGAAACAACATCAACGAAGCTTAATGAAAATCGTTAGAATTATTTTGTTGATAGTTATTTTGTGAAATTCAATAATTCTTGAATTTCACTTCACTTTTAATAATGAGTATACCTCCCACAGTATCCTTTAATGATTACAAATTTCAAATTCATTTTTTTAAGATGTTTCACCATAAAAATCCATTGATATCATTTTCAACTCCAACAAGCGAATACTTTCGGAGATATGATTTTTCGAAATTTCAATAATGAATCGTACAGAATGCTATAATTATTCTATCTATGATTTATTACCTATATGATCTGTGTTCATACTCGTACATGTCATCCTGTTCTATAAGAGAGAGTCAAATTTATTTCAGCTATTTTAATTTGATTGTTTCCATGGTGCAATTCTCATACTCAGATTGCTCATTTTATCTTGATAAATAAACTATTATTTGAATTGAATTTCCTTTATGATGCAGTTCTATCAAAATAATACATTGATATAATTCTCAACTCAAAGAAACCAATACTTTCAGAGATATAATTTGTCTGTTTGGACAAGAGCGACAGAAAGCTCCTGTCCCAAGGCCTTGAACCAATTTTTTTTATGTTTCTGTAGGTCTACGACTCACCACTAATCTCATATGTTGGATTTACAAACATACATAGCAAATTATAATTAGAGCATTCTATGTCACAAAATTACGATTAATTATTGAAAATTTGAAAATTCATATCACCGAAAGTATTAAATGGTTATGGTTGAGAATGATATCAATGGATTCTTATGATGAAACTGCTCCTCGAAAAAAAATTAATTTAAATTTTTTGATGAGAAAAAAAATTATTTGGTTACTCAACAACGAACTTAACTGATATATTCATTCCCCAAACCTACTCTAAAAATTTCGCCTGTCTAGCTCATCCCGTTCGAGAGTTATAGTGTTAACGGATGGCAAGACAGAATCGATTTTGATCACGGATTCTTGAACGAAAACGTTTGAGACCATTTTCAGCCAAAAATTCGAACATTACAGACGTTTGGGCAAATTGATAAACACTCTGTTCCGAGGAACAAGGGTGCCAAAAAAATGCGTTGGCATGCTTAATATTTTCCCGCAATTATCTAGTCAACATCCTGTACGCATAACATAGCACAAAATGAAAAATGCGGGAAAGCCCTGTGGACAGGAGCTATGGCGCTCTTTTTTAAACTTTTACAAATCATATCTCCAAAAATATGTATCCGTCATTTAAAAAAATTAGTGCCAAAAATTATTAATCCGAAAGTACTATACCGATAAAGAACTTATCCGAGATATTCATTCCTCAAATCTATTCTGAAAATTCTATTATATCAATTGAAACTTAGCCAATATTCCAGTTTTGTTTTTACGGGAAATATTCTGAACCCAATTTGATTAACTTTTACCAAAGTATATGCTTACATCATCCTATGGCATCCAAGGGCATTATATTATCACCTTAAAATAATAATATCCTATAATCCTCATAATTCTACGATAGCTGAGGTTATATCATTGGTCATTTTGAATTTTTTTTTGTTTTCTAGAACAGGAGGTATTTTATTTTTTATTTCATTAGTAATGAATTTTGAATAGAACCAGAAATGAATATGATATGTCTCGGTAGATAAGATGACATGTATGTACACAGATCATTCATATATATGTTTATTCATAGATACAAATACGGACGTTAATTTTCGATTACAGCATTCTGTGAAATCATAGAATTATGATTAAATATTGAAATTTTGAAAAATCATATCTCCGAAATGATTAGCTTGTTTGAGTTGAAAATGATATCAATGAATTCTAATCTACATCTCATCTCAAAAAAAATTGAATTTGAAATTTGTAATGTAAAAAAGTTTTTCGATACTCCGAAGCCATCGGGCCGATTTTGCCCAATAACGAACTCAACCGAGATATTTATCTCCCAAACTTATTTTGAAAATTTCAACTGTCTTGCTCATTCCGTTCGAGAGTTATCGTGTTAACAGACAGCCGGCCGGACAGGCTGGCTGGACGGAATCAATGTCGACCACGGATTCTTGATCAGTGAGTCGAACCAAATCGTTTAAGACCATTTTCATCCAAAAATTCGAACTTTACGGACAAATCGATAAGCACTCTGTTCCGAGGAAAAAGAGCGCAAAGAATTGAAAAATCTTCATCGTCAAAACATGGATGTTGATAGGGTCAAATTTCATAAAAATATCAATGAAGGTACTAAAGTACAGATAAAAAACTTTTCCTTCTTGATACTTAAACACCCTCTCAAAAGTTAACAGGTTTAGGGCATAGGTTCATTAGAAATCTTCTTCTTATTCTTAAAATCATCTAAAGATTCATTCTCCTAAGGATCGGCATATTATTCTGAAAAACCCTGTATATTAGCGCAGGCAGTGCCCCAACAAGGTTGGGTGATATCCCTTGTCTATGGTGATGTCTAAGATCAAACAGGAATGAATACTTCATATCATAACGAAAGACAACCGGAGTATAAGGAACTCTATTTCATATGTAGGTTTTAGCGACCCAGCCATCCAGCTATTTGGCTGCTGTCGATCTGCAATGTTTTCACCATATTTTAGTATGTTCACACCTCTAACAGCCTACAATACATATACGCAAAACTGGTCCAAATGACCCAAGATATGAAAAAAATAGGGCAATAGGTGAAAGTAAAACCTAAGCGTGCTGTGCTCGTAGAGGAAGTGGCAAAACCCAACGAAGCGGGAGTAAATTATTGTTTCACAAATTCAAAGATTATGGTTCGGTTCGTGAATCGCTCAGTACTGAATTGCCTTCTACAGGCACAGTTACTCAACGTATTCAACTTGTTACCCAATCTTCATATAAGGCACCGATCCAGTCGCTCAAAAGTGGATTCATTCAGTTCAGTTTCGCGCCCACCTTTCCGTCAATCGCATCGTGGAGTCGACCACAGAATCCTAACCGATCGATGCGCGATAACCCTAATGTTTTTGTTTACATTTGCCTGACAGCTCTAAATTCCGGTATTCGATTTATTCGCAAGTTTGAATGTATTTATTGTGACACTACTAATCTAACGAATGCAGAAAGGAATGGTTTGATACAGTGAATTCTATAAATCAGTTTATATCATTGAAATCCAGCGAAAGGATCGAAATTCGAGGTATTAATGTGTCGGATAGTTATAGGTTATATTATGAAGAGTGAAATGTTTTCTTATATTATTTCAACGGCTTTGGTCGCTTTATTTTATACGAATTGTGTTGAATGTTTGGAGAATGGATTGGCTAGAACACCGCCGATGGGATGGCTAGCTTGGGAAAGGTTCAGATGTAATACCGATTGCAAAAATGACCCTGACAACTGCATAAGGTAGGTGGTTTTTGCATAACTATTTCGCCTTAATTGGCAATTTTGATTTCAATAGCCCCCTCTTTAGTCTTGAATATACGCCATATCACCTTCTTCAAAGACATAAAAATTGAGTTTTTCACGCTGATATTGGTCACCGGATCAAATCCAGCTCGAAGGACCACTATTGTGATTCCGGTCGAGAATGTTGCATTTTGAGCACGTTCGAGAAATATCTTAAGCTAGCTGCTAGACTGGTAGTTGATCCTGAAAAAATGATGATCCTGACAAACTATAATTCAGAAGTATGAACTTAAAATGGCATGCTATTTAGTTCAGTGATAACGCTTATATATCCATCAAAATATTGAAGAGCGAGTCGAACCTCTCGAGCAAATATAATGCTTTAAATCAGTTTTCTTCTGTTTTCTACATAAATATAAATTCTCCAGAACGAATTGGAAATTCATCTCTGTTACTGACTTACTTCGCAGGCGAAGTATTTTTGATAGTTTTCATTGCCGATTACGACTTTTTCCTCCTATGTAATTATTTTTTTAGTAGATACCTTGAAGATATTCATAATAATTGTTCATTTAATTAATTTTTTCTTGAATATCCATTTAGAGGTAATATCTACCAATGCAGACACATCTCATACTCGAAGACTTTTTATGTTCATGTTATTCAACCTTTTTCTTATGCCACGAAAGATTTTCTCATTGAATTTCCATCATGTAGGTACCAAATTTCACGAAAATAGCAAAACAAAATCTTCAATGAATTAAGAATTATGGTCGATATTATGGTATACCTATCATCTTTATAATGTTGAACTTCAAAATTCTGATGAAAACAGTGATACATCTGAATTTTATGGTGATGAAACTACGCTTTCTTGAATTTCGTATAAATTCTCGTATATGTTTACATTGTTCATACAAAGCTTATGCATTAAAGATTCTTCCTAGTTTTAAGAACATTGGTGTTTTAATTGTTTATAATCAGCGTATCTCTTTCAACTGATAATTGCTAAAACATAAACATTCAGTATTCTCTCTTTGTGTTGAATTTTTATACCATGCTAAAATGAATATAAATAAGTAATGCATTATTAATGAAAATTCAAAGATTGTCAGTGATCATATGCCTTCACTTATTGAGTTCAGTTTGTTTATCAAAGATCTTTCCATCCTTATTGAGAAGTTTTCTGGAGTAGGTATCCATTTTTGAATTAATTTTGAACTTTTATTCCCAGAGTAAGGTAAAAACTTCAAATAATTTAAAATGAGAATAAAATAGAAGGCGAAAGCCATCAAATTATAAGGAATATTGTCTATGGTCTATTTACCTCTACTGGACACTTTTAATCGATTGTAGCATCGCTGTATGCCGTTCTTTCAGCTTTTACAATATATGAATACATTTCATACCATTTTGATGACATAGTTACTTCAGTAACGAAAGAATAGTCTATGATCACAGAATTTATTTCCGACATATGTATCCTATTGGAATTTAAATACGAAAAATTGGTTCAAGCCCTGTGGACAGGAGCTTTCTGGCGCTCTTGTTCAAACAGACAAATTATATCTCCGAAAGTATCGGTTTCTCAGAGTTGGGAATTATATCAATGTATTCTTATGATAGAAACGCATCATAAAGGAAATTCAATTCAAATAATAGTTTATTTATCAAAATGAGCAATCTGAGAATGAGAACGTGCAGTTCTCATTCTCATTCATGGAAGAAATCAAATTAAAATAGCTGAAATGAATTTGACTCTCTCTTATAGAACAGAAAGACATGTGCGAGTATGAACACAGATCATATAATAAAGCTTAGATATAATAATTATAACATTCTGTGAAAACATAGAGGTACGATTCATTATTGAAATTTAGAAAAATCATATCTCCGAAAGTATTAGCTTGTTGGAGTTGAAAATGATATCAATGGATTTTTATGGTGAAACTGCGTCTTAAATAAAAATTGAATTGGAAATTTGTTACTTAAAAAAAAAATTTTTTTTTCGTTACCGTCCGAAACGATCTGGCCTATATTGTCCAATAACGAACTTAACCGAAATATTCATCTCCCTAACCTACTCTTAAAATTTCAACTGCCTAGCTCATTGCGTTCGAGAGTTATTGTAGAATTTTTTTTTTTTAATTTTCAAAATTTTTGTTTGACACTTTGCAGTAGCATGGTCAATAAAAAACTTCACATGCGTATAAAGGTCAAGATTCTACAATTTGATGCTAAATTTCAGATAGATCGAGTGATCGGTTTCGGAAATATTCATAAAAAATATTTTTACTAAAATCGGCCATAACTCCGAAACCGCTGGATGGTTTTCGCCCATTAACGAACTCGTCCGAGATATTAACGGTCCAAACCCACCTTGCTAATTTCAATCCTCTAACTCCTTTCGTTCGAGAGTTATCGTGCCGGCCGGACAGAATCGATTTCGACCTCGGATTCTTCTATTCTCAGCCAAAAATTCGAAAATTACAGACATTTTGGCAAATTGATAAGCACTCAGTTCCGAGGAACTAGAGCGCCAAAAATCTTATGCCTCAAGTAATTCCAAGATACGAAATTCACGAAATTCGGCGAAAATTTGTGGGTCGGCATTCTACAAGTAATCATTGAGTGTTAATTGGATCAGAGTGGTATATTTGAGCAATAGAGGAAATAACAACAAAATTGGAGCTGAGTATAACTCCAAAACCATTTGGCGGATTATACCAATTGCCGAACATAAATGTCGATTTGGGATGCGCAACCTACCCTGAAGAGCGCAAATCGCTATATTTTTCCGTTCTCAAGTTATCGTGAGATACATAATATTTTTTCGTAATTTTTTTTTAAATTTTCTAGTTGCACCGTTTGGCCAATTATGCCCACCAACCAAGGGCGTAGCCAGGGGGGGGGGGGGGGGTTTTGGGGGTTCAAACCCCCTCCCCGAAATTTTATTTTTTCTCTTGAAAAAAAAATATTTGCTGCAGAAAGTGACCCTTACACCCCCAAACCCCCCCCCCGAAATTTATTCCTATTTCAAAACCCCCCCCCGAAATTTATTCCTGGCTACGCCCTTGCCACCAACGAACTTGACTCTGCCATTCGAATGCGCAACCTACCCTGAAAATTTCAAGTCCCTAGCTCTTTTCGTTATCGAGACAGCGGTCACCCATCCAGCTACTAAACTCACCCAAGGCTGCTCGGATCTCCAAAAATATAGATTCGATCGTGTTAACTTGGCAGTACAGTTAGGTTTTGACTCGGGTTAAGACGCCTCTCGCAAAATTTCAAGATGTCCGACGAATATTTTCTGATTTATAGAATTTTTTCAAATGATTTTTTAAAAAATTTCCAGTGATACGATCCTCACGAAATTTTGCGAGCATCTACAACTAATTATCATGTTTGAATTGGATCGGATTAGTATATTTCGAGTTATTGAGGAAATAACAAACCAATTTCAGATGATTATAACTCCAAAACCGTTTGGTCGATTATGCCTATCAACAAACTCAAATGTCGCATTCAGATGCACAACCAACCCAAAAAATTGCAAGTTGCTATCTCCTTCCGTTCCCAGGTTATTGTGACATAAATAATATATTTTAATAATTTGTTAAAAATTTTCTAGTGATATGATTCTCACAAAGTTGCTCATACGTCTTTAGGTCTGTATCCTACAACTACTCACCAAGTTTTAGTTCGATTGGATCTGTATTGGTTGATGACAAAATTATTACTGCGAAACCGTTGGGCCGATTATGCCCATTAACGAACATGTCCGTCGTATTTGGCCTCGCCAACTACCCTGTAAATTCATGTCGCTATCTTTTTCCATTTTCTCATGCTATCGAGGCAATGGCCGGTCGTACAGAATAAAATTTGACCTCGAATTCTTCATCAGTGAGTCGAACCTGATCGTTTGAGACATTTGGGCAAAAAAGTAACGCGATATTCCCCAGAACATGCGCGCAAAAATGAACTAATCAAATCCCAGATTTCTTGACAAAAGTAATCGAAATCACCTATTATATTTTTGGAATATATTTTGGCCATGCGCATTGTCAGATACCGAGCAGTTGGATCTATTTCGTTGTTATTCTAATTTCGTATTTTGTCATATTTCCTGTATAAACCACAAAGATATGTATGTTTAACTTTCATATTTTGTTTCATTCTGTCCCTTATTCTATTATATTTACTGAATATACAGGGTATGACTTTAAGTTGTACATTCATTTTAACCATAGATTCCTCTCGTCAAATAAAACACTTTTTTCATTCACCATTTTTCCAGATTCGGCTCAGGTGAAAAAGTTACGAGCGTTTAAATATTTCACAATGTGCTAATACACTCCTACATATAAATTATCCATAAAAGTAGTGAAATTTTTGGAATTTTATAACATTCAATGAAGAATATCTCGAAATAGGTGCGTTCACGGAGTAATGATGAAGAATAATTCAATCTTCTAAAACGCTTGAGTATTTTTGACATGACTCAAAAAAAACTTCATCTGGTTTCTTCATGCTAATTTAATTTATTTTTATGAATCCACTAGTCTATAACCAGGAAACTAATTGAAGTGGGATAAAACTGATATTTGAAGAATATGTATCATAGTAATAAGAAACTTCACACCAACATTCATTTTATTCGGAAATATCATGTCAAAGCTACAAAATTAAAACTTTTACCTGAGCCGAATTTGGAAAAATGGGAAATGAAAAAAGTGTTTCATGTGATGATAGAAATCTATGATTAAAATTAATATACAGCTTAAATACTCACCCTGTATAAAGACACCACAAATCTACAGGTTACCATATTTTATCAAATTGAATGAATATATTTTTTTTCAGTGAAAATCTATTTCGAACAATGTCTGACATTTTGGTTAACGAAGGATATGCTGCGCTTGGGTACAATTACATAAACGTTGACGACTGTTGGCTTGAAAAGGAAAGAAACAGATATGGTCAACTCGTTCCAGACAGGCAAAGATTTCCTAGAGGAATGAAATCATTGGCAGACTATGTGAGTCATCATACGAGATTTTAATTCATACTCATGAAGGGTATTTCAATAAGGACGATTGATTGTGGAGTTATTCTCTCCACTTTTGATATTCGTGTTGATTGTTTATAGAATTAAGTATGAAATATTATATCGGTAAAATTACCGCCAGGGCTTGTATGTAAGTTTTCGGGATGTGTTTACTTTAAGAGCATGAACTATTTTCTGTTCATTCGTATAAACCTGCTATTTAAGATTTTCGTTTCTCGAAAGAGGAAAAAGCTTTTATTGGCTTACCATCGGGGTGCCCGCTTGTCTCAGGTGTGTGAGACTCAAGTTGTTGATTGGTAACTCACTAAAAAACCTCTCGCACGTTCCTTGGAGTAGTTCTTCGTCCCTTAACAGAAGAGATGAGCTGCAAGAGGCCTTCACAGTTGATGGGACCTGATGACTCGAAGTGATCCAAGCAACACCGCTCTCCAGGGGTACATATGTTAGCACTGGTTGGCTGTCTTAACCTCTCTCAGGTGGAAGTAGAGAATTTGGAGTGCCGCATTGTGCCTTTCCACATATCCTGATGGAGCATGAACTCTGCAAGCAGACAGGAGGTGCATAACAGTTTCCTGCTGGCTGTGGCATGCTCCGCACGTTGTTGGGGTGTCCATTCTCATGATATTCTTTTTATAACATCTTGTATTAATCACCCCATCTTGACAAGCCATAACAAATCCCTCCGTTTCTGACTCAAGACCAGCTGACTTAAAAAAGGCAGGATAATTCTTCCGACAGGCCCTGATCTTTCAAACTTCTAAAATATATGGAGTGCAGGTGTTTACTCATGTGATGTTCGAGTAGTGTCTTCAGTTGTGCCTGTCTTATATCTCTGCCGACTCTTCTTTGGTCTGTTGGCGTGATAGCTGTTCCTGCTAGCTCACGATCGATTGAAATGCCAGTTATACTGAGCTTCTCCAAAGCTCTCTGACCTGCTCTAAATAGGAAAGCTCCTTGGTTCCTAATTTCATGATGAGCCACCATTTTCGGAAGCGGGCCTTCAATTCTGAATATCCTTATCCACTTCCAACGTTTGTTGATGGTGTTGGTATTCCAAACTTTGCAAACCCCTGCCTCCCTTCGTTCATGGAACGCATACTCTTTGTATCGAGCAGTTGAGATGGAGGCTACGGTTCATATTCATCACATTACGTGTGGATCTGTCGAGCTCAAGAATTTCATTCACTGTCCAGTTAATTACCCCTTAAATATGAGAAATTTAAATGTTTACTCAGTTATCTTACTCATTCTTTTGCCCATTCCTTTATAAGTTTCACAATTTTAGGTGAAAATTTATTTTTAGTAGTAGTGCAACATCAGTCCACTCAAAAAATTGAAAAAATAAAGTTCAGGAAATAGTATGGCCATCTCGAACATCAACTACAGCCTGACAACACATTTGCATAGTTTCGATCGGATTCTTGAAGTAGCCTTGATCAATTTCTCTCCAGAGTTACGGTAAAACCCGTCTGGAGTTTGTGAAGTGTATGTGGAGGTGGTTGATGAGCTCTTTGTAGCTGATCCCAAGTGCGTTCAATGTGATTCAGGTCTGGTGACCGAGGGGGCAGGGCCAAATGTGCTTCATCGACAATTCTCGAACGACAGGGTTGCGCATTATCTTCGGAAATAAGAAATTTATGGTAGCATTCATGGTAGCATCAAGCACCAACAATTCTTTTCGTCCAAACAGTGACTGTACCACCTCTGAACGGATGAACTTCCTGGACCGATCTGCCATTACTGGGCCCCAGAGGATGGGTTCATACCCGAACACGCCGACTATTCGAAAACCGTCTACGCATCTGTGAACAATACAGACCTCCATTGATCGTTCCAATTCACGTGCTCATTGGCCAATTCCAATCGAAGTCGCATATGATTTTGCGTTACTGGAATCCTTCTCAAAAGTCGCCGAGAATTGAGATTAATGCCTAACTCGAAGTCTTCGATGAACTGTTTCAATCGAAACCAAAACACCAGTAGCGTTCAAAAGGCGCTGTTGCATGATTCGACAAGTAGTCAAAGACTCTCTACGGGTAGACACAGTCAGAAACTGATCTTGTGCAGGAGTGGTAGATCTTGGACGGCCACTTTTAGGTCTTTCGGTCACGTTTCCAGTTTATTAATATTGATGAACGAGCCGATATTGATATTGATGGAAGAGCATTGTGTACATGTGTACAAAACCTAACCCCTTAATTTGAATGACCTAAAAGATCAAAAAATAACCCTTGCGATTTGGTCGATGACACCTGAGATGTTGAATAATGTTGGAAGAAATTTGTATTTGAGGTTAGGATGTTGCCAAGGCGTTCGCGATGAACACTTTGGACGTCTACTTCATTATCATACATAATTTTTTTCCTACATTTTGTATTACATTTTAGTTTTTTATATAGTACCAAATTTTGCTAATCACTTGGTTTTATTTAAGCCCATACTTTTGTCCACACTGTATACATCCATTGACAAAGATTAATAAATTTAGTATGTTTAATTATTGAGGTTTGTGAAAAGTGAATTGTGTATGTACTTGCGAGGTTTAACTATTCTTAGTGATTCGTTTATCCGAGACTTTCTACCTCCCCAAGAACACCAAGGATATACCACGATATACAACGAAGATTCATAGCAGGATAATAATAATATAATAATATAATCTTTATTAGTTGAGCAACTATTTACAACCTCAAGAGAAAATAAAAAAATCAACTCAAAAATGCTCCTATAATATACATATAATAATAAATTGAAATACTATTGGGTGCATAGTCTCATGAAGCTAAAGTCATGTTAAAACTACCCCAAATAGGGGGAAGCTATTTGGGGCTCAATTTGTTCGAGAATAAACAAGCAAACAAACAACATAACCTGAAATATTTTCAGGGTCCTTATTGAAAGATGCTTCAGTGAGTTGAATCTCTCAGAATCTTTGTTTGCAATTTTCAACAAATTCCAGGTCCATGCGAAGGGTTTGAAATTCGGCATTTATGAGGATTTTGGAAATTACACTTGCGCTGGGTATCCTGGAGTTCTGGGTTACCTACAGAGTGATGCAGAAACTTTCGCTTCCTGGGATGTGGACTACGTTAAACTTGATGGGTGCTATGCCCATCCATCCGAAATGGACAGAGGATATCCGGAGTTCGGGTTTCATCTCAACAGGACTGGTAGACCTATGATCTACTCCTGCAGTTGGCCAGTATATCAGATTTATGCAGGTACAGAATTCTTATTTCTATATTCTAATCTAATACATACCTACCTATTAGTTCTATATATACTGATTACCTCAAATTTTCACGTTCTTCTTCTTCATATCTTGGGAACTCCGGATCGCAAAATATGGCCATAAATTATTTAAATTACGTATTGGCCATTATTCGAGAATACATTTCAAACCTCAGTTTCGTTTGAAATTTTGGCAATTGATTTTATAAGGGCTGGGGAGTGTAAGGGACGCTTTCTGCAGCAAAACATTTTTTTTAAGACAAAAATAACATTGTGGGGGGGGGGGGGGGGCGGTTTGAACCCCTGGCTACGCCCTTGACACCCCCATGACACATGAGAATTTTGAAATAAAGTTTAACACAATAAAATAAATTGCCATCAATAATGGTTATAATCCCATGATGATAGAACAACTTTTGATGAGAATTGAACAAAAACAAACTATATCATTAATTTACCCACACACCAAAGAAAATCATTGAAATTATATTTCTCTTCCTTACATAAGACAGAAATAAACACAGATAGCTAGATATTTAAAGAAAAACTATGATGCCATTCCCTATAGGACTATAAATACCATAGGCCAATCGATAAGAACAAATAAACAAATCGTCAATAAAAACAAGAGATCAAGAGTTTATAGGTTAAACTGTGGTTCATGCACTTCATGCCCATATGTATATGTTGGACAAACAGGCAGAGCTTTTGAAAATAGGATCAAAGAACACCATAATTCATAATATGAATTATGGTGTTCTTTGAAGGTTCAATCTGTTGGATTTCTTCTCGGTATGGAGAATTTCGAAATTATTGGCAAATTCATAATCAGAATTATACCTATGCCAACCATATGTTAGAAACAGGATATGAATTTGCCAATAATTTCGAAATTCTCCATACCGAGAAGAAATCCAACAGATTGAACCTTCTAGAAAACCCTCGAAATAAAGAGGCTCAATAAAAAGCACATTTTGCATAATGACCAAGCAGACCTAAACCGATCCCCCTTACTTAACTTTTTTCAATAAAAATCTGGAATTCCCACAAAAATGTTCCAAATCTCATGAACCTTCTTCCTGTATATTTTGTCTTTAAGGAAAACGATGTTGTAGAATTAGTTAGTTAGCATACTCAACTGAGGAAGTCAGGATGTAATTGACGAAACAAATGTTTTGAAAATAAATAAATTTTAGCGGAAATAAAGTGTTTACACATTTATTACAATAAGATATAAAATTCTGAGTCATATATTTTCGAACGATATATTTCAGGTATGCAGCCTAATTTCACATCCATCATTCAACATTGCAATTTGTGGAGAAATTATGATGACATTCAAGACTCCTGGTCCAGTGTAGAGAGCATTATAGATTATTATGGAAATAATCAAGACGTTATTGTGCCAAATGCCGGACCTGGCCACTGGAATGATCCAGATATGGTGAGTGAGAATTATTTAACTTTGATAACAAGAATGAGAAAGGTTTGCAGTGGAAAACCTAAAGGCAAATTAAAAAAACACGTGGAAACAATGGGCACAGTTACAAATTATGGAGTAAATAAAATCTGTAGTTATATTTCGTATTTAGATAAATATTTATATACAGTGTGTTTCAAAAAGTACGCACCAAGAGGACATTTTCTCGCCTGTATAGTTTTTGGCGCTCTAGTTCCTCGGAACTGAGTGCTTATCAATTTGCCCAAATGTCTGTAATTTTCGAATATTTCGATGAAAATGGTCTTAAACGATTTGGTTCGACTCACTGATCAAGAATCCGTGGTCGAAATTCATTCTGTCGGCCGGCCGTAGGCACGATAACTCTCGAACGGAATGAGCTAGAGAGTTGAAATTTTCAGAGTAGGTTTGGGGGATAAATATCTCGGCTAAGTTCGTTATTGGGCAAAATCGGACAGATGGTTTCGGAGTAACAAAAAAAAAAATTTTTTTTTAGAAAACAAATTCCAAATTAAATTTTTTTTAATGAGCAGTTTTATCATAAGAATCCATTCATATCATTTTTAACTCTAACAAGCTAATACTTTCGGAGATATGATTTTTCAAAATTTCAATGTAAATCGTATTTCACAGATTGATATAATTATTCTATTTATGAATTGTCATAATGTCAACTTGACAGAAGGGAATATTGTAACTTCAAAAATATTGGGGTTGAAATACTCGTATTTTAGCGATGCAACGGGGACCTCACCCGAAAATGTTTGAAAATATTACGTAAATATTGAAAGCATAATTCTGTAGTTCGAGAGAGGAGAAAATTTGGTGAACGTAGATCAGGAAATTTTTGATCGATTACAAGGTAATTTATTATTACTTATCTTCTTTCATACATGTTTTATGGAATACCTACTATTTGTAGGTACTTTGAACCTGTTTTGGGCAATTGTCATACGAAACTTGTTTTTTTGGCGCTCTAGTTCCTCGGAACAGAGTGCTTATCAATTTGCCCAAGTGTCTGTAATTTTGGAATTTTTGTCTGAAAATGGTCTCAAACGATTTGGTTCGACTCACTGATCAAGAATCCGAGTGCGAAATCGATTCTGTCCGGCCGGCCGACCGACCGTAGGCACGATAACTCTCGAACGAAAGGAGTTAGCGGATTGAAAATTGCAAGGTGGTTTTGGAGCGTAAATATCTCGGACAAGTTCGTTAATGGGCGAAATCCATCAAGGGGTTTCGGAGTTATGGCCGATTTTAGTAAAAATATTTTTTATGAATATTTCCGAAACCGATCACTCGATCTATCTGAAATTTAGCATCAAATTGTAGAATCATGACCTTTATACACATGTGAAGTTTTGTATTGACCAGATTACCGCAAAGTGTCAAAAAAACAATTGAAAATGTGGTGCAGTTCTCATTCTAATGATTGCTCATTTAATCTTGATAAATAAACTATTATTTGAATTGAATTTCCTTTATGATGCAGTTCTATCATATGAATACATTGATATAATTCCCAACTCTGAGAAACCAATACTTTCGGAGATATAATTTGTCTGTTTGAACTAGAGCGCCAGAAAGCTCCTGTCCACAGGGCTTGAACCCATTTTTTTAAATTGAATTGAAATGATTTCTAACAAATATGTCATTGATCGTGTTACTCTGCAAACCTGTCAAAATTCACATATTTTTAGAAAAGTGACCAAAAGACGTAGAAATCAGGAAAATATCAGAAAGTTTCTGAAAGAAATATTGCTCAGAATTTCATTTTATGCCAAACTGCCAAATCTCATAGTGAAATTCCGAAATTTATTGATAATAATATTTTGATGACAGCACGCTAGAGGGAGTTCTTGGCTTTGTGGAAATTTGAAAAATTATTCGGGATGTAATTCAAATGGTAGAGACATTATCACAATTCAAATAAAGTTTATATTAATTTAATATTCCTCATAAATTATGATTTCTATAGTGAAAATCTCACAATCTTGGTGCAAACCGAATGATACTTGAGAAATTATATGCGCAAAGAGCTAATATCTTGCTAATTATTTTTGGAACATCATAATAAATTAAATTCTTCGATTTCACATCTGAAGAAGAATTATCCAATCCTCTGAAATCTCTTGTGAATGTATTAACTCAAATACCACTAAAAACAAATTTTCTTGTGAAAATTAAATCGAGGTGACAGGCGCAATAAATAAATAAATAATTTGCGCCTGTCTAATCGATTTCATTTTATTATTTTCACAAGTATCTTTGTTGTAGGTCTGTATTGCGTTTTAGGTGGTATTTGAGTGAATATATTCAAAAACCATTTTAGAGGGTTGGAAAATTATTCTTCAGATGTGATATCGAAGAATTTAATTTCTTTTGATGTTCCAAGAATAATAAGCGCGATATTAGCTCTTTGTGCATTTAATTTCTAAAGTATAATTCGGTTTGCACCAAGATTGTGAGGTTTTCACTTTAGAAATCACTAAATTAATATCAACTTTATTTGAATTGTGATAATGTCTCTTTCATTGGAATAACATTCCGAATAATCGTACTGTCAACAGAATATTAATATCAAAAATTTCGGAATTTCACTATGAAATTTGGCAGTTTGGTATAAGATGAAATTCTGAGCAATATTTCTTTCAGAAACTTTTGGATATTTTTCTGATTTCTACGTCTTTTGGTCACTTTTCTAAAAAAAATGTGTTCGACTTTATTTGGTCTATTTACATACATTTTGTAGATTGAAAAACATAAAAACTTTTAGCAATAGCCAGACACATTTTAGATTTAAAGAGTGTCATGTATTAAGTCGCGTTTTCTTAGTATACTATGGAAATAAACTTCATGTCATTTATGTTGTCAATGTTTACAAGAAGTATCCAAACATTTTCTCAAACGAATTATGAATTCCTTTATTTAATAAAAGAAAATGGGTGGGCGTAGAAAAACTATAGTATGATATACGAGTTGTAAGCCTATTACACACTCGTGAAATTTACATGCGTAAACTCTTTCACTTCGTGCGTAATGAGCTACTTACAACAACTCTTGTTACGTAATATACTATTAACTGTAACAAGAAATGGAACAAAAACTGAACGAGCAGAACTACGGAATCCCAAAACATTTTGATGCGAAGGATATATGACATACAGCAATATTCTCGTGGTGCATAATCATTTAACTTTATTACACAAACAATTCATACAGATATTCATCTCGAGAGCTTTTGTTCAACTTCTGAATTGAAATTACGGAATTATCATGCAAATTTTGTCATTGAAAGGAGCTTAAATATTGTCGCATCTTCCGCCTTGACTTGCTTCGCTTTGAATGTGAATGGAAATGACTCGATACATGACATACACAATAATAATTCAGAAGGTATTAGAATGACCTATTGAAAATCCTTCACGCGTTCCCCTAGAACAAATTCCTGGAATGTGCGAGACTCGCTTTATTACTTAGGAAACTGTTTGAGTTTAAATGTTTTATGCCGGGTTTATGCAGGGAGAATTTAGCTCTTAGCATTATTATTTGTCCTTATAATGATATTTATCAAAAAACATATTCTCCTAAAAAAGTAAACATAACAAAATGAAATATACAGGGTGTTTCATAAGCAGGATTTCAAGGTGTGATAGCTCATCCAAAAATATGGAAGAAGTTTTTAGTAACTAATCCCCTAAAACGCACCATTTTCAAGATACAGGGTATTGAATTCGAAAAAAAATTTCGTTTTTCGCGAATATCTCCGGAACCGTTTATCCTACGGAAAACAGTTGTTGCAAGCATTTCTTACTCATAATAAGCTATGTTTCGTGCGGAAATTTTTTTTTTTCGATTGATTTTTGTTGAATCTCCAAGGATAAGTGATGGTCAATGCAGGGAGTTTCGGTTGGAACCCGATCAACACAAACAGCCATTACTTTTAAGATTATTAATTTTTTTTTCTGAAATTTCCGTGAAAACAGTCGAAACCTTATTTAATGATGCTATATTTTTACTTTCATAAGATAAAATAAATTACTGGCAGAAAAAATATTTAAAATTTTTTCACGTCTCTGGCTACACCTAACCCCTTAATAGAAACTTTTTTCATATTTTAGGACGAGCTATCACATCCTGAAGTCCTGGGCATATATTATGAAACACTCTGTATATTTCCCTAAAAAACATAACATTCATATGCCCTTCTGGAAAAAAAACAAAATGAAATATGAATGAGTTTAAATGGCTACATAAATAATCAGTAGATATTATCTTTGAATGACGAATCCGTGAGAGAAAAGATTAGAAAAATAATTTTAGATTTTCATTTGAGAAGCTTATGGATTAAACACTGAAAGGGTGTAAGTATCTGTTCTTGTATAACCAAAAAACATTATCTCCATTAGGTAGTATAATTATGAACAAATCTCATAAAAGAATAACAAAACTGAAATAGTCTAAATACACCACAGGCTCTTTTTCATTCGAAGAGACTCACCCACCATCTATGCCAAGGTTTCCAAATACATCTTCAGGAAGTTTCGACATTTCAATATACCAAACTTTCAAACTGACTGTAAACAATAAAACTGAACCATATTCGTCAGCGCCAGTCGCTTTTGGCATAATTGTGGGCGGTTTCTATTCGATTTCTTCACAGAAATGCTTTTTATAGGCTGCCTCGTCGATTAGGCGTAGAATTGATTGTCGAAACTAGCATACGAATGATATTCATTAGAATTAGATGGATTGATTCTGGTAGAAGCCAATTGCAAATTCCTTTTTATTCTCGAAAACGTGGAAGATTTCGCGCCCACCTTCATAAACACAAACAATGAAAACAAATGATGAAATAAATATTGCGTAATGCATCATTGTCGAAACACATTGACGGACAGGAAAAAAGTGGGCAAGCCCTGTGGACAGGAGCTTTGGCGCTCTTTTTGAAACTTTGAGAAATCATATCTCCGAAAGTATTGGTGTCTCCGAGTTGGGAATGATCAATGGATTCTTATAGTAAAACAAAATGTGTCTATTAAAAAGTAACTTCGAAATTATTGGTTTCTCAGAGTTTGGATTGATATCAATGGATTCTCATTTAATTTATTTTATATTATGATGCAGTTTTATGATAAGAATCCATTGATATAATTCCCAACTCTGAGAAACCAATACTTTCGGAGATATGTTTCGTCAAAGTTCAATCAAGAGCGACAAAGCTCCTGTCCACAGGGCTTTCCCATTTTTTTGTACCATATTTTCTGACACCGGTTGTCGCTTTTTCCAATTTTCGTGGCATTCTCCACCTTAAAATGAAAATTCAAAGTTACCCGATGTACCAAATTCAAATATGGTAACTAAAGCAATTCAAAGTTACCTTATATTCATACGTTTCCCAAGTAGTTCAAGAGTTTTAACAAATATTTAATGTTTACGAATGAATATTTTAAAATTAAACTGGACACAACCACATAAAAGGCAAGGAAAATCAACAACTCACCTGCTTAAAACCGCCTTTGTATATTTAATTTTGAATTATTAGGAAGCAACCAACACCCGCTGAAAAACGCCCTCAGAAATAGCGCGTAAAATGTAACAGAATATTTGACAGATGAGTAGTTCTCTTCAATGTGACAAAGCTCATATTGGTATGTTCCGTTTTAAACAGTATCTTGGACTTGCGTCCAACTTATACGTAACAGTTGAACGCAAATCCAAGATTATTTGTGTGAACAGAGATCATACGATAATTCAGACATAAAATAATTAGAGCATTCTGTGAAAACATAGAAGTACGATTTATTATTGAAATTTTGAAAAATCATATCTCCGAAAGTATTAGCTTGTTAGAGTTGAAAATGATATCGATGTATTCTTATGATAAATCTGCATCTAAAAAAAAATTAATTCGAAATTTGTAATGTAAAAAAAAATTTTTGTTCTCGTTACTCCGAATTCATCAGACCGATTCTGCCCAATAACGAACTTAACCGAGATATTTGTCACCCAAACCTACTCTGGAAATTTCAACTGCCTAGCTCTTTCTTTTCGAGAGTTATTGTAGAAACAAAATTTTGCAATTTAAAAAATTTTTTTTTGACACTTTACGGCAACCCGATCAATACAAGACTTCGCATGCATATAAAGGTCATTATTCTACAATTTAATGCTAAATTTCAGATAGATCGTGAAATCGGTTTCGGAAATATTCTTAAAAATGTTTTTACTAAAAACGGCCATAACTCTGAAACCGCTAGGTAGATTTCGCTTCTTAACGAACTCGTCCGAGATATTTACGCTCCCAACATACCCTACAAATTTCAATCCTATAAGTCCTTTCGTTCGAGAGCTATCGTGTTAACGGAGGGCCGGACGGACCGGACGGACAGAATCGATGTGGAACACGGATTCTTGATCAGTGAGTCGAACCAAATCGTTTAAGACCATTTTCATTGAATAATTCGAAAATTACAGACATTTGGGCAAATTGATAAGCAGTCTGTTCCGAGGAACAAGAGCGCCAAAAAAAAAATCAAAGTGTGCCAAGTCGGGACTGTACGGCGGATGACCCAAAAATTTGACCGGTGGGATATTTTGTTGTTTGAGCTGGTATGTGCATAGAGAGCTGGCGTTGTAATGGCATAGAATAGTGCTGCGTCGCTGGTTGCTATTTGTGCTCTTTTTCCATGGCGCTAGCATTGCATCTAAATGTCTCTAGTGCTCCGAAAATAGACTCAAACTATTCCATTCGACTTGCTGGTGAATTGTAGCCCAAATCGAATCTGCCCGTCCGTTTACAAGAACCTTCCGATAGAAAAATCTTAGACACTTGAAACTTGCAGGGTAGGTTTGAGGTCTGGATACGCCAGTCCATTTGTTGAATAGGCAAAATCCAATATACAGTGTGTTTCAGTAATAATTGTCCATGTAACCAACAACTTTGAAATAAAATATTCCTCTTTATTGAGTATTCTAAAAATTTTCAAGACAGATTTGTGTCCATTGAAACGGAATATCGCTTCAAAGAAAAGCTACTACTAATCATATGAAATTAACGGACGCAACCGGTCTGTTGCTATTCAACTTTCATGAAAGCACGCTTTGTGGATTGCTCTCAAGATTGGTCTCTGCTAGTCCGTTCATTTCATATTTTAGTCGATTGTTTTGCAATGGTTATTGATACTTGCGTTTGCGATAGGAATGAATGAAATTTATCATCAACTTGAAAAGCGGCTTTTATGTTAAAAGAAATCTTGAAAAGCCCTGACGTGAAGTCAGGGGCTTTTACGCGCATCTTCTATTGCATCCACGCTTATACAAAGTTAATTGAGCTGCAATTCAGTACTTGATTGTAAAATGGCGGAAATTCAGCGGATTTTGACGGATAGACCTGAAATATAAAATTTTTAAAGGAAATAAATTTTTTATTTTTTTTTCTATTGATACAAAATTCACGAAATTTCGTGGAAATTAGTAATTACCAAGTTTAAATTGGACCAGATTCATATTTTTTGAGTTATTCAGGAAATAACAACAAAATTTCAGATGAATATAACTCCGAATCCGTTTGGCCGAATATGCCCACTAATGGACTTTACTGTCGCATTCGGATGCCCCGAAAATTACAAATCTTTATCTCTTTCTGTTCGAAAGTTATCGTGTTAAAGATCACCCATCCAGATACTGAACTCGCCCAAGGCTGCTCAGTTTCCAATATTCTTCCAATTTTTCCAACAATATATTCCTTACATTTTCAGATAGAAATTCAGTTCACTGGGATCGGACTGGGTTTCAATAAATCAATCATAAAATTAAGTAAATTCAGATGAAATCAGAAAACAACAACATCCCAGATTTAAATAATTAATTCAAATTAATATATAATAATTAAAGTTAAAAATCGAAATATATCGACGAACAATATTAAAAGGATTCTTTCTTGGTTTTCTTTCCCAAACTCTGAAAAATAACTATAAAATAAAAAATTAATTATTTTGTGATTTACTTCTACGTAAGCACAAGATATTTGCCAGAAGCAATCAATGTTGCCTGACAAACAACAACGAAACAACATCAACGAAGAAACTATATCCTAACGTTTCGGAGTGTATATCAGACTCCTTCGGCAGACACTTAACGAAAATCTTCAGAATTATTATGTTGATAGTTATTCTGAAGTTCGAGAATTGTCAATCAACAAAATAAATCTGAAGATTTTCGGTAAGTGTCTGACGAAGGACTCCGAAACGTTACGATATAGTTGTTTCTTCGTTGATGTTGTTTCGTTGTTATTTGTTAGGCAACATTGTTCGATTAATTGCTTCTGACAAATATCTTGTGTTTCTTACGCAGAAGCAAATCACAAAATATTTAAATTTAAATTTTATAGATATTTTTCAGAGTTTGGGAGAAAAAACCCAGAAAGAAACCTTTTAATAATGAGTATACCTCCGATAGTATCCTTTAATGATTACATATCGACGAAACGTCGACTTCGTTATTAGAAGTTGAATTTTCACTAAAAAACGCTTCTTTTCAAATTTAAATTATAATCAAAATTAAATTATAATTTGAAAATCTTTTTTATAGCAAATAAGCTGACATACATGGCCGCCAATTGTGGTTTTTTAAATTTGTACCTATCATGGTCCTAATATAATTTGAACAAAAACAATTCAATTGATTATCTGCAGTTAGTTCCGGTACTTGGAAAAAGCTCCTAATTATCACCTGAGAAAAGATAATTTTACTGTAGGGTACTTACATCTGTCGATATAAATGAATGAATGACTTAATGGTATAATTTCCTAGTTTAAATTCTCATCGTTAATTATCACCTTCATGTCGATTTTAAATATTTCTGAAAACCTCGTCGGCTCATTAATTCTTATCTTTTGATGGTACAATGCTTCAGGATCTCATCAGTCATCATTTCTGTATTTTGTGTGATAAAGAACTTCATCGAACAATAACGGATGTTGAAAAATTTAACGCATCGCTTGGAAAAAATTGAGATTAAAAATTCAAAATTAATTAAGGCAAACAAAAAATAAAACGATCAACATGAAAATGGCTATGTAGTGAATTATTTTTGTTGTTTCAATTTCGACTTCGTCCGTGCAATATTAAAACTAGCAGGGAAAAAAATAATATATTTCCAAGAATATAAATCCGACCAAGTTTAAATCTAGAACTTGGCTGTACAATATGGTTTTGAAGGCTCTTGCAAAATGTCAGCGATATCTGACGAATAGTTTGGAGATACAGAATTTTTTTTATTATCTTTTAAAAATTTTTGATTATACGGTCCTCTCAAAATTTTACATAAGATTGAATTTATTTGTTTGAATAGAATTTTATGCAGAACATGTATCTATGTCATATTGATATTAGTTGCTATACCTTGCGATACCCCAGACCTTTGTGCTTAGACACGTCGATAATAACAAAAACAACCATGTATTATTTTTTCTTGAAAAAAAGTTATTTATGTTTTTTATTGCACTTTCAATTCAATAAACTAAAAAAAAATAATACATGGTTGTTAATACAAAGAGATATCATTTGTTTATAATAAATTGTTTATTGAATAAACAATGAAAATTAAAATAATAATCGATTTTTTTTAATATCAAAGACCAAGATAAATAATGATTGAAAAAAAAAGGGTTCCTTAATTTTCATAACAAATGGTAAACAAAATTGTTATTTAACATTTTTAAGCAATAAAACATTTTTTTTTAAAAAAGGTTTTTTTTTTAATCATAATTATCATCAAGTATTATGTTTAAAAATGAACATAATAATCATAAGCAACGCATTCGTTTATAACAATTTCTTAAACACGAAAAAAAAATATTCAAAATCATTTTTAGTTAGCTTCTGATGATAAGAAAACGGATCAATAGTAGTACATATTATAAAAAGAAGTTTTTTTAATGTTTAATGAAGCTTTTTAATTTTTCATTTAAGTAAATTTTCCAACCGGAATCTATTCTAAGACGAATAGCTCCACGACGAAAAGAAAAAATTCTACGATTAATAGTTCAGCAATTATCTCACTTGCTATGTTAATGTTCGTGCTAAAAAAATTGTTAATTAACTAATTAAAAAACTGCGATAAAAATTATTGGACCACGAAGTATTGTTCATTGAACCATCGTTCAGGCGCCTGAATTTTTTTTTTATTTAGTAAGTTCAAATAATATTTATTCATTAAAGGTCATTAAAGGCTTGCCTTGCGCAAGCCGGAGTAACCGTTTTCAGGCGTATTTTCAACCCTCTAGGAAAATCATAAATATTGGTCCTATACAGTTCCGGGATTTGGGACATTTTTTCGGAAATATCCTCCTCTTTTTGAATATTTTCTCAAATTTGAATTATCTCAAATACTTTTTGAGATACAGGCGAAAAACCAAACCCCCTTTTTTCACTTAATTTTTTATAAATATTGCAATTTTTTCGAGCGACTTTAGCATTTTCTTAAATACTATATACATGCCATTCCGAATCGAATGACACCTCAATCATAATTTTCATAGAATACGCAGAAATTTTGACCAAAAAAGCACTTGTTGACTAGACTATTATATAACTGTAAGTTTCAGTTCTTCTTTTCTGTTGTCGATATACGGTTTCCAAAATATCCTCACATAATTTCCTTCTTCAAAATTGGAAATTCGACAATCCTGCCATTATTGTGTTTCAACTTATCAAATTGTCTCAAGTTGTTTAAACTTATTTTCATGTAAGTGGAATATGATAATAATAAACTAGGCTGTTTTGGCAACTATCATGTCATTTCATTTATAACTATCACAAATGTTTGCATAAGTCTTAGTGTCTGTTTATTTTTCAATTAACTACCGTGTTTCGATTCGATCAGATCACTATTTTTCGAGTTACAGGGAAAACTAAATTTCAGATGGCTATGATTCCGAAATCACTCCATGAATTTTTCTCATTAACGAACTCAGCCAGCGCATGTGGAATACAAACGAACTCAGCAAATTTCAACCCTCAAACTTATTGAGTGGAAAGTAATCGTGCTGAAGGTCGGACGGACGGACGGCTGAACAGAGTCAATTTTTACCTCGGAGTCGAAACTGATCGTTTCATACCAATCTCGGCCAAATATTCGAAAAATACAGACATTTGCAATCTGTTAACCTGCACATCGCGCCAAAAAGTGATTATTTAATGAAGACTCAATTAAAAAATTCACATGTTTTTCAGAAAACAATTAATATCTCGTGAATTATTGACCCAAATGGCGTTAGTAAATAACTGAATTCAGAATTTTATGATCTATGCACGTCAAGAAAAAAAAAAGTGTGAATACCCTGTGGACAGGAGCTTTGGTGCTTTTGTTCAACCCTTGACAAATCAAATCTCCGAAGTATTAGTTCCTCAGAGTTGGGAATGATATCAATGGATTCTTATGATAGAACTGCATCATAAAATAAATTGAATTCAAATAATAGTTAATTTATCAAGATTAAATGAGTAATCTGCAATGGTTTAACCTCGTGGAAAGGGTTGTTGCAACTTACACTCGGTGCATAGTTTTCACAACTCGGAATACCTAAGAAACTATCATAGAAATGTCTAGAGTATAGCAGATTGCCCATTTATTCCTGATATTTGAATAGGCTGACGAAAAAATTATTTTAATATTTTATTTCATTTGTTTGAAAGATTAAATATGTATTTTATATTCTTGTTTTTCTTTATTTGAAAACGTATCTCATTATAAGACAAAATATAATAATAAAATACAATCCTCTATTCATAATTTAATAGTTCATACCACAAACACATTCATTCTATATTATGAACCTTAAATCAAGAAAAAATTATTTGATACATATGAGGGTCAATATTTTAGCATTTTTTTGCTAGCAGCATTATGAAAATACTGTATATGGAACATGTCTCACTACTTAAGGAAGTAAAAGGTAATATTAACTTCTGTGGTCAACGAACAGTAATTTCTTTTGATGATTCCATTATGTTGTTCTTTCCTATTGCCTTCATAAACTAGATCATTAAAATGATCCCATTCTAAATCTTCTGAAACATCACCCACAATATTTATACATAAGTTATTCAATATGCAACAAGTCAATATTATTCTTGGTATCAAAACAGTCTTGTATATATTCACAAATTCAAGATTTGGAACCTTGTATTCCAACACAAAATATTTTCAAAGTACGAATTATAAACAAATAAAAAATAAGGTTATGTAACTTCTACCTCGGCTCTTAGCGCTGACTGCTGCGTTCGGAAACGGTGATCAAGAACGCGATTCTTTGCAAGAACCTGCAAATAGCTGATGATGATCTACTCGATCCAGGGTTACACCATAGATAGTCTATTATCTATATGGGATACACTTTCCGAAAAGTCCTAAGGTGACATGTATGAACACAGATCATTCATATTCATATATTTATAGAATGCTGTAATCGTACATTCTATGAAATCATAGAATCATGATTTAATATTGAAATTCTGCAAAATCATATCTCCGAAAGCATTAGCTTGTTAGAGTTTAAAATAGTATCAATGGATTCTTAGGATGAAATTGAATTTAAAATTTGTAATTTAAAAACCAATATTTTTTCGTTACTCCGTAACCACCAGGTCGATTTTGGCCAATAACGAACTTAACCGAGATATTTATTTATCTGTCATGTCATAATGCTGTGACATTAATAATCGTTTAATTAGAATATTGCGGTGTTATTGATACACTCATACCTTCGCAAACATCTTTTTCAAGTCCGGAATTCCCTAAACTTCACGCTCTTGGTTCCTGGAAACCCCACAACAACAAAACCTGAATTTCCAGTGAGCAAATAGGTCGACTTACTATACCAAATTGTCGTCCACCTTCATGATTACAGCGAATTAACGAGTGCAAATAAATTCGCACTTATTTGGGAAACGGAACTCGCTTTCGATTTCCATGCAAATGTGCGAGACTCAGATATTAATTTTCACCTACGATTAACATCAAGTTGCGAATCGCATCCGTCTTCGTCCTTTTATAGTAAGCATTTCACGACCGCAGTCCAATACGTGCTGCGAATGGATACGAAAAAAATTGTTCTTATGCATAATATATAACACGTTATGACGTAGGGCACTATGAATATTTCATTCACTCTGAATGTTTGCCACATTTCCCGTCTTTCGATAGGAACAGTATAGCTGTTTGCCAAATCGACGAAGGAGTTCGTGGACTTTCATTGAGCAATAGTGTAAAATGTCGTAGATTCATTTACTGAGGAATGGATAACTAATTAGTACGTTCCCGTTATTTACCAATTAGTTGCATAAATGACGTGGGAAATATTTCATTCTAGAGAGACACGTAGATTTCCTAACGAAAAAGTAAGAAAGCCCTTGTTAAAATTTTGACAAATCATATCTTCGAATGTATTGGTTTCTCAGAGTTGGGAATTATATCAATGGATTCTTGTGATAGAACTGCATAATAAAAGAAATTAAATGAAAATAATAGTTTATTTATCAAGATTAAATGAGCAATCTGAAATGATTGAACCTCGTGGAATGTTGCAATTTACACTCGGTGCATAGTTTTCACAACTCGAAATACCTAAGGACCATAGAAATGGCTAGAGCAAGGCTCATAGAAGATTGACCATTTATTCCTGATATTTGAATTGGTATAGGCTGACATTATTTTAATAGTTCATTTCATTCGTTTGAAAGATTGAATATGTAAAGGGTTTTCCAATAAGAGGTGTTATTTTGAATAGCCCGCTATTTCGGTAGATGTCACTTTTGAAGCTGTCATTTTTTGACATTTGAAAATTAGAAACTACGCCATTAATGAAAATGGAACGATACATGCTTCAAGAACGCATTGAAATTGTTAAAATTCACTATAAAAATGGTGAAAATTTGGCAGATACGGTTCGTAAAACTCGAACATTTTTGGGTCGTCGTGAAGCACCTTGTCGGATCGCAATAAAGAAATTGGTGGAAAAATTCGAGCTGTTGGGACAAGATAGTTATGTGAAGAATAAAACCCGTGCACGTCGCTCAAGAACAGCCGAGAATATTGCTGCTGTAGCCGAAAGTGTTGAAGAAAACCCAGTTTTGTCCATTCCTCGTCGTTCTTTGGAATTAGGCATTCCACAAACGTCATTACACCGTATTTTCCATAAAGATTTGGGTCTTAAGGCTTATACAGTTCAGTTAACACAAGAACTCAAGCCGGCCGATCATCAACAACGACGTGTCTTTGCTGATTGGGTCATTGAAATGCATGAAAATGATCCGGAATTCCATCGAAAAATCATCTTCAGTGATGAGGCCCCTTTCCACCTCGGTGGCTTCGTCAACAAGCAAAATTGTAGCATCTGGGGCTTGGAAAACCCAAGAGTTATTGTTGAAAAGCCTCCCTATCCTCAACGTGTGACTGTTTTGTGCGGTTTATGGTCCGGCGGAGTCATAGGTCCTTACATTTCGAAAATGAGGCTGGAGCAACAGTTACGGTGAATGGATTGCGCTATCGAGAGATGATTAATGATTTGTTATGGCCGGAATTGGATGGTATTGATCTGGACAACGTTTACTTTCAACAAGACGGCGCTACGTGCCACACAAGCAACGAAACCATTGATCTTTTGCGGGAAAAGATTCCGGACCGTGTATCTCTCGAAGAGGTGATCATTGGTGGTCATTCGCCTGATGTTATTTTCCACTATTAACGGCATAGCTTCTTCTTTATAATGAAATAAACATCCGATCATTTATATTGAAAAATGGCATTTTTCTTTGAATATCAAAATAACACCTCTTATTGGAAAACCCTTTATTTTATATTCTTGTTTTTGGCGTGCTGTTCTATGAACAGAGAGTGGTTTGAGAATTTGTCAGTCATTCGAATTTTTGTTTTCCCAATAACTCGAAAAATACTAATCTAATCTAATCAAAGCATGGTAATTAGTTGATTTAATACAGACGCGAAAACTTATCCAAAATTTTGTGAGGATCGCATGGCTGCAAAATTTAAAAAAATCTGTATCAGAAACTATCCGTCAGATATCGTTGAAATTCTAAGAGGGCCTTCAAATCCTTATTATACAGTAAAGTTCTTGATTTCAGCTCGATCGGATCCATATTGGTGAAGATATTTCCAAAATTTTGATATATTCCAAAGGTCGGGGTGAACTGGTCCACTCACGAAATACTGCATGAAGTTTTAGAATAACTGAAATTGTGAACTTTCTCAGCGGGGTACGACCCCCGGATCTCCTGCGTGGCAGGCAACAACTCTACCATCTCGTCTATCCTTCTGTTCCGAAATTACTGGCACTACTGGCCGCAGTAAGTAATTTCGGAACGCTCTTAAGTAACAGTAAGCATCGCCAGTGAATTTCAGTAATATCTGACGTTTCAATTTACTGCTCAGTACTGTTCAGGAATATCGGAACACGGCATATACTGGACATGCTGCAGGTTTGGGATTTACATGATTTGAAATTTCAGAAAAAGTAGATACCAGTTGATATTCACAATAATTGCTAAACTACAAAGACGATCGAGGAGAAATCCGGTAGTCGTTTGTAAAATGGTGGTTTTGAGTTATGTGCGGATTCTGACTGATTTTCTCTGAAATATAAAATTTTTGAAGAAAAAAAATAAATGCGATTTTTTCTTCTAGTGATATTCACGAAATTTCGCAAAAATTAGCGCGTTGACATTGTACAAGTAATTAGCAAGTTCTAATTGGATCGGATCTATACAGGGTGAGTCTTTGACCACTGCATTAATTTTAACCGAAGATTCCTCTCATCAAATAGAGCAGTTTTTTCATTCAACATTTTTCCAGATCCGGCTCAGGTAAAAAGATACAGGCTGTTGAAATTTCGAAAAAAAATCAGTTTTTATTTTGTAGCTTTGACATCCTTTTTTCGACTAAAATGAATATTGGTATAAAGTTTCCTATAACTATGAGACACATTTTCCAAATATTAGTTATTTTCTACTTCTACTGGTTTTCTAATTATGGACTCGTGGATTCATAAAATTAAACGAAATTAGCATAAAGAAAGCAGATAAAGTTTTTCTTGGGTAATTTCAAGAATATTCCATCGTTTCAGAACATTATATTATTCTTCATCATTTCTCCTTAAACGCACCGTTTTCGAGATATTATCATTGAATGTTTTAAAATGGAAAACTCCTGAAATTTCACTACTTTTATGGATCCATCCCTGACCGTTGGAATCCCGAATCAAGCTGTAAACCACGTTATAATGCCTTTTTCTCGTCCGCCAACAATGTCATAGATAATTTATAAGCAGGGGTGTATTAGCACATTGTGAAATCTTTAAACGCTTGTAACTTTTTACCTGAGCCGAATCTGGAAAAATGGTGAATGAAAAAACTGTTTTATTTGATGAGAGGAATCTTTGGTTAAAATTAATGCAGTGGTCAAAGACTCACCCTGTATATTTTGAGTTATTGTGGAAATAACAACAAGATCTCCAACAATATCGATCCGATCGTGTTCAAATTTGGAACTTGGCTGTTAAGTTGGGTTTTCATGGCCCTTGCAAAATTTCAGCGATATCAGACGGATAGCTGCGAATTTTTTCTCAATTTTCTAGGGATACTATAATCATGAGATTTCGCATTCATTTGTACGTTGGCCTTCTACAACTAATTACTGAGTTCAAATTAGATCGGATTCGAATTTTTTGAGTTATTGAAGAAATAACATCAAATTTGAGATGGGTATAACTCCAAAATCGTTTGGTCGATTATGTCTATTAACGGACAAAGATAGCGAATTGCAATTTTGAGGGTAGGTAACGCATCCGAATGCGAATGTTAAGCATTCGAATGCGCAACCTAACCTGAAAATTGCAATTCGCTATCATTTTCGTTCGAAAGTTATCGTGATGACGATCCTCGCGTACTTTCGCATAAGTCTTGGTGTCGACATTCGTCAATTAGTTACTAAGTTTCAATTCGATCGGATCCGTATTGTTTGAGTTATTGGGAAAACAAAATTTCAACTCCGAAACCGTGTGGTTGATTATGCGCATTAACGAACAGAACCGTCGCATTTGGATGCGCAACCTGAAAATATAAAGTCGTTACCTCTTTCCATTCGAAAGTTATCGTGGCAACGGATTGGCGGACCGAATTTAACCCCGAATTCTTCATCAATGAGTAGAATCTAATCGTTTGAGACAGTTTTGTGCAATTAACTCGAAAAATACAGACATCTGGGCAAAATGATAGCACGCTGTTCCGTAGTACATGCGCGCAAAAATGGTTACGTCCTTATTGAAAAATCCGTTATGTGGGTCAAATTATACCTCGGGAACAATGGAACATAATTATGTCCGATGCGATGGCATCTACGATGATTTCCCAGGACAAAATAAACATTTTCAAGTTCAAGATCAACTTTCACAATTGTCGTGACAGTCAACAAACGCCACATACATTACCTGTACGAGTCATCCTTCTTTGTACAATTCTCCTTTCGAAGAACCATCCATTCGGGTGCCATCGAAAGCGACAAGGTCCACAATGTCATCATAATCATCTCGACACGCGATGCGGATCGGATATTCCAGAAAAAAAATAAAGAAAACAAAATGATTGACGACCCGGATCTGTCTAAAACGCTAATAAAAATTATAAATTCACTGATGGCGGGTTCAGTGCGCTGGTTCATGCAATGATTAATATACAGTCTGAGTCTCTAAGTTGTGATTAATTTCATCTGATGCACGAAATTCAATGAAATTTTCTGAGAAAGTTTATTCACTCACTCTAG
The DNA here is from genome assembly GCA_937662695.2 of Halyzia sedecimguttata. Classification (NCBI taxonomy): domain Eukaryota; kingdom Metazoa; phylum Arthropoda; class Insecta; order Coleoptera; family Coccinellidae; genus Halyzia; species Halyzia sedecimguttata. Next base: position 50,360,228 of record OW569415.2, read on the forward strand.
TCTTATGAAATGGTTTTTAATATCTTAATGCAGCCTCTGTAAAACAAAATGGGCCAGTATTCCTGAATATTAAAACGCAGAACTTCAACTTGATTTCCTTTCAATATTCAAGTTTATACACAATTTCATCATCGCCTATTCTCACATTCCTTGAATATTCTAATTCTCATCATATAAATGATATACAATGGTGGATATCATATAATGTCCAACCACATTATAAACTCTATCTATGACTGAACTATCAATGTAGATGAAATTCAAGAATTGTCACAATAACTATCAACAAGATAATTCTAAAGATTTTCATTAAGCGTCTGACGAAGGAGTCTGATATAGACTCCGAAACGTTACGATATAGTTGTTTCTTCATTGATGTTGTTTCGTTGTTGTTTGTTAGGCAACATTGTTCAATTGATTGCTTCTGACAAATATTTTGTTTTTCTTACGCAGAAGCAAATCACAAAATAATTAATTCATATTTTATAGATATTTTTCTTGTCTAGTAAACAGTGAACTCATGGTTTGGCTAGAATTTCTAACTGTTCAATCTGCCCCATATACTTGCCCAACTTACCTCACTTATGAGGTACGTTGACCATATGACTTTCTTCACTCAAACGGCTGTAGTTCTTAAATGCAATCTGTTAGAAATAAACTACTATGCACACTTTTGGGAAGGGATGAATTGCTTACCCATTAGTATCCATAACAAATCATTAAGTCTATGATCTATCAAGTGACCCATTGCTAACTACCCCCGCCCTATCCTACTCGGAAACCATTGGGCGGAATTGGCCCATTCACGAACTCGACTGGCGCATTTCAACAAAAAACCACCCCTGCAAATTTTAAAGTCTCTGAGTTCTTCTCAGGTCTACTATTTGTCAAAGTAACTACTTATCTTCTTTTCGGGCTTGAATAATTGAGCGTCGGAACAAATCGTTATTAAATTGGCCTATTGCGAATGGAAATTGGCGCGAAGAACATTTTAATTGGCTCGTGTATTGTTTGACCAGTCGCACGATATCATTTCTGGCGTGAAAAGTGGTCGGGTGGCAAACCAGCCGGTAAAAATTACATCACTCATTTCCATGATTACCACGCTAATTAACCAGTCGAAATTATGAATTGTTGATTTCAGTCAAATCCCAGCGTTTTGCCGTGTAATCTCTTGAAATGAGACATTAAATCGAAAATCGGGCTTACGATCCGGAATGATTACTTAATTTATTCTGTCAGAATGTTGAAATTACGTACGAGTAAATGTTGAAATAATTACTCGAAGTACTTTGGTTTATTAATTGGCCAAATAATATAATTTTGGGGATATTTACAATCCCCTGAAAATTTCACAGGCGTTTTTCAAATGGACTCGAGAATTCAAATTGGGTAAAAGCTGCTGTTTTTGCGCGTATGTTCTGGGGAACATCGCCTTATCATTTTGCCCAAATGTCTGTAACTTTCGAATTTTTTGACGAAAATGGTCTCAAACGATTTAGTTCGACTCCCCAATGAAGAATTTGAGGTCAAATTTGATTCCGTCCGGCCGGCCATCCGGCCGTTGCCACGATAACTTGAGAACGGAAATAGCTAGCGACTTGAAAATTTCAGGGTAGGTGGCGCATCCCAATACGACGGACGAGTTCGTTAATGGGCATAATCGGCCCAATGGTTTCCGAGTAATAATTTTGTTTTCAACCAATATAAATCCGATCGAATTGAAACTTGGTGAGTAGTTGTAGAATTTGAACCTTAGCACGTTTGTGAAATGTTGTGCGAATCGTATGGCTAGAAAATTATTAAAAAATATTTTTGTTGTCACGATAACCTGAGAACGGAAAGAGATAGCGGCTTGAAGTTTTCAGGTTAGGATGTGCATCACAACGCGACATTTCAGTTTGTTAATAAGCATAATCGGCCAAACGGTTTAAGACTTACAGCCATCTGAAATTTGGTTGATTTTTGTTCCTCATTAACTCGAAAAATACTGAACCGATTGAATTGAAACATGGTCATTAGTTGAATGCCAACGCCAAAATTCTCGCAAAATTTCGTGAGGATAGTATTTCTAGAAAATTTTTAAGAAATCATTGAATTAAAAAAAATAATTCTATATATCATTAACTATTCGTCTGAAGTTGCTGAAATTTTACAAGAGCCTTTAGAACCCAACTCTACTGCCAAGTTTTAAAACGATCGGTTAAAAATTGTTGGAGATTCGAGCAATCTTGTGTGAGTTCAGTAGATGGGTGACCGTTGCCTCGATAACTTTCGAACAAAAGGAGATAGGGACTTACAATTTTCAGGGTAGGTTGCGTATCCGAATGGAAGAGTTAAGTTCGTTTTTGGGCATAATCGGTTTAACGGTTTCCGAGTTTTACCCAGCTGGAATATTATTTCCTCGATAACTCAAAAAATAATGATTCGATCGAATTGAAGCTTGGTAACTATTAGTAGAAAATCAACATAAAGACGTGTTTAAAATTTTCTAAGAACCGTAACCCTAGAAAATTTGAAAAAAATGACGAAAAAAAATTTTTAAGAACCGTACTGCTAGAAAATTTCAATAAAATTACGAAAAAAAAAATTGGTTCAAGCACTGACGTGAAGTCAGGACCTTTTGCGCGTATGTTCTATTGTCCATTCTCCTGTATTGGACACCCTTAATCGAATTTGCCATGGTAAATTATGTTCTTCATTCCCCTGTATTGGACACTCAATTCGAATTTACCATGGTAAATTCGAATTATATAAGTGCGATAATTGTTAAACTATTAATCTGAGAATGTTTACCTTTCGTGGAGCTATTTTTCATAGGTCTTGAAATAGATTTCTGTAGAAAATTTGAAAAATTGGTAATTTTCGTTTTGCTATTAACAATTTACTTCTGTGAAAAATTATAAAGCTTCAATTATGTTTTCAAAAGAAATTATCTCATAAAAAAGCATTGGTTTATAACAATTTTTTAAACAAAAGGAAATGATAATTATTAAAAACCATTTTTAAGTAGTTTCTGATCATAAGAAAACGGATCAAAGGTCAACAAATCAATTCATCAACAATTCATAACAAAACGAAAGTTAACAATTTTCCAATAGGAATCTATTCTATGAACTTTGAAAAATAGCTCCACGAAAGGAAAAAATTCTCAGAGTAATAGTTTAACACTTATCATACTTGTAATGTTAATGTTCGTGCTACAAAAAATTGCTAAATAACTGATGGCTAACTAATTCAAAAATCAAGATAAACATTTTTGGACCACGGATTATTGTTCATTGATCTATCTTGCAGGAGCCTGATTTTTAAAAAATTTTCATTTTCATATTTAATAAGTTTAAATAATATTTATTCATCAAAGGTGCGAAGAGGGTGAGGCTTTCGCAAGCCGGAATACCCGTTTTCGGGCGTATTTTCAACCCTCTAGGAAAATTACAAATATTGATCCTACAGTTCCGGCAGTTGGGAATTTTTTTTTGGAAATGTCCTCCTCTATTTGAATCTCTTTCCAAATTTGGTATACCTCGAATAGTTTTCGAGATATGTACGAAAACCTCAACCTCCTCCTTTTTTTTTCACTTAATTGTTTATAACTATTGCAATTTTTGCGAGCGGCCTTAGCATTTTCTCAAAAACTATCTACATGCCATTCTGAATCGAATGACTCCTCAATCATAATTTTCGGAGAATACGCAAAAATTTTGACCTAAAAAGCCCTTGTTGAGTAGACTAAATGTGGACTGGTGCTTGTCAGTCTGTTTGGTCGCAGCCAGTGGTCTTCAGGCATCTGATCTACTGATTTTCTGATCTACCTCGTGATGAATAGAACATTTGTTGGCCATTTTGCAATTCGATAACAAGCGGGCACCTTCAAAGAGAGCTCTTTTGCTTATTAAATTTAATGACATGTATTCTGATTACTGAATAACAAATTAATAATTGAACCGTTACGAATAACACGAATGGTGCAAACACTAGTTATTATGAAACACTGTCGTAGCCAGAATTGCTTCACGAGGGAAGCAATGCTGCTGTGGCTGTAACATCCGTATGATAAGTCAGATAAATACAAGTAACAAACGTCCACCACATCGTTTGGTGTCCACCAAACTGTCAGGTTTGGTTTCAGATCGATAGCGTTGCGTAGTGCGGCATGCGGTATCCCCTCTCTTCCGTAATCAAAGGATTTTCCAAACGAAAATATAATCATGAGAATATGTGAACGAAGAATAAGGAGATCGTTTCAACATTAATGGAACTATCAACTGTTCGTTAAATAGATCTGTCAAATATTTATTCAAATTTATTGCTAGTGATTACGGAAGATTCATGGCATAACTCTATTTATTTCGAAAGAATTTCTGGAATAATCGAATAAATTTTAGAATGAAGATTCGAATACAAAAATGTGGGAAAGCTCTGTGGACAGGGGCTTTGGCGCTCTTGTCAAACTACTAGCGAGTAATTATTCAAACTTTAACAAATCATATCTCCGAAGGTATTAGTTCCTCAGAGTGTGGAATGATATCAATGGATTCTCATGATAGAACTGCATCATAAAAAATTAAATTCAAAACGTAGGTCTATGACTCACCTCATATGTCTTACAGCAAATTATAATTAGATCATTCTATGAAATCATAAAATTACCATTCATTAATAAAATTTTGAAAAATCATACCTCCGAAAGTATTAGTTTGTTAAGAGTTGAGAATGATATCAGTGGATTATTATGATGAAACTGCATCTTAAAAAAAAATTGAATTTGAAATTTGTAATTTAAAATTTTTTTTTTTTTGCTGCTCTGAAACCACCGATTTTGGCCATTAACGAACTATACCGAGATATTTATCTACCAAACCTATTCTGAAAATTTCAACTGTCTTGCTCATTCCTATCGGGAGATATCGTGTTAACGGACGGCCGGACAGAATCGATTTTGACCACGGATTCTTGATCAGCGAGTCGAACCAAAACGTTTGAGACCATTTTCGGCCAAAAATTCGAAAATTACAGACATTTGGGCAAATTGATAAGCACTCTGTTCCGAAGAACAAGAGCGCCAAAAATAAATTTTTCGCTATTCTTGAAAGGAGAGAAAATAAATCCACTATTCCATATCTTCGACGCTCACTGTCATATAAAACGTATTAAATGATTTTATTTCGAATTCGACCCGCTTCGTACCTGAAACGATGCGTGCATGATAATATGGATCGACCTTTATCAATTTCCACCTGTGACTACGCTACTGTTACGGTCTTCAAATTAATCTTCGACAGAACTTGTTCCATCGAAATCTCTAGCAGTAAAGTTTGTCGAATTCTCCTTGATATCAGGTCAGTTCGGTTCTGATGCATAAATTAATCGCGAATTTCCGAAGCGGTCGCGTTTGTTGCGTAAAATCGAGGATAACTTGTTACAAAACTGAAATGATCAGATAACTGGCGTGAACTAACGATGTCGATCTTTCAGGTTGCAGTCGAACTCCTTCGAATAGTCGATATTTCGAAACTTTCTATCTCGCATTCCTTCCTATAGTGTGAGATCGGGCAATGAAATTGTAGAACCCGAACCTTTTGTACAGGGTCGTTGCAATGGCACACCAATAAAAGTGAGGGTGTCAAAAACCACTGGAGCTATGGGAACCTGTCCTACCAGGGCACTTGCGATTATAACAAATCTCACATCACTGCATCTAATAGTGATAGAGAAAATGGCCCATGAGGCCATTCTCGGAATATCTAGGAAAGGAACAGGTAATGAGAGTATTAAAAACCAGAAAGCCTGGTCCTCTCTTACCAGGTACATTTCATCCGCCAATCTTCCTAGTGACGAAATGATCAAGGAAGTAAGCATCTAAAAGAACTTCACTACGATGCTTGGTAGGACTAAAGACTGGGACATGGAATGCACGACCCAAGTTCTTAAAAGAAATGCCATTAAGGGCCGATATATTCACCTATCTGTAAACTTTCAAGTAGCCTTACCGAAAGGAAAGTATCCTATAATTGTTTATTCATCTCTCTGTTATACGAAGTGATCTGGAAATATGTGGAACATGTGTGAAATATGAATAGATTTTATTACTTTACAGGGTGTCGGTAAATTTAACGAGCACGTAGTTAACTAATACTTTACGGAGAGGTTGAATAAATCGGCCGTAAATGGTACACAGACGGTTGAAAAACCACTACTACAGGAGCTGGCGCTGGAGTATATGGGCCAGGCACCGAATGCTCTCTATCGCTAGGCTCCTATCCGTGCATCTTTCAGGCAGAAGTACTTGCAATAGAAATATGCGTGGAAATGAACCTAGAAAGAAACTATCAGAGATGTGTGATAGTAATCCACTTTGTCAGTCAAGCTGCTATTAAAGCTCTGAGCTCCCATGTTATCGAATCCAAGCTAATATGGGAGTGCCGAAGAAAACTCAATGAAGTAGGCAAGAACAACAGGGTCTCCTTGGTCTGGGTTCCTGGTCACGCGGGAATCATAGGAAATGAGGAGGCCAACACACTTGCCAAGAAAGGAGCACAAACCCCCTTTATTGGCCCGGTGCCCGGGTGTGGGGTCGGTAGACACACCTACAAAGGTGAATTCCGGACGAAAGAATAAACTGAGAGAGGTATTTTCTGGAGATCTCTTCCCGGAATGTATGAGTAAAAAAAATTCCTCCGGAACTTTGATAATGTCAGATCCAAGAAATACTTGGGCCTCAGTAAGAACAAGCTGCACCTCCTCACTGGCTTCCTCACAGGGCACTTCGGCCTTAGGAGGCATATGATGAGATTAGGGCTAGCAGAAACTGACGAGTGCAGATTCTGTTGGGAGGAGGATGAAACTCCTGATCACCCGATAAAGGAATGCATCTTAAACCAACGCAAGGAACGCTTTGGGCAAGAAATCTGCATGAGCGAAGACGTGGCCTCCTTGAAGCCATCCCAGATACTGAAGTTCATCGGAACTCTGGAGCTGGAAGGCGAGCTGTAGATGGTAATGACATCGACAGCTCTGATGGGGGGGACACAATAGACCTTAAGGTCGCAGTGCAGTATTACCCCCTACAACAATATATATACAACGATGTCGATCTTTCAGGTTGCAGTCGAACTCCTTCGAATAGTCGATATTTCGAAACTTTCTATCTCGAATTCCTTCCTATAGTGTGAGATTGGGCAATGAAATTGTAGAATCCGAACATTTTGTTCAGGGTCGTTGCAATGTCACAACAATAAAAGTGAGGTTGTCAAAAATATCGACAATAAAAGACGGGGTCATTGATGATAGTCTCGAGAGGAGATCCTGTTCGAGACATCCGTCCTACCGTTCATGAAAATTTCCCACGCATTTGAGCTCAACGAACGAACTGACTCATCACTCATCTAATCAAACTTATAACAATATTAAATATCTAACCAATTGTTCCGAAAATATAGGTCCAATCGAGTTGAGATGTGGTAATTAGGTGCAGAATAACATGGCCGTAAAGTCAAGAGCTTCTGCGCCCATGTCCTTTTATCTATTCACCCCTCACACACTCACGAAATACAGCCGTATTCTTTCAACCGAGTACTAGATTTCAAATCCATCGGATCTGTATTATTGAAAATATTGGGAAAATAAAATTCGGCTCGAGGGTTTTTGCGGAATTTCAGCGAAATCTGACAAAAAGTTCCTGAAATATAAAATTTTTTGATAGAAATATTTTTATTTTCATTGTTGTGATAAGATGCTCACGAAATTTTGCAGAAATTTGTGCGTTGGCATTCTTCAACTAATAACCAAATTCCAATTCAATCGGATTTTTATTTTTTGATTTATTGTGGAAACAACAACAATACTTCAGATGGGCATAACTCCGAAACCATTTGGCCTATTATGCCCATCAACATCCTTAGCCGTCGCATTCGGATGCGCAACCCAACTTGACAATTGCAGGTCGCTATCTCTTTTCGTTCGAATGTTATGTGGCAACGGCCGTCTGACGGCTGGCCAGACAGAATTGAATTTGACTACAAATCCTTCATCAGTGACGCGATTATAATTGTCCGAGATCGTTTTCGGCAAACACTTACAGAATATTTGGGTAAAATGATAGCAGGCTGTTCCCTAGAACAGTCGCACAAAAAGTAGTAACATACTGCACGATCGTATAGAAAAATTAATCTTCAAGTCGTCTTTTTAGGGTTAAGACGTAAAAAAATGCAGGACCCACGCGGCAGACGAGCAAACTAACCGCTTGGCTGCCGTAGATTTCTAAAGAAGCTCATCATTTGAAATTTCAGAAGCCAATACCAGTTCAGAATTTTATTTCCACAATAATCGCTAAACTATAAGGTTGAGCTGAAATCCGGCCGGACACTTAAACACAGCCTTCTTAGATACAAGCCTTGTACAAGGAATTTGGCAACAATGTCGAGAGTCCTACATCTACGTAACATTGCGAAATGAAAGAGTACACCAAGAAGTGTTCGGTTATGAATTATAGTCCCGTTTTCTTCTTTTTTGCGCGTATGTTCTGGGGAACATCGCGTTATCATTTTGCCCAAATGTGAAATTTAATTATGTGGTGCCGTCCGGCCGTTGCCACGATTACTTGAGAACGGAAAGAGCTAGCGACTTGAAATTTTCAGGGTAAGTGGCGCATCCCAATACGACGGATAAGTTCGTTAATGTATAATCGGCCCAATGGTTTCCGAGTAATAATTTTGTTTTCAACCAAAATAAATCCGATCGAATTTAAACTTGGTGAATAGTTGTAGAATATAAACCTAAGCACGTTTGTGAAATTTTGTGAGAATCGTGTCACTAGAAAATTAAAAAAAAATTATTTAAAAATAATATTTATGACACGATAACCTGAGAACGGAAGGAGATAGCGGCTTCAAATTTTCAGGTTAGGTTGTGTATCTGAATGCGACATTTGAGTTCGTTTATAAGAATAATCGGCCAAACGGTTTTAGAGCTATAGCCATCTGAAATTTGGTTGTTTTTTGTTCCTCAATAACTCGAAAAATACGAAACCGATTGAATTCAAACATGGTTATTAGTTGTAGAATGCCAACGCGAAAATTCTTGCAGAATTTCGTGAGGATGGTATAACTAGAAAATTTCAAAAAAATTATTGAAAATAATTGAAAAAAATTATATATATCATAAACTATTCGTCCGGCATGGCTGAAATTTCCGAAGAGCCTTCAGAACCTAACTCTACTGCAGAGTTCCAAGTTTGAACACGATCGGATCCATATTGTTGGAGAACCGAGCAGCCTTTTGTGAGTTCGGTACCTGGATGCGAATCGTCGTATGATATGTTGTCTATGGTCGTATTTTTGCGAGAACCTTCAGAAATATCAATGTCATGATGACATATTTTTGCGCGTATGTTCTTGGGAAAATCGTGTTATTTCAACACAAATCTATGGGAGATGATAGCTCTACATTAGCGGTCAGACCTGGTTTTGAAAGGGATCCTCCTTAGGAGGAGGCAACTAAATATTGAAAGGATTTCTATGAACAAGAGTGAATATCTTTGAGAAATAGACAAGGCGATTCTTCTTCAAGAGATCCATGTGCCTTCAGAGGAGTATATTTGTGAGAGGGGACTTTTGAAAGGTTATGTATTATTTTTAATATGATATCGCTGAAATTTTGCTGAAGGCTTCAAAACTTAACTTTAAATTAACCACACTTTCTGATCTTGTAAGGTGAGAGGCTCATTTGTGGATATTAAATCTCGTGATGGGTAGAGAGGAATTTTAGGCCAGTTTTTCTATCACTAATGAGAATATATCTTTATGTTTCACCTCATCACCTTTAGATCTATCAATGGACATTTATTGGTTAAGAATAAGTAATTGAATATTACTGGAATTCAATTGAATTTCATTCAATATGTTAGTAACTAAACTTATAATTTTCTTTACTTTGATTATTTAAATATGACATTAATTCCAGTAATATTTTTCAAGAATAATTATGTATTCTTCTCCTAAAGAATAATTGAAGGTAGACAATAATGTGTTAATTTTTTCATCATTGCTTTCTATCCTGACTTCACGAAAAAAAAAATTGGTTCAAGCACTGACGTGAAAAATACACACAAATTATTTCACAATGCCTAGTCAATGCTGTGTTACAAGAAGTAAGTCAAAGTACGACTCACAAAATAGGTATTTGTTCATTTTTAAATTTCCGACCCCAATTTTAAAATGGTTTTCTTCGTATTCTCGCACCCCTCGTAGGTACTTCTTTGTGTTTACACTAAAAGATATTGGCAATGTCAAAAGATCGTATCCGTGGCGGTTCTGAACTCTGAAGGGCTGAACACAGCCACATGATCCCATTCTAATCATAATAATACACTAAAAGATGGCACGATTACAAAGAACCTTTTGAGATTTCCAAAAACGAATAATAATGCTGTTCCTAAAATTTTTCCAAATTTGTCAGGATATTTTTCCTCCAAATAAGACTCCATTGTTTGAATTTTTTTTTATTCTCTCCCGCCCGGTACGTATATTTTCCATCCATAAGTGGATAGAGAGCTCAAACTTCATATCTAGATATTTTATATGTGTCTCTGTTATGGTAAGTTTTAGAGTTAAAGTCGAAAGTATAGTTTATGCACGCAGGCATGTTCTATGGAACAGCGTACTAACATTTTGCCCGAATGTATGTAATTTTAGAATTTTTTTCGAATTCGTTTAAACGATTAGGTTCGATTCACTGATGAAGAATTTGAAGTCAAATTAGAATCTGTCCGGTTGACCGCTCGTCCGTTGTAATGACAACTTTCGAAATTACAGAGACCTGAACATTTTCAGGCTAGGATACGCATCCGAATCCGAATTCCCAAATATTTCCTAACATGGCTTGTTTAACGGGAATTGATGGAAATTTGAAAAAGTCGGGGTTTTAAGTCATGTTCTGATGGGAATTTTTGGATTATTTTGTTGGCATAGTTTAGAGTTCACGATCCTGAACAAGCGCGAAAGAGCTGACTGATTTCTCGTCAGTGCTTCTTCCAATTTTCATCTTTGTTATTCGATGCTTGATGTTTGTTATTGGATGACATGATTTGGCTCCTTTCGTCCAATAATAAACATCAATAATCGATTTCTAGTCAAAGGTGACCCAACAGACACTCAACTAGGTGTGTATGTGTCAGGGTCACGTTCGGTATACATCGAAGTCAATTACGTTGACTCCATCTGATTTATTGTATTCCTACACCGTTTTTTTTTGTTCAAAGTTGTCTCGTTCCCTCCCAAATGTGATACAATGAAGTTGCGATATGATACATCAGTGTTATGTTCAAGGTACTCTTGATCTTTACGATACTCGTGTTGCAACCTCCGGCAAGTTTGAAGTTATTGAATATAACCTGAGAATTATTCGACATTTTATTGTTGGATTAGTCAGATGAGGCAATGTCTCATGAGATTAATCAATTTTTTACTGTCGTCTCACCAATTGAAACTGACACTCTGTGGTCGCCCTGTCAAATCAGCTGATGAGGGGACAAATAACCATATATAAATATAAATAAATAAATTTCGATAAGAGGTCGTATACTTTTCAGGTTTCATCTGTGACCGTTTATTTTGTAAAATTGTGAATATTGATTAGGGCTTCACGCGAGAGCGAGATTTTTCTCGTCTCGTCTCGTTCTCGTCTCGTAAAAGCGAGACGAGACGTTTTCAAAAATATTATAGGTGATACCGAGACCACATACAGCGCAACACGAGAGTCTCGTTTTTGGTCTCGTAAAATTTTTTGTATGAAGTTTTATATATGACTTTTTTCAAAACCCACAGTAAACAATTGAATATGAAGAGTTTCCACTATACTTACCAATATATTTTGTCTATATTATGCATCGATCGTTCTAGAAATACACGATGTTTTAGAAGATTATCAATTCGTTATGACCTTACGATAATTGAGATTATTTTTCAAGTAAGAATAGAATTCACAACCATAAAAACGGATGCCATTATGAATTCAATACTTAACGGACAACTTTTATTGCCCCTAAATCCCAATGCTTCGAAAATTTCGTCTCTATCTGAACATCTGGAGAAATGTATTCTCTTGTGCTCCTTGTAGTGAAGATGTGAACAATTATTGTACACATCTGTGGAACTACGTATAATAAAACTGGTAAAGAAATGAAGCTATTCAATGTTTCAAAAAGTATTATGAGGAATACGCCAAGAACACCCTCAATGATCTACCCACTGGGAAGGTATTCTTTAAAAACTATACCGAATTGTTCAATTCTACTAAAAAAACTATCGACATCGATAGCCTATTCAAAACATCAACAAAACTTTCGAAATATTGGGAAGCTGAGTTTGAAGAATATTTGCTGTTAGAAAGAGCAAATAGGAATCAAAATATTTTACAGTGATGAAAAATTTCTTCCTACATTTTCCAAGATGGCCGATGATTAATTAATGGCTACATCCGTACCTGTTGAAAGATTATTTTCCACAGCAGGTATGATCATAGCAAAAACACTTACATCATTGAAAAATTATGTGATGCAAGCGTGATTATGTTTGAATTCTTGGTCATCGAATATTTCAAAAGTTGAAATTATCAGTGTTTAAAATTAAAAATAATATGTACAAAATGTACAAATATTTTTATATAAGAGCATAATAAATATAGCTTCACAAAATTATTCATTATTGTATACCATTTCGTTTATATATTATAATATTTATTATTGTTATTCAGAATTGAGCGCGACGAGACGAGACAACTGATAACGAGACGAGAGCGAGACTTAATTTTTTGGGAATTGGCGAGAGCGAGACGAGATTTTTTTTTCATGATCTGTAGAGGTGTCAGAACCATGATGTTTTCAGTTTTACTATACCATATCGCATGTTTAACTTGATATTATGTTCTATCTTCCAGATTAAATATTGCGAACTTGGAATTTTGTGCTGTTGTGGGGTGTGGTCAAATAAAAATGAAGAATAGACAGAAGAATCTGCTCTAGTGTAGGAATCTCACGGTTTTGTATAAAATAAAATGCAGAAATTCATGAGTATCCGGGAAGCTACAGGAAAACACTGTAAACATTACTTTTCACGCTACAAAAAGGTTTGCCCCCACATCAGCTGATGGTGACAGTGGACAGAGGGCAGTCCAAGAAATCACCTGAAGTGAACAATATGACGTGTAATGGGGTGGGTATACAATACTTGACTGTTGAATAATTCCAAGGCAATTCTAATTTAATTCGATTTGATTATACAGGGTGTTTCACGAATGCTTGTACAGGCTTTCAGTGCAGATGCAGGACATTTTGGTGAGTCTAGATCAGTATTCGAAATATGTCCTAACGATACTCGATTCAGAGATACAGGATGTTTTAGGTATTTTATCAAAAACTTTCAATCGGCATAACTCTTGAACGCCTGCATGGATCTGATCTTCATGAAAATTTCAGGGAATGAGTATAGGCCTATGCCTAATATTCGCTCATAATGACTTGTTGATAGCGCAGGTCCTGACTGAGAACATTATTTTCTTTATTGCACATCTTGTAAAACACTCTGTACATCAAATTTTCAATAAGTGAAATTTTTCTCGAATCTACAATAAATAATCTTTCAAACAATCCTACTGGCAATAATTACACACTTCGTATCAATATTTGATGAACTATTGAATATTCGGAATTTTCAATTTTTAATAAACAATATATAACAATAACATAATAAACACAATATATAATAATCTCCGAATAATGCGTTAATTCATATTGAATCAATTGAAATTCTCAGAAACATCACTAAATTATAGTGATGCATCTTGTTCCATCCAATAAATGAATTTAGGAGTTCCACATTTGATTACCTATATACCTGAAAAAAGAAATGATAGAAATTCCCATTTTTTTTTAATTATTCTTCTTTGAATTTTTTTTTCAAATAATTGAAACACAAATGTATAGTATACTGAAATATTCTGGGATCTTTCATATAGCATTGAATAAATGGTACATAAAATCTGAAGTTACAGATCTATTCAAGCTGCATGCGAGGAGATAAATAATTGACCAGAAAGACAAATGAAAACTGCAGCACATTCAATACAAGAGCTAGCAAGTGTCAAAAAGAAATAGGGGAATTTTCTAGAACATATCACATTCTTATTTCTTTAATACCCTTTTATAATGAGTTCACTTCAATGTTCAATATTTTTTTGTATTTTTGTTTCTATGAATTCTTTGATTCTGCTACCATATGTTTCAGTAATTCGAGAATGAGAAATTCTATCATTTGATCCATGCTTTCAAACATAGCAGTATTTTTTTGAAAAACTCTTTTGGGTAATCTGAAGTCCAAACCCTGAATTTCTGTATTCGATGAAGATTCCTGAAGTTATGATACTGAGAAATTCAATTCATTCAATATATTATTATGTATTAAAGCAGTATTCGGAGGCACACAGGTCTGTGTTTATTATGAATTGAAAATTCCAGATATTCAATGCTTCATAAAATATTGATGCGGAGTGTGCCATTATTGCGAATGAGCTTGTTCGAAAGAGTATTTATTGCAGATTCTGAGAAAAATTTCACTTCTTAAAAATTGGATGTACAGGGTGTCTTACAAGAAGTGGAATAAAGAAATTAATTTTCTCATTCCGGACCTGCGCCATCAACAAGTCATTATGAGTGAATATTAGGCATAGGCTTATACTCATTCCGTGAAATGTTCATGAAGATCCATACAGACGTTCAAGAGTTATGCCGATTGAGAATTTTTGATAAAATACATAAAACATCCTGTATCGCTTAAACGAATACAGTTAGGACATATTCCGAACACTGATTTAGACCAAAATGTCCTGCACCTGCACTGAAAGCCTGTACAATCATTCGTGAAACATCCTGTAAATCAATAATCCCAATTAATAACCGTTTGAGGACATGCAGCGTGCAAAATTTGTTTACGTAGTATTAAAAATAGTTTCAGCACTGACGTAAAGTCAGAAGCTTTCGGGCGCATGTTTTATTATCTAATCACCTCTATTGGATACTCTACTACGAATTTAGCATCGATATATATACCGTTTTCTCAGCTTTTATAACATATGAATACATTTCATACCATTTTAATGAGTGACGTCTATGATCACAGAATTTTTAATTCTATTAGAATTGAAATACGAAAAAACTTACGCTTCAGGTAACTCCAGGATACGATATCACGAAATTTCGCGAAAATTAGTGGAACGGCATTCTACAAGTAATCACATAGTTTTAATTGGATCAGATTTGTATATTTTGAGTTATGGAGGAAGTAACAACAAAATTTCAGATGAGTATAAATCCAAAACAGTTTGACCGATTATACCAATTAACAATGCACAACCTAACCTAAAAATTTCAAGTCGCTATCTCTTTCCGTTCTCAGGTTAGCGCGACATAAATAATATTTTTTGATATTTATTTGAAAATTTCTAGTGATACTAATACTCTCATAAATCGTTTATATGTTTGTCTTCTACAACTACTCACCAAGTTTCAATTGGATCGGATTTGTAATGGTAGAAAACAAAATTGATACTCGGAAACCATTGCGCCATTTATACCCATTAATTTCCCATCGTATTGGGACACCTACCCTGAAAATTTCAAGTTCTCAATTTATCGTGGCACGATAAATTTCGCAATTTTCAGGGTAGGTTGCGCATACGAATGCGGCATTCGACTTCTTTAATAGGCATAATTGGCCAAACTGTTTTGGAGTTATACCCATCTGAAATTTTATTGATATTCCCTCAATAACTCAGAAAATAGGAATCGCATCCAATTCAAACATGGTAATTATTTGTAGGATACCTACGAGCAAATTTTTGCGAAATTTCGTGAGAATCTTATCACCAGAACTAGCACTAGTGTTGATTGAATCGGTTCATCTAAATTCTAAAAACTAACAGAAATGGTAGCCATTTTATGCTAGGAACAAACCACTTGTGGTCTCTGCCAACAATTATAAACATTGATTGTCATTCGTTATCATAGAGAAAGTTTATGATGAGTTGCATCCACCGGATGTTCGATTATTTTTACCTATGTCATTTTCATCGTGCGAACTTTGTTTTCTGCTTGTCAATATTTATTTGTAATCATAATGGTACTCTACTAATTAGATGGTAGTGGTATATTTCTATAAGCTTAGAGGTATCTTAACCGTTAAATAGCACCGCAAGGACAACATGAATGACCATCTGTGAACAGTGTCGTAGAAAAAGTCTCTTCCGTATGGAAGAAATTACTGACCCATGGATAGGTTGAACATCGAGTTGGGATTTGATGGGGTAACAGACCATATTAGTTAGGTTAGAATCATTCTCTTGGCGGGAGATACATATATTCAATTTTTTTAACATGGGAATCTTATGCAGGTTCAACTTTGAGATGAAACCACCCTATTTAAAAGAGAATGTTAGTACAGAGACATCAAATATTGGGGACCTTCATCATTAGTGCATGTTTTCATGTTCTTTTCACATCAAAATCTACTTCTATTTATCCCTAAATCAAAATTGAAACCAGTGTAGTTCGAAAGATTTCCGTATGTCGTAGATTACTTCTGTTGTAAAACATTACAGGGCCGAATTAGGGTTAACTTATTATTTTTGACTGATTTCGAGTTAGCTAAGACATACGTCCATCGAATTTGCTGAACAGTTTTATATTCATTAATTATTTTGGAAATATACAATTTTGTTATGAAAACTTGATTCCAGAATGTTGGGAAAAGTTCACTGAATCTGTTTCAGGATAAATGAACATTAAGAAATTAGCTGAAGTATCCAAAAACAGGCAGGAGATTCGCATAAATTTAGGTGCATAAGAAATGAATGAGGAATTCAGAGCTCGGATCCACGGATGGATCGTAATTCAAAATTCCCGCCTAACCTAACTAATGTGGTCTATAAAATAGTGATAATTAACATTTGTATTGAAACTTTTCAACGCACTCTATTCAGAGAGGACGTCGAATCGACTCAGGGGTGGCACATATATAGGGTATTTCCTAACTGTTGGTGAAAATGAAGCTTTTTAAACATATTTTTTATATAATATTATATTATGTGAGTTGTGTCGGTCAGAAGAAAGCCGCCCCGCGAAAGCGACCAATCGGTCTATTGTGACACACCAAAATGTATACTTCAACCACAAGCTCAAGCCTCAAGGGGGATGAGTCTGAGGGGAGAGAACTTATCCAATTCCTTTAGTCTCAGTTTGTGGATCCCTTGTTCCTCAAATTTGATCCTGTCCCCAGCGGGGTAGTCACACATGATGTGTTCGGTACACTCGTCATCCTCCAGGCATAGTCCGCACTCGGAGTCCTCAGTCAACACCAGCGTACTTGTGTTACCTGAGGCCACAGTGACCCGTGTATTTGCAGCTGTTAAGATTCTCAGGTCTAACCACGAGAATTTGAGCCATTGACTGGTTCTTTCAGCTGATGGACCAATAATTGTTGAACGAGCATGTCTGTCTCCAGGCATGCTGCTCCAGATATCCTGGACCTATTGGTCTAACCATCTGTTGTTCTCCCATCCTACTGTCTTGAGAGAGATGCCACAGGCCGGTTCAGGTCCAATGAGCCCCGTGGAAGCCTCTCGTCCCGCCAATGAGTCCGCTGCCTCATTACCCTATATGCCCGAGTAGCCCGGAACCCATATGAGCTGCAGTCTTCAGCGCTCTCCCAGTTTAGCAAGGGTGGCCCGACAGTCCTGAACAAGCAGGTGCTTGTAGTTGTATGAAGTCAAGGCTTTAAAGGTGGCTTGATTGATCTGTGGACCCATCCCTTCCCAAGTATGAGCTTCGCGCAGAAAATGTATAGATTTCTTCTTGAAAGACAGTCGCAAAACTACCCAGGCTGGTGGACCATCAGCAATTTTGCAACGGCAGATTCCCGCTCCAACTTCTTGGGTGGTAGCAGAGCCATCTGTGAACCAACAGGGACCCTCAAGCAGTGGAATCCCACGTCCCAGAAATGGTCCAATCGTCTCTGCTGGGAAACACGACTCGGTAGGGCCACTCTGTGTAGGTTTTGGTTATAGAGACATTAGAACGCATGCTCATTATCTCGTTGGCCTCTAATTCAGCCTTCAAAGAACCTGGCAAGTAGCCGACCATATCAGGCTCATTGCGAGCCATTTCAACAATTTGACGAAATTTTTTGAAATTGAGTAGCCAGTTGTTAAAACGTGATCTGCAACAGCAGATTCATCGATGTTGTTGTTCCGAATGTGTCCCGTATGCTTTTTATACTATGTGAGAAAGTTTCTGGTTGTTTGCCGCACTTGTTGCAGTCTGAACATTCAATTTCATATATACCCACTTTTGACATATCCGTTTTATCGAATGTATTGCAGGAGCAAACATTTCAGGAACCTCACATACAAGAATTCTGGTATAAGCACAAAAACCGCTGCCCACATCTACAAAACAATATGCCGCCCCCTGCTTGAATACTGCCATCCAATCTACGTAACAGCTAACAAAACTACTGTGAAACAACTCCAAATTGCCGAAACCTCTTCCCTCAGAACCATCACTAGAATGAGACACCCCTGCAATCCACTGCACAACCCACCGAACACTCTACTATACGAGGTGACCAAGATTACACCAATCGAGCAACGCATCCAAGACCTGTTCCGTAAATTCTCACATCGCAATCACAACACAGAAATGCTGGAAAAATTTTGTACTAACAGAAACGCAGAAGTAAGGCCACACAGAAAACTCCCACACAAAACTATCTGGGAACTCTTGCAGGAAACCAGGGATTCAACATCCGACACATAAAATATTTATTCATATATATAGGTTTTTTTTTTTTTTTTCTCTTTCCATTCAATTCAAACAATAAGACTTGTAGGTACACTTGTTTAATATAACACTCCATTATCTGAAGACAAAAAAAACAGGCTGAAGGACTTAGGTCGATGGCCTCTTGGTTTTCCAATAAAGTACGGTTCTATCTATCTATCTATCGAATGTATTTCCTAGAGGTTGTTTAATTTTCGTGGAAGTTTTGAGAGCCAGTTTTTCATTAACCTTTCTCGGCAAATTGAAATAAAATAATAATTCAAACTTTGACAAATCATATCTCCGAAAGTATTGGTTCCTCGGAGTTGGGAATGATCGATGGATTCTTATGATAGAATTGCATCATAAAAATTTAAATTCAAAACGTAGGTCTATGACTCACCTCTTATGTTGTAGTTACATACATCAGCAAATTATAATAAGAGCATTCTATGAAATAATAAAATTATGATTAATTAATGAAATTTTGAAAAATCATATCTCCGAATGTATTAGTTTTTTAGAGTTGAGAATGATGTCAATGGAATCTTATGATGAAACTGCATCTTAAAAAGAATTAAATTTGAAATTTGTAATGTAAAAATAATTTTTTTTTCGTTACTCCGAAACCACCAACCGCCAAACCGCCAAAATGAACACAAATATTTTCCAAAATTTTGGGCTAGATACGTCGATGACATCTTTGCAATTGGTGAATGAAAAATTTGATATTAACGAATTCATCAGTATCTTAAACGGTAAATACCTATCAATTCAGTTCACCTCCGAAATGGAATAGGAATTAATTATACCTAACTGATGATCAAGTTTCGTACTTATAGGCATTCATTCTGAAAATAGCAGAGTTTCAGATCTCTATATACAGGGGGAGTCTTTAAGTTGTTCATTAATTTTAGCCATAGACTTATCCCATCAAATGAAACACTTTTTTGAGAGATGAACGGACTAGTATGTAGCTATTCAACTTCGATGAAATCACACTCTGTGGATTGCTCTGAACTATGGTCTCCGTTCATCTCTCATCTACTAGTGGTAGCTTTACCTTAAAGCGATAATCCCTTTGTACTTGAAACACTTTTTTCATGTGCCATTTTTCCAAATGCTGCTCAGGAGAAAACTTTATTATCCTTCATCGTCAAAGTCATAGATAATTCATAAGCAGTAGTGTATTAGCACTTTGTGAAATCTTCAAACACTTGTAACTTTTTACCCGAGCTTAATCTGGAAAAATCTATTTTTATAAAAGAAAGTCGTGTTAGTTACTTCACTATTAACTCAAGAACGGCTATACCGATTTGGCTCAAAATTGGTGGGGAGGTAGCTTAGAACCAGGAGACGGACATAGGATACTTTTTTGTGTTATACAGGGTGTTTTTCTTTTAACGTCAATTAAAACTTGCTGTTTTTCCTGCCATAATCGTACAATTTTAGTCATGTGTGTTTAAAAATAAACTTTCGAGGCATACACCATTGAAAATAAAGCATTACTATACAGGTTGTCCTTTTTCTCATGGCACAATTGTACGTGATTGAAGTGATTTGTGTCACAAACAAAGCATTAACTAAATAGGTACCTTGGATGGATTCTCATAATGTATTCGTCCGAAATCTGCATACAGGGTGTTCTTCTTTTAATGTCAATTGCAACTTGCTGTTTTCCATGCCACAATCGTACAATTTCATTCATTTGTGTTAAAAAATAAACTTTAGAGGGATACATCATTGAAAATAAATCATTACTGTACAGGGTGTTTTTTTTCTAACGTGTATAATAAAATCTAAAATCTGCTTATTTATTGCCTCTAAGGCGGAACAGAGTTCGCTGGGTCAGCTAGTAGTAAATGAAAAAGTGTTTTATTTGAAGAGAGGAATCCATGGATAAAATGAATCTACAACTCCCCCTGTATATGTTGATGTTTGACATTATAGCATTGTAACCTAAAATAACTGAACGGATTTGGTATTATGAATCTATCTGTACTCAATATTATTATATCGTCGTTGAAATGCAGTAACTTACTAATATCCCAATACGGACAAGTGCATAATTCACATATCTCAGCTTTTACATAGGAACGCCTCTGTAGGTTACAACATTCCGTAATATCGCAAATTCATAACCTATCGATAAAGAGCACTGCTTTGAGCATGGTCTACAGTTATCAATGTTATCATTGCGTACCTGAGCCAGCAGCTTTAATTGTTTGATTATTTCTAGGGGGAAATGTGAAAGTTCCAATTAGCAAAGGCTGCGTATAATAATTAGTCCTTTCGCCCACATTGCCTTTGTTTTAGAGTGATAATAATCTAGGTAATTCAGGTATAGGGCGTTTTTTCAGAAGTATAGGATGTGAAATAAATCACTTGATAATTGTGATAATAGCTATGGTGTTGACATTGGAGAGATTCTTTTATGCCATTATTGTTGGGATATGATTTCGAATCAAACCATTTTCCAACACCTTTTACAGGAAATAGGGGCTTTTAGCCTGGCCAAATTAGTCATTTTCGGCGCGCTGTTCTATGAACACTGTGCAAATGTCTGTAATTTTCGATTATCTGCTCTTAAACGATTAGTTTCGACTCACTGATCAAGAATCCGAGGTCAGAATTGATTCTGTCCGGCCAGCCGGCCGTCAGCACGATTACGCTCGAACGCAATGAGCTGAAGCGTTGAAATTTTCAGGATAGGTTTGGAGTCCAAATGCGCCGGCTGATTTATTTAAGAGTAATGATTTTTGGCGCTCTTGTTCCTCGGAACTGAGTGCTTATCAATTTGCCCAAATGTCTGTAATTTTCGAATTTTTCGATGAAAATGGTCTTACACGATTTGGCTCGACTCACTGATCAAGAATCCGTGGTCGGAATTCATTCTGTCCGGCCGGCCGGCCGGTCCGGCCGGTCCGGCCGGCCGTAGGCACGATAACTCTCGAACGGAATGAGCTAGAGAGTTGAAATTTTCAGAGTAGGTTTGGGGGATAAATATCTCGGCTAAGTTCGTTATTGGGCAAAATCGGACAAATGGTTTCGGAGTAACAAAAAAAAATTTTTTTTTTACGAAACAAATTCCAAATTAAATTTTTTTTAATAAAAAGTTTTATCATGAGAATCCAATCATATCATTTTTAACTCTAACAAGCTAATACTTTCGGAGATATGATTTTTCAAAATTTCAATAATACGTCGTATTTCAACGTTGTCACAGAATAATATTATTCTATGTATGAATATGAATTGTCATAATGTCAAATGATGTTCCTGAGACTAATCAATCGAAGAATTGTGAGCGAAGTGAGTTAAATCTCAGTTGTTTGCTCCGATATTAGTTTTTCTCAGAAAATTCTTACATTTCGGAACTGAACATGAAGTAAGAGATCTGAGAGTAGTGAGACTGCTTTTCATCCATAGACATAGATATAACTCTCGAACGGAATGAGGTAGGTAGTTGAAATTTTCAGAGTAGTTTAGGGAGATGAATATCTCGGTTGAGTTCGTTATTGGGCAAAATTGGCCAGATTTAATTTGATTTCTTCCATGGTGCTTTTCTCATTCTCATGATTGCTCATTTAATCTTGATAAATAAACTATTATTTGAATTGAATTTCCTTTAGGATGCAGTTCTATTATATGAATACATTGATATAATTCCCAACTCTGAGAAACCAATACTTTCGGAGATATAATTTGTCTGTTTGAACTAGAGCGCCAGAAAGCTCCTGTCCACAGGGCTTGAACCCATTTTTATATCAGCCGGATGCTTCAACTACCAGACTATGCTAGGTCTGTACGGATCTGCGGTGAAAGGTAGATTATGAACGAATTTTAAATTTCTAAATTCAGTTTCTATGATTTTTCTCTATTTCCCTAATATCTTCAATATAATATGTAGATCCGATGAGGTTCAATGTACCCTATTTTACGCATATATTAGTATTGCGTTTAAATTTAGATTTCAAGTCAATTTCACAAATAATGAAACCTTCATTAGTTGAGAACAAAAATATTTACTACAGAATCTCTAATCTGAAAATATCTGTTGTTTCAATTCATGAAAATACGTCCAGTATACCATATTTGATTCTCTTTGACCAATGGATGGTTTTAAATATCGATATAAATGCATCTAAATAACTGTTTTCCAACCTCCTCTGATACTGGCAAATGGTTCTTTCGTATTGAAAAATCCTGCTTATATAAGTTCTCTCTGGACAATTACATACTTGGATTCATCGCGGTTTTGAGGTTTGTTCATATATTTTCACTTTGAAGGGTACATACCTATTTGATCGGGAATATGACCGAAAAGTGTGGAATTAAAAGTTTTTGGCGCTCTTGTTCCTCGGAACAGAGTGCTTATCAATTTGCCCAAATGTCTGTAATTTTACAATTTTTCGATGAAAATACTCGTTATAGGGAAAATTTTGCCTGATGGTTTCGGAGTAACGAAAACCAATTTTTTTTTACATTACATATTTCAAATTCAATTTTTTTAAGATGATATTTGGCGCTCTTGTTTGAATTCAATTTCTTTCATGATGCAGTTGTATCATAATAATCCATTGATATCATTCCCAATTCTGAGAAACCAATAATTTCGCAGGTATGATTTGTCAAAGTTTGAACTAGAGCGCCAAAGCTTCTGCCACAGGGCTTTCTCCCTTTATGGCGCTCTAGTTCCTCGGAACTGAGTGCTTATCAATTTGCCCAAATGTCTGAATTTTCGAATTTTTCGATGAAAATGGTCTTAAACGATTTGGTTCGACTCACTGATCAAGAATCCGTGGTCGAAAATCATCCTGTCCGGCCGGTCCGGCCGTCCGGCCGGCCGTAGGCACGATAACTCTCGAACGGAATGAGCTAGACAGTTGAAATTTTCACAGTAGGTTTGGGAGATAAATATCTCGGCTAAGTTCGTTATTGGGCAAAATCGCACAGATGGTTTCGGAGTAACAAAAAACAAATTCAAAATAAAATTTTTTCAATAAGCAGTTTTACCATAAGAATCCAATGATATCATCTTTAACTCTAACAAGCTAATACTTTCGGAGATATGATTTTTCAAATTTTCAATAAAATTATAAATCGTATTTCAACGTTGTCACACAATGATATCATTATTCTATGTATGAATTGTCATAATGTCAACTGATTTTCCTGAGACATGTCATTATCTAATCAATCGAAGAATTGTGAGCGAAGTGAGAAAAATCTCAGTTGTTTGCTCCGAAATTAGTTTTTCTCAGAAAAGTCTTACATTTCGGAACGGAACATGAAGTAAGAGATCTGAGAGTAGTGAGACTGCTTTTCATCCATAGACATAGATATTACTCTCGAACGGAATTAGCTAGGTAGTTGAAATTTTCAGAGTAGGTTAGGGAGATGAATATCTCGGTTAAGTTCGTTATTGGGCAAAATTGGCCAGATTTAATTTGATTTCTTCCATGGTGCAGTTCTCATTCTCATGATTGCTCATTTAATCTTGATAATTAAACTATTATTTGAATTGATGCAGTTCTATCATAAGAATACATTGATATAATTCCCAACTAGGAGAAACCAATACTGTCGGAGATATAATTTGTATGTTTGAACTAGAGCGCCAGAAAGCTCCTGTCCACAGGGCTTGAACCCATTTTTGGCGCTCTAGTTCCTCGGAACTGAGTGCTTATCAATTTGCCCAAATGTCTGTAATTTTCGAATATTTCGATGAAAATGGTCTTAAACGATTTGGTTCGACTCACTGATCAAGAATCCGTGGTCGAAATTCATTCTGTCCTGCCGGTCCGGCCGATCCGGCCGGTCCGGCCAGCCGTAGGCACGATAACTCTCGAACGGAATGAGCTAGAGAGTTGAAATTTTCAGAGTAGGTTTGGGGGATAAATATCTCGGCTAAGTTCGTTATTGGGCAAAATCGGACAGATGGTTTCGGAGTAACAAAAAAAAAATTTTTTTTTACGGAACAAATTCCAACTTAAATTTTTTTTAATAAAAAGTTTTATCATAAGAATCCACTCATATTATTTTTAACTCTAACAAGCTAATACTTTCGGAGATATGATTTTTCAAAATTTCAATAATAAATCGTATTTCAACGTTGTCACAGAATGATATTATTCTATGTATGAATATGAATTGTCATAATGTCGAATGATGTTCCTGAGACATTATCTAATCAATCGAAGAATTGTGAGCGAAGTGAGAAAAATCTCAGTTGTTTGCTCCGAAATTAGTTTTTCTCAGAAAATTCTTACATTTCGGAACTGAACATGAAGTAAGAGATCTGAGAGTAGTGAGACTGCTTTTCATCCATAGACATAGATATAACTCACGAACGGAATGAGGTAGGTAGTTGAAATTTTCAGAGTAGTTTAGGGAGATGAATATCTCGGTTAAGTTCGTTATTGGGCAAAATTGGCCAGATTTAATTTGATTTCTTCCATGGTGCAGTTCTCAATCTCATGATTGCTCATTTAATCTTGATAAATAAACTATTATTTGAATTGAATTTCCTTTAGGATGCAGTTCTATCATATGAATACATTGATATAATTCCCAACTCTGAGAAACCAATACTTTCGGAGATATAATTTGTCTGTTTGAACTAGAGCGCCAGAAAGCTCCTGTCCACAGGGCTTGAGCCCATTTTTTATTTCCAGGATGCGATCCTGACAGAATTTTGCATAAGTCTTCGTGTCGGTATTTTTCAACTAATTACTGTGCTTTAATTCGATCTGAACAGTATTCAGTAATTTTGCCGGCGCATTTGGTTTCCAAACCTACTTTTAAAATTTCAACTCTCAATCTCACTGAGTCGAAACTAATGGTTTGAGACCATTCTTGGCCAAATATTCGAAAATTAGAGACATTTTGACGAATTGATAGGCAGTCTGGTCAGGTGACCAGGCGAGACAAAAATTAAATGAAATAACGCCCTTCAATTTTGCTTAAAAACCACCTCTTCAGCTTCAATTAAGAAACAAATTATATATTTACATATCACATTTGCACAATAATTTGTTTAATGCGTATAATATATTGAGTCCCTCTTTAATGATAAGTAA
This sequence comes from Halyzia sedecimguttata, assembly GCA_937662695.2. NCBI lineage: Eukaryota > Metazoa > Arthropoda > Insecta > Coleoptera > Coccinellidae > Halyzia > Halyzia sedecimguttata. The sequence goes on from OW569415.2 coordinate 50,386,178, forward strand.
TTACTATATAATACTGCCAAATATTTTCCGAGAGATTGAGTAATATACGATTTATGAAACCTACTGACATTTGCTATATTCAATTCTGGTAAACGATATTTCGCAAGATGGAGAATATTTCTTCAAGGATTGTACAATATTTCACGATTATATTTCGATTTTTTCCGTCAATCCGCTCTTACCCGGTATATAGTCACGATTCACGCAGCTATAAAGATGAAAAACATACAATAACGAATGATTAGTCCAATTACTGGCTAATGCAGAGATATTAGGAGATCAGCTTCATAGAATTAATCACATTTACGTAAATATGTCTGTTCATCTACAGTTAAAATATGTAATTGAGAAAAATGCACGCCTTGCAAGGAGTGTATTCGAACTTGTATTTCCATAAAACATCATTTTGCACTAAGCTGACATCATATTCTTGAGAGAGGCGGTAATTCTTTGAGATGACAAGAGCAAACATCCTCATGTTAGAAGGAAGCAATAAATCTTCCCATTTGGAGAAGATGGGGAAGTATACACTTTTCATGAAAGTCCTCAGAGGATTTGAGTGTCGTGACCAAAACAACAGCAACCTGGTCAGTTTGAAGTAGTACGTTTAATCTTCAGGATTGGAATCGGTCTGGAGGTTTCGGATTAAAAATTTTTGACACTCTTGTTTTCTTTTAGATTACACTTTTTGGCGCTCTAGTTCCTCGGAACTGAGTGCTTATCAATTTGCCCAAATGTCTGTAATTTTCGAATTTTTCGATGAAAATGGTCTTAAACGATTTGGTTCGACTCACTGATCAAGAATCCGTGGTCGAAATTCATTCTGTCCGGCCGGCCGTAGGCACGATAACTCTCGAACGGAATGAGCTAGAGAATTGAAATTTTCAGAGTAGGTTTGGCAGATAAATATCTCGGCTAAGTTCGTTATTGGGCAAAATCGGACAGATGGTTTCGGAGTACCAAAAAAAAAAATTTTTTTTTACCTAACAAATTCCAAATTAAATTTTTTTCAATAAGCAGTTTTACCATAAGAATCCAACTATATCATTTTTAACTCTAAGAAGCTAATACTTTCGGAGATATGATTTTTCAAAATTTCAATAAAAATCGTATTTTTACGTTTTCACAGAATTATATAATTATTCTATGTATGAATTGTCATAATGTCAACTTATTTTCCTGAGACATGACATTGTCTAATTCCTTGCTAATAGTTGGTTTCGAGAAACTTCAAAATCGACTTAGAGAGACAAGGGTAAAAAACCGTCAAATAAACCCCCATGTGGCGATTTTATGTCGAAAAGTGAAAATTAAGAATATATATCCCAGGTAAGTACCGACGTTTTATTCTAATACCGGAGATCGACCAGATCGTACGAGGAGCCCGATAGCCGTTTGGTCTAGTCAGTCCGTTTTCGGTTTCGGAACGAGAGAAGGCGGGCTCAAATCCCGGAAAGGGAATTACACTTTTTGGCGCTCTAGTTCCTCGGAACTGAGTGCTTATCAATTTGCCCAAATGTCTGTAGTTTTTATTTAAGATGCAGTTTCACCATTAAAATCCATCGATATCATTTTCAACTCCAACGAGCTAATACTTTCGGAGATATGATTTTTGTAAATTTCAATAATGAATCGTACGTACTTCTATGTTTTCAAAGAATGCTATAATTATTCTATCTAAGCTTTATTATATGATCTGTGTTCATACTCGTACATTTCATCCTGTTTTATAAGAAAGAGTCAAATTCATTTCAGCTATTTTAATTTGATTTCTTCCTTTGTGCAGTTCTCATTCTCAGATTGCTCATTTAATCTTGATAAATAAACTATTATTTGAATTCAATTTCCTTTATGATGCAGTTCTTTCATAAGAATACATTGATTTAATTCCCAACTCTGAGAAACCAATACTTTGGGAGATATAATTTGTCTGTTTGAACTAGAGCGCCAGAAAGCTCCTGTCCACAGGGCTTGTTTTAATTTAATTTCTTTTATGATGCAGGTCTATCATAATAATTCATTGATATCATTCCCAACTCTGGAGAAACCAATACTTTCGGAGATATGATTTGTGAAAGTTAAAACAAGAGCGCCAAAGCACCTGTCCGCAGGGCTTTCCCACATTTGCTTTAGAACAGAATCAACAAAATTTAAAATTTTCAGGTATTCGAAAAATCACAGGGTTTTTTTGACATTTCAATTCTTCGTTCTTCGTTTATTATATTTTCCTTATGAGATTGAACTAAATAATTGAAATGTTTGTGAACTGGAACAAAAATCTATCGATACGTAGATATAAATTTTCATAGAAGGGTGACGTTTTTGGCGCTCTTGTTCCTCGTAACAGAGTGCTTATCAATTTGCCCAAATATAATTTTCGAATTTTGGATTAAAGTGATCAAACGATTTGGTTCGACTCACTGATCAATAATCCGTGGTCGAAATCGATTCTGTCCGGCCATAGGCACGATAACTCTTGAACGTAATGAGCTAAACGGTTGAAATTTTCAGACTGGGTTTGGGGTATAAATATCTCGGTTAGTTATTGGGCAAAATTGGCCTGATGGTTTCGGAGTAACGAAAACTAATTTTTTTTACATTACATATTTCAAATTCAATTTGTTTAAGATGATTTTTGGCGCTCTTGTTTGAATTCAATTTCTTTCATGATGCAGTTGTGTCATAATAATCCATTGATATCATTCCCAATTCTGAGAAACCAATACTTTCGCAGGTATGATTTGTCAAAATTTGAACAAGAGCGCCAAAGCTTCTGCCACAGGGCTTTCTCCCTTTTTTGAATGAACAATGGCCTTTTTGAAATTTTGATTTCTTTGTAAATGGTTTCTAATAACCACAAATTTCGTAGTGTTCGGTCTAAAAATATAAGAACTTAATATTTCGTTGTTGACCTAAAAAATATGTATGGTTAGAGCGAGTTAAAAATGAAAGCAATAAATTGACTGCTTTGATATTCCAACCTTAGACTTAGGTTCCAACAAGCGAGTTCCTGCTCTGCAACCTGGAACTCTCTTTGCTGCACCAAGTTAGCCCTTTAGAACAGGGTTTCTTAAACTTATAGCAGTCACGGACCCCTTTCACAAATTAAACGGATTCATGGACCCCTATCAAAGAGTATTTTTTGTAAGGAAAATTAGTTTGTTCAGCATTCCACAAGTAATCACCGATTTTTAATCGGATTACATTAGTATATTTTGAGTTATAGAGGAAATAACAACACAAACTCAGATGAGTTCAACTCCAAAACCGTGAGATACATAGTATCTTTTCGTGATTTTTTTTTAATATTCTAGTGGTGCGGTCCTCACAAAATTTTACATAGGTCTTCCAGATAGTATTCCAGATGGGTATAACTCCGAAACCGTTGGGCCGATTATGGCCAACAACAAACTTAACTATCTCATTCAGAATCGCAACCTACCCTGAAAATTCCCTATCTATTCTCGTTCTTAACTTATCGAGGCAACGGTCACCCGTCCAGCTCCTGAACTCACAGAAGGCTGCTCGGTTCTCCAACAAAATAGATGCGATCGTGTTCAAACTTGGAACTTGGCAGTAAAGTTAGGTTTTGAAGGCAAACACAAAATTTCAGCCATGTCGGACGTATAGTTTGTGACATGTATAATTTTTGCGCGTATGTTCTGGGGAACATCGCGTTCTCATTTTGCCCAAATGTCTATAACTCGAATTTTTTGACGAAAATAGTCTCAAACGATTTGGTTCGACTCCCCAATGGAGAATTCGAGGTCAGATTTGACTCTGTCCGGCCGTCCGGTCGTTGCCACGATAACTTGAGAACGGAAAGAGCTAGCGACTTGAAATTTTCAGGGTAGGTCGCATCCCAATACGACAGACTACAGTGACTATATTCTCGGAATATAGTCACTGTACGACAGACAAATTTGTTGATAGGCATAATGGTTTACGAGTAATAATTCTGTTTTCAACCAATACAAATCTGATCGAATTGAAACTTGGTGAGTGCATGTACAAATGGACACTTAATTCGAATTTACCATGGTAAATTCGAATTAAGAGTGTCCAATACAGGAGAATGGAAAACATAATTTACCATGGTAAATTCGATTAAGGGTGTCCAATACAGGAGAATAGACAATAGAACATACGCGCAAAAGCTCCTGACTTCACGTCAGTGCTTGAACCAATTTTTTTCAATGATTTTTTGAAAATTTTCTAGTCATACGATCCTCAGAAAATCTTGCAAGAATGTTTGCGTCGGCATTCTACAACTAATTAGTAATTGCCATATTTGAATTGGATCGGATTCGTATTTTTCGAGTTATTGAGGAAATAACCAAATTTCAGATGGGTATAACTCCAAAACCGTTTGGCTGAATATGCCTATTAACAAATTCAAATGTCCACCAGATGCACAACCTACCCTAAAAACCGTTTGCAGCCAAGACATTTTGCAGCCTTCAAAACTTCTCTCAGGTCAATTTAGTCATCTTCAATACGACCTTCATCGCTGATATTATCCATATCAATCAAAAATGGACTACGCACCCACCCTATTCTGAGCTAAAATAACCTTCAAGAGACGTCTGCAATATTCAAGATGCCTAGACACCTCTTCTTGTACCGTTTTTGGTGTAATTTTCGTCGTGTTGTCCCCAGCTTGAAACATCAACTCTTCCAACAGACATGGTTATTGCGTCGAGGTGAATCCAAGCTTAGATAAATTATAGGCCCTCTTAGCACAAAAATCATCAGTGCTGTCAGATATATTCCCAGGGTGGACCATTTTAAGATTGACTTTGCTGGCTTCATACTTCCATTAGTAAACACTTTACCGCATAAGAAGCACTGCATGTTTTTGAGTACTACACAAGTTTCTAATCATTGAATGTTGAGAGTTAACTGACCTACCACGGACCCCTGTCACTCATGCCACGGACCCCCAAGGGGTCCATGGACCCCAATTTAAGAAACCCTGCTTTAGAAGTAGGCAATAAAAGCAAGAAAGTATAAATTAACATCAACGATCGTTAAATAGAACAATTAGTAGATTTCGACACATCAATGGATAATATCGCTTGCAAAATTTCATCTCGAGCTGTTTGACAATAATTGTTAATCTGATTTTTTGCGCAGGCGAACAGAGTGCCTATCAATTCGTCCAAATGTCTGTAATTTTCGAATATTTGGCAGAGAATGGTCTCAAACGATTAGTTTCGTCTCACTGATGAAGAATCCGAGGTCAAAATGGATCCTGTCCGGTGTCCGAATTCAGTACCTGGATGGATGACCGCTCTGGCTCTAAATTTGAACAGCGCGCCAAGGCCTCTAGCCACACTGATTTTCCAACTTGTTCTAAAAAATTCCTGGATTAATCTTTCCGTGAAGCTACAAAAGTTTAGTTTGTACTTCTTTTCCTCCACGAAAATAACATATTCGAGGAAGAAAATTCAATCAGCCAGCTATGTCTAGTCGAATCGCTCTGGCCGCTCTGGCTATGAATTTGAACAGCGCTCCAAAGCTCCGGTACACAGTACTTTTCTAACTTGTTTCAATTCCAACTTGAACTTCTTAACGAAGCATTTCACAAATATGGTAAATAGAGAAAACTCCTAGTTATTATTTCTCGACTCTATATAGTTGCCTGAATTTTACGAATTGCAAACTGGACCATCCTGTATTTCAGATACGTATAACATAAATCTGGGTTGTGAAATAAAAAAAATCATTACCGACGTTCACAAATGAGTCCTAGAGCTGAATAATGAAATATATTGTGACTTCCGCTCAAACAATTCGAAATTGGGTGTGCCATTGCATGATGCAAAGCATAATGATTCGAAAACGATTGCTAAAACTTTATTCATAAAAATGGAACGAAACATATTACATAAATGGTTCGTTATATTTGACCCTCGAACTGTGCCTCCGTCCAATCAAGAACACTCCTCTGTTGCGATATGGTCATTCCTCGTGTTCCCATAGTGTCATTGTTACGGAGAGATCCCAGTTGAAATGAAAAAAAAATTACAAACGGTCCATTGTTGATTTAGTGTTGCGACAACCGTCGAAACACTTTATGAGAAATTCTTTGGGAAATCTCGTTTATCACAATTTTAGCGGAATATGTAGATGCATTGTTTTTTAACTGCTTTCAAATTGGCTGTTAACGTTTTATGATGCATGTTATTGCTTTCGAATGATTGTTTCTAACTACAATACTGTAGATATTCGATTGGGTAATTTTAAATAATGCAATACCATGCTCGGAAATATACTTGGTGAAAAATTTACTAAATAATGTTATAATAATAAAATAAATTAAAAAATATCTATTGATATCCGCATAAACTATTGGTTTTAAGAGCGTTCGCACCTAAAAATGGATAATTAATCAAATAACCCTCGACTTTGTTCTGCTGGCACTGATTAAAATCGATCTGAATTGGTTGAATCTTTGTTGACGTCACAGTCACAGTTAATAAATCTGCCATTGATTCACGTTCCTTGGAGTCTTGCGAAATTACTATTCATTATAGGCAGCGTAATGCTGGCTTAAGCTAAAATGCACGGCATTATTAGTTATTGACTATTGATTATTGAATCGAATATACCATAACAAACCATGGTAAATTCGATTAAGAGTGTCCAATACAGGAGAATGGACAATAGATACGCCCAAAAGCTCCTGACTTCTCGTCAGTGCTTGAACCAATTTTTTTCACACGTCTTTATGTCGATATTCTGTTACTAGTTACCAAGCTTCAATTCGAACATACGCGCAAAAATGAAAACAAGACAAGAGGAGAAAAACGATAACCTTTCAAAAGTCCCCTCTCACAAATATACTCCTCTGTAGCCGCATGGATCTCTTGAAGAAGAATCGCCTCCGCTATTTTTCAAAGATATATTCACTCTTGTTCTTAGAAATTCCTTCAATATTTGATTTCAAAAAGGAAAATTTCGACCCTCATCCTGGCTTTAGGAGGGTCTCTTTCAAAACCAGGTCTGGCCTATCCAAACGATGATTACTCAGAACCTCAGACCGCTACAGAACCCTTATGTAGGGCTATCATCTTCTAGATACATCATAGATACATGCTTCACTTTCCATCATGAATCGGCCAGAAAATTTAATTTATAATTTAATATGTCTTCATGACATTCATAGTTTTGAAGATTCTCGCAAAATTTCAGCGATGTCGCACATCTGCTTTGATGACATATTACAAATATGTTTTCAATGATTTTTTTAAAATTTTCTAGTAAAATCTTCACGAAATTTTGTAAAAATTTTTGCGTCGGCATTCTTGAACTTATTACCATGTTTGAATTGAATTGGCATCGTATTTTTTGGGTTGTTGAAGAAATAATAACCAAATTTCAGATTGATATAACTCCAAAACCATTTGGCCGATTATGCTAATTAACGAACTCAAATGTCGTATTCAGATGCTCAATCTACCCTGAGAACGTGCTGCAAGTCGCCATTTCTTTCCGTTCTCAAGGTATCGTGAGAATTTTTAATTCTCAAATAATTTTTTCAAAATTTTTTAGTGATACGATCCTCACGAAATTTTGCAGGAATTTTCGCGTTGGCATTCTTCAACTAATAACCATGTTTGAATTGGATCGGTTTTGTATTTGTCGAGTTATTGAGGAAAAAACAACAAAGTTTCAGATGGGCATAACTCCGAAACCGTTTGGCCGATTATGCTTATAAACAAACTCATCGCAACTGTCGCATTCAGATGAATAACCGAACCTGAAAATTTCAAGTCGCTATCTCTTTCCATTCTCAGGTTATTGTGAAATAAAAAATATTTTTTAATAATTTTTTTAAAACTTTCTAGTTATACGATTCTCACAAAATTTCACAAACGTGCTTAGGTTTATATTCTACAACTATTCACCAAGTTTCAATTTGATCGGATTTATATTGGTTGGAAACAAAATTATTACTCGGAAACCATTTAGCCGATTATGCCCATTAACGAACTTGTCCGTCATATGTATTGTATTGGGATGCGCCACCCACCCTGAGAATTTCAAGTCGCTAGCTCTTTCCGTCCTAAAGTTATCGTGATAACCTGATTTGACCTCGAATTCTTCATCGGGGAGTCGAACCCAATCGTTTGAGACCATTTTCTGCGAAAAATTTGAAAATTACAGACATTTGGGCAAAATGATAACGCGATGTTCCCCAGAACATACGCGCAAAAAGTAAAGTTCAGTTCAGCCTCATCGAACATCAACCACAGCCTGACAACACCTTTGCATACTTTCGATCAGATTGTTGAAGTAGCCTTCACCAATTTCTCCCCAGAGTTGGGGTGGATGTCAAAGTTCTTGAAGTGTATGTGGAGGTGTTTGATGAGAATCCAAAGCTCTTTGTAGCTGATCCCAAGCGTGTTCAATGGGATTAAGGTCTGGCGACCGAGGGGACAGGGCCAAATGTGGAACACCATGGATTTCCAAAGGTTCATCAATTCCTGCACGATGGGATGGCGCATTATCGTCCAAAAATAAAAAAATTTGCCCAATAGCAGTTTGAAACAAAGGAATAATATTGTCAATGACTTGCTCTGTGATCTCTGTTAATATGTGCAATTATGGTAGCGTCTAGCACCAACAATTATGTACGTTCATTGCAACAAATGCCTCCCATAATAATGGGTTCAAGCCCTGTGGACAGGAGCTTTTTGGCGCTCTAGTTCAAACAGACAAATTATATCTCCGAAAGTATTGGTTTCTCAGAGTTGGGAATTATATCAATGCATTATTATGAAAGAACTGCATCATAAAGGAAATTTAATTCAAATAATAGCTTATTTATCAAGATTAAATGAGCAATCTTAGAATGAGAACTGCACCATGGAAGAAATCAAATTAAAATAGCTGAAATGAATTTGAGTCTTTCTTATAGAACAGGATAAAATATACGAGTATGAACACAGATCATATAATAAAGCTTAGATAGAATAATTATAGCATTCTGTGAAAACTTATAAGTACGTACGATTCATTATTGAAATTTAGAAAAATCATATCTCCGAAAGTATTAGCTTGTTGGAGTTGAAAATGATATCGATGGAATTTAATGGTGAAACTGCATCTTAAAAAAAATTGATAAGTACTCAGATGCGAGGAACTAGAGGGCCAAAATGTGTAATTCCTTTTCCGGGATTTGAGCCCGCCTTCTCTCGTTCCGAAACCCGACGGGTCAGACCAACCGTCTATCGGGCTCCTCGAACGATATTATCGATCTCCGGTATTAGAATAAAACGTCGGTACTTACCTGGGATATTTATTCTTAATTTTCACTTTTCGACATAAAATCGCCACAGAGGGTTTATTTGACGGTTTTTTACCCTTGTCTCTCTAAGTCGATTTTGACGTTGCTCGAACCAACTATTAGCAAGGAATTAGACAATGTCATGTCTCAGGAAAATACGTTGACATTATGACAATTCATACATAGAATTATATACATAATTATATAATTCAGTGAAAACGTAGAAATACGATTTTTTATTGAAATTGTGAAAAATCATATCTCCGAAAGTATTAGCTTCTTAGAGTTAAAAATGATATCGTTGGATTCTTATGGTAAAACTGCTTATTGAAAAAAATTTAATTTGGAATTTGTTATGTGAAAAAAATTGTTTTTTTGTTACTCCGAAACCATCTGTCCGATTTTGCCCAATAACGAACTTAGCCGAGATATTTATCTGCCAAACCTAACTCTCTAGCTCATTCCGTTCGAGAGTTATCGTGCCTACGGCCGGCCGGACGGCTGGACAGAATGAATTTCGACCATTGATTCTTGATCAGTGAGTCGAACCAAATCGTTTAAGACCATTTTCATCGAAAAATTCGAAAATTACAGACATTTGGGCAAATTGATAAGCACTCAGTTCCGAGGAACTAGAGCGCCAAAAATAACTCCTCTGAGCCACCTCTGAGCGGATAAACTTCCTGAACCGATCTAGGATTTCTGGGCACCAGAGGATGGGTCCATACCCTCATACACGCTGACTATCCAAAAACCGTCCATATCTCGACTCATCGGTGAACAATACAGACCTCCATCGATCGTTCCAATTCACGTGCTCATTGGCCCAATCCAATCGGAGTCGCATATATGATTCAGTTAGTGGAATCCTTCTCAAAAGTCTTCGAGATTATAGGTTAACGTCCCGAAGTCTTCGACGAACTGTTTCAATCGAAATAAAAACACCAGTAGCGTTCAAAAGGCGCTGTTGCATGATTCGACAAGTACTCAAAGACTCTCTACGGGTAGAACAGCTCGTGACCGAAAGACCGAGAAATGGACTCCCAAAATCCACTCTTGCACAAGATCGGTTTCTGAACCTATCTTGTGCAGGAGTGGTAGATCTTGGGCGTCCATTTCTCGGTCTTTCGGTCACGTTTCCAGTTTCTCGATATCGATGGACGACCCGGGAAACTACGCTTTCACTAACTTGAAAGAAATTCGCAACATCTCTCTGATTACGTCCCGCCTCGATCCTACCATAATGCTATTGTCTACGTATTATTGCAAAAACAAATTTTCAGATTTTGAATGAATGTTGATTGTAAGAACGTAAATCAATATCTCATCGAAAATTCTCAGAAACTCAAATGACAAGAACTTGTCTGATACTGAAAAAGTTATCAAACGGGGAGCAAATAAATTGGTTCAGGCCCTGTGGACAGGAGCTTTTTGGCGCTCTTGTTCAAACAGACAAATTATATCTCCGAAAGTATTGGTTTCTCAGAGTTGGGAATTATATCAATGGATTCTCATGATAAAACTGCACCATGAAAGGAATGGAATTTAAAAAGTGTCGTTTAAAAAAATTTTTTCAAAAATTATCATTCAAACAAGAGCACAAGAAAAAGAGCAATCTACAATGCTTCAAAAATTGTCATTAAATTTATTTATCGAGATTAAATGAGCAATTTGCAATGATTCAACCTTGTGGAATGGGTTGTTGCAACTTACCTCGGTGCATAGTTTTAACAACTCGAAATACCTAAGGAGAGTATCATCGAAATGTCTAAAGCAAGGCTGGAAACAATCATAGCAGATAATCCATTTATTCCTGATATTTGAGTAGGTAGAGGCTTACGAACAAATTATTTTAATAGTTCAAAATATACACCATTGGAAAAAATAAAAGGATCAAAAAACTATCCCAAATTTTTTAAGGTTTTCCAAGTTACTGTATTTCCTTTAAAAATGGTCGTACAGGAATTTGAAATTGGATTTTAAAGCTTGAAGTTTGTAGTTTTGAGATCTTTTGATATAAAATTTTTCCAAGCAATGTGTTCCGCTCAATCCTAATGAATAATGAAAAAAAAAATTTTTCGAAATTTTTTCGTTTTTTTTTTGGTCTACAAACTTGGAAAAATTTTTTACAACTTGAACACTATATCTATCGGATAACTTGTTCATTCAGTTTGAATTTGCTTTTTCAAAAAGTTCGATACGGTCATTTGTCGCTGAGATATCCAACATTGAATGGAAAAGGACCTTTTTGTATTTATCCATCAATATCTCAGCAACCACTTTTTGCATACAAAAATTAGGGGTGGTTTTGAAATCTTGAATAAATTTCCCACAAAAATCAGTTATGATTTTTAAAAAAAATTGTTTTTAACTCTTCACGTTAATTTCAAAAATCAAGAAAAAAAGGGCTTTTGGGAAAATCAGTTGTTTAGTTGGAAATAGCAGGAAAATGTGTAATGTTAGGCATGCCTTTTACAGTTCAATATGCCCACAAAAACTCCACAAAGTTTCTATTCAATCGATCGAGCCGTTTTTTGTTTTATTCGATCAAATTTTTCAAAAACAATTGAAGGATCATGATTTTAATATTAAATGATCATAATCTTCAAGAAAATGCAAAAATAATGTTTATTCGGTTTTATTATGCATTTTATAATTAAAAATGTTCAAATTTATGGAAAATTTTTTTTTTCATTTTGGAGTTTTTTAATGACTCTAAAAAAATTTAAACAAAAACTACCGCCGGCATCAGAATTACCCAAAGCGTACCACATGGAGGTTGCCCGATCAGCGCGCACAGTCGTGACACGAAGGCGACCTTGTCCAGGGCGACGATTGTATTGCTCCATCTCTCGGTATCATGCATACGTTCGAGATACAACAGTTTGACTCACAGTACTCACACCCATCCGGGCGACAACATCACGTTGACTGTAACCTTCTTGGAGCAGAGTGATAAAAAAAAATCTAAATGAATTTTTGATTTTTGCGAATTTATAAATTTTATTTTAATGCACAAGGAGTAGTTTTGAAAAAAACTGATTTTTGTTTCACTCACACACTCTTTGGAGAATGACTTTGGGGTCATAAAATACTCAGGAACTGACGAGCCTTCGGCTCTCATTTCTCCTAAGAAATACACACACACACACACACGCTCTTTAGAGAATGAGTTTGGACTCATGAAAATCCGACCGGGCAACCTCCACGTAGTACGCTTTGGGTAATGCTGATCCCGGCGTTAGTTTTTGTTTGAATTTTTTTAGTCATTAAGAAAAAATAAAAAAAATATCTTCTTTTGAAAAAATGTTGTTTTCTATAAATTTCAACATTTTTATTAATAAAACGCAAAAGAAAACCGAATTAACATTATTTCTGCTTTTTCTTAAAGATTATAATCATTTCATATCAAAATCATGATCCTTTAATTGTTTTTCAAAAATTTGATCGAATAAAACAAAAAAACGGCTCGATCGATTGAATCGAAACTTCGTGGAGTTTTTGTGGGAATATTGAACTGTAAAAGGCATATCTAACATTACTGATTTTCCTGCTGTTTCCAACTTATCAACATTTTCCCAAAAGCCGTCAAAAGCCCTATCTTCTCGATTTTTGAAATTAACGTAAAGAGTTAAAAAAAAATATTTTTCAAAAAATCTTCTGAGATTTTCGTGGGAAATTTATTCAAGATTTCAAAACCGTCCCTAATTTTTGTGTGCAAATAGCGGTTGCTGAGATATTCATGGTTAAAGACAAAAAGGTCCTTTTCCATTCAAAGTTCGATATCTCAGCGAGAAATGATCGTATCGAACTTTTTAAAAAAGCAAATTCAAGCCGAATAAACGAGTTATTCGATAGATATAGTGGTTGAGTTGTAAAAAAATTGTCCAAGTTTGTAGACCAAAAAAAAAGAAACGAAAAAGTTTAAAAAAAAAATTTTTTTTTCAGTATTCATTAGGATTGAGCGGAACACATAGCTTTAAAAAAAAAATTATCGTAAGATCTCAAAACTATAAACTTCAAGCTTTAGAATCCATTTTTTTAAATTCCCGTGCGACCATTTTTAAGGGAAATACAGTCACTTGAAAAACCTTAAAAAATTTGGAATATTTTTTTTATCCTTTAATTTTTTCCACTAGTTTATTAAATAGCAACATTATGAAAATACTGTATATAGGAACATGTCTTACTACTTAAGGAAGTAAAATGTAATATTAACATTAACCTCAGTGGTCAACGAACAGTAATTTGTTTTGATGATTCCATTATGTTCTACTTTCCTATTGGCTTCATAAACTACATCATTAAAATGATCCAATTCTAAATCTTTTGAATCTTTCCGAATTTATACGTAAATTATTCAATATGCAACCAGTCAATATTATTTTCGGTTTCAAAGCAGTCTTGTATATATTCACAAATTCAAGAACCGGATACTTGTTTTCAAATTACGAATTGACATGACTCTAATAGCTAGATAAGGTGACATTTATGAACAGTGAACACAGACAGTGAATACATAGAACTACGATGTATTATTGAAATTTTGAAAAATCATATCTCCGGGAGTATTAGCTTGTTGAAATTGAAAATGATATCATTGGATTCTTATGATAAAATTGCATCTCAAAAAAAATTGAATTCAAAAGTTGTAATGTAAAAAAAAAAATTTTTTCGTTACTCCGAAACCATCAGGCCGATTTTGCCCAATAACGAACGTAACCGAGATATTTATCCCTCGAACCTACTCTGAAAATTTTAATTGTCTAGCTCATTCCGTTCGAGAGTTATCGTGTTAACGGCTGGACGGGCGGTCGGCCGTTCGGCCGAACAGAATCGATTTTGACCATGGATTCTTGATCAGTGAGTCGAAACAAATCGTTTAAGACCATTTTCAGCCAAAAATTCGAAAATTACAGACATTAGGGCAAATTGATAAGCACTCTGTTCCGAGGAACGAGAGCGCGAAAAAAATTCAGATATAAGAGAGTAAACATTTGATTTCTCATAAATGAACATTTGGTGGACAAGTATCGGCAAATTTTTGAAGCGGTCGCAAAATTTCTGAACTTTCTTAACTTTTGTGGAGCAGTATAAATGAAGATTCATTTGGCCTTGTATGATGTTTATAGAATTCAGAAACTCTCAGTCTGAACATAATTACGAATTCCGGATAGAAGAATGTATCACCAGTTTCGCCATCGGTCAAACTGATCGACTGATCACTGCGAAATAGCTGAACCGGATCTCGTGAGAAATGTCCGGACTATTATTAGAAAACGAAAGGAATCAAACGGTATAACGATATTCGGCTGACCAGACTCGCCAGTCATCGAATCTATGAGTTGATGAACTATGACGATGACCATCCATAGCGGATTTTTTAATTCACGGTTGTCATTCTCAGATGGGACTCCGATCCAAGGTTGATTCGTAAGTTGAAGGTTTATTGGGATGTCTATCAGGATGTCAGTGATCTTCATTGCAAGTGTGATATCGCACACTGCGGTTGAATATTTTCGGTGAAACAAGGTCAAGGTATTTGCCATAATTTTGCCCGATTATAACGTCAATCATCTGCTGTATAAACAAAAAACAGAAATTTTAGGATCAGTTTGAAAATGAATAGTACTGTATGGTGTTAAGGACACAGCTACATGGCTTAATCAGAAAATATCTGATCCCCCAAATTCGTACAAACCCTTTAAAAAACTTGAGGGTGACCGAAGATAATCAAAATATCAAAAACCTGATTTAGGAGGATAGTTCACGAATTATTGTCCCCAACAATGAAGCAAACACATGAGAACAATGAAATATTGCCCTCTGCGACGTTTATACTAGAGATGGGATTTAAAATAATCGAATCTTTCGATTATTGAAACCTCTCGAGATATCTCGAGATGTTCTGAAAAATGCGAGCGAATTCATTCGAATGATTTTCGATCGTCTATTATGTGGCCCCAAGATAGATAACGCGATTTGAGTTGATATTTCAAATTATTATTGACGGTATTTCAGAGTCAAGGGTGAGATATGAGAGGTTCGTTTAAGGATCGATATAATGTATGGTTAACATCTGGTGCGTATTGTTTAATTCCCGAATTTATTCTTGGGAATTTCGGGTTCATACTTTCATAACTAATTTCGAAGAGCAGGAAATAATTATTGTATTGAGCCCGGCATTTTCCTTCAGCGGTGGAATGCAATTAAGTGATACAGAATACTGTCGAAACGAGCTGAAGCAACCATATTGGAGATAAGGGATAACGAAACCAGCTGACACGAAAAGGACCGAGACGAGCACCGAGCGATTAATATCTCGAATGATCATTCGATTACTGAGGTTTCAATAATAACTCTAGTATAAACTAGAGTTGGGCATAATAGAATGATTTCAATAATCGATATATAGGTTCTTGAGAAGTTTCCATACATGGAATAAGATTATAATCGAATGATAACTCGAGATATTAATCGCTCGGTGCTCGTCTATGTCTTTATCGCCTAAGCTGCTTCTGTTATCCCTTATCTCCAATATGGTAGCTTCAGCTCGCTTCAACAGTATTCAGCATCACTCAATTGCGTTTCACCGCTGAAATATTATGCCGTGCTTAATACCATATTTGTTACAGCTAATCGAAATAAAGTATGAAAGAATGAACCTAAAATTCCCAAGAATAAATTCGGGAATGACAATACGCACTAGATGTCACCCATAAATTCTATCGATCGTTAAACGAACCTCTCATATTTCGTCCTCGAGTCTGAAATACCGTCAAAGAAAATTCGAAATATCAAAACATTCAAAACGTAGACGAGTAAATACCTCGGTATTCTCGTAACTCGAGTTGCGTTATCTCTCTCGGTGCCACATCTCGACATATCTCGAGAGGTTTCAATAATCGTTAATTTGATTATTCTCACTCGTGAGGACCCAACTCAAGTTTATGCACTTCGTATATCGGTGTTGAAGCGTTTCAAACCCTTTTGGAAAAAATTCAGTTTGAGTTTCCAGTCATTCATTCGAGGAGGTGGGGAACGCCTATGCTGCCACGCTATACTTTGTTTTTTGGGTTCTGGATCAAAGTGATGAACTCATGTTTCGTCGAAAGTAAAAAGTTTTCGCTTATATTCATCGTGATTCCTCTTAATGGTAGCCAAATATGTCTGCGCTGCGGCCTAGCGAACATGCTTCTGGTCTGCTGTCAGCATTCGTGGAACCCAACGAGCAGACAGTTTTTTGAAACACGATTCCTCACGTTACATTTTTTCGACACTTACAACACAGGACCAGGTCAGGGACTAAATTAACATTTTTTTCGGTCACCACAGTTTTGGTGGCTCCTGGTGCATGTTAAAAGGACTCTCTTCCCAGTTTGAAATCTCGAGACCAGTTCTTGATTGAGTGGTACGAATGGACAGTCTTCATGTCCATGTGACGCACAATTTTCCTTTCACCTATGCTCATTTAGACGCTAAGATCCCTTGAAAGTTTTTGCTACCTTCGAACTTTTTCATATAGCTGGTAGGAGACAGCTTCGTTAAGTCCGTAGATCTACTGGAAGCGGCG
The DNA here is from genome assembly GCA_937662695.2 of Halyzia sedecimguttata. Lineage (NCBI taxonomy): Eukaryota > Metazoa > Arthropoda > Insecta > Coleoptera > Coccinellidae > Halyzia > Halyzia sedecimguttata. Next base: position 50,403,046 of record OW569415.2, read on the forward strand.
TAGGGAGACTGGAGAGATATGACGCCTGTTATGATCGATACGTCCGATGTAGTCGAAAGGTGCTTAGACGATTGCGCCATCTACCGGGGAGCGAGAAGTGGATATAAGGATGAGGTAGCTCTCTACACTTACAATCCAATGTTTTCTTTCTTTTTCTTTAGCGGAATGTGAAATTTCTTTTTTAGTGGAATCTATCAACCGATGAATACATTTCATACCATTTTAATGTCAGACTTGGGTAATGAGAGAATCGTCTATAATCACAGAATATTTAATTCTGACATATGTATTCTATCGAAATTGAAATTCGTTGAATATCTAATCATATACGAAAAACTTACGCCTCGAGTAATTCCAGGATAAGATATTCACGAAATTCCTCAAAAATTACTGGGTCGGCATTCTACAAGTAATTACCGAGTTCTAATTGGATCAGATTTGTATATTTTGATTTGATTTCAGATGAGTATAACTCTAAAAGCATTTGGCCGATTATGCCAATTAACGAACTCAAATGTCGCATTCGGATGCGCAACCTACCCTGAAAATTGCAAGTCTCTATATCTTTTCGTTCGAAACTTATTGACGCAACTTATTTAACGGTCACCCACTCAGCTACTGAACTCACACAAGGCTGCTCGGATCTCCAACAATATAGTTCCGATCGTGTTAAAATTGGTACTGCAAGTCGCTATCTTATTCCGTTCTCAGGTTATTGTGACATGAATAATATTTTTTAATAATTTTTGAAAAACTTCTTAGTGATACGATTCTCGCAAAATTCATTGTGTCAGTATTCTTCAACTAGCTACCAAGTTTCAATTCGATGGGTTCTGTATTGGTGAATGACAAAATCATTACTCGGAAACCGTTGGGCCGATTATGCCCATTAACAAACTTGTCCGTCGTATTTGGACGGGCCACCTACCGTGCAAATTTCAAGTGGCTAACTTTTTCCGTTCTCAAGTTATCGTGTCAAAGGACGGTCGGACATAAGCAAATTTGACCTCGAATTCGATTTTCGGCATAAAATTCGAAAGTTACAGACATTTGGGCAAAATGGTAGCACGCTGTTTTCCACAACATGCGCGCAAATCACATAGCGTATATTCATACCCATTCATCTCTTACTACAATGCAACAAAAATATTCTTAACATTACACCGAGTTATTTCAGCAATATTTTTAATTCTCTAATATTATCACATTCTTTTATATGTCGGATAAGAGAATAATTATATTCATTTAAACCTTTATAAAACATTGAATTGATACCCCTATTTGTTACCATTCTACTAAGATAAAAATTATTGTAATATATTGAATTACGCAATGTTCTGCGAAGCTTGTGGTTAATTTTTTTTTAATGAAATAACAACCTAAGTACTGGGAACATAAAACTATTCTTCTGAAACCACGGTGTTATGATATTTTGACGCAAATAGAGAATTGATTCACAAGCATAGAAACATCTCCAAAATGTACGTTAAATTCACAACTTCAGATATCTGTCCCGCAAACATAAATCTTGAACATTTCCTCATAAAATTATACATAACAAGAGTTTTCTCGTAGAAATTTCTCTTTTACAAGCCCTATCTACTTCTGTTAAAAACAGTTTCGTGAATCTTCTCTAATAAATTATGCAAATAACTCCAGTAATATAATTCAAATTTATGGAATCCACCAATTGAAATATACAACTTTATACCATTGGTACATCTTTGGATGTAGCAATCTATTTCACTTTAATGAAAAGGTTAAAAGTGCCACTTTTCATGGCGGTCAACTTCATAACTTCCTGCAATCGGCAGAGCATCTGAGGCATGTCGAATTTACATAATGAAGAAGTCTTTCGACCATGCCAATTTTGTTGTAAATATGTAACTCCTCGCGCGAATGGAAAAAATTGCTCTTCGGGTTCTTGTTTAATATGAAGAGGTTGTTTGGTTGTGAAAGAAAATGATCTCGAGAAAAAATAATATTATCGAACAAGGACATATTATAACAGAGGAGAATGAAAAATTTGAATTAACATCATTGTTAAAAGAAATATTTCCCATATGAATTAATGAACATTATTCACATTAAATATGAAAATCACCAATATGATTTTTCCTTATTTATCGCTGTCTAATTGGTTTTAACATACAGGGTGTCTCACGGTCGATTCCAAAAGAATTTCGTTGATTATGGCAAAGACGCTTTACTATACCCAATTACACTCAGAATTAGTTTTAATTTCAAAGTGCCCTGCATAATATCGGATGTGTTAACTATTAGAATTGAGCAAATGTACTTTCCCCAAACTATCACCAGAATTTCAGTTCTACATCTTGTAGAGACATAAAATTATTGAGATAAAATGATGATTGTGCTTCGGCTCAAAATTATGAAAATTAATTAATAACTCCAGAACCGTTTGTGACAGGTATAAGAATGAACTATGAAAAGTGGGAAAGCCCTGTGGACAGGAGCTTTGGCGCTCTTGTTCAAACTTTGACAATTCATCCCCGAAATTATTGGTTTCTCAGAGTTGGGAATGATATCAATGGATTCTTAGAATCGAACTGCATCATAAAAGAAACTTATTTAAAATTAAAAAACGAACTTATCCGAGATATTCATTCCTCAAATCTCTTGTGAAGATTATATTATATCAAGTGAAAGTTGGCCAATATTCCAATTTTGTTTTCACTGACGGTATTCTGAACCCAATTTGATGAACTTATATACATTTCCATCATCATATGGATTATCCAAGGACGTATAGGGTAGAGGTAATTATAATTACCTCTAATTAGTCATTTTGCATTCAATCATACTTTTTTTGTTAGAACAGAAATACATTTGACCTGTTTGTCATAGGTAGACAAGAAAACATAGAACTACGATGTACTATTGAAATTCGGAAATACCATATCTCCTAAAGTATTAGCTTGTTAGAGTTGAAAATTATATCAGGGGATTCTTATGATGAAACTACATATTAAAAAAAATTAAATTCGAAATTTATAATGTAAAAAAAAATTTATTTTTTTTTCGTTAGGTACTTCGAAACCATCCTGCCGATTTTGTCCAATAACGAACTGTCTAGCTCATTCCGTTCGAACTCTATCGTGTTAAATTACAGACATTTGGGCAAATTGATAAGCACTCAGTTCTGAGGAACAAGAACGCCAAAAGTGATTCAGATTAAAGTGGGATTTCCAAGAAAATTTGATATACAGGGTGATCCATTTGAAATAAAAAAGTAGCTACGATTTTTCAGTAGAAGCGGCATCATTTTCTGCCATCCGTGTTAGCTATATTATTATATTTTCATATTCTTCTTATTCTTTGCTTATTAATATTTTTGATGAAATCTGAAATTTTTACTGTTGACTGTTCTGAATTATATAGAAGTTTGAAAAAATCCAGTATTGTTGTAAAATTAGACTTATGATTTCTCCGACCAATGGTTACGGAGATACTCATATACCTACTCTATTGAAATTTCATTTTCTCAATATTTCCAAAACTACAGATCCGTTCAAGTGGAATATTGATATTGAAGTAAAGGAAAACGATTTCAAGGTTTAGGGAAAATTTCTTGAGAATCGTATCACTAAAAGCGAAAGAAAATGTTGTTTTTAAATTCAATAACTCGGGAACACAACGCTAGAATTCGCTGAAATTTTGCATGTACCTAATATAAAGGGGTAACGATAAAATTATTAATTTATTTTACATTTATTTTAAGTTTTATGTTGATAATAGTTTGGGTCACTGAAAAATATTAATAGATGACGTTACATCAAAATTGATTTCGACCTCTAATAAATAATAAATAACAGTTTAAAAGCTAAACGCTTCAATGATAAATCGAACTAATAAGTATGAAATAATTTTTGAGCATTTAAACGAAATGATGGACGAAACATGTGAGTATTATTTACAGAAAAGCGTGGGATGCTCTGTGCCATATTTTGTATGCCTTTCGCATGACTTTTTTTTATATTTTATGAATCACACTTTTGAATTTTTAACAATTTTTTCACTGCTTGTACTGATTGAATATTTTCAAGAACTGAAATTATTGAACACCCCCCGCTTTTCTCTAAATAATACTTACATTTTCCGTCCATCATTTTGTTTAAATACGCAAAAATTATTTTATACTTTTCAGTTCGATTTATCATTAAAGCGTATTTTCTTAGTTTTTTTAAACTATTATTTATTTTCTCGTTTTTAGTTTGATTTATCGCATGCGCAGATCGCGCGCTTGCTCCTACTCTCTTACTCTCATGCAGAGGACCCCTAACGAAATTTGTTAATCCTGGCGATTCTAGTCAGAATAATGGGATAATCTAATCAAATTATTGTATTGTCATCAGCTCCTGAAAAGTCTGCAAAGTTTAAATAAAATCTGATTGTCTAAAGTGCATCAAAATTGCGTTCAAAGAAGTCCGTTACAAACAAACAAGCAAGCAAACATACAGGGGAAGCTTATAAAAGCGTTGTAAAATGAGAAATTTTCAAATAATTTGTGAGAGAACAATTTCGTATTGCAGAATGGCGAAGCTGCTGGTAACATGAAATTCCTAACGAAATTTATTAATCCTGGCGATACTAGTTGGGATAATGGGATAATCTTAACAAATTATTCTAATGTCATCGGCTCCTGAACAGTCTGCAAAATTTAAATTAAATCTGATCGTCTAAGATGGGTCGAAATCGCATTCAAAGAAGTCGGTTACATACGAGAAAGCAAGCAAACACACAGGTGAAGCTCATATAAGCGTGTTAAGAAGTATGTAGATTTCGATCTAAAAGTGTGTGATTATTTCACCCACTCTTTCGTATATTTTGCCGAAAATAGTCTCAAGTGATTGGGTTCGACTCAATGATGAAGAATTCGAGGTCAAATTCAATTCTGGCCGATTCTTTCGAATGTAAATAGATAGGGATTTGAAATTTTCAAGGTAGGTTACGCATCCGAATACGATGGTTTAGTTACTTTTTCGGCATAATCGGCCAAACAGTTTCGGAGTTGACATTCTGTTTTCTCAACAACTCACGCAAAACAGATCCGATCGAATTGAAACTTGCTCACTAGTTGTGGGATGACGACACAAAGATTTATTTTAAAGAAATTATTAAAAATATTCTGTATCTCAGAAACCATACTTCCGACATCGCTGAAATTTTGTTAGAGCCTTCAAAACATAATTATACAGCTAAGTTTCACAATTGAACACGATAGGATTTATGATAGAGATATTGGAAGAATATCTGGTTCTTGGTTCAGTATCTGGATTGGTGACCGTTACCACTATAACTTCTGAACGGAAAGAGATAACGACTTGCAATTTTCAGGGTAGGTTGAGCATCCGCATGCTATAGTTCGAGTTGATAGACATAATTGACCGAACGGTGGTGGAGTTATACCCATCTGAAATTTTGTTGTTATTTTGTCACTAACTCAAAATATACAGATCCGATCCAATTTAAACTTGCTATTAGTTATAAGATGGTGAAATTTCGGTAGGATCGTATCATTGAAATTGTGCAAGAGTCCGATTTCACTGAAATTGTGCAAGAGCCTTCAAAACCTAATGTTACTGCCAAGTTTGATCATGATCGGATCTGTATTATTGGAGATATTGAAAAAATATTGCAGCCCTGCAGGCTTGGGCAAGCTCTATAGCTGGATGGGTGGTCAATACATTTCGAACGAATAGAGATAGCGACTTGCAACTTTCAGGGTAGATTGCGCATCCGACTGCGACATTTAAGTGCGTAATCGGCATATTCGGCTAAACGATTTTTGAGTTATACCCATCTGAAATTGTGTTGATATTCCCCATATAACTCAAAAAATACAGATACAATGCAATTTGAACTTGGTAATTAGTTGCAGAATGCTATGACCCACTAATTTTTGCGAAATTTCACGGGATCGTAGCACTAGAAAAAAAAAGTTAGAGCGTGGAATCCCTCCAGGCGGAAGAATTGAAACTTCGTACAGTGGAAATTAAAATAGGAAGGGGTAGAAAACTACGCGCATGCATTCGGGTGCCACGCATTCACTCTCGCTCTTTCTCTTTTTATTCCTCCTCCCCAGGGGCGTTGAACGTTTAACGCAACATTGCTTTCATCCCCCCTCCATGGAGGCGTTAAACGTTTAACACAACCTTGTTGGAAGTCGTATTAGAAGTTCAAAACTCCAAAATAAGTTATATTTCAGAAACTATCTGTCACAATCCGTTGAAATCCCGCACATGCCTTCGGGCTGCCATCTTACAATCTTGTACCGAATTAAAGATCCATCGACTTTGTATGAGGCGTGAATAGAGAATGTTATATACGCGTAAGACTTTAAGAATTTTTATGATTATTTTGAATAGCCATTTTCAGGCGAAAGATTCCTTCAATGTCAACCTTGAAATGCTCCGCTTGTTAATTAAATGTCAATTAGCCAAAGTAGTCTTTTACGCTCATACGATCAATTCTACAACATTTTCTTAATTACTCAAACGAATCATATCAGATATACTGCATGAGAGGTGGTCAAATATTACCTTAATTTGTTATGACTGGCGGTGGTAAAACGTATTAATTATTAAATCGGCAATTCTAATTGGCGATACACAGCTATCTCGACCGACGTGAAATAGATTTTCTCGAAAATTATCCTACTTTCGATGCAAGATTAATTCCATCTGAGAAACATAAATAATCCTTTCGTTTCGGATGGTGGCCATGAAATGTGATCTAGTTATATCTTGTAATTGCATAAACATTCTTGTAATCAAGTTCGTCCGAGGACTCTCACTTTAGACGGTCCATGAAAACCGTTCGAAAGGGAGAATGTACATACATTGTACATCAATCAAACTGTTTCTTCAGTGGATTCTTGTCGTATCCTATATAGGGGGATCTGATTCTGAAAGCAGACCTGGATTTCAAAACGTACTCATTGACTTCAGGTTTAGATCCGGAAAGAATGATTTTTTCGACTTAATATTTTGGAAAGTAAATAGGCTTGTTTTGGTACGCAATAGGGACGATTCTAGAACTGCCCAAAGTAGTCACAGTTATATATTGAAAACGAACTCGGGCAATCTGCCACATACTACGTGTGTCCTACTCTTTAGTACCGATTCGGAACTGTCCCTACTGCGAACCAAAATAAAAAATGATTATATTCAACGCATGTTGTAGTAAGAACGTCTTTATAAAACGTTTCATATTTTCTGCGAAAACCAAATTCTTAGTTTCCTATAGAGTACCTATAGATAACACATGGATCAAAAAGTTTCCGGCCTTTTTTTGCCCATATGAGGAGAAAAAGATTTTATAGGCTTCCCAGAGTAGGTCCGCACTATCATGAGTGTGAGACTCCAGCGCTGGTTGGTTACACACTTAAAAACCTCTTACACATTCCTTGGAGTAGTTCTTCGTCTTGCCCTTACAGCGCCCCTTAACGAAACAGAGAAGCTGCAAGTGGTCTTCACAGTTGCTGGGATTTGATGACTCGAAGTGATCCGAGCAACATGCATTCTGTGCGCCAATACCTCGGCCAGGGATTTGTAGGCCGAAAGAATCTTCAATTACGTCACGTAGTTCGCTCTCATTCGTCCTAGACATCCTATGATTGGCACGACCATCCTAACGTTATGCCTTGGATACAGGTTCCCCAGTTCGAACATTAAATCCTTGTATTTTTCCCTCTTCGGTTCTTCTTTCATCGCACATTATTTTCGGAGGGGGAGGAAAATTCGACAAGAAACAATTCCTTGAGCTCTTTGTCCATCAGGAATCTGGCTTTATGGCGAGGATCTGCTGAGTTGTTGGAATAGCATAGTTCAAGTAAATGCGAGCTTTGTCATTTCCGACAACTGCTTCAATCTTAGGTACTTATGGTAGCACGGGTTCGTTATCTTTACCATAAAGCTCCCTCAGATGGAAGTAGAAAATTCGGAGTGCCGCATTGCGTCTTTCCTCATATCCTGATGTTGTAAGCAGACAGGATGTGCGTAACAGTTTCCTGCTGGCTGTGGCATGCTCAGCACGTTGTTGGAATGTCCACTCTCATGATGATCTGTTTATTCCATCTTGTATTTTTCACCCCTCCTTGACAAGCCATAAAAAATCCCTCCGATTCCGACTTCTGCCCAGTTGACTGGAGAAGGATAATTCTTCCGACATGACCTAATCCTCTAAACTCCTGAAATATATAGAGTGCAGGTTTTTACTGTGATCTTCTAGTAGTATCTCCAATTGTGCCTGGCTTATCTCTCTGCCTACTCTTCTTTGGTCTTTTGTCGTGATATATTGTGTTCCTGCTAGCTCATTATCGATAGATATGCCAGTTATACTGAGCTTCTCCAAGGTTCTTTGTCTAGCCCTAAATAGAAATGCTCCTCGATTTCTAATTTCATGATGAGCTACCATCAGAAGCGGGTCTATACTTCTCACTATCCCTTATGTCATTTTCAACGTTTTTGATGGTGATGGTATTCCAAACTTCGCAAACCCTTGCCTCCCTGCATTCGTGGAAGTTATATTCTTTGTATCGAGCAGTTGGGATGCAGGCTACGATTTATGTTCATCACTTTACGAGTGGATCTGTCTGGCTCGAGAATTTCATTCACTGTCCAGTTAACTGTTACGAAAGAGTAGGTGAATATCTGTCGGGACTGTCAAGCTGTTCGTAGCAGAAACTTTGTTTTTACCAGACAGTTGTGATTTCCATATATCTGGGAGCTTCTTCTTGTAGCTGGATGTTAAGGTGTTCTTGATTTGGGTAGTCTCCAGTGTACCTCTTTAATTCCAAGGATTATGTTTCTTCATCTTCGAGGTGCCGAAGGATTATTTCCCTGTCTAGTGTGATGTCTTCTCCAGTTCTTCATTTGCTTAGATGAAAAAAAGTACATTTGTCCAAACCGAATGACATTCCTATTGCTGAGGTGTATTCGGCAACGATATTCAGTAGTTCTCCAAGTCCTGCCATGAAACCAGCTTACAGTTTTAAGTCGTCCTTTCAAAGGAGATGTGGGACAAGGTGTTCTCTTCGGCTTGATGTATTGTTATTATGAGAACGGAGGCGTGAGGCTTGCTCCAACCCTTCAGAACTGCGATCGATACTATCTGTTGTTCCATTACCCTACTTATTCAATGCTAAGGACATTGTCAATGATGATCTTAACTTACCTAGGAGTCCTTAGGAGCACCCAGGGTATTGTCGATAGAAATACCAATTGTACTGCATGGGGAAGTCAGCAGACGAAACATGCAGGCTCTGTGGAAGGGAAAAGGAATTGCCCAGAGCTGGCCTACTTTAGAATTTTACATATAGTTGAACCATTTCTTAAACATCACGACGTGATAGCAGGACCAAGTGAGAGAAGCATAATATATTCGTTCTTATTCATCTACATAATTTCCATGTAAGGTGATACAATCGGTCTACCGTTTCTTTAACTTTTTGATGTCATGTCCAAAGAATGCTCGATCTTTGCTCACAAAATAGGCCTCGGTCTCGGCAATGGCTTTCTCGTTGAAGCGAAATCTTTTTCCCTGGAGCATCCTTTTCAGGTCTGCGAACACCCATTAGTCGCAAGAGGCCAAATCACACGAATAATTGTGGTGAGCAGCAATTCGAAGTGCACCTCATAAATTTGAGCATTGACGTGTGCCATGTTGCATTGCCTTGCTAGAACGGTGGTCTTTATTTCTTCGCTCAATCGGTCCAATAACGTCGTGTAGTATTCAGAATGGATCCCTTTTCCTTTATCAAGATAGTCAATATACAAAATACCATGCGCATCCCAGAATACTGACGCCATAACCTTGCCAGCCGACTGTTGTGTCTTTTGGTCACTTTGGAATGCTTCGACACAACCCACTCAGCTGACGATCGCTTTGACTGGAGTTTAATGGTGTATCCAGGTTTTATACATGGTCTATGGTCATATGCAGGCGCAAAAAATCCGCTTTGTTATGTTTTAAAAGCTCCAGACCTGCCTCCGAATAGTCGATTCTCAGTTATCGTGTAAAATATTAAGAACACTCAGCTGTATCGGTAACTTCCATTTTGCGGTCGGTAAAAACAATTTTCCGGGTTATTTTGACGTTTTCTTCCTTAAGAACCGTATTCGGCCAACCACTGCGTTGAGCATCATTGGCTTCGCTAAGACCACGTTTAAATTCATTATACCTTCCGCAAACGATTGATTTCTCCTCGGCCAGAGTCCGAATAGAGTTCATCAAGACATTCCTTCGCTTCTTTCGATTTTTTCCGATAAAAAACAATGCTTCATCAACAAACGAAACTCCTTCTTATTCATCTTTTAACAAAAACACCAAAGTTTGCTTGACACAAACAACTATAACAAGAAAACGCGTGGTCCGATTGTCATGAAATTTTGACACATAACCTCCTAAAGGAAGGCGCTATCGAATGCAGTAATTGATTACATTAGTGGAGTCATATTTATGTGCTAGTCCGGAAACTTTTTGATCAATATAGTATTTTTAGATATTGCGCCTCTAATGTCACTGAGTATATTTTCGTGGAGCGAATTAGGGGGAGGTGGGGCACGATGATACAAGGGATACATAGATACACGAGCATTATTCCATATAGTCGATTAAATGCACTCAAATGACGACATTTCTAGAACGCGCCGTTAAATGTCGAATGAACCTTACTGTGATGATCACGCCGACTTGAACGTGTTTCAAGTGCATCGAAATACATTTTTTCAAATAAGAACATATTTTTTTATTGGTCAGCTGGAATCCACGTTAAAAAGTAGTGTATTTTTTATAATTCATACTAATGCTTTACTAACCGAATATCTCGGGAAATAAGCATTTTAGAGCAGTAGTACGTATTATAAAAAAATCACTATTTTTCAAAGTAGATTCCAGCTGACCAATAAAAAAAATGGCATTGTATAACAGATGTCGCCATTTGAGAGTAAGTCCACCCTGTCGATTCCCATGATAATTCGAATAAATAGTGGACTATGTGGCTTGATCCACTTTGGCATCTTTGATAGTGACTGTTTTAGTCACCATAAACGGTACGATAAGTTTGACATTTGACATTTTGGAAAATTTGAAGTGGTGATTTATTGAAATTGAGTTCGTTTGTTTATTTTGAAATAAAAATGGTCCCAAAATTTGAATGTTTCTATTATATAATTATGGTCCATATGAATAAATTGAATATTTCACGAAACCAATGTGGACCAACCCACAATATTTTTTTTTGTAGAGGAATTTTATATTATATTCTTACCTGCAATAAACAAGATATTATTTTTATTATTCCAACAAAAATTCAATCCGAATAAAACATTTCAGCAGTATTAGAAGAAATTTGCAAATATGTATATTCTATGGTTCTCAGCACCTCAATTGATCATCAGTGAGTCAAACCTAATCGTTTGAGACCATTTTCGGCAAAAAATTCGAAAGTTACAGACATTTGGGCTAAATGATGAGCGCGGTGTTTCGTTAAGGCGTGCATGTGAGGCGCGAATACGCAAAAGAAGATGCGTGCGCAATCTCCTGACTTGACGTCAGTTCATTTTGAGATCAAGATGCTCCTTCGAGGAATTTCCCGATGGAAAATCAAGTCGTGAAAACGGGACGATCTTTATGATGAAGTCAAGGAGTAAACTAAAGCAATTCTAAACTTACAAATTGTGGTACTGAGTAAGTTCCATGATGGTTATTGTGGCAATTACATCTGACTCTGATTCAAATAGGGTAGAACAGAAATCAGCTTTTATTCAGATCGGATGACAACCGGGATTGAATAAATGAATAGTGTGGAAATCCATTTATATGTGCTACTAAAGAAGTTTACCTTACTTGCGTTTAAAAGGAATGCCATCAAGTGTCCTTTTAATTCACTTTTATTACTTCACGCTTGGTTGATATCACAAAACATTGCATTATAATACTATTAACTCGGGAGTTGAAATTGAAAGTAAAATGAGATGCATTGACCGGATACTCCGTAATAATTGTATGAAACGCTTCGTAGCATAAATGCTGGGTATTTCAGGAGTAGATAACTAAATATGTTATTCGACATTCAATTTGAAGCAAAAAAAAATTGTGATGACCTCAGGTCTGGAAATGTATTGATAACAATAATATGCAGAATGATTTTTCTCTGTTCCTCGTTTTCTCGTTCCCAGGGAATCCTATTGGTCTAAGGCGGGGTGGTTCAGCCAGAGAATCACCATTCATTGCACTATACCCTGTGAGATCGAAGGATCGAATGCAAGCCAAGTGCGGGGGGGGGGGGGATAGGTACCTTGGGTATGAGCAATCAAAGGGGAATGTGTTCTGAGCAGGAAAAGACGTTGAAGATGGTTCGCAGTTCGGGTTTTTCTGCCTGAAATATAGACGGTTTTATTGAAAACTGACGAATTTTGAGTATATTGCGGTAGTTGCAGAACTTCAGTAATTGCGGAAGTAAATAGGTACTTTCAAAGTTGTACCTAAATATTTCTTCGAGTTGAATTGTAAATAAAGTGTGTAAATAGCAGAACAAGTGTTTTGATGAAAACCAAATACGTTAAAGACGAATGCGAGGAAAGTAACTCAATCAACCCCTAGGCGATTGATATAAAAATCCTATATTAATAACACAGTGCATGAATCGTAGCCTGCATCCCAACTGCTCGATACAGATAATATACCTCCCACGAACGCAGGAAGGCAGGAGTTTGCAAAGTTCGGAATACCAACACTACCAACAAGCGTTGGGAATGGCGGATAACGATATTGAGAAGTGAAGACCCGCTTCTGAAAATGGTGGCTCATCACGAAATTATGACCCAAAGAGCTATCTCAGCTAGGGCTGGTCAGAGAGCTTTGGAGAAGCTCAGTATAACCGGCATATACATCGATCATGAGCTAGTTGGAACACCGATTACAATATCAGGCCAATGAAGAGCAGGCAGACAGATAAGACAGGCACAACTGAAGACACTACTCGAAGATCACATGGTTATAAACCTGCACTTCATATATTTCAGGAGTTTGAAAGATCAGGCCTTGTCGGAAGAGTTATCCTTCGCCTGTTTGAAGTCAGCTGGGCTAAAGCCGGAAACGGAGGGATTTGTTATGGCTTGGCGGGATGGAGTGATAAATACCAAATGGTATAAAAAGAGCATCATGAGAGTGGACAGCCGAGCATGCCGCAGCCAGCAGGAAACGGTTATGCATGAAAGCTTGCATGCTCCATCAGGATATGTATAAAAACACAATGCGGCACTCCGCATATTGAAAATGTTTAAAATGACAGACCTCGCATCTACTAGATCTATGATATTACAACAACTCGGCAGATCCACGCCATGAAGCCAGATATAGCCCTGTTGGACAAAGAGCTCATTAATTGTTTGTTGTCGAATTTTCCTCCTTTGTCGAAAATAATGTGGTGATGAAAGAGGAACAGAAGAGAGAAAAATACAAGGATTTCATATTCGAACTGGGGACCTTGTATCCAAAGCATACAGTTAGGATGGTCGTATTAATCATAGTCTGTCTAGGCGAAATGAGAGCGGACTCCGTGACAGAATTGAAGATTATTCCGGCAGGTTAATCCCTGGCCGTGGTATTGGCGCGCAGAATGCAGAAAGCAGTGTTGTTCGGATCACTTCGAGTCATGAGGTCTCATCAACTATGAGGGTCACTTGCAGCTCATCTCTTTTGTTAAGGGACGCTGTCAGGGCAGGTTTTTTAGTGAGTAACCAACAAGAGCTAAACTCTCACACTCCTGAGAGTGCTGACCCTCTAAGGGAATCCAATAAAAGGTTGTTCCTCTCGCATTGAAAGAAAATGCCTGTATTTATGTACTGTAATATACAATACAAATATTCTCACGACTTAATCGAATTAATTCGATTAAGGGTGTCCAATACAGAAGAATGGACAATAGAACATACGCGCAAAAGCTTCTGACTTCACGTCAGTGCTTGAACCAATTTTTTTTTTCGTGATTTTTAAAAATTTTCTAGGGGTACGGTTCTTAAAATTTTTTTTTTTCATCATTTTTTTCAAATATTCTATGGGTACGGTTCTTACGAAATTTTAAACACGTCTTTATGTTGATTTTCTACTACTAGTTACTAAGCTTCAATTCGATCGAATATTTATTTTTTGAGTTATCAAGGAAATAATGTTCCAGGTGGGTATAACTCGGAAACCGTTAGACCGATTATGCCCAAAAACGAAATCAATTCTCCCTTTCGGATACTCAACCTACCCTGAAAATTGCAAGTCCCTATCTCCTTTCGTTCGAAAGTTATCGAGGCAACGGTCACCCATCTACTGAACTCGCACAAGAATGCCCGAATCTCCAACATTATTTAACCGATCATATTAAAACTTGAAATTTGGCAGTAGAGTTAGGTTATGAAGGCTCTTGCAAAATTTCAACAATTTCAAACGAATAGTTACTGATATATAGAATTTTTTTTTTTTATTTTCAATGATTTATTAAAAATTTTCTACAAATGCTATCCTCACCAAATTTCGCAAACATTTTCGCGTTGGCATTCTACAACTAATAACCATGTTTGAATTCAATCGGTTCAGTATTTTTCGAGTTAATGAGGAACAAAAAACCACCAAATTTCAGAAAATTTCAGATGGCTATAACTCTAAAACCGTTTGGCCGATTATACTCATAAACAAACTGAAATGTCGCGTTCTGGTGCACATCCTAACCTGAAAATTTCAAGCCACTATCTCATTCCGTTCTCAAGTTATCGTGACAACAAAAATATTTTTTAATAATTTTTTTAAAATTTTCTAGCCATACGATTCGCACCAAATTTCACAAACGTGCTTATGTTCATATTCTACAACTACCCACCAAGTTTCAATTCGATCGGATTTATATTGGTTGAAAACAAAATTATTACTCGGAAACCACTGGGCCGATTATGCCCATTAACGAACTTGTCCGTCGTATTGGGATGCGCCACCCACCCTGAAAATTTCAAGTCGCTAGCTCTTTTCGTTCTCAAGTTATCGTGGCAACGGCCGGACGGACAGAATCAGATTTGACCTCGAATTCTTCATTGGGGAGTCGAACTTAATCGTTTGAGACCATTTTCGTCAAAAAATTCGAAAGTTACAGACATTTGGGCAAAACTATAACGCGATGTTCCCCAGAACATACGCGCAAAAAATTAAGAAACCAAATATTCATGAAAAAAAATTTAACGACATAAAATTATGGTATCCAAAAATCAAAAGAGAAAACCAGAACAAAAAATTTTGCCTACATCGTTCCCCCCTAGTTTTGAGCGGATTTGTATATTTTGATTTATAGAGGAAATGAGACAAAATTTCCGATGTGTATAACTCCAAATTATATGAGTCGAACCTAATCGTTTAAGACTAGGGAATCCAATCCCGCACCAAAATCCAAATACCGCAAACGCGCGGGATGAAAGTTATCAATCCCGCGGATCCGCAAAAATGCGAGATTGTTAACAATATATACATATACTGTTTGTACTCAAACTATTAAACATTCTAATAAAAATTGGTTCAAGCACTAAAGTGTCAGGAGCTTTTGCGCGTATGTTCTATTGTCCATTCTCCTGTATTATTGTATATTAGCTGTATAATACAGGTATTCTACAACTAGTTACCAAGCTTCAATTCGATCGAGTCTATATTTTTTAGTTATCGAGGAAATAATATTCCAGGTGGTTATAATTCCGAAACAGTTGGATCGATTATGCCCGTAAACGAACTCAACTCTCCCATTCAGATACGGAATATACCCTGAAAATTGCAGGTCCCTATGTCCTTTCCTTCGAAAGTTACCGAGGCAACGGTCATCCATCCATCAACTCACACAAGGCTGCTCGAATCTCCAACAATATAGATCGTGTTCAAACTTAGAACTTGGCATTAGAGTTTGGTTCTGAAGGCTCCAGCGATGTCGGACGAATAGTGACTGATATATAGAATTGTTTGCAATAATTTTCAATGATACGATCCTCACGAAATTTTGCAAGAATTTTGCGTTGGTATTGTACAACAAATAACCATGTTTGAATTTAATCGGTTTTGTATTTTTCAAGTTATTGAGGAAATAACAACCCATTTCAGATGGGTATAATTCCAAAACCATTTGGCCGATTTCTTTCAATTCTCAGTTTATCGTGACATAAAAAATACTTCGTTTTAAATTTTCTAGTAATACGATTCTCACGAAATTTCACTGACGTGCTTAGGTTTATATTCTACAACAATTCACAAAGTTTCGATTCGATCGGATTTGTATTTGATGAAAACAAAATTATTACTCGGAAACCATTGGGCCCATTATGACCATTAACGAACTTGTCCGTCTCATTGGGAACCCAATCGTTTGAGACCATTTTCGGCAAAAAATCGAAAATTACAGACATTTGGGCAAAATAATAACTCGATGTTCGCCAGAAAATACGCGCAAAAAGGTCTATGCAATTAAAAAAATACTTTAGTAGTAGCATATGAGGTTTTTGGCGCTCTAGTTCCTCGGAACTGAGTGCTTATCAATTTGCCCAAATGTCTGTAATTTCCGAATTTTTCGATGAAAATGGTCTTAAACGATTGGGTTCGACTCACTGATCAAGAATTCGTGGTCGAAATTCATTCTGTCCGGCCGGTCCGGCCGTCCGGCCGGTCCGGCCGTAGGCACGATAACTCTCGAACGGAATGAGCTAGACAGTTGAAATTTTCAGAGTAGGTTTGGGGGATAAATATCTCGGCTAAGTTCGTTATTGGGCAAAATCTGACAGATGGTTTCGGAGTAACAAAAAAAAAATTTTTTTTTACAGAACAAATTCCAAATTAATTTTTTTTCAATAAGCAGTTTTACCATAAGAATCCATTCATATCATTTTAAACTCTAACAAGCTAATACTTTCGGAGATATGATTTTTCAAAATTTCAATGATAGAATTATTCTGTGGCTATTCTATGAATTGTTAATGTCAACTTTGACGTTGTCTCATTGTCATTCATTCCAGTAATGGTATATGAGAATCATAATATGAGGAGCAACTTATCAAAACGCATTAAGTCCAAAAACCATTTTATTGGGAATCAACGAAAAACGATTTTTTCTTCCTCCCTGGCTTATAATTTGAGTATGTCGAGTTTGTTTGATAGAAATTTACATCTAAAGGTAATAACTAATCTCATTTAAATCAATATTGATCAGATATACACAGAAAATGTAAAAAACGTTTGGACTTAATGCGTTTTGATTCATCTCATTGTATATAATGCGTTTTGATGTGGTTGAAATTGAAAATAATGCTGTTTGTTGCGATTTTTTATACATTTAGAGAAAACAGTCTGCACAGTAAGTGTTGGCCTGTAACCTAATTAACATGAGCAAATCGATAAAACATGTTTTTGGTTATATTTTATTTCTTTTAAAAATGCAGACGTAAACACAATTCATTGCGATGCGGCTTACATAGGTACTTTGGATTTGAATTACAGAGGGATATAATGCCATTTGGAAGATTTTGTTTACATAGGGCTATAGAGCAACAGAAAACATTTCTGAATCCGCTTCAAACTCAATTTCGCCCAAATTGGACATAATGCGTTTTGAAAAGTTACTCCTCATATAATATACTTTTTGTTGGTTGATATTTTCATGCCGATGGTCAATCCATATGATGATGGGAATGGTAATGGTAGGTTAATAACATTGTCATTCATTCCAGCAATCGTATAAATATGATAATTATAATATAATATCATACTTTTTGTTGGTTGATATTTTCATGCCGATGGTCAATCCATATGATGATGGGAATGGTAATGGTAAGTTAATAATATTGAGTTCAGAATATCTCCACTAAAAACAAAACTGGAATATTGGTGTATTGGAGTAGATTTGAGGAAAGATATATATTATCGTTCATCATAGAATTGAGGAATGAATATCTCGGATCAGTTCGTTGTTGGGTAGAATTCGTCTATTGGTTTTGGACTGATAATTTTTGGCACTCTTGTTGAATTTGAATTCTTCTATGATGTTCGAATTCAATTTCTGCTAAGATGAAGCTCTAAATTTCAATAATGAATCATACTTCTATGTTTTCACAGAATGCTATAATTATTCTATCTAAGCTTTATTATATGATCTGTGTTCGTACTCGTACTTTTCATCCTGTTCTATAAGAGAGAGTCAAATTCATTTCAGCTATTTTAATTTGGTTTCTGCCATGGTGCAGTTCTCATTCTCAGATTGCTCATTTAATCTTGATAAATAAACTATTATTTGAATTGAAGTTCCTTTATGATGCAGTTCTATCATAAGAATACATTGATATAATTCCCAACTCTGAGAAACCAATACTTTCGGAGATATAATTTGTCTGTTTGAACTAGAGCGCCAGAAAGCTCCTGTCCACAGGGCTTGTTTCATTTTTATGTACCAATGACCAAAAACTGTCTATTACTATCGAGCTTTCTCCGAGGAGAAGCCGGGGATAGCAAGCGCGCGAAGCAATAGACTGTTTTTCGCCAAGGTGCATATTTCATTTTTTCGTCGACCTCTACATATTTTTATGGGTTTCAGACCCCTTAAATAATTTCACAATAGCAAATGACAGTTATTCTCATGTACACTTATGTTTGTATTGAACAGTATCATGCCATATTCATAGTGACCACAGCGACTTACAGTTATTCTTGTAGGCACTTATGTTTGTATTGAATCGTATAATGCCGTATTCATAGTGACCACAGCGGACGAAAAAGCACTTTTTCTTTTTCTTGGACGTTTGCGCTTTCATTGTCGAATACGGAATTTTAATATTGAGTCCCGCACGGAAAATCCCGCAATGTTGATCCCGCAAAATTTCAGCGGGATCCCGCATTTGCGGGATCCAGCATTTGCGGGATTGGATTCCCTATTTGAGACCATTTTCGTCTAAAAATTCGAATATTACAGACATTTGGGCAAAATGATAGCACACTGTTCCCCAGAACCTGCGCGCAAAAACGTATCTAAAACTGTTACATGCAAAAATTAACTACAGTGAATTGAGATAGTAGTGAATTTTGATGAATTTTTCTACCATGTTCTCGAAAAATTGGATCATATTTTCATCTATGAAATTATCGCCTTGTTTCGGGCAATGGAGTAAGATATCGTCCAACTATTTTCAGCCAGGATTTAATAAACATCAATGATATAAGTTTAATCTTGAGAAATCGGCCTCCTCGTTCATTTAATGCCGTTGGAGTTCTTTTTATGGTTCTAACTTAAATCGTTACCAATACCTGCATTGTTCTGTGTTTTATTTAAACGTAAAATTGTTTGTCTAAAACAACGAATGAATCATTATATTTGAAGTGCGCACGTTGCAAAAGATCCTCAACGAATAATGGAACTAGGTTTCTTGGTCATCTCGTTGCAAAAATCTCGAAGACAATGAGGAAGAAGTCTTAATCGTTAACACGTTTCGCAATTTCTACATGCCTTATCGAGCAAACTGATTCGTTCTTCTTCATCAGCTGCCTGATGTACAAAAAAGATCAATTAACTGTACTAAATAGCAAATCTACCTCTGTACCTATCTCAAAGAATTGAAAGTTTGCGTATGACATATTTATGTGGTGTCCCATTCAGACATTTCCCTTTAAAGATCAAGTCAAATTGATTTTTGCGTTACACAATGAAAAATATAAACGACATTGCGAATTATTGTTTTCATCATCTCGGCAATCAACCAATGATTCTCCGAAGTTGCATAACCGGGCATTGTCTATACGTAAAACCGTTGATTGTTATTGTTGATGCCTTGATAAGCAGGGAAACTTCGTCTCTTGCATAGAAGAGGAAAAAATTAATTTGTACAAGACAAAGCTTCTTCTTGCAACTAAAAAATGGTAAATTATTCACTATACAGAGAGAGTAAAAAGTAACGCACAAAATTAGTATCTTCGATATTTACTATTTTGTAGAAAACTGCCGGAACAGGTAAATTTTTGGCGCTCTTGTTCCTGGAACAGAGTGCTTATCAATTTGCCCAAATGTCTGTATTTTCTAATTTTTGGCTGAAAATGGTCTTAAACGATTTCGTTCGATTCACTGATCAAGAATCCATGGTCAAAATCGATTCTGTCCGGCCGTCGGTCCGTCCGTTAACACGATAACTCTCGAACGGAATAAGCTAGACAGTTGAAATTTTCAGATTAGATTTAGGAGATAAATACCTCGGCTAAGTTCGTTATGTTATATTGATTTTCTACTAATAGTTACCCAGCTTCAATTCGATAGAATCTTAATTTTTTGAGTTATCGAGGAAATAATATTCCAGGTGGGTATAACTCGGAAACCGTTAAACCGATTATCCCCAAAAACAAACTTAACTCTCCCATTCGGATACGCAACCTACCCTGAAAATTGCAAGTCCCTATCTCCTTTTGTTCGAAAGTTATCGAGGCAACGGTCACCCATCTACTGAACTCACACAAGGCTGCTCGAATCACCAACAACATTTAACCAATCGTGTTTAAACTTGGCAGTAGAGTTGGGTTCTAAAGGCTCTTGCAAAATTTCAGCAATTTCAGACGAATAGTTACTGATATATATAATTTTTTTTAATTTTCAATGATTCCTTAAAAATTTAATAAAATAATAATTTTTTAATAAATTTCTAGCCTTACGATTCGCACAAAATTTCACAAACGTACTTAGGTTCATATTCTACAACTACTCACCAAGTTTCAATTCGATCGGATTCATATTGGTTGAAAACAAAATTATTACTCGGAAACCATTGGGCCGATTGTGCCCATTAACGAACTTGTCCGTCGTATTGGGATGCGCCACCTACCCTAGCTCTTTCCTACGCTAGCTCTTTCCGTTCTCAAGTTATCGCGGCAACGGCCGGACAGAATCAAATTTGACCTCGAATTCTTCATTGGGGAGTCGAACTAAATCGTTTGAGACCATTTTCGTAAAAAAATTCGAAAGTTACAGACATTTGGGCCAAGTGATAACGCGATGTTCCCCAGAACATACGCGCAAAAAGACGTCTTGAAGATTCAAGCAGTATTTCGTGAGTGTGTGTGAGGCCGCGAGGCGTGAATAAACAATATAACATGCGTGTAAAAGCTCCTGACTTCACGTCAGTGCTTTCATTTCTCGATTTTTTCTGATTAATCATTTTGTCCATTTCCTGTAAATGAGAAATTTCGGAGGAATAACGGCTAGTTTCCGAGATACGGCATTTTTCGACTATTCGTATAGTCGACCAATAAATTATAGGTAATCGATTATTGGAATATACGAATAATATACCAAACTTCTATTCGAATATTCAGTTCTAAGAATTCCAAGTGCCAGTACTTCATCAGTCGAAAAATAATACCCTTGTCTGTGGTGACCAACTACTCGAATTGAGAAAAACCTCAACAACCTCTGCTGCGAATGTTAAAAATGGATGGGGAGCAATATAACGTGAGAATGTTGGATTTAAATATTTATGACTTGGTTCATAAATAATTATTCAAAAAATTCAGTCGGAAACATTGAAATCCTTGACTAGGATTACAGTGAATAGTTCAAATTTTTATTGACTCGAAAATTGACGTTTTAACTGGGACCTTGGTAATAATCAGTCGGTTAGTCATCATGAAAATATGTTCACTCATTTTCGTTGAACTTATCTATTCACTGATATGTCATGCATTCCGAATTTCATGATGCGTTTATTTATTCTAAGTTTGAAAATATATAGATTATTCGGAATTTTCACGTGCAATATTACGTTTTGCAATAACTCAGTTCAACATTATGGATTCTGAATATACCAATATATGCGTTCAAACCTGATAAATGTTACCACAGCCTTCTACAAAGCATTCGCCGGATACTCTCATTCTGGAGTTCTGTCAGTTCGACAAGGACTCCCAATGTTAGCGTTAATGTTAGCAGGAGCTTTTGCGCATATGTTCTATTGTCCATTCTTCTGTATTGGACACCCTTAATTCGATTAAGGGTGTCCAATACAGAAGAATGGACAATAGAGCATACGCGCAAAAGCTTCTGTCTTGACGTTAGTGTTGGAAGCAATTTTTTTTTCGTAATTTTTTTCTAATTTTCTAGGGGTATGGTTCTTACAAAAAAATTTTTTTTTCGTATTTTTTTTCAAATTTTCTATGGGTACGGTTCTTACAAAATTTTAAACACTTCTTTATGTTGAGTCCCTATTTCGTTTCGTTCGAAAGTTATCGAGGCAACGGTCACCCATCTACTGAACTCACACAAGGGAGCTCGAATCTCAAACAACATTTAACTGATCGTGCTAAAACTTGAAACTTGGCAGTAGACTTAGGTTCTGAAGGCTCTTGCAAAATTTCAGCAATTTCAGAAGAATAGTTACTGATATATAGAATTTTGTTTTTAAATTTT
Organism: Halyzia sedecimguttata; assembly: GCA_937662695.2. Taxonomy (NCBI): domain Eukaryota; kingdom Metazoa; phylum Arthropoda; class Insecta; order Coleoptera; family Coccinellidae; genus Halyzia; species Halyzia sedecimguttata. The sequence continues at coordinate 50,425,514 of OW569415.2, forward strand.
CAATGATTTTTAAAAAATTTTCTTCAAATACTATCCTCACGAAATTTTGCAAGAATTTTTGCGTTTGCATTCTACAACTAATAACCATGTTTGAATTCAATCGGTTTTGGATTTCTCGAGTTATTGAGGAACAAAAAACAACCAAATTTCAGATGGCTATAACTCTTAAACCGTTTGGCCGATTATGCTTATGAACAAACTCAAATGTCGCATTCAGATGTACAACCTAACCTGAAATCTTCAAGTCGCTATCTCTTTCCGTTCTCAGGTTATCATGACAACAAAAATATATTCCAATAATTTTTTAATAGTTTTCTAGCGATACGATTCTCACAAAATCTCACAAACGTACTTAGGTTTATATTCTACAACTCTATGCCCATTAACGAACTTGTCCGTCGTATTGAGATGCGCCACCTACCCTGAAAATTTCAAGTCGCTAGCTCTTTCCGTTCACAAGTTATCGTGGCAACGGCCGGACGGCCGGATTTGTTTTGTAAACAAAACACATTATTTATTTGAAAATTATTGAAATTTTTATTTCATTATAAAGTACAATGGATAACATTAGTTATGAAACAAAACATCATTTAAAACTGACCACGGAAACGCTGGCAGGAATGAAGTCGTTGAACCCAACGTTCCATGACTCTCTCACACAAATCAGGTCATATGTTAGCAATTACTCGTGCAACATCAATCTGCCTATCGTCTAAATTTGTTGGATGATTCCTGTAACCCAATGACTTAATGAAACCCCAAAGAAATAATGTATCGGCCCATTTCTTGAAATAATCGAATCATCAAATTTTGTTTTCAATAAAGTCATTGTGTCATTGGCAGTATGACAAGTGGTACCGTCCTGTTGAAACCGCATATACTGCAAATCAAAACGAACCAATTCAGGCCATACAAAATCAGTCAACATTGGACGATAACGATTTCCATTGACAGCTTCATTGAAAAAAAAATAAGGTTCAATGACTCCTCGAGCATAAAATCCGTCAACTGTCAATGTGCTGAAAATGGCTGCCATGCGTGAGTAATTTCAGTTTGAAAATGGGGCGTTCCCATTGAGAGACCCGTTATTATTATTTAAAGTTCTGAAGCTCTCAAAAATCACCCGTTATTTTCTAATCCAGCGAACACCATAGATCATTTCTTTGAAACTAATGCTCGTAAGTTTTATGGTCAGCAAAATTATTTGTCTCAATTTTCAATTTTATCTAATGTTCCAATTCCAAATGTCTCAAATTTGGAATTTAAAGTCATTATGAGTACACAGTGGGTAAATAATACGAGAGTTCTCCGAAGTAGTACCCACCCTCTTTATGAATATTCGTCAAATGCTCATCTTTCCCTGGAATAGTGGACAACTCCATAACACAAAGTTGACACATGTATTCCCAAAACATGCAATTCTGCACATTAAAACGCACAACATAGACAACTCAAACTTTCCGCTTAATTCCGAATACCGATTGTCAGCGAAAATTGCCGAACATTCACGGGAATTCGGAGCTTTTTAGTTTCCTCGCAACTTTAAGGGAAATACGTCATCGAAGCCATGGTGCCAATTTACGAGATATGTGTCATACATAATTCCCAAATGTTTACATCGTACCTCAGTAAATATTTCAGTACTTAGCCGCAGAAGTCCATAATATTTTGCATAATGAAATGTTGCGCTTATATTGAACCACCCTTTATTTATCTTGGAGCTTTCTGTCGTTAAACGGAAATTATATCCAGCGGAAATCAGATATCAAACAGTTTCATAACTGAATGTTGATTCGATATTAAGAGCGACTACTTACTTGCCATCTGAAGAAAGTGATACGAAATCGAAATATTTTACACCTCCGTAACAAACGGGTTTTATACTCATACATGACAGAATTACACAATTGTAAACACTCGAGGATTTCCTTTAAGGTGATTGTTTAGTCGTGTCATATTATGTAGTTTTAATCGAAGGGGCGATAATTAGAAAATCCTACTCGCATTCCCATATCACACAGCCATCTATAGAGATAGCCTGGAATACAGTCTAACAACGCCGCGATTTGTCGTCTCTTGAAGGCCTACTTCTTCGAAGCGGTAGTTCGTAATTTCATGTATTTTGAATTTTATAGATTTTAAAGATGTAGGGTGCCATAAAAATTAAAAAAAAAATAAAATTCTCGAAATGAATAAATATTCTCAAACTAAACAATTATAAAATCCTTAAAAAGCACTGATCTGAAGTCAGGAGCGCATGTTCCATTTAGTGACCGACCGAAAGTTCGGTTTCGGTTTCGGCCATTTTCGGCCAAGAAATCTAGTTTCGGCCTTAGTTTCGGTTTCGGCCCAAAATGGCCGAAAATTTCGGTCGGGCCGAAACTTGAATGTTCGTGAATTATCCTGGTCGTTTGGCCAGGAGTTATAAGTAGCTGTATACATAATTGTCGTACGAGTTATTGTGATCTATCTTTGTTAAGACTGAGAATTCACTTTAATGATTATTAATTAGATTACACAGGGTGATTCCAAATAAGACGTGAAACTTGGAGTATGACTCATTAGCTGTTCTTTAATCCATATTTATTAATAACCGAAAATCAACGGTTTTTGGACTTCGGGTGAATTTTAAAAGATTTCTGAACTTATAGTACATATTTCGTCAATTTTTTCTACGTTGACCAGAATTGGTGATAATTTTGGTTTATTATCATCAGAAAAGAATATGATATGTACGAAAAAAGCAAAACTATGCTGTATAAGAGGTTGAAAAAGAATTAGTATGATTTGAAATGTGGTGTATGAATAAATGAAAAATCAATTTCTAATATCAATTTGTCTGCAACTTTCGAATTTCACAATTTTGTATGTCAAAATTATTTTAAAAACTTGCCAAATTCCTTCTTCATTCTCTAAAAGATTTCGTTAGATTGCTTAACTAGTTTCGTTTCAGCAGATTTTTTATAAGCAACCTTTTGAATGTCCGGCATTTAAAATAGTGAATATGAATCTAAAGACAGCGTAAGTAAATTCAAGGCGGAAAATAACAACTGAAGACATCAGAAGGACGGCACGTGCTAGCCTATGGAATGGTGGAACATAATTTATGAATACACTTTCTAATGAAATTTCGAGCTTATATAGTTGCAAGAAAAAAATATTGAATTCGTTATTTTTCTTCCTTTGCTTCTTATATCCACTTTCAAATCATACTAATGCTTTTTCAACAGAACCAGAACTCAAATATCTCATTCTATTGATTTTCGGTTATCAATAAAAATGGCTCAAACCACAGCAAATGATCCATACTAACACCTCTTCCAAGGTTCACGTCAATCACGTCTGATTTGGAATCACCCTGTTACATCGACTGATTATTTTGATAACTTGGTAATATCAAAATAATGAATGAAGATCTCAAAAAAATGGTCTCTTTATTTTATTTAACACTACTTAACTTTTTTTATGTATATGCAAATAAAATTGTAAAAAATACAGTAGATTTCAGTATGAAATATAAAGATTCGGTTTCGGCCGAAACTGAGACCCTGGCCGAAATTTCGGTTTCGGTTTCGGCTGAAATACCAGTTTCGGTCGTACACCAGACTTCCATTGTCTATTCACGCTTCATACAAAGTCGATCGATCTGAAATTCAGTACTCGATTGTAAAATGGTATCCCGAAGGTATGCGCGGAATTTCGGCGGATTCTTACCATAGACATAGAATATCATGGACTGGTTGTGAGAAAGAGACTATTGATAACAGCACTGAAAAATTACAGAACGTGTAAAGGCACAAAACATTGACACATACAGAGGTATATTATGCAGTGCAACAACTCCCTTGAACTATTCGTGTAGTTAGGATTTTATTTTATTCACGGTTCAAATTTGATGTTTTTGGCGCCCTTGCTCCTCGGAACAGAGTGCTTATCAATTTGCCCAAATGTCTGTAATTTTCGAATTTTCGGCTGAAAATGGTCTTAAACGATTTGGTTCGACTCACTGATCAAGAATCCGTGGTCGAAATTTATTCTGTTCGGCCGTCCGTCCGGCCGTTAACACGATAACTCTCGAACGAAAGGAGTTAGAGAATTGCAATTTGCAGGGTAGGTTTGGAGCGTAAATATCTCGGACGAGTTCGTTAACGGGCGAAATCCACCTAGCGGTTTCGGGTTATGGCTGTTTTTAGTAAAAACATTTTTGATGCATATTTCCGAAACTGATCACTCGATCTATCTGAAATTTAGCATCACATTGTAGAATTATGACCTTTATATGCATGCGAAGTTTTGTATTGATCGGGTTGCCGTAAAGAGTAAAAAAAGTTTTTTAATTTTTAAATTTTGTCTCTACAATAACTCGAACAGAATGAGCTAGGCAGTTGAAATTTTCAGAGTAGGTTTGGGAGATAAGTATCTTGGTTAAGTTCGTTATTGGGCAAATTTTTTTCTACATTACAAATTTCAAATTAAATTGTTTTTAAGATGCAGTTTCATCATAAAAATCTATTTATATCATTTTCAATTCTAACAAGCTAATACTTTCGGAGATGTGATTTTTCGAAATTAAATAATGAATCGTACTACTATGTTTTCACAGTGCTGTACTCAATTTTTCTATCTATGAATTATTATATGATCTGTGTTTTTACGTGTCATCTGATTTTCCTATGAGAGATAAATATCAAAATTATTTCTGGTTCGTTATTCTTCATATAAAATAAACCTCCTGTTCTATAAAACACAGTATGATTGAATGCAAAATGACCAATGAAATAACCTCAGCTATCGTAGAATTATGAGGATGATATGATATTATACTTTTGAGGTGAAAATATAATGCCCGTGGATAACCCATATGATGATGGAAATATATTATTTGGTAAGATACATAATCAAATTACGTTCAGAATATCTCCAGTAAAAAGAAAACTGCAATATTGTCTAAGTTTTAATTGATATAATATAATTTTCAGAGCAGCTTTGAGGAATGAATATCTCGGATAAGTTCGTTATTGGGGAGAATCGGTCTGTTTGAATTTAATTTCTTTCATGATGCAGTTCTATCGTAAGAATCCATTTATATCATTTCCATAGACCAAATATTTCGGAGATTGTCAAAGTTTGATCAAGAGCGCCAAATCTCCTGTCCACAGGACTTGAACCAATTTTTTTCTGATCAATTGCTTAAGCTAATGGTGCTTAATAAAATGTATGAAAGTATAATGAGATTTGTTTGATTGATAGAATTGTCTTTTTTCCCAGAACAAATGATTCTTCAAACATTGTGAATAAATCTCCGTTACTCCAAATAGTATGTATGTACTCTATTTTCTTCAAAAACATTTAGGAATTTTTTCCTACAACCAACAGATATCCCAATTCAGTTCAATGGTCCTTGTAACTACACGATATAGAATATAGTGTTAATTAATTGTCAATAATATTTTTCAGTCCTGAACTTTCTGAAAACTTTCGAAAAGAAATGAAAAAAATGTAGGAAAGCCCTCTGGGTAGGAGCTTTGGTGCTCTTGTTCAAACTTTGACAAATCATATCTACGAAAGTATTGGTTTCTCAGAGTCGTGAATTATATCAATGGATTCTTATGATAGAACTGCATCATAAATATATATAATTGCAGAGTAAGAGAAAGGAATATTGTTTGTGGCCATACCACACTGAATATGCTAGATACCGTCCGTCACGAAAGCCAAGCAGCGTCGGGCGCAGTTAGTACTTGGATGGGTGACCGCTTGGGCACAACGCGTACTGTAATATTTTTTCAATTTGGCTTATGTGCGTCAATTTTCAAGAATTTTCTTGATGAAATTCAAATCAGGTCTATGACTCATATCATGTTGGTTTAACATAAGTAGGTACATCCGCAAATTATAAGTATTCTATGAAATCGAAGAATTAAGAATAATTATTGAAATTTTGAAAAATCTCATCTCCGAAAGTATTAGTTTGTTGGAGTTGAGAATTATATGAATGGATTGTAATGATAAAACTGCATCTTAAAAAAAATTGAATTTGAAATTTGTAATGAAAAAAATATATTTTTTCGTTACTCCCAAACCATATTAGGCCGATTTTGCCCAATAATGAACTCAATCGAGATATTTATCTCCCAAACCTACTCTGAAAATTTCAACTGTCTAACTCATTCCGTTCGAGAGTTATCGTGGTTACAGCCGGGCAGAATCGATTTTGACCACGGAATCATGATCAATGATTCAAACCAAATCGTTTAAGACCATTTTCAACCAAAAATTACAGACATTTGTGTAAATTGATAAGCATTGTTCCAAGGAACAAGCGAGCCAAAAAATAAAAAAAACAGGGTTTTCCCAATGTATCGCAATAGCCAATTAGTATCTTTTCATTTATTTATTATATCCTTCACAACATCTCTTTGGTAGTCCGCAACGAACTGTGTTAAATTCACGTGATGGCTAGTCCATGTTATTCTATGTCTATAATTCTGACAGATAGTTTCTGCAATATGAAATTTCTGTTTTATTGTTTTCCTAATGAATATTGATTCCCGAAATTTCGCAAAAATTAGCGCGTCGGCATTCTACAAGCAATTAGCATGTTTTTATTGGGTCGGATTTGTATATTTTGAGTTATTGAGGAAATAACAATCAAATTTAAGATGGGTGTATAACTCCGAATCTGTTTGGGCGATTATACCCATTAACGAACATAACTGTCGCATTCGGATACGCAACCTGAAAATTGCTAGACGCTATCTCTTTCCATTCCAAAGTTATCGTGGCAACGGTCACCCATCCAGCTACAGAACTCACCAAAGGCACCTCGGCTTCCATTTTCTTTCAATATCTCCAACAATATATATCCGATCGTGTTAGAAACTTGGCGGTAAAGTTAGTTTCTGAAGGCTGCGCAAAATTTCAGCGATAAAGAACGAATAGTTTCCGGGATAAAATGTTTTTTAAATTTTCCAGTGATACCATCCCCACGAAATTTCACAAAAATTAGCGCGTCGGCATTCTACAACAAATTACCATGTTTGTTGTACGGTTATGTAGCGAATAGTTTTATGGATTGATTCCAGCAAATTTTATGTTTTTACGAAGTCGTTCACCTGCGCAATCCCGATAAACTGTGAATAACAGATGTCACTTTCTCTCTTATTTCAAACAATCACATTTTCAGACACCATGATATTATGGCTCAGTCATAAAGCACTTATAAATCGGAGATTAGTAATTGGATTGGATAATTGATTTCATTCTTGTTATGTATATAAATGCTGCCAATAGAGCTGAAGGTAAAATTTACGACTTAAATATTGATGACCACAAGAATCGGGCAGATAGCTGTTCTGTTTCTGCTTGGATGTCTGTATTAGTGGAATTTTTTGCCGAAAATGGTCTCAAACGATAGAGTTCGACATACAAAATGTTTAAATTTTGTTTTCACAATAAGACGATAACTACTGATCTGATTTAATTGAAACTAAGTAGGAAGTAAACACAAATTTCGTGAGGATCGCATGACTAGAAAAAATTGGTTCAAGCACTGACGTGAAGTCAGAAGCTTTTGCGCGTATGTTCTATTGTCCATTCTTCTGTATTGGACACCCTTAATCGAATTTACCACTGACTTCACGTCAGTGCTTGAACCAATTTTTTTTTCGTGATTTTTTTTTAATTTTCTGGAGGCGCGGTTCTTAAAATTTTTTTTTTCGTCATTTTTTTAAAATTTTCTAGGAGTACGGTTCTTACAGAATTTTAAACACATCTTTGTGTTGATTTTCTACTACTAGTTACCAAGCTTCAATTCAATCGAATATTTATTTTTTGAGTTATCAAGGAAACAATATTCCAGGTGGATATAACTCGGAAACCGTTAAACCGATTATGCCCAAAAACGAACTCAACTCTCCCTTTCGGATACGCAACCTACCCTGAAAATTGCAAGTCCCTATCTCCTTTGGTTCGAAAGTTATCGACGCAACGGTCACCCATCTACTGAACTCACACAAGAATGCTCGAATCTCCAACAATATTCAACCGATCGTGTTAAAACTTGAAACTTGGCAGTAGAGTTAGGTAATGAACGCTCTTGCAAAATTTCAGCAATTTCAAACGTATAGTTACTGATATATAGAATTTTTTTTTTATTTTCAATGATTTATTAAAAATTTTCTACAAATGCTATACTCACCAAATTTCGCAAACATTTTCGCGTTGGCATTCTACAACTAATAACCATGTTTGAATTCAATCGGTTCAGTATTTTTCGAGTTAATGAGGAACAAAAAACCACCAAATTTCAGATGGCTATAACTCTGAAACCGTTCGGTCGATTATGCTCATAAACAAACTCAACTGTGGCATTCATATGCACAACATAACCTGAAATGTTCAAGCCGCTATCTCTTTCCGTTCTCAGGTTATCGTGACAAAAAAAATAGTTTTTAATAATTTTTTTAAAACTTTCTAGCTATACGATTCGCCCAAAATTTCACAAACGTGCTTAGGTTCATATTCTACAACTACTCACCAAGTTTCAATTCGATCGGATTTATATTGGTTGAAAACAAAATTATTACTCGGAAACCACTGGGCCGATTATGCCCATTAACGAACTTGTCTGTCGTATTGCGATGCGCCACCCATCCTGAAAATTTCAAGTCGCTAGCTCTTTTCGTTTTCAAATTATCGTGGCAACGGACGGCCGTACGGACAGAATCAAATTTGACCTCGAATTCTTCATCGGGGAGTCGAACTAAATCGTTTGAGACCAATTTCGTCAAAAAATTCGAAAGTTACAGACATTTGGGCAAAACTATAACGCGATGTTCCCCAGAACATACGCGCAAAAAATCAAAAAATTACAACTATTTTGTGGAATATTTTGCTTGAAATTGTGAAACCAATTTTTTTCATGTTCATGCTGCCTCTTCTTGGCATTTTCGTTTTGCGCATGCGCAGATGAGAAGTGATTTAACTGCTGGGATTTTCGTCTGAGAGGATCGGGCTTTTGAGATCATGTCTATAGCAAGCGCGCCAATGCAGATTGACTGAATGAATATGAGAGAAAAGGACTAAAAAAGCATTGACGTGGGATCAATCTCTTTTGGCGCACTTGCTATAGACATGATTATGATAATACTGACCCTCCTAGGTCTTCCTCAAGGACCATGGTAAATTCGAATTAAGTGTCCAATACAGGAGAATGGACAACATAATTTACCATGGTAAATTCGATTAAGGGTGTCCAATACAGAAGAATGGACAAAAGAACATACGCGCAAAAGCTTCTGACTTCACGTCAGTGCTTGAACCAATTTTTTTTTTCGTGATTTTTTTAAAATTTTCTAGGGGTACGGTTCTTAAAATTTTTTTTTCGTAATTTTTTTCAAATTTTCTAGGGGTACGGTTCTTACAAAATTTTAAACACGTCTTTATGTTGATTTTCTACTACGAGTTACCAAGCTTCAATTCGATCGAATATTTATTTTTTGAGTTATCAAGGAAATAATATTCCAGGTGGGTATAACTCGGAAACCGTTTGACCGATTATGCCCAAAAACGAACTCAACTGTCCCTTTCGGATACGCAACCTACCCTGAAAATTGCAAGTCCATATCTGCTTTCGTTCGAAAGTTATCGTGGCAACGGTCACCCATCTACTGAACTCACACAAGAATGCTCGAATCTCCAACAATATTTAACCGATCGTATTAAAACTTGAAACTTGGCAGTAGAGTTAGGTTATGAAGGCTCTTGCAAAATTTCAGCAATTTCAAACGAATAGTTACTGATATATAGATTTTTTTTTTTATTTTCAATGATTTATTAAAAATTGTCTACAAATGCTATCCTCACCGAATTTTGCAAACATTTTCGCGTTGGCATTCTACAACTAATAACCATGTTTGAATTCAATCGGTTTAGTATTTTTCGAGTTGATGAGGAACAAAAAACCACCAAATTTCAGAAAATTTCAGATGGCTATAACTCTAAAACCGTTTGGCCGATTATACTCATAAACAAACTGAAATGTCACGTTCTGGTGCACATCCTAACCTGAAAACTTCAAGCCGCTATCTCTTTCCGTTCTCAAGTTATCGTGACAACAAAAATATTTTTTAATAATTTTTTTAAAATTTTCTAGCCATACGATTCGCATAAAATTTCTCAAACGTGCTTAGGTTCATATTCTACAACTACTCACCAAGTTTCAATTCGATCGGATTTATATTGGTTGAAAACAAAATTATTACTCGGAAACCACTGGGCCGATTATGCCCATTAACGAACTTGTTCGTCGTATTGGAATGCGCCACCCACCCTGAAAATTTCAAGTCGCTAGCTCTTTTCGTTCTCAAGTTATCGTGGCAACGGCCGGACGGCCGGCCGAACAGAATCAAATTTGACCTCGAATTCTTCATTGGGGAGTCGAACTAAATCGTTTGAGACCATTTTCGTCAAAAAATTCGAAAGTTACAGACATTTGGGCAAAACTATAACGCGATGTTCCCCAGAACATACGCGCAAAAAGATTCCAGAAGAAGAGAAAAATTCCAAAATAAAAGTCTCAACTCCCGGAACTAGGACCAATATTTATAAATTTCCCAGAGTGCTGAAAACACTCCCGAAAACGGGTACTCCGGCATACGTATGCCTCGACTCCTTCGGAACTTTCATGAATAAATATCATTTAAACTTATTAAATATGAAAATAAAAAATTAAAAAAATTCAAGCGTCTGCAGGATAGATCAATGAACAATAATCCGTGGTTCAAAAATGTTTATCACGATTTTTCAATTAGTTATCCATTAGTTAATTAACAATTTTTTGTAGCATGAACATTAACATTGCAAGTGCGATAATTGTTAAACTATAAATCTGAGAATTTTTTCCTTTAGTGGAGCTATTTTTCAAAGGTCTTGGAATAGATTCCCGTTTGCAAATTTGAAAAATTGTTAATTTTCGTTTTGTTATTAACAATTTACTTGAGTGAAAAATTATAAAGCTTTCAATTATGTTTCTATAGAAAATTTTAAATTATCTCATAATCAACGCATTGTTATATAACAATGTTTTAAAAATAGGAGATAATAATTATTAAAAATCATTTTTGAGCAGTTTCTGATCATGAGAAAACGGATAGTAATACTCTAAATTGAATCTTTATTATTTTTCACTGAAGTAAATTGTTCATAAGAAAACGAAAATTAACAATTTTTAAAATTTTCCAACAGGAATCTATTTTAAGAACTTTGAAAAATAGCTCCACGAAAGGAAAAAATTCTCAGATTAATAGTTTAACAATTAGCGTACTTGCAATGTTAATGTTCGTGCTACAAAAAATTATTAATTAACTAATGGATAACGAATTGAAAAATCGCGATAAACATTTTTGGACCATGGATTATTGTTCATTGATCGATCCTGCGGTTGCCTGAATTTTTTCAATTTTTTATTTTCATATTGAATAAGTTTATTTATTCATCAAAGGTACGAAGGGGGCGAGGCTTGCTCAAGCCGGGGTACCCGTTTTCGGGCGTATTTTCAGCCCTCTAGGAAAATTATAAATATTGGTCCTATAGTTCCGGCAGTTGGAATTGTTTAGGAAATTTCCTCCTCTATTTGAATCTTTTTGGGCGCATGTTCTAGGGGAACATCGTCCTATCATTTCGTCCAAATGTCTGTAATTTTCGAATTTCGAGCTGAAAATTGGCTAATAGACTAATTCGGACTCCCTGATCACGAATCCGGTGTCAGATTTTTGGGTGCCGTCCGGCCGGCCGGCCTTCCGGCCGTAGGCACGATAACAGGAGCACCGAAGGTCCTATCGACTTCAAACTTTCAGGGTAGGTTTCTGATCAATATGCGACGGTTAAGTTCGTCAACGGGCAAAATCGGCCGGACGGTTTAGAAGTTATAGACATTTCAAATTTTGAGGTTATTTCCCTGATATTTCAGGAACTAAAGAAGATGTTGAATCGAAACTTGGTAGTCAGTTCGAGGATATAAACGCGCAACTTTTGGCAAAATTCTGTTATGATCGAAATGTTGGTAACTTTTAAAAAAATATTTCTTTTAATTTTTTCGAAAAAAAATTTTTTTTTCCGTGAACTATTCATCAGATTGCAACAAAAACTTGTACTAACGTCAATTGTAGTATTTTGCAACATTGTGCAAAATTTTGGCTCTATACGATTTCAAATTCTGGAGATATAATTCAAAATGTGCCAAATTTCCTGGGTCTCTCTCAGTATTTTCATCGATTATTCTATGAACTCTTTGAATTCCACCGAAAACAAATTCAAAGACATAAACATAAAGAATCAAGTCATAGTTTAGACGTCGAAAGAAGGACGATGTTGATCGACTTGAAAAGGTACCTATTTCAAGAAATGCAATAATGAAATGCTTAATTTATGGATATAATATTATCTAAGTATTGTTGGGATCGAGCAGTTGGAAAATGAAAAACAATTATTATGATCACATTCTACAGGAATTGATACTAAATAGAAGCTAGATGAAGATTATTGTAATGGAAAATTTGTGTTCCAGAATGAACATGCGCCCGATAGCTCCTGTCCACAGGGCTTGAACCCATTTTTTTCAGAGTTCAATTGTCTCAAATATTTTTTGAGATATTAGAAAAAACCTAAACCTTCTTCGACGAAAAACCAAAGCCCCTTCTTTTTTTTTCACTTAATTGTTTATAACTATTGCAATTTTTGCGAGCGGCCTTGGCGTTTTCTCAAAAACTATCTGCATGCCATTTCGAATTGAATGACATCTCAATCATAATTTTCAGAGAATACGCAAAGATTTTGACCTAAAAAGCACTTGTTGACTAGACTATTATACCAATGTTGCTCCAGGGGAACGATCCGATGGTCGAAGTCAATTCCGAGAACTTGGCCTTCTTAACGCTGCATCAACATTTATGCGAGTCTTGACATTTTTCATCATCAAGTATTACATATTTCAGATATAGATATTCCGTTTATCCAGACAGCTTAATTGGCTTCGAGATCTCCTTTCGGTTGGTACATGCACTTTGGAAACTATTTTGGATCACTACCAATATCGCAATGGCTTTTGGGGCACCTGAGAGTCCAGGGGATGTCTGATGTGTCGCCGATGAACTTTAGTATGCGTCGTTTGCACTCTTCGAATCTAATCTTAACTCTAACTATATACAGGTAGAAATTAAAAATTCTTTGTTGAAGTCGAATTCGGATAATCAGTTAAGTTCGTTAATGGGCAAAATCCTCCGAGTGGTTTCGGGGTAATATCCAATAACGAACTTAACCGAGATATTTATCTTCCAAACCTACACGCTGCCCGTTGACATTCATGAAGCTACTGAAATGTACTCATCAATTCCATCATCATAACTTGATTTAGCGCGAAATTTAAACTTTATAGGGCAAAATGACCCAGGCTCACCAATTGAGGGTTAACCATCGGATGTAAAAAAAAATGGGTTCAAGCCCTGTGGACAGGAGCTTTCTGGCGCTCTAGTTCAAACAGACAAATTATATCTCCGAAAGTATTGGTTTCTCAGAGTTGAGAATTATATAAATGTATTCTTATGATAGAACTGCATCATACAGGAAATTCAATTCAAATAATAGTTTATTTATCAAGATTAAATGAGCAATCTGAGAATGAGAACTGCACCATGGAATAAACCAAATTAAAATAGCTGAAATGAATTTGACTCTCTATTATAGAACAGGATGAAATGAACGAGTATGAACATCATATCATCTAATAAATCATATAATAAAGCTTAGATAGAATAATTATAGCATTCTGTGAAAACATAGAAGTACGATTCATTATTGAAATTTAGAACTTCATATTAGCAGAAATTGAATTCAAACATCATAGAAGAATTTAAATTCAACAAGAGTGCCAAAAATTATCAATCCAAAACCAATAGACGAATTCTACCCAACAACGAACTCATCCGAGATATTCATTCCTCAATTCCAGTTTTGTTTTTAGTGGAGATATTCTGAACTCAATATTATTAACTTACCATTACCATGCCCATCATCATATGAATTGACCATCGGCATGAAAATATCAACCAACAAAAACTATGATATTATATTATAATTCTCATATTTATACGATTGCTGGAATGAATGACAATGTTATTAACTTACCATTACCATTCCCATCATCATATGGATTGACCAATCGGCATGAAAATATCAACCAACAAAAAGTATGATAATATTATAATTCTCATATTGATACCATTACTGGAATGAATAACAATGAGACAACGTCAAAGTTGACGTTATAACAATTCATAGAATAGCCACAGAATAATTCTATCATTGTAATTTTGAAAAATCATATCTCCGAAAGTATTAGTTTGTTAGAGTTAAAAATGGTATGAATGGATTCTTATGGTAAAACTCCTTATTGAAAAAAAATTTAATTTGGAATTTGTTCTGTAAAAAAAAATTTTTTTTTTGTTACTCCGAAACCATCTGTCCGATTTTGCCCAATAACGAACTTGGCCGAGATATTTATCCCCCAAACCTACTCTGAAAATTTCAACTGTCTAGCTCATTCCGTTCGAGAGTTATCGTGCCTACGGCCGGACGGCCGGACAGAATGAATTTCGACCACGGATTCTTGATCAGTGAGTCGAACCAAACCGTTTAAGACCATTTTCATCGAAAAATTCGAAAATTACAGGGCAAATTGATAAGCACTCAGTTCCGAGGAACTAGAGCGCCAATGATCAACTCCGAATCACACTATCACTTATGACTATCGATGCTTTGTTGACTCGAAAAAATATTGAAATACACATCTCTTTCAGTTGATTGTTGGCAACTTCGGACTTAGCTACGAACAGAGCAAGACTCAGATGGCCATATGGGCAATTTTGGCAGCTCCATTACTCATGTCTGTTGATCTCAGAACCATAAGGCCCGAATACAAGGCTATCCTCCAGAATAAGAAAATCATAGCAGTTGATCAGGATCCTCTTGGTATACAAGGAAGAAGGATATACAAGGTAATAACTTGAAATAACCATATTATTATCAGACCTATTCTTTTAGCGCATAGCAATATTGCTAAGAAAAAGCATGATTCGAAATATTGCTATTCTGATCTTCGATTTTGAGCATGATTGATTTAGAAACATATTGCTATCAATATTGCTATCAATATTGCTATCTCAGCAACCTCATAACAGTACTTGCCAAGAGCATAACAAGATTTGGAATATGGCAGAGAACCATTTTTCTCTTCTAAGAATTCGAAAATATTGAAAATAGGTAGGTCCTTTAATAACTATAGGTAAACATAATGGTATATATTGTTAAAGGTACCTACTTTAAAATACTTAATTTTAAAGGAATTTCTAAGACAGTAACAATTCCCTTCTATTTGTAAACAGTAAAGTCCACAAACTATTCAGCCTTAATAATAAGATTGATGCTTTTGATTTAATTGAAGAGCTGAAGGAATTTTATTCATGCGAGATATGCATTCGAAGACTGAATTAAATAAACTATTGATTCAGTTTTAATGAAAAAATGACTGCTTTCGATTTAATTATAGAGCTGAGGGATTTTTTTCAGTAGAAAACTGGGAGAGACAGTGGCGTAACGTACACCCCCCCAGACCCCCCGTTGGGGGAGAGGGGGCGCGGGGTCTGGGGGCCCGGGAGTTGAACCTTTTATTTAATGTTTACTTTATCTTGTTGAGAACCAATTGATAGTAAAAACTAATTTTCTGCTAATGTAATATATGTATTTCCTGGTTAAAATATTTAGTATAGGCGAGTGAAAATACTCTGGATCGTAATATATCGAAATAAGTAGTATCGATGCATGAAATATCGAGTGTTCACGTATTAGTGTACATTCTCTGATTTACTTACTTGCATTCATTTCTGACAATTTTAAGTACCTATCTAGACTATTCTCGGATGCGTTAAATATATAAGATTTATAAACGAAATCCCAGTATCTGTTATAGTCTAAGATCCGAACCTAAATCGACCTTAACCAAGCTGATAATAGAATGAAACATATTTGATAATAAATTTAGTATATTAAAAAATATACTAAAAATGGGTTGGCTGAAAAAATCCTGGACAGACTATTTGTATTCATTTAAAAAAAAACGATTTTTAATTAAATTTTGCAACATCAAGATAATAAGAAAATTCTTATACTGTCTTAAAGTATAAAACGTATAGAATGTGCAGCCGTTGAGTTGCCTATTATTTACCCGGACGAACTACTGGGTTGCCAGGTAGAAACAGGTATGTCTATATTGTCTATGGCAGTTACTTTCACTTGATCAGATAATAGAAAAAAAATTATATCATCATAAGAGTTGGTTTATTGCGAACACGTCGATATAGGGTTGTCTGTTTCGGTCCTTATTGGGGTTTGCGAATTTTAAATATTTAAATTTCAATGCGAGTGGAAATGTGTGACAGAGAGATCCAAGGTAAGTATACCGTGTAATAATAAAGGACCCAACATTGGAGTCGCACCTGATGGGACCTCAAATATAAGAAAGTGCGCATGCTCGGTATTTATACTGTAGTAAACAGTGAGCGTCTCATTAAGAAACCATCGTCAAAGTCTGAAGTAAAGAAACTTCTTTCACTCGAAAGAAGAGAACTGAGCCTGGTGACTGGATTACTAACTGGTCACCAGTTCAACAAACATCTGAATAGGATGGGATTGGCCGATAGCGCTCTGTGTCGCTGGTGCAGGGGCATGGAGGAAACAGCTGAACATATTCTGTTCGACTGTGACAACCTTAAAGAATTGAGGGTCGTACACCTGGGCAACCCAACACCTACGATTCCTATGGTGAGAGGGACTTCTCCTTTTAAGCTCGCGGCATTCCTGTCAACGTGTTTTTTGGAATGAGTCTCACGAGTCTGTCAAGCGGAAGAACAATGGGCCAGAAGGCCTCAGTTCAGCCTGAGACGGCACCGCGGAAGAAGAAGAAACAGTGAGCGTTATTTTGGAGAAAAATTATGGAGAAACAAAGAGGATAGGCCAAAATTCAAATTAAAAAATAACCCAAAAAATAGACTAAAGATCTTGTATTGCGTTTAAATTTTAATACAAAACAGCATACATACAAAAATAATATTCATGAAATAGTATATTCTAAAACAAGTTGCAGAATGGGCTCCTATTAAAACACGAATACGAAATTCGAAAACGAACGACGGAGGAGCGAGTTTTCGAACGCATGAGTGTTGGAATTGCCTTCTGCAACGAGTATTAGGCGATATTTTCTCTATTTCAGGCAAGTTTTGTAAAATACTGTTGAAATTTAATGAAAAATTCGGATTATACATCCTAGTGACTTTTGTATTGTATCTTGGTAGTTGGTGTGACTGTTACGAAAGTTGACAGATTACGGAATTTGAATTTGAAACGTACTTAGGGCATGGAGATCAGATTTAAAACAGTTTCCTAATAGCATGAATGATTCAAAATTAGCAAGAAGGAAATCTCTAGTACCATATTTTTTAATGAAACTAAAGCTTTTCCCCAACAATTAATTCACTATATCCAGATTGTATTTCCAATTGACGTGTGTTGAAATTTGATAGGATCGAATGTCAGTGCTGTCTACCACAAAACGAAAAATATAACTAGAAACAATGCGGGAATGGGTTCATTCCAGCACTGTTTTCAGTGCTGGAATGGACTCATTAAGATACTGAAATAGAGAAAATATATTCTGATAATTATTTTCAATTCAATATCTGATTCATCAGACGTGTAATTGACACTCGAATTCATGTGATTCATTACACTCGTTCTCATTTTCTTCCATTTCGACAATGTCTTAGATTTTAAAAGGAGTTTGATCTCCGATAAAACCTGTTGGTTTTGAAGAATCATCCAAATGCCAACCGTAGTTTTCATGGTTTAACTTCGCTCATATAGAATCAGTTGCAGTAAGCCACATAGAATTTACATATATTGTCCCATCAGGTGCGACTCCAATGTTGGGTCCTTTATTATTACACGGTATACCTCGGATCTCTCTGTCACACATTTCCACTCGCGTTGAAATTTAAATATTTGAAATTCGCAAACCCCTATAAGGACCAAATATTTTGCAGACAACCCTATATCGATGTGTTCGTAATAAAACAGCGTTTATGATGATATTAATTTTTTCTATTATCCGTTCAAGTTAAAGTAACTGCCATCGACATACCTGTTTGTACCTGGCAACCCAGTAGTTCGTCCAGGTAAATAATAGGCAACTCAACGGCTGCACATTATATACGTTTTATACTATAAGTTAGTATAAAAATTTTCTTATTATCTTGATGTTGCAAAATTCAATTGAAAATCATAATTGAAAATAGTCTGTCCAGGAATTTTACAGCCAACCCATTTTTCGTATATTATCTAATATACTAAATTTATTATTATATTAACCACTCGTCGACGTGAGACGTATTTTCCTCTTGCGCTCCGAGGGTGTGATATAATAAGCTAGAAGAATACAACTTAGAGTATAGTATATCTTATTGTGAGTAGTGACGTGACAGTGTGGGATCAGTTTATACTTCGAATAATTGTTTGGAAAGTTTATATTCACTAGTAAATCACGATGATTTCTTGCAAATTTTGTGGTGCATCGGTAAACAGAAGATCTCCAGCGGTCCCATGTGGCGGTTTTTGTCAGGGCCACTATCATGCCAACGGCACGTGCTCTGATATCGATAAGTCACAGTTGTCGATCATGAAAAATCTGCCTGGATCTGAATGGAAATGTTTGACGTGTAGACGGACCGCTTCTCCGACTTCTCATATGGAGAATATCGAAGAAATTCCAACATCTCAGCGTCGACGTTCGGGGGTGTCACTGGCGAGAAATGCCGTTGATCTCGGACGGGACGGTAGTCCTGGTTATAATGACTGTCGTTCAGAGGATGTCTCAGCATACATTAGGAGTTTAACATCTGAAATTAAGGGTCTTAAGGCATCGGTAAACTTTTGTTCCGTTAAAATCACTGACTTTGAGTCAAAGCTGGTTGGTTTCAATAAAATGATGTTGAGGGTAGATAAACTGGAAGGGGAGAATGAAACGCTAAAAAAGGAAATCTCTCAGCTTAGTGGCAGAATGAACCATTTGGAAAATTTCAACCGATCCAATAATTTAGAAATACACAATGTCCCAGAAAAACCAAGGGAAAACGTATTGAACATTATTTCTTCAATCGGATCATCTATTGGTGTACCCGTTGATTCATCCTGTCTAGACTTCGTTACTAGGGTGCCAACCAAACTCACTAACAAGCCCAAGAACATTATAGTGCGCTTCATATCAAAGCAAAAAAGGGATGATTTTCTGGCCGCTTACAAGACCAAGCGACTCGAAAATACTAACAGACACTAGCCTGCATATAGATGGGCTCTCTGAATCATTATACGTTAATGAACATCTTACAACGGAAAGCAAGATTTTGTTTAAGTCAGCCCGTGAAGCCTCTAAAATAAAACATTACAAATTCGTATGGACTCAAAATGGTAATGTTTTGCTTCGTAAAGATGATATTTCGAGAATTATCCACATTTCTTCTATATCAGATTTGGATAAAATATAAAGTGATAATAAAACCATGAATAATTAATATGTCTTGCTCCAATATGCACCTGAATGTTTACTACCAAAATACTCGCGGCTTGAGAACTAAGCTACCAAATTTTAAACTGAATACGGTGTCCAGTGATTATGACGCTGTTTTTGTAACCGAATCATGGTTGAATTCAAACATATATGAATCTGAAATTGTTGATGTTACTGAATATTCCATATTTCGACGATCGTCAATTTCAAGTTCTAAAAGCAATGGTGGAGGAGTGTTCATAGCAGTTAAAAATAAGTGGAATCCCTCTATTGTTGCGGAGTTCCAGAGTTCTACAGAGGACATATGGGTTCAACTTTTGATTGACAATATTAAATATTTCTTGTGTTATGTTTACATTCCGCCGGGTGATCGTGATTCAGTTCGTGATTATGCGACGAAGTTAACAGATATTAAAGGTAGGATAGGCGATAATGTTATTTTGATATTAGGGGATTTCAACTGTCCCTCTATAATGTGGTCAAGTGAGGGTACCTCAAATTTTATGTATCCACATAATGTTGAAACAAATTGTGAAAATCTTATTGATACATGTTCTTTTCTCGAACTGATGCAGTTCAATGGTATAAAAAATAGCAAGAATCGAATCCTCGACCTCATTCTGTCCAATTCCTTCAGAGTGGACAGAGTTGAACAGTGTTCTAGCCCACTTGTTCCTGAGGTTTCTTACCACCCCTCTCTTGAGTTTCTGTTTAATGTTGGTTTTTGCAAACCTTTGAAAAATAACATAAAACCATTTTATAATTTCAAAAAATTGGTTCAAGCACTGACGTGAAGTCAGGAGCTTTTGCGCGTATGTTCTATTGTCCATTCTCCTGTATTGGACACTTTTAATTGAATTTACCATGGTAAATTATGTTGTCCATTCTCCTGTATTGGACAATAGAACATACGCGCAAAAGCTCCTGACTTCACGTCAGTGCTTGAACCAATTTTTATATTAGCCATCAAACCTTTTTAATTCTTCATAATCATTACAAGAATGTCTGTCGATATGGAATATGGTAATAATTTGACATTTGAACACATCGTTTAATGCATAATCAATTTCAATACTTTTGTCACTCGTTGATGAGATGAGATATCTGAAATTATAGATAAACTCTAAATATTCCATTCAATATTGAAATATTAAAATTAAATTTACACTTATTCATTTGTATTTCAAGATAATGAACGTTTGAAGCTAATGATTCATGTAAATTGTCTGTGAAAATTTGTTTTCATGGATTAGGGGAAAAGAGTTATTGTGAAAATAAGATTCATTTATTTAGATACCAATCTATATATTGTTTTATACTATTTACTAAGGGCCGATTTATTCAACCTCTCCGTAAAGTATTCTTCAACTATGTGCTCGTTGAATTTACTGATCCCCTTTAAAGTGAACATTCACAGATTACTTTCCTTTCGGTAAGGCTACTTGACAGTTTACAGGTCGTAAAATATATCAGCCCTCAGTGAACAAAAAAATTGTATACCTCACTTGAATCATTTTCAAAGTTAGCGTTGAATTATCATGCCATTCTATTATAATATTAGTAAAATCTGTTCTTCAGAGGTATTCATTGTTAAGCATGCTAAGCAACAAGCATTTAAGAAACATATACCTGAATTTCCACGGGAAAACTATATACATAATATATACCTACACACATGTTATATTGCATCACCTTCTACTCCTATATTTTAAAATATTCTGCAATTAGAAAAATTAAAATGTTTCGTTAAAAATGCCTATTATATAGGTACACGCTGGCATCCAAACACCCTGATGATGGATCGTAAAAGACCCATGATATCAGGAAAACAGAAAAGTGTTCAAAATTCACTGGTCTAAGCGTAATTCAACTGTTTTTTTTGTGCAATAGTATTATGCAAATGTTATGTGTAAACAGGTAAAAGTGGCTAAGGGCCAAATCTGAATAATAGGGTAGGTGCAGAAGTCATTTGAAATGTAATTCATGGAGTTTTGCTTGCTAATGACATGTTTATGATTATACTAACCATTCTAGGTCTTCCCTAAGGAAATCCCACAGAAGCTCCTAGGAGAGTCAGTTTTGTTCTGTGTATATTTTATTAATGTATTCTTACGTCAGCTTAGTCAAGGCACTGGGTGGTTTTCACCTAAGTACATGATGAATAGAATACTTATCCCGTACTATATAGGTATAGCTTCGGCAAAATGACAAAACAGAATTAAAAGTAAAATGTCAAATTTTGAGTTGGCTTTATTTTTTATAGTCATAGCCTACGCATAACAACCACTTCCTTATTGCGGAACATATTTAAATGCACCTTGAATCGAGCATTTATGGTTTATTTCGTTCACTCCCTGATTTATCGCTCACTCTCGAATTTCAAAACGAGAATATCTTGAAACTTGCTTATTGCAGATACGTCCCTTTGTCATTTCAACGATATGAGAACCACCACCAATTTGTTTGAATAGAAACACTAGATTTTCTTCTTGGCTATTCCACTTTTGAACTTTAAAAATTTTAGTGTTCATGTCATCTTGGTTGCCTATTATCAATATTAAATTTTCTCATGAGATATACTTAATCTTCACAAATATTCAATCGACTAAGTTCCATATACCTTGTTTTGAATTCTATCTGCAGTAACTCCAAGAGTAACTCATGCATTCTATTTGTCGAAAAGCATTACTTTTTTGCTCTACGTCAACTGGACCTTAATTCATTCCAACCTGAAAGAAAATATTAGGACTTGGATTTCTCTGAGTAAAGTAATTCATTCAATTCACTTCTATTACTTACTGCTGATTTTTAGCCAGAAATCCTGAAGGACATATACCAGATATCTTCTTTCTGAACAACTTTTCCACAGTTCTCCATAATTTGGAATTTCTTTCACATACGTAAACAATATTTCTAGATTCCTCCAATCTTCAAATACAAGGTAATCTCGATTATTTTCAACGGAAGGAATACTCGTTCGTACTTCGTGGATTGAGAATATTTTGTTTACGTTTTGTATTTGTGTTATGTGTTTTGATCAGATGTTGAGGTTAAAACGGGGCGCATGCGATGTAGGGCTATCATCTCCCATAGATTTGTGATGAAATAACACAATTTTCCCATAACATACGCGTAAAAGATATGTCATCATGACATTCATATTTTTATTTTTGGCGGTTCTCGCAAAAATACGACCATAGACAACATATCATACGACGATTCGCATCCAGCTACCGAATTCACAAAGGGCTGCTCGGTTCTCCAACAATATAGATCGGATCGTGTTCAAACTTGGAATTCTGCAGTAGACTTAGGTTCTGAAGGCTCTTCCAAAATTTCAGCCATGCCGGACGAATAGTTTATGATATATAGAATTTTTTTCAATTATTTTTAATTATTTTTTTTTAATTTTCTAGTTATACCATCCTCACGAAATTCTGCAAGAATTTTCGCGTTGGCATTCTACAACTAATAACCATGCTTGAATTCAATCGGTTTTGTATTCTTCGAGTTAATGAGGAACAAAAAACAACCAAATTTCAGAAAATTTCAGATGGCTATAACTCTAAAACCTTTTGGACGATTATGCTCATAAACGAACTCAAATGTCGCATTCAGATTCACAACCAAACCTCAAATTTTCAAGCCGCTATCTCTTTCCGTTCTCAGGTTATCGTGACAACAAAAATATTTTTCAATAATTTTTTAATAATTTTCTAGCTATACGATTCTCACAAAATTTCACGAACCTGCTTAGTACGTGCTTATATAACTATTCACCAAGTTTAAATTCGATCGGATTCATTTTGGTTGAAAACAAAATTATTACTAGGAAACCATTGGGCCGATTATACCCATTAACGAACTTGTCCGTCGTATTTGGATGCGCCACCTACTCTGAAAATTTCAAGTCGCTAGCTCTCTCCGTTCTCAAGTTATCGTGGCAACGGCCGGACGGCACCACAGAATTTCACATTTGGGCAAAACTATAACGCGATGTTCCCCAGAACATACGCGCAAAAAACGGTATAATTTTATAATATTCGTAAAAGAGTTTTATATCTTATATCTAGTTCTCACCGATAACAGGGAGATACCGTAAATTTTACCACAGGTTTATTAT
This sequence comes from Halyzia sedecimguttata, assembly GCA_937662695.2. Classification (NCBI taxonomy): domain Eukaryota; kingdom Metazoa; phylum Arthropoda; class Insecta; order Coleoptera; family Coccinellidae; genus Halyzia; species Halyzia sedecimguttata. The sequence continues at coordinate 50,449,309 of OW569415.2, forward strand.
TTTCTGATCAAAATATTCCGATTCTCCCAATTTGCGTTCATATGTAGGGATTCCCCTCAAATGAAGTGGTTTCCCACCAGGGCCGTAGCTAGAGTTGAATTTGGGGAGGGACACCGGAGGTAATACTGAATTGTCGGAAGGGGGAGTAGGTACCTAATAGCCAAAAATTATTTTATTCAGATTTATACTGGGTGGTCCAGATTTTAAGCATCAAGAAGCACTTTATGCATCAAATATTTTATTATTTTATTGTACCAGTCGGGTTCTTACTGCATCGAAACTGAATATTTTTAGACAAAAAATTGGTTCAAGCACTGACGTGAAGTCAGAAGCTTTTGCGCGTATGTTCTATTGTCCATTCTTCTGTATTGGACACCCTTAATCGAATTTACCATGGTAAATTCGATTAAGGGTGTCCAATACAAAAGAATGGACAATAGAACATACGCGCAAAAGCTTCTGACTTCACGTCAGTGCTTGAACCAATTTTTTTTCGTGATTTTTTTGAAATTTTCTAGGGGTACGGTTCTTACAACATTTTTTTTTTTCGTCATGTTTTTCAAATTTTCTAGGGGTACGGTTTTACAACATTTTAAACACGTCTTTATGTTGATTTTCTACTACTAGTTACCAAACTTCAATTCGATCGAATATTTATTTTTTGAGTTATCAAGGTAATAATATTCCAGATGGGTATAACTCGGAAACCGTTAGACCGATTATGCCCAAAATTGAACTCAACTCTCCCTTTCGGATACGCAACCTTCCCTGAAAATTGCAAGTCCCTATCTCCTTTCGTTCGAAAGTTATCGAGGCAACGGTCACCCATCTACTGAACTCACACAAGAATGCTCGAATCTCCAACAATATTTAACCGATCGTATTAAAACTTGAAAATTGGCAGTATAGTTAGGTTATGAAGGTTCTTGCAAAATTTCAGCAATTTCGAACGATTAGTTACTGATATATAGAACTTTTTTTTTTTATTTTCAAAGATTAATTTAAAATTTTCTACAAACGCTATCCTCACCAAATTTTGCAAACGTTTCCGCATTGGCATTCTACAACTAATAACCATGTTTGAATTCAATCGGTTCAGTATTTTTCGAGTTAATGAGGAACAAAAACCACAAAATTTCATAAAATTTCAGATGGCTATAACTCTAGAACCGTTTGGCCGATTAGGCTCATAATCAAACTGAAATGTCGCGTTGTGGTGTACATCCTAACCTGAAAACTTGAGGCCGCTATCTCTCTCAGTTCTCAAGTTATCGTGACAACAAAAATATTTTTTAATAATTTTTTAAAAATTTTGTAGCCATACGATTCGCACAAAATTCCACAAACGTGCTTAGGTTCATATTCTACAACTACTCACCAAGTTTCAATTTGATCGGATTCATATTGGTTGAAAACAAAATTATTACTCGGAAACCACTGGGCCGATTATGCCCATTAACGAACTTGTCCGTCGTATTGGGATGCGCCATCCACCCTGAAAATTTCAAGTCGCTAGCTCTTTTCGTTCTCAAGTTATCGTGGCAACGGCCGGACGGCCGGACGGACAGAATCAAATTTGACATCGAATTCTTCATTGGGGAGTCGAACTTAATCGTTTGAGACCATTTTCGTCAAAAAATTCGAAAGTTACAGACATTTGGGCAAAACTATAACGCGATGTTCCCCAGAACATACGCGCAAAAAGCCAACTATGCTGCGCTAGAAGCTTCTTTTTCAGGACTTCTGCGGCAGGATATATTATCCCATAATGATGGTGACAAGGATGTTGAAACTTTATACAAATTTTTATACGATATAATTGAAAAAAACGTTCCAAAGTGTACAAAGAGTAATAACTTCCCCACGTATTTTTCGAGATTGACAAGGCAAATAGTGAGACAAAAAATAAGAAAACATACACGGTGGAAGGTGTATGGAAATATGAGCGATTTTATGGAGTTTAAGGCATTGAGAGAAAGATCGAAAAAACTCATAAAAGTAGATTATAACCGTTATATTTTGTCCATTCAGGAACAGGTTAAGGGTAATCCTAAAAAGATCTTCAACTTTATCTCTGAGAAAAGAAAAAACCATAGCATACCAAATATTATGTATGATAATAACACTAGTGGTAACTCGGGCTCTCAAATAGCAAATTTATTCGCTGAATACTTCAAGAGCGTGTACACTCCACCAATTAAGAATAACTTCGTCACAAGTCCGGAATTACTAAAATCTTTAATTATTTAACATCCATTCAATTTTCCGAAGGAGAAGTAGAACAGGCGCTATGTAGCCTAAACGAGAGTAAAGGTGCGGGACCGAATGATATACCCCCTCGTTTTGCTAAGTTCCTTTGCTCTCCTCTGAGTATACCACTTACCTATATATTTAATTGTTCACTTAGACTAGGCATATTTCCGAGGTTGTGGAAAACCGCTTGTGTTGTACCAATATTTAAAGCTGGTAAAAAGGATCAGATCAAAAATTACAGACCTATTAGCAAACTGTCTGTTTTTGAGAAAGTGTTCGAATCTCTTGTATACCCCCATTTACTTCATCTAATTAAAGGTCAGATCATTCCGCAGCAGCACGGCTTTTTCAAGGGAAGATCTGTTGAAACCAACCTACTAAACTTTATAGAATTCCTAAATGAAAACCTTGATGCACGTTTGCAGGTTGATGTGGTGTACACCGACTTCAGCAAGGCCTTCGATAAAACTGACATAAATACATTGTTGGTGAGACTTGTTGAGGTTGGGGTGTCGGGCGTGTTGTTGGCGTGGTTCAAATCATATCTGACTGATAGACAGCAGTTTATTTCGGTGCGGGGTTTTAGGACTGCTTGCTTTGGTGTTACTTCTGGTGTGCCCCAGGGGTCTCACCTGGGACCGTTGTTGTTCATAATTTATATTAATAATATCATCCTGTGTTTCAAAGTATGTAGATTTTTTTTATTTGCGGACGATTTGAAGATCTGTATGGTGATACGATCCCTTCAGGACTGTATGGCTTTGCAGTATGAACTTGACAGGCTTGCTCTCTTTTGCAGGGGAAATGGCCTGTATTTGAATTTGTCTAAGTGCAGTGTCATTTCTTTTACACGTAACAGAAACCCATTCAACTTACCTTATAAACTAGGTGATGCTCAGCTGTCAAGAGTGGAGGAGGTGAGGGATCTTGGAATAATTTTCGACTCAAAACTCATGTTCGATGCACATATCAATTATCTCGTAGGATCTTGTAATAGATTGACAGGTTTCTTCACTAGAGAGTGTCGTCAGTTCAATGATGTGAATTCCCTGATTATCTTATATCGCTCATATATATCCAGCAAATTAAATTACGCGTCTCTTATTTGGAATCCCATTTACAATACATATATCTCAGGTTGGAAAAAGTGCAGAATAGGTATTTAAGGTTTTTGTGTTACAGATCTAATTTCCATCTGAGCCCAGGTAACCCGGATAATTATTTTATACGGCTAAGGCATTTCGGTTTGCTGAGTCTCGAGAACAAAAGGAAAATAGACACTATATTGTTCATCCACAGAATTTTTAACAACAGAATTGATTCCGCCGAAATTCTTAGTAGAATATCTTTTCATATACCTGTAAGATCTCTCAGATGTCAGTACACCTTCCACATACCCTTCAGCAATACTATAGAGCTTATAACTCACCAATATGCCGAGTACTTCAGCTGTGTAATGATCATATGGATGATTTTGACATTTTCCATCAGAGCAAAATTATTATAAAACGAAAGTTGACATATATTTTCAGATAATTTTTCTTGATAGGGTAAGGAAAGAGGTTTTTTTTTTGTTTTGTTTTTGATTTTTTTGTGAATCATTTTTTTTTAAGTTTCATTGTAATATTGTTCTAGCTTCCATTAAATACAAATATGTGAATACTGTTTGGGTGACTGTGTCACCTGTTTGTGTTCCATCTTATAAATAAATAAATAAATAAAATAAATTATAAAATATGTTTCATTCTATTATCCGCTCGGTGAAGGGCGATACAGGTTCGAATCTTCTACTATTAGGTGTATTGTGATAGGAGCTGAAGGAGGAGTGGGGCCCGGGGACAATCATTGGGGGGGGGGGGGGGTGTCTGAGGAACGTTACGCCACTGGGGAGAGAATGGAGAGATACTGTTCCGTTCATCCGTTCCACTTAGAAGTGTGCATTCGTAGTCTGACCGACGACAGGAAAAAATTAAAATCTAATATTTGTTTAGGTGTTCACGTGTTTGTAAGTCTTCAATTTTTCGGTCATAGTAGCTGTTACCAATATTTGATGTGTTTCCTGAAAATTGATCAATAACTACATAGATAATGTAGTTTTTAGCCTTCGTGACATTTTATATATGTATTAGGTTAGGAATTACGAATAACCTTCGATAAACGGACGAAATGTTTTTAAAGTATGGTTAATTTCTTTTTTTTTGGCACTCTTGTTTTATATAAAAGTCATGAAATACAGTGTTGTCAGCTCTCAAATCAATGATTTTTGAACTACTTGATAGCAATATTGCTGGAACAAAATTGATAACCAACATTGCTATAACAGACCGAACATGATACTCAATACCCTAGCCATATTGTTAAACCTTAGGAGGATAGCAATATGACTTGAATAGCAATGTTTATAGCAATACCGAAACAGAATAGGTCTGATTATTGTACAAAAACTATGTGACATGAGCTCTGCACTTGCACAAAGAGTCACGCCCTGGATTCAAATTAGTGGCATTAATTCTAGCTATTTGCATATAGTAACTAAAATAACAATAAATAATTTCGTAGCATAAAGGCATAGAAATCTGGTCCAGACCGATATCTCCTCTATACCAGAACTACTTTTCTTATGCCATCGCATTTGTGAATAAGAGAACAGATGGCACACCTTCTGATGTGGCTGTTACGCTCAAGGAATTGGGTCTTACGTCTCCCACAGGATATCAGGTAGAGGTAAGTGAATCATTGGTATATCCAGACCTGTTCTTAGAAAGCAAATACTCCCAACCGTGTGACAACACTCTGCTGTCAAAACCGATACTTACGTTGACACATACAATGAACGTCTAAATGAATGCCTAAAAATGATTTCATAGGTTAAATCAATTTATTTTTTAAGCATCATTTTCCCGCAATTCTTATTGTTCTACCATTTCCCGTTATCAAACAGTGACGTCATCCATATTTTTTTCAACTTGCAAGCCCCTATTCTTTTTCTTGTCATGGACAGATCATGAAATTCTGAAATGCACATGTAACGCCATTTGGGTAAATAATTCTCGAGATTTTTTGAATTTGAAAAACGTGAAAATGAAGGTGTACACCATATAAAGATACTGTTATTGTAAAGACGATACTTGAAGGTGATAACTTGAAAAAATTATCAAAGTAAGTGTTCAAATCGATGGACGTTCACTTCTTGACATTACGTCAATCGAGCTTGAAACTCGCAACAAACATTTTGGAGAGTTTCAGGCTGTATTTTTGTTATTTCGTCCCGAATCCTACGTTTCAATTCCTCTTGTTAGGCTCTACAGTAACAAAGTCGACACAGAACACAACTGCGCTTACTAATGATGTGATTATATTGGCCCTCCTAGGTCTTCCCCAAGGATATCCCTCAGAAGCTCTTATGACCTTGTACGACTAAGGAGAGTCAGTTGTGTTCTGTATCGACTTTCTTACTGTATCTTGACGCCAGCTTAGGCACAGCACTGCTATGTTTTGACCCGACAGTGAATGGTGGCCACTACCGTCTGACTGGATATCCGACTCCCTCTATCCAATAAGCTTGAAGCACTCATAATGCAATTTTTGTCATTTGTCAACGTGAACAGGCGTGCCAAAAGGTACTGACTTCACTTCAGTGCTTTTTTATATTTTTTCAAGTCTCTTTGACAATTGTGTCCATTACTACAGTCTGGTCTACGCCTATTAGTTTTACCGTAGGTCGAGATGAAAAAAAAATTGGTTCAAGCACTGACGTAAGTGCATGAACGAATTTGTTTTTTCGTAGTTTTTTTGAAATTTTCTAGCGGTACGGTTCTCAAAAAATTTAACACGTCCTTATGTCGACATTCTACCATTAGTTACCAAGCTTCAATTCGATCGAGTCTATATTTTTTGAGTTATCGAGGAAATATTATTCCAGGTGGGTATAACTTCGAAACCGATGTACCGATTATGCCCAAAAATGAACTTAACTCTCCCATTGGGATATGCAACCTACCCTGACAATTTAAAGTCCCTATCTCCTTTCGTTCGAAAGTTATCGAAGCAACGGTCACCCATCCCGCTACTGAAGTAACACAAGGCTGCTCGGATCTCCAACAATATAGATCCGATCGTGTTCTAACTTGAAACTTGGGAATACAGTAGAGTTAGGTTTTGATGGCTCCCTCAAAATTTCAGCGATGTCGAACGAATAGTTTCTGATATATAGAATCTTTTTCAATGATTTGAAATGATTTTAAAAAATTGGTTCAAGCACTGACGTGAAGTCAGAAGCTTTTGCGCGTATGTTCTATTGTCCATTCTTCTGTATTGGACACCCTTAATCGAATTTACCATGGTAAATTCGATTAAGGGTGATCAATACAGAAGAATGGACAATAGAACATACGCGCAAAAGCTTCTGACTTCACGTCAATGCTTGAACCAATTTTTTTTTTCGTGATTTTTTTTTTAATTTTGTAGGGGTACGGTTCTTAAATTTTTTTTTTCGTCATTTTTTTCAAATTTTCTAGGGGTACGGTTCTTACAAAATTTTAAACACGTCTTTATGTTGATTTTCTACTACTAGTTACCAAGCACCAATGCGATCGAATATTTATTTTTTGAGTTATTAAGGAAATCATATTCCAGGTGGGTATAACTCGGAAACCGTTAGACCGATTATGCCCAAAAACGAACTCAACTCTCCCTTTCAGATACGCAACCTACCCCGAAAATTGCAAGTCCCTATCTCCTTTCGTTCGAAAGTTATCGAGGCAACGGTCACCCATCTACTGAATTCACACAAGAATGCTCGAATCTCCAACAATATTTAACCGATCGTATTAAAACTTGAAAGTTGGCAGTAGAGTTATGTTATGAAGGCTCTTGCAAAATTTCAGCAATTTCAAACGAATAGTTACTGATATATAGAATTTTTTTTTTTATTTTCAATGATTTATTAAAAATTGCAAATCTGCAAATGCTATCCCCAGCAAATTTTGCAAACATTTTCGCGTTGGCATTTTACAACTAATAACCATGTTTGAATTCAATCGGTTCAGTATTTTTCGAGTTAATGACGAACAAAAAACCACCAAATTTCAGAAAATTTTAGATGGCTATAACTCTAAAACCATTTGGCCGATTATGCTCATAAGCAAACTGAAATGTCGCGTTCTGGTGCAAATCCTAACCTGAAAATTTCAAGCCGCTATCTCATTCCTTTCTCAAGTTATCGTGACAACAAAAATATTTTTTAATAATTTTTTTAAAATTTTCTAGCCATACGATTCGCACAAAATTTCACAAACGTGCTAAGGTTCATATTCTACAACTACCCACCAAGTTTCAATTCGATCGGATTTATATTGGTTGAAAACAAAATTATTACTCGGAAACCGCTGGGCCGATTATGCCCATTAACGAACTTGTCCGTCGTATTGGGATGCGCCACCTACCCTGAAAATTTCAAGTCGCTAGCTCTTTTCGTTCTCAAGTTATCGTGGCAACGGCCGGACGGCCGGCCGGACAGAATCAAATTTGACCTCGAATTCTTCATTGGGGAGTCGAACTAAATCGTTTGAGACCATTTTTTTCAAAAAATTCGAAAGTTACAGACATTTGGGCAAAACTATAACGCGATGTTCCCCAGAACATACGCGCAAAAATTTCTAGTGATACTATCCTCAAGAAATTTCGCAAGAATTGTCGCGTTGGCTTTCTACAACTGATAACCATGTTTGATTTGGATCGATTTAGTGTTTTTCGAGATATTGAGGAAATAACGTCCAAATTTCAGATGGGTATAACTCCAAAACCGTTTGGCCGATTATGCCTATAAACAAACCCAAATGTCCCATTCAGATGCACAACCTTACCGAAAATTTCAGGTCGCTATCTTTCTCCGTTCTCAGGATATCGTGACATAAATATTATTTTTTAATAATTTTTTTTTAATTTTCAAGTGTTACGATTCCAACAAGATTTCACAATCGTCTTTATGCCAGTATTCTACAACCAGCTACCAAGTTTCAATTAGATTAGATCTGTATTGGTTGATGACAAAATTCACTCGGAAACCGTTGGACCAATTATGCCCTATAAAGAACCTGTCCGTCATATTTGGACCTAAAATTTCAAGTCGCTCTTTTCCGTTCTCAAGCTATCGTGGCAACGGACGGTCAGACATAATCAAAACTGACCTCGAATTCTTCATCAATGTGTCGAACCTAATCGTTTGAGACTATTTTCTGCAAAATATTCGTACAGCACAGACATTTAGGCGAAATGATAACGCGATGTTTCGCAGAACATGCACGTAAAAACTGTATAATTTGTTTTCACGAGGCCGATAATGATATTGAAAACGTCGGGGCGCGTTTTCGGATAATGTTAATATGAAGTTTCTTCCATGACAAGAGACGAAGAATCGAATCCCTTCATTTTCTGACATGTTTGAAAACACACTGTATATTCGGTCGCAATAAAACTCTCCATAATTTTATCGAATGTTGAACATATCACCTACAATCTTCATGTCGGCTTGAAAAGTAAAATTAGGCCGAGAAATGATGATTTAAGACAGTTCAAAGCTATAATGGCATGAGAAAGTCTTGGAACATCAACGTTATGATTACGGTCTTTAAAAATGTCAACTATGTGATTCTCACAAAGCGGCAATTTGTCTAACACTCTCTGTTAATAACTGCACGTTTTTTAACTCGTCTGAACTAGATAGAACGAAGTGAGCGTCCTATGCATGTCATAATTATGATCGATTTCAAGTTTTTCCAATCCATGACCGTAATATTTATACTTGTATCTATTTCTTCTAACTTTAAAACTCGAAAGTTTCGATGGCGATTTATATGGAAAATGATAACTTGACAATCTTGACATTTCTTGCTTTAGGTGTTATACCCCTATTACACTATGCCTTTTTCATGTCTATATTGGCGCCTATTTTCATGGCTATTTGTTGGGTGAATTTCCCCCCAAATGAGTGGCACTATTACACCGCGCTTTTTTCACGCTTGTTTCAGGCAGTAATTTCAGAGCTGCAAACATTGAAGAAATCGACATATTTACCTTAAGTTCTTGTTTTGTTCGTATATTTTTAAAACAATACCATAGTGTTTTAAGAATGTCTGAAGAAACGTTTTATATGCTACTACATAGAGTGCAAATTCTCATACAGAAACAAGACACTATAATTCCAGAAAGCATTTCTCCAAAAACGAAATTAATAATTAATTTGCGATACTAGGCGAAAACTTCATATCACTCGGGGATAGCCATCACAGATTATCTTGCCTTCGTAAGTCTAGTTAGTTTACGTCCTCAGAGTAATAAACATAAATTTATTATTAAATATACGAAGGCTGCGATTCAAAGGATAGAATAAACTAGGTTATGTTAAGAAGACGTCAAGTCAGACAGATAAATATTGTGTTGGTAGACATGACATTTCGAAAAAAGGCTTGAAATCCCCACGATTCAGGGGGAACAAATAGAACCAGTTCTATTTATTTTCAAGCTTGAAACAGTCTACAAAATAGCCCCGGGCGCAAGCGTATTTCTTCAAAATTTCAGGCGCAGTCAGTCAGGCTGACAAATAGGCACGAAAAAGGCATAGTGTAATAAGGGTATTATATGATCCAAGTCATAAGATTGCTTATATTTCGCCGGCTACAAGTGTTACCTACTTCTTTCTCCAAATGTAAAATTTTTTCTCGGGTTAGTACTCAGTTATTTCGTGCTTGTTCCGCTAGGAACAGGGTGTTATCATTTTGCCCAGATGTCTGCAATTTTCGATTTTTTTGCCGAAAATGGTCTCCAACGATTGGGTTCGACTACTGATGAATATTAATTATTATTCACCGATTATAGTCGGAGGTCAAATCAAATTCTGTCCGTCCGTCCATAAGCACTGTAACTCTCGAGCAAAATGAGATAGAGACTTGAAATTTGCAGGGCATGTTGGGAGCGTAGATATCTCGGATACATTTGTTAATGGGCAAAATTGACACAGTACTTTCGGAGTGATGGCTATTTTGAGTTAAAGCATTTTTCAAAAATATGTCATTCATGATCTATCTGAAATTTAGCACCAAATTGTAGAATCATGACTTTGATATGTACGTGAAGTTTTGTATTGATCAGAAAGCCGCAAACTGCAAAATAATCCAAAAATTCGAATATTTTATTTTCATAATAACTCAAAAAATACTGATCTGATTAAATTGGAACTGAGTAGTTAGATGCAGAAGACCGACTAAGGCTTGTCAAAAATTTCGTGAGGATCGCATGACTAGAAAAAGATCAAAAAATTACTCTTTTACGTTTTTACATTTTGCTTAAAATTCCGAAACAAATCATCGGATTAAGTCTAATTTTGGAATTTCGGTGACCAATAATGACCTCTTGGACGTGCAAAATTTCATTGAAAATAGACCACTAGGAGCCTCAAAAAATGTTTAACAACTTTCTAGACTGTGGAAATTGTTCCAGTTGTTTCCAATTGAATTATAGGTATCTGTATACTGTCGACTTCGTTTCCTACACGTGTTTTATCTGATTATTGCGATCGCTAGCATATGTACAAGGGCAACTAATTAAATATGCACGAGTAAGTACAGTTGCAATATTACCACCTCATGTCAATTATGTGAGTGTGCAAGCCAGTTTCGAGAAATAGCGTAGTGTCCGAGGTGGAGTGTCCATAACGTGGTCATTGGGGCAATTTTGAAATTCATGCTGCCTGTTTCGGGCGGGACCAGACGAGAACTGATTTAACTGCTTGAGATTTCGTCTGAGATGATTGTGGTTTTAAGGTGGAGGATGCTATTCCTCCATAGAATCCCCTTGCGAGGGTCTGGGCTTGCGTGCATTGAAGCTGTAATATCTCCTGAACTACTGGTGTTGGTTTTGGGTGAGTTGTGTGATTTTGAGAGGACTTTCAGCCATGTGTGGATTGAGCATGCGCCGGGGAGGAGTAGCTGGTTTTTGGGTTGTATGGGTTATGTTAATAGGGAATCGTTTACGTCTAGCGGTCATGGCACTGGTGTGAGCCAATATTATGAAGCTTTTTTTTTAAATAAACTTCATGGCAGTTATGAGCGTGGACAAGTCAGTTTCTGGGAAGTGCGTTGTTTCTGAGTTGAAGTGTCCGTACCGAGACCCTTCGGCCTACTTTGATATTCACTATATACTTTCAGTGACGAGTGAATAAGTAAGCTGGCTTTTTATGGTGTTGTTTGTGCGAGAATGCAACTTAATTCCTTTGAGTGATCATGGGGGTCTGGTGCTGAGCCAAAGCATTGACGTGGGGTCAATCGACATTGGCGCGCTTGCTAACGACATGATTATGATTATTCTGACCCTCCTAGGTCTTGCCTAAAGAGACCCATCAAAAGCTCCTAGGAGTTTGTGCGAGTTAGAAGAGCTGTAGTGTTCTGAATAGACATTATTTTTGTATCCTTACGCCAGCTCAGGCACAGCACTGTTAATTTTTTGACCCAACAGTGCATGGTGGCCACTAGCGTCTGACTAGATCTCCGGTTCACTCTATCCTCTGAGTGAATCAGTCATCATTCAAGTCGAATTGGTTAACGGGAACAAGCTCGCCAACGAGAACTGACTTCACATCAGTTTTTTTGACAATTTTTTTTATTACTACAGTTTGGGCTGCGCCTATCAGTTGTACCGTCGGTGGAAATAAGAAAAAAAAATTGTGATCAGGGATACGAAGCTCCTCACGCTTATTCTTCGAATATGAAAATAATTATATATAGATCTTCCATATATAATTATTTATAAATTCGTCCCAAAGGCACAAAAGACTCATAACAGCTTTTGGCTGAGCAACAGACTCCCATGACCACACAACTGAATTCACTTGTGTCGTAGCACAAACAACACCATTAACAGCCAGCTGCTAGTGCTCTCTATAACATTGCCGGTAACCAGAACCACGAACAAACCATCTGCTCATGCGCAGAGGTCCTGGAAGGGGTAGCGTAAATTTCAAAATTGGCTCTAGGGCCACGGTACGGACTCTCCAACTCGAAAACATCGCTAATTCCCCCAAATTGACTTGTACGCGCATATTTTTGCCATGAGTTTTTCTTAAAAACCTCATAATCTCCCAATCTAACCCACACAACCTAAAAACAGCATCTTCTCTTCTGCGCTTGCGCAGTCAGATCCATACGTGGTTTTTTAAATTTTTTCTAGTCATGTAATTCTCCAAAAATTTTGCATAAGTATTTGTTTCGGTATTTTGCAACTAACTACCGAGTTTTCATTCGATCAGATTAGTATTTTTTGAGTTATTGGGAAAAATAAATTTTTAATTTTTTTACTTCTTTACTTAGTTATTCGAGCAATACAAATTGTATGCACACGGGACGTACGATTTTATTGAAAATTTGGTTGCTTGGCTAGGAACCACTGCTCCATCGATCTGGAATATTTTCAGCACCGCGGTGTTGCCGCTTATATCAAAAAGTACTAACAATTTTGATATTTCAAATGGAGCACCCTGTATATTATTGTTTTTTCGTTTCGCTGTAGCCTCCTGATTATTTTTGAATTAACTTTCTCATCCCTGTCTCTAGTAGTTTTCGGGTAATTGATTCATTTACTTATTTTTTTGTGCAAAATATAGTTTCAATTAAACATTCATACTTCGGTATTTGGAATTCTAGAGGGCTTAAGTTTCGGGTATGGATTACCAGTATTCCGTGTATCATCTACGTTCAATGAAATTCGTCTCTAATCATACAGGGTTGTTCAAAATCCGAGGCTTTTCCGCGAAATACTAAAACGATAAAAAGTGCGTTTTTCTAATTGGAATGACCTGTATAATATCATAAAGATGTATTGAAAGAGGCCTAACCAGAACAATCTGCATGATCTTCCTACAATTTGATCGCATTGACCGTGAAGAATAAATAATTTCATCAAAATTTCATTTGTATAATAATTATTACCTTCCATTTGAATAATTTTTCAATAAAATCTCCGCTAATAAATTAAACAATATTTTACAATCAATGCCAATTGTTAAATTATCATAATTTACATGTTCTATGACATTTCATCGATAGCTAATACAAAATGTAGCTCAATATTCCCATTGGCATGAAAACTTGCTTTTAATTCGAGAACCTTACAATGTAGGTACACGAATATGTTAAATCGTTTGAAAGGAAATTTAATTCTCTTCCAATACATCTTATGATATACATATACCATTTGAAAAAACGCACTTTTTATCGTTTAAGTATGTCTCGGAAAAGCATCGGATTTTGAATAACACTGTATGATTAGGGACGTATGTTATTATACTGAAATGATACACGGGATATTGTTAATCCATACTCGAAATTTGGGCTTTCTAGAATTCCAAGTCACGAAGTAATGAATGTTGAATTGAAGTTATGTTTTGCACAAAAAAATAAATTAATTAATTCCTTCAAAACCGCTAGAGATCAGGATGACGACGTTGATACTCATGATACTACAACCAACTACAAACTACGTCTGTTTTAGTATCATGGTTGATACTGAATTAATCAGGAGCCTACGGCGGACCGAAAAAAGCAATTTCTATATCGTCGTATGTACCTGTACCGTTATCAGTAAAAGTCCAGGATACCATCGAGCGGGTCCACCCTGTATATAGGTCGTAATTCTACAATCTGGTGCTAAATTTCAGACAGATCGAAAGAGTTAATACGGAGAATTTCTGTAAGTTACACCTTGTATGTTTTTCAAATTTAAAAAATTAATAGCTCGAAAATTATTGACCCACACCAAATGGTGTTACATGTGCACTACTGAATTCAAAATTTTATGATCTATCCATGGCAAGAAGAAAAATAAGGGCTTTCAATTTTCAAAATTTCCATGACGTCACTTCTTGGTATAGGGAAATGGTATAGAAGAATTCGCTATTCCTGAAAGGGAGAAAATAAATCCGTTATTCTATACTTTTGATGCTCACTGTATATGCAAGGTAAAAAGAAATAAGAATTGAACTTAACGTTTACGATTAAATTTTTACAGTTGTCTTCTATATCTGTAGGAACTATGTAAGTCTTGTTTACTTCTAGTGAAGTCCGCACGAAATCGTTCACAACGCTGGTTATGTTAACAGAGGTTATCACAATTGGTTCGTTTGCTACAAATATATATTGATATTTTCCAAAATATAAAATAAATTACATTGAGTACGTAGTACATAGTGTTGGACTGGAACTTTGTATTTCACGACGTTGAATGGGCGCGCTAAAGTTCCTGACCTGACGAGAATAATTTCAATTTTTTTTTCTGATTTACCTAATTGTTATTAATATCCTCGCTTGGGTGTATTTGTTTCGCATTATAATAACGCATTTATCCTAATTATTTATACTTTGTGATAGGATCTCTATGAAGATCCCGAACTAACGTCAGTATCAATTTTTTTCTTAATTTGCCTAATTGTTATTAATGCCCTCGCTTGGGTGTGTTTGCTTCGCATTATAATAACGTATTTCTCCTACTTATATATTCTTTGTGATAGGATCTCTATGAGGATGTGAACTACGGAATTCTTTCACCACAAACCAAGATCAAAGTCAAGGTCAATCCTTCAGGTGAGAATACATTCAATTGATTGTTGTGAAATAATTTTAAACAAATACATTTTCAGGCGTTGTGATTCTTCGAGCAGATGTCCAGCCAGACTTCAACAACAGGCGGATTCCATTTTATACTACACAAAGGACGATCTACGACCCTTTGACTCAAGTGTTTAGGGTTAGGAGTAACAATGAATTTTAGATTGAAGTCCATTACATCTTAAGTTGTGTATATACGATTTTTTTAAATTATACCATACTTTTAAGCTAACCTTTGTGTCATTTATTGTTTCTATCATCTTGGTTCAGAAATGTACTACTCCACAGGCACATATCCAGTAACCCTTTCAACTTCTTCAAATTCTAGTAATGACATACCTAGTATTTTGAATATGCATTTTTTCATGTGGCTATACGAAGGGCAGTTTATAATATAGTTTTGTATCCTGATTGATTAATCAGGATGTTATGGTTCGAAGGATCTATGTTGGATCCTGATTCTTTTATCAGGGTAATGTTAATTCGAAGGACCAGAATTTTACACCCTGATTGTTTTATCAGAGGGATGAGTAAAGGGGTGCACTTAAGTAAGCACCCAGCAGTAATCTCGTTGATTACGGCGTAAGTTGTTACTTGCAATAAGATAACAATTACGAGGATAAGAAGAGGTGAAATATTTGAACGCACAATAAACAAACAACAAAATGTATTTATTTTCTTGTTACCGATACTTTGGTAACAAGCACGAAGTAATTAATGCAATATTAATACAATTCAAAATCTTCCTTCTATATGAAAATGTATAGCAAGGAACTAGTGACTACATATTTGGAAGGAGAACTAAAGCGGTATTAGTTTCGCGACCGATCAAAATAGAAGTGATGTCTCTTGCACTAAGAGAAGTAGTAGTAGTGAATTATTTCAGTCTAAAATGTATATAAAAGACCAGAGAAGAAAAATAGGAGGTTCCTTCATCTGGGTAAACAGGGGAAATATTAACAATGATTGGGGTTTCGATCTTAAAACCGCCCTGATATGTTACAACAATACTCTCATTTGTTGTTTATGAAAATGAGTGCGCCTCTAGGGTGTTTAATCTTAGGAATTCGAAATATGGAATTTCTCCCACTATCTGAACCAACTTTACTTGCTTTCTGCATTAGCAACACCTGATAGATAACTTTCACATATTAGGGGTTTCCATAGCGTCTAGACAAA
Source organism: Halyzia sedecimguttata (assembly GCA_937662695.2). Lineage (NCBI taxonomy): Eukaryota > Metazoa > Arthropoda > Insecta > Coleoptera > Coccinellidae > Halyzia > Halyzia sedecimguttata. The sequence goes on from OW569415.2 coordinate 50,465,394, forward strand.
AAGAATACCAGCACTGGGCAATGTGTTAGAAAACTGATTTCTTACCCCTTCAGTTGTTGAATGCATTTGAGCATTATTTAGAGGAAATAGGCAATAAATCGCTCCACGAAGGTCGAAGCTTAACAAGAAATTCTACTCGCAGTTATCTTGTCGAAAATTATTATTTTCAAGGGTGATACCACACATGGTAAACTAAAACCGATCTAACTCAATAGGCACATACGTTTTACAAAAGCGAGCTCTTTTGTTGAGAAAAAAAAATCTACGTTTACCAAAATGTGATGTCATGACACGTAACACATAGTTCTAACCATTAATTCAATCTAAATATTGGAAAACTGATTTATATGCTCTTCAGGTGTGACGTCATCAGTGTCTTCTTGTGACATGATTCCCTGAAGTTTTTTTATGGAACGAATAGAGCTTTCAGACGACTGAAACAAACAGTACAGTTATAAAACCTCCAAGTATATCACGTGCAATGACAAATTGAATTGAAATATGTGAGTGACTCATTGCGAATATTCTCCGAAAATATATAGCGCTGCTATTGCAACCAAGTATAAAAATCATAAGGTGTACAACAAGTGGAAAACGTGCACGGTTGCCAAGTTAATAAACAAATGCATCACTAATTACACAACTCGATGATATTTTATACCGGCCCATTCTTATTTCTCCGTTATCTGACAACACTGTCATGTGCATTGTCTGTAATTTTTGGATGAAAATGGTCTTAAACGATTTCGTTCGACTCACTGAACAAGAATCCGGGGTCAAAATCGATTCTGTCCGGTCGTCCGTTAAAACGGTAACTATCGAACGGAGGAATGAGCTAGAACGTTGAAATTCAGTATAGGTTTGGCAGATAAATATCTAGGCGGTTAAGTTCGTTATTGGGAAAAATTGGCCTGATATTTTCGGAGTAGCGAAAAAAAAAATTTATTACATTATAAATTTCAAATTTAAATTTAAGACGCAATTTCATGATAAGAATCCATTGTTATCATTTTCAAGTCTGACAAGCTAATACTTTCGGAGATATGATTTTTCAAAATTTCAATAATAAATCGTAATTCTATGATTTCACAGAATGCTGTAATCGAAAATTAACGTCCTTATTGTATCTATGAATTTCATGGTATGTGCTCATACATGCCATCTTAGGGTATATTAATCACGTGATGCTTTTTTAGCATTTCTTATAACTAAGTTCACCAGGTTTAAATTCGATCGGATTTATATATTTGGTTGAAAATAAAATTATTACTCGGAAACCATTGGGCCGATTATGCCCATTAACGAATTGGGATGCGCACCCTACCCTGAAAATTTCAAGACGCTATGTCATTCCGTCTCGAAGTTATCGTGGCAACGGACGGACGGTCGGACAGAATCAAATTTGTACTCGAATTCATCATCGGGTAGTCGAACTCAATCGTTTGAGACCATTTTCCACAAAAAATTCGAAAGTTATAGACATTTGGGCAAAATGATATCGCGATATGTTCCCCAGAACATACGCGTAAAAATGGGTTCAAGTACTGACGTGAAGAAGAACATGCGCGCAAAAGCTCCTGGCTTTACTTCAGTGCTATAGCCAATTTTTTTCTCCAAATTTTTTAAAAGTTTTCTAGAGGTACCGTTCTCACAAAATTTTACACACGTCTTTATGTCGATATTCTACAACTAGTTACCAAGCTTCGTCAAAGTTCGAACAAGAGCGCCAAAGCCCCTCCCTGTCCATAGAGCTTTCCCACTTTTCAAATTAATAAGCTAGTAATAACTAGTAAAAAGCCGGCCTCTGTTTGTCTAGCATCTGAGACGCCAGCTAGGGTGCCGGAGGTGTTATGTTATTTTGTTATGTGTGTGAATGTGAAATTTGACCCACTTCAAAAATTAGAAACTGATCATTACTACTATAGTGTCTGTGCACATGGCGAAAACCCAAGCAATGTGGTCAAATTTATAGCCAGAGCAGTCCTAGGTACCTTGGTACCTAGGTACTAAACTCGTCCAGGGCTATTTTGTTACAGAAAAAAAAAATTAAATATTCTCAATACATATTTCCAAGAATATGACTGTAAAAACAAGCGTCCAAAAAAAAACTGGTCGAAAATTAACAGTGCCTTGTTTGTGGTGGCGTAAGGCACAAATCAGTTCAAAAATACAATCGTGCCATGAGATGAAAAACATCCTAAATCGAAATTCTTAAAATAACTAGTAATATACGAAATTATCCACGTTTCACGTATGTAATTTTATTGAAAGATCGACTTAAATTCAGTAGATATACCATTCATCAAAGTTATCATTTCGATAGAAATGAAAAAAAAAACAATAAAGAGACATTCCGCCGTATTCACAAAGCATTCAATCTCCGTTAAGTCCTAACTGAGGTCCTCATTTAAGGATAAATAAGAATCGCAATCTCAGTTAACGTATGTAACGGTGGTGAAACAGGCCTGTTTCACGGCGGAATGTCTGCAACCGGGATCGATCCCGGAACCTCGGGATATGAACCAGATGGCTAGTCTATCAGACCACGCTGTTCGAGTACAGACATACTGTAAAAATGGGTTCAAGCACTGTGGACAGGAGCTTTCTGGCGCTCTAGTTCAAACAGACAAATTATATCTCCGAAGGTATTGGTTTCTCAGAGTTGGGAATTATATCAATGTAATCTTATGATGGAACTGCATCATAAAGGAAATTCAATTCAAATACTAGTTTATTTATCAAGATTAAATGAGCAATCTGAGAATGAGAACTGCACCATGGAAGAAATCAAATTAAAATAGCTGAAATGAATTTGACTCTTTCTTATAGAACCGAATGAAATGTACGAGTATGAACACAGATCATATAATAAAGCTTAGATATAATATTTATAGCATTCTGTGAAAACATAGAAGTACGTACGATTCATTATTGAAATTTAGAAAAATCATATTTCCGAATTTAATGGTGAAACTGCATCTTAAATAAAAATTGATAAGCACTCAGTTCCGAGGAACTAGAGCGCCAAAAAGTGTAATTCCCTTTCCGGGATTTGATCCCGCCTTCTCTCGTTCCGAAACCCCGACTGCGTAGACACACCGGCTATCGGGCTCCTCGTACGATCTTGTCGATCTCCGGTATTAGAATAAAACGTCGGTACTTACCTGGGATATATATTCTTAATTTTCTCTTTTCGACATAAAATCGCCACATGGGCGTTAATTTGACGGTTTTTTACCCTTGTCTCTCTAAGTAGATTTTGACGTTTCTCGAACCAACTATTAGCAAGGAATTAGACAATGTCATGTCTCAGGAAAATAAGTTGACATTATGACAACTCATACATAGAATAATTATATAATTCTGTGAAAACGTAAAAATACGATTTTTTATTGAAATTTTGAAAAATCATATCTCCGAAAGTATTAGCTTGTTAGAGTTAAAAATGATATCATTGGATTCTTATGATAAAACTGCTTATTGAAAAAAATTTAATTTGGAATTTGTTTTGTAAAAAAAAATTATTTTTTTTTGTTACTCCGAAACCATCTGTCCGATTTTGCCCAATAACGAACTTAGCTGAGATACTTATCTCCCAAACCTACTCTGAAAATTTCAACTGTCTAGCTCATTCCGTTCGAGAGTTATCGTGCCTACGGCCGGCCGGACAGAAAGACTTTCGACCACGGATTCTTGATCAGTGAGTCGAACCAAATCGTTTAAGACCATTTTCATCGAAAAATTCGAAAATTACAGACATTTGGGCAAATTGATAAGCACTCAGTTCCGAGGAACTAGAGCGCCAAAAATGGGTTCAAGCCCTGTGGACAGGAGCTTATTCCTGGCGCTCTAGTTCAAACAGACAAATTATACCTCCGAAAGTATTGTTTTCTCAGAGTTGGGCATTATATCAATGTATTCTTATGATAGAACTGCATCATAATAGAAATTCAATTCAAATAATAGTTTATTTATCAAGATTAAATGAGCAATCTGAGAATGAGAACTGCACCATGGAAGAAATCAAATTAAAATAGCTGAACTGAATTTGACTCTCTCTTATAGAACAGGATGAAATGTACGAGTATGAACACAGATCATATAATAAAGCTTAGATAGAATAATTATAGCATACTGTGAAAACATAGAAGTACGATTCATTATTGAAATTTAGAAAATTCATATCTCCGAAAGTATTAGCTTGTTGGAGTTGAAAATGATATGGATGGATTTTAATGGTGAAACTACATCTTAAATAAAAATTGAATTTGAAATTTGTTGGTTAAAAAAAATTTTTTTTTTCGTTACTCCGAAACCATCTGGCCTATTTTGCCCAATAACGAACTTAACCGAGATATTCATCTCCCTAACCTACTCTGAAAATTAACAAGCCTAGCTCATTCCGTTCGAGAGTTATTGTAGAAAAATTTTTTAAAAATTTTGAAAATTTTTTTTTTACACGTTCTGGTAGCCTGGTCAATATTGTCACATGCGTATAAAGGTCATGATTCTACAATTTGATGCTAAATTTCAGATAGATCGAGTGATCGGTTTCGGAAATATTCATAAAAAAATATGTTTTACTAAAATCGGCCATAACTCCGAAACCGCTTGATGGATTTCGCCCATTAACGAACTTGTCCGAGATATTTACGCTCCAAACCCACCTCGCAAATTTCAATCCTCTAACTCCTTTCGTTCGAGAGTTATCGTGCCTACGGCCAGCCAGCCGGACCGGCCGGACATTTCGACCTCGAATTCTTGATCAGTGAGTCGAACCAAATCGTTTGAGGCCATATTCAGCCAAAAATTCGAAAATTACAGACATTTGGGCAAATTGATAAGCACTCAGTTCCGAGGAACTAGAGCGCCAAAAACACGTTTTCGAACAACTGTCATTACTTATTTTCGATAAGTTTTCACAATTGTCTAATTTCATGTAATTACCATCATGTTTTTATCAGTTTATCCCTCATCTTCAATTTTTGCCATCGTTTGAAATCGCATATTTCGGGATCTACGCAAACGCGTCATGATATTTTCTCCGATATCAAAAACTGTTGTGTAATTCGTTTATCAAGTGTAAAATTAGCAGTACATCTCGATCGTTGAAATATTTATATAGATCCGATTGAGCTCAAATCTAGAACTTTGATATAAAATTAGGTTTTGAAGGTCCTCGACGAATTTCAACGATATCTGACTGATAGTTTTGCACGTCTTTGGGTCGGTTCTTTTCAACTACCGCGCTTTGATTCGATCAGATCGGTATTTATCGAGATTTCGGATGGCTATAACTCTGAAACCATTCGGTAGATATTTTCCATTATCGAATTTAGCCGGCGCATTTGAACTCCAAACCTACTTTGGAAATATCAACTCTCCAACTCATTGCGTTCGAGCGTAATCGTTCTGACGGCCGGCCGGACATAAACAATTTTGACCTCATTCTTCATTAGTGAGTCGAAACTAATCGTTCGAGACCATTCTTGGTCCATTATTCGAAAAATACAGATTATTGGTCGAATTGATAGGCAATCACCTGAACAGCACGCAAAAAAAACTGATAAAAAAACTGGGTCATTTAAATCATCAACTACAGGGTGTTTCAGAATAAAGTACCGTAAATTTGGGATTGTATACATCTGGACGAGAAATTAAGAAAAGCTAAAAAAGATGTTTCGGTAAAACTTCCCGTTAACATTCTACAGGGCGACGAAGTGAAAGTGTTAAATACATATTTGTTTAATATTTTCCCCTTAGATTAGAGATATTAACTTGAAAATCGTCATGTATTAGTTGTTTATCAGTAGGAATCAGCACATGTCATTTCGGCAAATTTGAATTATCCATTGACGTATTACAGCGGGGTTACCATATTATTTTGATCTATACTTTTTGCGCACCCTGTATATTATAAAAATGTATACTCATAATTAATCCCCATACAGTTTTCCATCGAAAAGGTACTCTTAGTTCATGTCTCTAGAGCCTTCCGTTTTTGAGATATGTATTTCAAATTTAATCCTACAAGTACCTACATGAACGCAAATGATAATTTAAATGAAGAACAAAAATTGGTTCAAGCACTGACGTGAAGTCAGAAGCTTTTGCGCGTATGTTCTATTGTCCATTCTTCTGTATTGGACACCCTTAATCGAATTTACCATGGTAAATTATGTTGTCCATTCTCCCTTATTGGACACTTAATTCGAATTTACCATGGTAAATTCGAATTAAGAGTGTCCAATACACCAATACACTAATTCGAATTTACCATGGTAAATTCGAATTAAGAGTGTCCAATACAGGAGAATGGACAACATAATTTACCATGGTAAATTCGATTAAGGGTGTCCAATACAGAAGAATGGACAATAGAACATACGCGCAAAAGCTTCTGACTTCACGTCAGTGCTTGAACCAATTTTTTTTTCGTGAGTTTTTTTGAAATTTTCTAGGGGTACGGTTATTAAAAGTTTTTTTTTCGTCATTTTTTTCGAATTCTCTAGTGGTACGGTTCTTACAAAATTTTGAATACGTCTTTATGTTGATTTTCTACTACTAGTTACCAAGCTTCAATTCGATCGAATATTTATTTTTTCAGTTATCAAGTAAATAATATTCCAGGTGGGTATAACTCGGAAACCGTTAGACCGATTATGCCCAAAAACGAACTCAACTCTCCCTTTCGGATACGAAACCTACCCTGAAAATTGCAAGTCCCTATCTCCTTTCGTTCGAAAGTTATCGAGGCAACGGTCACCCATCTACTGAATTCACACAAGAATGCTCCAATCTCCAACAATATTAAACCGATCGTATTAAAACTTGAAACTTAGCGGTAGAGTTAGGTTATGAAGGCTCTTGCAAAATTTCATCAATTTCTAACGATCAGTTACTGATATATAGAATTTTTTTTTTTTATTTTCAATGATTTATTAAAAATTTTCTACAAATGCTATCCTCACCAAATTTTGCAAACATTTCCGCGTTGGCATTCTACAACTAATAACCATGTTTGAATTCAATCGGTTCAGTACTTTTCGAGTTAATGAGGAACAAAAACCACGAAATTTCAGATGGCTATAACTCTAAAACCGTTTGGCCGATTATGCTCATAAACAAACTGAAATGTTGCGTTCTGGTGCTCATCCTAACCTGAAAATTTCAAGCCGCTATCTCATTCCGTTCTCAAGTTATCGTGACAACAAAAATATTTTTTAATAATTTTTTTTAAATTTTCTAGCCATGATTCGCACAAAATTTCACAAACGTTTTAGGTTCATATTCTACAACTACTCACCAAGTTTCAATTCGATCGGATTTATATTGGTTTAAAACAAAATTATTACTCGGAAACCGCAGGGCCGATTATGCCCATTAACGAACTTGTCCGTCGTATTGGGATGCGCCACCTACCCTGAAAATTTCAAGTCGCTAGCTCTTTTCGTTCTCAAGTTATCGTGGCAACGGCCGGACAGAATCAAATTTGACCTCGAATTCTTCATTGGGGAGTCGAACTTAATCGTTTGAGACCATTTTTTTCAAAAAATTCGAAAGTTACAGACCTTTGGGCAAAACTATAACGCGATGTTCCCCAGAACATACGCGCAAAAATGAAAATTTATATTTTTCAAAAAAAGAATATAATGCCAGATTCAAATGAAACACATGAAACAAATACAATGCCAACACGCGTGAAATGTGTTGATTTTCTTGATATTAAATATTGAAATTCTGTATTTAACACTTTCTTCATCACCCTGTAGAATGTTAACGAGAAGGTTTACCGAAAAATGTTATTTATCTTTTCTTAATTTCTCGTCCAGATCTATAAAATCCCCAATTTACGGTACTTTATTCTGAAATGGTGCAATAGATTGCCAACAAAAAATACACAGTTTTAAATATCTCAGTCATTTTATTTATGACATATGATACTCGTGTATGCTTTGTCCTAAAGTTATAACAATTTTGAGTCCTCTGATGTTACTTCTTGCTTTGGAGCAGGATAAAGTGCCTTTTAGAATTTCACCTGAAACAAAATTTTAATATAATGATCTTGTTCATATGATTGAGTTTTGAGCTTTATTTACCTTTATTCACTTTGATCAATTCTTTCAAATAGAAAATCGTTTGCTGCCAATGAGTTCTTGTAGCTGATGGACCAGTAGAAAACGTAACTACATTTGGCAAATCAAAGAATATATCAAAATATCCAACTAAGGCAGTCAAGACACCATCCTCAAGTATTTCCAGGTCAAATTTGGAGGTGAAATTGCAAGCGTATTGATCGCATTTCTCCAAATCCAATTCTACAAGAACTTGAGATTCAGATATAATTTTTTCCCTTGGAACTGTATCCACAAATGCTTCCTGGAGCACTTCTTCCTTCATACATTTCATGGAAAATCCGTAGACATCATTCCAAAAGTTAACATATTTTTTGTGTGCATCTGTAATCAAGAATCAACATTTTTGGGCGCATGTTCTAGGGGAACATCGTCCTATCATTTCGTCCAAATGTCTGTAATTTTCGAATTTCGAGCTGAAAATTGGCTAATAGACTAATTCGGACTCCCTGATCACGAATCCGGCGTCAGATTTTAGGGTGCCGGCCGGCCGGCCTTAGGCACGATAACAGGAGCACCGAAGGTCCTATCGACTTCAAACTTTCAGGGTAGGTTTCTGATCAAAATGCGACGGTTAAGTTCGTTAACGGGCAAAATCGGCCGGACGGTTTAGAAGTTATAGACATTTCAAATTTTGAGGTTATTTCCCTGATATTTCAGGAACTAAAGAAGATGTTGAATCGAAACTTGGTAGTCAGTTCGAGGATATAAACGCGCAACTTTTGGCAAAATTCTGTTATGATCGAAATGTTGGTAACTTTTAAAAAAATATTTCTTTTAATTTTTTCGTGAACTATTCATCAGATTGCAACAAAAACTTGTACTAACGTCAATTGTAGTGTTTTGCAACATTGTGCAAAATTTTGGCTCTATACGATTTCAATTTCTGGAGATATAAGACAAAATGTATCAAATTTCCTGGGTCTCTCTCAGTATTTTCATCGATTATTCTATGAAATCTTTGAATTCCACCGAAAACAAATTCAAAGACATAAACATAAAGAATCAAGTCATAGTTTAGACGTCGAAAGAAGGACGATGTTGATCGACTTGAAAAGGTACCTATTTCAAGAAATGCAATAATGAAATGCTTAATTTATGGATATAATATTATCTAAGTATTGTTGGGATCGGGCAGTTGGAAAAATTTTTTAATAAAAAAATTTGTACCGACGTTAAATCAAGCATTCTACACGAGTGTGCAAAATTTCAGTTCGATACGATCTCAATTCCAGAAGATATTGCTTAAAATTCACATTCCAGCGTGTTTTGACGTTCTATGGTCACAGAAAATCGTCACAAAAATCTATTTACCTCATTTGACGGCTGTTTGTCAAATCAATTAATTCCAATAATTGATGTCAGATTTCCTACATACCAAGTTCAAACACATTTTATTATATGGAAAACACTTATTATGATCACGTTCTACAGGAATTGATACTAAATAGAAGCTAGATGAAGATTATTGTAATGGAAAATTTGTGTTCCAGAATAATATTAAGGTATTCAACATGATACTGCTTTTTTTCTTTTTCAAGATAAAATCTGTTCTGGATTACATGGTGTATTTATGAAAGAAACAAGTTATTTTTGGCACTCTTGTTCCTCGCTGAAAATGGTCTCAAACGTTTTAGTTCGATCAAGAATCTGTGATTAAAATCGATTCTGTCCGTACGGCCGGACTTAACCGTTAACACGATAACTCTCGAAAGGAATGAGCTAGACAGTTGAAATTTTCAGAGTAGGTTTGGGAGATAAATATCTCGTTTAATCGTTATCGGAAAAATCAGTAGTTTCGGAGTAGAGACATTTTTTTTTAACAAATTAAATTTTTTTTAAGATGCAGTTTCATCATAAGTATCCAGTGATATCATTCTGAACTCAAACAAATAAATACTTTCGGAGATGATTTTTCAAAATTTCAATAATTAATCGTAATTTTATGATTTCACAGAATCCTCTAATCATAATTTCTTGATGTATGTAAATACAACATATGAGGTGAGTCATAGACCTACGTTTTGAATTTATTTTTTTATGATGCAGTTCTATCATAAGAATCCATTGAATGAGGTGAACTGTGGCTAACTAACATCAAGAAATATTCCGCGCGGCCGGGCTAGATCACCTCATCGCTCAGAGTTCCCCAAAGAAGAAAGCGTGATTCCGGGGCAGCTACAAACCCAGGGGTTCATGGTTATTACCAATCATCAGTGTGACTTAGCCGACACTGAATGAAATTGAAGGCGTTCTAAGGAAACTTAAATCCAACGGTCGCGAACTGGTAGGGAAAGAATCCCACCAGCGGCACCTATCACGAAATCCGACCCTCTGCGATGGAGAAACCTTGAGCGATGTTCAGCGACGTTCATCCTTTTGCCGTAAGAGGGTCAAGGAATAGCAATGCCATCTACCTGAAGCGACCTTTACTCACTGAAAACGCCCGGTTTAGTGTGCTTAGATAAAACACCAACCAGTGAACATTGAATGAGGTGAACTGTGGCTAATTGCCAATAACTAAAACAAGACACACGGTGAAATATTAATTGATTTTAACTTTCAACAAATATTCCGCGTGGCCGGGCTAGATCACCTCATCGCTCAGTGTTCCCCAAAGAGGAAAGCCCAGAACACAAATAATAAGAAGTGCAAACTCCCTACAACAAATATTCCGGGCGGCCGGGCTAGATTAACTCATCGTTCAGTTTCATTCGGTGTCGGCTAAGTCACACTGTTGTTTCGTAATAGCCATGAAACCCGGGGTTTGTGTCTGCACCTGATTGACGCTTTCCTTCAGGGGGATGAAACTTCGACCAAAATTTAGAAACACCACAGCACCTAACCTAGCCGCCACGCAAGCGCAGAAATGGTAGTGCCGATGACAGGTGAATGTCATTCACATGTTATTCTTATTCAATCAGTATTCTCCCGTCTGTCGTTCGAGAGTGACTGTTTCGTGAAGTTTTTGTAGGAATACATCGAAAAGTGAACTAGATGTCCAAGAAGTTTGATATGATTTTAACCAATCTCCCTTTACGCCATAATATGTTTTTGGCGCTCTAGTTCCTCGGAACTGAGTGCTTATCAATTTGCCCAAATGTCTGTAATTTTCGAATTTTTCGATGAAAATGGTCTTAAACGATTTGGTTCGACTCACTGATCAAGAATCCGTGGTCGAAATTCATTCTGTCGGCCGTAGGCACGATAACTCTCGAACGGAATGAGCTAGAGAGTTGAAATTTTCAGAGTAGGTTTGGCAGATAAATATCTCGGCTAAGTTCGTTATTGGGCAAAATCGGACAGATGGTTTCGGAGTAACAAAATAAAAATTTTTTTTTACATAACAAATTTCAAATAATTTTTTTTTTTCAATAAGCAGTTTTACCATAAGAATCCAATGATATCATTATTAACTCTAAGAAGCTAATACTTTCGGAGATATGATTTTTCAAAATTTCAATAAAAAATCGTATTTTTACGTTTTCACAGAATTATATAATTATTCTATGTATGAATTGTCATAATGACAACTTATTTTCCTGAGACATGACATTGCCTAATTCCTTGCTAATAGTTGGCTCGAGAAAAGTCAAAATCGACTTAGAGAGACAAGGGTAAAAAACCGTCAAATAAACCCCCATGTGGCGATTTTATGTCGAAAAGTGAAAATTAAGAATATATATCCCAGGTAAGTACCGACGTTTTATTCTAATACCGGAGATCGACAAGATCGTACGAGGAGCCCGATAGCCGTTTCGTCTAGTCAGTCGGGTTTTCGGTTCGGAACGAGAGAAGGCGGGCTCAAATACCGGAAAGGGAATTACACTTTTTGGCGCTCTAGTTCCTCGGAACTGAGTGCTTATCAATTTGCCCAAATGTCTGTAATTTTTATTTAAGATGCAGTTTCACCATTGAAATCCATCGATATCATTTTCAACTCCAACAAGCTAATACTTTCGGAGATATGATTTTTCTAAATTTCAATAATGAATCGTACATACTTCTATGTTTTCAAAGAATGCTATAATTATTCTATCTAAGCTTTATTATATGATCTGTGTTCATACTCGTACATTTCATCCTGTTTTATAAGAAAGAGTCAAATTCATTTCAGCTATTGCAATTTGATTTCTTCCATAGTGCAGTTCTCATTCTCAGATTGCTCATTTAATCTTGATAAATAAACTATTATTTGAATTTAATTTCCTTTATGGTGCAGTTCTATCATATGAATACATTGATATAATTCCCAACTCTGAGAAACCAATACTTTCGGAGATATAATTTGTCTGTTTGAACTAGAGCGCCATAAAGCTCCTGTCCACAGGGCTTGAACCCATTTTTTCTTACCGTTTTTGGACGTATTAATGATGAAGTGTATTTAAAACAATGATTTTTGCTTAGCTATCTATCCCCTTATGTTAAAAATACTGTTTATTCATCTTATTATTTGTGTTCTGTGCTTTCCTCTTTGGGGAACACTGAGCGATGAGGTGATCTAGCCCGGCCGCTCAGAATATTTGTTGATGGTTAAAATCAATAAATATTTCACCGTGTGTCTGTTTTTAGTTATTGGCAATTAGCCACAGTTCACCTCATTTAGTGTTCACTGGTTGGTGGTTTATTTTACCACACTGAACCGGGCATTTTCAGTCCGTAAAGGTCGCTTCATAGGTAGATGGCATTGCATTTCTTGACCCTCATACGGCAAAAGAATGTGACTTGTTTTAGTTACTGATGTATGTAAATCCAACATATGAGATAAGTCATAGACCTACATTTTGAATTTAATTTTTTATGATGCTGTTCTATCATAAGAATACATTGATAAATTCCCAACTGAGAAACCAATACTTTGGGAGATATGATTGTTCAAAGTTCGGATAATTACTCGCTAGTAGTTTGACAAGAGCCCCAAAAGCCCCTGTGCACAGAGCTTTCCCACTTTTTCACTGCTATATTTCTCAATTCGAACACTATCTTTGAACTCTGTGTGCTTTCTTTTCGTCATTTTTGGGCAACAATCGTTTAGAACTGCACGCAAAACTAAACTCCAACAATCTTCTGAATCGTGTCTCAACTCATAAATTGCAGAAGCGGTGGCTAGCATGCGTCAGGATTATAGAGATGCGTCCGGACCATGGGTTTTCAAATGAGGTGTCGGGTGTACTGGATGTCAGGATTGAAATACGTCCGAATTAGAGAAGTTTTACTGTATTTGTCACTTTTTCCAAAAGATCACAGGAAAATTGAACATCATTGGGGTGACGAGTGTGAATTTTGGGAGAATTTTTGTGCAAAATCGAAATTGAAGGCAATCCGTAAGGCGTATGAAGTGTTCATAACATTACTATCACTGAAGTTCGATGCCATAAGCTTATACATACCTAGATCTGATATTCCTACTAAACTTATATTGCATCTGTTAGGTAAAAGTCTTCCATTTGTGGCTAAAAATTTATCCCTGGCATAAATAAAACTATCAAGCATTCCTTCAAATAGGAGAAAATAGCCCATCCACTCAGACACAATAAAATCTACCTTTTCAACAGGTAAACCAACTTTTTCTATCTGATCTCTCATCAAGTGAATTTGATCTTGAAGGTTATTCTCTCTGTAAGAAATTTTATAATGTAAATCTTGAAAAATTATGATGAAACAATTGAAATCTAATAAGCCTAGCTGTTTCTTTTTCCCAAGCTTGTGAAAATTCTATTCTTACGAACATTCACAGTAAACTAACTTGCAGTAGGGACTGAATACTAGAACGTAAATGTAAGCTTTATCTGGACAAGGATATTCCAACCCAAACGTACTTCACCATGATGAACGATATTAAGATTAGGTCGGAAACACTCATTTCTATTCACAAGTCATTTCTGAATCTTTACACAACAATATGTGATTTCCCTTTCAGAAAAATGTCTTATTCAAATAAAACAAATTGAAATTACCAGTCGAGAATTTGAGCTGTCCAACCTCAGAATTACAACAAGTAGCCTATTTAAATATATCGATACGTCAATCTGAAAGATGTGAAACACCCTTTATCTACAGGTGATTGTTATAGTGAGTACAAATATAGTTGCACAGCAAAAGTATAAGAATTGAATAGAATATAATGAAAATGTCAGTTAGCAGTTGTTACATGCAAAGATCATAAAACTATCCATCCATCTTGCCATATGCTAGCACCAACTTATTTTATGGAAAAGTATAAGAATTACAGCCAAATAACACAATAAAAAGTATCAAATATGACAAATGTTTTCACCTGATAACATCCATTGCCTTGTAAAGAACTTCAGATTGATCAATTCCATAAACTTTCTTGGCCCCAGCTTTGGCAGCGAACATTGATAAAATACCTGTTCCACAACCTACATCTAACACTATTTTATCCTTAAAACTATCCATATTATTAAAAAATGCATCTCTATAACTTTCTGTCCTCACTCGGTCCTAAAATTCTTCAATAAATTAGCACAAATTCATTTCATATCTACGAAATAAATATCAGTTGGCAGTTAGTAGAAATTTAATTGTTGGAAAATAATCTATTTCTAAACCAAATAGACTCACGTTTAGCATCTCATGGTGAATTCCAAAGTGAGAATATGATTGAAAATAGTCACTATCTCCTCTGAGATTACAAGTTGTCGGCAGTGGTAATTCATTGTCTGATCCTTCTATAATAGTTTTTGTTACCTGCTTCATTTGTGCTATATCTCTATTAGCATTGTCAAGTAAAATACATTTTTCTCTCAACTAAAAACATTAAACCTTCTAAAAAGCATTCAACTACAAATGCAGAACACATAGTTGAGAATGACATTCAATAAGAATAATATAGGTTTCATACTTGGTATTCAAGATGATTTATTTTCCTCTGAAGATCTGAATAACTTATATTACTGATGGGTGTTTTTCCGTCTATTGCATAATGAGGAGTTGAAGGAGCTGTTCCCAAATCATCAAAATCTATAAAATATGAACAAAAATAATGAAAATCTATTTATAATTTTGGAAATTATAGATATTAGTTTTACTCTGATACTTTGAATGATTATGATATAATTATTAAAAATGCTAATAGAATTAAAACACATTTTATAAAAATAGTAGCAGTAACTGTACTTTATTCCCAAAACAGCAAATCCAAACAACTACCGGTCCCAATTAAATCGGATAAGTGGGACTACTATATTTTATTGAAAATATATCAAGATGCAATTGATATTTTCAGACATTCACCCAACTAATAATTGATACACACCATACATCAACCAATTCTCCATTTCACCAGGTTTCAAATAATCATCACTATCCCATAACGATAAAGATCCCTTCATTATATCTTCCGCACTACTATTATTCTTCCTTATGTAGTTTATCATTTTTATATATGAATAACAATCCATTTGGAATTTTGTCTTCAATTCTAGGAGATCAAAATTGTGGGCTGTTCTACAATGATCTAAAGCCACTGCGATTGTCAAGAAAACTTCATCACAAAAAAGACATGATGTTTGCTCAGCGGTTGTCTCCATTTCATCCCATTCATCAGAATCATCATTATCATCGCAACGTATGGTTGAGGAATTAGAGGCATCTTTAATAAATTATTTGTGAATAAACGAGGAAGCACATTAGTAAAAACTATTCTAACCTATACTTAAATCATCCATCATTCTAAAGTGGAATTAAATATATGGAAAGTGAAAAAATTAAAATTTACACAATTGTGAATATCTCAACATTCCATAAACAATAGTTGAAAAATAATATAACTATAAAACTATTATTCTAAAAGTTCAAACTAATTTAAACTGTTTTGAATGGAGTGGTGGATCAATAACACAGTAGACCATAGAATTTAAAATTTTATTTATGATATTTGAAATCATAAGTTGACAGCATTATCACAGATTAACTGTAATCTGTGGCATTATTCATTTTTCGGTAAATTTGAAACGCCTAATATATCTATATTACTTCCGTTTGAGTTAAATTCGCAAATAATGATCCAGGCACAATAATTCCGGATACCTATAATGAGTTACTAACTCGAGTAATATTGAAATCAATCAGAGTATTAATGTAAAACTACAACCAAGAAGAAGACATCAATTTATACCTTTACTTGACGGAATGACTGAAACAACGTGAATAACCTAACAAAAATTAATGCTTAATGAAATAGAAATGCAAAGTTTTGTTTTTATCAATATAATACACTAAAAAAATGTCATTAATGAGTAAGTATGAATATTAATTATTGTAAGCAATATATACAATTGTCGTGTTTTTCAGATCATCCGAACAAAGACAAAAAGTCGGTTAAAGATGTGTTACGGCAAAGGAAAAAAGAACAGAAAAAAAAATTGATGGAAAAGCGTGCACGTTTAGTCTTAAAAAATTTACCTTTCAACATTACGGAGGAAAACTTAAAAGAACATTTCTGTAAATATGGCGATGTAACAGATATTCACATTTTGAAAAAGGAGGATGGTAAGCTAAGTGGATGTGCATTCATACAATATAGGCTCGTACAGAAAGCAAGAAAAGCACAACATCACACAAATGGTAAACCTTTTATGGGTAGAAACCTCGATGTGGACTTTGCTATGTCAAAAAAAGATTATGAAAAACAACGCTACAATAAGCAAGTTAAGATCGAAAAAGATCTTCCTGTTCAAGTCAAGATTGAACCTACAGAGGATGATGTGAGTATTCTTTGAGTTGATGATTCTTTTGACCGCTTGTCTTTACCTTAGTATTGACTCAGATTTTATTGTGTAATGTGATTCAGTCCAATTATTATAATCACCCTTGTGAATTTAAATAGGTCTTATAGAAAGTAACATGTATTTACCTCTGATACTCTTCTTAGGACCATTTCTCGTAGTGACTAATATACTTATTGTTTTCGTCAAAAGCATAACAAATTAAACCTCTTCTTATGTGATTGCTATGATTATATACTGCCCTGCTACGTGATAATGATATTTATGGAGAAATCAACATGACAATACTGATGAATCCTAGGTTTATATCTTTTAAATTATTACAATAAAATATTCCACTTGATAGGTAACCATAAAAAAGGAAGATGAAGATGAAAAATATGAGAGTGACAAGGATGAGGAAAATAGCGATGAAGATTCTAATAAATCTGATTGTGAAGATGACCTCTGTAATGAAACAATGGATCAAGATGATCAAGAAGTACCAAATCAATCAAGAGCTAGGGTGATTTCCAATGATGTTTCTGAAGGGAAGACAGTTTTCATAAAAAATGTACCGTTCTCTGCCACTAATATGGATCTCAAAACTTGTATGGAGACATATGGTCCAATATATTATGCTTTGATTTGTGTAGATAAATACACTGAACACTCAAAAGGAACCGCTTTTGTGAAATTTTGCGTAAGTCCACATATATTTTTTCAATAACAATATTTTTATTGTGTTCAGAAATGTCTGTCTCACTAAAAATGATCTGGGCCTAATATATATGTTATAATTTTCATTCGAAATGTCAGTTAGTGAAGATGGTTCGCTCTGCGACTCTTTGTATAAAGAGACAAAATCAAGAATAAGATTTTCCAATTTAAAAATTGCCATCTGAAATCCCTACTAGAGTAAAAATTCAATTACGATAAAATAAATCTAGAATTCCAAGCAAATGCAGGTGAACATAATGAAAAAACATGGAAAACATCACACTAAGATAAGCTATCAGACACAGATATTTCGTCTGGTGTAAATTCTTTCAGTTCTGTGGTTCAGAAGAATTGTCCAGCTGCGCAAGTCCCGAGACCTCAAACGTCATCTGGGAGTGACAAGTTCCATGTAAACATAAACAAAGTTTTGGAACCTTCCACATCTAGAAGTGTTGATGCTGATAAGGAGAAGGAATTAATGAAAAATTCATCTTTCAAGGATAAAGGATATAAGAAATGAATGAATGGATAACTACAAGAAAAAAGAAGTTAAATATAACATAAAATCTCCTAAAAAGATTTGTTGCATTCTACGATTAGTTTCCAAATCGATCGGATCTGTATTGTTCTAGGTATTGGGAAAACAAAATTTCGATCCCAAAACCGGAGGAAGCATAAGCAGCCAGTGCCTGTGTTTCTTTCGTGCCGATGCCATAGTTTGCCTCCGAATTGGAGATCCTAGAGCTGAAGGCACAATTGGTTGCTCGCTCCTGTTGTAGTGTCACTTATTTTCAGTTTTATTTCCATCTTTTCCTTGGTTTCTGGGTTGCCCTGCCCTGAAGAAGCCAATTAGCAGAGACACGTGTTGGCAGGTACCAGCAGAATGATTTTTCACTGCTTCTTTTGCGGAATGACCTGTTAAACCTTCCCACTTAAATATACTTCTCCGCATTATCCTATTTCCTTTTACTCCGATCAAACGAGTCATTATGCCCTTATCAAAAATATTTATATATATATATACTCCGTTCACTTTTATAAAGTCTCCCGGTTGGCCATGAAAATTTGACACATTTCACCATGTATATTTTAAAAATGTTAGGTTATAGTCATTTTCCTGTCAGATAACTACGCAACGTTGTCCCCTCTACATAGAAGTCGTAGTAATTACGTATTTTCACAATGTGAATTTACTCCGGAAAAATTATGAATTTGCTAAGACATTATGCTATTTTCTTGTATGGAAGTCAAGAATCAAGTGTTGGAATTTTATTGAAAAATAATGGATAGAGTAGTCCGCTACTTTGTGATAGTTCATTTGAAGAAAGAATAAATGTACCTGAATAACCCGGCAGGAAAACTTCTAAACGAACAGACGTACCTATGGAATTCCCCACTTTTCTCAAGAAGACATTTTAATACCTTGTTGCACAACTTGAAATACACCAGTTTCAAAATGTACTAGTACTACGAAACCCGATTCATTCTTATACCTCAATAAAATATAATGATAGGAAACTAAGTAATTTCATTCGAGAGTTCAACATGTCAGAATGAAGTTTTCCTATTGCAGATTTCGGTTCTGTATAGAACTTCTGCTTCTTTAAAACTACTTTCGGCATTTTCAATTTCAAAGCGAAGAGTTATTTATTATTCGAAGATAATGGTCTGTGATAATATCTTGTTTAAGATTGAAGATTATGTTATGATTATGTTGAGAGTAGAAATTGGCAACGTCGCGGCGAATTGTTTTGACCTTGACGATATTTCAGCAGTGCCAACCTGCCTTCGTTTTAGTTACAAAAACGTGATAGACCTAAATCATGGCCAACCGGGAGACTTTATAAAAGTGAATGGAGTATATATATATATATATATATTTACATCCTTCCAATTTCCGGGCGCCCGTTCATCAAGCATCCGGTGGGCGTCCTCCAATTTTTTTTTATCATTATCTTATGTCTTATATAACCACTTTGAAGTATTCACTGATAGAATTCGATTTAATCTTTTCACTTTTTAGATACAGAGAATTGTTTACAGTCTCACACCCCTCAGCGTCATTTCACTATCCGCTCCACTAGCGTCCAAAGTATACACGTAAACTTTCATTCTCTCGATTTGTCGGCGTCCTCGTTCGAATATCATTTCCCAGTTGCTCGATCACTGGGCGTCCTGCGACGTTGCCAGGAGTAAAAGGAATAGTTCCAATGCAATAGGACAGCAATGTGACTCACGTTGTTTTGGTTTTACCAGACGTGTAGAGTCACCGTGGAAAGATTTCAATTATTGATTTTTTGTTTGGATTTGCGGATACTCCCTCAAACTACTATCATGATTCTGATTCATTTTTTTGTTGGGTTTTATCATTGCTGAATGCAATAATCTACGTATTTTAGAGTACTCTATTTTTTTCAAGTGATGAGTCGAAAGCACTAGGTTCATTATTTTTGAGGGTCAAGCTAAACTCTCTCTTTAATTTATCAGTATACACAATATGTTTCGAACGGAATGACCGAGAGACTCAATGTTTTCAGGATAAACGCTTAAATCGAATGGAAAGGGCTTACGTCTTAAGTGAGAAAATCCGTTTATTACTTTCGGAGCCATTTAAAATTTAATTAATAATACTAAATGGAGATAAAATGGGATAACTAGCGAAACAATTAGCTACTTTCAAATCTCAGGCCAAAAAGAAATCTGAGTTTCTGATTCGAAATTATTATTTGAATCTGAATCACTGAAGGAAAGTCGAGCGTGATCATCCATGTTAATATTCATTAAATTCCTGAAATCGATTTCGTAATGCATCTGTTATCAGAGAAAGGTTGGTTTGATAGGCTTCAATTTTTATGTATTGCAGAGGTTTCAAGGAATAATGTTAATTCCTCTTAAAAACACATTTGCCGATTTCTTCGAATCGAAGTTGCAGGTGAGAAAGTGTACGGGAGTCTCTCATAGAATGTAGGTACTTCTCATAGAAAAATTCAAATATTTGAACTCTCCAGGAAATGAAGTAACACAAATTTTGAGTTTCCGATTCAAATATCTTGAGCTGTCTGTGAGAGCATCAGTGGTAATTAGAGTTTAGTGGGTTCAGTCTACAGAAAGTCCAATCATTTATTCGCAATTTAGGGCAGGAGGTGGTCTCCCACGACGAGAATAGCTGTCAGGCGACAAAAAATTTATAGTGGACAAGAGTGTAGTTACTTTTGTAGTACCCATGGTAAAATTCCATTCTGTATGTTCCTCCTTCTGTGTACACGATAGCTCACGAAATAATTGAGGTGCAGAATGTGTTAAATATTGGGATATAAAGGATTGAGGATAAGTTTATGAATGGTAAAATTCCATGTTTTCGAAGATTTTTTGCCCTTTGTAATTTAATTTCTTCAAAATTTCCGAAGCTACAAATCTGATCGAGTTGAAATCTAACCCCAATATATGACCTTATGCTCTTGAGAAACAATCCTGCTTTTTGCGTGCTTGTTCCACGAGGAACAGCGTGGTATCTTTTTACCACAATATCTGTATTTTTGGACTTTTTGACGACAATGATTTCGAACGATTGCGGTCACTCCTTAAACACTGTGTTGGAGAATCTGAGTTTTGTGTGAGGCGTGTGTTTTTGAAAGGCCTTTTAGCCATGAGTTGATTGCGCATGTGCAGAGGAGAAGTGACTGTTTTTGGGTTTTATGGGTTGTGTTGGGAGTGAGGATGCAAGCACTCGTTCAAACTTCCGTGAGGTTTGCATGACTGAAAAATTGAAAGAATGTTCAACTATTTTACAGAGTAGTGATCATAACGTGGTCTTTGAGTTGTTTCAAAATGCATGCGCCTCTTTCGGGCATTATCGTTATGCGCATGAGCAGACGAGAAGTGATTTAACTACTGGGGTATGGGGTTTTGAGGTGGAGGATGCTACTCCTCCTGGGAGGAGCGGAATTTGGTGTGGGTGGTGTGATTTTGATAAGACCTTTAGTCACGAAAGCATTGCGCATGCACAAAGAAGAAGTGATAGTTTTTAAGTGGTATGGGTTATATTGGAAGGGGCATTTGTTCGAAATTTCGTGCGGGTCGTAGGACTAAAGAAAATGAAGAAATATTTCACTATTTTGTGGAATAGTTTCCATAACATGGTCCTCTGATTATTTTTGAATGCATGCGCTTCATTTGGTCATTATCGTTATGCGCATGAGCAGACGAGAAGTAATTCAACTAATGAAGTTGTCGTCTGAGGGGAATGGAATTTTGAGGTTCAGGATTCTATAACTCAATTGTAACCTTTTGTGAGGGTCCGCACATGCGTGGATTGAAGATGCGTTATCTCCTTAACCCCTGCTGGTGAAGAATAGGAGTTATGAGTGACGTTTGTTTGAAAGGACTTTGAACCATGAGTGTATTTCACTTGAGCAGATGAGAGGTGACTGTATTTGGGTTGTATAGATTACGTTGGGAGTGGTTCACGACTAGTAGCCATGGGTCTGATTCTTAGCCAATATTGTGGCGATTAGAAAGCAAATTCATGGCAACTCTGTGAACGGTCTAGTCCGTTTCATCGAAATATTGACCTTTTTCGTTGAAACGTCCGTACGGTGGCCTTGTGGCCAACTTTAAAACTACGCATTTTTGGTGAAGAGTGAGGTGGCTGTTTATGGTGTTGTTTGTTCTAGAACGCAAGTAAATTTTCTTACGTGATTATGGGATTCTGGCGCTAAGCCAACATATGAGTCTTCTGTTTCCTCTTTTCTTAGACGAATTTACATACAAGGTTAGAACTATCTAAATGGGGACTACAGGGATATCGAAAACCGTTAGAAATACAAGGTGGCTCAAATCTCAAATGGTTCTCGAGATTTCCCAAAAAACTAAATATCGAGATTTCCCTTTTCTCTTTATAACGCATTCATTCCTGGGGATAACTTCACGAAATACGGTTTGTAGCCATTATCCAATATAGAGATCCTAATGGTGTCGTCAGATATCTTCTATTTTCCATCGCTTCAGAGACGCGATAGTCTACTTTCATTTTTCTTATGGAAGCCATATTGGTTTTCCCCGTGGAGAGATAGGGAAAAAAAATACGAATCCAACATTGTATAATACTCTACAAAAATATCGTGTCTAGCTACGCAAGTTCGAACTTCTTCTTATTTTTTTGTCTAAGTAGTAGGCTGGTGCCTGAATTGTCATATAACTCATAACTTTATTGACAGTGTTATGTAAAACCATCCTGTTTATCCTATTAATTACCAGATTTGGTGAGCAGTGGATTCGGAGAAACGTATTTGAAGAATAGACGAAAGCACTTGCGTTCCTAATGGGGTCCCCTAACTGCTATATGTTTTTAATTCTGATCTACGATAAAACCACATTGTTGAAATTAACCAAATTTTGAAAGGAAATTGAAAAAATATGAAAAAGGATAAACATGAAGTCAGTACTCTTATGCGCAGTTGTTCACGTTGACGAATTTGAATCAAATTATGAGAGCAAGCCGTAGATCTAGTCAGACTGTAATGGAGACCAGTCACTGTCAGGTTAATAAACAGTGCCTAAGCTACGATAAAGATACAGTACCAAAGTCAACACAGAAAACAACTGCATCTACTCAGTCGGACAAGCGCCCATGAACTTCTTAGGAATCCCATTGGAGAAGACTTCGGAGGATCATACTTATGTCTATAGCAAGCCCGCTAATGCAGGTTGACTTCACTATGAAAATATGAAATATTTAAAAACGCTAAAAAAGCTTTCATATGAGGTCAATCTGCTCTGGCGCACTTGCTATAGACACGATTATGATTCTACTGAATCTCCTAGGTCTTTCCCAAGCAGATCCCTTGGAAGTTCCTAGGAGCTTGTGTGACCAAGGAGAGTCTGTTGTCTTTTCTATCAACTTTGGTATAGTATCCTTATATCAGTTAAGGCATTGTTTATTGACAGTAAATGCTCCCCAGTACAGTCTAACTAGATGGCTCGCTCTATCCACTTAGCTTGAAGCACTCATAATTTAATCCGAATTTGTAAAAGTGAATATGCTCTCCAAAGAGTAAAGATTTCACGTCACTTTGAGTCGAATACCGGATATATAATATTCTTGTTTCGGTCTTGTCGTCAACAGCTATTCTCTTATCTATAAAGAAAACATGGGTATTACTAAGGATGAATTCGATTGAATTCGAGACTTTTTTTAGCGAGGAAATAATAATAGTGTTCAATTCTGTGCATGCGTCCGTCTGGTCGTTAGTACGATAACTCTAGAACGAAATGAGTTAGAGAGTTGAAATTAGCAATGTTGGTTTGGAGCGTAAATATCTCGTCTAATATCGTTAATGGACGAAATCCACAAAGCGGTTTGGGAGTTATGGCCATTTTTAGTTAAATAATTTTTATTAATATTTCTGAAATTGATCACTCAATCCATCTGAAATTTGGCACCAAATTGTAGAATTATTGCCCTTACGAGTATATGCAGGCGAAGTTTTGTCATGATCAGATAACTCTAAGCTGGAATAAACAAATTTTGAAAATTAGGAAATTTTATTCCACAATAACTCGAAATATACTAATCAGATTGAATTGCAACTCGCTAGTTAGATGAATACATAGACGCAAACACTCGTTCAAAATTTCGACTAAAAAAATTTTTTTGCGGAATTTAGATTATTTTTGCGCGCGTGTTCCGCAAGGAACAGCGTGCTATCATTTCGTCACAATGTCTGTATTTTTCGAATTTTCTTTCGAAAATGGTCTCAAACGATTGGGTTCGACTCCCTGATGTAGAATTCGAGGTCAAATTCAATACTGTCCGTCCGGTCCCGCCAGCCGGCCGTTAGCACGATAACTCTCGAACGGAACGACTTAGAGCATTGAAATTTGCAGGGTAGTTTTGTAGCGTAAATATCTCAGACAAGTTCGTTAACGGGCGAAATCCACCTAGCGCTTTCGGAGTTAAGGCCGTTTTTAGTCAAAATGTTTTTTATGAATATTTCGGGAACCGATTACTCGATCTTTCTAAAATTTGGCATCAATTTGTAGAATCATGACCTTCATATGCCTGTGAAGTTTTGTTCTGACCGGACGGCCCTAAAGTGGCAAAAAAAATGTCAAAAAACTCGAAAAATACTGAATTGATTAAATTGAAACTCAGTAGTTCTATGCAAAAGACCAAAGCAAAAACTTTTGCAAAATTTCGTGAAAATCACGTGACATTAATTAATTAATTCGAATTTACCATGGTAAATTCGAATTAAGAGTGTCCAATACAGGAGAATGGACAACACAATTTACCATGGAAAATTCGATTAAGGGTGTCCAATACAGAAGAATGGACAATAGAACATACGCGCAAAAGCTTCTGACTTCACGTCAGTGCTTGAACCAATTTTTTTTTTCGTGATTTTTTTTAAATTTTCTGGAGGCGCGGTTCTTAATATTTTTTTATTCGTCATTTTTTTCAAATTTTCTAGGGGTACGGTTATTACAAAATTTTAAACACGTCTTTATGTTGATTTTCTACTACTAGTTACCAAGCTTCAATTCGATCGAATATTTATTTTTTGAGTTCAAGGAAACAATATTCTAGATGGGTATAACTCAAAAACCGTTAGACCGATTATGCCCAAGAACGAACTCAACTCTCCCTTTCGGATACGCAATCTACCCTGAAAATTGCAAGTCCCTATCTCCTTTCGTTCGAAAGTTATCGAGGCAACGGTCACACATCTACTGAACTCACACAAGAATGCTCGAATCTCCAACAATATTTATCCGATCGTAATATAACTTGAAACTTGGCAGTAGGGGTAGGTTATGAAGGCTTTTGCAAAATTTCAGCGATTTCAAACAATTAGTTACTGATATATAGAATTTTTTTTTTATTTTCAATGATTTATTAAAAAGTTTCTACGCATGCTATCCTCACCAAATTTTGCAACCATTTCTGCGTTGGCATTCTACAACTAATAACCATGTTTGAATTCAATCGGTTGGGTATTTTTCGAGTTAATGAGGAACAAAAAACCACCAAATGTCAGAAAATTTCAGATGGCTATGTCCCTGAAACCGTCTGGCCGATTATGCTCATAAACAAACTGAAATGTCGCGTTCTGGTGCACATCCTAACCTGAAATCTTGAAGCCGCTATCTCTATCCGTTCTCAAGTTATCGTGACAACAAAAATATTTTTTAATAATTTTCTAGCCATACGATTCGCACAAAATTCACCAAACATGCTTAGGTTCATATTCTTCAACTACTCATCAAGTTTCAATCTGATCGGATTTATATTGGTTGAAAACAAAATTATCACTCGGAAACCACTGGGCCGATTATGCCCATTAACGAACTTGTCCGTCGTATCAGGATGCGCCACCCACCCTGAAAATTTCAAGTCCCTAGCTTATTTCGTTCTCAAGTTATCGTGGCAACGGCCGGACAGAATCAAATTTGACCTCAAATTCTTCATTGGGGAGTCGAACTCAATCGTTTGAGACCATTTTCGTCAAAAAATTCGAAAGTTACAGACATTTGGGCAAAATGATAACGCGATGTTCCCCAGAACATACGCGCAAAAATACAAACTTGGTGAAGTTTATTCTGTAAATTAACATTTTTGCTTGTAATAAGTGGTTCGTATTCGAAAACACAGATTATAGTAAAACGTGGGTACAAGTATTAAACGACAATATAGATGAAATTGAGTAATACTCTCAAGAGAATTGTTCATCTTGTAATGAGAACAATACAGCAAAACCTCATAAAAATCTCTTCCAAAATAGAGAAACGCTTCATTTTAGGAGAGCGAATGAAGGAACTTGTCGATGTTGAAACAAGCACTGACGTGAAGTCAGAAGCTTTTGCGCGTATGTTCTATTGTCCATTCTCCTGTATTGGACACTCTTCTTAATCGAATTTACCATGATGAATTCTATTGTCTATTCTCCTGTATTGGACACTCTTCTCAATCGAATTCACCATCATGATTTTTATTGTCTATTCTCCTGTATTGGAGACTCTTCTTAATCGAATTTGCCATGATGAATTCTATTGTCCATTCTGGACAATAGAATTCATCATGGCAAATTCGATTAAGAAGAGTCTCCAATACAGGAGAATGGACAATAGAATTCATCATGGTGAATTCGATTGAGAAGAGTGTCCAATACAGGAGAATAGACAATAGAATTCATCATGGTAAATTCGATTAAGAAGAGTGTCCAATACAGGAGAATGGACAATAGAACATACGCGCAAAAGCTTCTGACTTCACGTCAGTGCTTGAACCAATTTTTTTTTCGATTAAAAGGGTCCAATCAGGAGAACGGACAATAGAATTCATCATGGTAAATTCGATTAAGAAGAGCAAAAGCTCCTGATTCACGTCAGAGCTTGAACCAATTTTTTTTTCGATTATGAAGAGTGTCCAATACAGGAGAATGGTCAATAGAACATACGCGCAAAAGCTTTCGACTTCACGTCAGTGCTTGAACCAATTTTTTTCAAATCAAATCCAAAAGCTCTCAAAAAATCACCCGTTATTACATAAAGATATATTCTCATTAGTGATAGAAAAACTGGCCTAGAATTCCTTTCTACCCATCACGAGATTTAATATCCACAAATGAGCCTCTCACCTTACAAGATCAGAAGCCTTCTGCAAAATTCGAAGGTCCCCTCTCGCAAATATACTCCTCTGAAGGCACATGGATCTCTTGAAGAAGAATCGCCTCTCTATTCCTCAAAGATATTCACTCTTGTTCATAGAAATCCCTTCAATATTTAGTTGCCTCCTCCTAAGGAGGATCTCTTTCAAAACCAGGTCTGACCACTAATGTAGGGCTATCATCTAATCTCCTATAGATTTGTGATGAAATAACACGATTTTACCATGAATATATATGTATAATAATATGTCATCATGACATTCATATTTTATTTTTGGAGGTTCTCGCAAAAATACGACCATAGACAACATATCATACGACGATTCGCATCCACCTACCGAACTCACAAAAGGCTGCTCGGTTCTCCAACAATATAGATCCGATCGTGTTCAAACTTGGAATTCTGCAGTAGAGTTAGGTTCTGCAGGCTCTCCCAAAATTTCAGCCATGCCGGACGAATAGTTTATGATATATAGAATTTTTTTCAATTATTTTTAATTATTTTTTTTTTGAATTTTCTAGTTAAACCATCCTCACGAAATTCTGCAAAAATTTTCGCGTTGGCATTCTACAACTAATAACCATGTTTGAATCCAATCGGTTTTGTATTCTTCGAGTTAATGAGGAACAAAAAACATCCAAATTTCAGAAAATTTCAGATGGCTATAACTCTAAAACCGTTTGGACGATTATGCTCATAAGCAAACTCAAATGTCGCATTCAGATGCACAACCTAACCTGAAATTTTCAAGCCGCTATCTCTTTCCGTTCTCAGGTTATCGTGACAACAAAAATATTTTTTAATAATTTCTTAATAATTTTCTAGCGATTCGATGCTCACAAAATTTCATAAACGTGCTTAGGTCTATATTCTACAACTATTCACCATGTTTGAATCCAATCGGTTTTGTATTCTTCGAGTTAATGAGGAACAAAAAACATCCAAATTTCAGAAAATTTCAGATGGCTATAACTCTAAAACCGTTTGGACGATTATGCTCATAAACGAACTCAAATGTCGCATTCAGATTCACAACCAAACCTCAAATTGTCAAGCCGCTATCTCTTTCCGTTCTCAGGTTATCGTGACAACAAAAATATTTTTCAATAATTTTTTAATAAATTTCTAGCGATACGATTCTCACAAAATTTCATAAACGTGCTTAGGTCTATATTCTACAACTATTCACCAAGTTTAAAATTCGATCGGATTTATTTTGGTTGAAAACAAAATTATTACTCGGAAACCATCGGGCCGATTATACCCATTAACGAACTTGTCCGTCGTATTGGGATGCGCCACCTACCCTGAAAATTTCAAGTCGCTAGCTCGTTCCGTTCTCAAGTTATCGTGGCAACGGCCGGACGGCCGGACGGCACCACAGAATTAAATTTCACATTTGGGCAAAACTATAACGCGTATGTTCCCCAGAACATACGCGCAAAAAGGCAAAACCAGCTGGGTTGTGGACATTTAGAAAACGGAATGTAGTAGGAAGACGTGAAGGAACATGAATTATTCACTCGTTCTACTCAATTTCATACACGAACACTAAAAATGTAATCGCATTTTGAGTGTCCGGCTCGAGGTTTCGTAACTATATTTCCAATTATTCAATAGAGATAGTTTCGAAACCACGTTCATTATGATCAAGGAGGAAATAATACCCGCAGCGATTTTCATTCGAAATAGTCTCAGAAACTTCTTTCCTTCACTCAGATGAATTGTTTGCATTTTATCATTTTAAGTATCATTTATAATTTGTGGTAGATAGTATATTTTTTATTAACCATTCCATGCACTGCAATAAGCGAGGCGAACTTAGCGATTGAGACAAACCCCAAGAGATCTATCAAGGAGAAAATTTTTAATATTATTGCATGCACAACATAATACAATAATTTTTTTTTGAGATATAGTGAAGTTTAAGGTATGAGAACTTCACATTCTGAATGAATCTTTCAATAAAATCCTTTTTTATAAAAGCACAACGAAGATGAAGCAGAATAAAGGGGGGCATTAGTCCATGCGGTTGAAAATAATATTTCACTTCTTATATCTCAAAATCCCTAAACAAAAATTTCGCAGATATTATCCAATGCGATATTCTAGAAGCAAATAACCAAAGAATCCCAAACGACAGCCATCAGCATAGATGCAGGTGTTCATGATGTCACCCCACCATTCAGCAACCTTGAGATTCCAGAACGAATTCAAACCTAATATTCAATAGAATTAAATGCACCAGCGACGATTCTCCACGTTGTCAGATCGGGCGGACGCCCACAAATCGAGAGACTGGAAAAAACTATACGCGAACCAATATACGCCAACTGTACGCAGCGCCTCTATCGAGCCAGGTGTTGTACTAAAAGTATACAGCAGTATACAGGCCTCGCATGTCCAATCGATAACCAGGCGTCCACGACAAATTTTGCCATACGACACTTAGAGTCGATCCAAGACCCATGAGCATCTTAACATTGAATTTCAACAGAGCGTCCATATACGGACGCTTCGGGGTAGCCGGACGCCCGGAGAATAGTAATTTCATAATGTATGGACGCCCAGCAGGTAGTTGGATATATATATATATATATATATATATATATATATATATATATATATATATATACAGTAGAATCTCACTAATCCGGCACTTCAATAGACCGACATGTCCAATAATCCGGCACACTCCGCCCGTGCTTACCTCGCCCCTCATCATCGAAAAAGCTATGACCTACACTGAATGTTGTATCAAGAAAATTAGAAGAATGGTATCCTGACAATGATCTAGCAATTGCCTATTGGTTACAAAATTTATCAGAATACAGATACAGCATTTAATTGTTTCAATACCAGCATAACATGGGCTGAACAACACAGCTTACCTGCTAAAGATGCTATAATTTTTCGAAACATGCGAGAAAAGGTTTTCAAAAAAGGTTTACGACTTGCACAAAAACCTCAATTAAAGATTATTTAGTTAACTCAGTAAAATTGTGAGAGATGTCATAAAAAAAATTCTATTTACAAATTATGTTTTTTCTATACAATCCAGTAATCCGAACATTCCAATAATCCGGCACACGCTGGTTTTTAATGGTGCCGGATTACTGAGATTCTACTGTATATATATATAATGTTCAACAAAGATTATGAAAAATTAAGGAATATATTCATTATTTCAGTTCAAAGAAGATGCAGAGAAAGTTTTACAGGCTGGAACAGAACTAACCCTTTTAGGAAATATTTTGGATTGTCATAGAGCTCTGGATAAAAATGAAATTCAATCACAACGGGATAGCAAATCTAATAAAAAAAATGATGTTAAAGATTCAAGAAATTTGTATCTTGTCAAAGAAGGAGGTATGTTTTCAAAAAGGTTTTCAATTAATATCATTTGGCAGTTTCTATTTTCATTTCCCGGAATACATGAGCAATTAATTAAATTAATGTTTTTCAGTTATTTTGGCTGGAGCTAAAGCAGCAGACGGAGTTTCTCAAGCAGATATGTTGAAAAGACTGCAACTAGAAAAGTACAAAAGTCAGATGTTGAGAAATCTCAACATGTTTGTAGCCAGAGAGAGGCTAGTTGTACACAATTTACCACTGGGATGGGACGATGCGAAACTGAGAGAACTGTGTAAAAAATTTGCAGGAGAAGGTGGAAGAATAAAGGAAGCTAGAGTTATGAGAAACATGAGAGACATTGATACAAATGGTCTTGGTAAATCTAAAGGATTTGGATTTGTTACTTTGAATAGTCATGAAAATGCGTTGGCACTACTGAGGAACTTGAATAACAATCCAAATATATTCTCGATATCAAAAAGACCAATAGTAACTTTCTCTATAGAGAGGAAAACAGCAATGAAAGCTAAATTGAAGAGATTAGAAAGATCTAGGTTGAAAAATCCTGTATCCAAAAATTTTGATCATAAACTGGTAGAAAAGGAGAGAAAACAGGCTGAAGAAAAAGAAAAGAAGCAGGCTAAGGAAAAATCATCGAATGATGGAAATTTGCAAGAATTTGCAGGTATACCTGGAAAACCTGGCATACAGAGAATGCGGAATAATTTCAAGTTAAAACAACAAGCAGCCAAACATTTAGAATCTGTAAAAAATGAGAAGAAAAAAAAGAAAACAATGAAGAAAACTTTGAAAGAAAAGAAGAAAGATTTCACTAAAGAAGAAAAACAAAAAATTAACAAGAGTAGGGAATCAGATAATTTTTCGAAATTAGTATCTAATTATAAGAAAACCATCTCAAATGTACCTAATTTGAAGAAGAAATGGTATTCGGAAGATAATTAACATGTAGATAGTAATTAAAATGTTCCCAAATGTACATAAATGAACCTTCCACTATAAATTAATGTTCGTTTTCTTGTGTTTTCCAATATTGTTCATATAAAATGCAGAAAATATGGCTTGTTCATGGTATTTCGAATTTGTCCACTTTTTCAAAACATAAATGACCTCATTTGTTAGGTTAAAATCATTTTCTTGGCGTGAGAAACATATTCACATTTTTTCATGGTGGATTTAGGAGGTTGAAGTTTGAGATGGAACCACGCTATTTAAAAGTGAATGTTAGTACAGAGACATCAAATAATGGGTGGCTCTATCATTTGTGCGTATTTTCCATATCGACGGCTAAAGTGCAGTACCTCGTATCATTATTTTGAGCAAAAATACAGGAAAAACAAGTATGCAGGTGCAATTTTTTTGAATTCACTACCTCAGTCAATATACCTTGTATACAGGTATATTGACTGAGGTAGTGAATTCGAAAAAATTGCAACTGCATAGTACTTGTTTTTTGTCTCTTCTGTATATTTGCTCAAAATAATGATATGAGGTACTGCACTTTACCCGTCGATATGTCAATATATGTACAGGGTCTTTATGAATGATTGTAACATTGCAGTTGGCTTTGAAACATTCTTTGCCCCTCTTCGCTAAGGATCCTGACTATTTCACTTACAGGCCCTTGAAATTTACATCCTTATAATTGTATTGTCAAAAAATAAATTATGTGGATGGAATTGCCAATGTGAACAGTATATAATATGAAGTGGCAAAATAAGAATATTTCGAAGCCAACTGCGATGTTACAAACATTTATAAAGACCCAGTATTATTTCTGTTGTGCTCATAGAATAGAGTATAATAAGAAAGGAGCTTATAGCCAATTTGCCAGGAAAAATAAATTAGATAAAGTGGGCCATTTTGAAAATCAATTCTGATTGCTGCCTTGTCTCTGATATTTATAGAGATTTTTTTGTGTGTATTATTAATTATTAAGGTACATTGTGAGTTTAAAACATACTTTAGTCCTTAGGGTTGATAGTTTTAAAATTTACGATACAATTTGTGTTCACCATATGCAAGAACCAGTCCGATCAACACAATATAAATTTATATACTAGCTTGTTGAGAAAGGTTTACTGAATATGTTTCAACAGAAATAAATTTCTATAAGTTTGCTGCAGCATGTAAAAACAGTCGGGAAATACGCGTAATTATCAAATCCATAAGAAATGCATGGGGTATTCAGTGGTAGGATCAACGGATGGATCGTAATTCAAAATTCCCGCCTAACCTAATCATTTTATCTGTCATAGAATGATGATATAAGGCGTGTTCCTAAAAGTTATATAAAATCCGTACCTAATTACACGCTTTCATGAAGATGGCTAAACACGTGCGTAACTCGCAATTGAGAAATCGATCCTTAGAAGATTCAAGATCAATTATCATTTCGAATTTGATGTGCCTGATTGTTCAATTATTTCTCCGAGAATATTGGGATAACTGTTGAATGAATAGGAGTACATATTCAGTCAGAATAAGAATTTTATTTTCTTCTATGGCATCTATGGTGGAGTATTTTGGCTACGTTGACAATGTTGACATAACGAGATAAACAATCTAACCTCCAAAAGTATCATGAAATGATTGAAATGTAATAGTTTTTTTTTTATTCAAGTTATTGAAAGATAATAAGAAAAAGATGATGTTCAATCTGAACATTGTGGTTTTTTATGGATCAGGCTTTGCTGCTTCTATTTTATTGTCGGTAAATGGTCACCAGCAAATTCAATGAATTGTTTGTTTTCATTGGAATATTTTAGATATGTATATTCTTCTTGGCTACAGCTAAACATTATCCAATTATCAAAAGAAGCAAAAAGGAAAACTGCTTCGTAAATCCATCATCAGGCGAAGTTATAGAATTCCCAAGTTTAAAAGATGAATGTTCCTTAGATTTATCTGTCATAGTCCCAGCCTATAATGAAGAAACACGATGTAAGGAAATGATTTTCATAATCTATCATTATTCACTGAATAATTACTGTTTCTAGTACCTTCAATGTTGGAGGAATGTATAGAATATTTGGAAAATACGTCTCTAAATTATGAGATAATTGTAGTTAGCGATGGAAGCACTGATGATACTGTAAATGTAGCATATAAGTTCTCAGATAAAATAGGTTCAAATAAGTTGAGAGTTTTAGAGCTTGAATCTAATAGGGGTAAAGGTGGAGCTGTCAGACTGGTGAGTAAATTTTAATAAACTCGCTTAGATTACATTTTTAAACCTATAATATTTATGATGAAGGAGATCAAGTAGGATCACTAATAATTTATAGTATTTTGTCCTTACATTTATAAATCATAGATCATTCCTGATCAGTCCATTGGTAGAACATATTTTAATTTTTGAGTGAGAATTTAATCAACAGTATTTCAGGGGATGCTGAGTGCTAGAGGTGCTCTTCTATTATTTGCTGATGCTGATGGAGCCACAAAATTTTCAGATTATTCTAAAGTAGAAAATGCTATGAGAAATATTTTAAAAGGTAAAAAAAGTCACCAAATGAATTAAACAACTATTTTGTATGTATTGAAGTGAACGAACTGAAAATTATTAAAATTATAAATTAGATGAATATTTTCAGTGTCGGGTAGTGTTAGACACATGGCAATCAAATTGGGTATAGTGATTGGTTCAAGGGCACATCTTGAGAAAGAGTCTATAGCACAAAGAAGTATTTTTCGAACATTCCTAATGTATGGGTTTCATTCAATGGTTTGGATGTTTGCAGTCCAAGGAATAAAAGATACACAGTGTGGTTTCAAACTATTCACTAGGAAGGCAGCATTAGATTGCTTCGAGAGTCTCCATGTTGAACGATGGTAATGATTCCAATTTCTTAATCAAGTGAAATAAATCCATATTAGTGATGTTGGAAAAGCAATTTTTATTTTGTTTGATTCTAGGGCTTTTGATGTGGAATTATTAAAAATAGCTCAATGCCTGAAAATACCCATTGCTGAAGTTCCTGTTAACTGGACAGAAATAGATGGATCAAAAGTGACACCAGTCCTAAGCTGGATTGAAATGGCCATTGATTTAGCATTGATTTGGCTGAGATATACCATAGGTGTATGGAAGATAAAAGCTAAATATGATTGATTTAATATTAAGTACAGCTATCAGCGATATTTGCATTTATATTTCCAATTTTTAAATAGAAAATCCTAAAAACTGTTATTTCATTTGTACCTACTATACTATTTTTGCGCTCTTGTTCTAAGGAGCAGCGTGCTATCAAAGTCAATTTCGATTATGTCCGACCGACCGTTGCCACGATAACTTTTGAACGAAAAGAGATAGTGGCTTGAAATTTTCAAGGTAGATTGCGCATCCGAATGTGACGATCAAGTTCGTTAGTGGGCATAATCGGCCAAACGGTTTCGGAGTTGAAATAAAAAAAAAAAATTCTGTAACTCTGAAATTATACGTCGGATATCGCTGAAATTTTGCGAGTCTTCAAAACATGTTACAGCCAAGTTCCAATTTTGAATACTATCGGATCTATATGGTTGCAGATATTGAAAAAATATTGAAAGCCAGCAGCCACGGTTAATAGTTCAGTAGATGAATGGGTTGCCACGATTAGTTTCGAATAGAAAGAGATAGCAACTTGAAATTTTAATGGTAGGCCCATGTGAATGCGACAGCCAAACGGTTTTGGATTAATGTCGATCTGAAATTTTGTTATTTCCTCATTAACTGAAAAAATACGAATCCATCCAATTAAAACTTGGTAATTACTAGTAGAATGCGGACGCACTGATTAATTTTTGCGGAATTTCCTGAATACACTAGAAATAAAATAAAATTTTTTTTCTCAAAAAACATCCGCTGGAATTCGGCACGAGTGGATTTTAATTCTTCTTTTTTGAGTTATTGGAGGAAATAACATTTCCGGTGGGTATTAGGGTGGAACGAAAATTCTTGTTTTTGAATTTCAACATGTAATAGCTTCTAAAAGTGGCGTTTGGGTCACATATGAATCTTTTAAAAGCAAGAGGATATATGGGATTAATTTCCACTGCCCCAAACCTTTCGAAAATTAGTCATTTTCCTGTATTTTATGGTTCTTCTTCTTCTTCTTCCGCGGTGCCGTCTCAGGCTGAACTGAGGCCTTCTGGCCCATTGTTCTTCCGCTTGACAGACTCGTGAGACTCATTCCAAAAAACACGCTGACAGGAATGCCGCGAGCTTAAAAGGAGAAGTCCCTCTCACCATAGGAATCGTAGGTGTTGGGTTGCCTAGGTGTATGACCCTCAATTCTTTAAGGTTGTTACAGTCGAACAGAATATGTTCAGCTGTTTCTTCCATGCTCTTGCACCAGCGACACAGAGCGCTATCGGCCAATCCCATCCTATTCAGATGTTTGTTGAACTGGTGACCAGTTAGTAATCCAGTCACCAGGCTCAGTTCTCTTCTTTCGAGTGAAAGAAGTTTCTTTACTTCAGACTTTGACGATGGTTTCTTAATGAGAAGCCTTGACTGCCTGAGTCCTACTCCCATGTTCCATAGACTGGAGAAATTCTTGTCCAAACGATTCTTGAAGAATGTTTTAACATAGGTACGACATACTGGAAGTGAAGGCTCAGGACCTATATATGGTATCCGAGCCCCCTGCTTCGCCAGCTTATCTGCCTTAACATTACCTGAAATCTCCGAGTGAGCCGGACACCAGATGAGTTTTACAACGTTACCAGCGCCCAGCCTTCGCAGAGCCTTCCTGCATTCGCCTACTAAGTAGGAGTTTATCTTCACATCAGATAGGGATTTTAACGTTCCTTGACTGTCACAACATATATATATGTACTTGCCAGAGTATCCTAGTCGGATGTTTTCCAGCGCGCAGACAAGAACAGCGTATAGTTCTGCCTGTATTATCGAGCAGTTCTTCCCGAGAGGGATGGACATGCTCACTCGAGGTCCCACAATGCCTGCACCTGTCCCTGTAGTCGTTACAGAGCCATCTGTGAACCATGTGGGCCCCTCTGGTTTAAGGAGATCACTCCTTGTATCCCATTGGTCTCTATCAGGAACAATCACCCTATAGGGTTCGTTAAAGCAGAATAAGGAGCCCGCACGGTCACTCCTCCGGAGGAGAGATGCATCATCATCCTCCACCTTCTTGAGTGCCCACGCGTGTCCCCTGAACATTCCGCTGTCACGCCACTGTCCCTGTTCCCAGATTCTTAAAGCTGTCTTCATAGCCCCCTCCTCAACTACAAGATGCAGGGGAGGTAGCCCCAGCAGGCACTCCATAGCTGTTGTTGGAGTAGATCTCAAAGAAGTCCACCACACCAATGATGCGTAGGTTAGGATAGGCCTCACCACCACAGTATACAACCAGTGAATAATGTGTGGTTTAAAGCCCCATCCATTTCCCACTACTCTCCGAGTAGACCAAAAGATCATCTCGGCCTTTTTTGTTTGTTTCTCAATGTGATTGTTCCACAGTAGTTTGTGGTCCAGTATCACACCCAGATATCGAACTTGCTCTGTTAGATTGAGCCCTACTCCAAATAGACTTGGTAGTCTTATGTTACAGGGCCCCCTCTTCCTGTCGAAGAGAACCATCTCTGTTTTTTCAGGATTAACCGTAAGATCGTTATTCAAACACCATCGCTCAATCCTACACAGAGCATCCTGCATAAGATCAGCGACGACATTTGGATGTTTTCCTCTGATTAGTATTACGAGATCATCTGCATAGGCTACAACCTTTAGGCCAGCCCCCGCCAGCTCAACCAGGAGCCCATCCAGGACCAGATTCCACAGAAGAGGTGATAGAACACCACCCTGTGGGCATCCCCTGCCTGGTGTTCCCCTAATGGTTGAGCTGCCTAGACGAGCCACTATGCTGCGGTCCCTTAAAAGGGATCCTGCCCATCGACAGACTGCAAAAGGAACCCCATGTTTGGTTAGTGCATTATGCATAGCTCCAAATGCAGTATTATTGAATGCACCCTCTATGTCCAGAAACACAGCAAGAGTGCACTCTCGATAATGTAGTCCGCTCTCGATGCAGCTGACCACTGAATGAAGAGCAGAATCTACTGATTTGCCCATCTGATAGGCATGCTGAGTTGGATGTAGTGGGCTAGCCACTAAGGTTCCATCTCTGATATATCGTTCAACCAATCTCTCCAGCGTTTTGACTAAAAAGGAGGAGAGGCTTATTGGTCGGAAGTTTTTCGTCTGAGTATATGACGTCTTTCCAGGCTTGGGTATGAACACAACCCTCACCTTTCTCCAGGACTTTGGTATGTGTCCTAGGGCTAGACTCGCTCGGAGTATATGAAGCAGTGGGGGTGTCAGCAGCTCCAAGCCCTTAATCAAAAGTGCCGGAAATATGCTATCTTCCCCCGCTGCTTTATAAGGCTCGAATTCTCTGACAGCCCAGCGAATTCGAGAGTGTGTTACCACAAGTGAAGCCAACTTCCAATCCTCACTTGAAGCTCGTCTGTGGTCTTCACCCTGTGTGTTGTCATTCTCTCTAAATCCCGGAAAATGTGCCTTCAAGAGTAGTCTTAGACTATCTTCCTCTGAGGAGGTCTTCTCCCCACTAGGAAGAGTCAAGTAGTCAATCCTTGGAGGGCCTCCCACAGAGAGGACCTTCCTAAGCCTATTGGCCTCTGGTGCTTCCTCTATACCACTGCAGAAGCTTCTCCAGGATTCGCGCTTGGACCGCCTAATCAGTCCTTTGTATTTTTTCAGGGATAATTTATAATCATCCCAGTCCTTCGCTAGGCCTGATCTCATGGCCCTATTGAAAAGACGCCTTGTTTCGCGTCTGGTGTCGTTCAGTTCAGTCGTCCACCATTTCGTCTGACTTTTAAGTCTTCGGACTTGGGGTCTACAACTGCTGTGATAAGCTGAGATTATGGACTCCTGAAGCATGGCTGCTGCCGTGTCCAATTCTCTCATGTTCTTGGGTTTTAGGTTTCCCTGTTCCAGATTGTCAGAAAGGTATGCCAGGTATCAGGTCCAATCCGTTTTTTTCGGATTCCTGTAGATCTCAGGATCCTCCTTTTTCTTGCTTCGGAATATAGAGAAGCAGATGTGTCGGTGGTCCGATATAGAGACCACCTCCTTCGCCTCCTCGCCAGTCCTTTATGGAATTGGCGATTGATCTGCTGCCCAATGTGATATCTAGCACCTCCCTTCTTGTCGTTGTGACGAAGGTCGGTTCCGTACCCTGGTTAAGCAGGTTCAAATTCGTGGAGAATAAAAATTCTGCCAGCGCTTCACCCCTTGAGTTAATATCTCTACTACCCCACAGAGTGTGATGTGCATTCGCATCACATCCTATGAGCAGAGGCCAGCTCTTCCGCTCACAGTATTCTATTAGCTCCTCCATTTCCCTCGTTGGTGGTGGGCTTGGTGAGTCATACGGGAGATATGCAGAACATATCACCAGGTTATCTAGCGGTCTCCTGCTGTCTTTGATCTGGACCGCTACCAGGTCTCTGAAACAAAAGTTGTTTAATAATTGAGCACCTAAATCAGTGGAGGTGATTATACTCGCCCTTGGACTGGTGTCCTTAGGCGCGCAGAAGAGCACACCTCCCCTAAAGGAGAGGCCCCTCACTTCACCCCCCCTGACCCAGGGCTCCTGAATCAGAGCTATAAATGTCTGCACCTTCGACAGCCGCAACCGAAGAATATCGGTTGCCGCTATACAGTGGTGCAAGTTTATCTGCGTGACATGAATATCGGCCGCCATGAGGACAGTTAAACACTGCTCTCAGTCGAACGACTGTCACGTCTTGCCAGCACGCCCTCCGGAGATGATGGCATCTCCAGAGTTAATGCCGGCGGGCTAGATGGAATGGGGCACCGCCCGGGCCCCACAGCCACCGCACCATCCCCCCTCCCGAATGTCCCACCTGAGACCTGCGGAAGGGCGAGAGGCGCACCGACTGAGGGAGCCTCCGCAGGCACCACCTCCATCTCGCTTTGCGACTTTTCAGTCGCATTGGAAGGTGTTACCTTCCGAACTAGAATGCTCTCCGCCACAGCAGCGGGCCCCATTCCTGGAGCGGCCGATACAGCCGCGGAGACTGCATTCTTTCCCGGTCCTGCAGCTTGGATGAGCTTGAAGGTGCCCTTCCTCGTTGCAACCTGGACCGTGTAATTGGAGGCCTTTAGAACCTCCAAAGATGCCCTGTCAACACCCAGTATGACCTGCACCGAGTCGGGCCTGTCACACCGGTTGTAAATCCTCCAGCTCCTTGTTTTCAGGGCCGGAGTGGACATCTCTATCCTTCTGAGAATCAGACCTGTCGGTGCAGTGCATTGCGCACCCTTCACCATCAGGCTGACTCTCGTCGGTCTTTCCAGGTCCCCCATCCCAATTGTCTTGAGACTTAGGCCCTTTGGAAGAACAAGCCTGGATAGGTTGTTTTGCAACCAGTCCCTGCTTGTTTTGTCCTGACAAGATGCGATGATCGCCCCTTGCGGGTTGAGGTCCATGTCTTCGAGCCTCAGGAAGTACTGCCCCGACTGGATCTTGTCCATCGCAGCAGCAACCGCCCGCTCTACGGCATAGAACTCCTCCTTGGAGAGCGCCTTTTCTGGCCAGTCCTTATGTACCAGGACTAGCTTCATGGGCACTTTCACTACCTCATTATAGGAGAGCCCACTCTGAAGGTTTTTTGCCTTCTTCGCTGGCCGCTCACATGAGGGCGGAGTGTTGTTGTCAGGAGCATCTCTTTTTGAGCTGCTCTCCTGTTTACGGGGGGAATTCCCGTCCGAAGACTCTCCGGCCTGATGACCGGCTAAGCCTTCACGAGCCTTCCGAGCCCTTCTTTTTTCCGCACCAGAACGATTCCGTCTGGTGTGTAACTTGGGCAAGGATTTCGATTGCGAGTCTCCTGCAGCAGGAGCTGCTGGACCCTCATTCTCCGTCCTCGCCAAGTTTTTTCCCTGAGATCCGTCCGAAGACGGTCCCTGGGTGTCAGGTTGCACTGCAACCCGTAGGGT
This sequence comes from Halyzia sedecimguttata, assembly GCA_937662695.2. NCBI lineage: Eukaryota > Metazoa > Arthropoda > Insecta > Coleoptera > Coccinellidae > Halyzia > Halyzia sedecimguttata. The sequence continues at coordinate 50,506,013 of OW569415.2, forward strand.
TTTTTGTATTTTCGTCGAGCTATTATTCATATAGTTCCCACGAGTAACGAAGAAATATTCAGTCACCCTTCAGCAGAGCTTCGATACTGAGGGAAGGTCTTTTTACAAGAGGAGGTGACCCGGTGACCTCAGGGAATCGTTCGTAACACACTTGACCCAGGTGCCATTCAGCCCTTGGCACGATTTCTTCCACCGTGGCTTGGGGGTCAGTCTTAGTTTTCACTGCTCAACCTGGACCCCGTCGACCTGGGTCGACATCGCTCCAGGTATTCTCGCAGCTACTTAAGCCCCCACACCACGTCAAGGTGCCGACCAGTAGTGAGGGGTATTTTATGGTTATTTGTATATGTATATATGCTCTTAGACTATAGTCTAAGTCAGAGGTTTTCAACCAGTGTGCCGCGTATATTTTCAGGTGTGCCGCCAAGATTTTCGCGAAATGTACCTATGCTCCGTTGAAATAACGAAAAGCTATTTTAATGAGTAAATAGTACCAAACATTCGCCTTACAAGTTGATGTATCATCTGACATTAGTGGAAATTCACATCTGCTGGCATTTATACGCATGATCGTTGAGGATCACATTATTGAAAACTTTCTTTGTTGCAAAGGACTGTCCGAAACAGCATGAGGGAGAAGACATATTTAATGTATTGGATGCGTATTTGAAATCCTTCGATTTATCATGGACCGATTGTATTGGAATATATGTATACCGAAGGAGCACCTTCAATGAGTGGTTATGTAAAAGGGTTCGTTGCGTTGGTGAAGCAGATAAACCCAAATATTGTGCTGGCCCACTGTTTTATTCATAGGGAAGCATTAGTATCAAAAACTCTGCCGGATGACTTAAAAACTATATTGGAAGATGTCGTGAAGGTTATAAATTTCATTAAAAGCCGTCCAATGAAATCTAGATTATTCAAATAAATTTGCCAAGATATGGATACAGCCCACTACACGTTGCTTCTACACACCGAGGTACGGTGGCTCTCAAGGGGACGTATTTTGTCACGTGTATATGAACTGAAGGCAGAGCTATTGATATTCACACTTGGAAAGGGCGATCCACAGGGCTAGGCACTCTCTCTCTGGGTTTGCCAGCGGACTTGTGGAAAGAAGTGGGGACTGGCTCCGAAATAGCTCCACTGGTTGTACGTGATGGTGGTGAGACCACAAATCACTCACGGCAGCATGGGGCTCATTGTATCTGAACTGGTCTGTGGCATCTCTCAGGACATTGGCGAAGGGAAACAACAGATGGTTGGACCAAAAGGTCCAAGAAATCTGCAGCATACCTGGACACAGACATGCTCGCTCAACAATTACTGGCCCGTCAGCTGAAAGAGCCAGACAATGGCTCAAATTCTCTAGGGTAGACCTGAGAATCGCTTACTGTCCTTTTGCCATTTTCGACTTCATATCTCTGCGAACAAGGATTTTCAGCGTTGACGAATATAAAAACTGAGAAATGCGAACGTCTCCTATCTGTCGAAGAGGGGCTTCGGGTGTGTTTGTCGACCATTCGCCTGAGAATAAAAAAACTTTGCTCCTTGCGCCAGGCACAAATATCCCATTAACATAATAAAGATTTAATTTTTAACCATGTGTTTTTATTTACGTTGCTTTTTGGGGTTTCATACCTAAATATGTCACAAGACCCTATTAATAAGCTTCCACTATCCGTTATATTATACATATTATGGGTACACTGTACGGAACCCTCTACGCGCCAGTCCAACTCGCACTTGGCTATATTTGGCTGGTGTGCCGTGAAATTTTTATGAACGAAAAGTGTGCCGTTAAAACCAAAAGGTTGAAAACGCCTGGTCTAAGTAAATGCTCCGCCACCGCCTTCGAATTCACTAATAAATGTAAATAGTGTACCTAGTAGAAGGATTGCACTGCTTCATTGTGAAAAGCTCTCAAGGCAACAGTGATACTGAAATGTTACATGACATCATGACAAAGTCCAAGACTAGACTTATCAAAAAGGAAAACAGCAACGCAAATGAGAGTATCATTACGAACAGGCGTTAACGACTGAGATGCAGCCATCCTTACAAATTCTGTACTCGAAGATGTTGGCATAGTATCACGAACAGATACCACAAATGTAATAGACCACAAAATACTGATAGAGTATGTTGTATAAATGTTTACACTCCAGTTTGGTTTGAAGTTGAGTTCAATCCGTCCTGCAAGAATGACTCCTAGAAACATGTTTTAGCTGATAAAACGGTCTCGGTATCTAAATCCAGCCCTCAAACTTGTTATAGGTCCTGTGATGCAGAAAAACTTTGCCCATCGTCGGGCGCCGGCTGAAGCAATACTGGACAATGCGTTGAGACTTGCATGGCGCTTCTCTCTCCCCTTGCACCCTACCCCGCATTCCGTATAGTTTCACTGTAATGACGACTGTCCCTACCGTACTGTTGAATTTAGAATTAAGGACTTATCGAAATTTTCGTTTTCGGAGGTAAATTTAAACGGGTTAGCGAAATAAGAGAAGCACACACAAACACAGTCTAGTTTTTCATTCACAACACAGAATCTATTTCACAATGGTACTTACTCGTCTTGGTTACACTCCGCAGAGAGTCGAAAGAACTGCCCGAACTACCTGAGAACTCCCTGAGAGCCACTTGAGAACTGCTTGATAACTGCCGAGACTACATGATAACTCACTGAAAATTGCCCTTTTCTGTCCGTTTTCGCCTTTTTAAATCCATTACCCCCACTCTTTTCTCCCCTCTCAATCTACCGGCACCAGCCGAACCCCCGAAATCTAGAGGTTTGCAAAGTTGCCGATAAGGGAGACGTGCCAGATATAACATCCTCCCACCACCGAGAAAAGAGTGAGGATATCACAACTTTGCAGGATTTGGACCTTGGGTATCAACACTATGTAAGTATGTACAAAAATAATCTATAAACAACCGAGTAAGTACCCACAAGCATTTTCAAAAAATCACAAAAGAATGAATACAAAAATAACACAGGATATTACAAAAGAAAGAACATTAATGCTAAAAAGAAAATAACCATCAATACATATTTACAAATTGTTTGAAGCTACTAACACTCACCACGCAATTATCCACATAAAAACTACGTTTTAGCTTCGACATTCAAAAATGTTGCTTTCACTTTATATCTATTTCAATAAATAATACAAAAACTCCAAAATACTCGACAATGTCTGAACACGATCAAATTATCTTACGCGTCATACCAAAGAAATCACAAGAAATCCCTATCGGGATCAACACTTATCTGTAGAAAAAGCCTTATTAATACCAGCAATTACAGCAATTTTACCTGAACCTCTACAAATGTCCACCACTTTTCCGACTAAATTCTACCTTTTTCCAAACAGCTATTCAGGGCTGGACTACCTGCAGACGCATCGACCTCGATTCTTGTCTGAAAACCGGGCGATGGGGTAAATACACCACAGTTGTCGGCTTCTTGTGCTGCTACCTGCTCTATTATACCCTCGTGGCGCCATTCTCGTATTATCCCATCGTATTCCTGGAATTTTTGTGTTTATTGTAATTTCTTGACCATTTTTTCTAAACTTTGTATATTGTTGTTGTCCTTGAGCTTGGGATGACAATTCAACCAGGGCAATTTCACCTCATTTTTGGCTGGTGAGGCTAGAACACATTCTTTCGGAACATTAACCGCACTCTCTGAGCTTTCCGAACTGGATCGTGAACTGGTACGACTTTTTTGTTCAGAGCACATTATGTCCACATGTCTTTTTCTGCACTTTGAGCATTTCACCATTTTTCTACAATGCCTCTTTAAATGCCCGCTTTGCAAGCAACAGAAACAAACTAGTTTTGTTTGCTGCCTCTTGCCTTTCTGATAGCGACATTTTTCGCGCTTTGAAGCACCACTTACTGAAGTGGTTAGTTTTTCCACAAAAGACACACGGGTCCTTTTTCACTGCCGAAACAACACCCCGCGTACATCGCCAGTTCCTTTCTGCTTTTCGCTCACGTTCCGCCCTACCTTCTATGTCGAATCCCTTTATGGCCATTGATATTCTTAGTTCGTTTTGAACCTCGGATTCCAAAAAACGGATAAGTCCATCGAGTCGCGTTTTTGAAATATCCGACACTTTTCCCACGTTACCGTTTTCAGCCGCATTATTGGACCGCTGCCACACGCGCAATAGGTCTTCTGGTAACGAGGATTCAACTAACGGATACAGCATCGCCGCACACTTATCCGTCGTTAATCCGAGAGTTTCTAACGCCCGAATATAAGACTCAATTCGGTCATAAAACGAAGCGAGCACCACTTTTTTCTTCACTACGGCGTTTTCTAACACTAACTGTAGCAGTTCCCTCACATACACCTCGATTTGTAGGTCCTCGCGCCCGAAACGTTTTTTCGGACCTTCGATGGCCTTTTGATAATTTTCGCCGACCGGCGGGTAACTACTCACTAGCTCTGCTGCTCTGGATCCTGACACCATTTACTGCATCAGATACTGGAATTTATCCTCATCACGCAGTCCATCGTCCTCGTGAATCTTGCTGAAGAGACTCCAAAATTTCATCCATTCCCGAATATCCCCGCTGAATTTGGCAAGTTCCACTTTAGGAAGATTACACCTCGTTCTGGACGTCTAATTTCCACTGCTAATGATGCTTTGAGCCTTTTCTTATACATTCGAGGCCGTCCTCTCTTCGTACGCGCATTCGGCAACTAAGAATTGGCCCTTATACCTGTCGTTTTCCTCGGCGTTCTTCATTAGGTCCTCTTCATCGACGTCTTTATCAGTGAACATGTTCTCCAATATCATTGTGGAAACTTCTTCCAATTCTTGGTATTTTTCCACCAGTACTTTGAAGGCTGCTCTGATCTCCACAGTACTTGAACTTTCTAGGGCCACCACGGAGTTGAAAGATTTGAGTGCCTTCGTGAAGGACATGCGTCGAACCATCCTCTTTCTGATATTGAGATCCATTTGACGATTATTTCACCCAACACGAAATAAATTACCTCTGAATTTCGATACTAAGTCCTGTCACGTTCGCCAGATGTTGAATTTGGAATTAAGGATTTATCGAAATTTTCGTTTTCGGAGGTAAATTTAAAGGGGTTAGCGAAATAAGAGAAGCACACACAAACACAGTCTAGATTTTTATTCACAACACAGAATCTATTTCACAATGGTACTTACTCGTCTTGGTTACACTTCGCAGAGAGTCGAAAGAACTGCCCGAACTACCTGAGAACTCCCTGAGAGCCACTTGAGAACTGCTTGATAACTGCCGAGACTACATGATAACTCACTGATAATTGCCCTTTTCTGTCCGTTTCCGCCTTTTTAAATCCATTACCCTCACTCTTTTCTCCCCTCTCAATCTACCGGCACCAGCCGAACCCCCGAAATCTAGAGGTTTGCAAAGTTGCCGATAGGGGAGACGTGCCAGATTTAACACGTACCCTGGCACAACCGTACCCAGTCTACCAAATTTAAAGGAAGTATAGAGATCTTGTTATCAAACATAAAAACAGGGATTATATTGATTATCAATCCAAAAGACTTATTTGAGAGTGGTTCGTCAAAATTACAACTACAATTCAGAGAATTGATTAACCTGTGGGACGATTGTGGTTTGCACACCCAAATAGCACTCGAAGATCGATGCCTTTATCTTATTTATTCCTAGCCCAAGCGACGCGGAGCACCTTGGATATCCACTTCAGGTCCTTCACCTCGACCAAGACCTTGACATAGATGCATAGAATACATCGTGAAGACACTCTTTGACATATTTCCGGCCGATTTGCGGTCCAAATACTGACAAAATACAAGGATTTGTTCTACTTCAGTTTTCGCCGATAGATACCGGATAGATACCGATAGATATATATTAGTGTTCTGTGGATACCGACAGTGGAAATTTTATGGACAAAATTATCGACATGTCAAATCAAATTCGAATACCGGATCAGGGGCAGATTTCTGGTATCAAGATGGGTATTAATTATTATATTAATAATATTGATAGATCGCTGATACCGTTGTTAATAAATCAACATAGGAGAACGCTTAGACCTGTTGATTTATTATCATCTTGCCGGTTGATGAACATTAAGGAATAACTCTATTAATAAAATTATATTCATTATACAATTCAGTTATATATTGAGAAGGAATGAAATGATATGTTATGAAAACTAACAATATTATTTGTCAACGATGAAAGGACTAGCAGACAACAAAGTTAAAACCAACCACACAGTGTGATTTCATCAAAGTTGAATAGCTTTCCTTCAGTGTCATTCTTTTTGGCGCTTTTATTCTATATTATTTGTTTCATGGATATTGTTACGCGACAAGAATGGCAACTAGTAATGGTAGGGCATTGAAAATTAAAACATTTGTTTGTTCAAAACATATTTCTACCGAATATATATTGAATAAAATATTCAAACGTAGTACACTACCCTCTATTTGGTTAGTTTTTCAATGTAATGAATGATTTTTGGGCGTATGTTCTAGGGGAACATCGTCCTATCATTTCGTCCAAATGTCTGTAATTTTCGAATTTCGAGCTGAAAATTGGCTAATAGACTAATTCGGACTCCCTGATCACGAATCCGGTGTCAGATTTTAGGGTGCCGTCCGGCCGGCCGGCCGGCCGGCCGGCCTTCCGGCCGTAGGCACGATAACAGGAGCACCGAAGGTCCTATCGACTTCAAACTTTCAGGGTAGGTTTCTGATCAAAATGCGACGGTTAAGTTCGTTAACGGGCAAAATCGGCCGGACGGTTTAGGAGTTATAGACATTTCAAATTTTGAGGTTATTTCCCTGATATTTCAGGAACTAAAGAAGATGTTGAATCGAAACTTGGTAGTCAGTTCGAGGATATAAACGCGCAACTTTTGGCAAAATTCTGTTATGATCGAAATGTTGGTAACTTTTAAAAAAATATTTATTTTAATTTTTTCGAAAAAAAAATTTTTTTTTCGTGAACTATTCATCAGATTGCAACAAAAACTTGTACTAACGTCAATTGTAGTATTTTGCAACATTGTGCAAAATTTTGGCTCTATACGATTTCAATTTCTGGAGATATAAGACAAAATGTGTCAAATTTCCTGGGTCTCTCTCAGTATTTTCATCGATTATTCTATGAACTCTTTGAATTCCACCGAAAACAAATTCAAAGACATAAACATAAAGAATCAAGTCATAGTTTAGACGTCGAAAGAAGGACGATGTTGATCGACTTGAAAAGGTACCTATTTCAAGAAATGCAATAATGAAATGCTTAATTTATGGATATAATATTATCTAAGTATTGTTGGGATCGGGCAGTTGGAAAATGAAAAACAATTATTATGATCACATTCTACAGGAATTGATACTAAATAGAAGCTAGATGAAGATTATTGTAATGGAAAATTTGTGTTCCAGAATGAACATGCGCCCGATAGCTCCTGTCCACAGGGCTTGAACCCATTTTTCTATATTTTATCAGTATACTTAGTTCTGAATAATAGCTATCGAATTTTGGAATCTAATCATCCAATTGCTGAGAACATAAAAAGTTGTCAAGGGGTATTGGGTGAAAAAATGCTATATACATGATAATGTTTTGATGAAGTTTCAAATTATACATCAAAAATAATAAGTAAAATGTTCAGTTTAAATGAGCTGTACATGATAAAGTTAATTAATACATTTGAATAATAATATGATATCGAAAGATATTATGTAGATGTATTACAGAAAATTCTGTATTATTCAATGTATTTCAAGATACACAAATTAAATGCTTAGATATATTCTAAAGACATTGGATGTGATCTTTTGTAATGGGAAAATAAAGATTTCACAGATTTCTTCATTTACAGTTCCATTCAAAATGTTCCAATGAAACTCTTTTACTGATAAATCCCTTATTTAACCTCATTGTGTCTTGGCAAAAGGAATTTTCTGTTCCAAACAAATTGGGTTTACATATAATGTCCGAACAGATGTCTGATTAATCAAAAAGTGAATTGATTTTTCAATAAACTGCTTCATTATATTCTTTCAACGGTGGAAAGACTGGAAAGTGACTTTTGTCGCTAGGCAGTTTTCATTTATTCGCTTGCCAGAATCTTCGAAATCGCCACTAGCCGCATAGATGCATAGAATACATGGTGAAGACACTCTTTGACATATTTTCGGCCGATTTGCGGTCCAAATACTGTCAAAATACAAGGATTATGTTCTACTTCAGTTTTCGCCGATACATGCCGGCAGTAGAAATTTTATGAACAAAATTATCGACATGTCAAATCAAATTAGAAATATTTGAATCTTTGTTTATCCTAGTTTCTCGTACCGTTTGCTGAAATTTAGTATTTTGAGTATTTTGTTCAACGTTCTTGTTTTCCGCGCCCAAAGTATGCGAAATGTTTGCTGTGTGAACTCTGAACGAGTATCCAGAACCATTAATCAAATACTATTTTCATTTCGAAAATACTTCGTTTTTATGCGAATATAGTTTTTTTAGCAATTGTTTATTCTTGCCGGATCAGGGGCAGATTCCTAGTATCAAGATAGGTATTAATTATAAAATTAATAATATTGAAAGATCGCTGATAACGTTAATTGTTAATAAATCAACATAGGAGAACGCTAAGACTTGTTGATTTACTATAATCTTGCCGGTTGATGAACATAAACTGTTTTAAAAGTTGAAACATTAAGGTATAATCTGTATTAATTAATAGTTATATTCATTATACAATTCAGTTATATATTGAGAAGGAATGAAATGACATTTTATGAAAACCAACAATATTATTTGTCAACGATGAAAGGACTAGCAGTGAACAAAGTTCAGAGCAACCACACAGTGTGATATCATAAAAGTTGAAAAGCTTTCCTGAAGCCTCATTCTTTTTGGCGCTTTTATACTATAATATTATTTATTTCAAGGATATTGTTACACGACAAGAATGGCAACTGGCTTGTGGTAGAGGTAGGGTATTGAAAATTAGAACATTTGTTCAAAATATTTTTCTAGCGAATATATATTGAATAAAAGATTGAAACGTAGTACACTACCCTCTATTTGGTTAGTTCATCAATTTAATGAGTCATTTTTCGATATTTCATCAGTATACTTAGTTCTGAATAATAGCTATCGAATCAAATATATTTTTCAATCTAATTGCTGAGGACATAAAAAGTTGTCAAGGGGTATTGGGTGACTGAAAAAATGCTGTATACATGGGAATGATTTGATGAAGTTTCAAATTATACATCGAAAATAATAAGTAAAATGCTCAATTTAAATGAGCCTTACATGATAAAGGTAATTAATACATTTGAACAAATAATGATTTCACAGATAATAATAATAATAATCTTCATATTTTTCATTTACAGTTCCATTCAAAATGTTCCAAAGAAACTTCTTTACTGATAAATCCCTTATTTTGACCTCATTATTTCTTGGCAAGATGAAATTTCTGTTCCAAACAAATGGGGTTTACATATAATGTCCGAACAGATGTCTGATTAATCAAAAAGTGAATTGATTTTTCAATAAACTGCTTTATTATATTCTTTTAATTTCGATTTCCGAACTAGCAACGGTGGAAAGTGAACTTTGTCGCTTGTCAGTTTTCATTTATTCGCTTGTCAGAATCTTCGAAATCGACTCTAGCGGCACCATCGTTAATAAAGTGAAGTAGTACATAAAGTACGTGATTTGACAGTTCTAGATCCGTTTTTCGGCCAAAAATTTTAACAGGAATCAGCAGGGAGTGTCGACACCTTGTTATTCTATGCATCTTGCTAGCCGCACCATCGTTAACAAAGTGAAGTAGTACATAAAGTACGTGATTTGACAATTCTAGGTCCGTTTTTCGGCCGAAAATTTTAACAGGATTTAGCAGGGAGTGTCGACACCTTGTTATTCTATGCATCTTGACCTTGACCAACTCCACCAGCAAGATGCATAGAATAACAAGGTGTCGACACTCCATGCTAATTCCTGTTAAAATTTTCGGCCGAAATACGGACCTAGAACTGTCAAATCCCGTACTTTATGTACTACTTCACTTCGATGGTGCCGCTAGAGTCGATTTCGAAGATTCTGACAAGCGAATAAATGAAAATTGACAAGCGATAAAGTTCACTTTCCACCGTTGCTTGTTCGTAAATCCAAATTAAAAGAATATAATGAAGCAGTTTATTGAAAAATGAATTCATGTTTTGATTAATCAGACATCTGTTCGGACATTATATGTAAACCCCATTGGTTTGGAACAGAAATTTCATCTTGCCAAGACATGATGAGGTCAAATACCTAAGGGATTTATCAGTAAAGGAGTTTCTTTGGAACATTTTGAATGGAACTGTAAATGAAGAAATCTGTGAAATCATTATTTGTCCATTACGAAAGATCACATCCAACGTCATTAGAGTACAAGCATTTAATTCATGTATTTTGAAATACATTGAATAATACAGAATTTTCTGTAAGACCTCTACATATAATATCTTTCGATATCATATTATTATTCAAATGTATTAATTACCTTTATCATATATCTAAGGCTCTTTTAAATTGGGCATTTTACTTATTATTTGCGATGTATAATTTGAAACTTCAACAAAACATTCTCATGTATACAGCATTTTTTCAGTCACCCAATACCTACCCCTTGACAACTTATCATGTTCTCAGCAATTAGATTACTGAATATATTTGATTCGATAGTTATTATTCAGAACTAAGTATACTGATGAAATATCTAAAAATGATTCATTAAATTGATAAACTAACCAAATAGAGGGTAGTGTACTACGTTTCAATATTTTATTCAATATATATTCGCTAGAAAAATATTTTGAAAAAACGAATTTTCTAATTTTCAACACCCTACCTTTACCACAAGCCAGTTGCCATTCTTGTCGTGTAACAATATCCTTGAAACAAATAATATTAAAGTATAAAGAGCGCCAAAAAAATGACGTTTAGGAAAGCTATTCAACTTTGATGAAATCACACTGTGTGGTTGCTCTGAACTTTGTTCTCTGCTAGTTCTTTCATCGTTGACAAATAATATTGTTAGTTTTATACTAAAAATCTGCCCCTGATCCGGTAGGAATAAACAATTGTTAAAAAGACTAGGTATATTCGCATAAAAACGAAGTATTTTCGAAATGAAAATAGTATTTGATTAAAATGGTTCTGGATACTCGTTCAGAGTTCATATAGCAAACATTTGGCTTACTTTCGGCGCGGAAAACAAGGACGTTGAACAAAACAAAATACTCAAAATACTAAATTTCAGCAAACGGTACGACCATGGTACGACTTTCCACAAGAAACTAGAATAAACATAAACAATTTAATTTGACATGTCGATAATTTTGTCCATAAAATTTCTACTGCCGGCATCTATCGGCGAAAATTGAAGTAGAACAAAATCCTTGTATTTTGACAGTATTTGGACCACAATTCGGCCGAAAATATGTCAAAGAGTGTCTTCACCATGTATTCTATGCATCTATTCCACCAGCGTCATTTTAAACGGAACCATCGAATGCAGTACCAGCACAGAGCTTTTTCTTCCGAACATAGGAACAGGGCCGTAGCTAAAAGCTTTTCCGCGGGGGGGGGGGGGGTTTTCTGACAATACAATTATCAAGGCTGACAATTTCAAAGGGCTGTAAAATAGTCAGGATCCTGAGCGAAGAGCGGCAAATAGTTATTCAAAGCCAACTGCGATGTTACGATCATTTATAAAGACCCTGTATAGCTATGAATGAAAATTATTTTACAAACAAGACTCCTACAAACATTACTAAACAATTCAGAGTCTGATTCTTCGCTCTTTTAACAGACTCCAAGAGGTCACCATTGACTCTAGTGAAAGATTTGCAGCAATTTTTTTCTCGCATTTTAGAAGCAATAAATCGCTCAACCGTTCAACAGACATTGTTGTCCTGAGAACATTTTTTACCAGCTTTAGTTGACTGAATGTATTTTCGTTGGTACTGGTACCATAACCAGCGGTAACAATGAATTTTAAAATATAGTCAGCCAGTTTCAACATTTTATATTTTGTTGTCAAAATACCAGTAACCTCCCTCAATGTTTTACATGATTCGCAATCAGAAATTAATATTGTGAGTTCGGTGAATAGCGCTTGTGGGTCTGGCCTGTCGAGTTTAGGCGGAATCATGTTGATCAATGGTCCTAAGTCCTCTATTTTTAAATTTTTTGAATTCAAAGGAAAATTAAAAACCTTAAAAATTGGCTCTAACGTTTCTATCACTGATTTCACGTTCATTGTTAGGTTTATAATTAGTGTGTCCAACACGAGTTTGAACTCTTTCCTATAGAAGGTATATAAATCTAAAACTGTCTCATTTTCATTTTTGTTATCGAATTTTTTAGGTCCTAAGCGACGCCGATGATATTTTTGGAACTCTTTCTTCACGTTTATATTGAATTTTTCAGCAAACTGTATCGCGCTGGCAATTAAATCATCGACAGATGAGCTGTTTTCATTCATTGTCTTTAAATTTTGAATGTGAAATTCCAATAAATTATTGCAATCTATCACATTAATTTCAGGAGTTTCAATAGATTCAATTAAAATCTTAATTTTGAACATCACATTTTTCATGAAATAAAGGGTAACAATAAAATCAAAATTCAAAATTTTCTTTCTCAATCCTGAACTTTTTGTTCTAGAAGGGCTGTCCAAGTAACTATTTTCGGCGAATTCTTGGAGAAGTTGAATTATTTCTTCGTAGCAAATAGTGACTGCCTTTATGTGTCCAACCAATTCACACATTTTTTGTTGAACCCCTTTGTGTTTACCAGACATCGCTGCAGCAAAATCATAAGATTGAAATGTGAGCTTCAACAAATCTATCTTATATTTGTTAAAACACTTAACGATGTCATTTGCAATTTCCATCCCAGTTTTTCCACTTGATTCCATAACTTCTAACAAACGTTCAATCGGTTTGGATTGCTCATCAACTAATCTTACAACAATTGAAATTATTTCCTTGTGAGAGTGGTCTGGTGTAGCGTCAACCATAATGGTGAAGAAAGAGCTATTATTGATCTCTGATACGATTATTTTTCTCAAACTTTCCCCAAGCAGGCTAATGAATTCATTCTGTGATGTAGGGCTCAGATATGTAATATGATAAGGCCGCATAGAAGTATTAAGTATCTAACCACTGTTGAAGCAAAGGATTGTGACGAGCTAATAAGTGGACAATTTCATTAAAATTTCCAGTTTCTACTTCATCTCCTGCATCTCCACGAAATCCTAAGCCTTGGCGAGAAAGTGTCAAAGATATATCCAGAAGCATTGATATTATTCTTCTATTGAATTGTAAGATTTTTTTTTGTTCAATTTGCCTCAATTCTGCATTTTTATCGAGAATTACATCAATATGATGAGTACTATTCACGAAATTGCAATATTTTTGAACTGCTTCGATGTGGTGTTGGGAACCAAAATGGCCTGGAAGTTTCCCAAGTTTGCTCTTGCCAATACTTTTCATTTTTCCCCAAGTTTTAACTCCCTCAGTACACCAGTTATCTTCTGAATTAAAATACTAATTTGGTGGAAATAAACAGCAAACGAAGCAGTATGCTCTGTCTTTAACCGTGCTGTATTCTATGAAATTATATTCTTTGTACCACGAAGAATTGAATCGGTTTTACCATCACTTGGAAACACTCTCAGGTTGGGTTGATGAGGTCCCAAGGTAATAAGGTATTTTTTTTAAGATTCTGATAACGATTTAGTTCTTAGTCCAGGATCATGAGGAACTAAACTGATTCCTTCATCTTCGCAAGATTTAATGCTAAATGTCACTTGAGATTCAAACTGTTTGATCATTGACTCGCCGACAGTAATGCAATTTTCAAAATTCTTTTTCATCATTTTCAAATCAGATACTGCCTCAATAATGATTGAAAGCTGTTCTCCGTTAGAAATTTTTATGAAATTTTCAAATTTTTTAAAACTGTTACAGTCATCAATTATCTGTAAAAGCTTAACGGAGAATGCCGTCCAAGAGATTTCTTCAGGTGTACTTTCAACATATTTTTCCTGAGATATTTCGAACGCTGTGACTGAATCGGAAATTTCAAAATTTTTGGATTCGCTAGAAATGTTCTCAGTATAAGCTTGATGCAACTCAGTATCAATGTTATTTTCCGAAAAAAATAAGCGCGATATAATCTAACTGCGTTCTGAATTTGCGTTTTTGACTGAAAAAAATTGTTCGTATCTCTAAAAAGATCCAGGACCAAAAAATAATTATATTTGACAAACATAAATATATACATCAAGCTTTCGAGATGATAAGAATAATCTGAAGAGTTCACATACAAATATTAAAAAGAAAACTTACGAAAAATGGTATAGCAATAATGACATGTTACCCTGCTATCTAGAGTGGAATGTTCCAACAATTCGTCGAAAATATCACCCTGAAAATTTTTGTAGCATATAGAGAATTAAATCGTCGATCAATCTCAAATTTGACCGAAAAATCACGAAAAAAACAATCATGTCATGTTTTATAGACACTGAAGTTCAACCAGTTCTTCGCAATTAAAAAGAATAATTGAATAGTAAAAACTGACATGAAGTAACACCAAGACATATAAAAATAAATCAAGACATTACGTGGCAAATTATGAGAGAAAATGATGAATTAGTCAGTCCAGTTGTTGAATGGAGATTCACAAGGTGCTACTTCCCTTAAAAAATATGTGTCAGCAACCGCCACAACTTACCCTTTTCACTCTCTTCGAAAATACAAGCCTCTTCTTTTAAACCACTCGCCTTTAGCCATGTATTCATGACATTTGCGGCTTTTTCCGTTGCAATTTTTCTTTTCTGCGCTCTTCTTCGGAATTCCGCTCCAGACGGTTTGAACTTATTTTGACAAGGATCCATCATCCGTTGAAATTCTTTTTCGATTTTAAATTTCAAATATCCAGCTTCTCTAATTCACTAATAACTCATATGAGAAGAGAAGACAAGAAGTACAAGACAAGGTTATGTTTCTTTCTATTGAACGATTTTGACCTAAGACGTATATCCGGGGATTCACCACTTCTGCCATTTAGTCTTTTGTAGCAATAAAGCTTTCTACAATGCTGTCGCTCTAGTACAAATAAATCGACTAGATGGCAGGGCTAGCAATCATTTGATACAGTCACTGTACTATGTATAATAATAATCATCTTACATGCAAGTAGTAGTTCAAAAAAATCTGTTTTTATTATGTAATTTTGCTATAGTTTTTAACTATCCTTGGTCAATTTGGCACCCTTTGAGATATCATCCGGGGGGGGAGACTCCCCTCCCTCCCCCCGGTAGCGACGGCCCTGCATAGGAATCACGTTACCTTAGATGCTTTAGTGGCTAAATCACTGCTATTTTAATCACAGAACATAAGAAGCTACTCAAATGAAAAACCACTGATAAAGCTCAAGGCAGAATAATATATTTGTTATAATAATTTTTGATTTGTTGTAGTTGTAGTTGTAGCGTTTTAAACTTGAAACACGTCGTCCAATTCACCCTATACTCGTACAATCCTACTTGAAGTACGAAAAGTAGGAACATTAATCACTTTTATGTTAGGAATATTAAATTACCTCTCTGTTTTTAACGTATTTAATATATTTCACGATTCAAATTCAACAAAACCCTATATATCTTCCAACAATCTGTGAACTCACCATTTGCGACATTTTATACTTCAACACAATTCCTTAGGCATCAATGATGATCTTTATATCAAATCGTAAATACATATAAATAATATTCATCTAAATGTATACATACAAAATATCTTAATTCTAATCCGGAAATAGATCCAATCGGAGTCGAAGCAGTTATTGCTAAATCTTCTCATAGGCTAATGTCAAGCCAAATTCGAAATATCGTGCCTAAGCAAAAACTCTTTGAAATGTAAAATACCACCTAGTCGACTTTTAAAGCTCATGTATTCGTTAAAAGGCCAAGTTTCAATCCAACATCTACCAAACTCCTAGTCGCAGAAGCTTGCAGTAAGGACACTACCAATGCAGCTAAAGTAACAGCCACCTCCAAGTACACAGCGTAGCAGATCTTGACATAGCCTGATACCGTTGCAACTCCTCCAGCAGCTGTGAAGTCGAGTGGAAAAAGGAAACTATCGAATGTCTCTCTCTTTCTTAGAAAACCGAAAAGCATCACTCCCGTGACGTAGTAAACCAGTATTGCCCCTATCGGAAACCACTTTAACCACTTTGGTGCCGGTGTTCCAGATGGTATGTCCGTGGAGGATATTCTATAGGCTAGTTGTTGGAGGCGGGTAGCTCCAAGGTTTCCTATGTTGAAGATTAGGAGGAAGTGTAGTGGAATTCCAATCGCCGAGAAGATGACTGCCGTTCCTCTTCCCAAAGATGTTCTTGGTACGGGGGCACCAAACCCTGAAAAGGACGCACTTAGTATAATATTGAACAATCAAATATCAAACCAAATTCTTATTGAGGTTGGGAGCATAATACGTTCATTATGTAGGTATAATTGCCAAAATACTGAAGGTTAAAGTTAGGCCACAAAGATAAACTTCTTATTCCAACCAAATAACCTATAGCAGGGTCATATCATATCAATATCTAAAATGGGTACATAATTCAGGTGTAGAATACAAAGAAGATGAAGTGTTACCCATTTATTATAAGACGGCCTCAGTGAATAAGGTTTTGCGAACGGAAAACTCAACAGTATATACGCAGAATTTGCGCGAATTCGATATGCTCCGTTTATAAATTTATATTCCTCATTAATTATATCCATCAGTTGAAATTCAATTTTTATATATCATAATAAGCAAATTCAGGCACGATGATAGAAAGCCATTGTCTTTATACAATGATATCGATAGGTATTGTTCTTTATAGAATGGTAAAACTTCCAAAAGAGATATGTTGTTGGTGAAATCGAGGTGTTCATGTATTGTTCCTATAAAATGTGGAAAGGTCAAATGTATTAGGTTCATTATCCTGGTAACTACATATTTATGGGCAATCCCGAAACGTCAAAACAAATTTTAAATTGTCATTCTTCTTCGCAAAAATGCGAACCCTACCTTCAATCCCCTTTCGAATGACAGTTACAACTAGGATTGCCACTACAAAAGTAACTACACTCTTGTCCACTACAGTTTTTGTCGTCTGACATATGTTTCGGAAATAAAGTTTGCATCTTCAAAGAAGAAGCGTTACTAAAGCATGCAATCAATTTCTACATTCCAGTGGGTTGACCATATACCTTTAGTCATAAACCAATTAGTGATAATAATGCGTGGTTAATAGGGGTTAGATCACTATTGGGTAAAATATCCTTTCTCTTATACATTTCGATACCTTCAAGTGTTCCTAAGTACACTTTATTGGAATTTGACAATTTGTAGGAATTTTCTGAAATTGAGCGGCCAGTTTTTAAAACGTGATTTGCAACAGCAGATTTATCGATGTTGTTGTTCTGAATGTGTCCCATCTGCTCTTTATACCGTGTGAGAATGTTTCTGGTTGTTTGCCCGACGTAACACTTGTTGCAATCCAAACATTTAATTTCATATATACCCGATTTTAACACGTCCGGAGTTTTATCAAATGTATTTCCTAGAAGTCCAATTTTCGTGGAAGTTTTGAAAGCCAGTTTTATATTAACCTTTTCAAAAATACTCTGGAGTTTGTTGTTGTTTTCGGATGGAACGTGAAAGCGTGGAAACCTTTTACCGTTTTTATTTCTTTCGTTAGGGTTATGTTACTGAATAGATTTTCATCTTTATGTTTATTGATAATTTTCGGAACTAGTTGATGACTATTGGGAATTTCCAATACTCTGGTGGCGGGATTCGGCAACTAACCAAGTTAGTAATGAGCCAACGTATTGCACGTGTTCGAGTTTAATAATTGTTCAGTATTCATCAATAAACTTTTGTTTGAAAGAAAAATTCAAGTTGAAATAGTGAATATTATCCTGCCTAATATGTCTTCGACCAGAAACGATTATTGTTGTGTGCCTCAATGCAATTCATGGGCGAAAAAATGCCAAAATGTATAGGTTTGAGATTTCACTTCTTACCTCCGGAAAATCAAATATAAATATTGGAAATGCGTTAGAAGGATAACTTATAGACCGAGGAGTACTTAACCTGGAACTACATCAACATAATCTTCAAACAGAGGACAAGGAGGTACCTCGAAAGACTCACAACTGTAATTACCCCCATAATTAACTCTTCGTCAATACTTCTGGGTCAGAGGGTACCAAACACTCCTCGAACATTCTGGTGATCTGATGGAGATGGGGAAAAATCCTATTCTGTACGCCTACGGCATATTCTCCCAGATCAGGAACTTTCTACGTCCTAGATTTCAATATTTCATATTTCAACGGAAACCAATCCTTTGAAAAATAACATCCTGTACATGGACTGTGGTAAGAGATCATGTGGACGCCAAGGATCCAATCCGCTTTAAGCGAGCGAGAAATATTAGGAACGCAGAGCAACTAACAATAATATCAGATATCTTCTTACTTCGACTCGATATTATTCTTCAGAATCCACTAGGCGATTTATAAAATCGTTAAGATATCTTGACAACTCCAACGTCTCTTGTTCTCGAGAATGACAATCGATACCAAAAATGGAACCATAGAACACAGATAATAAAAGAGGAAGACCCAATAGAACTTGATCGACTGACAAGAAATATCAGACAGTTTCAAATTCTCCCCCATCAGATATTGGTGGAACCACCTCTCTGAGAGATTAATTATTTGCCACTCAAAAAGCACCGTAGCACATGACAAATCGATAGGACATACTCGTATGGAGTGGGGCTTTAAAATATAGAACAACAGGCCCTGTTAAACAATATATTTTAAATGTTGGCAGATCATCATACGTAAAGAAATCTCAAAAGTGTAAATCGAAAAATTCTAAACTAGGTACTGGTTTGGTTAGTAGTGATTCAACTTTTGGCCAAAGTTGTTTACAACAAGTCGGCGACCACAGCAGCGTTGAAGTTTGCAAGAGGCAGCCACATGTATGCAACAAGGGTATTGGAAATTTTGCCAATTCCATAGTTGCGGTACGCATGTGCCAGCGGGTCCGTGACTTTACCAGATGAGTTGTTAGATATAAATTCCCCAATATATATATATACATCATTCAACTCCGTGAATATTTTAATTATTTGCTACACGAAACCTTGTGTTTTGGAGGTTGGAATATTGCGCTCTTAGCGAAATGGATTTACGAACTTATCTTCCTGTTATGACTTTCATGGCACTATATATCTCCGAAAATATGGCTTACCTAATGTTGTCAACAGAGATACTGCGAAGAGTATACACCCCGGATATGTCCAGATGTTACCCTCTCCGCCTTCTCCGAAACCTGCAGCAACTGCCTTCAGTAGAACGTCTTCGTGCTGTTGCATATAACGCTCAATAATCTTCGGCCATTTCTCGTTATGTCCTTCCGTTTGTCTAAGGGAGGTTGCCAATTCAATCGAGAGTTCTTTTTGTGCCTGTTCCATATGTTCTTGCTGTGCAAATTCTCTGGGACCTGGATTAAATTATGTACAATGAATAATTTATTATTGCAACTCATAATAAAATGGTATGAGAAGGAGAAAATACACTTCAACCATTACCAAGGAGGAGGTCCAACGAATTATATTAAATTTGCGTTGAACAAATAAATCATTAACACTAACAGCATGCTATCATTCTGTCAAAATGTCTGTGATTTTCGAATTTTTTGCTGACAATGGTCTCAAATAATTGGTTTCAACTCAATGATCAAGAATTCGAGGTCAAATTCAATTCTGTCCAGCCGGCCGTTGCTACTACAACTATGGAACGGTAAGAGATGGCAATTTGCTATTTTCAGGAAAGGTTGCGTATTCCAATGCGACGGTACGTTCCTTAATGGGAGAAATGTGCCAAACGGTTTTGGAGTTATATACATCTGGAAAATTATGAATATATATTTCCTTAGTAACTCAAAACATACTGATCCGATCGAATATAAATTTGGTAATTCGTTGTATCCACCGCAGAACTTCTTTCAATATTTCGTGAGGATTATACCATTTGACAAAAAAGAATTTATCTTAAATCTTTTAAGAAATTTCAGTAACTGTCTGTCAGATTC
This sequence comes from Halyzia sedecimguttata, assembly GCA_937662695.2. Taxonomy (NCBI): domain Eukaryota; kingdom Metazoa; phylum Arthropoda; class Insecta; order Coleoptera; family Coccinellidae; genus Halyzia; species Halyzia sedecimguttata. The sequence continues at coordinate 50,526,265 of OW569415.2, forward strand.
AGCTGAAATTCCGCGCAATCCTTCAAGCTACCATTTTACAATCAAGTACCAAATTTCAGCCCGCTAGGGTTTGAATTTTTGGATATATTGCGGAATAGTACATTCTAAAACAAGTTGCAGAATAGGCTCCTATTCAAACACTAATGCGAAATTCAAAAACGAGCGACGAAGGAGCGAGTTTTCGACCGTATGAGGGTAAGAATTGCCTTCTGCAACGAGTATTAGACGATATTTTCTCTATTTCAGGCAAGTTTTGTAAAATACTGTTGAAATTTAATGAAAAATTCTAATTATACATCCTAGTGACTTTTGTAATGTTTATTGGCAGTTGGTGTGACTGTTACGAAAGTTGATAGACTACGGAATTTGAATTTGAATCGGACGTAGGGCATGGATATCAGATTTAAAACAGTTTCCTAATTGCATGAATGATTCAAAATTAGCAATAAAGAAATCTCTAGTACCTTATTTTTCAATAAATGCTCCTGATATTCGTTGGTATTCAAGTTCTTTTGAATCAAACAAAGGCTCAATTTTAATGATTAAATTCTTAGGGTTGGTTCCTAGGTCACACGGAGCTTCACAAATGATGTCACAATGAAGTAGTCATTGGAAAAAGTAGGTTTAATTTGGTTGTATGGTGCTAAAAGAATAATTAAAACCATTTAAATACCTAGGTGGAACTGGTAATGTATCAACGTCAAATTTCCAGGTCAAATCATACATAGGTTCTTCGTAAGAGAATGTCAATCAACAGAGTCAGGTAATGATAACACACCATTCAAATTTCCAAATTCAGGAGTGTTGCCAAGAATAGAAATAATCCATACATATATTATAATTTTGCGGGGTTGTAGCAATTCCAGCATAGTTTGGAATTGAAAACAAACATCAGGTCACCATGAAATGGGACCACCTCCCCTGCTATCCCCGCATTTGAAAATATATTTCAGCTCATTTGAATATTGATCGGCTTTAATGTTCATTTATTAACATGATGTTTAATCAATTCATCTGTTACAAGTTATTGCTGAAAATTCACGTCTCATATCCAAAAGCTATTAATGGATGGCTGTTTATACATATTTTTTTGCGCATATGTTCTGGGGAACATCGCGTTATAGTTTTGCCCAAATGTCTGTAACTTTCGAATTTTTTGACGAAAATGGTCTCAAACGATTTAGTTCGACTCCCCAATGAAGAATTCGAGGTCAAATTTGATTCTGTCCGGCCGTCCGTCCGTTGCCACGATAACTTGAGAACGAAAAGAGCTAGCGACTTGAAATTTCCAGGGTGGGTGGCGCATCCCAATACGACCGACAAGTTCGTTAATGGACATAATCGGCACAGTGGTTCCGAGTAATCATTTTGAATAATTTTGATAACTTGAAAACGGAAAGAGATAGCGGCTTGAAGTTTTCATTTTAGGATGTGCACCAGAACGCGACATTTCAGTTTGTTTATGAGCATAATCGGCCAAACGATTTTAGAGTTATAGCCATCTGAAATTTGGTTGTTTTTTGTTCCTCATTAACTCGAAAAATACTAAACTGATTGAATTCAAACATGGTAATTAGTTGTAGAATGCCAACGCAAAAATTCTTGCAAAATTTCGTGAGGATAGTATTTGTGAAAAATTTTAAAAAAATCATTGAAAATTGAAAAATTCTATATATTAGTAACTATTCGTTTGAAATTGCTGAAATTTTGCAAGAGCCTTCATAACCTAACTCTACTGCCAAGTTTCAAGTTTAAACACGATCGGTTGAATATTGTTGGAGATTCGAGCATTCTTGTGTGAGTTCAGTAGATGGGTTACCGTGCCTCGATAACTTTCGAACGAAAGGAGATAGGGACTTGCAATTTTCAGGGTAGGTTGCGCATCCGAAAGGGAGAGTTGAGTTCATTTTTGGGCACAATCGGTTAAACGGCTTCCGAGTTATACCCACCTGGAATATTATTTCCTTGATAACTCAAAAAATAAATATTCGATCGAATTGAAGGTTGGTAACTAGTAGTAGAAAATCATCATAAAGACGTGTTTAAAATTTTGTAAGAACCGTACCCCTAGAAAATTTGAAAAAAATGACGAAAAAAAAATTTTAGGAACCGCACCCCTAGAAAATTTCAAAAAAATCACGAAAAAAAAAATTGGTTCAAGCACTGACGTGAAGTCAGAAGCTTTTGCGCGTATGTTCTATTGTCCATTCTTCTGTATTGGACACCCTTAATCGAATTTACCATGGTAAATTATGTTGTCCATTCTCCTGTATTGGACACTTAATTCGAATTTACCATGGTAAATTCGAATTCTTAATTCGACCGCAAAGAACGAAAAAAGTTATTTCGAATTCTTCAGTGAATTCTGCTGGTTCTATTTGAAGTAGAAATATTTTTTCGCATACTGATTTGCAATCTAAAAAAAAAACTTCTGACTTCACGTCAGTGATTGAACCAATTTTTTTTTTAGATTGCAAATCAGTATGCGAAAAAATATTTCTACTTCAAATAGAACCAGCAGAATTCACTGAAGAATTCGAAATAACTTTTTTCGTTCTTTGCGGACGTGAAAGTACTTTTTCGTCAACCTCTATGAAAAGTGACATTTTACGTAGGTAATAATTTGCGACCGTAAAATCGACTATTATTGAACGCAAGTTCTTTGCGGACGAGGAATTACTTTTTCGTCCGTAAAGTTACTTTCTCGTCCACTAAATTACTTTCTCGTCCGCTGTGGTCACTATGAATATGGCATGATACGGTTCAATAGAAACATAAGAGTATGTGTCATTTGCTTTGTATCTATCATTTGCTATTGTGAAACTATTTAAAAGGTATGATATTCATAAAAATATGTAGACGTCGACGAAAAAATGTAATATGCACCTCGGCGAAAATCTGTCTATTATCTCACCTGCTGCTATCCATGGCTCCGGCTTGGATAACAATTTGTAGACTCGACTATATTTCGACAGTATTTCATCCTTGGTACATAAATACTTAACTATTCTGAGTCTAGAGTTGAGATTCACAAGAACTTTTATATTGAAACACAGTACTTTTTGTGTTTTGAGTTTGGGAAGCACTGACGTGAAGTCAGCTTTGGTGCGCTTGTTCAAATTCATAGCCAAAGTGGTCACCCATCCAGGTACTCAACTCGCTCAATGTGATATAAATCAAATATTAACAAGAAAATTCTATGAAATTATTGAAATCGTGAATCTTCTATGAATGGTGCGAGCTATTCCAATTCATAGAAAACGTCCAATATATATATATTATACATATTTCGAGCCAGTGTTGCGTTTATTCAGGGTGTTTCATTAATAATTGAAAATATTTTAACTGATAAATCTTGAGCTCTAAATATTAAGATTTAACCTTAACCTTTCGCATAAAATGTGACTCCTTACTGTGTTACAGGGTGTTTTATTTATAAATTTAATAACTGTTTGTTGGTGGTACTCTACATCTTACTAAATTATAATAATAACGATAATAACACACTTTATTAGTGAAACAACTAGTTACAACAGTAATGAAAATAATTATGATAAACAAATCAACAATTCTCCTTCACATAATACTAACAGTTTTCTGAACGGTTTATAATTATCACAGTTTTTTATTTCATAAGGTAAACTATTGTACGAAGTTAAACCTCTGATCAGAGTCGTCCCCGATCTACGTCTTGTACGGAATGTATCAACAATGAAGTTATTCCTATTTCTAGTGTTAAAATCGGGAACCTCCGAAATATATTGAATATTTTCAGAAAGAAAATCTGGAAGCAATTTATGCTCCATCTCATAAATGAATTATTATGTTTTGTATGTTATTCTCTGCTTCACGGTCATCAAACTTAATGCTGTCAGCATCAGTCTAATCGGTATTCTTCTACTACAGTTCAATACAATTCTCACCCCTCTATTTAATACCTGAATCTTATCTATACTGTTCACTTTGAGATTGAATAATAATGATGTACAAAAGTCTGAGTGGGGCAATAAAGTCGACCTAAAACACAGCAATTTAAGGCGGGTTTATACAGCAAATAAAATAAGATAAAATAAAATAAGAAACAAATTAAAATAAAGTAAGGAATTTTCTCCGAAACGGCTGAATATATTTTAATTCTGTAAACGCCGTTTTGTACAAGTCAACGTTGACTTGGGAGTGTGTAGAAGTTGGCGTAAAAAATAAAGATGGCTGACGTCGCGGTGTAATTAATTTTTTTTCCCAGGGATATACCTTTTTTTTATTATGCCAATCCAAAGATGATTAACATCTAAATTTTATTTCCAAAATCATGTTTTCCAATTTTAAACCGTTAGCGATCTACAGGTATTATGTTAATTCTATTCCATTTTTGCGCGATTTTCTGAGGAACATCGCGTTATCATTTTGCCCAAATGTCTGTGATTTTCGAATTTTTTGCCGAAAATGCCAAATTTCACAAACGTCCTTAGGTTTGTATTCTACAACTAATCATCAAGTATCAATTCGATCGGATTTGTATTGGTAGAAAACAAAATTATTACTCGGAAAATCTTGGGCCGATTATGCCCATTAACGAACTTGTCCGTCGTATTGGGATGTGCCACCTACCCTGAAAATTTTAGCTAGCTCTTTCCGTTCTCAAGTTATCGTGGCAACGGCCAGCCGGCCGGACAGAATCAAATTTTACATCGAATTGTTCATCGGGGAGTCAAACCCAATCGTTTGAGACCATTTATGGCAAAAAATTCGAAAATTACAGACATTTGGGCAAAATGATAACGCGATGTTCCCCAGAACATACGCGCAAAAATGGAATATAATTAACATATAACACCCTGTAGATCACTAACGGTTTGAAATGGGAAAAAATGGTATTTGGAAATAAAATTTAGAATTGAATCATCTTTCGAATGGCAAAATAAAAAAGGTAGGTATATTCCTGGGAAAAAAAATTTGACGGCACCGCGACGCCAGCCATCCTTATTTTTTTCGCCGACTTCTACACGCATCTCAAGTTAACAATGACTTGTACAAAACGGCGTTTACAGAATTAAAATATACTCAGCCGTTTCCGAGAAAATTGGAGTGACCAAGATAAGTGAATAACTCTGTACATTTCAATGATTATTTATGTTATATTATTTTGTTTTAGATCATCTGTATAAACCCGTCCTTTTAACCCTTGATTCTTATTTTATTTTAATTTGTTTCTTATTTTATCTTATTTGCTGTATAAACCCGCCTTTAGTCCTTGAATCTATTCTATTATTGATTCTAGTTTATGAAATGTATTTTTTGTGCCATTTTTCTTATAATATAATCTGTATGCAATTTAAAATTCTAATTTCTGTCTAGTTTCACAGCCAAGTACTTAATTGTGTCAACTTCCTTTAAAATATGTGCATTGATCGAGATAACGAGATTTACCTTATCAATTTTTTTTATTCTATTTTCACTTCCAAATAGGATGTATTGAGATTTACTGAGATGTATAATCATCTGATTATCCCCCATCCAATCATTTAACGTTTCAAGATCTTTGTTCATTAGTGTAACCAGAGAATCAATATCCTTTCCCATTAAATAGATCATTGTATCATCTGTGAATGCTTTTAATTGACTATATTACCTATGTTTCACAATATTAATCATATATTATTATGTATATAATAAATAGCAAATTTCCCAAAGTTGTTCCATCATCCACCATCTTCGTTCTTACAGCTTGACGATATTATACCATTGAATTTTACTTTTTGTTCCCTATCATCTAAATATGATGTGAACCAGTCCATAACAATTCCCTTAATTCCAATCTTTTTCAGCTTCTTCAGTAATAGTTTTCTGTCAATTGTTTCGAATGCTTTTTTGAAATCAATAAAACGGCTGAAATTATTTTTCCCTTATCCATGTTTCTTACCCACCCATTAATGATGTATACTATTGAGCTTTCACAGGAATGTTTAACGCGAAAATCCGATTGTTCACCAATAAATACATTGTTTCTATCCAGGAAACTCAACAATTGATCCCGTACAATCATTTCTAATATTTTTTCATATATCGGGACAGTATGAACACCTCAGAACTCTTCGCACAATATTTTATTGTTTATTTTCTAGATTGGTATCACCATCGAGACCTTCCAAATATCAGGAAAGATTTCATACTCTAGTGACTAGTATTTACGATGTCAAGCATTTTCTTACTAATTCCATCTTCTGTTCCACAGGTATCTTTCAACTTTTCGACACAGGCCGAACGGTTTTGAAGTTATACATATCTGAAATTTTGTTATTTCCTCTAAATATACAAATCCAATCCATCGGTAATTACTTGTACAATTCCAACACGCTAATTTTCGCGGAATTTCGTGAATATCATATCCTGAAATCACTTGAACGTAAGTTTTTTTTTCAGTGTGATAATTCGAGCAGATAATTATTTTTCGAGTTATTGGAAAAACAAAATTTCAGACAGACGGAAGGACGGACAAAATAATTAACTTTGACCTCAGATTCTTCATCAGTGAGTCGAAACTAAACTTTGAGATCATTCTGGGACCAAAATTTGAAACTATCCACTTACTCACCTTCTGTCTTATGGAACGCATAAGCTCCGAGAAGAGCCCATCCAAAAACTACCATGGTCAGCCCCATTTGACTCAGGATCCACTGCGTTATGACTTTGCATCCACATTGTAGTCCAACGACTGTACAGCTCTCCTTCTTTGGATCATACTTCATATCGCAGGAACTTCTCGGCCAAAACCTCAACCTGTAGGGTATGAGGGGAGAAGTTTGTATAGAAACATCGACAAGTTTGTTCTTGCAGTTGTGCTCGAATTTGATGTGGTCGATATCCACGCAGTTCGTGTCTCCATTTCCATTTTTCATCTTAATATAAGAGGCTGAAAAGAAGAGGAAAATTGTTTAGATATCCTCGAATGTTCAGATCTCATTTCAAATCTTACATACATTATGTCATCTAGAATTTCTGAGTGACGTGCATAGACATAGAATAACATGGACTGGCCCTCACGTAACTTTATCACACAGTTCTTTGCGGAATACATTAGAGAGAGAGAGATGTTATGAAGGATAGAATAAGTAAAGGCAAATAATGGTATAAAAACAATGGTGTTTTTATACCATGGACAAATACACAAATTGGATATTGGGGTATATTGGAAAATCCCGATTTTTTTAAGAGAAATATTGATTATTATGAATGAGTATCGAAAAAGCTGAATGAATTACAGTAAGGAATTCTATGAGAAATATTGATTATTATGAATGAGTATCGAAAAAGCTGAATGAATTACAGTAAGGAATTCTATGAGAAATATTTTCAGATTATAAGCACAGTAATCTGTGTTATAAGTATCAGAATATTCAGAAACGAGTCTCGGTTTTATTATTATTTTTTTTTTCCGTAAGAGGAAAAACCTTTTATAGGCGCCGCCAGCGGCAGTGTGAGACTCCAGATGTTATTTGGTTACTCAATAAAAAACCTCTCACTCTTCTTGGACTGTTCTTCGTCCTGCCCTTACAGCGTCCCTTAACAAAAGAGATGAGCTGCAAGTGGCCTTCATAGTTGATGGGACCTCATCACTCGTAGTGACCCGAGCAACACTGCTTTCTGCATTCTGTTCGCCAAAACCTCGGCCAAGGATGTACAGGCCGGAATAATCTTCAATTATGTCACATAGTTCGCTCTCATTCCGCCAAGGCATCCTATGATCAGAACGACCATTTTTACTTTATACCCTGGATATAGGGTTCCCAGCTCAAACAGCAAATCCTTGTATTTCTCCCTCTTCTGTTGTTCTTTCATCACCACATTATTTTCAGCGGGGAAAGAAAATTCGACAACAAACAATTCCCTGAGATTTTTGTCCACCAGTACTATATCTGGCTTTATGGCATGGATCTGCCGAGTTGTTGGAAAAGCATAGTTCCAGTAGATTCTAGCTCTATCATTTTCGATGACTGATTCAATCTCCAGAGGCACAAATGGTAGCACTGGCTCCTTGTGTATACCATAAACTTCTCTCAGATTGAAGTAGAGAATCCGAGTGCCGCATTGTGTCTTTCTGTGTATCCTGATGGAGCGTGGACTCTGCAAGCAGACAGGATGTGCATGACAGTTTCCTGCTGACTGTGGCATGCTCTGCAAGTTGTTGGGGTGTCCACTTTCAAGATGTTCTTCTTATACCATCTTGTATTTATCACTCCATCTTGACAAGCCATAACGAATCCCTCCGTTTCCGACTTTAGGCCAGCCGACTTCAAAAACGCAAAGGATAGTTCCTCCGATAGGCCCTGATCTTTCAAACTTCTGAATTATTATTATTATTATTATTTCTTTTGACCACTTAGATTATGCTAAGGTTTGTTTAATTTGTTTGAGTAGGTATCACCGAGTGCACACCGTGCACCTAGGGTGATACGTTTGTTTTGGTGACATATTCTGCCCTTTTCCGTCATAGTACTTTACGTACTATATGGGCTGTACCCAACAGTACTGCACGTTGCATCTGGAGGAGATTGTGTCTTCCAGGGACTTCTTTAATTTGGTCTGCTGTTGTTTTAGAGATGAGTCCCGTTGCGCCTATGATGATGGGGATAACTTTAGTTCTTAGGTTCCACATTCTCTGCAGTTCAATTTGTAGGTCCTTGTATTTCAGTTGTTTTTCGGCTTCTTTTATTGTTATATTATAGTCGGATGGAATTGACACGTCTATTAGGAGGCATTGTCTTTTCTGTTTGTCTTTCACCACCAGGTCTGGTTTGTTTGCGACAATTTTTCTGTCCGTGTGGATTTGAGTGTCCCACATGATGGTGACTTCAGCTGATTCAACTACAGGATCCGGGTTGTGCTCGTACCATTTATCGCTAACGTCTATATTGTATTGTTTGCAGATGTTCCAATGCAGTTGTTTTGCTACTGTGTTGTGTCTGTCTAGGTATGCTTTTTTGGCCAAGATTGGACAGCCTGATACAATGTGATGGATGGTTTCATTGAATGATCGACAAAGCCTGCATTTCTGGTCAGACCCGGTTTTCATGATTTTTGCTTTCATATAGTTTGTCGCGATGGCTTGGTCTTGACAGGCTGTTATTAGGGCTTCTGTTTCTGTCTTCAGATTTGCGACACTTAATTCGAATTTACCATGGTAAATTCGAATTGAGAGTGTCCAATACAGGAGAATGGACAACATAATTAACCATGGTAAATTCGATTTAGGGTGTCCAATACAGAAGAATGGACAATAGAACATACGCGCAAAAGCTTCTGACTTCACGTCAGTGCTTGAACCAATTTTTATTATTATTATTATTATTATGAATACAAATAGAGTTTAGGTTATCCTATAAACTCAGAAACTAGAAATATAACTAAAAATAATATAACTAAAGTTCACATGCTGAAAAACAATTAAATGCATTAATATTTGACACATTCACAAGATCACAAGCTCCTCCATTCGTCAAAAGAGTTCTTGAAACCATTCACAGATCCTGCCTCAACCACACCAACAGGCAAACGGTTACAAGACTCGTTAGACAGGAAACCCTGACGTTGAGTGGTCCGAAAGTTTTCCTTACGAAGTTTGTAGTAGTGGCCTCTTAAGTTGTTGTGATTTCTTTCGAACATGTGACAGATGCCCCCTCCAAAATGACCGTGAAGGGATTTGAATGAAAATGTTTTGTCTTTAACTATTCTGTCTGCAAATCACCAAAACACATACACAATACACGAAACCAAACAATACAGTATACAAGAAATGTCAAAGGATAAAGGAAACCAATGTTTTGTATTCTGTGGTTTTGCCAATCGTCAAATTATAAGAATATATTCATATACCGTGGTTTGCCTTTAACTATTCTATCTTTTTTCAATGCTGATTTCAATGGTCTCTTTCTCACAACCAGTCCATGTTATTTTATGTCTATGGTGACGTGATAACGATGACAATTCGGATGTGATAGAATATTGTAGTTTTGATCTATGTACGCTCACACTAGCGAGTTAGCATTTCTCCCAAATAGGTCTCTTCCATCTAACACGAAATACCATATGTTTATGTTTTTCTGAATCTACCAGATCAGCATGTATACCCTCATCCAATTTCATAATTTATACAATTTTAATATTTCGGTATTGAAAATCGGTAAAACAAGAAGCAATTTCAAATGAGGTGAAAATTTTGGCTGAAAATGGTCTCAAACGATTTGGTTCGACTCACTGATCAAGAATCACGATAACTCTCGAACGAAAGGAATTAGAGGATTGAAATTTACAGGGTCGGTTTGGAGCGTAAATATCTAGGACGAGTGCGTTAACGGGCGAAATCCACCAAGGAGTTTCGGAGTTATGGCCGTTTTTGGCGCTCTTGTTACTGGTAACAGAGTACTTATCAATTTGCACAAATGTCTGTAATTTTGGCATTTTTGGTGAAAATGCTCTCAAACGATTTGGTTCGACTAACTGATCAAGAATAAGTGGTCGAAACCGATTCTGTTCGTCCGTCCGTTAACACGATAACTCTCGAACGGAATGAGCTAGATAGTTGACATTTTCAGAGTATGTTTAGGAGACAAATATCTCGGCTAAGTTTGTTATTGGGCAAAATCGGTCAGATGGTTTCGGAGTAACGAGAAATTTTTATTTTTTTAAAATGACAACTTTCAAATTCAATTTTTTTTAAGATGCAATTTCATCATAAGAATCCATTGATATCTTTTTCAACTCTAACAAGCTAATACTTTCAGAGATACAATTTTTCAAAATTTTAATAATACATTGTACTTCTATGTTATCACACAATGCGAATTCTATCTGTCTGTGTTCTATCTGTGTTCATTGTTTATACATATCTTATCTACCTGTGACAGATATGTAAAATATATTGATTACTCTTCTAACAAAGTATGATTGAATGCAAAATGAACAATTATAGGATATTATAATTACTTCTTCCCTATATGCCCTTGGATAATCCATATGATGATGAAAATATATTCAGAATATCTTCAGTGAAAACAAAACCGGAATATTGGCTAAGTTTCAATTGATATAATATAATTTTCAGAGGAGATTTGAGGAATGAATGTCTCGGATAAATTCGTTATTTAAATTTAATTTAGTTTCGTTTATGATGCAGTTCTATTATAAGAATCGATTGATATTCCCAACTCTGAGAAACCAATAATTTCGGAGATGAATTGTCAAAGTTTGTACAAGAGCGCCAAAGCTCCTGTCCACAGGGCTTTCCCACATTTTTAGTAAAACATTTTTTATGAATATTTCCGAAACCGATCACTCGATCTATCTGAAATTTAGCATCAGATTGTAGAATAATGACCTTTATACGCATGCGCATTGGGCGAAATAGGCCAGATGCTTTCGGAGTAACGAAAAAAAATAATTTTTTTGAATTACAAATTTCAAATTTATTAGCATAATCGGCCAAACGGTTTAAGAGTTATAGCCACCTGAAATTTGGTTATTTTTTGTTCCTCATTAACTTGAAAAATAAATAACTGATTGAATTCAAACATGGTTATTAGTTGTATAATGCCAACGCGAAAAATCTTGCAAAATTTCGTGAGGATAGTATTTGCAGATACTATTCAAAAAATCATTGAAAATTGAAAAAAAAAATTCTATATATCAGCAACTATTCGTTTGAAATTGCTGAAATTTTGCAAAAGCCTTTATAACCTAACTCTACTGCCAAGTTTCAAGTTTTAACACGATCGGTTAAATATTGTTGGAGATTCGAGCAGCCTTCTGTGAGTTCAGTAGATGGGTGACCGTTGCCTCGATAACTTTCGAACGAAAGGAGATAGGGACTTGCAATTTTCAGAGCAGGTTGCGTATCCGAATGGGAGAGTTGACTACGTTTTTGGGCATAATCGGTCTAACGGTTTCCGAGTTATACCCACCTGGAATATTATTTCCTTGAAAACTAAAAAATAGATTTTCGATCGAATTGAAGCTTGGTAACTAGTAGTAGAAAATCAACATAAAGACGTGTTTAAAATTTTGTGAGAACCGTACCCCTAGAAAATTTGAAAAAAAATGAGGAAAACAAATTTTAAGAACCGTTCCCCTAGAAAATTTCAAAAAAGTCACGAAAAAAAAAATTGGTTCAAGCACTGACGTGAAGTCCGAAGCTTTTGCGCGTATGTTATATTGCCCATTCTCCTGTATTGGACACTTAATTCGAATTTACCATGGTAAATTCGATTAAGGGTGTCCAATACAGAAGAATGGGCAATATAACATACGCGCAAAAGCTTCTGACTTCACGACAGTGCTTGTTTTTAAATTTTCTAGTGATACGATTCTCAAAAAATTTCACGAACGTGCTTGGGTTTATATTCTAGAACTATTTACCAAGTTTCAATTCGATCGGATTTATATTGGTTGAAAACAAAATTATTACTCGGAAACCATTGGGCCGATTATGCCCATTAACGAACTAGTCGATCGTATTGGGATGCGCCAGCTCTCCTGAAAATTTCAAGTCGCTAGCTCTGACTGTTCTCAGGTTATCGTGGCAACGGCCGAACGGCCAGCCAGCCGGACGGACATAATCAAATTTGACCTCGAATTCCGAATCCGAATCGTTTGAGATCATTTTCGGCGTAAGATTCGAAAATTACAGACATTTGGGCTAAATGATAACGCGATGTTCGCCAGAACATACGCGCAATAAAAAGCCGATCGAGCCGAGATCCGCTAGTCGATTGCAAAATTGTGGCCTGAAGGTTTGTGCGGATTTTTAGCGTAATGTGACAAAAAGTTTCTGAAATATGGAATTTTTGAAGAAAGATCTTTTTCTAGTTATACGATCCTCACGAATTCTGCACAAGTTTGCGGCTCGGCATTCTACAACTAATACCAAATTACAATATGATCGGATCTGCATTTTTTGAGTTATTAAGGAAATATAAACAAAATAGGTATAACTGCGAAACAGTTCAGCTGATTATGCCCATTAACGAATTTAACCGTCACATTTGAAATTTGAATGCGCAACCTTACCTGAAAATTGCAAGTCGCTGTCTCTTTTGGTTCGAAAGTTAACGTAGCAACGGACGGAAGACTAGCTGGACAAAATTGAATTTGGCCGCGAAATTTTTATAGTTGAGTGGAATCTAATCGTTTGAGACCAATTCCGTTGAAAAATTCCAAAACTACGCGCAAAAATTACCAAATACACCTCAATATACATATTATTTTCTAATAAATAAACCCAGATCCAATCAAAACAATACTTCTTGCGCATATATTCTGGAGAACATTGCGTTATAATTTTGCTCAAATGTCAAATTTGCCGAGAATTGGGTTGGACTCCCTGATGAAGAATTCGATGTCAAATATAATTTTTTCCGGCCGTCCGTTGCCACGATAACTTGAGAATGGAAAGACATAGCGACTTGAAAATTTCAGGGTAGTAGGCGCATCTCAATACGACGGACAAGTTCGTTAATGGGAATAATCGGACCAATGGTTTCCGAGTAATGATTTTGTTTTCAACCAATACAAGTCCAATCGAATTGAAACTTGGTGAGTTGTTGAAGAATACAAGCCTTAGGACGTTAGTCAAATTTTGTGAGGATCGTATCATTAGCAAATTTCTTAAAAATTATCAAAAAATATCTGTAACGATATCCTGAGAACGGAAAGAGATAGCGACTTGATGTTTACTGGTAATGATGTGCATATAAATGGGACATTTGAGTTTGTTTATAGGCATAATGGTTATTAGTTGTAGAATGCCATCGCAAAAATTCTTGCGGAATTTCGCAAATCTTCACAAATCTTGCTAGAACATTTCAAAAAATCATTGAAAGTAATTGAAAAAAAATCTATATATCATAAACTATTCGTCCGGCATCGCTGGAATTTTGCAAGAGCCTTCAGAACCTAACTCTACTGCAAAGTTTCAAATTTGAATACGATCGAATCCATATTGTGGGAGAACCGAGCAGCCTTTTGTGAGTTCGGTAGCTGGATGGGAATCGTTGTATTTTTGCGAGAACTTTAAAAACCATGAATGTCATGATGACATATTTTTTCATCACAAATCTATGGGAGATGATAGCCCTACATTAGGGTCCTGCAGTGGTCAGATCTGGTTTTGAAAGAGATCCTCCTTAGGAGGAGGCAACTAAATATTGAAGGGATTTCTATGCACAAGAGTGAATATCTTTGAAAAATAGAGAAAGCGATTCTTCTTCAAGAGATCCATGCTCCTGCAGAGGAGTATATTTGTGAGAGGGGACTTTTGAAAGGTTATGTATTATTTTCAATATGATATCGCTGAAATTTTGCTGGAGGCTTCAAAACTAAGCTCTAAATTAACCACACTTTCTGATCTTGTGAGGTGAGAGGCTCATTTGTCGATATTAAATCTCGTGATGGGTAGAGAGGCATTTTAGGCCAGTTTTTCTGTCACTAATGAGAATATATTTTTATGTTTCACCTTGACACCTTTAGATCTATCAATGAGCATTTATTGTTTAAGAATAAAAAAAAAATATATATATATTTGAACCTCAATAATACATCTCAACAATAGGAAAAGAAATGTCAAATTCAAATAAAGAAACCAGAACAGAGGCTTATCCAACATAGAATATTGCTTGTGTGTTCTATTCAAAAGTAAATTAAACATTCATAAGCCTATATGAAAAATTGGTTCAAGCACTGACGTGAAGTCAGAAGCTTTTGCGCGTATGTTCTATTGTCCATTCTTCTGTATTGGACAAGTTACCATGGTAAATTCGATTTAGGGTGTCCAATACAGAAGAATGGACAATAGAACATACGCGCAAAAGCTTCTGACTTCACGTCAGTGCTTGAACCAATTTTTTTTTCGTGATTTTTTTTTTAATTTTCTAGGTGTGCGGTTCTTAAAATTTTTTTTTTCGTCATTTTTTCATACTTTCTAGGGATACGGTTCTTACAAAATTTTAAACATGTCTTTATGTTGATTTTCTACTACTAGTTACCAAGCTTCAATTCAATCGAATATTTATTTTTTGAGTTATAAAAGAAATAATATTCCAGGTGGATATAACTCGGAAACCGTTAAACCGATTATGCCCAGAAACGAACTCAACTCTCCCTTTCGGATACGCAACCTACCCTGAAAATTGCAAGTCCCCATCTCCTTTCGTTCGAAAGTTATCGAGGCAACGGTCACCCATCTACTGAACTCACACAAGAATGCT
The DNA here is from genome assembly GCA_937662695.2 of Halyzia sedecimguttata. Lineage (NCBI taxonomy): Eukaryota > Metazoa > Arthropoda > Insecta > Coleoptera > Coccinellidae > Halyzia > Halyzia sedecimguttata. The sequence goes on from OW569415.2 coordinate 50,541,519, forward strand.
CGAATCTCCAACAATATTCAACCGATCGTGTTAAAACTTGAAACTTGGCGGTAGAGTTAGGTTATGAACGCTCTTGCAAAATTTCAGCAATTTCAAACGAATAGTTACTAATATATGGAATATTTTTTTTTTATTTTCAATGATTTATTAAAAATTTTCTACAAATGCTATCGTCACCAAATTTTGCGAACGTTTTTGCGTTGGCATTCTACAACTAATCACCATGTTTGAATTCAATCGGTTAAGTATTTTTCGAGTTAATGAGGAACAAAAAACCACCAAATTTCAGAGAATTTCAGATGGCTATAACTCTAAAACCGTTTGGCCGATTATGCTCATAAACAAACTCAAATGTCGCATTCAGATGCACAACCTAACCTGAAATTTTCAAGCCGCTATCTCTTTCCGTTCTCAGGTTATCGTGACAACAAAGATATTTTTTAATAATTTTTTTAAAATTTTTTAGCCATACGATTCGCCCAAAATTTCATAAACGTGCCTAGGTTCATATTCTACAACTACTCACCAAGTTTCAATTCGATCGGATTTATATTAGTTGAAAACAAAATTATTACTCGGAAACCACTGGGCCGATTATGCCCATTAACGAACTTGTCCGTGTATTGCGATGCGCCACCCACCCTGAAAATTTCAAGTCGCTAGCTCTTTTCGTTCTCAAATTATCGTGGCAACGGAGAGCCGGACGGCCGGACGGCCGGACGGACAGAATCAAATTTGACCTCGAATTCTTCATTGGGGAGTCGAACTAAATCGTTTGGGACCAATTTCGTCAAAAAATTCGAAAGTTACAGACATTTGAGCAAAACTATAACGCGATGTTCCCCAGAACATACGCGCAAAAATGAAAAGTATCCATGTCGGGAGATAATTGAAAATTTTAGTATCCAAATCGATGTATGACTGTCTTATTCCGGTAAAATGCGTCCTATGTCGGTGGTAGTAAATTTTCTGTTTTATAACCTATTATTCATTAGGTCATAACATCCATCTCGCCCTTCCTTGTAAATCCATTTCCTCAAGTGTGTTCGAAATTTTTTCTGATTTTTGGGCGCATGTTCTAGGGGAACATCGTCCTATCATTTCGTCCAAATGTCTGTAATTTTCGAATTTCGAGCTGAAAATTGGCTAATAGACTAATTCGGACTCCCTGATCACGAATCCGGTGTCAGATTTCTGGGTGCCGTCCGGCCGGTCGGCCGGCAGGCCGGCCGGTTTTCCGGCCGTAGGCACGATAACAGGAGCACCGAAGGTCCTATCGACTTCAAACTTTCAGGGTAGGTTTCTGATCAAAATGCGACGGTTAAGTTCGTTAACGGGCAAAATCGGCCGGACGGTTTAGGAGTTATAGACATTTAAAATTTTGAGGTTATTTCCCTGATATTTCAGGAACTAAAGAAGATGTTGAATCGAAACTTGGTAGTCAGTTCGAGGATATAAACGCGCAACTGTTGGCAAAATTCTGTTATGATCGAAATGTTGGTAATTTTTAAAAAAATATTTCTTTTAATTTTTTCGAAAAAAAAATTTTTTTTTCGTGAACTATTCATCAGATTGCAACAAAAACTTGTACTAACGTCAATTGTAGTATTTTGCAAGATTGTGCAAAATTTTGGCTCTATACGATTTCAATTTCTGGAGATATAAGACAAAATGTGTCAAATTTCCTGGGTCTCTCTCAGTATTTTCATCGATTATTATATAATAATTTATGCCTGTGATCGTCTTAGGAATATGCTGGTATATTCTATGGGCTAAATATCGAATTGATCATTGTCCAATTCTTCTTTCTGCTCGAGGTAATTTATATCCGCCTAATTTTTTTCGTGTTCTAGAGTTGATAGCTGTATCTTTCCTTGTTGTACTTGCTCACTGATCTTCAAGCAGTACAGCTGTTTCACGTCCATTATACCTGACATTTCGAACAGTTCGTGTGTCGGGTAGGTAATTCTCTTGTTGTGTATTATTTTTAATAATCTTCTTTGAGCAATATTTTCTTATCTGAGACTGTGCAAGAGCGAAGTATATCATTTTAAGGTGTCGTGCATCCATTAGTCTCTGCAAGCACTTGAACTTGTACATAAGCCGTCGTAGCTTTTTCGCAACGTATTGACATTGGCGGTCCCATCTCATATGCCTACCTAGTATTATGCCAAGGTATTTCATACAGCCATCCTTCGCTTCAGAGATACTAAGGTTTGTTTTATGGATATTTATAGGTCCCAAATTCGGAAGCCCTGAATCATAGCTCGAAAAGAGTAGTTAGAACGATTTCTGCATATTCAAAGTTAATGTAGGTATTTGCCTCTAGCTAATGCTTGATGTTCAGAAATTCTCTTTCGATTTTTAGTTTTAGTTCAGCCCATGTATTTGCTTCATATAAGATAACAGTCGTCAGCGAAACTCATAATGTTTCCACAATTCTTCATCTTCAGGAGATCGTTTATATAAATAATGAACAATAGAGGTCCCAAGAAGGTTCCCTGAGGTAACCCGTGAGTTGTTTCTCTTTCACTGCTGATTTCGTTTCCTATTTGTACTACCCGTTTCCTTCTTATCAAGTAACTTGTCAGTAATTTTTGCATTGTACCTCTGAAGCCATACGAATATAATTTTTCCAGCAGTTTCTCATGTGAGACATAATCAAATGCCTTACTTAAATCCAGGAACAAACTTATCAGTGGCAATCACTTATCTAATCTATCGTAAATATATTGTGTTGAATCTCTTATTACAACTTCTGTAGAACTATTCTGCACAAACCCGTACTGATTTTTTTTTTTGAGATTATTTTGTGTTTCTCGATGAAACTATCCATGCGCTTCTTCAATAGTTTCTCTAAAATCTTTGAAAAGGCTGTTAATAAAGTTATAGGCCTGTAATTTGTGATTTCTGTTCTTTTTCTACTCTTATAAATAGGTTTTATCACACCATTCTTTAAACAATCAGGAAAAAGTCCATCAGAAGTCCAGCAGAACATCTATTGAACATACATGCGACAATATCAGCTATTTCATCTTTGACATACTTAATAGTCTCCGCTCTTATATTATCGATCCCAGGGGATCCTTTGTCTTTTAGATCTATTATGACATCTTTAATCTCTTGAGCATTCGTAGGCATAAGGAATTGAATATTACTGGAATTCAATTGAATTTCATTCAATATGTCAGTAACTAAACTTCTAATTTACTAATCTACTTTGATCATTTAAATATGACATTAATTCCAGTAATATTTTTCTAGAATAATTATGTATTCTTCTCCCAAAGAAGAATTGAAGGTAGACAATATGTTAATTTTTTCATCATTGCATTCTATCCTGACTTCACGAAAAAAAAATGGTTCAAGCACTGACGTGAAGTCAGGAGCTTTTGCGCGTATGTTCTATTGTCCATTCTCCTGTATTGGAAACTCTTAATCGAATTTACCATGGTGAATTCTATTTTCTGTTTTCCTGTATTGGACACTCTTAATCGAATTTACCATGGTGAATTCGATTAAGAGTGTCTAATAAAGGAGAATAGACAATAGAATTCACCATGGTAAATTCGATTAAATGTGTCCAATACAGGAGAATGGACAATAGGACATACGCGCCAAAGCTCCTGACTTCACGTCAGTGCTTGAACCAATTTTTAATTAAAATTCTCGTTTTTCTCGTCGATTACTAGCTACCTTCCTTTTAAGTCTTCGAATACGCAAATACAAATGGTCATTTAGCGCGATATTTCGCCCGCCCAGTATCAGTGTATCTCAATTAATTTCCTTTATCTGTATAATACGAGTACAATGGCTATAAAATCTAGAAGTAGAAATTCGACTGCTGTGTTTTTATTTCAATGCTATCGGCAGCGGTGCATTATGCGATCTCAAGATAGGTAGGTACCTATCATCATTCTGCATGAATCGTGAGATCCTTCCTTGCAACTCAGGAAGTCACGATTGCCTTGGTACCTGGATACAATGCGAATATGATCAATTGGGACGTGATAAAATAAAAGGTAATTGCTGGCGAATATATCGGGTCGATTAATTGCACAATAAATCGATTTCACAGAACGGATGGAATGAAAAAGCACTGACGTAACGCCGGTAGCATTTACGAGCTTGTTGTGTACTTGTACTCAATTCCGTTGAAATATTAACGTAATACCCTGTTTCAGAAATCTGGAGATTTTCAATCCAGTGTGGTGACTTAACCAAAGTAACTTCATTCATGGATAAATGTCAGAGTTTGAGATGGGTTCCAACCATTTGACAGATCAAAATTACAGTTGAAAATTTGAAATTGTGAAGTATTTCATGGATGAAAAACCTTGTAAAACGAGAAATTAATGAACGAATTTGTTAAGGAGATAAAATTGTATTTAAGTTTGCTGTAATATTTTAGAATTTGTTTAGGATTGTTGTTATTTTTTGTTTTCCCCTTCGTGATTAATTTGAGGTACTTGATTATTGTTGGGTCTACACAATGGTGTATTTTTCTGCAATTTTGATCTCAATACCAGTGTTGAAGACACTGTTCAGAGAGTTTAAATAATTATGTATTTATATGAAAGTTCAAATAAATCAGTTAAAAAAAGTGCAGAGGATTGAAAAGGATTCTGTTTGGAAAGAAAGTCAGATTTCTGAAAGTGGAATATATAATAATATAAAGGTTCTTGAAGTAAAACTGAATTGAAAATTAAAATCAAGAGCTGATTGATCTGAAGAAAATTTTGACATGATATGAAACAATAAATAATAAGGAATTGATGAGATCACTGGTTGGAAGGAGGAAGATAACAATCGGAAAAGGAAAATAGAAAGGACCAGTAGGGATATCGCTAGTAATTGTCAGATAAAATCTACCTGAGAAGCATATTAAAATAATAAAAATAAAAAAATAATTGTAAAAGAAGTAACAGAATTCACATCAATTGTCGCCCAACGTGTGACTAATATATTTTCTCAATGAAAAATTATATACGATTTACACTAATTTATTCAATATTGTGACGCGTTTCGTCGACACAGCGAATTCATCAGACTACATCATACTAAATTCTTAACAAGTTACTATCTCCCTATACCTAGATGACATGGACACAAAATCTTATTTAAAACTAATTAGATGAGAAACTCATTTAAAACAAATTACATAATAGACTTATTTAAAACTAATTACATAATATTACACTGCTGGTTTCTTTGTACACATTAACAGTAATTCATTCCTAATGCTTTTATAAGTTGATTCTCTATTTGAATAGATTGAGTAGCGGTGAAAAATTTAGATCTAATTGTTCATTAACTAAATTACCCGTATGTTCTTATCTATTTATTTCCACCATTTCCCAGTAATTGAGTTGCGCACCTTTATTCAAATTGTGTAGAATTTTGAAATCCAGGTTAAACTTATAAATGATTCGAATATTTGTTGTTCTTTATGAGTTTTGCGAGGTTATTGTTTGTCCGGAATGAGATATTCACCTGTTGGTTTTGAAGAAACCTTTTAAGTTGTTGACTCGGTGTACCAAAATATGTTAAGCTATTGAATATTTTATTTTTGCGCGTATGTTCTGGGGAACATCGCGTTATAGTTTTGCCCAAATGTCTGTAACTTTCGAATTTTTTGACGAAAATGGTCTCAAACGATTTAGTTCGACTCCCCAATGAAGAATTCGAGGTCAAATTTGATTCTGTCTGGCCGGCCGTCCGGCCGTCCGATGCCACGATAACTTGAGATCGAAAAGAGCTAGTGACTTGAAATTTTCAGGGTAGTTGGCGCATCCCAATACGACGGACAAGTTCCTTAATGGGCATAATAGGCCCAGTGGTTTCCGAGTAATAATTTTGTTTTCAACCAATATAAATCCCATCGAATTCAAACTTGGTGAGTAGTTGTAGAATATGAACCTAAGCACGTTTGTGAAATTTTGTGCGAATCGTATGGCTAGAAAATTATTAAAAAATTATTAAAAAATATTTTTGTGGTCACGATAACTTGAGAACGGAAAGAGCGGCTTTCAGGTTAGGATGTGCATCAGCACGCGACATTTCAGTTTGTTTATGAGCATAATCGGCCAAACGGTTTAAGAGTTATAGCCATCTGAAATTTGGTTCTTTTTATTGCTCATTAACTCGAAAAATACTGAACCGATTGAATTCAAACATGGCTATTAGTTGTAGAATGCCAACGCGAAACCTCTTGCAAAATTTCGTGAGGATAGTTTTTGTAGAAAATTTAAAAAAAATTATTAAAAATCGAAAAAAAGATTCTATGTATCAGTAACTATGCGTTTGAAATTGCTGAAATTTTGCGAAAGCCTTCATAACCTAACTCTACTGCCAAGTTTCAAGTTTTAACACGATCGGTTTAATATTGTTGGAGATTCGAGCAGCCTTGTGTGCGTTCAGTAGATGGGTGACCGTTGCCTCGATAACTTTCGAACGAAAGGAGATCGGGACTTGTAATTTTCAGGGTAGGTTGCGTATCCGAATGGGAGAGTTGAGTTGGGTTTTGGGCATAATCGGTTGAAGGGTTTCCGAGTTATACTCACCTGGAATATTATTTCCTTGATAACTCAAAAAATAAATTTTCGATCGAATTGAAGCTTGGTAACTAGTAGTAGAAAATCATCATAAAGACGTGATTAAAATTTTGTAAGAATCGTACCCCTAGAAAATTTGAAAAAAATTACGGAAAAAAAAAATTTAAGAACCGTACCCCTAGAAAATTCCAAAAAAATCACGAAAAATAAAATTGGTTCAAGCACTGACGTGAAGTCAGAAGCTTTTGCGCGTATGTTCTATTGTCCATCCTTCTGTATTGGACACTCTCAATCGAATTTACCATGGTAAATTATGTTGTCCATTCTCCTGTATTGGCCACTCTTAATTCGAATTTACCATGGTAAATTCGAACGACCTTTGATTCTCCGAATAATGCTTACATTCATATTGAATCAATTGAAACTCTCAGTAACATCACTCAATTATAGTGCTGCATCCTAAGCCATAATACATGAATTTAGGAGTTCCACATTCGAATACCTATGCCCCTGAAAATAGAAATGATAGAAATACTCATTTTCGAATTATTAATCTTTGAAAATTCTTTTTTCGAATATTTGAAACACAGATGTTAGCATGAATGAAGATAAATGGAGATAAATAATCGACCAGAAAGGCTAATGAAAGCTGCAGCACATTCAATACAAGAGCTAGCAAGTTTCAAAAAGAAATAGTCGAATTTTCGAGAACAAATCACACTCTCATTCCTTTAAGTCCCCTTTGTAATGAGTTCACTCCAATGCTCAATACTTTTTTGTGTTTTCGTTTATATTGTAACGTTTCTTTTTAACTCAGGCGAGGGTTTGTTTATGTTTTGTTTACGGTAAGGTTATCGTTTATGTTGACATCGAATTTGAGGTTGGATCTCAGTGGTACCAATCGACGCACAAGAAATATCGCATTCGAGAGCCGAATAAGTTGGCAATATTATTTCATAGTGACAGTCTGAAAGTTTGTGAGGGTCTGCGCCAGTCAGGGACATGAGGTCGTCCATTTTGTCAACACTCGAAGGAGGAGCAGTAGGTTAGGCGTATTTTCGGAACTTAATAAGAATTGGTGATTTCTTCTTAGTTGGATATAGTTTCGAAAATCGAATTAGGAGTGAGGGTTACATTGGTTTGATTTGGGAAGATAACAGGTACCTTGCACTCGTCTCGAAAGAGGATCTAACGACCTTTCTGCAAATCTAAGAGTTGAACACGTGAACGATCTTGGCGACTTTGACAGGTATGTGTTAGATGTTCTATTCTCGTCATTTATAGTGGAATCAATTCAGGTCGTAATTATATTTCTATATCCAGAACATCGCTGTGTGCTTGAAGAATTATTTGGTGGAGGCACGACAAGATTTGGTTTCGAAGCAAACGTGTGCAGGACAACCCCGAACATCAGGGTATGTACGAATTCTATAACTGTTGCATAACAACGAATAATTGGTCTGATTAATATTATGATAACCGAAATTATTATGTATTGCGAAAATTCATTTGTTTCTTATCCGAGAGAAGTCACTGATGATTTCTTTTCTGTCATCAGGGTTTTTGTAACATCAGGAGTTTTTGTGTGCCTGCACGATTTTTATATCAAGGGGAATAGAAGGATTTTTGTGGCAGTCCGAAGTTTATGGTGGCAGGAGTTTTTGAGGCCAGCACGATTTTTTTATATCAGGAAGAGTGTAACTGAGACATTCGGATATATACAAGGTGGTCCATAAGTAGCGCTGTGAGACAGCCAACGCAGGGTTACCGATCCCGAGTATATACAAGGTGGTCAGAAAGCAACGCTGTGGGACATTCAATCGAGGGTTGCAGACTACGAGCACAGAGAGAAAGAGGACAGTATTGCGAGACCATCGACGCAGTTCTACGTTCAGGAATAAGGATAATCAGCACGCAAGTTATAGAAAACATATCTCGAAACATCTTATACCTGCTATATCTATATAACGTGAACTTATTATCATCAATTATATAAATTATTATTGTTGTTGTAAAGCGGAAATTGGGGAAAGATTTGTGGTAGTCATATATGATCATAGATAAGAAACGTGGATGCGCCTGAGCTCAAGCGACGCGTATTTGAATCCAAGAATAATATCTACGTACAATTTCCGCCACCCTTATTCAGGGTTTCATAATAGTTAAATTTTGCTGGATCTAAAGACCTGGGTTGTATGCTATTAGAATAAACTGTTTGTTATTAGCGTGAATATTCTTTTGGTGAATTTAGGAATTAGTACATTACGCAGGGGTATCTGGGAGACTTAAATTTACCTGGCGCCCATTTACTAGGTTCCCTTTTTAGGAATCCACTCCCATCTCCACTGGAGCTAGACCGCGGATCCCTGAGTTCTAGTAGCTCCGATCTTAACCACTGCGACTTGGGAACAGTCGTATGTCGTTATAATATGAATGGTGATATAACCATCAAATATGTACGTGGTGAACCCACAATTGTTAAGATACCACCCACTCAAAAAAACTGAACTTAAAAGAGTCACTCAGAGAATGGAACTTCATTTACACGAACATACAATCACTACATTCTAAATTTAACGAACTACTAACTTTTGTACAGCTGAATAAACCACACTTTATATTTCTCACTGAAACTTGGCTTCAGCCTACTGTTCCTGACTCCCTATATGCTATTCCTGACTACTTTATATACAGATGTGACAGTGTTACGACGGTTGGTCATGGTGGAGCCTGCATTTACGTACATTCCTCAATCAGCTCTGTTTTCTCAGTTTCAATGAATTACCTACAAACACCTGGAATAGACAATGTATTTCTGACAGTCTCCAGCGCCACTTTTTCGTTGAATTTGGGATGCATCTACAGGCCCCGTCCATCAACTTACGACTCAATTGTTTTTGATCACCTAAAAACTTTGTCCGGTTCAAAGCATCCCTTGATTGTTGTTGGCGACTTCAACTTTGCAGATGTTAAATGGCCCTTGTCCGCTTCTGGTTTACCTTCCCCTTCTTCACCCTCATATGATTTTTGTAAAATGTTGACAGAGTCAAACCTGCTACAATTGGTGGATCGCTCTACACGATATCGCGGCGCACAAAATCCTTCACTTCTTGATCTAGTCTTGGTCAATGATGGGAATCTTCTCTCCGAAGTTTTGTATCATTCTCCGTTTGGGTTGTCCGATCACGTCACTTTATCTTCTACCATCCAGTTCACACCAAGTATTCCTGCATATAGAGAAAATAAAACAAAAAACATCATCAGTTTTCCTGAACTTAATATCGACCTTCAAGAGATAGACTGGGAGTCAATGTTTCAAAACCTATCAGTTGACAATATGTGGAACACCTTCTCCGACGTACTGCGTATGCTTCTATCTAAGCACACTCGAGTGGTTGAAACCACTGTCTTTCCTTCGAAACCTTGGATCACTGCTGACCTTCAGAAGATGATCCGAATGAAGAAATCACTCTGGCAACGTTATACACGCAGCAGAACTGAAATCGACTACGAACACCATAGAAGATTCTCCTCCGATCTGAGAGCCAGACTTACTCGAGCTAGACAGGATTATGAAGGATCACTCCTGAATATACACAGGCTTCTAAAAAGAACTTTTACAAGTATGTACGCAACTCCTTGAACACGAAAGTTTCTACTCCAATTGTACGCGATGCTTCTGGAGAATTGTGTGTTAACGAGATACAGTCTGCCGAAGTTCTGGCCGATGCATTCTCCTCATCGTTTACTGAGGAACCACTTGGTCCCCTACCGACCTTATCATCGCCCAGATCTGCTGCGAAACTCGAAATAGTTCACTTCTCTGAAATTGACGTCGAAACACATTTGAAGAATCTGGATACTTCGTCAGCTCCAGGTCCAGATATGATAACGCCATATGTCCTGAAAAATTGTGCTTCAACTCTTGCCCTACCTCTGTCTATCATATTCAACAGTTCTTTTGCCACATTAACATTACCAAAAGATTGGCTCAGCGCATCCGTTACACCAATTTTCAAGAAAGGTTCCAAGACATCTGCATCTAACTACAGACCCATAAGTCTGGTATCCGTCGCAGCGAAGATATGTGGAAGGATGATCACGGCAGAGATCCTCAAATTTGCTCTCGAAAATCACAAAATCCCTGAGAACCAACATGGTTTTTTTACCAGGGAGATCTGTCATAACTAATCTCCTCAGATGTCTTGACGATTGGACGAGAGCACTTGATTCTGGTGCACCGGTGGATGTTATATACCTTGATTTTGCACGGGCTTTCGACGAGGTACCACGTAGACGACTGCTAGCGAAGTTAGATCATCTCGGAATCCGAGGCAGCCTCCTCTCTTGGATCGAAGCCTTCCTTACTGAGCGTCAATTCTGTGTTCGGGTTGGTAAATATTTTTCCACTCCAAGACCTGTGATGAGCGGTATACCCCAGGGATCGGTGTTGGGGCCACTTTTGTTCCTCCTCTATACATCCGACTTGCCTGGGTTGCTCAAATCCTGTGTTTCCATGTTTGCCGATGACACGAAACTGTATGCTACTCCAGGAGCCGACAACGATTCCCTTCAGCAGGATCTGATCATCATCGAAAATGGTGCAATGACTGGCTGTTACCCCTAAACCCAGAAAAATGTGTTGTCTTACACATGGGAACTAGAAATCCTAAACAGCAATACAGTATTAATGGTGTCACACTTTCTCGTTGCTCCAGTCACACTGATCTGGGCGTTGTGGTAACGGAAAATCTAAGTTGGTCGGATCATATACGGTTAACCTGTTCCAAGGCTACCAGAATTTGCTACCTCTTAGAGAAAGTTTTTGGAAGGTGTAGCTTAAACACATGTCGCTCCCTATACACAACTTACATACGACCTATACTCGAGTACGCTGGTCCTGTTTGGGATACGAGACTGATTGGTGACAGAACTTCTTTAGAGAACGTACAAAGGCGAGCCACAAGAATGGCCTTCGGATCCTATCGTCCAAGTTACGAGAATCGACTCGATATCCTGGATCTACCCCGTTTCGAGGACCGTCGCTTGCGAGGTGACCTAATAACAACTTATAGGGCATTAAGGAGTCTGTTCGGCGTTGAACTGTCAGGTTTGTATCATCTAAATTCGGATCAGCGACTGCGTGGCCACCAATTCAAGCTGTACCGCGAAAATTTCCACCATGCAGCCAGAGAAAACTTTTTGCCAAATCGGATCTTCAACACCTGGAATCACCTTCCGCCTGTGGTAGTGAACAGTGACAGTGTATAACAAAAACAATTTAGACCGCTTCAACCAATTCAGTTTGTAAAATTGTGCGCTGTAACTGCCTTATGTTTTTTATGTATTCTGAGCCCCATAGTTTTGTTTAACTTGGCTCTTATCTTCAATAAATAATAATAATAATAATAATAAAAATAATTGTTTATTTACAGTCATGTCGCGCGGACGTGGAATTCAGTGCTCTCGCTGTATCACTAAGATTGATAGATACGATGATTCGATAACATGTAATAGTTGCAACCTTAATTTTCATATTAAGTGTGTCTTTACCTCTGTGGAAGAGTATTTTAAAATACGTGATGGAAATGAGGGTAAACAATGGATTTGTGAGGTCTGCCTTGAAGTACCGGATAAATCAAACGCAGAGCCGAATGTTGAAAACAGAAACAACAGAAAATAATGAATGATTTAATATACGTTGAGCCTAAATATGATAGTACATCTGTTGCATCTAAAAACCAGTCTGATTGGACACTGGTTAAATCAAAGAGAGGTGCAAAATCTAATAAACCTCCTCCTAACTCAATTATTATTACAGACCCCACACCCGTGCCAACACGAAAACAGCAAATGGCTTCTAGGAGGCCTCTTGTGCCCGTTGTTGGTACCATACAAACTAGTTCACTGCTCACGGTCCCCAAAAAACATCTAGCAATCATCCACGTATCCAGACTAAGCCCAACAACTAACACTGAAGATCTGGAGAAATTCGTTGGTGCGAGTATACCTGGTGTGTCATGTGAGAAACTGACATCTAAGAGGCCTGACATCTATTCCTCCTTTAAGATTGCTATACCAATTGAGTCATTGGATCAGGCAATGAATCCAACATTCTGGCCTGTGGGTGCTGCTGTGAAGCGTTTTTTTGTGAAACGTCGCCCGAATACCATCCTAACCTAGGTCCACCTGCATTATTGTCGGAGGATGTCAATCAGTTTCCTGATCGGCCGAGACTGGTCTTGAATGAGAAGGCGTCAGTACATGAACCGTTAACTATAGTTCAAATGAATTTGCAGGGCATTTCCAACAAGATGAACAGCTTAGAAGTTTTTATAAAGATGGAAAACCCAACTGTTATTAGCATCTCTGAGCACTGGTGTAATGAGACTCAAATGGAATATATGGTTCTTCCAGGCTATCGAATTGCAGCATCGCATTGTCGTCCTTCCCGGCGCCGTGGAGGTGCAGTTATCTATTTGAAGGACAACTACAAGTTTCTTCCCATTCGAGATATCAGCAAAATATCCGCTGAAATGCTGTATTTGTATGTGGTGACCTCAATGTTAATTACCTGGCTGAGCAAGATACTCACAAGCTTTATTTCGATGATTTATTGATGAGTTTCAGTTTGCATCCCACCTCCTTGGAACCAACCAGAGTTTTTACTAACTGCAACGGTATAACTTCTTCAACTAAAGTGGATAACATTCTAACAAACATGGATATTGAATTACTCAAAACACTTGTAATTGACACCATTATTGGTGACCATAGGTGCATGCTTTTGACTTGCAGTCACAACCATGGCAGAAGATTGGATAGTTATATCAGAACCAACTCTCGAGTGGTATCAAAAGATAATCTTGATTACCTCAGATTGTTAACATATGGCGCCGACTTTGGCGCCATCATTGCTTGGATGTGGATTTCAGCTTCGGTAATTTCTTCAGGATCTTGACATCTTTAATTGACGAATCTTGTCCCATCAGACGGGCACGTCCACCATCTAGCCGTAGTCGGAGTTGGATCACTCCTCAAATCACAAGAGCTGCCAAGGATTTGAGAAGTCTGCACTGGTTAAGCGTGAACCTGAAATCCCAGGAGATGAATAATGCCTGCAGATCTGCCAAAAATAATTATAAGCTTTTACTCAAGTCAAGCAAGTTGTCATTCTATAGTGGGATATTGGCTGAATCCGACAGCAAAAGCAAAACAATATGGAAGCTTGTTGATAGAGAGACTGATCGTGGGAAGAAATCTTCGAGTGATGTTGTGTTGAATGTTGGTGGTCGTATTCTCTTTGATCCTGTGGAAGTTGCGGGAGCATTTGGAAAATATTTTTCATCTATATGTGCACTAAGTTTACGGCAGCATTACGGAGATGTCATATCTAATTCATGCACGACCCACAAGTTGTCTGTGAATACATTTTTTTTTCTATCCTGTCTTACCCGAAGAGGTTCTTGAAGTTATCAATAGTTTGAAGAACAACACTAGTCCTAGTCCTGACTTGATCTTGAAAGTAATTGCGCCACTGATCTCTGCACATTTATCCTATTTAAACAATTTATCCGTGACATCAGGAAAATTTCCCTCCTTATTGAAAATAGCCAAGGTTATTCCTGTATCCAAAAAGAACGATTCTACTGACATGGCAAATTATCGCCCCATTTCTCTTCTTAGCATTCTCTCTAAAGTCTTAGAGATAATTGTTTACGGTAGAATGGTGAATTATCTAAATAAGTTCTCCATTATATCAAGGTTTCAACATGGCTTCTGCAGAGGCAAATCTACGCAAACTGCTGTCTGCCAATTCTTAGAGTTCATATATGGTAGATTGGATAGTGGTTTGTTGGTTGCTGGTTTATTTTTTTACCTGTCACGAGCATTCGACTGCTTGCAGTTCTCTTTTATTGAGAATAAAATGTACAGTATAGGATTTAGAGGAGTTTTTCTGGAGTGGATTTCTAGTTTTCTGTCTGACCGCTCTTTGCTTGTTGAGAATAAAAAATGCGGATCTGGAAATTACCCTCTATCCATGGGTGTACCACAGGGTTCTGTGCTGGGACCATTGGTCTTTTTGCTCTTCGTAAACGATGTTCCAGATTACATTAAGGCTGAATCCATCACTCTTTTCGCTGATGATACATCGATGGGTGTCTCAGCGAGGACAAAGGACGAGCTAACAATGAAATGCAAGAGACTTATCGAGCATTTTTCCGATTGGTGCTATCGAAACTCACTGATGTTGAATCTAGACAAAACCGAGCTAATTTATTTCCAGTTAAGGGAATCTATTCAACATGTGCCTTTTGCGATAGAATACAGAGGCCGTCAACTTGATTCAGCTGACAGCGTTAAATTTCTGGGTGTGCACGTTGACAGCAATTTAAGATGGCACTGTCATATTGATCATCTTAGCAAAAAATTGAATGGGTCTTTTCTTGCTTTAAGTCGCCTCAAAAACTCGTTACCTCTGGAGGGTTTGCTCGCTGTTTATTACGCCCTGGTTTTCACACATTTGAAGTATAACGTAGTCCTATGGGGTGATTCCACAACGAGTGCCAGAATTTTTGTTTCACAAAAGAGGTGTATTCGACTGATATTCAACCTAAAACCACGAGAATCATGCCAGCCGATGTTCATCCAGCACAGGATCCTGACATTGCCTTGCATTTACATTTTGAACTGTCGCGGTAAGTTATCAGAGCTGAGGACAACTGGATCAAGTCCTTGAGTCGGTTGATATTTAAGAAAGAAGTTACCAAAATTTTGTTCCGCAACTGTTTTTATACTCTGGAAGAATATTTTTCAACTGAAATTACTTAATTTCATTATATTATATTGTATTTATTATTGACGTATCCTATACATTGATGTAATGTCATACAGGATAAATAAACTTATTATTATTATTATTATGAAATATTTGATGCTGCTACCATCTGTTTCAGTTATTCAAAACAAAGAGTTTTCGAAGATAAATAATTCGAGAATGAGGATTTCTATCCTTTGAGCCATGTTTCTTAACATGCAGTATTTTTTTGAAAAACTCTTTTGAGCAATCTGAAGTCGAAACTCTGAATTTGCGTATTGGGTGAAATAAGATGCACCACCATTCTGAAGTCATGATACTGATAAATTCAATTCATTCAATATGTATTAACGCATGTTCAATGGTTCATAAAATATTGATGCGAAGTATGCCATTATTGCCAATAGGCTTGTCTGAAAGTATATTTATTGGAGGTTCTGAAAAAAATATCTTCTTGAATATTTGATTTACAGGGTGTTTTACAAGATGTGGAATAAAGAAAATAATTTTTTCAGTCCGTACCTGCGCTATTATGAGCGAAGATTAGGCATAGGGCTGTACTCCAGGCCAACGTTCAAGAGTAATGCCGATTGAAAGTTTTTGGTTAAATACATTAGACATCCTGTATCTCTTAATCGAAAATAGTTAGGACATATTTCGAAAACTGATTTAGAATCACCAAAATGTCCTGCCTCTGAACCGAGAGTCTGTACAATCATTCGTGAACCACCCTGTATAAATGACCTTTATACAATTCTGAATATATATTCGAATTGATATTTTATATTAAACTACTGCATTTTTTCGATATTCGATAACAATGGATTATTATTCGGAATTAAAAAATGTAACGTAGTAAATTAGGATAGGTAATGGCAATACAAGATAATACCATAATGTAGGTAGGTATAAAGTCTAGCAATAAAGCGGAGGGTTTGGTCGATCAAGGTCAAGGTAGATGGATAGAGTGGAACACAATATGCTATGGCTGAAATTATTCCGTTGATATATAAAAGTGGACCATATCCTCATTTTATTATACAGGATGAAGAAATTGATTGATGAAAGCTTTATTTTGCTCAAATTAAATGCTCCACTCTCAATGAATTGGAATCATAATAATTTTGCTGATCACTGCAAAGTTCGAGGAGTAGATATATCCCAGAAATGATTATGTATTGAAATATATGAGGATTATGAAGTTTTTATACCACTTGCTATTAGAACACGGAGGTCTAGTCGATTCGATCAATACCCGCAAATAACTATAATTGCCTATCAATTTCACAATGGAAGAACTAAACATGCGAGGTGAATATAAACACGAATATTTTTATACCTAACTTTGCAACTCAAAAGGAATTTAAACACGTATGCATAAGAATGAAGGTAATTAATGCCAGAATATTATGTTTCTTTTAAACTTGAAGATTTTACTTACTATTTTTGCGCGCATGTTCTAGGGAACAGCATGCTATCATCAATTCGAGGTCGAATTAGATTCTGTCCAGCCGGCTCTTGCCATGATAACGCTCGATCGGAGTTTAGTTCGTTGATGGGTATAATCGGCCAAACGATTTCGGAAATATTGTTTCTCTATTTCAGTATCGTAATGAGTCCATTCCAGCACTAAAAGCAGTGCTGGAATGAACTTATTCCAGCATTGTTTCTAGTTATATTTTTCGTTTTGTGGTAGTCAGCACTGACATTTGATCCTATCACATTTCAACACCCGTCAATTATCAATATAATATAATCTGGATATAGTGATATAATTGTCGAGGAAAAAGATTTATTTTGATTGAAAAATAAGGTACTAGAGATTCCCTTCTTGCAAATTTTGAATAATTCATGCTAATAGGAAACTGTTTTAAATCTGATCTCCATGCCCTACGTATGATTCAAATTCAAATTCCGTAATCTGTCCACTTTGGTAACAGTCACACCAACTGCCAAGATACAATGCAAAAGTCACTAGGATGTATAATCCGGATTTTTCATTAAATTTCAACAGTATTTTACAAAACTTGCCTGAAATAGAGAAAATATCGTCTAATACTCGTTGCAGAAGGCAATTCCAACACTCATTCGATCGAAAACTCGCTCCTTCGTCGCTCGTTTTCAAATGTCGCATTCGTGTTTGAATAGGAGCCCATTCTGCAACTTGTATTAGAATATACTATTCTCTATTTCAGTATCGTAATGAGTCCATTCCAGCACTGTTTTCAGTGCTGGAATGAACTCATTCCCGCATTGCTTCTAGTTATATTTTTCGTTTTGTGGTAGTCAGCACTGACATTCGATCCTAACAAATTTCAACACACGTCAACTGACAATACAATATAATCTGGATATAGTGAAATAATTGTTGAGGAAGAGCTTTATGTTCATTAAAAAATATGGTACTAGAGATTTCCTTCTTGCTAATTTTGAATCATTCATGCTATTAGGAAACTGTTTTAAATCTGATCTCCATGCCCTACCTACGATTCAACTTCAAATTCCGTAATCTGTCAACTTTCGTAACAGTCACACCAAATACCAAGATACAATACAAAAGTCACTAGGATGTATAATCCGAATTTTTCATTAAATTTCAACAGTATTTTACAAAACTTGCCTGAAATAGAGAAAATATTGTCTAATACTCGTTGCAGAAGGCAATTCCAACACTCATGCGTTCGCATTCGTGTTTTAATAGGAGCCCATTCTGCAACTTGTTTTAGAATATTCTATTCCTCAATACTTCAAAAAATACATATCTGGTCGAATGGAAACCTAGTTATTAGTGTTATAATGCCAACGCGCAAATATCTGCACAATTTCGTGAGGATCGCATGACCAGAAACAACAAAAAAATTACAACTATTTTTCAGAATATTTTGCTTGAAATACGAAACCAATTTTTTGCGCGCATGTTCTGGGGAACATCACGTTATCATTTTGCCCAAATGTCTGTAATTTTCGAATATCCTGCCGAAAATGGTCTCAAACGATTGAGTTCAACTCCCTGATGAAGAATTCGAGGTCAAATTTGATTCTGCCCGGCCGGCCGTTGCCACCATAACATGAGAACGGAAAGAGATGGCGACTTGAAATTTTTAGAGTAGGTGGCGCGTCCCAATATGACGGACAAGTTCCTTCAATGGGCATAATTCGCTCAACGGTTTTCGAGTAATAATTTTGTTTTTAACCAGTACAGATCCAATTGAATTTTTACTTGGTGAGTAGTTGTAGAATACAGACTTAAAGACGTATTTACAATTTTGTTAGAATTTTAACACTAGAAAACAAAAAAAAATACTATAAAATATTATTCATCTCATTCGTTTGATTTTTAATTTGAGTCCTCGTTCTTCGTGTATGTCGCCTTTAATTGCGAATATATTCTTATCATTGCCTGGCTTATATATGTTTAAATGTCCTCTGTATAATAAAGAAAATAAAATTTGATGGGAAACACTTTCAAGTTTTCATGAGTATTAAACCACAAATACGTTCTTTTGGTGCCAGAACATAGAACCCACAAATTTAAATATTCTCCATTATACCATAGTATTGAACTATTCAATCATTTACCATCCTTTGTGAAATCTTTGGACATGTTCAAGCTTAAAAAAGTGGTAAAGCCCTGTGGACAGGAGCTTTGGCACTCTTGTTCAAACTCTTGGCATATATCTTATACGTAGATAATGAACACAGATCATATAACAATTCATAGATAGAATAATTACAGCATACTGTGAAAACATAGAAGTACGAATTATTATCGAATTTTGAAAAATCATCGCCGAAAGTATTAGCTTGTTATAGGTTGAATATGATATCAATGGATTCTTATGGTGAAATTGCATCTTGAAAAAAATTGAATTTGATATTTGTAATGTTTTTTCGTTACTCCGGAACCATCAGATTCAGGGATCAAATCAGATTTTGCCCCATAGCAAACTAAACCGAGATATTTATCTCCCAAACCTACTCTGAAAATTTCAACAGTCTAGCTCATTACGTTCGAGAGTTATCGTGTTAACGGCCAACCGGCCGGATAGAATCGATTTTGACCACGGATTCTTGAACAGTGAGAAGAACCAAATCGTTTAATTTTCATCCAAAAATTCAAAAATTACAGACATTTGGGCAAATCGGTAAGCACTCTGTTCGGAGGAACAAGAGTACCAAAAAGAAATCAAGAACATACTGCTATTAAAATGTACGACGGCGTATTAGGGCCAATGTAAAAATAAAATTAAAATCTGTCAATTAGTATAATTGACAGATTTAATCTGTCAATTAGTATAATTGAAAGATTTAATCTGTCAATTAGTGTAAGTGACAGATTTAATCTGTTAATTAGCGTTCCATGAAATAGTGTGATTTCATATACATATCCATGAAATAGAGTGAGTCCATATACATACTTATACTTATTAGTTCAACCACTGACGATCAGTCAGAAAATTTTGCGCGCATGTTCTATTGTCCATTCACCTCTATTGGACACTCTTATTTAAATTTACCATCGATATACACCGTTTTCTTGGCTTTTATAAGACATGAATACATTTTGTACCATTTTAAGGACTTGAGTAATGAGAGAATTGTCTAAGATCAAAGAATTTTTAATTCAGACATGGGTATTCTCTCGGAATTAAAATTCATTGAATATCTAATAATATACGAAAAGAAAATAACCGAGTCTGCTCGGATCTCCAACAATAGAGATACGATAGTGTTCCAACTTGCAACTCGGTGTTAGAGTTAGGTTTTGAAGGTTCTCGCAAAATTTCAGCGAAGTCGAACGAATACTTTTTGATATATAGATTTCTTCTCAAACATTTTTTTTTAATTTTCTGGTAATACGATATTCACGAAATTATGCGAAAATTTTTGCTTCGGTATTCTTGAACTAATTACCATGTTCGAATGGAACCGTGTTCGTATTCTTTTAGTAATTGACAAGCATCTGGAATATTGTTAACCCGATAACATAGATCCGATTGAATTGAAACTCGGTATGTAGTTGTAGAATACTGATGCAATAAAGTTTGTGTAATTTTATAAGGGGCTTAATACTAGAAAATTTTGAAGAAATTATTACAAGATATTATTCATCTCACGATTTCTTTCGAATGGAAAGAGTTATTGACTTCTAATTTTCAGGGTAGGTTGCGCATCCTGATGCAACATTTGAATTCGTTAAGACACCTAATCGACCGAACGGTTTTGGAGTTATATCAATTTGAAATTTGCTTGTCAATAACTAAGAACATACGAACCCGATTCCATTCGAAAATGGTAATTAGTTCAAGAATACCGAAGCAAAAATATTCGCACAATTTCGTGAATTTCGTATTACCAGAAAATAAAAAAAAATGGTTCAAGCCCTGTGGACAGGACCATGGGCCCTCTTGTTCAAACTTTGACAAATCATATCTTCGAAAGTATTAGTAAGAGTTGGGAATGATATCAATGGATTCTTATTATAGAAGTTAAAAATAGCAGAAATTAAATTCAAACATCATAAAATAATTTAAATTCAACAAGAGTGCCAAAAATTATTAATCCAAAACCAATAGACCAATTCTACCCAACAATGAACTCATCCGGGATATTCGTTCCTCAATTCTATGATGAACGATATATTTTCTCCTCAACTCCACTCTGTAAATTATAATATATCAATTGAAACTAGAGCTAATATTTCAGTTTTGCTCTTACTGGAGATATTCTGAACTCAATATTATTAACTTAACATTACCATTCCCATCATCATATGGATTAAGCATGGGCATTAAATATCAAAATTTGACATATCATGTCTCAGGAGAATAAGTTGACATGTATCAACACAGATCATATTATAATAATTCATATATAGAATAATTATCGCATTCTGTGAAAACACAGAAGTACGATTTATTATTGAAATTTTGAAAAATCATATCTCCGAAAGTATTAGCTAGTCAGAGTTAAAAATGACATCAATGGATTCCTATGGTGAAACTGCATCTTGAGAAAAACTTATTTTGAAATTAGTAATGTAAAAAAAATGTTTTTTTTTTGGTTACTCCGAAACCATCTGACCGATTTTGCCCAATAACAAACTTAGCCGAGATATTTATCTCCAAACCTATTCTGAAAACAAGCTCATTCCGTTCGAGAGTTATCGTGTTAACGACCAGCCAGACGGCCGGCAAGAATCGATTTCGACCACGTATTCTTGATCAGTGAGCCGAACCAAATCGTTTAAGACCATTTTCGGCCAAAAATTCGAAAATTACAGACATTTGGGAGAATTAATAATCAATCTGTTCCAAAGAACAAGAGCGCCGAGAAAGATTGAGAAGAAATCTATATATCAGAAAGTATTCGTTCGACTTCGGCGAGAACCTTCAAAACCTAACTCTAAAACCTAGTTGCAAGTTTGAACACGATCGTATCTCTACTGTTGGAGATCCGAGCAGACTTGGTTATCTTCTTTTCGTATATTATTAGATATTTAATGAATTTCATTTCCGAGAGAATTCATTCTGTCTGAATTTAAAATTATTTGATCTAAGACGATTCTCTCATTACTCAAGCCCTTAAAATGGTACAAAATGTATTCATGTCTTATAAAAGCCGAGAAAACAGTGTATATCGATGATAAATTCAAATAAGAGTGTCCAATAGTGGTAAATGGACAATAGAACATGCGCGCAAAAGCTTCTGACTTAACGTCAGTGGTTGAACTAATAAGTATAAGTATGTATATGGACTTACTCTATTTCATGGAACGCTAATTGACAGATCAAATCTGTCATTTATACTAATTGACAGATTAAATCTGTCAATTATACTAATTGATATATTAAATCTGCCAATTATACTAATTGACAGATTCAATCTGTCAATTACACTAATTGACAGATTCAATCTGTCAATTAGTATAATTGACAGATTCAATCTGTCATTTAGTATTATTGACAGATTTAATCTTTCAATTATACTAATTGACAGATTTTAATTTTATTTTTACATTGGCCCTAATACGCCGTCGTAAAAATGTTTCTATTCAGTTGAGTAATATTTTTCCTACTCCTTAAATACCTAGAAATCAGTGAGTTGAACCTAATTGTCTCAAAAAAAATTCGGCAAAAAATTCGAATATTACAGAAATTTGGGCAAAATTATAGCACGATATTCCATACGTCCTTAGGAAACTATTTTAAAAAGGAACAATGGCATATTCCTTGATATGACTGTAATCATGAAGAATATCATCTGAATCTCTAGGGATCAGGCATGCAAACTAATTATTCAGACAATTAACCGTGGGTTGGTTCATTCAACTCGTGTGATTTCTGTTGAAATATAGCTGCTTTCGAATTATAACGGATTATAAACGGATATTCCGTTTTTGCTGCTGAACAAATAAAATCATTATTTAATACACAACATTTTTTTTTTCATGTTCACGTGGAACCTTTAATCCACTGACTGTATTGCTCACTGTTCTGTCTAGTAACACATCTATCAGGCTATCAACGATATATATCTTGAATTCCAAGAATGCCAGAATATTGTTGAATGATTTTGGGCAAGAGACGATATAGTCCGTTCATAGTAGATATTCACCCTTGCATAAATTCCCGAGCTGAAAATTTACATGAACGTAAGGAACACCATTATAATGAATTTGTGAAAACTCCCTATCGATCCCACGTGTCCATAAAATATTATTAAAGGTTTTTTGGATATTCACGGTCCTTTGGAGTTTTTACTGAAACGGTTATGACAAAAATAGCCGAGAAAAAAAATTTGTTGCAATAATCATCAAAAATTCTACTCACACTTTTTTTCCTAAGATTTGCCATCTCTAAAGCTTGTTTTACATTAAGTTCGGTTAGTTTTTTGTTTCTATTCGGTCACTGGCGACAAGTGTTAAACGGTGCTCCGGATAAGATTCGGTACCGAATAAAAACCGTAAAGCATCGAATATGTCCTCGATACGAATAGGTTTCGATCAGGACTGAATTCATGTGCAGGGAACACAGATCAACCGAGGAGTTCACGCAACCACGGTTTACTTTTAATTTTGAAAATAGGGTACCTACGTATTCACATGTGTTCTGTGGTTTTAACCTTAAAGGGAGCAGATATCTTTCCCAAACAAATTAATTACATATAGAAATTATAAACATGAATACATATTTTCGGGATTTGTTACTATCTTTATTTTTAAGAAAATGAGTGGTTTACCAAATACTGATGTGGAAGAGTGATTTCTGCAGTACATCTAAACCAGTGCTGTGGGAGAAAACTTAAAAATATTAAGATAAATTAAAGACTCAGGAAGCATGCGAAGATGTTCGTATTTAAATTTTGTATGACTTTGATGAATTCGACGCCGCGAAAAAAATGGAATTGTCTCTGTTTCGGACGAAAACATAATACCTAATATAAACAGTGTGATAAACGTGTATACAGGGTCCGAGGCCGCTACACCGACACAGGCAAGGAGGTGATGGGGCACCATTAGGATGTCACACTTCCTGTTATTAAACTGGCCCCCGGGTCTTCTGATGGAAGTTAGGGATGGTTTAAGCCAAGGGTGTGTTTACTTATTTTGCAAATATTTTAGATACCAGTTGAGATTAGAGAATACAATCCCGGGATCCCGGCCGTTTTCTGACCCCGAAAATCCCGGGAATGTACTTGGATAATCCCGGGATTTTCGGGATTGTCTCAAACATTAATAAACGTGATCTCATAACGGAATAATTATGGATAATTGAAGGTGATATGAATAAAAGTATACGCGAAACATTCGGGGGGATATTAATTCATGATAATATGATTCGCATTATTAATTAAGAAGTCAAAATTCCAATGAATAGGAAAAAATGTTTCAGTAAATAAACCAAACGCTTGCAGAGCAGTAGAAACTACGGGGGTGATCAGGTAAAGCTTCTCTCACAGTTTTTTGTACCTAAACTTGTAAAAATCAGTCAAAATGAAAGAAAAATCGATCGCTTGAGCGAAAGCTCGAGAAAAAACACAGGTGTTTTTATTTTGATTCTAGCTTCAATCCGTATGTGTCTACGGCCCATGATAAAAGGAAAGCTTTTTGCGCGTATGTTCTGGGGAACATCGCGTTATCATTTTGCCCAAATGTCTGTAACTTTCGAATTTGTTTACTAAAATGGTCTCAAACGATTTAGTTCGACTCCCCAATGAAGAATTCGTGGTCAAATTTGATTCTGTCTGGCCGGCCGTCCGGCCGTTGCCACGATAACTTGAGAACGAAAAGAGCTAGCAACTTGAAATTTTCAGGGTGGATGGCGCATCCCCTTACCACGGACAAGTACGTTAATGGGCATAATAGTGGTTTCCGAGTAATTATTTTGTTTTCAACCAATATAAATCCGATCGAATTGAAACTTGGTGAGTAGTTGCAGAATATGAACCTAAGCACGTTTGTGAAATTTTGTGCGAATCGTATGGCTAGAAAATTATTAAAAAATTATGAAAAAATATTTTTGTTGTCACGATAACTTGAGAACGGAAAAAGATAGCGGCTTGAAGTTTTCAGGTTAGGATGTGCATCAGAACGCGACATTTCAGTTTGTTTATGAGCATAATCGGCCAAACGGTTTTAGAGTTATAGCCATCTGAAATTTGGTGGTTTTTTGTTCCCTATTAACTCGAAAAATACTAAACCGATTGAATTCAAACATGGTTATTAGTTGTAGAAAGCCAACGCGAAAATTCTTGCAAAATTTCGTGAGGATAGTATTTGTAGAAAATTCTTAAAAAATTATTGAAGATTGAAAAAAAAAATTCTATATATCAGTAACTATTCGTTTGAAATTGCTAATATTTTGCAAGAGCCTTAAGAACATAACTATACTGCCAAGTTTCAAGTTTTAACACGATAGGTTAAATATTGTTGGAGATTCGAGCAGCCTTGTGTGAGTTCAGTAGATGGGTGACCGTTGCCTAGATAACTTTCGAACGAGAGGAGATAGGGACTTACAATTTTCAGGGTAGGTTGCGTATCCAAATGGGAGAGTTGAGTTCGTTTTTGGGCATAATCGGTCCAACGGTTTCCGAGTTATACCCACCTGGAATATTATTTCCTTCCAGCTACTGAGCTCACACAAGGCTGCTCGGAACTCCAACAATATAGATCCGACAGTATTCAAACTTGGAACTTGGCAGTAGAGTTAGCTTTTGAAGGCTCTCAAGCTCTTCACGGATGTCGGAGGAATAGTTTCTGATGTAGGTATAGAATTTTTTTCAATGATTTTCAATGATTCTTAAAACATTTTGGAGTTATACCATCGTCATGAAAATTTGCAAGAATTTTTGCGGTGGCATTCTACAACTGACAACCATGTTTGAATTGAATCGCTTTTATATTTTTCGAGTTATCGGGGAAATCCCAACCAAATTTCAGATGAGTATAACTCCAACACCGTTTGGCCGATTAAACCTATAAACAAACTCAAATATCCCATTAAGACGCACAAGTTTACCCGAAAATTTCAAGTCGCTATCTCTTTCCGTTCTCAGGTTATGGTGACATAAATAATATTTTTTGATAATTTTTTTAAAATTTTCTAGTGATTCGATTCACACAAAATTTTACGAGCGTGCTTAGTTTTGCATTATAAAACTACTCACCAAGTTTCAATTCGATCGAACTTGTATTGGTTGAAAACAAAATTATTACTCGGAAACCGTGGGCTGATTATGCCAATTAACGAACTTCTTCGTCGTATTGGGATACGCCACCTAACCTGAAAATTATTTCACGTCACTATCTCTTTCTGTTCTAAAGTTATCGTGGCAACGGACGGCCGGCCGACCAGCCGGACAGAATGAAATTTGACCTCGATTTCTTGATCAGGGAGTCGAACCCAATTGTTTGAGACCATTTTCGGTGAAAAATTCGAAAATTACAGACATTTGGGCAAAATGATAGCATGTTCCCCAGAACATACGCGCAAAAATAGGATATATTGGACGGTCGGATCGGATCTACATTGTAGAAGATATTAGGAAAATAGAGAAAAATCACGAAAACTGAAATTGGAAATTTGAAAATATGGTATCGAAAGTTAGTAATAATCCACCTTTCATTGTAGATATACATGGACCCAGCTTAGCTGTATCAATTCTAACGTCGGACTTATAGAAGTCATAGACCAGACACCGGGATCGAGTCCAGGAGCCAAAATTGCTAGATTTTGTTTTTTTGCGCGTATGTTCTGGGGAACATCGCGTTATCATTTTGCCCAAATGTGAAATTTAATTCTGTGGTGCAGTCCGGCCGTTGCCACGATAACTTGAGAACGGAAAGAGCTAGCAACTTGAAATTTTCAGGGTAGATGGCGCATCCCAATACGACGGACAAGTTTGTTCATGGGTATAATCGACCCAATGGTTTCCGAGTAATAATTTTGTTTTCAACCAAAATAAATCCGATCGAATTCAAACTTGGTGAATTGTATAAGAATATGAACCTAAGCACGTTTATGAAATTTTATGAGAATCGTGTCACTAGAAAATTAAAAAAAAATTATTAAAAAATATTATTTATGACACGATAACCTGAGAACGGAAGGAAGGAAGGAAGCACCTTGAAATTTTCAGGTTAGGTTGTGCATCTGAATGCGACATTTGAATTTGTCTATAGGTATAATCGGCCAAAAGGTTTTGGAATTATACCCATCTGAAATTTGGTTGTTATTTCCTCAATAACTCGAAAAATACAAATCCGATATAATTCAGACATGCTTATTAGTTGTAGAATGCCAACGCAAAAATTCTTGCGGAATTTCGTGAGGATGGTATAACTAGAAATTTTCAAAAAAAAAAAATTCTATATATCATAAACTATTCGTCCGGCATGGCTGAAACTTTGGAAGAGCCTTCAGAACCTAACTCTACTGCAGAGTTCCAAGTTTGAACACGATCGGATTCATATTGTTGGAGAACCGAGCAGCCTTTTGTGAGTTCGGTAGCTGGATGCGAATCGTCGTATTTTTGCGAGAACCTTCAAAACCATGATTGTCATGATGACATATTTCTGCGCGTATGTTCTTGGGAAAATCGTGTTATTTCATCACAAATCTATGGGAGATGATAGCCCTACATTAGTGGTCAGACCTGGTTTTGAAAGAGATCCTCCTTAGGAGGGGGCAAATATTGAAGGGAATTCTATGAACAACAGTGAATATCTTTGAGAAATAGAGAAGGCGATTCTTCTTCAAGAGATCCATGTGCCTTCAGAGGAGTATATTTGTGAGAGGGGACTTTTGAAAGGTTATGTAGGTATTATTTTTAATATGATATCGCTGAAATTTTGCTGAAGGCTGCAAAACTTAACTTTAAATTAACCACACTTTCTGATCTTGTAAGGTGAGAGGCTCATTTGTCGATATTAAATCTCGTGATGGGTAGAGAGGAATTTTAGGCCAGTTTTTCTATCACTAATGAGAATATATCTTTATGTTTCACCTCAACACCTTCAGATCTATCAATGGGCATTGGTTAAGAATAAGTAATTGAATATTACTAGAATTCAATTGAATTTCATTCAATATGTTAGTAACTAAACTTATAATTTTCTTTACTTCGATTATTTAAATATGACATTAATTCCAGTAATCTTTTTCTAGAATAATTATGTATTCTTTTCCTAAAGAAGAATTGAAGGTAGACAATAATGTGTTCATTTTTTCATCATTACCATGGTGAATTCGATTAAGAGTGTCCAATACAGGACAATAGACAATATAATTCACCATGGTAAATTCGACTAAAAGAGTCCAATACAGGAGAATGGACAATAGAACATACGCGCAAAAGCTCCTGACTTCACGTCAGTGCTTGAACCAATTTTTTAATTTCTATTGAATTAATAACTCAGAGGAAATGGTTATTGAACGAATTTGGACTTAAAATTAAGTGAAACGTGAGTATTTTTTATACTATAAGTTACTGCTATACAGAACGTTTTTTGTGAATTGTCAACTCATAGTTCGGCAGAACCGTAGGTGTTTGAAGTGATTTATTTCATAGAAATTACTCTCGGAATACACTGAAAATATACCACTGATATACAGGGTGTTTTTATCTCATGATACTGCTTATTTTCGATCCAACAGTAAATGTATGTATTCGAATGGGATCGATTTTGACCACGGAATCTTGATCAGGAGTCGAACCAAACCGTAATAAGAAAATTACAGATATTTGGGCAAATTGATAAGCACTTTGTTCCGAGGAACAAGAGCAACAAAAACTGGCCTTTCAAAATTGAAAATATCCAATTTGCAAAGTCCAATATCTCGGGATCTATTGGACATAAATAACTGCGATTGAGCACAAATTGTAGAAAATTTCATCTAGTTTGAAAGTGATTATAATTTCTCTCTAGAAAAAAATGCGCCCTTCAGAAGTTAAAGTCCAAAAACTGAAAAAGTTCACATATTTTCTAGAGTTTTTGAACTAAATGGTGACGTCGATTTTCTTCAAGTTCCAATTTTTTTTGAATAAAACAACTGGTATATCTCCTTTCAACATTCTAGGGGCAATGTTTTGCGACTCAAAGCCATTTTGGCGCTCTTGTTCCTCGGAACAGAGTGCTTATCAATTTGCACAAATGTCTGTAATCTTCGAATTTTTGGCTGAAAATGGTCTCAAACGATTTGGTTCGGCTCACTGATCAAGAATCCGTGGTCGAAATCGATTCTGTCCGGCCGTCCGGTGGTCCGTTAACACGATAACTCTCGAACGAAATGAGTTAGAGGATTGAAATTTGAGGGTAGGTTTGGAGCGTAAATATCTCGCACGAGTGCGTTAAAGGAAGAAATCCACCAAGCGGTTTCGGAGTTATGGCCAGTTTTAGCGAAAACATTTTCTATGAATATTTCCGAAACTGATCACTTGATCTATCTGAAATTTAGCATCAAATTGTAGAATGATTACCTTTATACGCATGCGAAGTTTTGGATTGATCGGGTTGCCGTAACGAGTAAAACATTTTTTTTTATTTTCAAATTTGGTTCCTACAATAACTCTCGAATAGAATAAGCTAGGCAGTTGAAATTTACAGAGTAAGTTTGGGAGATAAATATTCCGGATGAGTTCGTTATTGAGCAAAATAGGCCGGATGGTTTCGGAGTAACGAAAAAAAAAATATTTTTTTTAACTCTTACTTTCGGAGATATGATTTTTCGAAATTTCAATTATGAATCATACTTCTATGTTTTTTTTTCAAATGATAATTTTTGAAGGTTTTTTTTTTAAACGACACTTTTGTTAAATTTAATTCCTTTCATGATGCAGTTCTATCATAGAAATCAATTGATATAATTCCCAACTCTGAGAAACCAATACTTTCGGAGATATAATTTGTCTGTTTGAACTAGAGCGCCAGAAAGCTCCTATCCACAGGGCTTGAACCCATTTTTTTAAATAGATAGAGTGATTCAATAGGAAGGGTTATATGTTTAGTACATGCACAATATATTAGAGAAACACTGAGAATTTTAGAGATTTCTAATGTGATGTCGTAAATAAACACATTTTTTTGCGCTTACATTGCAAACGCTGGCTGAACCCTACGTGATAGATCATATTAATGTAGCAAAGTTGAACAAGAGCGCCAAAAAGCTCCTGTCCACAGGACCATTTTTTTTTGTCTATGGTGACTAGGCAATGGTAACTTTTCTGCAAGAAAGATCAGAATAAAGCAACACATTCCTCGTATTTCGGAACGTCCTTAAAAACACTACATGAGCTCTCGGTGACGTCACAAGGGTAAGTAGTTAGGTTAATCATAGTTTCATATTGCTTGTTCTCATGAATTATTTACGGTTACGTTGGGCCACTACATAACACTTAAACATCATTATTATTGAGTACAAATCAAACAAATTATAGATACAATACACACATATAAATCATAGACAAGAATGACAAATGTAAATTTACCTTCCTAAGTTCTTTGTTGGTTTATAAGTCACGTCATCAGTCTCGAAAATTCCGTTTCTTTCTGTCTGTTTATAATTCAACATTCACCATCGTTTGTTTCACCAAAAATACAACAGTTCTGCAGAAACTTTTTTAGGTGGTCTACGTATACCTAATGTGATAACAAAACAATATATTGATAGCGCTCTTGTTCCTCGGAACAGAGTGCTTATCAATTTGCCCAAATGTCTGTAATTTTCGAATTTTTGGATGAAAATGGTCTTAAACGATTTGGCTCGACTCACTGATCAAGAATCAGTTGACAAAATCGATTCTGTCCGGCTGGTCCGGCCGTTAACACGATAACTCCCGAACGGAATGAGCTAGGCAGTTGAAATTTTCGGAGTAGGTTTGGGAGATAAATATCTCGGATAAGTTCGTTATTGGGTTAAGTTCGTTATCGGGTTCAATCGGCCTGATAACTTCGGAGTAACGAAAAAAAATGTTTTCTTTAATTCAAAATTTCAGTATTAAATCCTAATTCTATGATTTCACAGAATGCTGTAATCTAAATTAACATCCGTATCTATGGGTTTCATGATCTGTATTCATATATGTCATCTTATCTACCGACTTAGACTATAGAAACTCTACCGATAAATGACACATGTCATGTTTATTTCTGGTTCTAACCAAAATTAGTTATCTCATGATATAAAATACATCCTGTTCTGGAAAACAAAGTACGATTGAATGCAAAATGACCAATGAAATAGCCTCAGCTATCATAGAATTATGAGGATTATAGAATATTATAATTTTTGGGCGATAATATGATGGTGGAAATATCTCCAGTAAAAACAAAACTGAAATATTGGCTATGTTTCAATTGATATAATTTAATTTTCAGAGTAGATTGGAGGAATGAATATCTCGGATAAGTTCGTCATTGGGTAGAATCGGTCTGTTGGATTAATAATATTTGGCACTCTTAACGTTCAACATCGATATATCATTGTAACATCCTGTGCTCTGAACATCTATGTTTATTTTTAATTTTTATTTGTATGATTATACTGACACTCCTAGGTCTGTGCACCTCATGAGCTCCAGAGAGCCAGTGCGCATCTCAAGCACAGGACTGTTAATTTTTTTAAACAAAAGCGAATGGTAGCCAGTAACACGGAGGTTACACGGTGAATCTGCCATCAATCAGGCATCAGTTCTGCCGTGATCTCGATCACGATGAGACTGATGCGGATTGATGTACTGACGAAACACATTAATATTCCATCAATCCGGACCATAAATCCATCAGTCTCCCGTCAATCTGATATGAACCCATGATTGATGTGATGCGAGACTGATACCAGACTGATACTATATTAACCAGATTAACGTCTAACCTCCGTCTAACGCCTGAATTGAAAATATCTTTCCTAGCCCGCTCTACTACTGAGCTAATGGCATTGTGTGGCAGAACCACACATAACCTTGGATGATCTTTATATTTACAGTATTTCTCAATAATTAATCCTGAACAAATGATTCGGAATAAATAGCAGTATGATTGGAATAATGCATGAAAATATGATCCATGTCACCGTCCAGATTGTTATGGAAGAGTGAAGGTTAAATTGGCACCAATGACATGAATACGTATGGGTCCCTGCGTGTTTTATACGCTTTATATTAACACTATAAACTTATAACTTATTATATTAGCTTGACGTAGGTAAGCATGAATGTACTTGAATCTGTCTGTACCTCAATATCCACCCACTTTCGCTGATTACCTTAAATGAGCAGACATATATTTTCTTTACAATTTCATTATTTATTACAATAGCTTAATTTTTGTGAAGGATACAGGGTAAGGTAGAAAAACGTTACCTTTTTGCAATTTATCTATGGTAATAACAATAACAAAAGGTTTATAAATTCAACTTGTTGCATAGAGGACTATGGAAACAAACGACAGTTGTGAAATCCAACATTCGTCTATCAAGTTCTTGAACGTGTTTATTGTTGGCTAATTTGAATTATGAATCTGCTTGTAACCGACGCAGCAGGAGCTATTGCTTTGGTTCAGGATAGAAGTATGACTATCAAAGGGTTATAAAATGGTTTCGTGAGTTCATCATCAATGATGCAGTTGACCTATTCAGAAAAATGGAAGATTCCGTTATCCTTGAATGATGTGTTTGATACTGGTTTCGCATATTTTTTTTAGGTGAATGAATGATTGACTATTGATAGGTTTATACTGTTCTACTGTTTCCGATTTTTTCTAGTATTAAAGTTAGATAGATAGAGAGTTAACCGGCATAATCAATTTGAATTAATGTGACCGAAGGATATCCGGAAGGTAAACCAGTTCTTAACTTACTAATGGAAGAAATACAGTAGTTGAAATAAGTACGACTCACTGATCAGGAATGCGTGATCAGAATTATATATGTATAGACATGATAACTCTCGAACGGAATGAGCTAGTCGGTTGATATTTGCAGAGTAGGTTTGGAAGATAAATATCTCAGTTAAGTTTGTTATTGGGCAAAATCGGCCGGATGGTTCCGGAGTAAAGAAAAAAAAATTTTTTTACATTACAACTTTTGGATTTAATTTTTTTAAGATCCTGTTCCATCATTAGTATCCATTGATGTAATTTACA
The DNA here is from genome assembly GCA_937662695.2 of Halyzia sedecimguttata. Taxonomy (NCBI): domain Eukaryota; kingdom Metazoa; phylum Arthropoda; class Insecta; order Coleoptera; family Coccinellidae; genus Halyzia; species Halyzia sedecimguttata. Next base: position 50,574,532 of record OW569415.2, read on the forward strand.
ACTCTCACAAGCCAACACTTTCGGAGATATGATTTTTCAAAATTTCAAAAATACATCGTACTTCTATATTTTTTCACAGAATGCGAATTCTATCTGTCTGTTTTCACTATTCATTCATGTTATCCTATCTACTTATAAGAGACGTCATATTTATTTCTGTCCTAGTTTATTTATATGATTCGTACTTTGAAAATATTTTGTGTTGGAAAACAAGTTTCCGCATCTTAAATTTGTGGAAATATACTAGACTGTTTTGATACCAAAAATAATATTGACTTTTTGCATATTGAATAATTTATGTGTAAATATTGGGGATGATGTTTCAGAAGATTTAGAATTGGATCATTTTAATGATGTAGTTTATGAAGGCAATAGGAAGGAACAAGATAATGGAATCATCAAAAGAAATTATTGTTCGTTGACCACCGGGGTTAATATTACCTTTTACTTCCCTAAGTAGTCAGACATGTTCCTATACAGTATTTTGATAATGTTGCTTGCAAGAAAATGCTGAAATATTGATCTACATTTGTGTATCAAATATTCTTTCTTGAGGTTCTTGAGGTTCATAATACAGAATGAATGTGTTAGTGGTATGAACTATTAAATTATGAAAAGAGGATAGTATTTTATTAATATATTTTGAACTATTGAAATAATTTGTTCGTCAGCCTATACCCATTCAAATACAAGGAATAAATGGATAATCTGCTATGATTGTCTCCAGCCATGCTCTAGACATTTCGATGATACTTTCCTTGGGTATTTCGAGTTGTGAAACTATGCACCGAGTATACTTAAGTTACAACAACCCACTCCACGAGGTTAAATCATTGCAGATTGCTCATTTAATCTTGATAAATAAACTATCACTTGAATTTAATTTCTTTTTTGGTGCAGTTCTATCACAAGAATCCATTGATATCATTCCCAACTCTGAGAAACCAATACTTATGTATATGGTTTGTCAAATATTGAACAAGAGCGCCAAAGCTCCTGCCACAGGGCTTTCCACCTTTTTTCGAAAGATTCTTGATCCTTTATTCAACTCATGTGTGTAGATGTATGAATCGTCAAACTTTCACTAACCGGTTTTACTCAACGATGAATCAACCTATTAATTGAATAGGAAATACGATATTTAGGCAAATAATGAATTGAACTCACGAAAACAAAACTATTCGCATCCATATTCCTTCATAAAAAGCGGACACATCTCGAACCTTGCAAAACACTCTTTCGGGTACGTAAATTTGATACTGCCAGGTAAAATTCGAATTTTCACATAGCGTAATAGAGTAACAGCTGATCTAACGGTACACTGCTCTTGAACTGGCAGGTATATGAGCACACCGTACGAGTACACAGAGTGAACTGTGTTTGGTTATTCATTATCTTGAACAATACAAGGATAAAGAATCATATAACAGTCGAAACTCAGAGGCGTATCAAGAGAAACAGGAAATGATGCCGTTAGAGGGTTTCGAATGGAAGGAGTAGAGTTATTAATTTGATTGTGGTTATAAGAAAATGAGACTCTTCGAAGGAGTTCCTAAGTACAATTTAATGAATCGTTTGCTTCAACACTTGTTTTTCCCAGGTATTTCTTGTGCTAGACTGTAATAGGCTTCATTATCATTATTTTCCAACAGTTATTTCCTTCCAGACAATTGTTGATGATGTCTTATATAAGATTAGAGGAAGTGGGTGGTGATTTCATAACCTGGAATCTCTTTGAAGACAATATGATAATGCACCAGCTAGCTGTTCGACAGATTAACTGAACTGAATCAAAAGTCTAAAGATTTCAATTGAAGAGTGAAATTCTCCGAATCTGGGAATTCTGGGAATCGAAAACAGACAAAAATCGTTGAATTTTCTTGATATTCAGATGAAAAAACCGGCAATCACCTTAAATTTGATATTTTTCAAAAATCCATAGTCACCGACATATAGGCATATAATAATAGTTCCCACTTAATAAAATAAAATTGGTTCAAGCACTGACGTGAAGTCAGGAACCTTTGAGCTTATGTTCTATTGTCCATTCTACTGTACTGGACATTCTCAATCGAATATACCATGGTAAATTGAGAGTGTCCAGGAGAATGGACAATAGAACAAGCGCGCAAAAGCTCCTGACTTCACGTCAGTGCTTCAGCCAATTTGACTTTATGGTATTTTTTTTATTTTCAAGGTTACTATTTTCACAAAATTTTGCACTCGTCTTTATGTCTTTATTCTACAACTAGTTAGAAAGCTTCAATTCGATCGAGTCTATATTTTTTGAGTTATCAAGGACATAATATTCCAGGTGGGTAAAACTCCGAAACCGTTGGACCGATTATGCCCAAAAACGAACCTAAGTCTCCCATTTGGATGCGCAACCAACCCTGATAATTACAAGTCCTTATCTCCTTTATTCGAAAGTTATCAAGGCAACGGTCACCCATCCAGTTAGATAGTTACCAAGTTTCAATTTGATTGGATTGTATTGGTTGAAAACAAAATTATTACTCGGAAACAGTTGGGCCGATTATGCCCATTATCGAACGTCCTCCGTCGCATTTGGTCGCGCCACCTACTCTGAAAATTTCAAGCTCTATCTCTTTCCGTTATCAAGTTATCGTTACAACGGCTGGCGGGGCAGAATCAAATTTGACTTTGAATTCTGCATCAGTCAGTCAAATCTAATCGTTTGATACCATTTTTTGCAAAAAATTACAGACATCTGGTCAAAATGATAGCACGCTGTTCCCCAGAACTTGCGCGCAAAAGACGGCTTGGGGGTGTGGTAAGGTGTGAACAGACAAATTATCATGCGTGCAAAAGCACCTGACGTCTGTGTTTTTGTAGTCACAAGGTTACAGCTATATCTAGAGGTAGGCAGGTTCTCAGTTTTTTATTCTTGATGATGATGTCTGGTTTCTTTGCACGGATGGTACGATGATCGATGAGGATCTGGAGAGTGTTTGTACCATTGCTTGGTGACTGATATTTTATATTCCTTATATTATAGATGATCAAGTGTAGAAGTGCTGCCACAGTGTTATGCCGGTCTAGGTATGCTTTTTCATGTAGTTTATTTTTATGGCTTGTTCCTGACATGCCGTGATTGAAGCTTTCGTTTCTTTCTTCAAGTTTGTGTTGCGTAGCCACTCAAATTTCATCCTCTTTTATGGTTTCTTTTTCAGCTTCCTTTGCTATTTGGCCGTGCATATGCTTTTCTTTCCATTTGTTTATATGCTCTTTTCTTATATCCTGTTTTATTTTCTCTTTGAATAATTTTAGTTTATTTGTTTCAGTTTCCAATTTCACTATTATCTTCCTGGGATTCTTCTTTGTCCTTTTCAATTTGCCTATAGACCATACTGATGTACTTATCTTTTGTTTCCAGTTTCGGATATTTATTTAGTCCTGCTATGACGGTCTTATAGCTGGATTCAATACTCAGTAGGTCTCTCCCTCCTGCTTTTCTTGGTATATTCAACCGGTCTATATGCCTGGGGTGAAGCGTACTATGCATGTTGAGTAATTTTCTAGCTTGCCGGTCTAGTTTCCTGATTTCAGCTAGCGTCCATCGGATTATGCCAAAACTGCATGGAATGACAGGTATTGCTAGTGAGGTTATTCCAGTCATTTTATTTTTTGCGTTTAGTTTTGCCTTAACTACACCCCTTATTCTTCGATAATATTCTTTCTGAAGCTTAGTTTTCATATTTTTGTGTTGTATTCCATCATGTTCGTCAATTCCTAGGTACTTGTATAATTCATGCTGTTGTAAAGTGTCAATAGTCATGGATTTATTTTTATGTTCTCTTTAGATTTCAGTTTTCCTTTGATATACGTGGCTTTCGCTCACTTCTCTAGATTAAATTGCATGTGGATTTCATTCCTGAATTGTTTTACTACTTTCATTTGTGTTTACAGTTCTTCTTTGTCTTTGGCTATTAGCTGCTTCAAGTCGTCAATATTAGGTAGATGATGATGCATTTTTTGTTTTTCGTTTTTACAATGTATCTTGTGTTGGAATCTTTCAGGATTGAGCTAAGAGGGAATGAAGCAATGCAGAAGAGTAACGAAGAGAGCGGATCTCCTTGAAATATCCATTTCTTGATTGTTATGTTTTCTATCTTCAGTGTTGATGTACGTGTTGTGAGATGTTAATCGGTACGCCATGTTTTCATCGCTCCTGTAAAACATCATTACTGGGGATGTTCGATAAATGTTCATCGATTCTATAAGCCATCTGTGGGGTAGGATATCAAATGCTTTTCTATAGTACTAGAAAGCAGGTGGTCTTTACATCCATACGAATTCTTCGTGCATCCTTTTTGCTCATCAAGGAACATGTTACTTTCACTAAGGTGGTCATAGAGTCGTTCGGAAAATATTTTCGTCAAGACTTTGTGTATGTTATTCAGACATGTTATGGGTCTATAGTTTTTCGGGTTGTTCGTTTCCTGATTTTTAGAGATGAGATATGTTTTCCCTTGTGTTATTATTCAAATGAATATTATGAAATACACTTAGAATGATTTATTATGCGTCATGTCATATTCTATACCTAAATCGTTAGGTTTCAGAATGTTCTGTCTTTCGAAAATTGCACTACACCCTTTGTATTAGCAAGCTATGAATTGTAGGTATCATTATGAAAATTCGACAGCTAGTGCATGAAGTACAAATTATCTCTCATCCTTTGCAAATCGGGGCACATTCCATTTAACCTTCGGTTTGTCGTTACTTGAATTTGATTATGTTGGCCGTGAGAATATACAATTTAATTGAAACTGCGTTTGATGTCTTATTGACTCCAATTTTTATTCCATTCGAATTAATTTCGTCAATGAACGAGCGTGAACTTTTTGGCATGTTCCATGAAGTTTTATAGTTACCTAATACATAACAAAGCACTATGACATAAAAGTCGATTTTTCAGAAGCTTATATTCACAAAACCTGAATATTTAGTTGGAGAAATGACAGAGATCGCGATTGGGCATTTCCGTAACTTTTACCGGCCAGTTTAACCTTAACGCCGGTGAAGGAACACACCTTTTAAGGGAGGTTGAATTGTGTCTCTAGATATTTCTTAATATACAGGCTGCTCCGTATTGAAACATTATCAATCAGCTCTTATATAGATATCCCGTTATCGTATGAGAAAGAGTCTTAGCCCAGTCGTCCAGTGGGAGCGGAAAATTGCAAAACTAGAGGCGTATCTAGGTAATATATATAATAAATAATTATACCGGGTGAGTCTTAAAGCTGTTGATTAATTTTAATCATAGATTCCTTCTATCAAACAAAATACTCTTTTCCTTTATCATTTTTCCCGATTCGGCTCAGCTAAAAAGATAGGTAGTTTTAATTTTTTATTCTTTATGGTAGTTTGGTGATCCAAAAAACTATATTCTTCAAATGGTATTAGTGGGACTGGGATCAATATTGTTAAAGAAAAACTATGGTTTCTTTGCCAACGTTTCGAATTTTAATAAATTCATCATCAGGGCTCTGTAACAATGGGTACTACATTAATAGCTTTGAATATAACTAAAATGAGACACGAGAACGCCAACAACAATATTGGAACATTTTCAGTGAATTAAAATAGTAATAATAATCTTGATTTGAAATTTAAAAAAGAAAAGAAAAATATAGACTTACCAAAAATCAGTCTCTCCGAGTAAAACTATTACGATATAACATGAAAACAGACATTTTAGATACATGTTTACAGGACAAGAACTCAACATCGAGCACGAGACAATATTCCAGTTGACCTCACGATAACAATAATTAAAGAGCGTTGGAGTAAAATTTCGGAATTTACAACATTGCCCTTGGACACTTTCATCAGAACTTTTGAATTTTGTATTGATTCCAGCTATTTTAATTACAATGGAGTTTTCTACAAACAGGTATATGGCTTAGGTATGGGGAACTGTATGTCCCCAATTTGCGCCGATCTCGTTATGTCACAGCTACAAAAACAATGCCTAAACAAACTATCCTTTTCGGTCCCCTTCTTCAAAAGGTATGTGGACGACATTTTCACAGCAATTCCTATGGACAGTAAATCTGAAATTCTTGATGTATTCCACAGTTTTCATCCAAAACTTAAATTTACTTTAGAAGAAGAACAAAACCAAACTTTAGCCTTCTTAGACACAACCGTCATTAAAACTGCGAACAACGTCTTGAAAGTGGATTGGTATCATAAACCAACTTTTTCCGAGAGATTTCTCAATTATCACTCAGAACATAATTTTCAACAAAAAATCAATATCATAAGAAATCTGAAAAGTAGAGCTCTCAAAATCTCTAATCCCGAATATCACCATAAAAATATTGAACAAATTAAAAAATTTCTTTTCAAAAACAATTACCCACCATCATTGACCAATAAAATTCTTAAAGATGACAAACAATCAAACAGGATCAACAATCCAATAATAAAATATAACAAAATACCATATGTGAGTAATCTTTCTGAAAGACTTGCAGCGATTTTAAATGAAGAACAATCAAAAATTGCATTTTCTAACAATAACACTATTGGACTAAGGTTTTTTTCACGTCAAAAAGAAAAAACTCCCACTGACCTACAATCGAACGTAGTCTACAAAATTAATTGCAACAACTGCACTAAATGCTATGTTGGTCAAACAGGAAGATATTTAAAAAAACGAATCTCAGAACATGATAGAGACACAAAAAAGTTGAATGTCAAAAATCCCACAGCCTTAGTTGAACATACTAGAGAGAATGGTCATACTTTTGATTTTGGAAAGCCCATCATTCTTGATCGGAAATCTTCTCTGTCTAAAAGACTTTTCAGTGAAATGATAAACATTTTTCAGCAAGACAGTGTTAATACCAGAAGAGATATAGAGGGGTTGAATACAGCCTACTTTAACCTGATAGGTCGGTTATCGAAATAATTCTTGTCGGTATACGTTGTTTTCAATTACCACCGTTTTTCTATCAATATGTACAAGAACCATACGGATTCACGGTCAATTTATGATTTTATCTCAGTACTCGTTTGTCTCGTGCTCGATGTTGAGTTCTTGTCCTGTAAACATGTATCTAAAATGTCTGTTTTCATGTTATATCGTAATAGTTTTACTCGGAGAGACTGATTTTTGGTAAGTCTATATTTTTCTTTTCTTTTTTAAATTTCAAATCAAGATTATTATTACTATTTTAATTCACTGAAAATGTTCCAATATTGTTGTTGGCGTTCTCGTGTCTCATTTTAGTTATATTCAAAGCTATTAATGTAGTACCCATTGTTACAGAGCCCTGATGATGAATTTATTAAAATTCGAAACGTTGGCAAAGAAACCATAGTTTTTCTTTAACAATATTGATCCCAGTCCCACTAATACCATTTGAAGAATTTAATTTTTTATGTTTCATATGGTTATTCAAATTGAATAATGATTCGCCGATTGACAAAGCTAAATGAAATTATCATGACTAAAGCAGATGAAGTTTATTTTGGAAATTATTCGTCATCATTTCTCCTCAGACGCACGCACCGCTTTTGAGATATTCAACATTGAATATTATAAAATTTGAGAATTGGGCTTATTTTGGTTGATATACACCTGACCTAGGATAAGCCTTGCATCGATGTATATCCAGGTTGCCGTAATCGCTTTTCCTTCACAAGATATAGATAATAATTCATTCTCCTTGATGGCCAAAATATACGAAAGCCTTGTCCACAGTTTGACAATGCCGCATGAAAACAGCGAATGGAGGCATAGACTTAAAGTCCATGATCCCATAGATTTTGATCCACATATAATTTCTGTGAACGTAATCTACTAATTATTATGATTATTCTGACAGTAGAAATCACATCTCAAATATTCGATTTCTTGGAAATTTAGATAGGTACTTATTTATGGAATTTTCAATATGAGAATGATGTAAGGTAATCTTATAATGGAAACAATTGATGGATATTTATTTATTTCAATGGAATACACGACAGGACGAACCCAGATTATGTACTCACTAATAAACTATTAATACAATGGTGCTTGGTATTAACAAATATATACCCGACATACAAACCAAAATGCGGAGAAGAGATAATTAAATTAAATTTCATTTTTATTTTCTCAATTTTTTTAAATTTTTGTTTTCAAGTATGATCTCTGAAGAACCGTTTCAAATTAACAGAAAAAGTAAGCAAGAAATTCAAAAAAGGGCCGACCACAACATAGTTAGAGAGCGAGTAGTAGGATTTAGAACATTTTATGAGAATCGTATCATTGGAAAATAAAAAAAAAATTATTAAAAAATATTATTCATCTCATGGTAACTTATTCGTATATTATTATATACTTAATGACTTTCAATTCCGATAGAATATATGTCAGAATTAAAAATTCTTCGATCTTAGACGAAGCTCCTGACTTAAAGAAATTGATTCCTCGCTCAACACTTGGTGAAACATCCTGAACGAATTGCATAATAAAACACTTGAATACGTTCACAAATTTTAATTCCTGATTCCTCACTTAACGTCAGTGCTTGTACCAATTTTTTAATACGATAAGAATTATTGTTGGAGCAGTAATTTAAATAATTTGGGTTTTTTGGCGTTCTTGTTCCTCGGAACAGAGTGCTTATCAATTTGCCCAAATGTATGTTATTTTCGAATTTTTGGCTGAAATGGCCTTAAACGATTTGGTTCGACTCACTGATCAAGAACCCATGGTCAAAATTGATTTTGTCACGATAACTCTCGAATCAAACGAGCTAGACAGATGAAATTTTCAGAGTAGGTTTAGGAGATACATATCACAGTTGAGTTCATTATTGGGAAAAATCGGCCAGTTGGTTTCGGAGTAACAGAAAACAAATTTTTTTTTTACATTACAAATTTTAAGTGCAATTTTTTTTAAGATGCAATATCATCATAAGAATCCATGGATTTCATTCTCAACTTTAAGAAACTAATTCTTTCGGAGGTATGATTTTTCAAAATTTCATGAATTATTCTCAATTCTATATGATTTCATAGAATACCTACTCTAATTATAATTTCCTGATCTATGTAAATCCAACATGAGATGAGTCATAGACCTACGTTTTTGATTTAATTACGAAAATTCTTGGAAATTAACGCACAGAAGCCAAATTGAAAAAGTGGGAAACACTGTGGTCAGGAGCTTCGGCGCTCTTGTTCAAACTTTGACAAATCATATCCGAAAGTATTGGATTCTTCGGATTGGGAATGATATCAATGAATTCTTATTTAATTTATTTTATTTCATGATGCAGTAGTATCATACGATTCCATTGATATCATTCCCAACTGAGAAACCAATACTTTCGGAGATATAATTTGTATGAACAGGAGCGCCAATGCACCTGTCCACAGGGCTTGAACCAATTTTTTTTTATAACGAAGATGGTGCATCAGAATTGCTTCTTGCTTTACGCGTTGACTATGTATTAGCTCTGTATTATCCAATGGAAAATTTTCAATTCGTGTTGAATTTTGAATCAATTATATTCTTACAGTAGGTATTCAGAAAACTGGATAAAAATATTATTAAATCATTCTCTGTTTTTAATTAAAAAAAAATTGGTTCAAGCCCTGTCGACAGGAGCTTTCTGGCGCTCTAGTTCAAACAGACAAATTATATCTCCGAAAGTATTGGTTTCTCAGAGTTGGGAATTAAATCAATGTATTCTTATGAAAGAACTGCATCATAAAGGAAATTAAATTCAAATAATAGTTTATTTATCAAGATTAAATGAGCAATCTGAGAATGAGAACTGCACCATGGAAGAAATCAAATTAAAATAGCTGAAATGAATTTGACCCCTTCTTATAGAACAGGATGAAATGTACGAGTATGAACACAGATCATATAATAAACCTTAATAAAGATAGAATAATTATAGCATTCTGCGAAAACATGGAAGTACGTACGATTCATTATTGAAATTTAGAAAAATCATATTTCCGAAAGTATTAGCTTGTTGGAGTTGAAAATGATATCGATGGATTTTAATGATGAAACTGCATCTTAAATAAAAATTGCAGACATTTGGGCAAATTGATAAGCACTCAGTTCCGATGAACAGCGCCAAAAAGTCCCGCCTTCTCTCGTTCCGAAACCGAAAACCCGACAGCGTAGACACACCGGCTATCGTGCTCCTCGTACGATCTTGTCGATCTCCGGTACCTATTAGAATAAAACGTCGGTACTTACCTGGGATATATATTCTTAATTTTCACTTTTCGACATAAAATCGCCACATGGGGGTTTATTTGACGGTTTTTTACCCTTGTCTCTCTAAGTCGATTTTGACGTTTCTCGAACCAACTATTAGCAAGAGACAATGTCATATCTCAGGAAAATAAGTTGAGATTATGACAATTCACATAGAATAATAATTATATATTCTGTGAAAACGTAAAAATACGATTTTTTATTGAAATTTTGAAAAACCATATCTCCGAAAGTATTAGCTTGTTAGAGTTAAAAATGATATCATTGGATTCTTATGATAAAACTGCTTATAGAAAAAAAATTAATTTGGAATTTGTTCTGTAAAAAAAAATTTTTTTTTTGTTACTCCGAAACCATCTGTCCGATTTTGCCCAATAACGAACTTAGCTGAGATATTTATCTGCAAAACCTATTCTGAAAATTTCAACTCTCTAGCTCATTCTGTTCGAGAGTTATCGTGCCTACGGCCGGCCAGCCGGACGGCCAGACCGGCTGGACCGGCCGGACAGAATGAATTTCGACCACGGATTCTTGATCAGTGAGCCGATCCAAATCGTTTAAGACCATTTTCATCGAAAAATTCGAAAATTACAGACATTTGGGCAAATTGATAAGCACTCAGTTCCGAGGAACTAGAGCGCCAAAAATATATTCCGGATCTAAATAGCAATTTTATGCTTATAGAGATAAAGATAGTGAAACATTATAGTTTGGGTTATATTTCAATATTTTTACAATTAATACTTTGGAATACCAATACAATACAACTCAGTGAACCACAAGAGCGTCACGTTGATAGTTCAATGGCAATAACCGCCATATAAAGATGTCTATAAACTGGTGTATGCACTGCGTCGATTTTGTTTTGCCATTTTCTGGAACGTGGATACAAATTCATTTTCATTCCTGCAGGTAATGCTATTCCTCAATAACATGCTAATTATTGACATTTTGATTGGATTTCTGCAGAACGTTCTCAGACGATTAACCTTTTAGGTTAGAATTCCGTATTAACGAATACGGGAATCTTATCTGCCAACATCAACAAGGTACACTTGCGGGTTAATTTTGTATATTTTGTATTCATAACAAAATATTCAGAATATTCCACGTTCGATTAATGAAAACAATGCGATTGACATGGAGGCACTGAGATTAGCCCAAAGAGTCATGGAGAAAGCCATGCTAGAGATTACCAAAAGAGACAGAATACCTAACAATACCGTCAGACAAAGAATTAAGATTAAGGACACACTCGAACACATGACTAGAATGAAGGGGAGATGGGCAGGACATATAACTGGAACATCGAACGACACATGGACTAGGAGAATTTTATAATGACAACCACGAGAAGACAAACGTGATATCAGCAGACCACCGACATGCTGGAGCTACGATGTGAGAAGAATAGCTGGGAACTGGACGAAGACGGCCCAGAACCGTAAGACATGGAGGAGCTTAAAAGAGGCCTACATCCAGCAGTGGTCAAAAATGGCTACATGATAATGATAACCTTTCGCCCACCTGATTATCTTGTCGGTCACCTCGGGTAAATTTCCTAGCGTCCTGAAGACTGCTGAAGTTATCCCCGTTCTCAAGAAGAATGCTTCTGACGATATTGCAAACTATCGTCCTATATCTCTGTTGAGCACTCTGTCATGGAGAAATTGATTCTCAATAGAATATTGCATTACTTGAAGAAGTTTTCGTTGATCACAGAGAAAGCCAACATGGCTTTTGACTCAACCTATCGACCTATCGACTGCATTGCGACTTGATCAATTTTATTTACTACTGTCTGGATGGCGAATCGTAGTAGCAGGGCTTTTTTTGATGAGACGAGAGCATTCGACTGCTTGAATTTCGATTTTATTCTGGCCTACTTATATGGCCTTTGATTTAGGAGTGTCTTTCTCGATTGGGTTAAGGGTTTTTTGGATAATAGAGAGTTTTATGTTCACGTTGGTCTACAATAATCTTCCAAATATCTTGTTGAATTAGGAGTCCCGAAGGTTTCAGTTTTGGGACCTCTTTTATTCACTTTGATGTGATCTTCCCTTTTATGTTACTACTTGTTCATCGATTTTAACTTATATCAAAATAGTTCTGTTTGCTGACGATACTTTTATTATTTGGGCGTCCAGTCTCGTTGAACTCACCGCTAGATGTGAACTTGTGGTGCGCTGTTTCACTGATTGGTGTTTTCGGAATTCCATAATTCTGAATATGAATAAGACTAACCTCTTGAACATTCAATCACGAGATTTGGGTTGACAGTTAAACTTGAAACTCCTGGCAGGTGAGTTCAAGAGTTCCGATTGCGTTAAGTTCATCGGATTGTGGGTTGACCGATCTCTTAGTTGGAGGCACTATGTTGATTCAGTTTGTCATATTTCGCGATTAGGAGTCTCAAGCAGATCCTACCAAAAGAGTCTTTATTCTGTGTTTATTACTCTGTTGCCCACTCTCACCTGAGTTATAGCGCAGTGTTGTGGGGAGGGTCATTTACAAGTTATGGTGTTTTTTTGCACAGAAAAAGATTAATCGACACATTTTCAACCATTTACCTATGAAGTCCTGTAGACCCTACTTTATTGAAAACATATTGTTGATTGTTTTAATGTTCACTGGTGTTTGGTTTGTCCAAACAAACTGACCGGGCGTTTTCAGTCCGTAAAGGTCGCTATATGATAGATGGCGTTGCCATTTCTTGACCCTCTTACGGCAAAAGAATGAAGAACGTCGCTGAATATCGCTCAAGATTTCTTCATCGCAGAGAGTCGGAGTTCATAAGGATTCTGCATAGGTGGCGCTGGTGGGGTCCTTCTTCTACAGTTACTTTATACAAGACAGTGGCGACAATAGGCCATAAGCCCCGCCCATCCGCCATTAACGGTCGGCGGGAAATAATAAATTCAAACAAGAAGCAGTATATTTTGATATATCTTTTACTGTGGGGTCTTTCTACTTAAAAAAAAAAGATAATGTGGAAGAAAATAGTGTGAAAAATTTTTGTGAGCCTTCTTTCATATGATATATCGTCGCCGTTAAGTCATAGCCTCGTATCTCATGTTGAGACAATTTTGAGATAATGTGTATTATAAATCAGTACAGTGAGTCGGAGAGCATGAAAATACCTTAGACTATAGTCTAATGAATATACTCGATATTAGCAGAAGTGCGCAAGCTGTATTTATAATACATATTATCTCAAAATCGAGGAAAAATGAGGACTTCAAGGCGACGATATCAGTCAATGCAAAATTTATTAATTTATTTTTAATAAAATCTTTTTGGAATATCCTTATGCCTATCCACCCTAGATATGATTCGAAAAATTGTATTTGAACTGGAAAATACCCATGTTCGCTCGAATTCAATATTTATGTTATCAGATATACAGACCATCTCAATTACAACTATAAGGTCCACATTATTCTGAAGGTGTCACTTTTATGAAAAAACACCTCAAAAGTGAATTGCATCATTATATGGAAACCAATGGTGGTCATTTTGGGCATCTTTTAAAATATTTCAGTATTATACGTTAACTTTTTCACATTTTAATTTAACTATTTTAAAATCTTTTTGCAGGAGAGAATCCAATAGTGCATAGGGTGTTCCTTTAAAAAATGAGCGTACAAGGGAGATACGCCTTCAGAATTAAGTGGCGTGGATAGTTTTCATTTAAATGCTCGGGATAAATGCACATCGGTGATAAGGTTTTCATATCACAGAATTATGGGAAAATAAAATTTGTATATTTTAAACTTTTATTTAAACAATTATTATACAATATAATATAGAAGCTCGCATATAAGCTTTTTGAAAAAACAGGATATTATGAATTTCTCAACGCATAGATTTGCTGGAATATTTTTGCATTAGACTCCTATACTTTTTGCTTGCAATCTTCAATCTAAAGACTATAAACCTGCTAATCAATTTATTTTTCATACCATGACAATCTGGTATAGTAGGGCAATCAATTGCCAGCACTTTATCTATGAAAAATGCTTTAAGGTTCACATTTTGTGGTCTTACCAATTCATAATATTTTCTAAATAGCAGTTCCATATCAACAAAAAAATAAAAGATGGACTCATGACAGAAAAATAATGTTTTTGAACGGTAACATTTTATCCGAGTAAACTTGGTAAAATTTTTGTGCAATGGTTCTTTACTTCCTATGTATGAAATACATTTATCACATGTCTTCGATTGCAGCTTGATGCTATTTACAATATAACCAGCAATGTTATAGAGTGAATTAATTTCACTGAAATTCAGGTCACCACTAGATGGAATCTTATTTGGAATTCTCACTGGGTCATAAGTTGTTTTGGGACTATCTTCAAGAATTTTTAAAAAATTCTCCAAATATTCTCTATCATCCTCATCATAACTTGAACCTTTTGGACATTTCAAATATTGTGATACACAGATCAGTTTCAAATTATTTTTAACTTTAATTTGCTTATGGCATTAGACGGGGATCTTGAAGTCATTAAATAAAACCACTTTTCACAGATATCTATGAACCAAGCAGTTGTTAAGTACTGCGGTTTATCTAGTTCTTCAGCAACAAATTTCAATGCACTAGATACATCATGGCTTAGCACATTAGTCGATTTTCCAACTTTCATTTTATCATAATGTGATGGCATTAGATCATTTTCACTCAATTTTGGAGCTAATTTGAATGGCAGTTCTTCTTGAAAACTTAAGAGTTCGAAAATATGGGAGGACTCAGCAATATCTGTGGGCAAATTATATTTCTGTTGAATGGATTTTGAAATTTTGATAATTTTATTAGAAATGAATGCAGATTTGAGATTTTTAAATAGATGGGGAACGTCAGCCAAAATAAAAACTTTCTTGTCCAATTCTACAGGATTTGGAAGAGAATTTCTAATTATTTCATATCTGCCAGCACCAATTCCTAAAGCTCTCCATAATGCTTGATTTGCTGAGCCCATATCTGATGTTATAGAAATGATGTTCAGCTCAATATTTTTGGCGATTCGAAAAATTTCAAAAATTATGTTTTTAAAAACCATTCCATTAACAGAGTTGCCAGTAAAATAATATGCAATCATTTGTTTCCATCTGGAGTTAACACCTGCTAACATGAACACCAATACATGAGTTGCTGGGCCAGAATGTTCAGGAAGAATGACATCTCCGAAATATTTATTTAAGGAAATGTCAAATGTTGTACAAGGTGTTATAGCCATCTCATCCAGTACTAGTACACAGTCTTTCTGGTTTTCACTGAATGTTTCAATTTTGTATTTGAGGAAAGTAAATACTTCATGTAAAATACCACTATCAAACTTTAAATTTTGTAGTCTTCGTTGTAGTGTACGAATGGATGGGTATGGAAGATTTTGCTTCAAAATTTCTTCATATCCAGAATTACCACAAGAAAACTTCAATTTCAATGCTTTAATTATAGTGTTATCGGTCCATTTCATGAATTTTGTTGTCTTCATAGTCTGCTTTTTTGTTAGAGCTCTTATTTGGTGTCATTGAACAAACCATCAAATATATCAATGTGATTTACACTGAGCTTCCTCTTTAATTGTTTTAATTCAGATGAAGCTTTTCGGAACTTCTTTTTGTACAACCTCAAACTGCTCTCTCTTTTATGAAGTTTTTTTTCATATATTTCAATTTGCTTCCTTTTACTCCTTTTCTCAAAAATTGAATTCTCCGGAGGAATTGTATCATCGCTTGATTTTTCTGTAGATATATCATTGGAGATGTTCTGTGAGGTCTCGATGGAGGACTCTAAAGCACAGTCTGAAGAAATGTTCGAGGTACTAACCAATGGCAAGGTACATGAGTAACCAGATGTACCGGGAACTGGGTCTTCAAGTCGAGTTGAGGAAATGGATTTCAAAGCACTCGTTCTCATAGCCGGTAATTTACGAGTTGGTACATTTTTGGTGAAAACGAAAACATTAGGCACTGCAATTGCTTTCAACTTCTTCTTCCCATCCACCCTCACTTTTTCCCACATCTCAGAGGAAAAATGTACCTGAAATTTGAGGCAAATATACCAACAATACAGGCAGAACAGTTATAGTTATAGAAATATTAGAAAATATTGATATAAATTACCTCACATAATCGTGAAGAGTCGGTTGGAAACCATTTGTCTCGCTTCATTCTAATTGCCCAATCTTTCCTACGCTGGGGATCTTTGGGAAAACATTTCATAATAAACCCCTTTTCTGAGGAATTGGAGCAACCAATTGCTGCACAACCAGGCATTGCTTCTGAGTTAATTTACCTGTAAAATAACTGACTGTAATATGAACCTATCCAATCGCTTATTGAATTTTTTCTTATGACATTTAAATGTAATGTAAGCAAGCTTCAATGTAATTTCTAAGGGAAATCGAACAAGTGTAACTTTGTACAGACAATTAAGTTAAATTTCCATATCAATACATATTACATTTCAACATAGAATTTATAACTTTTAGTTTAGTTTAGTAAATCTATTTATCTCAATATCACTCACCTTGCTACATTTAATC
This sequence comes from Halyzia sedecimguttata, assembly GCA_937662695.2. Classification (NCBI taxonomy): domain Eukaryota; kingdom Metazoa; phylum Arthropoda; class Insecta; order Coleoptera; family Coccinellidae; genus Halyzia; species Halyzia sedecimguttata. Next base: position 50,591,353 of record OW569415.2, read on the forward strand.
CTTCCTTAGATGAATAAATAAATGTAAACAATAGTCCAAACTGGTATGCACAAATAAGGCTCTCTGCGAGATAAAACTTTATAAATAAACCCAAAGATATATGAAGAATTAAAATTTAGATATTCACAAATATAATGGAATGTCCCAAATTGAACTGACACGACGAGGAAACTGGAAAAAACCGTTTAAACATGAGAAAAATCAAGGCACACTAGTAGAACACAGATGAATTTCGACCGTTAATGGCGGAACCAATCAAAACGCTTACCGCTATTGTCGCCACTGTCTTGTATAAAGTCACTGTACCTTCTTCCTACCGGTTCTCAACCGATGGACATAAGTTTCCTAGAACCCCGCCTGTTTTCTTTTGGGTTTAGGCTAAGTCACACTGATGATTGGTAAGAACCATGAAACCCTGGGGTCTGTGTCTGCTCTTGATTGATACTTTTCTCTTTGGGGAACAGTGAGCGATGAGGTGGCTAGTCAGGCCAGGAGGAATATTCGTTGATGGTTGAAATCAATAAATATTTCACCGTGTGTCTTGTTTTAGTTATTCGGCAATTAGCCACAGTACACCTCAATTTAAGATTGTTGAGTTTTCCCTGTGTTTTTTACTCGATTGTTTATTATATATTAAAAGAATCGCAGGATCACTAAGAAAATGCTCTGATTTTCATTATTATGATACAAGGCATAAGGATATTATCTCTATTCCAAAACATAGAAAAACTTAATTTGAGCACTCGCCCACGTACTGTGGTATCAAATTGTTCAACCATCTTCCAAAGAGGCTAAAAGTTCTGGAGTACAGAGAATGATTACTATTGAAATTTTTTCATGTCGTGGGTAAATATTTGAATTGGCCCATTGTTTGAGCTTTAAGGATTATTTATTTTATTTTTCTAAAATAATCTATTCTTCATTACTAAGATGTTGATCTACTTTTGCATTATTTTTTGTTCTTTCGTATTCTATACAGATTTATTATGTCTATGAATAAAATATTATTATTATTAACCGTCGATTCGCTTTTAATTCTCTCAATTATAAGAATTTCATGACAGTAGGAATGCGAGAGGGAACCATGAGATGATGTTAGCAGTGACTTTAAATTGGTAGCAACTAACATTTAAGAATTGATCTACGAACCAGATAGTGCTCTATTCCTGTACTTCAGTTAAGGAGTCGGGTTTCCTTAACCACAGAAAGCTTATTATCCTACAGAGGGTTTAAGAGCTCTTTTATTCCTCGCATTCACGAGGTGAAAGCAGATTGTGTGAAAATATATTTTAACGCTGCCACTGCTTCAATGTGGGTGTTTGATAGTACAATTGCGTGTACCGAAAATACTTGCTACATAAAAATTTGAATTTTATTTAAGGTGCCATTAATTGATCGATGGTGGTCGTTAAAGTGGAAGAGCTGTAAAACCATTTGATTTATAGAACGAGGAAATGAAACGGATTCTTTACAGATAACTAAAAATTTTCTTTTCATTGAAGGTCATTCTCAGCTCTGATATTCTATATATGATGGGAATAATAATGAAATCATGAAGTCATCCAAATTGTCTCATAAAACATATTCCCGTAAGAGTAACTAACTGGTCATGACTCGTGAATATGTTCTGCCAGTGAAAAAATCATGGAAATTGGTAGTACTATTTGCGATAAAATTACGTATATAGCGTCTTTGGCTGGGATGTCATGGTTTATGTCAGCTGACAGGTGCATATAGTTTCAGTTATTGTGACTCCATCTACTTGTGTTGAGCGTAATTAAAATGTCTCGAGTTCGAAGGCCTACCACAGAGTCAAGATAGGCGCTTCAAATAACTAGCTGTACGAAACCTTTTTGCTACTATACGTTTAGCTGGGGTGAGTTCGTCAGTTACACTTGCCTTGGCCGGATGCCGTGATACTTGTATCAGCTATCAATGGAGAGTATTATCAATTTCGTATAAATTTGAAAAAGAAGTAGTATTTATTTGTGCTTTTACATAGTGTATACATTTTGTATTGCACTCGTCATATAGTTTATGAATGATTCAAAACATAACTAGCTCTATTATACTGTTTTGCTACTATACGTTAAGCTGGGGTTAGTTCGTCAGTTACACTTGCCTTGGCCGGATGCCGAGATACTTGTATCAGCTATCAATGGATAGTATTATCAATTTCGTATAAATTTGAAAAAGAAGTAGTATTTATTTGTGCTTTTACATAGTGTATACATTTTGTATTGAACTCGTCAAACAGTGTATAAATAAAAGAATTAACCAACTCATGAAAGCCCATCCTATATACAGCTCAACTTTCAAAAATCAAACTATCAACAACTTCAATCTAATCATATATCTTGTCATACATTCACCAGATAATTCCAAGCATTCACAAAATCAGTTGTGAAATAAAAAATTTATCAAATTATCAACAATATCGATCTAATGATATAGTCAGTCAAATAGTCCTTAAAAAAATTAAAGTCATGACATATACAGGGTGATTTTTTTAAGTGTTTCATTAGAAGATTTCGAGGAAGGAATTGTAATGCAGATTCAAGATTTTGGATTTTCGTTTTAGAGTACATGAACTTTAATTGTAAAATATTTTCAAGAGGAATCTACTTCCGGTTTCACCGGAAACGAATGTAACTTCGCTATTTCAAATTCAACACCCTGTATATTTTTACGTATTCGAATTCTTCGTTTAATTCTACACTGATTTGATGTATGATATGTGCAACCATTCAAGCGGTTTTTGAATTATAGCCTGATTATCAAATTTTTCGAAAAAAAGGTTGTCACAGATTAGTGTCCATATCTTATTCCCTCATTACAAGAATTTCTTTTTGCGAAAGTGGAACAAAAGAAAGTACGCTGATACTGTTTCTTGTATAACTTATGAGGAAATAATATACAGGGTGTCTGAAAAAGGGCCCCAAAGTGAGCCTCAATAAAACTATGATATCTCACTTTTTTCAAATGGCAACCCTATAATTTTGTAATTCCAATCGATTGCTCGTCAAAAACCAGTTATGGTGTCCCGAACATTTCATGCCTCTAAAATCAGTATTTTTGCCGTTGTTCAATAAAATTCGAATTTCACGATTAAAGACAGGTTTCGCACAGTTTGTAAGCTTGCATTTTTGAAGTAGGCTATGTTAGGAACTGTCATTCATACTTTTTCTTACAGATCAAGCACTAAGCAAAACATGCAATAATAATTTCACTGGAATGATATATCAAGGGTATGTTCTTTATTTCCGGCAAATGTAACAAATTCCTAGAAAAGGTAATTAGAAAGTCAACGAACGAAATTCACATTTACTGACTTCAACGAAATCAAAGTTCAGGAGGTATCAAAACAATTTTCTCCGTACTGGAAGCCTTAACCCTAAACGGACTCGAGTGAATACAGTAATAGATAATGAATGATCTCTTAGTTTAAAACTATCACAAAAATTTTATTCACAACAAGAAACTAATACTACAATAAATTTTCAAAATGTTGGCCGCCTACCGCCATACATTCATCAATTCTTCTACGAACTCCATCTGATGTAGCTTTTCTTATTTGTTCAGGTGGTAATCCCCTTAATGCACCCCTCACCCTCGCTTCAAGTTCTTCCTTTGAGTCGATGTTATTTTTGTAGACCTCTGATTTTATAGTACCCCATAAATAAAAATCAAGGGGTGTTAGGTCTGGAGAACGAGGGGGCCAATCTAATGGACATTGAAACCAAACCTATGTTGATGGTTTTTCTCATGAATCAAATGTGGATTTGTATCCGCCCAAAAATGTTTATTTCTTGAATTTAACACTCCATCCTGTGAAAATTTGGCTTCATCTGTCCAGATAATTTTTTTTTTAATTTGGGGATCAGCGTTCAGCATTCCAGTAAGGTTCTCGTAAAATACAGTTCTTCTCTGATGATCTCCATTTACCAGGGCCTGACCTTTATGGAATTTATAATTATGCATATTGGCATTTTTGAGCACTTTTTGACATGACGAATATGAGACTTCTAATTCCTGTGCAACCCGTCTGATGGAACCTCTTGGATTTGCGTGAATATGTCCTAGAATATTTATTTGATTTTCTTCATTATCTGTTACTTGTATTCACACGATTCCGTTTTGGGTTAATGCTTCCACTACAGAGAAAATTGTTTTGATACTTCCTGAACTTCGATTTTGTTAAAGGTGGTAAATGTGGATTTCTTTCGTTAAAAGTTCTGACTGCCCTTTCTAATATTTTGTTACATTCACCATAAATGAAGAACATATTCAATACATCACTGTTACTGTAATTCATATTCTGCATAGTGCCCGATTAATCAAAAAAGTATAAATGACAGTTCTCTAAAATGCATTATAAATCAACAGACATAGCCTTCTTGAAAACTTCTATCCTAATAAATCTATGGTTAGACTAAGAAACCTTGATTCAATCCTGAAATTCGAATTTTATTCAATAACGGTAAAACTACTGATTTTAGAGGCATGAAATGTTCGGGACACCCTAACTGGTTTTTTTGGAATTACAAAATTATAGGGTTGCCATTTGAAAAAAGTGAGATTTTATAGTTTTATTGGGGCTCACTTTGGGGCCCTTTTTCAGACATCCTGTATATCCCTCATAAGTTATACAAGAAACAGTATCAGCGTACCTTCTTTTGTTCCACTTTCGCAAAAAGAAATTCTTGTAATGAGGGATTTTGATGATATGGACACTAATTTGAGACAACCTTTGTTTCAAAAAATTTGATAAACAGGCTATAATTCAAGAACCGCTTGAGTGGTTGCACATATCATACATCAAATCAGTGTAGAAATTAACGAAGAATTCGAATATGTATAAATATACAGGGTATTGCATTTGAAATAACGAAGTTACATTCGTTTCCGGTGAAACCGGAAGTAGATTCCTCTTGAAAATATTTTACAATTAAAGTTCATGTACTCTAAAACGAAACACCAAAATCTTGAATCTGTATTACAATTCCTTCCTCGAAAACGTCTAATGAAACACTTAAAAAAATTACCCTGTATAATATATAAATGAAAAAAACCAAATGAATATATTGATAAAAACATTTTAACTGTTTAATTAGTCAAAAAAATATACACCCATATATCAGGTGTGCCAGTATACATGTTCCATTGGATTATCTCAGCCATTTCAAAAGATAAGAAATTGAAAATTTTATGATTTTCAATTCGTTCAAGGAAACTCAAAATCAAGATAACACAAAATATCGTAGCCTACTGCAATTCTTTCAATTTGAAATATCAACTAACGTTCTCTCCATCGAATCAAATGTAAAATACAAAGTGTGATACATCGTTGGAAAGGTAATTTTGAGTAGAATTAAAAAATTGCAAAAAATATACAGAGTGCTATTTGAAATGACAAAGTCAGAGTCACTTCCGGTCAAACCGAAAGTGACTTTCAATTTTTGTTTTTCTCAGTTGAAGGTTCCTTGAAAGGATTGAAAATCATAAAATTTTTCAAATTCTTATCTTCTAAAATAACTGAGATAATCCATTGGAACGTGTATACTGGGACACCCGGAATATACTGGTAGGATTTTTATATCAATCGCCTAGGGGATGATTGAGTTACACTTCTAACATTGGTCTTTAACGTATTCAATTCTGCTATTTACACACTTTAATAAAACCGTCTTAGTGGTGAAAACTCGTATTCGCGAACCATCTTAAGTCTACCCTCTTCGCTTCCCTGCTCAGAACTCGCTGGCCTCGCCCTCGCTTCTTCATACTCTAGGTACCTACTCTGTTTCTCAGAAAATGTGAGAAATCATTTATAGAGACAATAAAAAGAGGGCCACCAATTGAACCCTGAGGCACCCCCATCCTCAAACCCTCCAAACTCCCCGTTCGCAAACACACTCTGACGTCTATTGTGAGTAAGATCCAAATAGTTTGTGACTATCATGGCTGCAATGGTATATGAACAATTTGTCTAAGAGAGCATAGTGAGCCACACAATCAAAGGCCTTGCAAAGGCCCAGTCCCGTCCTCACAACAGCCCAAAGTAACACCAATAAAACGCACAATCACATCAAGTCTTAGATTTTTGCTAAATCCAAACTGATTATCAAAAACTAAATCAGTACCATCAAAGTGAAGAACAATCTGATTGCACATTAGCTTCTCGAACATTTTGGAGAAGGTTGGCAGAAGAGAAATGGTTCTAAATTCGTTACGTAAGATCTGTCTCCATTGTTGTGTAATGGGATTACTTAGGATACCTTCAGACAATCCGGGAAAGTCAAAGATTTATTGTCATTTATTGTTATGGAGTAAATTGCTCGGAGGAATCACAACATGGTTAATGTTTTTCTTCAATAATATTTCCGATAAGCCATAAAAGTCTTTAAAATTGCTATTTATTGAACAAATAACATCTCGGACCTCATACTATACTTGCCGAATGTTGAATACTGCTTTCCCAGAATAAAATGGGTCAAGCCCTGTGGATAGGAGCTTTCTGGCGCTCTAGTTCAAACAGACAAATTATATCTCTGAAAGTATTGGTTTCTCAGAGTTGAGAATTATATCAATGTATTCTTATGATAGAACTGCATCATAAAGTAAATTCAATTCAAATAATAGTTTATTTATCAAGATTAAATGAGCAATCTGAGAATGAGAACTGCACCATGGAAGAAATCAAATTAAAATAGCTGAAATGAATTTGGCTCTCTCTTATAGAACAGGATGACATATACTAGTATGAACACAGATCATATAATAAAGCTTAGATAGAAAAATGATAACATTCTGTGAACACATAGAAGTACGATTCATTATTGAAATTTCCAAATATCATATCTCCGAAAGTATTATCTTGTTAGAGTTGAAAATGATATCAATGGATTTTTATAGTGAAACTGCATCTTAAATAAAAATTGCATTTGAAATTTGTTACTTGAAAAAAAAATTTTTTTCGTTTCTCCGAAAACATCTGTCCTATTTTGCCCAATAACAAAGGTAACCGAGATATTCATCTCCCTAACCTACTCTGAAAATTTCAACTGCCTAGCTCATTCCGTTCGAGAGTTATTGTAAAAAAAAAAATAAATTTAAAAAAATTGTTTTTGACACTTTGCGGTAACCTGGTCAACACAAAACTTCACACACGTATGAAGGTCATGATTCTACAATTTGATGCTAAATTTCAGATGGATCGAGTGACCGGTTTCGGAAATATTCATAAAAAATGTTTTTACTAAAATCGGCCATAACTCCAAAACCGCTCGATGGATTTTGCCCATTAACGAACTCAAGCGAGATATTTACGCTCCAAACCCACCTTGCAAATTTCAATCCTCTAGCTCCTTTCGTTCGAAAGTAATCGTGACTACGGCCGGTCGGCAGGCCGGACCGGCCGGACAGAATCGAACCGAATCGTTTGAGACCATTTTCAGCCAAAAATTCGAAAATTACAGACATTTGGGCAAATTGATAAGCACTCAGTTCCGAGGAACTAGAGCACCAAAAAACAGCTGACATCAATGTAAGATGGTCTTCAAAAACAGCCAACATCAATGTAAGAAGGTCATTATTCTTAACGGATTTAATGGCCTGTTGATTCATCATGAGTGACATAGAGATAAAAAAGTCATTGAAAACATTCGCATTTATAGGGGTATCATGTGTTCCTTTAGTCCTTCTCTTAGAATCGTCCATATATCCCGATTTGGATTATTCGAATTCAGAATATATTTATCATTTAATATTTATAATATGGTACTTACAATCATAGGAATGATGTCTAGGAATCTGCTGATATTTCTTTTTTCGTGGTGGTTTGATTGGAGCTACTGAACCATGATCTTGTTCGAAAGCAGGTTCAGCGTAGGTCGTCGTACTCCTCAAATGGTAGTCCTTCCCATTTATGTCGATCAGACATGTGTTCATTTTGAGCTGCGCTGCAGAATCTTCTTCTGGTTTTGCTAAACTCTTCACTCGTACTTCAGGTACTTGTTCATACATCGTGGATCCAATCATCTGCAATTTTGAAGGAATTCATTTGTACCTATATGAATTTTATATCATTAGAATTTACGAATCACAATTCATGGATTGGTAGATCGATCACATCCAAAACTACAATTATTATTAATAATAATAGTAATATGAATATGTATTTTGTGTTTCGCTGTATTCAGAGGTAGGTTTTTTTTGGCCGGATAAGAAACCCTTTGAATGGAAACCTCTTTTGAAATAATTGCCTGTATAAATTAGCAAAATTTCACGTCTAAGCATCAACCAAGAACGTGATCTCTAGACCGAGCCACCAACATTCCATCTCATGATTTTCTGAACGAATGTTATGGTTAACTTCGTTAATGGGCGTAATCACTCGAACGGTTTCACAGTTATAACCATCTGAAATATTGTACCCTCAAAAACTGAAAATACATATCCGATTCAATTATAACGTGGTAATTAGTTGTAATTTTATATTTCAGAAACTATCTGTTAGGTTTCTCTGATATTCCGTACAACACATTCTGTATTTTAGGAATAATTTTGGAAATTAAATTTTAAACTGGTGTCTACTTCTTCTTAAATCATGCAAATATCAGAATTTCAACAACACGTCGATGGCCGAGATGCTAGCAATCTGTGCAAGGGAAAACAGTTAAATGTGAACCATCATAAGACCTTGATTGTGCCATTTACTAGGATAAGGAAGCTCAACATGGATTGCCTTACTATGAATGGAGTTCACATCCGTTTCGCGGATGAGGCTAGATATCTGGATAGAAAGCTGAACTGAAATTCACACCTATAAAGGGATATCCAGAAGGCTATGCACTCTCTCTGGGCCTGCTAGCGGACTTGTATGAAGAGGTGGAAACTGGCTCAGAAACAGCTCCACTAGCTGTACGTGATGATGTTGAGACCACAAATCACTTACGGCAGCGTTGCTTGGTGGGATTGCACTGTAAAAATGCAACATGAAATCAAGCTCACAAAAATACAGAAATCTGCGTGCTTGATTGTGACTGGAGCTTCTCACTCTACCCCCACCACGGCTGGAACGCCTACTGGACCTCGCCCTTCTTCACCAGGTGATCAGGAGCGTGACAGGTGGTGGTATGGAGATTGGTGCATATGGCACGCAATGAGCCTGATACGGTCAAATACGTGCCCGGTTCTCTGCGCGCCGAATTGGAGGCGCGAGATAATAAGTACCTATGCTGTCTGACGTATCTATAACCAAAACCTACACAGAGCGGCCTACAGTGTCGTCTTTCCCAGCAGAGACGATTGCACCATCTCTGGGACCCCACTGCTTGAGGGTACCTGTTTGTTCACAGAGGGTTCCGTTACCACTCAAGGGGAGGGAGAGGGAGTCAGTGGTTCAAAAATTGCTGAGGGTATCCATCAGCATGGGTAGTTTTGTGATTAACAAGCAAAAATGTTCGCCATTTATCACTGAGTGAAGCTCATACTTGAGAAAGGATGGGTTCGCAGATAAATCAAGATCCTATCGGATAGCCAAGACACTTTGAAGCCTTGAAGTCTTACAACTTCAAGTTCCTGCTTGTGCAGGAATATCGGACAACACTTGCAAAACTGGGAGCGTGCTGCAGCCTGCAGCTCATCTGGGTTCCGGGCCACTCAGGCATAGAAGGTGATGAGGTGGTGGACTCATTGGTAGCACGTGGGGTTTCCATGGGACTCATGGAACCTGAAGCGGCCTGCGGAAGGCAGCAGGATGGGAGAACAACAGATGTTTGGACCAAAAGGTCCAGGAAATCTGCAGTAGCACACCTGGACACAGACATGCTTCTACGGTGGGGCTGACTGAGTACTCTGAGTGCAGACTATGCCTGGAGGACGACGAGTCCATCGAACACATCATGTGTGACTGTCCCGCTGGGGATAGGAGTCCACAAACTGAGACCGAGGGAACTGGACAAGTCCTCACCCACCAGACTCATCTCCCTTATCAAGAGGCTTGAGCTTGTGGGTTTCGTATAGATTTAGGTGTGCCACAATAGACAGACTGATCGCAGTGGCGGGGCAGAGTTCGTCTACTGATTTATTTCAAAATATGCACTCAGTTGATGCCCAATGCATTTTTTCACATGTTAACGCAAAAAGGGCAGCTCGAAAGTTCATGAAGTATTTCGTGAGGGTGCCAGAGGCGAAAATATACATAGAACATTCTAGAATTTTATCTGCAATTTCAATCAGTCAGTGTGCCATAAGTATCACCAAAGATTTTTTTCAGTAATCCTTCAAACTCTACCTTCGCAACAGTTCACGTTTAGTAACGTCATCGTTCAATAAATCCACATAAATCTCAATGAATTTTAGTAGATTTGAGGTGTGCTATTGTATCCACGTACACTAAATAAATAGTTTAATTCTAGACGATTTTATGGATGACCACAGTCTATCATCGCCAGTTCAGTAACAACAATAATATATGAAAACTCGAATTCTTAATATCTCAGATTATTTTTCAGCATTTATATACTAATACGATTTTTTTGTGAATGGTTACAAAGATTTGACCGCCCAAAATTTTGGGGCGAGATGATATACAGGGTATCCCAAAATAAGTTGAAACATTCAGTGGTATTTACTACGTGAATAAATAGGATGAAATCTTCATATTAGCCTATATCTGGAACGGCTCTGTTTTCGAAATACCGGCTGTTGAAATTTATTATTTATTTTGTCCGAAAGTGATGGAGAAAGTGAGTGAATACTTGTTCATATTTCAGATTTTTAGGCCTGTATCAAATGAAGTACAACTAACTCACACCAAGACAGTGACGGGTCATACCGGAGGTAAGGCCTAAGTAAAATGCTCCTTATTTTGTTCATGACACATTTTCGGTATTTTGACTATAAATCTTGTAGTAGGTACATCTCTGTCTCATGTCTGTATGGTGCATCATTGACAAGAAAACGTTCTACGAAATAACAATATTCATATTCAAAATACCAAGAAAAATATAGGTACATCATTTGGCACAATAATTACTAAAATACAAAGCTGATCGGGCTGCATTCTAGAGAATGAGAAATTTTTTTTACAACACGATACGATCCTAACAAAAATCTGCAAAAATGTACATATCGGCATGCTACAACTAACTTCCAATTCAATTATAAATTGGATCCGATCTGTATTTTTTGAGTTACTGATGAAAAAATATTTTTACACAATAATGGCTGAAATACAAAGCCGATCGGTCTGAAATACGGTACTCGATTGTAAAATGTCAGCTTGAAGGTTTTTGCGGAATTTCAGCGGAATCTGACACATAGTTACTTAAATATGAGATATTGGAGGAAACAATATTTTTAGGTATAGGGTCCTCACGAAATTCAATTCATTACCAAGTTTGAATTCGATCGAATATATTCGAGTTATTGAGGAAACAATATTTCAGAAAGGGTATATGGTTGCAGTGGCAGGGCGGGTTTCGGATGCCTAACCTCCCCTTTAAATTACAAGTTGCTATCTCTTTCCGTTCTCAAGTTATCGTGGCAACGTTCTTCCTGCCGGACAGAATCGAATTCGACCTCGAATTCTTCCTCAGTGAGTGAACCTAATCGCTTGAGACCTTCTTCGGCAAAAACACCGAAAATAACAGACATATGGGTAAAACGACGCTATTCCCTAGAACATGCGCCCAAAAACAATTCGTTAATAGATCTGCTTGTTTTTTTATCTTTGGTATCAAAATCAACTTTGCAAGTTTTGAGCCAAAAATGTTCTCAAACAATAAAATCAGACGTAGGTACTGATATAGAAGTAGAGATCAAATACAATTCTTTTCATTTGTGAGCACGATAACTTTCGAATGGTGGGTATGAGTTGAAGTTATTTGCATGGAATATTTTCAGTTCCTGACACACCAACGCTTCTATATATTTTTGGTGATTGTGTTCATCTAATATGAATACCTGAAAATTACCTTGGTATCACTGCTATAGTTGTAGGATATTCTTCTTGATAAATTTATTCTTTCACATGGTACAGGAACACATAATGGATGGGTCGTCTGTTTGATCAAATTCGGTTTTGCTGTTTTGGAATTCTTAACATTCGAAAATTGTTGATTAAATTGGTCGGTTGTATTAATTAGATCTTGGATATGTCTGCGATATTCTGGAAAAAAAATGAGCCTTGATGATCCATTATACCCATAAGTGGAAATGTTAAGTTATGCCTGAAACGTCGGTCAAAATGTAATTATTTCATGTATAATTTTATTTTTACATCTATCGAAAGATAATTATCAATGAATCGAAAATATTTTTAATTTATCGATTATTGAAACTATAGGTACACATATAAATGCTATAAAAATATCAAATATATTTTTCCGATAGTTACTGAAATCATTTCCGTATGACGCCCATTGAATTGGGAAATTTATGGGCATGAAAATTGATAGCAATCTCAACGATCAACGTTATATCACTTTTGCGTTTGTCCTGTCCTCCAAAGTTCAAGGATGGGATTCTGTTACATGGGATCTCCTAAACAGACGCCTTGGCTTGAGATAATGTCTTCGGTAAATAAGGGCACTTTCACGCATGGAATAACTTTTATGAAAGAAAATAAACCTCTTTGTATCTCTTCCACAAATGACTTCCTCTGGCCTTTCGATGGCAAGGTCAAAAAATATAGTAGAAAAACTACAATGTGGTAGGAACTCAAGAAATCAGTGATGAATCATTTTGCATTAATTAAAATTTACCAGATTTCTTTCAATTCAATTGATTTCAAGTTCAAGAAATGTGTATATTCTACCCCAAACCAAAATTATAGTTTTACCATCATGGATGTTTATAACCAATAATTGGATTTTCCATATTTTAAATCTTATCTTATAAACATCAATTATTATAATAAATTTCCATGAGGTTAAGACCAACCGAATTGAAGCTTCATTTTATAGCTTATTGAATCCGCATATGGATTGAAATTGGTTGAAATTGATTCACCATTTTGTACCAAACATTCAAATGTTCCTTCACATCATGATTGTCACCATACTGAGTGAGCTTACTAAGTTCAATATCTTGAATTCCACCTGTACCTCCACATTTGATGATGGGTTATTGAAAAGAAACCAAACATGATTTTCAATGCAAGTATTGAATTTCTCGTCGAAATACCATCAATCTCCGGTTAAAACTTTTTGGCACCCTTCTTCCTCCGAACACAGTGCTTATCAATTTGCCCAAATGTCTGTAATTTTTGAATTTTTGCCTAGAAATTGTCTTAAACGATTTGGTTTGACTCACTGATAAAGAATCCATGGTCAAAATTGATTCTGTCCGGCCGGCCATCCGTCCGTCCGGCCGTTAATACGATAACTCTCGAACGGTATAAGCTAGACAGTTGACATTTTCAGAGTAGGTTTAGGAGATAAATATCGATAAATCGGTCATGTGGTTTAAGTCACACAAGCAATTTTTTTTTACCCAACAAATTTTGAATTCCATTTTTTAAGATGCAGTTTCATCATTAGAATCCATTGATGTCATTCTCTAACAAACTAATACTTTCGAAGATATGATTTTTTAAAATTTCAATAATTATTCTAAATTCTATATGATTTCATAGAACCTCTAATTATATATCCTGATGTATATAAAACCAATATGAGACGAGTCATAGACCTATGTTTTGAATTTAATTACGAATATTCTTGAGAATTGACGCACAGAAGCCAAATTGAAGAAGTGGGAAGCCCTGTGGACAGGAGCTTTGACGCTCTTGTTCAAACTTTGACAAATCATAACTCCGAAAGTTTTGGTTTCTCCGAATTGGGAATGATGTCAATGTAGTCTTATTTAATATATTTTATTTTATGATGCAGCTTCATCATAAGATTCCATTGATATCATTCCCAACTCTCAGAAACCAATACTTTCGGAGATATAATATCTCTACGATAGCTGAAATGAATTTGACATATCTCTTGTGTGAAAATAAGATGATATGTATGAACACAGATCATATAATAATTCATAAATAGAATAATCATAGCATTCTGTGAAAACATAGAAGTACGATTTATTATTGAAATTTAACAAAATCATATCTCCGAAACTATTAGCTTGTTAGAGTTAAAAATGATACCAATCGACTCTTATGGGGAAACTTAAAAGAAATTAATTTGAAATTTCTAATGTAAAAATTTTTTTTTGTCGTTACTCCGAAACCATCAGGCCGATTTTGCCCAATAATGGACTTAACCGAGATATTTATCTGCCAAACCTACTCTGAAAATTTCAACTGCCTAGCTCATTCGGTTCGAGACTTATCGTGCCTACGGCTGGCCGACCGGAGCAGCCGGACAGGATCGATTTTGACCACGGATTCTTGATCAGTGAGTCGAACCAAACAGTTCAAGACCATTTTCATCAAAAAATTGGAATATTTCAGACATTTGGGCGAATTGATGAGCACTCTGTTCCGAGGAACAAGAGCACCACAAAGATACAGGGCAGGGTTAAGTGAAAGGGAATCTTCGATTAAAATCTGAGCAACTGAATTGGAGCTTCGCTTTGGGAATAGTACTCTGAAAGGACTACATACTTGTTCTATGATAACTAGATTCTTAAGCCCATTAAATTGCATGTGAATTTAATAGTCATGGTATGGCCGGCATTATGCCCTGACATGGATCCCATTGAACTTAATCGCATATGCAAATGTCATCATGATGTATCTCATATTCTATATTTTCATCTTGTTCATTATGTAAAAATAACTGTATTGTTCAAAGGAAAATATACAGGGTGTTTTCTATAAACGTGCAAAAATTCTACAAGTGAAAATAATGCTTGTTTGATATACAAATTACACACAAATTCTCAATATCTTCCCAGTTAGTTAATCCATCAGAAAATTACATCAATGGATTCTTATGATGAAATTGCAACTTAAAAACAAGCACTGAAGTGAAGCAGGAGCTTTTGCGCGTATGTTCTATTGCCCATTCTCCTGTATTGGGCACTCCTAATTCGAATTTACCATGGTGAAACAGTGAAGTACAATTTATTATTGTAATTTTGAAAAATCATATCTCCGAAAGTATTAGCCTGTTGAAATTGAAAATGATATCAATTGATTTTTATGGTGAAACTGCACTGAAAAAAAATTGATTTGTAATTACTAATGTAAACATTTATTTTTTTTCCGTTACTTCGAAACCTTCAGGCCGATTTTGCCCAATAATGAACTTAACCGAGATATTTATCTCACAAACCTACTCTTGAAATTTCAACCGCCTAGCTCATTCTGTTCGAGAGTTATTGCAGAAAAATGGGTTCAAGCCCTGTGGACCGGAGCTTTCAGGCGCTCTAGTTCAAACAGACAAATTATATCTCCGAAAGTATTGGTTTCTCAGAGTTGGGAATTATATCAATGTATTCTTATGATAGAACTGCATCACAAAGGAAATTCAATTCAAATAATACCTAGTTTATTTATCAAGATCAAATGAGCAATCTGAGAATGAGAACTGCACCATGGAAGAAATCAAATTAAAATAGCTGAAATGAATTTGACTCTTTCTTATAGAACAGGATGACATGTACGAGTATGAACACAGATCATATAATAAAGCTTAGATATAATAATGATAACTTTCTGTGAAAACATGGAAGTACGATTCAGTATTGAAATTTCGAAAAATCATATCTCCGAAAGTATTAGCTTGTTGGAGTTGAAAATGATATCAATGAATTTTTATGGTAAAACTGCATCTTAAATAAAAATTGAATTTGAAATTTGTTACTTAAAAAAAAATTTTTTTTTTCGTTACTTCGAAACCATCTGGCCTATTTTGCCCAATAACGAAGTTAACCGAGATATTCATCTCCCTAACCTACTCTGAAAATTTCAACTGCCTAAGTTCATTCCGTTCGGGAGTCATTGTAAAAAAAAATTTTTTTTTATTTTCAAAAATTTTTTTTCACACTTTGCGGTAACCTGGTCAATACAAAACTACTTACGTATGAAGGTCATGATTCTACAATTTGATGCTAAATTTCAGATAGATCGAGTGATCGGTTTCGGAAATATTCATGAAAAATGTGTTTACTAAAAACGGCCATAACTTCGAAACCGCTCGGTGGATTTCGCTCGTTGACGAACTCGTCCGAGATATTTACGCTCCAAAGCTAACCTGCTAATTTCAATCCTCTAACTCCTTTCGTTCGAGAGTTATTGTGCCTACGGCTGGCCGGACCGGCCGGACAGAATTGATTTCGACCACGGATTCTGTATCGGTGAGTCGAACCAAATCGTTTAAGACCATTTTCATCCAAAAATTAGAAAATTACAGACATGTGGGCAAATTTATTAGTACTCTGTTCCGAGGAACAAGAGCACCAAAAATAGGGTCTCGAAATTAAATAAGAATATCGATGACGTCACTGCTTGGTAACAGGAAATGGTAGAAAATTAAGAATTACGGAAAAATATTCCTTGAAAAATAAATTGCATTCATCTATCGAACCATATTTCGATATTCCTGAAAGAGGAGAAAATAAATCCATTATTCTATTTTTGGCGTTCACCGTATAACTATTTCATAGTGCGTAGTAATTTTAATCGTAAATGCAAATTGAAATATATTGTAATACGAAGTTTCACGAATCCAATATAGAGCCTTTATTCGATAGGCAAACTTCTACACTATCGGTTATTAGGGAATTTCGACACAAACTTGAATTTTATTGAAGCTAAGGGATATTTCGGAAACTAGATTGAACTTCAGCACTTTAGTCTTGAATCGATAGTTTTAAAATTGAAGGATTAAGTCTGACGTCATCGTATTAAATACTTCGCAAAAAATGGTTCACTGAAATCTTCATGTATAGGACAGTGATCGACAAAATTCAAATGTATCTCATTCGATATAGATACCTAGGCTGACTATATTGAACAATATTGGAACAGAACACTCTGCAATATCCTATACTAGCATTTTTTGTTCTTTGAATATTGTTCAATATATTTAGGCTTTAAGCTTTACAATTTTCTATTCTTCAATTATTGATCAATATAGTTGAGTTTTCAAGTTACCCTTTATGAAGTTGACTCATTTGAAATTTGATTTTTAAATGCAATTTGAAGTAGATAATGCTCCAGTTTTTGGACGCTAAAAATAATAAATTTTGAAAATGGTGACATTATAAAGAAATGTGAAATCTTTTATTTTCATTTAAACTCTGCTCGATTTCGCATGTTTGAACCAATAATAATATTGATACAATATTTCAGATGGGTAACTCAGAAAGCGTTTTACCGATTATGCTCATTAACGAACTCTACCGTCCCATTCGGATTCTCAACCTAACCTGAAAACTGCAAGTGGTCGAACCTAATTTTTTAAGATCTTTTTAGGTAAAAAATTCGAAAATTAAGACATTCAGGTAAAATGATATCACGCCATTCCCATGCGCAAAAATCATAACTTGTAGTAACAGGACCTGCGACAATAAACATAGGGTCAATGGGGTCATATAGGTAGCATGCATTGCAGTCCCTGCGACAAAAGAATGAACGTCACTGAACATCGCTCAAGGTTTTCGCACCATGGAGGGTTGTAGTTCGTAAGGATCTTCCTAGGTAGCGCTGGTAAGATTGTTTTTTCAGTACTACGTCCCAATAGGGTTAAAGTAGTCTAGAGCTCCTTCGTTTATAATTCAGTGGCTTAGATTGTTAACAACCCTCAAACTGATCAAACCGGTATGTATCTGCCCTGAATGACACTTTTCTCTTTGAGGGAACACTAATGATGAGGTGGTTATCCCGGATCACAAGGAAATGGTTATTGATGGTTAAATCAGCGAATGTTTTACAGTGTATCTTTTAGTTATTAGTAATGAGCTACAGTTACCTATTCTATGTTCAAATAAACATCTGTTTTTATCAGATAATAACCCACCATACCTCGTTGGTCCACAGCTTAAGGGACAACCTGTGTATAAGACATCTGCCGATTTAGTTATTACTAGGGCTTACACGAGACGAGAGTAGACGAGAGTATAAAGAATCTCGTCTCACTCTCGCCAATTTCCAAAAAATTAAGTCTCGTTCTCGTATCGTTATCAGTTGTCTCGTCTCCTCTCGCTTAATTCTGAATAACGATAATGAATATTATAATATTTAAACGAAATGGTATACAATAATGAATAATTTTGTAAAGCTATATTTATTACGCTCTTATACAAAAATATTTGTACATGTACATTGTACATATTATTTTTAATATTAAACACTGATAATTTCAACTTTTAAATTACTCGATGACCAAGAATTCAAACATAATCACGCTTGCATCCCATCATTTTTCAATGATGTACGTGTTTTTGCCATGATCATGCCTGCTGTGGAAAATATTCTTTCAACAGGTACGGATGTAGCCATTAATAAATCATAGGCCATCTTGGAAAGTGTAGGAAGAACTTTTTCATCCCTCTCTAACAGCAAATATTCTTCAAACTCAGCTTTCCAATATTTCGAAAGTTTTGTTGATGTTTTAAATAGGCTATTTATTTATTATTATTATTGATAAGGGGTTACGTTGCACCGCGACCTTGAGATCTATTGTGCCCCCCATCAGAGCTGTTCTCACCATTACGCCATCTACAGCTCGCCCTCCAGTTCCAGAGTATAAATGAACCTCAATATCTGGGAAGGCTTCAAGGATATTACGTCTTCACTCCTACAAGTTTCCTGTCCAAAGCATTCCTTTCGCTGACTTGCAATGGCGAGGCATTCTGTAACAAGGTGAAGAGGAGTTTCTTCCTCCTCCCCACAGAATCTGCACTCGTCAGTATCTGATAAACCTATTCTCATCAAATGCTTCCTGAGGCGACAGTGTCCTGTGAGGAAGCCAGTGACCAGGTGTAACTTATTCTTACAGAGATCCAGATTTAAATAGGCTATCGATGTCAATGCATTTTTTAATAGAATTGAACAATTTGGTATAGTTTTCAAAGAATACCCTCCCAGAGGGTAGGTCATTGAGGGTGTTCTTGGCGTATTCCTCATAACACTTTTCGAAACATTGAATAGCTTCATTTCGTTACCAGTTTTATTATACGCAGTTCCACAGTTGTATACAATAATTGTTCACATCTTCACTACAAGGAGCACAAGAGAATACATTTCTCCGGATGTTCAGATAGAGACGAAATTTTCAAAGCATTGGGATTTAGGGACAATAAAAGTTGTCCTTTAAGTATTGAATTCATAATGGCATCAGTTTTTATGGTTGTGAATTCTATTTTTTCTTGAAAAATAATCTCAATTATCGCAAGGTCATAACGATTTAATAATCTTCTAAAAAATCGTGTAGTTCTAGAAGGATCGATGCATAATATAGACAAAATATATTGGTAATTATAGTGGAAACTCTTCATATTCAATTATTTTCTGTGGGAGTTGAAAGAAGTCGAGTCATATACACAAAATTTAACGAGACCAAAAACGAGACTCTCGTGTTGCGCTGTATTTGGTCTCGGTATCGCCTATAATATTTTTGAAAACGTCTCGTCTCGTCTCGTCTCACTTTTCCGAGACGAGAACGAGACGAGACGAGAAAAATCTCGCTCTCGCGTGAAGCCCTGTTATAACAACAATAATTATTCCAAATTTTTATAGTCACAAAATATTCTTTTAACTTCAATATTTTGGTTCACAGAATTATGGCGAAGAGGGATGTGTTGCCATTTATATCGGTGTTCGTAAAGGCGCTGATAGACTGGCGGGAAAACTCGCGGAAGTATATGGCGTAGAGCAACGCCAGATGTGCTATTCATAATTATGGAATTGCAAGTGAGGTAGAAATGTTGGTACAATTCACAGTTGGAATACATCTCGAGTACTAACATTTAAAATGCAAAATACCTAGTTCCTTTTTGGCGCTCTTGTTCCTCGGAACAGAGTGCTTATCAATTTGCCCAAATGTCTGTAATTTTCGAATTTTTGGCTGAAAATGGTCTTAAACGATTTTGTTCGACTCACCGATACAGAGTCCGTGGTCGAGATCGATTCTGTCAGGCCCTCCGGCCGTTAACAAGATAACTCTCGAACGAAAGGAGTTAAAGGATTGAAATTTCCAGGGTAGGTTTGGAGCCTAAATATCTCGGACGAGTTCGTTAATGGGCGAAATCCACCAAGTGGTTTCGGAGTTATGGCCATTTTTAATAAAAACATTAGTTTATGAATATTTCCGAAGCCAACCACTCGACTTTTCTGAAATCTGGCATTAGATTGTAGAATAGTGACCTTTATATGCACGCGAAGTTTAGTATTGATCGGGTGGCCGTAAAGTGTAAAAAAAAATTAAATTTTTTAAATTTTGTTTCTACAATAACTCTCGAACAGAATGTGCTATTTTGTTGAAATTTCAGAGTAGGTTTGGGAAATAAATATCTCGGTGAAGTTCGTTATTGGGCAAATTCGGCCTGATGGTTTCGGAGTAACGAAAAAAAACATTTCTCGTACACTAGAAATTTCAAATCCAATTCTCGTTAAGATGTAGTTTCACCATAAAAATCCATTGATACCATTTTCAACTCTAACAAGCTAATACTTTCGGAGATATGATATTCCGAAATTTCAATAATGAATCGTACTTCTATGTTTTCACAGAATGCTGTAGTTAATTATTCTATCTATGAATTATTATATGATATGTGTTCTTACATGTCATCTTATCTTCCTATGAGAGATAAATGTCAAATTTTCTTCTGGTTCGTTATTTTTAAATGATAATTTTTGAAGCATTTTTTTGTAGACGACACTCTTTTTAAATTTAATTTCTTTCATGATGCAGTTTTATCATTAGAATCCATTGATATAATTCCCAACTCTGAGAAACAAATACTTTAGGAGATATAATTTGTCTGTTTGAACAAGAGCGCCAAAAAGCTCCTGTCCACAGGGCTTGAACCAATTGTTTGTATTTAAATACTTCAATTGGGGAGGCATTTTTTTATTTTATTTGACATACGTTTTAGGAAATATCTTGTATTTGCAAAATGCAAAATACTCTTTGATAAACACACCATCCTACAGCTATGCACTTAAGATCATGTAAGCACTGATAACGTGCGACAATAATGATGCATAAAAAAGTTTTATTTTACAACGATCGCATTTTCTTAGCATAGTAATTTATTTATGTTGTTGTTTTAGACATCATCACTATAAAAACCAGATAATGAACTGCTATTGATATACATTAATCTTAATATATAAAATTCTTCTGTCAGAGAGAATGTCGTTGAACTCCGATTTTGATGGAATTTTGTGTGTTCTTGAGTAGGTTCCTGCATGGGTCAAAGTCACAATAGAATCCAGTAGGAGGTGCTGGACTCAGGTTATATAATATTTGTTCTTATTTTTAGTGCGAAATGTAGATGCGCTGACTCAGTTATTGCCGGTATGAATGAAAATTGACTATGCACAGCTCTCACAGACCTGGATATGTCAATTTGACATTGCTTATTAATTTTATGTTGAGTCAGTATTACCATGTTTGTAAAGATACTGTTGAAGATATATTATATTAAAGTGTAATGAATGTGTGAAGCGCTTTGAAATGTGATTAAAGAATATACAATGTGCAATTCGCTAACTGCACTATTGGTGCGAGTATTTGATATAGTTATTAACCAAAAGAAAGTTCTTATATTCTTAGATCTGCAACCATATTATTATACTCACCACCAATCACGCGAAAAAATACAGGCTCTTCTGCCAAATGAGCCAATTTCAAGCACTAAATATGAACTGGTCAGCTTAGGATAAAATGAAATGGGAGTCAGTTTTTGATTTTGCTTAGGACAACAGCAAGTCGCACAATGATGTTGTTGAAATGAAAATATTGAAATGCTACTACTGCGCGTCGTTCGCCTAACTGCAAGTGAGTGTGGAAAAAGTATCACTTTGCGCACTTGTTAGGACAATAACTATATTGATTCAATTTTAAGTACTTTGCAATATCTATATTATTATGAATACTGAAAGTCGTTCACAGCATTGAGTATTGTGTCCATAATGTGGAACTTTTGATTTTTTTCTTCAAGTCACCAAAATATGACATTGAGGACTATGCCACATTGGGCCACCACGTGGTATCATTGTTTCATATGGAGCATGGTACACTACGTTAGTGGCACCATCAGGAGTGAGGTGGCCGAAAACGCCGATTTTATTTTATTTGCATCGCATCAATAATCACGTTACATCTACTATGATAATGGAATACACAAAGAAGCAGCCAAATTTTGATTCCTGCGAAGTAGAAGTGAAAGAAATAGAAGGAGACCCCAAGTTGAATAAAAGATTCTTAGTTGTAGCCCCATTCAGCAGAAAAGATGATAATATCATTAATTAATATTACTAATATTACTATTATATATTATTATATATTATTATATATTATTATATATTATTATATATTATATATTATATATTATTATATATTATTATATTATTATTATTAATATTACTAAGGAATTGTTTATGTATTGAGAAGTTGAAACGCTTTATTCCTACATTTTCCGGCCAGAAAGATGGGTCATACATATTATGTATGACCCATCTTTCTGGCCGGAAAATGTAGGAATAAAGCGTTTCAACTTCTCAATACATAAACAATTCCTTAGTAACAACCAAGGAGCTTCTTTTTTATAAATGAAGAAGCAAAAAAAGAATCCCTAAATATTTTACATCAGAACATACAATGTATCAAAAACAAGCTTTTAGAAATCGAACTATTCATTTACACACTTCCTAATGTTCCAGACGTAATTTATTTCAGTGAGCACTGGATGGATAAAAAAGAAATTCAGTTCTTGAAGATTCCAGATTATTGTCTGATATCGAGTTACACACGAGAGAAGTATACACATGGTGGAACAGCAATCTTAATCCGTGATTATATTACTGACTTTGAGAACGTCCAATGGATCACTGACATGAGTATAGAGAAGCAAATAGAAATATCATGTGCTATTAGTAATTCTAGGAAATTAGTAATTCTGTCTTGTTATAGGACCTGTTTGGGTGATGTTCAGGCATTTCTTCATACTATAGACCAAATACTTCACGAAATAAGTGTGAAATTCAGTAAATATGTTATAGTACTCTGTGGTGATTTCAACATAAATCTATAGGAAGAAAACCTTGTAAAAAACAATTGTTTGATATCCTCTTCACATATGATCTGCAGCCAACCATTGATAAACCAACAAGAGTTACAAAAACAAGCAAATCATTAATTGATAATATATTCACTAACACCACAACATTTAAAAATAACCATAACATAAATTCACTATTGGCAGACCATAATACAGCTCAGTACATAACAGTTGATGGTGCCACCAGAAAGAAGACATGTTTGAAGAAGAGGATTTTCACTAATGCTAAAATGGAGCAGTGTTTTTGCAGTTTGAAGGATGTGTCATGGCATGGAGTGTTGAGACATTTATCCAGAAGAAGCTTACAACTGTTTCTCTGAGATTATGTGGATAGACTTAGATTTGATATTTCCAGAGAGAAATTACTTGTTGACTAAAGTATCACCAACGTGGATAACAGCAGTGATAAAAAACTCGAGTAAGCGGAAGAGATGGATGTGGAAGGAAGTACAAGAGGGAAAATTATCCATAAACTATTATAAAAGGTACTGTTGCATATTAAAGCAGGTTGTTAAACAAGCTAAGACTATTAGTCATAGAAACTACATAAATGAATCTGAAAACAAAACAAAAGCTACTTGGAATCTAGTTAACACCATTACAAACAAGAAGAAAATTAGTGAGGATTCAATTTTCACTTCATTTCCCCACCAAAATGAAAAGTAACTGCTAGATAGAATCAATGCACATTTTATAGATTCAAACAAAAACAACAAAAGTACTTATGCTGCTAATATTAATATCAAATCATGCAATAATAGCATATTTTTCAACCCACTTGTGGAGCAGGAATTATTTCAATAGGTATATTTTAAAATTAAAAAATAAAAACTCAGTTGCATTTGATCAAATACCAGTCAAATTGCTCAAGAAGTGTGCACCATTGATAACAATACCGTTGACACTTATTGTGAATCAGATGCTGCTAACAGGAAGATATCCCCAATGATTAAAATTCATAAAAATTCAAAAAAAAGGTGCAAAGGAAAATTTTGATAACTATAGGCCCATTTCTATACTGTCCAACATAGATAAAATCTTTGAACGCATAATCTTTGACAAATTAGTGAAATTTTTTGAGACAAATAACATCCTTGTCAAGCAGCAATATGGCTTCAGAAAGGGAAAATTTACTATGACTGCAATATATCAGGCACTGACCTCTATTATTAAATCTCTTAACCAGCAAGATACCACAGCGGCACTTTGTCTAGATCTGTCGAAGGCCTTTGATAGAGTAATTCATGAGATATTGTTAGAAAAGATGGAGAAAAACGGGATAAGAGGACTACCACTGAAGCTCATTAGATCTTACTTATCGAATAAAATGCAAAGAACAATCAGTAGAGGGAAAAATTGGAAACTTAATATTATCTAAATCCAAAGAAGTGTCACATGGGGTACCGCAGGGCTCAATATTGGGACCGTTACTCTACATAATTTATACCAACGATCTGATACAAAATACTACAAATGATGTCATATTGTTTGCAGATGATGCTTCAATAATATGTAGAGCTGAAAACCAAAACGAGTGCTCAAAAAGTCATGAGAATGACATTGTGAAAATGAATGATTGCTTTCTTAAAAACAACTTAATACTGAATCTGGAAAAGACAAAGCTTTTATTATTCCGAGAGGAAAATTACATGAACCTGAGATACTAAGACACTAAAATTGAATCAGTTGACAGCCTGCCCTTTCTGGGAATGAGTATTGATTGGAATCTTGAGTGGAAGAGCCACATAGAGAAAATCTCACTGACGATAGCACGCTATGGTTATGCATTGAGAACCATACGGATGATAGGAGTGGATGCTGCTCTGACAGCCTACAATGCTTATGTTCAGTCAAGAGTAAGATACGGAATTATATTCTGGGCGAGATCTACAGGAGCAAAGCGTATTTTCCTTCTACAGAAAAGGTGCTTGAGAATAATTTTTGGAAGGAGACAACATG
Organism: Halyzia sedecimguttata; assembly: GCA_937662695.2. Taxonomy (NCBI): domain Eukaryota; kingdom Metazoa; phylum Arthropoda; class Insecta; order Coleoptera; family Coccinellidae; genus Halyzia; species Halyzia sedecimguttata. The sequence goes on from OW569415.2 coordinate 50,616,562, forward strand.
AAACATGCAAAAATGTTTTCCGGAATTGCAAGATCATGACATTGTACAGTCTGTATATCTACGAGTCAGTGATGTTTATTGTAAATAACTATCAAGAATTCAAAGATCTGGAACTTCAACATCACTATAATACAAGAGGGAAAAATTATCTACAAGAAGATAAGCCAAACTACAGCTATTTACAAAAAAAATTTCAACTACCTACCTCATTCCGTTCGAGAGTTATATCTATGTCTATGGATGAAAAGCAGTCTCACTACTCTCAGATCTCTTACTTCATGTTCAGTTCCGAAATGTAAGAATTTTCTGAGAAAAACTAATTTGGGAGCAAACAACTGAGATTTTTCTCACTTCGCTCACAATTCTTCGACTGATTAGATAATGTCTCAGGAACATCATTTGACATTATGACAATTCATATTCATACATAGAATAATATCATTCTGTGACAACGTTGAAATACGATTTATTATTGAAATTTTGAAAAATCATATCTCCGAAAGTATTAGCTTGTTAGAGTTGAAAATGATATGAATGGATTCTTATGATAAAACTGCTTATTAAAAAAATTTTGATTTGGAATTTGTTTCGTAAAAAAAAATTTTTTTTTTTGTTACTCCGAAACCATCTGTCCGATTTTGCCCAATAACGAACTTAGCCGAGATATTCATCCCCCAAACCTACTCTGAAAATTTCAACTCTCTAGCTCATTCCGTTCGAGAGTCATCGTGCTTACGGCCGGCCGGCCGGCCGGCCGGACAGAATGAATTCCGACCACGGATTCTTGATCAGTGAGTCGAACCAAATCGTTTAAGACCATTTTCATCGAAATATTCCAAAATTACAGACATTTGGGCAAATTGATAAGCACTCAGTTCCGAGGAACTAGAGCGCCAAAAATGTAACTTGCAGCTTACTAACTGTGTGGAATAAGTTTCCAAAGAATTTTAAATCAATTCCATAAGATTACTAAAACATAAACTCAAAATTTTTCTTATAAATAAATGTTATTATGATTTAAGTGAATTCCTCCAGGAAAAGGATTTCAAGGGATTATTATAATTTGGGATTTTGTAAATGCTTTGTTTTTGTATATTTTATGGATCTTTTTGACTGGATCAACACCTGTATGGTTATGATTTAATAAATTCATTATTATTATAATTATTATTATTATGAGTGTCCATGACTGCTCTAGGCACTACCATTAGTAGCAGTTTTGGTGGCTGTACTGGTGGCTCGATGTAAATATTGAGCCACAATGATGGCCTAATGTGACACCGGCCTTCAACGTTTTCGGAAAACGATTTTGCGTTTCGATCTCCTTTCCACTCCAAAAATAGGATATAATCCCGTTCGTACATACTCTTGGAAGGGTCCGATAATACATTAACGGTGAGTTACATGAAACTTTGACTGTCTTTAATTGCCACATTAGTATGATTAAATGTCGATTTCCAGTTCATTTGTAATAAAACCATGGAATTTGATCTATAATTAAGCTAATGCAGGATTTATGCAATCCACCATTAGCGTTGTGAAATTTGCTGTTTCTGTTATACTTGAAGGTGTCAATTCCAAGTTACTATCACTATCTCCTTTCATATTAATTATCTAATCTGTTTAAAATAATTACGAAATTGTAATGCACAAACTGTGACAAACTGATGACATTTGTCGTTTGGCGTTATATTCTCTAAGCCACCTTAGTTTTTGTTATCGAAAACTGCAGATTGCACACGAAGTATTTTATATTGCACTTGTTGCCTAGCAACCGAGGCAAAATGAAATTCGCTACAAAATGTAGCTTCTTATGATTCAATTAACACTCTTGATATGAACATTTTTCAATGTTTTCGTTGAAAAATATTTTTTCATTGCTAAATAAAATAAGCAACATTTGTCTAATATATCCAACTCAGTATCATTTATCGTTTTCGAGATGCTGATAGTGGTACCACTACGTACCGTAATAAGGTTAATTTACTTAGCCTATCGATATCTCTCCTTTACTTTGATTACTTACTCAATAAAATTGCCAGTTTACTAATGAAATGAAAAGAGCTAAAAAATATATAACTATTTCGCATGTAGTATTTTAACTACAAAATGAAAAGCTATTTGGTATTTTGTATTTGAAATGAAAAATATGAATAGTATTTAAATACATTTTGTAAACTATTTTGCACATCTCTGGTCGCTGGACAGCATTTCTGCGAATTATCTCGCCTCTATATCAGCGCCTCAAGGCTCCTGGTTTTCCATGTAATTATGAAGAACGGTTTTAGGTATAAGCGAACACACCAGAGTTTAAAGCTGGCTTAAAACAGCCGGTCTCTCTGAATCCATATTCTTAATTCATAGTATTGATTTAGAAAGCACGGAATTGCATACTAATCTAATATTCTCCTCAAACATTCTGATTTTTTACGAGTATTGATTTTCTAAATCAATCTTTCAGAATGATAGATGATGATCGTTATGAATTTCGGATCGGAAATTTAAAGATGGTGAATTCAGAAACCATCTCTTTATCCAGGGTGTTTTCAAAGTTGAGTTTTTTTAACTGAAGGTAGAACTCATCAAAATGAATCATTTCGCCAAAAATCGCATGTATAAAATATGTATGGTAGGGCTGCTATCCACCCACGAAGTCGCATGCGATTTCACAAATTTTCGAGTACGGCTCTGTCTCCCCACGCCAGGTGTTCCTGTTCCCTGATCTCTGTAGAATCTTTACAAAAAAAAAATAATGAACGTACAACGTTACGTTTCTGCACAGATTAGAATTGCTAATTTGTATGCGACCTTGGGATTACACGTTTATAATGCTTGAAACCGTTGGGAGACAGAGCCGTGCTTGAAAATTCGTGGAACCACATACGACTTCTTGGGTGGATAGTAGACCTATCATGATTATTTTATGTGAGCGATTTTTGAAAAAACGATATATTTTGATGAGTTCTGCCTTATGTTAAGAACTAAGACTCACCTCAAAACACCCTGTGTGCAATATGAGCACACACACATACACAATGGAATTAAGATTATGAAGCTATAGAATATATTGAACCTAACCTAACCCTTAGCAACATATTCATATTCTGTGTTAGCAGTTGATAGCGATTGGACGGTATTTGACGTGGCATGTATAAAACGGAAAATTTTATTTTGTATTTAGAAAATTAAGAAGAAAATATCCTTGTGTAGTGGATACTTCTATTGATTTTTATCTAGACAAAAAAAAATAGATTTAGCGATGAGTATTAATTCATCTTCCATCTTAGCGTAGGTTCGTCTCATATGAAAACGACTATATTTACTCTATGGTTCGTCTGAGCTGAAAACTACGAGACAACGGTCAAAAGGCATGTATGATGCAAGGTTCTCGTATTCAGACTATGAACTGATAAAATGAGTTCAAAGAGACATTCCGGCTATTTGAGGCCAACCTAAATCTTAATACAACCTTCAAACAGTCCCCTGGCAATAATTAGTAATCTATGTTCCCCACAAAAAAATTGGAAGGCAGATTCAAATGCCAGGTAGATTTCACACACCGTTCAGTCTGGTTCAATCAATTTCTACACGCCTTATGCTGAAATCTAAAATCCGTTTATATTCAGGATTATTTTCCGAACGAATTTATGAACTGTATTTTCTAACATATTAACCATATCATATTCTTTGGTCTCGACTCGTACACAATGACACCCTAAACACATAAACAATTAGTGGACACTTTTAACCCCTTATCACCGGCTCCTCCGTCATAGTACAGCGGCTCGACGCCGTGGAATGTTTTCGGAAAATTTCTTTTCATTCCTTATATCCTGTTCGGCAACGCCGCAGCACAATGATGAGTCATGGACACGCACGTGGTCGTTTTGCAGTCCAGCCTCAGCAAGCGTTTACCACCGCGCCGATATGTCTACTGAGGATCGGAGTTTTCACTCGGAAATTTCGTGCCGCACTAGGGTAGGTCATAGGGGTAGCTCGTGTTTGGATTTAAACAGGGCCGGATCGATGGGTATCGACGGAGTGATGAGTTGAAAATCGTTTTACTAGGGAATATGAGGCAACAAATATACTGGAGGCTATATCTACTTTTTTAACGCCTGTGGTAGACAGTATTCTGACATTGATTTCAGATATGGAATAACCTACATTCCTCACAAGTGATAGAGTTGTAATTCTGTCATTTAATTTGATTGAAAGAGACAACAGATGTCTATGTACTATGGTATTGATGGATTCAAGTGATACATTTTAGACTGTAGAAGAGAGGGGACGGACAATACGGACATATTCCCTGGCATTGAAACCAAATGTCTACCAAATGACCACAGAACCTCGCGCTTTTTGCGCGTATGTTCTGGGGACAAACATATATGAATATACTTACTGGTTGTAGTATTTATATCAATCAAGTGCCATAAAATTAGTTATATAATGATCAACATTTAAATATATATCACAAAGTAATGCAACAATGATCTCAAGTCAATTATAATTTAAATTTTCCATGAAAATTTCGGTCAAACTTCGTCGACTGACCTGTCCAACACGAGATTGTTTACATTTATTACTAGCATGGTTATAGTTGCCGAAACCCACCACCATGTTGCTGGCATCGTCTTGGAAGTCCCCCATTGCATCCAGCAGGCTACATTTCCTTGCATGTATGTACAAGGGAGGCAGATTTAATGTATATTGCGAAATGTGAGCGGAGTGAGATATATTACAGAAGGTTGTTCCGGAATTGGTTTATCTCAGCAATATCCCAGAAGATTCTTGTATTTCGGTGTAGAACATAAGTTCTCACAGATCTCTTACTTCGTGTTCTGTACCGAAATATATGAATCTTCTGAAAAATTGGTCAGAGAAAACAATTTCGGAATAAACTTCTGAAATTTTTCTCACTTCGCTCACATTTCGGAATACACATTAAGTAGGAGCTCAAGCGCTACTATGGGGGTAATACTAGCTAGCTAGCTAGCTCTTGTTAATCCAACGTATGCTGATTCTGCAACCGTCCGCGTGTGGTGGCCTCATCAATTTTTGTCTACCAAGCTAAGGATGCTTAGGTGAAAATGGGGCGTAGTACTGCTGTGTATCACACATTGTCATAACCGGTTTCAGCCCCCATGTCTTCCCAAATAGCCTTTTTCAGGCCTACATAGCCACTGTGGCTAGAATTTTGTCTCCAGTTGAGTTTACTATCTAGTATGAATCCTAAATATTAGTACTCACTGGGGAAGTTCATAGTCTGACCATTTAGGACCGGAATTCTGAGATTCAGATTCCCCCTTCTAGTGAAGGGAATCAAGGTGGTCTTCGGGAGATTGACGTTAAGCCCTTCTTCTTCATGCCAATTTCCGATGATACTGAGGGAAGCTTGCATTGGGCTACTCAGTATGCCTTCATGCTTGTCTCTAACAGTTTTCACTATGTCATCAGCGTCCTTCTACTAAAAATGGTGTTGTGTTCCCTAATTCTTGTTGGAAAATTTCTATATGTCTTTATTTTTGGAATTTTTTCGAGATTGGGGTTAAACGATTGGCTTCGATGTCCATCCGGCTGGCCGTCTCTAAGCACGATAACTCTCGAATAAATCAAGTATTCAAGATTTAAATTTGCAGGGCAGGTTTAAGACATAAATATTTCGCTTGAGTTCTTCAACGGGCAAAATCAGCAGAATTCCATTCATAGGTCCTTCTAATCTTCTTTTTGTGCGTATGTATGGGAACATCACGTATATCATTTTGCCGAGAAAGGTTTCAAACGATGCGGAATTTTAAGTCAATTCTGATTCGGTCCGGCCACGATAACTTGTGAACGGAAAAAGATAGAGACATGAAATTTTCGGGGTAGGGGGCGTATCCAAATACGATGGACGAGATCGTTAATGGGCATAACCGACCCACTGGTTTCCTAGTAATAATTTTGTCATTAACCAATACCTATCCGATCGCATTGAGACTTGGTAGCTAGTTGTAGAAAACTGATACAAAGACGTTTGTGAAATTTTGTGAAAATCGTTTCTATAGCAAATTTCAAGAAAATTATTAAGAAATATTATTTATGTCTCGAAAACCGGAGAACGGAAAGAGATAGCGACTTGCAATTTTTAGGGTAGGTTGTGCATCTGAATGCGACATTTAAGTTTGTTAATAGGCATAATCGACCAAACGGTTTTGGAGTTACACCCATCTGAAATTTAGATGTTATTTCCATAATAACTCGAAGAATACGAAACTGATCCAATTCATGGACAACATGGTTATAAGTTGTAGAATACCAGCGCAAAAATTCTTGTAAAAATTCGTGTGGATCGTATAAAAAAAAATATTTTTAAATCATTGAAAAAAGTTCTATATATCAGAATTTATTCGGCCGACAACGCTGAAATTTTCGAGAGCCTGCAAAACTTAACTCTACTGCCAAGTTTCAAAACGATCGGATCAATATTGTTGGAGATCCGAGCAGCCTTGGGTGAGTTTAGTAGCTGGATGGATGACATTTGTCTAGATAACTTTCGAAAGAAAAAAGATAGGGTATGTTGCGCATCCGAATGGGAGAGTTGAGTTCGTTGTTGGGCATAATTCTCTGTTCATCCATGTCATCTACCAGACATGTCAAATTTATTTGTGTTCTAGAAGATAAAGTACGATTGAATGCAAAATGACCAATTATAGTATATTATATTATACCTATATTATATACCCTATATGCCCATGGATAATCCATATGATGGTGGAAATATATACTTTGGTAAGTTAATCACATTGGGTTCAGATTATCTTCAGTGAAAACAAAACTAGAATGTTGGCTAAGTTTCAATCGATATAGTATAATTTTCCGAGTAGATTTGAGGAATGAATATCTCGGATAAGTTCGTTATTTAATATCAATTCAGTTTCTTTTATGATGCAGTTCTTTTACGAGAATCCATTGATATCATTCCCAACTCGGAGAAACCAATACTTTCGGATGAATGATTTGTCAAAGTTTGAACAAGAGCGCCTAAGCTCCTGTCCACAGGGCTTTCCCACTATTTGCTCAGATATCACTGAAATTTTGCAAGACCCTTCAAAACATTATTTTACACCCATTTCTAAACTCAATCTCGATCGGGATCTACATATATTGTTGGAAGTATTGTGAAAATATTATTTATTTGTCCTGGAAGCCAAACTGCCTTGGGCGAGTTCAGTACCTGAATTGGTAACAGCTCTGGAGATAAATTTGAATAAATGCTCCCGAACTCAGTGCTTATGCAGCTAGATTTTTATATAATTTATGATGAATTTCTGTAATTTTTTGGTAATTGGTTTGGTGCAATAAATAATACGTTTCCATTGTATTCACAATGTTCAAGTCTATATGAAAATAAGTTTTTTTTCGTTCGAAAATTCTTGTTCATACTTCAAATTCGATATCGTTTGGCTGCAAATGAAATTATCTTCCGAATATTCCACTCACGCAAACGGACGACGAAAAAATGGTAATACTTCTCTGATTCCGTGAAAAAGTGGCGCACCTCATCGTGATGTCAGCTGACAGAAATCCCTAGTGTGATGGGTGGTACACCTTGTCGGGAAAACATTTGACAGAGTCAATTAAGTAGAATGGGGCTAAAATTGGGTCATGTTTCCGGTCGGTTTTGTTGTTTAATGAGTTTTCGTCATTTTCTCGTTTACATTTCCCAATTTTGAGTAGATTATTATTTCGATAAGGGATATTTCTCTCTATGTCCTAATGATATTAGATTCAAAAATTTCGACCTTGCGGAAGTTTGTGAATCACCAGGGAATTTTATTTCCTAAATGAAAGCGAAATGAATTATTGGATGGTTCTAACTTATTTTCTATAGAAATCTATGATCACATGGAAGTAATGAGAATGTAGGCATTAGGTAGATTCAAAATTTGATGCCAGTTTTCTAATATTTTTTTTCCCGTGTGAGAGCGAAAACATTTTCTCTATTTCAGTATCGCAATGAGTTCTAAAAACAGTGCTGAAATGAACTCATTCCCGTATTTTCTCTAGTTATATTTTTCGTTTTGTGATACTCAGAACTGACATTCGATCAGATTTCAACACACGTCAATTGTCAATATAATAGAATCCGGATATAGGGAAATAATTGTTGAGTGGAAACTTTCGTAACAGTCACACCAACTGCCGAGATACAATATAAAAGTCACTAGGATGTATAATCCGAATTTTTCATTAAATTTCAACAGTATTTCACAAAGCTTGCCTGAAATAGAGAAAATATCGTCTTATACTCGTTGCAGAAGGCAAGTCCAACACTCATGAATTTCGCATTCGTGTTTGAATAGGAGCCCATTCTGCAACTTGTTTTAGAATATACTATAATAGGCTTTTCTGGGAGAGTCCGCACTCTCGGGAGTGTGAGACTCCAGTTATTTTTGGATACTCACTAAAAAACCTCTAACACTTTCCTTGTAGTAGTTCTTCGTCCTGTACTTACAGCGTCCTTTAACAAAATAGATTAGCTTCAAGCAGCTCCCACAGTTGATGGGACCTTATGATTCGAAAAGATCCTAACAACACTGCTTTCTACATTCTGTGAATCCCTGCTCTCGGCCAGAGATTTACAGGTCGGAATAATCTTCAATTCTGTCACGCTCTCAATCCGCCTAGACATCCCATGATTAGTACGACCATCCTAACATTATGCTTTGGATGTAGGGTCCCCAGTTCGAACATCCTTGTATTTTTCCCTCTCGTGTTCTTCTTCCATCACCACGTTGTTTTCGACAGAGGAGGAAAATTCTACAACAAACAACTTCTCGAGCTCTTTGTGCAGCAGGACTATATCTGGCTTTTTGGCCTGAATCTGCTGTTGGAATGGCATAGTTACAGTAGATGCAAGCTCTATCATTTTCAACAACTGCTCCAATCTCTAGAGGTACATATGGCAGCACTGGTTCATTGTCCATACCATAAACTTCTCTCAGACGGAATTTGAGAATTCAGAGTGCCGCATTGTGCCTTTCTCTCTCTCTCTCTATATATATATATATATATATATATATATATATATATATATATATATATATATATATATATATATATAATGATGCGGCATATATGCAGACAGGATGTGCATAACAGTCCTGCTCTATGTGGCATGCTCTACAGTTGTTGAGGTGTCCACTTTCATGATGTTCTCTTTATACCATTTATCACTCCATCTCGACAAGCCATAACAAATCCCTTTCTTTCCGACTTGAGCCTAGCCTATTTCAAAAAGAATAAGAATAATTCTTCTGACTGGCCTTGGTCTCTAAAACTCCTGAAATATATAGAGTGCAGGTGTTTACTCATATGATTTTCGAGTAGTGTCTTCAGTTGTGCCTTTCTTAACTGTCTGTCTACTCTTCTTTGGTCTGATAGCGTAATCGGTTTTCCTACTAGCTCACGATTGATTGATATACCGGTTATACTGAGCTTCTCCAAGGCTCTCCGTCCAGCCCTAAATAGGAAGGCTCCTTGACATCTAATTTTATGATGAGCTACCATGTTCTGAAGCGGATCTTTACTTCTCAATATTCTTATTGCCATTTCCAACGTTTGTTGATGGTGTCGGTGTTCCAAACTTTGCAAACCTCTGCCTCCCTGCTTTCGTGGGAGGTACATTCTCTGTCCAGTTAACTACCCTGGAAAAGTAGGTGACTATCGGGACCGGAATGTTCGTTGCAGAAACTTTGTTTCTACTAGACAGCTGTGACTTCCATATATCTTGGAGCTTATTTTTGTACTTGGATGTTAAGGCATACTTGATTTGGGTTCTCTCCAGTGCACCTAGTTTCGTTCCTGGAAATTTGTATGGTTCTTCATCTTAGAGGTGTCGAATGATCATTCTCCCTTCTAGTTCGATTTCTTCCCCTGCATCTTTAGTTGCTCATTAGTATAAATGTTGATTTTTTGGCGCTCTAGTTCCTCGGAACTGAGTGCTTATCAATTTGCCCAAATGTCAGTAATTTTCGAATTTTTCGATGAAAATGGTCTTAAACGATTTGGTTCGACTCACTGATCAAGAATCCGTGATCGAAATTCATTCTGTTCGGCCGGTCCGGCCAGTACGGCCGCCCGGCCGATCTGGCCGGCCGTAGGCACGATAACTCTCGAACGGAATGAGCTAGACAGTTGAAATTTTCAGAGTAGGTTTGGGAGATAGATATCTCAGCTGAGATCATTATTGGGCAAAATCAGACAGATGGTTTCGGAGTAACAAAAAAAAAATTTTTTTTTCAAAGCAAATTCCAAATTAAATTTTTTTCAATAAGCAGTTTTACCATAGGAATCCAATGATATAATTTTTAACTCTAACAAGCTAATACTTTCGGAGATATGATTTTTCAAAATTTCAATAATAAATCGTATTTCAACGTTGTCACAGAATGATATAATTATTCTATGTATGAATTGTCATAATGTCAACTTATTTTCCTGAGACACGATATTATCTAATCAATCGAAGAATTGTGAGCGAAGTGAGAAAAATCTCAGTTGTTTGCTCCGAAATTAGTTTTTCTCAGAAAGGTCTTACATTTCGGAACGGAACATGAAGTAAGAGATCTGAGAGTAGTGAGACTGCTTTTCATCCATAGACATAGATATAACTCTCGAACGGAATGAGGTAGGTAGTTGAAATTTTCAGAGTAGGTTAGGGAGATGAATATCTCGGTTAAGTTCGTTATTGGGCAACATTGGCCAGATTTAATTTGATTTCTTCCATAGAGCAGTTCTCATTCTCATGATTGCGCATTTAATCTTGATAAATAAACTATTATTTGAATTGAATTTCCTTTATGATGCAGTTCTATCATATGAATACATTGATATAATTCCCAACTCTGAGAAACCAATACTTTCGGAGATATAATTTGTCTGTTTGAACTAGAGCGCCAGAAAGCTCCTGTCCACAGGGCTTGAACCCAATTTTCCACTAAGAACAAGATAATCAAAGATGAATCGTTGGCCTCTGCGGTGAAGTTGTCTGAATGCTGAGCTGCAAAGCCGGTGGTTGCAGGTTCGAAATCAACTCAGAGCATGAGTGGTGTGTGTATCTCGAAAATGTTACCAGGATTTTTAGATTACATGTGTTTGGGTAATGAAAATATTATAGAACCACATTCTAGAGGTACACATTTCACTGATCGAAAGTATTGGTTTCTCAGAATTGAGGTTGATATCAATGGATTCTTATGGTATAACTACATCAGAAATATCATTGCAGAGTTAGAGGAGGAAATATTGTTCAAGGCCATACTACACTGAATATGCTAGATACCGTCCGAACACTGAAGCCAAGCAGCATCAGGCACGGTTAGTGCTTGGATGGGTGACCTCTAGGGAACACGTGCTGTAATCTTTTATCAATTTGGCTTCTGTGCGTCAATTTTCAAGAATTTTCGTAATTAATTTAAAAACGTAGGTCTATGACTCACCTAATGTTGGGTTTACATACATCAGCAAATTATAATTAGATTATTCTATGAAATCATATAGAATTAAGAATATATAGAATTAAGAATAATTATTAAAAATTTGGAAAATCATATCTCCCAAAGTATTAGTTTGTTAGAATTGAGAATGATATTAGTGGATTCTTATAGTGAATTTGCATCTAAAAAAAAATTGAATTTAAAATTTGTAATGTAAAAAAAAAATTGTTTTTTGTTACTCCGAAACCACCTGGCAATTTTGCCCAATAGCGAACTAAGCCGAGATATTTATCTCCCAAACCTACTCTGAAAATACTCAGGTAACTCGAGAGTTATCGTGGTCATGGCCGGCCGGACAGGATCGATTTTGACCACTGATTCTTGATCAGTGAGTCGAACCTGTGCATTTTTGCATTATCAGCGAACATGGATACCAGTGATTTGACGATCCGGAGAGAACAGACACATATACGAGAAAAATGAGGGGTCCGATGACTGATCCTTGTGGCACGCCCCTGGTTACAGGTTCAGGGTCAGAACTGTATACATCTGTGCCAACAAAGAATGATTGATTACTTGGGAAAATGCGGAATCCAGATATATCCCATCATTTGGGATACATCGAATATCATAATATATTATGATATCGATCGATAAAAGCACTTACCGTGTGCCCGGAGCTTTTTCCGCTCGTTGAATGTTTCAATAACTCAGATTTCTTCAGAAATTCATTGTTCTGATCTTTTGGTTTTATTTAATTGAAATCCTAATTATTCGTTAGGCATCTGAAATAAACCTCCCTGTAACAATACTTCAGAATCACTAAATAGAATTTGTACTATTCCATCAATATTAAATTTTATGTTTCCTGTGTTGCGGATCTGTAGAAGTCAAATCAAATTTTGTTCCTCTAACAAAGTGACTTCGACTATGGTTGTTTGTCGGAGATCCATTTTATCGAGAAAACAAATAGATTTTAAACTTGGCTGATTCAGCAGACTGCATAGAATGAATGCAGTGATAAATGTATAAATCCAAATGAATTAGGTATTAAGTCTGTTAGATATTTCTATTGGAAGTAATCGCGCTTAAGAACGGCTGGCCAGAAACGAGAAGGAAGCAGAATCTGATAATTGCATAATTTGCTGTAAATTTCGCAACCTCCAGAATATCTATGATTCTTTAACTCCATATGAAATGAACGACGAGGGCAATTTTGGAAATCCATATAACTGATCAGTGCATTTTCAGATAATTAGATTATCACTGCATTTATTTTTAAAATATAATTTGTAAAACATTTGTTTTTATTTTGATTTTTCACGATGCAAATCAGCAAAAAATTACCAGCAATAATTAAATGTTAGTTTGTGTGTAATTAAATGCAATGCAGGATCCAGATGAAGTTAGCGGGAAAATGTCTATAATAAAAATTGGTTCAAGCACTGACGTGAAGTCAAGAGCTTTGGCGCGCATGTTCTATTGTCCATTCTCATGTATTTGACACCCTTAATCGAATTTACCATGGTAAATTATGTTGTCCATTCTCCTGTATTGGACACTCTAAGTTTGAATTTACCATGGTAAATTCGAATTAAGTGTCTACCTGCAAGATAACCATGCTGAGTGTCTGCAAAAACCCTGCATTCTGTAAGGAATTCCGTAAGTCTCATTTGATACCTACCTTGTTTTCAAATTTCTAATTTCAGAAAATTATCATGTTACATATTATTCGATCAATTTTAATTCGAGAACTTGACCATAAAATAAGATAATTATCCAATTCTCATTAGGTATTGAACGAATGTTATAACTGACTTATCGACTTGTCAACTTTATACCACTACTTATTAAACATTCTATTACTATTTTAATTAAAAACTGTTCCTGATGTCATCAGTTTTCGACTAGTTTAAAATTTTAACTATCGAATAATTTTTCAGGATTCATTCGATAGTACTATGGGATAAATAATCTACAAAGAAGATTGAAAGAATTTTGTTATATTATTTTACATAGCTCATCTGTGTGGTATATCATTCACATGTCTGTGAAGTAAAAATCAATATACATACATTTTGGAAAAATAATGTATGTTCTACCGAAGATGAACGAGCACGCAAAAACTGACTTGCTTCACCCCATTGCATCTTAAAATTGTTTGCACACATGCAAACAGGTTCGACCCACTGATAAAGAATGTGAGGTCAAATTCAATTCTGTGCGGCTAGCCGTCCATTGCCATGATAACTTTCGAAAGGAAAAAGATTTTCAGGGTAGGGTGCTCATCTGAATGCGATGGTTACGTTCGTTAATAGGCATAATCGGACAAACGATTTCGGATCTGAAAAAGTGTTTCCTTCTTCGACGCGCAAATTTTGCAAAATTTTTTGAGGATCGTATTACTAGACATTTTTCTCAAAAGTTTTATATTTCAGAGACTATCAATTTTGATTGAAATTCGGCACAAACCGGATTTCAGCTAGATGGGCTTCGTATTTTGGCAATTATTGTGAAAATAACATTTCAAACAGGCGCTTAAATCACCTGAAATTTCAAATCATGTTTATTTCAGAATTCTGACAATGACTCGATGGCGGAAATGTAACTTCACATTTTATTCATTTTAGAATTTGAATTCAGTGTTCCTGACTTCACGTCAGTGCCTTTTTGTGCTGTTCTAGGGAACAGCGAGCTATCATTTTGTCCAAATGCCGGCAAACTGGCCATTAGCACGAGAACTTTCGAAAGAGATAGCGACTTGGAATTTTCAGGGAAGATTGCGCATCCAAATGCGACGGTTAAGTTATAAAAGGGTATAATCGGCCGCACGGTTTCGGAGTTATACCTATCTGAAATTTCGTTGTTTTTCCCAATACCTCAAAATTGGTTCAAGCACTGACGTGAAGTCATTAGCTTTTGCGCGTTTGTTCTACTGTCCATTCTCCTGTAGTGGGCACTCTTTTCAGTGTTTTAAGGGTGCCCAATACAGGAGATTGGATAATAGAACATACGCGCAAAAGCTCCTGACTTCACCTCAGTGCTGGAACCAATTTTTTTTTCGTAATTTTTTAAAAATTTTCTAGTGGTACGGTTCTCACACAATTTCACACACGTCCTTATGTTGTCACTAGTTACCAAGCTTTAATTCGATCGAGTCTATAATTTTTGAGTCATCGAGGATATAATATTCCAGGTGGGTATAATTCCGAAACTGATGGACCGATTATGCCTAAAAACTATACTCTCCAATTGGAATCTGCAACCTACCCTGAAAATTGCACGTCCCTATCTCCTTTCGTTCAAATGTTATGGAGACAACGGTCACCCATCCAGCTACTGAACTCATACAAGGCAGCTCGAATCTCCAATAATATAGATCCGATCGTGTTCAAACTTGGAACTTGGCAGTAGAGTTAGGTTCTGAAGGTTCTCGTGAAATTTCAGTGATGTCGGACAAATAGATTCTGATATATGGAATTTTTTTCAATGAGTTTCAATGAATATTTAAAAATTTTCTTATGATATGAACCTCATAAAATTTCGCTAGAATTTTTGCGTTGGTATTCTACAACTGATAATTATGTGTCAATTGGATCAGTTTTATATTTTTCGAGTTATTGAGGAAATAACAACCAAATTTCAGATGGGTATAACTCCAAAACCGTTCTGCCGATTATGCCTCTGAACAAACTCAAATGTCTCATTCAGATGCACAACCTATAACGAATGTTTCAAGTCGCTATCTATTTCTGTTCTTAGCTTATCGTGACATAAATAATATTTTTTGATAATTTTTTTTAAATTTTCTAGTGATACGATTCTCACAGAATTTCACAAACGTTTTTATTCTACAACTACTCACCAAGTTTCATTTCTATCGGATTTGTATTGGTTGAAAACAAAATTATTACCCGGAATCCATTGGGCCGATTATGCCCATTAACGAACTTGTCCGTCGTATTGGGATGTGCCACCCACCCTGAAAATTTCAAGTCACTATCTCTTTATGTACCCGAGTTATCGTGGCAACGGCCAGACAGAATCAAATTTGACCTCAAATTTTTCATCAGGGAGTCGAACCCAATCGTAAGCGACCATTTTTGACAAAAAATTCGAAAATTACAGACATTTGCGCGATTAACGTGATGTTTCCCAGAACATACCCGCAAAAAATACATATAGAGTGGAACTGAAACTTGGTAATTAGTTGTAAAATGCCGACGATAAAAATTTTTGCAAAATTTCGTGAGGATCGTATGAGGCATCGTATCAGTATAAAGAAGAATTTAATCGGGCGTCTAGCTTTTGATAACGGAATTTTTCAACTATTCGAAGATTCAATCAATCGACTAATGATTTATAGATAGTCGATTATTGCAATATTCGACTTTTAGAACTAAAATACCTTACAAATATTCGAATACTCCAATTTCGAGACCTAGTACGAGCAGGCAAAAAGTGAAATCGAATAAATTTCTAACTGCTGACGTGTCGCAATCAACGATTATGTTAAATCCCATCCATTGGAATGTAGCAATGCGGTCTGCAGGTAACTAAACTGAATTTCCTGAAATATTGAAAAATAGAGCAGACATGATTTAGGAAAGGCATTAAATTAATAAAATGTTAAAACAACACGGAGCATACACCTAACCTAATTTCAAGGTCATAGTTTGTAGGAACACGGTCAACAGATCGATAGGATCAGCAGCGTGGCTTTCAATGGCCACAACATGTGTTTCCATTCAATCTTCCTGATCATTATGCGGTCATAGTAAAAATTGCGTCTTTCATGTTTTCCACGGAGATATTGATTCAGCGGTCTCCAATGCGCCTTTCTATAGCGTCGATTCGATTTCTAAATTCAACAACAGAGGGAGCTAGGTTTGTTCGCTGGAATGGGGTTGTTATATCTCTGCATTTCGGAGTAATCCGAATGACAATACTCAGAGATTATTTCAATTTAAAATTTTGTTTTGTTTATAATTCAGGTGAGTTTTCTGTAGGAAAATGTATTTGTTTTATATATATGTTATCAATTCGCCAAATAAATTATTTGTAAAGATTTAACAATCAATCAATCATGACATTAAATTCCTTGGATTCTGCACTCAATATTTACGAATTATTCTTTGCCTATGTTGGCAAGGATGCAAACCTGAAATATTGAATACCTAGGTATAGGGGTATACCTAAATAAATCTCTCTCTCTCTCTTTGAAATCAATATACATATTTAAATTTTTCATATAATATGTTTGTGTAGATATTAATCTGAAAAATTTGTTGGACATAAGTTTGGAACATAACCTAACCTGGAAACTATTCTCTTCGAAATAAAATTGACTCTCGTGTCCGATACTATCATCGAAGCAAAATTTGATTCATCAAACAGTGAACTGCATATATTTCTAAATAATTCACTAATTATGTTTGCAAGACTAAATGGTTCGTCATAGGTTTTCTTTCCCAATTTCTTCTACGTTTGAAATACTAGATTTTTGTCAAAAGGAATATATGGATCAATGTTGCCTGATAAACAGTAATGATAAAACAAGTATTTTGTAAACCACAGACTTATGAGTCCCTTCAAATAGTTCGACCAAAATTAGAAAATGATGACCCAGTGAATAAAGATCTGAAATTCAATACTAATGGTATTATGAAAATGCTAGACATATGTTTAAACACCACCTATTTCCAACTAGGAGATGATTTTTATCGACATTTGTGAATGGCAATGAGTTCTCCTTTATCACCTGTCATGAGTAATATACAGGGTGAGTCTTTGACCACTGCATTAATTTTAACCAAAGATTCCTCTCATCAAATGAAACAATTTTTTCATTTAACATTTTTCCAAATTCAGCTCAGGTAAAAAGATACAGGCTGTTGAAATTTTGAAAAAAAATCAGATTTTATTTTGTAGCTTTGACATCCTTTTTTTCGAATAATATGAATGTTGGCGTAAGGTTTCCTATAACTATGATACATATTTTCCAAATATTAGTTATTTTCTACTTCTACTGGTTTTCTAGTTATGGACTCGTGGATTCATAAAACTAAACGAAATTAGCATAAAGAAAGCATATAAAGTTTCTCTTGAGTCATTTCAAGAATATTCCATTGTATTAGAACATTATATTATTCTTCATCATTTCTCCTTAAACGCACCGTTTTCGAGATATTCTTCATTGAATGTTTTAGAATGGAAATCCAGGAAATTCACTACTTTTATGGATCCGTCCCTGAGCGTTGGAATCCCGAATCAAGCTGTAAACCACGTTACCATGCCTTACTCTCGTCCGCCAACAATGTCATAGATAATTTATATGCGGGAGTGTATTAGCACATTGTGAAATCTTTAAACGCTTGTAACTTTTTACCTGAGCCGAATCTGGAAAATGGTAAATGAAAAAAGTGTTTCATTTGATGAGAGGAATCTTTGGTTAAAATTAATGCAGTGGTCAAAGACTCACCCTGTATATTCATGGAAAATTTCGAAGAAATATTTGTTGATACATATTCGTTGAAACCAAAAGCTTGGTGGCGATAGTTCATAATATTTTTGTGATTTGGCAACATGGTAGAGGAGAGTTAGATACATTTTTCGATTTCATGAATTCAAAAGCACCAACTGTAAAATTCACATTGGAAAGAGAGACGAATAGTCAGCTTGGTTTTCTAGATGTTTCAACAATTTAATATCCAAAGTATTTTGAAGCAAGTGTCTTAAGAAAGCAAGCACATACAAATAGTCAATCATCAATCATCAGAGTGAAAAGAGTTGTTATTAATTAAAACATTTTATCATAGAGCAAACTAATTTGTACTATACCTACTCTTGAAAAACGAAGTAACGCAATAATTGATTTCATAAAAAACTTTCTTAGAGGTGAAGGATAACCAACACAATTTATAAATATATGTATCATTCATTTAGATAGAAGACCTTCTAATCAAAGTTAAACAAAATAACCAACGAGAATAACAGGCAAATATTTTTTCTTTATAAATATTAATATTTGACTGAAAAACTGCACAAACTCATTTCGATACCAGATGTATTCATTTGGACCAGAAAAGACCCAGATTTTACTGAAAAATTTTCCATTTTTCTGACATTTGTCACCCATTATTTTGCTGTGTTTACCTGATTGTTTTTAGTTGCAAAATGGCGAATGCGACTTGTTCGGTAAAGTAATTTGTATTCTTCCGTTGGCGATAAATTGTTCTCTGATCTATTGTCATAATTAATCATTAAAAAAAACTTTGGGAGGTATATCCATCATTGAATGTTTTTTTCTGACAACAAATTGGTAAATCTGAAGACTTCCGCTTACTGCCTAATGAAGGAGTCTGTTTTAGGCTCTGAAACGTTACAAAAAAGTTGTTTTATCATTGGTACTGTTTTTTACTGTTTATTAGGCAATATTCTTCCATAAATTACTTTTGGCAAGCAGATAGTGTACAAGTTCGATATCTGACGCAGAAGCAGTTCCAGAAGAATTGGAAAATTCTTTCATAAATAAATTAGGTATTTTTTGTATAGATATTTGGAATTTTGTTGCGAAACCCCCCGAAAAAATTGGTTCAAGCACTGACATGAAGTCAGGAGCTTTTGCGCTCATGTTTTATTGTCCATTCTTCTATATTGGACACTCTTAATCGAATTTACCATGGTAAATTCGAATTCGAATTAGAATTGACCGTGGTAAATTCGATTAAGAGTGTCCAATACAGGAGAATGGACAATAAAACATGAGAGCAAAAGCTCCTGACTTCACGTCAGTGCTTGAATCAATTCTAATTCAATTGAATTGTGATTATACAATTTTGTTTTCGTTATTTTTTGAAATTTTCTAGGTGTTCGGTTCTCGAAAAATTTCACACACATTTTTATGCTGATATTCTACAACTAGTTACCAAGCTTCAATTCGATCGAGTCTATATTTTTTTAGTTTCGAGGAAATAATACTCCTCGTATAATTCCGAAACCGATGGACCGATTAACTTTCCCATTCGGATGTGCAACCTACCTGAAAAAAAGTCCCTATCTCCTTTCGTTCGAAAGTTATCGAGGCAACGATCACCCATTAAGCTACTGAACTCACGCAAGGCTGCTTGGATCTCCAACAATATTATTATTATTTATTATTTATTTATTAACGGGATAAACCCAATTTCACAAATCAATATTAATATACAATAACAATAGTTAATACATAATACAACTTAATACTTAATACAACCTAATACAGATTGTGAAAAAAAAAAATCAATACAAAACTTCCAGAAATAAATTCCAACAGATCATAACAAATTTCGATTGACATAACGCACAATGGATGGGTAACTG
Source organism: Halyzia sedecimguttata (assembly GCA_937662695.2). Taxonomy (NCBI): domain Eukaryota; kingdom Metazoa; phylum Arthropoda; class Insecta; order Coleoptera; family Coccinellidae; genus Halyzia; species Halyzia sedecimguttata. Next base: position 50,636,406 of record OW569415.2, read on the forward strand.
AGGTAAAAGAAGTCTATGCCTGTTCTACTGGCAGTGTTTACATGTTGCGAGATTCTTGGAATTGGCGAAGCCCTGGTGTAATTGTACCTGTAAGTCCTAAGATTAGATCCGATCATGTTCAAACTAGTAGATTTAGGTTATCAAGGCTCTCGCAAAATTTCAGGGATGTAATACGAATAGTTCCTGATATAAGGATTTTTTTTCAATGATTTCCATTGATTTTTTTAAAATTTTCCAGTGATACGATCCTCACGAAATTTCGCAAGAATTTTCGCATTGGCATTCTACAACTGCTAACAAGTTTGAATTGGATCGGTTTTGTATTTTTCGAGTTATTGAGGAAATAACACCCAAATTTCAGATGGGTATAACTCAAAGACCATTCGGCTCATTATGTCTATGAACAAACTGAAATGTCGCATTCAGATGCACAACCTAACCTGAAAAATTCAAGTCACTATCTCTTTCCGTTCTCAGGTTATCGTGACATAAATAATATTTTTTATTAATTTTTTGGCGCTCTAGTTCCTCGGAACTGAGTGCTTATCAATTTGCCCAAATGTCTGTAATTTTCAAATTTTTCGATGAAAATGGTCTTAAACGATTTGGTTCGACTCACTGATCAAGAATCCGTGGTCGAAATTCATTCTGTCCGACCGGCCGTAGGCACGATAACTCTCGAACGGAATGAGCTAGACAGTTGAAATTTTCAGAGTAGGTTTGAGGGATAAATATCTGGGCTAAGTTTGTTATTGGCCAAAATCGGACAAATGGTTTCGGAGTAACAAAAAAAAAATTTTTTTTTACGAAACAAATTCCAAATTAGATTTTTTTCAATAAGCAGTTTTACCATAAGAATCCATTCATATCATTTTTAACTCTAACAAGCTAATACTTTCGGAGATATGATTTTTCAAAATTCCAATGTAAATCGTATTTCTACGTTATTATTCTGTGGGTGTTCTATGAATTGTTATAATGTCAACTTATTTTCCTGAGACATGACGTTGTCTCACTGTCATTCATTCCAGCAATCGTATAAATATGAGAATTATAATATAATATCATACTTTTTGTTGGTTGATATTTTCATGCCGATGGTCAATCCATTTGATGATGGGAATGGTAATGATAAGTTAATAACATTGTCATTCATTCCAGCAAACGTATAAATATGAGAATTATAATATAATATCATACTTTTTGTTGGTTGATATTTTCATGCCGATGGTCAATCCATATGATGATGGGAATAGTAATGGTAAGTTAATAATATTGAGTTCAGAATATCTCCACTAAAAACAAAACTGGAATATTGATGTATTGGAGTAGATTTGAGGAAAGATATATAAGATATATTATCGTTCATCATAGATTTGAAGAATGAATATCTCGGATGAGTTCGTTGTTGGGTAGAATTCGTCTATTGGATTGATAATTTTTGGCACTCTCGTTGAATTTAAATTCTTCTTTGATGTTTGAATTCAATTTCTGCTAAGTTGAAGTTCTAAATTTCAATAATGAATCGTACTTCTATGTTTTCACAGAATGCTATAATTATTCTATCTAAGCTTTATTATATGATCTGTGTTCATACTCGTTCATTTCATCCTGTTCTATAAGAGAGAGTCAAATTCATTTCAGCTATTTTAATTTGGTTTCTTCCATGGTGCAGTTCTCATTCTCAGATTGCTCATTTAATCTTGATAAATAAACTATTATTTGAATTGAATTTCCTTTATGATGCAGTTCTATCATAAGAATACATTGATATAATTCTCAACTCTGAGAAACCAATACTTTCGGAGATATAATTTGTCTGTTTGAACTAGAGCGCCAGAAAGTTCGTGTCCACAGGGCTTGAACCCATTTTTTTTTATTTTCTGGCGATACGATTCTCTTAAAATTTCACGACCGTTCTTATATTTGTATTCTACAACTACTCACCAAGTTTCAATTCGATCAGATCTATATTGGTTGAAATCAAAGTTATTACTCGGAAACCATTGAGCCGATTATGCCCACTAAAGGACTTGCCTGCCGTATTGGGATGCGCCACCTACCCTGAAAATTTCAAGTCGCTATCTCTTTCCGCTCTCAAGGTATCGTGACAACGGCGGGAGAATCAATTTTGACCTCGATTTCTTCATCAGGGAGTCGAACCCAATCTTTTGAGACTGTTTTCGGCAAAAAATTCTAAAATTAAAGACATTTGGGCAAAATGATACCACGATGTTTCCCAGAACATACGCGCAAAAATAGAGATCCAATCGAATTAAAACTTGGTAAAGATTGGTAATTAGTTGTAGAATGTATGTAAATATATATAAATCCTCAATCCGTCAATTTAGCATTAAGACGTAAAAAAAGGATTGGGCATCGAATGAATTCGAATATTAAATTAAATTAAATAGTGAACCCGGACCTCCCGCGCAGCAGTCGAGTAAACTTTGCCGTATTTCATCAGGGGGTCTGAGGAGTATAGGCAATAGAACGTGCTTGCAAAATCTCCTGACTTCAGGTCGGTGCTTTTCTCGAATTTTTATGGTAGATCAGTTATTATCTTTGGCTTTACGAGCGTGCTTGAATAACCTAGTTTGTTAACTAGGTGACAACAACAGGGAGTCTTTGGTCTGTCTATCGAAACCAGGGGTGGCTTGACCTGCAGTACGCTTAAGTGTAGGACTCCGAGACCCACCTTGCCCCCGATCAGATCTTGTCAATATTTTCCAAAATAAAAATTCAAATAAAAAAATTCTTTGCCTCCATAGATTACTATATATTTTATAAGCAGCAATAATTTAATAATAATTTAATTTTAATTGACAAATTCACACGAAACGCAATTAAATAACAAACAAAAGTTCTAGAACAAAATCTGGCTGTTAGTAGTTAAAAATAAATAGGTTTCGCATACTTTTCTTGACTTAATTACGGGCTGTCTGCCTGTAATGAATTCCATCTAAGTTGACCTTCGAGTATATTAATTCAGGATTGCCAATGTTTACAAATTCGTCATAATACAATAAATTTGTAGGCATTCCCTACGAAGTCTTAGTACCGCCGAATGGATGTTGAGTCAAGAGGGGTGTAAAGTGAGAAACACTTTTTCCGCATAATATTTGGTATTTATATTTCGTAAACCAAACAAATATTGCAAGTGCTGATAGTTACGGACAAGTAAAGTTTTTTATTCGTTCTATTTGTATTTCATTTAATATATAGCAAAAGTATCGGTGTTATTGAACTTTTTCTATTTATGCTCATATTTGACTTCTAATCTGACATAATATTCTCATTCAATAACAAAAGGTAATCTTTACAGTTTCAGTTTCATATTTTCGGTATATCATTCTTCCAACATTCTGGCATTGACTCATTGAGTACGTACTACAATTTGAGCGATGATAGGAGATAATATTGTTGCGCAGTTCTTAGGAATACTTTCAATCGAAAGTGATATAACGAACATTGTGAATTATGATGCTGCAATAAAATAATTTGCAGACAAATTAAGAAGAAATGTTTTCTCTCGTGAATCAGTTTCTCTGTATTCTGTTATAATTTTTCAAAAAATTTTATATGATATTTAATCCTCATTGAGTTTGTATTTTTTGTAGAAAGAATTTTCTGTATTTTGTACCTAATCTACTCTTGTTGAAATATTTTCTACTTTGTTATTGATTTTCATTCATTTCTTATTATTTTTGCATTTCGATTTACCTTATATTTCATTAATAATCTTTAAGGTTTGTTTTGGAAAATCCGAATTCCCATTGAAAATTGTTTTCGAGATAAATTGCAAGAGGCGAAAGGGTAGGGGAGAGGCCCCCAAAGTTTTTTAACGTAGGGCCTTGACAATTGCAAATCCGTCACTGATCGACACCTATCAATTTTTTTCATAATCACTAATACTAAGACTCATGGCACCCTGTCTACGCCACTGATGAGCGAATATAATTTCGTTATACACTTACTCATATAGTTTATACACATCATTCGATTAAAGGACAAGCAGTGCACTTCATTCGCAAATTTACTTTGCTCTTCATAGGCATATTAGAAGTCATTAGCGAGAGCCAATAGACAGACATAATCAAAGCAATGCTTTGATGTTGCGGTTGTATTTTACTTGACAAATATTAAATTGCAATGAAAACCATTATATATTATCAGTAATCATCGCAGCAATTATTATACGCTTCGATTCGATATTTCGATATGATGAATATTTTCAGTATAAGTGAGAAGATTGGAAAGCCTTATAAAAAAAGATAAACAAATGTCATTAAGTTAATCAGAAAATACATCCGTTTCCTCAAGAAAAAAATTATATTTCAAATTCACCAAGGAAACTATAAGGTGAATATTTTTCAAAGGCTGAAGGACCTCAGTCGAGGCCATTTTAAAGAATGAAATACATTATCAATTTTATATTCACTATTAGGTGAAATTGTTCTGGATTATATTATTTTTCTCTATAATTAACTAAAAACGTTTACCGGTTCATCGCCATAACCAGAACGTGCAGATATTCGAGTAGGTATACCGGCAGTTTCTGGAAATATTTTTGCATATACAGGTCCTATTTTAAAACAATATATGAAACGGTTTTATCTATCATAACACCTTATACAGGGTGTTTGGTAATTCTACTTGATCCTTCAAAGGGGATAAACTAAACGTCATTTGCAGCGAATTGAGTCGAGTGCACCATGGTTCAAAAATCTATGGTTACGAAGATATGGCGATTTTTCAACTTTTTGGAAATTTTCTGCTTTGTTATCGAAAATAATTAATTTTGTAAAAAATATTTGACTCTAAATATTCTATGAATTTTTTTTAAAGCTGAAGAGCCGCAGAAGAATTTTCTAAAAAATTATACAACCTGAGATACAAGGAGTCATAAATGGCATCAACTATTTTCCTCATAAAATCTGGATGAAACAATTGAGAATTACTCGAAAAAAGTATTATGTACTTGGTGAACAAATTCAGAAAAATACTTCCTTGTTTTATTAGCTTTTCAAAAATATACATACATATATCAATAATTCATTCACAAAATCGAAAAATAGGGCCGGAAAACCGCTCCGTTGTGGCGTATTTTATTCCAGGGATGCAACCCATAACACAACGAAATATCAGCATTTTTTCTTTTTGAAACTAATTATCCTGAAATTGAAATTCTTCAGAGCTATGTACTCTCAGTTAAATGAGGATTATTTCAATTTTCGTTCGAGATATTCTGTGAATTTTGTTCTATTCGTACCTACTAGTCCCACTCATAACAAATAACTTACAATCAGATTAATCACAAGTAAAGGAGAAGACAAAGGGGATAACCAAGTATCGAAAAGTCTGTTACTTGCTCGGATTTCCGGCTAAATTTTTTGATCTCGTAGGACAATTTATTACATATGTACCTTTTTGGAAAGTTCATCAGCCAAGGATGTTTTTTCTCTTATTTGTACGCAAAGTTAATTATAATTTTTTCGAGAAATACGCAATCGTTTCATGGAAATTTAATGAGAAAAACAATTGGTCTCGCCTCAGACTCTGTATTTTTCAGGTTATTCGAATTTTTGGTAAATGAATTTTTGTGGAAATGATCCCCATCTCATCAGCTTTCAAAGAAACCTTACTTTTATATTCAGTGTTGAGCAGTTTTCACAAAATTAATTGTTTTCGATGGTAAGTCGAAAAACTTTCAAAATTCGAAATATCAATATATCTCAGTAACCATAACATTTTGGATCATGGTTCACTGGACTCAAATCGTTGCAAATTATGTCTAGTACAACCCCGTTAAAGGATCACGTCGAATTACCAAACACTCTGTATATTCTTAAATATTTCGATTATTTTCAAGAATTGATTGAACTTCTTGAACTTCTTCTGAAAATTTTCTGTCATTTTCGAATTATTCGAAGAAAACAAAATTATCAATTATACAGTAAAAATCAGAAAAAATTCTCAGAAAGCACTGGCGTGAAGTCAGGAGCTCCTGTACGCATGTTCACGCCCCACACACCCTCACGAAATACTGCATGAACTTTCAAGCCGTATTTTTTTCAACCGAGTGCTAGATTTCACTTCGATCGAATCTGTATTTTTGAAAACATTGGAATAATCAAATTCGGCTTGAAGGTTTGAGCGGAATTTCAGCGGAATCTGAGAAATATGTTCGTAACCATCCTGAAAATTGCAAGCGCTATCTCTTTCCGTTCGAAAGTTATCGTAGCAACCGACGGCTGGCCGGACATAATTGAATTTGACCACGAATTCTTCATCGGTGAGCCGAACTTAACCGTTCGAGACCATTTTCAGCAGAAAATTATATTTACAAAATAATAGATAGCTGCTTCCTAGGACATGTGAACAAAAAGTTCAAGTTTTAAAGAACACACACGGTGAAATATTCATTGATTTTAACCATCAACAAATATTTCGCGTGAGCCGAGCTAGGTCACTTCATCACTCAGTGTTCCTCCAAAGAGGAAAGCGTCATTCAAGGCAAACACGAACCGCGGGTTCATGGTTGTTACCAATCATCAGCGTGACTTAGACCATTAATGAAGAACCATTTGAGTTCTACGAAACTTAATTCCATCCGTCGCGAACTAGTAGGGAGAGAGTCCCACCAGCGGCACCTATGGAAATCCTTACGAACTCCGACCCTCTGCGATGAAGAAACCTTGAGCGATCTTCAGTGACATTCTTTCTTTTGCCGTAAGGGGGTCAGGGACTGCAAGGCAGTCAACCTATATAAGACCTTTAGGGACTGAAAACGCCCGGTTTAGTGTGGTTAGATAAACCACCAAGCAGTGAACATAGAATGGGGTGAACTGTGGCTAATTGCCAATAACTAAAGAAGACACACGGTGAAATATTCATTAATTTTAACCATCAACAAATAGTTCCTGTGATGTAATGAAACCGCGGTTCGTGTCTGCCCTTGAATGACGCTTTCCTCTTTGGAGGAACACTGAGCGATGAGGTGACCTACCTCGGCTCATGGGAAATATTTGTTGATGGTTAAAATCAATTAATATTTCACTTCTTCTTTAGTTATTGACAATTAGCCACAGTTCACTTCATTGCAATTTCAAATTTTGTTACACTATAAATAGTGCAAAAAGGAGTGATATTTTGCAAGATCGTATAGTAATTATTTGTAGAATACATCAGATGCACCAATTCCTGCAAAATTTACTAAGTATCGTAACCCAAGAAAATAAAAATATTCATAAAAAAATATTTACTTGAAATTTGTAGGTATACCTATTTTAGTAATTAGTTTTACGATTTTGCTGAAATTCAACAAAAACCTTCAAAACCAAATTTATTTTCCTAATATTTTTCAAAAATACAGATCCTATCAAACTGAAATCTAGTACTCGATTGAAAAAAGACGGCTTGAAGGTTCATGCCGTATTTCGTGAGGGTGTGTGAGGGGTGAATAGACAAAAGAACATGCGCATGAAAGCTGCTCACTTTTTAAGAAGTTTCTTGAGTTCTACCTATCTTGGCAATAGGGCTGTCTTTTTATGAAACCTTTAGTTCGAAATTTGGAATATACTTACTTCAATTACTTTCAAACAAACAAATTTTCAAAAATTAATCCACCTTGTGGAGTTTCATTCAAGACTACCTGTGTCTTGTAAACTAAAATTTATTTTTTCTTGAGGAGTAATTTCAGGGTTGTACTCATTGGTATTGATATTTCTTCTCAGAACTTATTTAATGTACCTGCTATGCATTTTGGTTGGTACTTAGGCTCCTTTCGATCAATTTGGGTTTGATTTCTAGGTGAGGTAGCGAATTTCATTACCTCTGAAGCCAAAACCATTTCCTTCCAAGAGAGTATGCTTCTCTAGGACTACATGAATATTTTCATTTCAGGATGTGAACAATCATGCCATGAAAAACCTTAGAATCAAATCAGATATCAAACAAATGCTTGTAGTGTTAGTCATTATTGTGACGTTCGTTACCTTGATATTCCTCAACTATGTGCTATTTTCAACGAGAGCTTACATATACGAGCAGAACGTAAGGAACCAAATACCGCCGACACCAGGGAAATACTTCTGGAACTTCCCTATCAATAATGAGAGTTACTGCAATTTCAACTATGGTCTTCCGAATAAGCTGAATTTTTCAGAGATAGATTTGCAATATCCTCCTCAAGAAGGAGTAAATAGTTCCTATAGGGTGCTCTACAATGTAGTTGTAGGTGATACCGGAGACTCTGTGCCAAAAATAACTTATGTTACTCATGTTACAGTGGATTTCGTTTTGTTTATACCCGAAATTGTTAGGTGAGTACTAAATTTCGTTTGATTTTCAGTCTAAGAATTTCAAGGAGCCATCCTTTTCCATTTCGAAGGTGAATTTAATTGATTGCTATCTAACGTTTAAAAAGCTACATCTAAGGTCATCAAAACGTTCATATAAGCCATTCCGAAAACGTACAGACTAGGACTCAGATATTTTGATTTTTACATTCGGGTCTAATAAAGCGCCCTGTACATGAATAATCTGATTCTGCATAGATTTGCCCTTGGAAAACAGTTTTTCATATTTTCTGATCTTCAACTTATCGATGAAAATAAAAATAATAGAAAAGGTTATTTATTTTGCAAGCTGAGGTTAAGTAACAGTTTATACCTATATTCACTGTCTTAATACCAACTAGATGATAAAATAAAAGATAAAATATGCCAGAAACAACATATTTTCGGGATTTAATAAAAATTTCTGAACAAACTCAAATAATGAAAGAAAGAGTATAAAAAAACATTTCAAATATGTATTTGAATATTACTATCATGGACAAGAATTCGGTTAGAATTTGTTTTCAAAAATTCCCCCCCGCACTGACGTGAGGTATGTCTGCTTTGGCGTACTTCTTTAGAGTAATAGCCGGAGTGGACACCCACCAACTACTGAGTTTCAATTTGATCACATCAATGTTTTTCGAATTATTGGGAAAACAAAATTTCAGATAGCTTTAACAGGACCGGCGCATTTGACCTCCACAACTGCCCTGTAAATTTTAACTCTCTATAACTAATTTCGTTTCAGAGTTATTGTGCTTAGGTACGGACGGATGTACAGACAGAATTAAGTTTACCCTCGGATTCTTCATTAGTGCGTCGAAATCAAACGTTTGATACCATTTTGGTAAAATAAATTTTTTTACAATTACGGACATTGGGGCAAATTGTTCAAATTGCGTTCTGGTGAAAAACTGTATTCGAAGGGAAAATATATGCAGAATTAGATTGTATTAGCGAGGATCTGATATTTCAGGGTCTTATTAGAGTCGAAAATGAAAATCAAAGTTTCTGAGTCCTGGGTTGTACTTTTTTGATATCGTTTATAATAATGAAGCCTGAGACGACAATACCTGCCAAATTTGAAATGATTATGTTTGACGATTTATGTCTAACCAAATGTTCAGCCTTAGATCCTTAGTGCATATTTGATAGTTGTTTCCTGGCTCCCTAATATAAGGCTCCATCTATTCAAACTATGCACAGTTATTTATGGACCCTCCTGTATAGTTGTTTATACAGTAAGCGTTAAAAGTATGGAATTATGGATTCATCTTCTTCTCTTTCAGGAATCGCAAAATGGTTTGATAGGTCAAAGTAATTTATTTTTAAGGAACATTTTCCCGTGAATATTATTTCTCTGCTATTTCCCGTTACCAACCAGTTACGCTGTCGATATTGTTTTTAAATTGTAAAACCCTATTTTTTTTTATAAGGATAGACCATACAATTTTTAATTCAGTAAAGCACATTCAGCGCCATTTCGGTCAATAATTCTCGAGATATTAATTTTTTAAATTTGAAAAACATGTGAAAATTTTTAGATCAAGTCTTTGTTGAATAAACACTTTTTTATTACAAACACGATACTAGCATTCATAGTGAAACTCAAACGAAATATTTTTGAACATTTAGATATCTTGTGTGTTCTCCTAGTAGCTATTTATCTACTGTGACAATTCTTGAATTTCACCAAATAACTATCAACAAAATAATTCTCTCGATTTTCGTTGAGCGTCTGAAGAAGGGGTCTGATATAGACTCCGAAACGTTACGCTATAGTTGTTTCTTCGTTGATGTTGTTTCGTTGTTGTTTGTTAGGCAACATTGTTCAATTGATTGCTTCTGACAAATATCCTGTGTTTCTTACGCAGAAGCAAATCACAAAATAATTAATTTTTATTTTATAGATATTTTTCAGAGTTTGGGAGAGAAAACCCAGAAAATAACCGTTGAATAATGAGTATACCTCCCACAGTATCCTTTAATGATTACTTATTTGTTTGTGATTATTCCAATGAAAAATATCCTAATGCTACTAAAGTGGTAAGCTGGCAAGTCCAAAGGAGGAAGAATTGAACGTTTTATTATAGTTGGAAAAAATCCTCATTCGTCTCCGAAAATTATGGCGGCAAATGATAATAAATCACTACAATCAGTTTTGAGAAAATTAGAATGCCATAAATGGCACCACATAACTCAGTTTTGCGACAAATAATCACAATCCAAACTGGCACAATTTCCTGAAAAAGTGAATGCATGGGCTGGAACAGGGTTATATGATTTATGTTGAAGGACCGTTAACAAATCCAAAATATTTGGATATAATACGGGAGGACCCGATTCCGGCGTTGGAGGTTTTTTTTTGAACGATGAAGATCCAGTTATCCCAATTGAATCACTATGGTTTCAACAGGATGGAGCTTCACCCCATTATTTTCAACATATGCGTGATTACCTAAACGAAGTGTTTCCGCTCAGGTGGATCATTCGGCTAAGTTTTATTGAATGGGTGGCTGGGTCTCCAGAAATGACTTCATTAGACTTTTTCTTATAGGACTATATCAAAATCAAAGCTGACCTCAATCGGCCAAAAAAGATCGAGGAGTTGAAACAGAAGTTTCGGGACGAAATAGGAGCAACACAGCCTGAAACTCACCAAAATGTTTGTTTCGAGTTTCAAGTTCGATTGACGTCACTGCTTGGTAACAGGAAACGGTGTAGAAAAATAAGAATTTCTGGAAACTGTTCCTTAAAAATCGCGCTTCTGCGCGCATGTTGTCTATTCACCTCAATTGACACTCTTCATCAAATTTACCATCGATATCAACCATTTTCTCAGATTTTATAAGATATGAATACATTGCCTACCACAATGTCAGACTTCAGTAATGAGAGGAACGTCTATGGTCACAGATTTTTTTTTTATTATTATCGGAATTCAAAATCATTAAATATCCAATAATATACAAAAAACTTACGCCTCAAGTAATTTCAGGATAAGATATTTACGGAATTCCGCGAAAATTAGCGCGTCAGCATTTTACAAGTAATTACCAAGTTTTAATTGGATCGGATTTGTATATTTTGAGTTATAGAGGAAATAACAACAAAATTTCAGATGTGTATAACTCCACAACCATTTGGCCGATGATGCCTATAAAATAAATGTCAATTTTGGATGCGCAACCTGCCCTGAAAATTGCAAGCCGATATCTCATTCCGTTCGAAAGTTATCGTGGCAATGGTCACCCATCCAGCTACTGAACTCTACCAATGGTTCGCGGATCTCCAACAATATTGATCCGATCGTGCTCAAATTCACAACTTTGCTAGAAAGTTTCATTTTGAAAGGTTTCTCAAAATTTCAGCGATGTTGGACGAATAGTTTGAGATATACAGGGTGAGTCTTTGACCATTGCATTAATTTTAACCAAAGATTCCTCTCATCAAATGAAACACTTTTTTCATTTACGATTTTTCCAGATTCGGCTCAGGTAAAAAGCTACAAGCGTTTAAAGATTTCACAATGTGCTAATACACTCCCGCATATAAATTATCCATGACATTGTTGGCGGACGAGAATAAGGCATGGTAACGTGGTTTACAGCTTGATTCGGGATTCCAACGCTCAGGGACGGATCCATAAAAGTAGTGAAATTTCTCGAGTTTTCCATTTTAAAACATTCAATGCAGAATATCTCGAAAACGGTGTGTTTAAGGAGAAATGATGAAGAATGATATAATGTTCTAAAACGATGGAATATTCTTGAAATGACTCAAGATAAACTTTAAAAGCTTTCTTTATGCTAATTTCGTTTTATGAATCCACGAGTCCATAACTAGAAAACCAGTAGAAGTAGAAAATAACTAATATTTGGAAAATATGTATCATAGTTATAGGAAACTTTACGCCAACATTCATTTTATTCGAAAAAAGGATGTCAAAGCTACAAAACAAAAACTGATTTTTTTTCAAAATTTCAACAGCCTGTATCTTTTTACCTGAGCTGAATTTGGAAAAATTTTAAATGAAAAAAGTGTTTCATTTGATGAGAGGAATCTTTGGTTAAAATTAATGCAGTGGTCAAAGACTTACCCTGTATATAAGTTTGTTAAATGATATTCAATGATTTTTAAAAGATGTTCTAGCGATACGATCCTAACGAAACTTATCAAAAAGTTGCGTGTCGGCATTCTACAACTAATTACCATGTTTGAATCGGATCGGTTTGGTATTTTCGAGTTATTGAGGAAATAACAACCAAATTTCAGATAGGCATATTTCCAAAACCGTTTGGCCCTTTATGCCTACTAACAAACTCAAATGTTATATTTGAATGCGCAACCTACCCTAAAAATTGCAAGTCGCTATCTCTTCTCGTTCTCAAGTTATCCTGAGTGATCTAGGTATAGAGATATCATTACTTGTTAAGAAGTTACTATGATGTAGTCTGATGAAGTCGCTGCGTCGACGAAACGCGACGCAATATTAAATGAATGTAAATGTGTATATCGTATATAATTTGTCATTGAGTTATCGTGAGATATATGTATATTTCCTAAATTTTTTTTCTTACTTTTGGTGATACGATACTCACAAAATTTCACATACTTCTTTATATCGATATTCTACAACTAGTTACCAAGTATCAATTCGTTCTGATATTTATTGGTTGAAAACAAAATTTGTACGCAGTAAGTGTTGGGCCGATTATGTCCATTAACGAACTTGTCCGTCACATTTGGACCTACCCTGTAAATTTTGTTTCGCTATCTCTTTCCGTTCTCAAGTTATCGTGGCAAGAGCTGGCCGGCCGGCTGAACAGAATCAAATTCGACCTCGAATTCTTCATCAGTGAGACGTTTGAGACCACTTTCGGCAAAAAATTGGAAAGTTACAGACATTTGAGCAAAAGGATAGCTCCCTGTTCCCCAGAACATGTGCGCAAAAATTAATTGATTTAACCTATCAAACCATTTTTCGTTATCCCTGAAAGTTGATGCTTCCATGCTTTTGACACTCATTGTAACGAGTGATTTTTTAACAACTTTCTTTTTGGCAACCCTGTTTTTTTACAGCTGACGGAGGTTTCGTGCCTTGTGTGACTGTCAAACATGTTCAGTTTGGTCTATAATTCAACTACGAATCGACTTACAAACGAACAACGCTTGCAAATTATTGAATTTTATTATCAAAATTTATGCTCGGTTCAGAAAGTGTATTGTGCACTTCTCCCATTTTATGGTCAGTTTGGTCGACCTTCTCAGGCGGCTATTCGGAATCTTTTGACTAAATTTCGCACTAAATTTACATTACTGGATATAAAACCATCAACACGCATACGTAGAATTCGGACAGAGGAAAATATCGCAGCTGTATCTGCCAGTGACAGTGACGACAGTGAATTGTCGATTCGGCGCCATTCGCAGTAATTGGGCCTGTGTTACTACACTACGTGGAAAATCTTTCGGAATAATTTAGTCGTGAAACCTTTCAAAATACAGCTGGTGCAAGAATTGAAGCAGCACGACCTACCACAATGGATAGCTTTTAATGAATGGGCGCTGGCAAAGTTGGATGAAGATCCACTTTTTTATCGCCAAATTATGTCGCCGTCTAGATCGTGTGATTGAACGCCTCTAAATTATTTTTTATGGGGCTATGTTAAGGATCATGTTTATAGCGAGAAGCCCGGAATGATTGACGTACTGGAAGCCAATATTGAAGAATTTAATCGTGAGATACCGGCCGATATGTTGGAGAGAGCATGCCAAAATTGGACCCTGCGTATGGACCATTTGAAGCGTAGCCGCGGCCAACATTTACATCAAATAATCTTCAAACATTAAATTATATGAATTTTTCTATCGTTCTTAAAAAATCACCCGTTATAACCAGTCCGCAGCCAACTAAAATGAGAATATGAATACAGAAAATTATTGGAATAATCCTACTTTTGTCTGTTCTCATTTCAATTTAACATAATATATTCCTGCATTGATAATGTTTTCAGATTCTGGACTGGACCAATCAGCATAGCTGCTTTTGTTCCGACTCGAGATGCACAATTATTCTTCCACAAACTATTCCACGTATGCCTTTGCCTCGCTGATATGTCCCGAGTATCTATCCACATAGTTTTCCCAGTGAATTTCGAGCCACACGTGGAAGAATCCACGAATTCCACATCCTTTCAAGACTGCATAGTGAGAAACGAGTTTAAAGATAAATTCAAGAGAGCAGAGCACGACGTATTTTATCCAATAAATGTAGGGAGAAATGTAGCTAGAGAAGCTGCTACTACACACTTCGTTATGGTCACTGATATTGAACTTATTCCTTCCACGCATTTGGCCGAGAATTTTATGGACATGATGCGTATTTTCAAAGGAATCGACCCGATAGCACAGGTTTACGTTGTTCCAACTTTTGAGGTCGAAGTCGGTTATGATATGCCGTTAACTAAGAGAAATTTGCTCAATTTGGTGGACTTGGGGGTGGTCGTTTATTTCCATAAATTTGTATGTCCACATTGTCAGAAATTCCCAGGAATTGACGCTTGGCTGACGAAACAGGACAGACATACTATCGAAGTAAGTACTACAAATTTATAAAAGCGCTGACCTGGAATCAGGCGATCTACGCTACTATATACCTTTTCAAGTCCAATGTCAGAAAAAGTAAAACCGTTTTCGTAAAAAGTAAAAGCAATTTCGGAAATAGTAAAACCATTTTGGAAAAAATGAATCCACTGTCGGAAAAAGTAAATCCAATTTGGGACGAAATATTCAGATTTACTCAGTACAATTTTGTGTCCATTAGAATTGTTTTCGGTGTATTCGTAATGAACATATTCTTTCTTATGATTTCAACTCGTACGTTTAGTGATTTCAGAATGACTAAACTCAAGGAAAAATATTTATAGACTAATTGCAACCTACCTACTCGGTGGGGTTTGGGGCATCAGAAACTATTCGTCCGACATTGCTGAAAATTTCAGAACAAATTTTCAGCCTTCAAAACCTAACTCTACTTCCAAGTTCAAAGTTTAAACACGATCGGATCTATATTGTTGGAGATCCGAGCAACCTTGTGTGAGTTCAGTAGCTGGATCGGTGACCGTTGCCTCGATAACTTTCGAATGAAAGGAGATAGGGACAACTAGTTACCAAGCTTCAGTTCAATCAAGTGTACATTTTTTGAGTTATCGAGGAAATAATATTCCAGCTGGATATATCGCAGAAACCGTTAGGCCGATTATGCCCAACATCGAAATTAACTCTCCCATTCGGATGCGCAGCCTACCCTGAAAATTGCAAGACCCTATCTCCTTTCGTTCGAAAGTTATCGAGGCAACGGTCAACCTTCCAGTTACTGAACTCACATAATCCGATCGTGTTCAAACTTGGAACTTGGCAGTAGAGTTAGGTTCTGAAGGCTCTCGCAAAATTTCATCCAAGTCAGAAGAATAGTTTTTGATATATAGAATATTTTTCAAAGACTTTCAATGATTTCTATTTGAATTTTATAGCGATACGACCCTCACGACATTTCGCAAGAATTTTCGTGTTGGAATTCTACAACTAATAACCATGTTTGAATTGGATCGGTTTTGCATAACCATGGTTGCGTTCGGAATCAACGTCGGACGTTCGGAATCGACGTTGGGTAAATATCAACCCCGTTCGGAAACAGACAGGACGCACGTCGGGGTGTGCAACTTTGCAATCGTGAAAATACATGGTAATAATCACTCGTCCTGCGCAGATATTAGTATTAGTTTTGAACATATGTATTTGAATATACGGGATCTTCATAAATGATTGTAACATCGCAGTTGGGTTTGAATAATTCTTTGCCGCTCTTCGCTAAGGAAACTGACTATTTTACAGGCCTTTGAAAGTGTCAGCCTTGATAATTGTATCGTCAGAAATTAAATTATGTGGATGGAATCGCGAATGTGAACAGTTTATATATGAAACGGCAAAACCATGATATTTCAAAGCCAACTGCGATGTTACAATTAATTGTGGAGACCCTGAAGAAGGTTCCTTTCATTTAATCATTTTATTACCCTTTGTCGTTTTGTTAAGAACACGAAGAAGAAGTTTAGTTTACGGTGAAGTTATTTGCTACTTATAGACGAAAAAACAAAATGAGTTTGATTTCTTATTGAACACATCATGTTATTGAAGGCAATCAGGACAGAAATATCATTTATGATATCCTTCAATTTTTGTGAGAAGAATATCAAATGACGATCTAGTTAATGTGATACTTTCTCGGAATTGCTCGTCTCTAATAATTGGTATAATAAAATTAATGTAACCCTGCACTCGCAACGGGGTTCCTCGAGAAACCTCTAGTAATGCCAATAATCCAACAATTCGTTCCTCCTCATCGCTACTCAATTCGTCATCAAAAACCTGTTTTGAATAATTGTTTCAAAAAAACACTATTGATCCTAAAACAACAATATTTTCTTCCTTCGATCTTGATACAATCTCCATTTTCAATATTTCAAAAACCTTCAACACGCTTCAACGATACAAACCACAGATAACTAATACAAACACAATAGCTTAACCTCAAAACGTCAAAAATAAACGTAAGAAGTTAGAAAGAGAGGCAAGAATACATCCGGCGTCGTTCTAAAACGTACGACAACATTTCAAATAACCGGGCGCACTCTACGTCGGACGCACTCGTTGCATCCGACGTTGATTCCGAACGCAACCCATGTTTGATTTTAATCGGTGTTGTATTTTTCGAGTTATTGAGGAAATAACAAACAAATTCCAGATCGGTATAACTACAAAACCGTTTGGCCAATTATGCCTATAGACAAACTCAAATGTCGCATTCAGATGCACAACCTAACCTGACAATTTCATGTTGCTATCTCTTTCCATTCTCAGGTTATCGTGACATAAATAATATTTTTTAATAGTTTTTTTGAGATTTTTGAG
Organism: Halyzia sedecimguttata; assembly: GCA_937662695.2. Classification (NCBI taxonomy): domain Eukaryota; kingdom Metazoa; phylum Arthropoda; class Insecta; order Coleoptera; family Coccinellidae; genus Halyzia; species Halyzia sedecimguttata. The sequence goes on from OW569415.2 coordinate 50,653,721, forward strand.
CGATATAATTCTCAAATAATTTCACAAACGTCCTAAGGTTTGTATTCTACAACTACTGACCAAGTTTCAATGCGATCGGATCAGTATTGGTTGAAAACAAAATTATTACTCGCAAACTGTTGGGCCGATTCTGCCCATAAACGTATTGCATGTCGTATTTGGATGCGCCACCTACCCTGAAAATTTCAAGTCGCTAGCTCTTTCCGTTCTCAAGTTATCGAGGCAACGGACGGCCGGCCGGCTGGTCAGACGGAATCAAATTTGACCTCAAATTCTTCATCAGTGAGTTGAACCTAGTCGTTTAAGACCATTCTCAGCAAAAGTATTGATACTGAAACTCACAAAAAATATTTTAGAACCTCTGGATGTCTTGTATGTTCTCCTAGTCTTGTAGCTACTCACCTACAGTTAATATTGCAAATGGTTGGAATTGCTAGTCGTATCTTTAATTTGAATAAGTTTGTTTATTTTCGGCGTTATCAGCCTCAGACAGAATAGAAATTCTGATTATTAGGGTTTATGGAGATGAAACACTTACCTATCAACAAGTTTGTGATTATTTCAATGAAAAATATTCTAATGCTGAACTTGTAATCCAGCGAGCTGTTCAAAATAAGCATGAAATATGAGGAGATCGGATACGTGAAGGATCATTCTAAAAGCGGTCAAATTGAACATTTTATTGGAGTTGGAAGAAAATCTCCATTTGTCTTCGAGAACTATAGTGCCAAATAATAACATATCACAAAAGTCGGTTTTGAGAAAATTAAAATGCTATAAAAGACACCCAGTAGTATATTTTCCCCTCCACTTAACAATAGGTAATATAGAAAATTGGTTCAAGTACTGACGTGAAGTCAGAAGCTCTTGAGCGTATGTTCTGATGTCCATTCTCCATTATAGGACACTCTTAATCGAATTTACCATGATGTATTATATTGTCTGTTCTCCTGTATTGAACACTCCGAATTTACCATGGTAAATTCGATTAAGAGTGTCCAATACAGGAGAATGGACAATAGAACATACGCGCAAAAGCTCCTGACTTCACGTCAGTGCTTGAACCAATTTTTTTTTCGTGAAGTCAGAAGCATTTGCGCGTATGTTCTATTGTCAATTCTCCTGTATTGGACACTCTCAATCGATTTTACCATGGTATTCTATTGTCTGTTCTCCTGTATTGGAAACTCTTAATCGAATTTACCATGGTAAATTCGGAGTGTCCAATACAGGAAAACAGACAATAGAATTCACTATGGTAAATTCGATTAAGAGTGTCCAATAATGAAGAATGGACAAGAGGACATACGCGCAAAAGCTTCTGACTTCACGTCAGTGCTTGAACCAATTATTTTTTCAATGATTATTTGAAAATTTTCTAGTGCTACGATCCTCACGAAATTTTGAAAGAATTTTCGCGTTGGCATTCTACAACTAATAACCATATTTGAATTGGATCGGATTTGTATTTTTTGAGAGATTGAGGAAATAACAACCAAATTTCAGATTGATGTAACTCCAAAACCATTTGGCCGTTTATACCAGTTAACGAACTTAAATGTCGTATCCAGATGCGTAATCTACCCTGAAAACTGCAAGTCGCTATTTCTTTCCGTTCTCAACGAATCATGAGATACATAATATTTTTTCCTAATTTTCTAAAAATTTTCTAGTGGTACAGTTCACACAAAATATTACACACGTCTTCATGTCGATATTCTACAACTAGTTATCAAGCTTCAATTCGATCGAGTCTATATTTTTTGAGTTATCGAGGAAATAATATTCCAGATGGGTATAACTCCGAAATCGTTGGACCGATTATGGCCAACAGCGAACTCAACTCTTCCATTCAGATATGCAACCTATCCTGAAGATTGCTAGTCCCTATCTCCTTTCGTTCGAGAGTTGTCGAGGCAACGCTCACCCATCCAGCTACTGAACTCACACACAGCTGCTCGGATCTCCAATAATATAAATGCGATCATAATCAAACGAATTTGGTAGTAGAGTTAGGTTCTGAAGGCTCTCGCAAAATTTCAGCGATATCGGACGAATAGTTTCTGATATATAGAATTTTATGCAATAATTTTCTATGATTTTTTAAAAATTTCCTAGTTATACGATCCTTACAAAATTTTGCAAGAATTTTTGTGTTGCCATTCTACAACTAATAACCATGTTGGAATTGGTTCAGTTTTGCATTTTTCGAGTTATTGAGGAAATATCAACCAAATTTCAGATGGGTATAACTCCAAAACCCTTTTGTCGATTATGCATATAAACGAACTAAATGGCGAATTAAGATTCTCAACCTTAACAGAAAATTTCAAGTCGCTATCTCTTTCCGTTATGGTGACGCGAATAATATTTTTTAATAATTTTTTTTAAATTTTCTAGCGATACGATGTTCACAAAATTTCACAAACTTTCTGAAGTTTATATTCTACAACTACTCACCAAGTTTCAATTCGATCGGATCAGTATTGGTTGTAGACAAAATTATTACACATTACATGTTCCCCAGAACATACGAGCAAAAAATGAGTCGAAAAAAAGTTGTTACATAGAAATAGTAGTTTCTAAAGGGGATATTTTTTCACCAACCTTGATTAGAGTATATATTGTTAAGAACGAAGTTATATTTTGTACGTGATAGATTCGTCCATCTAGCGGAAAACTGAGGACTGAAAATACTTTTATCGGTCTGAGTTTGTACTAAGAATTCCATCCTTAAAGTTATATGAAATACGGTTTCGGGATAGGACTGGTCTCCACCCTTACTGGATCACCTTATATAATTCTGAAGAATTCATTGCGATATATTGAGAGACATGCAAATCTGCAGGTTTCTTGAAATTGTCTGCTTGTTAACAAATATATTGGATATTCTAAATATTGAAAAATAGGATACATATGCAGATTTCAGAAGAAACCTATAAAAATAATTATAGGCATCACATGTTTAAGCATAATTTTATACAGTATAGTAAAACAGAGTTATGAAAGAATCGATAATTATTTTTCAGCCATTTTTAGCCGTGAAGAGAGAATATCCTTTCCATAGATGGGAACCAATTTTTATAGGAACGAAGCAGGATCCTTTATATGATGAAGCACTTTCTTGGGAGGGTTTGCAAGATAAAATGCCACAGGTGGGTCTATAAATGAACAGTCACGTCAGAACACATTTTAAAATTAACCTCTCTGATCATACTCTTATCTAGTATTCAGCGAAGGACCTTTTGTTGAATATGATTTAGAATTTACGAAACCAAATCAGGCATTGGAATTAAAATCAGCTACAATTTTACGAATACATGGTACTTGCCTCCATAGCTGATAATAAATCTTCATTGCTGTCAATGGTGTTCTAAAGAATCCATAAACTCCTTCAGTTCTGACAACGGAATTTTATATCACATTTCATGCTGGTTTTGACTCAGATGACTCTCCAGTATGGCTTAGTGTTGTCAAACAACGAACAGTGCACACAAACAATTGCTTTAGACATCTTACTATCGTACGAGAATCAAGTTGAAAATCTCTTGCTGGTTCTTTAGATTCTTAACGACCTGTCTATGAAGATATGAGTGCGCCTTCTATCCATGAAAGGTTGAGAGGATTTTACGCCTTCTCATGTCGAACGAAATAATCAATATTTTAAGTTCATTCTAGATAATCCAAACTGGGAAACAGTGATACCCTATATATCTGATATTCAACTACCTTCTTATAATTCGCGAAGTAGAGGTCGTAAAGTAACTTTGTTTGCGTTCGTGTTCCATATTTAATTTCCCGAATCTTCAGAGATATGACTTTCTTTTTCAGGAAATCTATATATTGGCTCTCCGCAGCCATATAGTAATACTAGGCATAGTTTGATTCTTCTGATAGTTTTCACAGCTTTTGTTTCGTTAGTTTCGGACAATTTGTTTTATTTTTCATTCCGTTTTTCCGACAAATATATTCAAATTAATTTAGGTGAGTGAAGTGGTGAAAAACAAAGAAAGTTGGCTGTAAGTTGTTTCAAACCTTTGTGAAAATAAACTGCACACCTTCCGTCATATTCGTGACTGGTGTCTTTGCTTTCACCCACTTACATCGATGGGCGACCTCGCTTTGTGAGTGTTTGAGACGGAGTTACTAGCAAGTCTTAGTGCCCTTCAGTGAACTTAGTCAGGGTGAGCATCCTTTCGTATTCTGACTGGTAGTTGCTTGATTGCTTGCGGGTCTCATCGTCTCCGTCAGATTTATAACTTATATTTCTGGTTTCAACTACATACATCCTGTGGCGACCTCGCTTCCTGATTGTCTTTTGTCTGAGACAGATTTGAGGTGCACGTCTAAGAGTCCTTCAGATACTAGGCCCACACCTAGTTAGTTCGCTGACTTGGTGTGACTTGGCCCGGTTTCTGGGGTGTTAACTCCGAGTGATTCAAGTGTTGTTATTTTGTTCCTTCTATTTCTGATCAGAAACACAGTATGGGTCCGTATAATACATGGTCCAACCAATCTCATCTTTTTTTCCATTCACTTGTAAATGCTGTTTACGCTCTCATTGTCTAATATCCACTCCATTTCCATACATCAAGTCCCTCTGTAGTCACTATTCGTTCACATTGACCGTCTGCGAATTAATCCAATCACATTTTATTCGCAGGACTAGATACAGTTATTTATGTCTCGTATTTCAGCTCATGTAATATAATTATGTAATAGTTGATTTGCAATGATAAGCTTTGCTCAATTCATTACGTTGCTGGGCATATCATTCATTGCGATGTACAGGGTGGACCTTGTATTACTGTGCATTTTGATCTGAATCTGAAATCTTGCTCCTACCTGACTGCTCTAACACTGTAGAATACTTGACCGTGTAAATATTGTAGATAAACTTGTACATAATTTCTGAGTTTCACTGCAATAACTCTACAGTGTCGGAGGCTGTTCTCTGAAAGAGACCGATACTGATTAATCGCTAAAATCTCAGATTAAATCGAATCCTTCTTCTACTGTGTAAAGGTTAAATAGAATAAATATGCCGATGTTGATTACTATCGTAATGTTGATATGACTTATTCCATTTTTATATTTGTTGTAATTTTTTGGAATCAATAAACGATGTTATGTTATGATTGATTGAATAATGGGGGAGTTCTGACGCCCAACACTTCATATTCGCGAAGTTCAGTGACCCTAATCCATGATCAGTTTGAGAACAGCTTGGATTTTTCTATCAACTCAAATTGATATCAATCAAATTCTCCCATGGAAATAACTCATCTTCGTCAACAAAGCCAAATATGTTAGTTCTAATGCCAGACAAAGCCTAACATTTGGAGGACATGGCTGGCTGCTTCGTCCTCCATGTCACGTAATCTGCATTGAGAGGAGTCCCAATATCTCCTCAACCCCCTCAAGTACATCCTCAGATCACAGGGACCGGAAAGGAGGTCAAACACGTATCTCAGAAATATTCTGCTCAAAAGTAGCAAACTTAACGCGAGCAGTTTAGATGGTCCTACCATCATTCTTCGATATCTTGCAGGACTTTCCTGAAGGAGAGTCTACTAGCCGGTTCAAGGCCCCCCACCTTGGCCAAAATATCTGCCTTCTCATTGCCCCTCTTTCCCTGGTGAGCTGGCACCCACATCATTATGTCCTGATTGCGGGCTCCAAGCTAATTGAGTGAATATAGATGGGCGGATTAGGGTACACTTCATAATATTCTTCCTGGCACATGCCTCAAGGACTATAATTTCTGCCTGAAATACTTTGGCGTGCAACCTGAGGCTTAGCTTCAAGACTTTACTAGGTCTCGCCCCATATAGTCCAGTGCCGATACTCGCATCTAATACAGAGCTATCTGTAAACCAGATTAGGCCTCCACTCAGCCTCGGAATCTCTTTGACAATCTTCTTCCTACCCTGGATGGAGGTATGGAACGATTTCTACTCAGCCTTGGAATCTCTCTGACAGTCTTCTCCCTTTCCTCGATGGAGGTATGGAATGATTTGTCGAAACAGTATATAGGAGTCATTTGATCCGTCGGCATCCGAAGATGATCACCGTCTATTATCTCCTGTTATCTGAGCATGCCCATGTTGAGATACTCGACACTGCTTGACTGCCTGAAGTATTGATGCCTGAAGCCTTGCCAGTACCATTATGAATAGAAACAATTGCCGAAAGGTTTAAGATAACATTGACATTGGCCCCGTCACACTAAGCGTACCTAGACCTAGTATCAAGTTTGTCCAACTTCAGGCCACCACGTCGCTGCCCCTCACGTCAGGGCAGGTCTAACGACAGCAGTGTATATCCACAGATTCTCATTGGGTTTTAAACCCCAAGTTTTACCGAGATAGCGTCGAACCATCCTTAGGGAGGTACAGATGGGAATTCCAGTTCAGTTTAGTATTCAGGGTTATGCCCTGGATACTTCACTTCCACAGCTATCTGGATTTCATCAAAAAGTCGGAGGGCTCAATAAAGCGCCAATATTATCTATTTCGTGAATAATAAGAATACCTTTTTTTTGGGGGATTTACCCAAAGCTTTTCCCGCACCATAGTTTGACGAAGGCGGATTGCATAAGGTCTGCACAGATATCCGTGTATTGCCTCGGACCAATATCTCAAGACTATCAGCGTATACTTGGCCATACAGGCCTTGCTAATTCAGACTCACGATTAGGTCATGCATCACAAGGATCCACAGGAGAGGAGACAGAACACTCCCCTGGGGACAAACCCTAGCGGCAACCACCCAACGGTATCCCCAAGAAACGCTGCCTGAATAATTCTTACTCTAAACATTAATACTATCCAGGCTCCAATGCTAATAGGAATGTTTCTCTCGAGGAGTATGTTCATGCATTAAAGTTTTCAGAACTATCATGGTTCCAATAATATTTCTTATGGTTTGATGGCAGCATCAATAACGTATTATATAATATCTTAAAGTATCCTTAATTTATTTCTCGAAATAAATTATAATAATCGAAATTGATCCAATTTAATGTCAATAAAATAACTGATATCAAAATTGGTTGGTTTCCATCGGAATTATCTTTTGAAACAGTAATGGTAGACATAAGTTGACTATTTGGTTCCCTTCAAAGGTCAATTATTGATCATATATATTTTTCCAGATGCTTCAGATGTGCCTTCTGAACTACAAATTCGTTATTTTGGACAACGCTTTCCTTGTCCATTGGCCTGGAATCAAAGGTAGACATAGGAGATCAAATGACGCATGGAGAGCATCGTACATCAGACAAAACTCTCAACGATATGGTCATATCATACGGCAGTTTTCCGCAATGTCAGAAAGTCCAACTAATCGGAAATGTAGATTGCAATGAATCAGTTAAATAAATATTCATTTTTTAGTTATTAACCCTTATTTCATCCATAACATTCTTACTCTGAGAGACTCGAACAAATATTGGGGATATTTTGCCGAATCCCGCGTAGCTCCATCCCCTGACTCAAGTTTTCAAAACATAAACAGGGTGAATCCGAATGGAAGCGAAATATTTTAAGAGGCGATTTTCCAGAAACTATTTAGAGGGTTCATTCATATTTATTTATTCATTTTATTATACTGATCCTACTAGGTCTGCCCCAAGGAGAACCCTCATAAGCTCTCGAAGAGCCTGAGCGAGTAAGGAGATTAAGTTTTGTTCTTTGTGGACTTTGTAACTGTGTCCTCACGCCACCTTAGGCACAGCAGTGTTGATTTTTGACCCAACAGTGAATGGTAGTGATTACCGTGACTAGAGAATGTCTTTCCTAGCCTCGGAATTGAACCTGGGTCTTCCGCTCCTAAGTCAAATGCTCTCCCACGGAGCCAACCGCACTGTACTATATAGTTCCAGGTTTCTGAAATTGGGAAAAAATTTCCTTTCGTTGAATATCTCCTTCATAGAACAATTTAGAAGGATTAAATTTGGCAGATCGCTAAGGCTAAGTTAATGTCACTTTTTGACCGCTGTTTTCACTACGACTTGTTATCACAAGTGGTTGAGAAAATCAACTCCTACAATATTTGCATCGGCACTATTTGATGCCTCAACATTTTGCAAATTTAAAAATGGATTTGAGAGAAAATTAAATCAAGCATTGAATGCTTGTGGCTATTACTTGATTGAACTAGTAGAAAAAATTAAAAATATTTCCCTACCGGACAATGCAAAATTATTACCTTCCGATGTTGTCAACCTTTTCCCTAGTATCCCACCTCAGCATACCGTGAAAATTGTCAGGAATTTATAAGATTCAACCAGAGTGAATATAGTGATTCAGTCGGATATGCTCCAACTGTTGTAAAACTATTTTGGTTTCAACAATAAAATTTATACTAGCGATGAAGGATTCGACTTACCGAGTGAATTCCGCTATTGGCAGATATTTTCATGGACTACCTGAAAGCCACTGCTAAGACACTGTTTTTTTCCCAATTTGTATATTGGTTTCGATACGTAGAAAACACAGATCTGCAACTAAAATACTGTCTGGATGTTTTCAAACGATTTAAATGTATTTAGCTGTTCTGAAAGCTGAATAATTCCAGAACTTCAGGTTATTTTTCAAAACGCAAAATTTTATTATGAAAAATTGGTTCAAGCACTGACGTGAAGTCAGAAGCTTTTGCGCGTATGTTCTATTGTCCATTCTTCTGTATTGGACACCCTTAATCGAATTTACCATGGTAAATTATGTTGTCCATTCTCCTGTATTGGACACTCTTAATTCAAATTTACCATGGTAAATTCGAATTAAGTGTCCAATACAGGACACGTCAGTGCTTGAATCAATTTTTTTTCGTGATTCTTTTGAAATTTTCTAGGGGTACGGTTCTTAAAATTTTTTTTTTCGTAATTTTCTACAAATACTATCTTCACGAAATTTTGCAAGAATTTTCGCGTTGGCATTCTACAACTAATAACCATGTTTGAATTCAATCGGTTTAGTATTTTTCGAGTTAATGAGGAACAAAAAACAACCAAATTTCAGAATGCTATAACTCTAAAACCGTTTGGCCGATTTTGCTCATAAACAATTTGAAATGTCGCGTTCTGATGCACATCCTAACCTGGAAACTTCAAGCCGCTATCTCTTTCCGTTCTCAAGTTATCGTGACAACAAACATATTTTTTAATTATTTTCTAGCCATACGATTTTCACAATGGTGCTTAGGTTCGTATTCTACAACTACTCACCAAGTTTCAATTCGATCGGATTTATATTGGTTGAAAACAAAATCATTACTCGGAAACCACTGGGCCTATTATGCCCATTAACGAACTTGTCCGTCGTATTGGGATGCGCCACCCACCCTGAAAATTTCAAGTCGCTAGCTCTTTTCTTTCTCAAGTTATCGTGGCAACGGCCGGACTGCCGGCCGGACAGAATCAAATTTGACCTCGAATTCTTCATTGGGGAGTCGAACTAAATCGTTTGAGACCATTTTCGTCGAAAAATTCGAAAGTTACAGATATTAAGGCAAAATGATAACGCGATGTTCCCCAGAACAAAAATGCAAAAATGTGGGAAAGCCTTGTGGACACGGGCTTTGGCGCTCTTGTTCAAATTTTGACAAAACATATTTCCGAACGTATTGGTTTCTCAGAGTTGGAAATGATATCAATGGATTCTAATGAAAAATTGGTTCAAACACTGACGTGAAGTCAGAAGCTTTCGCGCGTATGTTCTCTTGTTCATTCTCCAGTATTGGACACTCTTAATCGAATTTACCATGGTAAATTCGATTAATCTCTGTCCAATACAGGAGAACAGACAAGAGAACATACGCGCAAAAGCTTCTGATGTCAGTGCTTGAGCCAATTTTTTTTCAATAATTTTTTAAAATTTTCTAGTGCTAGGATCCACACGAAATTTCGCAAGAATTTTCGCGTTGGCATTCTACAACGAATAACCATGTTTGAATTGGATCGGATTTGTATTTTTTAAGTCATTGAGGAGATAACAACCAAATTTCTAATTTGATATAACTCAAAAACCATTTGGTCGATTATGCTAATTAACGAACTTAAATGTCGCATTCAGATGCGCAATCTACCCTGAAAAATGAAAGCCGCTATTTCTTTCCGTTCTCAAGGAATCATAAGGTATATTACATTTTTTAGTATTTTTTTTTAAATTTTCTATTGGTACGGTCCTCACAAAATTTCACATACGTCTTCATGTCGACATTCTATAACTAGTTACCAAGCATCAATTCGATCGAGTAATCCAGGAAATAATATTCGAGATCGGTATAACTCCGAAACCGTTGGGCCGATTATGGCCAACAGCGAACTTAACTATCCCATTCAGATGTGCCACCTATCCTGGAAATTGCAAATCCCTATCTCCTTTCGTTCGAGAGTTATAGACGCAACGGTCACCCATTCAGCTACTGAACTCACACAAGACTGCTCGGATCTCCAACAATATAGATCCGATCGTGTTCAAACTTGAAACTTTGTAGTAGATTTAGGTCCTGAAGGCTCTCGCAAAATTACAGCGATGTCGGAGGAATAGTTTCTGATATATAGAATTTTTTTCAATAATATTCTATGATTTTTTGAAAATGTTCTAGTGATACGATTCTCACTAAATTATTCACGTCATTCTACTACTAGTGACCATGTTTGAAATAGATCAGTTTTGTATTTTCCGAGTTATTGAGGAAATAACAACAAAATTTCAGATGGGTATAACTCTGAAACCGTTGTGCCAATTATGCCTATAAACAAACTCAAATGGCGCATTCAGATTATCAATCTAACCTGAAAATTTCTAGTTGCTATCTCTATCCGTTCTCAAGTTATCGTGACAAAAAAAATATTTTTTAATAATTTTCTAGCCATACGATTCTCACTAAACTCCACAAACGTCCCTAGGTTCATATTCTACAACTACTCATCAAGTTTCAATTCGATCGGATTAATAGTGGTTGCAGACAAAATTATCACTCGGAAACCATTGGGCTGATTATGCAACATTTGGGCAAAAATGATAACGCGATGTTCCCCAGGACATACGCGCAAAAACTACATCATAAAAGGAAGAAAATTAAAAAACTGTCATTTGAAAAAAACAAGAGTGCCAAAAGTTATTGATCCTAAACTACCAGACCGATTCTACCCAATAACGAACTTATCCGAGATATTCATTTCTCAAATCTACTCTGAAAATTATGTTATGTCAATTGAAACTTAGCCAATATTCCAGTTTTGTTTTTAATGGAGCTATTCTGAACCCAATTTGATTAACTTACCAGAGTATATATTTCCGTCATCATAAGGATTATCCAAGGGCATTATATTATCACCCAAAAAATTATAATATCCTATAATCCTCATAATTCTGCAATAGTGGAGGTTATTCCATTGGTCATTTTGCATTCAATTATGATTTGTTTTCTACGTTTGAGACCATTTACTGCCAAAATTCGAAAATTACAGGCATTTGCCAAATTTAGAAGCGCACCGTTCAGGAGAACAAGCGCACTAAAAACGAAAATATATTGAATTCGATGCGAATTGAAATAAACTTATTAGTAGTATAAACTTGGATTCAGAGCTCACGTTGTTCTCCACTTTTAATGGGGATAATGGGGATATTAGTAGAAAACATGTTGTTCGGAAATTTATAGGAATAAATAGAGCACTTAAACAGAGTTATTGAGTTAGAGACAATTGTGTTGTGAGCTGTGGTCAATATTCAAGTCGATTTGCTCAATTCTGCTACTGTAAATATTTTATCACTACTTCCATATTAAGTGAGAGAGAGAGAGAGAGAGAGAAAAACCCTATAGTTTTAATTTCATTAAAACATTTAAAATGAATGATATCACTGTTGAATATGTATCATAAAGAAAATTATTCGATAAAGGATAAGGAGATATAAATTAAATAGAATATTAAAATGAATGACTGACAAGTAGAATCCTAGTACTCCCATTAAAAAAGGTGTTTTTTCCTCGGGAAAAGCATCATATTTGCAGTATATCAGTTGTTGATCGACTTGCGGTGTTCTACTTATAACAATGGGGATACTTCATTCCGGACACACTGGTTCATGTAAATATATCATTTCAAACTAGCGACTACCCAGAATACTTTTCAATGCACCTCACTGAATGAAAGTGGTTTACTTTCACCCTCGAACATTGATACACGAAGTGGCCTTTCGCTTTTTATACGGGGATGCCTCGCGCAGCAACCCCGTCTACATTGCGCGAGGCCGCCTCGCGAGGAAATGTTCGAGGGTTTGCCGCAAGTAGTTTGTACCTTAAGGATTACAGTTCTGCTTCACTAATCTTGGTTTCCGTTGCTCATCAAATTCTGATGCACATGATTCCATGTTAGCACTATTGTTCCTCGGAACAGAGTACTTATGAATTTGCCCAAATGTCTGTAATTTTCGAATTTTTCGCTGAAAATGGTCATCAACGTTTTGGTTTTCAGACTAGAGGTGGGAGATAATTATCTCTGTTAATTTCGTTATTGGACAAAAGCGGTGGTTTCGGAGTAATAAAAACATTTTTTTTACAGTACAAATTTAATTTTTTTTAAGATGCAATTTCATCATAGGGATCCATTGATATCATTCTCAACTCTAGCAAACTAATACTTTCGGAGGTATGATTTTTCAAAATTTCAATAATTATTCTTAATTCTATTAATTCAAAGAATAATCTAATTATAATTTTACTATATATTGTAAATCCAATATGAGGTGAGCCATATATGGCTCACCTCATATTATTAGTAGGTCTATTGACCTACGTTTCGAATTTAATTAAGCAAATTGTTGAAAATTGATGCACAGAGGCCAAATTAAAAAAGTGGGGAAGCCCTGTGCACAGGAGCTCTGGCGTGCTATACAAATTTATAGTCAGAACGGTCACCCATCTGTCCGGCCGGCCGTCCAGCCGTTAACACGATAACTCTCGATCGAAAGGAGCTAGGGGATTGAAATTTGCAGTGTAGGTTTGCAGCGTAAATATCTCGGACGAGTTTCATCAAGCAGTTTCGGAGTTATGGCCATTTACAGTAAAAATATTTTTTATGAATATTTCCGAAACCGATCACTCGATCTATCTGAAATTCAGCATCAAATTGTAGAATAATGACCTTCATATGCATACGAAGCTTTGTATCGATCGAGTTGCCGTAAAATGTCAAAACAAATTTAAAATTTTTTTTCTACAATAACTCTCGAACAGAATGAGCTAGGCAGTTGAAATTTTCGGAGTAGATTTGGGAGATAAATATCCTGGATAATTTAGTTACTGGTTGAAATCGGCCTGATGGTTTCGGAGTAACGAAAACAAATTTTTTTTTACATTACAAATTTTAAATCAAATTTATTTTAAGATGCAGTTTTACCATCGATTGATCTCATTTTCAACTCTGGCAAGCTAATACTTTCGGAGATATGATTTTTCAAAATTTCAATAACGAATCGTACTTCTGTGTTTTCACAGAATGCTGTACTTGATTATTCTATCTATGAATTATTATATGACCTGTGTTCTTACATGTCATCTTATTTTCCTATGAGAGATAAATGTCAAAATTATTTCTGGTTCGTTATTCATGATAAAAAATAAACCTCCTGTTCTAGAAAACAAAGTATGATTGAATGCAGAATGACCAATGAAATAACCTCAGCTATCGTAGAATTATGAGGATGATATGATATTATCCTTTTAAGGTGATATTATAATGCCCGTGGATAATCCATATGATGATGGAAATATATTCGTTGTTAAGATACATAATCAAATTGGGTTCAGAATATCTCCAGTAAAAACAAACGGCAATATTGTTTAAGTTTTAATTATATATATAAAAGAAAGTCGTGTTAGTTACACTACTTATAACTCAAGAACGGCTGTACCGATTTGGCTGAATATTGGTGGGGAGGTAGCTTAGAACCAGGAGACGAACATAGGACACTTTTTATCCCTTTCGATCGCGTTGCCTTGTGACGTGTCATGAAACGTCAAAGAGAATACAAGTCACTATAGAACGTGGTATATCAAAAACGCATCTCACATGGAATAACAAAACGCAAATTACAGCTAAGCGTCATTTTGTATATGGTTAAGTATGGTTTAAAATTTGTTAATTATAAATTTTGTCAGAAATCAATAATCAGTAAATTGTATTCTCTTTGAATCATAATTAACAATGCCGTGACCAAAACGATAGAATCTTTCCCGACAAAGCCGTAATGCAAGAAGGATACAAAACATTGCGAATGAAAGGACTGAACAAGAACTAGAAATTGCCCGTAAAGAGCGCCGTGTTAGTATTGGCGACCATGGTGTAAGAATATTCTTCCACCATGGGGTCGACTATGTTCACGTGTCAGAAGACCATCTGCGTTGTTTGTTCTTGCGCCTGATAATAAAACAAAAAAGGTCGTGTATCACAAGGTACTTAACTGTAGAACCTATGCACCAGCATACATGATCAATCAAGAAGAATCATTAAAATACTTAATTTTTTTATTTATATTTCCTAATAAAAAATTGAACTTAACAATAACCAGTATCTGCTTATTTATTGCCTCTAAAGGCCAGTCCATACGCTACGTTTTGCACAACCTTTTACCTTTGAGTAGTACCTCCTCCATGACGATATCACTAAAACTGTGCGACATATACAGATATCTCTGCATCGTGTGGAAGCACTAAAAATTGCCACGTTTTCAATCCGTCTTGAGACTGTGCAGACATAAGGTTGTGCAAAACGTAGCGTTTGGACCGGCCTTTAGGCGGAACAGAGTTCGCCGGGTCAGCTAGTGGATATAATACAATTTTCAGAGTAGATTTGAGGAATGAATATCTCGGATAAGTTCGTTATTGAGAAAAATCGGTCTGTTTGAATTTACTTTCTTTCATGATGCAGTTCTATGGTAAGAATCCATTTAAATCATTCCCAGAGACCAATAATTTCGGAGATATGATTTGTCAAAGTTTGAACAAGAGCGCCAAAGCTCCTGTCCACAGGGCTTGAACCAATTTTTAATACTCGCATTACCGTGAAACCTGCCAACTTTGCGTAGGTGCAACTCGTTTTTGTAAATATTTTACTTATTGGTCCTTTTTTTATGTTTTTTTTTCGTCTAATAGTGTCTCGCGATTAACAGAGTAGCTTCCGTCTGTAACTCAACTGTCCTCAACTCAAAAGTCACCTAAATCACTAAGAAAAAAATAAATACGTTGTGGGTAAAACTGTCAGCCAATCATCCAACATTGCCCGCACATTTGAATAGCATAGAAAATCAATTTTAGAGGCTGCATTTGAGAACTTTACCCACTATTTATTATACAGAAAGACGCTTGGACGTTTTAAATATGAATAAAAAAATAGTTTTTAGACAAATAAAAACTTTATTTGCAAAAAACTTTAAGAAAGACCAGTTTTTCACAACCGATAATTTTTCAACTCTCAAAAATAATAGGTAGATAATGTCAACGTCCAAAATGCGGGGAAATAAAAATAAATGAATTCGCAAAAACTACAAAATGTAAGTTTCTATAATGTGAATAGCAACGGAAAAGTTTAAATCATTCTTTAGCGCGCCTTAACATCTATCATACTCATATATGTCTTAAATGTTGAACATTTTCAAATTGATCACAAAAAGTAGTAGCCTCTCTTTATTTCAAGTGCTTTTAATAATCTTTCATTGCCCATAAAATTCACATGGGAAATATCATCACAGTCGGGATATATAAAGGAATATTTGTCTTTTCCAGTGTCTTTTCTGAAGAATTTCACAGTTTAATTGTCATGTGTTTCGGAGACCTATTGAATTAGTCCAATGTTTGAGGGTTGTCTTAGTTGCGAAACGAAGAACCTTAACTATTAAAGAAACGTTTTATCGAAGTTTCAGGTGACAACTTTGCATAATTCAATTTTTTTTTCAAGCGACAGCACCTGTTAGATTTGGCTGTAATTTGAAATAGCCATGTTGGTCACAAGGAATCAAGGCATAAAAAATCAAATTTTCTTTTAATAAAAAATTTAATGCTTGTGGCTTTTACTTGATGCAAATCCATATTAACTCAATGAAAAATTATATACGATTTACAATTATTTATTCAATATTGTGACGTGTTTCGTCGACACAGCGACTTCATCAGACTACATCATACTAAAGAATTTAGTATATATACATCCTGTGTATCCCCAAATGAAATGATTGAGAATATTACTTTATTTATTCAACAACCGATGTGAGAATATACTGAGGAAGGTTCTAAATAATTACTACTAGGTACTACTGTTAAAGGAAATATGCATGTTTCCACTCCTTCCACACATATTAGCTGCATCAATAATACACTAAAATTTAAAACAGTCATACCCATTTTGGCGCGCTGTTCTATGTAACATGTATGTAACATGTTGCCTATCAATCGTCCAAATGTCTGTAATTTTCGAATATTTGGCCGAGAATGGTCTTAAACGATTATTTTCAACTGACTGATCAAGAAACCGAGGTCAGAATTGATTCTGTCCGGCGGACCGTCAGCACGAATACGCTCGAACGCAATAAGGTAGATAGTTGAAATTTTCAGGGTAGCTTTGCAGTTCAAATATGCCAGCTATGTTCTTTAATGGGCAGAATCCACCGAGTGGTTTCAGAATTATAGCAATTCGAAATTTTGGTTTCCCTATAACTCGAAAAAAACCAAACTGATCGAATCAAAGCACGGTAATTAGTTCAATAATACCGACGTGAAACCTTATGCAAAATTCTGTGAGGATCGCATGGCTGCAAAATAAAAAAAAATTTATTTAAAAAAATTCTGTATCTCAGAAACTATCCGTCAGATATCGTTGAAATTCTAAGTGGGCCTTCAAAACTTTATTATACAGTAATGTTCTAGATTTGAGCTCGATCGGATCTATATTGGTGAATATATTTCCAGAATTTCGATATATTCCAAAGATCAGGGTGAACTGGTCCACTGGTTTTACATTCAACCAAACACGTTATCAACAGTTTTTGATTTTTGAAGTAATCATGACGTGTTTGCATATATGATTATTCTTAGTGTTCTGTGATGTCATATTTCATAGCGTTCTATGTTCGAGTTCATGTCATTCTCTGAAATGATAGGGACATATTGACAGACACACCAGTTTGAAAATGATGAGAAATAAATAACAAAACTTGGTAATAGGATTAGGAATTAGTTTCGCAAGTTACACCCAACGATTGGAAAATGGTTAGATATCCAAAAACATGTTTCCCGTGCGCTAGAAGAAATATTCATTCCAAAGTGAAAATATTCGAAGGAAACTTCAACGACTTGATAAATGCAAGTATTTGCTCAGAAAGAGCTTATTTAAGCGGTCTTTTTACCAAAATTGATATCTCTTCAAGGGTTTCACAAAGCTTTGACAGCTCCTAATTGCCAAATCAGCGTAATTCCAATTCCCAGTTTATTATTATAGATATTTTTCAGAGTTTGGGAGAGAAAACCCAGAAAGGAACCATTTGATAATGAATATTCCTCCGAAAGTATCCTTTAAACAATACCACACAGTGATTCCGATTTCCGTTCACTTGGAGAAGGAAACTTACAGCTGTAAGATCACTCTTTCTGAACAGAGATATTATAGAATGGAATCTGAAGTTAAATATCTAGGAGTAACACTAGATAGTAAACTTTTGTTGAATAAGTGCATGTTGAAAACACTGCTAATAAAGCAATAAAGTCTTTAATGGAGTGGAGAAATCTAGAATAGTACGAGGAAAACACTCGAAAAAATACAAAGGCTTGCATAAGTGTGTCAGACGGAGCTATGGGAACCTGTCCTACCAGGGCACTTGAGATTATCACAAATCTCACCCCTTTACATTGCAATAGACAAAATGGCCCATCAAGCCATTCTCAGAATATCTAGGAAAGGAACAGGTAACGAGAGTATTAAAAACCAGAAAGCCTGGTCCTCTCTCATCGGGTACATTTGATTACGCTCCTATCCGATCGTCTTTCAGGCAGAAATAGTAGCAATTGAAAGAAGTGTGGAAATGAACCTATCAAAAAACTATCAGATATATGATATAGCGAGCCACTCTGACAGTGAAGCTTCTATGAAAGCTCTGAGCTCCCATGGTATCCAGTGTGAGCTAATATGGGAGTTCCGAAGATAACTTAATGAAGTAGGCAAGAACAACAGGGTCTCCTTGGTCTGGCTTCCTGGTCACTCAGGAATGGAAGGAAATGAGGAGCCGACACATTGGAGTTCATCAAAGCTCTAGAACTGGAAGGCAAGCTGTAGATGGTGATGAAATCCACATCTCTGGGAGGGTTGGGGGCACAATAGACCTTAAGGTGCAAGTACATAGATCTGTACAGGAATAAATGTCAACAATAGTTACATTAAAGAAATCGAGTTATTTCAGCTTTACAAAGTTCAAAATATTCTTGTACGTCATAAGGCTCACATTTTACCATGAAAGAATTAATTCTACTATGTAGTAATCAATGCAATGCATTCATTAGCTTCATGCACATATTTTACATAGCGCTATTCTGTGTCACAGTCAACTTCAATATTGACTGTCTCATGTAATGCATGTACTCGCATGGGTCCTATGCTACCAAAAACGCAGCACAGTTTGTTTTTGACCCAACAGTTAAATTATGTATTTGAATAGACACTATACGCTACACAGCATTTCATGTTCGAACCAATTGTGGATGAATGTATTTGAATGGGACCTTACGTTACCGCAAACACAGCATCGTTCATTTTCGAACCAACAGTGAATGTATGTATGTGAGTTGAAACTAATCGTTTGATACTATTCTCGGCCAAAAAGTTGTAACGAAGCAATTTTCCATTTTTAATTTCCGTTCCTCTGAATCGAAGGAATATCGGCACATGTGCATGTTCGATTACCTATATTGAACATGTGGGCGTGGTCAGGCCCGGTCGTGCTTGCGGGTATAAATTCGCGAGCGTAATTAGGTCAAGGGAAGTCAATGAAACGACAGCGCGACAGCAACACCACCGTTCCGACCCCGCCGAAGAAGTAAGTAGCTTCAGAGGTTCCGCATGGGCAAGGTATTAGGGTAAGAAGACCACCCGAATTCCCCAGCATTGTGTAGTAGCTTGAAACGGCCTGCATGACACCTTTGGATTTCGGGATATACAGGGTGTGTATGCTAGCTTGAAACGGCGCATCATGCATCCTTATGTCCTTCCTTCCTACCGAACGCCCGAATTCCTCAGCGTTGTGTAGTAGCTTGAAACGGCCTGGATGACACCTTTGGATTTCGGGATATACAGGGTGTGTATGCTAGCTTGAAACGGCGCATCATGCATCCTTATGTCCTTCCTTCCTACCGAACGCCCGAATTCCTCAGCGTTGTGTAGTAGCTTGAAACGGCCTGCATGACACCTTTGGATTTCGGGATATACAGGGTGTGTATGCTAGCTTGAAACGGCACATCATGCATCCTTATATCCTTCCTTCCTACCGACCGCCCGAATTCCTCAGCGTTGTGTAGTAGCTTGAAACGGCCTGGATGACACCTTTGGATTTCGGGATATACAGGGTGTGTATGCTAGCTTGAAACGACGCATCATGCATCCTTATGTCCTTCCTTCCTACCGAACGCCCGAATTCCTCAGCGTTTTGTAGTAGCTTGAAACGGCCTGCATGACACCTTTGGATTTCTGGATATACAGGGTGTGTATGCTAGCTTGAAACGGCGCATCATGCATCCTTATATCCTTCCTTCCTACCGACCGCCCGAATTCCTCAGCGTTGTGTAGTAGCTTGAAACGGCCTGCATGACACCTTTGGATTTCGGGATATACAGGGTGTGTATGCTAGCTTGAAACGGCGCATCATGCATCCTTATGTCCTTCCTTCCTACCGAACGCCCGAATTCCTCAGCGTTGTGTAGTAGCTTGAAACGGCCTGCATGACACCTTTGGATTTCGGGATATACAAGGTGTGTATGCTAGCTTGAAACGGCGCATCATGCATCCTTATGTCCTTCCTTCCTACCGAACGCCCGAACTCCTCAGCGTTGTGTAGTAGCTTGAAACGGCCTGCATGACACCTTTGGATTTCGGGATAAACAGGGCGTGTATGCTAGCTTGAAACGGCGCATCATGCATCCTTATATCCTTCCTTCCTGCCGACCGCCCGAATTCCTCAGCGTTGTGTAGTAGCTTGAAACGGCCTGGATGACACCTTTGGATTTCGGGATATACAGGGTGTGTATGCTAGCTTGAAACGGCGCATCATGCATCTCTGTAGAACCCTTACCGTATCTCTACCTATCCGATCCCCTTTGTTATGCCAGCAGATTTGAGGATCAGTTTATTTCCAATTTCTTTCATTGTATATATACTTTGCCCATGTTGAACTTACCGCTTGGTGTTACCGATTGCTTTATATTCCGCAAGCACTTTCGCTTCATCCCGGCTTTCATCGCATGATTACGCATTTAACGTTGTTCACTTGACCATTTTCACTCATTCCGTAGATTTATAAAGGCTCGTGCCTAGGTACCGTTTTAAAAGCATGTTACATTCCGCTTCTACTTCTGCACCGCTTAATCAACCTATCATCCTACATACCACCACCATGTAGTAGAATTCACCGAATAGAAGTTTCATTATTATTGTGTGTTTTATTTTCCCGAATAACAAGTAGACATTCTCAGAGATAGAGGACTGCCCCGACTTCCACGAACATCCGAACCCTGGACATAACCTTCTCTGATTGTAGCTCCCGGACCCCTGTGGGATACCGCCCACATCAGGTACCGAGTGTCCTCAACACTTTAAACTAGAGGTGGCGCCCGTGGTCTCTAGTTTCGGAGGAAAGGTTAGCAACAGATGGAGACCTAGAGGGAATGGGCGTCACAAAGTGTACCAGTTTTTTTTTGGACGCTTGTTTTTACTGTGGGATTCAAATTCTTGGAATTTTTTTTTTCCGGAGCTAAGCAGCTTTGGGCGAGTTCAGTATCTGGATGGGTGACAGCTCTGCATATAGATTTGGACAGAGCGCCAAAGATCCTGTCCACAGGGTTTTCCCCTTCTTTTTCTGCAATGTGTAATTCAATATTTTAAATTTAATTTCCGATATAAGGGGTGAGTCCTTGACCACTGCATTAATTTTAACCGAAGATTCCTCTCATCAAATGAAACACTTTTTTCATTAACCATTTTTCCAGATTCGGCTCAGGTAAAACAGTTCAAGCGTTTAAAGATTTCACAATGTGATAATACACTCCCGCATATAAATTATCTATGACATTGTTGGCAGACGAGGATAAGGCATGGTAACGTGGTTTACAGGTTGATTTGGGATTCCAATGATCAGGGACGAATCCATAAAAGTAGTGAAATTTCTGGAGTTTTCCATTTTAAAACATTCAATGATGAATATCTCGAAAACGGTGCATTTAAGGAGAAATGATGAAGAATAATATAATGTTCTTAAACGATGGAATATTCTTGATATGACTCAAGAAAAAATTTATATGCTTTCTTTATGCTAATTTCTTTTAGTTTTATGAATCCACGAGTCCATAACTAGAAAACCCGTAGAAGTAGAAAATAACTAATATTTGGAAAATATGTATCATAGTTATAGGAAACTTTACGCCAACATTCATTTTATTCGAAAATAGGATGTCAAAGCTACAAAATAAAAACTGATTTTTTTTCAAAATTTCAACAGCCTGTATCTTTTTACCTGAGCTGAATTTGGAAAAATGTTAAATGAAAAAAGTGTTTCATTTGGCGAGAGGAATCTTTGGTTAAAATAATGCAGTGGTCAAAGACTCACCCTGTATGTGAAATTTTTTCTCGAAATATTAGGTGGAAAATTTTGATCTGATTTGCTACTTTACAAGATTAAGATTGAAAAAATAAATAGAAATATATCCAGACTTTGTTTCGAATCACATCTGGGGCTGAAAAAAGTGGGAAAGCCCCGTTGACAGGAGCTTTGGCGCTCTTGTTCAAACTTTAACAAATCATATCTCCAAAGGTATTGGTTTCTCAGAGTTAGGAATGATCTCAATGGATTCTTATGATAGAACTGCATCATAAATAATAAAAACTAAATTCAACAAAATTGCCAAAAATTATTAATTCGAAACCACCAGACCGATTCTACCCAGTAACGAACTCATCCGAGATATTCATTCCCAAACTCTAGTATGAAAATTATATTATATCAATTGAAATTACAGCATTCTGTGAAATCATAGAGATATCGATTTAATATTGAAATTTTGAAAAATCATATCTCCGAGAGTATTAGTTTGTTGGAGTTGAAAATGATATCAATGGATTCTTATGATGAAATTACACCTTAAGAAATATTTAATTAAAAATTCGTAATGTGAAAAAAATATTTTTTTTCGTAGCTCCGAAACCATCCGGCCAATTTTGCCCACTAACCAAGATATTTATCTCCCAAACTTACTCTGAAAATTTATACTGTCTAGAGATCCGTTTAAGAGTTATCGTGTCTACTGCCGGACATAATCGATTTTGACCACAGATTCTTGATCAGTGAGTCGAACCAAATCGTCCATTTGCATCCAAAAATTCGAAAATTACAGACATTTGGGCAAATTGACGAGCACTCTGTTCCGAGGAACCAGAGCGCCAAAAATGCATCAGGAAATTCGTTTCTGACAATTTTCGTTTCTGTTAAGGCCGGTCCATACGCTACGTTTTGCAAAACCTTTTGTCTGCGCAGTTTCAAGACTGAATGAAAACGTAGCAGTTTTTTAGTGCGTCCACAATATGCAGAGATATCTGTATATTTCGCACAATTTTAGCGATATCGTCATGGAGGAGGTATTACTCTTGTCAATTTTGGCATGCTGTTACCACAGTTACCGTCTACATGCAGCGACAAATTCGCGCAGATCACGGATATCTATGCTGTCTAGCTCAGTTATCGCTGCAACTGCAACGTCTCCGCGACGTTTTCAAAACTTCGCAATTTTGCTACACGCAACGTGTTGAACTGCGCAGGTAAAAGGTTGTGCAAAACGTAGCGTATGGACCAGCCTTTAAACACCGTATATGTTTTTTCAGGTGGTTTGCTGGATGAAATTATTCCGTATAGTGGATATCAATTGGAAGTCCCATTTTTACGTAAAATTACCACTGTGTGTTTCACTATATTCCTATGTAATTTATTGTCGACAGTGATTTACTTTATTTTCAATTGGGATCTTGAATTATTAGTTACAGTCGGCTACAGCCAGGTCGTTGAAATTTTCGTAAGTATCATTCAGAACCAACAGTTTCATATAACAATTAATAATTTTTGCCCGTATGTTCTGGGAACATCGCGTTATTAACGTAATCTTCGGATGTAGTATGTTCCATGTTGTAAATAGGACAATTGTGAACATTTCAGAGATTATTTTTCCCCCAAGATTTTATTGGTTTCCGAGAAAAATTAACCAAAATTTAAATATTGCCACTAATTCCTGAGTTCAAGTAGAGCCTGTTGAAGCATAAAAGGCGTTCTGAGATCTTCTCCCTCAACATCCCATACACCTCATGGTAACGAAGGCAGCTATGGACACAGCACATAGAATCTATGAAGAATGGCGTACAGTGAATTGCTGAGGGGGTACACAAGGGCTCTCAAAATGGTGGAGGACATTAACGCGTTCCTCCTCCGTAGAGGTAACCGTTCAGCCAACCAATTCTGTATTGACGAATCCTACAGGGTAGTTTTTCCTGATCAAAGTCAATGGTACACCATGCAGGCTTCTCAAACCAGAGGGACCCACCTGGTTTACCGATGACTCTGTGAAGCCTATACAGGGGCCAGTGCAGGGATTGTGGCTCCTTGCACCAATCTGTCCATTCCTCTTGGGAAGCACTACTCTTTAGGGCAGGCAGAATTATATACAGTTCTGGTCTGCTCGTTGAGAGATATTTGTGGAGGTTACTCAGGCAAGAACATCTAAACCGTGGTCCAAATGGAATAAATTCATTATCTTGGTTACAGTACATATTTATGGAATATCTCGCAGCACGTCAATATTATCCAATTAGTAGACATTTTGTTTTTTGATGAGTGCACTTTTTCTCTCAAGGGCCATGCTAATCGTCAACATTACCTCTACTGATCAACCGAAAATCCTCACTGGATGAGAGAGAAACACACGCCATTCCCCCAAAACGTTAATGTTTGGGCAGGAAAAGTTCGAAACCATATCATAGGTCCCTTTTTCATTGAGGGCAATTTGAATGTCGATCCTCAAATTCCACAGGATACGATATGATTCCAACAGGATGGAGCACCGTCACATTACCGACGCAAGGTCCGGCAGTATCTCGACGTATCTCGGTGGATAGGAACGCAAGAAACGATCGAATGGCCAGCGCGATCCCCTGATCTTTACCTATTAGATTTCTTTTTATGGGGATATGTGAAGAGCATCGTGTACAAAACCAAACCCATTGATTTGAATGACCTGAAAGATCGAATAACGCTTGCGATTAGGTCGATCACATCGGAGATGTTGAATAATGTTGGAAGAAATTTTTAGTTGAGATTATGGTATTGCCAAGGCGTTCGCGGTAAACGCTTTGAACATCTGCTTCGTTGATATTCTTAATTTTCATGCTATATTTTGTATTACATTATAGTATTTGATATTGTATCAAAATTCGCTGATCACTTGATTTTATTTTCTTTATTATTTAATTATTGCTATAAACATGAATGTGACAACATATCTGAATAGAAAATGACAACACCTGTCAAACGTCGTATCACAAGCACATACTTCCTGTTTGAAAAATAGGTGGTTGTACCTTGCTTAAAAGGGGGTTGAAGGTAGGGCTTATATTACGTTGTATTTATTTTATTTCTCTTGTTTGCCCTTATCAATGAAATACACTCGTGGTTTGAAAGTTTTTTAGAAGTCGAATGACCATCTGCTGCACTCTCATGTTTATTGCAAAACTCAAGATAGAAAAAAATAAAATCGTGTTATTACCGAAATTCATTATAATATTCTCTGGAACAATCCCAAATCTTACCATAACATTGTGTTTTCCAAAGGGTATCATGAAAACTACGTAAAACACTTTCTGTGGCAATGTTAGTTTCTTTAGAACGCCTTCGCAATTTGTTTTGTGCTTATAAGCTGTAGTTTATAAATTGTCTAATTTATGTTCGAATTCCATTGACTTCGTCTTTGAATAATGGTTCGATTGAGACAAATGCACGAAAAAAATATTTACAAATGATTGGTTACGGAGATAACACCCGAACACAAAAAGAAGTAAGTCACTTGTTTAATGAGAAATAAGTAAAATAGAGAAGCAGTTTCGCGAGTTTGGGCATGTAAGGCAGATTAAAAAAGCAGCTGCTAATTCACTGTGTAAGGGTGTGAAATTAGATAAGATGCTTGACTCTGAAGATAATGCACTTAAATCGAGTAGAGATGCCTCCACAACATTCAATGTGAGACATACTTCGATTCTAAACATACCTACCTATTAAAATTAAATAAAATGCAACCCCATAAAATGATACCTATCCAGGAGTTCATGGAAGACGATTTTGATAGAAGGACTTATTTTTGCGAACAAATGATGGACATGTTGGATAACAATATTTTCGTTTTATCTTTTTCTCTCAACGGCTATGCTAATCGTCAAACTTGACGCTACTGGTCTATCGAAAATACTTACTGGATGAGAGAGGAACACACGCAATTCCCTCGAGAGGTAGCCTTTACCCATAAATACTTCATCACTTCATTTTTTGCAGAAGTGAAACATAATTTCCATTTCTTGAAGATGAATAATTATAATTGTTGTTGTAGGAGGGAACCCAACATTTCTTTACCATCTGGTTCAGTCTATGGTCTCAACTGAAATATTGTGAGGTTTTAAAAGAATATTCATGGCAATTCTGTTCACGGACAAGTCAGTTTGGGAGAAATAGCGTTGTTTCCGAGATGGAGTGTCTGTACCGTGGCACTGGGGCTGATTTTGAAATTCATGTTAGTCCTAACGGGCATTTACGATTTGCGCATGAGCAGACGAGAAGTGATATAACTGCTGAAGTTTTCGTCTGAGAGGATTGGGGTTTGGAGGTGCAGGTTGCTATTAATCCATAGAATCTACTTGGGAGTGTCCGCGAATGTACGGATCGAAGTTGAGATATCTCCTGAACCACTGGAGTTGAACTGTTGAAGAATCAGAGTTTTGTGTTAGATGTGTGATTTTTAGAGGACTTTCAGCCATGAGTAGATTGCACATGCGCAGGTCAATAACTATCGGCCTATTAGTAAGATTTCAATTTTTGAGAAGGTTTTTGAATCACTTATTTGTCCCCATTTGTTTCATCTCATCAAATCTCAAATAATACCAGAACAACACGGTTTCATCAAGGGTCTTTCATTGGAAACAAACCTACTGAACTTCATCGAATATCTAAACGAAAGCCTTGACGAGCGAGTACAGGTCGACGTGGTGTACGCTGATTTCAGCAAGGCTTTTGACAAAACAGATATGAATATTTTGATATCTAGATTGGCTGAATTTGGTTTTCAGGTGCTTTTTTGAAATGGATTCTATCATATCTCACGAACCGAAAACAATTCATATCAGTACAAGATTTCAAATCTGAACACTTCACTGTTACATCAGGGGTACCTAGGGGTCACATTTGGGCCCCCTGTTATTCATGATATATATAAACGGCATAAGTCAGTGCTTAAAAAATTGTAGGTTCTTTTTGTTCGCTGATGATTTGAAGATCTGCATGAGAGTTCAATCTTTTCGGGACTGCTTGATTTTGCAGAGTGAATTGGATAATCTTGTTGTTTTTTGTAAAAAGAATGGCCTATACTTGAATTTCTCGAAATGTAATGTAATTTCTTTCACTCTTA
Organism: Halyzia sedecimguttata; assembly: GCA_937662695.2. Taxonomy (NCBI): domain Eukaryota; kingdom Metazoa; phylum Arthropoda; class Insecta; order Coleoptera; family Coccinellidae; genus Halyzia; species Halyzia sedecimguttata. The sequence goes on from OW569415.2 coordinate 50,680,688, forward strand.
ATAAAAATCCAATAATATTCTCTTATAAATTAGATGAAACTCTATTGCCAGTAGTGGAGAAATTGAAGGATATTGGCGTTGTATTTGACCGAAAACTTGTGTTCGATGCTCATATAGATTTTGTTGTTGAATCATGTAATAGACTAACTGGTTTTTTATTGAGGGAATGTCGTCAATTCAGAGATATAAATTCTCTTACCACTTTGTACTATTCACTCATTTCTAGTAAAATAATTATGCCTCAATTATCTAGAACCCAAATTACAAGGTGTATATATCACGTTTAGAAAGAGTCCAAAACATATTCCTCAAATTCTTGAGTGATAGAATAGATTTCCGATTAAGACCTAGAAATACCGAGAACTATTTTATTCGACTAAAATTTTTTAGCTGGCTCAGTTTGGAAAATCAAAGGAGAATCAACGATGTTTTTGTTTAGATTATTTAGCGGTAAAATTGAATCTGCCGAAGTCCTTAGTAAGGTCTCAATGCATGTGCCTGCCAGGTCCCTCAGACAACATTATACGTTTCACATACCATCGGTAAATACGAATAGATCCTTAAATTCACCTCTATGGAGAATTCTCCGATTAAATAAAGAATTATCGAATGAAATCGACATTTTCCATCACAGTACGAATGTGTTCAAAAATAAATTTAGGCGTTTGTTTTTGGAATGAGGAGAGGTTATAATGCTCATGTTGAGTATAATCCTGTTTTATATATTGAAAAAATAAAAACATTTCTTTTTCTTGTTTTTGTTGTCACTAATGTAGCTTCTAGTTAAATTGATTTTCATTTTGTGAATACTGTTTTTGGGTGCTTCCATACACCTGTTTGTATTCCTTCTTGTATATAAATAAATAAATGTAATCACCCATGAAAATTTGTCGCTACCTCCCGGACTGTAATACATGTAGGGGATAGACGTAGGTAGATAATAGAGGCAATTGAGTAATTTTGATGGTGAGATACTGAACCTTTACACAAAATTAGCAGCATTTTGGTCAATATGCAGCAAGTCTCTGAAAATTATACATACGATATGACTAATAATGCCCCTTTTTTGTAGATAATGATTATAGGATTTTCTGGTTTGACAACCATGAATATACATTTTCCGATAATTGAACTCAAAAAGCAACTATGGTCCTTCGACGAGGTTGGTCCAGAAATTTCAAACCAAATACATAAAAAACGCCAACACCTTCGGAATACGAGAATTGTTATTATGATTTACATAACCTTCGGGTGCTTAACATGTGCACCAGTAAGTGGTGACAGAAGAGAGTTCCTCATGTTGTCATACATCGTTGAAGACAAAATAAACCAAACAATATTTCATGTTGTACTCTATATAGTGACAACAATTATCGGTATATATTCTTTGTATTTATTCGTTGATATGTCTCTTTTGACTTTGGGTCTAATGCTGGATTTGAGCAACTATATTTTGGTGTTGAAGGAAAAACTAAAATCCATAGAAAAAACTTATGGTAAAAGATACTGTCGCTTCAACGATGAGAATTATCAAAAATATATCGATAAAACATTGAAGGAATGCATTGCCCAGCATGTAATGATACTCAAGTAAGTATAACATTTTAAATTGTATTTTTGCGTACATGTTCTAGGGCACAGAATGTTATCATGTCTGCAATTTGCGAATTCTTTGACGAAAATGGCCTCAAACGATTAGGTTCGACTCACTGATGAAGAATTCGTGGTCAAATTGGTTTATTTGCGCACTGTTCTTTACTTTAGCATTAGACAGAGAGTGCTTACTGGTCGAAAATTCATGTTTTTCCAAATGAATGTTTCATTTGGCAAAGAACGCTGTTTTGGTAGCAGTTATATAAAGAGATGTAATTTTTCGACAGATGAAAACTAAAGACTATGCCACTAATATAAATGCAACGATACACGGTTCAATAATGCATCGGTATTGTTGAAATTCACTAAAAATATTTTGAAAATTGTGCGATTCAAATCTTCAGAGTTCTTCCGGTGAACCTTTCAGAATATCTGTCAATAAAATAATTCTGGAGATTTTTGTTTGGTCTCTGAGGAATGAGTATGAAACGTTACAGAATAGTTGGTGAATCGTTGATGTTGTTTCACTAGTGTTTATTGAGTAACATTGTTCTATATTTTAATACTTCTGACCAATATATAGTGTGACCGATTTTGAATGATCCACTGAAATAACTCCTTGGGGAGAGCCTGGATAAGAAAATGTTTGAAATAAAAGATTCCAAGTCGTCAAGGGGACACGGCATGGGGAAATTCAATTCGACATAGGAGTGAGATTTCAAGGTAATTTCAAGGTCAAGTGGATTTTTTGAACAGGGAATATTCAGTTTTCGTTGCAGAATCTTAATAAATGGTTCCTTTCTGGGTTTTCTCTCCCAAACTCTGAAAAATATCTATAAAATAAAAAAAAATATTATTTTGCGAATTGGACCTGCGTTAGAAATACTAGATATTTGGCAATCTATCGAACAATGTAGACTAACAAACAATAACGAAACAACATCAACGATAAAAACAACTATATCGCAACGCCTTGGGTCTACATCATAGACATAGATTAATATTATTCTATGTCTATGGTCTACATCAGACTCCATCGTCAGACACTTAACCAAAATCTTCATATTTATTTTTTGTATGATAGTTATTTTGAAATTCGAGAATTGTCACATTGACAGTCTTCAAAGATCACAGTTACATAATTTCACTTTGCATAGAAACTTCCATCTTTCAAATCCTTTTCAACAAATTTAACCGAATATGGTCAATTCCAATTGAGCAATCTGCAAAATTGCATTCTCTATTCAACAAAATACAAGTAGACTCCTTAAGTTACCTTTTAATCTAATCAGACTCCGTCATCAGAATCTTTATTTTATTCCATAGAGATAAAATGATGGATAATGATAATAATAATATGTCCTAAGGGGCCATCTAATCAGACTCCGTCATCAGAATCTTTATTTTATTCCATAGAGATAAAATGATGGATAATGATAATAATAATATGTCCTAAGGGGCGAGATGCTCCAAACCTACAGCAACACTTGACGAATCAAAGTAGAGAAGAACAGGATGAGAGGCAAGCTAGAGATGCCGCAAACATCCAGACACCATTGCCTGGATTGCTATAAGAAGTAGTCACATCACCGGACTTGGAGCAGTTGAGAACTGCCCCACTCCGAGCCGAAAATGCTGCTTATTGCAACGGGCGAAGATCGGAAAGAGTGAGAGATATTCTAGACCTAGTCGTCAATAAAAGGGAAGCATTTGAGGCTGCAGTAAGGAATCCAAATATGAAGACCACAAGACAGTAATCAAGACTACCGGCTGAAGACCTAGCTGTGATGAATAATATAATCGACGATCACTTAAAGGAGTACTGTTTGCTAGAAGACGTCGTAGCCGCAGTGAGAGAGGCTTCTTCACTTCTGTGCCCACCAGGAAGAACAACAACAAAGGAGGACAAACATGGGTCAAGATTTTATACGCTAGACAAGAAGATTAGATCCATTAGGCACCAGGCATCTTAGTACAACTGAGGCCGAGCAAGAAAATAGAGGTAATGATGGGTGAGCTATGTGCGTTGCATCGTACAATAAGCTTGCCCACCATCAACCTACTGAAGCAGAAAGTTGTCGATAAAATGAGATTACATGCGGCGGCAAGAAAGAAGCTGATGAAGAGGCAAAAGTGGATGAAATATATCAACACCTTTACCACAGAATCTTCACTGAAACAAGTAGAGACAATAAACCCACCATCACCGGAAGAAGTCGAACAGATCTGGAAAAATGTGTACAAGCAACCAGCGGAAACCAGATATACTCCAGCACTTCACAGATTCTAGATATTATGCGATCAAAATCTGCAAAGGACCGACGACCTGACTGAAATTACAATCGGAGAGATTAGACATGCCCTGAAGAACCAACAGGTTTTCACGACACCTGGAATGGATGGCGTTCAGAATTACTGGTGAAAGAACTTTCCAGCTACCCACCATCAACTAGTTAGATTATTCAGTGAGATAATAATTCACTGCGAGCCAATTTCTTCATGGTTGTTATAGGGCAGAACTGTAGTGATACCAAAATCAGGTGATCTAGGACAGCTAAACAATTACCGCCCGACCACGTGTCTCAACGAGTTGTATAAAATTCTCACAAGTGTTCTTCAGCATAGGATTCTGGAGTTCATTGGACCAGTATGGAATCAAATCTACGAACGAGGAGGATCAAGGTAAGGAGTACAGTACATTACAAGCGCGACCTACATACATCATGGTGGGATTACGTAAAAGCATTTGACACATCGGCACACAGCTCAAAATCCACCCTAACATCGTCCATATGATGGAAAACATTATGGCGCTATGGAAAACTAAGTTCGCCGTTCGATCCCAAGGTCGGAACACTTATACCGGATGGGTGAGATACAGAAGAGGCGTATTTCAAGGAGACTCGCTAAGTCCGTTATTGTTCTGCATAACACTTCTACCAATAACAGAGTTGAGGGCAAGCACAATGGGGTACAAGGCCGGGTACCAGGCAGAAGAGAACATCTGATCTCACATCTCCTGTAAATGGACGACTTAAAAGTGTAACTTCCTTCCAAGGCAGCACTACAACAACTACTGAATATCGATGCCGAATACACTTCAGCAATAGGAATGTCATTCGGTTTGGAAAAATGTACTGTTTTTCATCTAAGCAAACGAAGATCTGAAGAAATATGAGAAGACATCGAAGCAGAAGGGGAAATAAGCATTCGACATCTCAATTTTTTTGGAATGAGACAAAGAGGAGCGCTGTAGACAATCCAAATCAAGGATGCCTTAACAGCAAAAAGTTGCTCCGAGATAGATGGAAATCACAACTATCCGGGAATAGTATATTCTAAAACAAGTTGCAGAATGGGCTTATATTCAAACACGAATGCGAAATTCCAAAACGAGCGACGAAGGAGCGAGTTTTCGTACGCATGATTGTTGGAATTGCTCTATTTCAGGCAAATTTTGTAAAATACTGTTGAAATTTAATGAAAAATTAGGATTATACATCCTAGTGACTTTTGTATTGTATCTTGGCAGTTGGCGTGACTGTTACGAAAGTTGACAGATCATGGAATTTGAATTGTACGTAGAGCATGGAGAACAGATTTAACAGCTTCCCAATATCATGAATGATTCAAAATTAGCAAGAAGAAAATCTCTAGTACCTTATTATTTTATGAAAATAAAACCTTTCCTCTCAACAATTATTTCACCTCATCTAGATTATCTTATATTGACAATAATTGACGTGTGTTGAAATTTGATAGGATCGAATGTCAGTGCTGACTACCACAAAACGAATAATATAACTAGAAACAATGCGGGAATTAGTTCATTCCACCACTGTTTTTAGTGCTGGAATTAACTCATTACGATACTGAAATAGAGAAAAATATATATGTAGTATCTGCTAGTCACCTATTCTTTCGGGGTAGTTAACTGGACAGTCAATGAAATTCTCGAACTCGACAAATTCATATGTAAAGAGATGAACATAAACCGAAACCAGCAATCCTACTGCTCGATACTAAGAGTATACCTCCCACGAATACAGGGAGGCAGAGGTTTGCAAAGTTTGGAACACCAACACCACCAACAAACGATGGAAATGGCGATAAGGATATTGAGAAGTGGAGACCCGCTGCTGAAAAGGGTGGCTTATCATGAAATTAGGAACCAAGGAACTCTCCTATTTAGGGCTGTTCAGAGAGCTTTGGGGAAGCTCAGTATATCTGGCATAACCATCGATCATGAGCTAGTAGGAACACCGATCACGATAATGTGGTAATGAAAGAAGAATAGAAGAGAAAAAATACAAGTATTTCATCTAAGGCATAAGATTAGGATGGTTGTACTAATCAAAGGATATCTAGGGGGAATGAGAGCGAACTAATTGACGGAATTCAAGATTGTTTTGGCCTTTATATCCCTGGCCAAGATTTTGGCACACATAATGTAGAAAGCGGTGTTGCTCGGATCACTTCCAGTCATCAGGTCCCACCAACTATGGAGGGCGCTTGCAGTTCATCTCTTTTGTTAAGAGACGCTGTAAGGGCAGGACGAAGAACTACTCCAAGGAATATGTGAGATTTTTTTTGTTAAGTAACCAAACAACAACTGGAGTCTCACACTCCTGAGAGCGGACTCTCTCAGGGTAAGCCTATAAAAGGTTATTGTTCTCAAAAAAAAAAAAATAATAGTATATTGTTGTGCCTTAAATGATCAATATGTACATTATTATTATTATATGCCTGTCCAAGTTTTGTAAATGAAGTATCAATTCGCAGTTGGTTAGTACAAGTTCAAAACTATACAGTGTACATAAAATATCTGAAAGATTTATACCAAACGTCCAACAAGAAACACCATCCTCCAACCAAAACAAAAGTTTATGTTCTTCTTCTCGATCGAACACCGAAGTATGACCCGAATGTTACGCTCGGACGATAACTATAATTGTCTCCGTTTGTGACTCCACTAGTGCTCTGTGATCTCTAGCAGAGCTGTGCCGAGCACTGATGAAAAGTGCTTCAAGTCCTAAGCACTAAGCACTCATTACAAATGATCACGAGCATCGAGCACAAAGCATCGCGTTTTCACAAAAGGCTTGCGATTACTAAGCACTTTATAAAAGTATTTCGATTTTTCGAGCACTAAGCACTTCTAGAAATCGGTTGTAGAGGAGGATATTTACTCTGAATTGTTATATAAAATTGTATTCTATTGGAGAAATATGTAAACTAGCAAACTTGCATTCCCCATAATATGCATAATTGACAGATGAGGAATGGAGTGCAGCGAAACAAATTTCTATAAAATTCAAAATTAGTTCTATTCTCTGTTCTCTCACAGTTTGAAATTTATTTTTATTATTTTAGGATATGATGATACAATTAATGGAAATATGAATTCTATCAGCCTCTCATAATCTTCAGAAACCGGATAACATTATTTTCTATTCTGATTTTATTCGTAAGCAATTTAGTATTGGAAAGTTGGTTGTGAATATATCGGATAAATCTGTGAATTGACAAGACAATTTTCGAAAATAATCCACTTATATCTTCTTAATATACGATCCACATAATAATGCTTTGATACTGAATAATCTTCAGGAGTTAGTAATATTCATATATCCACGTCCCATTCCATGAATCAACAACCAACAACTGATAATTACAAGATATACAAGCTCCGTTCATGCGTCAATTGGTCTCCCAGGTACACATAAACTCCTCCGACCACAGCTCGTCAGCGTCTATTCTTGTTACGACATGATTTCGGAAAGGCTTAGTGCTCAGTAATCCTCTGAAGTGCTCGGGAGCACTTAAGGGATTACTGAGCACTAAGCCTTTTCAAGAAGTGCTTGAATTACTAAGCACTGGTTTTAAAAAGTGCTCGGGAGCACAGTACCAGGGAGCACAAAGAGGCTTCAATCACTTTTACAAGCACTAAGCACAATGCTTTGGTTCAGCTCTGATCTCTTGTCACAACGATTGACGCGACCGGAATGGTCCGTCGCTTAAAAATTGGAGGTTTAGTATGCACCAATTCCGATCCTGGCGAAGATGGAATTTCTGTTGTAGTAATCGTCCATGCATGGTTTCCATGAAAACCGAGTGTAGATAAAGTACTCAGGAGATTGCGATCGCGTCAATTCGCTATGCCCGTGTGCAGACGCTGTAACTGTTTAAAATGCGCCTATTATACAAATCCTCAGTTCATCTACATGATTTTCTGGTGTCGTGTAGGTATAATACAGATGCCCTGAAGCCCTTCTAAGCTTTTTAAATCTGGGAATCATGCAAGATTCTCCAAACAGTTGTTTGGAGAATCTTGCGTCTGTAATTTTCGGAAAATGGTCTTGAATGATTAGGTTCGACTCACTGATGAAGAATTCGAGGTCAAATTCAATTCTGCCCGGCCGGCTGTTAACTTACAAACGGAAAGAGATACCGATTTGCAATCTCCAGGGAAGGTTGCGCATACTAATGCCGCATATAAGTTCGTTAATTACCATAATCAGACAAACGGTTTCGGAGTTATACCCATCTGAAATATAATTCCCTCAATAACTCAAAAAATAGGGATCCGATCGAATTGCAACTTAGTAATTAGTTGTAACGGGTCCGCCAAATAACTTTTTTTTTTGAAAATGCAATAAAAAAAAGTACTGAATATTTTCTCAATTTTCTTTTTTTATTTGAGTAAAGTAAAGTAAAGTTAAGTACAATCCTTCCGGTTAATAATGGAAAATAATTTCATTCAAATGGCTGCCTCGGCTGGCCATGCAGTAGCCTACACGATCAGTCCAATTTTTAAGCACATTTTCGATTGTGTGCAGTTGTATTTCACCAATGGCTTCACGAATATTGTCCTTTAAAGCGTCAAATGTCTCTGGCTTGTTGGTGTAACAATTATCTTTGACGGCACCCCACAAATAATAGTCCAACGTTGTCAAATCACAGCTCCGAGGTGTCCAAACGACATCAGCTCTGCGGCTGATAATGCGATCTTCAAAAACAATCAATCGCAAATCATCGAGTGTAGCTTCGGCTGTGTGGCACGTAGCGCCGTCCTGTTGAAACCGAATGTTGCCAATATCCTCCTCTTCAATTTTTGTGAACAAAAATTTGTTCAACATGGCCCGATAACGATCGCCATTGACTGTAACGGCCACTCCTTGCTCATTTTTAAAGAAAAATAGTCCAATTTTGCCTCTGGACCAAAATCCGCACCAAACAGTGATTCGCTTTGGGTGTATCGGCTTTTCAATGTATGCGTGCGGGTTTTCTGTGTCCGAAATGCGACAATTCTGCTTGTTTACATACCCGCCAAGATCAAAATGAGCATCATCTGAAACGATGATTTTTTTTGGCAAAATTGGCATTTTCTGTGTGTCGATCGTAGGCCCACTTAGCGAAGCGAAAACGCATTTGATGGTCAGTTGGCTTCAACTCCTGAACCAATTGGACTTGGTATGGCGCCATACCAAGGTCTGTATGCAAAATTCGTCTCAATGATGTCTGCGAAATGTTCAATTTTTGAGAACGACGGTGAATTGATGTTGATAGCGCTCCACGCACACTTTCTGCCACAGTAGCAATATTCACGGGAGTTTTTGGCTCTTCGCGCTTTGGTTTATCGATGAGGATGCCAGTTTCTTTCACTTTTTTCACAAGATAACGAACTTACGGAGCTGACGGTGCTTCTCTTCTTCCAAAATCCGTACGCAATTTTCGCACACATTCTGCAACATTACCATTATTTGCAAAATAATGTCGCAATATTTCCCAGCGTTCTTCAAGCGTATACACAACCATATTCGTTCAGCGGAAGGATAAAACTGATTATCTGTCAAATCGGACATGAGCTAAGTGTTACCATTCACGAAATAAGCACTAGTTGAAAAAAAAAGCTAGATGGCGAACCCTTTAGAATGCATCCACCTTTCAAAAGTAAAGAAAACAGCAATACTCATGAGATCTTCCCAATCAGTGGTTTCAACAAATATTGCAGTATCATCAATATATCATTATCCCTTTACATTTGAGCCAAATATTGATTTGTTATGAAAAGAATGGGTCCAAATATGGTTCCCTGAGAGATGCCACAATCAACAAGTGGCTTTTCGATAGAATAATCCTCCAATCTTACAATCTTCCTCTACCTGGCAAATAACTCTGCAGATGATATTAGGAAAAAGCTTTGAAAAAATTTAAACTATATCTATAATAACGAAAAATGGCGATACCGTTGTTAATAAATCAAGAAGTTAAGAGCGTTACTGCCAATAGGGTCTTCATAATGGCTTCGTATAGTCAATATACTTATGCATATATTAATTGCATGATTAATGAATTATACGAAGTCATTATGAAGACCCTATTGGCAGGAATGCTCTGGACTTGTTGATTAAACTTTATCACCATGTATCTCGAAAACGAAACGTACGTGGACACGTGTTTTGGGGTTTTCATTCTTAATATCAACCAATTAATCCTATTCGCATGAACACCCCGTTTATAGAACAACCAAATCATTTCAGATATGGAAATATTTTGAAGAAAGGTGTGGAGAAAAGTATTATTTTGGGTTTTCTAGCTGGGATTTCCTGCTTAACATTTCTATACTTCACAACTAAAAGGGTAAGTTCATTACCTAGATTTTGTATTTCATTTTTGAGGTGTTTACAGCTGAAGCGGACCAAATCCAAATATTTCAGTTTTGCTGTTAGTTACTTTCCGCAAGATAGCTTTAGAGGGTTAGTTTTCCGCGCTTTAATCAACTAAGTCCATAAGAAGGGATTGTAGCTAAATACTAATAACTAAAAGACACATGGCGAAATATTCGTCGATTTTTACCATTAACCCTTGGGATCCGGGCCAGCCACGTCATCGCTACGTCTTTTTGGCTGAAATGGTCCTAAACGTTCTGATTCGACACATTGATCAAGAATCCGTGGTCAAAATCGATTCTGTCCGGCCATCCGGCCGGCCACCCTTTAACACAATAACTCTCGAACGGAATGAGCGAAACAGTTGAAATTTTCAGAGTAGGCTTGAGTTCTTTATTGTGCAAAATCAGCTATGCGGTTCCTGAGTAACGAAACAATTTTTTTTTAAACATTACAAATTTCAAATTCAATTTGAAATGGATATCATTTCAAACTCTAACAAGTTAATACTTTCGGAGAAATGATTTTTTTAATTTTCGGCGGATGCGCCGAAACGTCTAGAGTCAATAAATTATTTCAAGTTTTTTAATCTCCAACAATTAAGTTACAAATATATATATATACATGTGTGTGTGTGCTTTCGGATAGGTTTCCGCGGCTAGCAATATGAGGAATAAGAAGGTTCCCAGTTGGACCGCGTCTAGAGTTTAATGTCGTTCGACGTGTCAGCTCCGATTTGGGAGCCATTTTCAATAACAAGACGTAAAATGTGAATTAACGCTGGGGTCTCAATCTGCCTTCTCCCCAGGTTTCATCACCAGTAGTCTCGGAGATCACTAGAAATACAGTAATCTGTGAGACTACTGGTGAGGAAAGCACTGATGTGAAGCCTGATGAGTCTGTTCTATTGTAAATAGTATAAAATATAGATCAAAATTTTATGGTTTCCGGCCTTTCCTATTTACCATATGGTGCTGATTTTGGAGTAATAGAGACAGCAAGTAAAAATATTGGTTCAATATACAGGTGAACATCATCAAACAAGAGAAAGAAGTCACGGTTCGAAAGTAATTGAAATGTTATGCTTTTTTGTTCGACATCCCTGAAAGATTCCATAGCTAATAGAAAAAAATTCGAGCAACGTACCTTTCAGCAGGCTTAAAATAAGTTGGCTTCGCTTCCAAAGACTTCAAGAGTTCACCATACAATTTAAAGAAACTTTAAATGATGACTTTGAATGATCTTATGCCTTATATTCTACCAGTTCATCATGCATACTTCAACGATTTACCTGTTGCAACATCCACTTGGGCTTCGATGCTTGTAGAGGAAGAAATAATTTATGAAGAGGAATATTGAATTTTGCACTTAAATGTTACGCAATCTGATATTCAATTAAGTTTTCTTTTTTTGATTCGATATTTTATTTTTTAAATTTAAGAGTAAAAGTGAACCATCTCCGATAAAATAAGATATTTTCTTCAATCTGGCGATGATCAACCATAAACAAGAACCTATTATAGCTTCAGATTATAAACAACTCACAGATGTTCATATTCCCACCTTTTAAAAAATAAAATAAATCACATTCAAATTAATTGTTAATAAACAACTTCGAAGCCAGTTATATCAAAACTAGGCTGTATGGAGTGAAATATTTTCTTTGCTTATGAATTAAAAAAGATGTCGCAAATTTATATGTATATATATATATACCCACCGTCCGCGAAATAGAAGCAAAAATACAACTGTCAATCTTGGAGCAAAAGTCATTGAATATTATCGAATGTGCCTTACCCGAAACAAAATTGTTAAATCACTGACATGAAGTCATTCTGATTTGGTACGCTTGTTCAAATTAATAAGCTGAACATAGATACGGTCTAGAACTTGGGTGTAAAATAAGGTTCTGAAGGCTATTGCAAAATTTCGGCAATATCCGACAGCTGCTTCAATCTTTTTGCGCGTATGTTCTGGGGAACATCGCGTTATCATTTTGCCCAAGTGTCTGTAATTTTCGAATTTTTCACCGAAAATGGTCTCAAACGATTGGGTTCGACTCCATGATGAAGAATTCGAGGTCAAATTTGATTCTGTCCGTCCGACCGGTCGTCCGGCCGTTGCCACGATAACTTGAGAACGGAAAGAGCTACCCACTTGAAATTTTCAGGGTAGGTGGCGCATCGCAATACGACAGACAAGTTCGTTAATGGGTATAATTGGCCGAGTATGGTTTCCGAGTTATAATTTTGTTTTCAAATCAATATGAATCCGATCGAATTGAAACTTGGTGAATAGTTGTAGAATATAAACCTAAGCACGTTCGTGAAATTTTGTGAGAATGGCATCACTAGAAAATTAAAAAAAAATCATTAAAAAATATTTTTTATGTCTCGATAATCTGAGAACGGAGAGAGATAGCAAAATTAAATTTTCAGGTTAGGTTGTGCATCTGAATGTAACATTAGAGTTTGTCTATAAGCATAATCGGCCAAACGGTTTTGGAGTTATCCCCATCTGAAATTTGGTTGTTATTTCCTTAATAACTCGAAAAATACTGAACCGATCCAATTTAAATATGGTTATTAGTTGAAGACTGCCAACACGGAAATTCTACCAAAATTTTGAGAGGATCGTTTCACTAGAAATTTTTTTAAAAATCATTGAAAACCATTGAAAAAAATTCTATATATCAGAAAATATTCATCCGACATGGCAGATATTTTGCGAGAGCCTTCATAACCTGACTTTACTTCCAAGTTTCAAGTTTGAACACGCTGGTATATACAGGGTGTAACTAAATAAGTGTAAAATATTTAAGGGGGTGATTCCTCATCGAAAAAAAGATAGGATCTTTCATATAAAGAAACTTCATTGGAGCATCCCTTGTTAAGATACAGCCCCTTAAAGGGGGTACAGAAAATTTGTTTCATAATTTTTTAAACAAGCACTAAAAAAGTCACAATATTGAAATTAATCTGATATTTTCTAATACCAAAAAGACACTCAGCCAGTAATTTATTTGGTTTATCCCATGGTAACAGTAAATCTAGATCGCATTTATGACGATGTATCTCTGTAGTTGTTCGTAAAATAATGTTTTGCTGCGATCTGGTTTATTTTGGGCAAAAAAATCAAGAAACATTTTTTGTTTAGAATTAATCAGGTTATCGGAAATACATTTTAAAATGGTAAACAAATAATAAGACAAAAAGTTACATTGGAAATAAATTCTAGGGGTTGCGTTTTCCACCCCTTACAACCATGGGAAAACCAAATAAATTACTGGCTAAGTGTCTTTTTGGTATTAGAAAATATCAGGTTAATTTCAATATTGTGACTTTTTTTGTGCTTGTGAAAAAAATTATTAAACAAATTTTCTGTACCCCCTTTAAGGGGCTGTATCCTAACAAGGGATGCTCCAATGAAGTTTCTTTATATGAAAGATCCTATCTTTTTTTCGATGAGGAATCACCTCCTTAAATATTTTACACTTATTTAGTTACACCATGTATATTGTTGGAGATCTGAGCAGCCTTGTGTGAGTTCAGTAGCTGGATGGGTGACCGTTGCCTTGATAACTCCCAAACGAAAAGAGATAGGAACTTGCAATTTTCAGGGTAGGTTGCGCATCTGAATGGGAGAGTTAAGTTCGCTATTGGCCAAAATAGGCCCAACGGTTTCGGAGTTATACCCATCTGCAATATTATTTCCTTGATGACTCGAAAAATATAGACTCGATCAAATTGAAGCTTACTAACTAGTTGTAGAATATCGACATAAAGACGTGTGTAAAATTTTGTGAGAACCGTACCGCTAGAAAATTTAAAAAAATTACGAAAAAAAAAGGTTCAAGCACTGACGTGATGTCAAGAGCATTTGCGCGTATGCTCTATTGTCCATTCTCCTGTATTGGACACTCTTAGTCAAATATACCACGGTGAATTCTATTGTCCGTTCTCCTGTATTGGACACTCTAAATCGAATTTACCATGGTGAATTTGATTGATAGAGTGTCGAATACAGGAGAACGGCAATAGAATTCCCCACGGTATATTTGATTAAGAGTGTCCAATACATGAGAATGGACAATAGAACATACGCGCAAAAGCTCCTGACTTCACGTCAGTGCTTGAAACAATTTTTTAAATTTTTTTTTTGCGCGTATGTTCTGGGGAACATCGCGTTATCATTTTGCCAAAATGTCTAACTTTCGAATTTTTTGACGAAAATGGTCTCAAATGATTTTGGTTCTACTCACCGATGTAGAATTCGAGGTCAAATTTGATTCTGTCCGGCCGGTGGGCCGTTGCCACGATAACTTGAGAACGGAAAGATCTAGCGACTTGGAATTTTCAGGGTAGGTGGCGCATCCCAATACGACGGACAAGTTCGTTAATGGGCATAATCGGCCCAATGGTTTCCGAGTAATAATTTCGTTTTCAACAGTATAAATGCGATCGAATTGAAAGTTGGTGAATAGTTGTAGAATATAAAACTAAGCACGTTTGTGAAATGTTGTGAGAATCGTATCACTAGAAAATTTCAAAAAAATTATTAAAAAATATTATTGATGCCACGATAAACTGAGAACGGAAAGAGATAGCGGCTTGAAATTTTCAGGTTAGGTTGTGTATCTGAGTGCGATATTTGAATTTGTCTATTGGTATAATCGGCCAAACTGTTTTGGAATTATACCCATCTGAAATTTGGTTGTTATTTCCTCAATAACTCGAAAAATACAAAACCGGTATAATTCAAACATGATTATTAGTTGTAGAATGCCAACTCAAAAATTCTTACGGAAATTCGTGTGGATGGTATCACTAGAAAATTTTAAATAAATCATAAAAAATAATTGAAAAAAGTTCTACATATCAGAAACTATTCGTCCGGCATCACTGAGCTGAGCCTTCAGAACCTAACTCTACTGCAAAGTTCCAAATTTGAACACGATCGGATCCATATTGTTGGAGATCCGAGCAGCCTTTTGTGAGTTCGATAGCTAGATGGGAATCGATGAAATTTTCCGAGATCCTTCAAAACCATGAATGTCATGATGACATATTAAAATATATCATCCATTTTCGGGATGATTTCATCTTCACAAATTTATGGGAGATGATAGCTCTACATAAGTGTCCTGTAGCGGTCAAACCAGGTTTTGAAGGAGATCCTCCTTAGGAGGAGGCAACTAAATATTGAAGGGATTTCTATGAACAAGAGTGAATATCTGTGAAAAATAGCGAAGGCGATTCTTCTTCAAGAGATCCTTGCGTATACAGAGGAGTATATTTGTGAGAGGGGACTTTTGAAAGGTTATGTATTATTTTTAATATGATATCGCTGAAATTTTGCTTAAGGCTTCAAAACTTAACTTTAAATTAACCACACTTTCTGATCTTGTAAGGTGAGAGGCTCATTTCTCGATATTAAATCTCGTGATGGGTAGAGAGGAATTTTAGTCCAGTTTTTCTATCACTAATAAGAAAATATCTTAATGTTTCACCTCAACACCTTTAGATCTATCAATGGGCATTTATTGGTTAAGAATAAGAAATTGATTATTACTGGAATTCCATTGAATTTCATTCAATATGTTAGTACTAACTAATAATTTTCTTTAATTTGATTATTTAAATATGACATTAATTCTAGCAATATTTTGCTGGAATAATTATGTATTCTTCTTCCAAAGAAGAATGGAAGATAGACAATGTGTTAATTTTTTCATCATTGCAATCAATCCTGACTTCACGAAAAAAAATTGGTTCAAGCACTGACGTGAAGTCAGGAGCTTTTGCGCGTATGTTATATTGTCCATTCTCCTGTATTGGACAATCTTAATCGAATTTACCATGGTGAATTCTATTGTCTGTTCTCCTGTATTGAACACTCTTAATCGAATTCACCATGGTAAATTAGAATTTTTTTTATTTTCTATAGATATACGTCAAGAAACTCTGCATAAATTTTCATGGCAGTATTTTCCAACTACCAAGTTTTGATTCGATTAGATCAGTATATTTCTAGTTTTAAGTAATCATTAAAGGATACTGTGGGAGGTATACTCATTATTGAAAGTTTGATTGAAAGATTGAAGTCTGACGAAGGAGTCTGATATAGACTCCGAAACGTTGCATATAGTGTTTTCTTCGTTGATGTTGTTTCGTTGTTGTTTGTTAGGCAATATTGTTCAATTGATTGGTTCTGACAAATATCTTGTGTTTCTTACGCAGAAGCAAATCACAAAATAATTAATTTTTATTTTATAGATATTTTTCAGAGTTTGGGAGAGAAAATCCAGAAAAAAAAAATCTTTCAATATTTCTAGTTATTGGAAAAGCACCATTTTCTAATTTTTGGAATAATATTTCTCTCCCCAGTTATCCGATTCATGCAAAACTTTGCATTTTGTTGGTATTCCCACTTATTGGTTTGGAATTCATTGTTTTAAGCTTAATACAATTTTTTTCTTTCACAGAATATGGATATCACAGTTTTGGTAAAATCTATATGCGTGCAAGGAATCAATGTAACATTTGTTTATTTATTTTGCAAATATGGGCAAATGTTATCGGATGAGGTAGAGTACAAACAATCACATAGATATTTCAATGCATTAAAGAAATCATTGTTTTCTGTATTTCTAAGCTCATAGGAACTGTAAGGGTTTGAAACTTAATTTTTCATAATTTATCATTATTGGCATGATTCTTATGTTATAATTCTACCAGATTTGAGGGTCAGCCTAGATGATGAAGTTAATACAATTCAATTCAAGTCAGAATATTTTGTAACGGGGTTTCCTCGGACGGAGGTTTACCCCGAGCGCCAACTATTCTTTTATAGGGAAAAAATTACAGACCCACCTGTATAGCCACTAGCCGGAGACAGGGTTCGGGGTTATCTATGTTGGGAGCGATACCAAATATAATGAAACGACTTTTTAATATTATCTAATTATCCTCAAATAGGATACGTACATGCACAATGTGGTCACAAAGCCTGACTACGAGCACGTCCTAGCCTAGCTACTTCTGATGTACTGGCCAACCAGAACTTGAGTTGGGTCAGTTTTAGAGGAACGAAATATGAGGTACAAAATAGGTAACGGACTTGGGTGAATTGGGAAAATAAAATGGGGTAAAGGTTAGGATGACTGATCGAGTTTCGTTTCTCTTGCCCAAGGTATAGCACACCATGGCTACAGGTGAGAAGCAACTTAATGGGACTCCCTGTAGTCTGTTGAGACGTCGTGAAAACAGGCGACGAAGGGCTCCATTCAAAAACCGAGGAAAATTGGGTAGGATAGTAGGTAGGTGGGGTTGAGAGGTGAAGCAAAAAAACGATATGAACTTTGTTCCGGGAAACAAGCTGCGATTTTTCCTCCCTATCGTCCTCATCTGTCGCACTACAACTGCAGATGTTTACAACGTCGCTAAAGTCATTATTTCTTTTTGCGTATTTATAGGCGCTTTTCCTTGATTCGTCTTTTATTTTTTTAAATTTCAAGAGTAGATTTTTTTTAATTCATTCAAACTTCAAGTATTTTATATATTTTTCGTTCGGCCCGGGCCCATAGCCATTTGTCCCCCTTGCCCCCTGCCAACGGATATGGGTGCACGAGGCCCAATTCCATAACAAACGATCACATCACAGCCCACTATAGAGATAGCCTGGAACACAGTCTGACAACGTCGCAATTAATCATCTCTTAGAGGCATACTCCTTCAATGCGGTAGCGCTGGATTTTGATGAAGTTTCGACTATTTCATCATTTTGCAAATGATTTACTGTCGAAAAATGATGAGGACTACAATAAGATCTTATTTATGATGAATATTTACCGATAAAACAGTTTAAAACAATGTTATTACGAGATGAAGTGTTGTGATTTTGGACACTTTGGGATTTAAAGAAAAACTAGAAGAGAGCACGGATTTTCAACTTCAGATTCGTTATCTACAACCCAAAATTAGCAAGTGAGTAAATTTTCAGGACGATTAGACAGTTATGGGATGTTCTAGACAATTACCAAAATTGTTGATAAAACAAATTGATAAATTCCGAATCTGAATTCCCATTAATTATATTTCTGTAGCGGGAAATGTTTACTTATTGATCTGAGGTTGAGACCATCTGCTCGGGTAAAGGTTATAAGATCGAAAGGAAGAATCCATTTCAAATCACTGCAGAAAATCTGAACATGTTTAATGAATATAATTTGAGATGAATAATAAGGTCCTTATTGATTTCAACTGAAGCATCTACAGATGCAGACTTTTGGAAATTTAATACATATATATATATATAAAAATAAATAGGTTCTTTGAGCTTCTTGATCTCCTATTCAGATGTATCAATTTTTGTTGAAAAATTATTAGAAAGGTCATCAAAATGTTTTATAAAATCGGAAGAAATGAAAGTTCTATTTCACTCATATTTCTAGTCCATCTTGTTGTCTATAGTCTCAACTGAAATGTACTCATCTCCAATAAGTAGAAATAATCCAAAGGAAATTTCACTATTTACACACTGCAGTTTAATCACAGAACATATAAATAGCCGACCATATTTATCACTGCATTGCATTTATTCTCATTTGACACCGTTATACACAAAAAATACCACGAAATGCCCGCGAAAAACAATAATGGTTAACTCCAGAATCAGAAGTAATCGTCCATTTTTACAATAACAAACGAACAAACGTTCGACTGACGTACGTCTCTGAGCGGTGTTGCCATTTTATCATCTTCCAGGCTAGTAGCTATAGTGGGTTGTGGTTGTGATCTGCACCTGAAATAAATTCACTATTTTATAATTCATTGAATACAAAATGTATAATCATTATTGAGAATGTCAGTAGAGTAGTAAACAATAGCAATGACTGCGTATATTTTTGGAGATCACTAGATTCTTTTGTTAACTCACTTGGTTCTTTCAGTGTGAAAAACTCAGACGAGAGTTGTATGAATGCCCTTGGTTTTTATGGAATAAATCTAATAAAAAATCCTACTCAATTTTCTTGATACTTGTTGCAGAACCAATTGTTTTCCGAAGTTTGGATGTGACTCTCAATCTTAATCTTCTGGTTGTTGTGAGTATAACATTTTCAATTTTTTTTCACGTACAGTAGTCGCCGATTGTGAAATACTGGTGCAAATATGGACTTGCAAGATTTTGGCTGAACTGTAATGGCCATCAACAATCTAATGGCATCATTGTATACTTTTTATATTGTTTTTAAAGCCGTTATGTATTCCTTATCTCATATATCCTTATATTGATTGAAACGGTGCTGCTACTTTTTTAAAGTTAATAGCTTAAAAGAATTATGATTGCATTTTGAATTCATATTCAGGTATGACAATTGCACATGTACTCATATAATGAATGTATGTATCTAACCTACGCTTGATATTTAATTTAAGAGATGTATGAATCTTTGTTGCAATTGTCAAATTAATAATCTTATCTACATTTAAATATCTTATTGCACATTACGATAAAGTAGTACTCCACATTACCCTTTGGTTTATTTTTAAATTCTTTTCCAAATTCAATTATTTCTAAATACTTAAGTTAAATAAATAAATAACTATCAACAAAATAATTCTAAAGATTTTCATTAAGCGTCTGACGAAGGAGTCTGATATAGACTCCGAAACGTAACGATATAGTTGTTTCTTCGTTGATGTTGTTTCGTTGTTGTTTGTTAGGCAACATTGTTCAATTGATTGCTTCTGACAAATATCTTGTGTTTCATACGCAGAAGCAAATCACAAAATAATTAATTTTTATTTTATAGATATTTTTCAGAGTTTGGGAGAGAAAACCCAGAAAGAACCTTTCAATAATGAGTATACCTCCCACAGTATCCTTTAATGAATACTTAGATGTCACCATACATAAAACCTCCAACCATCCATAGATTAATAAAAATACACATGAATCCTTAGAATTTCTTGAAATAATTGAACACAATTAAACAAAGATACTTTAAAAAATATTTTCAATTCCACCCCAATAGAAGAATGTGGAAAAGCCTTGTGGACAGGAGCTTCGGCGCTCTTGTTCAAACTTTGACAATTCATCTGCGAAATTATTGGTTTTTCAGAGTTGGGAATGATTTCAGTGGAATCTTACAAAAGAAGGTATACTAATATCAGTATTAAAGACTAAATAGACTAGGGGGTCTATAAGCAATCGAATTTACCATGGTGAATTCGATTAAGGGAGTGTCCAATACAGGAGAATGGACAATAGAATTCACCATCGTAAATTCGATTAAGAGTGTCCAATACAGGAGAATGGACAACAGAACATACGCGCAAAAGTTCCTGACTTCACGTCAGTGCTTGAACCAATTTTTTTTTAATATTCTAGTGACACGATTTTTACAACTGATAACCGTGTTTGAATTGGATCGGTTTTGTATATTTCGAGTCAAATTTCAGATGGGTATAACTCCAATACCGTTTGGCCAATTATGCCAGACCATTTTCGGCAAAAAATTCTAAAATTACAGACATTTGGACATTGTAACCACAGCGGATGAGAAAGTAATTTTGCGGACGAGAAAGTAATTCTACGGACGAGAAAGTAATTTCTCGTCCGCAAAGTACCTGCCTTCAATAATGGTCGATTGTACGGCCGCAAATTAGTACGTTAAATGTCACTTTTCATAGAGGTCAACGACAGTTATCCTTACAGACACTTATGTTTGTTTTGAACCGTATCATACCGTATTCATAGTGACCACGGCGGAAGAGAAAGTAATTTTACGGACGAGGAAGTACTTGTCTTCAATAATAGTCGATTTTAAGGTCCCAAATTAGTACGTAAAATGTCACTTTCCGCAGAGGTCGATGAAAAAAGCATTTTCTTTCAACTCATAATGTATTTCCATGTACATAATACATCATCCATTTTGCATAACAAGGTATAGGTTTTCTCTATTTCAATATCGTAATGAGTTCATTCCAGCACTAAATACAGTTCTGGAATGAACTCATTCCCGCATTGTTTCTAGTTATATTTTTGGTTGTGTGGTAGTCAGCACTGACATTCGATGCTATCAAATTTCAACACACCTCAATTATTGTCAATATAAGAGAATCTGGATGAAATAGTTGTTGAGAAGAAAGGTTTTATTTCCACCAAAAAATAAGGTACTAGAGATTTCCGCCTTGATAATTTTGAATCATTCATGATATTAGAAAACTGATGTTAAATCTGATCTCCATGCTCTACGTACAATTCAAATTCCGTGATCTGTCAAATTTCATAACAGTCACACCAACTGCCAAGATACAATACAAAAGTCACTAGGATGTATAATCCTAATTTTTCATCAAATTTCAACAGTATTTTGCAAAACTTGCCTGAAATAGAGAAAAAATCGTCTAATACTCGTTGCAGAAGGCAATTCCAACACTCATGCGTACGAAAACTCGCTCCTTTGTCGCTCGTTTTCGAATTCCGCATTCGTGTTTGAATATCAGCCCATTCTGCAACTTGTTTTAGAATATGCTATTCCACTATCGGCGACTTTACTTCTCTGGGCGAATAGAAGCATCTTCAGAATTATTACATTTCAAATAACTCTAATTTATCTGGAGGAAATAATCTGCCTTATTCACAAAGCATTTAACTCCGTTAAGTCCTACTTGAGGTTCTCAGTTAAGGATAAATTTGAATCGCAACCTCAGTTAACGTGAAAATGAACGTAAAACAGGCCTGTTTCACCACCGTTAAATACGTTGCGGTTGCGTTGAGGTTGCGATTAAAATTTATCTTATATCTTTTCAAGTGAACTATTTTTATGAAACATCTTTGAATAAGATACTAACAATGATTATTCTGCAGGTGGCTAGAAGATCTGTATCTCTCTTCACTGCTATAGAGAAAATGACTGGGAGGAACTAAAATCATTGATTAGAACGCTTGTCCTTCAGATTTTATAGTTTAAATTTTACTGTCATGTAATTTTGTCACCACTTAAAATGTTATACAATAAATACTTTTCACCTGCATGATTTTGTTTGAGGAGGTTTTAAACATAAGCAAGATTTTCAGCTCTTCAATTTTTTTAGAAATACTCACTCACTTTCTTACAATAGGTAGATACTATAATTCTTTCTAATATATACCATCCTATGTATGTTGGACTAGGAAACGAACGTACCGAGTTGAAGCCCGTGGACAAGAAATAAATTTCCTACTCAAACGGTAGCGCCCACCGTTCAATTAACTGTGCAGGTGACGTGAGAACACAGTGACAAATTCTACACAGAACACAACTGATTATCCTAACTCACAAAAGCTCTCTAGAACTTATGGAGTGGTCTACTTAGAAGAACTAGGAGTGTCAGCATAATCATAAATATATCTTCCCAACCCAATTTTTGCAGGACCTCATCTTCATCAGATGAATCAAGTTAAGCATTCAAGC
This sequence comes from Halyzia sedecimguttata, assembly GCA_937662695.2. Classification (NCBI taxonomy): domain Eukaryota; kingdom Metazoa; phylum Arthropoda; class Insecta; order Coleoptera; family Coccinellidae; genus Halyzia; species Halyzia sedecimguttata. The sequence goes on from OW569415.2 coordinate 50,703,413, forward strand.
AAGAAACTTTTCTTTAACGCTCTGTATAATGCAAGAATGATTTCAATTAAATAATTACTTTTTCCGAAATTCAACTTGAAAAGATCTAGTTCTAGTACGAAATTTTATTATCACAATAATTGTTAAAATAGTTCAGTATGAATAGAGGCAGCGTTTACTAGTAAAACAAGCCTTGTGGACAGGAGCTTTCTGGCGCTCTAGTTCAAACAGACAAATTATATCTCCGAAAGTATTGGTTTCTCAGAGTTGGGAATTATATCAATGTATTCTTATGATAGATCTGTATCATAAAGGGAATTCAATTCAAATAATAGTTTTTTTATCAAGATTAAATGTGTAATCTGAGAATGAGAACTGCACCATGGAAGAAATCAAATTAAAATAGCTGAAATGAATTTGACTATCTCTTATAGAACAGGATGACATTGACGAGTATGAACACAGATCATATAATACAGCTTAGATAGAATAATTATAACATCCTGTGAAAACATAGAAGTACGATTCATTATTGAAATTTCGAAAAATTATATCTCCGAAAGTATTAGCTACTTGGAGTTGAAAATTATATCAATGGATTTTAATGGTGAAACTGCATCTTAAATAAAAATTGAATTTGAAATTTGTTACTTAAAAAAAAATTTTTTTTTCGTTACTCCGAAACCATCTGGCCTATTTTGCCAAGTAACGAACTCAACCGAGATATTCATCTCCCTAACCTACTCTGAAAATTTCAACTGCCTAGCTCATTCCGTTCAAGAGTTATTGTAGAAATTTTTTTTTTAAATTTCAAAATTTTTTTTTGACACTTTGCGGTAACCTGGTCAATACAAAACTTCAAATGCGTATAAAGGTCATGATTCTACAATTTGATGCTAAATTTCAGATAGATCGAGTGATTGGTTTCGGAAATATTCATAAAAAATATTTCTACTAAAATTGGCCATAACTCCGAAACCGCTTTAAGGATTTCGCCCATTAACGAACTAGTCCGAGATATTCACGTTCCAAACCCACCTTGCAAATTTCAATCCTCTATCTCCTTTCGTTCGAGAGTTATCGTGCCTACGGCTGGCCGGACAGAATCGATTTCGACCTCGGATTCTTGATCAGTGAGTCGAACCAAATCGTTTGAGACCATTTTCAGCCAAAAATTCGAAAATTACAGACATTTGGGCAGATTGATAAGCACTCTGTTCCGAGGAACTAGAGCGCCAAAAATGAATTGGGCATCTGCTGAATTCAAATTCTGAAAAGGAATAATTCCAAAAATAAAAAACCGATAAGGCTGAAAGCCTTATGCAGAGTGCAGAGTAGGGATGAAGTAGATCCCTGCAGCACGCCACCTGATTTACTATCCTTGTTGAATTTGCGATGTTTTCAGTACCTCGCAATGGAATTGTTTATTCTTGTTACACTTGTGATATCTTGAGGAGCACGCAATAGGCATCTTTTTCTAGTTATCTGCGTAATATCTTCAGGAGCTCGCAATTGGAATGTCTTATTCTGGTTACATATGTGATATCTTGAGGATCTCGCAACAGGAATGTCTTATTCCGGTAATCTTTGGGATATCTTCAGGAGCTCGCAATAGGAATATCTTATTCTTGTTATCTGTGTGATATCTTTAGTAGCTCGCAATAGTAATATCTTATTCTGGTTACATATGTGATATCTTGAGGATCTCCTCAATAGGAATATATTATTCTTGTTATACTTGCGATGACTTAAGGAGCGAACAGAATCGGTATTGTCCTCGAATTCTTCATCGTTTGATAACATTTTTGGCCAAAAATTCGAAAATTGCAGACATTTGTGCAAAATGATAGAACGCCGTCCCCTTCGTCCCGCCACAACTTGAGAACGGCAGGACCAATTCAGCAATTTTTTTTTATTTCCTGAAGTTCGAGTAAGTTTCTCATGGAGGGAAAAATTGAAAAATTTTGCCTGCCTAATAATAGAAAAATTTAGGATTGTTAATGGCGAAATGGCGGATACGTTACTATAATTTTGACTACATGCTTCCCATCAACACCGATTGCTCCGACAGATCCGTCTTAGAACATGAATTAAAAAAATCGCAATGCATACTAGGGCTTCACACGAGATGAGAGTAGGTGAGAGTATAAAATTACCTCTAATTTTCTGTTGGGATCTACTCACATTATACAACTTAATTTTCCTAGGTGTAAGATTCTTCATCCCACTTTCACCTATATGCCCTAGAATGCTAGTCCTTCCTCTGACCTAAAAGTGACTCGTATGAAGGACCAGCAAGACTTTCTCCTACACTTGCGGTTTCAGAAGTTGCAGAACATTCCAGTTTCAGATTCAACTTTCACGTTTACTGGCAGAGCAAATTTTGTCAGCCTACCTCTTGTTGTAGAAGTAAAAGCAGATTCATCGAAGTGATCTTCACATAACTATTGCCTCGCGTTGGTTTCTGATAAATTCATGATGGCAAACAACTGCTGTCTTCTTGGTGGGCATTTCTCAGGAAATTTAGTTTGATATGTCCTATTAATATTATTATAATATAAATCTTCACTAGTTTTGGAATTGATCTGAAAGAAACATTTAATCAACAAGGATATAAAATTGTTCTTCAGTGAAGTTAAAGTAATATCAGTATTAAACATACACTAGGGGGTATATAAACAATTATAATATCACATAAGGTGTTAAATTTTGCTGCATATCTATTAATATAAAAGAAAGTCTTGTTAGTTACTCCACTTATAACTCAAGAACGGCTATACCGATTTGGCTCAAAATTGGTGGGGAGGTAGCTTAGAACCAGGAGACGGACATAGGATACTTTTTTGTGTTATACAGGGTGTTTTTCTTTTAACGTCAATTAAAACTTGCTGTTTTTCCTGCCATAATCGTACAATTTTAGTCATGTGTGTTTAAAAATAAACTTTCGAGGCATAAACCATTGAAAATAAAGCATTACTCTACAGGGTGTCCTTTTTCTCATGGCACAATTGTACGTGATTGAAGTGATTTGTGTCACAAACAAAGCATTAACTAAATAGGTACCTTGGATGGATTCTCATAATGTATTCGTCCGAAATCTCCATACAGGGTGTTCTTCTTTTAACGTCAATTGCAACTTGCTGTTTTCCATGCCACAATCGTACAATTTCATTCATTTGTGTTAAAAAATAAACTTTAGAGGGATACATCATTGAAAATAAATCATTACTGCACAGGGTGTTTTTTTTGTAATTGCACAATTGTACGTTATTTATTGCCTCTAAGGCGGAACAGAGTTCGCTGGGTCAGCTAGTATATATATATAACTATGCTTGATCTCATATTTTGTATTCGATTATTAAATTTGTAGCATAATTTTAGAAATATATTTTCATCATTGAACACTTCATAGGAATACGTGAAATTACTTACCACTCCAAAATGTAAAAACGGTGAATTTAGTTCTCTATCATTATATCAATCTTCACTAGTTTTCGAATATTATATCTGAAAAAAAGATTTAATCAACAACAATACAAAATTGATCTTCCTTCTACAGTGAAGTTATAGTATACTATATGTCAGTATAAAATTTAGAAAGGGAGTCTTTGTCCATATCCAATGTATAAAATAAACAAAAACGAGAACGTTTTTGAACAAACTTACCCAGAGTCTCAGAGATATCTTCTGTTCGAAAGCATAACCTGCATAACAAAAACAAAAAACAAACGCCATTTTAAATAATAAATATCAAGGTATCTCTATTCTATTGTCTCTGGTTATTGTAGATGAAAGGACTAGCAGAGACCAAAGTTCTGGAGCAAACCACAGAGTATCTATGATTTCATCAACGTTGAAAAGCTACATCCCGCGGTTTCATCCTTATTAGGAATCATCAGTGGAGCACAATTCAACGCTGATGAAATCAACACTACAAAGTAACCGGTTTAAAGAAAACCAGCAATCACTTGTGAGTAGAATTTAGACACAAGTGATACCTGGAATTCAATCAACCAAGCTCCTCGCTGTGGCTACCCAAAACTATAGATCTCTGCCTATATTCTTAATTTTTCAGAGTTTGGGAGAGAAAACCCAGAAAAAAACCTTTTAATAATTATTAAAGTTAGTTTTGAAAATATTTGCTGTATGTTAAATTCTAATGAGTTTCGGTTGATGAGAGGAGATTTTTCAGATTTATCTACGAAGTGCCTTCCTGGGCTTCGACCGATTGGATCAATTTCGCGAAATCATATTTCGGTCAGTTTCAATTATCCCATTGGTGAAGTTAATAATATCCTGGGACTACGTTTTCGTCCAGCATGATGGCCCAAAATCTTGTCTGCACCTACAATGGATCTTTTCGGATGGTGCAACGAAAAGACTATCAAACAGAAAAGGAGATAACGGTAGCGATCGACAGGGTAAAACTGGATAAAATATGCTAAAAACTTTCGCACACCTTCACTTTTCATGGCCCTTGCTGTATGATTTCTGAAAATATTCGAATGTTGTGTAACCTATATTATATTTGGATAAAAATATTGGTTAACATTCAATCAAACCTACTTATATGGGCCCCAATTGTTTGAAATGAGCACAGTACCATATTTTACTCGTCTCGACCAGCAATAGATATATTATTAATATTGTATATTGTTGTAAGAAGTAATGTTGCACTATGACCTTAAAGTCTAATATGCCCCTTCAACAGAGCTGTAGATGTTATCGCTATCTACAGCTCGTCTACCAGTTCCATAGTTGAGTTCTGATGAAATCCAGTATCTGGAATGGCTTCAAGGAGTCCACGTCTTCGCTCCTACAGATTTCTGGAGTTGGTTTGACATGGCGAGACATTCCGTATTCAGGTGATCAGGAATTTTATCCTCCTCCCCACATAATCTGCACGCGTCAGTTTCAGCAAGTCCTAATCTTATCATATACTTCCTAAGGCAGCAGTGCCCTGTGAGGAAGACAGTGAGGAGGTGCAGCGTGTTTTTACTGAGATCCATATATTTCTTGGATCTGACAGTGTCAGATTTCTGGGGGAACTTTTTGGAATGATACATTCCTGAGAGAGATCTCCACAGTATATCTCTTTCAGTTTCTTCTTTCATTAGAAATTCACTTTTGTAGGTGTATCTACCTACCCGACAGTAGGGTTTTTGGGGTTTTTGTCCATTCTCCTGTATTAGAGAATGGACAATAGAATTCATCATGGTGAATTCGATTGAGAAGAGTGTCCAATACAGGAGAATAGACAATAGAATTCATCATGGTAAATTCGATTAAGAAGAGTGTTTATTACAGGAGTATGGACAACAGAACATACGTGCAAAAGCTCCTGACTTCACGTCAGTGCTTGAACCAATTTTTAAGAATTCTATCTGCAGTAACTCCAAGAGTAATTCATGCATTCTATTTGTCGAAAAGCATTACTATTTTGCTCTACGTCAACTGGACCTTAATTCATTCCAACCTGAAAGGAAATATTAAGACTTGGATTTCTCTGAGTAAAGTAATTCATTCAATTCACTTCTATTACTTACTGCTGATTTTTAGCCAGAAATCCTGAAGGACATATACCAGATATCTTCTTTCTGAACAACTTTTCCACAGTTCTCCATAATTTGGAATTTCTTTCACATACGTAAACAATATTTCTAGATTCCTCCAATCTTCAAATACAAGGTAATCTCGATTATTTTCAACGGAAGGAGTACTCGTTCGTACTTCGTGGATTGAGAATATTTTGTTTACGTTTTGTATTTGTGAATTGTGTTTTGATCCGATTCAGATTCGATGTTGAGGTTAAAACGGGGCGCATGCGATGTAGGGCTATCATCTCCCATAGATTTGTGATGAAATAATACGATTTTCCCATAACATACGCGTAAAAGATATGTCATCATGACATTCATATTTTTATTTTTGAAGGTTCTCGCAAAAATACGACCATAGACAACATATCATACGACGATTCACATCCGCTACCGAACTCACAAAAGGCTGCGCGTTTCTCCAACAATATAGATCCGATCGTGTTCAAACTTGGAATTCTGCAGTAGAGTTAGGTTCTGCAGGCTCTCCCAAAATTTCAGCCATGCCGGACGAATAGTTTATGATATATAGAATTTTTTCAATTATTTTTAATTATTTTTTTTAAATTTTCTAGTTATACCATCCTCACGAAATTCTGCAATTATTTTCGCGTTGGCATTCTACAACTAATAACCATGTTTGAATCCAATCGGTTTTGTATTCTTCGAGTTAATGAGGAACAAAAAACATCCAAATTTCAGAAAATTTCAGATGGCTATAACTCTAAAACCGTTTGGACGATTATGCTCATAAGCAAACTCAAATGTCGCATTCAGATGCACAACCTAACCTGAAATTTTCAAGCCGCTGTCTCTTTCCGTTCTCAGGTTATCATGACAACAAAAATAATTTTTAATAATTTTTTAATAATTTTCTAGCGATACGATTCTCACAAAATTTCATAAACGTGCTTAGGTCTATATTCTACAACTATTCACCAAGTTTAAATTCGATCGGATTTATTTTGGTTGAAAACAAAATTATTACTCGGAAACCATTGGGCCGATTATACCCATTAACGAACTTGTCCGTCGAATTGGGATACGCCACCTACCCTGAAAATTTCAAGTCGCTAGCTCTTTCCGTTCTCAAGTTATCGTGGCAACGGACGGCACCACAGAATTAAATTTCACATTTGGGCAAAACTATAACGCGTATGTTCCCCAGAACATACGCGCAAAAATCTCGTCTCGCACTCGCCAATTCCCAAAAATTAAGTCTCGTTTAAGTCTCGTTCTCGTCTCGTTATCAGTTGTCTCGTCTCGTCTCGCTTAATTCTGAATAACGATAATAAATATTATAATATATAAACGAAATGGTACACAATAATGAATAATTTTGTAAAGCTATATTTTTTACGCTCTTATACAAAAATATTTGTACATGTACATATTATTTTTAATTTTAAACACTGATAATATCAACTTTTAAATTAATCGATGACCAAGAATTCAAACATAATCCCGCTTGCATTACATCATCTTTCAATGATTTAGGTGTTTTTGCCATGATCATACCTCCTGTGGAAAATAATATTTCAACAGGTATCTACGGATGTAGCCATTAATGAATCATCGGCCATCTTGAAAAGTGTAGGAAGAACTTTTTCATCACTCTCCACCACTGTAAAATATTTTGGTTCCTATTTGCTCTTTCTAACAGCAAATATTCTTCAAGCTCAGCTTTCCAATTTTTCTAAAGTTTTGTTGATGTTTTAAGTAGGCTATCGATGTCGATACTTTTATTAATATAATTAAACAATTTGGTATAGTTTTCGAAGAATACCTTCCCAGTGGGTAGATCACTGAGGGTGTCCTGCCGTATTCCTCATAACACTTTTCGAAACATTGAATAGCTTCATTTCTTTACCAGTTTTATTATACGTAGTTCCACAGATGTATACAATAATTGTTCACATCTTCACTACAAGGAGCACAAGAGAATAAATTTCTCTAGATGTTCAGATAGAGACGAAATTTTCAAAGAATTGGGATTTAGGGGCAATAAAAGTTGTCCGTTAAGTATTGAATTAATAGTGGCATCCGTTTTCATGGTTGTGAATTCTATTTTTTCCTGAAAAATAATCTCAATTATCGCAAGGTCATAACGACTTAATAATCTTCTAAAAATTGTGTATTTCTAGAACGATCGATGTATAATATAGACAAAATATATTGGTAATTATAGTGGAAACTCTTCATATTCATTTTTTTTCTGTGGGTGTTGAAAAAAGTCGAGTCGTATATAAAACTTCATACCAAAAATTTAATGAGACCTAAAACGAGACTCTATGTTGCGCTGTATATGGTCACGGTATCGCCTATAATATTTTTGAAAACGTCTCGTCTCGTCTCGTCTCGTCTGGCTTTTCAGAGACGAGAACGAGACGAGACGAGAAAAATCTCGCTCTCGCGTGAAGCCCTATTACTTACAAAGGATTAATACAGTTAGGAAAGGCAACGTACAAAATTGCCTAATGCACGACGCATTTAATCAAGAGTTGAGATGCGAAATCCAATATGATTCCGAGGCATTGAGGGAAACCGTTCAAATATACGTTCCACTTTTAAATCAGGAACAAATATGCCTACGAATATGCAATGAACGTAGTGAACTATGGAGCTGGCGGAATTGTTTTCTTAGATGCTCCCTTTGGAACTGGAAAAACGTTCTTGATATCATTGCTATTGGCAACGACTTGATCGTAAAATGGAATTGTACTTGCACTTGTTTCATCAGGTATTGCAATTACGTTGTTGGAAGGTGGTCGAACTGCTCATTCAGCACTCCAGTTGCCGTTGAACAAGTAAGCTAATGAAATTCCAACATGCAATCTCTCTAGGAATTCTGCGATGGCCAAAGTATTGTAGCAAAGCTAATTGATCGTTTGAGATGAATGCACAATGGCACACAACAGCCGACGCACTCAATGCATGTTTGAAGTCATGCATTTTGTGTAAATTCCCCAAAACACTCGAATATGAACACGTGAGTCGAATTGCAAAATGACCGATCTGGGGACGTTGTTTCCAAACAATCGCTGGACATTGGCAATGGCAAAATTCTTGTTGACACATGCTCTGACAATTTTTGTCACTTTACTGAATCAAGGACCGAAGATCGATATAGAAATTACAAACATCATGTTGGGATGAGCGAACGTATTAAGGTAGAGACAGACTGTTCCCATGTAGGCAACGTATGCAACGCATTATGATATCTGGATCTTTGAATTTACATGATTAGAATAGTATATTCTAAAACAAGTTGCAGAATGGGCTCCTATTCAAACACGAATGCGAAATTCGGAAGCGAGCGACGAAGGAGTGAGTTTTCGAAGGCATCAGTGTTGGAATAGCCTTCTGCAACGAGTATTAGTCGATATTTTCTCTATTTCAGTCAAGTTTTGTAAAATACTGTTGAAATTCAATGAAAAATTCGGACTATACATCCTAGTGACTTTTGTATTGTATCTTGGCAGTTGGTGTGACTGTTACGAAGGTTGACAGATTACGGAATTTGAATCGTACGTATGGTGTGGACATCAGATTTAAAACAGTTCCCTAATAACAGAAATTATTCAAAATTAGCAAGAAGGAAATATCTAGAACCTTATTTTTTAATGAAAATAAACTTTTCCTCTCAACAAATATTGCACTATATCCAGATTATATTATATTGACAATTGACGTGTGCTGAAATTTGATAGGATCGAATGTCAGTGCTGACTACCACAAAACGAAAAATATAACTAGAAACAATGCGGCAATGAGTTCATTCCAGCACTGTTTTCAGTGCTGGAATGGACTAATTACGATACTGAAATAGAGAATAGTATATTCTAAAACAAGTTGCAGAATGGGCTCCTATTGAAACACGAATGCGAAATTCGAAAACGAGCGACGAAGGAGCGAGTTTTCGTACGCATGAGTGTTGGAATTGCCTTCTGCAACGAGTATTAGACGATATTTTCTCTATTTCAGGCAAGTTTTGTAAAATACTGTTGAAATTTAATGAAAAATTCGGATTATACATCCTAGTGACTTTTGTATTGTATCTTGATAGTTGGTGTGACTGTTACGAAAGTTGACAGATTACGAAATTTGAATTTGAAACGTACGTAGGGCATGGAGATCAGATTTGAAACAGTTTCCTAATAGCATGAATGATTCAAAATTAGCAGGGAAATCTCTACTACCATATTTTTTAATGAAAATAAAGCTTTTCCTCAACAATTATTTCACTATATCCAGATTATATTGTATTGTCAATTGACGTGTGTTGAAATTTGACAGGATCGAATATCAGTGCTGACTACCACAAAACGAAACATATAACTAGAAACAATGCGGGAATGAGTTCATTCCAGCACTGTTTTTAGTGCTGGAATGGACTCATTCCGATACTGAAATAGAGAAACACACTTATCACATGCTATCATACGCAACGCTATCCCTCGCGTCCCACGCAACGTAGGACCTGCGGATCCAGATTGGTGTGGAAAGGTGGAGAGGATTGCATACGCCATTCCACGCGTAAGACTAGTGTGTTTCTATAGAAACTTACACTCCATAGAACTTATCCGCAAAACGCATCAGTTTGAATTTTGAAAAAAAGGCAGATTATGAATTCATGGGTTTAATTAGGAGTTATGAAGTCATTTATAATATTAAATCTGCTGAATATCGTGACGCAACATTACGCAATGCAGCATGGCTTACGAAGATGTGTATATTCTTTTTTTTATGTCACATTCAATAAAACCATGGATCTCCTCAAAGTCTACATTAGACATGCGGAAGTACATAAAACATCGGTCTTAATCAGATTCCAGTTTGCGCATCAATGTGTGGTATTCCCCAAATTTCTCTCTTCCTTTATTTATACCGTGTAGCCAACATCTTCTCTCCTTAATTCTTTTTGGCGCTCTTGTTCCTCGGAACAAAGTGCTTATCAATTTGCCCAAATATCTGTATTTTTAGAATTTTTCGATGAAAATGGTCTTAAACGATTTAGTTCAACTCACTGATCAAGAATCCGTGGTCGGAATTCATTCTGTCCGGCCGGTCCGGACGATAACTCTCGAACGGAATGAGCTAGACAGATGAAATTTTCAGAGTAGGTTTGGGAGATAAATATCTCCGCTAAGTTCGTTATTGGGCAAAATCGGACAGATGGTTTCAGAGTAACAAAAAAAAAAATTTTTTACATAAAAAATTTCAAATTAATTTTTTTTCAATATGCAGTTTTACCATAAGAATTCATTGATATCACTTTCAACTCTAACAAGCTATTATTTTCGGAGATATGATTTTTGAAAATTTCAATAATAAATCGTATTTCTACGTTTTCACAGAATGATATAATTATTCTATGCATAAATTGTTATAATGTCAACTCATTTTCCTGAGATATGACATTGTCTTATTCATTTCAACAATCGAAGAACTATGAGAATTATAACATGATATCATACTTTTTGTTGGTTGATGTTGGATTGATAAGTTTTGGCACTCTTGTTGAATTTAAATTCTTCTATGATGTTTGAATTCAATTTATGCTAAGATGAAGTTCTTTCACAACAATCCATTGATATAATTCCCAACTCTGAGAAACCAATACATTCGGATATATAATTTGTCTGTTTGAACAAGAGCGCCAGAAAGCTCCTGTCCACAGGGCTTGAACCAATTTTTTTATGATTGCGTTGGATTCTGTGGTGAAAAATAATGATAGTTTTCTAACATGATTATGCTCCTATATTAAAAAAAAAAACTCAGAAATCATTTAATTTAGGAGCATAACCATGTGAGAAAACTATCATTATTTTTCACCGCAGAATCCAACGCAATCATAACAAAATAGGGTTCTAATTTGAAAAACAGAAGTTATGGCCAATTTTTGATCAAAATTTTCGACACAAAATTTGGAACACCCTGTGATGATATTTCTGAAATTCAAAAGATGCATGACCTTTCCACATTCTTCCTCTTCGATGATCTAAAAACGGTTCACGCTCAGGATGTTTAAAACAAGAATAATGAACATAATACTGACTAAACATATTTGACCCTTTTTAAAGTATTCACCGTTGAATACTTGATCATACCAGTAACGCAAAAAAAAATTATCAAATTTATTTTCACTCCCTGTACAACCGGAAGTGATCGGGCTTCAAAATTATTTTAGCTCTGTAGAGAATTTCAAGCAATATCATAATCCCAATTTTCAGATTTCAAATATGTCCAGTTCTCCAGAAACGTCTAATAGGCACTCGAACTTGGAACACCCTGTATATAGTCACTAATATAAAGCGCTAGGAGAAAGTTAGGCAAATACCTTGTATTGATTTTGATTTTCAACGCTAAAAACTGAAAATCATTTTCTATGGGACATCATTTAGTAGCTCCTGATGAAAATATTTTATTAAATAAATTTCATTGAAAAAAAGATAAAAATTCGCATTTTCAAGGATAAATTTTTAAGTATATCTTTGGATATGATTAATGAGAATGAACGAAGGATACCGTTGGTAATTTTCCAACCTTAAAGCGTCTCGGAACAACCCCGAAAATTTCAAAGCACTGCACTGCACTGCACTTTTGTACCGAGTGCCCCAAAACTTTGAATTGATCGTTTTTCCAAAAATCATCAATATGGAGAATTTTTCGATCCTTATGTATTTTTCCAATGAAAAATTGTATACATTTTTACTGGTAAATGCAGTGAAGCCAGCTTGGATGAGTGGGTCAAGTCCCAGATTTCGAATTCCACAGATTAAACATCCTAGAAGTGCCCTCTTTGGTACTTGCACCCGAAATTTCGGACACATTCCCACTTTATTCGAAAACGAAAAATGAGAGTATTGTTGTAACATATCAGGGCAGTTTCAAGATCAAAACACCATACAATGTTAATATTTCTCCAGTTTTTACCCAGATCAAGGAACATAGTTTTGTTCGGGTTGGATCTGGAACCTAAGCATATTACAACTGATTTTGTTGTTGATAAACTAAGTACAGTGTTGAAAGTAAATATTGAGAAGTCACACATAAATAATATCGTAAGTTTGGGAAGGTCAGAGGGTTGTCCTGTGAAAGTAGAGTTCATCTCTCACCTCAAGAAGGGTGAAATATTCCGTAACCTGAAACATCTGAAAGGATCTGGGATATTTGTTGAGAACGATTACACTAAGGCTCAACTTGAGGAACGGAGGATATTGAGAAGACATCTACGATTCGGGAAGGAGAAAAACAAGAATTGTTTTATTAGGAGGAATAGACTTGTGGTGGATGGAACTGCATACTCTGCTGCACAATTAATGCAATTGGAGATTACTCAACAGGAACAACCGATCAGGGCTACAAATAGCGCGCCATCTACCCCTAACCGAAATCTCCTTTACCCTGCTGTTCAAGAACAGATCGAACCTCCATTAGAGTCATTAGACATACCAAAAGAGGCCGCAGCACTTTCCACAGGTGCTGTGAAGAAGATACAGAGGCCAACTAGGACAGCGGCATCAAAACCCGCCAGTTACGCCGTTTAAGTCCAGTCGAGAACCCTAAATTGTTTTTTTTTTATTCGCAGGTTCGTCCCTTACGAAGAAAATTATATTTGCTCCTTTGTTTGGTCGTTGAATGTTAGTTACCTAAATTTTATCTCTGTTTATACCCCAATATTCGGTTGATGTTGTTTGTTATTTTGGGTTTTAGGTTTTATCTGTACATATTTGATGGATTTTTTTTATGATAGAATATTTATTGATTTTATTTATACATATTCGATTCATTTTATTTATACAGTATATTGTATTTATTCATATTTATAACGGTTTCTGTCCTCCGTGTACATATTCGAATCATTTTATTTATACATATTTGTTTATATTTTATCCTAATTTATATTGTTCGTAACGACAATGTGAGTATCTATCGCCAAGAATATATGGTGTATTACCTCTAGAAATAAGGAAAATAAATAGTTTAACATTGTTCAAGAAGAGGATGAAATCTTGGATCACGGGATCGGGGAGAAAATTTTTTCATGACCTCGTGAATCAAATCCAATAACAGTGAGACAGAAACGTGTATGAGATTGTGGGAAATGGGCATAGGAATTGCAGTGAAGTAGTGGTAAAAAAATATAATAAAAAAAAATAAATAAATAAAGGAATAAATAAATTAAAAAAAAAAAAACATATATATGTTTTAATAGTTGTAATATTTGTACATGTAATGTAATCTACACAAGTATAATTTATCAAAAAATTGTTTATTGTTGTAAGTCAGATTAATACAAGGGAGTAAACATTCGGATGGACACGTACAAGCGATAGTTTCTAAAGCTTCTGTGGGATCCTTATTTATTCCAATTTGTTGGACTTAATTTTACAGAGTATGCATTGCATTTAGTTGTATCATTGTTTGATGAAAGGAATAAATTATTATTATTATTATTATTATTATTATTATTATTATTATTATTATTATATAGAATTACACGGCAAGAATTCACTACTATTTTTTATCGGTCTCGAGACTACTACTTCCTTTAGTTCTCGAAACAATACTATATACTTTAGTTGTCCTACCACCTATGTAGTTGCTTCTTCCTTGCTATAATTTTCATATAGAGGGAAGATTTTAGATTCTAGAACCCAGGTAGCACAGGGACCTCCCAGAGATGTCTCGGCGAGCTCTTGCCGGGATATTGTGACGCCTATTGCGATATCGCGGGGAGGTCACCAAGAGCTCCCTATCACCTCCAAATGTCCGCCACAGGGGATGAGCCCAGTAACATCTGAGAGATATCGCATGGGGAAGTTCTCAAACTGCTCACGCTGGGGAATATTTTGAGAGGTCTATTGTGATATCGTATGGAGGTCGCCCAGACTTCCCTATCACCTCCAAACGTCCGCCACAGGGGATGAGCCCAGTAACATCTCAGAGATGTTGCATGGGGAAGTTCTCAAACTGCTCACGCTAGGGAATATTTTGAGAGGTCTATTGTGATATCGTAGGGAGTTCGCCCAGACCTCCCTATCACCTCCAAATGTGATGATGAGCCCAGTAACATCTCAGAGACATCGCATGGGAAAGTTCTCAAACTGCTCACCCTTGGGAATATTTTGAGATGTGTACTGCGATATCGCAGGGAGGTCGCCTAGACCTCTCTATCATCTCCAACTGTCCTCCACAGGGGATGATCCCAGGAACATCTCAGAGATATTACATGGGGAAGTTCTCTGGCTGCTCAACCGGGGCAGTACTGAGAGAAGATGGCTGCGATATGGATCTATAATCTATATATCCTCCAAATGTGCAGTACATGTGTGGCGCCGAATACATCACTTCGATGCGCAGATCGATATTCCACTCGGGTTATTAGCGATGGGGTTGTTCTTCCGTGTACAGAGTAGATGATTGCGCCATCTACCGGTGGAAACGAGAAGTGCAGAGTAGGGATCGATTAGATCCCTGTAACACGCCACCTGATTTCCTATTCTTGTTGAATTTGCGAGATTTTTAGGCCTCGCAATGGAATGTGTTATTCTCGTTACACTTGTGATATCTTGAGGAGCTATAATAGGAATGTCTATCTCTGATTATCTGTGTGATATCTTTAGGAGCTCGCAATGGGAATATCTTATTCTGGTTACATATGTGATATCTTGTGGATCTCGCAACAGGATGTCTTATGGTGGGTTTCACGAAGCTTTGATTGGTTTAATCACGGATTTAATTCGACGGTTGTAACAAAAATGAACTGAAAATCGACATAGAATCGCACTAATTTGGCAATTAAGAGTTGTCAAAGCTTTGTGAAACCTAATTTTAGTCTGGTTATCTGTGGGATATCTTTGGAGCTCACTATAGGAATATCTTATTCTGGTTATCTGTGTGATATCTTGAGGATCTCACATTGGGAGCTCGCATTTTCATCCACATTGTAACCTCTAAGAGACGTCTATGCGAGGTCTGTGTTACCTGGGAAATACAGCATTTGTATAATTACTTCGCGCTTGTTATAAAAGTATCGCTAACAAGAAAATACATTTTGTTGTTTGGTTAGAGTACTTTCGAATCTTGTACCTCTTCGTATCTTCGAAATTTGTATCTACTTGCAGGTAACAATTTACGCCGTAATCAACCAGATAACAACTGGATGCTTAAATTTAAGCATACCCTCTTTTCATCGGTTGTGCATTCACAATGTTATTAATCAACGAGATTTGAAAATCTCCACCCGTTGTTTCTCAAAGTAGAAACAACAAAAACTGATCCTCCTCATAAAACAATCAGGGTCCGAAAAATCTAGTCCTTCGAATCATCATCCCCCTGATAAAACAATCAGGGTATCAACATATGGTCCTTTGAGCCACGGATATTGTTTATTTGGTCTATCAAGCCATATTACCCTGATAAAAAAATCAGGATTCAACATATGCAATAGTATACTTATAGTCCGGTCAATTTAGACATTCGAAGTTACCTAAATTCTCACCAAGCTGAAAATCGGTAAGATTGTTTAAAATATCATTAAAAACAAAATTTGAAAGTTCCCAGGAAAAAAATTTATTCAAGGTCAAAGGTCAAAAAATGAGTTTTTCGCGATTTTCAGCAAAACGGTGAGTTTTATCATAAAAATACTTCAGATAAAAATTGTAGGTCATAAAACTATCTACAAAAATTTATTAATACTTTTTTCTCTACGAGCCACCGTTTTTGAGATATAACGATTCAAAAAGTTGTAAAAGTTGTAATCGTCATAATATGCACACGTTTCCTCGCCACCTATGAGGTAGTGTACTTAGCGCGTTTTTTTAACGTGGTTTCCCTAGTAGGCCTATTCCACGGGTCAGTTTTGATCCTATTTAATTTGAAACTATTGAAAAATAATGGATATTAGCAGAGATGGAAAAGATAAAAGCAATTTAAGTTAAGAAAAGTAGTGAAATTTAATCGTCCGAGTCGTAAAATCTTCTTCTTGATTTTCTTGTTCTTGTTCGTTTTGTTCTTGTTCTTCTTGTTCTTCTTCATCTTCATCCTGATTGCATGTAAACTGCGTTAATAGTGATGTATCGCATGTTGCCTCGTTGGAATCAAACGGAACCTCTACTGTTGGTGATTCAATATTAGAGCACAACCGGCCTTGACAATGTGTACATGCCGGAGAACAGAACAGTTCGACTTTTTTGCATCCACATTTAGCACTGCATCCCGTTTTGCTGTTGCAAAAAATCGAGTTCAGTAGTTTTTCCGGCGCAGGTGGAAGTAAATTGTGCACTGGTTCTAATGAATTGTTGACCAACTCTTGCGTGGCGTACTCATGCATATTATGACGATTACAACTTTTTGAATCGTCATATCTCAAAAACGGAGGCTCGTAGAGAAGAAGGTATGAATAAATTTTTTGTAGATAATTTTATGATCTACAATTCTTGTCTGAGGTATTTTTAAGATAAAACTCATCGTTTCGCTGAAAATCGCAAAAAACCCATTTGTTGACCTCTGACCTTGAATACAATTTTTTCCTTACAGGGGAAAGATGGGGAACTTTCAAATTTTATTTCTAATGATATTTTAAACAATCTTACTGATTTTCAGCTTGGTGGGAATTTACGTAACTTTACTCTTATTTTTTGGTCTAATTTGACCGGACTAATACTTTACTGGGGAGCACCAAAAAATCCTGAACAGTAAATACTGAGCACTATGCTTTCGATTCGAGTGAGGAATATACACGGGGGAAAACCATGGAATCATCCACATCGAAAATTAAAGTTCTAGTTTAACACTCTCAGAATGTCCCAAAATCAAGAGATATTATTCCAGGGAAATTCTATAAAAACCACAAATATCTAGATGTTCACTGATCTCCTTCACTGTACATCTTCAAGTAAATTGGAAGTTTTCTTCAATTGCTACATTCTAGATCTAGTGTGAGTGCTCCAACTATTGAATCTGTTCAAATGTAGAACGCAAAGAAGCCACAGTATGGTGAAACAATTTTCGTTCTTGAATGAAGAAATTTGAATAATTATTTATTGAAAGATTTTACGATATTCACATTTTCATAGCCAAATGAGATCCTCAATGAACCGAATAATATTAGTAATTTTGAATGAAACTATTTTCTCTTGACAACGGTTGATGATACCCATATAGAATAAATAATTCAAATTAAATTTTATATCGACATATTCAAAGAAAATAGGAGAGAAATTTGAGAAAAAAAAATTATTTCAGTTCACAATATCTCAAAGTTACAAATGTGTTGTGACAATACCGAATGAGCTATACTATTCAGTAGCCATTCAGTACGAAGCGAAATTCTTGTGTTATTAAGGGATATTTTACTTAGTTCTTAATTATGAATAGTTCCAATGTTATGATTTTTCTGGTGGATGACTGCTAGAAGCCATTTCTTCATAAAAGTTATTATATATCCGTAACCATAGCTACGTGAACATCATGCTGATAAACATTTTAGCAAGTTGAACAAGCAATCTGAATATATCTATATATCTGAAATAAGTAGCTGTATCTGAGATTTCATATAGTTGGTGAGAACTTTCAGTATAACCAAATGTCTGTAACTTAAAATTTTGTTGCCCATTAAGGCCGACTCACTGATGATGAATTCGAGGTCTAATTTAACTCTTTCTGGACAGCCGCCCTTTGCCACGATAACTTTCAAACGGAAAGAGGTAGCCCCTTGAAATTTTCAGAGTACGCGCAAAACTGAATGCGAAAATCGTTAATGGACATAATATGCGGATAGGTTTCGGAGTTGAAATTCTGTTTTTCCAATAACTCAAACAATACAGATCCGATCGAATTGAAACTAGATAACTAGTTATAGAATGCCGACACAAAGACTCATGCGGAATATCGTGACGATCGTTTCTCTAGAAAACTTAAAAAATATTAGTAGAAACTATTCTGTATCTTAGAAACTATCCGTTCAATATCGCTGAAATTTTGAGAATGCCAATTTCCAAATTTGAATACGATCGGATCTATATTGTTGGAGATATTGAGAAAATATTGAAAGCCGAGCAGTCTTTTACAGTAGTTGGATGGGTGACCTTTGCCAAGATAACATTCGAACGGAAAAATATAGTAACTTAGTTTTACTTTGCATTGAAATTTCCAAGTTCCAACTCCTTTTTTAATAGATTCAGCCAAATATGGTCAATACCAATTGAGCAATTTGCAAAATTTCATTCTCTGTTCAAAAATATACAAGTTGACTCCTTAAGTTTCCTTTCAATATAATCAGGTTCTGTCATCAGAATCTTTGTATTACTCCAATCCATCATGTGTTCTCCTTGGATTGTACATACATGTTCTGCTATTTTTGATGTCTGCATGTCTCTATTTCTCAAGTTCTTCTTGTGAAATATCAAGACCATTAGAAGTAAGAAAGTCGGAACACAAGAACAACTTGAGAAATAGAGACATACAGAAATCAAAAATAGCATAACATATATGTACAATCCAAGGAGATCACATGATGGATTGGAGTAATACAAAGATTCTGATGACAGAACCTGATTATATAAAAAGGAAACTTAAGGAATCAACTTGTATTTTGTTGAACAGAGACTGCAATTTTGCGAATTTCTCAATTGGTATTGACCATATTTGCCTGAATTTATTAAAAAAGGAGTTGGAACTTGGAAATTTCTATGCAAAGTTAAACTATGTACTGTGATTTTCAAATACTGTCAATGTGACAATTCTCGAATCTCAGAATAACTATCAACAAAATAATTCTGAAGATTTTCGTTAAGTGTCTGACGAAGGAGTCTGATATAGACTCCGAAACGTTACGATATAGTTGTTTCTTCGTTGATGTTGTTTCGTTGTAGTTTGTTAGGCAACATTGTTCGATCGATTGCTTCCGATAAATATCTTGTGTTCCTTACGCAGAAGCAAATCACGAAATAAATCATTTTTATTTTATAGATATTTTTCAGAGTTTGGGAGAGAAAACCAACAAAGAAATCATTTAATATCGGATTTCAGCTCGATTAACTTTATATGAGGCGTGAACATGCGCGCTTAGGCTCCTGACTTCACGTCAGTGCTCTTCTTGAATTTTATATCAAAACATGACATGAAAAAATTGGTCCAAGCACTGACGTGAAGTCAGAAGCTTTGGCGCGTATGTTCTATTGTCCATTCTTCTGTATTGGACACCCTTAATCGAATTTACCATGGTCAATTATGTTGTCCATTCTCCTGTATTGGACAACATAATTTACCATGGTAAATTCGATTAAGGGTGTCCAATACAGAAGAATGGACAATAGAACATACGCGCAAAAGCTTCTGACTTCACGTCAGTGCTTGAACCAATTTTTTTTTTCGTGATTTTTTTAAAAATTTTTTAGGGGTATGGTTCTTAAAATTTTTTTTTTCGTCATTTTTTTCAAATTTTCTAGGGGTACGGTTCTTACAAAATTTCAAACACGTCTTATGTCGATTTTCTACTGCTAGTTACCAAGCTTCAATTCGATCGAATATTTATTTTTTGAGTTATCAAGGAAATAATATTCCAGGTGGGTATAACTCGGAAACCGTTAGACCGATTATGCCCAAAAACGAACTCAACTCTCCCTTTTGGATACGCAACCTACCCTGAAAATTGCAAGTCCCTATCTCCTTTCGTTCGAAAGTTATCGAGGCAACTGTCACCCATCTACTGAACTCACACAAGAATGCTCGAATCTCCAACAATATTTAACCGATCGTATTAAAACTTGAAACTTTGCAGTAGAGTTAGGTTATGAAGGCTATTGTAAAATTTCAGCAGTTTCAAACGAACAGTTACTGATATATAGAATTTTTTTTTATTTTCAATGATTTATTAAAAATTTTCTACAAACGCTATCTTCACCAAATTTTGCAAACATTTTTGCGTTGGCATTCTACAACTAATAACCATGTTTGAATTCAATCGGTTCAGTATTTTTCGAGTTAATGAGGAACAAAAAACCACCAAATTTCAGAAAATTTCAGATGGCTATAACTCTAAAACCGTTTGGCCGATTATGCTCATAAACAAACTAAAATGTCGCGTTCTGGTGCACATCCTAACTTGAAAATTTCAAGCCGCTATCTCATTCCGTTCTCAAGTTATCGTGACAACAAAAATATATTTTAATAATTTTTATAAAATTTTCTAGCCATACGATTCGCAATTTCACGCACGTGCTTAGTTTTATATTTTACAACTACCCACCAAGTTTCAATTCGATCGGATTCATATTGGTTGAAAACAAAATTATTACTCGGAAACCACTCGGCCGATTATGCCTATTAACGAACTTGTCCGTCGTATTGGGATGCGCCACCTACCCTGAAAATTTCAAGTCGCTAGCTCTTTTCGTTCTCAAGTTATCGTGGCAACGGCCGGACGGACGGCTGGACGGACAGAATCAAATTTGACCTCGAATTCTTCATTGGGGAGTCGAACGTAATCGTTTGAGACCATTTTCGTCAAAAAATTCGTAAGTTACAGACATTTGGGCAAAACTATAACGCGATGTTCCCCAGAACATACGCGCAAAAACGAAGAATCATATTTCATTCAGTTAGACCTTCAACATTTCAATGAAAAACAAATATTTTAACACGCTAATTCCACCAGCTTTCTATGAAACGATTCATAATTCGTTTCTTCACCATATATCTATTTAATATTTCTCTTTGTGAAGTCCTTATTCAAATGGTCAGATTCATTAGGAAATAGAATTACTCAAAAATGTCATGAATGTTTGATTGACGGGAGAAACCATTTGTTCATACTTTTTACACGAATAAAAAGTAATTTAATCGGGGTCACCAGGTTATCTCAGTTATCAAAAATTTTAAGTAAATAAGGGGGTTATTTGCTTGGATTATTGAGAAAATTTTTTATCATTTATTATACTGACAAACACACACATTGTGCACTTTTCAGAACACGTCACACTCTGTCGACTACGAGAAGGATGGATCTTATATTACGTGAAATCTTTGAAATCTAAAAACTTCTGCTATATTCCTATCAAAAATAATAAAGTCAATAAAAAAACTGAACTGCTCATTCCATATTTACAATAGTAATAATTTATTGTATACTAGCTGCCCGCCCCGGTTCGCACGGTTGAAATGCTGATACTAAATATACTACAGAATTTCTTTATATACAACGTTCACAGCATTTTTGTCGTTAGACAATACAAACATGTTTTCTTAAGAGGTTACTCTTGAAAGAGCGACATATAATTGGCCATGTGAAAAACACTTAACGCTCAAATATAAGCATGTAGCGTTGAAAGTTGGACCCTGCGATTTATTAATGGTCATTGCAAAATATATCTTTAACGGAAATTGTAGGCGTTTAAATTGGATCAGTAAATCCGATGGTATCAGAGGAATTCGGGGAATCAATACATCTATCCTGGCTGAGGCGAGCCTCACGCTCTACAGATGATTATCTGGCTCTCTGTACAGGCTCCTCTGCGGTCGGTATAACCACAACCGCTATGTCCTTGCATTTTAAATCTGCAATATCGTCTAAAATATTCATTTAAATTACATGCTGTATAGGGCCATATTTAGGGCTTCACACGAGAAGAGAGTAGGCGAGAGTATAAAAAATATCGTCTCGCCCTCGCCAATTCCCAAAAAATTCAGTCTCGTTTAAGTCTCGTTCTCGTCTCGTTATCAGTTGTCTCGTCTCGTCTCGCTTAATTCTGAATAACGATAATAAATATTTTAATGTACAGTGCGCGTCACAATTATGGAAAAAAATTCATTTTCTCAGAAGAAAAATATTTGGCAACAAAATCCTGAAACAGGTCAATTTTTGTTTCACTTTTACCAAATTTTTATGCATTTTTGAAGGATTTTTGTTGCATCCTGTCCCATCAACCATCTAAATTTTTTGAATAGGGAAAGTGGGTCATGTGGTACTTTTTTGGCAAGGTCTTTGTATCTTCTTTACAGGCGTGCAGAAATTTTCAAGAAAAAATTTTTCTTTTTCGAAAAATAGCTAGTTCAAAGAAGTTTTCAGTATGTGCACTTTGTCATTGCTCATTTACTTTGAGACGATGGTACCTGATGAAATTTGTCACCCAACAAAAGTCGACCATTACAGTTTTGTTCATGCACAACTTTCAACCCCCTCACATTTTTTTTCTCCATTAAAGGGTTCGTAGGGGTTGAGAGTTGTGCATGAACAAAACTATAATGGTCGACTTTCATTCGGTGACAAATTTCATCAGGTACCATCGTTTCAAAGTAAACGAGCCATGACAAAGTGCACATACTGAAAACCTCTTTGAACTTACTATTTTACTTTTTTCTTGAAAATTTCTGCACGCCTGTAAAGTAGATACTAAGACCATGCCAAAAAAGTACCACATGACCCACTTTCCCTATTCAAAAAATTTAGAGGGTTGATGGGGAATGCACAGAGTGGAACAAAAATCCTTCAAAAATGCATTAAAATTTGGTAAAAGTGGAACAAAAATTGACCTGTTTCAGGATTTTGTTTGCCAAATATTTTTCTTCTGAGAAAATGAATTTGTTCCATAATTTTGACGCGCACGGTATAAACGAAATTGTATACAATAATTAATGATTTTGTAAAGCTGTATTTATTAGGCTCTTATACAAAAACATTTGTACATGTACATATTATTTTTAATTTTAAACACTGATAATTTCAACTTTTAAATTACTCGATGGCCAAGAATTCAAACATAATCCCTCTTGAATCACATCATTTTTCAATGACGTACGTGTTTTTGCCGTGATCATACCTGCTGTGGAAAATAATCTTTCAACAGGTACGGATGTTGCCATTAATAAATCATCGGCCATCTTGGAAAGTGTAGGAAGAACTTTTTCATCATCGCCACCATTGTAAAATATTTCGATTCCTATTTGCTCTTTCTAACAGCAAATATTCTTCAAACTCAGCTTTCCAATATTTCGAAAGTTTAGTTGATGTTTTAAATAGGCGTGGATGTCGATACATTTTTTAATAGAATTGAACAATTTGGTATAGTTTTCAAAGAATACCTTCCCAGTGGGTAGATCACTTTTCGAAACATTGAATAGCTTCATTTCTTCACCAGTTTTATTATACGTAGTTCCACAGCTGTATACAATAATTGTTCACATCTTCACTACAAGGAGCACAAGAGAATATATTTCTCCAGATTAGATGGTTCAGATGGAGACGAAATTTTCGAAGCATTGGGATTTAGGGGCAATAAAAGTTGTCCGTTAAGTATTGAATTCATAATGGCATCCGTTTTTATGGTTGTGAATTCTATTTTTTCTTGAAAAATAATCTTAATTATCGCAAGGTCATAACGAATTGATAATCTCCTAAAAAATCGTGTTTTTCTAGAACGATCGATGCATAATATAGACAAAATATATTGGTAATTATAGTGGAAACTCTTCATATCCAATTGTTTTCGGCGGGTGTTGAAAAAAGTCGAGTCGTATATAAAACTTCATACATAAAATTTGACAAGACCAAAATCGAGACTCTCGTGTTGCGCTGTATGTGGTTTCGGGAGCGCCTATAATATTTTTGAAAATATCTCGTAAAAGCGAGACGAGACGAGAAAAATCTCGCTCTCGCGTGAAGCCCTAACCATATTGATCAATATTAAATGCACAATGCATTTGAGGTACTTAATTGGATAAGGATCAATGCTGAATTGCTTAAAATCGCTTCGTAATCAAGCCATTATTTCTCGTAGAATGTAAAAGAATAAAAAATGGCTATTGTGGGTTATCCCCCACAATATTTATAATTATAAGAGGTATACATATACCATCACGGACTTTTTTGTAGACCTTTTTAAGGTGTACCATAATGTACCTACTACATTATTTTGATGTATCTCGTAGGGTTCAGCCAGCGTTTGCAATGTAAGCGCAAAAGAATGATTTTATTTACGACATCACATTAGAATCCTCTAAAATTATCAGTGTTTCTCTAATATATTTTGCATGTATTATACATATAAACCTTCCTATTGAATCACTCTATCTATAAAGAAAAACCTCATCAAAATGCTTCACGTAGTTTTAAAGATTTAAGCATACATAGGGACAGACAGACAGCGGGAAGCGACTTTGTTTTATACTATGTAAGGATATGTAATGGCAACTGATATTGAAGTTTTCAGAGGAAATCGGCTGAATTATCTCCTCCTAGGGACAGGAATTTAGAGGGTTGGGATTCGCGTAGGAACGTAGAAGAAGGTTGAAACTATCGAGGTACATAAATTTGGGTTCCCACTTCGAAACGTTAGTATTTTTTGAAAATTAAAGAAAAACGTTAATTTTTCCTGAGATTTCTAGATATTATCGACCAATTAAAAAATTCGACTATTGTCAGATAGGAACGGAAAGGACGAGGTCCGAAATTTTGTTCGCTAAATATGTTGATTCGGACCGTTTTCGAACGGGAAACATAGCAAAAAGTGAAGATGAAAGGTAAAAACCGTCGAATATGTTATATGGCGATATTCTTCAGAAAAGTAAAAGAACCAGAATCTTTCCAAGGTTAAAACTTTCTATCCGTCAAGTCCTACATCTCTTCTGCAGCCCCGCTAGCGCATAGGTTGAGAGTCCGTCTTTCTGAATCGAAATCACTGGGTCGAATCCCGGATGAGGTATTAACTCAATTTTCAATTTTTTTCTATTGATCTACTGTGAAAATATTGATCTATGGTTAGGTAGATCTGCTGCTTTTTTTCAATACTACATAATACTAAAGTGAATACTTGGAGTCATCGAAGGGGATCAAGGGAAACTATTTGAAAATGTCGTTATAATCGTGTTGTTTTTTTGGATGTTAGGAGGGGGATTTTGCGGGTGTTTTTCGAAAAATGTCAATATCGAAACGGCTTGAACGATTGTAATGGAACTTTGTGTGTGCGTTCACAATTGGACCCGGTATATATATGGCGCTACAATCGATTTACAGGAACTCAGAAACGCCTGTACTCATTTTGATGAAGTGTCTCAGTGGGCCTCAATGGGATCAATACGATCCGGCAGGTGGCACTATAATCGGTTCATAGGAAATCAAAAACGGCTTAACTGATTGTGATAATACTAGGTGAATAATATTTAGTGGGTCTCAGGTTCACGATAGGATGCAGTAGGTGGCGCAGTAATCAGTATAGGCAAAAATGGCTGGACCGATTTTGACGAAACTTTGTGATTTTTACGATTCACTACAGAAGAATAACAATTGGTTCAAGCCCTGTGGACAGGAGCTTTTTGGTGCTCTTGTTCAAACAGACAAATGATATCTCCGAAAGTATTGGTTTCTCAGAGTTGGAAATTTTATCAATGGATCCTATGATAGAAATGCATCATGAAAGAAATTAAATTTAAAAAAGGGTCGTTTAAAAAAATGCTCCAAAAATTATCTTAAAAAAAAGAGATCTACAATTCTTCAATGCTTCAAAAATTGTCATTAAATTTATTCATCAATATTGAATGAGCAATCTGCAATGATTCAACCTAGTGGAATGGGTTGTTGCAGCTTACACTCGGTGTATAGTTTTCACAACTCGAAATACCTAAGGAAAGTATCATCGAAATGTCTAGAGCAAGGCTGGAGACAATCATAGCATATTGTTTATTTAGTCCGGGTATTTGAGTAGGTAGAGGATTACGAACAAATTATTTTAATAGTTCAAAATATATTAATAAAATACTATCCTCTTTTCATAATTTAAAATTTAATAGTTCATACCACTAACACATTCTTTTCTGTATTATGAACCTTAACTCAAGAAAAAATGTTTGATACACAAATGTAGATCCATATTTCAGTATTTTTTTGCTAGCAACATTATGAAAATACTGTATATAGAAACATGTCTAACAACTTAAGGAAGTAAAAGGTAATATTAACCTCAGTGGTCAACGAACAGTAATTTCTTTTGGTGATTCCATCATGCTCTTCTTTCCTATTGCCTTCGTAAACTACATCATTCAAATGATCCAATTCTAAATCTTCTGAAACATCATCCCCAATATTTATACATAAAATATTCAATTTGTATTCAGTCA
The DNA here is from genome assembly GCA_937662695.2 of Halyzia sedecimguttata. Classification (NCBI taxonomy): domain Eukaryota; kingdom Metazoa; phylum Arthropoda; class Insecta; order Coleoptera; family Coccinellidae; genus Halyzia; species Halyzia sedecimguttata. The sequence goes on from OW569415.2 coordinate 50,730,106, forward strand.
ATATTATTTTCGGTTTCAAAACAGTCTGGTATATATTCACAAATTCGAGAATCGGATACTTGTTTCCCAAGAGAAAATATTTTCAACTATGAATTGACAATATCTAATAGCTAGAAAAGATGACGTTTATGAACATGAACACAGACAGCTTCTGTGTTCACATTCTGTGAATACATATAAGTTACGATGTATTATTGAAATTTGGAAACTTCATATCTCCGGAAGTATTAGCTTGTTAGAGTTGAGAATGATGACAATGGATTCTTATGTTGAAATTGCATCTTAGAAAAATTCGAATTCAAAAGTTGTAATGTAAAAAAAATAATTTTTTTCCGTTACTCTGAAACTATTAAACCAATTTTGCCCAATAACGAACTTAACCGAGATATTTATCCTTCAAACCAAATCAATACAAAATAGACAATTCGGCAAATTGATAAGCACTATGTACCGAGGAACAAGAGCGCCAAAAATTTGAAGAAATAATACCACCCGTTTCACCAATCACGGAACAGAAACATTATTTTCCGTATACATGATACATAGAATTTCAATAAAATTCTGGACTTCAAAGGTTCCTAGGGTAGTTAGATACATCACGAATTGACTTCACTGACTAATCCAAAACGAAAACAGGCCCAGCCGAGAACCCTGGGGGACACCTGGTCTCTTGGTCTTGAGAGTAACTTCACTACCCCTGTCACGTTATAAAGTTATTACATACTGCTCAGTAGGTCGAAAATGAGACGATCTTGTCGGGAACTACAATTGATGAAAGAAGTATTATGATAGACACAGTCAAAGTTCGTGATTTCAGCAGAGCGATCACCTGCCCCAATGAATCTCACAAGTTTTAAACTCATTAAAGAAAGGAAGCAACATAATATTCTTTTCAGCTGAAAACAAAATTTACTTTCGTGAGGGGAGCTACTGGAATGAATATTCTACTATTCGTTAATTGACGATTTCTGCCATAGCATAATTTTGATATCATCAATAATAATTATAACTCATATAAGAGAAATAATTAATTGATTATTGGCATACCTATTGTATGAAATATTCAAGTAATATAAGAACACATTCAAATTAACATATCTATCACCAGTTATATTATGAGACTTGCAGGGACACTACATTGAATAGGGCTTCACACGAGGCGAGAGAAAGCGAAAGCATACAAAATCTCGTCTCGGTCTCGCCAGTTCCCAAAAAATTTAGTCTCGTTCAAGTCTCGTTCTCGTCTCGTTATCAGTTGTCTCGCCTCATCTCGCTTAATTGTGAATAACGACAATAAATTTTATAATATATAAACGAAATGTTAGGTATATAATAATGAAAAATGATGTAAAGCTATATTTATTACGCTCCTATATAAAAATATTCTAACATGTACATATTATTTTTAATTTTAAACACTGTTGATTTCATCTTTTAAATTACTCGATGATCAAGAATTCAAACATAATTACGCTTGCATTACATCATCTTTCAATGATGTACGTGTTTTTGCCATGATCATGCCTGCTGTGGAAAATATTCTTTCAAGAGGTACGGATGTTGGGATGTTACCATGAATAAATAATCGGCCATTTTGGAAAGTGTAGGAAGAACTTCTTCATCACTTTCCACTACTGTAAAATATTTTGATTCCTATCTGCTCTTTCTAACAGAAAATATTCTTCAAACTTTCGAAGGTTTTGTTGATGTTGAAGAGGTTATCGATGTCGATACATTTTTTAATAGAATTGGACAAATTGGTATCGTTTTCATTGGCGGTTCTTGGCGTAACCTAATAACACTTTTCGAAGCATTGAATAGCTTCATTTCTTCACTAGTTTTATTATATGCACTTCCATTGATGTATACAATAATTGTTCACATTTTCACTACGGTTTCTGACGTATTTGAATGGAGTTTATCTTCGGTTTATCTACTGAATTCTATTGAATCGGATAAACGGAAGATAAACCACATGTTATATTACTCAGAAACCGGCCCTACAAGAAGCACAAGAAAGAACAATAAATATCTCCAGATGTTCAAATAGAGACGAAAATTCAAAAGCATTGGGATTAAGAGGCAATGAAAGTTTTTCGTTAAGTATTGAATTCATAATCGCATCAGTTTTTATGGTTGTGAATTCTATTTTTTCTTGAAAAATAATCTCAATTATCGTAAGGTCATAACAAACAGAAAAATTAATGATCTTTTAAAAAATCGTGTATTTCTAAAACGATTGATGTATAATATAGACTAAATATATTGGTAATTATAGTGGAATCTCTTGAAATTCAGTTTGAGTCGTATACTTATATAAAAAGTTTACTGTATGTATCTATAGTAAATAAGACGATCTTCCTAGAAAATTTGGAGCCAGAGAAACCCTTGCAATAGTAAACACGTTTATTAACTGAGTAGTTTATAGACACATGTAGTCATCAAGCTTGAAAAAAATACATTCAAACCTAAAATATAAAAATCTGCAAGGATAAATATTTATGATATCAGATACGCTACTATAAGAACAACAACAAGAGTTGATATTATGTAAAACATATTTGATCTCTATATAGACCTTTCCTAATTTTTTGAATGAAAAGTTCATTAACAAATTTAACGAGACCAAAAACGAGACTCTCGTGTAGTGCTGAGAACGAGACGAGACGAGAAAAATCTCGCTCTCGTGTGAAGCCCTAACATTGAAAGGAATTATGCCTGGGGAGAGAACAAATTTCAGAAGAATATCAAAGATTAAACATCCAAACAACCCTCTACACAACCCATAGAATGTGATGCTATACCAGATAACGAATTTTGACAACATAATCCAGCATAATAAGGTTAAATAAAAACTTTGTGTAGAAAGCTCATCAAAAAGCAATTATTCTTCTATCATTTTTGTAATTTGATGCTACAAAAAAAATCCTAATAAACTCTTCATGGGACGAAACTTAAAAGCATAAACCTTAATTATTATATGTTTGTAGTTTCCTTGAATTATTTGACTCTGTACTTAACGTTATTGTTTCAATAATTTGAATATTATGATTGTATTACGTAACAGGCTGGAAGAGTTCAGTCGTTGGCCATTGGAAGGAGACCAATACAGTTTTTCATGAATAAAAAATAATAAAAATATCTCCTAAAAAGCAGAGGATCAATATTTTTGAACGATAATATTTTGTACAGTTTTATTTTGGTGTTTGATGATTTTTTCATGGATAATGATTTGTAATATTTTAATTATTATTCAAATTCGATTAGTAAGATATTTTTTCTAATTACATTCTTATATTGTGATATTTCTGAGAAAAACTGAAACCAATTGTCGCGCTATATGAATTACAAGAAATATGTTCAGTAGTACTATAATATACCATCATTCTCTAAAAGAAACTTCTTAATTTTTACTCTATTATCTTCATTCACTAATCATCCATGAAACTATTCATACTTCCAAATAATCATTAAAGGATACTTTCGAAGGTATATTCATTACCAAATGGCTCCTTTCTGGGAGGGAAAACCTTCCAGTATTCGTACTTCATTGTTTCTTCGGCTTAAATCTATGAATATTTCTCTTTGTGAAATCCACATTGTAATGATCATATTCATTAGGATATAGAAACGATCAAAAACTACATTGAACGACTGATATATGAGAAAATAACAAACAATTTGTAGGTCTTCCAAGATGATTCATTTTCCCAAAAGAGTTTCATGATATATGTTCGGTCCTACTTGAAACAACGGAGATATTGGGGTATTGAGTAGGTAAGAATTTAACAGGATTCTAAATAAAAATTGAATGTCTCCAATAAATTATTTTATGTTTTAGATTCTGATTGATATTCATTGCTCATTGCTCAGCAATGGGGTTCTTCAGATCTGAACATACTGATCAGCGTAAATATACAAATTATTTTATGCATTTCATAGAATAGTAATTTCTATTGGGTGGAATTTACCAGTCCTAAATTCTAATACCATTCCAACGCACCTACCTATTAATGTCTGCTATGTCGTGAAATAGCGGATATATTAATTATTGTAACTTAAAGCTGAATATTTTAAATGGTCTTGAAGTGAGAAAAAACTCTAGAGATGTCAGAAATAGTTCCACTGAATGAAGCTGAAACCCAAAACCGTTAAAGAAGGACATAGATACCACTCGGGTATCTGTTATAGAAGTTATCGTTCACTTACCATTGTGGAAAATACCCCATCAAACGAGTTGTAAAAATTAATTAACCCTACACTTTTTTGTGAATGATAAAAAACATGATATATTATTCAACGAGCACGTGTGATGACAGCTATAATCATGAGAATGAACTTTCCAAAGCAAACTGCGAGTTGATCAGTTTCAAGTTTTAGGTTCATTGTGAGTTGTGCAGATTAGCCTGCAATTCAAACAAATTTAATTGCAGGTTATTTATATTCGGGTATTAAATGGATAGGCTTTCCATGATCTGTATTATTCTATATGATTTACCTCTGTTATCCCCAGCAATGAATACAACTTTTAAATCACCCGATCTCTCCAATGCATTTTTTTCTTACTGCCTTTATTCTACACATCATTCTAAGAATTTCTTCATATAGGGAAAATAATTTCATCATGTAACATAATAATCATTCAAATGAAAATTTTCTATAATTATAACTCACGTCACTTTTAATTTTTGCGCGTATGTTTTGGAGAACATTAATTTGCCTAAATGGTCTAAAACAATTGGGATTGACTCCCCACAGAAGAATGCGATCCACTGGGGCGATCTGAAACAAATTGTATATGGTTCTAAAGTGGCAACTAGAGATAAGCTAAGATATAGAGAACAGAAAATGCTAGTAACAGATAGCGTAATGTCAGACATATTTTAAGAAACTCGATAAACCAAAATTTGTTTTATTTTAAATACTTGCTGCTTTCATTGCTGCTGTTTGATTTTTATTTTCAAACTTCTATGAAACCTTCATCTGAAGGCGGTCACAGCCTTTAGATGTCTGCCCGACTAGCTGGGAGGCCAACGATACACTTATGCTTCCTGGTATATTGGGTGATAATTGATACAACCGGCTTATAAAGGTTTAAGAATAGAAAAATTCCTTTGATCTCAAAGAAAACACTTTTCCAGAGTCCTTCAAACTGGAATTCACGATCACTCCAGACACGGTATAGGTAATGTAGAGATCAGTTCCAGTACAACATCAAAATATGCAAAAGGGTTCAATAAGGTTGATTTTCACTTCACTTCACTTCAACTTAATATGTGTTATGCACGCGTAGAGCGAGTTTCTCACCCCAGCCAAAAACTACAAACAATGAAATCAGTGTTAACTACACATACTACTTTGCAAAATAAAATATTTCTCTGTATGAATCAGGGAATATAAATTAACAGTACACTAAAATTATTCATCAGGATTCATTAGAGCCTAAAAAAACACGAGGCACACAATCCCCCAAAAATTGAAGAAACTCTCCTCTGATTCGTTCAGAACATCATCAATATTAAATTCACATATAACAGAAAAAAATGGGTTCAAGCCCTGTGGATAGGAAATTTCTGGTGCTCTAGTTCAAACAGACAAATTATATCTCCGAAAGTATTGGTTTCTCAGAGTTGGGAATTATATCAATGTATTCTTATGATAGAACTAAATCATGAAGGTAATTCAATTCAAATAATAGTTTATTTATCAAGATTAAATGAGCAATCTTAGAATGAGAAGTGCACCATGGAAATCAAATTAAAATAGCTGAAATGAATTTGACTCACTCTTATAGAACAGGATGACATGTACGAGTATGAACACAGACCATATAATAAAGCTTAGATAGAATAATTATTATAACATTCTGTGAAAACATGGAAGTACGATTCATTATTGAAATTTCGAAAAATCATATCTTCGAAAGTATTAGCTTGTTGGAGTTGAAAATGATATCAGTGGATTTTTATGGTGAAACTGCATCTTAAATAAAAATTGAATTTGAAATTTGTTACTTAAAAAAAATTTTTTTTTTGTTACTCCGAAACCATCTAGTCTATTTTGCCCAATAACGAACTTAACAGAGATATTCATCTCCCTAACCTACTCTGAAAATTTCAACTGCCTAGCTCATTCCGTTGGAGAGTTATTGTAGAAAAAATTTTTAAAATTTTCAAAATTTTTTTTTACACTTTGCGGTAATCTGTTCAATACAAAACTTCACATGCATATAACAGTCATGATTCTACAATTTGATGCTAAATTTCAGATAGATCGAGTGATCGGTTTCGGAAATATTCATAGAAAATGTTTTACTAAAATTGGCCATAACTCCGAAACCGCTTTAGTTCGGAAGTTATCGTGCCCATGGCCGGCCGGACCGGCTGGACAGAATCGATTTCGACCTCGGATTCTTGATCAGTGAGTCGAACCAAATCGATTGAGACCATTTTCAGCCAAAAATTCGAAAATTACAGACATTTCGGCAAATTGATAAGCACTCAGTTCCGAGGAACTAGAGCGCCAAAAATTAGTAGGAATCGTGATAATCAAACACATAGTACCTACTCTACAATATTTTCTAACAAAAATGGCATGCAAAACTGTATTAACTAATTTCAATCTGAAATCATAATCTAAGTTAATTTACCAAAACCAATTTCCACATCACAAAAACATAATATTTAAAAATTACTCACCGTCAACTTGACGTATACATTCATCGCATCACACAAACTGTTAAGAGATATTCAGACCACCATTTCTTTCATCTCAACTATTGAGAACAAATGGATCTTATGAAAGGCGTTAAAAGCAGTGAACTGCTCCAGAGCTTCGAACGTAAATGAACGAATAAATCCCCGGGAGTTTGCAATACCCATCAATCGTATGACCACAGAAAATTCTGGTCATACAGAATTAAATTCACGAATTCACGGTTTTGAACAAAATTATACTGAGAGGATTTCTAAAATATATTGAAACGTTGAATGTGGAAAATCAATACCGATTCATAAGGCAAAACATTTCTAATTTAAACTAGAAATAAAACAACGATTTCAAACCATAACGCGACCATAAATTCACGTTGAACGCATCACGGGTTGCATAACTTTGGAAACAGCGTAACGGGGTTTTAAACCGTTACATCCTTTCAAGGTTTCTCTTGAATAACTGTAACTGCGAATTCTTGTTGAATTTCTTCATTCATGAATAAATAGTGAATACTACTGAATCCGTTGATACTTCTCTTAGTGTGTAGTCTATTTCCCTTCAGTATTAACAAAGTCGTAAAATGTTGATTTATTCAGAAAACAATTCGCTTAAAAAAATTATATCATAACGTTTTTCCACTTTAATGTGCTGTTTTTTTAAATTATTGTTATGATGAGAGCTATCTATGCATGCCTCAGTCCAGTAAATTTGTTTTCAGAAAAGCATATACCGAGTGAAAATTTTCAACTCATCAAGAAAATTAAATTTTTCTGAATACGTGCTGGGATTCTTTTTTTATCTACTCACGATCATGTGAGTTCATAATGTTGAACACCTATACGAAATTTGTTTGAGAAATTATAATCCAATCAGAAGTTATCGACAAGTATATTCTCTACATAAATATTTGAATCACTCTGTATCTCCACAACAGTTGATTGCAGACCTGGAATAAGTCCACGAAATAGGTCCTTCACATCAGTGAACTATAGCTGACTATCTGCGGAACACCCTAGATGTCAAAAACAATATTATATTGTGAAACCTGAGCCAAGTGCTTTCTTCTCTAATAATTTCTGAAAGAAGCCTTTCCGAGGTGACTGTACACGAATTCAATGAAAAATATTGAATTTTCTTTTTAAATAATAATAATAATAATGATAACTTTATTCATCCTTTTAGACAAAATTACATTTGTATAGGACATGTCTTCATACAACACAATATTGAAAAAATAGAAGGAAACCCTCAAAATTAAACAGAAGGAACCAAACAAATAAGGAAAATACAAGTAAAAGGAAAACATATGTAGTGCAGAAAATAACTGAAAACTAATTAATTACAGAATCGAAAAATTCATTTTTGCTGTAGAAGCACTTCTCGAGCAGTAAGGCTTTAATTTCATTCTTGAATCTCTTGTATTCCAAAACCTTCAATCTATCAGGTAGATGGTTGAAAAATTTGATACCACAATACGTGGGTGAATGCTGAAATTTGGATGTCCGGTGTTTTGGAATACAAAGAGTTTCTCTATGCCTAGTCTCATATTCGTGAAACTCGGAACACTTACTAAAAGAATTAATATTTTTACGAGCGTACAGCAAGCAGCTCAGAATATAGACACATGGAAAACACATGATTTGATTGTGAACAAAAGTTGGTCTACAGGACTCCTCAGGTTTCAGGTTGAAAATGAGACGGATTATTTTCTTCTGTGCTATGAAAACTGCACTAGTAAATGAGGGACCACCCCAGAGTACAACGTTATAGTTGAGGTGGGTGTATACTAGTGAGTAATACGCATTTATCAAAGAATCCTGGGGTAAAACAAGCTTTATACGTCTCAGAGCAAAAAACGCGCTACATAATCTTCTGCAGACAAAGTCAGCATGATCACTCCAACTAAGATTTTTGTGTACATATAAGCCAAGAAATTTTATAGAATTTGACGGTTTCAAATCACCTGACTGGAGATTTAAAACCAATTGACTTTCTGAATCACGCACAGGAAAGAAGACCAGGTCAGTTTTACTCACATTCAGTACAAGAGAGTTCTTAAAGCACCAATCAGAGAAGCACCGGACAAGCAATTCACAGCTTGTCTTCAGTGCCTCAATGGTAGGTGCAGAAATTATAAAAGAAGTATCATCTGCAAACAACACAATCTTTATATGCAGTACAGTGGAGAAATGAGCCATGATGTAATCAGGTAAATCATTCACAAAAATAACGAATAAGAGAGGCCCCAGGACGGAACCCTGAGGTACACCCATTTTCACAGGGTACCTGGTCGAACTGCATTGCCCCACTCGTGCTATCAACCATCGATCAGTTAAAAAACTCTCGATCCATTCAAGGAACACTCCCCTGAAGCCTAAATTAAATAATTTATTTAATATGAACTCGAAATTCAAGCAATCAAACGCAAGAACTGGTCAAAGAACAACCCCGCCACACAAATTCCATCATCCAAACAACTATACACAAAGTTCACCAGATCACATGCGGCAGTCTCCGTCGATCTACCAATTCGAAATCCATGCTGACAGCTCGTAATGAAAGACAACTTTTCTAAGTATTTCAACATTCTATCGTAAACCAATCTTTCAAATACTTTAGATAAAGAACTCAGTAATGAAATTGGACGATAATTGTTAATGTCATCAACGGGATCCTTCTTGCGGACGGGAATGACTTCAGCCGTCTTAAGTGAAGAAGGAAACCTGCCGGAAGAAACCGAAACATTGATCAGGTGCGCAAGATGCTCAGAGATGAAAGGAGACAAAATCTTCAAAACCTTAACCGGAATCATATCTAGCCCAGTACTGGTTTTATTTTTCAAATTCTTTATAACTGAATAAATTTCCTCAGCCTCGACCGGAAAGAAAAAGAAATTATTATCGGTCAGTGTCCCAGATGTACAAGAGCGGGATCGGCTCACACCAAAATGCTTTTCGACACTGATTATATTTACTGTAGAGAAAAACTCACCAAAGGCATCAGCGACATCAGATTCACTGGAAATAACCCCACCGTGAACCCTCAACTCAACATTCCTATTATTGTTAGTGGAACCTGTTTCCCTTCGAACTAAGTTCCAAATAGTTTTATTCTTATTATTAGAACAATCCAGAAGACTTCTGTGGAAATTCAATTTAGTTGAGTTCAACAGGTTTCTAAATTCTTTCTTGGCCGACAAATAAAGACTTCTACTTTCTTGGGTCTTCAAGTTTCGGAAAAGCCAATGAAGATCCTTGAGATCACTGCTAGCCTGCTTGATCTCGTCGGAAATCCAATCAGTACCACGATTAATTTCATATCGCTTCTGCCTGATCGGACAGGTAGAGTCCAACATCAATTTTAGGATGTTGTGAAAGTGTTCAAAGCTCTGTTCGATACCTGTCGTGCGATAAATGCCGTCAAAACAAACAGAAGCGGCCATTGAAGACAATTCCAGTAAATTTTTCTCAGATAAACATTGAAATGTGCGAAGATATGTGTTCACTGCGGGCTTCGATACTGGACAATCAAAGTTGAGAGCCATCATTCTGTGGTCTCCGATATGGGAATCGACAACCTCGACAACTAAAAGATCGCGGCGAACATTTGTCAGAATGTAATCTATTTTTGAGGAAGTAGTAATACCGTGCCTGTTGGTATATACTCTAGTAGGCTCTTCGGAAGTTACAGTCAAATCAAATTGTAGCAGTAGATAATCGAGACAGCTACGCGGCTCAAAATAATTTATATTTAAATCGCCACAGACAAACATAAAGTCTGACCCTGTTTGGCAATAATCTATTACATAAGATATTGTATCAGTAAATAATTCCAAATTTCCGCGAGGAGGCCTGTACACACTCAGAACGCAGATATTATAGGACATATGTTTCAACTTAATCGCACAAAATTCACATTGCTTCTCCAACGAAAACTTGCTAATATAAGGAATTGGATGAAATTTTAAGTTAGAATTGATATAAATCGCTGTACCCCCACGCAGCCGAGTAGGGCGACAGTATGAAGCCCCAATCCTGTAGCCTTGAAGGTTCATGAAAGTTATTTCACTATGAGTACACCAATGTTCAACAATACTAAGGATATCTGGCTTTTCGAGAGTAACATAAACTTCAAGATGATTAATTTTGTTAGAGATACCTTGAGCATTGAGTTGGACAATTTTTAAAAAGTGACGAGTTTTTGTACCTTCGAAAACTGGTGCACGTGTTGAACTGGACCCATTTTTCACGAATTGGTGGTGGGCTGGCGACGTTTCATAAAAAACTTGTTCACAGCTATCCCCACAGGCCAAAAATCGGGGCTCAAGACCCTCTCCAAAAACTCTGTAGATAGGGTAATTTTGAATGACTGTAGGTAGGGTAATTTTGAAGATTCCTGATTATGTATTAGTCGAATATTGGTATTCGGCAAGGGTCTTGTATTCGACGAATACGAATATTGTATGCGTGATGCGTCCCTGATTGTGACTCTATTGCAACTGTATTTGAACCATTCATTTCTTGCAGATATGCTGCTTCAAGACTTGGTACCGTATGCTGTCCATCAAATGGAGGAGCCATTTTTTCGTAAAATTACCATTTTATCAACGTTCGTACTTTTCTCCAATGCTATAGCGACCGTGATATATTGCATTATTAATTGGGATCTGGAACTTGCTGTTAAAATTGGCCATGTTCAGATACTTTGCTGTTACGTGAGTATGAAATACTTATTTACTACATACATACTCGTACATGATGCAGGGTGACTGATGACCCATAATCATGTCCACTTCTATCTGTAGGTGATGAATATTGAAGAAATTAGTTAGTAGCGTTGTAAAAATAATCCCATTTGGTCTGTATGAGAGGAACATACTTTATGTGAAAAGGAAATATTTTTCCGAAATCATTCAAGAATGCTTACTTTCTTGGAGCAAATTCAGACCACAAAATACTACAATGCAGTATTCTAATCCGTCTCTATTCAACGAACATTATTGGGAATTTCGTTTCTCTTATCGTCTCCACGATTTGCACTTCTCTATTTAATATCTTTATAAATAGAGTGTCGCCTTATAAATACCCTCAGCTATAGAGGGTGTTTTCAGAGGTGAGTCTTTTCTTTAACAGAAGCTAGAACTCATAAAAATAAACCCCGAATTAGTAGGTTATTATCGGGCATGCCAAGCTAATCGTAGGACATACTTCATATTTCCTATATCTCGGATCTTATTTTTGTAACTAGCTGTTAAGGCATCCTTTATTTGGGTCATCTCAAGGAATTTGTATGTTTCTTCCTCTTCCCCCTTCTAGGTCGATGTCTTCTCCTGTTTATTCAGTTCTTCCTCTGCTTAGATGAAACACAGCACATTTGTCCAAACCGAATGACATTGCTATTGCTGAGGTGTATTCGGCAACGATATTCAGAAGTTGTTATAGTGCTGCCTTGGAAGAAGCGTACAGTTTTGAGTCGTCCATGTAGAGGAGATGTGAGTTCAGATGTTCTCATCTGCCTGATGGCCCGGCCTTGTACCCTATTCTGCTTGCCCTCAACTCAGTTGTTAATGGTAGAAGAGTTATGCAGAACTATAACAAGCTTAGCGAGTCTCCTTGAAATACGCCTCACCTGTATCCGAGATCGAACGGCGAACTCAGTTTTCCATAATGCCATGACGTTTTCCATCGCATGGACGATGTTAGGGTGGACTTTGAGCATCTCTAGCAGCCGTATTGTCAAGCTGTGCTCCGATGTATCAAATGCGTTCGCGTAATCCAACCATGATGTATGTAGGTCGCGCTTGTAGTATCTCGCATCTTGAAAAATGCTTTTGTCTTATACAGCGTGTTGAGACACGTGATTGTCCTCTACAAACCATGAAGGAATTGGCTCAAGGTGAATTACTATCTCACTGAATAATCTAGCTAGGTGTTGGTGGGTAGCTGGAAAGTTCTTCCTTCAGTATCCATCCAGTCCAGGTGCCGTAAAATCATGGTTGTTCGCTGGAAATAAATTATTATTATTATTATAATCAAAGTCGCTTTAAAATTCGACGGAGAATCAAAAAATGTGATAATTTATTGAGCATGCCATGTGAATAAACGAAGTTGACTGCTATACAACTTCTTCTTCTTCTCCTTTCAGATAGACTCGATGCGTGTTCCTCATGGTAACTCGCCCTATGCGGGCAGATTGATTTCGAGGCCTTCCTATGCTTCGCCTTCCTGACAGAGATCTGTCTCTGGCTACCTTCACCATTCGGTCTTCTGTCATCCGGGTAATGTGATCACTCCATTCAATTTTACTACCCAGCACCCACTCGTTGATATTTTGAATCTGGCAGAACCGTCTGATGTCGTCACTTCTTTCTCTGTCCCGTAATGTTCTTCCGGCTATTTTACGAACTATTCTCATCTCTTTCGCTTCCATAATTTGTTTTGTTCTTGATGTTTCAGGTCTTGTCTCCACTGCATATGTTAGTATAGGCCTCATTGCAGTCTTGTAAATACGTGCTTTTGTTTCCGTTCTTAGATATTTATTATTGAATATGGTGTCATTTAATTGTGCGGCTGTTCATGCTGCTTTGATAGCTTGTCCTCTCACTTCTGATTCCAGGTCGCCAAAGCTCGAAATTTCTACGCCCAAGTAGCGAAATTTCATCTCCTGGTGTATTATCTTGTCATCAACTGCCAACTTACATCTTAGGGGTGTTCTTGATGTAGTCATGCACTTCGTTTTAGTCACTGATATTGATAATCCCAGAGTTTTTGCAACCGTGTTAAATGTGTAGAGGAACTTTTGCAGATCATCCTCATTTTCCGCCAATAAGACTGCATCATCAGCATAGCACACAATTTTCACCTCTCTAAATCCCATTCGATAGCCTCTGTTTTTGCGCACTCTTCTTATGACCTCATCCATAACAATGTTGAAGAGTAGTAGGCTCAATGAATCACCTTGACGTATACCTCTTTCTACGCTCATTGGCTCTGTTAGTTCGTTGTTTACCTTTGCTTGTATTTGGTCATTCCGGTAAATATCCTCAATAGTTTTTATGATATTACTGGGTATCTGTCTATCATACAGGAGGTGCACGACATCTTCCAATCTTAATCGGTCAAACGCCTTTTCCAGGTCTATAAAACAAAGGAATGCTGGTCTGTTATACTCAATGGACTTTTCAGTTATTTGCCTGATGACAAACAGTGCGTCCGTGCATGATCGCTCAGATCTGAATTCTTGCTGTTCGTCGTATAGTGTGATTCGTTCATTTACTAAGTTTGTAATTTTACTTTAGTGACCAATTTCATAGAGGATGAAAGTAAATTTATTCCTCTGTATTTACCGGGCATGTTTCTATCGCCTTTTTTGAAAAGTAGAATTGTCGTACTTGTTCGCCACTCGTCGGGAATTCTCTGATGCTCAAATATTTTTTGTGATAAAAAGGTCAGTTCGTGAACCAATCGTTCGCCACCATATTTAAGGAGTTTGTTAGTGATATCGTCTTGGCCCGGGCTCTTTCTATTTTTGAGCTTATCTAATGCTTTTCGTATGTCGGATTCAGTGATCGAGATTTAATCTTCTATGACTATGCTGGGTGGGGTTTGTGGCGTTGTCGGTGTCTCATATTTATATAGATCCTTCAAGTAATCGGTCCATGTTTCTTTTCCAATTTTACTCACGGGTATCAGCTAGCATGCCTCTTTCCTTTGACTTCTCATAAATCGCCAAATCTGTTTCTGAAGTCCATAGAAATCTTTCTCCAGATGCTTCGTAAAGCTCTCCCAATGCCTCTCTTTTATTTGTCTTACCAATAAGTTGGTTTCATTCCTGATCCTCTTATATTCATTGTAGGATTCCTCAGTTCTGGTCGTTAGATATTTGATATATTCTTTGTTCTTCTTTTTGCACTGAACTTCATCGCAGAACCATGGTGTTTTATGCTCCTTGAACTGTCTGCTTTTATGTGAAACCGTTCCTACAGCTTCAATGGCTGCAGATTTGATTTTAATTTTTAATTTACTCCAAATAGCATTGACGTCATCCAGGTTAACAGTCGGATTGAGTTGAATCTTTTCTTCTAGACGTTTCCTGTATAGTTCCCGAGTCGTTGAATCCCATAGTGAATCAACTTTGATTCTCTCTGTTGTTCTTACTGCATTTTTAAGTTTTCTTTTGGAGCCCCACTTGATTCTGAGTTTGCCAAGAAGTAGACCATGATCACTCCCAACGTCAGCTGAATTAAGCACTCTAATATCCATGACCCCAGAAGCTGGTATAGATCTGTTGGTTAATATGTAGTCAATTGTTGACTGTTGTCCGCGAGTATTTCGGAACGTGTATTTATGTTGAATTTTATGATCAAAGAATGTGTTATTGATTCGGAGACCTGTTGAGGAGCAAAGATCGATCAGAAGTTTTCCGTTTTCGTTGAGTATGTGTTCATTAAACTGTTGCATTACTCCAGGAATTGGATATTTACCAATGCGGGCATTAAAATCTCCGAGTATAATAGTGAAATCTCCGGGTGTTAAAGAGTCAATGATGTCTTCCAGTTCACTGTAAAACGTTTCCCGTTCTTGCTTTGCCTTATTATCTTCCGGTGCATAAATAGATATTATATTAAGAGGATGGGAGTCAGTCCGCAATCTAACCAGAAGTATTCGTGATGATACGTACTGGCAATTCTCAACTTGAGCCATATATTTTTTATGTAAAGCTATGGCGACACCTTCCTTAGCTCTCTCGCTCTTTTGAACACCGCTGTATATGACGATATAGTCTCCGTACGCTTTTTGACCTTTTCCCTTTTTCTTTGTTTCCTGCAGTGCGCGGATGTCTATATTATGATTTTTTAACTCTTGGACAATTTCTTGCTCTTTATTATTGAGAGTTTTGACGTTCCAAGATCCTGCTCTCAAAATGTTTTTCCGCTATCGGTTCTGTGAGCCTGTCAAGGTTTTACGACAGGCAGGGAGCTAACCTAGTCTGTCAACCCTCCTCCTTCATCCGGGCTTGGGACCGGCAACATAACCGCTGAGCTACTCAATCCACTCAACAATCATGCAGGCGGAGGTGATAAAAACATGAAAATATTTCTGGCCATCCAGTCCTGAAATTGAATTTAATAAAAGTAGTTTCCGAAGAATTTCGGGTGAGGTTGAGAAAGATTGACCTTGTTTACTTGAGATATATTTTCTTGTAGATAATGTGCATGGCTGTAGTGGGTATGAGTGTAATATCAAATATAAAAAAACAAAAATTTGATGAAATGAGAAATGAATTATGGTCCATAGATGAACTCGGACCAGAAATTGCGGAGCGAATAAACAAGAGCAGAAAGTTTCTTCAGAATTCAAGGGTTATTATATCAATAACCACATCAGTCATTTTTCTATTTTGCATGCCGATTAGTGGTGATTATAGAGAATTCAGCATATTGACCTTCAGCATTGAGGACAAAGTCAATAAAACGATATTTCGGATTATCCTGCATTTAACATCGATATTTTATATACTATATTATAATTTAATGAATGTCAATATAACTTTCATGGCTGTGGCAACAACATTGGAAGTGATCAACAACATTCTTATGGTGAGAGAAAAACTGATGTTGATAGAGAAAGTTTATGGAAAAAGAGAAATGTTATTCTACGATAAAAGATACCAGGAATTTGTTGGTAATTCATTGAGAAAATGCATTATTCAGCATTTAAATATACTAAGGTAGGTGCTGTGTGTACCAATCGATATTTATAAGTTGTTGTTATAACGTGTAAGCCCCACTTGATGTATGCCCGGCCAGCAAGGGATTCACATGCTGCAACTTGTCTCTCCATAAGAGGTTAGGTAGTCAATTAAAAATTAGCCGTTCAATTAATTCTTCTGATTAGAACTAGAAACAAGAAAAAAAATTATTTTATTAAATGATCGAACTCAGATTAGGAAAAGGAAGTTACACCAAGAAATAATTATCTTAAATTCACAAACTTTTCAAATTTCGTCCTTCACAGGATCCTTGGCAGGCGAATTGATTCCTTCCAAAAAATACTCAATCTGAACAGGGTCTCTCATCTCTAGCGAAACAATAATTCGTAATTAGGCTTCTTGTTCCGAAACCCACAGGTAGATGTAGATCTAGAATTGGATGTAAAGGAATAAACTTGTTCCAACTTAGAACTCGCAGGAAAGGGTGAAAAGGGGACTAACAGTAGATCTGCATTTGAATACAAATGCAGATCTGGGCCTAACCTTAGGGGTAACGGAAAAGAATCCAAAATTAAAAATATATTCATACACCATATTTTTTCCTAAACGTATCTGAGGGTATGAAAATATTTTTTTTTACATTACATCAAACAACATTTCTATGGAATTCACTAAATACGGAATTCCATAGTACACGTGACTCGAACCACCATTTCACAAGAATTTCTCAAATTCGTTCAGATGTAACACAAAAGAAACTGAGATATTAATTTCATCAACCAAAAAAAATACAAATGCTCAAATATCAATTATTCACAACCACACCCTAAGAAGTGGCGTATTGCACAATCTGGACTAATCATAATCCAACTTATTCACGAACGTCAATTTTTTGCGCGTATGTTCTGGGGAACATCGCGTTATCATTTTGCCCAAATGTCTGTAACTTTAGAATTTTTTGACGAAAATGGTCTCAAACTATTTAGTTCGACTCCCCAATGAAGAATACGAGGTCAAATTTGATTCTGTCCGGCCGGCCGTCCGGTCATTGCCACGATAACTTGAGAACGGAAAGAGCTAGCGACTTGAAATTTTCAGGGTAGGTGGCGCATCCCAATACAATGGACAAGTTTGTTAATGCGCATAATCGGCCCAAAGGTTTCCGAGTAATAATTTTGTTTTCAACCAATATAAATCCGATCGAATTGAAACTTGGTGAGTAGTTGTAGAATATGAACCTTAGCACGTTCGTGAAATTTTGTGCGAATCGTATGGCTAGACAATTATTAAAAAATCATTGAAAAATCTTTTTCGATAACTTGAGAACGGAAAGAGATAGCGACTTGAAGTTTTCAGGTTAGGATGTGCATCAGAACGCGACATTTGAGTTCGTTTATAAGCATAATCGGCCAAACGGTTTTAGAGTTATAGCCATCTCAAATTTGGTTGTTTTTTTCTCCTCATTAACTCGAAAAATACTGAACCGATTGAATTGAAACATGGTTATTAGTTGTAGAATACCAACGCGAAAGTTCTTGGAAAATTTCGTGAGGATAGTATTTGTAGAAAATTTTTAAGAAATCATTGAAAATTCATCAAAAAAAAATTCTATAAATCAGTAACTCTACTCGTCTGAAATTGCTGAAATTTTGCAAGAGCCTTAAGAACCCAACTTTACTGCCAAGTTTTAAGTTTTAACACGATCGGTTAAATATTGTTGGAGATTCGTGTGAGTTCAGTAGTTGGATGACCGTTGCCTCGATAACTTTCGAACAAAAGGAGATAGGGACCTACAATTTTCAGGATAGGTTGCGTATCCGAATGGGAGAGTTATGTTCGTTTTTGGGCATAATCGGTTTAATGGTTTCCGAGTTATACCCACCTGGAATATTATTTCCTCGATAACTCAAAAAATAAAGATTCGATCGAATTGAAGCTTGGGAACTATTAATAGAAAATCAACATCAAGACGTGTTTATAATTTTTTAAGAACAGTAACCCTGGAAAATTTGAAAAAAATTACGAAAAAAAATTTTTGTAAGAACCGTAGGTACCCCTAGAAAATTTCAAAAAAATTACGAAAAAAATAATTGGTTCAAGCACTGACGTGAAGTCAAGGGCTTTGGCGCGTATGTTCTATTATCCATTTTCCTGTATTGGACACCCTTAAACGAATTTACCATGGTAAATTATGTTGTCCATTCTCCTGTATTGGACACTTAATTCGAATTTACCATGTTAAATTCGAATTAAGAGTGTCCAATACAGGAGAATGGACAACATAATTTACCATGGTTAATTCGATTAAGGGTGTCCAATACAGGAGATTGGACAATACAACATACGCGCCAAAGCCCCTGACTTCACGTCAGTGCTTGAACCAATTTTTTTATTTACTTCTGATCAGACAATAATATTATTCAAAATACTTACCGCTACTTACTACTAATAGACGTATATTCACTCACACATGATTTATATTACATATCTTCAAGCAGGAATAGTTTATTCTAAAACAAGTTGCAGAATGGGCTCCTATTTAAACACAAATGCGAAAGTGTTGGATTTGCCTTCTGCAACGAGTATTAGACGATATTTTCTCTATTTCAGGCAAGTTTTGTAATAGACTGTTAAATTTGGATTATAAATCCTAGTGACTTTAGTATTGTATCTTCGTAGTTAGTGTGACTGTTACTAAAGTTGACAGATTACGAAATTTGAATTTGAATCGTACGTAGGGCATGGAGTTCCAATTTAAAACAGTTTCCTAATAGCATCGTTTCCTCTCAACAATTATTTCACTATGACTATATCCAGATTATATTATATTGACAATTGACGTGTGTTGAAATTTGATAGGATCGAATGTCAGTGCTGACTACCACAAAACGAAAAATATAACTAGAAACAATGCGGGAATGAGCTCATTACGATACTGAAATAGAGAAAAATGTATTACTTGTCTCTAGACGAATTAATCCTGAATATTTACCTGTTATTGGGTAAAAATTCGAAGAAGAAGAAATTCTCATTATTATATGGAAGAAAAAAATTATTTTGTGGTTTAGCTTATACTTAGTTGCCAAACGCGAAAAATGCATTTTTCCAATAAATGTTCCTTTGGACTACTCACATTAGATGATGTCACAAGTATTAATATGTAGGATTTTTATATCAATGACCAAGGGGTTGATCGAGTTGCGTTCCTAACATTCGTCTTTAACGGTTTTCAGAAAACACTCGTTCTGCTATTTGCACACTTTATTTACAATTCAACTCAAAGAAATATTTACAACTCTGAGGGCCGGTTTCTCAATTGCGAGTTAACCCGAGGTTGCGGGTAACCCGAGTGTTACGCATTCATGAATATCACTAAATACATGCGTCAACTCGCAACCTCGAGTTAACTCGCAATTGAGAAACCGGCCCTGATAGTATTTAATTCCGCAATTACTGAAGTACTGAACTATCATAATATACTCTAAATTCGTCTAAGTCAGAATTAAATAAATCCATCTTAAGTCTTAGGAGGCCAGAGAGTCGGACTTTGGTATTAAATTCTACATCTCCTGTTGGGTGGTACAATTGTCTAATATCGCTAACGGTATGCTAATGGATTTGGAGTGCCCGAGGGCGCAGAGAACGTCTGATGTTTGGGCGATAATACGTCGTTTGTACCCTAAAATGTAATCCTAATTCTAACAATTATACAAGTAAAATTCCAATCCTTATTGAAATCCTACATAATATATTATAATATTTGTAGATATGCCAGTATTGTGAAACGAGAAGTGGAGAAAGGTATGCTCATTGGCGCTATGGTTGGAACCGCCAGTTTAGCATTCTTATACTACACAACTAAAATGGTAAGGTATTAAACCAGAACATACGCGCAAAAATTGGTTCAAGCCCTGTGGACAGGAGCTTTCATGACATCATGATATCAATGAATTTCTATGGTGAAACTGCATCTTAAAAAAAAATTATTTTGAAATTTGTTAAAAAATGGGTTCAAGCCCTGTGGACAGGAGCTTTCTGGCGCTCTTGTTCAAACAGACAAATTATATCTCCGAAAGTTTTGGTTTCTCAGAGTTGGGAATTATATCAATGTATTCTTATGATAGAACTGCATCATAAAGGAAATTCAATTCAAATAATAGTTTATTTATCAAGATTAAATGAGCAATCTGAGAATGAGAACTGCACCATGGAATGTGAAATATTCATAAAAAATGTTTTTACTAAAATCGGCCATAACTCCGAAACCGCTTCATGGATTTTGCCCATTAACAAAATTGTCCGAGATATTTACGCACCAAACCCATCTTGCAAGTTTCAATCCTCTAACTCCTTTCGTTCGAGAGTTATCGTGCCTACGGCCGGCCGGCAGGCCAGACCGGCCGGACAGAATCGATTCCGACCTCGGATTCTTGATCAGTGAGTCGAACCAAATCGTTTGAGACCATTTTTTCCAAAAATTCGAAAATAACAGACATTTGGGCAAATTGATAAGCACTCTGTTCCGAGGAACTAGAGCGCCTAAAACTAAATAGTCCATCTGTTTGTTTTGACTAATTCTTTTTCATGATACTAAGATTTGTTTGAGTATTATTTTGAAGTATTGAATTGAAATAGGATACGCACGTATAATAAGTCTCAACTATTCACTTGAATAATTGGTTCAAGCCCTGTGGGCAGGAGCTTTCTGGCGCTCTTGTTCAAACAGACAAATTATATCTCCGAAATTATTGGTTTCTCAGAGTTGAGAATTATATCAATGTATTCTTATGATAGAACTGCATCATAAAGGAAATTCAATTCCAATAATAGTTTATTTATCAAGATTAAATGAGCAATCTGAGAATGAGAACTGCATCATGGAAGAAATCAAATTAAAATAGCTGAAATGAATTTGACTCTCTCTTATAGAACAGGACGACATGTATGAGTATGAACACAGATCATATAATAAATCATAGATAGAATAATTATAGCAATCTGTGTTAACATAGAAGTACGATTCATTATTGAAATTTCGAAAAAATCATTTCTCCGAAAGTATTAGATTGTTGGAGTTGAAAATGATATCAATGGATTTTTATGGTGAAATTGCATTTAAAAAAAAATATTTTGAAATTTGTAAGTTAAAAACAAAATTTTTTCCGTTACTCCGAAACCATCTGGCCTATTTTGCCCAATAACGAACCTAACCGAGATATTTATCTCCCTAACCTACTCAGGAAATTTCAACTGCCTAGCTTATTCCGTTCGAGAGTTATTGTAGAAACAAAATTTAAAAAGTTTCAACATTTTGTTTACACTTTACGGTAACCCTAATAATACAAAACTTCACAAATTTCAGATAGATCGAGTGATCGGTTTCGGAAATATTCATAAAAAATGTCTTTACTAAAAACGGCCATAACTCCGAAACCACTCGATGGATTTCACCCGTTAACGAACTCGTCCGAGATATTTACGCTGCAAACCTACCCTGCAAATTTCAATCCTCTAACTCCTTTAGTTCGAGAGTTATCGTGCTGATGGACGGACGGCCGGACAGAATCGATTTCGACCACGGATTCTTGATCAGTGAGTCGAAACAAATCGTTTGAGACCATTTACATCGAAAAATTCGAAAATTACAGACATTTGGGCAAATTGATAAGCACTCTGTTCTGAGGAACTAGAGCGCCAAAAAGGTCAGTAGGATGGCCTTAGGCTTCTTTCACACGCAGAGCCCCGCGGCTCTCGCTCCCGAACGGGAGCTTTTACGCCTCCTACATCCAATTCTTTCACACGGAGAGCCGCACGGCTCTCGCTCTCGCGTGGGAGCTTTTTCGGCTCCTACAAAAGGGCTCCTATGCAGGGGCCGCTGAGTCAGTCGCAATGTTTCTTTCACGTGCTATGGTCCTTTATCTTCTCCGTCGACGCCATTTTCGACGACCAAAAAACTTTAAAGTCTCATTA
Source organism: Halyzia sedecimguttata (assembly GCA_937662695.2). NCBI lineage: Eukaryota > Metazoa > Arthropoda > Insecta > Coleoptera > Coccinellidae > Halyzia > Halyzia sedecimguttata. The sequence continues at coordinate 50,752,501 of OW569415.2, forward strand.
TAATGTGTAGTAGGTATTATGGTACAAACACCTTCCAGCTTTCCATTGCCACGATAACTTTCGATCGCAAAGAGATAGCGACTTCCAATTTTCAGGGTTGGTTGCGAATCCGATTGAAAGGGTTAGAAACGCAATTGGGCATGATCGGCCAAACGGCTTCGGAGTTATAGTAATCTGGAATGTTGTTGTTATTTTCCAATAACTCAAAAAATACAGCTCTGATGGAATTGAAACTTGATAAATAATTGTAGAATGCAGATGCGTTTCATATTTCCGAATCTGTAGGTCAGATTCCGCACAAACCTCCAAGCCGCAATCAATTTACCCAGTATTTCCACAAATACGGTTCCCATCGTTTTAAAATCCAGTACTCAGTTGAAACATTGTGGAAAAGCTCTGTGGACAGGGGCTTTGGCGCTCTTGTCAAACAACTAGCGAAGTAATTATTCACATTTTGACAAATCATATCTCCGAAAGTATTGGTTCCTCAGAGTAGGGAATGACATCAATGGATTCTTATGATGAACCTGCATCATAAAAAATTAATTCAAAGCGTACGTTTATGACTCAACTCATATGTCAAATTATAATTATGGTATTCTATGAAATCATAATATTAAGATTGATTATTGAAATGTTGAAAACTCATATTTCCGAAAGTATTAGTTTGTTACAGTTGAGAATGATATCAGTGGATTCTTATGATAATATTGCAACTTAAAAAAATTGTTTCGGAAATTTGTAATGAAAAAAAAAATTATTTCCTTACCCCGAAACCACCTAAGTCATTCTGGCCCATAATGAACTAACGCGAGAGATTTATCACCCAAACCTGCTCTGAAAATTTCAACTGTCTATCTCTTTCCGTTCGAGAGTTGTCGTATTAACGGATGGCCGGCCGGACGGACAGAATCGATTTTGACCACGGATTCTTGATCAGTGAGTCGAACCAAAACCTTTGAGACCATTTTCAGAAGAATTTGAAAATTATAGACATTTAGGCAAATTGATAAGCGCTCTGTTCCGAGGAACAAGAGCACCAAAAAAATGGCTTGAAGGTTCATGCAGTATTTCGTCAGTATGTGAGGCACGAATAGACAAAAGTACATACACGTAAAAGCTTCTGACTTCACGTTGGTGCTATTATACGTTCGTGGAAATATTAGATATGCTGACTAGTGAGTGTCGTTTTGGCGCGTCGTGTGAAAGCCCCACTGTTCCCTTTGCATTTCGGGGAAGAATCGCGGCTCCTCTTCAAGCGCCCGGCTCAAGATGCAGAAGCCGTACCGGCTCCTCGTGTGAAAGCTCCGTTGTACTCTTTGCATTTCAGTCTGTTGAGTCTTACTCCCGCTCGGGAGCAAGAGCCGCCGCGCGGCTTCCCGTGTGAAAGGGGCCTTAGAAACACAAACGTTGAGCGTGAAGTGGTGGGTCAAATGTTAATGAGCCTTCATTTCTCAAGCTAACAAGATATTTATAATACAAAATCTAGGGTACAAAAAGTAGAAAATATAGACTGATTATCTAAATAATGGGAAATATTATGATTATGATATAATTTTTGGCGCTCTTGTTCCTCGGAACAGAGTGCTTATCAATGTACCCAAATGTCTGTAATTTTCGAATTTTTGGCTTAATGGTCTTAAACGATTTGATTCGACACACTGATCAAGAATCCGTGGTCGAAATCGATCCTGTCCTGCCGTCCGGCCGGCCGTTAACACGATTACTCTCGAATGAAAGGAGTTAGAGGATTGAAATTTGCAGGGTACGTTTGGAGCATATCTATCTCGGGCGAGTTCGTTAACAGGCGAATTCCATCAAGCGGTTTCGGAGTTGTTAGTAAAAACATTTTTTTATGAATATTTCCGAAACCAATCAATCGATCTGTCTGAAATTTGGCATCAAATTAAAGAACAGTGACCTTTATATGCATGCGAAGTTCTGTATTGATCAGGTTGCCATAAAGTGTGAAATTTTTTAAATTTTATTCCTACAATAACTCTCGAACCGAATGAGCTAGGCAGTTGAAATTTTCACAGTAGGTGATGAGAGTAGGAGATGAATATCTCGGTGAAGTTTGGCAAGTTATTCGGCAAAATCGGCTTGATGGTTTTGGAGTAACGAAAAAAAATGATTTACATTCCAAATTTCAAATTCATAATTTTTTAAGATGCAGTTTCACCATAAATATCCATTTATATCATTTTCAACTCTAACAAGCTAATACTTTCGGACATACGATTTTTCGAAATTTCAATAATGAATCGTACTTCTATGTTTTCACAGAATGTTGTACCTACTTAATTATTCTATCTATGAATTATCATATGATCTGTGTTCCTACATGTCATCTTATTTTCCTATGAGAGATAAATGTCAAAATTATTTCTGGTTCGTTATTCTTGATATAAAATACATCTCGTGTTCTAGAAAACAAAGTATTCAAAATTACCAATGAAATAACCTCAGCTATCGTAGAATTAAGAGGATGATATGATATTATACTTTAGGGTGTTAATATAATGCCCGTGGATAATCCATAAGATGATGGAAATATATTCTTTGGTAAGATAGATAACCAAATTGGGTTCAGAATATCTCCAGTAAAAACAAAACTGCAATATTGTCTAAGTTTTAATTGATACAATATAATTTTCAGAGTAGATTTGAGGAATGAATATTTCGGATAAGTTCGTTATTGGGGAGAGTTGGTCTGTTTGAATTTAATTTCTTTCATGATCTAGTTATATCATAAGAATACATTTATATCATTCCCAGAGAACAAGAATTCGGAGATATAATTTGTCAAAGTTTGAACAAGAGCGTCAACGCTCCTGTCCACAGGGCTTGAACCAATGTTTATATCACAGGCCACATGTATGGCCTGAAGTTCTAGTTTGCTAAACACTAAATTTGTTCGACTCCTGGGGATTTGCAGTTTCAGGTTTTAGCATTTCAATATTCGATTTTACTCAATATACAGGGTGAGTATTTGACCACTGCATTAATTTTAACCAAAGATTCCTCTCATCAAATGAAACACTTTTTTCATTTACCATTTTTCCAGATTCGGCTCAGGTAAAAACTTACAAGCGTTTAAAGATTTCACAATGTGCTAATACACTCCCGCATATAAATTATCTATGACATTGTTGGCGGACGAGAATAAGGCATGGTAACGTGGTTTACAGCTTGATTCGGGATTCCAACGCTCAGGGACGGATCCATAAAAGTAGTGAAATTTCTGGAGTTTTCCATTTTAAAACATTCAATGAAGAATATCTCGAAAACGGTGCGTTTAAGGAGAAATGATGAAGAATAATATAATGTTCTAAAACGATGGAATATTCTTGAAATGACTCAAAAAAAACTTTATATGGTTTCTTTATGCTAATTTCGTTTAGTTTTATGAATCCACGAGTCCATAACTAGAAAACCAGTAGAAGTAGAAAATAACTAATATTTGGAAAATATGTATCATAGTTATAGGAAACTTTACGCCAGCATTCATTTTATTCGAAAAAATGATGTCAAAGCTACAAAATAAAAACTGATTTTTCTTCAAAATTTCAACAGCCTGTATCTTTTTACCTGAGCTGAATTTGGAAAAATGTGAAATGAAAAAGTGTTTCATTGGATGAGAGGAATCTTTGGTTAAAATTAATGCAGTGGTCAAAGACTCACCCTGTATACTTGCAGCTGTCGACGGTGAACAGATTTATATATTTAACCCTTAACTGGTAACTTGAAATTTCAGAACACAACGTGCCGTCTAAACAAAAATATAATTGAACCATTTTTTTTTGTTAAGGGTGCTCAAAAAGTTATTGTTATTCAACATATTTCTTTATAATACATGATTGATTTAAAAATATTATATTCTAAAACAAGTTGCAGAATGGGCTCCAATTCAAACACGAATGCAAAATTCGAAAACAAGCGACGAAGGAGCGAGTTTTCGAACGCATGGGTGTTGGAATTGCCTTCTGCAACGAGTATTAGACGATAGTTTCGCTATTTCAGGCAAATTTTGTAAAATACTGTTGAAATTTAATGAAAAATTCGGATTATACATCTTAGTGACTTTTGTATTTTATCTTGACAGTTGGTGTGACTGTTATGAATGTTGACACATTACGGAATTTGAATTTGAATCGTACGTAGGACATGGAGATCAGATTTAAAACAGTTTCCTAATAGCATAAATTATTCAAAATTGGCAAGAAGGAAATATCAGTACCTTATTTTTTTATGAAAATAAAACTTTTCTTTTCAACAATTATTTTACTGTATCCAGATTATAGTATATTGATGAATGACGTCTGTTGAAATTTGATATAGGATCGAATGTCAGTGCTGACTACCACAAAACGAAAAATATAACTAGAAACAATGCGGGAATGAGTTCATTCCAGCACTGTTCTCAGTGCTGGAATGGACTCATTACGATACTGAAATAGAGAAAATATATTTATGGAATAAATTGTCAAATAACCACAGAAAGATATAAAATATTGTACATATTTATTTAAGAGTCAAAAACGAATACATAGAAGGTTCAAATAAGTATAAATTATTTATATTACCACAATTAGAGAATCAGATGAAGCATAAAGTGAAAAAAAATTAAAAAACTTCTCTAAAAATATACCAGCAAATGTCAAACTTATTGATTATCCGCTCAGGTTGAACTTCCGATGTACACGACTTAGATCGATTCCTTTCAGAGAAATATTTTATGTTATACAAGTTTGATTCAACTGTAACTTCTTCTTCTTCTTCGCTTTCAGTGAAAGTGGTGAATTCGTTTAAGAGTATCCAGTAGAGGTGAATAGATATAGAAGAGCATGCAAGCAAAAGCTTCTGTCTTCACATCAGTGCTTGAACCAATTTTTTTTTACTATGTGACTTCTATTCAATGTTCTCTGCGTCCATAAGGACTATAACACTACAACTAATCAGCATGCTAAGGGAATATACAAATGTATTTCTGAATATTTCAATTAATGGCGATTTCCATTGACACGCTCGGAGCACTCGAAATCGATCTCATCTGTCATGCATCTGTCCAATTGAACCGAAAATATCTGTCAAATATGTCAGTGTGACAGCTCCGAGTTTTCCGAGCGTGTCAATGGAAATCGCCATAAGTACTCACTAAATATTCTCTCCTAGAATATGGAAATCAAAGTTGCACTCAAATCTGTTTTTCTCCAAGGAGTAAGTTTTCTATACCTTGGCCTATACGCTGTGTCGGGACAATTATTGTTGGATGAGGTACAGTATTTTTATTATTTTCAAAGTGGTTGATTTCTATTAGAAATGAACCCGAAGAAATGGAATGAGAAAGTAGTAAAATTTTATTTTCACACCATTTTTACTTAATTCACCATTCACCATAGATTATATTAGCTAATATGTATATCACATTATTTTCAATTTTTGCGTGCATTATTGAAAGGTTTTTTTCTGGGTTTTCTCTCCCAAACTCTGAAAAATATCTATAAAATAAAAATTAATTAAATTGTGATTTGCTTCTGCGTAAGAAACACAAGATATTTGTCAGAAGCAATCAATTGAACAATGTTGCCGAACAAACAACAACGAAACAACATCAACGAAGAAACAACTATATCGTAAAGTTTCGGAGTTTATATCAGACCCCTTCGTCAGACGCTTAATGAAGATCTTTAAAATTATTTTGTTGATAGTTATTTTGTGAAATTCAAGAATTGTCACATTGTCAATTGCTCTAGGAAACAGCGTGCTGTCATCTTGCCGAAATGTCTGTAATTTTCGAATTTTTTGCCGGAAATGGTCTCAAACGATTGGGTTCGACTCAATGATGAAGAACTCGATGTCCGGCCGCCGGTTGTTTGATGCCTCCATAACTTTCAAATGGAAAGAGATAGCGAATTCCAATTTTCAGGGTTGGTTAAGCATCGGAATACGACGGCTGAGTTCTTTAATGAGCATAATCTGAAATATGAAATGAAATATTGTTTCCTCAATAACTCAAAAAATACCAATAATTCAAAAAATTTTTCTCAAAATATTCAAATCTCAGATTCTATTGGTCAGATTCCGCCAAGCATTCAAGCTAACATTTTACAATCGAGGTCCCAATTTCAGCTCTATCTGCTTAGTATTTTACCAACTATTGTGAAATTTCGAACTGTTATGTACTTCTTTTATTTCATATATTGAACTAAGATGATGCCTAACGTATTTTTTCACATATCAATGATAAAGAGACGGCTTGGCGGTTCATGCAGTATTTTGTAAGGGTGTGTGAGGCGTGAATAGACGATAGAACATGCAGGCGAAAGCTGCTTTTCAGTGTCAGTGCTTTTCTCAATATTTTTTTGTAAAAATATAATTTGTGTATCTTATCGTCATTTAATAATAATGAAAAATGGCGATACCATTGTTAATAAATCAACAAGTCCAGAGCGTTCCTGCCAATAGGGTCCTTCATAATGGCTTCGTATAATTAATATACTAATGTATATATTGCACAAGTCAAATAGACCCCAGGGGGTTCATCGATTTGCCGAGAAAGCAAGAAAAGATGCGTTTCTGGCTTCTAGGCCTTCATCAGTACTCTGTAGCTTCTCAACAAATTCAACTAAACTGACCCGGGTTAAGCCTTCTCGATAATATCGAGCGAATGGTGGCATATGATTTCACGCTTCAAATATTCACTGGTGGGGAAAGGCTGATTTCCGTGTTTTGTCTCATAGGTGGCGTGGGCGATTAGGTATGATCGACCAAGCCGGCTATGAGAGGCATGACCCGGGTCAGTTTAGTTGAATTTGTTGAGAAGCTACAGAGTACTGATGAAGGCCAAGAAGCCAGAAACGCGTCTGCTCTTGCTTTCTCGGCAAATCGATGAACCCCCGGGATCTATTTGACTTGTGAAATATATGCATAAGTATATTAATTATACGAAGCCATTATGAAGGACCCTATTGGCAGGAACGCTCTTGACTTGTTGATTTATCGTCATTTAAGTATTGCTGAGGTGTGTTTTGCAATCTGTTCATTATATAATTTGGTCTTTTAATCTAGAGAATATTAATTCATTGAATTCGTATACGTGAAATGCACATTGATTAATATGCAGTTTCGTTATATTGAGTTTGTGCATTTTCAGTGTGAGAGATTCTATCGGGATTTATGTGAATGTCCATGGATATTATGGAATAAATCCAACAAGGCAACCTACTTAATTATGTTGACCAGAATCAGAGTACCACTTGTATTCAATAAATTGGATTACAACCTCAATCTCAATATTCTGGTGGTTGTAAGTATTATGGATTTTGTGAGCTGGTGATAGAATAGTACGTTTGTCCATAATATAAAAATAGTCTCGATACATATAGCTAAGTGGTAATGAAATAATAAATACAGTGAGCGTCAAAAAATGGGATATTTTCTCCCATTTCTGGAATGACGGAAAATGGTTTGAGATGTCAAATTAATTTAATTCTAAAGGAACATTTTTCACTAAATCTTATCTTGCTCCCATTTCCCGTTATTAAGCAGTGATATCGTTAATATTTTTTTGAATTGCAAGCCCGTATTCTTTGTCACAGATAAATCATGAAATTCTGAATGCAGTAATTCACCTGGAACTCTATTTGTGTCTATACTTCTCGAAATATCAATTTTTTTTGCCCACAGCTATACCAAAAAATGTTGAAAAGTCCTGTGGGCAGGGGCTTTAGCGCTCTTGTCCAAACTTTGACGAATGATATCTCCGATGGTATTGGTTGCTTAGAATTGAGAATGATATGAATAGATTCTTACGATTGAACTTCAACATAAAAGAAATTGAATAAAAAATAAAGTGTAATTTAATAAAAGGGGGAAGGCCCTGTGGGCAGGAGCTTTGGCGTGCTGCCAAATCTATAGGCAGAGCTGTCACCCATCCAGGTACTGAACTCGCCCAAAGCTACTTAGCTCCAGGAAAAAAAATAATATTTCCAAGAATTTAAATCCGACTCTCTTTTATAGAAGAGGATGACATATACGAGTATGAACACAGATGAAGTACGATCCATATTGAAATTTCGAAAAATCATATCTCCGAAAGTATTAGCTTGTTAGAGTTGAAAATGATATCAATGCATTTTTATAGAGAAACTGCATCTTAAAAAAAATTTAATTTGAAATTTGTGAGTTAAAAAAATTTTTTTTTTCGTCACTCCGGAACCTTCCGGCCTATTTTGCCCAATAACGAACTCAACCGAGATATTTATCTCTCAAACCTACTCTGAAAATTTCAACTGCCTAGCTCATTCTTTTCGAGAACTATTGTAGAAAAAAAATTAAAATTTTTTTTTTACACTTTACGGCAATCCGATCAATACAAAGCGTATAAAGGTAATGATTCTACAATCTGATGCTAAATTTCAGATATATCGATTGATCAGTTTCGGGAATATTCATGAAAAATGTTTTTACTGAAAACATCCGAAACCGCTCTGTGGATTTCGCCCGTTAACGAACTCGTCCGAGATATTTACGCTCCAAACCTACCCTGAAAATTTCAATCCTCTAACTCCTTTTGTTCGAGCGTAATCGTGCTGACGGGCCGGCCGGACAGAATCAATTTTGACCTCGGATTCTTGATCAGTGAGTCGAACCAAATCGTTTGAGATCATTTCAGCCAAAAATTCGAAAAGTACAGACATTTGGACGAATTGATTGATTGATTCACAAGAGTGAAGAAAATTATTAATCCGAAACGACCAGGGACCGATTCTACCCAATAACGAACTTATCCGAGATATGCATTCCTCAAATCTACTCTAAAAATTATATTATATTAATCGAAACTTAGCCAATATTCCAGTTTTGTTTTTACTGGAGATATTCTGAAGCCAGTTTGATTAACTTACCAAATACATAGTTCATCATCATATGGGTTATCCAAGGGCATTATATTATCACCAAAATTATAATATCCTATAATCCTCATAATTCTATTTATTATTGAAATTTTGAATTTTTTTTTCAGATTGTGAGGAAGACACTTTCTGCTTTCACTGCTATGCAGCGAATAGCTTCCTTGAATTGAAATTTCAATGGAGATGCAACAGTTCTAAACTTTCGCTTTATATTCCAATCTTATATCTACTTATCGCCGTTAGTACACCTCGAAGCAGCTCAGGGCATTTTCAAGCATCGCTATATTTCCTGGATAGCCGAATAATCACCTGAAATATATACTAGCAGAAACACTAGAAGCATTTAATTCGATCACTTAATAACAGGTTTATTCCTGTAACAATTTGTGAAACATTCATCACCAATGCCTGTTTGGGCAGGTTCATCATAAAATACATATTTAATCGTGGATGTAACATCAAATGTTGAAACTTATTATTATTATTATTATTTATTATTGTTATATGGCTACTTGTAATTTGACAAAAATAAACAGTGCACATATTCTTTGAGGGTTTAAATTAGTTCAATAGTTTATCACATATTATAAAGAATTGTCCAAGTTTAAATAGTTTCAAGAAAAATATTGTACTTTATGTATTAAGAAATGAATAATTTAAGAAAATGAAGTAAAAAAGGAGAAAAGCAGCGATGATGGTTTTTTTTTCTCATTGCAAAATGTGTATAATAGCATTTGCTAAATAAATATTTTTATTATCATTCTTTAAAATTATTCCAATGAACCAACGTCTTTGATAACTTGTATGAATTAAGAAACATATAGGCAATCGAGAATTGCAGTTACAAGTATTCAGTGAATTTCAAATATATGCTCTTCATCCTTCCATCATGGGTATACGATTTCCGACATAGAATATCCTTGAACATAGAACTGTTCTATAGGTATTCAACTAATCGGTTATCATATTCCGTATACTGAATTAAGAAAATTATCTTTCTTATTCATTATAATACGTCCAATTAAGCCAATTTCACACATTTCAGCCAGTATTGAGTTGAGATGTCGATTCAAAATAAATTTCATAAATAAAACCTTCATTCAGTAGAGCACAAAAAATTTACTTCATCATCTCTGATCTGAAAATATCTGTTTCAATTCATCAAAATACATCCAATATACTATATTTGGTTCTCTTTGACTGACGAATGATTTTAAATATCGATAAAAATAAATATTTCAATTTTTCATATTACAATTATTTTTATTCAATTAATTAATATTTACAACATGATGATAAATATCGTTAAAATAAACCTATGATTTGTGCATGACGATGAAAGATCTTAACTTGAATAATTATAATTTGTTGACAACGAATAATTTCAAGAATTGCAATTTATAATCTAAAAACTACATCTAAAATAAAAATGTACTGACGTGAAGTTAGTACTCTTTGGTGCGATTGTTCAAGTCGTCAAATTTGAATTGAATTATGAGTGCATCAAGCTTAGTGGATTCGGAGATCTAGTGAGATAGTAGTGGACACCATTCAAATATTCCGTAAACTGAATTCCGAAAATTAAAGTAAATAAGTTAAAAAAAACCTTTTTTTTTGTTACTCCGAAACCGTCTGGCCTATATTACCCAATAACGAACTCAACCGAGATATTTATCTCCCAAACATACTCTGAAAATTTCAACTGCCTAGCTCATTCTGTTCTTTCTTTTTGTTATTTTAGAAACAAAATTTGAAAAAAAAATTAAAATCACTTCGCATGCGTATGAAGGTCATCATTCTACAATTTGATGCTAAATTTCGGATGGATCGAGTTATCGGTTTCGGAAATGATCATAAAAAATATTTTTACTAAAAACGGCCATAACTCCGAATCCTCTCGATAGCTTTCGCTGGTTAACGAATTCGTCCGAGATATTTACGCTCCAAACCTACTCTGCAAATTTCAATCCTCTAACTCCTTCCGTTCGAGAGTTATCGTGTGAACGGACGGCCGGACGGCCGGACAGAATCGATTTCGACCACGGATTCTTGAGCAGTGAGTCGAACCAAATTGTTTGAGACCATTTTCAACCAAAAATTCGAAAATTAGACATTTGGGCAAATTGATAAGAGCACTCTGTTCCGAGGAACAAGAGCGCCAAAAAGTCATGGACGGATTTGATAGGAGAAGCGTTATTCTCTCGATCAAGAAATGTAATCAGGTTGAGTTGGATCGTGTCAACTTTTTTAAGCAAAATCAAGTATACCTATAAAGGATAGATGAGCCGTTCAGAATGAATAGTTTTAATAACCAGTCGGAAGGAAATCGAAGTAGCCTAAATCCATTATTCGACGTTTGGAAATTGGAGTACTTGTTCACCTTCCTACGCGGTAATGAGGTTCTTAGATCCTGACGAAAGTATTGAATGTAAATATGCCTAATATATATTTTTTTATTCAACGAAAGACATTCTTATTTAATTGTCTGATGAAAACACTGAATCACAAGTTTCCAAAATCTGAAATACTTTTTCCGACAAAAATTTGAAATACATTTTATTTCAGTAGGATATTGAAGAAGGATAACATACAGATCACAAAGATAAATTCCGAAAAATTATTCTTCAGTTCGAGCCCAGTATTGATTGAAGCTCTGAATTTGATGAACGACGTCAATATCTTAGAATTCCAGAGAGTAGATACGCTAGGGATAAAGAGGTGCCCATACCCTCGATGCAAAGGCCAGTTCTGATTTGTATACGAGTAAGACGGATATAATTCTGAAGATGGCAATTGAACAATTGGCGTTGATACCAGTTTAATCCCTTGTAATAAGACGATTGAAGAAGACGGGAAACTTTTACTTCAGTAATTGCGAAAGTGAATTCTAACTAAGTTATAAAGATTTTCTTGGATCTAATATTGTGCATGATGTGCACATATCAGAGCCCGTGTTTTAAAAAAACAAGGACACAACAGACGAAATGTTCGGAGCGCAACCCCTAGGCGATTGATATAATAATCCTAAAATAATATCACATATAATGGATAATTATAATTACAATTACAAGGATTCAATGGATTTCAAATAAATGGTCTCCATTTTTAAAGTATACAAATACATGCACGAAAATCACAGTCCTATTACTATGTAATATACAGGGTGTCCAGATATGAAACCGACAAAACTTATTTGGTTAAAGGGGCCTCCAATATTATTGAAAAATGCAATAAACAAATGTCCAAAACAGCTTTGTAACTGAAACACAGATTGATTTGTGAATTTAAACAATAAATTCAATCTACCATTTTAAATACAGGGATTAGCCCATTTGGTCTAAATTTGCTACATGAATTAAACTTGAAGACCTTAACAGGTAGCCCTTTGAAGGAAGTCAATATCAGGACCGGCATATTATTCATCTTCCATGTTAAGTTCTTGTAAGAATAACTCATCCTGTATACAAATTATCAAAAATCTGAACTCAGATTCTAAATCTATAAAAAAAATCCTGCAAGAACTTGATGAAGAAGTCTCTGGCACCATCACAGTTATTCCGTAATAAATTATTATTTTCACTCAATAAATTGATTGTCTGATAGAGCACCATCAAAAATGGGTTAATATAATGAATATTCACGAAATCGATACATAAATATTGATATTCTCTTTAATCAGTTCGTTGTAAAATTTTATAAAATACTCCCATAACCCAAATAAAAAATTGTGCGTGGAGTCCCTCTGCGCGGAAGAAATGAAACTTTTTAAGCTACTGATACGAATTTATTTTTCAGTTTTTTTGGGTTATTAGAGTATTTTATACAATTTTACCACGAACTTATTGAAGAGAATAAAAACATGCCTTGGTTTAGTAAATATTTATTATATTAACCCAATTTTTATACTTGTTCCGGAAATTGATTTCTTGAGTCAAAAAAGTTGAAGATAGGTAATAATTTATTACTGAATAACTGAAATGGTGCCAGAAACTATTTTAAGATGTTCCTGTAGCATTTTTTCGTAGATTTATAATATGACCACAGATTTCTGGTAATTATTCTTACAAGAACTTAATGTGGGAGATTAATACTATTCCAGTTCTGATATTTGGTTTTAGTGATTGCAATCTGGCAGCATTCAGCCTATACCGAATCCGGTTCCAATATACCGGGTCCGGCACGAAACCAATCATCCAATCATCAAATAACGAACTTGCCTGAGATATTTATCTCCCAAATATACTCTGAAAATGTCAACTGTTTTGCTCATTCCGTTCGAGAGTTATCGTGCTTATGGCCTACCGGACGGCTTGATAGAATCGATTTTGAAAACGGATTCTTGATCAGTTAGTCGAACCAAAACGTTTGAGACCATTTTCAGCCAAAAATTCGACAATGACAGACCTTTGGGCAAATTGATGATCACTCCGTTTCGAGTAACAAGAGTGTCAAAAATTATTGAAAACAATTCTGTACTTATCTCATGAACTATCCGTCACATATCGCTGAAATTTTGCGAGCGGGTTTAAAACCCCATTTTGAAGTTCGCGATATAAAATAGAGCGGATCTATATTGTTGGAAATATTGGGAAAGTATGTTTTTTCCTGGGACCCAAGCAGCCTTGGGCGACTTCAATACAAGCATGGGTGGCCGATCTGGCAATGTATTTGAACAAGCCGACCGACGTCACTTTTCGAATCTTGCATTATAAGAATGCATTCCGATTTACACACTATTTCGATCGTATTAATCAATAGTGAGTGCATGAATATTTGTATATTGGAATTTTTTCCAGATACACTTCTTCATGAAATGTTACCATATTGCCATATTCATTTTCAAATGCCATTGTTACGGAAATTTTCCTTTGTAACTATGATTGGGCTAAGCGTCAATATCATAACGAGAATGATTTACTTCGTTTTTAATTGGGATCTAGAACTTGCTGTCAAAATCTGATATTGCCAAATAATTTCCTGTTTTGTGAGTATCCATATTTGTTGATCTTTTCTGCTTCATCATTTCATAAAGTAGGCTTTCAGCCATTTTTGCAGTAAGTTGTTTCAACATATTTTCCTCTTAGGTGATGTTCATGGCTGGATAAGGTTTGACCACCTCAAAGGCACAAGCTACAGCCCAACGAATAAAACAGAGAATTTGGTCTATCGACGAAGCTGGCCCAGAAACTTCACAGCGAATATCTGATGGAAGAAAGGCCCTCAAGAATATTAGAGCGGTTATAACTGTTCTATCATTAATAGCTTCTGGAGTCTTTTACCGGTTAGTGGTGATTACAGAGAGTATTTCGTCTTCACCTTCGTCCTAGCTAGAGGAAACGGTTAATAAAACAGCCTTCCAGTTTTCCTCATCGCATCTGCAACTTTTTTGACACTATATTATAATTTTTTATATACAAATATGGCTTTTATTGATTTGGTAACAACAAGGGAAATTTTATTCCATATTCTTCTGGTGAGAGAAAAACTGGAGCTTATAAAAAAAACTCACGCAACCAACTTGAAGATGTAAGATGAAAAAACATATCAAAAATCAGTAAATGAATCACTGAAAGAATGCGCCTACCAGCATTCACCAATCCTGATGAGGTAAGTAGTCGTTTTTCAATCAATGTGTATAAATAATTGGTACAGATAATTCCTTGGTTCGATTTAATAATCATTATTTCCGCAAATATTGAACCCTTGAGATCGAAAAGTCTCATTCTCAATTCCTGCTGAAATTATCACATCTTGAAGTACAGTGGATCCCCGGTAATCCGGCCCCCGTCTTATCCGGCGCCCCTTGAAATCCGAAATGCCTATCACTATTAAAAGGTTTTTTTCTGGGTTTTCTCGCCCAAACTCTGAAAAATATCAATAAAACAAAAATTAATTATTTTGTGATTTGCTTCTGCGTAAGAAACACAAGATATTTGTCAGAAGCAATCAATTGAGCAATGTTGCCTAACAAACAACAACGAAACAACATCAACGAAGAAACTATTATATCATAACGTTTCGGAGTCTATATCAGACTCCTTCGTCAGACGCTTAATGAAAATCTTTAGAATTATTTTGTTGATAGTTATTGTGAAATTCAAGAATTTCACAATAAACTTTTAATTGGAGATGGATTGGTCGGCGTGGTCAAGTCCTATGGCCTGCGAGATCACCAGTCTCGAATCCTTTGGATTATTTTGTATGGGGGCATTTTACTAGACTTATTTATGCATTGGAAATGAATAATCAAGAACAATTAATGGAATGGATTATTATTAATACAGTCGAATGCACTCAAAATAGACAAAACATGCAATAATTGGTATACGATTTCCCCATTTTTCATTGTCAAGCCTGTATCATTGCTTTTGAAATTTGATTTAATTATTTTAGTATTTTTATATTATGTATTTAAGTTAAAAATTGAAGACATGTAGAAACTTTGAAGTCTGATATCTCGGAAACAAAGCCAAAGATTAAAAAATTTTATTTCACATTTTTTATCAAGAATATCAGCCTGTATACGTCCCTTAATTTTCGCTTCGAGTTTTTATATCAGAATATGATTCAATCAAACGTAAATATGCCAATTCTTTAAAATAGATCCATGAGTACCATATTCAACTCGTCTCGACCCTTGATAGGTATTAGATGAGCCACTCAGAGGAACAGTGGTATAACTTCATTTAAGTGATCTGTTGGGAATTTAAGGTTTTACCTTTCAACGGATTAAAATATCAAGGTATTTTGATGAGAGGCAAAACATCAACAGGCTCTAACTCGGTCAAAAAATTGTTTCGACTTATACCATTCATTCAGAGAATGAAATACAATCTTAGATACCAAAATATCGATATAACTCAAAAATTCGAAATTTGTGAGTTATTCCACTTTTCCTCTGATCAGCGCAGATTTCACTTTAGAATTATCTTTTAAACAAATTACCCATATGAAAATTACATGATTACAGATATGATATTTCTAATTTTATTTGATCATCAAACTGCATCATGAAATTTGTTTGACTCTGCATAAAAAAGGTATCACCTTTTTCAAGTTTGCTGGTTGAATGAAAAACAGTAGACTATTACACTGTAATCATTATAACATGAAATTTTGCTCAAGACCTCGTGTCGAACTTTGATTCGATCAGATCAGTATTTAAGTAATCATTAAAGGTTACTGTGGGAGGTATAATCATTATTGAAAGGTTTTTTTCTGGGTTTTCTCTCCCAAACTCTGAAAAATATCTATAAAATAAAAATGTTGTGATTTGCTTCTGCGTAAGAAACACACGATATTTGTCAGAAGCAATCAATTGAACAATGTTGCCTAACAAATAACAACGAAACAACATCAACGAAGAAACAACTATATCGTAACGTTTCGGAGTCTATGTCAGACTCCTTCGTCAGACGCTTAACGAAAATCTTTAGAATTATTTTGTTGATAGTTATTCTAAAATTCGAGAATTGGTGACAATTCTCGAATTTTCAATTGATTGCTTCTGACAAATATCTTGTGTTTCTTGCGCAGAAGCAAATCACAAAATAATTAATTCTTATTTTATAGATATTTTTGGGAGAGAAAACCCAGAAAGAAACCTTTCAATAGATCAGTATTTCTCGAGTTATTTGGAAAACAAAATTTCGGACGGTTATAACTCCGAAACCAATTAGTGGATTTTCCCATTAACTAATTAACCGTTGCATTTGGACTCCAAACAAACCCGGCATACAACTTTCTAACTAGCTGCGTTTGGAGTAATCGTGCTGACGGCCGGATGGCCGGACAGACAGAATTTAGTTTGACAGGGTTCTTCATCAGTTAGTCGAAACTTATCTGTTGATACTATTCTCGTCGTAAAATTCTAATATTACAGACATTGATAGGCACTAGGGCATCACGCGAGAGCAAGATTTTTCTCGTCTCGTCTCGTTCTCGTCTCGTAAAAGCGAGACGAGACGAGACGAGACGTTTCCAAAAATATTATAGGCGATACCGAGACCACATACAGCGCAACACGAGAGTCTCGTTTTTGGTCTCGTTAAATTTATTGTATGAAGGTTTATACGCGACTCGACTTTTTTCAACACCCACAGAAAACAATTGTATATGAAGAGTTTCCACTATTATTACCAATATATTTTTTCTATATTATACATCGATCGTTCTAGAAATACACGATTGTTTAGAAGATTATTAATTAGTTATGACCTTGCGATAATTGAGATTATTTTTCAAGAAAAAATAGAATTCAAAGCATAAAAATGGATGCCATTATGAATTCAATACTTAACTGACAACTTTTATTGCCCCTAAATCCCAATGCTTTGAAAATTTCGTCTCTATCTGAAGATCTGGAGAAATTTATTCCCTTGTGCTCCTTGTAGTGAAGATGTAAACGATTATTATATACATCTGTGGAACTACGTAATAATAAAACTGGAAAAAAATTAAGCTATTCAATGTTTCGAAAAGTGTTATGAAGAATACGCCAAGAACACCCTCAATGATCTACCCCCTGGAAAGGTATTCTTTGAAAACTATACCAAATTGTTCAATTCTATTAAAAAATGTATCGACATCGATAGCCTATTTAAAACATACACAAATCTTTCGAAATATTGGAAACCTGAGTTTGAAGAATATTTGCTGTTAGAAAGAGCAAATATGAATCAAAATATTCTACAGTGGTGGAGAGTGATGAAAAAGTTCTTCCTACACTTTCCCAGATGGCCGATGATTTATTAATGGCTACATCCGTACCTGTTGAAAGATTATTTTCCACAGCAGTTATGATCATGGCAAAAACACGTAAATCATTGATAAATGATGTGATGCAAGCGTGATTATGTTTGAATTCTTGGTCATCGAGTAATTTAAAAGTTGAAATTATCAGTGTTTAAAATTAAAAATAATATGAACTTGTACAAATATTTTTGTATACGAGCGTAATAAATATAGCTTTATAAAATTATTCGTTATTGTATACCATTTCGTTTGCATATTATAATATTTATTATCGTTATTCAGAATTAAGCGAGACGAGACGAGACAACTGATAACGAGACGAGAACGAGACGAGAACGAGACTTGAACGAGACTTAATTTTTTGGGAATTGGCGAGAGCGAGACGAGATTGTTTATACTCTCGTCACGTGTGAAGTCCTAATAGGCACTCTTTTCAGGTGAAGAAGCAACACTAAAACTAAACCCATATTAATATCAACCCAATTCATCAATGAAACACAAAGAAAAACTGAATTTTCATTGGCCCATATTCAATGAAATCTTTCAAATACGACATGTAATTTAATTATTCAACATAAACTCATAAATCATTTTATTCTTGATTCATCTATGAGAACAAGAAAATAGTCACGGACGGATTTAATTGAAGAAACGTTACTCTCTCTGTCAAAAAACGTAATCAGCTAGAGCTGGCTCGTGTCACGTTTTTTAAGTAAAATCGGGTATATTTATACTAGATCAGCCGCTCAAAATGAATAGTTTCCATAACCAGTCGGAAGGGAATCCTTAATCTAATATTTGAAGTTTTGGAATCGGAGTATTTGTCTTTGCTCACCATTTTACACAGCAATGGGGCTCTTCGATCCTGACGAAAGTTCTCAATGTAAATATAATTAATATAATTATTTTAATTCGATGCATGACTGTGGGAGGTATATTCAACATTGAATGGTTTCTTTCTGGGTTTTTCCCCCAAACTCTGAAAAATATCTATAAAATAAAATATTAATTATTTTGACTTGAAAATATTTATCAGGTATTTGGATTTATTTCGACACTATGTTATAAACAACATGGATGAAATTATGAATACAAAATTAATTATTTTGTGATTTGCTTCTGCGTAAGAAACACAAGATATTTGTCAGAAGCAATCAATTGAACATTGTTGCCTAACAAACAACAACGAAACAACATCAACAAAGAAACAACTATATCGTAACGTTTCGGAGTCTATATCAGACTCCTTCGTCAGACGCTTAACGAAAATCTTTAGAATTATTCTGTTGATAGTTATTCTGAAATTCGAGAACTGTCACATTGACGGTATTTGAAAATCATAGCTAACATAGTTTTACTTTGTATAGAAATTTCCAAGTTCCACCTCCTTTTTCAATAAATTCAGCCAAACATGGTCAATACCAATTGAGCAATTTGCAAAATTGCATTCTCTGTTCAATAAAATACAAGTTGATTCTTTAAGTTTCCTTTTAATATAATCAGTTCCTGTCATTAGAATCCTTGCATTACTCCAATCCATCATGTGATCTCCTTGGTCTGTACATACATGTTCTGCTATTTTTGATTTCTGTGTGTCTCTATTTCTCAAGTTATTCTTATGCTCTGACTTTCTTACGTTTAGTGGTCTTGTTGTTTCTCCAGTGTATGATTTACCACAAATACAAGGAATATTATATACACAGTTTTTTTATTTTTGTTTTTCACTAATGGGTTTTGTCTTCGTTAATAATGACCTGAGATCATTTTGTGCTTTGAAGACGGTTCTTATATTGAACTTAGAACCGATTCTTCTGATTTTTTCAGAAAGGCCACGAACATAAGGGATCACATTCAGCATATTGGGTTGCTGTTCTTTTTGATTTTTCTGTTGTACTTGATTATTTGCTCTTCTATGTAAATTCATGATTGATGTATTTATGAATTGTCTAGGATATTCATTATCTTTATTTCGAATTTCAAGAGTAGAACAAATAAGGTTGGCTCTATCGTAAAGTGTTTTAATAACACCTCTTGCCTCCTATTGCCATTCCAAAATTTTGTCGACAAAATTTTGGAATGGCAATGGGTTCGCCTTTATCACCTGTCATGAGTAATATATTCAAGGAAAAGCTTTCTTTTCTAGATGTTTCGATAATTAAGTATCCGAACCATTTCGAAACGGGTGTCTTCAGGAAGCAGACACATACAAATAGATATTTAAATTTCTATTCAAACCATCAACTTAGTGTAAAAAGAGGTGTTATTAAAACACTACGATAGAGCCAACCTTATTTGTTCTACTCTTGAAATTCAAAATAAAGAAATTGATTTCATCAAAAAATTTCTTGAAGATAATGGAAATCCTAGACAATTCATAAATACATCAATCATGAATTTAGATAGAAGAGCAAATAATCAAGTACAACAGAATAATCAACAAGAACAGCAATCTAATAGGCTGAATGTGATCCCTTATGTTCGTGGCCTTTCTGAAAAAATCAGAAGAATCGGTTCTAAGTTCAATATAAGAACCGTCTTCAAAGCACAAAATGATCTCAGGTCTCTATGAACGAAGACAAAACCCATTAATGAAAAATAAAAATAAAAAAACTGTGTATATAATATTCCTTGTATTTGTGGTAAATCATAAACTGGAGAAACATCAAGACCACTAGAAGTAAGAAAGTCAGAGCATAAGAATAACTTGAGAAATAGAGACATACAGAAATCAAAAATAGCAGAACATGTATGTACAGTCCAAGAAGATCACATGATGGATTGGAGTAATACAAGGATTCTGATGACAGAAACTGATTATATTAAAAGGAAACTTAAGGAATCAACTTGTATTTTATTGAACAGAGAATGCAATTTTGCAAATTACTCAATTGGTATTGACCATATTTGGCTGAATTTATTGAAAAAGGAGGTGGAACTTGGAAATTTCTATACAAAGTACAACTATGTTAGCTATAATTTTCAAATACTGTCAATGTGACAATTCTCGAATCTCAGAATAACAATCAACAAAATAGTTCTGAAGATTTTTTCGTTAAGCGTCCGAAGAAGGAGTCTGATATAGACTCCGAAACGTTACGATATAGTTGTTTCTTCGTTGATGTTGTTTCGTTGTTATTTGTTAGGCAACATTGTTCAATTGATTGCTTCTGACAAATATCTTTTGTTTCTTACGCAGAAGCAAATCACAAAATAATTAATTTTTTATTTTATAGATATTTTTCAGAGTTTGGGAGAAAAAACCCAGAATGAAACCATTCAATAACTTGATTCTATTGTCTCATAAAAAGAGTAAATCAAAATTTTCGATACTCTGGAATACATTCTCTTTCATAAAATACATATTTCAGTAGGATACTGAAGAATGATTTCTTACTGATAACAAAGAGATGTTCCGAAAAAAAAATTCAGTTCTGTTCCATCAGAAGGATTCATTGACTAATGCTCTAAATTATATGAACTATGCCAATATCCTAGAATTTCGAAATCAAACTTTGAACCCATAGCTGATATTAAGTATGTTCCGAAGACTCTAAGGTTACATCTAAAAATGAATTGCTGGACCGATTATGCTAATTTTGGTCATGAATTATTTGTGGAAATCCAGGGAAGTTTTGAAATTGGTTCAAGCACTGACGTGAAGTCAGGAGCTTTGGCGCGTATGTTCTATTGTCTTTTCTCCTGTATTGGACACCCTTGATCGAATTTACCATGGTAAATTATGTTGTCCATTCTCCTGTATTGGACACTCTTAATTCGAATTTACCATGGTAAATTCGTTTTTCACGCCAATCGTACAATTTCATTCAATTGTGTTGAAAAATATACTTTCGAGGCATACATCATTGAAAATAAACCATTACTATACAGGATGTTCTTTATATCATGGCAAAATTGTACACAATTGAAGTCAATTGTACAAAATTGAAGTGATTTGTGCCACAAACAAAGCATTAACTAAATAGGTACCTTGGATGGATTCTCATAATGTATTTGTCCGAAATTGTAATACAGGGTGTTTTTCTTTTAACGTCAATTGCAACTTGCTGTTTTTCACGACAATCGTACAATTTCATTCAATTGTGTTGAATAATATACTTTCGAGGCATACATCATTGATAATAAAGCATAACTATACAGGGTGTTCTTTATATCACGGCACAATTGTACGCGATTGAATTGATTTGTGCCACAAACAAAGCATTAACTAAATAGGTACCATGGATGGATTCTCAAAATTTATTTGTCCGAAATTTTCATACAGAGTGTTTTTCTTTTAACGCCAATTACAACTTGCTGTTTTTCACGCCAATCATACCATTTCATTCAATTGAGTTAAAAAATTTACTTTCGAGGCATACATCATTGAAAATTAACCATTACTATACATGGTGTTCTTTATATCACGGCACAATTGTACACAATTGAAGTGATTGTACACAATTGAAGTGATTTGTGCCATAAACAAAGGATTAACTAAATAGGTACCTTGGATGGATTCTCACAATGTAACAATTTTGTTTTTCCTTTGATTTATGGACATGGCGCATGGATAATTATACGTCGTGTGTTCGCGCGTCGGAAAACCGTCATCTTTGTTTATTTACGCACCACAAAACAAAACACAAAATAAAGTTTATCAGAAAGCTTTAAATTGATTAAGATACTGTATCACAACTGTGTGTGTCTGTCAAAAACAAATTGAAACCTTATAAATAGCCAGTATTCCAGGAAAACTCTGTTTTGTAAGTAAGCAAGTAATGTGCAATTAATCGAAAATAATAATAAAACTTCATTCATACCGAGTATTTTTTTTTATTAACATAGGCAGTGCGAAGTTCGCCGGACCAGCTAGTTATTTATAATTTTTGATGCACCAACTTTTCATGAGAAATAAAACTCGGAAATGCCCTCCTGGAGCCGGAAAGCACTCTATTATAATAACTAGGGCTTCACGCGAGAGCGAGATTTTTCTCGTCTCGTCTCGTTCTCGTCTCGGAAAAGCGAGACGAGATGAGACGAGACGTTTTCAAAAATATTATAGGCTATACCGAGACCACATACAGCGCAAGCCGAGAGTCTCGTTTTTGGTCTGGTTATTTTTTTTTATGAAGTTTTCATTCGAAAAATTGGGAAAGGTCTACAATGTGTACATAGAGAACAATATATTTCACAAAATATCAACTCTTGAGACTATCTGTGAAATATTTCTGTTCTTAGTAATGTATCTCTTATCATTAATATTTATCCTTGCAGATATTTATATTTTAGGTTTGAATGTATTTTTTTCAAGATCGATTTTTGCGTGCGTGTTCCGCAAGGAACAGCGTGCTATCATTTCGTCACAATGTCTCTATTTTTCGAATTATTTTTCGAAAATGGTCTCAAACGATTGGGTTCGACTACTTGATGAAGAATTCGAGGTCAAATTCAATTCTGTCCGTCCGGTCCGGCCAGCCGGCTGGCCGTTAGCACGATAACTCTCGAACGGAACAACTTAGAGCGTTGAAATTTGCATGGCAGTTTTGTAGCGTAAATATCTCGGAAGAGTTCGTTAACGGGCGGAATCCACCAAGCGGTTTCGGAGTTAAGGCCGTTTTTAGTCAAAACGTTTTTTATGAATATTTCCGGAACCGATCACTCGATCTTTCTGAAATTTGTTATCAAATTGTAGAATCATGACCTTTATATGCCTGCGAAGTTTTGTTTTGACCGGACGGCCCTAAAGTGGTAAAACAAATCAAAAACTTACTATTATTTTGCGGAATACTTTGCTTGAAATGCCGAAACCTATTTTTTTGAGGTTCATACTGGTCTTTCCGGGCATTTTTGGCGCTCTAGTTCCTCGGAACTGAGTGCATATCAATTTGCCCAAATATCTGTAATTTTCGAATATTTCGATGAAAATGGTCTTAAACGATTTGGTTCGACTCACTGATCATGAATCCGTGGTCGAAATTCATTCTGTCCGGCCGGTCCGGTCGGCCGGCCCTCCGGCCGTAGGCACGATAACTCTCGAACGGAATGAGCTAGAGAGTTGAAATTTTCAGAGTAGGTTTGGGGGATAAATATCTCGGCTAAGTTCGTTATTGGGCAAAATCGGACAGATGGTTTCGGAGTAACAAAAAAAAATTTTTTTTTACGAAACAAATTCCAAATTAAATTTTTAAAAAAAAAAAGTTTTATCATATGAATCCATTCATATCATTTTTAACTCTAACAAGCTAATACTTTCGGAGATATGATTCTTCAAAATTTCAATGTAAATCGTATTTCACACATTGATATAATTATTCTATGTATGAATTGTCATAATGTCAACTTGACAGAAGGGAATATTGTAACTTCAAAAATATTGGGGTTGAAATACTCGTATTTTAGCGATGCAACGGGGACCTCACCCGAAAATGTTTGAAAATATTACGTAAATATTGAAAGCATAATTCTGTAGTTCGAGAGAGGAGAAAATTTGGTGAACGTAGATCAGGAAATTTTTGATCGATTACAAGGTATTTTATTTATTACTCATCTTCTTTCATATTATTACTCATCTTCTTTCATACATGTTTTATGGAATACCTACTATTTGTAGGTACTTTAAACCTGTTTTGGTTAATTGTCATACGAAACTTGTTTTTTTGGCGCTCTAGTTCCTCGGAACAGAGTGCTTATCAATTTGCCCAAGTATCTGTAATTTTGGAATTTTTGGCTGAAAATGGTCTCAAACGATTTTTGTCGACTCACTGATCAAGAATCCGAGTGCGAAATCGATTCTGTCCGGCCGGCCGACCGGCCGTAGGCACGATAACTCTCGAACGAAAAGAGTTAGCGGATTGAAAATTGCAAGGTGGTTTTGGAGCGTAAATATCTCGGACAAGTTCGTTCGATCTAACTGAAATTTAGCATCAAATTGTAGAATCATAACCTTTAACGCATGTGAAGTTTTGTATTGACCATTATTGCAAAGTGTAAAAAAAAAATTTTGAAAATTTAAATAAAGTTTTTCCACAATAACTCTCGAACGGAATGAGCTAGGTAGTTGAAATTTTCAGAGTAGGTTAGGGAGATGAATATCTCGGTTAAGTTCGTTATTGGGCAAAATTGGCCAGATTTAATTCGATTTCTTCCATGGTGCAGTTCTCATTCTCATGATTGCTCATTTAATCTTGATAAATAAACTATTATTTGAATTGAATTTCCTTTATGATGCAGCTCTATCATATGTATACATTGATATAATTCCCAACTCAGAGAAACCAATACTTTCGGAGATATAATTTGTCTGTTTGAACTAGAGCGCCAGAAAGCTCCTGTCCACAGGGCTTGAACCCATTTTCGTTATGCGCATGCGCAGATGAGAAGTCATTTAACTGCTGTAGTTTTCGTCAGAGAGGATTGGGGTTTTCGGGTGGCGGATGCTATTCCTCCTAAGAATCCAGATCCCTCATGAGTGTCTGCGCATGCGTGGATGAAAGATGCGATATCTCCCGAACCACTAGTGTTGGAGAAACGGAGTTTTTTGTAAAGTGTGTGATTTTGAAAGGACTTTTAGCCGCGAGTAGATTGCGCATGCGCAGAAGAGAAGTGACGGTTTTTGGGTTGTAAGGGTTATATCGGGAGTGCTGAGCCAATATTGTGAGGTTTTAAAAGAATATTCATGGCAATTCAGTGCACGGACAAGTCGGTTTGGGGGATGTAGCGTTGTTTCCGAATTGAAGTTTTCGAACCGAGGCCCTGGGGCTAATTTTGAAATCAATGTTACCCCTTACGGGCATTTTTCGTTATGCGCATGAGCAGACCATCAGTAATTTAACTGCTGGTGTTTTCGTCAGAGAGGATTGGGATTTTGGGGTGGTGGATGCTATTCTGCGCATGCGTGGATTCAAGATGCAATATCTCCTGATTCACTAGTGTTGGAGAATCGGAGTTTTTTGTAAGGTCTGTGAATTTAGGAGGACTCTCTGCCACGAATAGATTGCACATGCGCATAAGAGAAGTGACTGTTTTTGAGTTGTATGGGTTATGTTGGGAGTATTGTGAGGTTTTAAACGGATATTCATGTCAAATCAGTGCACGGACACAAGTCAGTTTGGGGGAAATAGCGTTGTTTTCGAGTTGAAATGTCTGTATCGGGGCCCTGAGGCAAATTTATAAATAACTATATTCGTTAGATCTATATTAAAATACGTTCGGATTTTGAGAAAAGGCAATTGCGTTCCTAACGGAGATACCATAACCGCATTTTTTTTCCTTCTACGGTAGAGCTAACAGCCAAACTGTATTGATAGCTATATTTGTTAAGGGAACTTGAAGAAAAAAGCACTGATGTGAAGTCAGTACTCTTTGGCGCGCGTGTTCACGGTGGCTAATTTGAATTGAATGATGAGTACTTCAAGCTCAGTGGATAGAGCGAGCCGAAGATCTACCCAAAGGATAATGGACACCATTCACTGTCGGTTCAAATATTAACAGTGCTGTATCTAAGCTGCCATCAGGATAGAGAGTAACAAAGTTGGAAAAGAACACAACTAACTATCCTTAATCGCACAAGCTCATAGAATATTTGGGAGGGTCTGTATAATCCTAATCATGTTTATAGCACGCGCGCCAAATGCAGATTGACTTAACAATGATAGAAACAGTATAAAAAAGCATTGACGTGGGGTCAATCTGCTTTGGCACGCGTGCCATAAATATGATTAGGATTATACTGACCCTCCCAAATCTTCTAGGTTACTCTCGGTTGATGAGTATATGTCTATAAACTACTGAGTAATAAACGTGTATACTATTGAAAGGGTTTCTTTGGCTCGAAATTTTCTACCTGGAAGATCGTCCTATTTACTACAGATACATACAGCAAACTCTTCTTATATATGACTCGACCTTTTTCAACACCCACAGAAAACAATTGAATATGAAGAGTTTCCACTATAATTACCTAGATATTTTGTCTATATTATACATAAATCGTTCTAGAGATACACGATTTTTTAGAAGATAATTGATTATTATGTTTGTTATGACCTTGAGATAATTGAGATTATAAAAAAAAATATAATTTACAACCATGAATACTAATGCCTTTATGAATTCAATACTTAACGGACAACTCGCCCTAAATTCCAATGCTTTTAAAATTTCGTCTCTATTTGAACATCTGAAGAAATTTATTTTCTTGTGCTTCTTGTGGTGAAGATGTGAATAATTATTGTATACATCTGTGGAAGTACGTATAATAAAACTGTAAAAGAAATGAAGCTATTCAATGTTTCGAAAAGTGTTACGAGGAATAGGCCAAGAACACTCTCAATGATCTATCCACTGGGATCCATTGAAAACTATACCAATTTGTCCTATTCTATTAAAAAATGTATCGACATCGATAGCCTCTTTAAATCATCAACAGAACCTTCAAAATACTGGAAAGTTGAGTTTGAAGAATATTTGCTGTTAGAAAGAGCAAATATTTTACAGTGGTGGAAATTGATGAAAAAGTTCTTCCTACACTTTCCAAGATGGCCGATGATTTATTAATGGCTACATTCGCACCTGTTGAAAGATTATTTTCCACAGCAGGTATGAACATGGGGCAAAAAGATGTACATCATTGATAGATGATGTGATGCAAGCGTGATTATGTTTGAATTCTTGCTCATCGAGTAATTTAAAAGATGAAATTAACAGTGTTTAAATTGAAAATAATATGTAGCTGTACAAATATTTTGGAATAGGAGCGTAATAAATATAGCTCCACAAAATTATTTTTTATTATACAGGGTGAGTCTTTGACCACTGCATTAGTTTTAACCAAAGATTACTCTCATCAAATGAAACACTTTTTTCATTTACCATTTTTCCAGATTCGGCTCAGGTAAAAATTTACAAGCGTTTAAAGATTTCACAATGTGCTAATACACTCCCGCATATAAATTATCTATGATATTGTTGGTGGACGAGAATAAGGCATGGTAACGTGGTTTACAGCTTGATTCGGGATTCCAACGCTCAGGGACGGATCCATAAAAGTAGTGAAATTTCTGGAGTTTTCCATTTTAAAACATTCAATGAAGAATATCTCGAAAACGGTGTGTTTAAGGAGAAATGATGAATAATAATATAATGTTCTAAAACGATGGTATATTCTTGAAATGACTCAAGAAAAACTTTATATGCTTTCTTTATGCTAATTTCGTTAAGTTTTATGAATCCAGGGTCCATAACTAGAAAACCAGTAGAAGTAGAAAATAACTAATATTTGGAAAATATGTATCATGGTTATAGGAAACTTTACGCCAACATTCATTTTATTCGAAAAAAGTCAAAGCTACAAAATAAAAACTGATGTTTTTTCAAAATTTCAACAGCCTGTATCTTTTTACCTGAGCTGAATTTGGAAAAATTTTAAATGAAAAAAGTGTTTCATTTGATGAGAGGAATCTTTGGTTAAAATCAATGCAGTGGTCAAAGACTCACCCTGTAGGTATACCATTTCGTTTATATATTATAACTAGCTGACCCAGCGAACTCTGTTCCGCCTTAGAGGCAATAAATAACGTACAATTGTGCAATTAGAAAAAAAAATACCCTGTACAGTAATGATTTATTTTCAATGATGTATCCCTCTGAAGTTTATTTTTTAACACAAATGAATGAAATTGTACGATTGTGGCATGGAAAACAGCAAGTTGCAATTGACGTTAAAAGAAGAACACCCTGTATGGAGACTTCGGACGAATTATGACAATCCATCCAAGGTACCTATTTAGTAAATGCTTTGTTTGTGACACAAATCACTTCAACCACGTACAATTGTGCCATGAGAAAAAGGACACCCTGTATAGTGATGCTTTATTTTCAATGGTGTATGCCTCGGAAGTTTGTTTTTAAACACACATGACTAAAATTGTACGATTATGGCAGGAAAAACAGCAAGTTTTAATTGACGTTAAAAGAAAAACACCCTGTATAACACAAAAAAGTATCCTTTGTCCGTCTCCTGGTTCTAAGCTACCTCCCCACCAATTTTGAGCCAAATCGGTATAGCCGTTCTTGAGTTATAAGTGGAGTAACTAACACGACTTTCTTTTATATTTATAGATATATTTATTATCGTTATTCAGAATTAAGCGAGATGAGACGAGACAACTGATAACGAGACGAGAACGAGACTTATGGTGCTATTCTGCTTTTTATCTGTAAGCTATGAATCTGTAGGTAACGATTGCTCTGTAAGAGGCCGCCTTATGAAATCGTAAATAATGCAATTCTGGAATTGTTCCAGTAACTATCTCATTTACGGTGCTACATTTGAACTACTTTGATGAATTTATTGGAAAACATAACCTAAAGCCGAAGAGATATTTTTAAGTTAAAGGTATTTGAGAAGAGTATCACTTAGCTCTTCCCCAATATATTTCATTAGGATTTTGTTTGATTGCAGCCTTACTATCGTTAAGAGATGAAATGGAATATGCAATATAAAATGAGATATATTGATTTGTGACATGGTTTCACGTATAAATAGTTCGTATCACTTGAAAGAAATGCCCATATTGAAAATTAAAATATATAAGGCCATTATTATCACCCACCATGCATATATAGGTTGTCAAATATCTCCCTTCCGCTTTTTTGCTCTTTATTCAATGCTTTATAAAAAGTGTTACAGTGATCGGATTTAGTTCAAATATGCGCCGTTTTGTTCGATAATCTGTTTTTATCTAGACGGCAACTTCATAATACCGCCCTCGTAGAAGCCCCCCTCCTTATTTGCAAAGAACTCGGACAGCTACTTTTCACAATCCTCTTTTGAGTTCAACTTTACACCACCAAGGGCGTTCGCCATGGACAGGAACAGGTGGTAATCACTTGGCGCTATGTCCGGGCTATATGGTGGATGTGATAAAACCTCCCATCCGAGCTCCCGTAGCTTCTGACGAGTCATCAACGAAGTGTGTGGTCTGGCGTTGTCCTGGTGGAACACTACACCCTTCCTGTTGGCCAATTCTGGACTCTTCTGGTCGATCGCCTGCTTCAAGCGGTCCAGTTGTTCGCAGTAGATGGTAGAATTAAGCGTCTGGCTATATGGGAGCAGCTCATAGTGGATGATTCCCTTCCAATCCCACCAAACACACAGCAAAACCTTCCTGGCAGTCAATCCCGGCTTGGCCACTGTTTGGGACGATTCACCTGCCTTCGACCACAACCGTTTTGCTTGATATTGTCGTATGTGATCCATTTTTCGTCGCCAGTCACCTTCCGCTTCAAGAATGGGTCGAGTTCGTTCCATTTCAGCAGCATATCGCAGGCGTTGATTCGGTCCAGAAGGTTTTTTTGCGTCAAATCATGCGGCACCCAAACATCAAGCTTTGTTTTGTATCCAGCCTTCTACAGATGGTTTAAAATGGTTTGGTGACTAACTCCCATCTCCTGGGCGATGTCACGAGATGCCACATGCCGGTCTAACTCGATGTATTCCATGATTTGATCGGTATTTGTCGTCTCAGGTCTTCCGCCGGCTGGCTTATCCATGGTGTCGTTTTCACCGGCTCTGAATCGTTGAAACCATTCCTCCGTGGTTCGAACTGATAGAGTACCATCCCCCAAAACACCATTAATCTCACGGAACGTTTCTCTAGCAGATTTGCCTTTAACGAAGGAAAACTTTAAAATAGCGCGAATTTCGGCGTTAGTGATCTCCATGTTTACACGTACATAACTGTTGAACGCAATATCCAAACTAATCATGCATAGCGTCGTTTTGTAGGTTATGTCAAGACCTTTCAAATTATGTATAGTATTGCCAGTTACGGGCTCTGTAGCGCTTTGTACATAGCCGCGAAATTCAAAAGACAAAAAGGCGGAAGGGAGATATTTGACAACCTATTATTATAGAAAGAGGGATAACACCTTTCCCGCCGCTGCAATATGGCATTAGCATTTCTTGTTTGTAGGACTGGTTCTAAAGCATTCACTAAAACCAAAGTGCAATGTTGTTTTATTCAATCTGCTGATGATGATAAATTGATCATCCGAAATTTCAAATGAATCCATTTGATCACTTAACCGTTTTCTTTCAATTCTCACGAAGTTCCTATTATAATAAATGATTTTCAAGTCATGTGAAATTACGTACAGTTAGTTGGATACGAGTTTGCTCTAAGAATAAGTCAATAATCCAAGCAATCTGATTCTTATTCACATATCCATTTTCACATTCGGGGAAAAAAAGAGTCACGCCGCAAAATCCTACAATAATTCTTTAAAATAACCTCACATTACATATTCCGATATGCTTCCAATCGCCCCTCGAGTACCTACTCGTAAGGATTTAAGAATATCTGTAAGTTACAGATCGCTAAAAAACAGTCCAGATTAGCAATGTTCCTGTAAGGTTATGAGAAGTTACAGATTGGCTTATAGGTGAGAGCAGAATAGCACCATTAAACGAGACTTAATTTTTTGGGAATTGGCGAGAGCGAGACGAGATTTTCTATACCCTCGCCTGCTCTCGTGTCTTATGAATCCCTAATAATAACAGATTGTATTAAACAAGAAAAGACAACCACGCTGAAAATGCTGCAAGTATATATAGTATACTAGCTGGCCCGGCAGACTTCGAACTGCCCTCCAACTCCAACTCCAACTCCAACTCCAACTCCAACTCCAACTCCAACTCCAACTCCAACTCCAACTCCAACTCCAACTCCAACTCCAACTCCAACTCCAACTCCAACTCCAACTCCAACTCCAACTCCAACTCCAACTCCAACTCCAACTCCAACTCCAACTCCAACTCCAACTCCAACTCCAACTCCAACTCCAACTCCAACTCCAACTCCAACTCCAACTCCAACTCCAACTCCAACTCCAACTCCAACTCCAACTCCAACTCCAACTCCAACTCCAACTCCAACTCCAACTCCAACCCCAACTCCAACTCCAACTCCAACTCCAACTCCAACTCCAACTCCAACTCCAACTCCAACTCCAACTCCAACTCCAACTCCAACTCCAACTCCAACTCCAACTCCAACTCCAACTCCAACTCCAACTCCAACTCCAACTCCAACTCCAACTCCAACTCCAACTCCAACTCCAACTCCAACTCCAACTCCAACTCCAACTCCAACTCCAACTCCAACTCCAACTCCAACTCCAACTCCAACTCCAACTCCAACTCCAACTCCAACTCCAACTCCAACTCCAACTCCAACTCCAACTCCAACTCCAACTCCAACTCGAATTCCAACTCCAACTCCAACTCCAACTCCAACTCCAACTCCAACTCCAACTCCAACTCCAACTCCAACTCCAACTCCAACTCCAACTCCAACTCCAACTCCAACTCCAACTCCAACTCCAACTCAAACTCCAACTCCAACTCCAACTCGAACTCCAACTCCAACGTGAACTCCAACTCCAACGTCAATGCAAACCTCAACGCCAACGACAACTCCAACCCTAACGCCAACTCCAATTCAAATTGATCGTAGCACTATCTGTCGGGACAAACTAAAATTAAAATAGAATAATATTGAATGCGATGATAGCGCCATCCGTCGAATCTGATGTAAAACATTCTAAAATCAAAAACTCCTTACAAAAAAAAAACATCTGAATTCACAAAATTATTTATACACACTTCAAAACTCTTTAAAAAATAATTACATTTAATATTTTAATCAGCACATGAATTGAATAACAAATTAATCGTAGCACCATCTGTCGGGACAAACTAAAATTGAATGCGATGATAGCGCCGTCCGCCGGATCTAATGTAAAACATTCCAAAATCAACAACTCCTTATAAATAAGAAATTAATTGAAAAAACATTTTCCAGTAGACCAAATTGTAAATCTAAACCATTCTCGAATCTCCACGAACACACACAAAAAATTTCATCAAAATCGGTCTAGTCGAAGTTACACATCGCGTTGCAAATTGGCGGAGGTGCCAGGTATACCATCAAAGAAAGGATAATTATGATGAGCAATGAAAACTTTGGGTTTTTAGTAAATCTAAACCATTCTCGAATCTCCACGAACACACACAAAAAATTTCATCAAAATCGGTCCAGTCGTTTAGGAGGAGTTCAGTCACATACACACGCACCAAGAAATATATATATTAAGATATGATATACATCGACTTTGGAAGACGATGACATTTTGATGCGCAAAATCACCTAGGATGGTTTGGGACTTATAGCCTTCTCAAATTTTGTTTTATCCATCTCTTGAAGAATAATTATTGGATCTAGTTGAATTTTGGTATATTTAGTTAAAAAATACCGACACGAAGACATATGCGAAAGGTTCTGTATGACCAAAAGATTTCAAAAAAATTGTTGAGAACAACTATGTATCTCATGGACTATCCGTCAGATATTGCTGACATTTTACAAGAGCGTTTAAAACCTCATTTTGCAGCCAAGTTCTTGATTCAAACTCAATCGGATCTATATTGTTGGAAATATTGGGAACATATTTGTTTCCTGGAAGCCAAGGCTCTGGGCGAGTACAGTACAAGGATGGGTGAACGCTCTGGCTATGTATTTGAACAAGCAGACAGAACTTTTCATTATAAGGATACATTAATCCGATTTGCACAGTCTTTTGAATGTGTCAATTAACAGTGAGTGTCTGAATACTTGAATTTTCAATTTTTTTTCCAGATAAACTTCTTCATGAAATGTTACCATATTGCCATATTCAATTTCAAATGCCAATATTACGGAAATTTACCTTTGTAACTATGATTGGACTAGCCATCAATATCACAACGACACTGATTTACTTCGTTTTTAATTGGGATCTGGCACTTGCTGTCAGAGTCGGATATTGTCAAATAATTTCCTGTTTTGTGAGTATCTGTTCCTTATTTTTTGGAGTAGATTTTCAGCCATTTTTCAGTAAGTTGCTTGACGGTATTTTTCTCTTAGGTGATGTTCATGGCTGGAGTAGGTTTGACCACCTCAAAGGCACAAGCTAAAGTCGAAGAAATAAAACAGAAAATTTGGTCTATTGACGAAGCTGGCCCAGAAACTTCAAAGCGAATATCGGATGAAAGAAAAGCTCTCAAGAATATTAGAGCTGTTATCACTGTTTTATCATTAGTAGTTGCTGGAGTCTGTTTACCGATTACTGGTGATTACAGAGAGTATTTTGTCTTTACTTTTAACCTAGGTAAAACGGTTAACGATACAGCCTTCCAGACTTTCCTTATCATATTTTCAACTCTTTTGACACTATATTATAATTTTTTATATACAAATATGTCTTTTATTGCTCTGGCAACAGCAAGGGAGATTGTATTCCATATTCTTCTGGTGAGAGAAAAACTGAAGTTGATAGAAAAAAATCATGGAAATGACTTGAAGTTGTACGATGAAAAAACCTATCAAAAATCAGTAAATGATTCACTGACAGAATGTGCCTATCAGCATTCACTAGTCCTGAGGTAAGTGGTCATTTTTCAATCAATTTTTATAAATTTTTGGTTCAGACGCTTCCTTTGTTCGATTAAATATTCATAATTCAAACAAAAGAGTTAAGTGTTCCACCATAATTATATCACATCATAAAAAAATATAAAGAAAATTGATATAGAAGTTGCTTAAATCCCTTAAATGATTGCGTTAGAAAAAATATTAATTTCTTATCTTCGCCACATTTTCAATACCTACTCAAGATTTTCTGATCGTAGGCTAATGCAGGCAGGCAAACCTTAATCATAGAGTTGATCTCATATTTTTTTCGTAGAAGCAGTTCTGTAAGACGAATCCTATGTTACCAATATTCACTTCGGGAAATTTCCAATTTTATACGTAATATTTGGCGTTTATTATGGCGATTTCCATTGACCCGCTCGGAGCACTCGACATCGATCTCATATGTGATGCATCTGTCCAATTGAACTGAAAATATCTGTCAAATATGACTCCGAGTGATCCGAGCGTGTCAATGGAAATCGCCATTAGTCAGATTGGCTGAAATTTTACATAATTTTGAATAATATACATAGAAAATTCGAAAATTTTCTTTTGACCTTTATCAGTATTCATTAAAAAGAAATTTCGAAAAAATGAATGTACGTATTGCAGAAAATGTTCTAAATTATCTTCATTGATGAATTCTCACTATACAGGGTGTAACAGAATGAGATGCTGATACTTAAGAGTGTGAATCATTAGGTGATTTTAAGAACAATAGTTCAAATAAACCTCTTAACTTCAGAGCTAGAGGGTGCTTATGTTTCAAGAAAAATAGATTTTTTATAATATCATAGATATCTTTTTGACATTTGACACCACCGCCATTTTCTGATGTGGAAGATTATTTAATTTTTCATCCTGTGACATCTTTGCACTAAGTGGAGTAGATATTTTTGGAAGAAAATCTATACAACTTTTTTGGACCGATGTACGTTTTACAATAAAAAAATTAAAAATGGTTTGCAGTGGCGTGCACAGTAATTTTCCAAATATTTTAAAATCTTCCACAAAACGGAATAGCCTCGCTGCTTTCACGGCGTATGAAAAAAATCTTTCTTGAAACTAAAACACCATGTAGCTCGAAAGTTATGAGGTTCAGGACAGAGGTTCATTAGAACTTTTCTTCTTAAAATCGCTAAAGTATTCGCACTCTGAAGGATTAGCACCTTATTCTGAAACACCCAGTATAAGTAAAATTTTTATTATAATATATTATACATATTGACACTTTGAATATGCAGCGTGCCAAAAAAGTAACGTAACTCGTCAATAATTCTTGTACGAAGAATTATTAAGGAAAATCCTCGCACCCATCGATTTTTGCGCGCGTGTTCCGCAAAGAACGCTATCATTTCGTCACAATGTCTGTATTTTTCGATTTTTTTTACGAAAATGGTCTCAAACGATTGGGTTCGACTCCCTGATGAAGAATTCGAGGTCAAATTCAATTCTGTCCGTCCGGCCGGTCCGGCCGTTAGCACGATAACTCTTCAACGGAACGAGTTAGAGCTTTGAAATTTGCAGAACATGGTTGGAGTGTAAATATCTCGGACAATTTCGTTAATAGCAAAATCTATCAAGCCGTTTCGGAGTTACGGCCATTTTTAGTTATAACGTTTTTCAAGAATAATTCCGAAACCGATCACTCGATCTATATGAAATGCAGCATCAAATTGTAGAATCATGGTCTTTATATGCCTGCGAAGTTTTGTATTGATCGGATGGCTGTAAACTAGAAAAAAAAAAGCCAAATATTTGAAGATGAAATTGAAATTTTGTTTTCACTATAACTCGAAAAATACTTATCCGATTGAATTAAAGCTCGGTAGCTAGATGCGAAGTACCACTGAAAATACTTGTGCAAAATTTCGTGGGGATAGCATGAGTAGAAAAACTTAAAAATTTTTTTAACTATCAGCGGAATATTTTGCTTGAAATTCGAAAACAAAATATCGGATCGAGTTCAGTTTTTGCACTTCGGTGACGAATTATGACCTCTTGGGGTGTGCAAAATTTCACTGCGAACAGACCACTATAGGAGCCTAAAAAGAAATAATAATTTTGAACATCCAAACCGGACAAATTATTTCGTTTCGAATTCCTACATGGAACATCTGGTGATCAGATTTCGTTCCGACGTATTTTTTGCGCGTTTATCTGAATCAAGTCAATATGTACGAGGGCAACTGATTAATATATGGACCACATACTAGCATGGCAATTGAATTAATGCGTAAACGATGTGTGGAATTTCAAATTGTTTTTCAAAATTTGTCTGGACGGGGAACGACTGGAGGTGTAACTGCCTCTTTTGGGCATGTTTCTTTATTCGCATAAGCAGACGAGAAATAATTAAACTGCTCGAGTTTTCTTCTGAGATGATTGGGGTTTTGGGGTGGAGGATGATATTCCTTCATAGAATCCCCCGGTGCCGGTCTGCGCATGCGTGGATTCAAGATGCGATATCTCCTGAACCACTAGTGTTGGAGAATCGGAGTTTTTTGTGACTGACCGGATGGCCATAAAGTGACAAAAAAAAACTACAAAAATTTTAAACTTTCGTTTCCACGTTAACTCGTAAAATACTGATCTGATTGAATGTGATTTTGAGAGTACTTTCAGACACGAGTAGGTTGCGCATGCGCAGAGGTGACGTGGCTCTTTTTGGGTTGTATGGCTTATGTTGGGTGTGGTTTATGTCTAGCGGTCAAGGATTTTGTGCTGAGCCAATATTGTGAGTTTTTAAAAGAAAAGTCAAGACAATTCTATGAACGAACAAGTCAGTTTCGAGGAAATAGCGTTGTTTTCGAGTTGGTATATCTGTGGCATGGCCCTGGAGCCAATTTATAAATAACTATACTTGCATGATCAATTTTAAATTACTTTCGGATTTGGAGAATAGGCCAAGAAATTGCGTTCCTAATTCGAAATTCATGTAACCCCTTTCAGAGATATTTTGTTTCACGCATGAGCAGGGAAGAAGTGATATAACTGCTGGAGTTTTCGTCTGAGAGGATTGGAGTTTTCAGGTGCTGGATGCTATTCCTCCATAGAATCCCCTTGGAAGTGTCGACGCATGCGTGGATTGGAGCGGTGATATCTCCTGAACCAATGGTGTTGAAGAATAAGAATTTTGTGTGAAGTGTTATTTTCATGGGACATTAAGCCACGAGTAGATTGCGTATGCGCAGACGAGACGTTTGGATTGTTGGGCTCATGTTGGGAGTGGTTTGCGTCTAGCGGTGATGGATTTGGTGCTGAGCCGTCATTTTAAGGTTTTAAAAGAAATTTCAAGGCAATTCTGTGCACGGACAAGTCAGTTTCGGGGAAATAGCGTTGTTTCCGAGTTGAAATGTCTGTATCGTGGCCCAGGGGCGAATTTATAAATAACTATATTCGATAGATCTGTATTAAATTACATTCGGATTTGGAGTTCCTAAAGGAGGTCCCATAACCGCAATTTTTTTCGATCTACGGTAAAGCTAACAGTCAAACTGTATTGATAGCCATATTTGTTAAAGGAACTTGAAAAAAAAAAAGCACTAACGTGAAGTCAGTACTCTTTGGCGCGCGTGTTCACGGTGGCTAATTTGAATTGAATGATGAATCATTCAAGCTCAGTGGATAGAGCGAGCC
Organism: Halyzia sedecimguttata; assembly: GCA_937662695.2. Classification (NCBI taxonomy): domain Eukaryota; kingdom Metazoa; phylum Arthropoda; class Insecta; order Coleoptera; family Coccinellidae; genus Halyzia; species Halyzia sedecimguttata. Next base: position 50,790,326 of record OW569415.2, read on the forward strand.
GGAGATCTACCCAAAGGATAGTGGACACCATTCACTGTCGGTTCAAAAATTAACAGTACTGTATCTAAGCTGCCATAAGGATAGAGTAACAAAGTTGAAAAAGAACTCAACTGACTCTCCTTAGTCGCACAAGCTCCTAGAAGATTCTGGGGGATCTCTTTGGGAAAGACTTGGAGGGGTCAGTATAATCATAATCATGTTTATAGCACGCACGCCAAATGCAGATTGACTTAACAGTGAAAGAAAAAAAAAAGCACTGACGTGAACTCAGTACTCTTTGGCGTGCGTGCGTGCGTGCGGTGGTTCATTTGAATTGAATGATGAGTACTTCAAGCTCAGTGGATAGAGCGAGCCGAAGATCTACCCAAAGGATAGTGGACACCATTCACTGTCGGTTCAAAAATTAACTCCTAGAAGATTTGGGGGGGTCAGTATAATTCTAATCATGTTTATAGCACGCGCGCCAAAGCAGATTGACTTTTTACACTTTTTCTTTCATTGTTAAGTCAATCTGCTTTGGCGCGCGTGCTATAAACATGATTATAATTATACTGACCCCACCAAATCTTCTAGGACTTAATTTTTCAACCGTCAGTGAATGGTGTCCACTATCCTTTGGGTAGATCTTCGGCTCGCTCTATCCACTGAGCTTGAAGTACTCATCATTTAATTCAAATTAGCCACCGTGAACACGCGCGCCAAAGAGTTCTGACATCACGTCAGTGCTTTTTTTTTTTCAAGTTCCTTTATCAATTATAGCTATCAATACAGTTTGGCTATTAGCTTTACCGTAGATCGAAAAACATTGCGGTTGTGGGACCTCCGTTAGGAACGCAATTGCATATTCTCCAAATCCGTACGTATTTTAATATAGATCTACCGAATATAGTTATTTATAAATTCGCCCCAGGGCCACGGTACGGACACTTTAACTCGGAAACAACGCTACATCCCCCAAACTGACTTGTCCTTGCACTGAATTGCCATGAATATTCTTTTAAAACCTCACAATATCGGCTCAGCACTCCCAACATAACCCATACAACCCAAAAACAGTAACTTCTCTTCTGCGCATGCGCAATCTACTTGCAGCTGAAAGTCCTCCCAAAATCACACACCTTACAAAAAACTCCGATTCTCCAACACTACTGGTTCAGGAGATATTGCATCTTGAATCCACGCATGTGCAGACCATCACCAGTGGATTCTAAGGAGGAATAGCATCCGCCACCCCAAAATCCCAATCCTCTCTGACGAAAATACCAGCAGTTGAATCACTGATGGTCTGCTCATGCGCATATCGAAAAATGCCCGTAAGGGGTAACATCGATTTCAAAATTTGCCCCAGGGCCACAGTACGAACACTTCAATTCGGAAACAACGCTACATCCCCCAAACTGACATGTCCGTGCACTGAATTGCCATGAATATTCTTTTAAAACCTCACAATATTGGCTCAGCACACCCGACATAACCCATACAACCCAAAAACAGTCACTTCTCTTCCGCGCATGCGCAATCTACTTGCAGCTGAAAGTCCTCTCAAAATCACACACCTTACAAAAAACTCCGATTCTCCAACACTATTGGTTCAGGAGATATCACATCTTGAATCCACGCATGCGCAGACCCCCACCAGGGGATTCTATAGAGGAATAGCATCCGCCACACCAAAACCCCAATCCTTTCTGACGAAAACTTCAGCAGTTAAATCACTGATGGTCTGCTCATGCGCATAACGAAAAATGCCCGTAAGGGGTAACATCGATTTCAAAATTAGCCCCAGGGCCACGGTACGGACACTTCAATTCGGAAACAACGCTACATCCCCCAAACTGACTTGTCCGTGCACTGAATTGCCATGAATATTCTTTTAAAACCTCACAATATCGGCTCATTACTCTCAACATAACCCATACAACCCAAAAACAGTATTTCCTCTTCTGCGCATGCGCAATCAACTCGCGGCTGCAAGTCCTCCCAAAATCACACCTTACAAAAAACTCCGATTATCCAACACCATAGGTTCAGGAGATATCGCATCTTTAATCCACGCATGCGCAGACCCTTACCAGGGGATTCTATGGAGGAATAACATCCGCCACCCCAAAACCCCAATCCTCTCTGACGAAAACACCAGCAGTTAAATCACTGATAGTCTGCTCATGCGCATAACGAAAAATGCCTGTAAGGGGTAACATCAATTTCAAAATTAGCCCCAGGGCCACGGTACGGACACTTTAACTCGGAAACAACGCTACATCCCCCAAACTGATTTGTCCTTGCACTGAATTGCTATGAATATTCTTTTAAAACCTCACAATATCGACTCAGCACTCCCAACATAACCCATCCAACCCAAAAACAGTCACTTCTCTTCTGCGCATGCGCAATCTACTCGCGGCTAAAAGTCCATTCAAAATAACACACCTTACAAAAAACTCGGATTCTCCAACACTAGTGGTTCGGAAGATATCGCATCTTTAATCTACGCATGCGCAGACCCTCATCAGGGATCTGGATTCTATGGAGGAATAGCATCCGCCACCCCAAAACCCCAATCCTCTCTGACGAAAACTACAGCAGTTAAATGACTTCTCATCTGCGCATGCGCACAACAAATAATGGCTGGAAAGGGCAGCATGAACCTCAAAAAAATAGGTTTCGGCGTTTTAAGCAAAGTATTCCGCAAAATAGTAGTAATTTTTTTCATGTCACGTGACGAAATTTTGCAAAAGTGTTTGTATTGGTCTTTTGTATCTAACTACTGAGTTTCAATTTAATCAGATCAGTATTTTTCGAGTTATCCTGAAAATTTCAGAAAGATCGGTTCCGGAAATATTCATAAAAAACGTTTTGACCAAAAACGGCCTCAACTCCGAAACCGCTCGGTGGATTTCGCCCGTTAACGAACTTGTCCGAGATATTCACGCTACAAAACTACCCTGCAAATGTCAACGCTCTAAGTCATTCCGTTCGAGAGTTATCGTGCTAACGGCCGGCCGGCCGGCCGGCCGGACCGGACGGACAGAATTGAATTTGACCTCAAATTCTTCATCAGGAAGTCGAACCTAATCGTTTGAGACCATTTTCGAAAAAAAATTCGAAAAATACAGACATTGTGACGAAATGATAGCACGCTGTTCCTTGCGGAACACGCGCGCAAAAAGTGTAAAAAAGCATTGAAGTGGGGTCAATTTGCTTTGGCGGGCGTGCTATAAACATGATTATGATTATACTGACCCCTCCAAGTCTTTTCCAAAGAGATCCCACAGAATCTTCAAGGAGCTTGTGCGATTGAGGAGAGTCAGTTGTGTTCTTTTTCAACTTTGTTACTCTATCCTTATGGCAGCTTAGATACAGCACTGTTAATTTTTGAACCGACAGTGAATGGTGTCCACTATCATTTGGAGATCCCCGGCTCGCTCTATCCACTGAGCTTGAAGTACTCATCATTCAATTCAAATTAGCCACCGTGAACACGCGCGCCGAAGAGTACTGACTTTTTGCGCGTATGTTCTGGGGAACATACGCGTTATAGTTTTGCCCAAATGTGAAATTTAATTCTGTGGTGCCGTCCGGCCGTCCGGCCGTCCGGCCGTTGCCACGATAACTTGAGAACGGAATGAGCTAGCGACTTGAAATTTTCAGGGTAGGTGGCGCATCCCAATACGACGGACAAGTTCGTTAATGGGTATAATCGGCCCAATGGTTTCCGAGTAATAATTTTGTTTTCAACCAAAATAAATCCGATCGAATTTTAAACTTGGTGAATAGTTGTAGAATATAGACCTAAGCACGTTTATGAAATTTTGTGAGAATCGTATCGCTAGAAATTTATTAAAAAATTATTAAAAAATATTTTTGTTGTCACGATAACCTGAGAACGGAAAGAGATAGCGGCTTGAAAATTTCAGGTTAGGTTGTGCATCTGAATGCGACATTTGAGTTTGTTTATGAGCATAATCGTCCAAACGGTTTTAGAGTTATAGCCATCTGAAATTTTCTGAAATTTGGATGTTTTTTGTTCCTCATTAACTCGAAGAATACAAAACCGATTGGATTCAAACATGGTGAATAGTTGTAGAATATAGACCTAAGCACGTTTATGAAATTTTGTGAGCATCGAATCGCTAGAAAATTATTAAGAAATTATTAAAAAATATTTTTGTTGTCACGATAACCTGAGAACGGAAAGAGATAGCGGCTTGAAAATTTCAGGTTAGGTTGTGCATCTGAATGCGACATTTGAGTTTGCTTATGAGCATAATCGTCCAAACGGTTTTAGAGTTATAGCCATCTGAAATTTTCTGAAATTTGGATGTTTTTTGTTCCTCATTAACTCGAAGAATACAAAACCGATTGGATTCAAACATGGTTATTAGTTGTAGAATGCCAACGTGAAAATTTTTGCAGAATTTCGTGAGGATGGTTCAACTAGAAAATTCAAAAAAAAATAATTAAAAATAATTGAAAAAAATTCTATATATCATAAACTATTCGTCCGGCATGGCTGAAATTTTGGGAGAGCCTGCAGAACCTAACTCTACTGCAGAATTCCAAGTTTGAACACGATCGGATCTATATTGTTGGAGAACCGAGCAGCCTTTTGTGAGTTCGGTAGGTGGATGCGAATGGTCGTATGATATGTTGTCTATGGTCGTATTTTTGCGAGAACCTCCAAAAATAAAATATGAATGTCATGATGACATATTATTATACATATATATTCATGGTAAAATCGTGTTATTTCATCACAAATCTATAGGAGATTAGATGATAGCCCTACATTAGTGGTCAGACCTGGTTTTGAAAGAGATCCTCCTTAGGAGGAGGCAACTAAATATTGAAGGGATTTCTATGAACAAGAGTGAATATCTTTGAGGAATAGAGAGGCGATTCTTTTTCAAGAGATCCATGTGCCTTCAGAGGAGTATATTTGCGAGAGGGGACCTTTGAATTTTGCAGAAGGCTTCTGATCTTGTAAGGTGAGAGGCTCATTTGTGGATATTAAATCTCGTGATGGGTAGAAAGGAATTCTAGGCCAGTTTTTCTATCACTAATGAGAATATATCTTTATGTAATAACGGGTGATTTTTTGAGAGCTTCTGGATTTGATTTGAAAAAAATTGGTTCAAGCACTGACGTGAAGTCGAAAGCTTTTGCGCGTATGTTCTATTGTCCATTCTCCTGTATTGGACACTCTTCTTAATCGAAAAAAAAATTGGTTCAAGCACTGACGTGAATCAGGAGCTTTTGCTCTTCTTAATCGAATTTACCATGATGAATTCTATTGTCCGTTCTCCTGATTGGACCCTTTTAATCGAAAAAAAAATTGGTTCAAGCACTGACGTGAAGTCAGAAGCTTTTGCGCGTATGTTCTATTGTCCATTCTCCTGTATTGGACACTCTTCTTAATCGAATTTACCATGATGAATTCTATTGTCTATTCTCCTGTATTGGACACTCTTCTCAATCGAATTCACCATGATGAACTCTATTGTCCATTCTCCTGTATTGGAGACTCTTCTTAATCGAATTTGCCATGATGAATTCTATTGTCCAGAATGGACAATAGAATTCATCATGGCAAATTCGATTAAGAAGAGTCTCCAATACAGGAGAATAGACAATAAAAATCATCATGGTGAATTCGATTGAGAAGAGTGTCCAATACAGGAGAATAGACAATAGAATTCATCATGGTAAATTCGATTAAGAAGAGTGTCCAATACAGGAGAATGGACAATAGAACATACGCGCAAAAGCTTCTGACTTCACGTCAGTGCTTGAACCAATTTTTTTTATTTTTAATTTCAAAAGCAACGACTTACATTTTTCAAATGGGAATATACGGATTATAATACATCAAATGGAAGGTAATTTGATTACCTATTCAGCGATGTGGCTAAAAGTAGAATTGGATGTACCTTTTTTGGCTAATTGTCCATAATAATACTTCGTAAAAGAATTATTGACGGGTTACGTTACTTTTTTGGCACGCTGTATAACAATACATTTAATGGCGCATTCTAGTACTTACCACATTCGCTATCTAAATGAAATATCAGGGAAAACTGAGGAATAAGTTCGATTCAAATCCGGGAACAGAACTCTGAATATTTAACAACCATCTTATTGAAAGTATGTCACGCTAATTACTTGGATAATCTAACCTGTTGGAACATTAGTGAATTTGAATGCGTTTCTAGGATATACTTTTTTTATCTCTGCATATTTCTTGGAATACTGGTCATAGAGTATTGCTATAATATGTTTTGAATTGGGATGGACAAAAGTAATCATGTAATGTAATAATATGTATTTCGTGTTCTATTCGATTCGGAAGAAAAATTTGCAATTCTTTGCCAAGTTTTTTACAAACTAAAGAGGATGAATTATTCATCCTCTTTAGTATAATAATTTATCAGAGGCAACAGATCGAAGAAAAATTTGGAAATATTTATTAATTAAAAGATAACTTTAAAAAAATCGATGATGAATCTTTCTATAAAAAATGTTTGCATATTCACGAAAAAGGAAATCATGTAATTATAATGCGATAATATTTGTAGATGTGCCAAAATCATTATTACCGAAGTGGAAAAAGGAATGCTTGTTGGAGCCGTGGTTGGCACGGCTAGTTTAGCTTTCTTATACTACACGACGAAAATGGTAAAGTATTTTGAAATTCAATTATTCACTTTTATTGGTTATTTATCACGCAGATCTTTCTCCCAAGTGAATTTGCGTTCAAGGTAGAATATAATAAAATAGAAATTAGTTAGATAGCATACCTCAAAAGTTCTTAATGTGACTAGGTCCAATTGTACCACTTCAAGTTGAGAATAACCCAAGATTAGAATATGCCAGTTGGTATATTTTTATTGCACAATACATTTCAACTTCGAGTTTATGTCTTAACAACAGTTAAGTTCAACTGGCTGTTTCCAGCGATGGAAGATTTGATTCACAGTTGCGAATTATATCTAACCTTACTATCTAACGACTGCTAGAAGATTATAATTTTATATCAGTAGCATTTAATTAGCTATTTCTATTAGAATCAACATATCGAAAGATGGACGAATTGTATGATCAAAATTCATAAGGACTATAGAGATATACTTGAAACCGTTGAAGTTGGTCTATACCGAGTCAATTTTATGTGTTACCGCCGTATTCACAAAGCATTCAATCTCCGTTAAGTCCTAACTGAGGTCATCAGAGAAAAAATCGAATTCAGGATCTGGAGAACCAGCAAGCCACTCTATGAATCATATTCGTCCAATCCATCGATTTGGAAAAAATCTCTAACCTTTCTATCATAGTTGGAAGGCGTCCATGTTGTTGAAATCGAAGACCTTGTGCTAACTGCCCAATTTGTTGAACTGCAGGAATTTGGTTAGTCAATAAATCTAAAATACTTGTCACGATTCGAGTTTACGTTTATCGAAATATGGATCTATTTTCGATAATTCGGATCCAAAAATTCAAGTTTTGTGAATGCTAGGTATGTGCTTCATTAATCCAATGAGGATAACCAATATCTTGAGTTATGGCAGTTAACTGGTTGAACCTAATATGGGATTCTAACTGGTTGAACCTGATATGGGATTCCTTTCAGGATGCGAATCACTAAAAATACATGTTCTAACATGATTACCATAACCGATCATGATTAATATGTTAATGCTATCTTTTTCACTTCGGTAAAGCATTATTCTTAATCGTACAATGTACAATTCTGAAAAACATATACAAGGTGACCTCATTATCACCTAGAGAGCTCTCAACAGCGACGAACGATTACGTGGCCACATATTCAAGTTACGGAGAGAAAATTTCAATCTCAGGAGGATGCTCTTTTTTTCTTTTTCAATCTTCATTAACTAATTTTAAAATAATAATTATTAATAATAAGCCCTCAGGGGCTCTGGGTTATATCCCAAAGTACGAACCTGGCAAACCCGAGGTATCCTAGCTAAACCTGGCATTAGGTATAAAATGCAAAACCGCTCGGGGGCACTCCTTAGTAGTATACGGGTGCGACAAGCCCTCGGAACCCGGTCACTCTCAACCGATGAGGCATCACAAACTACGAAGCCTCGGAGAACAGCTGCTGCCTGGGAACCAGGGTACGCCTGGGGCTGGTGCTGGACGTGACAGCATGCGGACCCCCAACGGCAGGATGCTGAGGAGGTGGGCCCTGTCAAACAAGACATTACAGCTTCCGTCGAGAACACCAACGAGGAAAGAGAACAAGTTGTCGGTCACATAGGGACTCAGGACTCGCAAGAGCAACCTGTATTCGGACCCGGCAACAGGAATAAGGAGAACAAAGGACACCCGAACAACATGAACAACTGTCTGTGTTATACCGAAGATCGAGACCAGAAAGATGGGGATATATTGGTAGACTGCATGGTATGTGCTGTGCGAATCACCTAGATCTCAAATTAATGACGCAGCAAAATCTACGAGACAAGGTAAGCCATCTCAAGAAGAGAAGAATCTTACAGTAGTTTCAACAGTCAAAGGGGATAAAAGAATGAGCTGAAGAGCAGATGGGAGATGCTCCAAACCTACAGTGACAGTTAACGAATCAAAGGAGAGAGGAACAGGATGAGAGGCAAGTGAGAGATGCTGCAACCATTCAACTTCCAATGCCTGGATTACGATATGAAGAAGTCACAGCTCCGGAAATGGAGCAGGTGAGAGCTGCCCCACTCCGAGCAGAAAATCCTGCAACGGGCGAAGAACGCAACAGGTGAGAGATGTTCCAGAGCTAATCTTCAATAGAAGAGAAACATTTGAGGCTGCAGTAACTAATCCTAACATAAAGACCACAAGCCAGAAATCGAGAACACCAGATAAAGACCTAGCCGTGATGAATAATATAATCGACGATAACCTAAAGGGGGATTGTTCGCAAGATGTCATGGCTGCATTGAGAGCTGCTACTTCACTTTTGTGCCCACCAGGAAGAATAAAAACAATGGAGGACAAACATAGACCAGGATTGAATAAGCTGGACTAGAAGATAAGAACTGTGAGCAAGCTTATTGATACCAATGTATCATAGATTTTATGAAACTGAAGCTAAGCAAGAAAATACAGGCCATGATGGGTGAGCTGCGTGCGTTGCATCGTACGATGAGTTTACTCATCATCAATCTACTGAAGCAGAAAGCTTTCGAGAAGATAAGATCACTTGTGGTGGCAAAGAAGAAGCTGATCAAGAGGCGAAAGTGGAAAGAACAACACCTTCACCACAGAACCTTCAAAAATATTGCGACCTAAACAAATAGAGGCAAAACACACACCATCACCAGAAGAAGTCGAACACTTAAAAAATTTATAGGAGCGACCAGCGGAAATCATGGATACTCCATCACTTCACAGATTCCAGACATTATGCGACCAAAATCTGCAACACCCTGAAGAGCTCAGTGAAATAACTACCGATGAGATTTGACATGCACTGAAGAACAAGAATGACTTCACGGCACCTGGACTGGATGGCATTCAGAACTACTGGTGGAAGAACTTTCCAGCTTCTCACCAACACCTGGCTAGATTACTAAGTGGGATTCACCGTGAGCCAATTCCTTCATAGTTGGTAGAGGGCAGAACTGTACTGATACCGAAATCAGGTGATCGAGGACAGCCAAACAACTTCCTCCTAATCACGTGTCTCAACACGCTGTGTAAAATTCTTACAAGTGCTCTTCAAAATCGGATTCTGGAGTTCATTGGAACAGTGTGGAATCAAATCTACGAACAAAGAAGGTAAAGGAAAGGAGAACAGGGGTGCAAGAACAACCTTCTTATAGACAAGAGCATTTGCCAAGATGCGTCTACGTACATCAGCGCGACCTACGTACATCATGGTTGGATTATGCAAAAACATTTGACACATCTGCGCACAGCTTGATAATCTAGCTGCTGAATATGACGGAAATCTATCCATCTTCCATGTGATGGAAAACATTTTGGCACTATGGGAGACTAAGTTCACCGTTCGATCCCAAGATCGGATCCCTTATAACGGATGGGTGAGAAATAAGCGAGGCGTATTTCAAGGAGACTTGCTAAGCCCGTTATTGTTCTTCATAACACTAATACCATTAGTAGCTGAGTTGAGAGCATGAAGGGTACAAGGCCGGGACTCCAGGCAGAAGAGAACATCTGATCTCACATCTCCTGTACCTGGACGACTTAAAACTGTACGCTCCCTCCAAGCTCCTTCCACCTCTACAAATACTACTGAATATCGTTGCCGAATACACCTCAGCAATATGAATGTCATTCGGTTTGGACAAATGTGCTGTTTTCATTTCAGCAAAGGGAGAACTGAAGAAACAGGAGAAGAAATCGAACTAGAAGAGGGAATGAGCATTCGATACCTCGAAGAGGAAGAATCATACAAATTCCTTGGGATGAAATAACGAGGCAAGCTGGAGACAACTCAAATCAAGGATGCTTTAACAGCTAGCTACAAAAAGAAGCTCCGAGATACATGGAAATCACAGTTGTCCGGGAAGAATAAAGTGTCTGCTACGAGCAGCTTGGCAGTCCCGATAGTCACCTAGTCATTCGGGGCTGTAAGCTGGACAGTGAATAAAATTCTCGAGCTCAAGAGATCCACACGTAAATTGATGAATATGAACCGTAGCCTGCATCCCAATTCTCGGTACAAAGAGTGTGCCTCCCACGAACGCTGGGAGGCAGGGGTTTGCAAAGTTTGGAATACCATCAACAAACATTAGAAATGGCAATGAGGATAATGAGTTGCTCGGATCACTTCGAGTCATCAGGTCCCACCAACTGTGAAGGTCGCGAAAAAATCAATGGGCTTGCTCCTGTATTATCAGTAGGCGAACGGCGAGCATTTTGAATAAGTTCATTTTGAATAAGTATATAAGGTGATTTTGTTTAAATTATTATTCTCATTGATCTAGAGTAAATATCTGAATTCACATAATCTGTGAATGGAGTAATTTGTTTCTCGTGTCTTCAAATTACTTCCACAAAAATTAGTACCTATGTGAAAAGTAAAAATAACAAGGTATTTTTAAAATCGGCAAACCGGAAGTACATTAGCAACAATAATTATGGCATCAGATGCCTTATGCGTTATTTCACTAGTCTGCAAATTTTCATAAATGTTATGCTGTTCGTTTTAACAATATTTACTCGCTTCCATACTTTATCCCAACCTTGTATATCTTCTGCTTGCAGAATTATCGCTGATCAGAAGCAATCGCTGGTTTATTTAGAGAATATATAAAAATAACAGCTACTAGAGAATAGATTTCGCAAAGCCCAATTTATATGTTATAAGTTATACAGAGACTTTTCGAAACCGGAAGATTTATTTTTTCAATTAATATGCGAGTTGTAGTGAATGCTAAAATGGAAATTACAGATATTTTGGCAAGTAGGCCCGGGAGTGCACATCATGCTACAATTTTTAATTAGTGTGGGTTGAGGTTGCAGAAAGAAACCAACGTTGAAACCTTTTTTTTATTAGGTGAGTACACACATCTTTGAGAGCGTCGGCACACGGCCACACCTAATCAACGCATTTCCAATCTCCTGAGCCTCTTTCCTACACTTAGTTTCCATGGAACCATGCCTGTACGATTGTAATTCCAGCGTCTTCAGTATGCACGATTCACGCCATCGGAGTGGGAACAAAAAGATCGAGTAGTTCGTTCGTCGCTTATGTCAAGAACCACGTGAACCGTGGAGACACTGGTATAACAATCGTATACATACGATTGTTATACCAGTGTCTCCACGGTTCACAAAAAGATCGAGTAGTTCGTTCGTCGCTTATGTCAAGAACCACGTGAACCGTGGAGACACTGGTATAACAATCGTATACATACGATTGTTATACCAGTGTCTCCACGGTTCACGTGGTTCTTGACATAAGCGACGAACGAACTACTCGATCTTTTTGTTCCCACTCCGATGGCGTGAATCGTGCATACTGAAGACGCTGGAATTACAATCGTACAGGCATGGTTCCATGGAAACTAAGTGTAGGAAAGAGGCTCAGGAGATTGGAAATGCGTTGATTAGGTGTGGCCGTGTGCCGACGCTCTCAAAGATGTGTGTACTCACCTAATAAAAAAAAGGTTTCAACGTTGGTTTCTTTCTGCAACCTCAACCCACACTAATTAAAAATTGTAGCATGATGTGCACTCCCGGGCCTACTTGCACCTCATGTATACATGAGGTGCATCATGAAAACCGAGTGTATGGAACGAGACTCAGAAGATTGGAAAATCGTTGATTCAGTGTGTCCATAAGCGGAGGTTCTAAATATAACTTTATTATTATCAATCATGTTTGAAAGTTTTTTATTCACTCAAACACTATATTATGTTCCTATTGCAAAACCCTACTATCTATGCAGAGTAATTGTATAGTCCGTCTAGAAAGTATCCGGAAAAAACAAAGTTCAATTGTAATAATTTAGTATATATTTTTAATTCTTGAATTAGAAAATTATAACAAATTATTCATCTTATTTACTCATAAAACCTCCACTAAAGTCTAAACACTTGACTAAATGTCGAGGTACACCCGAAACTAGATCACTCCCATAATTTTCGGTGATGGTAGTCCAGGACTGTAAAACTGACTGAATTAAATCATCTTTGTTTAGTGGCGCCGCTCGTTCAACTTCAATCTTCATTAGTCCCCATATGTTTTCAATGGAACTTAGATCTGGTGAAGCTGCTGGACATGTAATGGTTGTCACTGGGTATTCTTGAATCCAAGCTTGAGTATAGGCCGAAGTATGGCATCTTGCATTATCCTACTGAAAACGCCACCCCTCTGGATATAAGGCATGCACCGTTTCGAGGAGAAAATCGTTTAGAATGCCACAATACTTTTCACTATTAATGGTACCATTAACTATACAGAGAGACGTAGCACCACGCTGAGATATTGCTCTCCAAACCTTTATTTTGGTGGGAAATCTGGAAATTTGAAAGGTAACAAGTTGTTTAGATTGGATTTTTATGTGATTTCCACCAGATACGAAGATATTATTAAAATTATCTTCTTGAAAACATTGACAAAATATATCCTGACTCTCTTTGTAATGGTGTCGTTATAGGGATTTTTTTTTGGTTTCCTTGATATGTAGCCCTGTCTTTTCAGTGACATACGGACGGTTTCTGGACATATTTTTATATTTCGTTGATTTCGGTTAGCCAATTTGTAAAACATTAGGTGCGGATTGTATCGTCCAAAGGCCAATAAAGCGTTCAAAGTGTTTCCTTTAACCATTAATTCAACCATTTTTGGCCCTCTTGTTCCTCGGAACAGAGTGCTTATCAACTTACCCAAATGTCTGTAATTTTCGAATTTTTGGCTGAAAATGGTCTTAAACGTTTTGCTTCGACCCACTGATCAAGAATCCGTGGTCAAAATCGATTCTGTCGGCCGTAATCACGATAACTCTATCACGTGTTAATTGCATACTTTGATCATTCCCAAGAGTTTCCTTTATTCATTTCAGTTTTCTTCTTTCAATTTTTCCTTTTTCGATGCTTATTGAATGTTACATCGCGAGATAGTGCATGTGTCTGTATTTCGGGATATTTTGATACGTTATCGCGGAAATAATTCAATATGTCATTTAATTCATTGTTCTGAAGATTGTCTTAGAGAGATATTGATTTAAGGGGTACAATGGACTCCAAGGTGGCAGTGCAACGTTACCCCCTACAAAAATATACAAGATGCATTTTCATCATAAGAATCCATTGATGGCAGTCTTAACTTTTACAGATTGATACTTTGGAGATTTTATTTTTCAAAATTTCAATAATTAATCGTAATTTTATAATTTTTTTAATTCATTTTCTTTTATGATGCAGTTATATAGGTACATATACATTCCCAATTCTGAGGAACCAATACTTTCGGAGATATGATTTGTCAAAGTTTGAACAAGAGCGCCAAAGCTCCTTCCTGTCCACAGGGCTTTCCCAAAAATTTTTTAACCTCTTTATTGTCTCATATACTGCAATTTTTCCGAGTTCAGTCAATTGCACTAATTTTTCAACGTTTCGAAAACCTTTTCTATACAAATATTCTACCTATTTTCTTTTTTCTAGTTGCTACATTATTTCATAAATTGTATACCTGTTGACAATCAAAAATATTTGACGAATAGTGTTGCCAGTCAACTTTGGCCACAGCCCGCTATCTGCACAACCTATTTTATACATCACTCTTGTACTCTTGTTTCTCTAATATATTAAAATTTTGAAAATAATATATTCCGGATACTTCCTAGATGGACTATATGATGAAGCACAAATTCACACCAGAGATCAAGTTGTTTAGCATATTTAATGACGTTTTCCCATCAATGCTTATGAGTATAGATCTAAATTACAAAAAACAATAAGTTATAGTTACAACAACAGTATTACAATGGCAATATCCCAGAATGAAAAAACCATGGCAACACATAGAGCTCCAAGGGAAAGCTCAGCGAAGTCTTGTCTGGAAACAGTGAGAACCTTTGTTATCTCTTTGGGAGGTTAACGAGTGCCATTTCTCGTTCAAATGTCCGCCCCTTGGATGAGCTCAGCGAGGGCTCTGCGATATACCATGTGGAAGTTCCCAAATATCTCATATTGTGTACCAAATGGAGAGCTACTTGGAAAATTCACACCTAAAATAGTGAGCTCTCAGAAATGTCACATAAAGCAGTATTTGTGATATTCGCAATAATTGCATATGATGATCAAATCAGTTTAGTTTTGATATCTCAAAATTTTGAAGTTGAGTTGAAGTGATGAATATACATATTCTGTACCTACCTATTGAATTCGGAGGAAATACTGAAATAGCTCACCGATAACATTTTGTATCGAAGAAACATTTTGAAATTAGTATTTTGTGGCGCAGCGAATCCTGGTGAAATATTTCGAGTGTTTTGTCGGTCACATCCCATACTTCAGCACTTAGTTGTTTTAACTTAGAATTCATTGGTGTTCTTAAATAACCAATTTTATAGACAACCCAGACCAGGGGTTGCGCTCTTGTTCCCCCGTATTAGTAAATGTTCGAAATTCTCCTAAGCACCTCGCAAAATTTCATCCATATTATTCATTGCCTCTATTTCCATAACAGTTATTAGTATTACATTTCCTAGATTATTTCCTTCGTTTTCAGATGTGGGAAATATCTATAATGTAAAACTGATAAATATCTTTACTGAAATTAAAAAGCAGGGTTTACTTCCTTCAATTACAACATCGTGAATATCATAATTGTTTACCATACCGTTTCTCCTGATTTCTAAGAGAACTTTTTACGTTTTCAGTAGAACTAATTCTCATCTTTTCTATCATTTTTTAAGAACCTAAAATCAGAATTAACATTTGAAATAAAAGCACATACTTTAATCATTGGTTAAGAAAACTCCGCAATTAACTATGAGTGGTGCAATTGGACAATATTACCAGGTGACAGAGGATTAAAAGGTGACAAAGGAACCCGGAAATTTGGAATATCTTGAATGAATAAAAAAACAACGCTGTGACTAGAGTCCCGACTCGGGACCCGTGTCTAGTCCCGACTAAAGAGATCAAATGACGTCATTAATATTATTGTCGGGACTGGTGATCCGCCCCGACTCGGGACTCACATACGGTCCCGACTTAATAAGAGTCGTTTTGAGGTTATGTTCGTATAGCCGTAATATTATTGATAAACATTACAGGTAGTATATGCTTTTATGTGAAAGGTGCGCATTTGTCCATTTGTCACACTAAATAGTAGTGGGAACCGTGAAGATTAGGTAAAATAACCGGAAATGTATTCGTAAGTATGCTTTTAATATCTGATGTTCCCGCTCTTACTATTGCTTTTAAATTTGTAAGTTAGAAATCGGCAAAAAATTTTGCTGTTATTCTGATGTCAAAGATTTCGTCAATAAATATGAAAACAATACGTACACGAAGTTTTGGAAACGGGATGCTAAACTTATTTCGTCGAATCACAGCAAACGCCCTAAGAAAAGCGAATTGATATATTCTTACCTCAAATATTCTTGCATTTATGGAGGACAACAATTTCGGACAAAAAGGAAAGGAATACAAAGACTTTTAAAAGGGAAGATTTGTGTCCGGTCTTCATTTCATTTTGTCCGGATATCAAAGGCAACTCATTACAAATAAGAAAGTTTACCGAAGAACATAATCACTTGAGAACAAAAGAAATGTTTTCGATTTTGCCCCAGCAGAGACAGTTGCCTGATGGCGCAAAAGAAACTGCTAAGCATTTGCTAAGTCTCAGAGCTGATAGGAAATTGGTGCGGGAAAATTTACAGCTAATAACTGGTAGAAATATAACTCTAAGAGACCTATCAAATTTACAAAGAACCCAAGTTAAAGGAGATAGCTTAAAAACATGTATTGAATTCATTAAACAGAAAAATGCTGATGTGGTCCTTTTCAAAGACGATATTGACAATTTTAAAGGTTTATTCGCTCAGACTCCAGAGATGAAAAGTGCCATGGCTGCGTTTCCTGAATTTTTGACTATTGGTGCGACCTACAGACTACTGAACATTGGAATTCCCATTTTTTTAATAATCATTGAAGATGGTAATTGCCAGCGACCGTAAGCGGGTCCCGAGTCGAAACGGATCACCGGTCCCGACAATAATATTAATGACGTCATTTGATGTCTTTAGTCGGGACTGGACACGGGTCCCGAGTCGGGACTCTAGTCACAGCGAAAAAACAATAAACAGTTCAATAGGCAATAGTTGTGCATGTGCTTTAGATTGATTGCTAAAACGTTTAGATCTCTACTATGTATTCAATAAATGACTCCAAATAATTATAAGACTATATCAAATTTAGATCGAAAAATAAAATAAATGGTTTAATCCGATACCATCTTCGAGTTATATATATATTTCCAGCTAAGCCTTATTTTCTATCATGTTCAGCAAGCAATATTCCTGATATTTCGATTATTCGTTGCCCTCGGGTCACAACAAATAATCCAGTGAATTAACCTTGATACCAAATTTTAGCTCGATTGGATGCAGCTTTGGCAACATTTGAAATATGCTATTTCAAATGGAGATATCTGCGAAACCATCAAGTGCCTTTTGCTTGATCTTAAACCCAATCAACATACTCAGGCCACATACCTTCCCCTTCAAATTGAAAGATCCTTCTTTCTTCGAGTACCGAAGTATTCTTCATCCTTTGGTCAAATGGGAGGGACTGAGAACGTCCGCACACGGGCACACTGACCCGACGTGATTCCAATAGTTCCTTAGCATGCTGATTGATTTTCTAGGGATAGTTGATGCAGCTGAAGTTAATTAGAACTCACATGATCAAACATGAAGACATTTCAGCTTGCGTAACAGTACTATATCATTTTTCCGCGTCCATACTGGGGCACACCGAATTAACGCGATTCCAATCTCATGAGACCCTTTCCTACACTCGGTCTCCATGGGAACCATGCACGAACGGTTACTACACATGGTTTGTTCGCGTCTACAAAATAAATGGTCCGAAACCAACAGGAGCATGCGCAGTTTGCACTCAGCAAATTCTATGAAACTGCATATGCTGCTGATGGTTTCGGACCAATGATTTTATCATCATCAAAATCATCAATCAGCTACACTCGTCCACTGCTGAACATAAGCCTCCCGAAATAGTTTCCATTCCCTTCTGTCCTAAGCTGCGCTCATCCAGTTGGAACGGATACCCCTTAAATCATCCGACCACCGTTTGGGTGGTTTTCCTCTACTGCAGATTGCGTCAGCTCGCGGTCTCCACTCTGTCACCTTTCTCGTCCATCTGCCGTCACTGGTCCTGGCCAGATGTCCAGCCCAGTTCCATTTAATTTTATTTATCCTCTCGATGGCGTCGATAACTCCACTTATATGCCTTATTATTGTATTTGGGACCCTATCTTTCAAAGAAATACCCAGCATTGCCCTCTCCATAGCTCTCTGAGCAACTGTAATTTTATTTACTGTGCGCTTTGTTATGGTCAATGAATAGGCGCCGTATGTCAGTACAGGCAAGATACACTGGTCGAAGACGCTCCTCTTCAAGCAGATCGGAATATCTGATCTTGAGATATAGCTGAGTTTTCCGAAGGCAGCCCAAGTTCAATTTTTCTTGACAGCTCACAAGATTGGTTGTCTCGACCCCTTCGAAATTCATGGCCGAGATATTTATAAGAATATACTTGTTCTATTTTTGAGTTTCTGAGAGCTAATTTTGAACCTGCAATAAGGTTAGTCATATACATAGTTTTGTTTGTGCTGATACTCAGACCCACGTTCTTTGAGGCCCATTCCAGCTCTTGCAACATCATCTGTGCCACACCAAGACAATCCGTCACCAGTACTATATCATCAGCGAAGCTTAGGAGGTTTTTCGCCGTTAATGTTAATCCCGAAGTTCTCAATATTAGTAGTTTTGAACATATACTCTAAAGCTGGCCGTCCACTAGGTCGGAAACGCGGCGCGGCGCGGCGCGGGGCGGAAATGTAGATCTCCGTCCACTGTGGGGTCAGGTCGGAAAAATTTTCAGGACAGTTCTCGCTTGGCAGTCGATATATGCGTATCACATGAGGTATGTCTTCTGACGACGAGGACTTGTTCGTGTTTGCTGCTGCATTGGAAGCTGAAGAAGAGGAAGGAAGCAGTGAGGAGAAAGAGGAAAAGGATATGGGTTCATGAAATTAATACAAAAAAAAAGGAGCTTGGAGAATTTCATCATCTATTTGATGATCTCCTGAGGGACGAAAATAAATACTTCAGGTACTTCAGGATGTCGCCAGAAATGTTCTTCAAATTGCTGCAACTTTTGAGGCCAGAGATTGAAAGGCAAAATACTCAATTTCGGGAAGCCATTTCTCCTGAAGAAAGACTGGCGACGTGCCAGGTACCGTAGATATCATATTTCACTAAAATATTGTTTTTATGCGTATGTTCTGGGGAACGTCGCGTTATCATTTTGCCCAAATGTCTGTAACTTCAGAATTTTTTGCCGAAAATGGACTCAAACGATTAGGTTCGCCGTCCTGATGAAGAATCTGGGGTCAAATTTGATTATGTCAAATGGCCGGCCACCGTTGCCACGATAACTTGAGAACGGAACGAAATATCGAATTGAAATATTTTGGGTAGCTGGCGCGTCCCAATGCGACGGAAATGTTCATTAATGGGCATAATCGGCCTAATGGTTTCCGAGTACAAATTTTTTGTCAACCGTTACCAATCGGATCGAATTGAAACTTGGTGAGTGGTTGTAGAACGTAAACATGGACACTAATGTGCAATTTTGTAAGGTTCGTATCATTAGAAAATTCTAAAAAAATTATCAAGAAATATTATTCATCTCACGTTAACTTGAGAACAGAAAAAGATAGCGGCTTGAAATTTTCAGTATATGATGAACATATATGCAAAATTATTATCTATATCATAATAACTTGAGAATAGAAAGAGATAGGGAATTGAAATTTTTAGGGAAGGTTTCGCATCCGAATGTGACATTTGAGTTATAGGCATAATCAGACAAACGGTTTTGGAGTTACGGTAATTTGAAAATCAAGACTGTACAATAAACGTCCTATAGAACATGCGTGTAAAAGCTCCTGACTTCACGTCATGCCTTTATTTTAATATTTGGTTTTCTCAATTCGCTAAAATTCAAGGTACGTTGAGTGGGTGCATTTCATTATAATGTATGTATCCACAGATTCTGACAATATAATACATAGTTGAAATATTATGAAAAAAAAAGTGTAAAAATTAAATCATATACCTAATCTATAAAAATTACAGATATTTGGGCAAATTGATTAGCACTCAGTTCCGAGGAACTAGAGCGCCAAAAATACAACATTTGTAACGACGGACTCACAGAAATCGAAACGAAAGTGACCGAGTCATGCCGAGGTCGGAATATTTCCGCTCCGCCCTCCGTCCATTGGGTCGGCGACGCGGAATTTATGAAACCGCGCCGCGCTCAAGAAGTTTGGATAGATCCCGAGCGCGGAGATTTTTCGACTTCTCCGCGCCGCGCCGCGCTACCGACCTAGTGGACGGAGCTTAGTGTATTTTGGTTCAAAGTTCTAGCACACATTTCCGCCCCGCGCCGCGCCGCGCCGCGCCGCGCCGCGTTTCCGACCTAGTGGACGGCCAGCTTAAGAGGGTGAAATAACATCTCACTGTCAAACGCCTCGTCCTGCCCTGAAGTCAGGAGTATCCTCATACAGTCTGATGAAAGCAGTTGCATTTCCGTACACATGTTTTATGTTATCTATTTAGCGACTGTCAATTCTGCAGTCAGCTAGAGCTTTGAGCATTGCATCATGGTCTATAACTCTATATTTTCGTAATCACTGAAGACGAGAACGAGAGGTTTGTTGTACACACTTTACAATGAGGACTTTTATTGTATGGAGGTGGTCATTTACACCGTATCCGGCACGGAATACTGCCTGCTACCGTGTTTGGTAGAAATCTAACTATGATGTAAGTTCTTTGGTTATAATTCTCATGAACAACTTATACAACTGGGAAAGAAGGCTGATGGGTCGATAGTTTTGGATCTTAGCTAAGTCCCCTTTTTGGCGCTCTTGTTCCTCGGAACAGAGAGCATACACTCATTCCTCGATACGTGCGAAAATCTGGACCAATGAGGGCGCAGCGCTCTGTCCCATTTTATTTCCCTCCAAGTCAACCGTCAGCTGGGTCGACGTGTTGAAAATTCAAGCTGTGACAGCGACCGCCGAAATATCTTGTTTATTTAACTGACACTGACAGAAGTGACAGATGTAATTGTTTGTATTTGATGGAAATTTATGGATTATTCATTAACATTAATGATCATTATATTTGGAAGTTTGGTTGATTGCATTGTTCTGCATTTTCAAGAAAACTATACCTTAGTTTGGCCAACGTTTCAACGGTTTATTTCGTCATTTTCCAGAAAAATTTCAGACAGATCATTTACAGATGCTGAAATATGATTTCTTAAATTCTTCATACACCTCAGGCTCAACTAGAACTTGACAATGAGAGGATAGGTGCTCTAACTGCAGAAAGTGGCAACAGGATATAATATGGATCACTTATACATATATGTGCCTCTCTAAACAATTGTCCGATATCTTGAAATTAGTAAACTTAAAAATATCATACGAAAACGCAATAGGAAGACTCAAACGAATTAAAGACATAACGCTTTTCAGTCAAGAATCGGGGTTTGTTCATGAGATCCCTTGCGAAAAAGTGAATGTAGGGCAACCGGAAGATATTTAAAAAATTGCATCGATAACACAAACGATGAGTAAGAACCCCTATCATTGTGTCTGAAGAAAATTTTTACTTTGAAGAAACTAAGATCATAAGTCATCAAAATTTCCTACAAAAAAGGCAGTTTCATGAAATGTGTCACATTATAACACTTGACTCAGTTAATTACAGGAGAGAAATGCAAGATCTGAATCAAGGATTCCTTGGAATTCTCTCGAAATCAAATATATGAGATTGGAAAAATATTGCGTTTCCTTGTTATTTTGTAGTCCCAACACCACATGTTTGATAATTCATCGAGTGGTCAAAATCAGATTGTTCTTCTATTTCCTGATGATCAAATGCAACGTAAATGCTGAATACATTGTACCGACTTCGAAATTGAATTTGCATAATTTGACGATTGGAAAACTGAATTTAGCACAGTAAGTTAGATTTTTTGACTGTTGTTTTGTTTGTATGAGTTTTTTCTTTCATTGTTTGATGTTTTTAGTTGCATTTATCTCAGTGTTATGCAAGATATGAATCTGTTTATTTTTCAGTTCATTAAAGACTTGTTCGACTTTCTGAAGATCAAAGTTTCAGCATCTGTAAATTTTCTGTCTGTAATTTTCAGAGCCCTGAAGATGACTTAATAAATTGTCCAAAACGTTGGCTAAACTAATGTAGTTTTCTCGAAA
Source organism: Halyzia sedecimguttata (assembly GCA_937662695.2). NCBI lineage: Eukaryota > Metazoa > Arthropoda > Insecta > Coleoptera > Coccinellidae > Halyzia > Halyzia sedecimguttata. The sequence continues at coordinate 50,812,362 of OW569415.2, forward strand.
ATACAGATCATACACAATCAACCAAACTTATTAATAAGTAAGGATCACCAGTATCACATTTTGAGATTATATTTGGAGATAGGATTTTTTTATTCGAAGGGTAACTTTAAGTGACTATTCTTTCATTCCAGATATTAATATAACGGATAGAAAACAAGCGAAGATTCAATAATGCCAGAGATTGAACTCTTGGAGAAAGCTGCAATTTAGGATTATCAAATAAATATAATTCATTAAGATTTGTTTATATATGAGATGAAAAGCAATTAAATTCAAGATGCTCAAATGGGCTTGACTATCCTTCAATTCAGTGCTAATGAAAAGTTTCAAATCTTTGAATTTTTAGTGAACTACTACACTAGCGCTTTTTCTTAATTATTTTTTAAGCATATTATAGTTTTACATAGAGTATAGCTCGGTGCCCAACTTGACACATGGAACATTCTAGACGAGTATGACTTTTTTGAGCCTCCTTTTGTAATTGATATATTACTCTTATGGGGTAACTATATTTTTGGTGACTATGTAGAAATATGTTTGATGGGTTACTCATTATATTCAACAATTTTTACATTGAATATACTTTTAGGATATTATGGAAAAACTCGATACTGTATTTACCAATTCACTTCAATATTATGTAATTTCAACAAAAAATCATTCAGTTGTAGTAAGGTGAATTATATAGCACATGCATGGATGTAAATTTTTCCATTTTCACTATGGAGGTTAGTAAATCTAAAAATTCATCCAAATATTCCATTTTATTTTTATGAAATACAGGGATCTCCAGGTCCTCAAGACTAGATGAAATATTGCTGAATAACTTATTGATCTCAAGTATAGATGAAGATCATTATTCCTGAATTGACTGATTCCGGAAGTAACTAATTTATCAATATAATAAATTTCTTTATTAAGACTGATATATAAAAACAAATATGTACTAATAATGAAGCAATATAATTTGACATCTTAATTCTACAGTACCTTGAAAACACCATGTGTACTATTTATCAACTATGAAATTCTAAAATGAATCTCTTCTCATTTCTAACCTTTTTTTATTTTTAAGAGGTTCCCATGTTCCCCTAGGGAGTCTTGGACTCACAATACAGTGCCTACCAACCAAACTCCAGCTCCTCGCCTCTCTTCCGCTCCACAGTGGTACAGCGCCATTTGCATCTCTGTGGAGCGGAAGAAAGGCGAGGAGGTGCAGTTTGGTTTGTAGGCACTGTATTGTGTCCAACACTCCCTAGGGAAACATGGATTTCTCCACCTCATAAAAATAAAAAATAAGGTTTGAAAGGATACATTTTAGAATTCCATAGTTGATAAATAAATATAGAAGATAAGTAAATATCTCTCTGTTTCTAGTTCCGTTCCACAGCCTGATTATTCCTAAAACCGTTTTATCATTTTTTTCACTCTCAAGCATCTCCTCTAGGATTCCTTGACAAGTTCAACCAGTTATCCACGAAGAGACTCCTTAGCTCCTGCCTTTCCCCTGTCCATCTTTCGCATTCCATTCACATCATTTCATACCTAGCTTCCTTGTTCCAAGATTTTCAAGATTAAGTTAATCTCATATTGATGAAAGTTGACTCGTTTAGGTCATTTTTACAGCGTGTCATTGTAATTTGTAGCAGCCCCTGAAATAGGAAGAGACATTTTCAGAAAACTAATAATGAAACAATAAAAACTACTTTAACCCTCATCATTTAAGAAAAAATAAGGATTCTCAATTAAGAATTCCAATCATAACAGTAATTCAATTGAATACAGAAGATGTGTCAGCTAGCTGTTAAAAAGCATCCATAGAATAACATTATTTTCAATATTTTTGATGTTGCTTCTGCATTGGAAATACTAGATATTTGTCAGAAGCATTTTTTCAGAACAATATTGCCTAATAAACAGTAACCTAAGAACACAAATTATGAAACAATTCAACTATGTTACGTTTCAAAATCTAGCTTACTTATTGATGTTCCCATCAGAACTGCCACCTTAAACACTCCATTTAACATACTGCATTGAAAAAACTCTGGAGAAATGTTCATTTCCAATTTTCCTCTTTGAGCATAACTTTAGTTGGTCGATGAAATCTCATTCTGATCTGGAATGCCCAAAAAATAAGTCATACTTGTATCAAGCTTTTAGATATTACTGAAAACATACTTCTTTTGGGGTGATTCCTTAACTCCCATCTTAGCCATGCATTCTTGAAACTTGAATATGAATATTTCTCCTTCTTTCTTTTCCTATTGGTACAAGCATTATCATATTTCATGTCATCTACAATTTTTGCCACATTCCGAATGTCATCCTCATCCAATAACTAGAGTTTCAATTTAGTTTGTTCTAATGTAATCTAAAATCAATTATGTGAAACCAAATTCATGAATCATCTTTAAGCCTTACCTCAAGTTTTCTATTAGAATCTACAGAAGCATCCAAAACGGCGAACCTTACAAATCAGATTTTCGCTGAAAATTGATACTTTTAATAAAACTGAAAAAATAAAGTCAAACATTGAATGAACACTTACTTCACTCCATCCATGTTGAATAACCTGTTTCTTAAAAACATAGGAATACAGATATACTTTAGAGCAATCAAACTTGTTGGTTAAACACAAAAACCTGGAATTCTTCAAAAACCAATATCGTTTTGACAAGACTGTTGAAATTACTGAGGAGCATGACAGAGAAAACCGATTTTGCTCTCTCTCGTTGATGCAAGACGCACGCTTGTCCAGGATTGGTCGAGATTTTCGCACGTATCGAGGAATGAGTGTATGCTGGAACAGAGTGCTTATCAATTTGCCCAAATGTCTGTAAATTTCGAATTTTTGGCTGAAAATGGTATCAAATGATTTGGTTCGACTCACTGATCAAGAAACCGTGGTCGAAATTGATTCTGTCCGGCCGTCCGGCTGTCCGTCCGTTAACACTATAACTCTCGAACGAAAGGAGTTAGAGGATTTAAATTTGCAGGGTAGGTTTGGAGTGTAAATATCTCGGTAGAGCTTGTTAATCAGCGAAATCCATCGAGCTGTTTCGGGGTTATAGCCGTTTTTAGTAAAAACATTTTTTATGAATATTTCCGAAACCGATCTCTCTATCTATCTGAAATTTAGCATCAAATTGTATAATTATGACTTTTAGACGTATGTGAAGTTTTGTATTGATCGGAAAACCGAAAAGTGTAAAAAAAAAAAATTTGAAAATTTTTAAATGTTGTTTCTACAATAACTCTCGAACGGAATGAGCTAGGCAGTTGAAATTTTCAGAGTAGATTAGGGAGACAAATATCTCGGTTAAATTTGCTATTGGGCGAAATGGTTTCAGAGTAACGAAAATTATTATTTTTTTCATCTTACAAATTTCGAACTAGTTGTTTTTAAGATGCACTTTCACCATAAAAATCCATTGATATAATTTTCAACTCCAACAAGCTAATACTATCGGAGATATGATTTTTCGAAATTTCAATAATGAATCGTATCTACTTCTATGGTTTCACAGAATGTTACAATTATTCTATCTATGATTTATTATATGATCTGTGTTCATACTCGTACATGTCCTACTGTTCTATAATAGAGAGTCAAATTCATTTTAGCTATTTTAATTTGATTTCTTCCATGGTGCAGTTCTCATTCTCAGATTGCTCATTTAATCTTGATAAATAAACTATTATTTGAATTGAATTTCCTTTATAATAATATAATAATAATAATAATAATAATAATAAGCCTTTATTCTCCAACAGGTTTTCAATCATAATAACTATCATTTGAATTGAATTTCCTTTATAATAATATAATAATAATAATAATAATTATAATAAGCCTTTATTCTCCAACAGGTTTTCTATCATAAGAATACACTGATATCATTCTGAACTCTGAGAAACCAATACTTTCGGAGATATAATTTGTCTGTTTGAACAAGAGCGCCAGAAAGCTCCTGTCCACAGGGCTTGAACCAATTTTTTATGTATCAGTACGACAATAGCTTTCTTCCATTTCTCTGGTGATGTACAATTTCTCGGACATGAATTACATAGTCTACACAGTAATTTTAAAAGAGTAGGTCCTCTCGTTTTAATATGTGAAAGCGTCATCTCCGGGCGATTTGTTGTCATTGAGGCTATTTTTTAGTTCGCTCATGGTTATATCTGGGATGTCGTGGGATCCTTCATTTTTTATCTTGGGAATGCTTTGATATTCATGCAGGGTCTCATCGTTCCTAAATAATTTCTCGTAAAATTCTTTTATGATATTCAAAATCTCCTGTCTATTTGTTGTTGGTTGTCCATCTTCATCGTAGTTCCTACCGATTTGTTTCTTTCCATGTGACAGTCATTTCTCAGTTCCTTTGTCCCTCCTTTCTCTTCTATTTCTCTGGATATTTCGTTTGCGATATGTCGTCTCATGTCTCTTCTAATGGACTTATTTAGTTCCTTTAACTCTCGCGCATTTGTCGAGTGCTTGTCCTTCAGGTTTCTCCTTTCTTCCATCAGCTGTACAGTAGTCCCGTTAAGTTTTTGTATTTTCTGGCTTCCACCTGTCTGGTAATCACTTGCCGCTCTCATTAAGGCTGTTGTTATTTGTCTGTTCATTTATTCAACGTCTACCTCCTCTTCCTGTGTATTCATGAGAGTCGCCACATTTGTTTCAAGGAGTTGACCATACTGGTTCGCATTCAGGGCTGTAGTTGGTATTTTCTTCGCTGAATTACGTAATACTTTGATCTTTCCTGTCTTACATTTAGAGTGATTTTTGCACGAATAGCTGAATAGAGCTATTCGTGCAAAAATCACTCTAAATGTAAGATAGGAAAGATCAAAGTATTACGAAATTCAGCGAAGAAAATACCAATTACAGCCCTGAATGAAGACCAGTATGGTCCGGTATGGTATCTCCCTATGGAGAACTTATTTAATACAGTAACGTCTTATACTATATTATATTTCTCATATTGGATATGTAGTAATGCCGTGTTGTTTTGATCTTCGTTAGTTGACGTGGGGGCATATACCTGTATTATTTTCAGTGAACATCTAGCATTTATCTTCAGGATCAGATATGCTATTCTGGGACCTATACTTTTGATCTCTATGACATCTGCCACACGAGTTCTATGCATCAGGAAACCCACTCCTCCTTGATTTATGTTATTTGTTCCTACGTAATACAGAAAATGACCTGATCGCAGTTTAAGTTGTTGTTCTTCTTGTTTTTAAGTTCGCTGATATCCAGTATATCCCATTTCAATTGCTGCAGCTCCTCTTCCAATTCCTGAAGCTTATAATCTGAGGACCAAGTTCTCGGATTATAAGTTATAACATGCAGACTTCGTTTTTTGTGGTAGCCCAGTCCACTCCGGGGATTCTTAGCACCCTCTACTAGCTCTCTGGTCCTCCTTGGTTGGGGACATACGAGTTGCCGGAGACTGAGGGCCTTTTCTCTTTTGCGTACATTTCATTTGCGGGGTTTTCGCCATACCTTATCTCGTTGGCAAATTGTGGGTTGATAAGGGGAGAGGAGAATGGTATGGAAGAATTATATAATAAAATAGGGTTTCAGGGGATACTGGGTTCTGGACAATGGTTCCTCCCCTTAAGGTATTGGGAGATAAACCAAGGCTCGCGAATAATGTAAACGCGAATAAACCTTGTATAGTAATCGACTCCGCGATCGGAGTGGAAGCAGAAAGATCGAGTGAGATGTCTCGTGGAGACGCTGGAATTATAATTTTAGTAATTATTCGTGCATGGCTCCCATCGAAACCGCGTGTGGGAAAGAGACTCATGAGATTGGAATTGCGTTAATTCGGCGTGTCCCAGTACGGACAGGGAAAAATGATATAGTACTAGTACGCAAGCTGAAATATCCTCATGTTTGATCATGTGAGTTCTAATTAACTTCATCTGCATCAATTATGCCTACAAAATTAATCAGCATGCTAAGGAACAATATTTTTTGCTGTAACAATTTACTTTACTAATTCTTTTTCACAGAATATGGACATGAAAGTTCTAGTGAAGTCTGTATTACTTCAAGCCATGAGTTGCGTTTACATGGTCCTATTCGCACTTGCGGGACAATCACTGTTGGATGAGGTATAGTATGATTCATAAGCGTTTAATTATTTAGTCAAAGAAGTCAATTGTTAATGTGCATGATGTTAGGAGTCTTGCTCATTAAATAATTACCAGGCATTTTTATATAGGTATATGTCCTCACACTATTTTGCGGAATTCTTTGCTTGAAATTCCGAAACCTATTTTTTGCGCGTATTTTCTGGGGAACATATCGCGTTATCATTCTGCCCAAATGTCTGTAATTTTCGAATTATTTGCCGAAAATGGTACCAAATGAAATGGGCATAATCGGCCCAACGGGTTCCGAGTGATAATTTTGTTTTGAACCAATACAGATCCGGTCGAATTGAAACTTGGTGAGTAGTTGTAGAATAGAAACCTAAGGACTTCCGAAAAATTATGTGAGAATCGTATCACTAGAAAATTTAAAAAAATTATTAAAATATATTATTTATTTCACGATAACCTGAGAACGGAAAGAGATAGCGGCTTGAAATTTTTAGGTTAGGTTGTGCATCTCAATGCGACATTTGAATTTGTCTATATATAGGTATAATTGGCCAAACAGTTTTGGAGTTATACCCATCTGAAATTTGGTTGTTATTTCCTCAATAACTCGAAAAACACAAAACCGATATAATTCAAACATGGTTATTAGTTGTAGAATGCCAACGCGAAAATTTTCGCGAAATTTCGTGAGGAGCGTAATTTAGAAAAAATCATTGAAAATAATTGAAATAAATTCTATATATCAGAAACTACTCGTCCAACATCGCTGAAATTTGTCAAGAGCCTTCGAAACCTAACTTACTACTGCCAAGTTTGAGCACGATCGGAGCCATATTTTTGAAGATCTGAGCAGCCTTGTATGAGTTCGGTAGCTGGATGGATTAATCGCTAAAATTTTGCGAGAACCTTCAAAACCATGAATGCCATGATGACATATTAAATTATAACATCAATTTTCGGGCCGAGTTTTTCATCACAAATCTAATGGGAGATGATAGCCCTACATTACGGTCCTGTAGCGATCAGACCTGGTTTTGGAAGAGATGCTCGTTAGGAGGGGGCAACTAAATATTGAAGGGATTTCTATGAACCAGAGTGAATATCGTTGAATACTTTTGAAAGCGATTCTTGTTCAAAAGATCCATGCGCCTACATAGGAGTTTATTTGTGAGGGGGGACATTTGAAAGGTTATGTATTATTTTTAACTTGTTCGTTTTCCTCTTGTCTTTTTATTTTTCGCGTATGTCCTGAGGAAGATCGCGTAATGATTTTACCCAAATGACTGCAATTTTCCAATTTCTTAGCCGAAAATGGTTTCTAACGATTGGGTTCGATTTCCTGATGAAGAATTCGAGTTCAGGTATAATTCTGTCCGGCCGGCCGGCCGACCGTTGCCACGTTATTTTCGATATTTTAAGAACGGAAAGGGATAGCGACTTGAAATTTTCAGGGTAGGTGGCGCATGCCAATACGACGGACAAGTTCGTTAATGGGCATAATCAGCCCAATGGTTTCTGAGTAATAATGATGTTCTCTACCAATACAAATCCGATCGAATTGAAACATAGTGATTAGTTGCAGAATACAAACAACCTAAGGCCGTTTGTGAAATTTTGTGAGAATCATATCACTAGAAAATCTGAAAAAAATTATTGAAAAAAAAAATTGGTTCAAGCACTGACATGAAGTCAGAAGCATTTGCGCGTATGTTTTATTGTCCATTCTACTGTATTGGACATTCTTAATCGAATTTACCAAGGTGAATTCTATTGTCTGTTCTCCTGTGTTGGACACTCTTAGTCGAATTTACCTTGGCAAATTCGATTTAGAGGGTCCAATACAGGAGAACGTTATCTATATCGGAAATTGCCTCCAAGAATAATAAGTTACCACCGTATTAAGCTTCAAGAATGATCATTGTGTATTTTCCAGTGATTATAACATATATGGATTTTTATATCAATCACCTAGGGGTTGATTGTTTTACTTTCTTAACATTTCGTCTTTCACGTCTTTGGTTTTCAAAAATCTGGTTATGATATTTACACTTTATTTACAATATCAGAACTCGCTGAAAATCTTTATAATCTCGATAGAATTTAATTTCGCAATTGATGAAGTTCGACAACTATCGCAATATAGTCTGACTTCGTCTAAGTTAGAGTTTCCCGTCTTCTTCATTCGTCTTATTATAAGGGATCAAAGCTGGTATCTACGCTAATCGTCTATTTTCCGTCTTCAGAATTCTACCGTTCTCTTTCCGCCTTACTCGTATCTAAATCAGAACTGGCGTTTACCTCCGACTTCTCATACCCTCGTTGCGCCTAACAGAACATTCTCTCTCTAACCCTCCCACCACCGACTTTTTTCGTTCTCATAGGATAGTATTCCCAAGTTGGTGTGGAACGATTGGTGATTCCCTGGCTGAAAATAGCCCGCCTTAGACGAATAGGATTTTACGGGAACGATACGATATGGTTCATGGCAATTCCAGGAACTTAGGTGTTGTTACCATTGCACCACATTTGAGAGATAAACTTTTTTGGAATTGAGAGTCCTAACGTTTTATCTTCGAGTATCACATGCTTCAGATACAGATATTTGGTTAACCCAGACAGCATATCTCCTAGGTTCCTGTCTGGTGGTACACGCTCTTTGGGATCTGTCTTGGATTTCTACCGTTACCCTTATGAGTGTTGGGGTGCCAGAGGGTCCAGAGAACGTCTGATGTGTCGCTAATGCATCTTTTTCACCCAAGAGTCAGTTATTTGTTTTGATTTATGGTAAATATCCTTGGATATCTTTCGGCAAGATAAAGAAAGAGAAAGCATTTGTCCGGATTTAGGATAAAGAAATTGAGGTGAATGTCCACACAAGGTATTCTATGCATTTCCACAAAATATTGTACTGACCGTCCTAGGTCTTCCCCAAGAATACACCTCATAAGCTCTTAAGGACTTCATTGAATTAGGAGGAATCAGCTGTGTTCTGTGTAGGATTTGTTACTGTATCCTGTTAATCACTGTTGATTTTTGACTAACCTAACAGTGAATGGTGGCACTTACCGTGACAAGAAAATATCTCTCCTTGAATTCGGGACCTCTAGCCACTGAGTCAGAAGCCCTACCCACTGAGCCAATCGCGCTGAATTAACCATCAAACTATTTATTTTTCAAGAAACGTAGTTTTTGGCGCTCTAGTTCCTCGGAACTGAGTGCTTATCAATTTGCCCAAATGTCTGTAATTTTCGAATTTTTCGATGAAAATGGTCTTAAACGATTTGGTTCGACTCACTGATCAAGAGTCCGTGGTCGAAATTCATTCTGTCCGGCCGGCCGTAGGCACGATAACTCTCGAACGGAATGAGCTAGACAGTTGAAATTTTCAGAGTAGGTTTGGGAGATAAATATCTCGGCTAAGTTCGTTATTGGGCAAAATCGGACAGATGGTTTCGGAGTAACAAAAAAAAATTTTTTTTTACAAAACATATTCCAAATTAAATTTTTTTCAATAAGCATTTTTTACCATAAGAATCCAATGATATCATCCTTAACTCTAACAAGCTAATACTTTCGGAGATATGATTTTTCAAAATTTCAATAATAAATCGTTTTTCTACGTTGTCACAGAATGATATAATTATTCTATGTATGAATTGTCATAATGTCAACTTATTTTCCTGAGACATGACATTATCTAATCAATCGAAGAATTGTGAGTGAAGTGAGAAAACTCAGTTGTTTGCTCCGAAATTAGTTGTTCTCAGAAAAGTCTTACATTTCGGAACGGATAATGAAGTAAGAGATTTGAGAGTAGTGAGACTGCTTTTCATCCATAGACATAGAATGCTCAGTTCTTTCAATTTATGACGGGACTGACGGAAGGGAATATTATAACTTCAAAAATATTGGGGTTGAAATACTCGTATTTTACCGGTGCAACTCACCCAAAAATGTTTGAAAATATTACGTAAATATTGAAAGCATAATTCTGTAGTTCGAGAGAGGAGAAAATTTGGTGAACGTAGATCAGGAAATTTTTTATCGATTACAAGGTAATTTTTCATTAATACTTCTCTTCTTTCATACATGTTTTATGGTATATCTACTATTTGTAGGTACTTTAAACCTGTTTTGGGCAATTGTCATACGAAACTTGTTTTTTTTGGCGCTCTAGTTCCTCGGAACAGAGTGCTTATCGATCTGCCCAAGTGTCTGTAATTTTGGAATTTTTGGCAGAAAATGATCTCAAACGATTTGGTTCGACTCACTGATCAAGAATCCGAGGTCGAAATCGATTCTGTCCGGCCGGCCGACTGGCCGTAGGCACGATAACTCTCGAACGAAAGGAGTTAGCTGATTGAAATTTGCAAGGTGGGTTTGGAGCGTAAATATCTCGGACGAGCTCGTTAATGGGCAAAATCCATCAAGCGGTTTCGGAGTTATGGCCGATTTTAGTAAAAATATTTTTTATGAATATTTCCGAAACCGATAACTCGATCTATCTGAAATTTAGCATTAAATTGTAGAAGCATGACCTTTATACGCATGTGAAGCTTTGTATTGACCAGATCACCGCAAAGTCTCAAAAAAAATTTTTGAAAATTTAAAAAAAGTTTTTCTACAATAACTCTCGAACGGAATGAGCTAGGTAGTTGAAATTTTCAGAGTAGGTTAGGCAGATGAATATCTCGGTTAAGTTCGTTATTGGGCAAAATTGACCAGATTTAATTTGATTTCTTCCATGGTGCAGTTCTCATTCTCATGATTGCTCATTTAATCTTGATAAATAAACTATTATTTGAATTGAATTTCCTTTATGATGCAGTTCTATCATAAGAATACATTGATATAATTCTCAACTCTGAGAAAGCAATACTTTCGGAGATATAATTTGTCTGTTTGAACTAGAGCGCCAGAAAGCTCCTGTCCACAGGGCTTGAACCCATTTTTTGTACACTAATCCATAGATTTTTTATTTCATTTGTGGATCTATCGATATCCATATCTCAGGAAATTTGATGCATTGGTACACCGGAGAAGGTATGGAGGAGATGGTATTCACAGAAGCTGAATCTAACATGAACGATTTGTTATCAGAGTATCAGCAATATATTTTCTCGTCCTCTAAGACTTCGAAACAAGATTTACGTTAAAATTTTACTGCTTTATTTCTTTCAAAACTGACGTTAGTTGTTATAATTATTTATATAAGGAATTGACGAATTTTGCTGAGTAAATAATTAATGATGAAATATTGAATTCACATGTTTAATTCACATGTTTAATTTCAGTGTGATGCACTACATCGTGATTTATGTGAATGCCCATGGTACTTATGGAATAAATCGAATAAATTAACCTACATAGTCATGCTTATAAGGACCAAAGAACCCCTACTTTTCAAGAAATTAAGTTACACCCTCAATCTGAATCTTATAGTTGTTGTAAGTGTTTGTAAACCCATGACGAACTATTTTTTATGATAATGTAGTGAATTAAAATTATAATGTACTTAATAATACTTTTGAGGAATTAGGATTGTCCGAAATTTTTTCCATTATTCCCATAAATGGAGTGAATTATATTTTTTTTTGCTTCTTTTTGGGACGACTACTCTGTCATAGATTAACCACTAAAAAAACTCTCACACAATTTTTTTCTCCTGGTCTTACAGCCTTTGATCCCCATGGTCCCCCAACAGAAGAGGTGAGCTGCAAGCGGTCTTTACTACTGATGGAAACTGATGACTCGAAGTGAACCGAGCAATACTGCTTTCTGCATTCTTTGCGCCAATACGTCGGCCAGGAATATACAGGCTGGAATAATCTTAAATTCTGTCATGTAGTTCGCTCTCATTCCGCCTAGACATCCTACAGATTAGTGCGACCATCCTAACTTTACGCCTTGAATATAGGGTCCCCATTGGGAACATTAAGTCATTTATTTTTTCTCTTCTGTTCTTCTTTCATCGCCACATTATTTTTGGCAGTTGGGCAAAATTCGAAGGCTCCCGTCCAGTCCTGTATAGCAGAGATCCTTGGTTCCTAATTTCATTACGAGAAGTTAGGATGGAGACTGCGAATCATGTTCATCACCTTTCTTGTAGCTCGAGAATTTCATTCACCGTCCAGTGAACTACCCGAAAAGGTAATTGCTTCCTAGCTGTTCGAAGCAGCCAATTTTTGTTTTAACCGGACAGCTATGATTTCAGTATATCTCTGTGCTACTTTTCATAACTGGCTATTAAAGCATGCTTGATCTGGTTTGTCTCTAGTGACCCCTATGTTTCATTTCAAGAAATTTGTAGGGTCTTCCTTTTTAAGGTGTGAAATGATATTTCCCCTTCTAGTTCGACGTTTTCTCCTGCTTCTCCAGTTCTTCCTTTGCTTAGAAGAAAAATAGCACATTTGCCCAAACCGAATGACATTCCTACTCCTGAGGTGTATTCGCTACTTGTCATAGAGTTGCCTTGGAAGGAGCATAAAGTTTGAAGCCGTCCATGTACAGGAGATATGAGACCAGGTGTTTTCCTCTGCATGGTGGCCTAGGCTTGTAGCCTATTAGGCTACAACACAGAAAAAAAGTACACTGTGAGCAAGATTAGCAGTCTTTATTGAAAGCTGTGGTAGACTTATATATCCGCAATGATAACTTGACACTATGCAATATGCACATTATTCTTATACCTACAGTTCAGCTTACTTCCGATAAAGAAACACAAACTTTAAAATAGTATAGTAACACTAATTTTAACGTATAGCATAACTATAACTAAGAATAAGCCTACTTGAAATAAATATAGAACTGTCTTTTAACAAAACTTTCTGAGTTTCCTAATAAGTATAGTTATTTTCTGAACAACTGTTTCCTCAATGCAGAGTAATAATTAATAAACTCGAAATGAGAATATTTTTACTAATCATATCAATTTTATTCTTGAGTTTGGTAGAACAAAATTTGAATTTTTTTAAAAGTCATCTATACCTACTATCCCTCCGAGTATAGTGAAACTCATATCAATTTGGAAGTGTTTCAATTTAATTCCCTTTGAGATGAGAGACATCAAAATAATATGGAGTGTCAAGTGGTACATCATAGAAAATAATTCTTTTTGTTGTCCTTCCAACTATCTGAATTTTTTTTGACGACGTGATACTTGGCCTCCCAAGTTTGAAAATTAGAAGTTAATTTACTTTCCAGCGTCATCTACTCAGTATCAAAATGTTATTTATTTCAAAAAATAGTATTGGATATTCATTCAAACTAGTCCCATATCTGTGCGTCGCAATATTGAAATAATGATAGCTTAACATTTAAAGCTATCATTGTTTGAACCTTTGCCTAAGGATGTGACGCATATATATGGGACTAGTTTGAATAAATACCTAATACTAGTTTTTGAAATAAATATCATTATGATACTAAGTAGTTGACGCTGGAGTGAAAATTAATTTCAAATTTTCAAATATGGTAGGTCAAATATCACGTTGTCAAAAAAAATTCAGATAGTTGGAAGGACATTAACAAAAAGAATTATTTTCAATGATGTACCACTTGACACTCTATACCATTTGAATTCCGAAAAATAGAATTGGTACAAAAGTAAGTAGGGGATGCACGAAACAACATCACTATTTTTCACTTTGCAGAATTTAAAAAGTGCCAAGTAAAAAGTTGCAGAGCAGTTTCGTGCAATCAGGTTCCTGAAAATGAAATTATGGGTTCCAATGAAATTATGCAAAGCTAAACATTCAACATATTTTTATTTTTTCAACAGGAGTACCTACACGAAAATATTTGCTAGAAAATAAACGAGAATAACTTAAGGATAATGAGGATGTTACTCAAAATTCAAAAAGGTACTAAATGAGTATTATTAATGGAATGATCTATTGTGGGAATGACTTAACACATACCTATATAACCATTCTGGTGATATTTCTTGCTCTAAAAAACAAATCTTATGTACAAATTTCATCATTATATTATCAAATCATTAATGGGAACGTATTCCTGGCCAATCATTATCAATTCAATCTGTTACAAACCTAATTAACGAACGTAAAGAGCATAATAGAATTTGTCACAATGCCTGTTTTAAAAGGATATGATTTTTCTATATCTTATCTGCAAAGGTGATAATCATCACTGTAAATACAAGTACTTAAAGAACTCAATAGCGGTTCTTGCTTTCATTGAAGTGATCTTGTTGTATTGAGTGAATAAGTATATGTGTCTTCTCAAAATGAAAGCAGTATTTTCAAGGAAAATAGTTTCAACTCGAGTATGAAAAAACTTGCTTTTAGAATATTTCATCAAGACTATGTGTAGGTATACTTGAATGTAAATTATAATTTTTTTCCGTGAATTTATGTATGTCACGCTTGTAGTATCTCGCATCTTGCCAAATGCTCTTGTATATAAGTAAGTTGTTCTTGCACCCCTGTACTTCCACACTGGTCCAATGACCTCCATAATAATGTTGAAGAACACTTTTGAAAGTCTTATACAGCTTGTTGTGACACGTGATTGGGAGGTAGTTGTTTGGCCGTCTTAAATTACTAGATTTCGGTATGAATACAGTTTTACCCTTAACAAGGTATGAAGGAATTGGCTCACAGTGAATTATCATCCCATCTAGTCAGTGGTTGGAGAGTAGCTGAAAAATTCTTCCACCAGTTGTTCTGAATGCCATCCAGTCCAGGTGCCTTGAAATTATGCTTGTTCTTCAGGGCATGTCTAATATCTTCGGTTGTTATTTCAGTCAGTTTGTTGGTGTGTTGCAGATTTTGATCGCGTAACACCTGGAACCTGTGAACCTGTGAATTTCAAATATTTTCCAAACGAATATTTCTGAATTTTGGAAATTCTCTTCAGATACAATATTGTAGGCCTTTTAATAATTACTAGGTATACATTTCTTTAGAAAACTATTACACTTATTTGGATTGAATATTCCTCAACAAAAACAATATTCAAAACATTCATTTCTTCTCTGTTTACAATGAGTAACAAGTTAATATTTTATCTTTCGATGACAAAATTATTTTGAATAATCTAAATCAATTTCGACTTATATTATTATTATAGAGACGTACTTAATAATTTGATTGACACCAAACTATACTAAATTCTTATTTCAATATCTTCCATTTTTGCGCGTATGTTCTGGGGAACACCGCGTTATCATTTTGCCCAAAAGTCTGTAACTTTCGATTTTTTTTACTTCTGCAAGAGCCTTTAGAACGTAACTCTACTGCAAAGTTTTGAGTTTTAACACGATGGGTTAAATATTGTTGGAGATTCGAGCAGCCTTGTGTGAGTTCAGTAGATGGGTGACCGTTGCTTCGATAACTTTCGAACGAAAGGAGATAGGGACTTGCAATTTTCAGGGTATGCGTATGGGTATTCAAATGGGAGTGTTAAGTTTGATTACGGGCATAATCGGTCCAACGGTTTCAGACTTTCAGAGACTCGATTGAATTGAAGCTTGGTATCTAGTTGTAGAATATCGACATAAAGACGTGTTTGAAATTTCATAAGAACCGTAACCCTAGAAAATAAAAAAAAAAAAATATGAAAAAAAAAATTGGTTCAAGCATTGACGTGAAGTCGGAAGCTTTTGCGCGTATGTTCTATTGCCCAATCTCCCTCTTAATCGAATCTATCATGGTAAATTATATTGTCCATTCTCCTTCATTAAACATTTAATTCGAATTTACCATGGTAAATTCGAATTGAGAGTGTCCAAGACAGGATAATGGACAATATAATTTACCATGGTAAATTCGATTAAGAGTGTCCAATACAGGAGAATAGACAATAGAACATACGCGCAAAAGTTCCTGACTTCACGTCAGTGCTTGAACCAATTTTTTAATGAAGTTTCAATTTTTTTTGGTTTTATAATTTTGTTTGTATGTTATATCTGACCAAATATTGTACATAGTTGAAAATTATCCGATCAGTAACATTTGTCAGTATTAACTTACTAGCTATTTCGTAACAATATATATGTATAAAATAAAAAATGCATTTCGTCATACTAGATACAAAAAACTAAGCATTTGGCTTGAGTTTCACAAGCAATTGGATAATGTTCGCTTTGCTGCATTTTCAATAATTTGAAAACATGTGTTAGCATGTAATTTTCGTGAAATCAATTGATATTTTTGCCGAAAAAAAAAATTATGTCGATATCGAAAATAAATATCGAAAAATACTGAGATTTAGATCCGAGCTTCCGATATCTTCCATTCTGTAGGTGAATAATTCAATGAACAAAGCATTCATGTACTTATTTCAAGGAGGCAGATGTTATTATGCTGAAGAAATATAATAAAAATCTAGCCAATAACTTTTGTTTCTTGGTGTTCATACATTATACAAGTTAAACTTTTAAAAGTCTATCAGCAGAGCTTGCAGTGAAATCTGAAACGTATTTTATTAAAATTTATATCGTTGAAGATTGTTCCTCGGATTGGCATATTTTACTTCTAAATAACTTCACTAATTCAACTATTTTCAGATAATAAGGAGAACACTATCAGCGTTCACTGCTCTGGAGCAACTAGCTTCAATTAATGCATCATGAATTTTCAGCGGAACACTGACCAGGAGCTTCATAATTTAATCTTTTCCCTCTGTATACACACATCAGCGTTTTTAGTAAGGCACGACGTCCTTCAATTTAATTCGAATATTTAAGCATAATTGTGAACAATTACTTCAATAATAATAAAATAAATGTAATTTAATTGACTTATACATAATGTTAGTGATAAGATGAAAAAAAAAACGAGTCATTCTTGTTTGCCCTCTGCGAAATGCAGATCAATCTACGTCAGTTGAATTTCCTTGGTAGTCTTTCAAACTTGAAATTTGGCATTCTATGAATAAGGATCATTGAAAAAATGTGGCATATGCAACACTGGTCACTATGAGTGCTTTTGATGTTAGAGTTATGCTGAAATGATTTAATTTTTACTTTTAGGGTAACTACAGAGGTTTTCCGAAATTTGCTATACCATTGAGATCAAATTTGTTGTTTCAAAAATACACAGCTCACTGGAAATCACTTCTATATTACATTTAATTATTTATCTTGATATATACGAAATTAAGGAAAGGTAAGAAAAGTAAAAATTTGTGGAGAGGAAAATAATACAACTTAATACACTCATGCTACTTTTGGACATGGTTTCATTGGCAATGGCACTTTGACATCATAATGTAGTTCCAATCTGTCTAAGCGACTAGTATATCATAGGAAATCTCTCTCCATGCTTCTCGCTCAAATTTACCAAGATATCGGGATATTTTTCTTGGAGACTGAGAAGGTAATTTCTTTTTGCTTATATTTTGTACAGAAAACTTTTGCCACATCGTCTGAACAATATATTCATAATCATTAAAGGATACTTCAGGAGGTGCATTCACTATTAAATGGTTCTTTTCTGGGTTTTCTCCCCCAAAGCCTGAAAACTTTTTATTAAATAAAAAAAGTATTATTTTGTGAATTGCTTCTGCGTTAGAAACACCAAACGAAAATCTTCAGAATTATTTTATTGAATTTCAGAATAGATATCCAAAAATAATTTTGAAGATTCAAAATGAAGATGACAAATATATCTGACGAAGTAGTCTGACATAGTCTCCGAAACGTTACGATTCACTTGATTTATCCAAAGATAAAACTGAAACAACAATCAATGTTTTTTCGTTATTATTTGTTAGGCAACATTGTTCGATACATTGCTTCTGACAAATATCTCTTTAACGCATTCTTCAGAGTTTGGGAGAGAAAACCCAGAAAAGGACTATTTAATAATGTACTCATAGTTTGACAATTTGAGATATTTAAGAATGATGTATACAGGGTTAGTCCACAGATTCCTCCCATCAAATAAAATACTTTTCTGATTTTTCTGAATTCGGCTTAGGTAAAATCAGTAAGCTTACCATGAAAGAAAGATACTGTTTTTTTTTTTTTATTATTGATAAGGGGTTACGTTGCACCGCGACCTTGAGATCTATTGTGCCCCCCATCAGAGCTGTTCTCACCATTACGCCATCTACAGCTCGCCCTCCAGTTCCAGAGTATAAATGAACCTCAATATCTGGGAAGGCTTCAAGCTTACCATGAAAGAAAGATACTGTAGATATTGAGTGTTTTTTTTTATTTATGAAAAAAAAAATAATAATTAAATAATTAGATAATAAATAATGAAATAATAAAATAATAAGTAATTAAATAATTATCAAATGAGTATCTTTCAGAAAAATGGATGAATTCTTCGGTTGTTTCCGAATTGGTTATATTATAATCTAGAAACGGGGTAAGTTAATACGGTGTAGTCAAACATCATTCTCTAATCAAAGTTTAATCTCTTACTAAATTATTATATTAACATGTAGTCCATAGATTCCTCCCATCAAATAAAATACTTTTCTGATTTTTCTGAATTCGGCTTAGGTAAAATCAGTAATCATACCATGAAAGAAAGATACTGTAGATATTGAGTGATTTTTTTTTAATTATGAAAAAAAAATTAAATAATTAAATAACAAAAAATAATAAAATAATAAATAATTAAATAGTAAATAATAAATAATAAATAATTAAATAATTATCAAATGAGTATCGTTCAGAAAAATGGATGAATTCTTCGGTTGTTTCCGAATTGGTTATATTATAATCTAGAAACGGGGTAAGTAAATACGGTGTAGTCAAACATTATTCTCTAATCAAAGTTTAATCTCTTAATACATTATTATATTAACATTTCAGCTTGTTTGTACATCCTGCAAATTCAATTGTAATTGTAAATGTAGGATATTAATATTCTGGAAAGATATGAATAGGCTTTCCATGATCTGTATTATTCTATTTTTCTCTTTCTTCACCTCGAATGGTGGATAAATCATTTCAACTATCTATTATCCATTTATTTGAATAGGTCTTTGATTCTACAAATCATTATAAGGATTTCTCTCATATAAACAGAACATAATTTCTTTTTATAATACACACTCAATTAATAATCTAATAAAGTTATAACTCAGATTACCTGTCATTATTTTATTCCAATTAGTTTAATCATGAGTATGTAATACTACAAAGACATACGTGTGGAAGTTAAAGCAGAAGAAAACTTGATATTGGCAATCCAAATTCACTATTTTTATCAAACTATACAAAATTGAACACTTCGAAATATCAATTATAAGTATAATATCCCCTATTCAATCTCACTGTGAGACAACCCAATAATTGTTGAGGAAACATTTTTCATAATTACAATTTAGCTCAAACTCTTCATGAACATCAATTTTCAAATGTAATGAACTAGACCTATAAGACCGACGCTTCGCCTTAGAACTAGGATATAACCTAATTATTATTACATTTCCGACATGCCTCAGATAAATTAGTGTCGAGGTTGTCTGATTGTTTTCTTGGATTAACTAATCGAGGGTTCAGATCAAGGTTTTTTTTTACTTAAGAACATTATGTCTTTATAGCATCGGAAAACATTCTGATAGCATCGGAAAACATTTCTGATATAATTTCAAGCATCAGATAATAAAGCTTTTCGATAATTATACAATAAATATTTCAGTACGAGTTTCTGTGTTCAACAGGTGAAGAAAGTGCAGGAGTGTAACTATTAGCACATTGTGAAGTCTGTCAACGCTTAATATAGCTTTTACGTGAGACGAATATGAAACAAGCACTGACGTGAAGTCAGAAGCTTTTGCGCGTATGTTCTATTGTCCATTCTTCTGTATTGGACACCCTTAATCGAAATTACCATGGTAAATTATGTTGTCCATTCTCCTTTATTGGACACTCTTAATTCGAATTTACCATGGTAAATTCGAATTAAGTGTCCAATACAGGAGAATGGACAACATAATTTACCATGGTAAATTCGATTAAGGGTGTCCAATACAGAAGAATGAACATACACGCAAAAGCTTCTGACTTCACGTCAGTGCTTGAACCAATTTTTTTTTCGTGATTTTTTTGAAATTTTCTAGGGGTGCGTTCTTAAAAATTTTTTTTTCGTCATTTTTTTCAAATTTTCTAGGGGTACGGTTCTTACAAAATTTTAAACACGTCTTTATGACGATTTTCTACTGCTAGTTACTAAGCTTCAATTCGATCGAATTTTCATTTTTTGAGTTATCAAGGAAATAATATTCCAGGTGGGTATAACTCGGAAACCGTTCGACTGATTATGCCCAAAAACGAACTGAACTCTCCCTTTCGGATACGCAACCTACCCTGAAAATTGAAAGTCCCTATCTCCTTTCAAAGTTTCTTCATGTCATCAATTTTCAATTTTAATACATAATAAATAAGAAATAATATAATAAAATTTAATAAAATTTGCAAAATTACCAACATTAGCTTCCATACAGGCTTGTCAACGCAAAATAAGGGGATACTAATTGCATGTTTTGCCTATCTTGAGGGGATTCCACTGCATTCATAATTCGTCCCATTAATTGCTCTAGATTATTAATTTCTACTGCGTAAACTAGTTGTTTTAAATGCCCCATAGCGAATGATCAAAAGGATTCAAGTCAGGTGATCTCGCAGGCAAATCAAATCCACAGGAAAACCTTCTAGCAAATTGGTGAGAGCTTTTTCCGAACATTTCAAGTATGCATCGGCATTCGAACGATTAGGAAGGACTTGAATTAGAAGTAATTTTCCAGACTTGACCCCTTAGGTTAATAGAAGATCTTTGTTTAAGACCTCTTATTTTAGAAGCGTGTGGATTTTCTAGAGACCATATATGTTCATGTTGGTTCATTGTAGATCATTTTCATATCTGGAGTTGATATGAAGCTGATGAAGCGACTGCTAAATATCGTAAACTCACGCGTAAACAAAGTAAACACTGATAGCTTTCGATCTCACGCTGGAAAACATATGGAGTTTTCCTTAGATCATGAATTAATGAATTAATAATTCACCTTCTGAACTGACAGAAAAGTGTCTCCGCCTGTTACATTGAATACTTGCGCATATATTGGATTATGTTTTCAACACCGCATTTTGAACCTGTAAAATTGGAACTGATATTCCGCAGCCAAAAGTCCCTGAGAACAACTGGGAATTGGAGCAGACGGGAGCAGGTGATCTTAGTGACGCTATTTGGTAAGTCATTATTGTTGACCGAATATATTTCAATTTTCAATCCATCATTTTATGTAATCATTACAGGATACTGTGGGAGGTATATTCATCATTAAATGGTTTCTTTCTGGGGATTCTCTCCCAAGCTCTGAAAAATATCTCCTTATGTTCGTGGCCTTTCAGAAAAAATCAGAAGAATCAGTTCTAAGGTATATATATATATATAAAAACCGTCTTCAAAACACAAAATGATCTTAGTTCTCCATTAACGAAGACAAAACTTATTAATGGAAAACAAAAATCAGAAAACTGTGTATATAATATTCCTTGTATTTGTGGTGAATCGTACACAGGAGAAACATCAAGACCACTAGAAGTAAGAAAGTCAGAGCATAAGAATAACTTGAGAAATAGAGACATACAGAAATCGAAAATAGCAGAACATGTATGTTCAATCAAAGGACATCACATGATGGATTGAAGTAATACAAAGATTCTGATGACAGAACCTGATTATATTAATAGGAAACTTAAGGAGTCAACTTGTATTTTGTTGAACATAGAATGCAATTTTGCAAATTGCTCAATTGGTATTGACCATATTTGGCTGCCTTTATTGAAAAAGGTGTTGGAACTTGGAAATTTCTATGCAAAGTAAAACTATGTTAGCTATGAATTTCAAATAATGTCAATGTGACAAATCTCGAATTTCAGAATAACTATCAACAAAATAATACTGAAGATTTTCGTTATGCGTCTGATATAGACTCCGAAACGTTACGATATAGTTGTTTCTTCGTTGATGTTGTTTCGTTGTTATTTGTTAGGTAACATTGTTCGATTGATTGATTCTGACAAATATCTTGTGTTCCTTACGCAGAAGCAAATCACAAAATAATTAATTTTTCATTTTATAGATATTTTTCAGAGATTTTTTTATATTTGCATTCGCTACAGCTTCAACCGCTAAACACATACAGTCCTTTTGGCGCTCTTGTTCATCGGAACAGAGTCCTTATCAATTTGCCCAAATGTCTGTAATTTTCGAATGTTTTGATGAAAATGGTCTTAAACGATTTGGTTCGACTCACTGATCAAGAATCCGTGGTCGAAATTTATTCTGTCCGGCCGGCCGTAGGCACAATAACTCTCGAACGGAATGACCTATAGACAGTTGAAATTTTCAGAGTAGGTTTTGGGCAAAATCGGCTAGGTGGTTTCGGAGTAACAAAAAAAATTCTTTTTACATTACAAATTTCAAAATTAATTTTTTTCAAGATGCAGTTTCAACCTAAGAAACCATTGATATCATTTTTGACTCTATCAAGCTAATGCTTCCGGAGATATCATATTTCAAAATTTCAATAATAAATCTATGTTCTCACAGAATGCTATAGATAATTATTCTCTATGAATTATTATAATATGATCTGTGCTGATACATGTCATTTTCCTGAGACATGACATGTCCAATTTTTTGGTTGATATTTTAATGCCCATGGTTAACCCATATGATGAAGGTAA
This sequence comes from Halyzia sedecimguttata, assembly GCA_937662695.2. Lineage (NCBI taxonomy): Eukaryota > Metazoa > Arthropoda > Insecta > Coleoptera > Coccinellidae > Halyzia > Halyzia sedecimguttata. The sequence goes on from OW569415.2 coordinate 50,835,163, forward strand.
CGGTAAGTTAATAATATTGAGTTCAAAATATCTCTAGTAAAAACAAAACTGGAATATTAGCTGAAGTTTCAATTGATATAATATAATTTTCAGAGTGAATTTGAGGAAAGAATATATCGTTTATCATAGAATTGAGGAATGAATATCTCGGATGAGTTCGTTGTTGGGTAGAATAATTGGTCTATTGGTTTTGTATTAATAACTTTTGGCACTTTTGTTGAATTTGAATTCTTTTATGATGTTTGAATTTAATTTCTGCTTTGATGAAGTTCTGTCATAAGAATCCGTTGATATAATTCCCAACTCTCACCAATACTTTCAAAGATATGATTCGTCAAAGTTTGAACAAGAGCGCCAGAGCTCCTGTCCACAGGGCTTGAACCAATGTTCTCTCTCTTACTTTACTGAGCTATCGGGTTTATGGCAGAGATTTATGCCATCTCAAATAGAAGTAGCTTCGTCCGACCAAAGCGTCTCTCTGAATAATTTTTCGTTTTGTTCATGCTGCTAAAGAAGCCATGGACAAAAGCCAAATCTTTGCATGTGATACTCTGGTTGCATATTATGTACTTTTTCTCTAGGTAATGGATGTATAAATTTGGTTTTCAAGGTTTCCCAAATAAAACTTTGAGACGGGCAGCAATGCATCTGGTACTAATTTTCGGATTCCGAGCATACAATCTATCAGTTCGTCTTCCCTCATAGCATCCAGGGCTGTGCCGAGCACTGAAGAAAAGTGCTTCAAGTCCTTAGCGCTAAGCACTCAATAAAAATGATCACGAGCATCGAGCACAAAGCACCGCGTTTTCACAAAAGGCTTGCGATTACTAAGCACTTTATAAAAGTAATTCGATTTTTCGAGCAATAAGCACTAAGTACTTTTAGAAATCGGTTGGAAAGGAGGATATTTACTCCGAATTGTTATATAAAATTGTATTCTATCGGAGAAATATGTAAACTAGCAAACTTGCATTCCCCATAATACGCATAATTGACAGATGAGGAATGGAGTAGAGCGGAACAAATTTCTATAAAACTTACGAACTAAAAGTTAGTTCTATTCTCACACAATTTGAAATTTAGTTGCATTATTTTAGGATATGATGATACAATTAATGGAAATATGAATTCTATAAGCCTCTCAGTTCTTTCTGCACAAGTAAAATGTATTTCCCAATTTCAAAATGGGATAATACCTGAAACATAATATATGACAACAACATCGTAATATATTATGAAACTTAGGCCCAGTGTTTTCTTTCCCTTAATAATAAAACAAATACTGACTCGAATTCAGTACTCCTTGAGGTAGTTTTCCATTAATCCATAATTTAATTCGAATTGATCAACATGACATAAATGCATTTTTAAATTTTTCAAAATGTCAAAAATATAATCTTCAGAAACCGGATAACGTTATTTTCTATTGTGATTGTATTTATAAGCAATTTAGCATTGGAAATTTGAATGTGAATATATCGGATAAATCTGTGAATGGACACGACAATTTTCGAAAATAATCCACTTAAATCTTCTTAATAGACGATCCACATAATATTGCTTTGATACTGAATAATCTTCAGGAGTTGGTAATATTAATATATCCACGTCCAATTCCATGAATCAATAACCAACAACTGATAATTACAAGATTTACAAGTTCCGCTTATGCGTCAATTGGTCTCCCAGGTACAGATACCTTGTGTTCCGAAATTACTGGCACTACTGGCCGCAGTAAGGAATTTCGGAACGCTCTTAAGTAATAGTAAGCATCGCCAGTGAATTTCAGTAATATCTGACGTTTCAATTTACTGCTCAGTACTGTTCAGGAATATCGGAACACGGCAATAAACTCCTCCGACCACAGCGCGTCAGCGTCTATTCTTGTTACGACATGATTTCGGAAAGGCTTACCCCCGGTTTCTGAAAGGCTGATCAACACAAATGTTAACTAATCAGACATCTATCTCTTGTTAACTCTCATCTGAGTTGCGCAAAGCGCAAAAGCTCGGACTGATTTGACATTAACAGTTCTGTTAACTTTGACCAGCCTTTCAGAAACCGGGGGTTAGTGCTTAGTAATCCTCGGAAGTGCTCGGGAGCACTTAAGGGATTACTGAGCGCTAAGCCTTTTCAAGAAGTGCTTGAATTACTAAGCACTAAGCACTGGTACTAGGGAGCACAAAAAGGCTTCAAGCACTTTCACAAGTACTAAGCACAATGCTTTGGCTGAGCTCTGATAGCATCATAATAATTATTCCGGGTAGCACCACCAGCACCAGTACGGGGATTGTCAATTGCAAACTGTCGGAGCCTTTGATAAGCGTCGGAAAACACCTGGCAAGATGGATGTCATCATTAGGGAATCTCTTGTTGTATACCTACTCCCGACAAGATTGTTATGCGTTGCCATGAAAAACCGTACACAAAAATAATATCTGCATATTCTGCGTTAGAAAGGGAAGAAAGGAAGTTTTAAATTGATAAACAAATATAGCCAGTTGACAGTTAACTCACTTATTCAATTAAAGGCTTACTGTAATTTATGAAATTAAATTGGTTGCATACATACATTTTAAAATCCAGTAACTCTGAAATGAAGCCTCATCAGCAAAAAGTTCATTTTACGTTTTATTAAGAATGTCAAGCACCTCGAGTTTTGAATCACCCCGTATGAATACAGTAATTGAGCACTGAATAAACTAATTATTAATGGAGAAAACTACAGATAAATTATTCACAACAGACAGAAAATTGATGAAGTTGGTATTAAAAGTGGGAAAGCCCTGAGGACAGGAGCTTGGGCGCTCTCGTTCTAACTTTGACAATTCATCTCCGAAATTATTGGTTTCTCAGAGTTGGGAATGATCAATGGATTATAATAATAGAATTGCATCATAAAAAAAAAGTTAAAGTTAAATAACGAACGTGTGCAAAATATTCATTCCTCAAATCATCTCTGAAAATTACATATATTATATCAATTGAAACTTAGCCAATATTCCAGTTTTATTTTCACTGAAGATATGAAGATATTCTGAAACCAATTTGATAAACTTAGCAAATTATATATTTCCATCATCATATGGATTATCCAAGGGCATATAGGGTAGGGGTAATTATAATCTATATAAATAAAAGAGGATCTATGGTCTAAGGATTTTTTTGTTTCATGATAACTTTCAAATGACTGCACCAAATTGGATAATTCTTTTTTTGTTGTATTCCTTATTGTCAAAACAATGTTTACGCAACAATATATTTCCGCAAAAATCCTACGAAAAAGAAAAAAAGCATTCCTTTTTCGTCCGAACCATAGAGTACTTTGACACTTAGTGACTGTATTTTGGGTTGCCGATTGCCGGACAGAAAGTAGATGACAGAAGACAGAATTGATTCTTTATTTATTTGGTTATTTCCAGCAAAACGTTTTTAAGTTTATTACTGTGTTTGATATAAATATCGTTGTATTGTGTGTTTGTGTTGATAAAAATGGCATCAGTGAGGCGTTCAAAAATTGGTCGGCGGATACGTAACTCAAGACAAATTCGTAATCGTCGATTGGAGTCAAACAGAATAAGAGGTTCTCAAGAAAGGTCTTCCCCAGCTTCCGAAGAATCTATCGATCTGAGGCGAGATACAGCAAAATATAGTATCCAATGAAAACATTAACTTTGAACGTTTGATCCCACAGTCGATTGTGCTGGCAATAGGTCTGGCGAAACGAACCCTCAGAATTATGTCGTTTGGACAGAAAAATCAAATTGCCACAACTGACAACGCCTGAATTCGTTAGTTTCAGGACATGATGCTCTATCGAAACACTTTTTGCAGAATAATCGATCATTATAGTAGTGTGTTCCAAATGACATCATTTGGTTCAAACATAATTGAGGAACGACGTTTCAATCCAACTTTTAAGGTAATTTTTTTTCTATATCGAACATCATACACATTGATCATAACATACCCACAAATATGAAAATATTGTTGAGACTCAAGCGAAGATTTTCTAAGATTTTTTTATGTTTAACATAACAGATACAAGGACAAATGCAGGACCAGGAGCATTGTTACCACCAGTTGATGGTGAATACAAATTTCTCCAGATCAATCGTGCAGCATAATGAGAAATCATTGTGCAATTGAATGAACACAATCAATTGGTACAATTGTTCAAAATCGAAATGATGCCATCTGACGAACATAAATTAGGGATCAGAGCAGATAAAAGGCCAGCAGGAGAACGTTTCAATGCACCAACATTGAATGAAGTTGCCATTGTGGTAGTTCGAGAAAATATGGAGTCTCCCGACATTGTAATTCAACGATGTGATGGTGGCAAACTTCGATGAATCAGTAAAACCCATCGTATGAATGATGCTTTATAATACCCTCTAATATTCTGCCGGAGAGAGGATGGATATCATTTTTGCGCGTATGTTCTGGGGAACATCGCGTTATAGTTTTGCCCAAATGTCTGTAACTTTCGAATTTTTTGACGAAATTGGTCTCAAACGATTCAGTTCGACTCCCCAATGAAGAATTCGAGGTCAAATTTTTAATAAATCATTGAAAATAAAAAAAAAAAATTCTATATATCAGTAACCATCCGTTCGAAATTGCTGAAATTTTGCAAGAGCGTTCATAACCTAACTCTACTGCCAAGTTTCAAGTTTTAACACAATCGGTTGAATATTGTTGGAGATTCGGGCATTCTTGTGTGAGTTCAGTAAATGGGTGACCGTTGCCTCGATAACTTTCGAACGAAAGAAGATAGGGACATGCAATTTTCAGGGTAGGTTGCGTTTCCGAAAAGGAGAGTTCAGTTTGTTTTTGGGCATAATCGGTTCAACGATTTCCGAGTTATATCCACCTGGAATATTATTTCCTTGATAACTCAAAAAATAAAGATTCGATTGAATTGAAGCTTGGTAACTAGTAGTAGAAAATCAGCATAAAGACGTGTTTAGAATTTTGTAAGAACCGTACCCCTAGAAAATTTGAAAAAAATGACAAAAAAAAAATTTAAGAACCGCACCCCTTGAAAATTAAAAAAAAATCACAAAAAAAAAAATTGGTTCTTCTGTATTGGACACCCTCAATCGAATTTACCATGGTTAATTATGTTGTCCATTCTCCTATATTGGACACTCTTATTTCGAATTTACCATGGTAAATTCGAATTAAGTGTCCAATACAGGAGAATGGACAACATAATTAACCATGGTAAATTCGATTAAGGGTGTCCAATACAGAAGAATGGACAATAGAACATACGCGCAAAAGCTTCTGACTTCACGTCAGTGCTTGAACCAATTTTTTGATGATAAACCAAGTCACTGGTAAGTATTGATATATAGATTCTTTTGAGAAAGAGCATTACATACAAGAGCAATATTGAAGAACAATATAGCATGTGTCATAGTATTAGCAGAGGAAAATGCAAATGGGGCACCATACATTTCTATGTATGATGTAAGATCATAGAGATAAAAACCTCATCAAAAATATTCTGTCTGCCTGCATAAGTATAGTTGGATTTATTGAAAGAATAAGCCGACATATTCATAATGAATGGCATCTTCTCCAATGAAACAAAATTTCTTCTTCCTTTTTAATTTGGGTTGACAAAATGTTTTGAAATCATATCTGAAACAGAAAACGAGATAGAACCTGAAGGAAGCAGTAAATAACATTACGTGTATTTGTTCTCTGGCCGGGAATTGATTTTAATAGGGTATTTTCAGAGATTAAGGTCCTTAAATTTGTGCACCATTTGTTGATTTATATTAAGCTTTCGTAGTTTTATCAACCACTTCGTAAGAGTAATGTTGTATCAAAAATTTTTAGTTTTGATTCCTTATTAATGTTGATTATTCTCTTACAGGTCAAGAAACAAACTAGGTCAGCTCGATGAATTTTTATGCATACCATTTCATGATTCGTCTAAACGAGGACAACCATATTTTGAAATGCCACCGATTGTTCCATCTGTTGGTCGTTGATATGTATGTCAAAATTGTTCCAAACTAGAAATTAGTGCCTAGATACATAATGTGGTATTGATATCTTTTGAGGATTTCTGAGTTAAGATGTCAGGCAAGATGTTGCATGAATTAGGAATGCCAGTGCCTAATCGCCCCATGCACGATTTATTTAATCGTGAATTTCAACGAGAACAAGAATATGATAAAAATGCATCTGTACAAAGTAAGGTCCCACTTTTAAATCAGCATCAAAAGTCAGCATATGATACGGTCATAAAATCAATTAATGAGGGCAATGGAGGTATTTTTTTCCTTGATGCACCTGATGGGGGAACTGGTAAACATTCCTTATTTCTTCAATTTTAGATACAATTCAGGCTCAAAATCAAATAGCGCTGGCAGATACATCATAGCTGCTACATTATTAGAACGAGAAAGAACCGCTCATTCTTCGCTCAAATTGACATTGGATCTACAGACGGTAGATGAATCAACATATTAGAAATGGGAAAGTTCCTGTTTAACACTTCTACTGGTCTCATTTCGTTTCCACAAAGCTTTTGTCAGTTCACATTGTCAAAAGACGAATTAATAACAAAAGTCTTCCCTGATATTCAAAGGAACTACAGTCACCATGCATAGCTGAGTGATCAAGCCATTTTAGCGCCAAAAAATAAGGATGTTGATGAATTTAATTTAAAAATTCAAAGTAAAATTGATGGACATACATACATACTTATAAGTCAATTGATTTCATTATAGATCCAAGTGAAGTCGTCAATTATCCTACTGAATTCTTAAATTCGTTGGACTTGCCAGGATTTCCTCCTAAGAATTTGCAGCTGAAGGCTGAAGGCTGAAGACATTATGCTACGCAAACCTCAATCAGACAAAATTGTGTAACGGAACAAGACTTACTGTTAAAAAAGTTTTTACAAACTTGATAGAAGCTATTATAATCATGGGAAAGTTCAAAATCGAGGAAGATCTTATTCCAAGGATTCCATTAATGTCATCTGACTTTCCTTTTGAATTCAAGCGTGCCCTGTTTTTCGCATGGCCAGTTCTACGTTGCATGTCGAGAGTTGGTGAACCATCTGCTCTATTTCTTTTTGTCCAGAGAGGAAAACGAAAAATGTTGAACATTGTGGGGCATTGCAATATAGTATAATTGAAATATTTGTGTGTTATTTTATTTCAAAATATATTTTGACTAATTTTTTTCTTTAATTTCACTACCCGTGCGAAGCCGGGGCGGGCAGCTAGTATCCTATAATTCGGCATTTTGCATTCAACCATACTTTGTTTGTTAGAACAGAAATACATTTGACATGCCTGATATAGATAGATATGATAGCATGTATGTAACAGTGAACACAGATATAACACAGACAGATAGAATTCGCGTTCTGTGAAAACATAGAAGTAGGTATGATGTATCATTGAAATTTTGAAAAGTCATATCTCCGATAGTATATTAGCTTATTAGAATTGAAAGTGATATCAATGGATTTTCATGATGAAACTGCATCTTAAAAAAAATTTAATTCGAAATTTTTTATCTAAAAAACAATTTTTTTTTGTTACTCCGAAACTATCAGGCCGATTTTGCCAATAACGAACTTAACCGAGATATTTATCCCCCAAACCTACTCTGAAAATTTCAACTGTCTAGCTCATTCCGTTCGAGAGTTATCGTGTTAACGGACGGTCGGACAGAATCGATTTCGACCACGGATTCTTGATCAGTGAGTCTAACCAAATCGTTTAAGACCATTTTCAGCCCAAACTTCGAAAATTGCAGACATTTGGGCAAATTTATAAGCACTCTGTTCCGAGGAACTGGAGCGCCAAAAACAAAAACATTCATTTGGAAAACCTTTAATGTTTAGGATTAGTTTCTCAAATGGTCACAGCATCTGGAATGGGCTTAGTAAGAAACTATAGATAATAGTATATGTTGTGGAATAAGGGTCCTAGGCAATTAACTGAAGCAGGAATGTTGTAAATGTGTATATTTTTCAAATTTTGAATCTGTTGCGCGATATTAGGTAAATTATATTCTGGGGAGTCAGCCCAGGGGTTAATGCAATATTTATTTTTGCGCGTATGTTCTGGAGAACATCGCGTTATCATTTTGCCCAAATGTCTGTCATTTTCGATTTTTTCGCGAGATAGGTTCAACTCACTGATGAAGAATTTTAGGTCAAATTTGATTCTGTCCGGACGGCCGGCCATTGCCACGATAACTTGAGAACGGAAATAGATAGCGATGGAGAAGTTCGTTAATGGGCATAATCGGCTCAATGATTTCCGAGTAATAATTTTGTTTTCAACCATTAATAATATGGTAGAATTGAAACTTGGTGCGTAGTTAAGAATATAAAGCAAGGGACGTTTGTGAAATTTTGTGAGAATCGTATCGCTAGAAAATTTCAAAAAAATTATTAAAAAATATTATTTACCACGATCACCTTATAACGGAAAGAGATAGTGACTTCAAATTTTCAGGTTAGGTGGTGCATCTGAATGTGACAATAGAGTTTGTTCCAAGGCATAATGGGCAGCACGGTTTTGGAGTTATACCCATCTAAAAATTGGTTATTATTTCCTCAATAACTCAAAAAATTCGGAACCGATCCAATTCAAACATGGTTGTTAGTTGTAGAATGCCAACGTGAAAATTCTTGCAAAATTTTGTGAGGATCGTATACCTAGAACATTTTTAAAAAATCATTGAAAATCATTGAAACAAATTCTATATATCAGAAACTATTCGTCCGACATCACTGAAATTTTGTGAGAACCAACAGTACCTATCTCAACTACAAAGTTCCAAGTTTGAACATAGGATCTATATAGGTGGAAGTAGCGACTACTTTGTAAGTTGAATTTTAAAAGTTATTTCGTGAAAATTAGTCTCAACAATCGGCTATTAATCTCTTTATTGTATCATAACCAAGGTTTCGGAAAACATCGTTTCCTTCCTCAGGGTGCTGAAAAATACATGGTAATAAAGTAAACTAACAAGAAAATGGCAAAGCAAAACTGTAAAAATTTGATACTTACCTACAACAATATGAGAAAAACTCCGTCAAAATTATAGAAAATTACAACAATTCCTGAAGAAAAATTTTGTTTTAAAACTTTTAGACGTCTAAAATGGACATACACTTTATAAATCAAAACGTGGAGTAATGTTAACGGAAACAACCATCAACGGAAATATATAAATATAAAAGATTCTGGAAGGGTTAAGTTGACACTTGACATGATTAATATTATGTCGAAAATATTGATTTAAAACAGAGATCTTCAATCAATACCATGGTTGGTAGGAGGAACCTGAATCTTTTTCTTAGGACGGTCATTAGCTAATTTAATAAGATTACAATAGATGGCGCTGATGTCTCTACAATCTTACAGTGACTATATTCTCACAGTGGCGACAAGGGATCATAAATCTGTCAAAAGTCCGCCATGTTTCGTCAAATCATTTTGGCGGTATTTCTGAATTATATATGTATATTTACGTTCGAGTAGCAAATGCCACCTCGATCGGCATTGTATTTTAGGAATTATTATTAAAATAAGATTCTGATCTGGTTTCTGTATATCTTTCCTTTAGTAGCTAAAAAATACAGATCAGATTTTTCGAAACTTTAGTAAACATGTAGTAGAATGCCGACGCGCAAGTTTTTGCAAGATTTAATCAGGATCCTATCGCTAGAAAAAAAATTATTTTTGTTTCTTCAAAAATTCTTTCTGTGTGAGACGTGAAATAGACAAAAGAACATGCGTGCTAAAGCTCTTGACTCCTCATAAGTGCATTTCTCGAATTTTTGGTCTCAATTTCTATAGGAAGTGACATTACGGTATATGAATTCGATTCAGTGTATGTTGTTTTAAATTAACTAAGTCATAATATGAATTATTATTTAGGAAGGTACATATCGCAAATATAGGTAGGTAGAGTTTGAAATAGATAGAATTAATTCATGAATTTTGATTTTCCTTCCTGATCGTTTTACTATATTCGTATAACTACCCGTATAACAATTCGTTATCGATTCGTTACAGGTAGAATATCTGAATGTCCGGTACGCTAACGAAAAATCGTTATCTGAACCAGCAACAAAACGTTATCAAAAACCTCTACTCCTTTGATACAGATCAAATAACGAAAAACTATCATCCAAACGGTAAAGTTTTAATATAGAAATTCTTTATCGAACAGATACCTATTTTGGGAGCAAGAATTAATAATAATTACGGTGGAAAAACATAATTTTAAATGTTTTTCTTATATTTCTGCGTTTCATCGTTAGGATAACTCAATCATCCTCTCATTTTACCCCTATTACCATTGTATTGAATTAACGTATTAAATTAAATTTTCGTTCCTCATTTCGATTCGAACCTACATACCTTACCTCCAATTTTCGATGACCACCACCTTACCAACTCATCCATCCACTAACCTTGTTGTAGGACTTCGCAAGTGCGTGCATTTTAACGACTGATGGGTGCAATGGATACACATAATAAAATAATGCGATATAACTGGCGATCGGAGACTGAATATTCACGGTTAAATCTTTAAAAAAAAGAAAATGGAAGCTCCACATAATAAAATTCGTAGAAATAATAAATAATGCAAATTACCGTAATAATGATACGATGAAGGAATTCTGTGGAAGGAATATCAGTGTAAGAACTTCGCTTTATTCTACATTTTTTACTCAAACGCTATAATCAATACTACGTATCATAATTTATTTTGATTTGTTACCACAGTTATTGAAGGCATAAACATAAACAATAACTTTCCCTCCAGTGATCACAGTACTAAGCTGTGATACATAAGAGTTCACACATTACCTGTAAGTGATTAGCTGATTACTGATTATACGATACCTATTGTTAGTGATCTATATTTATATTATCATGAGCTTTATTCGAATAAACTTGCCTGACCATTTTCGACCCAATGGACGGAAAGACAACAAAATATGTCCTTGTTGAGGAATTAAAAATGAACTTGGTGTAATGAGTGCCAAAATTACACTACATATCGTCGTTGCGCCTTCAAAGTGCGACATGTGAATTTTAGCGTGTTTGCAGGAGCATATTTTCGATTTCGTACTTGTCGCTATTCGATCAAATCCAACTGGAACCGATACTAGTGTGATTATCACATGGCAGCTTTTAACGAAATATCCATCTTGCGCAGTTGTTAATCGAAATATACACTGAACGCATTTTGCACAATATATGCACATGTCGCGTTTTGAAGGCGCAACGACGATATTTATAGAAAACCTATGAACAGTAGGACAATCCCGATTTCAAGAATGATCTGTTCCTGTGTAGTGTGTATTAAATTAAAAAGTATTAAATATTGTAATATCATTGAATTTCAACGCGACAACGCGTTGTATGCGTTTGGCATGTGAGATTTACATTTCATTATTGAAAGGAAAGCAGAGAGTACAGTAGAGTAGAAGCAGAGTATATATCTGGTAGAAGTATATTATTTTCCTCTGAAAACTGTATCTATTGTCTATCGATTCATCGTGAATTTTCGATAAAGAATTTAATCACGGGATAGTATAGAACCTATAAAGTTTTTTGATATAGGAATATCTTCGAATATCGTTATATATTCTTTACAGAGGGATTAAAGATAACCATTAGCGATTTTCTTACTGAATGCGTAGCGATTAGATATCGATTATTATCGATACAGATATTGTTTGCAAGATCTTTACCTAGTCTTTGTCGAATTTATATATTAGGGATCGCTATAATGTATACAGATTATCTTTAAAGTTTGGATATAGAACCGATAGAGTTTTGCTTTAACATTAAGAAAGTTATTCAGTCGTTACGATCGGATAACGAAATTTTCGGCCGATAACGAATTGTTATACGGGTATGTAGTTGGAAATTACATTTTTTAATCTAAGATATGTTATTTTTAGATTTAACACAGTATAGTATTACCAATATTCATGTTGCACCTAACAAAAATAAACTAGCATTTACAACTATTTATAATCTAGTGTTGAATAGGAAAGAGGACAGATACAATAATTCGGCAGAATTAATGTTTTTGAAATGAACTAGTCAAGAGGTCAAAATGTGCAACTCCAGAGAATATTTAGCTTATCATACTGGAATTATTATATCCATGTGTTCGTTACGAAACTTCATAGACTGAATTCTAATAAGGAGAGAATTAAAAGTGCTGAAAATTGTCTTATTTTTTATTTCTGATTCAAATTACAAGTACAATATAAAACAAATACCATTATAAATACAATAAAATTGAATAAAAGCTATATACAGAAGTAAATAATGAATTTTTCAACTGTGTACTATTACTTCGAATGACCAGCCATAGACTTACTGGCCATAACTCTTGAAAGATTAATTTTTTTTTTCGACCTTATTTTTAGTCTGTAGATAATAAAACGTCTTATAATTTTGGTTTTTAGATAATGACAATGATTAAGAATATCTGAGTCGATATCATTCATTTTATCGACATAAAATTTTTTTAGGTCGATATTTTGATTTTCAATAAATTTTATATAAAGAACAAAGACAGATTCTAATTGTATAAAAAAATTAAAGGTTGCTTCGTTGCAAAAGAACAATGTATGTGGCCTGAATCTTTTCAACTGTGAAAATTTCGAGAATCTTGTATGGATAGGGGTCTTTGATCCAACAGAGGAGATGCAGGTGTTACACACTCTCGAAGTTCTTCTGATACTAGTTATAAGGTATCCACATACGTTATAAAAAGAGTTGAGCTCACTATCACTCCAATGTATATCCTTATGTTCAATGTTTCGTGGAATTTTCGGTTCATCGTATTTATGGAGCTTTGTGGTAATAGTGTCTAAAAATCCTGATAGAAACTCTCTGTCATCCTCGTCGTAACTACTATTAGTTGGGTTTTTCAAATACTGAGATACAGATATCAACTTCAGATTATTTTTTACTTGCAGAGCATTGGGTACTATCTGCTTGCTTCTCAGAATTGAAAACAAATTTTCCAAACAATCCTGGGAAAATCTGCTTGTTGAAACAAAGTGATACCCCTTTTCATTTAATAAAATTCTCTGCAATTCCAGAATGGAATTGGCTGATATCAAAACACCTGTTTGTGCTGGTTTCCAAATCTTCTTTACTCCTACTTCCATTTCGGTGAATAGTTTCATAAATTCTTCAATAAATTCTATTTCCCTTGTGTAAACTGTGTTATTTTTATGGCTCAAAGCACAAGAAGGATGCCTAGAAGTCATTAAATAAAAAAATTGGTTCAAGCACTGACGTGAAGTCAGAAGCTTTTGCGCGTATGTTCTATTGTCCATACTTCTGTATTGGACACCCTTAATCGAATTTACCATGGTAAATTATGTTGTCCATTCTCCTGTATTGGACACTCTCAATTCGAATTTACCATGGTAGTCCAATACAGGAGAATGGACAACATAATTTACCATGGTAAATTCGATTAAGGGTGTCCAATACAGAAGTATGGACAATAGAACATACGCGCAAAAGCTTCTGACTTCACGTCAGTGCTTGAACCAATTTTTTTTTCGTGACTTTTTAAAAATTTTCTAGGGGTACGGTTCTTGAATTTTTTTTTTTCGTCATTTTTTTCAAATTTTCTAGGGATACGATTCTTACAAAATTTTAAACACGTCTTTAGGTTGATTTTCTACTACTAGTTACCAAGCACCAATTCGATCGAATATTTATTTTTTGAGTTATCAAGGAAATAATATTCCAGGTGGGTAAACTCGGAAACCGTTAGACCGATTATGCCCAAAAACGAACTCAACACTCTCTTTCGGATACGCAACCTACCCTGAAAATTGCAAGTCCCTATCTCCTTTCGTTCGAAAGTTATCGAGGCAACGGTCACCCATCTACTGAACTCGCACAAGAATGCTCGAATCTCCAACAATATTTAACCGATCGTATTAAAACTTGAAACTTGGCAGTAGAGTTAGGTTATGAAGGCTCTTGCAAAATTTCAGCAATTTCAAACGAATAGTTACTGATATATAGAATTTTTTTTTTTTATTTTCAATGATTTATTAAAAATTTTCTACAAATGCTATCCTCACCAAATTTTGCAAACATTTCCGCGTTGGCATTCTACAACTAATAACCATGTTTGAATTCAATCGGTTCAGTACTTTTTGAGTTAATGAGGAACAAAAACCACGAAATTTCAGAAAATTTCAGATGGCTATAACTCTGAAACCGTTTCGCCGATTATGCTCATAAACAAACTGAAATGTCGCGTTCTGGTGTTCATCCTAACCTGAAAATTTCAAGCCGCTATCTCATTCCGTTCTCAAGTTATCGTGACAACAAAAATATTTTTTAATAATTTTTTAAAAATTTTCTAGCCATACGATTCGCACAAAATTCCACAAACGTGCTTAAGATCATATTCTACAACTACCCACCAAGTTTCAATTCGATCGGATTTATATTGGTTGAAAACAAAATTATTACTCGGAAACCACTGGGCCGATTATGCCCATTAACGAACTTGTCCGTCGTATTGAGATGCGCCACCTACCCTGAAAATTTCAAGTTGCTAGCTCTTCTCGTTCTCAAGTTATCGTGGCAACGGCCGGACGGCCGGACGGCCGGACGGACAGAATCAAATTTGACCTCGAATTCTTCATTGGGGAGTCGAACTTAATCGTTTGAGACCATTTTCGTCAAAAAATTCGAAAGTTACAGACATTTGGGCAAAACTATAACGCGATGTTCCCCAGAACATACGCGCAAAAAATGTTCTACTTGATCTATAAACCAAGCAGTTGTCAAATACTCTGGTCTGTTCATCTCCACTGCTAAATATTTCAATGCACTGCTTACACAATGAGATATCACATTGGTTGATGTCTTAACCTTCATCTGATTGAAATGATTTGGTAGTAAATCAGCTTCAGTTAGTTTTGGTGCCAGTTTGAAAAGGTGATTTTCCTGATGGTGTATCAGATCAGAAATATGGGCAGATAACACTTCCGTTGTTGGCAATTCATATTATAAGAATTATAAGAATATAGTCACTGTATACAATCTGTGTTAATATTTAAATTATTCTCATTACTAAGAATTTCAACAGTCTCAAGAAAAGACCTTTTATATTTGTCATTCTTAGCTCTGACAACTTTAGCATCACTAAAATTCATAGTGTGGTTGGTATCAAAAACATGTTTGGATAAGCCAGTAGTACATTTCATCAATACACAATCCTTGGTGTGTTCCTTTATTATAGTTTTAAAATATCTACCTGTTTGGCCAATATGAACCTTATTGTAATCCAAACATTCAATTTTATAAATCAAACCTGATCTTCCACCTATGGATGTTACATCTTTAATCTTAGAGAAAACAGAATCAGTTAAAGTGAAAGGATTACGTTTAGCTATCTTCATCTTGGTTTGCTCATTCAAATGTCCCCTCAGAATGTTAATAATAGACGATGTGAGTCCTCGATAAGTGGGTAAGGAACAAAATCTAAAAGTGTTAGTTTCACTGGTCGGATCGACTGGTAAAACTGGTTTCACTATCAATTCAGGATCAATTGTACGACTAGGGGTGTTAAACATCAACTTATTAAAAAATTGTGTGGGATAAAAATTATCAACCAATAAATTACGAAGTTTCTTTAAATTAAATTGCACCAAATGGGGGCTGAGTGCTGACCAACTTCTCAATACGATTTTTTAAACCTAGTACCAAATTTATCTTGTGCTTAAATTCATGTGACGACTTAAAATTCAGATATCTACCTGATGCTGTTGGTTTTTGATACCAATCAGTGATAATAATGTCGTTCTCTGTTTTAAATCAATATTTTCGACATAATATTAATCATGTCAAGTGTCAACTTAACCCTTTCAGAATCTTTTACATATTTCCGTTGATGGTTGTTTCCGTTATCATTACTCCACGTTTTGATTTATAAAGTGTATGTCCATTTTAGGCGTCTAAAAGTTTTAAAACAAAATTTTTCTTCAGGAATTTTTCATTGTTAATGTTGCAATTTGAATTGATGATATGGTTGGTCTTTGGGCTGTATCCTGTTGTAATTTTTTATAATTTTGACGAAGTTTTTCTCACATTGTTGTAAGTATCAAATTTTACAGTTTTGCTTTGCCATTTTCTTGTTAGTTTACTTTATTACCATGTATTTTTTAGCACCCTGAGGAAGGAAATAGGATCTATAGTTTTGGAGATCCAAGCAGCCTTGTGTGAGTTCAGTGGCTGCATGGGTGACCGTTGCCTCGATAACTGTAGAACGAAAGGAAATAAAGACTTGCAATTTTCAGGATAGGTTGCGTATCTGAATGGGAGGGTTGAGTTCGTTTTTGAGCATATTCAGTCTAACGGTTTCGAAGTTGTACCCACCTGGAATATTATTTCCTCGATAACTAAAAAACATAGACTCTATCGAATTGAAGCTTGGTAACTAGTTGTAGAATATCGACATGAAGACGGGTGTAAAATTTTGTGAGGACCGTAACACTAGACAATTTTAAAAAAATTGCGAAAAACAAATTGGTACAGGCACTGACGTGAACTCAGGAGATTTAGTGCGCATTTTCTATTGTCCATTCTCGATTAAGAGTGTCCAATACAGGAGAATGGACAATAGAACATACGCGCAAAAGCTCCTGACTTCAAGTCAGAGCTTGAAACAATTTTTAACAATGGATTTTAAAGTTTACATTCATAATATCGCATCGAAATTCATGTAGGGGGTATTCAGTAATAATGGAATATTAACATTGTTCCATTTATATACATTTGATTCATTGAAGTTCCTGTAAAGACTAGCATTGGGTTTCACAAAGCTTTGACAGCTCTTAATTGCCGAATTTGTGCTATTCCATGTCGATTTTCAGTTCATTTTTCATACAACCATCGAATTAAATCCACGACTAACCTAATCGAAGCTTTGTGAAACCCAACATAAGTGTAGGTTTGAGAGTTATTGAAATGACCGATACCCTGTGGGATCCAGGGATATTCAATATTCATTACACCTTCTAACACGCAGAAAGGTCATGACTATATTGTGTTCAATAATTTACCACTATAATAGTTGAGGGTTTCTGGAGCGTACAGAGTATTTGTCTGAAACATTATGAAATTCTTGGTTGAATTAGAGCCTCATTCTCTCAAAAAAAATTTCGTTAGGAATAGAATGATAGACATTAATTTTGTTTAGACGTAAATAGCCTCACTTTCGATTGCAAACACTAGCTAACTGTTTACGTCTGTTAGCTTTACTTTCATTTGTGGTTGTTTGCTACCTGAAACGGTTGCGATCTGTTTACGTCAAACAAGCAAACAATCTCCGATATATGTTTGCTGTCATTTGTACGCTGTGACTTGTGAGGGAATTGGGTTATGTTACTAATTTATTAAGTTTCCTTAATGTATTTATTTCTATCCGCTTTTTTGACACTAACGAGCGAATTGTCACCCCTTTGCATCTTATCTTCATATGATGCCCAATTTTGGCTACAAGTGTTTAAAAAATATCAAAAGTTATTCTGAAAAATCAAGAAAATGAAATCGCCAGTTTTATTTATGAAACAAATCCAATGTAATCAGTCCAGAGAGAACTCAAACCAGAATACTTATGTAGGAAATCTTAAATAGTGTTACTAAGGAATAACTAACTGTACATTAATTGGAAATCCCCTTCTAAATAATTGGATAACTATTCTTCCATGAATTGATGCCTACAGTGGGTAAATCTTTCTTCGCTTCTCATCAGAAGTGAACATGATTTTTTTCGCTGGAGGATCATAATTATTGTCCAAAATATTACTTAATAATATAGGTTCATCTTCCATGATTAGGGAGTGACTCGTGAATTATGCTCGACTTCCTTGCACTATTCACCCAGTAACTAAAAAACTCTGGCTATGAACTCAGCGAATCCAAATTTCAAATTGTTTACATGCGTACATTAACCAAACTGTTCAGAAATACACTTTCATTTTCGTTTGACACTAATGATGTTTATCTTTCAAACTGGACCAAACGACAGCAAACGCAAACAGTAACCAGTTAGTTGAACGAAAATATGACCTATTCCAAGAGTAGATTGTTTACATTCATTACTACCTTGGTTAGTTTTCGAATCCCGCCACCCTAGCGCTGGCATCGTCTTGGAAGTTCCCAATAGCGATCTCTTTCCGTTCGTGCCCATTTAAGTACCTTGGCAACGGACGGCCGGCGACTGGACAGTATCGAATATCGAATCTAATCGTTATGCAGTCCATACACGCTCAATATTATTGTTCAATATTTTATATTTGTGCAATATAATTGATCGTGTGTGGGCGATATTGAAAGGTTGCGCAATATATTGCACAACCATCATTATCGCCTCCATAAGATAGAAATGTTTGACCAACCAACAAATTCTACTATAATTTTGACCGTCTAGGGGCCACCGTCAATATATTGTGCACCTCACATTGCACATTAATATTGATTGTGTATGGGCCGCTTAAGAGACCATTTTCGGCACAAAAATCGATTAGAGGCAAAATAATAGCACCTAGAATATGCGCGCAAATAATACAGATCCGATAGAATTGAAACTTGATAATTAGCTTCAGAAAGCTAACCCGCAAATTTTCCCAGAAATTTGTGATCACTAGAAAAAAAAATGTTTCCTCAAAAATTTTATATTTCAGAAAGTGTCTGTCAGATTCTGTTGAAATTTGGCATTAGTCTTCCAGTTGCTATTTTACAATCGAGTACCGGATTCCACCTTGATCGGCTTCGTATTTGAGCAATTATTATGAAAGTAAGTTTTGAACTGCTATCTACTTCTTCGGAAATTTCAAATCATGTAACACAACACCTCGATGGCCGAGATGTTGGCGTGCTCGGAGATTCGGGTTCGAATTCCTGCTGAGTAATTTCACTAGTTCAAATATTTAAAAATTAGAATTTAGTTGATGCGCCAAGCATTTTTTCAGGTATTAACGTTAATAAAAAGGGGGATAGTCCTGTGGCAGGATCTTTGGCGCCTCTGTTCAATCTTTGACAAGTCATATCTCCGAAAGTATTGATTTCTCAGAGTTGGAAATGAAATCAATAGATTCTTATGATAGAACTGCATGATGACAGGAATTAAATTCAGACAAGAGCGCCAAAAGCCACAAACTTACCCGATATATTCATTGCTCAAATTCACTCTGAAAATTATATTATATCAATTGAAACTTAGCCAATGTTTGAGTTTTGTTTCTACTGGAGCTATTCTGAACCCATTCTGATAAACTTACCAAAGTATATATTTCCATCATCGTATGGATTATTCACGGGCATAAAAATATAACCAAACAGTATAATATCATATTATAATCCTTAAAATTCTACGATAGCTGCAATGAATATGACTCTCTCCTATAGACAAACAAGATGACATGTACGAGAATGAACACAGATCATGTAATAATTTATAGATAGAATAATTATAGCATTCTGTGGAAACACAGAAGTACGATTCATTATTGAAATTTTGAAAAATCATATCTCCGAAAGTATTAGCTTCTTAGAGTTGAAAATGATATCAATGGATTTTTATGATGAAACTGCATCTTAAAAAAAAAATTTAATTTGTGATGTAAAAAAATTTTTTTTTTCGTCACTCAGAAAACATCAGGCCAATTTTGCCCAATAACGAACTCAACCGAGATATTTATCTCCCAAACCTACTCTGAAAATTTCAACTGCCTAACTCATTATTTTCGAGAGCTATTGTAGAAACAAAATTAAAAAATTTTTGAAATTTTTTTGAACTTTACGGCACTTCGATCAATACAAAACTTCACATGCATATAAAGGTCATGATTCTACAATTTTATGCTAAATTTCAGATAGATCGAGTAATCGGTTCCGGAAATATTCATAAAAAATGTTTTGACTAAAAACGGCCATAACATGAAGAACACGTGGCTCAGAAGGATCATGAAAAAACCCATTACATGTAAATTACCTTCTGTTCATGAATAAAACAAAAACGAAAACTTTTATTCACATTCCATGGGAATTTTTATATTCGATGTGTAATTCAATTTATTCATCTTTAATTGATAAATCATTCTCTTTGTACACATTTATCAGGACGAGAAAAATGACAAGAATTCACTCGAATAAGAATTGTCTTTTTATCTGTCAAAAAAGTTCATAATCGGATAGAAGTTGACCCGTAGCAACGTTTTTCTAGGCTTCTAAGATCTAAATTCATTATTTGATGATTTTGATTTGGATTACTTGTCTTTGCTCATCTTTCTACACAGTAATGGGGTTCCTAGATTCCGACAATAGTGCCCACTGTAAATATACAAATAATTTTTTGTATTTCATGCAAAAGTAACTTTCATTGTCTGATAGAAACAGTAAGCCGCAATTTGCCATTATTATAATTTGGCAATGATACATTTTCCAACCAAATTATTATTTCTACAATTCATCATGAAATTTCAATTTCAATAGGATTGAAATTGAAATTGAAATTTTCAGGGTAGGTGGCGCATTTGAATGCGACGGTTAAGATCGTTAATAATAACGGTTTTATTTGTAATACGCATCTTAGATCTTATTGTTATTTCCTAATAACTCAAAATATACAAATTTGGTCCTATTTCAACTTGACCATTACTTGTAGAATGCCAATTTATCAATTTTGGCGAAATTTCGTATCAATACAAAGAATAGAAAAAAAAATGTTTTCTTCAGAAATTTTATATTAAACCATCTTTCTGTATGATGAAATTCTGCACTGACTTCAAGTCAGTACTTTTCTCGATTTTGTTTTTAATTTCATTGAAGAATGAAAGGTGAAAATCATTAATTCGAAATTCACTAAAACTGATATTAATACTCGCTGGCGCTCTAGTTCCTCGGAGCAGAGTGCTTATCAGTTTGCCCAAATGTCTGTAATTTTCGACATTTCGGCTGAAAATGGTCTTAAACGATTTGGTTCCACTCACTGATCAAGAATCTGTGGTCGAAACCGATTCTGTCCGGCTACCCGGCCGTTAACACGATAACTCTCGAACACAATGAGCTTGACTAGTCAATTGAAATTTTCAGAGTAGGTTTAGGATATAAATATCTCGGTTAAGTTCGTTATTGGGCAAAATCGGCCAGATGGTTTCAGAGTAACAAACAAAATTTTTTTTTACGTTAGAAATTTCGAATTCATTTTTTTCCAGATGAAGTTTCATCATAAGAATCCATTGATAATATTCTCAACTATAACAAGCTAATACTTTCGGAAATATGCTTTTTCAAAATTTCATTAATACATCGTACTTCTCTGTTCTCACAGAATGCGAATTCTATCTGTCTCTATTCTATCTGTTTGCGGTAGCTGGCGTTTGGTAGAGTGTGAAAGATAAACGTCATTAATGTCAAACGAAACTGAAAGTGTATTTCTGGAGAGTTTGGTTGATGTAAATGTAAAAAATTTGAAATTTGGGTTCGCTAGGTTCATAGGCAGAGTTTTTTGGTTAGTGAGTCGAAAATGAATGATACAAGGAAGTCGAGCATAATTTACTAGTCATTCTCTAATTATGGAAGATTTAGACAGGATTTCCAACTTATGTACAGGTAGTTATTCATTAGTAACATTATTTAAGATTTCCTACATTCTAGTTCTATATTCTGGTTTGAGTTCTCTCTGGACTGATAACATTAGATTTGTTTCATGAATAAAACTGGCTATTTCATTTACTCAGTTTTTCAGAATGACTTCTGATAGTTTTGAAACACTTGTAGTCAAAATTGGACCGTCTTATAAAGATAAGATGCAAAGGGATTTTAATTTCTTTCATGATGTGGTTCATAATGATCCATTGATATCATTCCCAACTCTGAGAAACCTATACTTCCGGAGATATGATTTGTCAAAGATTGGACAAGAGCGCCAAAGCTCCTGTCCACAGGGTATTCCCACATTTTTTTCATTTAGTGTTTTAAATACGAGCTATCAAAGTGGTTACCTTATTGAATTCGAGGTCAAATTCGGCTGACCGTTGGAAACTATCTAACGGATAGAGATAGCGACTTAAAATTAATTTGCATAATCGGCCAAACGGTTTCCGAGTACAAATTTTGATTTGAAACAATACAGATCCAATAGGATAAAAACTTGGTTAGTAGTTGTAGAATGTCAACCCAAGACTTACGCGGAGTTTCGTGAGGATCGTGTCCCTAGAAAATTGAAGAAACAATTATAAAAAAATATTATATATCTGCCCGATATTGCTGAAATTTACGAGACCATTCAAATCACAATTCTAAAGCCAAGTTCCAAATTTGAACACGATCCGTACAAATTTTCTCTTGTTCATTGGTTCTAAATCAGGATTCATTTCAACATTCTGCATGTTCTTGCTACAATTTGATTACATTTACCGTGAAGGATAAACAATTTCAACAAAACCTCATTTGTAAAATTATTGCTCTCGATTCCAATCGTTGTTTAATAAAATCTTTAAAAATATCAATAATACTGTACAATCGATGCCGATTGTGAAATTATGATAATTTATATTGTTCTATGACATTTCATGGATACCTAATACAAAATGTACCTCAATATTTTCTTTGGTATGAAAACTAGCCTTTAATTCGAAAACCTTACAACTTAGGTATAAGAACATGATATATCGTTTGATTGATTCTCTTTCAATACATCTTTATGATATACACGTCATTCCATTTGGAAAAATTGGGTCAAGCACTGACGTAAAGTCAGGAGCTTTTGCGCGTATGTTCTATTGTCCATTCTCCTCTATTGGACAGTCTTAATCGAATTTACCATGGTGAATTCTATTAGGAGTGTCCAATACAGGAGAACGGACAATAGAATTCACCATGTTAAATTCGATTAAGAGTGTCCAATACAAGAGAATAGACAATAGAACATACTCGTTAAAGTGCCTGACTTCACATCAGTGCTTGACCCAATTTTTTTTCTCGTAATTTTTCTGGAATTTTCTTGGGATATGGTTCTTACAAAATTTTGAACACGTCTTCATGTCGATATTCTACAACTAGTTAGCAAGCTTGAATTCGTTCAAGTCTATATTTTTTGAGTTATCGAGGAAATAATATTCCAGGTGGGTATTACTCCAAAATCGTTGGACCGATTATGCCCGAAAATAAACCTAACTCTCCCATTCGGATGCGCAACCTACTCTAAAAATTGCAAGTCCCCATCTCTTTCCGTTCAAAAGTTATCGAGGCAACTGAACCCACCCAAGGTTGCTCGGATCTCCAACAATATAGATTTGATCATGTTCAAACTTGGAACTTGGCAGTAGAGTTACGTTTTGAAGGATCTCGCAAAATTACAGTGATGTCGGACGAATAGTTACTGATATATAGAATTTTTTTCGATGATTTTCAATGATTTTTTTAAAATTTTCTAGTGATACGATTTTCACGAAATTTCCCAAGAATTTTTGCGTTGGCATTCTACAACTAATAACCGTGTTTGAATATAATCGGTTTCGTATTTTTCGAGTTATTGAGGAAATAACAACCAAATTTCAGATTATTATAACTCCAAAACCGTTTGGCCGATTATGCCTATAAACAAACTCAAAGGTAGCATTCAGATGCACAACCTAACCTGAAAATTTCAAGTCGCTATCTCTTTCCGTTCTCAGGTCGTGACATAAAATAATATTTTTTTATAATTAAACAATGTGTTATCAGGCAAGTGGACTAAATTTAATTCTTCCGATTCTTCACATATAAATATTCACCAACGTTTCGGCACCATTCGTGCCTTTATCAAGGCTAAAAAATTTCATGAACATGAGTGACTTACAAAATACAGCAATAAATAGGAACATACAACTTAAAATCATAAAAATATAAAATACATCAATAAAATTACACAACAGAGGACAGTATTATTACACCAAAATCTTAATCTTAATCAACTTGTTTTATAATCTCATTCATATTCTCTACTACAGATATTCAACATTATTACAAGAAAAGACCTACCTCCTTTGTTTTTCAAGAAATCGAAGAAAAATTTCGTTAAAATGTTAGGATGTGACATGAACTGATGAAATGATAAAAACTTGTTAAAAATTTGTCTTCTTCCTAATCAAAGAAACCAAGAAATGAGACAGTAAACACCAGCCAAGGGAGGATACATCTAACCTAACAATTATCGAAACAACAACATCATGTCAACTTCTTATTCTTCATTGTAAACAGTAGGTAAACTATATGTATAAAATGTGGGCATACATGAAATTATTTTCTTAGGGGCAATAATTAATTGTTATATACAGTACTTAGTTTATTAGTATGTCTTCCTTGAAATTAACTGTTTTGTTTAATGTTATATGAATCATTTCACTTACATTTCTACGGTAGTTATTTTTTTTCCCTATCAAGTATAGTTGTTTGATCAAATTTGAATTTGTGTCCCTCTTTAAATGCATGAACTGTTAAGGCTGTCTTATCTTTGTTTTTCAAATTGTTTACGTCAGTTCGATGCTGTCTTATTCTATCTTTTAATAGCGGTCTCGTCTGTCCTACATAAACACTATCACAATTACCACAAGCCACTTTATAAACTAATTCCGATTGTTTAGTGTTTATGTAGGACAGACGAGAAAGCTTTTAAAAGATAGAATAAGACAGCATCGAACTGACGTAAACAATTTGAAAAACAAAGATAAGACAGCCTTAACAGTACATGCATTTAAAGAGGGGCACAAATTCAAATTTGATCAAACAACTATACTTGATAGGGAAAAAAATAACTACCGTAGAAATGTAAGTGAAATGATTCATATAACATTAAACAAAACAGTTAATTTCAGGGAAGACACTAATAAACTAAGTACTGTATATAACAATTTATTATTGCCCCTAAGAAAATAATTTCATGTATGCCCACATTTTATGCATATAGTTTACGTTTACCTACTGTTTACAATGAAGAATAAGAAGTTGACATGATGTTGTTGTTTCGATAATTGTTAGGTTAGATGTATCCTCCCTTGGCTGGTGTTTACTGTTTCATTTCTTGGTTTCTTTGATTAGGAAGAAGAAAAATTTTTAACAAGTTTTTATCATTTCATCAGTTCATGTCACATCCTAACATTTTAACGAAATGTTTCTTCGATTTCTTGAAAAACAAAGGAGGTAGGTATTTTCTTGTATTAATGTTGAATATCTGTAGTAGAGAATATGAATGAGATTTTAGCCTTGATAAAGGCACGAATGGTGCCGAAACGTTGGTGAATATTTGTATGTGAAGAATCGGAAGAATTAAATTTAGTCCACTTGCCTGATAACACATTGTTTAATTGATTAATCATGGATGAAATTGAAAGATATAATTTTTTATAATTTTTTTCAAATTTTTTAGTAACCCGATTCTCCCAGAATTTCACGAACGTCCTTAGGTTTATAATCTACAACTACTCACCAAGTTTCAATTCGATCGGATTTGTATTGGTTGAAAACAAAATTATTACTGCGAAACCATTGGGCCGATTATGCCCATTAACGAACTTGTCCGTCGTATTGGGATGCACCACCTACCCTAAAATTTTCAAGTCTCTATCTGTTTCCCTTCTCAAGTTATCTCGGCAATGGCCTTGGCAATGGCCGGACGGACAGAATCTCCCAATCGTTTGAGACCATTTTCGGCAAAAAATCGAAAATTACAGACATTTGGGCAAAATGATAACGCGATGTTCCCCAGAACATACGCGCAAAAAGAAGTAAATCAACCAATTACTCGAAAACTGTTAAAGAAAGGGTTGAGGAAGTTGAAAAAAGTAATACTATACAGGGTGTTCCACTTGAAATATTAAATATTCTAGATCGATGAAGCAGTGGTTCCTAACCAAGGAACCAAATCTATAATATAAAAATGGGTTCAAGCCCTGTGGACAGGAGCTTTCTGGCGCTCTAGTTCAAACAGACAAATTATATCTGGTATTGGTTTCTCAGAGTTGGGAATTATATCAATGTATTCATATGATAGAACTGCATCATAAAGGAAATTCAATTCAAATAATAGTTTATTTATCAAGATTAAATGAGCAATCATGAGAATGAGAACTGCACCACATTTTCAAATATTTTTTTTTGACACTTTGCGGTAATCTGGTCAATACAAAACTTCACATGCGTATAAAGGTCATGATTCTACAATTTGGTGCTAAATTTCAGATAGATCGAGTGATCGGTTTCAGAAATATTCATAAAAAATATTTTTACTAAAATCGGCCATAACTCCGAAACCCCTTGATGGTTTTCGCCCATTAACGAACTTGTCCGAGATATTTACGCTCCAAAACCACCTTGCAATTTTCAATCCGCTAACTCCTTTCGTTCCAGAGTTATCGTGCCTACGGCCGGTCGGCCGGCCGGACAGAATCGATTTCGCACTCGGATTCTTGATCAGTGAGTCGAACAAAATCATTTGAGACCATTTTCAGCCAAAAATTCCAAAATTACAGACACTTGGGCAAATGGCTGAGCACTCTGTTCCGAGGAACTAGAGCGCCAAAAAAACAAGTTTCGTATGACAATTGCCCAAAACAGGTTTAAAGTACCTACAAATAGTAGGTATTCCATAAAACATGTATAAAAGAAGATAAGTAATAATAAATTACCTTGTAATCGATCAAAAATTTCCTGATCTACGTTCACAAAATTTTCTCCTCTCTCGAAAAATTCAAGAATTATGCTTTCAATATTTACGTAATATTTTCAAACATTTTCGGGTGAGGTCTCCGTTGCATCGCTAAAATACGAGTATTTCAACCCCAATATTCTTGAAGTTACAATATTCCCTTCTGTCAAGTTGACTTTATGACAATTCATACATAGAATATACATAGAATAATTATATCAATCTGTGAAATACGATTTACATTGAAATTTTGAAAAATCATATCTCCGAAAGTATTAGCTTGTTAGAGTTAAAAATGATATGAATGGATTCTTATGATAAATCTGCTTATTAAAAAAAATTTAATTTGGAATTTGTTTTGTAAAAAAAAAAATTTTTTTTTTATTACTCCGAAACCTTCTGTCCGATTTTGCCCAGTAACGAACTTAGCCGAGATATTCATCTCCCAAACCTACTCTGAAAATTTCAACTCTCTAGCTCATTCCGTTCGAGAGTTATCGTGCCTACGGCCGGACGGCCGGACAGAATGAATTTCGACCACGGATTCTTGATCAGTGAGTCGAACCAAATCGTTTAAGACCATTTTCATCGAAATATTCGAAAATTACAGACATTTGGGCAAATTGATAAGCACTCAGTTCCGAGGAACTAGAGCGCCAAAAATGAATCGCAAAATGTGTTGGTAAGCGCATAACTCAACAGTGCCTGGACAAATTTTGCTAATTCCTTTTTTTAAATGTTCGTTGAAGTCCAAGGATGGTTTCTTCGGGGAGAAAATTTCGAATAATTGCCGGGGAAACCCTAAAAACAGCCCTTTTCTTTTTCCCATACAAACGTTTTCTAACTAAAATGTAGAGTCAATTTGAACTTTATGGCTATTCAATAAAGTTGGAGATGGAGTTTGCGTTGAAGTTGGCGTTGGGGTTGGAGTTGAAGTTGGAGTAGGCATTTTGGTTGGCGTTGGTTATGGAGTTGGTGTTGTAGTTGGAGTTGTAGTTGGATTGGAGTTGGAGGTGGAGATGGAGGTGGAAATGGAGTTGGAGTTTGAGTTGGCGTTGAAGTTGGCGTTGGGGTTGGAGTTGAAGTTGGAGTAGGCATTGTGGTTGGCGTTGGTTATGGAGTTGGCGTTGTAGTTGGAGTTGTACTTGGATTGGAGTTGGAGGTGGAAATGGAGGTGGAAATGGAGATGGAGGTGGAAATGGAGTTGGAGTTTGAGTTGGCGTTGAAGTTGGCGTTGGGGTTGGAGTTGGCGTTGTAGTTGGGGTTAGAGTTGGTGTTGGAGTTGGCATTGGAGTTGGCGTTGGGGTTGGAGTTGGCGTTAGCGTGGGGTAGGCGTTGAGGAGGCAGTATGAAGGGTCAGCTAGTGTTTAATAAAATCGTAGGTCCCTGACTCCGTACAAGTCCAGGGTACCATCAACCTTGGCCCAGCCTGTATACGATTTACACTAATTTATATTGTATTCCTTGTAACGGGTTTCAACGACACAGCGACTTCATCAGATAATAAATTATTCTTTACAAGTAATAATCTTCCTATACCACATAATCGATGACTGAACATAGAGTGTTTCTGTTATTCGCCTTCCTTCTCTGTCTTGTTGTTACGACTTATTTAAAAATAATTACACAATTTTAAACCCCTGGTACTTTGTAATCATTTAAAATAATTTATTATTACCACTTTTATAAAGTTATTCTCTATTTAAATAGATATAGTAACGGAGAAAATTTGAGATCTAATTGTTCATTAACTAAATTTCCTGTACCTGTTTTTTCTCTATTTATTTCCACCAGCTCATAACCATTTAGTTGCACACCTTCAATCAAATGGTCTAGAATTTTGAAATCGGGGTTAAACTTATTTCTTGTTAAATGGTTCCTTCCTGGGTGAAAAATATCTATAATATAAAAAAAAATTATTTTGTGAATTGCTTCTGTATTAGAAATACCCTTTGATGATTATTTATATCGTTCTGCGAATAAATAATTTTAATTAATTTTGTTGTTTTGGTTGCTGTGATGGTGCTTCTTAATTATTGCTCTATCACCAGCTCGATTGGCTCAGTGGGTAGAGCGTCTGACTCAGGGACCAGAGGTTCGGGGTTCAATCCCGGGCCAAACAAATAAGTTTTCTTGTTCTTTCTCTGTAACAGTAATCGCTATCATTCACTGAGGTGGTTATCCCAGATCACGAACGATTATTTGTTCATGGTTGAAATCGACGATTACTTCGCCGTGTAGCTTTTAGATATTACATTCCATTATTCATTGCCCTAGTATCCCCCATTCGAACTTAGAGTTGCGGCATTATATTATACTGGCTTATTAATATATTTTTATTTGAAGAAAATTATGGTAAAGAAATAGAAATTATCACGAAAATAGCGTTAAACGATGGATATGATCCAGAATTAACCAGGAAATCAGGCATAAAATAAAATATTCAATAATAATGCTCATACTGAGAAACGAGTTGCTTCCAGGCAACTGAGAAGGAAGCGCCAGTGATGGCAAGAACAGATATTAGCTGAAGAGGAGCTTTGGAAAGAGTGGAACGTAGATAAAGTAAACGTTCGACTTCCGAGATACTGGGGTTTTCGACAACCAGAGACTGAAATAGGTCGCGAAATGCTGGCCAGGAAGCATATTCGCCTGAAAACACTGGCAAGGATATGTCAGGTAAACTAGGGTGAGAAGACTGTGATGGCTGAAGTTGAGAAGACTGAGATGACGTTAGTTGAGACGACTTGGAAAGATTGAGGCGGAGTTGCAGCAATTGAGTACGTGCAGCAATGTAGTGGCTCTCCTCTTCGCAGAACACTTGATCCACAAAATATGGATGGTTGACGTGGGCATTCGGCCAACAGAGCTCAAAATGTGAGTGGGCATCAGAAAACTTGGAGTGATGTTTCTCTAATCTTTCCGTCAGCAGAGTGATGTCGGCGGGTGATAAAGAATCAGCATCCTTCTGGATCCGCTGGTTCATCTCTTTGACGAGCTTCAGCCGGCCCATTTGAGTGGTCATCTTCATCAGCAATTCGTTGGGAATTCCTTGAGAGCGGGTTGATGGAACTTCCCTTGGAGGTTGAGGTGAGGTTGGTCTTTCCTCCACGGTGAGCTGGGCAGGGGAAGATCTTCCAGAGCTGATTTTTCCGGGCTTCAGATTGTCGCTTGATACAGACATTGTGAAATCTGTGGTAACCTGTGTGATTATGAGGTGAAACAATGAGAATGTAAACCCAACTCAATCATCCGGCCCGAAGGACCAAATGTTCAAAATCGGAGTGTTCAGATTTTGTCATAATTTAAAGCAGTGGACTGTTACAGACGAT
The DNA here is from genome assembly GCA_937662695.2 of Halyzia sedecimguttata. Classification (NCBI taxonomy): domain Eukaryota; kingdom Metazoa; phylum Arthropoda; class Insecta; order Coleoptera; family Coccinellidae; genus Halyzia; species Halyzia sedecimguttata. The sequence continues at coordinate 50,865,252 of OW569415.2, forward strand.
TGAGTTGGAAAAATTGTTAAAAACAATTAATTTACATATATAAATTGTTGAGAGAGACATGAGAATACATATAAGTTCAAATAGTGAGAAAATAATCACCAAAAAAGCACAACGTTTACAGTGATGGAGAGCAATGAGAGAGTATTCATATATGAGAAGGGCGATTCCACCAGAAAAACAGAAGGCTTACAATGATGATGATAATTGAAAACGTAATTGCTTGAGAGTACTAAAGAAAAGAAAATATATGTATGAACTGAGAGCGAGTTGATCGAAAAATTGAAACAATTTTCAAACAATAAACTATTGTGATTTGAATCAATTATGTGAGCAATTCTTAATGAGTAACAGTAATAATGAGTTGATCTAAGGTGAATAAATCTGAACTGAAAGTGAGTTGATCGAACAATTGAAACAATTTTCAAACAATAAACCATTGTGACTTGATTCAATTATGTGAGCAGTTCTGAATGGATAATAGTAATAATGAGTTGAATCCATATGTGAGATCGAACATGTGAGAAAAACTAAAATGGCGAAAATCCAGTGCAACCTGTCCTGAACCGAACTAGTTAAATTTCATATTAAAACTGCTGAAGAGAGCAGACTTTATGAGATTTTATATCGAAAACCATTGACTAGTAAATCTACACAATAAATGAGTTGACTTAAATTTACAGCTGATGCTATTCAATACGAGGTGATATATTTTGAGAGGATCAATAATTCCATCGTAATATAGAAATCATGTAGTATGCACAAATCCAATTAAGAGAAATCATTATGAGATATTAGAATTAATTCAGACACATGTGGATGAATGAAAGAACGATTTCAGCCATTAGCATTTCACTCGGAACATGTGCACTTCTGAATTACAATTCACGTATTGAGAATTTTGAGAACAATTAAACTAACATATAGAGCTGTAAATTACCTGTGTTTTCAGGACACTGATTGCACTAGATGAACAAATTATGAGATGAACTAATGAGCTGTGAGAGAATCAAATTACACTTGTCTAAAACGCAAGAGAGAAGGCAAGAGGTTATTCGCAATGAATCAAATTTTCAAGTGAATTCGTAGTTGCTCGGGACATGGAGCGGGGCATGGCATTCGGCCCTTGTTGGTTGATTCGGGAAACATCGTTGTGGTCTTCCGTCTTGAATTCCTTGAAATTGCGGAAGTGGAACAGGGTTCGAGACTACACAGTCGAAGGCGCCCAATTCAAAAATGCAATGTAGAGCTGGTCTGTCTACGTAGAAGTATTATCATGGAGCTTGAAATTGAGGGGATGCTCAATTTTAAACAGTTATTATCTATTATTTTTTGTTGAGGAAATGCGATAAAAAACAAACCATTTCTGGTTATTCATTCAATATACAATATTCTTCTATTGGAAGTATCTTATCAGAGGTTACGGTGAGATCGATCAGTATTTATTTAAATTAATATCGATGAATATTTTCTCTTCAAATGGCATATTTTTGCGCGCGTGTTCCGCAAGGAACAGCGTGCTATCATTTCGTCACAATGTCTGTATTTTTCGAATTTTTTTTCGAAAATGGTCTCAAACGATTGGGTTCGACTCCCTGATGAAGAATTCGAGGTCAAATTCAATTCTGTCCGTCCGGTCCGGCCGGCCGGCCGGCCGGCCGTTAGCACGATAACTCTCGAACGGCACGACTTAGAGCGTTGAAATTTGCAGGGTAGTTTCGTAGCGTAAATATCTCGGACAAGTTCGTTAACGGGCGAAATCGACCGAGCGGTTTCGGAGATAAGGCCGTTTTTAGTAAAAACGTTTTTTATGAATATTTCCGGAACCGATCACTCGATCTTTTTGACATTTGGCATCAGATTGTAGAATCATGACCTTTATATGCCTGCGAAGTTTTGTGTTGAACGGACGGCCCTAAAGTGGCAAAAAAAAATTTTGAAAATTTGAAAATTTTGTTTTCACGATAACTCGAAAAATACTGATCTGATTAAATTGAAACTCAGTAGTTAGATGCAAAAGACCAAAGCAAACACTTTTGCAAAATTTCGTGAAAATCACGTGACATGAAAAAAATAAAAAAATTACTACTATTTTGCGGAATACTTTGCTTTTAATGCCGAAACATATGTTTTTGAGGTTCATGCTGCCCTTTCCGGGCATTTTCCGTATTGCGCATGCGCAGATGAGAAGTCCTTTAACTGCTGTAGTTTTCGTCAGAGAGGATTGGGGTTTTCGGGTGGCGGATGCTATTCCTCCATAGATTTCAGATCCCTGATGAGGGTCTGCGCATGCGTAGATTAAAGATGCGATATCTTCCGAACCACTAGTGTTGGAGAATCGGAGTTTTTTGTAAGGTGTGTTATCTTGAGAGGACTTTTAGCCGCCAGTAGATTGCGCATGCGCAGAAGAGAAGTGACTGTTTTTGGGTTGGATGGGTTATGTTGGGAGTGCTGAGTCGATATTATGAGGTTTTGAAAGAATATTCATAGCAATTCAGTGCAAGGACAAGTCAGTTTGGGGGATGTAGCGTTGTTTCCGAGTTAAAGTGTCCGTACCGTGGCCCTGGGGCTAATTTTGAAATTGATGTTACCCCTTACAGGCATTTTTCGTTATGCGCATGAGCAGACCATCAGTGATTTAACTGGTGGTGTTTTCGTCACAGAGGATTAGGGTTTTGGGGTGGCGGATGCTATTCCTCCATAGAATCCCCTGTTGAGGGTCTGCGCATGCGTGGATTAAAGATGTGATATCTCCTGAACCACTAGTGTTGGAGAATCGGAGTTTTTTGTAAGGTGTGTTATTTTGAGAGGACTTTTAGCCGCGAGTAGATTGCGCATGCGCAGAAGAGAAGTGACTGTTTTTGGGTTGTATGGGTTATGTTGGGAGTGCTGAGTCGATATTATGAGGTTTTAAAAGAATATTCATAGTAATTCAGTGCAAGGACAAGTCAGTTTGGGGGATGTAGCGTTGTTTCAGAGTTAAAGTGTCCGTACCGTGGCCCTGGGGCTAATTTCGAAATTGATGTAACCCCTTACGGGCAGTTTTCGTTATGCGCATGAGCAGACCATCAGTGATTTAACTGATGGTGCTTTCGTCAGAGAGGATTGGGGTTTTGGGGTGGCGGATGCTATTCCGCTATAGAATCCCCTGGTGAGGGTCTGCGCATGCGTGGATTCAAGAAGCGATATCTCCTGAACCACTAGTGTTGGAGAATTGGAGTTTTTTGTGAGGTGTGTAATTTTGGGAGGACGAGTATACTGCGCTTGCGCAGACAAGAAGTGAATGGTTTTGGGTTGTTTGGGTTATGTTGGGAGTAATGAGCCGATATTGTGAGGTTTTAAAAGAATATTCATGTCAATTCAGTGCACGGACACAAGTATGTTTGGGGAAAATAGCGTTGTTTCCGATTTGAAATATCTGTATGGTGGCCCTGAGGCGAATTTATAAATAACTATATTCGGTAGTTCTATATTAAAATACGTTCGGATTTGGAGAAGATGCAATTGCGTCCCTAACGGAGGACCCACAACCGCATTTTTTCCGATCTACGGTATAGCTAACAGCCAAACTGTATTGATAGCTATATTTGTTAAAGGAACTTTGAAAAAAAAAAAAAAAAAAGCACTGACGTGAATTCAGTACTCTTTGGCGCGCGTGTTCACGGTGGCTAATTTGAATTGAATGATGAGTACTTCAAGCTCAGTGGATAGAGTGAGCCGAAGATCTACCCAAAGGATAGTGGACACCATTCACTGTCGGTTCAAAAATTAACAGTGCTGTATCTAAGCTGCCATCAGTATAGAGTAACAAAGTTGGAAAAGAACACAACTGACTCTGCTTAGTCGCACAAGCTCCTAGAAGATTTGGGAGGGTCAGTATAATCCTTATCATGTTTATAGCACGCGCGCAAAAGCAGATTGACTTAACAATGAAAGAAAAAGTGTAAAAAGTCAATCTGCTTTGGCGCGCGTGCTATAAACATGATAAGGATTATACTGACCCTCCCAAATCTTCTAGGAGCTTGTGCGACTAAGGAGAGTCAGTTGTGTTCTTTTCCAACTTTGTTACTCTATCCTGATGGCAGCTTAGATACAGCACTGTTAATTTTTGAACCGACAGTGAATGGTGTCCACTATCCTTTGGGTAGATCTTCGGCTCACTCTATCCACTGAGCTTGAAGTACTCATCATTCAATTCAAATTAGCCACCGTGAACACGCGCGCCAAAGAGTACTGAATTCACGTCAGTGCTTTTTTTATTTTGAAATATCTCTATCGATTCAATTGTTTTCAGATTGTAAGAAGAACACTGTCAGCAATCACTGCCTTGGAGCAAATAACTTCCATTAATTCATGAATTTACAATGGAATACAACTCTCTCCTGATGCTCTTCAATCAATCAAGTATTTTATCTAATTTTTTTATCATACTGAAATATATGAGTATATGCACGAGATTTTGTTCAATTGATGTTCAAAACATTCACAGCTCATTGGAATAAGATATACAGGTTCGCTAATATGTATGAAAACAGACGATTATCTCCTAAAGTTGATCTTATGTCTAACAGTGATGATCTATCAAAAAAATTGCAGCGTTTTCATGAAAATAGCATATTTTGCTTTTGAAATATCTCAATCGATTCAACTGTTTTCAGATTGTAAGGAGAACACTGTCAGCAATCACTGCCTTGGAACAAATAACTTCTATTAATTCGTGAATTTACAATGGAAAACAACTCTCTCCTGATGCATCATATTTCTCTCAAGTATTTTAACTATTTTTTTTATCAAACTGAAATGTATGCGTATATACACGAGATTTTGTTCAATTGTTGTTCAGAACATTCACAGATCACTGGAAGGTGTATTATTCTTATGATAATATGTATTTTAGAAATACTCAAGTCTATAACACAACACTAGTTTATTAATTAAAAGATGTTTACAAGCTCTATTTAAGTTATGTGTGATAATCCAGTCGTATCCCACGTATACGTATATCTATCGTGTCCATAGAGTGACCTCCCTCCTCTATGTTCTGATCCAGGGGTGTCACCACTATTACATCTTTCCTTATATATTCAGTTTCTCAGGTTTCCTAACAACCCTACCTGCTCGAGTCGTTACTTGACTTTCACAAGTAGGTTTACAATTGGGAGACCTGGGTTCAATAAAAGATACTTTACCATTGCTGCCAGAGTTGTCATCTGACTCATAGTTAACAGTTTTAACATTTTCTTCCAATGACATTGTGAGGCTATCACTAGCTTCAATTTTCAACGGGTTATTAGAAAATCTTAAATCATGCCTATTTCTCCTAACAACATTTCCATATTTATCCATTACAGAATAAGACCTAGGTGCTGAACATAAATCGACTACTTTACCAGCATCCCATGTCCTAGTTCTGTGATTATATAAAGTAACATTATCATGCTTGACTAAAGGTTTTTGACTTGAAGCATTTCTGTCAAAATATTTTTTATTGAGGTCTCTTTTTAATTTGATATTTTCTACAACATCCCTACATATTTCTGGCTTCAACAAATCCACTGAGGCTGGCAATTTTGTCTTACATCGTCGACTATTTAGTAACTGCGAAGGGGAATAGCTCATATGCTTATTTCTGTAGTCGAGTAATGAAGACTCTATATCTTTTCCTCCTTCGAGAGATTTTTTCAACATATCTTTAGAAATCGATACGGCTTTCTCTGCCAATCCATTCGATTGTGGATAATTTGGACTTCTAAATATCAATTTAAAATTCCAGTCCTCAGAAAATTTCCTGAAACATTCACTATTGAAGGGTACATTATCAGTCACTATTAGATCTGGTGAGCCAAACCTAGCAAATACTGGTTTTATTTGTTTCATGACTGATCTTGCACTTTTATCAGCTAGTTTTAATAACTCTAACCAATTGGAATACGCATCAATAATTACAAGATAAGATACATTAGCAACTGTAAAGATGTCTATTCCTAGGCGTTCCCATGGTCGAATTGGATATGACATTAACATGTCTTTTTTGTTCTTACGAGCATATTTTTCACATATTTTACATGTTTTAACAAATTTTTCTACATCAGATGTTAAACCTGGCCAATAAAACGTTGTTCTTGCCAACGACTTAGTTTTTTCTATACCAAAGTGACTTTCATGTAAACGTTTTAAGATTTCATTCTTAAAACTTGTTGGTACAATTAATTTACTATTCAAGAACAATAGACCATCACAAAATGAAATATCATTTCTAAGTTTATAATAAATTTTTACATTATCAGGAATATGTTTTTTCTGTGTAGGCCATGAACTATTCATATATTTTATTACAGTTTTCAATATCTCGTCATTTTCAGTTTCAATCTTAATTTGTTGTTTTTTATTATCTGCTATTGGTAAATAATTATATATGGAATGTATATGATATTCAATATCTTGATTTGATTTTAATCCTAAATCACCTGTTAGAAATGCTCTTGATAGAGTATCAGATATGTACATATACTTTCCTGGTCTATATGAAATTTTTAGGTTATAATTCAACAGCTTTAATCTAATACGTTGTAATCTGGGTGATATCGCTTGAATATCTTCTTTAAAAATACTCTCCAGTGGTTTATGGTCACTATGTACTGTAACATCGAGGCCATAGATAAAAAAATGAAATTTTTGCACTGCAAACAAAATTGCGAGAGCTTCCTTTTCTATTTGGGCGTACTTCTCCTCAGTTTTTGTCAAACTCCGTGAAGCAAAGGCAACTGGGTGTCCTTCCTGCAAGAGGCATGCACCCAGTCCATCCTTTGAACTGTCTGTTTCTATTTCTACCGTCTTTGATGGATTGAAGAATGACAAAACAGGGGCTTGTGTTAGTAAATGCTTTAACTGATGTATCGTTCTTTCATGCTGATCAGTCCAGTTCCATTCAACATCAAGCCTGGTCAAATTTCTAAGACAAGCTGTGATTTTGGACAAGTTAGGAATAAATTTACCCACATACTTCACCATACCTAGAAACCGTAGTAGTTCTTTCTTGTTTTTTGGATTGGGCATATCTCTTATGGCTTTAGTATAATTTTCATTGGGTCTTACTCCTTCTTTGGAAATCATCTGTACTAAAAATTTCACACTTTTCTGTTTATATTGTATTTTGGACTTATTGAATTTTATATTGTGTTTTTTCGCTAATTCCAACACTTGTTTTAGATTCTGGTCATGTTCGGCATCTGTTTCACCTGTGATTATCAGGTCATCGAAGTATATTCCTACTCCGTTCAGATCACCAAATATTTCGAAGTTTTTCTTTTGAAAAACCTCTGGGGCCGAATTAATTCCAAACGGCAATCTAGTAAACTGATACCTTCCAAATGGTGTTCCAAACGTACAGAGGTCAGAACTACTCGAATCTAGACAAACTTGCCAATAACCGTCCTTCATGTCCAAAACTGTGAAGTACTGTTTATTACCCAGCTTCCCCGATATTTCATCCATAGAGGGAATAAGAAAATGCTCCCTTCTTATTGCATTATTCAAGTGTTTGGGATCCAAGCATAATCTTAAATCTCCATTTTGTTTTTCAATAATTACTAGAGGGTGAACCCATTCCGTTGGTTTATCAACCTTTCTAATTATACCCTTTGTTTCCATATCTGCAAGTTTGGCTTTAAGTCTCTCATGTAATATTTGAGGAACTCGCCTGATAGGAGTGAGACTAGGGGATACATTATCTTTCAAAGTAATATGATATTCGCCTGGAAAGGTTCCTAACCCTTCAAATACATTTTGATAACTTTCAATGACTTTATCAAGTGATTTAAAATTTACATTGACACTATCCACTCTATAAACCAGGTTAAGTTTAATGCAATCTGATAATCCTAAGAGAGGAATTTTATTATCTGTTCTAACTACAATAAACGTTATCGGAACATTTTTATCTTGTGCTCGGCACATTAATTTTACTTCACCTATTATTTCAAGCTTGAACTTGTGACTACCATATGAAACTAAGGATAATTGACTTTCTTTGACCTTACTAGTAGGACTTACTTGTTTCAAAATTCTTTCTGGTAACACGCTAACTTCAGCACCAGTGTCAAGCTTAAATTCTATAGGTTGCTTATCTATAAATACCTTTTTTGTCCACATTTTTTCATTTACTCTACCATTCACTGATCCAATACTTCTTTGAATGGAGTCTATGTAGAAATCACTTTCACTACTGCTGCTTTCTTCCTTCTTGACTTTCGATACCTCATAAACCTTTTTTCTTCTTTCTTCTTTTCCAGTTTTGTGATTCTTTTCATTCTTGCACATCTTTGCGAAGTGGTTTTTTCCTTGGCATCTGGCACACGTCTTTCTAAATGCTGGACACTTCCTTGGTGGGTGATTATATCCACATGCTCTGCAGGACTTCTCATCATTGTTCGCGTTTTTTATCTTCGATTTAACATAGCTTATTTCTGCTTCATGTTGTAGGGCCTTCGACTGGCTTTTGCTCATTTCCACTGCTCTACAGAAATCAACTGCTCTCTCGAGGGTTAGTTGCGGTTCTCTTAACAAACGTTCCTGTGTGTTTTTATCATATATTCCGACTACGATTCTATCCCGAACCATTTCTTCCTGTTTAGGGTACTCGGTCGTTTGCACTGCTTTTCTGAGTTCAGTGACAAAATTGTCAAATGCCTGACCTTCATCTTGAAAGATGCTGTGAAATTTATAACGTTCAAAAATCACGTTCTTTTTTGGTGAACAATATTCTTGAAACTTCTTGATAATTATGTCCAGGGTTTTGTCATTTCCAGTTATATTGAACGTATTATATAGATCTAGGGCCTCATCACCAGCTACGTTTAGAAATATGGCAATTTTCTTATCTTCCGATTCTTTTGAATATCCAGTCGCCTCCATAAAAACTTTAAATTTTTGTGCAAATTTTGTCCAGTTGTCTGCTACATTATCCAGTAACAACAATGGTCCAGGGGGTTTGAATAAAAGACCTTCCATTGTCTGTTATTCGCACGTGGTTCGTGGTTCTAGCACTTCTAGGTTAAACCTGACACCATGTATTATTCTTATGATAATATGTATTTTAGAAATACTCAAGTCTATAACACAACACTAGTTCATTAATTAAAAGATGTTTACAAGCTCTATTTAAGTTATGTGTGATAATCCAGTCGTATCCCACGTATACGTATATCTATCGTGTCCATAGAGTGACCTCCCTCCTCTATGTTCTGATCCAGGGGTGTCACCACTATTACAGAAGGAGGTCATACATAGGTCAAATGACAGACGTGTGACCAACAGAGTATACGAATACCATCTCGCAGTACGCAAAGCTGGATCATCCTCCGCTCTCTTCAAACATCATGCTGATACAGGTCACAAAATTGAATTTGCGAGCTGCAGAACCATTACAATAGAGCCATCTTCAGAGCCTAGAATCTGAGGGTATTCTACCAACCAAATATCCAAAACTAATTGAAATTTTATATGTTTACGAGGCCTACACATTATAATGTCGCCACACAACGTAGAGTGAAGTGAATAACATACAGGGTGAGTCTTTAAGTTGTACATCAATTTTAACCATAGATTCTCATCATCAAATGCAACACTTTTTTCGTTAATCATTTTTCCAAACTCGGCTCAGGTAAAATGATACGGGCTGTTGAATTTTCGACAAAAAAATCAGTTTTCATTTTTTAGCTTTGACGTCCTTTTTCCGATTGAAATGAAAGTTGGTGTGAAGTTTCCTATAACTATGATTCATAATTTCAAAATATTAGTTTCTTGCTACTTCTACTGGTTTTTAGTTATAAACTCGTGGATTCATAAAATTAAACGAAATTAGCATAAAGAAAGCAGACAATGATTTTCTTGAGTCATTTCAGGAATATTCAATCGTTTTAGAACATTAAACTATTCCTTATCATTTTTCTTTAAACACTCCCTTTTCGAGATATTCTTCATTGAATGCTATGTAATAGAAAACTCCAGAAATTTCACTACTTTTATGGATACGCCCCGGGGCGTTGGAATCCCGAATCAAGCTGTAAACCACGCTACCGTACCTTTTTCTCCCGTGCTCCATTAATGTCATAGACAATTTATATGCAGGAGTGTATTAGCAAACTGTGAAATATTTAAACGCTTATAACTTTTTACCCGAGTGAAATTTGGAAACATGGTAAATGAAAAATGTGTTTTATTCGATGAGAGGAATCTATGGTTAAAATTAATGTACAACTTTGAGACTCACCCTGTATAAATAACGCAAGATCACACTCATATCACGCCACGCAAAGGTAATGCCTCGTGGACTTCACTCTGCGTTGTGTGGCGACATTATAATGTGCAGTCCTCGTAAACACATAAAAAATCCATATATTATATGGAAATTAGTTCTGATTCTTAAACTGTAGCTTTCAGTTGCGTTGCGTAATCTGGTGACAAGTAGCATATAGCAAATCAACTAATCAGGAACAATCAAAAACAAATGGCAAAATATAACAAACATACAAGACATCACATAAACACGAACATTTGACCTTTGACCCCAGATGTGACGGAGCTCAAAATTAACCCAGTTTTATAGAATATTGTAATCAAAATGTATTTCATTCCTATGTTCGTAGATTAAGTAGCACAGATCACAGGAAAACTGTTAATTTGAATTAAAATACGCAATGGTAAACATATCATAGGAAATAAATATCTGTGAAATTTATTGGTGTTTATTTTGAAGATTATGATTGAACATTATTTGTATTATTATCTTATTATTTTTTTGTTTGAGGAGGTGCGATAAAAAACAAACCATCTGGTAATTCATACAATATACAATATTCTCCTATCGGAAGTCTCTTATCAGAGGTTACGGTGAGATTGATCAGTATTTATTTAAATTTATATCGATGAATATTTTCTCTTCAAATAGCATATTTTTATTTTGAAATATCTCGATCGATTCAATTGTTTTCAGATTGTAAGAAGAACACTTTCAGAAATCACTGCCTTGGAGCAAATAACTTCCATTAATTCATGAATTTACAATGGAATACAACTCTCTCCTGATGCTCTTCAATCAATCAAGTATTTTCTTATCATACTGAAATATATGAGTATATGCACGAGATTTTGTTCAATTGATGTTCAAAACATTCACAGCTCATTGGAATGAGATATACAGGTTCGCTAATATGTATGTAAACAGTCGATTATCTCCTAAAGTTTCTAGCTCCATAACAACAACGCATTGATCTTTTGTCTAACACTGATGATCTCTTAAAAAAATTGCAGCGTTTTCATGAATCTGAAGGTTTCAAAGATGGACCAAAAAGTAACCAGTAAGCGATACAATTGCAGAAAATTCTCTGAATGTCATGTTAGATGTTGGATGGTGAAAAATCCAATGAATGCGACACAACAATGTCATAACATAACATAAACATAACATAACAAAAAATTGCTAACTACAAAAATCCCATCCATATAAAATTAATTTGTTACAAGAATTGAGTGAAGCGGATCGAGTTCTTTGAAGTTATTATGGATGAATTAAACGAATATTTGAACTCTAACAACCACATATTGTTTTCTGACAAATTGACATTCCATTTAAACGGGCACGTAAACCGACACAACTAGTCGAACCAAAATCTACATTGGGTGGAGGCATTTTTGGTGGACAAGTCATAGGTACTGTTTTATAAACGGAAATATTCTTTCTCTACTATCGAGCAGGATCGATGGATATTTCAGTTATACTGAGCTTCTCTAAAGCTCTCTGACCAGCACTAAATAGGAAAGCTCCTTAGTTCCTAATTTCATGATGAGCCACCATTCTCAGTAGCGGGTCTTAACTTCTCAATATCCTTATTGCCATTTCCTAAGTTTGTTGATAGTGCTAGTATTCCAAACTCTGCAAACCTCTGTTCACCTGCGTTCGTGGAAGGTATATTCTTTGAATCGAGCAATTGGGATGCAGGCTACGATTCATGTTCATCACTTTACGAGTGGTTCTGTATAGCTGGAGAATTTCATTCATTGGCCAGTTAACTATCCCGAATGAGTAGGTGATTATCGGTACTGCCAAGCTGTGTAACGTTTCTTTTTGACCCGGGCAAGGGTTTGTTTACGTTTGGTTGGCGAGTGTCGTTTATGTCGTTTGTGTTGACGTCGAATTTGAGGTTGGATCTCAGTGGTGCCTGTCGACGCTGAATAGTAATTGTTGGATTCGGAGAACCGAATAAGTTGGCAATATTGTTGAATTGTGACAGTCTGAAATTTGTGAGGGTCTGCGCCAGTCAGGGACATGAGGTCGTCCATTTTGTCAACATTCGAAGGAGGAGCAGTAGGTTAGGCGTATTTTCGGAACTTAATAAGAATTGGTGATTTCTTCTTAGTTGGATATAGTTTCGAAAATCGAATTAGGAGTGAGGGTTACATTGGTTTGATTTGGGAAGATAACAGGTAACTTGCACTCGTCTCGAAAGAGGATATAAAGACCTTTCTGCAAATCTAAGAGTTGAACACGTGAACGATCTTGGCGACTTTGACAGGTATGTGTTAGATATTCTATTCTCGTCATTTATAGTGGAAACAATTCAGGTTGTAATTATCTTTCTATATCCAGAATATCGCTGTGTGATTGAAGAATTATTTGGTGGAGGCACGGCCAGATTGGGTTTCGAAGCAAACGTGTGCAGGACAACCCCGAACATCAGGGTATGTACGAATTCTATAACTGTTGCATATCAACGAATAATTGGTCTGATTAATATTATGATAACCGAAATTATTATGTATTGCGAAAATTCATTTGTTTCTTATCCGAGAGAAGTCACTGATGATTTCTTTTCTGTCATCAGGGTTTTTGTAACATCAGGAGTTTTTGTGTGCCAGCACGATTTTTATATCAAGAGGAATAGAAGGATTTTTGTGGCAGCCCGAGTTTTTGGTGCCAGCACGAGTTTTTATGGTAGCACGAGTTTTTATGCAAGCACGATTTTTGTGCCAGCACGATTTTTTTTGTGTCAGGAAGAGAGGGATTTTTACGTCAGGAGGAGTAGCACTGAGGCATTCGAGTATATACAAGGTGGTCCATAAGTAACGCTGTGAGACAGCTAACGCAGGGTTGCAGATCCCGAGTATATACAAGGTGGTCAGTAAGCAACGCTGTGATTGGGGACATTCAGTCAAGGGTTGCAGACTGCGAGCACAGACGGAAGGAGAACAGTATTGCGAGACCATCGAAGCAATACTACGTTCAGGCATAAGGAATAGCACGCAAGTTATAGAAAACATATCTCGAAACATCTTATACCTGCTATATATATAACTTGAACATATATTGTCATCAATTGTGTAAATTATTGTTGTTGTAAAGCGGAAATTGGGGAAAGATTTGCGTAAATCATACAAGATCATAGATAAGAAACGTGGATGCGCCTGAGCTCAAGCGACGCGTATTTGAATCAGAGAGAAATATCTACGTACAATTTCCGTCACCCTCATTCAGGGTTTCACAGTAGTTATATTTTGTTGAATCTAGAGACCTGGGTTGTATGCTATTAGAATAAACTGTTTGTTATTAGCGTGAATATTCTTTTGGTGAATTTAGGAATTAGTAAATTACGCAGGGGTATCTGGGAGACTTAAATTTACCTGGCGCCCATTTACTAGGTTCCCTTTTTAGGAATCCACTCCCATCTCCACTGGAGCTAGACCGCGGATCCCTGAGTTCTAGTAGCTCCGATCTTAACCACTGCGACTTGGGAACAGTCGTAGGTCGTTATAAATTGGCGCCCAACGTGATTTTTGAATTTGAGTAGTTGTATTGGACAAATTTACACCAAAATTGATGTAAATAGTGGTATTCTTGATATTTTTTTTAGGGAACTTGCTTTATTGTGCTTTAGTATTTCTAGTCATTTTGCTTCTTGGCCTATATCTGTCTTGTCTCGTCCTAATTTATTGAAAATTATTTTTATACCATTTTATTTTATCTCTAGCGATTGTCGGTCAGAGTCGAGTTTGGAAGTGTATTTGAGTAGAAGTTTGAATTGTGGTAGTTGTCTTGTGCTCAAATATTTTATTTTTGTGTAGATTGTTTTGAGCTTCGTACAAGAAAAATATTGGAGACCTTACCCTGGGTTAGATGGGACCATTTAGAGTTGACGATAGAATTTCGCCGCGGACATATGGAGTACATGGTCGGAGAATGCATGAAGATTGAGGGTAATTGCTGGATGGATGGAGTAATGAGAGTAGAAGAGGATTTCCGGGACGACTGTAATGTATGATAGGGCATTGGATGAGGTATGATTCTGGGTAATGATTGGATGAGAAAGGTATGCTTGTTGTGATTGAGGACGTAGGAATGATTGGGTATGAGTGGGTTGCTTCTTCCTTCAGGGATACTTGATTTTTGTGGGCTCCGATTGGTGGAAACATTTCGACATCTATCCACCTGCATTCATGAGTTGTCTTGTCAATTTATTTTTTTAGATCATATGTATTTTAATCCCTAAGTGAAATTTACTAGGTAAATTTCTTCAAGGGAGGGGGGATTTTGTAACGTTTCTTTTTGACCCGGGCAAGGGTTTGTTTACGTTTGGTTGGCGAGTGTCGTTTATGTCGTTTGTGTTGACGTCGAATTTGAGGTTGGATCTCAGTGGTGCCTGTCGACGCTGAATAGTAATTGTTGGATTCGGAGAACCGAATAAGTTGGCAATATTGTTGAATTGTGACAGTCTGAAATTTGTGAGGGTCTGCGCCAGTCAGGGACATGAGGTCGTCCATTTTGTCAACATTCGAAGGAGGAGCAGTAGGTTAGGCGTATTTTCGGAACTTAATAAGAATTGGTGATTTCTTCTTAGTTGGATATAGTTTCGAAAATCGAATTAGGAGTGAGGGTTACATTGGTTTGATTTGGGAAGATAACAGGTAACTTGCACTCGTCTCGAAAGAGGATATAAAGACCTTTCTGCAAATCTAAGAGTTGAACACGTGAACGATCTTGGCGACTTTGACAGGTATGTGTTAGATATTCTATTCTCGTCATTTATAGTGGAAACAATTCAGGTTGTAATTATCTTTCTATATCCAGAATATCGCTGTGTGATTGAAGAATTATTTGGTGGAGGCACGGCCAGATTGGGTTTCGAAGCAAACGTGTGCAGGACAACCCCGAACATCAGGGTATGTACGAATTCTATAACTGTTGCATATCAACGAATAATTGGTCTGATTAATATTATGATAACCGAAATTATTATGTATTGCGAAAATTCATTTGTTTCTTATCCGAGAGAAGTCACTGATGATTTCTTTTCTGTCATGAGGGTTTTTGTAACATCAGGAGTTTTTGTGTGCCAGCACGATTTTTATATCAAGAGGAATAGAAGGATTTTTGTGGCAGCCCGAGTTTTTGGTGCCAGCACGAGTTTTTATGGTAGCACGAGTTTTTATGCAAGCACGATTTTTGTGCCAGCACGATTTTGTGTCAGGAAGAGAGGGATTTTTACGTCAGGAGGAGTAGCACTGAGGCATTCGAGTATATACAAGGTGGTCCATAAGTAACGCTGTGAGACAGCCAACGCAGGGTTGCAGATCCCGAGTATATACAAGGTGGTCAGTAAGCAACGCTGTGATTGGGGACATTCAGTCAAGGGTTGCAGACTGCGAGCACAGACGGAAGGAGAACAGTATTGCGAGACCATCGAAGCAATACTACGTTCAGGCATAAGGAATAGCACGCAAGTTATAGAAAACATATCTCGAAACATCTTATACCTGCTATATATATAACTTGAACATATATTGTCATCAATTGTGTAAATTATTGTTGTTGTAAAGCGGAAATTGGGGAAAGATTTGCGTAAATCATACAAGATCATAGATAAGAAACGTGGATGCGCCTGAGCTCAAGCGACGCGTATTTGAATCAGAGAGAAATATCTACGTACAATTTCCGTCACCCTCATTCAGGGTTTCACAGTAGTTATATTTTGTTGAATCTAGAGACCTGGGTTGTATGCTATTAGAATAAACTGTTTGTTATTAGCGTGAATATTCTTTTGGTGAATTTAGGAATTAGTACATTACGCAGGGGTATCTGGGAGACTTAAATTTACCTGGCGCCCATTTACTAGGTTCCCTTTTTAGGAATCCACTCCCATCTCCACTGGAGCTAGACCGCGGATCCCTGAGTTCTAGTAGCTCCGATCTTAACCACTGCGACTTGGGAACAGTCGTAGGTCGTTATAGCTGTTCGTAGCAGATACTTTATTTTTACCGGACAGTTGTGATTTCCATATATCTCGGATCCTTTTTTTGTAGCTAGATGTTAAGGCATCCTTAATTTGGGTTGTCTCCAGTGCACCTCGTTGTTTCATCCCAGGAAATTTGTATGTTTCTTCCTCGTCGAGGTATAAAATGCTTAATCTCACTTATTTCTGATGTCTCCCCTGTGTTCTCATTTCTTACTCTGCTCAGATGAAAAACAGCACATTTGCCGAAACCAAATGACATCCCTATTGCTGAGGTGTATTCGACAACGATATTCATTAGTTGTTGTAGTGCTGCCTTGGCAGAACCGTACAGTTTTAAGTCGTTCATGTACAGGAGATGTGAGACTAGATGTTCTCTGCTGCCTGGTGGCTCAGCCTTGTACCCTATTCTGCTTGCCCCCAACTCAGTTGTTAATGGTAGAAGTGTTAAGCCGAACAATAACGGGCTTAACGAGTCTCCTTGAAATACGCCTCGCTTGTATCTCACCCATCCGGTATAAGTGATCCGATCTTGGGATCGAACGGTCAACTTAGTCTTCCATAGTGCCATGATCTTTTCCATCGCATGGACGATGTAAGGATGGACTTTGAGCATCTCTAGCAACGTAGTATCAAGCTGTACGCCGATGTGTCAAATGCTTTCGCGTAATCCAATCATGATGTATGTAGGTCGTGCTTGTAGTGTCTGGTATCTTGACAAATGCTCTTGTCTATAAGGAGGTTGTCCTTGTACCCCTGTACTCCTTTCCTCGTTCCTCTTTGTTAGTGGATTTGATTCCACACTTATTCAATGGACTCCAGAATCCGATGTTGAAGAACACTTGTGAGAATATTATAGAGCGTGTTGAGACACGTGATTGGGCGGTAGTTGTTTGGCTGTCTTAGATTACCTGAATTCTATATCAGTACAGCTCTGCCCTCTACCAACCATGAAGGAATTGGCTCACGCTCAATTACTATCTCACTGAATAACCTAGCTAGCTGTTGGTGGGTAGCTGGAAAGTTCTTCCACCAGTGGGTCTGAACGCCATCCAGTCCAGGTGCCGTGAAATCATGCTTGTTCTTCAAGACATGTCTAATCTCTTCTGTTGTTATTTCAGTCAGCCCTTCAGTCTGTTGCAGATTTTGGTCGCATAACGTCTGGAATCTGTGAAGTGCTGGAGTATCCCTGGTTTCCGCTGGTCGCTCGTACAAATTTTCGCATACAGCTCACCCCTCATGACCTCTATCTTCATATTCGGCTTCTTGTCCTTTCATAACATCTGTGATACATTGGTACCAAGATGCTTGCTGCCTTACGGTTCTTATCTTCTTGTCTAGCTTATTCAATCTTGTTCTCCTCTGATGTTGTTCTTCTTGGTGGGCACAGAAGTGAAGTAGCAGCTCTCACTGCAGCTACGACATCTCCGTACTGCATCATTATTTACTCAATAACTCAAAAAATACATATTCGATCAAATCAAATCATGATAATTAGTTGAAAAATGGGTTCAAGCCCTGTGGACCGGAGCTTTCTGGCGCTCTAGTTCAAACAGACAAATTATATCTGGTATTGGTTTCTCAGAGTTGGGAATTATATCAATGTATTCATATGATAGAACTGCATCATAAAGGAAATTCAATTCAAATAATAGTTTATTTATCAAGATTAAATGAGCAATCATGATAATGAGAACTGCACCACATTTTCAAATTTTTTTTTTGACACTTTGCGGTAATCTGGTCAATACAAAACTTTACATGCGTATAAAGGTCATGGTTCTACAATTTGGTTCTAAATTTCAGATAGATCGAGTGATCGGTTTCGGAAATATTCATAAAAAATATTTTTACTAAAATCGGCCATAACTCCGAAACCCCTTGATGGTTTTCGCCCATTAACGAACTTGTCCGAGATATTTACGCTCCAAAACCACCTTGCAATTTTCAATCCGCTAACTCCTTTCGTTCGAGAGTTATCGTGCCTACGGCCGGTCGGCTGGCCGGACAGAATCGATTTCGCACTCGGATTCTTGATCAGTGAGTCGAACCAAATCATTTGAGACCATTTTCAGCCAAAAATTCCAAAATTACAGACACTTGGGAAAATTGATAAGCACTCTGTTCCGAGGAACTAGAGCGCCAAAAAAACAAGTTTCGTATGACAATTGCCCAAAACAGGTTTAAAGTACCTACAAATAGTAGGTATTCCATAAAACATGTATAAAAGAAGATAAATAATAATAAATTACCTTGTAATCGATCAAAAATTTCCAGATCTACGTTCACAAAATTTCTCCTCTCTCGAACTACAGAATTATGCTTTCAATATTTACGTAATATTTTCAAACATTTTCGGGTGAGGTCCCCGTTGCATCGCTAAAATACGAGTATTTCAACTCCAATATTCTTGAAGTTACAATATTCCCTTCTGTCAAGTTGACTTTATCACAATTCATACATAGAATATACATAGAATAATTATATCAATCTGTGAAATACGATTTACATTGAAATTTTGAAAAATCATATCTCCGAAAGTATTAGCTTGTTAAAGTTAAAAATGGTATGAATGGATTCTTATAATAAAACTGCTCATTAAAACAAATTTAATTTGGAATTTGTATTGTAAAAAAAAAAATTTTTTTATTACTCCGAAACCTTCTGTCCGATTTTGCCCAGTAACGAACTTAGCCGAGATATTCATCCCCCAAACCTACTCTGATAATTTCAACTCTCTAGCTCATTCCGTTCTAGAGTTATCGTGCCTACGGCCGGCCGGGCGGCTGGCCGGACCGGCCGGACAGAATGAATTTCGACCACGGATTCTTGATCAGTGAGTCGAACCAAATCGTTTAAGACCATTTTCATCGAAATATTCGAAAATTACAGACATTTGGGCAAATTGATAAGCACTCAGTTCCGAGGAACTAGAGCGCCAAAAATGATGAACCACAAACTTTCGTGGGATTTAATGAGGATCATATGGTTAAAAAAAAATTAATAAAAAAACAAAAAATTTTATATTTCAGAAACTATCTGTCAGATTCCGTTGAAATTTGGCACAAACTTTCAAGCAGCCATTTTACAATAAATTACCGGCTCTGTATTTCTGGAATGATTTCATTTTAGATTTTGAATCTTGCTTCCCTGCGTTTGTTGGAGGTAGGTATACTCTTTGTATCGAGCATTATTGATATTATTATACTGGCCATCCCAGGTCTTCACTGAGTATTGCACGATTGTTATTACTGACGTATCGACTTAAATTTGACTTCGGCCGATCTAATCTATAAATTCTCTCCATCACGTCAAAAATCATAAACTACCGCGCTTTGATTCAGGTCAGTATTTTTCGTGTTATTGGGAAAACAACATTTCACATGGCTATAACCACTCAGTGGATTTTGCCAATGACGAACTTGGCCGGCGCATTTCGACTCCAAACCTAATCTGAAAATTTCAACTCACTAACTCATTGCGTTCGAGCGTAATCGTGCTAACGGCCGGACAGATTCAATTTTGACCTCGTATTATTCAGCGGTGCCCCAGAAAGCACACAATATCTTATGGATATCCGTTTCAAGTCCATTTCAGGTCGGTATATCTTCGTACATAGAATGGATATCCATAAGATATCCATCAGTAGATATTAAATGGATATTCAACACTGGATATCCTATGGATGTCCATAGAATATTCATTGGCGACAGTAACTAGATATCCTTTTCTCACAATGACGGATCTCCTATGGACGTCCATAAGATAATTGGTTGTCAGTTGTCATTGTCAATTTATCCGTTAAAGGTATAAGCCGTGTTCCGATATTCCTGAACAGTACTGAGCAGTAAATCGAAACGTCAGATATTACTGAAATTCACTGGCGATGCTTACTCTTACTTAAGAGCGTTCCGAAATTACTTACTGCGGCCAGTAATGCCAGCAATTTCGGAACGCAAGGATTGTAGATCTCTCAAATAAGGTTGAAAATCAATACAAAATGAACAATGTGCCCAATAGATATTTCAGTAGTTAAAATTAATTGATTTGTTATGTTCCTGTTGTGGATTCGGAAATCGGAATCAAATATATGATATATCATATCATTATTAGGGTTATGTTCGACATGAAACGTTCACTGACGTTCACCGAACGCCTCCGATATTCGGCAATCGGCGCTATTCATTCAGTTTCAGTGTTTTTCTGGGGTAAGTAATGAAAAGTTGAGATAAATTTCATAAATAGCAACTTTTTGAAGCTTGCTATTATATTTGTTTATTTCAGATTATGGTTCTGTGGAATATACTCACTGATGTTTTGGAGGAAATGATAGAAATTAATGTGAGGCCTGTCTCAAATAAGGACGAATAAGAAATTGATTCAATATTTCTATAAGTTGATAATTTCCCGATAAACACTATTGATTGACAAACAAATTTTCTATTGTAAGTATATAATGTAATCACTTATTTGCCAAACTGAATCATGAATATTTTAGGTCAAGGAATTTTACAAGATGGGAAGGAGTTTCTTATATGACTTCTTAAAGAAGTTAGTATAAATGGTTGGGAGCCAAGATAAAAAAAATGTTTTGTTTCGAAAAAACTGGCTGAACTATTGATGGGTGAGTTTTTCAACATACAATTCATTGAAGAACCTAGCACAAAAACACTACACCACTTATATTTGTGTTTAAAATCTTGACTTTGTATAGGGAAATAATATGTGTTGTGGTTTTGTATATTCATATCAGTGAAACTCATTTGTAAGCATTAAATCATTTGTCGAATTTAATCGAGTAACCGGAACAGAGTGGTTAAGACCAATCCCTTGCTGTTACGTTAACCGATCGGTTATGTTTAACAAGAGATTGGTCTTATGCGCTCTGCTCCGGTTAGTCCCTTAAATTCGTCTTGTGTATTTAAAATTCCTACATTACATTATTCATATGTAGGTACCTGACTACATGAAGGAACCTTTCGAATATGTTTCGGGAACAATTAGATAGAAAAATATCATTGTTATTAGAATCTGCATGATACAATAATGTTATTATATAAGAGGTGTGCAGTATATAATTTATGCCATTGCATTACACAAAAGAATGCTAAAGGCTCGATTCTTCTGACATTTCTAGTAATCATTTTTCACAGATTTTACTCAAAAAGGTTTTGAAGTTTCCTGATTTTTTTGTATTCTTTAGTGACCGCAGATAAAAACCACCCATCTTCGGAAAAGAAGCCAACTGAAGTATCAATATAGGATTGGCGCAGAAGGGCTAAGGAGAGGAGCTTGTCCAGCGAAAAGAACGCAGAACTCTGAAGTGGATTCTTTAACATTTTCAAATAAGTATACTTTTTTGTGTTGTGTTCATTGGTTAGAATGTTATTTTTCAGTTATAAATTATTTTCAAGTACACTCTGTTTTCTTTCCAAGTAATGATATTCAAGGAATTCTTCTGTGAATTAAACTAAATTTGTTTTGATTATTTAACAAATTGTTTCTAAGACATATATGTTCCATTTTCAAGATTTAGATCTTGTAATCAAAAGAAAGATACATTTTTTTCATTTGAGGTTGGATCTCAGTGGTGCCTGTCGACGCTGAATAGTAATTGTTGGATTCGGAAGACCGAATAAGTTGGCAATATTGTTGAATTGTGACAGTCTGAAATTTGTGAGGGTCTGCGCCAGTCAGGGACATGAGGTCGTCCATTTTGTGTACATTCGAAGGAGGAGCAGTAGGTTAGGCGTATTTTCGGAACTTAATAAGAATTGGTGATTTCTTCTTAGTTGGATATAGTTTCGAAAATCGAATTAGGAGTGAGGGTTACATTGGTTTGATTTGGGAAGATAACAGGTAACTTGCACTCGTCTCGAAAGAGGATAAAAAGACCTTTCTGCAAATCTAAGAGTTGAACACGTGAACGATCTTGGCGACTTTGACAGGTATGTGTTAGATATTCTATTCTCGTCATTTATAGTGGAAACAATTCAGGTTGTAATTATCTTTCTATATCCAGAATATCGCTGTGTGATTGAAGAATTATTTGGTGGAGGCACGGCCAGATTGGGTTTCGAAGCAAACGTGTGCAGGACAACCCCGAACATCAGGGTATGTACGAATTCTATAACTGTTGCATATCAACGAATAATTGGTCTGATTAATATTATGATAACCGAAATTATTATGTATTGTGAAAATTCATTTGTTTCTTATCCGAGAGAAGTCACTGATGATTTCTTTTCTGTCATGAGGGTTTTTGTAACATCAGGAGTTTTTGTGTGCCAGCACGATTTTTATATCAAGAGGAATAGAAGGATTTTTGTGGCAGCCCGAGTTTTTGGTGCCAGCACGAGTTTTTATGGTAGCACGAGTTTTTATGCAAGCACGATTTTTGTGCCAGCACGATTTTTTTTGTGTCAGGAAGAGAGGAATTTTTACGTCAGGAGGAGTAGCACTGAGGCATTCGAGTATATACAAGGTGGTCCATAAGTAACGCTGTGAGACAGCCAACGCAGGGTTGCAGATCCCGAGTATATACAAGGTGGTCAGTAAGCAACGCTGTGATTGGGGACATTCAGTCAAGGGTTGCAGACTGCGAGCACAGACGGAAGGAGAACAGTATTGCGAGACCATCGAAGCAATACTACGTTCAGGCATAAGGAATAGCACGCAAGTTATAGAAAACATATCTCGAAACATCTTATACCTGCTATATATATAACTTGAACATATATTGTCATCAATTGTGTAAATTATTGTTGTTGTAAAGCGGAAATTGGGGAAAGATTTGCGTAAATCATACAAGATCATAGATAAGAAATGTGGATGCGCCTGAGCTCAAGCGACGCGTATTTGAATCAGAGAGAAATATCTACGTACAATTTCCGTCACCCTCATTCAGGGTTTCACAGTAGTTATATTTTAGATTTTAGATCTTGTAATCAAAAGAAAGATACATTTTTTCATTTCAAATGGTTTTCATTGCACTTTCAATTTGAATATCATAGTAACGATTAAAGTAAAAAAATCTTGTCACTTTAATTATTGAACTAGATTCGATATTCTTCAACTGATAAGATTCAAATATTGTTATCAAAAGGAAAGTCATTTTTGGCGTTTCTTTGATAAATATGTTTAAATCTTATCAGTTGAAGCATATTGAATCTAGTTTAATTTACAAAGGATATCTCATGAACATATATATCGGTAACGGACATCTCATGGATATCCATAACAGATGTCTTATGTATGTCTGTAACAGATATCTTATGGACGTCGGTAACGCATATCCTATGGATGTCCGATTTGGTGGCCAACAGATATCTTTAGGACATCCATAGAATATCCAATAACCTCCCAGGATATCCTATGGATTTCCTGAATATCCGCTACGGATATCCATCCGACATCCATAGGACGAACCTGTGCTATCTGGGGAGTAGAAACTAATCGTTTGAAACCATTCTCGGCCTTATATCCGAAAATTATCGACATTTGGACGAATTGATAAGCAGTCTGTTCACTTGAACAGCGCACCAAAAAAATGCTCTAACGCTCAACCCATATTCATTTTAGTGAATTTTAAATTAGCGACGTCACACAATATTTTTGAACTTGATTCAACGCCAAAATACAGCTTATATCACTGTCGCAGGATCAATTAGGCGCGATCTGAAAAAAACGCGATTCAGTGTCAAAATCAACACCCCAATCCACAAGTTGGGGGCGACTCAACAGGAGGGAAACGCATGTGCCTCCGGCATATAAAGGACGTTCTACCCTTCAGACAGAGACGGACACTAGCTGTATATCTAAATACTGGCGGGAAGTACGCCCATTCTTCGTGCGGCATTCCACCAGTGACGGTAAACCGCTCCTTCCTATAGATAAGGCTCGTCTCTTTAGTTCATCCTTTTTGTTCCGATACACGCGCCGATAGAAATGAAGACTACCTGGTTGATCTTCGTGTCTCTGTTAGTAATCACGATGTTTGAGCTGATTCCTGAGAGTGGTGCTGATCCTTACGATTACGGTGAGTTAAAATCATTATTACGGTTGTTTGGATGCGGGAAGATCAGATGGTTCCATATGGTCTGTTTTAAAAATTGGTTCAAGCCCTGTGGACAGGAGCTTTTTGGCGCTCTTGTTCAAACAGACATATTATATCTCCGAAAGTATTGGATTCTCAGAGTTGGGAATTATATCAATGGATTCCTATGATAGAAATGCATCATGAAAGAAATTAAATTCATAAAAAGTGTCGTTTAAAGAAAGGGTTTCAAAAATTATCTTACAAAAAATATGAATTTTTTCTTTTACAAATACAAATAAGAAAAAAAGAAATTTGAAAAATAAATTCTTGAATATTGAAACAGGTTCTAATTAGAAAAAAACAAGTTTCGTATGACAATTGCCTAAGACAGGTTTAAAGTACCTACAAATAGTAGATATTCCATATAACATGTATGAAAGAAGAGAAGTAATAATGAAAAATTACCTTGTAAACGATCAAAAATTTCCTGATCTACGTTCACCAAGTTTTTTCCTCTCTCGAACTACAGAATTATGCTTTCAATATTCACGTAATATGTTCAAACATTTCCATATAAACGAATATATTTCCATCAACATATGGATTATCCACAGGCATTATATTATCACCTTAAAAGTATAATATCATATCATCCTCATAATTCCACGATAGCTGAGATTATTTCATTGGTCATTTTGCATTCAGTAATACTTTGTTTCTCTAGAACAGGAGCTGTATTTTATATTTAGAATAACGAACCAGAAATAATTTTTACATTTATCTCTCATAGGAAAATGAGATGACATGTAAGAACACAGTATATACAATAATTCATAGATATAATGATTAAGTACAGCATTCTGTGAAAGCATAGAAGTACGATTCATTATTGAAATATCGAGAGAATAATATCTCCGAAAGTATAAGCTTGTTAGAGTTGAAAATGATATCAATGGATTTTTATGGTGAAACTGCATCTTAATAAAAAAATTGAATTTGAAATTTGTAATGTAAAAAAAAATATTTTTTTTTTCGTTACTCCGAAACTATCTGGCCGATTTTGACAAATAATGAACTCAGCTGAGATATTTAGCTCCCAAACCTTCTCTGAAAATTTCAACTGCCCAGCTCATTCAGTTCGAGAGTTATTGTAGAAACAACATTTTTAAATTTTAATTTTTTTTAGACTTTACGGCGAACCGATCAATACAAAACTTCGCATGCATATAAGGTCGTTATTCTACAATTATATGCTAAATTACAGTCAGATCAAGTGATCGGTCTCGGAAATATTCATAAAAAGAGTTTTTACTAAAAACGTACATAACTCCGAAACCGCTTGGTGGATTCCACCCGTTAACAAACTCGTCCGAGATATTTACGATTCAAAGCTACCCTTCAAATTTCAATCCTCTAACACCTTCCGTTCGAGAGTTATCGTGTTAACGGACGGCCGGCCGGACAGAATCGATTTCGACCACGGATTCTTGATCAGTGAGTCGAACCAAATCGTTTAAGACCATTTTCAGCCAAAAATAACAGAAAATAGCGAAATAACAGACAGTTGGGAACATTGATAAGCACTATGTTCCGAGGAACAAGAGCGCCAAAAATCGAGTACGAAGAAATTATAGGGACAATTTTTAATCTATATTGAATATTTTGGGGACTACCACAAGACTTTTTTATAATTTTTCAAATTTTTTAGGTGTTTTCTGTAATTTATGATTTACAATCTTCAAAGAAAACGCGAATTTTAGGGACTATTTCAGGAATGAAATACATATCCATTGAAAAATATAGTCAAAAAAAAATACAACAAGACTTATTTCTAAATTGAACATTAATTTATTCATTATTTATGAAATAGGAATTACTGTCGTGATTATTCTTGCTACCATTTTGAAGGCTTTGTGTAGACGTGGATATTGAGTCGAGCAAATGGGATTATTCACTGCAGTTTCAGCACATTTCCCACATTTCTTTATATTATGTACGACAGCTTTGAAGATAACAGGAAAACATTATTGGGGATAATAGGACGAGAGTCTCAAAATTATCGATAATTTTTCTCGATTTTAATAAATATTAAATATTTTTGAATTTTGAAGCTCAAATGGTATTTCAAAGATTAATTTACGAATGAAAACACATAATTTTGGAAAACAAAGTAATAATAAGTCATGCTGAGGGTTGCTAACAGTTCGTGAATTGAAAATGAAAGAAAAAAATATCGTTGTAATTGTATACGTCAAAAGGATGAATACCTATTGAATGATATTGAAAGATGGCTAAGTCCAAACCTTCTGCTAATAGAGTATCGTGGAATACGTTCCTAAAATCTATACATACCTAATTATTGATAAATTAATAGCAATATCCGAAAATCTGAAATAGAACTTGCTCAACTCCACCAACTTCCGCTTTGCTGCATAAATTCAGATGTAATGTCGGGCTTTCTGGAAAACAATTAATTTACGGAAATCTGCTATAGGTATACAGTGCCCCACAAGAGTTGGGAAAGTTCAATAATTTTGAGACTGTTTCAAAAGTTTCGATTTTGGCGCTCTTGTTCGTAGGAACAGAGTGCTGGTCTCAAACGATTTGGTTCGACTCTCTGATCAAGAATCTGTGGTCGAAATCGATTCTGTCCGGCCGTCCGGCCGTCCGTTAACACGATAACTCTCGAACGAAAGGAGTTAGAGAGTTGACATTTGCAGGGTAGGTTTGGAGCGTAAATATCTCGGACGAGTTCGTTAACGGTAGTAATCCATCAAGCGGTTTCGGAGTTATAGCCGTTTTTACTAAAAAAGTTTTTTATGAATATTTTCGAAACCAATCACTCGATCTATCTGAAATTTAGCATAAAATTGTAGAATCATGACTTTTGGACGAATGTGGAGTTTTGTATTGTTCGGGTTAACGTAAAGTGTAAAAAAAAATTTTGAAAATTTTTGAATTTTGTTTCTACAATAACTCTCGAACGGAATGAGCTAGGCAGTTTAAATTTTCGAAGTAGGTTAAGGAGATTAATATCTCGGTTAAGTTTGCTTTTGGCCAAAATAGGCGTATGGTTTCGGAGTAACGAAAAACATTTTTTTTTTAAGATACAAATTTCAAAATAAATTCTTTTTTAAGATGCAGTTTCACCCTAGAAATCCATTGATATTATTTTAAACTCCAACAAGCAAATACTTTCGGAGATATGATTTTTCGAAATTTCAATAATGAATCGTACTTCTATGATTTCACAGAATGCTATAATTATTATTTCCATGATTTATTATATGATCTGTGTTCATACTCGTTTATGTCATCCTGTTCTATAAGAGAGAGGCAAATTCATTTCAGTTATTTTAATTCGATTTCTTCCATGGTGTAGTTCTCATTCTCAGATTGCTCATTTAATCTTGATATACAAACTATTATTTGAATTGAATTTTCTTCATGATGCAGTTCTATTAAAAGAATACATTGATATAATTCTCAACTCTGAGAAAACAATACTTTCGGAGATATAATTTGTCTGTTTGAACAAGAGCGCCAGAAATCTCCTGTCCACAGGGCTTGAACCAATTTTTAAAATATGAGAAATCTAGAGGTTTACTCACTTATCTAACTCATTATATTGCTCATTTCTGTATAAGTTTCACAGTTTCAGGTGAAAATTTATTTTTAGTTTTCGTAGTGCAAAATCAGTTCAAAGAATTGAAAAATAAAGTTCAGTAAAGAGTATGGTCTCCTGGAGCATCAACTACAGCTTGACAACGCCTTTGCATACTTTCTATCAGATTGTTGAAGTAGCCTTGATCAATTTCTCTCCAGAGTTGCGGCAAAAGCCGTCTGTGTTTGTGAAGTGTTTGTGGAGGTGACTGATGAGAATCCAAAGCTCTTTGTAGCTGATCCCAAGCGTATTTAATGGGATTGAGGTCTGGCAACTGAGGGGGCCATGACCAAATGTGGAATACCAGCGATTATAAAAGCTTCATCGACATTACTATCGCATGATGGGATGGCGCACTATCGTCCAAAAATAACAAATTTGGCTCAATAGCAGCTTCAAACAAAGGACTAATATTGTCAAAGACTTGCTCTAAGTAAATCTATACGTATTCATAGTAGCATCAAGCATCAACAATTCTGTACGTCCTTTGAAACAAATGCCTCCCAAAACAGTGACCTTACACAGAAAAAAAGTACACTGTGAGCAAGACTAGTACTCTTGATTGAAAGCAATGGTACTCATATATCCGCAATGATAACTTGACTCAATGCAATATGCACATTATTATTATACCTATCAGTTCAGCTTACTTCCGATAAAGAAAAACAATCTTGAAAATAGTATAGTAACACTAATTTGAACGTATAGCATAACTTCAATTAGTAATAAGCCTACTTGAAATGATTATAGAGCTGTCTTTTAGCAAAAGTTTCCGAATAAGTATAATTATTTTCTGAACAACTATTTCCTCAATGCAGAGTGATAATTAATAAACTTGAAATGAGAATACCTCTAATCATATCAATATTATTCTTGAGTTTGGTAGAACAAAATTTAAATTTGTTTGAAAATCATCTATACTATCCCTCCGAGTATAGGTAAACTCATATCAATTTGGAAGCGATGTTCAATTTAATTCCCATTGAAATGAGAGACATCCAAATAATATGGAGACTCAAGTGGTACATCATATAAAATAATCCTTTTTGTTGCCCTTCCAACTATCTAAAATTTTTTTGACGACGTGTCACTTGACCTCCCATATTTAAAAATTTGAAGTTAATTATCTTTCCAGCGTCATCTACTTATTATCAAAATGTTATTTATTTAAAAAAATAACAACGGGTATTTATTCAAACTAGTCCCATATCTGTGCGTCGCAATATTGAAACAATGGTAGGTTAAATATCATGTTGTCAAAAAAATTCAGATAGTTGGAAGGACATTAACGTAAAGAATTATATTCAATGATGTACCACTCGACACTCCGTACCATTTGAATGTCATTCATTCCGAAAAATAGAATCAGTACAAAAATAAGTAGGGGATGCACAAAACAACATCACTATGTTTTAAAGAATTTGGGAAGGGATATGTCATTTATTCATTTGCCCAATATTTTTCTCAGCATATTGGTGAATCTTTCTTGCTGCGATGTAGCAAGTGCCAAGTAAAATGCTGCAGAACAGTTTGGTGCAATCAGGTTCCTGAAAATGAAATTATGGGTTCCAATAAAATTATACAAAGCTAAACATTCGACATATTTTTATTTTCTCAACAGGGGTACACGAAAATATGTGCTAGAAAATAAACCAGAATAACTTAAGGATAATGTGGATGTTAATCAAAATTAAAATAGATACTAAATGAGTATTATTAATGGAATGATCAATTGTGGGAATGATATACCTAATGTCGTTTAAAAATGAGTTCTTCAGATAATTTAAACATATTTTCTGGTGATATTTCATGCTCTATAAAAACAAATCTTATGTACAATTTTCATCATTATATCTTATCATTAATGGGAACGTATTCCTGGCCAATCATTATCAATTCAATCTGATACAAACCTAATTTATGAACCGGAAGTGCATAATAAAATTTGTCACAATGCCTGTTTGAAAAGGACATGATTTATCTTATCTGCAAAGTTGTTAATCATCACTGTAAATATAAGTACTTACCGTTGAATACTGAAATTAACTCGGCCAATTCCCATTCGGTCAAAATATTCTCCGTATTCATTATTACATAAATATAAACTTATAAAATCACTAGTTGTTGCCAATCGTGATCATGCTCTCTTTGGATCAGCGCCAACCTTTCCACCCGGTGCAGATATGTGGATTTGCTCAATCGATACTCGATAGTTGAGTGTATTGAGACTTGACTGCGCATTGAATATTATTTCGAATAAGAATAGCCTGTTCTTGGGTGGAGTTGTACCTGAATTCAAATGAGATCTCTTAGATTTCAACCATGAGAGCTATTCTCAAATCTCAATATAATTATTGAAACACTTTCATCAGTAGAATATTTCCTACAATTAATTATTAATATTCTAGCTATGAAAATTAGGCTACGATCACCTTAAAATAATTTCGACTCAAGTCTTGCATTTTCTTTAGAGAATACAGAATGATTTCCAATAGAACTCAATAGCGGTTCTTGCTTTCATTGAAGTGATCTTGTTGTATTGAGAATATAACATGTTCAATAAAATGTATTGTAATCTTGGTGAACAAGTATATGTGTCTTCTCAAAATAAAAGAAGTATTTTCTACTTTGAAGAAAATAGTTTCTACTCAAGTATGAAAAAACTTCCTTTTAGAATATTTCATCAAGACTATGTGTATACTTGAATGTAAATTATGATTTTTTTCCGTGTACCACCTCTGAACGGAATGAAATTACTGAACTTATCTTCGATTTCTTGGCACCAGAGTATGGGTCTATACCCGAACACGCCGACTATCTGAAAAACGTCCATATCTTGATTCATCTGTGAACAATACAGACCTCCATCGATCGCTCCAATTCACGTGCCCATTGGCCCATTCCAATAGAAGTCGCATAAGATTTTGAGTTAGTGGAATCTTTCTCAAAAGTCATCGAAAATGTAGATTATCGTCTCAAAGTCTTCGTCGAACCGTTTCAATCGAAAGCAAAACACCAGTAGCGTTCAAAAGGCTCTGTTGCATGATTCGATAAGTTTGCTCTATGGGTAGACACAGTCAGAAACCGATCTTGTGCAGGAGTCGTAGATCTTGGGGGTCGACTTCTCGGTCTTTCGGTCACGTTTCAAGTTTTTAGATATCGATGGACCAGCCAGGAAACTACGCTTTCAATAACATGAAAGAAGTTCGCAACATCTATCTGATTACATTCCGCATCGATCATACCAATTAGGGAATCCAATCCCCCACCAAAAACTCAATTCCGCAAACCCGCGGTATAGAAGTCAGCATTCCCGCGGATCCGCAAGAATGCGGGATTGTTAAAAATATACAGGGTGTCCCATAATAAGATTGACAAGCTGCTAGTGGATGTTCTAGACATTATTTTAGACACATTCGTCCCAAATCATATAATACAAAAATGCTTCGTTAAGAAGCTTAAGCCCTCTGAAGAAGACGTCTAGGCGACACTTTTTGTCAAACCATTCGGTGCGTATTTTTGATATGAGCCAATGTCTAAAATTTCAACACTTTAGGTGAAGATGTTTTGGAGATATGCGACAATAAGTGTTGCCTGGACGTCATCTTCAGAGGACTTTAACTCCTTAGCGAAGCATTTTTAAAAACATAGTAGGTACTATATAGTAGTAGTATATGAATTTTTTGAGCTATTGAGGAAATAACAAGAACATTTCAGATGGATATAACTCAAAAACCTTTGGCCTATTATGCCTATCAACGAACTCAAATGTTGCATTTGGATGCATAACCTATCCTGAAAATTACAAGTCACCATCTCTTCCATGCGTAGATATATAAAATGTTTAAATATTTATTTTTTTCAAATAGCTTGTGATACGATCGTTTATATATTTTATATACGTCTTTACGTCGGTATCAACAAGTAGTTACCAAGATTCAATTTGATCGGATATGTATTGTTCAAAAACAAAATAAGTAGGTACTCGGAAACCGTTGGGCTGGTTATGCTTATTAGCGAACTTAAACGTCACATTCGCATGCGCTACCTACCTTGACAATTTAAAGTCGCTATCTCTTGCCCGTTCAAATGTTATCATGGAAACGGCCGCTCGGATGGTCAGCCGGACAGAATCAAATTTGACCTCGGATTCTTCATCAGTAAGTCGAACCTAATCGTTTGAGACCATTTTCGACGGAAAATTCGAAAATTCAAACCATTTCGGCAAAGTGATAGCTGCTCCCCAGAACATCCGTGCAAATAGACATAAGAACATGCGTGCAAAAGTGTGACTTCATTTCAGTGTATTTTAAGTTTTATTATCCTCACCTTATTGGCACTCTTGTTCCTCGGAACCAGGTGCTTATCAATTTGCCCAAATGTCTGTAATTTTCGAATTTTTGGCTGAAAATGGTATCAAACGATTTCGTTCGGCGCACTGATCAAGAATCCGTGGTCGAAATCGATTCTGTCCGGCCGTCCATCTGTTAACACGATAACTCTCGGACGAAAGGAGTTAGAGGATTGAAATTCGCAGGGTAGGTTTGGAGCGTAAATATATCGGACAAGTTCGTTAACCAGCAAATTCCATCGAGCGGTTTCGGAGTTATGGCCGTTTTTAGTAAAAATATTTTTTATGAATATTTCCGAAACCGATCACTAGATCTATCTGAAATTTAGCATCAAATTGTAGAATCATAACCTTCAGACGCATGTGATGTTTTGTATTGACCGGGTTACCGTAAAGTGTAAAAAAAATTAGACAATTTTTAAATTTTGTTTTTACAATAACTCTCTAACGAAATGAGCTAGGCAGTTGGAATTTTCAGAGTAGGTTAGAGAGATAAATATCTCCGTAAAGTTCGCTATTGGGCAAAATAGACCAGATGGTTTCGGAGTAAGGAAAACAAATTTTTCTTAACTTACAAATTTCGAAATAATTTTTTTTTAAGATGCAGTTTCACCATAAAAATCCATTGATATCATGTTTAACTCCAACAAGCTAAAACTTTCAGAGATATGATTTTTCGGAATTTCAATAATGAATCGTACTACTATGTTTTCACAGAATGCTATAATTATTCTATCTATGATTTATTATATGGTCTGTGTTCATACTCGTACATGTCATCCTGTTCTATAAGAGAGAGTCAAATTCATTTTAGCTAGTTTCATTTGATTTCTTCCATGGTGCAGTTCTCATTCTCAGATTGCTCATTTAATCTTGATAAATAAACTATTATTTGAATTGAACATCCTTTATGATGCAGTTCCATCATAATAATACATTGATATAAATCTCAATTCTGAGAAACCAATACTTTCGGAGATATAATTTGTCTGTTTGAACTAGAGTACCAGAAAGCTCCTGTCCACAGGGGTTGAACCAATTTTTGGCGCTCTAGTTCCTCGGAACTGAGTGCTTATCAATTTGCCCAAATGTCTGTAATTTTCGAATATTTCGATGAAAATGGTCTTAAACGATTTGGTTTGACTCACTGATCAAGAATCCGTGGTCGAAATTCATTCTGTCCGGCCGTCCGGCCGTAGGCACGATAACTCTCGAACGGAATGAGCTAGAGAGTTGAGATTTTCAGAGTAGGTTTGGGGGATAAATATCTCGGCTAAGTTCGTTATTGGGCAAAATCGGACAGATGGTTTCGGAGTAACAAAAAAAATTTTTTTTTTTACAAAACAAATTCCAAATTAAATTTTTTTTAATAAGCAGTTTTATCATAAGAATCCATTCATATCATTTTTAACTCTAACGAGCTAATACTTTCGGAGATATGATTTTCCAAAATTTCAATGTAAATCGTATTTCACAGATTGATATAATTATTCCATGTATGAATTGTCATAATGTCAACTTGACAGAAGGGAATATCGGGGTTGAAATACTCGTATTTTAGCGATGCAACGGGGACCTCACCCGAAAATGTTTGAAAATATTATGTAAATATTGAAACCATAATTCTGTAGTTCGAGAGAGGATAAAATTTGGTGAACGTAGATCAGGAAATTTTTGATCGATTACAAGGTAATTTTTTATTATTACTTATCTTCTTTCATACATGTTTTATGGAATACCTACTATTTGTAGGTACTTTAAACCTGTTTTGGGCAATTGTCATACGAAACTTGTATTTTTGGCGCTCTAGTGCCTCGGAACATAGTGCTTATCAATTTGCCCAAGTGTCTGTAATTTTGGAATTTTTGGCTGAAAATGGTCTCAAACGATTTGGTTCGACTCACTGATGATGAATCCGAGTGCGAAATCGATTCTGTCCGGCCGGCCGACCGGCCGTAGGCACGATAACTCTCGAACGAAAGGAGTTAGCGGATTGAAAATTGCAAGGTGGTTTTGGAACGTAAATATCTCGGACAAGTTCTTTAATGGAACGAAATCCATCAAAGGGTTTCGGAGGTATGGCCGATTTCAGTAAAAATATTTTTTATGAATATTTCCGAAACCGATCACTCGATCTATCTGAAATTTAGCACCAAATTGTAGAACCATGACCTTTATACGCATGTGAAGTTTTGTATTGACCAGATTACCGCAAAGTGTCAAAATAAAAATTTGAAAATGTGGTGCAGTTCTCATTCTCATGATTGCTCATTTAATCTTGATAAATGAACTATTATTTGAATTGAATTTCCTTTATGATGCAGTTCTATCATATGAATACATTGATATAATTCCCAACTCTGAGAAACCAATACTTTC
Organism: Halyzia sedecimguttata; assembly: GCA_937662695.2. NCBI lineage: Eukaryota > Metazoa > Arthropoda > Insecta > Coleoptera > Coccinellidae > Halyzia > Halyzia sedecimguttata. Next base: position 50,899,964 of record OW569415.2, read on the forward strand.
GGAGATATAATTTGTCTGTTTGAACTAGAGCGCCAGAAAGCTCCTGTCCACAGGGCTTGAACCCATTTTTTATTAATATTTTATTCGATTTATCAATTCTACATACCTCAAAATGTAAAACAATTCAGAAAAGGTTACAGAAACGATTTCGCCGATCGAATCCAGATGTTTTCATTCGAAGAATTACCGAAGGAAAATTGGGAATGACATAACGGGGTTCCGCTCACATTCCAAATTAGCTCCATGTAATCCAGCTGCGCTCATGTTATTGATTTGTTTCGTATCAAATTCAGCTATGATATTTATTGCTCATGAGGAACTGAACTAGTATAAGTCAGTTCCAGCCCTAATTGGAATTATTTACTGAACTCTTGGAGAAACGGAGCTGGATATATTGGATACCAATTCGACTGGATGCTTCTAATTTATCAAATAAGAAGATGCTTCTGAGCACTATTTTCTAATTACATGAAATAAAGTGAAGCTCTATGTCTGCAATGCCGGCTTGGAGAGGAAGAAATAATAATTGAAGTTCCTGTTTATCTGAGTCCTTTCATGATATTGTTCTTGGAATATAGACAGAAGGGGAAATTGGAAAAAGTGAATGCTTCCAGCCGAGAGTTGATTGAAATCTTTGATGGATTAATATACAGGGTCATTCTTTCATTAACTCAAGCATATTATACGGAGAACTACTCAAGATAATTTATGACATTAATTTTCAATTTGTTATGTGAGATATCGAGAACATCAGCTAATAGTTACTTATATGGAAAGAGATGTAAGTATTTGTCAGAAGCAATATACAGGGTAGGCCACGTTCTATGGTACCCTGGTCATTTACGGTCATATACGGAGAACGGGATGTACGATTTTATTGAAAATTTGGTTCCTCGACTAGGAGCGACTGTTCCATCGATCTAGAATATTTTCACAGCGGTGTTGCCGTTTATATCAAAAAGTACTGACAATTTTGATATTTCAAATGGAATACCCTGTATATTATTGCTTTTTGCGATTCGCCGTAGCCTCCTGATTATTTCTGTATCAACTTCCTTACCCCTATTTCTAGCAGTTTTTGAGTAAATTAATGATTTACTTCTTTTTTGGCGCTCTTGTTCCTCGGAACAGAGTGCTTATCAATTTGCCCAAATGTCTGTAATTTTCGAATTTTTGGCTGAAAATGGAATCCGTGGTCGGATTCGATTCTGTCCGGCCGTCCGTTAACACGATAACTCTCGAACGAAAGGAGTTAGAGGATTGAAATTATCGGGGCAGGTTTGGAGCGTAAATACCTCGGACGAGATCGTTAACGGGCGAAATCCATGAATCGGTTTTTTACTAAAATCGTTTTTTATGAATATTTCCGAAACCGATCACTCGATCTATCTGAAATTTAGCATCAAATTGTAGAATCATGACCATTAGACGCATGTGAAGTTCTGTATTGATCTACCTTAAAGTGTAAAAAAAAATTTGAAATTTTTTTAATTTAGTTCCTACAATAACTCTCGAACGGAATGAGCTAGGCAGTTGAAATTTTCAGAGTAGGTTAGGGAGATAAATATCTCGGTTAAGTTCGCTATTGGGCAAAATAGATGGTTTCGGAGTAACGAAAAATAATTTTTTTTTTACTTACAAATTTCAAAATACATTTTTTTTAAGATGCAGTTTCATCCTAGAAATCCATTGAACTCCAACAAGCTAATACTTTCGGAGATATGATTTTTCGAAATTTCAATAATGAATCGTACTTCTATGTTACCGAATGCTATAATTATTATATCTATGATTTATTATATGATCTGTGTTCATACTCGTGCATGTCATTCTGTTCTATAAGAGAGAGTCAAATTCATTTCGGGTATTTTAATTTTATTTCTTTCATGGCGCAGTTCTCATTCTCAGATGGCTCATTTAGTCTTAATAAATGAACTATTATTTGAAATGAATTTCCTTTATGGTGCAGTTCTATCATAAGAATACATTGATATAATTCTCAACTCTGAGAAACCAATACTTTCGGAGATAAAATTCGTCTGTTCGAACAAGAGCGCCAGAAAGCTTCTGTCCACAGGGCTTGAACCAATTCTTTGTGCAAAATATAGTTTCAATCAAACATCCATTCCTTCGGTATTTGGAATCCTACAGAGCAGAAATTTTGGGTATGGATTACCAATATCCGGTGTATCATTCAAGTTTAATGATTTACGTTTCTAATAATACAGGGTTCTTCAAAATCCGACGCTTTTCTGAGAAATACTATAACCATAATGGGAATGTTATGGTACAGTTTGTATTAGGTATCCATGAAATGTCATAGAACATAATATAAATTATCATAATTTGACAATCGACATCGACTGTAAAGTATTATTGATGAATATTATTGAATATTATGTATAAACGGAGATTTTATTGAAAAAAAATTGGTTCAAGCACTGACGTGAAGTCAGGAGCTTTTGCGCGTATGTTCTATTGTCCATACTCCTGTAATGAACACTCTTCTTAATCGAATTTACCATGATGAATTCTATTGTCCATTCTCCTGTATTGGACACTCTTCTTAATCGAATTCACCATGATGAATTCTATTGTCCATTCTCCTGTATTGTAGACTCTTCTTAATCGAATTTACCAAGATGAATTCTATTGTCCATTCTGGACAATAGAATTCATCATGGTAAATTCGAATTAAGAGTCTCCAATACAGGAGAATGGACAATAGAATTCATCATGGTGAATTCGATTAAGAAGAGTGTCCAATACAGGAGAATGGACAATAGAATTCATCATGGTAAATTCGATTAAGAAGAGTGTTCATTACAGGAGTATGGACAATAGAACATACGCGCAAAAGCTCCTGACTTCACGTCAGTGCTTGAACCAATTTTTTTTTATTTATAATATCATTTAAATTAATATTGTTGGACGTTACTTTGAAAGTTCTAAGCTATACTGACTTACAGCAAAAATATTATAAAGAAAATAAGCAATTCTTGGATAGTCAAACTATCATTTTAATAAAATGATGCATTTTTATTGTTCAAATAAAGATATTTTGTTAACTTACAAGAATTTCTTCATTCAATGGTATTTCAAAGAACTAATTACAGTTTTAAATATTTAATAAAAAAACCTTTTTAATTCTTCATAATCATTACAAGAATGTCTGTCGATATGGAATATGGTAATAATTTGACATTTAAACACATCGTTTAATGCATAATCAATTTCAATACTTTTGTCAATCGTTGATGAGATGAGATATCTGAAATTATAGATAAACTCTAAATATTCCATTCAATATTGAAATATTAAAATTAAATTTCCACTTATTCATTTGTATTTCAAGATAATGAACGTTTGAAGCTAATGATTCATGTAAATTGTCTGTGAAAATTTGTTTTCATGGGTTAGGGGAAAAGAGTTATTGTGAAAATAAGATTCATTTATTTAGATACCAATCTATATATTGTTTTATACTATCTACTAAGGGCCGATTTATTCAACCTCTCCGTAAAGTATTCGTCAACTATGTGCTCGTTGAATTTACTGATCCCCTTTAAAGTGAACATTTACAGATTACTTTCCTTTCGGTAAGGCTACTTGACAGTTTACAGGTCGTAAAATATATCAGCCCTCAGTGAACAAAAAAATTGTATACCTCACTGAAGCCGTAATACAAACAAAGGAAATAATTTCGAATAAAACTCTATTAACATATTCGATTATTTACTTCAAGAGAGATCAAGAATAACATTCATTTTGAAAATTCAATTCTACATCAAGCAGCATGCAATGCATTTTTTCGAGTTTGGACCACTGCTGCCCACATAATCATGGAGGATTCGTGAAACATTGCAGGGAGGATAAATACTTGTATATAGATTATTATTAAAATATGATAACTGACTTTCTCCATTTCCTTATATACTACTTCTCGTTGTAAAATATACTTGGATTTTCCTCCGCAACACTAGGATACATCATTTTACGAGTTAGCGTTGAATTATCAAGCCATTCTATTATAATATTAGTAAAATCTGTTCTTCAGAGGTATTCATTGTTAAGCATGCTAAGCAACAAGCATTTAAGAAACATATACCTGAAGTTCCACGGGAAAACAATATACATAATATATTATTATTATTATACTGATCCTCCTGGGTCTTCCACAAGGAGACCCCTCATAAGCTCTAAGAGCTTGCCCTGATTTAGGAGAAGCAGTTGTGTTCTGTGTAGGCTTTGTCACTGTGTCCTTACGCCACCTTAGGCACAGCACTGTTAATTTTTGACCCAACAGCGAATGGTGGCGATTACCGTGACTAGAAAATTTCTTTCCTAGCCTCTGAATTGAACTTGGGGCTTCCGCTCCCAAGTCAATTACTCTACCACTGAGCCAATCGCACATACCTACACACATGTTATATTGCATCACCTTCTACTCCCATATTTTAAAATATTCTGCAATTAGAAAAATTAAAATGTTTTGTTAAGATTCCTATTATATAGGTACACGCTGGCATCCACACACCCTGATGATGGATCGTAAGAGACCCATGATATCAGGAAAACAGAAAAGTGTTCAAAATTCACTGGTCTAAGCGTAATTCAACTGTTTTTTTTTGTGCAATAGTATTATGCAAATGTTATGTGTAAACAGGTAAAAGTAGCTAAGGGCCAAATCTGAATAATAGGGTAGGTGCAGAAATTTTATGGCGTATTCCATTGGCAGCACCAGTGCTGCACTGAGCACGCACTGAGTGCAAAAAATGTTGCACTGGACGTCAAAATGTGTCAAAATGCTTGACGAAATTCCCCAATGGAATACGATTCATGCACTCAGTGCGCACGAGTTCTACCAATGGAATACGCCATTAGTGTTCATGTCATCTTGGTTGCCTCTTATCAATATTAAATTTTCTCATGAGGTATACTTAATCTTCACAAATATTCAATCGACTAAGTTCCATATACCTTGTTTTTAAGAATTCTATCTGCAGTAACTCCAAGAGTAACTCATGCATTCTATTTGTCGAAAAGCATTACTTTTTTGCTCTACGTCAACTGGACCTTAATTCATTTCAACCTGAAAGAAAATATTAAGACTTGGATTTCTCTGAGTAAAGTAATTCATTCAATTCACTTCTATTACTTACTGCTGATTTTTAGCCAGAAATCCTGAAGGACATATACCAGATATCTTCTTTCTGAACAACTTTTCCACAGTTCTCCATAATTTGGAATTTCTTTCACATACGTAAACAATATTTCTAGATTCCTCCAATCTTCAAATACAAGGTAATCTCGATTATTTTCAACAGAAGGAATACTCGTTCGTACTTCGTGGATTGAGAATATTTTGTTTACGTTTTGTATTTGTGTTTTGATCACATTCAGATCAGATTCGATGTTGAGGTTAAAACGGGGCGCATGCGATGTAGGGCTATCATCTCCCATAGATTTGTGATGAAATACATAATACGATTTTCCCATAACATACGCGTAAAAGATATGTCATCATGACATTCATATTTTTATTTTTGAACTGAAGGTTCTCGCAAAAATACGACCATAGACAACATATCATACGACGATTCGCATCTCCTACCGAACTCACAAAAGGCTGCGCGGTTCTCCAACAATATAGATCCGATCGTGTTCAAACTTGGAATTCTGCAGTAGAGTTAGGTTCTGAAGGCTGTTCCAAAATTTCAGCCATGCCGGACGAATAGTTTATGATATATAGATTTGTTTTCAATAATTTTCAACTATTTTTTTTTTAAATTTTCTAGTTACACCATCCTCACGAAATTCTGCGAGAATTTTCGCGTTGGTATTCTTCAACTAATAGTAATGTTTGAATTCAATCGGTTTTGTATTCTTCGAGTTAATGAGGAACAAAAAACTACCAAATTTCAGAAAATTTTAGATGGCTATAACTCTAAAACCGTTTGGACGATTATGCTCATAAACAAACTCAAATGTCGCATTCAGATGCACAACCTAACCTGAAATTTTCAAGCCGCTATCTCCTTCCGTTCTCAGGTTATCGTGACAACAAAAATATTTTTTAATAATTTTTTAATAATTTTCTAGCAATACGATTCTCACAAAATTTCACAAACGTGCTTAGGTCTATATTCTACAACTATTCACCAAGTTTAAATTCGATCGGATTTATTTTGGTTGAAAACAAAATTATTACTCGGAAACCACTGGGCCGATTATGCCCATTAACGAACTTATCCGTGGTATTACGATGCGCCACCCACCCTGAAAATTTCAAGTCGCTAGCTCTTTTCGTTCTCAAATTATCGTGGCAACGGACGGCCGGCCGGACGGCACCACAGAATTAAATTTCATTGGGCAAAACTATAACGCGTATGTTCCCCAGAACATACGCGCAAAAATGAGTCAAATGGAAGGCAATAATTATACAAAAGAAATCGTTTATTCGTTACGGTCAATGTGATCTAAATGTAGCCAGAACATGCAAAATGTTTAATGAGATGTATCCTGAACAAACCAATGAAGAAGCTTATAACTTCAAAAGAAGATAACATTTTAAATGGATTGACTTATTTAAATACTCATGCTTTCACCAGAAGGGCGGAATATTAACTTCGAATAACGGTATATCTGCCGACTTTAAGTAAGGGGTGTTTTTCTTTTTTTTTTCTGAGCATATATCGTTGAAAATAAACCATAACTATACGGGGTGTTCTTTTTTTCACGGCACAATTTTACACGATTTAATTAATTCGTGTCACAAACAAACCGTTACCTAAAAAGGAACCTTGGATGGATTCTTATAATGTATTGTTCAGAAATCTCTATACAGGGTGTTTTTCTTTTAATATCAATTGCAACGTGCTCTTTTTAACGCTATGGACATACCATTTCATTCATTCGTGTTGGAAAATATACTTTCGAGGCATACATCCTTGGAAATAAACCATTACTATACAGGGTGTTCATTTCCTCGCGGCATCGATTATTTTCATATGCAAGCGTTTTAAGTAAAATGTCACCTCGATATTTCTATCGCGAGGAGAATTTTCAACTTTGTAAAACCGTTGTGAAAGGATAACCGCTGCTATACAGGGTGTCTTACGAAATATGTCAACTCCGAAACGACTTGACCGATCATGATGAAACTTTGCGTGTATGTATTCCAGTGGAACCCAAGACGGTTCAGATTCACAATTGGATCCTGCAGGTGTCACTACAATCGATGTATAGGAATTCGAAAATGGCCGGGCCGATTTTGATGAAACTCTGTGATTTTGTTTCGGCGTGTCTCTGATTCACAATAGCAGCCTGTAGGGGGCGCTTCGATCGATCTATAGGAACTCGAAAACGGCTCGACCGATTTCGATTAAACTTTGTGTGCGTATTTGAATGGGTCTCAATAGGAACACTGTAGATGGCGCTGTGTTCGGTTTATAGAAACTCGAGAACGACCGAACCGATTTCGTTGAAACTTTCTGTGTGTGTCTGAGGAAGTCTCGGAAAATGTATATCTACCGGAAAACTGAAGATCTATCGGAAAAATGTAGATCTATCGGAAAAATTTAAATCTACCGGAAAAATGTAGATCTACCGGAAAGATGTAGATCTACCGAGAAAATGTAGATCTACTGGCTATGTAGATCTGCGGGCCCAATAGTAATTCCCTATACGAAAACATGTGGAAATTTCAACACTACTGTGATATTAAGATGTGATATTCTCATCAATGTAATATTACAATGTAATATTTTTATGAATGTTATATTGCAATGTAATATTCTTATCAATGTAATATTACAATGTGATATTTTTACCAGAATGCCAAATCACAATTCATTCGTAAATTTGACAATAAATTTGAATTCATTCCTAAGATATTGTAATTTCACAGAAAGGTAGGTAAACAGGTTGTGTTTTCATGCTGTGAATTTTCATTCTGGGCGGTAAAAACACAGAAAAATGTAAACTTGTAAACAATACGTTTTGAAAAAAATATATTATATCTGTGATTTTTTATTGTGATTTTACATTTTCTATAGAATATCACAAGGAACGTGTATTTCATTACTGACACATCTTGTAAATTTCACAGGTTTTATTGAATTTCACAATAATTATGAGAAAACACAATCTTTTTCACAAATTGCTTGTAAAAATTACTTGTTATGTTTGGCAATATTTATTATTGCTCCACCTTGAAAATATAGAATAAAACCATCATGAAGTCTCATCTTTGAAGCAACATAACCCTTCAACGAAGCGTTCCCGAACATACCTCCGTAGGAACTTTTCGTCTCATCTTGAGATTCTGAAACTACATTCAAATTCATTACGGTACACCTATAAATATACAAGGTAGAGTCAAATCGAAAATAAATCGGAAACTTGTCCATATATTCAAATGAAATATGGATATATGTCGAAATCGTCAATCTTAAAACTTTCCGGCTATATTCTACGATCAGTAGTTATCGAGTTATTAACGGAAAGCCCGTGAAATTAGCGAGAAATTCTTCTTACTCGTACAGAACTCGAAAATTTATACTTCGTTGGTCCTATCAGCTCTTTGGTCCGATTGATTCATTTTGAAGTATAAATTTGGAAAGGAAATATTTAGTACCATAGCAACCAAGCATGAACGAGCACTGCAATTGAAATGCTAGCGTCACCATGATCGAAAATAATGCTAAACCTCCAATAATGAATGTACGTATCAATGACGGAAGAAACGTTCTATCTTTCTGCTTCCATTCCTGGCTCTTGAATCGAGGAGATTGGTGACGCTGGAATTACAATTGTACTAATCGCAATTGCATGATTCCCATGGAAACTGAGGGTGGGAAAGGGGCTCAGGAGATTGGAATCACGTAGATCCGGTATGCCCGGCGCGTGCGGACGCCTGGAAAGATTGCATGCGAAGTTGTTACAAATTGGCGAATGCGCTGGGATCTACTAGATCTTTTTGGGCGTATGTTCTGGGAACATCGCGTTATCATTTTGCCCAAATGTCTGTATTTTTCGAATTTTTTGACGAAAATGGTCTCAAACGATTGAGTTCGACCACCTGATGAATAATTCGAGGACAAATTTGATTCTGTCCAGCCGGCCGTCCGTTGCCACGATAACATGAGAACGGAATGAGAGAGCGACTTGAAATTCTTAGGGTAGGTGGCGCATCCCAATACGAAGTTCGTTAATGGGCATAATCGGCACAATGGTTTCTGAGTAGTAATTTTATTTTCAACCAATATAAATCCGTTCGAATTAAAACTTGGTGAATAGTTGTAGAATATGAACTTAAGCACGTTTTTGAAATTTTGTGAGAATCGCATCACTAGCAAATTTTTAAAAAATTATTAAATGCTATTTTTTATGTCATGATCTATTTTGACCGGACTGTAATTGAACTCAGTTGATGCCCAATGCATTCTTTACGTGTTCGCGGTTTGAAGGTTCATTTTTCTATACGATTGTATCGAAACTTGAACTTATTGTGCTCATGTTTTGACTAGGTGTGACTCACTGATGAAGAATTTGTGATCAAATACAATTCCGTCTGGCCGACTGTTGCCACGACATACGAACGGAAAGAGATATAGCAGATTTCAGGGTAGGTTATGCATCTGAATGCGACGGCTAAGTAAGCATAATGCACGGAAAAAAAATATTGCTTCTAATATATGAAATTCATATACTGACTAACTGAATTTCATATAGGTACTCGGCGTGACAGAAGAACTTACATCTAATCTTATCTGACTGCAGCACCTATTCATAACACGCATCCGGATCTTGAAACTAATCTACTTTCATATTATTAGTAACAGTCAGGTCTGAAGGATCTGATGATTTTGACATATGGAACTAGAACCATCGTATACCAATGTAGAATCCCGAGCATATAAAGATGAGAATCTAATCAGATTAACAGTATACTAACGATTTTGAGTACTAGTTAGTCCCGCTTTCGAACCTAGCATTATTGTTATACATTGGTTATATTCCAGTCATATTAGACTTATGATTCAGTTATATGAATTTAGTAATCTCATCATATAAACCTGTAATCTTGAATCTTGTAATATAAAACTAGTAACCTCATCATATGAGTCTTCATTTCTCGTTTATCTGGCAGATGATGATCTATTATTATATTAATACGTATGAGCCCGGAGAACCGAGAAAAATTATTCGAAAAAGAAGTTTTTTCGAATCATTTTGATCATTTCTTCAAGCACATCCATTAGGGTGTCCCTTATATGTTAAAAAAAAATTTTTTTTTAGTTTTCGAAACGCATACCCTCTTATTATATTTATTAGTCTATTAGTTACCCAACTACAGAATTTCAACATCCTACGTTAATTTTATCCCGTGCCGACTTAGCTTCAAAGTTTTCGAAAATAGCTGGTAAACCCATTTCCTAACTCTGCCGTAGACCATCACTAAAATACATTCTATTAGATAAATTATGATGAAAATACAAATTTATATGATAAACTTTCTGCAAATAATAAAAATAGTACAATATATCTAATTATTAATTCGGAATTTTCCATTTTACTGATGTTCTTCATCTGCAGTAATCAAACAATGAAACTCCAGCATTAATTTAGCATCTCGTTCAGCTGTGTCATTAACTGTATATAATCTAAAAATTTTCTTTTCAGCTTCAATATACATACTCATACTTCTCGGCGTTTTCATTCCACAATAACACACTCTCTTGCAGCAAACTACTGTCAAGTTTCAGTCACGGGAATAAATCTTTGCTCGTCACTGAAACGAACTCAATCAAAGATTTCCCTGAAAAAGGTTAAACCACTTGGAGTAATATGAATGAAAGAGTGAGTTTCAATGAACTGATTAAACGCTACTTTTTACCAAACGTAAATAGGGCCAGACATTTCTTCCTTGGATGGGATATATCTCTTTCCAGAAGCTTCAAAGCCTTTGCTGTAAATTTTCTACAATGTTCGTTTTCGTCCTCTCATCGACCTCATCATCAAAATTTTAAATAACGACTATTTCCTCTGATAAGTACTACAAGTGTTGACAGAACTCGTTTAGAGTCGCTTTAAAAATTCATTTATCAACCCTCTCATAATCTTTTGAGGTTTGTAGAAAACAACAATGTTGATAAAGTGCTTTTCCGCCAAACTGCATACCAGCTAGGTTTTCTCATAAACTGCCACAATAAATAAACAAAAATCTCGTAGAGCTTGTTCCTTCTTAGCACCTATTTCAAACTGAGATTGTAAATGGTTTTTGCCACCCAAAGAGCTTGATGCATTGCGCCAGAATGTCTGATTTTTAGTTCATTATCATTATCTTTATCCAGAAAAAGAACAGCGAGCACGATTGATTCACGATAATGATCTCATATTATCGATTTAGCCAGTTCATTGTTGAAAAACTTCACAAATTCATCAATATTTATTTGTTCCACAGAGGTGTTGTTGAACAAAATCGATACATGGTTTGATGGCACTAGGATTAATATCCATCCAGTTGTCTCTAAACTTTTTGAACAGCGTAATATCAGGACTACTATTAACTAGCTGGATCTTGGATCCAACGCAGTTTTGAGAACCCGGCCTTTAAGTGCATTTATCACTGCTTTCGCTTGATGCTTAGTTGACATCTGTCTAAAGTTGCAACTAATTTTGAGGTCACAAAACCTTGTCAAAATATTGGGATATGACAGCCTGATGTTCTTCCAGACTTTCTTCAGAGATTGTAGATTGTTCCTCTATTTCTCCATGTGTTTCAAAGCTGTGTGAAGAATCAATGTACTCTCGGAAATCATTTGCCTTAATTTCTTTTTCTCTTCTGCCAGTTTACTCAGCGCTGCCCTCTGTTCAATTTCAGCCAACTTTTTGTCAACACCTGCTAAGTATCCCGGATGTCCTGACTCGCCTTGTTTTTGCAAGAATATTTTGTCTTCTGCAATTTGTATTCGTTCGAGAGTATCAGCATGTGCGATATCGAATACATTATCTACATAATTCAAATTGAAAGCTTTCCTTGTGGTGCCAATAAACATCCTGAATCTTCTTACTGTTCTTTGGAGCTCACGCCAAACTTGATCCACTAACTTCTTAACATCATTACGAACAGCTTTGGTAGGTATTCAAGCCTTTTCACAGAATATAATACACTCCCGAAGATTTGCACTGTCATTAACAGTCAACTTAACTACGCGTATATTGAAAAAGAAATACATAAGAATTTGACGAATAGACGGTAATTTTGCACCTGTTATTTGGCGACTTACCTCACCAATTAAAAAAATTTAAAAATTAAATTTTTTTTATTGCTTCTTAATTCTTCGACATCCTCAAAAATCAAAATAATACCGAATCGTTACTCGACAAGCCGAAATAAACTGACAATAACAGAAGGCATGCGCCGCTTCTGTGACTGAACTTGTATGAACATCTTTACGCGCAAGTCGGCACGGTTAGTTCTCTTCCAAATGAGGTAAAAAATGGTTTTCGAGTGTTTTGGGTCCAAATGAACAAAACAAGAGCCTATGCGTTGTGAAATTAAAACTTTGAAAAATAAGGGACACCCTAACATCCATATGTATCAGATGAGATCAATATCAGCCAGATGAACAAGAAATCGAACATCATCAGAATAGATAGAAATATTATAAAAAAACTCAAGACAAACAAAAACGATTTTATCCTGGAAAAATTTATTGATCTCTTCACATAATGAAAATAAACATCTAAAATTCTAACATAAAAAATATTCAATAAAAATTAATAACAATTCTTGTGCCAGTTTGTCACATATACATAACACTATAAAATATTATAAATAACATAAAAAATGACTAGCTTTAATACTACAAAAGGTATATATACATTAATTCGGTAATACTGAAGTCAATGAAGGGTTCGTGTTCTAATGAATTTCATTCAAAATGGACTCAAATTCTGATTCCTCAGAAAAAGAGTTACTTTCGCCGTCAGTGTCTGTAGATTCGAATATTGGAGTTTGTCCAATACTGGGCGATTCGTACTGAAAAAAAAAATTTATTAACAGAATGAAAAGAACCATTTGGAGAAAAAATGATGCAAATTGATTATGCAATTTGATGATTCTAATATTAGCATATCATTGATAGCCTTGAATAATGAATTTCATCGGAAAGTTCTGGAGTTTTTGAAAAATGTAATCAGTTATACAATTTTGAATCAAAATAGGTACTACATAATACTCACACTGGCACTTCCATTTCTTACATGAAGAGCGAGTGCCGTTTGAAATTTAAAGCGAGGACCAATCTTCGGGATCAATATTTTCAACGTGTCTTGGTTAAGCATTTTAACGGAACCTTGATCAATTTCCTCATCTGAAAGAAAAATGTACAATAGATAAGCAAATAAATCAGGGGCTGATTTTTTTCAAAATGGTTTTATTCCGTCATTATTCCTATGGATGTATGAATCATAATCATCAAGAATCGCATCTAAACGTATCCAAAGTATTTTTGAATTCCCCCATCCCAATGTAAATATGTAATTAGATGTTCGATGTAACATCTCAAATTAAAAAGCTGATTGAGTTATAATCATCTTCATAGATTGCAGATGTGAACTGAGATTTTAATTGGATGTGTAATTTCGATTTTTTGGCAATGTTAATGAAGGAAAATTTTAAAACGATCACCGATGATTTTCATTCATAACAAAAACATTTTTCAATACTCCAATTATTTTCTTCATTTTACATTCAAAATGATAAGAAATGTATTTTTGACGTTGTTTTTTATAACTCAATGAAAAATTATATACGATTTACACTTATTTATTCAATATTGTGACGCGTTTCGTCGACACAGCGACTTCATCAGACTACATCATACTAAATTCTTAACAAGTTATTATCTCCCTATACCTAGATGACATGGACACAGAATCATTTAAAACTAATTACATGAGAAACTTATTTAAAACAAATTACATAATAGACTTATTTAAAACTAATTACATGAGTGATGAGTGATTTCACTGCTGGTTTCTTTGTACACATTAACAATAATTCATTCCTAATGCTTTTATTTATAAATTGATTCTCTATTTGAATAGATTGAGTAACGGGGAAAAATTTAGATCTAATTGTTCATTAACTAAATTACCCGTATGTTTTTCCCTATTTATTTCGACCATTTCCCAGTAATTAAGTTGCGCACCTTTATTCAAATTGTGTAGAATTTTGAAATCCGGGTTAAACTTATGTCCTTCTGCTAATAAATGATACGAATAATTTGAATTAATTTTGTTGTTTTTGAAGCTGTGATGATGTTCCTTTATTCTTATGCCAAAATATCTACCAGTTTTTCCTATATATGATTTGTCACAACTCCCGCAATTTAATTGATAAACACCGGATTTATCTTCTTTATTCCTTTTCGATTTATTGTTTTTTATGAATTTGGCTGAAGTCGCTGTGTCGACGAAACGCGTCACAATATTGAATAAATAAGTGTAAATCGTATATAATTTTTCATTGAGTTAATATGGATTTGCATCAAGTAAAAGCCACAAGCATTAAATTTTTGTTTTTTATAGCTAACCTAAACTAACCTAACCTAACCTGCCCAAATATGTAAAATATATTGAAAACTGGTGAATGGCGAAAAACTGCAAATTAACCTCATATTTTTTTATAATTTGAACCTCTACAAACAATGTGAATAAGTCCCTGTATTCTACGCAAAAATGTCTGTATAATGTTATTGTTTCGGAGAAAGTGGTTATGATTCGTTTTCAATTTAGCCATTATTCCGATTTTCGTTTATAAATCAAACCAAAAGAAGATAGGAAAAAACGCGGATAGTATCATTTCATCAGTTTCTCTAAAAATAAACCAAGGATATGATATTAGATTTCCGCTATCTCTTATAGTTTGAAAGTTGTAATAATGAAACATCAAAAACGTCCCCCTGAACAAAAAGAATTTATTCTCAGAGTTGGGTATTACTGACGTATATACATACTTAAAAAAAATTAACGATTCTGATGTATACAGACATGAATTCATACTCAAAGAATTAAAGAAAATATTTTCCAAGTATCATACACTATCAATCAATAAGCGAATGGCGTGTAGGTACTTACCTATAGAAATCTTAAAATATATTCCAAATTTAAATCCTTCAGGAAGGCTTCCATTCTTGAAATCGCTCACTTAAGTAGGTACCTATAAGTATACCTACATTGTTCTTCGCACAAATATAAAAATAATAAAATATTACTGAATCGCTTCACAAATGGAAATGCCCTACACAACACAACTTCCGCAACCTACTGCAAGTTTGTGAAGATTTAGGCGGTCATTGGGTCATTATCTTCTCTTCTTGAACAACGAATGTTCATTTCGAACAGACGGGATAATTCCATTTATACGACGGGAATACTAGAACTGTGCGAAATTTTATAGTATGGTTGAGAATATAACGCGTATATAATGCTCTATTCGATCGATAAGCTGGAAATCTGTCATTGGACCACGATTTCTAGAAAGATTGATTTTTTGATTCGTATCGGAAAGGGTTTCTAAATCATTGAAACATTATATCGTTAATATAGGAAATTCATGTTACTGGTATATGTTACATGTTCGTACGACGTCGTTCTGGATCATTTTTTTCCGTGTGGGCATAATAGGCCAAATATGGTTTTGAAGTTGTACCCATCTGAAATGTTATTGTTGTTTCCTCAATAACTGAAAAAATACAGATCCGATTTAATTGAAACTTGGTAATTAGTTGTGGAATATCACCGTATCACGAACAAAAATATTTCTTCAAAAATTTTATATTTCAGAAACTATTCGTCAGATTTTACTGAAATTTTGCACAAATCTTCAAGCCGAATTTTCTTTACCCAAAATTTTCAAAAATACAGATCTGATTGACTTGAAATCTAGTACACGGTTGAAAAAAGACGGCTTGATGGATCATGCAGTATTCATTCGTGAGGGTGTGTCAGGCGTGAATAAACAATAACATGCACGCAAAAGCTCCTGAATTTATGTCAGTGCTTTTTAAGAATTTTCAAACATACAATATCAATGTCATATTTTGGTTGACAAGATAACGGATAAGTTGAATTTCTCCAACGTGGCAGTTTCAATTTCACTCAAAGGAAAATCTGCTGCTGCTATGTAAACAACAAATTATTCATTGGTCAAAGCCTCAGTTGAACCTGACTTGGAGACAACGTTATCGAGTAGAAGTATATATATGTCGAATATTGTGCCTCTTTAGCCTTTCCACCCTTTCGTCTTTCCATGATATCTGGGGGTGAAGCAAATTTGAATGAAAACATCATGACATATTGTAGTTGATATCGAAATGAAAAAAATTAGTGCGTGGAGTCTCTCCGCCCGAAAGAAGTGAAAGTTCGTAATATTGGGGTAGAAAATCACGCGCATGCGTTTCTATTCCCCCTCCATTGTAGCGTTAAACGTTTAACGCAACCTTTCTGGAAGTCGCATTAGAAGTTTCACTTCAGAAAATGTGGAAATGAAAATAGGAAAGGGTAGAAAACTACGCGCATGCATTCGAGTGCCACGCATTCACTCTTGCTATGTCTCTTTTATTCCCCCTCCCCAGGATCGTTGAACGTTTAACGCAACAGTGCTTTCATACCTCCTCCATGGTAGCGTTAAACGTTTAACGCAACCTTGTTGGAAATCGTATTAGAAGTTTCACTTCAAAAAATGTTGAAATGAAAATAGGAAAGGGTAGAAAACTACGCGCATGCGTTCGAGTGCCACGCATTCACTCTCGCTCTTTTTCTTTTTATTATCCCTCCCCAGGATCGTTGAACGTTTAACACAACAGTGCTTTCATACCCCCTCCATGGTAGCGTTAAACGTTTAACGCAACCTTGTTGGAAGTCGCATTAAAATTTTCACTTCAAAAAGAGACACCCATGTCGCTTTTTGTTACAATCTTGATGAGAAGAATTTAATTGAAGTCTAAAATTGGGTCCTCAAAGATCTCATATATTAGCTTTCATATCAGTTTATTTCCACCTAATTAACCACAATCCGTACTGAAGTTGGTCAATGCTAGAATAACAACCCCGTGTAATAAATTTTTCGATACGATCGATTGTGGAATGTGGACGTAGAAATATGAAGGTAACTCCCAAAGTTTGGCAGGTATTATCATCAGATATACTGCATAGATTTGCCCTTCGGATAAGGTGTTTCACTTAAACGGTTTGTTTGCCATTCTAACATAATTTTTTGAATGCTACTACAGCCCAGAAAATTGTTGCAGTGTGGACGATTTCAACTACATTATATTCCTTATTCTTGTTTCACATGCATACGGTTTGGTTCCTTTTCAGTTTCAACCGAAAACGAATGAAAACTTTTCACATATACACGTTTATCACACGGTTCATATTAGATTTTATCTTTTGAAACATTGACTCAATCGCAATTCCAATATTTTCGCTTCGCCAAATTCATCTAAGTCATTGAGAATTCAAACGCAAACATCTTGGCATGCTTCCTGCGTTTTCAATTTATCTTTATACTTTTGAGAAGTTTTTTCCTCAGCATTGGTTTAGATGTACGGCAGAAATCAGTCGACTCACATCAACATTTGGTAAACTACTCATTTTCTCATATACAGGGTGAGTCTTTGACCACTGCATTAATTTTAACCAAAGATTCCTCTCATCAAATGAAACTCTTTTTCCATTTAACATTTTTCCAAATTCAGCTCAGGTAAAAAGATACAGGCTGTTGAAATTTTGAAAAAAAATCAGTTTTTATTTTGTAGCTTTGACATCCTTTTTTCGAATAAAATGAATAATGGCGTAAAGTTTCCTATAATTATGATACATATTTTCCAAATATTAGTTATTTTCTACTTCTACTGGTTTTCTAGTTATGGACTCGTGGATTCATAAAACTAAACGAAATTAGCATATAGAAAGCATATAAAGTTGTTCTTGGGCCATTTCAAGAATATTCCATCGTTTAGAACATTATATTATTCTTCATCATTTCTCCTTAAACGCACCGTTTTCGAGATATTCTTCATTGAATGTTTAAAATTGGAAAACTCCAGAAATTTCACTACTTTTATGGATCCGTCCCTGAGCGTTGGAATCTCGAATTAAGCTGTAAACCAGGTTACCATGCCTTATTCTCGTCCGCCAACAATGTCATAGATAATTTATATGTGGGAGTGTATTAGCACATTGTGAAATCTTTAAACGCTTGTAACTTTTTACCTGAGCCGAATCTGGAAAAATGGTAAAAGAAAAAAGTGTTTCATTTGATGAGAGGAATCTTTGGTTAAGATTAATGCAGTGGTCAAAGACTCACCCTGTATTTACATCTAGAAGTAAACTATTTAGGAAAGATTGATCTATTCGCTTTGATGATAAAATCAAATAACACATAATGTAAATAACGGCTTCATGGTTAAAACTGAAACTAAACCGAGCTTGTGTGAACGCCTCGGTTGATCTGTAAATGAATTCAGACCTGAATATTCGGTACTGTACGGCTTCAAATTCGGTGCACAATCAAAACCGAAGCACCGTTTCATACTGTACGCCAGCGACCAAATAGAAACCAAAAACGAATCGAACCGTGTGCAGATGAAGCAAGCCGTAGAAAAAGCAACATTCTGTGATGAGATCTTACTGAAATTGAATTTATGGAATAGAAGTAATGGAAAAGGTTATTTATTTTGAAAACTTAAGTTAAGTACCAGTCTACCATATCGTCGCCTTAATAAGAAAGCTGCCTAACTCCATATTGGATAATTTTACAGGAGGAGCAAAAATGAATATATATTGGATAAATCTTTGAGTAAATAATAGATTAGGCAACCATGTATTAATTATTCATTATTCTGTAAATCCAGAGTAGCAAAAAAGGACTTGACGAGTTCCTATAAATATTATTGGAGTTAGATATTTTTCGCCTAAAAAGTCCTTGAAGAAAATGGAGTTAGGCAATTTTCATATTAAGGCGACGATATGCATATTCACTGTATTACTAGTTGAATACCCACTAGATGATAAATTAAAAGATGGGACGTGCCTGTAAATAAATATCTTTTTGATTCAAAATATTTTCTAGATGTATCCAAAACTACTGAAAAAACTCAACTAATGAGAAAAAATGTATGAAAAAACATTTCGAACATTTCAATATTCTCGTGGGCAAGAATTCAGTTAGAGACTGCGTCCACCCATGCTTGGCGACTGACGATTTTTTCATGAATGAATTTCAGATGAAGTTTCATAACTTACAAATTTATTCTTAATCCACAAATCCTAATCCATTCGTTGTGGTATTGATTAATTTCAGAAATCCAATCTTTTAATCTAACAGAATCCTCTGAAAGCCTTACTTCGAAACGCCCCAGATAAACTCTCCTAGGGCTCTTCTGAGGTTTACTAAATGAAATGGATATCCAGAGCAGCTTCCAATTGCAACTTGCAGCCTGTGAACAATAGGCATTAGATTACAGCGTGAGGGTGTTTCACACGGAAAACAATGTTCCTATGTTTTTTCCAGATTAAATACCGCCTGCAGGAAAGCCTGGGCTATTACGATTCAATACTATCTGAGTCCTTGCGCAAACAAATTTTCGAATCTGTCATGAGCCAGAGATAGATTAACAGATGTGAACAGATTTTCATTTCGAATTGAAAAGGAAGATTTTTTCGAATGCTTGTGGGAGTTTTAATTATTACTTCAAATCATTGGTCACATCGAATTATACGGGAATGACAACTGTTCTGCATTGCGTACCTACAGTTTCAATGAAAATAATATGACTTCACTCAAATGCAGAAATAACAAACAAAATATTGAATAAAAAAATGGTTCAAGCCCTGTGGACAGGAGCTTTTTGGCGCTCTTGTTCAAACATACATATTATATCTAAGAAAGTATTGGTTTCTCAGAGTTGGGAATGATATCAATGGATTCCTATGATAGAAATGCATCATGAAAGAAATTAAATTTAAAAGAGTGTCGTCTGAAAAAAAGGCTTCAAAAATTATCTTTAAAAAAAACAGCAATCTACAATGCTTCAATGCCTTAATGCTTCAAAAATTGACATTACATTTATTTATCAAGATTAAATGAGCAATCTGCAATGATTCAACCCCGTGGAATGGGTTGTTGCAACTTACACTCGGTGCATAGTTTGCACAACTCGAAATACCTAAGGAAAGTATAATCGAAATGTCTAGAGCAAGGCTGGAGACAATCATTGCAGATTGTCTATTTATTCCTGATATTTGAGTAGATAGTGGATTACGAACAAATTATTTTAATAGTTCAAAATATATTAATAAAAAACTATCCTATTTTCATAATTTAAAATTTGATAGTTCATACCACTAACACATTCTTTTCTATATTATGTACCTTAACTCGAGAAAAAATGGGTTCAAGCCCTGTGGACAGGAGCTTTCTGGCGCTCTTGTTCAAACAGACAAATTATATCTCCGAAAGTATTGGTTACTCAGAGTTGGGAATTACATCAATGTATGCTTATGATAGAACTGCATCATAAAGGAAATTCAATTCAAATAATAGTTTATTTATCAAGATTAAATGAGCAATCTGAGAATGAGAACTGCACCATGGAAGAAATCAAATTAAAATAGCTGAAATGAATTTGACTTTCTCTTTTAGAACAGGATAACATGTACGAGTATGAACACAGATAATATAATAAAGCTTAGATAGAATAATTATAGCATTCTGTGAAAACATAGAAGTACGATTCATTATTGAAATTTAGAAAAATCATATCTCCGAAAGTATTAGCTTGTTGGAATTGAAAATGATATCGATGGATTTTTATGGTGAAACTGCATCTTAAATAAAAATTGAATTTGAAATTTGTTGCTTTAAAGTAAATTTTTTTTTTCGTTACTCCGAAACCATCTGGCCTATTTCGCCCAATAACGAACTTAACCGAGATATTCATCTCCCTAACCTACTCTGAAAATTTCAACTTCCTAGCTCATTCGGTTCGAGAGTTATTGTAGAAATTTTTTTTTTTAATTTCGAATTTTTTTTTCTGACACTTTGTCCATTCTCCTGTATTGGACACTCTTAATTCGAATTTACCATGGTAAATTCGAATTAAGTGTCCAATACAGGAGACTGGACAACATAATTTACCAGGGTAAATTCGATTAAGGGTGTCCAATACAGAAGAATGGACAATAGAACATACGCGCAAAAGCTTCTGACTTCACGTCAGTGCTTGAACCAATTTTTTTTTTCGTGATTTTTTTGAAATTTTCTAGGGGTACCTACGGTTCATAAAATTTTTTTTTTGTCATTTTTTTTAAATTTTCTAGGGGTACGGTTCTTACAAAATTTTGAACACGTCTTTATGTTGATTTTCTACTACTTGTTACCAAGCTTCAATTCGATCGAATATTTATTTTTTGAGTTATCAAGGAAATAATATTCCAGGTGGGCATAACTCAGAAACCGTTCGACCGATTATGCCCAAAAACGAACTCAACTCTCCCATTCGGCTACACAACCTACCCTGAAAATTGCAAGTCCCTATTTCCTTTCGTTCGAAAGTTATCGAGGCAACGGTCACCCATCTACTGAACTCACACAAGGCTGCTCGAATCTCCAACAATATTTAACCGATCGTGTTAAAACTTGAAACTTGGCAGTAGAGTTAGGTTATAAAGGCTCTTGCAAAATTTCAGCAATTTCAAACGAATATTTACGGATATATAGAATTTTTTTTTTCAATTTTCAACAAAAACTGTCCTCACGAATTTTGCAAGTATTTTCGCGTTGGTATTCTACAACTAACATCATGTTTGAATTCAATCGGCTTAGTAATTTTCGAGTTAATGAGGTACAAAAAACAACCAAATTTCAGATGGCTATAACTCTAAAACCGTTTGGCCGATTATGCTCATAAACAAACTGAAATGTTGCGTTCTGGTGCAAATCCTAACCTGAAAACTTGAAGCCGCTATCTCTTTCCGTTCTCAAGTTATCGTGACAACAAAAATATTTTTTAATAATTTTTTAATAGTTTTCTAGCCATACGATTCGCACAAAATTTCACAAACGTGCTTAGGTTCATATTCTACAACTACTCATCAAGTTTCAATTTGATCGGATTTATATTGGTTAAAAACAAAATTATTACTCGGAAACCACTGGGCCGATTATGCCCATTAACGAACTTGTCCGTCGTATTGGGATGCGCCACCCACCCTGAAAATTTCAAGTCGCTAGCTCTTTTCGTTCTCAAGTTATCGTGGCAACGGCCGGCCAGACAGAATCAAATTTGACCTCGAATTCTTCATTGGGGAGTCGAACTTAATCGTTTGAGATCATTTTCGTAAAAAAATTCGAAAGTTACAGACATTTGGGCAAAATGATGACACGATGTCCCCCAGAACATACGCGCAAAAAATATATTATTCCTTGATAAAAATCTCAGGTTAAAAATTGTGCTGATAATTATAGTATGAAACATGTAGAACTTGATAAATTCGGAGTTTCATGCAATTTAAAATATTATTGCTATTTCATACAAATTTCCGCCTCCTAATTATTGAAAAAATAACATTTTGAAACCTTGGTGAATTGTTTGGATGTTAAGATGCCCTTAATGAGATTCATTGCTGTGTAGAGCTCTTCCGATTGTTATCTATGAATACAAGAATTTTAGAACATTCTGGATATGCGGGGTGTTTCTAAAATGAGGTAAAACATTTCGAGAGGTGATTCTTCAGCTAAAATGAATGGAATACATTGGTAGACATTTTTAATTTCAAGCCACTTTTCTCCAAAATACTGCACATTGAAATTGGGGGAAAATTCTGATTTTATTGAATATCAAAAATTAAAATACTTGTAATTAAGACTTTATTTGACAGCAGCCTTCTTAATTGTTTCAAAAAATTAAAACGTCTCTCGGTTGATGTGAAATGAGCCTGATTATTTTTGGCGCTCTTGTTCCTCGAATGCTTATCAATTTGCCCAAATGATTCTGTCCGGCCGGCCTTAGACACGATAACTCTCGAACGGAATGAGCTAGATAGTTGAGATTTTCAGAGTAGGATTGGGAGATAAATATCTCAGTTTTTCAGTGGCAAATTGAGCCGGATGGTTTCGGAGTAACGAAAAATAAAAAAATGTTGTCATTACAAATTTCAAATTAAATTTTTTTTAAGATACAATTTCATCATAAGAATCCATTGATATCATTTTCAACTCTTCCGGAGATATGATTTTTCAAAATTTCAATATTAAATCGTAACTCCATGATTTCACAGAATTCTGTATCGAAAATTAACGCCCCTATATATAACCTCAGCTATCGTAGATAGCTCTTGGATAATCCATATGATGATGATAATCCATATGATGATGG
This sequence comes from Halyzia sedecimguttata, assembly GCA_937662695.2. Lineage (NCBI taxonomy): Eukaryota > Metazoa > Arthropoda > Insecta > Coleoptera > Coccinellidae > Halyzia > Halyzia sedecimguttata. The sequence continues at coordinate 50,923,420 of OW569415.2, forward strand.
AAATATATACTTTGGCAAGTTAATCATATTGTGTTCAGAATATCTAGTAAAAACAAAACTGGAATATTGGCTGAGTTTCAATTGATATAATATAATTTTCAGAGTATATTTGAGGAATAAATATCTTGGATAAGTTCGTTATTGTGTAGAATTGGTCTGTTGGTTTTGGATTAATAATTTTTGGCACTCTTGTTGGATTTAAATTCTTTTTTGATGTTTGAATTTAATTTATTTTTTGATGAAGTTCTATCATAAGAATCATTGATATCATTCCCAACTCTGAGAACCCAATACTTTCGGAGATATGATTTGTCAAAGTTTGAACAAGAGCGCCAGAGTTCTTGTCCACAGGGATATCCCACTTTTTTTTTCGTAATTGCACTAACAATTGTAGGAAGAAAAGTCGAGATACGAAAAAGATGCGTATCGAATGTTGGAATATGAAAAAGTTTTGATGCAAAATATTGTAAGGGTTGATTTTCTCACCCCTTTGTGGTTACATTTAGGAAAAATAATATCTGTCGAAAGGTAATATTAAATTATCTTTATTGAACTGCCAATTTTTTTTCTTTGAATTGTTTCATAGAGGAGATTGAATAAAAAAAAAATTTTCCCTCAATCTCGAAGAGTAGTAATTTGGATAAGAAAATCTTTTGCTGAAGAACCATCTTTCAAAATCTTTTACACCGATTTAGAAGTAACCGGCATTAAACAAGTATTCCAAATGTGATTTTTTGGAATTTTCGAATATACTATCTTTGCGCGAATGTTCTAGGGAACAGCGTGCTATCATTTTGTCCAAATGTTTGTAGTTTTCTAATATTATTCCGATAACGGTCTCAAACTATTAGGTTCAACTCACTTATGAAGAATTGGTGGATAAATTCAATTATGTCTGGCCTTCATTCGCCACGATAACTTTCGAATGGAAAGAAGGTAAGTTACGGATATAAATGCGACGGTAAAGTTCGACAATGGACATAATCGCCAAAATGGTTTCAGAATTGTACCCACCTGAAATATTGTTTCCACAATGACTCAAAAAATATAGATCTCATCCAATTCAAACTTGGTAATTAGTTGTAGAATGCTGATTCGAAATCTTTTGGGAAATATCGTGATGATTAAATTACTAGAAAAAAACATTTCTTCAATAATTTTATATTTCAGAACGTATCTGCCAGATTTTGCTGAAATTCCGAACAAAGCTTCAATCCATCATTCTACCATAGAGTACGTACTGAATTTCAGCTCGATCAGCTTTGAATATTAGCAAATATTGTGGAAATAAAATCTTGAACTTCTATCTAGGTACTTCTGAAATTTATAGTCCTTCATTGGCGAGAGGTTAGCGTCATTACCCGCTGCGTTGGAGATCTGGGTTCGAATCCCCGCTGAGTATGTACACTATTTTATTCATTTAAATTTGAATTCAGTTGATGCTCTATGTATTTTTCCACATGTTAACGCTAAAAAGACGGATCGAAGTGAACGCAGAATTTCGGGAGGGTGTGAAAGGTGTGAATAGACAATAGAACATGCGAGAAAAAGCTCCTGACTTTACGTCAGTTCTTTTTTTGAATTTTTATACTATTCCCATGTCTCCCAGAAAACTTGTTTTCACTGCTTTCCCATCCTAGAAGAGGCAAATTACAAAGTAAGAGCTTCCTGATAGTTTCCTAAATTAAATTCTCTGTTCAACAAAGTCGTTTGAGAATTTCGTTAGCTTGTGCCGAGAATAAGTGAACCTGGAGTTTCGAAGGTAATCAAATTAACGCCATTGGCCTAGGAAATATGATTACTCTGAAATTGTGTTTCTGTTTTTCTCGAGATGGAATTTTTCAAGTTATAACCTCATAATATGTGCCCTATCGATTAGTCGATGTCAAATTGCTTTCAGATTCCACGATTATGATTGATGAGTTGGAAATCTGAGAGCGGCTCCGCCTAATGCCACTCTAAAATGTATGTGTGTCATGGTCTGAAGCTTTCGTCGTTACTGAAAAATCGACCTTATTCAACGTAGGAAAATTCTTAATGAAATATCATATTATTATCATTCATGAATTCGTACAATGAAAGCTCTTCATGGGAATATGTGATGTGTTAGGTTCGAGAACAAAAATAAGTGTCTAGAAAAATCGAAAAAGTCTTTAGATATTCTTCAGAATAGAAAGTTTTTTCAAGAATAAGATGATTTCATTAAAATAATGTACACAGGGTTTCCCATAAGTTGACGTCAATCTGGAAGCGGATGATAGGCCAAGTCATGATATTTATAAGAAAAATATTTGAAAAATCTTAATTAAGTTACGTATATGCAAAATTATAAGCATTTCAAAAAAATCGAGAAAATATTGACCGTGTGATGGTGTTTCATCTCCTGCTACTACAAATCATTATTTTAATATCAATTGCATTTTATTATATATATTTTATTATATATTATGTATCCTAAATATAGTTTCTCTAAATTGTTGCCTAATATTTTAAGCCAACTGCTTAAACTGGGATAAAAAGTCACTTTTCGCCCAAGTAAAAATAAGTAGCATTCAAAATTAATACTTCGCACAATTTTAACTCTCTGTACTGGAAGAAAAATGTATAACGCAATATTGGAAAGTAACTTTAAAAGTTGGTGCAATTAACAATCATTTCAAAATATACAACACTAGCTAGTAATTTAGCAAGTTTCTTGGATATTTGTTTTTCTGAAGAAACTCAGTTTGGAAAGAGTTTTTCTGGCTTACTTAACTTGATTTTAGTATACCCGAAGCTTTTCTCGAGGCCGTAACTGTAAGGTTTTAGTTTGGGAAGCGCATAATAGAATAGTTATAAGAAAAATATTTGAAAAAAATCTAAGTTACGTATTTTTAAAATTATAGGCACTTTGAAAAAATCCAGAAAATCCTCACCCTTTGATGGTGTTTTAACCCCGCTACTACAAATCTTTATTTTAATTTCAATTTCATTTTCATGATGTCTCCTGAATATTGTTTCTCTTAATTGGTGCCTAACATTTTTATTTTCTAGTGAGATGACCCGTCCCACAATTTCGAAAAAATTTGGGCGTCGGCATTCTACAAAACTAATTACCAAGTTTAAATTGGATCGGATTTATATTTTTTGAGTTATTGGGGAAATAGCAACCAAATGTCAGATGGGTATAATTCCAAAACTGTTTGACCGATTATGCCTATTAACGAACTTAACTGTAACATTTTGGATGAGCAAGCTATCCTGAGAATTGCGAGTCGATCTTTCTTTTCGTTCGAAAGATATCAGGGGAATGGTTATCCATCCAGATACTTAACCCAACGCTGCTCGTAGCAGTTTTTAATTTCGTTCTTAAAAAGCAAAAAACTGACAAGAATAAAATTAAGCAGACATTTAATGCGAGCAAGAAGGCACTCCAAAAAATGTTTAGTGCTGTCCATCTATAAACAAGGTGTAGAAAAAGCCACCACTAAACCTTGTTTCGCAAGACAATTTTTTTCCATATTCATATTTTGCAATAAAAAAATTATTTTGGATAGCTTGTTCCATTCTTAACAAATAAGGTAATATTATATATTACTTAAGTTCACGATTTTGAGAAAAAAAATTATTTATCAACAGATATTACGCCAGAGTCGTAGAGGCTGCAATTATTTTCGACCTTAAATAATTTATCCTTCAAGCGGATGTCAAGTTGACATTTATATTGAGTACTTGTACAAATATTAAATAATTGTAAGAACACAAACAATTTTAAATTTTGCTCAAATTCAATATCATACTCAATAGTTAGAATGTACACGCCGAAAGGCCAAATACAATACATCATAAATAGCAAAAAAAATATTCATCGATTATAACCAACAAATTTGTTCATTACATTTGATAAATAATATTTCTTTCTGGTTATTGGCGCTCTAGTTCCTCGGAACTGAGTGCTTATCAATTGGCCCAAATGTCTGTAATTTTCGAATTTTTGGCTGAAAATGGTCCCAAACGATTTGGTTCGACTCACTGATCAAGAATCCGAGGTCGAAATTCATTCTGTCCGGCCGGCCATAGGCACGATAACTCTCGTACGAAAGGAGTTAGAGGATTGAAATTTGCAAGGTGGGTTTTGGGGCGTAAATATCTCGGACAACTTCGATAATGATTTAAGTAAAAACAATTTTTATGAATATTTCCGAAACCGATCACTCGATCTATCTGAAATTTAGCTGCAAATTGTAGAATCATGACCTTCATACGCATGTGAAGTTTTGTATTGACCAGGTGACCGCAAATGTCTACAATAACTCTCGAACGGAATGAGCTAGGTAGTTGAAATTTTCAGAGTAGGTTAGGGAGATGAATATCTCGGTTAAGTTCGTTATTGGGCAAAATAGGCAAGATGATTTCGGAGTAACGAAAAAAAAAATTTTTTTTTCAAGTAACAAATTTTAAATTCAATTTTTATTTAAGATGCAGTTTTACCATAAAAATCCAATGATATCATTTTCAACTCCAACGAGCTAATACTTTCGGAGATATGATTTGTCGAAACTTCAATAATGAATCGTACTTCTATGTTTTCACAGAATGTTATAATTATTCTATCTGAGCTTTATTATATGTTCTGTGTTCATAATCGTACATGTCATCCTGTTCTATAAGAGATAGTCAAATTCATTTCAGCTATTTTAATTTGATTTCTTCCATGGTGCAGTTCTCATTCTCAGATTGCTCATTTAATCTTGATAAAAAAACTAATATTTGAATTTAAGTTCCTTTATGATGCAGTTCTATCATAAGAATACATTGATATAATTCCCAACTCTGAGAAACCAATAGTTTCGTAGATATACCGCCGTATTCACAAAGCATTGTTAAGTGTTTGAATCTCCGTTAAGTCCGAACTGAGGTCTTCAGTTAAGAATAAATAAGAATCGCAACCTCGGTTAACGTGAAAATTAACTTGCAACAGGCCTGATTAACCACTTTTACATACGTTAACTGAGGTTGCGATTCTTATTTATCCTTAACTGAGGACCTCAGTTAGGACTTAACGGAGATTGAATGCTTTGTGAATACGGCGAATAATTTGTCTGTTTGAACTAGAGCGCCAGAAAGCTCCTGTCCACAGGGCTTGAACCAATTTTTTGTGATCATATTAAATGTTCAGAGTGTCCACCTTCGGCCGTTACACAAGATACTATACGTCGGCGCATAGATTAGGTTACCCGGTCAAAAAATCCGGGAGTATTTTAGATAACCCTACATGAAAGAACAATACTGTTTCTTAAGTCTTCCATATCTTGGACAAGAGTCTTGTAAAACCATGTTTTAAATGGCCCAAGAAAGTAAAATTCAGAACTGAGGTCCACCTTGCCCTATCCATCTATTTGGATATGTATGATTTAAACGCTGAAGTGCTCCAATACTGAAATGTGCTGGCCGGAATTCGATCTCGTTTTCTTCATCTTCATTTTCGGAAAAATATTCGAAAATTACAGACATTTGGGCAAAACAATAGCACACTGTTCCATTGAGCATGCGTGCAAAAATTATATCCATTAAAGTGAATTATACAAAATTTTGAATATTTCTTCGGGTTGGTATTGTCCGACTAACTACCTATATAATCTAGATATATAAAAATGGTTCAAGCACTGACGTGAAGTCAAGAGCTTTTGCGCGTATGTTCTATTGTCCATTCTCCTGTATTGGACACTCCATGGTATATTTGATTAAGTGTGTCCAATACAGGAGAATGGACAATAGAACATACGCGCAAAAGCTCCTGACTTCACGTCAGTGATTGAACCATTTTTTTTTTCGTAATTTTTTTAAAAATGTTCTAGTGGTACACGGTTCTCACAAAATTTTACACACGTCGATATTCTACAACTAGTTAGCAAGCTACAATTCGATCGGGTCTATATTTTTTGAGTCATCGAGGAAATAATATTCCAGATGGGTATAACTCCGAAACCGTTCGGCCGATTATGGTCAACAGCGAACTCAACTCTCACATTTAGATGCACAACGTACCCTGAAAATTGCAAGTCCCTGTCTCCTTTCGTTCGGGAGTTATCGAGGCAACGGTCACCCATCCAGCTACTGAACTCACACAAGGCTGCTCAGATCTCCAACACTATAGATCCGATCGTGTTCAAACTTGGAACTTGGTAGTAGAGTTAGGTTCTGAAGGCTCTCGCAAAATATCTGCCATGTCGAATGAATAGTTTCTGATATATAGAATTTCTTTCAATGATCTTCAATGATTTAAAAAAAAAAAATTCTAGTGATACGATCCTCACAAAATTTTGCAAGAATATACGTGTTGGCATTCTTCAACTAATAACATAAAAAAACTGAAAACTAAAGACATAAAAAATATTTTTTTAAAATTTTCTAGTCATACAATTCTCACAAAATTTCACAAACGTGCTAAGGTTTATATTCCACAACTATTCACCAAGTTTCAATTCGATCGGATTTATATTGGTTCAAAACAAAATTATTACTCGGCAATCATTGGGCCGATTATGCCCAATAACGAACTTGTCCGTCGTATTGCGATGCTCCACCTACCCTGAAAATTTCAAGTCGCTAGCTCTTTCCGTTCTCAAGTTATCGTGGCAACGGCCGGACGGCCGGCCGAACGGACAGAATCAAATTTGACCTCAAATTCTTCATCAGGGAGTCGAACCCAATCGTTTGAGACCATTTTCGGCGAAAAATTCAAAAATTACAGACATTTGGGCAAAATGATAACGCGATGTTCCCCAGAACATACGGGCAAAAATGAATCCCTATATCCCTTGGTCACGCATCACGCGTGAACGGCTGGACTTATTCATTATTTTTGTTGTTGTTGCGTTTGCTATTGTCAGGACAAGGTTCTTATGACAGAAAAAAATTTAAAAATTTTACATACAGGGTGTTTTTCTTCAAACGTCAATTGTAACTTGCTGTTTTTCACGTCAATCGTACAATTCCATTCAATTGTGTTGAAAAATATACTTTCGAAGCATACATCATTGAAAATAATATCACTGCACAATTGTACGCGATTGAAGTGATTTGTGCCACAAACAAATCATTAACTAAATAGGTACCTTGGATGGATTCTCATAATGTATTTGTCCGAAATTTTCATACAGGGTGTATTTCTTTTAACGCCAATTTCAACTTGTTGTATTTCACGCCAATCGTGCAATTTCATTCAATTGAGTTGAAAAATATACTTTCGAGGCATATATCATTGAAAATAAACCATTACTATACAGGGTGTTCTTTTTCTCACGGCACATTTGTACGCGATTGAAGTGGTTTGTGCCACAAACAAAGCATAATACAGGGTGTTTTTCTTTTAACGTCAATTGCAACTTGTTGTTTCTCACGCCAATCGTACAATTTCAGTCAATTGTGTTGAAAATTTATACTTTCGAGGCATACATCAAGGTAAATAAACCATTACTATGCAGGGTGTTCTTTATATCACGGCACAATTGTACGCGATTGAATTGATTTGTGCCACAAACAAAGCATTAACTAAATAGGTACCTTGGATGGATTCTCATAATGTAACAATTTTGTTTTTCCTTTGATGTATGAACATGGCGCATGGACAATTATACGTCACGTGTTCGCACGTCAGAAAACCGTCATCTTTGTTTATTTACGCACCACAAAACAAAACAAAAAATATAGTTTATCAGAAAGCTTTAAATTAATTAAGATACTGTATCATAACTGTGTGTGTCTGTCGAAAACAAATTGAAACCTTATATAGCCAGTATTTCAGGAAAACTCTGTTTTGTAAGTAAGCAACATAATGTGCAATTAATCGAAAATAATAATAAAACTTAATTCATACCGAGCTTTTTTTTATTAACTCGGGAGGTGCGAAGTTCGCCGGGCCAGCTGGTACTAAATATAAGGAGGCTACCGCGTAAAATTGCTTAATTAAAAAAAAATTATGTTATTGCGAGAAATTAACCGCATTGAATTTTTAACGCATTTGCTTTCTTGTTGTGTTGATTAATATATTATGTTCAAATGGTGTTGTTATGATTTCCAGGGAATTTATCACTTTTAAGGAAGATTCTGAAATTATATGGGATAAAAATCTAGGTTCTTTCTAAATAGATGATTGATAAACTTTTTTTTAGGAAAATGGATATTCACTATTATATATTTGTTAGAAAGCTTAAATCTATTGGAATGCTAAAATAGGCCAAACGACAAGTGGCAAGTATGGATCATTAAAGTGTTGAAGCTTTTAACTATATCCCTGAATTAAATCATTCGCTATTTTTTCCTTACCTGTGTTATCGATACATTTAATGCAAATCAAAACATTTAATTTTTGAAACCTTTCATGAAATGTCATGTGAGTACCTACTTAGTTATTGCAGGCTGTACAGTAGAATTACATTATAGTGTATGAACCATTCTGAACATCTAATCTAAACTACTTTGTGGAAAACAGAACATATATTCAAAGAGTCAATAAACGAAGGGAAATTTCATTTCCTGATATTTCGCCTAGGTATCTCTACAATTATTCAATTAGATTTTTAACAATTGATAATGTAACCTTTCATCTTCCAGACCAAAGAGTAGGAGTAAGTTAATCTTTGGTCAGACTGTCACTGTCAGTGAAGTGAATAATTCTTTGCGTAATTGAAGTGGTTTGTGGATGTCTCTGAAAAGTATAGAACAGCGCGTATTCTTTTTCTAGATTTGTGACTTTCGTCGATTGTACCTTACGAGGGTTGTTACTTTCGGTCGTTGTTTCATTCTGGACAAATGCCTTTCTGCGAATGTGTTTTCTACGCGTGTAGGTTTCTGCGCCTGTTCTTTCTAGATAAGTACCTATCATTTTGCATTTGTGATCTTTGTTCTAAACCACTGAAAATAAATTGTAATTTGTAAGGTGATTCGCACGAAATTTCGTTAATTTTAGTGTCCATGCTTTGTTTCCCCAAATGTTGGAAGAGATACGTTGCTGAAATATTGAGCTGAATTTCAACAGGAATGTGTTCTCCTCACCGTAATTACTCCAGAGAATCGTTCTGGAATTGAACAAGATAACGCCTCGGCGTACGGAACTAGTGATGTGCTGTCGTTTCGTTATCATTTCCGAATGTATATCTTTCATCTGGGTCACATTTAAGCGAGAGAAGAAAGAGATATGGCTGCTGTATGAGTGGTGAAGAAAGACGGAAGTATCGATCTGAGCTGAATGGTAGCCGTAGTCTGATGAAATTCATGTCAATCTATTTTGCGGTTTCAAAAGTTACAAGGTAACGGAGAATGATAGCCATAGAAGATATGGGTATTGTTGTTACTTTTATGATATCTAGATCAACAGGGTGTTTCACGGTGGATGATATACAGTGTGGAACCTGATGAGCTGTACTTATTTCATACAGAGATAGAGGACACTTAGGGTCAATGTGTATAAGAGTACGCACTTAGTGGATAAAGTCCAATATCTGTGAGATTTTTAAAACAAAAGTCCTCTTTCATGCCATTTCTTTTTACTTGATCATTGAAGAACATGTTTACATGGCACCACACCTCCAAATAGCATATGAACAAAAGTTATTAAACTTTTTCTGGACATCCACGAATGCCTACTCTTATGCATTGGTGTATATAAGAGTACGCACACTATCTAAATACGATATTTAACTAATTTAAAGGTGAAACACAATTAAAAATGAACGAAAAAAGCCATTTAATTTATTTCCTAAAAAACATTTATGGAAAACAAAAATAATATTCCAAAATAAAGCATTTAAAACAGGTTACTTGACACAACATGAGCAAATAAAATTTCATAAAAAATATGAACACAAAATCGATTACAATTTTCCATATAATATTATAGCGTAGGTTTTCAAACAATAAAATATTATTCTTCTCACTTCGGACATATAACTTCCCCTAATATATTGTACAAGATTCATGCCACCACTTATTGCATTGAGAGCATATCTTTAGGACATATAACTTCCAGTCTTCCTCCGATTTTGAATAAATTTTCACCTTGGGCAACTGACATCCACACCACATCTTCTGTTTCCCTATTCTGCTATTAGTTATTTCTTATTCCAGGTGGTCCGGATGTAAAATTATGTAACTTCATTTTGGCTTTTTTTGTTCGTTTCTCTTCCTTTTTTCTTGCGCGACAGTGAAGTGCGAACTCTTATACTACCTATTTTGCGTACTTTTAGACACATACGTGAAATTCGATTTTATTGACTTTAATTCTGACAAAGACTATTTTTGTAACTATTTTCAGGTGGCTACATATAAAATTAATCATGCTGAAATCAAAATTGAACATTCATAAAGCCATAGCATCAGTCTTACCGGCACAAACACAAAAACTTTGAGCACTGTAAATTACAGTGTACATCAGCTAAAACATCTTACCTATCTTTCTTTCAAACGACGCTAATAATTGCAGATTTCGTCCTTGACATTGTCATTAATACGATTTGGATTATGAGTGACTTTTTAAAATAATAAACAGATGGCGGCCTAATGAAATATCAGTGGTGCGGACTCTTATACACATGAGTACTCTTATACACATTTACCCTAACCATTTGTTTATATTGTACAGGGTAATTTCCATTTGTGTGTCATTTATTCAACATGTGTCATTCGACAAACGAATGATGACAAATTCATGAAATACAGGAAGCTGGAAGACTACATTGATCCCTATACATCTAAAATAAATTGCAAAAATAATGACGAAAACAAATTGAAATATAATTATTCCTATTGTGTTCCTCAAATGTAAAATTTACCTATGCATAAAAATGAATTAAATCTGATTTTGACTTCAGATTATGTACTTTGAAATACATTTGAAGCCTGTGTATTGTATTATTATGTAATTAGATGTATTATGTATATCGGATCGGTTATATTCAAGCACCCTCTGCAGGAAGATCAAAATGCGTACCAAGCCGGTAACTATGTAGATTATATTCTAAACCCTAATGTAGGGCTATCCTCTCCCATAGATACATGCTTCACTCTTTATTGTGTTCAACTTTATGTTATAACTAGCTGCCCGCCCCGGCTTCGCACGGGTAGTGAAATTAATGAAAAAAATTAGACAAAATATATTTTGAAATAAAATAACACACAAATATTTCAATTATACTTTATTGCAATGCCCCACAATGTACAACATTTTTCGTTTTCCTCTCTGGACAAAAACAAATAGAGCAGATGGTTCACCAACTCTCGACATGCAACGTACAACTGGCCATGCGAAAAACAGGGCACGCTTAAATTCAAAAGGAAAGTCAGATGGCATTAATGGAATCCTTGGAATAAGATCTTCCTCGATTTTGAATTTCCTATGATTATAATAGCGCTTCTATCAAGTTTGTAAAAACTTTTTTAACAGAGTCTTGTTCCGTTACACAATTTTGTCTGATTCAGGTTTGCGTAGCATAATGTTTACTTAGCCAGCCTTCAGCTGCAAATTCTTAGGAGGAAATCCTGGCAAGTCCAACGAATTTAAGAATTCGGTAGGATAATTGATGACTTCATTTTGATCTATAATGAAATCAATTGACTTATAAGTATGTATGTCCATCAATTTTACATTGAATTTTTAAATTAAATTCATCAACATCCTTATTTTTTGGCGCTAAAATGGCTTGATCACTCAGCTATGCATGGTGACTGTAGTTCATTTGAATATCTGGGAAGTCTTTTGTTATTAATTCGTCTTTTGACAATGTGAACTGACAAAAGCTTTGTGGAAACGAAATAAGACCAGTAGAAGTGTTAAACAGGAACTTTCCCATTTCTAATATGTTGGTTCATCTACCGTCTGTAAATTCAATGGCAATTTGAGCGAAGAATGAGCGGTTCTTTCTCGTTCTAATAATGTAGCAGCTATGATGTAACTGCCAGCACTATTTGATTTTGAGCCCGAATTGTACCTAAAATTGAAGAAATAAGGAATGTTTTACCAGTTCCCCCCATCAGGTGCATCAAGGAAAAAAATACCTCCATTGCCCTCATTAACTGATTTTATGACCGTATCATATGCTGACTTTTGATGCTGATTTAAAAGTGGGACCTTACTTTGTACAGATGCATTTTTATCATATTCTTGTTCTCGTTGAAATTCACGATTAAATAAATCGTGCATGGGGCGATTAGGCACTGGCATTCCTAATTCATGCAACATCTTGTCTGACATCTTAACGCAGAAATCCTCTAAAGATATCAATACCACATTATGTATCTCATCACTAATTTCTAGTTTGGATCAATTTTGACACACATATCAACGACCAACAGATGGAACAATCGGTGGCATTTCAAAATATGGTTGTCCTCGTTTAGACGAATCATGAAATGGTACGCATAAAAATTCATCGAGCAGACCTAGTTTGTTTCCTGACATGTAAGAGAATAATCAACATTAATAAGGAATCAAAACTAAAAATTTTTTAAACAACATTACTCTTACGAAGTGGTTGATAAAACTACGAAAGCTAAATATAAATCAACAAATGGTACACAAATTTAAGGACCTTAATCTCTGAAAATACCCTATTAAAATCAACTCCCGGTCAGAGAACAAATCCACGTAATGTTATTTACTGCTTCCTTCAGGTTCTATCTCGTTTATGTTTCAGATATGATTTCAAAGTATTTTGTCAATCCAAATTAAAAAGGAAGAAGAAATTTTGTTTCATTTGAGAAGATGCCATTCATTATGAATATGTCGGCTTATTCTATCAACAAATCCAACTATACTTATGCAGGGAGACAGAGTATTTTTGATGAGGTTTTTATCTCTATGATCTTACATCATACATAGAAATGTATGGTGCCCCATTTGCATTTTCCTCTGCTAATACTATGACACATGCTATATTGTTCTTCAATATTGCTCTTGTATGTAATGCTCTTTCTCAAAAGAATCTATATATCAATACTTACCAGTGACTTGTTTTATCATCAAAAAATGATATCCATCCTCTCTCCGGCAGAATATTAGAGGGTATTGTAAAGCATCATTCATACGATGGGTTTTACTGATTCATCGAAGTTTGCCACCATCACATCGTTGAATTACAATGTCGGGAGACTCCATATTTTCTCGAACTACCACAATGACAACTTCATTCAATATTGGTGCATTGAAACGTTCTCCTGCTGGCCTTTTATCTGCTCTGATCTCTAATTTATGTTCGTCACATGGCATCATTTCTAAGGCGGCTTTGAACAATTGTACCAATTGATTGTGTTCATGCAATTGCACAATGATTTCTCATCATGCTGCACGATTGATCTGGAGAAATTTGTATTCACCCTCAACTGGTGGTAACAATGCTCCTGGTCCTGCATTTGTCCTTGTATCTGTTATGTCGAACATAAAAAAATCTTAGAAAATCTTCGCTTGAGTCTCAACAATATTTTCATATTTGTGGGTATGTTATGATCAATGTGTAAGATGTTCGATATAGAAAAAAAATTACCTTAAAAGTTGGATTGAAACCTCGTTCCTCAATTATGTTTGAACCAAATGATGTCATTTGGAACACACTACTATAATGATCGAATATTCTGCAAAAAGTGTTTCGATAGAGCATCATGTCCGGAAAGTAACGAATTCAGGCGTTGTCAGTTGTGGCAATTTGATTTTTCTGTCCAAACAACATAATTCTGAGGGTTCGTTTTGCCAGACCTATTGCCAGCACAATCGACTGTGGGATCATATCTAAATGCCAAACGTTCAAAGTTGATGTTTTCATTGGATACTATATTTTGCTGTATCTCGCCTCAGATCGATATTAAAGATTCTTCGGAAGCTGGGGAGAACCTCTTATTCTGTTTGACTCCAATCGACGATTACGAATTTGTCTTGAGTTACGTGTCCGCCGACCAATATTTGAACGCCTCACTGATGCCATTTTTATCAACACAAACACACAATACAACGATATTTATATCAAACACAGTAATAAACTTAAAAACGTTTTGCTGGAAATAACCAAATAAATAAAGAATCAATTCTGTCTTCTGTCATCTACTTTCTGTCCGGCAACCGGCAACCCAAAATACAGTCACTAAGTGTCAAAGTACTCTATGGTTCGGACGAAAAAGGAATGCTTTTTTTTCTTTTCCGTAGGATTTTTTCGGAAATATATAGTTGCGTAAACATTGTTTTGACAATAAGCAATACAACAAAAAAAGAATTACCCAATTTGGTGCAGTCATTTGAAAGTTATCATGAAACAAAAAAATCCTTAGACCATAGATCCTCTTTTATTTATATAGATTTAATATATCATCATGAATTCATGGTTTTGAATCTTCTCGCAAAATTATAGCGATGTCGGACAAATCCTTTCTGATAAATAAATTTTTTTTCAATGATTTTTTAAATTTTTTTAGTAATACGATCTTCACGAAGTTTTGTGAAAATTTTTGCGTCGGCATTCTAGTACTAATCACTATGTTTGAATTGAATCGGCATCGTATTTTTTGGGTTATTGAATAAATAATAACCAAATTTCAGATTGATATAACTCCAAAACCATTTGGCAGATTATACTAATTAACGAACTTAAATGTCGCATTCAGATGCGCAATCTACCCTGAGAACTGCAAGTCGCTATTTGTTTTCGTTCTCAAGGTATCGTGAGACACACAATATTTTTTCGTAATTTTTAAAAAAATTTCTAGTCGTACGGTCCTCACAAAATTGTACACACTTCATGACGATATTCTTCATCTAGTTAGCAAGCTTCGATTCGATCGAATCTATATCTTTTGAGTTATCGAGGAAAATCGTTCTGAGGCAACGGTCACCTATCCAGCTACTGAACTCAAACAAGGCTGCTCGGATCTCCAACAATATAGATCCAATCGTGTTCAAACTTGGAACTTGGAGGAAGGCTCTCGCAAAATTTCAGCGATGTCGAACCGATAGTTTCTTATATATAGTATTTTTTTGAATGATTTTCAATGATTTTTTAAAATGTTTGTAGTGTACGATCCTCACGAAAATTCACAGGAATTTTCGTGTTGGCATTCTTCAACCGATAACTATGTTTGCATTGCATCGGTTTTGTATTTTTCGAGTTATTGAGGAAATTACAACCAAATTTCAGATGGGTATAACTCCAAAACCGTTTTGGTCAATTATGCCTATAAACAAACTCAAATGTCGCATTCAGACGCACAACCTAACCTGAAAAGTTGCTATCTCTTTCCGTTGTCATGTTATCGAGACATAAATAATATTTTAAATAATTTTCTAGTGATACGTTTCTCACAAAATATCATAAACGTCCTTACGTTTGTATTCTACAACTACTTGCTAAGTTTCAATTCGATCGAACATATATTGGTTGAAAACAAAATTATTACTCGGAAACCGTTGGGCCGATCATGCTCATTAACGAACTTGTCCGTCGTATTGGGACGCGCCACTTGCCCTGAAAATTTCAAGTCGGTATCCCTTTACGTTCTCAACTTATCGTGGCAACGGACGGCCGGACAAAATCAAATTTGACCTCAAATTCTTCATCAGGCACTCGAACCCAATCGTTTGAGACCATTTTCGGCAGAAAATTCGTATATTACAGACATTTGTGCAAAATGATAACGCGATGCTCCCCAGAACACGCACAAAAATAGTAAATTAGAAAGTGTTCTATGTGATGAGAGAATGAATTAATGTACAACTCTAAGACTCACCTTGTATACTCTCCTCTTCCTCCTTATAGATTGATTTGATCAAAAGGCCAATGGATTTCATTTCGTGGCTTTACAATCTATAAAATAAATGGTATCTCGAACTTTCGCCCATCATGAATAGCGTCGTTACCGACCAGCCAAAGTTCAAACCCAATCCAATTTACCTACGGTACAATCCTCCTAAACGTCCCGGCAGATATGTATGTGGCTTCGGAAAAAGCATTCACTGTTTGGATCGGATGAGCTTTCAACATAGAATCGAATATTAGATTACTTGGCTTACGAATGCTGTTCAACTAAGCGAGATTTTCACAGATTTTCAACTTCACCGTGGTTTCTATTGAAAAGATTTCGGGGGTTCAATTCGATTTGGTTGGAAGAAGAGGATGATGGCGAGCAAGCAGATGTAGAAATGGGGATTCAATATGAAAAATACATCTTGATTCTATGTGGGAACGGGTGGAAACAAATTTGTATTTAAAATTAAAATTTAAGTTATTAGAGGAGATTGAATTGAATCGCAGATACATAATGATAATGTACTTTGAATGTACAGATTGACGATTTTCATAAATTTGTATGGAGCACAACGCGTTTCGATCTATAAAATCTTCATGAGGTATGGCATAATAGCAATCAAGAACGCAACAAAACTATTGAAAACTTTTTAAACGAATTAACTTAAGATGAATGGTTTACACTTCCAATTAATAAGATAACTCGAATAGTTTTATGTATTGATTTCTAGAGCTTTTACGATATTCAATTTTTATTCAGTTCACCAAGTAAGTACTATCAAAATTTATGTTGTTATGGTTTTCTTCTAAAAAGAGCTTAGAGTAATTGGATTCTCCTTTATTGCCAACAGAAAAAAGTTGATGTTTTGAATCATAGTTCAGAAGTTTCGTGACGTGGAGGTATGTGAAAAATAAAAAACAAATGGAACAAATCAATTCATATACTCCAGATCCTCAAAAAAAAAATTATTTGGATTAATTTCTGGCGCTCTTGTTCCTCGGAACAGAGTGCTTATCAATTTGCCCAAATGTCTCTAATTTTAGAATTTTCAGATGAAAATGGATCTGGTTCGATTCACTGATCAAGAATCCGTGGTCAAAATCGATTCTGTCCGGCCAACCGTTGTCACGATAACTCTCGAATGGAATGAGCTAGACAGTTGAAGGTTTGAGCAAAATTGGCCTGATGGTTTCGGAAAACGAAAAAAAAATTTTCACTTTACAAATTTCAAATTAATTTTTTTTGAGATGCAGTTTCATCATAAGAATCCATTGATAACATATTCAACTCTAACAAGCTAATACTTTCGGAGATATGATTTTTCAAAATTTAAATATTAAATCGTAATTCTATATGATTTCAGAGATTGCTGTAATCGAAAATAAATGTTCGCATTTGTATCTATGAATATATATATGAATGATTTTTGTTCATCCGTGCCATCTTATCTACCGAAAAGAGGCATGTCATATTTATTTCTCGTTCTATTCAAAATTCGTTACTCAAGATATAAAATACCTCCTGTTCTAGAAAACAAAGTATGGTTGAATCCAAAATTACCAATGAAATAAACTCAGCTATCGTAGAACTATGAGGATTAAAGGATTTTATAATTTTTGGATGAATATATGATGATATAATGCCCCTTGATAATCCATAAGAAGAGGGAAATATATACTTTCATGAGTTAATTAAATTGGGTTCAGAATATCTCCACTAAAAACTAAACTGGGATATTGGCTAAGTTTCAATTGATGTAATATAATTTCCAGAGTAGTTTTGGGGTTGAATATCCCGGATAAGTTCGTAATTGGGTAGAATCGGTCTGGTGGTTTCGGAATAATAATTTTTGGTATTTTTGGTTGTATTTTTTATAAATGGCACGTTTTTCGATTACATTTTTTTATCATGCAGTTCTATCATAAGAAACCATTGATATCATTCCCAACTCTGAGAAAGCAATACTTCCAGAGAAATGATTTGTCAAAGTTTGAATAATTACTCGCTAGTAGTTTGACAAGAGCGCCAAAGACCCTGTCCATAGGTCTTTCTCACATTTTCTCTGTTTCAATTGAACAATTTCTTTCCACCCACGCAAGACAGATATTTGAGCATTGATGAAGGCCGTTATGAGTTTGTTCAGATGGAACCTTGTGTATACTATGGAATCAGCCATGGTGCTGTTAAAAATGAGTTAGGCTTGTTCCACATGCATACGGTTCCATTCGGTTCAGTTCGTTTTCTATTCCGTTTCGGTCGCTGGCGACAAGTTTGAAACGGTGCTTCGGTTCAGATTCGGTACCGAATATAAACCGTCAAGGGCGTAGCCAGGGGGGGGGGGGGGGGTTGGGGGTTCAAACCCCCCCCGAAATGTTATTTTTTCTCTTTCTATTTCTCTTAAAAAAAAATTTTTGCTGCATAAAGTGACCCTTACACCCCCAAAACCCCCCCCGAAATTAATTCCTATTTCAAAACCCCCCCCGAAATTAATTCCTGGCTACGCCCTTGTAAACCGTACAGCACCGAATACTCCCTCGACACGAATAGCTTTGGATTCATGTGTAGCGAATACAGATCAACACAAACACGGTTTAGTTCCGGTTTTAACCATAAAGTAATAAATATTTACATATGTTTTCAGTCACGTTCTGTGGTTTTAACACCTTCGCTGCCACCGATATTTTGTGAACTTTCGCTAGGAGCCAAGAAGGTTACCCGGAATTTTTGACTTGAAAACTACTTCAAATAATCGCAATTTATAATTAAAATGTAATTTCAGTATCATTACGAGTTTTTTCAGAAAAAAAGATTGTCGCCATTTGGCGTCAGTGGCACTGCAAATCAAATATGATAGTGGAGTGCGATATGGCGTCCAAGTGCGATATGGCGTCCAATTTATTCATCACATATTAGTTGTACAATGAGCTAGTTAAGTCATTTCATTGAAATGAAAAAACGTTCATATAAAGCTTAAATTTATAAAATATAGAACAACAGTGTACTAGTGTACATACTAAATATAGATCACTTTTCAACAGAAACTAAAAATAAATGAATAAACATTAAGATCTTGAGGAATATGGATAACATATGAATATTATTGAAATAAAACAATTACCAACTGACGTATTCGTTGTTGCTGACTGGCTGATTCATATTTTTTCTATCTTCATAACATGACACATCCATTGAATCTTTCTGCACGACATTATCATAAGCCGACTCTAGATCCGATCTAGAAGGTTTATAGACGTCGTCATGGGTAAGTCGATCACAATCTTCAAAATTACTTTCTTCCAAAATCCGTAATAATTCTTAATCGCTCAATTTTTTCTAATAGTTACACTTTTTCGGTTGCGAGGGTCCTGCGACGTCCATATCATCTGCCATTTTGCAGCATGAACCAAATGCTGGAGAAAATACGTGAAAAATCTCTCGCCAGTTCGACCACAATACTCCTTACATTAGTTGAAACATAATCATACTGAACCTATCCAGTACACTAAAATTCTTCAATAACAATAACATAAATCGCCAGCTTAATTTCAAATCTAAATCGCCCCGATTGCAGTGTGTGCCATCAAAAATCGCGACAACAAAAGTTTGAACCAATCACGAAAACAATGCCTGAAGGACCTACCCTGAGTGCCTAGACAACATTCGGTGCCATACTCCCGCATCAGGAGAATTAAAAGGCTATATATTGAGGTCGCGCTCGGGTCGCCATTTGGCGATGGTGGCACTTGTGAAACGGCAGCGAAAGTGTTAACCTCGAACCGAGCAGATATCTTTCAAACTTTCCCAAATTGTTTAAATATAGAAATATAAACATAAATACATGTTGGATTTCAATTCTAGGTGTATATAGTTAGAATTAGTGTTACATTGTAAGGGTGAAGGCAACGTGTTATCGTTACATCAGACGTTCTTGGGAACCTCTGTCGCCAGTTATCCATTAACATACCGTTAGAGATAAGAGGCAGATCCTGAAAACGATGTAACGATAACAGGAGATGAAGAATTTAGGACTAAAATCCAACACTCTGGCGCCTCCAACGAGGTATGTGTTGTAGAATTTCCCCAGAACGTGAGAATGTTTCCACATCATATTAGTCCATGGGGGGCGGATCGCAGCCAGATAATCACGAATCATGGGAATACTCTCTAAGATCGGGGTATGCTAATTCCGGGGTGGGGGGGGGGAGCTGGGGGTTGAAAACGAAGGTACCTACAGTGCGAGCAAGAAAAGGGTGTGTGATTTGAGCAGGGAAAACGTTAGACGTTGAAGGTGATTTTTATCCCTCAGACTTAGACGTTTTAATTGAATTCTGACTTAGACGAATTGAGTGTATATTATGGCAGTTAATGAACTTCAGTAATTACGGAAGTAAATACTGTCATAGTTTTGAATAATTCTTCGAGTTCAATTGTAAATAAAGTGTTAAATAGCAGAACAAGTGTTTTGTTGAAAACCAGAGACGTTGAACACGAATGTTAGGAAAGTAACTCAATCAACCGCTAGGCGATTGATATAAAAATCCTACATACATATTATCGGGATATTGCTGCTAACTCAGTATTCATGAGAAAATTATGGTTCACCAACGGTGGATCAACTGATTTCTGCAGTATATCTAAACCAGTGTGCTGTGTGACAAAAAATTCTTAAAAATATGAAGATGAATATTGAAGACGCAGGAAGCATGCAAGGATTTTTGTGTTCAAATTTTGAATGACTGATGAATCTGGTGTCGCGAAAAAATTGGAATTGTGATCGAGCCTGTGTTTCGGAAGAAAACATGAAACCTAGTATAAACCGTATACAGGGTGAGTCTTTGACCACTGCAATAATTTTAACCAAAGATTCCTCTCATCAAATGCAACACTTTTTTTATTTAACATTTTTCCAAATTCAGCTCAGGTAAAAAGATACAGGCTGTTGAAATTTTGAAAAAAAAATCAGTTTTTATTTTGTAGCTTTGACATCGTTTTTTCGAATGAAATAAATGTTGGCGTAAAGTTTCCTATAACTATGATACATATTTTCTATTTTCAAGATATTAGTTATTTTCTACTTCTACTGGTTTTCTAGTTATGGACTCGTGGATTCATAAAACTAAACGAAATTAGCATAAAGAAAGCATACAAAGTTTTTCTTGAGTCATTTCAAGAATGTTCCATCGTTTTTGAACATTATATTATTCTTCATCATTTCTCCTTAAGCGCACCGTTTTCGAGATATTCTTCATTGATTGTTTTAAAATGGAAAACTCCAGAAATTTCACTACTTTTATGGATCCGTCCCTGAGCGTTGGAATCCCGAATCAAGCTGTAAACCACGTTATCATGCCTTATTCTCGTCCGCCAACAATGTCATAGATAATTTATATGCGGGAGTGTATTAGCACATTGTAAAATCTTTAAACGCTTGTAACTATTTATCTGAGCCGCATCTGGGAAAATGGTAAATGAAAAAAGTGTTTCATTTGATGAGAGCAATCTTTGGTTAAAATTAATGCAGTGGTCAAAGACTCACCCTGTATGTGTGAAATGGCTTTATTCGTTAATCATATGCCACCATTCACTCGATATAAATCGAGAACGAGTCCCGCAGAGCTCAGACAGTATCTTCCCAATGGCCATGAACGCTGTTTAGCGTTTTCAAAAATAATAATGAAAAATGGCGATACCGTTGTTAATAAATTAACAAGTCCAGAGCGTTCCTGCCAATCGGGTACTTCATAAATGGCTTCGTATAATAAATATACTTATGCATATATTTCACAAGTCAAATAGACCCCAAGGGGTTCATTGATTTGCCGAGAAAGCAAGAGCAGACGCGTTTCTGGCTTCTGAGAGGCTTAAACCGGGTCAGTTTAGTTGAATTTGTTGAGAAGCTACAGAGTACTGATGAAGGTCCAGAAGCCAGAAACGCGTCTGCTCTTGCTTTCTCGGCAAATCAACGAACCCCCTGGGGTCTATTTGACTTGTGAAATATATGCATAAGTATATGTATTATACGAAGCCATTTATGAAGGACCCGATTGGCAGGAACGCTCTGGACTTGTTGATTTATTGACAACGGTATCGCCATTTTTCATTATCATTATTAACTACATGAGAACTATTATCGCTTTCGAGAATGCATCTGAATTAGGCTGACTCTTGGTTTATTATTTTCTCAGATGACCCGGGAATCGAGCATGAAGCAAGAATATTGTTGTATCCCCACCAATGAATTTCACTATAGGTTAAAAAAAAATCTTGAAAAACACGGATATGCAGCTTTTTCGCGCACGTTCCACTATCTATCCACGACTAATTCGAAGTTGATCGAGCTGACATTCGGTACCCGATTGTAAAAGTGTTACACGAAGATGTGTGCGAAATTTCAGCGGATTCAGACGAATAGTTTCAGAAATAAGAGATTTTTTAAAAAGAAATGTTTACTTCTTTGCGCGCATGTTCTTGGGAACATCGCCTTTTCTTTCGGCCCAAATGTCTGAAATTTTTGCCGAAAATGCTGTCTCAAACGATTGGGTTCGACTGCCTGATGAGGAATTCTAGGTCAAATTAAATTCTGTCCGGCCGGCAGTTGCCACATTAACTTGAGAACGGAAAGAGATAGTGACTTGAAATTTTCAGGATAGGTGGTGAATCCCAATATGACGGACAAGTTCGTTAATGGGCATGACGGACCCAAAGGTTTCCGAGTAATAATTTTGCAGGAGCAATTCACCAAATAATAAGTTTTTTTATTTTATAGACTACTTATTTTCAGTCTTGGGGTGAGAAAACCCACGAAGGAACCATTTAATAATGAATATACCTCCCAAAGTATCCTTTAATGAGTAATCATTAAACTTACTAAATGGTTCCTTTCTAGGATTTCTCTCCGAAATAAAAATATCCAAACAATAAAAAACTATATTTTGTGAATTGCTTTTCCTTAGAAACACAATGTAGTATATGGTTGTGTACTATCTCAACCAAT
Source organism: Halyzia sedecimguttata (assembly GCA_937662695.2). Taxonomy (NCBI): domain Eukaryota; kingdom Metazoa; phylum Arthropoda; class Insecta; order Coleoptera; family Coccinellidae; genus Halyzia; species Halyzia sedecimguttata. The sequence goes on from OW569415.2 coordinate 50,946,176, forward strand.
ACATCAAGATATTGAAGTATCGATATTGAAGTATTTCATTGGTTAGCATTTTTGGTGTTTAAGGCTCCATTCTTGCTTGTTCATTTTTTTTTTCATGGAATTTCTGGTAATTTTTATACAGTATATTTTGATTCATAATATTTTGTAAAATGGCAAGCCCGTTTATAGTTAAATAAATAAATAAATAAATAAATATTTGTCAGAAGCGAAGTATTGAACAATTTTCCCTAACAAACGATAACGCCTGACGACGGAGTCTGATCTAGTTTCCCAAACGTTACAAAATAGTTGCTTTATCATTGGTGTTTCGTTATTGTTTGTTAGGCAACATTGTTCGATAGAATACTTCTGACAAATATCTTGTGTCTCTAACGCGGAAGCAATTCATAAAATAATATTTTTTTTATTTTATAGATATTTTTCACAGGTTGAGGGAGAAAATCCAGCAAGGAACAATTTAATAATGAATATACCTCCCAAAGTATATTTTAATGATTACTCAGAATAAATCTATTTATTTAAACTATGTAATTGTTTTCTTTTCTCTTTCAGTGGTATTTATTCATTTATCTGCTTATGCGGACATGCCTATTTACATATCAGCAATAAAAAAAATGCGAAAGCCCTGTGGACCGCAGCTTTGGAGCTCTTGTTCATACTTTGACAAATCATATCTCCGAAAGAAATGGTAAGAGCTGGGAATTATATAAATGGATTCTCTTGAAAGAACTTCATCATAGCAGAAATTAAATTCAAACGTCATAAAATAATTTAAATTCAACAAGCATGCCCTAAAAATTATTAATCCAAAACCAATAGACCAATTCTACCCAACAACGAACTTATCCGAGATATTAATTCCTCAAATCTATGATGAACGAGATATTCATTCCCCAAATCCACTCTGAACATTAAATTATATCCATTGAAACTTAGCAAATATTCCAGTTCTGTTTTTACTGAAGATATTCTGAACTCAACATTATTAACTTACCATTACCATTCCCATCATCATATGGATTAACCATGGGCATTGAAATATCACCCAGAAAGTATGATATCATGATATCATATTATAATCCTCATAATTCTACTATAGTTGAAATGAATTTGACATGTCATGTCTCAATGTCTCTTATAGGAAAATAAGTTGACATGTATGAACACAGATCATAAATAATAATTCATAGATAGAAAAATTATAGCATTCGGTGAAAACTTATAGGTAAGTACAATTCATTATTGAAATTTTGAACAATCGTATCCCCGAAAGTATTAGCTTGTTAGAGTTAAAAATGATATCAATGGGTTCTTAAAGTGAAACTGCATTTTGAAAATAACTGAATATGAATTGTATTCTTTGAGTTATTGAGGAAATAACAACAAAATTCCAGATGTGTATAACTGCAAAACCATTTGACCGTTTATGTGTATTAACACATTGCATGTCACTATATCTTTCCGGTTCTGAAGTTATCGTGAGATATAACGTGCGTACAAAAAAATTCGTGGTCAAGTAGGCTATGGAATCATGAACTTCTATATTCCATAGCCTTCTTGACAATGAATTTTTTGAACGCACGTTATAATAATATTTAATAATTTTTTTTTAATTTTCTAGTGTTATGATCCTCACGAAATTTTATGTGCCAGCAATCATGGGTGACAATTTATTTATTATTTTATTATTTGGTCGAGCCTGCCAATTTAATTTTTTCGTCGACCTCTACATACTTTTATGAATTTCGACAATTACGGACTTCTTACTAGTATATTATAAAACAAGTTGCAGAATGGGCTGATATTTAAACACGAATGCGGAATTCGAAAACGAGCGACGAAGGAGCGAGTTTTCGAACGCATGAGTGTTGGAATTGCCTTCTGCAACGAGTATTAGACGATATTTTCTCTATTTCAGGCAAGTTTTGTAAAATACTGTTGAAATTTAATGAAAAATTAGGATTATACATCCTAGTGACTTTTGTCTTGTATCTTGGCAGTTGGTGTGACTGTTACGAAAGTTGACAGATCATGGAATTTGAATTGTACGTAGAGCATGGAGATCAGATCGAACAGTTTAATAATATCATGAATGATTCAAAATTAGCAAGAAGGAAATCTCTAGTACCTTATTTTTTGATGAAAATAAAACGTTTCCTCTCAACAATTATTTCACCTTATCCAGATTATCTTATATTGACAATAATTGACGTGTGTTGAAATTTGATAGGATCGAATGTGAGTGCTGACTACCACAAAACGAAAAATATAACTAGAAACAATGCGAGAATGAGTTCCAGCACTGTTTTTAGTGCTGAATACCTATTTTTTTGAGGTTCATGCTTCCTTTTCCGGGCATTTTTCGTTGTGCGCATGCGCAGATGAGAAGTCATTTAATTGCTGTAGTTTTCGTCAGAGAGGATTGGGGTTTTGGGGTCGCGGATGCTATTCCTCCATAGAATCCCCTATTGAGGGTCTGCGCATGCGTGGATTAAAGATGTGCTATCTCCTGAACCACTAGTGTTGGAGAATCGGAGTTTTTTGTAAGGTGTGTGATTTTGAGAGGACTTTTAGCCGCAAGTAGATTGCGCATGCGCAGAAGAGAAGTGACTGTTTTCGGGTTGTATGGGTTATGTTGGGAGTGCTGAGCCGATATTGTGAGGTTTCAAAAGAATATTCATGGCAATTCAGTGCAAGGACAAGTCAGTTTGGGGGATCTAGCGTTGTTTCCGAGTTTAAGTGTCCGTACCGTGGCCCTGGGGCTAATTTCGAAATTCGTTATGCGCATGAGCCGACCATCAGTGATTTAACTGCTGATGCTTTCGTCAGAGAGGATTGGGATTTTGGGGTGGCGGATGCTATTCCTCTATAGAATCCCCTGGTGAGGGTCTGCGCATGCGTGGATTCAAGAAGCGATATCTCCTGAACCACTAGTGTTGGAGAATTGGAGTTTTTTGTGAGGTGTGTAATTTTGGGAGGACTTGCAGCCACGAGTATATTGCGCATGCGCAGACGAGAAGTGAATGGTTTTGGATGGTTTGGGTTATGTTGGGAGTAATGAGCCGATATTGTGAGGTTTTAAAAGAATATTCATGTCAATTCAGTGCACGGACAGAAGTCAGTTTGGGGGAAATAGCGTTGTTTCCGAGTTCCTAACGGAGGTCCCATAACCGCAATTTTTTTTGATCTACAGTAAAGCTAACAGCCAAACTGTATTGATAGCTATATTTGTTAAAGAAACTTGAAAACAAAAAAGCACTGACGTGAAGTCAGTACTCTTTGGCGCGCGTGTTCACGGTGGCTAATTTGAATTGAATGATGAGTACTTCAAGCTCAGTGGATAGAGCGAGCCGAAGATCTACCCAAAGGATAGTGGACACCATTCACTGTCGGTTCAAAAATCAACAGTGCTGTATCTAAGCTGCCTCAGGATAGAGTAACAAAGTTGGAAAAGAACACAACTGACTCTCCTTAGTCGCACAAGCTCCTAGAAGATTTGGGAGGGTCAGTATAATACTAATCACGTTTTACCACGCGCGCAAAAGCAGAGTGACTTAACAATGAAAGAAAAAGTGTAAAAAGTCAATCTGCTTTGGCGCGCGTGCTATAAACATGATTAGGATTATACTGACCCTCCCAAATCTTCTAGGAGCTTGTGCGACTAAGGAGAGTCAGTTGTGTTCTTTTCCAACTCTGTTACTCTATCCTGATGGCAGCTTAGATACAGCTCTGTTAATTTTTGAACCGACAGTGAATGGTGTCCACTATCCTTTGGGTAGATCTTCAGCTCGCTCTATCCACTGAGCTTGAAGTACTCATCATTCAATTCAAATTAGCCACCGTGAACACGCTAGCCAAAGAGTACTGACTTCACGTCAGTGCTTTTTATTTTATTTAAGATGCAGTTTCACCATTAAAATCCATCGATGTCATTTTCAAATCCAACAAGCTAATACTTTCGGAGATATGATTTTTCTAAATTTCAATAATGAATCGTACTTCTATGTTTTCACAGAATGCTATAATTATTCTTTCTAAGCTTTATTATTTGATCTGTTTTCATACTCGTACATTTCATCCTGATCTATAAGAGAGAGTCAAATTCATTTCAGGTATTTTAATTTGATTTCTTCCATGGTGCAGTTCTCATTCTCAGATTGCTCATTTAATCTTGATAAATAAACTTTTATTTGAATTGAATTTCCTTTATGATGCTGTTCTATCATAAGAATACATTGATATAAATCCCAACCCTGAGAAACCAATACTTTTGGAGATATAATTTGTTTGTTTGAACTAGAGCGCCAGAAAGCTCCTGTCCACAGGGCTTGAACCCATTTTTTTTATAGTCAATAATATGTTTGAACATGACTTTTCCGTATTACATTCATTTCCTGGAAATGTCCCTTTTTGGCGCTCTAGTTCCTCGGAACAGAGTGCTTATCAATTTGCCCAATTGTCTGTAATTTTCGAATTTTTGGCTGAAAATGGTCTCACACGATTTGGTTCGACTCACTGATCCAGAATCCGAGGTCGAAATCGATTCTGTCCGGCCGGTCCGACCGGCCGTAGGCACTATAACTCTTGAACGAAAGGAGTTGGAGGATTGAAATTTTCAAGGTGGGTTTGGAGCGTAAATACTAGGACAAGTTCGTTAATGGGCGGAATCCATAAAGCGGTTTCAGAGTTATGGGCGATTTTAGTAACAAAATTTTTTATGAATATTTCCGAAACTGGTCACTCGATCTATCTGAATATTAGCATCAAATTGTAGAATCATGACCTTTATACGCATGTGAAGTTTTGTATCGACCAGGTTACCGCAAAGTGTGAAAAAAAATTTTGAAAATTAAAAAAAAATATTTCTACAATAACTCTCGAACGGAATGAGCTAGGCAGTTGAAATTTTCAGAGTAGGTTAGGCAGATGAATATCTCGGCTAATTTCGTTATTGGGTAAAATAGGCCAGATGGTTTCGGAGTAACGAAAAAAAAAAATTTTTAAAGTAACAAATTTCAAATTCATTTTTTATTTAAGATGCAGTTTCACCATAAAAATCCTTTGATATAATTTTCAACTCCAACAAGCTAATACTTTCGGAGATATGATTTTTCGAAATTTCAATAATGAATCGTACTTCTATGTTTTCACAAATGTTATAATTATTCTATCTAAGCTTTATTATATGATCTGTGTCCATACTCGTACATGTCATCCTGTTCTTTGAGAGAGAGTCAAATTAATTTCAGCTATTCGATTTCTTCCATGGTGCAGTTCTCATTCTCAGATTGCTCATTTAATCTTGATAAATAAACTATTATTTGAATTGAATTTCTTTTATGATGCAGTTCTATCATAAGAATAAATTGATATAATTCCCAACTCTGAGAAACCAATACTCCTGTCTACAGGGCTTGAACCAATTTCTATTATTGATAAATATTGCTGAAATAAATGAAATATTTCTTAGAAATAAGGTTAAAAATTTCATCATTTGTGAAAAATAAACCTTTCCAAAATAAATATAAAATTAACCCTCACATTTCCTTCAGTGTATGTTAACAAGATATTTAGAAATTTTAAGTCCCTATATCAAAAATAAATTGGAAGCCTATTTATAGTTATATGCAATATTAAAACTGACGTTCAGTTACGTAGTTTCTATTAGAATTTCATGAAAAGCATCAGATATATAATTCCATTTTCATTAGTTTCGGTAAAAGCGCAATTTTCCATTCCATATTCATACTTTCAGATTCTGAACTATCGGAAACCTTCAAACTCCCCGTTTGTACAAAAGTTCGAAGCCAAGAATATTAATTTAAATACATTATGCCCGGATATCGGCTAACACAGTGACCGAACTTGACGTTCTGGACCTTTTAATTTTGTGAAACAAAGGTTTCATTAAGCTCCATTAATTGGAGGGATCTACCCTTGAATACATTGTTTTGATTTATTCCCGCTAGAGCTTATGGAAAATTCATGGTTTTAATGGAAATATTAATTTTGGGTTCACAGCCTCATATCCAGCTTAGTGTTAAGCTGTTTATTTTCGCAAGACTATCATAAATCACTCAGGTTATAAACTTGTTGACTTTGCAGCAGTTAGATAGTGATTGGGAATTTTTAGCGCATTTTCATCGGTTAACAATTAAAAAAGAATTAGGATAATTCATAAAACTGATAAGGTTATTCCAATTGGTATGCAATGCGCATTTCCATTAAATTTTGAGTTCATGAAGAGTGGAAACTAGTACCTAGCTTTAATACTTTTCAATGTGAACTTGTTGAGAAGAAATGTGAACTTGTTGAAAGGAGATATACCGCCGTATTCACAAAGCATTCAATCTCCTAACTGAGGTCCTCAGTTAAAGATAAATAAGGATCACAACCTCAGTTTAAGTGAAAATTAACGTGAAACAGGCCTGTTTCATTAACGTTACATCGTTAACTGAGGTTGCGATTCTTATTTATCCTTAACTGAGGATCTCAGTTAGGACTTAACGGAGATTGAATGCTTTGTGAATACGGCGGTTTGAGAAGTTCCAGACGGAAATATTCTTTTAATATTGTACTGATCATTGTCTGTTCGATGTAACATCTTTCTGCCTCATTATTGCTCCTAATAAAAACACCATCATATTTTCTTGATTGTGCCATCAGACATAACACATCTTCAGTTTTACAGTACCTATGTATTTTTGTACAAAACTCAATTCTTTTTCAGACGAAAACTATCCACCTGAAGATGATTACTCGGATAACGCAATTGATCGCTTACTCAGGACAGCCCAAAAGTAAGTTTCTATTAGATCTTCCACGCTGATTGCTTCTTGTAGTGATAATTCTAATATCTGCCTCAATCTGTACTGGAATCTCTACTCGGCAATTTTCGTTCTTCTCAAATTTGTCTTCATTTCTTTTTTCTTAAATAGCTTCTGTAATATACTAATCTTGCAATCGCTCTCCTGCCTCATGAAGACGAAACTATATTCGATAAGATCTTTCTCAGAAGTCACCGAGCAACCAACAAAGAAACAAAAGTATTTTTTATGATATGATTTTTTTTACTATTCAATGTGAACGAACGAACCAACTGAAGAAAAAATAAATATGCAAACTTACAAACGAACAAGGAAACAAACAATTGTGCATACGAGAGAACGAATTAACTAACAAAGAAAAAAAAGAATAGACCAAATAACCAACTAAGAAAAACCAGATATCCAATATAGAAACGTAAAATCCATCGACGGAATAAACTAGCTGCACCCAATGTGAGAATTTCGATGTCGCTTGGGCAATGCACCACTTTATTCCAAGCGGAAGTGGTAGCCATCATGACATGTGTCGTGGAGAATATTTGTATGGGCTATTCCAATAGGAACATACGAATTCTCTTGGGCAGTCAGGCAGCACTAAGGGAAATAGCCAGCTGGAGAATTAACTCAAGGCTTGCGCTGGAATGTCGACCGCACCTGGAAACCTTCGAAGCCAGAAACTGAGATGAGCTGGGATGGGTGCTGGGGCCCATAGGGTTTGACGGGTATGAAAGAGCTGACGCACTCCCTAGAGAGGACTCGGCTATCCCCCTCTTCAGGCCAGAGCCAGGAGTAGGGGTGACCAATCGGCTGTGAAAGGCGTCATTGAAAAATGTATCCTTGCACTGCACACTCAGCACTGGAACAAAAGTTCGTGCCAGCGGCATAGTAAGTCAATGATAGGGCAGCGCTGCCCCTCACTAACTAAGGAAGTCTAAAGCCGGCCTTATACAGTCGGAATGTCTCTCTGACTTCATACTCTTAATTCATATTATCAATTCAGTTGCGTGTATGTTCTGGTGAATATCGCGTTATCATTTTGCCCAAATGTCTGTAACTTTCGAATTTTTTTACGAAAATGGTCTCAAACGATTTGGTTCGACTCCCCAATGAAGAATTCGAGGTCAAATTTGATTCTGTCCGGCCGGCCCTCCGGCCGTTGCCACGATAACTTGAAAACGGAAAAAGCTAACGACTTGAAATTTTCAGGGTAGGTGGCGCATCTCAATACGACGGACAAGTTCGTTAATGGGCATAATCGTCCCAATGGTTTCCCAGTAATAATTTTGTTTTCGACCAATATAGATCCGATCGAATTGAAACTTGGTGAATAGTTGTAGAATATAAACCTAAGAACGTTTGTGAAATTTTGTGAGAATCGTATCGCTAGAAAATTATTAAAAAATTATTAAAATATATTTTTGTTGTCACGATAACCTGAGAACGGAAAGAGATAGCGGCTTGAAGATTTCAGGTTAGGTTGTGCATCTGAATGCGACATTTGAGTTTGTTTATGAGCATAATCGGCCGAACGGTTTTAGAGTTAAAGCCATCTGAAATTTGGTTGTTATTTGTTCCTCATTAACTCGAAAAATACTAAACAGATTGAATTCAACCATGGTTAATAGTTGTAGAATGGCAACGCGAAAATTTTTGCAAAATTTCGTGAGGATAGTATTCGTAGAAAAATTTTAATAAATCATTGAAAATTGAAAAAATATATATATATATATATCAGTAACTATTCGTCTGAAATTGCTGAAATTTTTCAAGAGCCTTTAGAACCTACCTCTACTGCCAAGTTTCAATTTTTAACACGATTGGTTGAATATTGTTGGAGATTCGAGCAGCCTTGTGTGAGTTCAGTAGATGGGTGACCGTTGCCACGATAACTTTCGAAAGAAAGGAGATAGGGACTTGCAATTTTCAGGGTAGGTTGCGTATCCGTATGGGAGAGTTGAGTTCGTTTTTGGGCATAATCGGTCTGACGGCTTCCGAGTTATACCCACCTGGAATATTATTCCTTGATAACTCCAAAAATAAATATTTGATCGAATTGAAGCTTGGTAACTAGTAGTAGAAAATCAACATAAAGACGTGTTCAAAATTTCGTAAGAACCGTACCCCTAGAAAATTAAAAAAAAATGACGAAAAAAAAATTTTAAGAACCGTACCCCTAGAAAATTTCAAAAAAATCAAGAAAATAAAATATAATTATAATTAACTATATTGTTGGGTATCCGAGCAGCCTTGTGTGAGTTCAGTAGCTGGATGGGTGACCGTTGTCTCGATAACTCTCGAACGAAAGGAGATAGGAACTTGCAATTTTCAGTGTAGGTTGCGCATTTGAATGGGAGAGTTAAGTTTGCTATTGTCTATAATCGGCCCAACGGTTTATGATTTATACCCATCTGGAATATTATTTACTCGATAACTCAAAAAATATATACTCGATAGAATTGAAGCTTGCTAACTAGTTGCAGAATATCGATTTGTCCGTTCTCCTGAGAACGCGCAAAAGCTCCTGACTTCACGTCAGTGTTTGTTTGATTTTCATTAACTAAATTAATTTTCATTAACTAAATTAAATCTCTACAAAATATCTTCCCGAAAAATAATTAGAATTGCACTTTCTCCTTTTCGCTGAACATGTCATCATAATTATTTTTTATCGATTTGACGGCATCATAGTAACAAGACCATCCGGCCTGACTTTTTACGATTCTTACAAAATTGCACATGCATCTTTGAGTTTGTATTCTACAACTACACACAAAGTATCAATTCGATCGGATCTGTATTGGTAGAAAACAAAATTATTACTCATTATGCATTGGGCCGATTATGCCCATTAACGAACTTGTCCGTCGTACATATTGGGACCTACCCTGAAAAATTTAAGTCGCTATCCCTTTCCGTTCTCAAGTTATCTTGCCAACAGCCGGCCGGCCAGACAGAATCAAATTTGATCTCGAATTCTTTATCAGCGAGTTGAACCCAATCATTTGAGACAATTTGCGGCAAAAATATCGAAAATTGAAGACATTTGGGTAAAATGATAACAATGTGATAACAGTGTTACTTTGGCGATAAGAAGTCTCCCTATAGGTAGTAATAGACCATCGACAAGGAAACAAGCAACGGGGAATTTCCTGTTCTGTTTGATAGACGCGCACACTTTTTAATATATTTCAGATTTGCCAACCTTGTGATTACAATTTATTTTTAATTTTAAATATATTCTTTAAAATTTGATTTCTATTATTTTCAATGTGGCTGTTGGGCCCTTTGTATCCACGGGGCCCTGGGCCGGAGCCCGTAATGCCCATACGTAGATCCTCCCCTGCCTGTGCTGCAGAGGATAGACTAAGATACCCTATGGAGGCTAGCAACCCGAGCCGAGGGGGATCAAGCATGATACCCTGTCAGCTAATAGGAGGCCGACCGAGGTGCAATAAGCCTCTCTAGGCTGCAGCATGGGCTAGTTGCCCAAACGGTATCGGCCTAACACAAAACACAAACAAACAGACCCTGAAGAAGGATAAGATACTATCCTTAAGTTTGGTAAATCTTCTTTGAGGATTAGCTTTTATTAGTACTCTGAGACTGCCTTTCCCGATATGTTAGCCTTTTGGACCTTCAATCAGTATATGTTTCCACCTTATCATGCATCAAGATATCTTATTGAATGACATATTCCTCTTTCGGGGCGGTTTGGTCGATGATATGGCTCAGTTCGGATCACGGGGGCATATTTGCTGATGTTTAATCGAGAATATTTTGTCGCATGTCATCAGTCGATTAACAGCTAGCACAATCACCTACGTGCTCACTGGTTTATGGACTTATCCACACTATGAGCTCATATGAGTAGGCTGCTTTTCAGCCCTCGACTCCTTCTTACGACAAAAATGTGAACGTCATGAGCATTTGGCCAAGGTTGCTGCATCACAGAGGGTTGGATTTCATAAGGATCTTCCTAGGTGGCGCTTGTTGAGACCTTCGTATTTCTTCCGCCGCAACTTTATTCGGTGGCAATGGTGCGCTAATGATTGCTAAGAAGCATGCAACCGTTACGTATCTGCCCTGGAGTGTTGGAGGCGGTTGACCATGCCGTTGCTTAGTTGGAATCACAGGGGAATATTAGTTGATGTTTAATCGCGTGTCTTCAGTCAATTAGCAACTAGCATATCTAATTGCAACATATTTTTCGATGAGTTATAGAACGAACACCACAAACAGTATTTATTGAAGGAAAAATCAATCAAAATATCGTATTCTAAACCTCATAAAGCATCTTCTATAAAACTGTCAAAGCGAAGATTCACTGCTCCTTACTGAATTATCTTGCTGGAGTAGATATTTTTGATACAGACCGTTGCATATTATTGGCTTTGCATGATCTGTGCCTTTATCTCTCACGAAAGCAGAAATGTCCAGCCAGAACAACAAGGGATCCATTCCTTCTGCATGAACTGCATGATTGTGTCTACACCGAACGTCTGCTGAAATATTGAATATTAGAAATGTTTTGTAACCACATCAGAGTTGAGAGAATTACAAAAAATATCAGCTTTGAAAATGTAAGTGTTCTGACAGGTTGTGAAGTAATCACCATGATGAACAAATGATCTAATTGTTGTCGATTCATGTTTTTAAACATTCAAAATTTCTGACTAGGAGAAAACTAAAGATTAATCATTTTCCTTAGAATTATCATATTATGTTGCCAACTTGAACTGAAAAGTTGAAGTACTTACCTATATTTATCTATTCGGTGCTGGCTCAAACAGAAGTGAAGACAGACAGAATTAGTAAAAGTAATTTCAGGATACGATACTCACGAAATTCCGCGTAAATTAGCGCATTGGCATTCAACAAGTAATTACGGAGCTTTAATTGGATTGGATCTGTAAATTTTGAGTTAGAGAGTGAATAAAAATATCGTTATCTCTTTTGCGTTCTCAAGTTATCGTAGGATACATAATATATTCTCATAATATTTTTAAAATTTTCTTCTCGTACGATCTTCACCAAATTTCACATACGTCTTCATGTCGATATTCTACAACCAGTTACGAAGTCTCAATTCGATCGAATCTGCATATTATTACTTATCGTGAAAATAATTTTCCAGACGGGTATAACTCCGGAACCGTTGGGCCGATTATTCCCAACAACGAACTCAACTTTCCCAATTGGATGCGCAACCCACCCTTAGAATTGCAAGTCCCTATCTCTTTCCATTCGAAAACTAACTTAGCAATGGTCTCCCATCCTGCTACTGAATTCACCCAAGACTGCTCGGATCTCCAACAATATAGATACGAACATGTTCAAACTTGAACCTTGGCTGTAAAGTTTAAGTGTAAGGTGTAAGGGTAAGGTTTATAAGGCCCTCAGAAAATTTCAGTGATATCGGACGAATACTTTCTGATATATAGATTTATTTGGAATGATCTACTGATAAAATCCTCAAGAAATTTCGATGGCATTCTACAATTAACTGCCATGTATGAATTGGATCTGATCCGTATTTTTTGAGTGATTGAGGAAATAACAATCATATTTCAGATGGATATAACTACAAAACCGTTTGTGCTATTATTTCTATTATCAAACTCAGATGTCGCATTTGGATGCACAACCTCTTTTCGTTCACAAGATATCGTGAGATAAAGAATATTCTTAATAATTTTTTCAAAATTTGTGGTCTGAGTCTCACAAAATTTCACCAACGTTTGTGTCGGTATTCTAAAACTACCTTTCAAGTTTCAATTCGATCTGATTTTTATTAGTTGAAGACAAAATTAGTACTCGGAAAACGTTGGGCAATTACTCCCATTAACGAACTCCGTCGTAATTGGACACGCCACTTACCCTGAAAATTTCAAGTCTCCATATCTTTCCGTTCTAAAGTTATCGTGGTAATGGCTGACCGGTCAGAATAAAATTTGACCTCGAATTTTTCATCAGTGAGTCGTTAAAGACCATTTTCGTCGAAAATTCGATAAATTGCAGACATATGCAAAAAAGAGCCTTATTTCAATCTTCTAGCTCTAATACGAAAATAAACAGCAATAGAAGCTTTGTAGAACCCCCTATTAGGGTTTTAGATGTTTCGTTCAAATAATTTCGCAACAAATAGAAAATTTGTGAAAAATCATTGGAGATTCCTCATTGTTAAATAAATAATGGCTTCAGAAGTGCAATTTACATACCGACAGAATTTACCACTCATGTCAGCACTAAAATTTTCATAGTTGTCCCTGAAAATATAATTTTCGAAACTCAGCTTCCAATTGGTCAAGTCCTAGAAACACTGCTCATTCAAACAAAACCTGAAAGCTGTGTGTTACGTGTTAGAATAGGCCGCTACTCAAAACCCAGCGTGGTTTACAAACTATTTCTAATTTATTTCCAGACGTTCTTCCTTAATTTACCTTTTCAGACGGGCCTGCATCAGAAGAGGAGGCAACTGTGATCATAGAGCCAACGACTGCTGCTACAACAGTTCCTGTAGATGCAACTTGTGGGGCTCTAACTGCAGGTGTCAACGAATGGGCATATTTCAGAAATGGGGCAAGTAAGAGGACTGCAGAAGTTCCCTCGTCAATGGATTAAATTAAATCAAGAGAAATTTTCAGAGAAAATGGAGGAGTATTTTAAATCCCATTTTGTGACAAGCATTTTCATAGACTAGTGATTTACTAGGTTTTAGTTCACTTCCCCTGGTTGTGTCAAAATGTACACTCTTCTAATTCTCTGAGAAAGTTTCTTGATCGACCCGAGGCATTTCTTCAAGGATTTGATATTGTTGAAATCATGAAATATGTTCCTTCAGTTGCAGCTTCGACTGAGTTATCAAACAGTATTTTGATTTCACACTGTAATCTGAAAAATTGTTGTTTATTTTTGATATAACTCTTGCATGAGACATCGTAATATTTTTGTTAAAAGCTTAGACTGAATGGAGAATTCTGGGGAGTATCTTCAGAAATGTCGATTAGAAAAATTTCATCTATCGCAAAATTTGTCGTTGAGAATTTTCGTGAAGTCCACTGTGCGTGGAATGCTCGAAGAATCACTTCAGAGTCAGAATTCTCCCAAAATGTCGCGAAATGTGTATCTTGGGAGAATTTACTCGGTATTATTAAATTTATTCCAAGCAATATTGAGGAAAAACACAAGATAGAAACAAGACATTTTGAATCGATTTCATTCAACGATGATGAGATTTTTCGGGTCAGCTGCTTTTTCATTGAGGATTTCTTCCAGCCACATTCTCAATGAGAACGCATGTCTGACTTTTTATTTGATTTTGAACTGAATATTACATAAAATATCCCTAGTTATATGATGATAAATGTTTATATAGATGTGATGTATTTTATGGCATAGTCACACAGTCTGATATAACAGTGATATAACTGTGTCTAAGTTGTGCCATTAAACTAGTTATATCGAATCCTATAAAACGTTTCTATATGTGAAAGGGTACAATATTTAAACGATTCTGTCAATAATAAAATAAAATATCAATTGGCCTATATGTGATTTTTCTTCCTAGTTCTAAACCTTCGTAGAGTGCGAAAATGAAAGCCTTAATTAAACAAAGAATTCGATAGTCAGTTTGTTGATCTCCTTATAGAATATTGTCAGAAATATTAGGCATATTACGTTGTCATTAGATCCTAGTGGGTTATTACAAAATACAAGCAGACTGGCCAGAAATTGTCCTGCTCGAACGTTCGATTGTCTCCTATCAGCGGGATCAGCAAAACGATAACTGATAAGCAAATTTTGACCAGAATTAGTTACTTTCTGAATTGAAAATTCCATTCCATTTGAAGCAACCGAGTTCTTTTGAAAAAACTGAAAAAAAAATTATAGTTTGTGAAGACTGTGGATTTTTGTGACAAACTAAAGTGATAACTTCAATAAGCAGCATTTTTTATAGGTACCCCCAAAATTTCATCGTTTGACATCCAAGGCACGCTTCACATCAATACGGCACGGTCAAATGTACGGCAACGACAAAAACGCTCGAGCTTTCCCACAGGCTCGCTTCACAGTCGTGTAAAGGACACCGGCACCCGATTCTTGGGTGAAGGCTTGAATGATAGCTTTCACAGCTATCCGGTACGAGTCGTATGGTTGTGTGAACAACACACGGCTGCCATGCACGGCTCGAGAGTGTTCGGCAGTCCCCCAGAGCCGTGAACGGTAGTCATGCAGTGCAGTGACCATGTCTGGGAACAGTTGAAATCATTGCCATTTGAAATAGGGAAGTTGGTAAAAAACTACCAATATTTCAAAAAAATAGTTCATGGTCGAGAACCTTTGTGTGTTAATTTTTTTGAGCGTATAATTCTTACTTTCACATATAAGGTTCATTGTCCCTTCAAAATAATGATCCTGTGTTCTAAGTGACACATAAGAGTGACGTTTCAATATTTTCGACATTGTTATTGTGCGATTTGCTGTTGCCCGAAGAAAATAAAAAACTGATTACCATGTCTTCATATCCTATGCTAATAAATTCTAGTGCCATGTCCGGACGATATTTGCTGCTTGAAATTGGCTCATGAGCAGAAGAGCCTGTATTTTTCGTGAGATTGGTGGTGAGTATTATAATGTTGTTGCAGATTACATAAATATAGTTAATAACTATGAGAAATACTCAAATAACTGCAGCTAACGAATCCCACAATATATAATTTTCAATTACATTTAAAAACTCTTCACACTTTAATTGCACATTGATGTGATATGTCTTTACTTTAATAAACGGCGTAATACTGACTGAACTTAAAATTAATAACGGATAAATAACGAATATCAAAGTGACATCTCTAGGTTTCTGAGATTTGAGAAAAATCGATGTTCTAATAATTCCTGTCATTTTTGATTGTGGCTCTAAACCATCCAGGGAATCACTCCCTCACTATAGGAGGAGTTCAAACACATACAATAGAATTATATATTATTTATTTATTTATTTAATTATATACGGACAAGCCATTTCACATATTTATAATAAACCAACAACAATATGAAACAGAAGAAATCAGTGAAAATTTTCAAGAATCCTGAAATAATTTCTCAGTTGAAATATTGCAACATGAAAAAGATCTATCTCCACCGATCCAGCAGCCCGCAATGCTCTATCGAGAGGATTGTTCATCGAGTAATTGGTTCGACTGAACTTTATGTTGAATTGCTCCCAACTCCTGAGACTTCTCTGAGGAACGTTTAGATTTATCCTCTGTAGAAGAAAAGGACAATCGATGTAATTGTGCAAAATCTCATAAACAAGCATTAGTTCAAAATTATGACGTCTCGCTTCAAAATAGAATAGAATCGGAGGTTAATCCCCATTTGTATCCTATCCACTTCAAAACATTGTTTTGGACCCTTTCAGCGGCTTGTACATGTACTGCATAATGAGGATATTTTTTTTTTTTTTTTTTTTAATACAGGAGAAACCCTTTATGGACGAACCTTAAAAGGAACAGTGTGGGAGTCCATCTTCTCCTGAAGATGTTTACCTCACTAAAACTCCTGTCTCCATCAGGGCGTCGATGGGTGTTTTGAGTTAGTATTCAATACTTTTACTCATGTTGTCTCTATTTTATTTCCTTCTTGATTGTTAGGTAAGTGCTACATCTTCACTTCTATAGAATTCGGATTCTTCATTGACCTCCGACAGGTAATAGTGACATTTTTGGCCGTTTGATCTTCGTGGGTTCTTCTGGGTCATAGTCCAAAGCTTCTCTAAGTGTTGGGTTCGTGTGGCGTTCTGTATTTTCCAGGATCCTCTTGTTCCTCTGTCGTATCTGTTCTTCTATCGTGCTCACCTCTAGGTCTTGCCGGATGTTTCTATTCCTGATGAACCAGAGCGCATCAGTTATCTGTCTCAGGAGTTTGTTCTGGGCTGTTTCCAGTGTCTTCATGTGGCTTTTTGCTGTCTCTCCCCATGCAGTTGAACAGTACAACATGCGTGGTACAATTATTGACTTGTATAAGCGTAACTTGTTGCTTATACTGGGCTTATTGTTTCTAGCAATTAGCGGATAGAGTTCTATTTTTCTTACAGCAACTTTCTGCATAATATAATCGATGTGGTCTTTCCACGTGAATTTTCTATCAAATATTACACCCAGGTATTTGATTTTGGCTTTCCAGGGAATCGTTTCTCCGTCTATCTCTATTTCTTCTGTGGGTAATGTTCTTTTCTTGCTGAATACAATAGCCTGTGTCTTTCCTGCGTTCACTTTTATTTTCCATTTCTCCATCCATTCCAGGATGATGTCAATTGCTGTCTGTGCATATCGGGTTCCTAGGTTCAAGTTTCTTGAGTGTGCCAGGATTGCGGTGTCATCTGCGTATGTGAACACTTTTGTATCGTTGGGGAGTACATTCGGTATGTCTGCCGTGTATAAGTTGTACAACTTCGATGAAAGTACTCCTCCTTGTGGTACTCCTCCTGTTATGGGGGTTTTGCGGGATCTATGTCTTCCAATTTTTACTTGACAGGATCTGTTCTTCAGGTATTTTCCAATGACCTTTATGATTGGTAGGCTTATATTAGCTTCTTTCATCTTGTAGATTAGTCCTTCATGCCACATCTTGTCGAATGCCTTCGAGACATCTAGGAAGGCTGCCACGTTTATGTGTTTCCTATTTATATTGTGGATTATATTTTCCGTCAATCTTAGTGTCTGGAGTTCTGTTGAATGTCCAGCTCTGAATCCATATTGTTCTGGTGGGATCACTTTCTTCTCTTCTAGTTCATCTTCTAGTCGTCGTAGTATTAGTCTTTCAACCAGTTTTCCAATTGTGCATAGTAAGCTTATCGGGCTGTGATTCTGCGGGTATAGTTGGTCCTCTCCTTGTTTCGGGATCATTATCACTGTGGCATTCTTCCAGGCTTCAGGGAAGTAAAACATTCTCAGTATGCCGTTACAGATGTTCACGATGAATTCCAGGTATTCAATCGGAAGGTGTCGTATTTGAGTGTTGTTTATTCTATCTTCGCCGGGTGCGCTCTTCTTTTTGAGGTGTTTGATTTCATCTTTCAACTCGTCGATTGTTGTGGGTCTTATTTGTTCTTCTGTGTCTGTTTGTAGTATTCGTGCTGCTGTTCTTTCCACTCTCTCTTCGAAGTCGATGTCGTCGTCTGGTGTGCGATGCGGTGCGAATTGGAGCTCTAGTGTTTCAGCGAAGGCGTTCGCTTTGTCTTCATCTGCGTATACAATTCCATTCACGCCGTGTAAAGGACGTGATTTGTTGTTCCTTTTCTTCAGGATTCTGTTCAGACGCCACATTGGTTTGTAGTGGGCGTCTTGTTCTTCGCAGTCTTCATTGATGCTTTCTAGTAGCACTTGCCATTTCTCGTTCCTGTATTTCTGTACTTCTTCCTTGACTAAGTTGGCTAGTCTGTTGGCCTCTCTCTTATCTTCGGGATATAAAGTTCTTTGAGCGATTCTTCGTGCTCTATTTTTGTTCCTTATCAGAGCTTTTAGTTCCGTAGGTAGTCTGTTGACTTCTTTGGAACACTTCTTGATGGTCCTTGTGGCTTTTTCCATTGCGGTTTGAATTTCCTTCGTTATTTTTCGGACTTCGAGTTCTATGTCGATGGTCGTTTGTAGATCCGGTGGAATTCTCTCAGTATTCTTTAGTAATTCGGTGAACTTTCTCCAGTCGATTCTTCTTTCTTCCTGTTGTTGAGGTATTGAGTTCCAGTGATCCAGTGTTAGAATAACTGGATTATGGTTGGAGCTCAGTACCGCCTCGGTATCTATGGTGGTGGGTTGATTGACGTTATTCGTAATAAAAATGTCTAAGAGATCAGGTCTACCTGTTGACCCGTAGAACGTCGGTCTGTCCGGTCCGATTACCGAATAGTTATTTGATTCCGCGTGAGCCGCTAATGTTCTGCCGCGCGTAGTAGTTACTCTGGAGTTCCAGATGCTGTGTTTAGCGTTCAAGTCACCGCCTAAAATTATTTCGTTGGGCGAAGGGAAAATTTCGTCCAAGTCGGAAGTTAATAATGTTTTTCTGGGCGCGTTATATGCGGCTATGACAGTTATTGTCCTGTTGCCAGCCATATATATGTTTACCGCGGCGTTTTCTAAATTTTCCGTATTGAAATTATTGATCCGCTGGTGCGCTATGGAGTTCTTAATGAGTACGGCTACTCCGCCTCCCATATTAGTTCGATCACTCCGGTATATCGCGAAGTTCGGTAAAGCTAAATGAACTTGGGGGTCGAGCTTTGTTTCGCTCAGTAACGCCACGTCGATATTTTCTTCGGATAAGTAATCCCCAAGCTCTAGAATTTTGTTCCTGATGGAATTCGCGTTCCACGCAAGTATCTTTAATGATCGCGGTTTTGATTTATCCAAGACGACTGGCTATCTTGGTCATCAGCACTGTCATTTGTGCCAACATCTCTGCGACTTGACTAGGACTTGTGTTCGTATTCTTCTCCGGCGTTGGTTTCGCGGATTGTTTTAATGCTGAAAGGTAAGATTTACCTTCAACAACTTTGCTTTCTCGAATGATTCTTTTCGTTTCACTTTGGGTCAGTTTCTTAGGGGTATTTCCCGGATAAAATTTGCACCCACGATAGTTAGCGGGGTGAGCGAGCTTGCAGTTGGCGCATACTGCTGGTGTTGTAGTCGATTTCTGGCAATCGTTTGTCCAGTGTCCTTCACCGCATTTAACGCAACGTGGGTTTATGCGGCAGGTTGACTGAGTATGCCCGTAAGTTTGGCACCGGTGACACTGAAGGTGTCTTTTAGTCGATCTCTGAGGTTCGACCCTGACTTTGAAAAATCCTAAGTAGTTTATGTTGAAGATTTCTTTGCTGTCCTCGGTTCTAGGCAGCTTGACCAACATCAACGGGAATATGTGTTTCTTACCCGCTTCACGTTTGTATAACTGTGTGACTTGCAAAACTTCGAAGCGCATGTCTAAAAGTTGTTGTTTCACGGATTCTTCCGTTTCGTGGGACGGAATTCCACGAATGACCACCCGTAAAACTTTTTCATCATCTCGCGTATAAGTGTAAAATTGTTGCCCGTGTCTTTCCAGGCCTTTCGTTAATTTTCTATGGTCGTCTTCTGTTTCGACGTGGACGTGTAATGCGTTTCTGTTCTCCGTGGCGTATTTTATTTTAATATTATCGTTCTTTGCTAGTTGGGCGATGGCGGGGAATGATTCTTAGTTAATAATTTTGATAGGGGGTATTCTCTTGATCGGTATCTTTTTGTGGGTTTCTGCGGTTTGGCTAACCGGAAGTGGTGGGAAATTTACAGAATTTCTAGAGTTTCTAGAATAAGAAACTCTGGGGTTATTGTCGTTAACAGGGGAGTCGTCGTTCTCGACAGCAGACTCGGTCGTCATATGCATGTCGTCGTTGTCGCTTTGGTTTTCTAGAACATCGAATCTATTCGATGTTCTAACGGGGGAAGTGGATTCTTGCCGATGAACCCGGGGTCTTTTACTATTTTCCGTGTTTTCAAATTGATTCAAGTTCAAGTTGTTCAAGTTGAAACCTAACTTTTCTGCTAATGTGACAAATAGCTTCACAAGCGTAGCTCGGTCTTCCGCTATCGATTGGATAAACGAATCGACGTTAGAACTGGCAATTTTCAAACTATATGAATTCACGGTATTATATGGAAATAATAAGCATAAACATATTTATAAATAAATAATAGTCAAATAATAGTCGTGAAAAATCTCACCCGTAGCTCCTGTGGAACCAGCGATCCGAAGATCTGGACTCAACACATCACTACAAACTTCACTAACTTGTCACCAGAACCCGTAACGGGTCGATCGAGTCGGCTAACCCGTCAGACGGGTTGAACACAATAGCACTGTACACAGGTACGGGAGCGCATGCGCACTATTCGGACGATGTTAGCTTCTCGGCGTCTCGATCGGTACTGCATAATGAGGAGACCAAATAACACATGAATATTCAACAATGCTTCTCACATGGGCTTTATACATTGTCTTTATAGAAGAGACATTAAAATCCTTCATATGTTTTCTGATGAAGCCAAGCATTCGTAAAGCTTTCGATGATACATAATTTATGTGGTCTGAAAAACTCAAATTAGTATCCAGCAATATTCCAAGATCCCTTACCGTGTTGACCGATTTTAATATAAGCGTGTTTACCGAATAATCAAACGAGACCACCGAATTAGCCCGGAAAAATCGCATAGTCTGACATTTATCCACATTAATTTCCAACTCATTTTGTAGACACCATCCCATAACGTTTTCGACATCCTTCTGAAGTAACAAGCAATCAGTCAGTGACCTTATAAGCCGAAACAGCTTCATATCGTTCGCAAACGGAAGAAAATGACAGAATCTTATAACCGACTTAATAATCATTTTTTTAGCGACGATACCCGTTAATACCGGTATCAAACGGTTATAATTTCTACATTTTAGCGAGAGTGGTTACAAGCTGTAACGGAAGTTCCCCTCCAAAGCTGTCATTTCGACATTTGATACCGGTATCAGAATTTATAACCGGGTCCTTGAGGTGGGTTACTAGCGGTTGACATTTGTTGAAAGTTTGAAATTGTGAAAAGTATTGAAAGTTTGAAACTGTTGAAAGCAATCGAAATGGCTGTGGCAAAGGAAAGCGTGGAATTTTTTTAATATACTCTAAACTATCAAGGAGTGGATTACTTCGTCATTACAGACCGCCAAACGGCGAATTTTTTATTAAGCGGTAATAGAATGAAGGCAATCTGGCTTTGATATAGACCACAACAAGACTAGTAGACTACGTTCTTGTTGTACTGGTTAGTGTCCACCTCTTTACTTTTTCTTAATCATAGGTGGTGAGAATCATTTTCTATAATTTCATCAAACAAATTTAATTATGGAAGGTTTCTTTTTTCATTCGAAACAATTGAAAAAATGCAATTTCAGTATATATTTCAAGCCAGAAATCCCCTAGCTTTAGCCTGAAGTGCATTATCCATAATTTGAATAGTGCTATATCATCACTGGGAGAAATTCCAATAAGACACAATAATTCTCGTTAGTGAATAGCATTTCGTCAAATAAATTCCACATTTCCATGTAATTCATGTTGATTGTTTATCAAACGTTAGAATAAGTAAGGTTTGCTTAATAAAAAGTAAACAAATATTTACGAAGATTAACCGTTTACGTTTTAGTGACAACACTGACAACCTCAGTAACATTTTGCGATTATGGGGTGGGGGATAAACTTTTGACATTGATGACAAACCGTTGTTAATATCCGGGATATAAGCGGTATCCTCGCTAAAAAATCATTAATATCTTAGATGAAGCACAAAAACAAAAGCGGTCATAAAGATGATCCTTGTGGGACCCCTGAACTTACTTCAATACCAAGTATTTATTTATTCGTCAAAATCTATTTTGACCCCTTCAAAATAATCCCGCTTAGATATAATGCACTTATGCCAGCGCTTCTTCCAATCCTCAAAGTACTTCTGCAATGCCATTTTCGGTATGGCCATCAGCTCGTTTTTCGATTTTGACTTTATCTCATCAATTGTGGCAAAACGCTTCCCTTTCATTGGTCTCTTCAGTTTTGGTAATAGAAAAAAGTCGCAGGGAGCCAAATCTGGTGAAAACGGTGGTTGAGGCATGATTACAGTGTTGTTTTTGGCCAAAAAATCAAGAACAAGCATTGATGTTTCAGCTGGTGCATTATCGTGATGCAGAATCCATGATTTATTTTTCCACAATTTTGATCGTTTGGGCCGTATTGCTTCACGCAAACGCTGCATAACTTTCTTGTAGTATTGTTTATTAATAGTACGGCCTGTTGGCAAGAACTCATCATGTACCACGCCATTGTAATCGAATAAAGTGAGTAAAACCATCACATTTGATCGAACTTGGCGTGCTTTTTTCGGTCTTGGCTCATCTAGCCGCTTCCATTGGGATGATTGGGCCTTGGTTTCGACGTCATAACCTTATACCCACATTTCGTCACCGGTTATGACTCTTTTGAGCATACCTGGATCGTCGTTGCGAACGAGCTGACGGCCATACCGAAAAGCGCATTTCAGAGGTGCTTCGAGGATTGCAAGAAGCGTGCATTATATCTGAGGGGGATTAATTTGAAGTTGATAAAATGGATATTGATGAATAAATAAATACTTTAAAAAAAAAAATCAAAATTCACCAATTCTTTTGAACAGACCTCGTATTAAGAAATTCATAAAGGTACTGGCGTGAAGTCCGGAGCTTTTGCGCGCATGGTCTTCTGTCTGTTCATGTCTCACACACCCTCACAAAATCCTGCTGGAACCTTCAGGCCGTCTTTTGTCAACCGAGTACTACATTTCAATTAGATCACATTTTTCTAGTAATACGACACTCACGAAATTCTGCAAAAATTTGAGCGTAGGCATTCAACAACTAATTACTTTATCTCAATTCGTTCGGATCTGTATGTTTCGTGTTATTGAGGAAATAACAACAACCTTTCAGATGGATATAACTCGGAAAGCGTTTGACCGATTATGCTCATTAACGAACTTAACTGCATTTGGATGGGCAGATGAAAATTGGAAGTTGCTATCTCTCTCCGTTCGAAAGTTAGCCACCCATCCAGCTACAGAACTCGTCCAAAGCTGCTCAGCCATTAGTTTTTCAATATCGTATTTTCAATATATAGTGTTATACTGGTCGTCGCAGCGAGAGGTCATACATGTGTGCCTAACTATTGAATTCAACGAATATGTCGAAAAATTCCTATAATTTGCGCCCCAATGGCCCAAACCAGGGTGATGACCCCAACTGTACTGAGGACCCTCTTATTATTTCCTATCGGTTCTAAATGATTTAATTGAAGAAAAACTCAACACAGCCACGGCTGAATTGAGATCACACATCACTGTACTGGAATCGAAAATCGACGATCTGGAGGGCAAAAACGACCAACTATTATCACTACATGTTGCTGAAGGTAAAAACAGCACGTGTCGTTCCGAAAGTGATATAATTGATAACGAATCATCTGTTGAGAATTCCGACTTGGATCCCATATCCACATCCACCCGAATGATGAGTAATGCGGTGTTGCCGCCAGTACCTCGACCACCGACTTCAATTAAAGGGAAATAATCGAAGAAATCCAATGTGCATAGACCGGCGAAAGCTTCCGGTAAAGGGAACATCATTCTTGGGAATAGTAGAGCCCAGCCGTCTGATACCTCTTCTGACACTCCACGGAGTATCTCTATGTAGCTCTATGTAGGTAAATGCAAAGCTGACACTTCTGTTGACGATGTCCGATGTCTCAATGCTAGGATACAGAACCATGCCTTTGATGTCGTCCAGCTCAATACCAAGGGACATAATTCCAGTTTCGGAGTGGGAGCTGATCCTTCTCTTGAGAAAGTTCTGTACGATGCAGGGTTTTGGCCATCTGGAATACTTGTCGAGAGATACTTTTTTCCTGGACGAAGAAACGCCCAGAGGAACCAGCCCGTTTCCAGTTCATCTGCTTGATTCGGGCTCTTCTGCTGAGGCGCGTTCACTCTACGCAAGTAAACCCAATTTACTAAAAATTTCAATCTCAATGCTCAATCTATTTCTGATAAGTATCATTCTGTGAATACGTAGAACTACGATGTATTGTTGAAATTTTGAAAAATCATATCCCCGAAAGTATTAGCTTGTTAGAGTTAAAAATGATATCAGTGGATTCTTATGTTTTTTTCGTTACTCCGAAACCATCAGGCCTATTTTGCCTACTAACGAACTTAACCACGATATTTATCCCTCAAACCTACTCTGAAAACTTCAACTGTCTAGCTCATTTCTTTCGAGAGTAATCGTGTCTACTGCCGGACCGGCCAGACAGAATCGATTCTGACCACGGATTCTTGACCAGCGAACCAAATCGTTTAACACCATTTTCATAAAACATATATCGAAATTTACAGCCATTTGAGCAAATTGATAAGCTCTCTGTTCCGAGGAACAAGAGCGCCAAAAATCACTCTGTTCTTCTAACTTTACGTTCTTTAACTCCAATTTTTTGTTCGTTATTATCGTCCGGATAAAAGAACAATTGAACGTTTAGCGAAGAAATTGGAAACAAATTTTACACTTCATGATGTGCCTGTGAGACAAAAAATGCAAGAAGTGAACAGAATATTGCTGCCGTACGTGAAAGTGTTCGTGAAGGCCAAAATTTATCGATTTCTCGTCGTTCACAAGAACTAGGCATCTCCCGGACGTCTTTGTGATGAATTTTAAGAAAAGACCATGGTTTACATCCATACAAAATTGTTTTAACCCAAGAACTCAAAACAACTGATCATTTAAAGCGTCGCGTCGTGCACTCAGTAATCATTCTCAGCAATGAGTCTCATTTCTGGTTAAACGGTTATGTTAACTAGCAGAATTTCCATATCTGGAGTGGTGATAAACCTCAAGAAAATCCGAAACTACATCCTGATAACTGTTTGATGTGGATTTTATGCTGGTGGAGACATTGGACCTTATTTTTTTCAACGAAGCGCATAAGGCTGAAGTTGTTAATGGAAATCGTTATAGTTCGTTGACTGATTTTTGATGGCCTGAATTGGTACGTCTTGATGCGGAGAACATGTGGTTTCAACAGTACGATGCCACCTGTCATATTACCAATCACACAATGACTTTATTGACAACAAAATTCGTTGATACGATTATTCCAAGAAATGGACTGATAAATTATCCGCTTCGGTTCTGCGATTTAAATCCACTGGACTTCTTTACTTGGGGTTTCATTCAATCATAGGTTTACAGCAATCATCAAGCAAATTTAGACGATACACAGATCAATATTGAACGAGTAATGGCTAACATACGACCTGATTTCTGTGAGAGAGTCATTCCTGACAGCGTTTTCGTGGTGGGCATTTAAATGAGGTTTGGTTTCATAACTAATGGTTTCCATTGTAGTTTATATATATATACATATATATATATATATATATATATAAACATAATATATATGAAAATTTCTATAATTTTCAAATAAATAATGTGTTTTATTTACATAACAAAGTGAGGAGCTTATAATGAGAGACCCGTTATATTATCTAATTTCTATGAATACATATACGATTTACACTGACTTCAGCAAAGCATTTGACAAAATTGACCACCAACTACTAATGGATAAACTTGCTGAGATGTGTGAGACGTCGGGTCTGCCTGATTACATTTGGTCATATATTGCTGGGAGGAAACAGATAGTGACAGTGAATGGATATGAGTCGTGCGAGTAGGCTGCCACATCTGACGTACCTCATAGTCACTTAGGCCCATTATTATTTATAAATTTCATTAAGTATATTATAAAATGTTTTCAGTACTCATCAGTATTACTGTACGCTGATGATCTTAAACTTTTCGGCAGGATAGAGGTACCAGATGATTGTCATAAAATCCAAGCAGACCTGGATCGACTGGCTGCATACTGTACTCAGAACCATATTTACATAAATTTCAATAAGTGCAACTCAATAACTTTCACCAACAACAAAAATAAAATATGGCACGACTACCAAATCCATTGCAATAAAATTAAAAAAAACTCGAACTGCAAAAGATTTAGGCGTCATAGTAGATGAAAAATTGAGTTTTAGCGATCACATAAATTCCGTAGCAGTCGGCTGCTCCAGAATGATGGGTTTATCATGAGAAACTGTAGAAACTTCTCTAACGTGCGATCTTTGATATCACTCTACTATGCTTTCATAGACAATAAATTATGTTACGGTTCCATAGTATGGAATCCAATATATGCGAAATATATAAACATATTGCAAAGAGTGCAGAATGGGTTTTTGAGATACATCGCGTATAAAACAAATGAGCCAATCCTCAATAGTGACTACTCGATTATTCAAAACAAGTATAGAATTCTTAAATTGACTGAACGCAGAAATATGAATGATACCGTCTTTATCTTCAAAATTGTTAACTCACATGTTGATTCACCCGACTTATTGTCGATGCTGAATCTTAACATTTGCTCTCGTTCAACTAGACGGCATGATATGTTCTCAATTTTTTACAGAAGAACAAATGTGGGATTCAACTCCCCACTGATTAGATGTCAGAGTTTGTGCAACTTGTATAGTCATTCCGTTGATTTTTATGGTGCTTTAGAGGGCTTTTGAGAGATATCTTGAAGTGATTGATTTTTTTTTGTCATATTGTAAAAGTAGGATATAATGTTATATATTAATGTTAGTTAATGTGTTTTTGAATTGTTAACCAAATTCAAATTTATTTTTGCTGTAGAAGCGTGTATGCTATATTGGACATTAGTCTGTTTGTGTTCCTTATTGCGAAATGAATAAATAAATAAATGAATAAATATTTAACGTTTGTGCAGAAAATACTCTCTCTAATAAAATGAAAACCAACTAATGCCAGGCGAAGGCCCCTAATTCGTTTTTCATTCTATAAATAGAGTTCTACTAAGCTTAAGTTAACAATTTTTTTGGTTTATGTGAATTACCCACCCATTCTTATTCGCGTTTAAAATCCTGGTTTGAGGCCGATATATTGTACGTAGGGAGAGGCCGATATTAAAACCAACAAAATTAATGAATTCGGATGGTAGAGCACAAATTTCTGGGAAAGCATCTGCAGAATGGGCTTTCATCTGTTTTCATTCTTCACGCGCTTTTCTAATTACGTATCATGGCTTAAATATTCATAAAAATTTCATCACATCTGTTTGCACTGATTTGAGAAATTAGGGTAGCGTAACAAGCACCAGAGAGAGTTCTGAGGGTTTAATTTTGATGAATATTTGTAGGGATGAAAAGGAGGATAAAGATGTTCACAAAAACGCTACCGATATACAACATCCTAATTGTCATAATGATTTCAGCGTGTCAAATATCGAAATTATTTTGAAGGCACAGTTACATTTTTACAACTCCTTCTTACACGACTGCCTTAAGGAAGGAGGGTTATGTTTTTCGAGTGCATGTATGTATGCCTATTACTGTTATCCGCTTTAGAGCCTGAATGGCTTGATTGATTTTTATATTTGAGGTGTTGTTGGATTCCCTATGAGTTGACCAATATAGGCTATGAAATTCGGTGAAAGCGATCTCCAATCGAAGAAAAGAGGGGAAATACAAAATTCCCACAACATGGATCGCAAATGAAAGGTAATAAAAATTGGTTCAAGCCCTGTGGACAGGAGCTTTTTGGCGCTCTTATTCAAACAGACAAATTATATCTCCGAAAGTATTGGTTTCTCAGAGTTGGGAATTATATCATTTTATTCCTATGATAGAAATGCATCATGAAAGAAATTGAATTTAAAAGAAGTGTCGTTTAAAAAAATGCTTCAAAAATTATCTTATAAAAAAAGGGCAATCTACAATGCTTCAATGCCATAATGCTTCAAAAATTGTAATTAAATTTATTCATCAAGATTAAATGAGCAATCTGCAATGATTCAACCTCGTGGAATGGGTTGTTGCAACTTACACTCGGTGCATAGTTTTCACAACTCGAAATACCTAAGGAATGTATCATCGAAATGTCTAGAGCAAGGCTGGAGACAATCATAGCAGATTGTCCATTTATTCCTGATATTTGAGTAGGTAGTGGATTACGAACAAATTATTTTAATAGTTCAAAATATATTAATGAAATACTATCCTCTTTTCATAATTTAAAATCGAATAGTTCATACCACTAACACATTCTTTTCTGTATTATGAAACCTTAACTCAAGAAAAAATGATTGATACACAAATGTAGATCCATATTTCAGTATTTTTTTGCTAGCAACATTATGAAAATACTGTCTATAGGAACATGCCTCAATACTTAAGGAAGTAAAAGGTAATATTATCCTCAGTGGTCAACGAACAGTAATTTCTTCTGATGATTCCATTATGTTCTTCTTTCCTTTTGCCTCCATAAACTACATCAAAACAGTCTTGTATATATTCACAAATTCAAGAATTGAATACTTGCTTTCCAAGAGAAAATAAAAACTATAAATTGACAATCTCTAGTAGCTAGAAAAGATGACATTTATGAATAGTGATCACAGACAGATTCTATGTTCACATTCTGTGAATACATAGAACTTACGATGTATTATTGAAACTTTGAAACATCATATCTCCGAAAGTATCAGCTTGTTATAGTTGAAAGTGATATGGATTCTTATGATGAAACTGCATCCTAAAAATTCAAAAGTTGTAATGTAAAAAAAAATATTTTTTTTCGTTACTCCCAAACTATAACACCGATTTTGCCCAATGACGAACTTAAGCGAGATATTTATCCCTCAAACCTACTCTGGAAGTTTCAACTCTCTAGCTCATTCCGTTCGAGAGTTATCGTGTGAACGGCCGGACAGAATCGATTTCGACCAGGGATCCTTGATCAGTGAGTCAAACCAAAACGTTCAAGACCATTTTCAGCCAAAAATTCGAAAATTACAGACATTTGGGCAAATTGATAAGTACTCTGTTCCGAGGAACGAGCTCCAAAAAGACTATTCCAAATATACAGCGTGTCAAAAAAGTAACGTAACTCGTCAATAATTCTTGAACGGAGAATTATTAAGGAAAATCCTCGCACCCGTCGATTTTAAATTTCAGAAGCAATTTATCGTATGGTTATTTTAATTGGATATTTCTCACCACCTACTTTATTTTTTCAAATGGGAATATATGGCTCGCTCGCTGTTTCGATACATCCTCCCTCCCTTCCTCTTGGCGGAGTGCACGTGTAACGCCAATTTTCAGGAAGGGAGATAAGCGTTGTGCTGACAATTATCGCCCTATCAGCCTGGTCCCGGTCATAGCAAAGATTTGTGAAAGGGTTATATTGGATGAAGTACTTCAATTTTCACTCGAGCACGGCATAATACCCAACTGCCAACACGGCTTCCTCCCGGGGCGCTCGGTCATCACAAACCTCCTTGAATGCGTCAACTTCTGGTCAATGTCTCTAGACAGAGGTGACCCGGTTGATGTAATCTACCTCGATTTTGCCAGAGCCTTCGACCGCGTGCTTCATAGGCGTCTCTTATACAAGCTCGATCATATCGGAGTTCGTGGCCACCTCCTCTCGTAGATAACGGCTTTTCTTTCAGACCGCACCTTTCAGGTCCGTGTTGGTGATTCTGTCTCCTGCTCGAGAGCCGTGTTGAGTGGAGTGCCACAGGGTTCTGTGTTGGGTCCAGTTCTTTTTCTGCTATAAATTTCGGATTTGACACACCATGTTGGCTCTCACTGTTCACAGTTCGCCGATGAGATATTCAGCCCCTCCAGATGCGCCTCTACTATAAAGAAGGACCTCAACTCCATCTCGCGGTAGTGTAAGGACTGGCAGCTGCCACCAGCCTTGAGAAGTGCGTCGTTCTACACATGGGTGCCCGTAATCCGCGACGGAGTTACCATCTCAACGGAGTTGTCATTCCTGTGTCTGGCAGCCATTGTGATTTGGGTGTTGTGGTGACGGATAACTTGAGTTGGTCTGATTACATTCTTCATGAGGTCAACAAAGCAAAGAGATCCTTATTCCTGATCCAGAAAGCATTTGGCAGATGTGATCCTTTGACATGTGCGACTGTATACCGAACTTATGTGCGGCCCATCATTGAGTTCGCCGGACCTGTTTGGAGTCCGACGTTGTGCCGCGATATGTCATTGCTGGAGGGTCTCCAGTGCCGTGCAACACGCCTCCCGTATGGGGTCCCGCGCCCGTCATATAGTGAAAGACTCTCCATATTGAACTTACCTACTTTCATGGACCGGAGGACTCGTGGTGACCTCATCACCGCTTATCGGGCTATGAATGTTCTTTTTGGAGTTAGCCTGTGTGACCTGTTCACGTTGAACTCAAACCGTCGTTTGCGAGGCCATGCTTTCAAGCTCCGCAAGGAGAACTTCAAGACAGTGCAAAAGCAGCACTTTTTATCTAATCGGATATTCGGAGTGTGGAACGCGTTGCCTCCTGTGGTGGTTGAATCAGTGTCGGTGAACTCATTTAAAAACAATTATGACAGATGGTGTTTGAGTGGAAGGAATCTTTTTGTTTAATTTTTTCCGATAATCTGTTTTTTTTTGCTCTTCAAGCAGTCCTGTGCGACATTTTTTTTTTGAATTTTTGTATTTTTTTCTCCTAGAAGATTTGGGAGGGTCAGTATAATCCTAATCATGTTTATAGCACGCGCGCCAAAGCAGACTGACTTTTTACACTTTTTCTTTCATTGTTAAGTCACTCTGCTTTTGCGCGCGTGCTATAAACATGATTAGGATTATACTGACCCTCCCAAATCTTCTAGGAGCTTGTGCGACTAAGGAGGGTCAGTTGTGTTCTTTTCCAACTTTGTTACTCTTTCCTGATGGCAGCTTAGATACAGCACTAATAATTTTTGAACCGACAGTGAATGGTGTCCACTATCCTTTGGGTAGATCTTCGGCTCGCTCTATCCACTGAGCTTGAAGTACTCATCATTCAATTCAAATTAGCCACCGGGAACACGCGCGCCAAAGAGTACTGAGTTCACGTCAGTGCTTTTTTTTTTCAAGTTCCTTCAACAAATATAGCTATCAATACAGTTTGGCTGTTAGCATTACCGTAGATCAAAAAAAATTGCGGTTGTGGGACCTCCGTTAGGAAAGCAATTGCCTCTTCTCCAAATCCGAACGTATTTTAATATAGATCTACCGAATATAGTTATTTATAAATTCGCCTCAGGGCTACCATACAGACATTTCAACTCAGAAACAACGCTATTTCCTTCAAACTGACTTGTGTCCGTGCACTGTATTGACATGAATATTCTTTTAAAACCTCACAATATCGGCTCATTACTCCCAACATAACCCAAACAACCCAAAACCATTCACTTCTCGTCTGCGCATGCGCAATATACTCGTGGCTGCAAGTCCTCCCAAAATTACACACCTCACAAAAAACTCCAATTCTCCAACACTAGTGGTTCAGGAGATATCGCTTCTTGAATCCACGCATGCGCAGACCCTCACCATGGGAATCTATAGAGGAATAGCATCCGCCACCCCAAAATCACAATCCTCTCTGACGAAAGCACCAGCAGTTAAATCACTGATGGTCTGCTCATGCGCATAACGAAAAATGCCCGTAAGGGGTAACATCAATTTCGAAATTAGCCCAAGGTCCACGGTACGGACACTTTAACTCGGAAACAACTCTACATCCACCAAACTGACTTCTCCTTACACTTTATTGCCATGAATATTCTTTCGAAACCTCACAATATCGGCTCAGCACTCCCAACATAACCCATACAACCCAAAAACAGTCACTTATCTTCTGCGCATGCGCAATCTACTTGTGACTAAAAGTCCTCTCGAAATCACACACCTTACAAAAAACCCAGATTCTCCAACACTAGTGGTTCAGGAGATATCACATCTTTAATCCACGCATGCGCAGACCCTCAACAGGGGATTCTATGGAGGAATAGCATCCGCAAAACCCCAATCCTCTCTGAGGAAAACACCACCAGTTAAATCACTGATGGTCTGCTCATGCGCATAACGAAAAATGCCTGCAAGGGGTAACATTAATTTCAAAATTAGCCCCAGGGCCACGGTACGAACACTTTAACTCGGAAGCAACGCTACATCCCCCAAACTGACTTGTCCTTGAACTGAATTGCTATGAATATTCTTTTAAAACCTCACAATATCGACTCAGCACTCCCAACATAACCCATACAACCCAACAACAGACACTTGTCTTCTGCGCATGCATGCGCAATCTACTCATATCTGAAAGTCCTCTCAAAATCACACACCTTACAAAAAACTCCGATTCTCCAACACTAGTAGTTCAGGAGATATCACATCTTTAATCCACGCATGCGCAGACCCTCAACAGGGGATTCTTTGGAGGAATAGCATCCGCCACCCCAAAACCCCAATCCTCTCTGACGAAAACAGCACCAGTTAAATCACTGATGGTCTGCTCATGCGCATAACGAAAAATGCCTGTAAGTGTTAACATCAATTTCAAATTAGCCCCAGGGCCACGGTACGGACACTTTAATTGCTATGAATATTCTTTTAAAACCTTACAATATCGACTCAGCACTCCCAACATAACCCATCCAACCCAAAAACAGTCACTTCTCTTCTGCGCATGCGCAATCTACTCGCGGCTAAAAGTCCTCTCAAAATAAAACACCTTACAAAAAACTTCGATTCTCCAACACTAGTGGTTCGGGAGATATCGCATCTTCAATATACGCATGCGCAGACCCTCATCAGGGATCTGGATTCTATGGAGGAATAGCATCCGCCACCCCAAAACCCCAATCCTCTCCGACGAAAACTACAGCAGTTAAATGACTTCTCATCTGCGCATGCGCACAACGAAAAATGCCCGGAAAGGGCAGCATGAACCTCAAAAAAATGGGTTTCGGCATTTTAAGCAAATTATTCCGCAAAATAGTAGTAATTTTTTGATTTTTTTCACGTCACGTGATCTTCACGAAATTTTGCAAAAGTGTTTGCATTGGTCTTTTGCATCTAACTACTGAGTTTCAATTTAATCAGATCAGTATTTTTCGAGTTATCGTGAAATCAAAATTTTAAAATTTTTGAAATTTTTTTTGCCACTTTAGGGCCGTCCGATCAAAACAAAACTTCGCAGGCATATGGAGGTCATGATTCTACAATTTGGTGCCAAATTTCAGCAAGATCAAGCGATCGGCTCCGGAAATATTCATAAAAAACGTTTTGACAAAAAACGGCCTTAACTCCGAAACCGCTCAGTGGATTTTGCCCGTTAACGAACTTGTCCGAGATATTTATGCTACAAATCTACCCTGCAAATTTCAACGCTCAAAGTCATTCCGTTCGAGAGTTATCGTGCTAACGGCCGGACCGGCTGGCCGGCCGGACTGGACGGACAGAATTGAATTTGACCTCGAATTCTTCATCAGGGAGTCGATCCCAATCGTTTGAGACCATTTTTGAAAAAAAATTCGAAAAATACAGACATTGTGACGAAATGATAGCACGCTGTTCCTTGCGGAACACGCGCGCAAAAAGCATAGGAAGACCTGCTTTCGAAATTAAAGTCCATGGACTCATGGATTTCCCTTAATAATAATTAGTAAAATAATAATGGTCTGATTGCAGTACTCTCCAATCAAACATTGTAGATTATTTCCTAATTTTCAATGAAAAAACGGCACAACAAATTCCACTTTAAGTTACATCGCTGAATAGGTAATCAAATTACCTTTCATTTGATGTATCACAATCCATATATTCCCATTTGAAAAAATGAAGTAGTACGCCCCCGTAGGTGAGAAATATGAAATTCAAAAAAGCATAGTATAAATTGCTTTTGAAATTAAAAATCGAGTGGTGGGAGGATTTTCCTTAATAATTCTTCGTACAAGAATTATTGACGAGTTACGTTACTTTTTTGGCACGCTGTATATGCGTTATAATACTTTTAATCTAACAATTTAGCAACAAATACGAAAGAGGGAGAAGAGACAATAAAAAATTTTCGCAATAAAACAAAGTATGAATGAAAATCTCAAAAAACCCAACTGCTGCAAAAAATATTCGCTGAAAGGGCATAACAAGCTCTGAAAAATGTTTGTATGACCATTTTTTTTGGCAGGCTCTATAACCTGTACGGCTTAACGGATACGAAAATATGAGGTGTTGTTGGATCGTCTCAATTCTGTGATTGCCACAGGGTTGGTTATTTCTGCATATTGGTTGAGCTGATAAAAAAAATTAGAGCTAGTTGAAAGAAAAAAACCAGTTTCAATTTGATCAGAGTAGTAACGGTGGAAAACAAAATCATTACTCGGAAACCGTTGGACCGATTAAGCCCATTACCGAACTTGTCCGTCGTATTGGAACGCGCCACCTACCCTGAACATTTCAAGTCGCTATCTCTTTCCGTTCTCCCGTTATCGTGGCAACGGTTGGCCGGACTAGAATCAAATTTGACCTCGAATTCTTCATCAGTGAGTTGAACCTAGTCGTTTGAGACCATTCTCAGCAAAAAATTCGAAAACTACAGACATTTGGGCAAAATGATAGTGCGATGTTCCCCAGAAAATACGCGCAAAAAATTGGTTCAAGCACTGAGGTGGATTCAGAAGCTTTTGCGCTTATTTTCTATTGTCCATTCTCCTATAGTGGACATAGAACATACGCGCAAAGCTTCTGACTTCACGTCAGTGCTTGAAACAGTTTTTTTTAATTAATTTTTCTAAAATTTTCTAGGAATACGATTCTCACACACTTTCACAAACGTCGTTTTTTTTTCTACAACTAATCACCAAGTTTCAATTCTATCGGATTTGTATTGGTAGAGAGTTATCGAGGCAACCAGGGGGGGGGTTGTTGGTCTGACGTACGCCTCGTGCTTTGTTTTCGAAGGAATTGAAAGTAATTTTGAAGTATAAAAGTATAGTGATTATCTGTTTCGTCTAATTTGCTGTGAACATAGTGATTAGCGGTTTCATCTGTTTTTACTGCGTAAATAAGTATTCAGCAACTTTCAGTGGAGTGCCTTTGTTATTTCCAGTCAATATCATCGACTCCAGGACAGAAGGGAGGTTCATGCCCTGTTTCCATTCCCTACATCCCTTCCTTCTGCTACCAGATCAGTGGAGACACTTCTTCAGCCCTTTGGGCTCAGTAACAACATTGTCACTCGCTCAGCTGCTCAATAATTAAATATTAGTCATCTGAAATTGTTCGCAAACCATCAGCGAATTTATCGATTTAGATACAGAACTGTTTATTTTCGATCCAACAGTGGATGTATTTGAGTCGAAACATATCGTTTGAGACTATTGTCAGCCAAATAGTATATCAGTTTTTTTTCGACGCTTGTTTTCACAGTAGGATTGATATTCTGGGAAATATTGGGAATATTATTTTTTTTTTCCTGGAGCTGAGTAGCTTTGGGCGAGTTCAGTACATGGATGGGTGACCGCTCCGGCTATAAATTTTAACATCGCGCCTAAGCCTCTGGTCACAGAGTTTTTCCAACTTTTATATTTTATATTATTTTGTGTATCAGTTAAGAGTCCTCCGGTTTATCTCAATTTCCATAAAGGTAATCAAGGATGCATGGAATCCCTTTGTTTTCAAATAGAGATGAAGTACTGAAGGATATGAAGGAAAGGACCATTAATTGAACCCAAAATGAAATCCTCAAACTGAATAATTGTCGACTTGTGAATTAAGAATTCTGGTCCTGCCTCTCAGTTAATTAATTCCATGGATCTTTCAAAACTCCAGTGTCTATAGAGTGTTTTCTCCTTGAACTTCAGCGCACCGAGTTCACAAGGAAGGCGGAAATAATCGGAAATGTTTTCCAATTATGAACTTATCCTTATAAATTGAAAAATTGCCAGGATTGTAGGAATTATAACATTGAATGTAAATATTTTTCCAAAGTAAATGTTACCGATAGATTTTTACCGAATTCATCAAATCTTTTGATTAGGTTATAATATATATTATATTATTCTTATAATATATTGTATTTAATATTGCGCCATTGATGAGAAATAATGGTTTCTTTCAATACCAATTTTTGCGCGCGTGTTCCGCAATGAACAGCGTCCTATCATTTCGTCGCAATGTCTGTATTATTCGATTTTTAGCCGAAAATAGTCCCAAACGATTCAGTTCGATTTACTGATGAATAATCCGGGATAAAATTCAATTCTGTCCGTCCGGACCGACTGTCCGTTAGCACGATAATTCTCGATCGAAAGGAGTTAGAGGATTGAAAAACAAGAATTTGTTAAGCTATTTTTGGCGCTCTTGTTCCTCGGAACACAGTGCTTATCAATTTGCCCAAATGTATGCAATTTTCGAATTTTTGGCTGAAAATGGTCTTAAACGATTCTGTGCGGCCGTCCGTTAACACGATAACTCTCGAACGAAATGAGCTAGACAATTGAAATTTTCAGAGTAGGTTTGGGACATAAATATCTCGGTTAAGTTCGTTATTGAGCAGAATCGAAAAAAACGAAAACAAAAAAAAAATATTTTTTTTCGTTGCAAATTTCGAATTAAATTGTTTTTCAGATACAGTTTCATCATAAGAATCCATTGATATTATTCTCAACTCTAACAAGCTAACACCTTCGGATATATGCTTTTTCAAAATTTCAATAATACATCTTCTTTTTCCAAATTGAAATATAAACGTCATTAATGTCAAACGAAAAACGAAACGAAACTGAAAGTGTATTTCTGGAGAGAAAATTTGAAATTTGGATTCGCTAAGTTCATAGGCTGAGGTTTTTGGTTAGTCAGTCGAAAATGAAGGATACAAGGAAGTCGAGAAAAATTTACGAGTAATTCCCTAATTATGGAAGATTCAGAACTGGATTTCCAACTAATGTAAAGGTAGTTATTCCTTAGTAACTCTATTTAAGATTTCTACATAGTATTCTGGTTTGAGTTCTGTCTGGACTGATTACATTAGATTTGTTTCATAAATAAAACTGGCTATTTCATTTACTCAATTTTAAGCGCTCTTGTTCCTCGTAACAGAGAGCTTATCAATTTGCCCAAATGTCTGTAATTTTCGAATTTTTGGCTGAAAACGGCATTAAACGATTTGGTTCGACTCACTGATCAAGAATACGTGGTAGAATTCGATTATGTACGGCCGTCTGGCCGTTAACACGATAACTCTCGAACGGAATGAGCTAGACAGTTGAAATTTTCAGAATAGGTTTGGGACATAAATATCTCGGCCAAATTTTTTTTACAAGGCAAATTCCAAATTTCAATAAGCTGTTTTACCATAAGAATCCAATGATATCATTTTTAACTCTAACAAGCTAATACTTTCGGAGATATGATTTTTCAACGTTGTCACAGAATGATATTATTCTATGTATGAATAGTCATAATGTCAAATGATGTTCCTGAGACATGACATTATCTAATCAATCGAAGAACTGTGAGCGAAGTGAGAAAAATCTCAGTTGTTTGCTCCGAAATTTGGTTTTCTCAGGAAATTCTTACATTTCGGAACGGAACATGAAGTAAGAGATCTGAGAGTATTGAGACTGCTTTTCATCCATAGACATAGATATAACTCTCGAACGGAATGAGGTAGGTAGTTGAAATTTTCAGAGTAGTTTAGGGAGATGAATATCTCGGTTAAGTTCGTTATTGGGCAAAATTGGCCAGATTTAATTTGATTTCTTCCATGGTGCAGTTCTCATTCTCATGATTGCTCATTTAATCTTGATAAATAAACTATTATTTGAATTGAATTTTCTTTAGGATGCAGTTCTATCATATGAATACATTGATATAATTCCCAACTCTGAGAAACCAATACTTTCGGAGATTTAATTTGTCTGTTTGAACTAGAGCGCCAGAAAGCTCCTGTTCCCAAGGCTTGAACCCATTTTTATTCTTGAAATAATAAATATTGAGAAATATCCTCCTACCCGCCGATTTCTATTTTCGAAGTTTGAGAAATACATGCAGTCTTGGTTGGGGGGTTTAGTTCAGTTTTAGTTGGTTGTTCATACCCTTGACCCTCAACAATATTTTTCTATTGGAAAAATATTGCTTGTGATATATCGCATCAGAGGTAGTTCAATGACCAATTCAGTTATGTGAACGAAAATAAAATGTCACCTTAAAATTCTTGCAATAAAAATATTAAAATGGAAAAAAAAAATTATACACAAGTTGAAAACAGCTGCGAATTAATGTATTAGATCGCAAATAAAACAATAAACAGATAAGGATGGTGGCTTCCACACACATGAAGGTGTTTTCGAGACAAAGTGGGGAGGTCAAGAAAAAGTTTAGTTTTTGTTGAAAAAATATTCTTTCGTCAATCTAGCAGACCAACTTAAGGCGAATAATATCATATTTCTCGGGCATTTTCCATTCGATAAGAACCAACTGAGTGGAAAGCAGCGGATAGAAATCTTGATATTTCGGGGACATGGGGATCGCAAGCGGACCTATGAACAAGTGTGCGAAATTTATAATGAGCGTTATCAAGACAGAATCCCTATAAGTAGGACTACTTTTTGTCGGGTGGTTAAACATTTCGAACAAAATGGAAATGTTGAAATCTCTACAAAATCTGGTAGACCTTCAACTGTTAGTATATATATATTCTTTTGACTGAGAGTTTTATATGTGTTAGCAGAGGTTGGTGTAACGGGGTACCATACAATTCTGCGTATGATACAAGAGCTTAGGGAAAAACCTCAGCAAAAAACCCTGTCTCCCCGTGAGTGTTGTGATTTGTAACTATTGTTCACAAAATTTGCTGAAATTCATAAATATTGATAGGCATTTATTTCTTCAATATGAACCCCTTCGTCAAAAAATAGAGAGGTTTCTCCAAGGTACCCGAAACTCAACCTGAAAGATGAAAAGACAAGAGGAGAAGAACGAACAAACTAAAAATAATACATAACCTTTCAAAAATCTCCTCTCACAAATATACTCTTCTGTAGGCGCATGGGATCTCTTGGAGAAGAATCGCCTCCGCTAGTTCTCAAAGATATTGATCGTAGAAATCCCTTCAATATTTTAATTCAAAAAGGAAATTGTTGCTCGTAAGGCAAGGAGGGTCTCTTTCAAAACCAGGTCTGACCAGTCCAAGTGATGATAATTCAGAACTTCAGATGTTCGAAGAACGCTACAGGGCCCTTATGTAGGGCTATCATCTCCCATAGATGCATGTTTTTACTTTGTATTGTGTGAAATAATGAAAAACTGAGCAGGAAAAAAATGCCGATATGATTTAATATGTCATCATGACATATTATTGTTAGAAAGCAGTCAGTTGGTTATCTTCTTAGAAAAACTAAGTTTCACCCATACAGGACTCAAAGCACACAAGAATTATCTGATGACTATTTCGACCGACAAGCGCAGTTAATGAAGTAATGCATGAGGGATGCAATGAGGAAGATACCTTTTCATCGGGAAATCTTTTTAAGGATGATGCTACATTTTACTTGAATGGGGGTTAATTTGCAGTTTAACGCCCCCTCATCGATTTTCAAAATATTCTGTATATAGAATCTACATGATGTTAATATACCACAGTTTCAATTTTAGCACTGGCAAATGAGTATTTTTACAGAAAATTCAAAATGAAAGTTCCACGCAAATTATCATTTAAAGCATATCGTACCCTAATGCGAACCCAATATCACAAGCCGATTGAAACCAGATACTCTGACTTAATGAACTACACGTATGTAAACGCCTAAGCGATAAACTGCGCAGTTACCATGTCATAAAAAGACCTTTCGGATTAAGAGTGTCCAATACAGGAGAATGGATAATAGAACATACCCGTAAAAGCTCCTGACTTCACGCCAGTGCTTGAGCTAATTGCTTAATATTCTGGTGAAACGATCCTCACAAAATTACAATTACAACATGTCATACGACGATTCGCATCCAGCTACCGAACTCACAAAAGGCTGCTTGGTTCTCCAACAATATGGATCTGATCGTGTTCAAACTTGGAACTCTGCAGTAAAGTTAGGTTCTGAAGGCTCTTCCAAAATTTCAGCCATGCCGGACGAATAGTTTATGATATATAGAATTTTTTTCAATTATTTTCAATAATTTTTTTGAAATTTTCTAGTTATACCATTCTCACGAAATTCCACAAGAATTTTCGTGTTGGCATTCTACAACTAATAACCATGTTTGGATTATATCGGTTTCGTATTTTTCGAGTTATTGAGGAAATAACAACTAAATTTCAGATGGGTATAATTCCTGAACCGTTTGGCCGATTATACCTATAGACGAACTGAAATGTCGCATTCAGATGCACAACCTAAACTGAAAATTTCAAGCCGCTATCTCCTTCCGTTCTCAGGTTATCGTATCATAAATAATATTTTTTAATATATTTTTTTTTAATTTTCTAGTGACAAGATTCTCACAAAATTTCACAAACGTGCTTAGGTTTATATTCTACAACTATTCACCAAGTTTAAATTCGATCGGATTCATTTTGGTTAAAAACAAAATTATTACTCGGAAACTGTTGGGCTGTTTATACCCATTAACGAATTTGTCCGTCGTATTGGGATGCGCCACCTACCCTGAAAATTTCAAGTCGCTAGCTCATTCCGTTCTCAAGTTATCGTGGCAACGGCCAGATGGCCGGACGGCACCACAGAATTAAATTTCACATTTGGGCAAAATGATAACGCGAGGTTCCCCAGAACACGCGTGCAAAAACTAAGCGCTCTAAAAACTTTTCTTTCACGACAAATTCCGGACAATTATTCGAAAATGAATGCAATAGGTTTCATTTAAATTCTTACAATTGGCCCTGCTAACTTTGAT
Organism: Halyzia sedecimguttata; assembly: GCA_937662695.2. Lineage (NCBI taxonomy): Eukaryota > Metazoa > Arthropoda > Insecta > Coleoptera > Coccinellidae > Halyzia > Halyzia sedecimguttata. Next base: position 50,987,445 of record OW569415.2, read on the forward strand.
ATCAAGTTAGTAGAGCCACCCCAAATTAAAAGAAACTAAACGAGCGAAAAACTTTTTTCTTTCACGGCAAATTCTCGACAATTATTCGACATCAAGTCTTGCAAGTGGCTCTACTGACTTAATATTTAGGTAACAGAGAAACCGCCAAGAGCTCGAAAATTATTTTTCTTTCATGATAAATTCTCAGCAATAATTCGACAGTAAATGCAATAGATAAATATGAAATTCACATTGTTTCTTATTAGATTTGCTGATAAACTATGACCGTCAACCTGGATTTCAACCTACATTCCAAAACAGAGAACAAAGTTCGAATACACTATTAGATTATTACCATTTCTTTCACAGGTTAATGAAATTAGGCTAACGCAGCTACAGATGCATCTGATCAGCTAATTGAAGCAAGTCAGCAATGCTGAATGAGTCATTCTGATTGTGAAAAAATGGGGCCAATTGAAATTACGTGAGCGTTATTCAATTCGCACTGGGTAGGTGTTTACGATCATTGTAGAACATGTCCGAGCTTAGTTTAGTTTCTCCACTCAAACTATTGCGTAAGAGATAATATTTCCTTTTATTCAACATTCTTAGAATTTTGCGATATATAAAACTATGAAATTTTCAATTGAATGAAAATAAATAAAAGTTAAAGACGGACATGGAAATAAAAAGCATTCACACTACGTCAGTGGCGCAGCCAGGATTTTGTTTTGGGGGGGGGGGGTTGAAATTTTTTTTATGGGGGAGACTGAACTGAACAACCAAATGAGGAATAAGTAATCATCAAAGGATACTGTGGGAGGTATACTCATTAATAAAAGGTTTCTTTCTGGGTTTTCTCTCCCAAACACTGAAAAATATCTATAAAATAAAAATTAATTATTTTGTGATTTGCTTCTGCCTAACAAACCTCATCAACGAAGAAACAACTATATTGTAACGTTCCGGAGTCTATATCAGACTCCTTCGTCAGACGCTTGAGGAAAATCTTTAGAATTATTTTGTTGATAGTTATTCTGAAATTCGTGCATTGTCACATTGACAGTACCTATTTGAAAATCATAGGTAACATAGTTTTACATTGCATAGAAATTTTCAAGTTCCAACTCCTTTCTCAATAAATTCAGCCAAATATGGTCAATACCAATTGAGCAATTTGCAAAATCGCATTATCTGTTCAATAAAATACAAGTTGACTCCATAAGTTTCCTTTTAATATAATCAGGAATTTTTGACGTTTGACGGTGAACTCAGAAAAATTTGAGAATGTTGTTATCTTTGTGGGGGGGGGGGTTGCAACCCCAAAGCCTCCTCCCTGGCTGCGCCAGTGCACTACGTCAGGAGTTTCAGCTCACTCCTCCATTTAAAGATCAATATACCTACAGGGTTTTCAAAGTAGACGTTTCATTTTAAATAGGTCGCTTTGGAAGGTGTCATATTAAGAGCTGTAAATTTTTGACAGATGACACCTAACATCTATGCTATTCATCGGGATGAAAGGATATACGCTCCAACAAAGTATCTAAATTGTTAAAATTCACTACTAAAATTGTAAGAATTTTGCTGAAACCGTCGGTATAGATTTTCAGGTCATGGTGAAACACCTGCAGTCTATTGTGAAATTGAAACAAAAATACGAGCTGTTGGGATAAGCTAGTGATGTGGAGAATCGAATTCGTCTCTTCGTGTAAGTAAACAAGCAAATTTTGCATACTAACTTGGGTCTAAAGATTGAATGAGGTGTACTGTGGCTTATTGCCAATCACTAAGCAAGACACACGGTGAAATATTTATTGGATGTAACCATCACCAACAATATTTTATTTTTTTGGGTCTAAAGGCTTATAAAGTTCAGTAAAGACAAGAACTCAAGACTGCCGACCATCATCAACGTCGTGTCTCTGCCGATTGGGTGATGGGAATGCATGAGGCTTTTCACCTTATTGGCTTCGTTAATTGACAGAACTGTCGCATTTGGGATTCGGAAAACCGAAACAAGATTATTGATAAGCCTCGCTATCCACAACGTGTACCTGTTCGATTCTTGGACAGAAGGAGTTACAACCCAGATAGCACAGGTTCGTCCTATGGATGTCCGATGTATATCCGAAGCGGATATTCGGAACATCCATAGGATATCCTGGTAGGTTATTGGATATCCTATGGATGTCCTAAAGATATCTGTTGGCCACCAAATCGGACATCCATAGGATATCCGTTACCGACGTCCATAAGATATATGTTACAGACATCCATAAGACATCTGTTATGGATATCCTTGAGATGTCCGTTACCGATATATATGTTCATGAGATATCCTTTGTAAATTGAACTAGATTTGATATTCTTCAACTGATAAGATTCAAACATTTTTATCAAAAGGAATGCCAAAAATGACTCTCCTTTTGATAACAATATTTGAATCTTATCAGTTGAAGAATATCTTATCTAGTTTAATCATTAAAGTGACAAGATTTTTTTACTTTAATCGTTACTATAATATTCAAAATGAAAGTGGAATGAAAACCATTTGAAATGAAAAAATATACTTTCTTTTGATTACAAGATCTAAATCTTGAAAATGGAACTTATATGTCTTACATTAAAAATTCGTAAAATAATCAAAACAAATTTAGTTTAATTCACAGGAGAATTCCTTGAATATCATTATTTGGAGAGAAAACAGAGTGTACTTGAAAATAATTTATAGCTGAAAAATAACATTCTAACCAATGAACACAACACAAGAAAGTATACTTGTTTGGAAATGTTAAAAAATCCACTTCAGAGTTCTGCGTTCTTTTTGCTGGACAAGCTCCTCTCCTTAGCCCTTTTGCACCAATCCTATGTTGATACTTCAGTTGCCTTCTTTTCCACAGATGCGTGGTTCTTATCGTTCACTAAAGAATACATAATATCAGGAAACTTTCACACTTTTTTGAGTAAAATTTGTGAAAAATTATTACTAGACATGTCAGAAGAATGGAGCCTTTAGCATTCTTTTGTGTAATGCACTGGTATAAATTATATACTGCACACCTCTTATATAGTAACATTAATGTGTCTCATGTAGATTCTAGTCAGGTACCTACATGTGAGTAATGTAATGTAGGAATTATGAATACACAATAGTCGAATTTATAAGCATATAATTTATTAAGCGAGTAACCGGAGCAGAGTGGTTAAGACCAATCTCTTGCTAAACATAACCGATCGGTTATAATAACAAGGGATTGGTCTTAACCGCTCTGTTCCGGTTACTTGCTTAAATTCGACAAATGATTTAATGCTTACAATTGACTTTCACTGATATGAATATACAAAACCACAACACATATTTTTTCACTATATAAAGTCAAGATTTTAAACACAAATATTAGTGGTGTAGTGTTTTTGTGTTAGGTACTTAAATTAATTGTATGTTGAAAAACCCACCCATCAATAGTTCAGCCAGTTTTGTCGAACCCAGACATTTTTTCTTCTTGGCTCCCAACCAGCTATAAAGACTTCTTTAAGAAGTCATATAAGAAACTCCTTCCCATCTTGTAAAATTCCTTAACCTAAAATATTCATGATTCAGTTTGGCAAATAAGTGACTACATTTTATACTTACGATAGAAAATTTGTTTGTCATTCAATAGTTTTTCGAACTCCTTCATTTATTTATCGGGAAATTATCAACTAATAGAAAGATTGAATAAATTTCTTACTCGTCCTTATTTGAGACAGGCGCACATTAATTTCTTTCATTTCCTCCAAAACATCAGTGAGTATATTCCACAGAACCATAATCTGAAATAAACAAATATAATAGCGAGCTTCGAAAAGTTACTGTTTATGAAATTTATCTCAACTTCTCAGTACTTACCCAAGAAAAACGTTTCATGTCGAACATAACCTTAACAATGATATGATATATCATATTTTTGATTCCGATTTCCGAATCCACAACAGGAACGTAAAAAATCAATTAATTTTAACTACTGAAATATCTATTGGGCACATTGTTCATTTTGTATCGATTTTCATTTTTCAACCTTATCTGAGAGATCTTTAACGGATAAATTGACAATGACTACTGACAACCAATTATCTTATGGACGCCCATAGGAGATCCGTAATTGTGAGAAAAGGATTTTCATTTACTGTCGCCAACGGATATTCTATGGACATGCGTAGGATATCCAGTGTTGAATATCCATTTAATATCTGCTGATGGATATCTTATGGATATCCATTCTATGTACGAAGATATCCCGACCTGAAATGGACTTGAAACAGATATCCATAGGATATTGTGTGCTATCTGGGAAGGCCTTATTTTTGCAAGAATTTAAACTTGTAATAAGTCACAGATTTTCGTGAGGAACACTAGATAAAAATACTGTCAGATTCCGTAGAACTTCTGTACAAGCCTAGCAGCCACTATTTATCAATCGAGTACTAGAGATCTGCTCGATCGGCTTCGTTTTTTAGCAATGATTGTGAAAATAAAATCTCGAAATGATATCTGCTTCTTTAAAATTTCAAAAAAATGTAAATCTCAGAATTGTATCAACACCTCGCTGGCCGAGATGTTAGCGTACCCGCCTACCGCGCAGGAGATTCGAGTTGGAATCCTGATTGAGTAAGTTCACTATTTGATTTATTTCAAAATTTGAATTCAGTTGATGCCCAACGCATTATTTTACATGTTAACGCTAGAAGATCATCGGTCTTCTGCTTTTAATGTCTCCAGGCCGATAATCTTCTTTTTATATATAAAATTCTCGTGTCACAATGTTCGTTCCCGTACTCCTCCGAAACGGCGTGACCCATTCTTATGAAATTTTGTGAGCATATTGAGAAGGTCTGAGAATCGGCCAACATCTATTTTTCATACCCCTAAGTGATAAGGGTTGTACACCCTTAAAATTTTTTTTTAGTTTTTGAACGAAACTTTTTGTTTTTATTTTTTTATAATGTGGCATTATAAAATAAATACAACTCAAAATGTCCACTCTAATATCACCAACCCCTATTTTTTAATAGTCATTTTAGTAATTGATCATTTTTCATCCCGCCCGATAACTGTTCAATCATCACTTGGTAAGTTATCCCAGAGAAAGAGCTAATCAAAACCAAGTCGCCGTATTTTTTGTGAATGTTTTTCACTCTATTTCGATTAAAATATCCCTGAGCTTATGGCAAAGCTAAAATTTTTGTACAAAAAGAATATTTATTTTTATTAAAGTATCAAGGCAGTTTATTCCAGCTATACTTAGTCTAGATTTCTTAAAATTTCTGCGTCTTTCTGGATCTACACTCATTTGCCAGACTATATCGGTGTTACGTCCCAGTAAACAGCACGGAGTAGGGATGAGAACGAAGCCGGGCTCCTGTCTTTCTCACCTTTTCTCAGTTTTCTTAACCAGATACGTTTGAGTGGGTAGTTCGTATTCGCAATTGAACCCGGTAGGTGGCGCCGCAATCGGGTTCTAGGTATTTTTAAGAATTACGTGTTTGAGTGGGTCCCTGGATAACTTGGAAATTTAATTGTCCCGGTTGGAGGCGCTGCAATCGGGTTCTAGGTTTTTTTTAAGATTTTTCGCATTTGGAAATAAAATTGCAACCGCAATAACCGATTTGGCGCAGGCGAAGTTGCGTGGATCAGATAGTGTTACTATATATTTCTCGAAAATACTGATACAATTGACAGGTGAATTATACGATTTAACGCCTTTCGACATCTATATTTGAGGGATATCATATATTATGCTAACGCCCCTGAGTCAATTTCAGAACTCAAAGAGAAGATTCATGCCATTATCGACGCAAAAGAGCACCAAATGTGAGGAAATGAGATGTAAAATGTCATAAAAAGCCCATGGTCCTGTAACCATAGTCGTGAGCCACTTGGCTTGTATTGTTAATCATGTTTAATGACAAACCCTCTTGTTTTGTATAAAATAAGAAAAGCTCTGTGGTCAGGATATCTGGCTCGCTTGTTCCAATTTATAGCCAGAGTGATCACCCATCCAGGTACTTAACTCGCCCAAAGTTGCTTAGCTTCAGGACAAAAAATTCAATCATCTCAATATTTCCATGAATATAAATCCGACTGTAGAAACAAGCGTCCATAACAATCTGGTCCACTTTTTGGCCGAGAATGATCTCAAACGATTTTCGACTCAAATAGACATACATTAATTGTTGGGCCAAAATCCAACATTGTTGTCCGAATACAAAATCAGCATATGAAAGGAAGAATGCCCTGTAGCAGGAGCTTTGGCGCTCTTGTTCAATTTTTGACAAACCATATCTCCGAAAGTATTGATTTCTCAAAGTTGGGAATGATATCAATAGATTCTTATAATAGAACTGCACCATAAAACAGATTAAATTCAAATAATAGTTCATCTTTCAAGATTAAATGAACAATCTGCTATGATTTAACCTCGTGGAATGGGTTGTTGCATACTTACACTCGGTGCATAGTTTTCTCAACTCGACATACCTAAGCAAAGTATCATCGAAATGTCTAGAGCACGGCTAGAGACAATTATAGCAGATTGTCCATTTATTCCGGATATTTGAATAGGTATAGGCTGACGAACAAATAATTCTAATTTCGAAATATATTAATAAAATACAATCCTCTTTTCATAAGTTGATAGTTCTTACCACTAACACATTCATTCTGTATTATGAACCTTAACTCTAGAAGGAATATTTGATATACAAATGCAAATATTTTAGCAATTTTTTGGTAGCATCATTATGAACATACTATTATGTAAGAACATATCTGACTACTTGAGGAGGTAGGTGGAAGGTAATATCAACCTCGGTGGTCAACGAACAGTAATTTCTTTTGATGATTCCTTTATGTTGTTCTTTCCTATTGCCTTCATAAACTACATCATTAAGATCCAATTCTAAATCTTCTGAAACATCATCTCCAATATTTGCACATAAATGATTCAATATGCAACACGTCAATATTATTTTTGGTATCAAAACAGTCTTGTATGTTTTCGCAAATTCAAGTCGCGGAACACTGTTTTCCAAAACAACATATTTTCAAAGTACGAATTATATAAATGAACTAGAACAAAATAAATATGTCGTCTCTTATAGGTAGATAAAATGACATGAATGAGTAGTGAACACAGATAGAATTCCATCCTGTGAAAACATAGAAGTACGATGTATTATTGAAATTTTTAAAAATCATATCTCCGAAAGAATTAGCTTGTTAGAATTTAAAATGACATCAGTGGAATCTTATGATGGAACTGCATCTTAAAAAAAATTTAATTTGAAATTTGTAATGTAAAAAATGTTTCCACTTCACGGCAATCCGATCACTACAAAATCTCGCAGGCATATAAGGATCATTATTCCACAATTTGGTGCTAAATTTCAGTCAGATCGAGAGATCGCTTCCCGAAAAATTCATATAAAATGTTTTTACTAAAAATGGCCGTAACTCCGAAACCCCTTGGTGGATTTCGCCCGTTAACGAATTCTCCGAGACATTTACGCTACAAACCTACCCTGCAAATTTCAATCCTCTAAATCCTTTCGTTCGAGAGTTATCGTGCCTACGGCCAGCCGGCTGGACAGAATTTATTTCGACCACAGATTCTTGATAAATGAGTCGAACCACATCGTTAGGTCCATTTTCATCCAAAACTTCGAAAATTACAGACATTTGGGCAAATTGACTCTGTTCCGAGGAACAAGAGCGCCAAAAATGGAATGATCTGAAATAAGAAAAAAAAATTGGTTCAAGCCCTGTGGACAGGAGCGTTTTGGCGCTGTTGTTCAAACAGACACATTATATCTCCGAAAGTATTGGTTTCTCAGAGTTGGGAATTATATCAATGGATTCCTATGATAGAAATGCATCATGAAAGAAATTAAAAAAAAAATGTGTCGTTTAAAAAAATTGCTTCACAAATTATCTTTAAAAAAAAGAGCAATCTACAATGCTTCAATGGTTTAAAAATTGTCATTAAATTTATTTATCAAGCTTAAAGGAGCAATCTGCAATGATTAAACTTCGTGAAATGGGTTGTTGCAACCTCGGTTGCAACTCAAACTCGGTGCATAGTTTTCACAACTCGAAATACCTAAGGAAAGTATCATCGAAATGTCTAGAGCAAGGCTGGAGACAATCATAGCAGATTGTCCATTTATTCCTGATATTTGAGTAGGTAGTGGATTACGAACAAATTATTTTAATAGTTCAAAATATATTAATAAAATATAATAATTCATACAGTAACACATCCTTTTCTGTATTATGAACCTTAACTCAAGAAAAAAAGATTGATACACAAAAATGTAGATCCATATTTCAGTATTTTTTTGCTAGCAACATTTTGAAAATACTGTATATAGGAACATGTCTCACTACTTAAGGGAGTAAAAGGTAATATTAACCTCAGTGGCAACGAATAGTAATTTCTTTTGATGATTCCATTATGTTCTTCTTTCCTATTGCCTCCATAAACTACATCAAAACAGACTTGTATATTTTCACAAATTCAAGAATCGAATACTGGCATTCCTAGAGAAAATAACAACAACGAATTGACAATCTCTAATTGCTAGAAAAGATGATATTAATGAATAGTGATCACGGACAGATTCTGTGTTCACATTCTGTGAATACATAGAACTTGGGATGTATTATTGAAACTTTTAAACATCATATCTCCGAAAACATTAGCTTGTTAGAGTTGAAAATAATAACAATGGATTCTTATGATGAAACTGCATCTCAAAAAAAATTTGAATTCAAAAGTTGTAATGTAAAAAAAAATTTTTTTTTTTCATTACTCCGAAAATATTAGACCGATTTTGCCCAATAGCGAACTTAACTGAGATATTTATCCCCCAAACCTACTCTGAAAATTTCAACTGTCTAGCTCATTCTCTTCGAGAGTTATCGTGTTAACGGCCGGACGGACGACTGGCCGGACATAATCATTTCGACCACGGATTCTTGATCAGTGAGTCAAACCAAATCGTTCAAGACCATTTTCAGCCAAAAATTTGACAATAACAGACATTTGGGCAAATTGATAAGCACTCTGTTTCGACGAACAAGAGCGCCAAAAATTGTTCAAGCATTGACGTGAATTCGGGAGCTTTAGCGCACATGTTCTATTGTCTACTCACCTCTATTGGACACTCTACTACGAATTTAGCATCGATATATACCGTCTTCTCAGCTTTTATTATATATGAATACATTTAATACCATTATAATGACATACTTCAGTAGATTCACGATCTGAAAATGTCGCGAAGATTTATCCATCGGACGAAAACAAATTTTAGAATTTTTTTTCCAATTACTCGAAAAATAATGATCTGATCCAATTTAAACTTGCCAGTGAGTTGAAAAATACTGACACATAGACTTACGCAAAATTTCGCTAGGATCGGATGTCTAGAAAAAACATTCAACTGTTTTGCTGGAAATCACGGAACCACATGTTGCATTGTGTCTTATAAAGGCATTTAGGTGACCGATAATGATCTCTTGGAGCGTGCAGAACTTCATGGTATACAGATCTCTAGGAAAGTCAAAAATAATTTTAATGTAAAATTCGGAATACTGGCCAAATTATTATCATTTAATTTCACTTGGAATTCTCATTGCAATCAGTTTTTAGCGCTCGGGAATGCACACGTTCAAGGCGGTTCTCTACAATGCTTCTGACAAATATTTTGTTTTTCTAACGGAGAAGAAATTCACAAATTAATACTTTTTCTATTTTTATAGATATTTGTCAGAGTCTGGGAGAAAAAACCCTAAGAGGAACATTTCAGTAATGGATGAAAGGTGTGCGGAATTAAAAAAAAATCAAAAATTTTCTAGAAATGGAGCCAATAGGCTAGGCATGGGTGACACAGCCAGTAGAGACAGGACATATTACCACCTCATGGCAATTTTGTGTGTGTGTGTGTGTGTGCAAGTCAATTTCGGGGAAATATCGCTGTTTACGAGGTGGAGTGTACATACCGTGCCGCTCAGACGATACCGGGTTCGATTCCCTCAGTGGAAGTGGTTCTTTTTCGATTCAGATGGAGCACCGCCACATTACCGTTCAATATCCGTCAGTACCTCGACTTATTATTTCCAAATCGGATAGGGAGGAGATGATCGAAAGAATGGCCAGTGAATCATCTGGTCTTAGACCATTAGACTAATTTTTGTCGAGACATGTGAAGATTATTATAATTCAAAACTAAACCATGTGATTTAGGTAACTTAAGAGGACGAATAACGCTTGCGATCGGATCAAATGTTGTTGAATAAAATAAGAAGACATTTATATTCATGGATAGGATAGGGTAGGAGGTTAGGCGAAGACATTCGCAGCGTGTATTTTGAATACCTACTGATTGAAATTCATATTGCTTTTTTACATTATGTGCAATTAAGTGTTGAATATTATATACAGGGAGTCCCGGCACAATGTGACTCTTTCTCAGGTGTAAATAAAGTATATAAAGACGAGTCAGGAATGCTTTAATTGTTTTTCTTATGACGTTCCCCTGCAATGATATGTGCCTCCAAATAAAATCCCATATTGCAGTTTTTTTGTGAACTTCCGAACGACTCAGCCGATTCTGTTAATTTTCTGAATTTGAGCCAATACAAAGACAGGGAGGGACTGATCATAGCGCTTCATGACCAGAAACTTTTTGCGCGTATGTTCTGGGGAACATCGCGATATAGTTTTGCCCAAATGTCTGTAACTTTCGAATTTTTTGACGAAAATGTTCTCAATTGATTAAGTTCGACTCCCCAATGAAGAATTCGAGGTCAAATTTGATTCTGTCCGTCCGGCCGTCCGGCCGGCCGTCCGTTGCCACGATAACTTGAGAACGAAAAGAGCTAGCGACTTGAAATTTTCAGGGTAGGTGGCGCATCCCAATACGACGGACAAGTTCGTTAATGGGCATAATCGGCCCAGTGGTTTCCGAGTAATAATTTTGTTTTCAACCAATATAAATCCGATCGAATTGAAACTTGTTTTTGGTTGATGTTATCGGCAAAAATCCTCCATTTCTGTAGTATATCATTAATTCTGATAAAAAAATGGTAAAATTATAACGCAAATTTTCCGGCTCATTTTTATATCTTTTATACAATACAAAGCAAAATATTTGCATCTATGATACAATTGGGTCCGGCAGCGGTCTTCGAACATCTGAAGTTCTGAATAATCATTGCTTGGATTAGGCAGACCTGGTTTTAAAAGAGACCCTCCTGGCGTTACGAGCAACATTTTCCATTTTGAATTCGAATATTGAAGGGATTTCTAAAAACAAGATTGAATATATCTTTGAAAACTAGCGGAGGCGATTCTTCTGGAAGAGATCCCATGCGGCTGCAGAGAAGCATATTTGTGAGAGTGGACTTTTGAAAGGTTATGCTTCATTTTTAATTTGTTCGTTTTACTCCTCTTTTCTATCCATTTTTGCGCGTATGTTCTGGGGAACATCGCGTTATCATTTTGCCCAAATGTCTGTAATCGTAAGTTTTTTCGTATGATATTGGATATTTAATGAATTTCAATTCTGATTGGAAACATGTCAGAATTAAAAATTCTGTGATGATTTTCTCATTACTCAAGTTTGTCATTAAAATGCTATACGAAATGTATTCATATCTTATAAAAGCTGAGAAAACGGTATATATCGATGGTAAATTCGAGTAACAGTGTCCGACAGAGGTGAATAGACAAATGAACGTGCGCGCAAAAGATTCTGACTTCACGTCAGTGCTTGAAGCAATTTTTCTATATTTGAGTGGACTACTATAAACACACAAAAACACATCTCCAATAATTACACAAGCAATTTCTCACTTTCACGATGAAAACAGAAGTGATGAAACAGAAGTCACTGTAATACAGGCATTCGCTTGAAACCTTGTGATTGTTTTTTTTTAAATTGTCGATATTATTTTTTTTTACAATATCGTCTATTGTTTTCAATTCGGGCTGGGGGCCCTTTGTATCCACGGGGCCCTGGGCTGCAGTCCATAATGCCCATGATTAGATCCGCCCCTGAGTGTAGGTTGCCTGAATAGATTTCTTCTGTCTCTATGGTTTCACTGTTTTAAATTCAAAGGCTTTCTGATTATGATATTGCACTTAAATTGAAGGCACCTGAATGAGATATCACACTGGCTCATTTTGAAGCAGTTGTAATAGTTTTTATAATTCAATATACAGGGTGGTCTTTCATCCAGTACCTATTTTGAGAATATTTTAAATACAACCCTGGAATTTCATATAAATATTTAAATTATGAATTTTTTCCATAAATATCAGATATTTTATACTTAACTCATTTTGATTTCACTTTTTTGGAATATTTCAACTGATTTGTAGTAAAATTAGAATATCACCCTATTTTCCAATTTTTGGCGCTCTAGTTCCTCGGAACTGAGTGCTTATTAATTTGCCCAAATGTTTGTAATTTTCGAATTTTTCGATGAAAATGGTTTTAAACGATTTGGTTCGACTCACTGATCAAGAATCCGTGGTCGAAATCCATTCTGTCCGGCCGGCCGGTCCGGCCGGCTGGCCGTAGGCACGATAACTCTCGAACGGAATGAGCTAGAGAGTTGAAATTTTCAGAGTAGGTTTGGGGGATAAATATCTCAGCTAAGTTCGTTATTGGGCAAAATCGGACAGATGTTTTCGGAGTAACAAAAAAAATTTTTTTTTTACAAAACAAATTCCAAATTAAATTCTTTTTAATAAGCAGTTTTATCATAAGAATCCATTCTTATCATTTTTAACTCTAACAAGCTAATACTTTCGGAGATATGATTTTTCAAAATTTCAATGTAAATCGTATTTCTACGTTTTCACATAATGATAGAATTATTATGTGGGTATTCTATGAATTGTTATAATGTCAACTTATTCTCCTGAGAAATGACGTTGTTTCAAGCCAGCAATCGTATAAATATGAGAATAATAATATAATATCATACTTTTTGTTGGTTGATATTTTCATGCCGATGGTCAATCCATATGATGATGGGAATGGTAATGGTAAGTTAATAATATTGAATTCAGAATATCTCCACTAAAAACAAAACTGGAATATTGGAGTAGATTCGAGGAAAGATATATATTATCGTTCATCATAGAATTGAGGAATGAATATCTCGGATGAGTTCGTTGTTGGGTAGAATTCGTCTATTGGTTTTGGATTGATAATTTTTGGCACTCTTGTTGAATTTAAATTCTTCTATGATGTCATTTAATCTAGATAAATGAACTATTATTTGAATTGAATTTCCTTTATGATGCAGTTCTATCATAAGAATAAATTGATATAATTCTCAACTCTGAGAAACCAATACTTTCGGAGATATAATTTGTCTGTTTGAACTAGAGCGCCAGAAAGCTCCTGTCCACAGGGCTTGAACCCATTTTTTCTGAAAAATTCGGGAAAGAGTGCGCCAAAATATTTTAATGCACACAATTAACGTAGGTAGGTATGTTTTGAGACAGATGTCAAAGTGTTCATAATTCAATGTACAGGGGTTATTTCAACCAGTGCACATAATTTGGAATTTTTCCAAATACGACCCAGGATTTTGAAATGACTATTCAAAATTACGAATCCTCTTATGGATGCCTTGCGGCGTTGGTAGTTTCATTAAAATCTGATCATTTATTCCAAAATTAAAAATAAAAATATAATTGACCATTTCACGAAAATCAGGCTGTATAGCCTCAATAGAGGCTCGCAGCCATAAATTAAATATAGTGCTCCCATAAATTAAATATTGTGCTCCCGAGCACTTATTAAAACCAGTGCTTAGTGCTTAGTAATTCGAGCACTTCTTGAAAAGGCTTAGTGCTTAGTAATACCTTAAGTGGTCCCGAGCACTTCCTAGGATTACTGAGCACTAAGCCTTTCCGAAATTGTGTCGTAACACGAATAGACGCTGACGCGCTGCGGTCGGAGGAGCTAATGAGTATCAGATTTAATCGATATAAGCATTCAAATTTCTATCTTATTTACAATGCTAAATTGCTTATGAATACAATAACAATAGAAAGTAACGCTACCCGATTCCTGCGGATTAAATTTTTGACATTTTGAGAAATTAAAAAAATAAACTGACTTCAAGATGATCAATTCAAATTCAATTATGTATTAATGAAAAAAATGCCCCAAAGAGCACTGAATTCACGTCAGTGATTTTTTTTATTATAAAGGGAAAGAAAATACTTACTAATTCCTTAGATAATCAAGACCTCTTCAATATGTGTGAGAATAGAACGAATTTTGAGATGGTTAGTTTTATTGAAATTTGTTTCGCTGCACTCTATTTCTTATCCTTCAATGATGCATATGGGCAATGCAAGTTTACTAGTTTACATGTTTCTCAAATCGAATACAATTTTATATAACAATTCGCAGAGAATATCATCATTTCTATCTAAAAGTGCTTAGTGCTTAGTGCTCGAAAAACCGAATTACATTTATAAAGTGCTTAGTAATCGTAAGCCCTTTGTGAAAATGCGGTTCTTTGTGCTCGAGGCTCGGGATCATTTTTGCGTTTGTTCTGGAGAACATCGCGTTATCATTTTGCCAAATATCTGTAATTTTCGAATTTTTTGCCGAGAATGATCTCAAACGACTAAGTTCAGCTCACTGATGAAGAATTCGAGTTCAAATTTGATTCTGTCCGGCCGTCCGGCCGGCCGTTGTCACGATAACTTGAGAACGGAAAGAGACAGCAACTTGAAATTTTCAGGGTATGTGGCGCATATCAATAGGACCGACGAGTTCGTTAACGGGCATACTCGGCCCAATGGTTTCCGAGTAATAATTTTGTCTACAACCCATACTGATCCGATCGAATTGAAACTTGGTGAGTAGTTGTAGAATATGAACCTAAGGACAGTTGTGAATTTTTGTGAACATCGTATCGCTATAAAATTTTTAAAAAATTATTAAAAAATATTATTTACGTCATAATAACCTAAGAACGGAAAGAGAGAGCGACTAAAAATTTTTAGGTTAGATTGAGAATCTGAATGCAACAATTGATTTTGTCTTTAGACATAATCGGAAAAACGGTTTTGGAGTTATACCTATCTGAAATTTGGTTGTTATTTCCTCAATAACTCGAAAAATTCAAAACCGATCCAATTCAAACATGGTTATTAATTGTAGAATAGCAACGCAAAAATTCTTGCAAAATTTTGTGAGGATTGTATAACTAGAAAATTTTCAAAAAATCATAGAAAATGATCGAAAAAAATTCTATATATCAGAAACTAAACGTCCAATATCGCTGAAATTTTGCGATAGCCTTCGGAACCTAACTCTACTACCAAGTTCCTAGTTTGAACATGATCGGATCTAAATTGTTGGAGATCCAAGCAGCCTTGTGTGAGTTCAGTAGCTAGATGGGTGAGCGTTGCCTCGACAACTCTCGAACGAAATGAAATAAAGACTTGCAATTTTCAGGATAGGTTGCACATCTAAATGGGAGAGTTAAGTTCGCTGTTGGCCATAAACGGCCTAACGGGTTCGGAGTTATACCCATCTGGAATATTATTTCCTCGATAACTCAAAAAATATAGACTCCATCGAATTGAAGCTTGGTAACTAGTTGTAGAATATCGGCATGAAAATGTCTGTAAAATTTTGTGAGGACCGTACCAGTATAAAATTTAAAAAAATTACGAAAAAAAAATTGGTTCACTCACTGACGTGAAGTTAGAAGCTTTTGCGCGTATGTTCTATTGTCCCTTCTCCTGTATTGGACACACTTAATCGAATTTACCATGGTGAATTCTATTGTCTGTTCTCCTGTATTGGATACTCTTAATCGAATTTTCCTTGGTAAATACAGGAGAACAGACAATAGAATTCACCATGGTAAATTCGATTAAGTATGTCCAATACAGGAGAATGGACAATAGAACATACGCGCAAAAGCTTCTGACTTCACGTCAGTGCTTGAACCAATTTTTATTGAGTGCTTAGTGCTTAGGGCTCGAAGCACTTTTCTTCAGTGCTCGGCACATCTCTGCTCTGTATATGTATTGGTAGCAGCCTGTAGTAGGGTACAATTGAGGGCCTGCGAATGTTCGAAAGAAAAGATGAATAATTCCTAATGCATTTCTTTATTCTTAATTGGAGTGAAACAAAGTGAGAAAAATTCTAAAATCTAATGTCAGAATATTGAAACAACAAAACAAACACAATTTGAACCAATGTTTTCACAGTGAACCTCGTGTCCAATCTTTATTCAACGGTATAAGAGCGAGATACAAATTTCGCTGTCATGCTAATCTGAGTAATAGGAAATCTGAATTCCAACGGCCGTCTCAAATTTAATTTCGTCAAAGCTGCCAACGTGACGCCCGGAAATATGCATTGCTATTCCGTTCCAGCTTTCATTATGCCCTAAATTACATTTCGAAACTTATTGCCTTAATAATGGCCGATAACTGCATAATAGCTGTTATATATGCGTCGGTAGTTATCGCATTTTCTCTAAGGGATTAAATATGAGTTGAAAGGAGAGGAAATAATTGGCAAAAATTTAATGCTTGTGGCTTTTACTTGATGCAAATCCATATTAACTCAATGAAAAATTATATACGATTTACACTTTACTGATGAAGTCGCTGTGTCGACGAAACGCGTCACAATATTGAATAAATAAGTGTAAATCGTATATAATTTTTCATTGAGTAAATAATTGGCAGTTGCTTTCAATTAAATTTTCAAAATAGTATCAAGCAATGACGAAATTAGGCTTGTTTAGAGTTATTACGACGCACTGTACCTACAGAGTTGCGTTCGAATATTAACTCCGTAGAGAAATATTTACCAAATTGCATCCGAAAACAGAAGAGTTGAGTAAATTTTACTCTATGACTGCCGTTCGAAGGGCGGAGTATTTGACTCGGAGTTCATTTTACTCCTGTCAAAATTGACATAACTCATGGGACGGAAAATCTCCTATCTTTGCCTCACTGTTTTATGAATGTTCTGTGAGGTAATTCAATAGTTTTAATGCTGCTCACAATATATATTTATGATTAGAGTTAGATATATGCGAAGAAAACAATAATAATAGGTTCTTTCTTAGACCAACATAACCTATATTCCGATATTGGCTGGCACCTTCTGTAACTGTCAGAGTAAACTACAGAGTAAATCTTGTCAAACCTTTAAAAACTCTACTCTACTCCGTGGAGTTAATATTCGAAAACAACCCTGGGTGGTCCTTGAGTAACTGCACATAGTTTCATGGTGAATAGACGGTACCCAGGGGAGCCAGAATACAACAATTAAATATGGTCTAAGACTCTTTGTTTCTGAGATACAGGGTGATTTATCGATTTGAGCAGAACTTTTGGTAAGCTATAACTCCTGAACCGAATTATTTTCAATTTTGGCAGCTATTGTTGTCGCAGGCCAATAAACTCTGCGCGTGAACCATGTCAAAAAAGTGCAGACCAAGACTCAGGTATTTTGATATTTGCCTTACGGTCTAATAAAACACCCTGTACATGAAATATCAATTTAGTCGTTAATGTTTTCTGTTTCTCCATAGTTTTTCCTTCATTAGAACGGCACACACACCGTTGATTTTGGTTTCTTAAAAAGCAAATAACATTTTACATTTTTGAGTGCTATTGTGTCCTGAATATTGTTATGAAGCTCTCTTGAACTCGAATTAACCAACCAAGAGTAATTAAAATTTTTTTTTAACTAGAACTCACGATATGCATTTTCACTCTCCCATTAATTGAATATCCACTGAATGGTAAATTCAATTCCAAACTTTTTAAATATCCAAAAATTATGAAAAAAAAACATTTAAAAGATATGAATATTCTCATGTACAAAAAATTGGCTTAGATTTTGTTTTCCACGGTCCCGCCTCTTTCCTCAATATATTTTCTTGCTCTGAGTCATAATTGATTTGGCTGCTTTTCTGTTCGTATTGGGGTCATTCTTTATCTCATTACAACACTTTTCTATTATTTCGATCAGATGTTCTCTACTGTATATTTCTAAGCTAAGCAGCTTCAGGCGAGTTCAGTACCTAGATGGGTGACAGCGCGCCAAAGCTGCTGTCCACAGGGCTTTCCCACTTTTTGGCGCTCTAGTTCCTCGGAACTGAGTGCTTATCAATTTGCCCAAATGTCTGTAATTTTCTAATTTTTCGATGAAAATGGTCTTAAACGATTTGGTTCGACTCACTGATCAAGAATACGTGGTCGAAATTAATTCTGTCCGGCCGGCCGTCCGGTCCGGCCGGCCGGCCGTGGGCACGATAACTCTCGAACGGAATGAGCTAGACAGTTGAAATTTGCAGAGTAGGTTTGGGAGATAAATATCTCGGCTAAGTTTGTTATTGGGCAAAATCGGACAGATGGTTTCGGAGTAACAAAAAAAAAATTTTTGTTTACAAAACAAATTCCAAATTAAATTTTTTTCAATAAGCAGTTTTATCATAAGAATCCAATGATATCATTTTTAACTCTAACAAGCTAATACTTTCGGAGATATGATTTTTCAAAATTTCAATAAAAAATCGTATTTTTACGTTTACACAGAATTATATAATTATTCTATGTATGAATTGTCATAATGTCAACTTATTTTCCTGAGACATGACATTGTCTAATTCCTTGCTAATAGTTGGTTCGAGAAACGTCAAAATCGACTTAGAGAGACAAGGGTAAAAAACCGTCAAATAAACCCCCATGTGGCGATTTTATGTCGAAAAGTGAAAATTAAGAATATATATCCCAGGTAAGTACCGACGTTTTATTCTAATACCGGAGATCGACAACATCGTACGAGGAGCCCGATAGCGGGTTGGTCTGAGCTTCGGTTTCGGAACGAGAGAAGGCGGGCTCAAATCCCGGAAAGGGAATTACACTTTTTGGCGCTCTAGTTCCTCGGAACTGAGTGCTTATCAATTTGCACAAATGTCTGTAATTTTTGCGCGTATGTTCTGGGGAACATCGCATTATAGTTTTGCCCAAATGTGAAATTTAATTCTGTGGTGCCGTCCGTTGCCACGATAACTTGAGAACGGAAAGAGCTAGCGACTTGAAATTTTCAGGGTAGGTGGCGCATCCTAATACGACGGACAAGTTCGTTAATGGGTATAATCGCCCCAATGGTTTCCGAGTAATAATTTTGTTTTTAACCAAAATAAATCCGATCGAATTTAAACTTGGTGAATAGTTGTAGAATATAGACCTGAGCACGCTTGTGAAATTTTGTGAGAATCGCTAGAAAATTATTAAAAAATTATTAAAAAATACTTTTGTTGTCACGATAACCTGAGAATGGAAAGAGTTAGCGGCTTGAAAATTTCAGGTTAGGTTGTGCACCTGAATGCGACATTTGAGTTTGTTTATGAGCATAATCGTCCAAACGGTTTTAGAGTTATAGCCATCTGAAATTTTCTGAAATTTGGTTGTTTTTTGATCCTCATTAACTCGAAGAATACAAAACCGATTGAATTCAAACATGGTTATTAGTTGTAGAATGGCAACGCGCAAATTCTTGCAGAATTTCGTGAGGATGGTATAACTAGAAAATTAAAAAAAACATTATTAAAAATCATTGAAAAAAAAAATATATATCATAAACTATTCGTCCGGCATGGCTGAAATTTTGGAAGAGCCGTCAGAACCTAACTCTACTGCAGAATTCCAAGTTTGAACACGATCGGATCTATATTGTTGGAGAACCGCGCAGCCTTTTGTGAGTTCGGTAGCGAAGCGGTAGCGCCGGTAGCGGATGCGAATCGTCGTATGATATGTTGTCTATGGTCGTATTTTTGCGAGAACCTTCAAAAATAAAAATATGAATGTCATGATGACATATCTTTTACGCGTATGTTATGGGAAAATCGTGTTATTTCATCAGAAATCTATGGGAGATGATAGCCCTACATTAGTGGTCAGACCTGGTTTTGAAAGAGATCCTCCTTAGGAGGAGGCAACTAAATATTGAAGGGATTTCTATGAACAAGAGTGAATATCTTTGAGAAATAGAGAAGACGATTCTTCTTCAAGAGATCCATGTGCCTTCAGAGGAGTATATTTGTGAGAGGGGACTTTTGAAAGGTTATGTATTATTTTTAATATGATATCGCTGAAATTTTGTTGAAGGCTTCTGATCTTGTAAGGAAAGAGGCTCATTTGTGGATATTAAATCTCGTGATGGGTAGAGAGGAATTTTAGGCCAGTTTTTCTATCACTAATGAGAATATATCTTTATGTTTCACCTCATCACCTTTAGATCTATCAATGAACATTTATTGGTTAAGAATAAGTAATTGAATATTACTTTGAATTGAATTTCATTCAATATGTTAGTAACTAAACTTATAATTTTCTTTACTTTGATTATTTAAATATGACATTAATTCCAGTAATATTTTTCAAGAATAATTATGTATTCTTCTCCTGAAGAAGAATTGAAGGTAGACAATAATGTGTTAATTTTTTCATCATTGCTTTCTATCCTGACTTCACGTCAGTGCTTGAACCAATTTTATTTAAGATGCAGTTTCACCATTAAAATCCATCGATATCATTTTCAACTCCAACAAGCTAATACTTTCGGAAATATGATTTTTCTAAATTTCAATAATGAATCGTACGTACTTCTATGTTTTCACTATGTTAATATTCTATCTAAGCTTTATTATATGATATGTGTTCATACTCGTACATTTCATCCTGTCCTATAAGAAAGAGTCAAATTCATTTCAGCTATTTTAATTTGATTTCTTCCATGGTACAGTTCTCATTCTCAGATTGCTCATTTAATCTTGATAAATAAACTATTATTTGAATTTAATTTCCTTTATGGTGCAGTTCTTTCATAAGAATAGATTGATTTAATTCCCAACTCTGAGAAACCAATACTTTCGGAGATATAATTTGTCTGTTGAACGAGAGCGCCAGAAAGCTCCTGTCCACAGGGCTTGAACCCATTTTTTTATGAATTTTGTTTTTTCATCATTCAATTCTTTATGTTCAACTCATATATTGTGAATAACTTTGTGGAGGTTGAGTATGAGCACGGAAAGCTAAACTTCGCCTCTGTATTCACATTATGCCTTGTCGAAATAAAGAAAATTTACTATAATTATTATATTTTTTCACGCGAAAGCTACACATCATGCGGAAAAAGGGTAGGAGTTATTTTTCTCCCAAATAGAATCGTAAAAAAAAACACTAACGTGAAATCAGGAGTGTTTGTGCTCATGTTCTATTGTCTATTCACACCTCACACACCCTCATGAAATACTTCTTCAACAATTAGGATAAATAAAATAGCGAACTCATGTTGATCTGGAACTGATCCTCACATTACCTACACCGTGTCTGAGGAGATCGTAAGTTCAAGTTGGAAGAACCCATATTCCTCACCTGGAAGTATCCTGATCGTCCATCAGGAAGAATACCTTAAATCTGATCTAGGTGTTTTCTTTATGATCAAAGACAATTTTTTTATTACACCTTTAAAAACCAATTTTATCAGTTATCACCCTGTATCCCAAAAAGCATAAGTGTATCGTTGACCTCCCAGCTAGTCGAGCAGACATATAAAGGGCTGTTCAGCGTTACGATAAAAGAACAAAACATCGTATCGAATGCAGGCTGGACCAAGCCTCATTAACCCGATAATGATTATTAAATAAATAATGGTGGAAAACCTGGCACAATGTAACCGTGATGAAAATAACAAGTTTTCAACCTACATCCAGACAAGGATTTTATTTTACTGTATTATATGAAGGCAGGTCATATTTCAAAGGGTAAAAAGTGGAATAATCTCAAAGAGGATCATTTCAAACTACACAAATGAACTGAAATTTTTCCCTAATTAATCGGAATGCTAGCAGGGCGAATGGAAGGTTCAATGCAAAGGCAACTTCGTGCATAAATCTCCATGTATATAAATTTAAGAGTCGTGCAATCAGGTCCGCATACAAATATTAGGAGATCCTTCTCATTTCCTGTAGAGAGAGAACATAATTCACATCATTTTCATTTAATTTCACTCGTGAATGCCATGAGGAAGTCGAGAGCATCTTCCTGGAAGTAGAATCATCTCCGGAAAAGCTACGGCATCACAAGCTACTATCGTCTAGATCCGGGTTTCCTTCTTCCTACAGCCAGATACGTACCAGATAGTGGAGAAAGGAAATCATCGATTTATCCACAGTATGCTTCAGTGAGATGAGTCATGAAGATGCCCTTGCAGCACGAAAAATTGTTATATCCTCTTTGGATAGGTTCGTTGTCAGGATACGATTATTTTTGTGGAATTTTCACTGGGAAAGGTCGATCTCTTCATGAGAAATTTAAGAGCGTATGTTCTGGCGAACATCGCGTTATCATTTTGTCCAAATGTCTGTAATTTTCGAATTTATTGCCAAGGATGGTCTAAAACGATTTGATTCAATTGATGAAGACTTCGAGGTCAAATATGATTATGTCCGGCCGTTGTCACGATAACTTGAGAATGGAAAGAGATAGCAACTTGAAATTTTCAGGGTATGTGGCGCATCTAAATAGGATGTTCGTTAATGAGCCAAATCGACCCAACGGTTTCCGGAAAATAATTGTGTCATCAACCAATACAGATCCGATCGAAT
This sequence comes from Halyzia sedecimguttata, assembly GCA_937662695.2. Taxonomy (NCBI): domain Eukaryota; kingdom Metazoa; phylum Arthropoda; class Insecta; order Coleoptera; family Coccinellidae; genus Halyzia; species Halyzia sedecimguttata. The sequence goes on from OW569415.2 coordinate 51,010,150, forward strand.
TGAAATTTGGTAGCAAGTTGTAGAATATAAATACAAAAACGTTTGTGAAATTTTGTGAGAATCGTGTTGCTAGAAAAGTTTAACAATATTATTAAAAAATTGGTTCAAGCACTGACGTGAAGTCAGGAGCTTTTGCGCGTATGTTCTATTGTCCATTCTCCTGTATTGAACACTCTTAATCGAATTTACCATGGTGAATTCTATTGTCTGCTCTCCTGTATTGGACACTCTTAATCGAATTTACCATGGTGAATTCGATTAAGGCTGTCCAACACAGGAGAATAGACAATAGAATTCACCTTGGTAAATTCGATTAAAAGTGTCCGATACAGGAGATTGGACAATAGAACATTCACGCAAAAGCTCCTGACTTCACGTCAGTGCTTGAACCAATTTTTTTCAATTATTTTCAATAATTTTTTTGAAATTTTCTAGTTATACCATCATCACAAAATTTTCGCGTTGGCATTCTACAACTAATAACCATGTTTGAATTCAATCGGTTTTGTATTTTTCGAGTTAATGAGGAACAAAAAACAACCAAATTTCAGATGGCTATAACTCTAAAACCGTTTGGCCGATTATGCTCATAAACGAACTCCAATGTCGCATTCAGATGCACAACCTAACCTGAAAATTTCAAGCCGCTATCTCCTTCCGTTCTCAGGTTATCGTGTCATAAATAATATTTTTTAATAATTTTTATAAAATTTTCTAGTGACACGATTCTCACAAAATTTCACAAACGTGCTTAGGTTTATATTCTACAAATATTCACCAAGTTTAAATTGGATCGGATTTATTTTGGTTGAAAACAAAATTATTACTCGGAAACCATTGGACCCATTATACCAATTAACGAACTTGTCCGTCGTATTGGGACCTACCCTGAAAATTTCAAGTCGCTAGCTCTTTCCGTTCTCAAGTTATCGTGGCAACGGCCGGACGGCACCACAGAATTGAATTTCACATTTGGGCAAATGATAACGCGATGTTCCCCAGAACATACGCGCAAAAATGGTTTCAAGCCCTGTGGACAGGAGCTTTCTGGCGCTCTAGTTCAAACAGACAAATTATATCTCCGAAAGTATTGGTTTCTCAGAGTTGGGAATTATATCAATGTATTCTTATGAAAGAACTGCATCATAAAGGAAATTAAATTTAAATAATAGTTTATTTATCAAGATTAAATGAGCATTCTGAGAATGAGAACTGCACCATGGAAGAAATCAAATTAAAATAGCTGAAATGAATTTGACTCATTCTTATAGAACAGGATGAAATGTACGAGTATGAACACAGATCATATAATAAAGCTTAGATAGAATAATTATAGCATTCTGTGAAAACATAGAAGTACGTACGATTCATTATTGAAATTTAGAAAAATCATTTCTCCGAAAGCATTCGCTTGTTGGAGTTGAAAATGATATCGATGGATTTTAATGGTGAAACTGCATCTTAAATAAAAATTACAGACATTTTGGCAAATTGATAAGCACTCAGTTCCGAGGAACCAGAGCACCAAAAAGTGTAATTCCCTTTCCGGGATTTTGAGCCCGCCTTCTCTCGTTCCGAAGCTGAAAACCCGACGGTTTAAACCAACGGGCTATCGGGCTCCTCGTACGATCTTGTCGATCTCCGGTATTAGAATAAAGCGTAGGTACTTACTTGGGATATATACTCTTAATTTTCACTTTTCGACATAAAATCGCCACATGGTGGTTTATTTGACGGTTTTTTACCCTTATCTTCGCTTTTCGTCAACTTTCAGGCCCGAAAACTGCCTGGAACGGCGGTTTTCAGACCCCGTCTCTCTAAGTCGATTTTGACGTTTCTCGAACCAACTATTAGCAAGGAATTAGACAGTGTCATGTCTCAGAAAAATAAGTTGACATTATGACAATTCATACATAGAATAATTATATAATTCTGTGAAAACGTAGAAATACGATTTATTATTGAAATTTTGAAAAATCAAATCTCCGAAAGTATTAGTAAAGTTAGAGATGGAAATTACAATCATTGGATTCTTGAGGTAAAACTGCTTATTGAAAAAAATTTTATTTGGAATTTTTTATGTAACAAAAAATTTTTTTTATTGTTACTCCGAAACTATCTGTCCGATTTTGCCCATTAACGAACTTAGCCGAGATATTTACGAACTTAGCTGAGGTATTCATCTCCCAAACCCACTCTGAAAATTTCAACTGTCTAGCTCATTCCGTTCGAGAGTTATCGTGCCTACGGCCGGCCGACCGGTCCGGCCGTCCGGACATAATTAATTTCGACCACGGATTCTTGATCAGTTAGTCGAACCAAATCGTTTAAGACCATTTTCACCGAAAAATTATAAAAGTATAGACATTTGGGCAAATTGATAAGCATTCAGTTCTGAGGAACTAGAGCGCCAAAAATATTATTCACGTCACGAAAACCTGAGAACGGAAAGTTTTAGGGTAGGTTGTGCGTCTGGATGCGGCATTTTTGTTTGTTAATAGATATAATCAGCTCAATGATTTTGGAGTTTGACTCATCTGAAATTTGGTTTTAATTTCCACAATAACTCGAAAAATACGGAACCAATCAAATTCAATCATGGTTACTAGTGATAGAATGCCGGCTCGAAAATTCTTTCAAAATTTCGTGAGGATCATATCACTAGAAAATTAAAAAAAAAATCGTTGAAAAGAATATATATATATATCAAAAACTATTGGTCCGACATTGCTGAAATTTTGTGCTTTCCTAACCTAACCTAACCTAACCTAACTCTATACTGCCAAGTTCCAAGTTTGAACACGATCGGATGTATATTTTCGAAGATCTGAACAGCCTTGTGTGATTTGAGTAGCTGGATGGCTGACCGTTGCCTCGATAACTTTCGAACGGAAGGAACGAATGGACAATACAACATACACGCAAAAGCTGCCGACTTCACGTCAGTGCTTGAACCAATTTTTAATTTGTGCTCACAAATTCGTATCGATTATCTTAGTAATATATCACATGCGAAATTTTATGGATTCGTACAGATCTTAGGAAAAATTGCTAAAAAAAATAATTTTTATTGATCCATAGAAGGGTATTTCAAAAGAATGTGGCCACGTTGCAACATAACTAAAACATTAAAATATAAGTGGGCTCAGCTTGATAAAAAAATTTCGTAATGGCATCCGTATTCAAGATGAAGGTTGTTGTAAAATAATTTTGTATTCCTGAAACCTTGGTCATTTTAAGCACTTAACTGTAACTGATTGAATATTACATTTTTGTAATCAATTATTTCTTATTTTGTTCTTCTGCTTCAATTTGTAATAATTTTGTTTGCAATACTTTGAACCAGAATGAGTGATTACTCCCTGATTTTCAATTCAAAATATCCCGAAAACGGTACACAAAATGAAGTTTCACTAAAAGTACCTTTAGATATCAAATATAATGAGGTTTAAAATATCTGAAGATTTGGATTAGAAAATATAACACCAAGAATGTAATGTTTGAAACTACAGGGTACAAACCGTACAACTAGAGAGCCAGATATAAAAACAAATTGATGGATTGAGTCAGCTTCGAAAACATATTCTTGTAAAATTTCATTATGTTGTCAGTAGTTTCGACATAATCGAAAAAAAAGTATATACATACAAACTTTTTTCACAAAACAGTGTAAGCTGAATGCGGATGCAGTTAGGAAAGTGTTCTACCTATAGTACCAAATTAGTTTGAATCACATGAATAATTGATTAAAATCTCATAAACTATATAATATTCATATTTTTGCGCGTATGTTCTGGGGAACATTGCGTTATCATTTTGCCCAAATGTCTGTAACTGTCGATTTTTTTTACGAAAATGGTTTCAAACGATTTGGTTCGACTCACCGATGAAGAATTACAGGTCAAATTTGGCACTGTCCGGCCGGCCGGCCCTTGACACGATAACTTGGGAACGGAAAAAGCTAGCGAATTGTATTTTCAGGGTAGGTGGCGCATCCCAATAAGACGGCCAAGTTTGGTACTGGGCATAATCAGCCCAATGGTTTCCGAGTAATAATTTTGTTTTCAACCAATATGAATCCGATCAAATTGAAACTTAGTGAATAGTTGTAGAATATAAACTTAAGCATGTTCGGGGAATTTTGTGAGAATCGTATCACTAGAAATTAAAAAAAAATATATTAAAAAATATTTTTCATGTCTCGATAACCTGAGAACGGTAAGAGAAAGCGATTTAAAATTCTCAGGTTACGTCTCACATCTGAATATGACATTTGAGTTTGTTTATAAGCATAATCGGCCAAACGGTTTTGGAGTTAAACCTATCTGAAATTTGGTTGTTATTTCCTCAATAACTCGAAAAATATGAAACTGATCCAATTCAAACATGGTGATTAGATGTAGAATGCCATTACAAAATTTCTTGCAAAATTTCGTGTGGATCGTATCACCAGAAAAATTTTGAAAAATCATTGAAAATTATTGAAAAAAATTTTTTATATCAAAAACTATTCATCCGATATCGCTGAACTTTTGCAGGAATCTTCAAAACATAACCCGACTACCAAGTTCTGGGTTTGAACACAATGGGATATATGTATATTGTTGGAGATTCGAGCAGCCTTCTGTGAGTTCAGTAGATGGGTTGGTGACCGTTGCCTCGATATCTTTCGAACGAACGGAGGTTGGGACTTGGAATTTTCAGGGTATGTTGCGTAACCAAATGGGAGAGTTAGGTTCGTTTACGGGCATAATCGGTCCAACGGTTCCGGAGTTATACCCACCTGGAATATTATTTCCTCGATAACTCAAAAAATATAAACTCGATCGAATTGAAGCTTGGTAACTAGTTGTAGAATATCGATATAAAGACGTGTTTGAAATTTTGAAAGAATCGGATCCCTAAAAAAATTCAAAAATTTCACGAAAAAAAAATTTTTATTTGACACTCTTAATCGAATTTACCATTTCGATTAAGAGAGTGTCCAATACAGGAGAACGGACAATAGAATTCAACATGGTAAATTCGATTAAGAGTGTCTAATACAGTAGAATGGACAATAGAACATACGCGCAAAAGCTCCTGACTTCACGTCAGTGCTTGAACCAACTTTTTTTTCGTATTTTTTGTGAAATTTTCTAGGGTAACGGTTCTTGAAAAAATTTTTGTTAAATGGTTTCTTTCTGGATTTTTCTTCCAAACTCTGAAAAATATCTAGAGAATAAAAAAAATGATTATTTTGTGTATTGCTTCTGCAATTACAATAACAACAAGATATTTGTCAGAAGCAATCTATCGAACAATGTTGCCTAACAAACAATAACGAAACAACATCAACGATGAAACAAGTATTCCGTAACGTTTCGGAGTCTATATCAGACTCCTTCGTCAGAAACTTTACGAAATCTTCCGAATTAATTTTTATTGATAGCTACTCTGAAATTCGGTAACTGTCACATTTTTCTTGTATAATTATTCATATTTCCTGAAAAGGATTATTGAAAAAGGCCCATACCTTTGTTTTAAGTGATCATCAAAGGATACTGTGGGAGGTATAATCATTATTAAATTGTTTCTTCCTGGGTTTTCGGTCCCAGGCTCTGAAGAATATCTATGAAGTAAAAAAAATATCATTTTGTGAATTGTTTCTGCATAAGAAACACAAAATAATCGTCAGAAGCAAGCTATCGAACATTGTTGCCTAACAAACAATCAACATTCACATCATCACAATATTTTCGGCAGGGGAGTAAAATTCGACAACAAACAATTCCTGGAGCTCTTTGTCCAGTAGAACTATAACAGATATATATCTGGTTTTATTGCGTGGATCTTTCGAGTTGTTGGAATAGCACAGTTGCAGTATATGCGAGCTCTATCATTTTCGAAAACCGCTTCAATATCAGCCCCATGTGGCAGCACTTGTTCTTTTTCTATACCATATAAACTTATCTCAGACGGAAGTAAAGAATTCAGAAAGCCGCATTGTGTATTTCCATATATCCTGATAGAGCATGGACTCAGCAAGCAGACAGGATTTGCATAACTGTCTCCTGCTGGTTATGGCATGCTCTGCAAGTTGTTGGGGTGTCCACTTTCATTATGTCCTTTTTACACCATCTAAAATTTTGCACTCCATCTTGACAAGCCATAACAAATCCCTCCGTTTCCAACTTGAACCCAGCTGATTTCAAAAAGGCCATATTAATCATATAAGCCATATTAATTTTTCCGACAGGCCCTGGTCTTTCAAACTCCTGAAATACATGGAGTGCATACTTTTACTCATGTGATCTTCGAGTATTGTCTTTAGTTATGCCTACCTTATCTGATTGCTATCATAATATGATTATTATCGTTTTGAATCATTATTCGGTGATACATTTAGGTCAGAAGAAATTGTCAGCAAATATATTAAATTAGGTTAAATAAAAAATACTCCAAACAGTTAATATATGGAATGGGATATATTATGAATCAAGAAAGGCATAAAAACGTTGAGGAAGAAAAGTTTTCTGTCTTCAAACTGATCTGCCTAAACTGATCGAATAAAAATTAGAGATTTTTCGTATATGTTAAACCATTATAGGTAGCCACCGCTTGCCCAAAATTACTCATACTTTTCTCCATAAGATACTTAGATGATTCAACAAAATTTTCAGTATTGCCTTTCAGGTTTTCTTTATTTCAGAATAGCTATCAACAAAAAATAATTCTGAAAATTTTCCTCATGTTTCTGTCGAAGGAGTCTGACATAGTCTCCGAAACGTTACGAAATACTTGCTTCATAGTTGATGTTGTTTTGTTATTGTTTGTTAGGGCAACATTGTTCGATAGCTTGCTTCTGACAAATAGTGTTTGTTTCTTACGCAGAAACAATTCAGAAAATAATAATTTTTTTTCATACATATTATTCAGAGTCAGGGAGAGAAAACCCAGAAAGAAACCATTTAATACTGAATATATACCTCCCACAGTATCCTTTAATGATTACCTACTTAAAACAAAGAAATCGGCCTCTTTCAATCATCTTTTTCAGAAAATTGGAAGAATTATACAAGAAAAATGTGACAATTTCAGAAAAGCCATCAACAAAAATTAATTCTGAAGATTTTCGTTAAGTTTCAGAAGGAGGAGTCTGATATGAACTCCGTAACGTTACGAAACACTTGTTTCATCGTTGATGTTGTTTCGTTATTGTTTGTTGGGCAATAAATTGCTTCTGATAAATATCTTGTTTTTCTTACGCAGAATCAATTCACAAAATAATAAATTTTTCATTTTATAGATATCTATCTAATTCTGAGAAAACCCAGGAAAAAACATTTAATAATGTATAAACCTTTCACAGCATCCTTTAATGATTTAATATTTTTTGCACGTTCCGATGGACCGGCCAGCCAGACGGACAGAATCAAATTTGGCCTCGACTTCTTCATCAAGAAGTCGAAGCCAGTCATTTGAGACCATTTTCGGCAAAAATTTGAAAATTACAGACATTTGGGCAAAATGATTCCCCAGAACATAGGCGCAAAAATGGATTTAGAGTCCATTTATTTAATAATCATTAACGGATACTGGGTTTTCTCTCCCACACCTTGAAATATATCTATAAAATAAGAATTAATTATTTTGTGATTTGCTTCTGCGTAAGAAACACAAGATATTTGTCAGAAGCAATCAATTGAACAATGCCTAACAAACAACAACGAAACAACATCAACCAAGAAACAACTATATCGTAACGTTTCGGAGTCTATATCAGACTCCTTCGTCAGGCGCTTAATGAAAATCTTTAGAATTATTTTGTTGATAGTTATTTTTTTTTTTTTAACTATCAAAAAAATAATTCTAAAGATTTTCATTAAGCGTCTGACGAAGAAGTCTGATAAGACTCCGAAACGTTACGATATAGTTGTTTCTTCGTTGATGTTGTTTCGTTGTTGTTTGTTAGGCAACATTGTTCAATTGATTGCTTCTGACAAATACCTTGTGTTTCTTACGCAGAAGCAAATCACAAAATAATTAATTTTTATTTTATAGCTATTTTTCAGAGTTTGGGAGAGAAAACCCAGAAAAAAATCCTTTCAATACATTTATTTTATGCTTGCTGATAGATAAAATCTGCTTCACCAATTCCCATATGAATTAATGAAGTATGGAATTAATCAAATTTCAAAGACGTGATTTATTCTGGAAAGGTATTATTGCGAATGATATTTTGTTCACCAATTATTCTGATTAGGTTATGACTAAATTCTACTATTGACTCTTCTTCCCTGTTTTCTGGCGATGCTACACGATTCAAGTTCAATGTAAAATCAATTAGAACATGTTATAATAGGACTGACTACGAAATTGTGATCTACATACCTATCGCCAAGTTGAAATCGAATTTCACGATGATTACTTGATGTTAGTTCTTGAAGCCCTGAACTTTACGATATGTTAAGTATTCCGAAACTTCGCAAATACACCTCTGGGTTCATCAGAGGTGTCTTTGCCTGTGGTATTCATTTTCACGTACGACTGATTCAATCGGGTGATTTTAATTAACTCCAAATCGAGACTTGATAGGATATCGATCATAAATTGTCCCTAATTCTCAATTATCTAACAGTGTGTTAATTGCCATATCTGTAACTGCCATATGTATTCGAAAATACCAGGTTTACGCATAGACATTTCTGTTCAAATTAAGTATAATTTATAAACATTTAATAAGAAATTGGTTCAAGCCCTGTGGACAGGAGCTTTGGCGCTCTTGTTCAAACTTCGACAAATCATGTTTCCGAAAGTATTGCTTTCTCCGAGTTGGGAATGGTATCAATGGATTCTTATGATAGATCTGCATCATAAGGGAAATTCAATTCAAATAATAGTTTATTTATCAAGATTGAATGAGCAATCTTCAACGCTTTATTGCTTCAAAAATTATCATTTGAAATAATAAGGAAAGTATCATCGAAATGTCTAGAGCAAGGCTGGAGACAATCATAGCAGATCGTCCATTTATTCCTGATATTTGAGTAGGTAGACGCTGACGAACAAATTATTTAGATATATTAAGAAAAAATATATTAATAATATACAATCATCTTTTCATAAATTAAGAGTTCATTCCACAAACACATTCATTCTGTATTATGAACCTTAGCTCAAGCAAAAATATTTGATACACAAAAGTAGATCCATATTTCAGCATTTTTTTGCTAGCAAATCCATAATGAAAATGTTTTATAGGAACATGTCTTATTATTTGAGGAAGTAAAAGGTAATATTAACCTCAGTGGTCAACGAACAGTAATTTTTTTGATGACTCCATTATGTTCTTCTTTCCTATTGCCTTCATAAACTACATCATTAAAATGATCCAATTCTAAATCTTCTGAAACATCATCCCGAATTTATAAGTAAATTATTCAATATGCAACCAGTCAATATCATTTGAATATTGTTCAGTATATCATTTGAATATTTTATATCGTGCGGTCAAGATGAGCAGATCTTCCTCTGAAGACGATCTGTTTGTTTTGGTTTTAATTGCCAGCATGGAAGAAGAAGATGCCAATAAAAAATGCGGGCCAGAAACATAAATCAAAGGAGAGAAAGGTACGGTGAATTTCATCACTTGTTTTTCGACTTCAGACAAAAGAAAAAGAAATATCTTAAATACTGCAGCAAGCATTTCCTACTGAATACTATCACTGACTGACTATAGAACACGGATCAAGAATGCAATTTTGACTCTCCTCTTCGCGCACTTTGGCGAGCCTCAAGAGAAACGACTCCTAGTTTATTCGGAGATCATTTGCGCGTCAACTGACTCGCATCTACATTTAGGCGAGCCCAAGGGCCGGTTTCACAATTATTGCGAGTTAAATCGAGGTTGCGGGTAACCCGAGTGTTACGCGTTGAGGAATATCGCAAAATACATGTGTAACTCTCAACCCCGAGTTAACTCGCAATTGAGAAACCGGCCCCAAGTGTGGCGAGGTAGCGTTATGCCTGGGGGACAATTAGTCAGATGGGTTATGATAGGCTTGTTTTGGTTCGCAGTAGGGACAGTTCCGAATCGGTTCTAAAGAGTGGGCCAAGCGTAGCGTGTGAAAGATTTCGCCCATTCGCGCAAGTCCAATTACAATAAACGACTGTGTGACTACTTTGAACTGTTCTAGGACAGTCCAAATTGCGAACCAAAACAAGCCTGATATTCATGTTAAACGGTGTCCGGTTGCTGGATACAATCTCGCTCCATCTGGCAGCGAGGTTGAACTGCTCTTTAATATTATCATCAAGCCACAGTGGTAATCGAGACTTCGAGCGATATGGTGGAATTTAGAGTCATTTGAATTGGCAGAATGTTCCGAGTTCTGGTAATTTTAACCCATTCTTAAGAGGCTTGCGCTTCCCTGCGACCGTGGGCGGGGGCAATGTTAGTCAGGACCGGGAGCCACTCTGTAGGAGTGGATTTAAGTGTTCCTAATATTATTCGCAAAACTTCATTTGATTGGGTGTCAACTCTATGCGTATGGTGACTCCTGTACCATGTAGATGCAGAATAATCCGCCACAGAATAGCTCAATTGCAGAGCAGCAGTTATGAATGTGTTCCCATCTGCACCCTATGATTTCCTCGCGAGTTTGATCAGAATGATATTCCTGGACTTAATTTTTTGAGGAGTTTTTGAAAGGTGTTGCCTATAGGTCAGGGACACATCCAGCGCAACTCCCAAGTAAGTTGGAGCGGGATTGTGCTCAATTCTTTCATCTCCGAAGAGAACAGTCAATTCACTTTTCGCCAGCTTGTTACACAGGTGAAAGGAACTCACTTCTAATTTTATTGATTAGGCCTTATGTACCATCTTCTATAGTATCGGTGTATTACCTCCAGATCCTTAGTGAGTAAATCACCAACCCTCTCCAACGACCGAGACTGCACAGCCAGAACCAAATCGTACGCATAAATGAATTTTCTTGCAAGAGTAGTGGGAATATCATTTGTATATATACAACAAGGGAGTTAGCAGAGCTCTCTGGTAGTCCATTTTATGGCGCTCTAGTTCCTCGGAACAAAGTGCTTATCAATTTGCCCAAATGTCTGTAATTTTCGAATTTTTGGTGGAAAATGGACTCAAACGATTTGGTTCGACTCACTGATCAAGAATCCGAGGTCGAAATCGATTCTGTCCGGACGGCCGGCCGTAGGCACGATAACTCTCGAACGAAAGGAGTTAGAGGATTGAAATTTGCACGGTAGTTTTGGGCGTAAATATCTCGGACGAGTTCGTTGATGCGCGAAATCCATCAAGTGGTTTCGGAGTTATGGCTGATTTTATTAGAAACATTTTTTAAGAATATTTCCGAAACCGATCACTCGATCTATCTGAAATTTATCATCAAATTGTAGAATCATGACCTTTATCTGCATGAGAAGTTTTGTATTGACCAGGTTACCACAAAGTGTAAAAAAAAAATTTGAAAGTTAAAAAATAAATTTCTGCAATAACTCTCGAACGGAATGAGCTAAGCAGTTGAAATTTTCAGAGTAGATTAGGGCGATGAATATCTCGGTTGATTTCGTTATTGGGCAAAATAGGCCAGATGGTTTCGGAGTAACGAAAAAAATATTTTTTTTTAAGCAACAAATTTCAAATTCAATTTTTATTTAAGATGCAGTTTCACCTAAAAAATCTATTGATATCATTTTCAACTCCAACAAGTTAATACTTTCGGAGATATGATTTTTCGAAATTTCAATAATGAATCGTACTTCTATGTTTTCACAGAATGCTATAATTATTCTATTTAAGCTTTATTATATGATCTGTGTTCATACTCGTACATGTCACCAAGCGGTTTCGGAGTCATGGCCGTTTTTTACTGAAAGCATTTTTTATGAATATTTCCGTAACCGATCACTTGATCTATCTGAAATTCAGCATCAGATTGTAGAATAATGACTTTTATACGCATGCCATGTAATGTAAAGAAAAATTTTAATTTTCAAATTTTGTTTCTACTATAACTCTCGAACAGAATGAGCCAGGCAGTTGAAATTTTCAGAGTAGGTTTGGGAGATAAATATCTCGGTTAAGTTCGTTATTGGGCAACAAAAATAATTTTTTTTTAACATTACAAATTTCAAATTCAATTTTAAGAAATTTCAATAATGAATCGTACTCCTATGTTTTCACAGTATGCTATAATTATTCTATCTACGTACATATCCTCCTGTTCTATAAGAGAGATTCAAATTCATTTCAACTATTTTAGTTCGATTTCTTTCACGCTGCAGTTCTATCATAAGAATACATGAGAAACCAATTCTTTCGGAGATATGATGTGTCAAAGTTTGAACAAGAGCATCAAAGCTCCTGTTCACAGGGCTTGAACCAATTTTATTTATTGAACCAGAGAAGGTCTTATCCTTTATGGAAATTTTAGAGATCATCTTAGAGACGATCTGAAATTTTTATTTCGATGCATGTTCAGTGGTTTCACAGGAGGAGGAGTGGCTGTCCCAAGTCGTCTAAGTAGCCCCCATCCCTTTTTACTAGAATGAGTGCAATCTATGTTCTTGGTGGTGTCCTTCCATTTCTATGATATTATGAGGTTCAAAGATGCAATCAGTTGGTTCCTTTTTGTGAGTCTCCGGTGTTTTCAAATTTAACTTTTAGTTTTTTGGCGTCCCTCGACCAGCCTGGTATGTACTCTTTACGAAACCCTCGTGAGATGCTCAATTTAGCGGCATTATGGAGAATAATTTTGAACATATTGTAGTTCTCTATAGCGGGAGGTAAATGTTCTATGTTGGTTTCTATAATTTGTTGAAAATAACTCCAGTTTGCCTTCCCAAAATTCCACCGATTAATCTTTGCAGATTTTAAAATTGGCCCCTGGATTCCTACTGTGAGGGTCACAGGTCTATGTTGGCTTCTAGGGAACTTGTTGAGGAGTCTTCGGCAGGAAGGAAGTAGGTTCTGTCGGATGTCTCCACTGACGAAACAGAGATCGGGATTGTAGTCTTTCTTCCATCTTGCTGGGTGAAAGGTCTTTTTGTCCTTACTATTGTAGATTAAGCTGAGATTATTAACTTTAGCCCATTCATATAGCACTTCTCTATCTACGTCGTTGGATGATTATCCCCAAGAAGTATGGTGACTATTAAAATCCCCTATGTATACAGTGGAAAAGGGCTCAGTCGGTAAGACGTTTTCTGGCCATCTAATGGAGGGTGACTTATATATGGAGACAATAGCAGGTTTTGGTAACTGGACCTTGAGTATTTCCAATTCATCCAATGGACGAAGCAACAGGCTCAGCGGTGAATTGAGCAAGATCCTTTCTAAGTAATAATTAACGGATACTGTGGGAGGTATACTCATTATTGAAAGGTTTTTTTCAGAGTTTGGGAGAGAAAAACCAGAAAAAAAATTTCAAGATCCTTTCTCACAAAAATTGCTGATCCATGAATATCAGAGAGCCTATATGTCACCATAATATTAAACCCCTGGATTTTAGCTCGCTGAGTTAGTTCGCTGGCTTCGCCCTCATGCCCTGAAGGCAGAGAATATCTGCAGAGTGTTTGCCTGCCAATCGTGCCGTGTATTCGCTCTCTGATCACAATTCAGTTGCAGTATTCGGACTGAGGGTCCAATTATCTTTGTCAGTTGGTCACTATAACGGCCGATCTGGTTTAAATCCATTGCTGAGAAAAGTGATTTACAGATCTCACAGTGAACTTCTCAATTTGTGTAGTCTTTTTGCTGGCATGAGCAATTACCAGGGTGTACCACGAGGAGGTAATTTATACATACACCCCAGTCGGGGTAGATAGCTACGACGCGATGCGAATTCAAAGCCATTCAAATCCATTACCAGAATGTACGACGATATGTAGGATTTAGAATTATTGTCCATAGCATAGAAGCAAACACATGAGAAGAATGACACTAATTTATTTTTCAAACATAGTCCCCTGCAACGTTTAATCACTTGGTGTATCGCTGTTGGAGTGTTTCTTTTGAAAAAAAATCAGAACTTTGAGTCTCCAGCCATTCATTCGAGGGGGGAGGGAACCCCTATTATGCCGCCATTCCATACTTTGTTTTTGCGCGTATGTTCTGGGGAACATAGCGATACCATTTTGATGAATGTCTGCAATTTTCGAATTTTTCGCCGAAAATGGTCTCAAACGATTGGGTCGGACTCCCTGACGAAGAATTTGAGGTCAAATTTGAGTCTGTCCGGCCGGCCGGCCGTTGCCACGATAACTTGAGAATGGAAAGAGCTAGCGACTTGAAATTTTCAGGGTAGGTGGCGCCTCCCAATTTGACGGACAAGTTCGTTAATGGGCATAATCGGCGCAATGGTTTCACAGTAATAATTTTGTTTTCAACCAATATGAATCCGATCAAATTGAATCTTGGTGAATAGTTGTAGAATATAAACCTAAGCACGTTTGTGAAATTTTGTGAGAATCGTATCACTGAAAAATGTTTAAGAAATTATTGAAAAATATTTTTTGTCACGATAACCTGATAACCGATAACTCGAAAAATACAAAACCGATCCAATTTAAATGTGGTTATTACTTGAAGAATGACAACGCGAAAATTCTTGCAAAATTTTGTGAGGATCGTACCAGAAATAATTTTTTTTTAATCATTGAAAAAAATTCTATATATCAGAAACTATTCATCCGACATAGCTGAAATTGCGATATCCTAACTCTACTACCAAGTTCCAAGTTTGAACACGATCGGATCTATATTGATCCGAGCAGCCTGTGCCAATTTTTTTTTGGATTCTGTATCAAAGTGATGAACCCACGTTTCGTAGACAGTAAGGAACGGAACCACTAAGAGCGTTTAAATTTGCAGGGTAGTTTTGTAGCGTAAATATCTCGGACAAGTTCTTTAACGGGCGTAATACACTAAGCGGTTTCTGAGTTAAGGCCGTTTTTAGTAAAAACGTATTTTATGAATATTTCAGGAACCGATCACTCGGTCTTTCTGAAATTTGGCATCAAATTGTAGAATCATGACCCCTATATGCCTGCAAAGTTTTGTACTGCCCAGACGGTCATAAAGGGGCAAAAAAAAATTTTAAAAATTTTTAAATTTTGTTTTCACGATAACTCGAAAAATACTGATCTGATTAAATTGAAACTCAGTAGTTAGATGCAGAAGACCAAAGCAAACACTTTTGCAAAATTTCGTGACGATCACGTGACATGGAAAAAATAAAAAAATTACTACTATTTTGCGGAATACTTTGCTTGAAATGCCGAAACCTATTTCTTTGGGGTTCATGCTGCACTTTCTGGGCATTTTTCGTTATGCGCATGCGCAGATGAGAAGTCATTTAACTGCTGTAGTTTTCGTCAGAGACGATTGGGGTTTTGAACATTCATCTGCGAGTAGATTGCGCATGCGCACAAGAGAAGTGACTATTTTTGGGTGTACGGGTTATGTCGGGAGTGCTGGGTCAATATTGTGAGGTTTTAAAAGAATAATCATTGCAATTGAGTGGTATTAACTATATCGACCGTTTCAATTTTGGATGCTTTTTTACTAATGCGTTCAAAATATTCTGTTACATCTGCGGAATATTCTTCACCTAAATTTACTTTTTCGTCCGATGTGGTCACTATGAATACGGCATGGTACGGTTCAATATGAACATAAGTGTCTGTAGGAATAACTGTCAGTCGCTGAGGTCACTATTGATACAGCATGATACGGTTCAATACAAACATAAGTGTATGTGAGAATAACTGTCATTTTTACAGTGAAATTATTTGAGAGGTCTGAAATTCATAAAAGTATGTAGATGTCGACGAAAAAATGTAATATGCACCTCGGTGAAAAACTGTCTCGCCTGCTTGCTATACTCGGCACTGCCTCGGATAGAAATTCGCAGGCACGACAATAATATACAGTTTTTCGTCCTTGGTACGTAAATAACTATTATACATTTTGAAATAAACTAAAGAAAGTACTTATACTTGTATATATAGGTACATCCAGTTTTTCTCTTAATAAAGGATCATTCCTAATGGTATAGCGGTTAAGTTTTTTAAATATCCTTCAATTTGTCGAAGCTATTATGCTGACATTTAAAAACTTTGTTAAATGATACTTTTGTATGTTTGGATACGTATATCGTACAATCCAATTTGTTGAAGTTTCCTAGCTGAACCTCTGTATCCATTTTTTGCACCATCCATTATAAAACTGCGCATCTTTCTCATAAAAACAGCCACTCTTTGCTCCAACAAGAACAGTAAAAAATCATTCATTTTTAAAAGTATAGTTTCTGACAACACCTTCTGGACTTAATTTCTCTAGTGATAACAAATTTGTTTTCGACAGACTTTTTCTTCCTAATCTTCGTGATGTCTGCGCCTGTCTAGCTGTCTTGTGTACTGAAAACACCTCAAAAAGCACGGCGGCTGTATAGGCACCTAATGTTGAGTTGGAACGCGGTAAACAATGCCTTGAGAATGGGCACATATCCATAATACAATAGTTACTACGGTTGAACACCAGCCTGTGCTGAGTCGTGGTAAGATATGTCTGGGTAGACAGAGCATTGGTTAAGTCATTCTTTACTGCGTTGCAACAGCATGTTTGCGTTGCAGCATGGTAAACAATGCCAATACGCAACCGGGAGACTTTATAAAAGTTAATGGAGTATACATCTGGTGCATGTTGGTAAGACTCTCTTCCGAATTTAGAATCCCGGGAACATTTCTCAATTACCAGGAACGAAGGGGCAGTCATCCAATACTGCACCATGTCCTCATACATTTCTTACCCCTTTGTACAGAGGAGTTAATATTTAACACACAGGAACTGATACGCTGAGGCTAATTGCCACACACTAATGTCAAACAATAAGCTTTCGCTCGACAGTGCATATTATCATCGTGCCCTGTACTGCAGAGGCTCCATGACGATCACAATAATTGATCATAATGGTGAGAATCAGAATTGAGGACGTCGGGGAAAATATCAACGTATCGGTTGATATGTGTGAAGGAGTGATGGAAATTGCACTCCGAGATGTCGATCGCTACAGATATTCTCGCGGTGGTTATAATATAAACGAGTTCAAATTCCATAATTGAATGTGTGTTGCTCGTGGAATAACTTTTAGTCCAATATCTCAGTCATTCGGTGTTTCATTCAAATTCGAAATAGACTTGTCATTATTGACACCCAATTGAAACGTCCCGGACGAGTAAGGGGTGTGAAGAGATGAATTGGTGTCCGTACCGTCAAGTCAACGCTATATACAGGGTGAGTCTTGGAGTTATACACAAATTTTAACCATAGATTCTGTCATCACATGAAACTCTTTTTTCACCATTTTTTGCGCGTATGTTCTGGGGAACATCGCGTTATCATTTTCCCCAAATGTCTGGTACATTCGGATTTTTTTACGAAAATGGTCTCAAACGATTCGGTTTGACTCCCCAATGAAGAATTCGAGGTCCGGCCTTCCGGCCGTTGCCACGATAACTTGAGAACGGAAAGAGCTAGCGACTTGAAATTTTCAGGGTAGGTGGCGCATCCCAATACTACGGACAAGTTCGTTAATGAGCATAATCGGCCCAATTGTTTCCGAGTAATAAGTTTGTTTTGAACCACTATAGATCCGATCGAATTGAAACTTGGTGAATAGTTGTAGAATATAAACCTAATCACGTTTGTGAAATCTTGTGAGAATCGCTAGAAAATTAAAAAAATATTTTTGTTGTCACGATAACCTGAGAATGGAAAGAGATAGCGGCTTGAAGATTTCAGGTTAGGTTGTGCATCTGAATGCGACATTTGAGTTTGTTTATAAGCATAATCGGCCAAACGGCTTAAGAGTTATAGCCATCTGAAATTTGGTTGCTTTAAGTTCCTATTTAACTTGAAAAATACAAAACCGATTGAATTCATACATGATAATTAGTTGTAGAATGCCAACGCAAAAATTCTTGCAAAATTTCGTGAGGATAGTATTTGTAGAAAAGTTTTAGAAAATCATTGAAAATTGAAAAAAAAATTCTATATATCAGTAAACTATTCGTCTGAAATTGCTGAAATTTTGCAAGAGCCTTCAAACTAACTCTACAGCCAAGTTTCAAATTTAACACGATCGGTTAAATATTGTTGGAGATTCGAGCAGGCTTGTGTGAGTTCAGTAGATGGGTGACCGTTGCCTCGATAACTTCCGAACGAAAGGAGCTAGGGACTTGCAATTTTCAGGGTAGGTTGCGTATCCGAATGGGAGAGTTAAGTTCATTTTTGGGCATAATCGGTCAAACGGTTTCCGATTTATACCCACCTGGAATATTATTTCCTCAATAGCTCAAAAATAAAGATTCGATCGAATTGAAGCGTGGTAACTAGTAGTAGAAAATCAACATAAAGAAATTTTAAAATTTTTTTAAGAACCGTACCGCTAGAAAATTTGAAAAAAAATTAGGAAAAAAAATTTTTGTAAGAACCATACCCCTAGAAAATTTCATAAAAATCACGAAAAAAAAATTGGTTCAAGCATTGGCGTGAAGTCAGGAGGTTTTGCGTGTATGTTCTATTGTCCATTCTTCTGTATTGGATACCCTTAATCGAATTTACCATGGTAAATTATGTTGTCCATTACCCTGTATTTAACACTCTTAATTAATTAACATAATTTACCATGGTAAATTTGATTAAGGGTGTCCAATATACAGAAGACTGGACAATAGAACGTACGCGCAAAAGCTCCTGACTTCACGTCAGTGCTTGAACCAATTTCCAGATTCGGCTCAGATAAAAATATACACAGGCTGTTGAAATGGCAGAAAAAAATCAGTATTTCGGATGTTGCTTTGAAATGAATATTCAGAATGAAATGAATTTTACTGTGAAGCTTTCGATAACTATGACACATATTCTCCGATTAACAGATTTCTCCTACTTCCACTGGTTATAGACTAGCGGATTCATATAACTAAATGAAGTTAGCATAAGGAAAGCAAATGCACTTTATCTTTAGTCATCATGAGAATCTTCAATAATTTTAAGAAATTAAATTATTCTTCATAATTTCTCATAATCCTATCGTTTTTGGTGCTCTTGTTTCTCGGAACAGAGTGTCTGTAATTTTCGAATATTTGGATGAAAATGGTCTTAAACGATTTGGTTCGACTCATTGATAAAGAATCCGTTGTTAAAATCGATTCTGTCCGGCCGGCCGACACGATAACTCTCGAACGGAATGAGCTAGACAATTGAAATTTTCAGAGTAGGTTTGGGAAATAAATGTCTCGATGAAGTTTGTTATTGAGCCAAATCGCATGGTTTCGGTGTAACGAAAAAAAAATTTTTTTTTTACATTACAAATTTAAATTTCCTTTTTTTAAGATGCACTCTTATCCTAAGAATCCATAGATATCATTTTCAACTCTAACAAGCTGATACTTTCGGATATATGATTTTTCAATATTAAATCGTAATCACAGAATCGCATGAATATCCCTGAATACATGCGTAACTCGCAGCCTCGAGTTAACTCGCAATTGAGAAACCTGCCCTCAGAAACCAATACTTTTGGAGATATGATTTGTCAAAGTTTGAACAAGAGCGCCACAGGGCTTTCCCACTTTTTCAGGTATGCAACGTTGAATGATATAAAATCTTATTTTATACATATGCCTCATTTTGGTTGATACACTCCTGACCTTGGATGGCCTGGGATGGCGATGTTATTCTACGTTGCCGCAGTTGCTTTATTTTTCACACGATATAGCTAGTGATGTGAAATACTCGAGTTTTTAAGTGAAGGACAAATATCCTGGAAAAATGTCCGAAACTTTCCCCCAAGGTCGAGCATTTTGAGTATTTAAGTATTTACGGTCATTGTAGAAAAAATATAACAATCGTCACATGTTAACTTAAAATATCAGGACAATTTGAGACATTTTAAGAAATTTTTCATGGTCAATTGGAAATAACAAATAACTTACCATTGAATGAGTTATTATCATGTTATTTTATTGAGTATCAGAGATAAAGGACAGGAGCCAGGTTCTGAATTAAGAATTAGTATTAGAAAAATGGGTTCAAGCCCTGTGGACAGGAGCTTTCTGGCGCCCTAGTTCAACCAGACAAATTATATCTGGTATTGGTTTCTCAGAGTTGGGAATTATATCAATGTATTCATTTGATAGAACTGCATCATGAAGGAAATTCAATTCAAATAATAGTTTATTTATCAAGATTAAATGAGCAATCATGAGAATGAGAACTGCACCAAATTTTAAAAATTTTTTTTTGACACTTTGCGGTAATCTGGTCAATACAAAACTTCACATGCGTATAAAGGTCATGATTCTACAATTTGATGCTAAATTTCAGATAGATAGAGTGATCGGTTTTTCGGAAATATTCATAAAAAATATTTTTACTAAAATCGGCCATAACTCCGAAACCCCTTGATGGATTTCGCCCATTAACGAACTTGTCCGAGATATTTACGCTCCAAAACCACCTTGCAATTTTCAATCCGCTAACTCCTTTCGTTCGAGAGTAATCGTGCCTACGGCCGGCCGGCCGGCCGGACAGAATCGATTTCGCACTCGGATTCTTGATCAGTGAGTCGAACCAAATCGTTTGAGACCATTTTCAGCCAAAAATTCCAAAATTACAGACACTTGGGCAAATTGATAAGCACTCTGTTCCGAGGAACTAGAGCGCCAAAAAAATAAGTTTCGTATGACGATTGCCTAAAACAGGTTTAAAGTACCTACAAATAGTAGATATTCCATAAAACATGTATGAAAGAAGATAAGTAATAATAAAAAATTACCTTGTACTCGATCAAAAATTTCCTGATCTACGTTCACCAAATTTTCTCCTCTCTCGAACTACAGAATTATGCTTTCAATATTTACGTAATATTTTCAAACATTTTCGGGTGAGGTCCCCGTTGCATCGCTAAAATACGAGTATTTCAACCACAATATTTTTGAAGTTACAATATTCCCTTCTGTCAGTCCCGTCATAAATTGAGAGAACTGAGCATTCGTCTATGGATGAAAAGCAGTCTCACTACTCTCAGATCTCTTACTTCATGTTCCGTTTCGAAATTCAAGACTTTTCTGAGAAAAACTAATTTCGGAGCAAACAACTGAGATTTTTCTCACTTCGCTCAGATTTCGGAATACACTTTATTCTCATAATTCTTCGATTGATTAGATAATGTCATGTCATGTCATAAGTTGACATTATGACAATTCATACATAGAATAATTATATCAATCTGTGAAATACGATTTACATTGAAATTTTGAAAAATCATATCTCCGAAAGTATTAGCTTGTTAGAGTTAAAAATGATATGAATGGATTGTTATGATAAAACTGCTTATTAAAAAAAAATTTAATTTTGTTACTCCGAAACCGTCTGTCCGATTTTGCCCAATAACGAGCTTAGCCGAGATATTTATCCCCCAAACCTACTCTGAAAATTTCAACTCTCTAGCTCATTCCGTTCGAGAGTTATCGTGCCTACGGCCGGACCGGCCGGACAGAATGAATTTCGACCACGGATTCTTGATCAGTGAGCCGAACCAAATCGAACCATTTTCATCGAAAAATTCGAAAATTACAGACATTTGGGCAAATTGATAAGCACTCAGTTCCGAGGAACTAGAGCGCCAAAAATCAATTTAATTATAGACTGTTAAATAATAAAAGTAAACTTGTTTAAAAAAAACTTTGTATAATTCCCCAATTGGTTCACAGATCGTTAAGAATCTTCGATTCAAGTAGAAAAGAATAAACTGCTTAAAAAAAAACTTTGTATAATGGCATCACAAATCGTTTTAAGCATATTCGATCCAAGTAGAAAAAATAAACTTCTTAAAAATTTTTTGTATAATTGTATCTCAGATCGTTAAGCATCTTCGATCCAAGTAGAAAAGAAGAATAAACATCGGACAAAAATGAAAATTGTCAAACAATTTTTAAGTAGAAAAGAAATTTATTATATTTATCCAGACATTTTCGATAATAAGAAAATAGGATAACGCGGATGAGTTTTGAAATGGAAAAGTATAACGAGTAATTCCGCAAAAGGAGCAGAGATAATCATTCTGCTGGTACCTGCCGACACGTGTTTCTGCTAGTTGGCTTCTTCAGGACAAACTCATCCGCGTTATCCTATTTTCTTATTACATATCCTCGGGTTTAGGTCGCATCTCACAGGTAGCTTATGCTTCCTTCGTGCCGATGCCATAGTTTGCCTCCGAATTGGAGGTCATAGAGCTGAAGGCACAAATTGGTTGCTCGCTCCTGTTGTGGTGTCACCTGTTTTCAGTTATCTTTCCACTTTTTTCTTGGTTTCTTGGTTGCCCTGTCCTGAAGAAGCCAACTAGCAGAAACACGTGTCGGCAGATACCAGCAGAATGATTATCTCTGCTCCTTTTGCGGAATTACTCGTCATACTTTTCCATTTTCGATAATGTCGATAAATACTGAAAAACTCCAAATGTCGACTGTTTTTAGAAGTAATGATAATTTTTGGACATTTTTCAGTATTTATCAGAGGAGTATTTAAGACATTTTCCACACTCACAACACTAGATATAGATAATCCATGCTCCTCCATTGAATAATATACCAAAGTCCCACGAGTTTCTGTGAACGTCACTCACTTATTATGATTATTCTATCAGATAGAATCACATCTCAAATATTCTATCAGAGATTTTCTTGAGAATCAATTGATCAATGGATATCAATGGAATTTTCAATAATAATAAAAATATTTCAAGAATGGGCGATGATCAAATTATGTATAGTCGAATAGTGGAAACAATTGATGTATATTGAATTAATTTTAAGTTGAAGTGCATTGTTTGAATGGAAGGATATTATTTATTGCTGCATTATAAGAAGAGAGTGATTTAATACGTTTCCTCAAGCAATTGCATTGAATTTCAAGTATTAGCTGATTCATTTTTTTTGTTATTCTACAATAGATATCAGTAACAGTTCTCTATGTAGAGCGGTGCAGTGCAGGATTGTATTAGCACATTGTGAAATCTTTAAACGGTTGTAACTTCTCTCCTTAGCCGAATCAGGAAAAATTCTAAATAAAAAATGTGTTTTGATTGCTTAAAGGAATCTATAGTACATATAAGATTAATGTACCACTTAAAGACCCACCCTGTATAATATCACCAGAAAATGTGAATAGCGCTTTATGGGAAAGGGACCAGTTCAAAATAGACGGACCAGATATCCATGTTGAGAGTGAGCCATAGAGTGTGTCTTTATCAAAGTTGAGTAACAGGACCGGTTTCGACCCATAAAGCATTATTCCTATTTTAGAGTTCGATTATTCACGCTCTAGCGTTTTACCTCTGGTGGACAGCATAAGACTCCAAACGGAGTACTTGCGAAACACTGTAGTGGGAAAATGAGCATACACGCAACCATCTATAGTTTCGAGGGTCCATAGTCGAGGAACTTGGTCGGTTGAATGCCAGGTGTCACTTTTGTTTACTTAGTACTCAGAAGTGGTTACTAGCTTCGTATAAAGCTTCCTCGTCGTGTTGCTCATAATCGTTGTTATACGTTGCACTGATGAGTCGAAACAAGGAGGAAACCAGTCTGACGTTACCGTCAGATGGGGTGAAAGGTGAAATTGATTTTATGGGGGGACTTTGATAAAGAGTAATATTTCGGATTTCTTTATATTGATTTGAATTTTCCGCAATTATAAGCCAACAACATCCGCGCGATCGTCAGTCGAAAGATTGAAGTTCAGGAGCTTTCTGACGCTCTTGTTCAAACAGACAAATTATATCTCCGAAAGTATTGGTTTTTCAGAGTTGGGAATTATATCAATGTATTCTTATGATAAAACCATCATAAAGAAAATTCAATTCAAATAATAGTTTATTTATCAAGATCAAATGAGCAATCTGAGAATGAGAACTGCACCATGGAAGAAATCGAATTAAAATAGCTGAAATGAATTTGACTCTCTCTTATAGAACAGCATGACATGCACGAGTATGAACACAGATCATATAATAAATCATAGATAGAATAATTATATCATTCTGTAAAAACATAGAACGATAGTACGATTCATTTTTGAAATTTCGAAAAATCATATCTCGAAAGTATTAGCTCGTTGGAGTTGAAAATGACATCAATGGTGAAACTGGATCTTAAATAAAAATTGAATTTAAAATTTGTTACCTACTTAAAAAAAATTTGTTTTTCGTTACTCCGAAACCATCTCGCCTATTTTGCCCAATAACGAACTTAACCTACTATGAAAATTTCAACTGCCTAGCTCATGCCGTTCGAGAGTAATTGTAGAAATTTTTTTTTTTAAGTTTCAAAATTTTTTTTTTACACTTTGCGATAACCTGATCAATACAAAACTAATTGGTTAATGACTTAGGGTATAATGTTAACCCGTACTGGAATGTAGAAATTGATTGGATGCTTTAGTAACGCTTTGTCTTTGAAGATGGAAACTTTGTTTCCGAAACATATGTCAGACGAGAAAAAAAAAACTGTAGTGGACAAGAGTGTAGTTACTTTTATAGTGTACATTTGCATAAGGTTAAATCAATTTTATATCAATAACGCCGCTCCACATATCTACAGAAAATCTATACTGGGAGTATCTTTGAGTTTTTGGAGTTTTTGCATGGGGATGTTCTATGGCCCACACATGCGAATTTGTTTCGTCAATATTGATTTTGAAACTGTTCTTCTTTTATCTACTAGCCTTTTCGAAATACGGAGTCTCGTAGCAAGTTTAAACGTTTCAAACTTAAACACACTATTTTTACCCAACAGTCCGAAGGGTGGAGGGTTATGTTGCTCGAGTGTATGTTTGTTTATAGCAAGAGTGCGCTCTACAGTCTGAACGGCTTGATAGATTTCAACATTTGAGGTGTAGTTGGATTCGTTATGATTTGAAGAGTAACATATGCTACGAAATTCAGTGGAAGCGTTCTCCAATCAAAGTGAAGGGGAATACAACATTTTCATTTTGTTATTCTAACGACATTGAAATTAAATTAAAGTTAATAAACAGACGAAGCGCAATATGTATGTGTTATAATACTTTATTCTACCTATCTGGCAGAAAATATCATTGTGTGAGTTCGACGAAAGGTAGGACCGTTCAATTGTAACGTATATTTGAAAAAACACACAGTTACACATGCAAACGGCAGTTTTTGGCCAATAATAAGCAATAATTTAGGACTGAGTTTATAAAAAAATGTTCAATTTGAATATTGGGTGGCAATTGGATTTCTTTATGAATGTCCTTTTGTCACCAACCATTAAGCGACAATGTGAGTAGATACAAAAATAACACTTGTTTAAAAAAAAGGTTCATCAAGAAATATACCTGGGGTATATGCACTTTGTTCAAAGGTCCTCAGCACTGAGTTTCTTGACTCTGTCGCGCTGTCACAGAGCATGGTAATGCTCCACAATAGGGATCCTACTGGTACCTATTATCAGCGATAGAAATTATCTCGTCAAACCCTGAATATGCACATTCGTTATCGTGTAATAGTAGCCAAAAGAAAAACCCTTAAAAGATATTATCAATTGCCTATTGTTCGACAATATGTTCGTTAAATAAATTCCTATCTATTTTACAAAAACTCACCTTCTAGAGAAGGGTTTCGCAATTTTTGATACTAAAATCGGCAATCCGGAAATTACGTCTTCCAATAATTAATTCTTGAGAATTAGGCACAAATGAATTGATTGGTTCAAATCCTTCGAAAAGATATCGTCTCGTCAGCTCCAACTATGAATATCGAATGTTAATAATGAATATTCTAGAAACCGATTATCAATATAAATCAGGAATCGCGTGCAATCTGGACAACAACGAGGTAAAAATGCAAGTTGTGATTATGTTCTTCGTACCCAAGTCAAATAAAGAATTGGAACTATCAATATTGAAATGAAGATAGTGTTAATTTCACGATCGCAACTCCAGCCCCTGAACTAGAAACTTGCACGCTACACAATTTCCAGAGCTTTTCTACAGAATAACTGGGGCTAATTAAGGGAATAAGATAAGAAAAAGTAGATTGGATATGAAGAAGCCGAAATAAGCTGAATTATAAAAGTTACAAAAAACCCGACTACTGCAAATATTATTCATTGAAAGGGGTGAAACAAGCTCCAAACATTAATTAAAACGTTTCGGAATTCTGCAGACAAACTGTGTTTAGTATTGGTCACTCTAAAATGTTCTGAGTTCATCAACAATTATATTCCGTAATCTTCGTTTTTCCCTGCCA
This sequence comes from Halyzia sedecimguttata, assembly GCA_937662695.2. NCBI lineage: Eukaryota > Metazoa > Arthropoda > Insecta > Coleoptera > Coccinellidae > Halyzia > Halyzia sedecimguttata. Next base: position 51,036,495 of record OW569415.2, read on the forward strand.
GCAAAATTCCGAAACGTTTAGATTAATATTTAGAGTCCTTTCAATGAATAATTTTTCAGCTGTCGGGTTAATTTTAATAATTCCGTTTATTTGAGAAACACCTGTACCACTCTGCGAGTGCTGATGCTTGGATTGTTTTCGACCATATCCACAATATTTTAGTTTTATTAGCTATACCTTCCTGCCGTAGTTTCGGATCTGGAAAGTTTCCATGTTGTAGAGCTTTACACGAGAATAGGTGACAGTATTCCATTCCTAAAAAATTAAGTCTCATTTAAGTCTCGGTCTCCTCTCGTTATCAGTTGTCTCGTCTCATCTCGCTTAAGAAAATCATACTCGGATATTGAGTTTTTTCTTACTTTACAATAAGGTGTTCCACAGATGATCACCAGATTTGATATTTTGTAAAATATATTCTATGATGTTCTCTATGAAGACCTTTATTAATTTTTTGAATGAAAAAAAATTAACGAGACCAAAAACGGGACTCTCGGGTTGCGATGTATGTGGTCTCGCGGTATCGCCCATAATATTTTTCAAAACGTCTCGTCTCGTCTCGCTTGTCCGAGACGAGACGAGAAAATCTCGCTGGCGTGTGAAGCCCTACCATGTTCCCTGGAATATCTGCAAACTGCTGAGAAAGTTTGGTGGTTTCGATTCCTTCTATTTGAAAATTTAATACAGTACTTGACAGTACTCGGATTTTGTGATGGTAACCGAAGATACGGAATGTCTTCGGTTACCATCACAAAATCCAAAAATATATATCATATCGGCATTTTCTATAGTTGGATATTGTTACGGCCTTATCAAAATATTGATATCAAATAAACGATTTCCCTCAGAATTATCCATAAATTGAAAAATCCATTGGCACCTCTCACAAACAAAACATATAATGTAGAATGATAAAAAACAAATATAGAGTAGATCAATTTGTTTTTTGCCGAATCATAGAGTTAATTACCACCATGCAGAGAAATCAGTGAAATGTATTTATAAAAAAATTAGTTCAAGCACTGGCGTGAAGTCAGAAGCTTTTGCACGCAAGCTTTTGACCTATTGTTCACTCACCTCTATTGGACACTCTACTACGAATTTAGCATCGATATATACCGTTTTCTCAGCTTTCATAATATATTAATACATTTCATACCATTTTAATGACACACCTCAGTGACGTCTATGATCACAGAGTTTTTAATTTTATTGGAATGAAATACGAAGAAACTCACGCATCAAGTAACTCCAGTGGGACGGCATTCTACAAGTAATCACAGAGTTTTAATTGAATCGGATTTGTACCTATATTCTGAGTTATAGAGGAAATAACAACATAATTTCAGATGAGTATAACTACAAAACAGTTTGACCGATCATGCCAATTAACAAACCTAAATGTCGCATTCGGATGCGCAACCTACCCTGAAAATTGCAAGTTGCTATCTCCTTCCGTTTTCGAGGATCGTGATGATTCATCATATTTTTTCGTTATTTTTTTTAAATTTTCTAGTGGAACGGTTCCCACAAAATTTCATACACGTCCTTATGTCGATATTCTAAAACTAGCTACCAAGCTTCAGTTCGATCGAGTCTAAATTCTATAATTATCGATAAAATAATATTCCAGATGGGTATAACTCCGAATCCGTTGGGCCGATTATGCCCAACAACGAACTTAACTCTCCCCTTCGGATGCTCAATCTACCCTGAAAATTGCCAGTCTCTATCTCTTTTTGGCCGAAAGTTATCGAGGCAACGGTCAGCCATCCAGTTACTGAACTCACACGAGGATACTCGGATCTCAAGCAATATATATATCCAATTGTGTCCAAATTTGGAACTTGGCAGTAGAGTTCGATTTTGAAGGCTCTCGCATGAGTTCAGTGATGTTGGGCGAATAGTTTCTGATATACCTATAAAATTTTTTTCAATGATTTTTTTGAAATTTTTGTAGTAATACAATACTCATCCAATTCTGCAAGAATATTCGCGAATGCATTTTAAAAGTAATAACCATTTTTGAGTTGAATCGTTGTCGTATTATACGAGTTATTGGGGAAATAACAACCAAATTTCAGATGGGTATAACTACAAAACAGTTAAGCCGATTATGCTTATTAACAAACTCAAATGTCGCATTCATGCACAATCTATTTTAAAAATTGCAAGTCGCTACCTCTTTCCGTTCTCAAGTTATCCTGACATAAATAATATTTTATAATAATTTTTTTGTCATTTTCTAGTGATACGATTCCCACAAAATTTCACAAACGTCTTTACGTTTGTATTCTACAACAGGCCACCAAGTTTCAATTTGATCGGATTTAGATCGGTTGAAAACAGGATTAATACTCGGAAACCATTGGGCCGATTAACGAACTTGTCCCTGGTATTTTACTGAAAATTTCGAGTTGCTATCTTTTTCCGTTCTCAATTTATCGTGGCAAAGGCCGGCCGGCTGGACAGAATCGAAGTTGACCTCTAATTCTTCATCAGTGAGTCCATTGAGATCATTTTCGGCAAAAAAAATTCAAAATTACAGACATTTGGTCAGAATGATACTGCGATGTTCCCAGGAACATGAGTGCAAAAAATATAGGTAAGAAGTTTGAAAACTATTAAGGACAATATTTTCAACTGTATAAACATTTATACATACATACATACATACATACATATTTCATATCTGTAGGAATCTTGGGAATAGGTGACAAATAAAATCCAGTATTATATTCTTAAATTATATTCTTCCAAATGATCCATTTATTTTAATATTTTGAGACGAACGTGTATACTCTGTACATATGTCCTTTGCATGCTTGAAAATGGCCAGAATCATTGGCCGAAACGTCGCATTGATGTAGATTGAAATTTAAGAACATAATACTGGAATTTATTTGTCCCCTATTCCCAAGATTCCTACAGATATAATCGATAAGGCTGAAGAATTTATATGGTACCATTTGATTTCGGTATTCTTTACAAGTTTCATTTAATTTGATATAATTATTCCCATTGAGATGGCCGAAATAAAATTTGTCTGGTTGTCTGATAAATTATAGACTATTTGCGTAAATCTTCGTAAAAGCTTCCGTACCAAATTTAAAGCAGCAAATGATGATAAAAACATATCAACATGCAATTTTTCCTATTGTTTTACTCGGATAAAAAATTCAGTTGTGCATGAAAATGAATTAGATCTGTATTTCACTTTGGATAAATATGTAGTGGTCTTCCAAATTCATTTCGTTTTTTCCATCTTAATATATAAAATTCTGCTGTAAATGTTTGAACTCCTCTTAAACGAAGACACCAATTTTGATGAAATTTTGTTTAAAGGGTCATTGGAAGGCTTAGAGTCGCAGTCGGTCCCAGTAGAAGACACCACAATCAGGTTATATAATATTTGTTTTGTTTTAGGACGAAATGGCGGATGCGTTTACACAGTTATTAGAACATCGACTCAGATCGCAGACCTAGAGATGTCACTTTGACATTCGCTCAGTATTACGCCGTTTGTGAAAATAAACTTTAAGACATATTATATTAAGTGTAATTACTGTGAAGGGATTTGAAATGTAATTAAATACTGAACATTGGTATATAGTTATTAAAATTCTGAAGTTACTTAAATTCATCTGATCTGCAACCAGATTGTTAATACCATACCAATCACACTAAAAATACAGGTTTTTCTGCCAGATGAGCCAATTTCAAGCACCAAATATCATTCGGATATAACACTAGAATTGAGCAGCTTAGGATACCAAGAAATGGAAAAAATTGGAATGTCACCCTTATGTGAAATAATGTCACTTAGAATATAGTAGGGGAGGTATATCTGAGACGGTATAGTTGATGAGATGGCATACAACATACAACGTGTTTCTCAGTTGACGTTCAAAATTTGACGTCCAAAATAATGGATCGATCGGTAAGTGTGCATAAATCTTTGTAATTTGCATATCCTTCAGTATCAAAATAATGTGTTATTTTTGGCACTCTTGTTCCTCGGAACAGAGTGCTTATCAATTTGCCCAAATGTCTGTAATTTTCGAATTTTTGCCTGAAAATGGTCACAAACGATTTGGTTCGTCTTACTGATCAAGAATTCATGGTCGAAATCGATTCTGCCCGGCCGTCCGTAAACACTATAACTCTCGAACGAAAAGAGCTAGAGGATTGAGGATTTTCAGGGTACGTTTGAAGCGTAGATATCTCGGCCGAGTTCGCTAACGGGCTAAATCCACCAAGCGATTTCGGAGTTATGGCTGTTTTTAGTAAAAACATTTTTATGAATATTTTCGAAACCCATCACTCGATATACCTGAAATTCAGCATCAGATTGTAGAATAATGACCTTTATACGCTTGCGAAGTCTTGTATTGGTCGGTATGCCTTAAAGTGTAAAAAAAAAATTAATATATTTTTTTTTTCTTCAATACCTCTTGAACAGAATGAGCTAGGCAGTTGAAATTTTCAGAGTAGATTTGAGAATATAAACCTTAAAACAGTTGTGAAATTTGCGAACATCGTATAAATTTTTAAAAAATTAAGAAAAATATTTTTTACGTCACGATAACCCAAGAACGGAAAGAGATAGCGACTTGAAAGTTTCAGGTTAGGTTGAAAATCTGAATGCGCCTTTTGAGTTCGTTTATAGGTATAATCGGCTAAACGGTTTTGGAGTTATACCCATCTGAAATTCAGTTGTTATTTCCTCAATAACTCGAAAAATACAAAACCGATCCGAATCAAACACGATTATTAGTTGTAGAATGGCAACGCGAAAATTCTTGCAAAATTTTTTGAGGATTGTATAACTAGAAAATTTTAAAAAAATCATAGAAAAAAAAATTCTATATATCAGAAACTATTCCTCCGACATCGTTGAAATTCTGCGAGAGCCTTCAGACCTAGCTCTACTACCAATTTCCAAGTTTGAACATGATCGGATCTATATCGTTGGAGATCCGAGCAGCCTTGTGTGAGTTCAGTAGCTGGATGGGTGATCGTCGCCTCGACAACTCTCGAACGAAAGGAGATAGGGACTTGCAATGTTCAGGATAGGCTGCACATCTGAATAGGAGAGTTAAGTTCGCTGTTGTCCATAATCGGCCCGACGGTTTTGGAGTCGATTTGAGAATATAAACTTAAAAACGGTTTGGAAATTTTTTGAACATCGTATACATTTTTAAAAAATTATTGAAACATATTATTTACGTCACGATAACCCAAGAACGGAAAGAGATAGCGACTTGAAATTTTCAGGTTAGGTTGAAAATCTGAATGCACCAATTGAGTTAGTTTATAGGCATAATCGGCTTAATGGTTTTGGAGTTATACCCATCTGAAATTTGGTTGTTATTTCCTCAATAACTCGAAAAATACAAAACCGATCCGATTCAAACATGGTTATTAGTTTAAGAATGGCAACGCGAAAATTCTTGCAAAATTTTGTGAGGATTGTATAACTAGAAAATTTTAAAAAAATCATAGAAAAAAAATTCTATATATCAGAAACTATTCCTCCGACATCGCTGAAATTCTGCGAGGGCCTTCATAAACTAACTCTACTACCAATTTCCAAGTTTGAACATGATCGGATCTATATTGTTGGAGATCCGAGCAGCCTTGTGTGAGTTCAGTAGCTGGATGGGTGATCGTTGCCTCGATAACTCTTGAGCGAAAGGAGATAGGGACTTGCAATATTCAGGATAGGCTGCACATCTGAATAGGAACAGTTCGCTGTTGGCCATAATCGGCCCAACGGTTTCGGAGTTATACCAATCTGGAATATTATTTCCTCGATAACTCAAAAAATATAGACTCGATCGAATTGAAGCTTGGTAACTAGTTGTAGAATATCGACAATGAAGACGTGTGTGAAATTTTGTTGAGGACCACTAAAAAATTTTTAAAAAATTGAAAAAATATTATGCATCTTATGATTACTTGAGAACGGAAAGACATAGCGACTTGAAGTTTTCAGGGTAGATTGGGCATCTGAATACGACATTTGAGTTCGTTAACTAGCATAATCGGCCAAATGGTTTTGGAGTTATATCAATCTGATATAACTCAAAAAATTCAAATCCGATCCAATTCAAATATGTTTATTAGTTGTAGAATGTCAACGCGAAAATTCTTGCAAAATTTCGTGAGGATAGTGGTACTAGAAAATTTAAAAAAAATCATTGAAAAAAAAATTGGTTCAAGCACTGACGTGAAGTCAGGAGCTTCTGCTTCAATAGAATTAATCATGGTAAATTCGATTAAGAGTGTACAATGAAGGAGAATGGACTAAAGAACATACGCACAAAAGCTGCTGACTTCACGTCAGTGCTTGAACCAATTTTTTATTGATCAGCTGGAATTTACGCTAATTATATCCTAATATGACATATACTTCAACAAGCGGACATCACTTAGAACCATAATGGAATGTACTGTCACTACTGTTGTGCACAGTTTACAAGGTAGCACTTCTTATGTTATATTCTGTGGCCGTAACCAACCATGTTATGTGGAATGTAAATATTACGTGGTTCGATGAATGTCTGACATGAATTAATTTTATTCTGTGATTATAAGACTGAACGATAAATTGCCGATGCGATTCTAATCGCGTCAAATATATCCCGGTCGACCCGTGTGTGTCGGCTCTTGACTTTTCTTTGAGCCTACGTTCAAGATAACGTCTACGCCTGTGTCCCAACTATGATTGAAGCCTTCAAAGACAACATCCATGCTGATATCCGCAAAATGAGCCACCACAACACGTTGATAATACGGAAATTAATTATTTCACTTATTAATCACTTTACCGACCCTCAGAATAGACGGACATAGAGACGACGTAGTTCCACTACAAACCTTACGATCTGTATATTGGATTGAAATAAAAATATCTTCTGTTCATAGAATAATGGTTGTCTGAATGTAAAATGAAACCTCTGGTTGTTGGAATAGTAGAGGAAAAGAAATTGTTTTTTCCATATTCGAAAATAGGTATCAGCCTGGGTTCGGAAACATTTCTAGAAATGTGTGCACTCTCATTGATCTTCGTTTGCCAGGAAACGTTAATTTTCGAAAATTGGCATGTGATCCATCACGAATTTCATTATTCACATTTAAGTCCCAGTTAAAATCATCAGCACCATTAGTTATTGCTTCGGAAGCTAATGAATATCTGTTCTGCTGTTGAATAATAGGACTGCGTTGCTGAGTAATTGTAACTCAGTGGTTATATATTATGATCATGAAACAATGCTGTCAACAATAATAACTGAACCATTCGGTGAGATTTTACTACCTGTATTTAATCAACAACTTTCCATATTACTACTCAATTCTGATATACAGTGTGGAAAAGCCAAATGGAATAAATAAATTATCTCGATTACTGTACATATTTATGGAAAACCCCGAAACACATCGAATGTAAATTTTAAATTGTCATTCTCCTATAGCGTACGAATTTTTGAGGTATACATAAAAATTCGTACCCTACCTTCAACCCCCTTCGATAGACAGGTGCAACCCCCAAGTATGGGCTTGTGATACATCGTTTGAAAAGTCTCTCCATTCTCTATTCAGAAACGATATCACTTTTATGTTCATTGCAAAAATCAAATTAAAAATAATAAATTCATGTGAATAACGAAATTTGGTACAATGTCAAAAACTAAAATGTAAATACAAAATATAGCAAAAAAATTATGAATGATAATGAATCAGATGTTCAAAGTGTTCACCGCGAATGCCTTGGCAACATCCTTACCTTAAATAAAAATTTCTTCCAAAATGATTCAAATCTCAGGAGTGATCGACGTAATCGCAAGCGTTATTCGATCTTTTAGGCTATTCAAATCAAGGGGTTTAGTTTTGTGCACAATGCTCTTCACATATCCTCCTAAAAAGAAATCTAATGGGTTAAGATCAGGGGATCGCGCTGTCCATTCGACCGTTCCTCGCCTCCCTATTCACCTATTGGGAAATATTGCGTAATGTGGTGGTGTTTCATTCTGTTGGAACCATATCATATTCCGTGGAACTTGAGGATTTCCTTGATAAGGATATTAATTTGCCAAAGTTGGAATGATATCATTTTGAGATTTTGCTAAATAATTATCTCCATTCAAATTGCCATTAATGAAATAGGGGCCAATGTTATGGTTTCGAACATTTCCTGCCCTAACATTAATACAAATTAGACGATTTATAAACTACAACTGATGAGCAAAAAACAATTTGCGAAGGCGTTTCAAAGGAACTAACATTGCCACATTCAGAAAGTGTTTTACGTAGTTCTCATGGTACCATCTGGAAAACACAATGTTATGGTTTTTTCTTTCTATCACATCTTGAAGGCAAATAAGTATTATCTATTGTAATAAGGTTTGATGATATTTGAGGCTATATTTCATAACTCCAGTTGTGGGCCGAACTCATCATTTTGGATACCAGTTTCTGCAGAAGAAGCGACGTATGGACGTCCATGTAGTAAATGCAGAGTTTTGTAGAACATCATCAACAGAACAAGACACACGGTGAATTATTTATTGATTTTAACCATCAACAAATATTCCGCGTGGCCGGGCTAATCACCTCATCGCTCAGTGTTCTCCAAAGAGGAAAGTATCATTCAGGAGCAGACACAAACCCAGGGTAACATGGTTATTACCAATCATCAGTGTGCCAAACACTGAATAAATACGGCCGGCGTTCTAGGAAACTTATGTCCATCGGTCGAGAACTGGTAGGGAAAGAACCCCACCAGCGTCACCTATAGAGAATCCATACGAACTTCGACCCTCTGCGATGAAGAAACATTGAGCGATCTTCAGTGACATTCATTCTTTTGTCGTAAGAGGGTTAAGGAATGGCGACGCCATCTACCGTGAAGACACCTTTACGGACTGAAAACGCCCGGTTCAGTTTGGTTAGATCAACCAAAACCAGTGAACATATCGTTGAGATGTCCTACTAATTCAAATAAAAATTAATAGATAAAATAGGTTTAGGAGCTCTTGAGCGTTCGTTCGTGTCATGATGATGTGTGATGATGATTTATTACACTAATTTTTAACACAGTACACTACTGAAAAGTATGCTAATAAGAGATCCGTTAACTAAGGAAAAAAACTTGAAAATGGGCTTTAAACATTTCATCAAAATACAGGGTGAGCTTTTCAGTTGTAGATTAATTCTAACCATAGGGTTCTCTCATCATTTCAACATTTTTTTATTTACCGTTTTTCCAAATTCGGCTCAGGTGAAAAGACAAACGCTGTAGAAATGTTCAAATAAAATCAGTTTTTGCGTGGTTGGGGGGCGCCAGGGACAGCGTGCTATCATTTTGCTCAGATGTCCGTATTTTTGCTTCTCCTCTGGGAAGACCTAGAAGGGTCAGTGTAATCATAATAATGCCATTAGCAAGCGCGCCAAATCAGATTGTTCCATTTCAATACTATTTTAGCGTTTTTACTTCTTTCTTAGTGAACTCAATCTGCAATGGCGCACTTGCTAATGTCATGATTATGATTATACTGACCCTCCTATAGCTCTTCCCCAAGGAGATCCGTCAGAAGCTCCTAGGAGCTTGTGCGACTAAGGAGAGTCAGTTGTGTCTTTTTCAACTTTGTTACTGTATCCTTACGCCAGCTTAGGCACAGCAATGTTAATTTTTGCCCTATCAGTACATACTGGTCACTACCGTATGACTAGATCTCGGTGACACTTGTCATTCTACCAATGACACCATGACTTTATTGAAAACAAAATTAGGTTGATTTGGTTATTTCAAGAAATGGACCTATAAATTATCCACCTCATCCCTGCGATTTAAGTCCATCGGACTTCTTTCTTTTGGGTTATATTAAGTAATTGGTTTACAGCTATCATCCAGCAAATTTGGATTATTTACAGATCAATATTGAACGAGTAATTGCTAACATACGACCTGATTTGTGTGAGAGAGTTATGGAAAATTGGGTTCAACAAATTCATTCCTACCAGCGTTTCCGTGGTGGACATTTAAATAACTAATGGTATCCGCTGTACAGAGTGTCCCAAATTCGATGTCCATTGATGAAATCTCGGACAACAAGTTTTTTTAAATTTTTTACACTGATTATTACGCGTTTAATTCGATTCATTCGGAAATATTGGTGAATCATGTGATTTTTGTTATGGGACATCCTATATATTTTCATTTAGTTTGATCACGTTTTTAATTCTATTCAAGAATATTTATATTTTTTTTTCCAAGATAATGCGAAATTTGAGTTGCATATGATATATCTTGATATATTCGATGAATCAACTAAAAATTAATCTAATTTACGGAAAAACTAGAGAAAATCATTGGTGGAGTAAATTATAGAGTATTATATATAAATTCGTAAATATAATTAAAAACAGACAAATTATATCTCCGAAAGTATTGGTTTCTCAGAGTTGGGAATTATATCAATGTATTCATATAATAGAACTGCATCCTAAAGGAAATTCAATTCAAATAATAGTTTATTTATCAAGATTAAATGAGCAATCATGAGAATGAGAAAAGCACCATGGAAGAAATCAAATTAAATCTGGCCAATTTTGCCCAATAACGAACTTAACCGAGATATTCATCTCCCTAAACTACTCTGAAAATTTCAACTACCTACCTCATTCCGTTCGAGAGTTATATCTATGTCTATGGATGAAAAGCAGTCTCACTACTCTCAGATCTCTTACTTCATGTTCAGTTCCGAAATGTAAGAATTTTCTGAGAAAAAGTAATTTGGGAGCAAACAACTGAGATTTTTCTCACTTCGCTCACAATTCTTCGACTGATTAGATTTGTCTCAGGAACATCATTTGACATTATGACAATTCATATTCATACATAGAATAATATCATTCTGTGACAACGTTGAAATACGATTTATTATTGAAATTTTGAAAAATCATATCTCCGAAAGTATTAGCTTGTTAGAGTTGAAAATGATATGAATGGATTCTTATGATAAAACTGCTTATTAAAAAAAATTTGATTTGGAATTTGTTTCGTAAAAAAAATTTTTTTTTTTGTTACTCCGAAACCATCTGTCCGATTTTGCCCAATAACGAACTTAGCCGAGATATTCATCCCCCAAACCTACTCTGAAAATTTCAACTCTCTAGCTCATTCCGTTCGAGAGTTATCGTGCCTACGGACGGACCGGCCGGACCGGCCGGACCGGCCGGCCGGCCGGACGGCCGGACAGAATGAATTCCGACCACGGATTCTTGATCAGTGAGTCGAACCAAATCGTTTAAGACCATTTTCATCGAAATATTCCAAAATTACAGACATTTGGGCAAATTGATAAGCACTCAGTTCCGAGGAACTAGAGCGCCAAAAATGTGATCAAACTAAATGAAAATATATATGGCGTCCCATAAGAAAAATCACATGATTCACCAATATATCCGTAACGACTCTTCATGCATGAATCATATTGAAAGCATAATAATCAGTGCAAAAAAATTGACAAGAACTTGTTTTTACAGGATGGAAAAATTTGCATAAACAGAAAAGTTATAGATCAAATTGTTTTTTTTTTTAAATTTGAAATCAGCCTATATTTCTAAAACTAATACAGGTTTCGGCATTTGATTCGTCTTCAAAATCGAGATCGGTGAAGTATACATCGTTTTCTCCTAACGTTTCTAAATTAAGAGATTTCATCAATGGACATAGGTAGAATTTGGGATACCCTGTACACCGGACACCCTGCATTTAATATAGAAATATAATATAATATACAAGACTAAATGTTAGACTTTTTTTGTGGTTCGCGGTGGACGTGAATTTTTTCGGATATTTTCGGCGCTCTAGTTCCTCGGAACTGAGTGCTTATCAATTTGCCCAAATGTCTGTAATTTTCCGGCCGGTCCGGCCGGCCGGCTGTAGGCACGATAATTCTCGAACGAAAGGAGTTAGAGGATTGAAATTTGCAAGATGGGTTTGGAGCGTAAATATCTCGGACAAGTTCGTTAATGGGCGAAATCCATCAAGCGGTTTCGGAGTTATGGCCGATTTTAGTAAAACATATTTTTTATGAATATTTCCGAAACCGATCACTCGATCTATCTGAAATTCAGCATCAAATTGTTGAAACATGACCTCTATACGCATGTGGAGTTTTGTATTGACCAGGTTACCGCAAAGTGTCAAAAAAAAATTCTCAAAATTTTAACAAATTTTTTCTACAATAACTCTCGAACGGAATGAGCTAGGCAGTTGAAATTTTCAGAGTAGGTTAGGGAGATGAACATCTCGGTTAAGTTCGTATCATTTTCAACTCCAACAACCTAATACTTTCGGAGATATGATTTTTCTAAATTTCAATAATGAATCGTACTTCTATGATTTCACAGAATGCTTTAATTATGCTATCTAAGCTTCATTATATGATCTGTGTTCATTCTCCTGTATTGGACACTCTTAATTCGAATTTATCATGGTTAATTCGAATTAAGTGTCCAATACAGGAGAATGGACAACATAATTTACCATGGTAAATTCGATTAAGGGTGTCCAATACAGAAGAACGGACAATAGAACATACGCGCAACAGCTTCTGACTTCACGTCAGTGCTTGAACCATTTTTTTTTTTCGTGATTTTTTTGAAATTTTGTAGGGGGGTGCGGTTTTTAAATTTTTTTTTTTTCGTCATTTTTTTCAAATTTTCTAGGGGTATGGTTCTTACAAAATTTTAAACACTTCCTTATGATGATTTTCTACTACTAGTTACCAAGCTTCAATTCGATCGAATATTTATTTTTTGAGTTATCAAGGAAATTATATTCCAGGTGGGTATAACTCGGAAACCGTTTGACCGATTATGCCCAAAAACGAACTCAACTCTCCCTTTGGGATACGCAACCTACCCTGAAAATTGCAAGTCCCTATCTACTTTCGTTCGAAAGTTATCGAGGCAACGGTCACCCATCTACAGAACTCAAACAAGAATGCTCAAATCTCCAACAATATTCAACCGATCGTGTTAAAACTTGAAACTTGGCAGTAGAGTTAGGTTATGGAGGCTCTCGCAAAATTTCAGCAATTTCAAACGAATAGTTACTGATATATAGAAGTTTTTTTTTTAATTTTCAATGATTTTTTTAAAATTTTCTACAAATACTATCCTCACGAAATTCTGCAAGAATTTTCGCGTTGGCATTCTACAATTAATTACCATGTTTGAATTCAATCGGTTTAGTATTTTTCGAGTAAATGAAGAACAAAAAACAACCAAATTTCAGATGTCATTAACTCTGAATCCGTTTGGCCGATTATGCTCATAAACAAACTAAAATGTCGCGTTCTGGTGCACATCCTAACCTGAAAACTTCAAGCCGCTATCTCTTTCCATTCTCAAGTTATCGTGACAACAAAAATATTTTTTAATAATTTTTTTAAAATTTTCTGGTCATACGATTCGCACAAAATTCAACGAACGTGCTTAGGTTCATATTCTACAACTACTCACCAAGTTTTAATCCGATCGGATTTATATTGGTTGAAAACAAAATTATTACTCGGAAACCACTGGGCCGATTATGCCCATTAACGAACTTGTCCGTCGTACTGGGATGCGGCACACACATTGAAAATTTCAAGTCACTAGCTCTTTTCGTTCTCAAGTTATCGTGGCAACGGCCGGATAGACATAATCAAATTTGACCTCGAATTCTTCATTGGGGAGTCGAACTAAATCGTTTGAGACCATTTTCGTCAAAAAATTCGAAAGTTACAGACATTTGTGCAAAACTATAACTCGATGTTCCCCGGAACATACGCGCAAAAAAAATGGTTCAAGAACTGACGTGAAGTCAGGAGCTTTTGCGCGTATGTTCTATTGTCCATTCTTCTGTATTGGACACTCTTAATCGAATTTACCATGGGGAATTCTATTGTACGTTCTCCTGTATTGGACACTCTTAGTCGAGGTACTAATCCAAATTTATTATGGAAAATCGTGATATGTTACTCTAACTTTACGTGCTTCAACTTTAATTCAATTTCATAATAATCGTCCGAATGAAAGAACAATTGAACATTTCGTGAAGAAGTTTGAAACAAATTTTACACTTCATGATGTTGCAGTGGCAGTGAAATAAAGAAATGCAAGAAGTGAAGGAAATATTTCTGTTGTACGTGAAATTATTCGTGAAGACCAAAATGAATCGATTTCTCGTCGTTCAAAAGAATTAGGCTCTCCTAAGACTGTGGCGAATTTTACGAAAAGACCTTGGTTTACATTCATACAAAATTGTTTTAATCCAAGAACTCAAACCAACTGATCATTTAAAGCGACGTGTATCCAGTTATTGGTGCCACACAAACTGCCATTACATCCTGATGACCTCACTGTTTTGTGCGGATTTTATGCTGGAGGAGTCATTGGATCTCATTTATTTCAACGAATCTCATAAGGTGGTGACTGTCGATAGAAATCGTTATCGTTCAATGTCAACAGATTTTTGATGGCCTGAATTGGTTCGTCTTGATATGCCACTTGTCTTACTGCTAATGACACAGTGACTTCATTGAAAAAAAATTTCGGTAATTCGGTTATTTCAAGAAATGAACCGATAAATTACCCGCCTCTTTGCTGCGATTTAACTGAAAGAAATAAGTTCAATAACTTCTTTCTTTGGAGTTATATTATGTCTTTGGTTCACAGCAATCATCCAGCAAATTCAGAAGATTTAATGATCAATATTGAACGAGTAATTGCTAACATACAACTCAATTTGTGTGAAAGGGTAATGGCAAATTGGGTTCAACGACTTCATTCCTGCCAGCGTTTTCGTGTTGGGCATTTAAATGATGTTTGGTTTCATCACTAATGATATCCGTTGTACTATACAACGAAATAACAAGCACTGACGTGAAGCCAGGAGCTTTTGCGCATATGTTCTATTGTCCAATACAGGAGAATGGACAATAGAACATTCTATTTTCGTAGTTTTTTATAAGTTTCACGGTTTGAACAAATTTTACACACTTCTCTATATGTCGAAATTCTACAGCTAGTTACCAAGCTTCAATTCGATCGAGTCTATATTTTTTGGGTTATCGAGGAAATAATATTCCAGGTGGGTATAACTCCGAAACCCTAGGACCTATTATGCCCAAAAACGAAGTTAACTCTCACATTTATGCGTAACCTACCCTGAAAATTGCAAGTCCCTATCTCTTTTCGTTCGGGAGTAATCGAGGCAACGGTCACCCATCCAGCTACTGAATTCACACAAGGCTGCTCGGATCTCCAATAATATAGGTCTGATCGTGTTCAAATTTGCAAATTGGCAGTAGAGTTAGGTTCTGCAGGCTCTAACAAAATTTCAGCGCTTTCGGACGAATGTTTTCTGATATGTAGAATTCTTTCAATGATTTTTTATAAATTTTCTAGTGATACGATCCTCACAAAATTCCGCAAGAATTTTCGCATCGGCATTCTACAATTTATAATCGTGTTTTAATTGGATCGGTTTCGTATTTTTTGAGTTATTGAGGAAATAACCGAAATTCAAATGGGCATAACTCCAAAACCATTTGGTCGACTATGCTTTTAAACAAACGCAAATGTCACATCCAGATGCACAACCTAATCGGAAAATTTCGAGTAGCTATCTGTTTCCGTTCTTAGGTTATCGTGCGATATTAAAATTTTTTTAATATATTTTTTTAAATTTTCTAGTGATGATACGATTCTCCCAAAATTTTACAAACGTCCTTAGGTTTGTATTGTACAACTAATCACCAAGTTCCAATGCGATCGGATTTGTATTGGTTGAAAAATTTATATTGGAAACATTTGGGCCAACTATGCCCAATAACGAAATTATTCGTCGTATTGGGATGTGCCACCTACCCTAAAAATTGCTATCTCTTTCCGTTCTCAAGTTATTGTGGCAACGGCCAGCCGGATAGAATCGAGTTTGACCTCGAATTATTCATCAGTGAGTAGAACCCAATCGTTTGAGACCATTTTCGAAAAAAAATTGAAAATTACAAACATTTGGTCAATATGATATCGCGATGTTCCCCAGAACATACGCGCAAATCTTTCAATAATTTTCATATAAATAATTTCCGTTCCGTTCCCTTCCATTCATTTCCGCGATAATGTGCGGCCATTTCCTTCGGCCTTTCCTACATCACGCCACTGTCCCGTACCACATAACACCAGTCGTGAAAACCGCAACCGGTGAATCCTCGTGCACCTAGGCACCGACCGGTCCAGCAGGTTAGAGCTCTCCAATGCCCCCTACGCTGGCGATGGAGTTTATACAATCGCGCGACTCCAGGCTGTACCACCGCTCCATCGTAGTGAGTCGCCGGATCCCCCTTCCATGGTCGACACACCTTCACTAGGTGAAACAAACACGGCATGTTATATTTGACTTTAGTCAGTCTTTAGAACGATTATAATAACAAGCTGCACTCGTTAAAAACAGCGACGTGACATAAAATTGATTACGCATACGCCCACGCGTCAAAAGGAAAGGAAGCGCATTTACTGATAATGCCGTAGCAGGCTTCAAGTGTATAATGTAAATTACAGGTGCATTCCGATCGAAAAACTTCGAATATCGATTTCGAGACATCGTAGTGTGCCGCGTGTGAATCCAACCGCCGTCATGCGCGCTTGCTGTTCGTCCGCCACTTGTGCATCGTGATTTTCTGTGATGTTATGTTCTAAGATGTTATTTTTGTGATATGGCGGAGCCTAAGCCCCTATATTCAACATGCGTGGCAGTCCTAGGTTTCATATGCTTCATAGTTGGCGCAACTGCTGTATTCATTCCGGTGTGGGGCTATTTTGACACCACTAACGGTAAGTTGTGGCTTCTAGCTACGGACTCCACGATAACGGCCTTTCTCATGGTTTGTTTGACGTTGATCGTGTTGCCATGCCGACTGGTCGTTATAGCGACTTTTAAATAATCTCAATTATTCATCGAACAACGTGACTGGAGTTATGTCTTATATTCAACCATTGAAACCTCGAACAGGAGAATGAAAATTTCGAGATCAATCATGGAGATATGATATGAAATTCGAGTGATTCCATGCTTTCTTTGGACCAAAGAGTATAAAGTTGATTCGAGGAATCAATTCGAAAGTAGTCGGTTAATGGGCCTATCCTATATCTTCCCATATAATAACTATTATTCTATCTTCGCAACCAAATTGTCATGAATGCAATTATGTTAATTGCCTGAAATTGATTCCAGATGAGGTCAAATGACCGCGAAACGTCAAATTGTCCAATTGCGTGTAATGGTCCTCGATTATGTCAGTTTAATCTACGAGTATTTTTGGAAATTATGTTTTGATAGCCAAGATCCATAAATACAGGAAATGTACTTCTACAGCAGATGTTTTCACCTCGGTTTTCACTTTACATTTTTCTCGCTTATACCATGATTCTATCGTTACGTCATGATAATAATAATTGACGGTGTTTATTCACTAAGAAAACATACAAACAAATGAGCGCAGTTAAACCAAGGATACTCTTACACTTATTATTTTGATTCTGAACTTCAATCAGAATTTTCTAGTAAATCAATAAATTGAACTATCGATTAAAGGAAAATAAAAAAAATTGTACAAACCAAAACATGAAAAAGGGAGGGAGGAGAAACAAGAGACTATGTTGAACTCGACATCCGACTATTGTGAGGCACGTTAGAATGTCCATAGTGCGATAGTTTTTTTTCCCGCATATAGACTGAAATGGTTATATTGATATAACTAGTCAAATTTAAATTTATATCTCGTATCGGCACTAAGATTGGCACTGAGCTCAAATGGACTGAGCAAGATCTACCCATTTGGCCCACATCACATGTAATCATTCCGTTCTGTTGATATCGCAAAAACTATAGATTCAACTAAGTTATAATGATTTTCATGAGGCATCAGAAGCATAGAAAAATCTATTTCATCACAATTTCGATATCTTGAGAACAATTCACCAAATTTTAAATTTAGCTGGCGTGTTAAAAAAAAACTCAACTCAAGAGCTTTTGCGCGCATGTTCTATTGTCTGTTCATACCTCACGCACCCTCACGAAATACTGGACTTTTTGAATAAATAAAATAGGCAACTCTAAGATATCCTGCGCAGCCAATAGTTCCGGCTATGTGAATCGACCCCGTTACCTATATGTGCTATGAACCTACGTGCTCTACAAATAGGTTACAGAAGAAATAAGTGAATATTAAATCCTGCAATTGATCTATTGTCATTACTGAACTTTGATACCTTGTTTTCAAATTTCTAATTTCAGAAATATATTATCATGTTAGGTATATATTATTCCATCAATTTTAAATCGAGAACTTCTCACTAGGTATAGAACGAATGTTGTTACTGATCTATAAACATGATTAACGAAATTCTCCCCAAAACTAAAATCTGTTGACAATTTATTTTGTCGAGTGTAATTTGATCGTATTAAAATCTAGAACTCCTCTGTAAAATAAGGTTTCAAAGGCTTGCACAGAATTTCAACGATATCTGACGGATAGTGTCGACGATAACTCTCGAACGGAATGAGCTGGACAGTTGAAAGTTTAAGAGTAGGCTTGGGAGATAAATATATCGGTTAAGATCTCTATCGGGCAAAATCGGCCTGAAGGTAGACGTTTTTCGCCCAAGAAGTTCACATTGAATTCAATGGAGAGCCGCTGAAAAGATTCAAGAGACTCTCAATTCCTTCCGATACGTGACCTGATGCCTCGTCCCAATGCGCGGTCCTCGGCAAAATGACTCTTCTCCTCGCCGCGCTTCCGTTCGCGACGATTCGCCTAAGTGTGCGTCTACCTTAATGGTTTCATCATAAGAATCCGTTGATATCATTCTCAACTGTAACTAATACTTTCGGAGATATGATTTTTCAAAATTTAAATAATTAATCGTAATTCTATGATTTCATAGAAAGCTCTAATTATAATTTGAGGTGAGTCATAGACCTTCGTTTTGAATTTAATTTTTTTAGGATGCAGTTCTATCATGATAATCCATTGATTTGACGAAAGCGCCAAAGCCGCTGTCCACAAAGCTTTCCCACATTTTGTTACTCATTCTAGTTTGTGCTTTGTCGGAAGGGGTTAGGCAGAATATCATTCGGAATTATGTTCTCAATTTGATCTGTTCTCTTATTACTATCAGTTTTAAACTATTTTCGCACAGTTGTATCTATATATCC
Organism: Halyzia sedecimguttata; assembly: GCA_937662695.2. Taxonomy (NCBI): domain Eukaryota; kingdom Metazoa; phylum Arthropoda; class Insecta; order Coleoptera; family Coccinellidae; genus Halyzia; species Halyzia sedecimguttata. The sequence continues at coordinate 51,055,768 of OW569415.2, forward strand.
ATTACCCCATCACAAGGTCAAATATATTTGCATGATATAGACGTTTGAAGAAGATGAAACCAGTTGTTTCACCAGTGTGGTGCAGGGTTTTAGCGGTCTTTTAAATATCCTCCATTTTATATGGCTAACATTAGAAGTTCTGTCCGATTAAGTCATACCATAATTTACGTTTCGCTTCTTACGACATATTTGAAACTAGTTGCACAATATTACACTTCTAGTAATTTGTAAACAGAAATTGAAATAATGTATTACTACCGCTTATTTTAATTTTTATTGTACAAAGTACCACCTAGTAGGAACGTAAGATTTGTGCTCGGAGCTGTGTAACTAGTTTTGAAGAGGTCATAAGAAGAGGACGCCTCTAAAGATGCCTCCATCGTCGATTATGTATAGGAGATCATTAGTGGTTAAGAATTTAGTATGATGTAGTCTGAATAAGTAGCTAAGTCGACGAAACAGGTTGTTCCATTGGGAAACCGAATTACTTAAAAGGCGAATAGAGGCCCTAGAGGTGATTCCAGATATACCACATTTATTGCCTAACCAACTATCTAGATTCAATCCGATCAGATCAGTATTTTTCGAGTTAAACTGAAGACGAAATTTCAGATGGCTACGCGGATTTTGCCCATTAAAGATCACAACCGGCGCAGTTGGAATCCAAACCTACCCTACAAAATATAACTGTCTATTTCTGTCATTTTGGTCGAGATTAATTGTGCCTACGGACGGCCTTTCAGACATAATCAAGTTTGACCTTGGATTCATCAGTTAGTCGAAACTAAACGTTTGAGACCATTTTCAGCCGAAAATTAAAAAATACAGACATTTTGGCAAAATGATAGGTGCTCTGTTCAGCGGAACAAGCACACCAAAAACCACAAGAGAGAACTTCATGAAAGATGGTTATCAAAACTGGCAACAGTTGGTATTTTCTAATGAAATTTCATCGTGACAAGTTTTGCATTTTCGGTGAATTGATCACTTATCGTTTCAGTTATTATTAAATAATTAGTTCTGAAAGAGCCCGTCATCGTAATTGACTACTTAAATACTGGGAATCTTATTTAATAGATTACCGAATGGAGTTCGGATTCGGACATTCCTATGGGTTTTTAGATCAAATGAATCAACAAGAATTCATAAATTGAATTGGTCCTTTCATAAGTGATACCACTATATTGCCACAAACGCATTTCCATCAAAAGTTTCACAGCATATTCCTTTACATTTACGTCATAATTATTCCTAGTAAACCTTGTTCATTATGAGGTCGGTATTAAATATAATAATCACTTATTCGTTCCAGAGTCATAAAGTGTTTATTTACGTTATTTTATCCCTGTTTTATTTAAGATTACTACCTCGGTATAGAACGTATTGTTATAAAATGACTATTCTTTCTTATTTGTCAATTTTCCTAATATTAAGCCAAAAATACCGAATTAACAACTTGGAACTTCACGCAATTCGGTATAGCTTTTTCATGAAATTTTCGACATCAAAACACTTCACGCTTGGATTACCTGTATTAAGATTTTTATTTCTCGCGGTGTCATGAGATTTAATGACTCGTAATAAAAGGGTATGTAGCGTAGTTTGAATTCCCATATCAAGTTTTCTACTCTTCCATATACAGTATGATATTCTTTATGATTCCTGAAAATATTGGTAAAATAGAGACCGGTCCTGGAAATTGATAATCTGTTACCTCAGCTGTATAGAGATCAATGCAGTCCTCCTATATAAAAAAATTTCATTAATTTGTGATAGTTAGTTTGTCAAATGGGCTGATAATATGACTCAAAATCAGAATTCACCATGCATAATTTAAACGAATGGTTGATAACTCCTTCTTGTGGGGTATTTTAGGAACAGAGTAAGTGTCCTCTATATAATAATAATAATATAAATATTGTAATTAGTCTCCAAAGTCAATGTAATGATATATAACACTCGTCCGTATTATGTTGTACCTTGACAGTAGAGTTGGGCATAATCGAACGATTTCAATAATCGCTATATAGGTTCTCGAGAGATTTCAATAATCGAATGATCATTCGAGATATTGATCATTCGGTATTCCACTCAGTTCTCATCGCGTGAGCGGCTTAGGTTATCCCTTATCTTCAATATAATTGCGTCGGCTCCCTACAGTATTAAGTTTAACATTTTATGGCTTCGTTTTTTTACATTGCCGTTGGTCCTTTGATAATTAATTATTATGCTATTTGGTTTTGGTCCAATATTTGAAAATTTCTTTCCAGCTGATCGAAAGGGAATGGAGCTATGAAATGAATTATTATGAACCTGAAATTCCCTAGAATGCACAATTATATACCTATTTATAATCACTAAATACAATAATACCGGCAACATCAGTTCCGTCAGAAAGGGTATTTTCGAAATGTGGACAATTAATCAACATCCGCCGTGATAGATTAGCGCCAAAAAAATTTAAACCAAATAATTTTTCTGAATGGCGAAATGTAATGTCAATGAAATTTGTACATTTTACTTTATTTCATTCTGTTTTTCGCAAAAACATATTTTTAATCATATTTTACACGTCCGGATGGAGTTTTCTATGACCTTTTTCATTCCTCCAATTATTTGGGTAATTAAGTTTCAGTAATTATAGAAAATTAAATTCGAGTCAATTCAATAGATCCATGCATAATACCAATTGAACCAATGGAAGCTATCTACAAGCATCAGATGCCACTTATACAAATATTTAAAAAAATAACGATAAAATACTTGTGGAACGAACCTTCGGGTTCGAGTTCTTAATTAATAACAAACGGAATATATCTGAATATTCTGGACGAACAGCTACTGAATAAGATAAGAATAAGAATGGATACCTCAATTTGCAATGGAATGTTAAAGAAACCTTTCATATCTCATACTTATATGCCGCCAAAGGAACTTCGAAATATCAAAACATTCAGAACGTATTCGAACGAATTACGAGTACGAGATATCTCGTATCTCATCTCAGTTCATTTAATTCTTACTCAAGCCGAGTGATATCTCATCTGGATGCCATATGATAGACGACAGAAAATCATTCGAATGAATTCATTCACATTTTTCAGAACATCTCGAGATATCTCGAGATGTTTCAATGATCGAAATGTTCGATTATTTTCACTTGAGAGGTCCCATCACTACTTTAAAGACACACGGTGAAATATTGATCGATTTTAACCATCCTCAAATATTCCTTCGTGCTCAGAGCTGGTCACCTTAACGATCGGTGTTTCCCCAAAAAGAACAGCATCATTCAAGTCAGATACGTACCAGTTTCATTGTTAATACCATTCATCAGCGTATCTTAGCACACTGAATGACAAACGAAGGAGCTCTAGGAAACTTAAGCATATTGTTGCGGACTACTGGAGAGAAAAATCTCATCAGCTCCACCTAGGGAAATCCTTACGAACTCAAACCCTCTTTCTTGCGGAAACCTTGAGCGATATTCAATAACATTCATTATTTTACCGCAAGAGGGAGTCAGGGATAGCAAGGCAGACTACCTATATGACTCTATTGCGACATGGAAACGCCTGATTTTGTGTGGTTAATGAAAACCACAAACCAGTGAAAATAGAATAAGGTGAACTATAGCTAAGAATGAACGTCACTGAAAATCGCTAAGTGTTTCCGCACCACAGAGGGTTTGATTCGTAAGGATTTGCCTAGGTGGTGCTGGTGAGATTTTTCTCTGAAGTAGATCGAACAATAGGACTGAAGTTTCCTAGAGCTCCTCTGTTTGTCATTCAGTGTGCTAAGTTCCGTATGCCCAGTATGCCCAGTATGCCCAGAATGACACTTTCCTTTTTGGGTGTACACTGAGCGATGATGTGACCAGCCCGGATCACGATGGAATATTTCTTGATGGTTAAAATCGATGAATGTTTGTGTCTTTTAGTTATTAGAAATTAGCTACAGTTCACCTTATTCTTTGTGGCACCTTTAAAAAATACATAGTTTAAACTCTTTACTATATGCACCTATTGACATGGATTACTGATTCCAGCTAAGTAATAACTGAATAAAAAGCTGAACCATAAAATAATTGTAGATATTATTAATATGATTGTATTCATTAGAACATAATAACCCCTCTGGTTTAATTGAATCACCCATTGACAGCTGATGGCTGGTTATCTTCATGATTTTTTTTAAACCTAAAGCCTGGTTCCCAGAGCTACGTAGCGTCGCGTCGTTTGCGACAATCCCCACTCCTCACCACATACGTCTGTTTTGCCCGCTGGCTGTCAGATTTGTTTACTTGATCATCGTGAAGTTTGGAAACTTCAACTTCGAAGGGGGCGTATCACATTTTGACAAATAGAAGTGAATAGGTAGGGGTTAGGGGAAGTTTTGTTTACTAGCGCTGATTGGCTGAAATGCTGTCATTTCGTGTCGCAAACGACACTACGTAGCTCTGAGAACCAGGCTTAAGACCGAGGTTACACGGTCAATTTCGAGGTCAATCTGGTATCAGTCTCGCATCACATCAATCATGGATTGATATCATATTGATGGGAAACTAAGATTAATGGTCCGGATTGATGGAATATTAATGTATATCAATGTGCTTCGTCAGTTCATCAATCCGCATCAGTCTCATCGTGATCAAGGTCACGGACTGAAGTGATGCGAGATTGATGACAGATTGACCGTATAACCTCCATCTAACACTAAATTGATTTTATGTTTGAATTCATGTGATGATTCTACATTGAAAACATTACGCGTGTAAACCACTAAGGGATATTTCAAGGAAGGGCCGGTGGAAATTTTTCTTAAATATTTTGCGTGCGAGAAAGGAGAAATGGAAACATTGTGGTAAACAAAAATGCAAAATCTTACGTAGGTTCTATTTTTTTCTTGAAAAAAAATCTATTTAAAAAAATCGAATTTACCATGGTATATTCAATTAAAAGTGTCCAATACAGGAGGACGGACAATAGAATTCACCATGATAAATTCGATTAAGGGTGTCCAATACAGGAGAACGGACAATAGAACATACGAGCAAAAGCTCCTGACTTCACGTCAGTGCTTGAACCAATTTTTAATTCTGACATATCGTTACCTCGGAGTTACACTGTTGTATGTCGCGTTTTTATGATTTTCGAATCACCAACTTCACAAAGCTGTATTTTCAGCAAATATTTGGTTTGTAGGGTTTCAAAAGTGTATTTCAATCATTCCAATAGAGGAAATAACAACAAAATTTCAGATGAATATAACTCCAGAACCGTTTGGCTGATTATACCTATTAACAAACTTAAATTTCGTATTCGTATGCGCAACCTATCCTGGAAATTGCAAGTCGCTATGTCCTTCCGTTCTCAAGTTATCGTGAGATACATAATATTATTTCATAATCATTAAAACGGGCCGATTAACAACGAAATTATGTGTCCCATTCAAATGCGCAACCAATCCTGAAAATTGCAAGTCCCTATCTCTTACTGTTCGAAAGTTATCGTGGCAACGGTAACCCATCCATCTACTGAAATCACATAAGGCTGGTCAGATCTCCAACAATATAGAACCGATCCTGTTCAAACTTGGAACTTTGCTGTAGAGTTGGGTTTTGAAGGCTCTCGAAAAATTTAAGCAATGGCGGACAATAGTCTCTGATATATAGAATGTTTTCCATTATTTTTTTAATGTTTCTCTCTACTTTTATAACTAATTACCATGCTTGAATTGGATCCTATTCAATTTTTTTTAGTTATTGAGGATATAACAACAAAATTTCAAATGGGTGTAGCTCCAAAACCGATTATGCCTATTAACAAGCTCAAATGTCGCATTTGGATGCGCAACATACTCTAAGAATTTGCAAGTCCGTTCTCAAGTTATCGTGAGATAAATAAAAACGTTTAATAATTTTTTTATAATTTTCTCGATTCTCACAACATTTCAACATTCAACATTTCACAAACGTCTTTGGGCTCTACAACTAGCTACCTAAATTCAATTCGATCGGATCCAATCGATTATGTCCATAAAGCAAACTTGTCCGTCGTACTTAGACACTCCGCTTTACCTATACCCTGAAGATGTCAAGTCGTTATTTCTTTCCGTTCGAAAGTTATCGTGGCAACGACCGGATAGAATCAAATTTGACATCGAATCAGTCATTTGAGTCGGCAAAAAATTCGAAAGTTACAGACATTTGGGCAAAATTTTAGCATCGTGTTCCCCAGAACATGCGCGGAAAATTATAATAGTTAGGCAATTTCTTGACTGATGTGCAGAGCAAAATTTGCAACGAATAGATGTAAAGCAATCTGATCCTGCTATATCATTTTAAAAGATATTGATGAATACTTATATCACTAGATACATAATTTGGCAGCGTAGCAGTTAATTGCAATAGCATGTAGTTAACATGACAATTAATGGATTCATTAGGATACCGTAACTTTTATGTACAATTCATGTTCGCACTTCATGTCTTGTTGACTTAGATCTTGTTGTTTGAGTACGTCATACGCTAAGTCCGAATTAATCAAGTACTTACTACAAATCGCAACAAACTTCATATGGATGATTATTGTTTATGTATGAAAACCAGGTTCCATTCTGGACATTCTTCGTCTGGATTCACTTGCTTTGATATTTGCTAATATTATTATTTTAAAGTTTTGGAATTGCTCACCAACAATTTTTTCTAAACCCCTAGAATTTTCGAGTTTGAGGAGTGATATCAAATTACATATTAATTTTATTATTCTACTGATTTCATGCTAAGCATAGTCTCGTTTTCGGGACACAAGGATTTAGATTCTCTGAGGTATAAAAATGTATAACGGATTTGTTCCTGAAAGAGGGGCGGTTGGTGACAGTTTTTTTTAGTGATACGATATTCACAAAATTAGCCCGTTTTCACTCTATACAAGTACTTATCATGTTTTAATTGGATTGGAAATAGCCTCATTTTTGGCACACAAGGATTTAGATTCTCTGAAGTATACAAATGTATAACGGATTTGTTCATGAAAGAGGGGTGGTTGGTGACATTTTTTTTTTAGTTATACGATATTCACAAAATTAGCGCGTTTTCACTCAATACAAGTACTTATCAAGTTTTAATTGGATTGGATTCGTATATTTTCAGTTATTGAAGTAATAACAACAAAAGTTAAGATGGGTATAACTACGAAACAGTTTGACAGATTATGCGCAACAACGAATTTTTTCATTTGGATGCTCAACCTATCCTGAAAATTTCCAGTTGACAATATAGTTTGTGACAAATCACAATAATATCATTTGAATTGTCTGTTAAAACACATCTTGACTGGTTACTGTTTTTCAAAGTGTTCTTTTGATGTGTCTATGGTGAGATGACTCATTTGGTTCTACTTTTCTTATGAGCAGGTATGTATGTGAGTTATAAATACAAATTTCTTAGATAATTATTCCTATTCTTCTAAAAAAATTAAGAAAACGTTTATGTACTCGTTTGGGGCCAGTGGGAGGATAGGTATACTAAGATTATAAGTTTTATTTCAAACTGAAGACGATATGGATTTAAATTTTAGGCCCATTTCTACCTAATGTCATTGTATACAGAATATTCTTTATACAATGCTAATGTTTCTACGGGAAACGTTTCAAGAGTCTGAAGAGTTTGGGAGGAGCAATGGAAAATATTGTTTCCTTGAATCTGGTACTTGAATCTGACATTATCATCATTCCTCTTGAAGTCGAGCCTGAAGTAGATACCCAGACCGACGACGAAAAATTTGATGATGAGGATATAAATAATTCTAACACTCCTAATGATATTCCTGTTGAACTAGAACTTCAGTCTTTACTGAATTTACTTCGTGCAAAGTTGCCGCTAAAACAGGATAAAAGCTGGATCGGCAAGATAGTTCTAGTTCAGATGACAATGTGCCGCAATCATTATTGTTTCCCAACAAATCCTAAGAACATTAGAAAAACTGAAGAAAAAAGTGGACTAGGTTCTCAAAGCTACGTAGTGTCGTTTGCGACACGAGACGACAGCATTTTAGCCAATCAAAGCTAATATACTAAACTTCCCCTATAACCCCTACCAATTCAGTTTTAGTTGTCGAATGATCACGATGATCAATCTGACAGCCAGCGGCCAAAACATGTGGTGAGGAGTGGGGATTGTTGCAAACGACACTACGTAGCTCTGAGAACCAGGCTTAATGATTATGTCGAAATTAGTATGTCTAGTAGGACGACAAATTACGAAGAAAGAAAGACGAAAATGGCAGAAGATGTAAGGGATGATACTCCAATAAGAACTGTTGAACAATTTTTTCATTCTGATAATTGAAAAAAGTTGATTTTGTTAGTATTCTGTAATAAATACTTTGATTTTGCATTTGAACCTTTTTCTCATGAATCCTCCCATTGTACTCAATTGAGTACACCATTTTTTCTCAAAAATTTGACACGAAAGAATTTTTATGATATTTTTTTCAGTACAATTGTATCGGAAAGGCACCAAATATAGCAAAAGATTTATGAAAAGATAAAATGAAATCCGTGGAAGGTAATGGGTTAAAAGGCCCTGGTCTAGGAGGGCTGAAGAGAATTTGATTCTTTTTCAGTGTGTGAAATTTAATAGTATGGGACCATTTTCGGCTAAGAACCCGAAAATTACAGACATTTTGACGTCCTCAAAAAACACGTGAAAAAACATTAGGTCAGGGTGCACCTTGAATTTATAGGATTTCAATCCCAATTTCTTTGACCGATAATTCCTTAGAAATTCTTCGGGAAAGTATCCACAGTTGATTCGTTTTGCGATATTGATGAATGCTCGGTTCTCAATTCCAGAAACCAATCTTTCGTAATTACACACTTTTTCCCATGAGAAATCTCACTGAACTTCATAATCATTCTAGCGGAACGTAGGTCGCATTGGCTTCTTTCGTCGACATACATCCGATACCAAATTGTGAATAACGTCTAAAGTTGCCTTTCCCCATTTCCTGCCTCGACCTTTTCTCTGCGCTGCTTGTAGACAGCAATGAACGTTCTGTGCTGTGAGAGGAAATAACGATGCATGACCAGACTGCTCGAGATAAAATTAGGCAAACTATTTTTTTTTTCGTCTAGATCTTACGAAAATATTCACCGGGGGAGTTCTATAGTTCATCGATATTATTCTTTCCCGAACGCTTCACCCGTGCTGGAAAAAGAAGTTACGAAAGTAACATTGGTCATATAGATAATATAATACAAAATATCTATTCGATAGTTTTTGGCGATCTTGTTCCTCGGATCAGAGTGCTCATCAATTTGCCCAAATGTCTGTAATTTTCGAATTTTTGGCTAACATGGTCTTAAACGATTTGGTTCGATTCACTGATCAATAATCCATGGTCAAAATTGATTCTGTCCGGCCGGGCGTCCGTCCGTCCGTTAACACTATAACTCTCGAACGGAAAGAGCTGGACCGATGAAATTTTCAGAGTAGGTTTAGGAGCTAAATATCTCGGTTAAGTGCTTAATTGGGTAAAATTGGCCCGGTGGTTTCGGAGTAACAAAAAAAAAATTTTTCACATTACAAATTTTGAATTAAATTTTTTTTAAGATGCAGTTTCATCATAAGTATTATCTGTCGTCAGCGTGAACGGATGTGCATCGGAGTTATCCACATAAAGTTATCCAAATTATTTGTTTCTCTTCAGTGAATTGTCAGAACTGTTTTTCTGGACTATAGAAGTAATCAACGGTGTAAATACATCAGAGCGAAAAGTTCAATTTTAAGAAATAATCCCGAATTATTGATCAGTAATTTCAATATGCCAATTACACGAGATCAACAAGCGGAGATTAGGGCAATGACAGAGGATATGGTGAAGCGAATTTGTCTTGATGATGTGTTTTTGAAGAATATTGCTGAAAAGGTATCTTCTAGTGTTCTAGAAGTACTTGATAGTAAACTTAGTCAATTCGAAAAAAAACTTGACGAAGTGAAAGACAGTATTTATTTACTGGATCGTAAATATGAAGAGAAGATAAACGGTTTAACAGACCAGATTGTTGAACTACAGAAAAAGTTGGAAGATAACGAGAAGGAATCCCCAAACATGACACACATTGTTTCGGAGGTGAATGAAGTGAGGCGAAGGGAAAGTAACATTTTGATATTTGGCATTTCGGAAGATTGCACAGATGAAAAAGATTACTCGCTCAATGTTTGTAGGGCAATTGTACCTGATTTGGATGCTGTGGATATCGATGCTGGTCGATTAGGACGTCGGCAGCCGAATAAGACACGTCCTATGAAAATACGGTTCATGGATAGTTCTTATGTGTCTATTATGCTAAAAAATAAGAAAAAACTGGAATTTTCAGATGAGTTCAAGGGTCTGAGAATAAGACCTGATTTAACAATACGTCAGAGAGAACATCAGAGGCAAGTTTGGAGAGATTTCAATGCCCGCCGTGAGAGCGGCGAGGAGGACATTTATGTTGCATATTCAAATGGCCTCCCAATAATACGGAAAAAAAACTTGAAAAAACGTCCAACACGCAAAGTTTAATATTCGATAACATTTGTATATATTATCAGAACTGCAGGGGACTTAATTCAAAAACACATTCATTCTATAAAAACGTTTTGACCAGTGAGCATGGAATAATTGCAGTTACTGAAACCTGGTTGAGAGATGGTGTATCGGATGCGGAGCTTTTTCCAGAGAATTATTCAGTATATCGTAAGGACAGATCCTATGGCGTTCGAGGGGGTGGAGTTCTGCTTGCGGTTGATGGTGACTTTTATACATCTCAGATATGTGAATTGGAGTGTCCAGTGGAATCGGTTGATATGGTGTATGTCAAGATTTGTGTTCCGACAAAGGTGCTATTTTACATAGTCTTATTGTATATCCCGCCAGAATCAAATATCGCTGTTTATGATGAAATTTTCGAACTTCTGGAAGATTTGAATTGTCCTGAGTCTGTTATCATTCTTGGCGATTTCAATATTTCAGGCTTGCAGTACTATTATGAAACAAATGAGTCAACAGGCTTACTTCTCAGGTATCAATCATTTGTTAACTTCTCAAATCTTATTCAAAACAATTTTGTCACAAATTCTAATAATAGATTACTTGATTTGGTTTTAACTTCTGAGAATATGAAGTGTGAAGTTTTGAATGACCCTGAACCGGTGGTGCCGGTGGACACACACCATCCATGTCTCACCGTGAACTTGTCATTACAATGTAAGCCTGATAGAATCGTTTTGCCAGGTATTAAACAGTTTAATTTTCATAAACTTGATAATGAAAAATTTGTTGCGCTTATGGGTGGTGCCGACTGGAATTATATGATGAATCTTTCAGATTCTGACGATGTTTGTGAGGGTTTCAATGATAGGGTCCAAGAGATAATTTCTCAATGTTGTCCTCTTGTCAATAGTAGCACTCATAAGTACCCTAGTTGGTATACAAGAGAGCTCATCAATAATATTAAGCTTAAAAATCACTTCTTCAGAATGTATAAAAGATATAAATCTCATTTTTATTTTGAGCGTTTCAGCAATATGCGACGAGTTGTAAAGAAAGGAATAGACACTTCATACTCTGAATTTCTTAAAAAATCCGAAGACAACTTAATAGAAAATCCTCGTGAATTCTGGTCCTTTTTGAATTCCAAGCAGGGTAAGACTCGTATTCCCAGTGAAATGTATAATGAAAGCGAAAAATTCTCATCTCCACAATCCATTGTTGATGCTTTTGCAAAGCAGTTTCAGAGTGTCTATGATGATTTAGAATATAATATGGAGGCGGATGATGTTGTGGATGATTCATTCAGTTTTGCTGACTCTTTTCAAATCAATAAGATTTCGGAGGACCAAATATTAAAGGCAGCGGTTACGTTAAAAAATAAAATGAGTTGTGGTCCAGACAATATTCCAACTAAACTAATTAAGAATCATATAAGTGTACTTTTGAAACCTTTGTTGTATATGTATAATTTGATTTTGAAGACTAGAAAATTCCCTAAAATATGGAAAGTGTCGCGTATTTGTCCCGTATTCAAGTCGGGAAAAACAACTGATATTAGAAATTACAGACCCATCGCCCTCATTTCCGCTTTTTCCAAATTGTTTGAGATTGTGCTTTTCGACGTTATTTATTCACATGTATCCAATAAATTATCTGAATGTCAACATGGATTCATGCGCTCGAGGAGCACGGTCACAAATCTGTGTACCTTTACGCAGTATGTATCGGATTGTTTAGATAATCGAAGGCAGATCGATGTAATTTATACTGATTTTAGTAAAGCCTTTGACAGGGTATCACATAGATTGCTTTTTAGGAAGTTAAGCCGTTTTGGTATTGCACCGAATATTGTGCTTTTGTTGAAGTCATTTCTCGATGATAGGCATTTGTATGTGGAATTCAAAGGCGTCAAATCATTTCATTTCATAGCACGGTCAGGGGTGCCTCAGGGTTCTAATTTGGGCCCCCTCTTATTTCTCATTTTTATTGACGATGTATGTAGTGTAGTAAACTCGAGAAAGCTTCTCTTTGCGGATGATCTCAAAATTTTTAGAGTGATTAACGATAGCTCAGATTTTTTTACTCTGCAGGAAGATATTAGACACTTATATGAATGGTGCGTGGAAAATGATTTGCCCCTTAATATCAGTAAATGCAAAGTTATGAGTTATTCCAGGAAAGTGACTACCGATGAATACAGTTATAATGTTGACAACCATATCTTGAAAAGGGTAAACGATTGTATGGATTTAGGTGTTTTGTTCGATAGCAAGCTGTCATTCAACCTCCACATCGATAAGACTATCTGTGATACCAGTAGGTCTTTGGGATTTGTTTTGCGCAATTGCAAAGAATTTTCGAATATAACAGCTATTCAGTCTGTTTATTGCAGTCTAATACGTACTAAACTTGAATACTGCGGTTTAGTGTGGAATCCCATTCACGAAAAATATATCTTGGCGTTGGAATCCGTCCAGAAAAAATTTTTGAAATTTTTGTACTACAAAAAACATAACGTTTACCCTATACGCCATTATGACTACAAGTCTCTACTGGTTGAATTCAACTTCGTAAGTTTGAGAAAGAGAAGAGAAATTTCAGGTGCAATCTTTGCTTTCAAATTAGTTAATGGTCAAGTCGATTCGATGTACCTGCTGTCTTTATTAAATTTTAATACACCCCGCATTTTATCCAGGACAAATTTAACTTTTAGAATTAATGTCTCCAATACACAACACCATTTTCATAGTCCGGTAACTTCAATCTGCAGAAGCTTGAATGGTTTACCCTCAGTTGATGTGTTTTTCCTTTCTATTGGTCAGTTTAGGAAACAATTGTATTTGTTAATTAGAAATTAATTTTCCTTTTTTTTGTTCAGCCTCACCTGACGACGGCTTGAGGCATTATATGTGTATGTATTGGTTACCTGTTTACACCTGTAATTGGGCATTTGCCTGTTGGATGTAAAAACATAAAATAAAATAAAATAAAAAAATAAAATAAAATAAAAATAAAAATAAAATAAGAATCCATTGATGTCATTCTCAACTCTAACAAACTAATACTTTCGGAGATATTATTTTTCAAAATTTCAATAATTATTCTCAATTCTATACGATTTCATAGAATAGTCTAATTATAATCTCCTGATGTATATAAATCCAAGATGAGATGAGTCATTGAGCTACGTTTTGAATTTAATTACGAAAATTTTTGAGAATTGATGCACAGAAAGCAAGTTGAAAAAGTGGGAAAGCTCTGTGGACAGAAGCTTTGGCGCTCTTGTTCAAAGTTTGACAAATCATAACTCCGAAAGTATTGGTTTCTCCGAGTTGAGAATGATATCAATGTATTCTTGTTTAATTTATTTAATTTTATGATGCAGTTCTATCATAAGATTCCATTGATATTATTCCCAACTCTCAGAAACCAATACTTTCGGAAATATAATTTGTCAAAGTTTGAACAAGAGTGCCAAAGCTACTGTCCACAGGGCTTGAACCAATTCTATCTGGGTTTTTGTGCGATGTTCTGGGAAGCATCGGGTTATCATTTTGCCCAAATGTTTGTAATTTTCGTTTCCTTTTCCGAAAATGGTCTCAAACGATTGGACTCGACTTCCTGATGAAGAATTCGAGGTCAAATTTGATATTGTCCAGTCAACAGAGAACGGAGAGAGATAGCGACATGAAATTTTCAGGGTAGATGGCGCGTCCCCATACGACTGACAACTTTTTTAAGGGTCATAATCGGCACAATTGTTTCCCAGTAATAATTTTGTTTTGAACCAATACAGATCCGATCAAATTGAATTTGGTAACTAGTCGTATAATACCGAGTATAATACCGATATAAGGACATATGTGAAAATTTGTGTGGATCGTATCACCAGAAAATTAAAAAAAATATATTAAAAAATATGATTTCCCAAGATAACTTGAGAACGGGATGAGATAGCGCATCCGAATGTGACTTTTCAGTTCGTTAATAGGCATAATTGGCCAAACGATTTCGGAGTTATACTTATCTGAAATTTTGTTGTTATTTCTTCAATAACTCAAAAAATACTAATCCCACTCAATTTAAACATGGTAATTATTTGTAGAATCCCGACACTCAAATTATTGAGGAATTTGGTGAGGATCGTATAACCAGAAAATTTTAAAAAAATTATCGAAAATCGTGGACAAAATGTCTATATCTCTGAAATTATTTTTCCGAAATTGCTGAAATTTTGCGAGAGCCTTCAAAATTTAATTGTACAGCCATGTTCCAAGTTTGAAAACGATCTGATTTATATTTTTGGAGATAAGAGCAGCCTTGTCTGAGTTCAGTACTTGGATGGGTGACCGTTGCCACGATAACTTTCGAAAGGAAAGAGATAGAAACGTGAAATTTTCAGGGTTGATTGCTCATCCGAATGGGACAGTCAAGTTTGTTGTTGGGCATCATCGTACCATCGGTTTCGTAGTTATACCCATCTGGAATATTATTTTCTCGATACCTCAAAAAATACAAATGCGATTGAATTAAAACTAGGTAACTAGTTGTGGAATACCAACATAAATAAGTATGTGAAATTTCGTGAGGATCGTATCAGTAAAAAATTTCAAAAATATTATGTATCTCACGATAGCTGAAACGGTAACAGATGGCGACTTGCAATTATCAGGGTAGGTTGCGCTTCCGAATGCGTTCGTTCATTTAGGCATAATCGGCAAAATAGTTTTGGAGATTTACACATCTCAATTTTTGTTGTTATTTCCTGTATAACTCAAAATATACAAATCCGATCCAATTAAAACTCGGTAATTACTTGTAGAATGTTGACGCCAGAATTTTCTCCGAATTTCGTTTGTATCGTAAATTACTTGAGAAGTAAGTTTTTTCGTATATCATTAGAGATTTAAAAAAAATCAATTCAGATAGAATACATATGTCAGAATTAAAAATTCGGTGTTCATACACGATTCTCTCATTAATGAAGTCATTAAAATTATTTTAAATTAATTCATTTCCTATAAAAGCTGCGAAAACGGTATGTATCGATGGTAAATTCCAATAAGAGTATCCAAATAGAGGTGAATAAAACATTATTAACAGTAAGCTCGTCGGTTTAAGGTTGAATTTCAATTTTTTCAGCTATCTTGGAAATTCTTAAATTTCAGAAACTATGCTTGATCGAGTGAGTAGACAATGGAACATGCTCGCAAAAGCTACCGATCTTACGTCAGTGCTTGAAAAAAGATTGAAGAAATTTTTTATTTCAGAATAACTTTCAACAAAAAATAACTCGCTTGGTTTCTGATGAAGGAGTCTGATTTGGTCTCCGAAACGTTATAAAATAGGTGTTTTATCGTTGATGTGGATTTGTTAAGGTTATTAGGCAACATTGTTTTATGTACAGGGTGATTGAAAACTCGAGGCGGAAAATCAAGGAATGTATACGGGCTAACATTCTTGATAAAAAATTAGTTCAAGCCCTGTGGACAGGAGCTTTCTGGCGCTCTTGCTCAAACAGACAAATTATATCTCCGAAAGTATTGGTTTCTCAGAGTTGGGAATTATATCAATGTATTCTTATGATAGAACTGCATCGTTAAGGAAATTCAATTCAAATAATAGTTTATTTATCAAGATTAAATCAGCAATCTGAGAATGAGAACTGCGCCATTGAAGAAATCAAATTAAAATAGCTGAAATGAATTTGACTCTCTCTTATAGAACAGGATGACATGTACGAGTATGAACACAGATCATATAATAAAGCTTAGATAGAATAATTATAGCATTCTGTGAAAACATACAAGTACGATTCATTATTGAAATTTCGAAAAATCATATCTCCGAAACTATTAGCTTGTTGAGTTTAAAATGATATCGATGGATTTTTATGGTGGAACTGCATCTTAAATAAAAATTGAATTTGAAATTTGTTACTTAAAAAAAAAATTTTTTTTCGTTACTCCGAAACCAATATTTTGACAATTATCGAACCTATCTGGGATATTAATCTCCCTAACCTACTCTGAAAATTTCAACTGCCTAGCTCATTCCGTTCGAGAGTTATTGTAGAAATTTTTTTTTTTATTTTCATTTTTTTTTTTCGACACTTTGCGGTAACCTGGTCAATACAAAACTCCACGTGAGTATAAAGGTCATGATTCTACAATTTGGTGCTGAACTTCAAATAGATCCAGTGATCGGTTTCGGAAATATTCATAAAAAAATGTTTTTACTAATATCGGCCATAACTCCGAAACCGCTTGATGGATTTCGCCCATTAACGAACTCGTTATAGATATTCACGCTCCAAACCCACCTTGATAATTTCAATTCTCTAACTCCTTTCGTTCGAGAGTTATCGTGCCAACGGCCGGCCGGACCGGCCGGCAAAATCGATTTTGACCTTGATCAGTGAATCGAACCAAAATCGTTTGAGACCATTTTCAGCCAAAAATTCGAAAATTACAGACATTTGAGCAAATTGATAAGCACTCTGCTCCGAGGAACTAGAGCGCCAAAAATGTGGAATAAAATTTCCAGATTTTAGGCTTTGTTACCGAGATATAAGACTTTAAAGTTCCTGCAAGTCATCAATTTGCAACTTTAATGCATAATATTAAAATTCCAAAATAATGAAATGATAATGATAATAATGATAATATTACCATTAGCATCGATACAGGCTTGGCAAATTAAAATGAGTGGATCGTATACTAATAATGGCATGTTTTGCCTATTTTGAGTGGATTCGACAGCATTAACAATTCGTTGCATCAATTGTTCTTGATTATTAATTTCCACAAGTAGTTTTAAATGCCCCGTAGAAAATAATCCAAAGGATTCAAATCAGGTGATCTCGCAGGCCATAGCACTACGCCAACCAATCCATCTCTTATTAAAACTTAGATTCAACCAGGTGACAACATTTCATCCAACATGCTGGTACCACATACGATTGTATACCAAATCCACAGGAAAAATCTTCTAGCAAATTTGCGAGACCGTTTTTTCAAAATTGCAGGTACGCATCGGCATTCAAACGATTAGGAAAAACTTGAATTGGAACTAAATGTCCGCTAAATACTCCGCCCCATACATTAATGGAGAATCTTTATATCAAACTTCTTCTTTTAATAGCAGGAGGATTTGCAATGCAGGTCCTTAAAAAATCCTCACGCCTGGTTAAGCAAAACTTTCAATAGGAGATGGAGCGGTCGGCGTGGTTCTAGCGCCTGTGAGATCACCTGGCTTGAATCCTTTGGATTATTTTGTATGGGGCATTCAAAACAACTGGTTTATACAGTAGAAATTAATAAGCGAGAGTAATTAATCGAACGAATTATTAATGCAGTCGAATCCAGTCAAAATAGGAAAAACTTGCCTATTTTGAGGATATCTGTACGATTCCCTCATTTTGCGTTGTCAAGCCTGTATCGATGCTAATGGTGTAATTTTTGAACATTTGATTTTTTTTTTTGTATTTTTAAAATATGTATTATAGTTGAAAATTGATGATATGCAGAAACTTTGAGGTCTGATATCTCGGAAACAAAGCCAAAAGTCCAAAAATTATATCCTACATTTTTTACTAAGAATATCAACCTCTATACGTTCCATAATTTGGCACCCTTGAGTTTTGAATCACCCTGTTTGCTTCTGACAAATAACTTGTGTTTCTAGTTTCTATAGCAGAAGCAATTTCGAAATCATAATTTTTATTTGTTTTTCTGTGTTTAGAAGAGAAAACCCAGAACGTATCCATTAATGATCCCTTATGAGACCTCGCAAAAAAAATTAATAGGTTTTGAAATGAGGTATTTCCACTATGTTGGTTTCATTAATCTTCCAAGAGAACTAGGATGAATTGGATATTGTCGGTTTTCCGTATAACCGGGACGATTCTTCAGATTCCCCATCAGGAATAGAAGCATCCCCTGGGCATTCCCAGAATGCATGCGTTCATCCTAAGTGGCAGCCCATCTTGTGGAAATACGTGGGTGTCGCCAGGAATTTCAGCAAGTTCCTTCCCGTCGGTGAAGTTATTGGATCCTACTGCATGCCCTTCCTCGCCAAGGGAATAAATTAGCGATCCCCGTTAGCTTCTTACACATGCTTCCAGATTCCGTCTGAGAAAACGAGCAAATTATATCTTCGGATACCGCGGAGAATCTCAATCAGCGTCGTGTGGGTGGAGAAAAATGAGTTGCGGAATGTTCAAGCTATTTCTTAGATATCCTGCTATATACTCCATTCACTTTTATAAAGTCTCCCGGTTGGCCATGATTTAGGTCTATCACGTTTTTGTAACTAAAACACAGGCAGGTTGGCACTGCTGAAATATCGTCAAGGTCAAAACAATCCGCCGTTACGTTGCCAATTCTACTCTCAACATAATCATAAAGAACAGAACCGAAATCTGCAATAGGAAAACTTCATTCTGACATGTGGATCTCTCGAATGAAATGACTTAGTTTCCTATCACTATATTTTATTAAGGTATAAGAATGACTCGGGTTTCGTAGTACTACCTACTATATTTTGAAATTGGTGTATTTCAAGTTGTGCAACAAGGTATTTAAATGTCTTCTGTAGGCTTATTTCTTGAGAATTTCGAAAAGTGGGTAATTCCATAGGTACGTCTGTTCGATTAGAAGTCTTCTTGCCGGGTTATTCAGGTAATTTTATTCTTTTTTCAAATGAACTATAACAAAGTAACGGAGTACTATATCTATTATTTTTCAATAAAATTCCAACACTTGATTTCCACACAAGCAAATAGCATAATGGAATCTTCCAACCAGTTTATATACGTGAAATATTTCCAGTAAAAACAGAGTAAAAAATGTTCTTCTACAGTCGCCAGGACTGTGGAATTATTGAATTCACATAATATCTTCTCAAATTCATTATTTTTCCGAGGTAAATTCACATTGTGAAAATACGTAATTAATAGGACTTCTATGTAGAGAGGACAACGTTGCGTAGTTATCTGACAGGAAAATGACTATAACCTAACATTTTCAAAATATACATGGTGAAATGTGTCAAATTTTCATGGCCAACCGGGAGACTTTATAAATGTGAATGGAGTATAGGTTCGTGATAAATGTATACAGTGTGTGGATAAAGTAAGGAAGAAAATTCATAACTGCGTTATTGAATGTTCTCAAACAAAACGCTCGCAGGTCAATCTCAATATTTGGCTAGGGCTTCACACGAGACGAGAGTAAATCTCGTCTCGCTCCCGCCAATTCCCAAAAAATTAAATCTCGTTTAAGTCTCGTTCTCGTCTCATTATCAGTTGTCTCGTCTAGCCTCGCTTAATTCTGAATAACGATAATAAAGATTATAATAACGAAATGATATACAACAATAAATAAATTTGTAAAGATATATTTATTACGCTCTTATACAAAAATATTTGTACATGTACATATTATCTTTAATTTAAAAGACTGATAATTTGAACTTTTAAATTACTCGATGACCAAGAATTCAAACATAATCACGCTTGCATCAAATAATTTTTCAATGATATACATGTTTTTGCCATGATCATACCTGCTGTGGGAAATTATCTTTCAACAGGTGGGATGTAGCCATTAATAAATCATCGGCCATCTTGGAAAGTGTAGAAAGAACTTTTTCATCACTCTCCACCACTGAAAAATATTTTGATTCCTATTTGCTCTTTCTAACAGCAAATATTCTTTAAACTCAGCTTTCCAATATTTCGAAAGTTTTGTTGATGTTTTAAATAGGCTATCGATATCGATACATTTTTTAATAAATTTGAACAATTTGGTATAGTTTTCAAAGAATACCTTCCTAGTGGTTAGATCATCGAGGGTGTTCTTGGCGTATTCCTCATAACACTTTTCGAAACATTGAATAGCTTCATTTCTTTACCAGTTTTTTTATACGTAGTTCCACAGATGTATACAATAATTCTTCACATCTTCACTACAAGGAGCACAAGAGAATAAATTTCTCCAGATGTTCAGATAGAGACGAATATTTCAAAGCATTGGGATTTAGGAGCAATAAAAGTTCTCCGTTAAGTATTGAATTCATAATGGCATCCGTTTTTATGGTTGTGAATTCTATTTTTGGCGCTCTAGTTCCTTGTAACTGAGTGCTTATCAATTTGCCCAAATGTCTGTAATTTTCGAATTTTTCGATGAAAATGGTCTTAAACGATTTGGTTCGACTCACTGATCAAGAATCCGTGGTCGAAATTCATTCTGTCCGGCCGGCCGGCCGTAGGCACGATAACTCTCGAACGGAATGAGCTAGACAGTTGAAATTTTCAGAGTAGGTTTGGGAGATAAATTTCTCGGCTAAGTTCGTTATCGGACAGATGGTTTCGGAATAACAAAAAAAAAAATTTTTTTTACAAAGCAAATTCCAAATTAAATTTTTTTCAATAAGCAGTTTTACCATAAGAATCCAATGAAATCATTTTTAACTCTAACAAGCTAATACTTTCGGAGATATGATTTTTCAAAATTTCAATAATAAATCGTATTTCAACGTTGTCAGGGTATGATATAATTATTCTATGTATGAATTGTCATAATGTCAACTTATTTTACGGAGACATGACATTATCTAATCAATCGAAGAATTGTGAGCGAAGTGAGAAAAATCTCAGTTGTTTGCTCCGAAATTAGTTTTTCTCAGAAAACTCTTACATTTCGGAACGGAACATGAAGTGAGAGATCTGAGAGAAGTGAGACTGCTTTCATCCATAGACATAGATATAACTCTCGAACGGAATGAGGTAGGTAGTTGAAATTTTCAGAGTATTGTTAGGGAGATGAATATCTCGGTTAAGTTCGTTATTGGTTAAAATTGGCCAGATTTAATTTGATATCTTCCATGGTGCAGTTCTCATTCTCATGATTGCTCATTTAATCTTGATAAATAAACTATTATTTGAATTGAATTTCCTTTATGATGCAGTTCTATCATATGAATACATTGATATAATTCCCAACTCTGAGAAACCAATACTTTCGGAGATATAATTTGTCTGTTTGACCTAGGGCGCCAGAAAACTCCTGTCCACAGGGCTTGAACCCATTTTTTCTAATTCTAATAATCTCAATTATTACATGGTCATAACAAATTAATAATCTTCTAAAAATCCTATATTTCTAGAACGATCGATGCATAATATAAACAAAATATATTGGTAATTATAGTGGAAACTGTTCATATTCAATTGTTTTCTATGGGCGTTGAAAAAAGTCGAGTCGTATATAAAACTTCATACAAAAAATTTAACGAGACCAAAAACGAGACTCTCGTGTTGCGCTGCATGTGGTCTCGGTATCGCCTATAATATTTTTGAAAACGTCTCGTCCAGTCTATTCCCGCTTTTACGAGACGAGAACGAGAAGAGACGAAAAAAATCTCGCTCTCGCGTGAAGCCCTATTTTTATCGTTCTTATTCCTCGGAACAGAGTGCTTATCAATTTGCCTAATGTCTATGATTTTCGAATATTTGACCGAAAATCTCGGTTAAGTACCTTATTCGGCAAAATCAGCCTAGTGGTTTCGGAGTAACGAAAAATAAATATTTTTACATTACAAATTTCAAATTCAATTTTTTTTAATGCAGTTTCATCATAATATTTCACGGATATCATTTTCAACTCTAAGAAAGTAATACTTTCGGATATATTTTAATTAAACACTTTATGATATACAAATTTTACCTATGACGTCATTCATTTTTACAGAGTCATGGCATAATTTTTCTTCAGATGAAGTGAAGTCAGGACTGACTTCACGTCTGTGCTTGAATCAATTTTATTTTTCGTAATTTTCTTGAAATTTTCTGGGAGTACGGTTCTCACAACACGTATTTATGGTCGATATTCTACAACTAGTTACCAAGCTTCAATTCAATCCGGTCTTTCATTTTTGGAGTTATCGAGGGAATAATATTCCAGGTGGGTATAACTCCAAAACCATTAGACCGATTATGGCCAAAAACGAATTTAAGTCTCCCATTTGGAT
Organism: Halyzia sedecimguttata; assembly: GCA_937662695.2. Taxonomy (NCBI): domain Eukaryota; kingdom Metazoa; phylum Arthropoda; class Insecta; order Coleoptera; family Coccinellidae; genus Halyzia; species Halyzia sedecimguttata. Next base: position 51,078,342 of record OW569415.2, read on the forward strand.
GCGCAACCTATCCTGAAAATTGCAAGTCTCTCCGCCGTATTCACAAAGCATTCAACCTCCGTTAAGTCCTAACTGAGGTCCCCAGTTAAGGATAAATTTGAATCGCAACCTCATTTAACGTGAACATTAACGTGAAACAGGCCTGTTTCACCACCTTTAAATACGTTAACTTATAGGCTACGATTCAAATTCATCCTAAACTGAGGACCTCAGTTAGGACTTAACGGAGATTGAATGCTTTGTGTATACGGCGGAATATCTCCTTTCGTTTGAAAGTTATCGAGGCAACGGTCACCCATCCAGCTACTGAACTCACACAAGGCGTATCAGATCTCCAACAACATAGATCTGATCGTGTTCAAACTTTGAACTTGGCAGTAGAGTTAGGTTCTGAAGGTTCTCGCAAAATTGCATCGATGTCGGACGAATATTTTCTGATATAGAATTTTTTTCAATAATTTTGATAAATTTTCTAGTGATATGATCCTCATGAAATTTCACAAGAATTTTCGCGTTGGCTTTCTACAACTGATAGTCATCCTTGAATTGGATCGGTTTTGAATTTTTCGAGTTATGGAGGAAATAACAACCAAATTTCAGATAGGTATAACTCCAAAAGCGTTTGGCTGATTATACCTGATTATACTGATTATAAACAAACTCAAATGTCGTATACAGATGCACTTCATAATCTGAAAATATCAAGTTGCTTTCTCCTTTCTTTCTCAGGTTATCGTGACATAAATAATATTATTTCAAATTTTCTAGTGATATGATTCTCACCAAATTCCACAAACGTCTTAGGTTTTTATTCTTCAACTTCTCAGCAAGTTTCAATTCGATCGGATTTGTATTGGTTGAAAACAAAATTATTACTCGGAAACCATTGGGCCGATTATGCCCATCAACGAACTTGTCCGTAGTATTAGGATGCACCACCTACCCTCAAAATTTCAAGTCGCTATCTCTTTCCGTTCTGAAGTTGTCGAGGCAACGGACGGCCGGCCAGCCGGACTGATTGAACTGCATCATGAAAAGAAATTTTAAAAAAGTGTCGTTTACAACAATTGTTTTTATTATTATTATTATTTATTGATATTTGAGTAGGTAGAGGCTGACGAACAAATTATTTTAATAGTTCAAAATATATTAATAAAATAATATCCTCTTATCATAATTTAAAATTTAATAGTTTATATCACTTACACATTCTTTTCTGTATTATGGACCTCAACTCAAGAAAAAATGTTTGATACACAAATGTAGATCCATATTTTAGCTTTTTTTTGCTAGCAACATTATGAAAATACTATATATAGGAACATTTCTCACAACTTAAGGAAGTAAATGGTAATATTAACATAGAAATATAGATCATGCGGAGTAATATATATAAGAGGAAAGGTTTAACGGGTAATTCCGCGAAAGGACCAGATTAAAAATAATTCTGCTCGTACCTGCCGACACGTGTTTCTGCTAGTTGGCTTCTTCAGGACAGTGCAACCAAGAAACCAAGGAAAAGACGGAACTTAAAGTGAAGATAGGTGACACCACACCAGGAGCGAGCAACCAATTGTGCCTTCAGCTCTAGGACCTCCATTTCGAAGGTAAACTATGGCATCGGCATGGAGGAAGCATAAGCTACCTGTGCGATGCGACCTCAACCCGAGGATATGAAACATAGAAATATGGATCATGCGGAGTAATACATATGAGTGGAAAGGTTTAACTGGTTTTTCCGCAAAAGGAGCAGATTAAAAATAATTTTCTGGTATACCTCCGACACGTGTCAACGAACAGTAATTTGTTTTGATGATTCCATTATTTTCTTCTTTCCTAGTACCTTCATAAACTACTTCATTAAAATGATCCAATTCTAAATCTTCTGAAACATTATCCGCAATATTTATGCATAAATTATTCAATATGTAATCAGTCATAGATAATACCTAACAGCTAAAAGAAAAAGAGCCATGAGTGATGAGTTCACAACACATCTGCCAAGATGTAATGACTATGATGATGAATCAGTCATAATGATTTTCGTTTTCAAAACAGTCTTGTATATATTCACAAATTCAAGAATCAGATAGGTACTTGTTTTTCAACGGAAAATATTTTCAAACTACGAATTGATCCGTAATAGCAAGATGAGATAAGATATGAACAGTGAACACAGACAGATTCTGTGTTCACATTCTGTGAATACATAGAACTACGATGTATTATTGAAATTTTGAAAAATCATATCTCCGAACGTATTTGCTTGTTAGAGTTGAAGATGATATCGATGGATTTTTATGATAAAACTGCATCTTAAAAAAAATTATTTTGAAATTTGTAATGTAAAAAAATTATTTTTTTTTCGTTGCTCCGAAACCATCAGACCGATTCTGCCCAATAACGAACTTATCCGAGATATTTATCCCTCAAACCTACTCTGAAAATTTCAACTGTCTAGCTCATTCCGTTCGAGAGTTATCGTGTTAAAAGACGGACGGACAGAATCGATTTTGACCATGGACTCCTTATCAGTGGTTCGACTCACTGTCATCGTTTAAGGCCACTTTCATCAAAAAATTCGAAAATTACAGACATTTTGGCAAATTGATAAGCATTCTATTCCGAGGAACAAGAGCGCCAATAAAAACAACAATTGAGTGATTGCAGTGAGAGTGTGAGGGAGGCATAACCAAGTTTTAAAAGCGAATGATCTTGAATTGAACTTTTTGCGGTTTCATTTCTCTGGCAGCAATGTTCCCAAAGGGTTGCAACAAGAAGGGGCTCCTCCTCACTATGGAAGAATCGTCCTTCAATATCTTGACGCTGCATTTCCTGGAAGGTGCATAGGACGTCGAGGACCTATTGAGTGGCCACCGCGTTCTCCAGACTTGACTTCCTTATATTTTTTCTGTGGATTATTCAGAATCAAGGGTTTATTAAAGTATGCCAAATAATTCAGAAGAGTTACGTCAAAGAATTCGCGCTGAAGTGGAGCAGATTACTCCTGAAATCCTTGAGCGAAGTGGCCAAAGTGTTAACACTAGTATTGATCAGTGCCAGAACACTATTTGAAAATTTGCGCAAAATTTTCTCTGTTTTTTGGGATTAGTAAAGTTTTCTTCCATGAAAATTTTGTTTTCGGCGCTCTTGTTCTTCGGAACAGAGTGCTTTTTTGCCCAAATTTCTGTAATTATCGAATTTTTGGCTGAAAATGGTCGATTTGGTTCGACTCACCGATCAAGAATACGTGGTCAAAATCGATTCTGTCCGGCCGTCCGGCCAGCCGTTAACACGATAACTCTCGATCGGGAAGAGCAAGACAGTTGAAATTTTCAGAATAGGTTTGGGACATAAATATCTCGGCTAAGTTCGTTATTGGGCAAACTCGTTCAGATGGTTTCGGAGTAAAAAAAAAATTTTTTACATTACAAATTTCAAAATAAGTTTTTCTCAAGATGCAGTTTCACCATAGGAATCCATTGATGTCATTTTTAACTCTAATACTTTCGGAGATATGATTTTTCAAAATTTCAATAATAAATCGTACTTCTGTGTTTTCACAGAATGCGATAATTATTCTATCTATTAATTATTATAATATGATCTGTTGATACATGTCAACTTATTTTCCTGAGACATGATACGTCAAATTTTGATATTTAATGCCCATGGTTAATCCATATGATGATGGGAATGGTAATGGTAAGTTAATTATATTGAGTTCAGAATATCTCCAGTAAAAACAGAACTGAAATATTGGCTAAAGTTTCAACTTATATAATAAAATTTTCAGAGTAGATTTGAGGAAAAAATATATCGTTCATCATATAATTGAGGAACGAATATCTCGGATGAGTTCGTTGTTGGGTAGAATTGGTCTATTGGTTTTGGATTATTAATTTTTGGCACTCTTGTTGAATTTAAATTCTTTTATGATGTTTGAATTTAAATTCTGCTATTATGAAGTTCTATCATAAGAATCCATTGATATAATTTCCAACTCTTACCAATACTTTCGAAGATATGATTTTTCAAAGTTTGAACAAGAGCGCCAAAGCTCCTGTCCACAGGGCTTGAACCAATTTCATTTCTTACATTAGGAGTTATTATTTGACGATGATGCGAAGTCAATAATTGTTTTTGGATATGTTGTTACTAAATGACCAAACTTACTTTATGCCGTTGTTAAAACGACCGAAAATTATTTGTACTCCCTATATTACAACATCATTCGTAGGACCGCAAGAAGATATTCCGCGCTTTCTGTAGGCTCAGATTCAATTGAGTACAAAAGATATCAGACAATTCATGGAAAGAAGGTTCACCATTACATTCCTAGATACCACCTTAGTCACCGTCAACATGCAATCATAAATACGTATTATTTCGAATTTTATTGCCATCATCAAACAAAATATAATTTATCTGGAATGTACACGAAATCGATATATCGAGGTCAACTCGTTGTTTCCATGATTGTTCAATATTTCCAACATAACATATTCGCTCTTTCTCATTGGTCCATTGGGGATTTCGTAAGTTTGTAGACTCTGCAGATTTTTCACTTCGTAAATGAACTTCCCTAGGAGTTCCTTAGAAGTTTCTTTCTGATCCTGGAGGGTGAAAACTTGAAACTCCTGGGGGGCTGACGATATGTCCTCTACAAGGAAACTGTGTTCTATCGAGACGGAACCTATCAGAATCGGTTTTCCTGTAAAAAAGTTGGGGTTATGAATATTTCATTTAATTCCTTTACGTCCAAACCCATAGAAATAGGTACGTGTCTAATTTGGCTTCTTCGATTTTTATGGTATATCATTCATCTTAATATTTATTCGAAAAAGTGTTATGTTCTACCTCTTCGACGGGTTGCTATTTATGTAGACGTAACACATGTGATACCATAACTGTAACATTGTGAACGATATAGGTTCTGAGAATATTTTTTCTCTATTTCAGTATCGTAATGAGTCCATTCCAGCACTAAAAACAGTGCTGGAATGAACTAACTCCCGCATTGTTTCTAGTTATATTTTTCATTTTGTGGTGAATGTCAATGCTGACATTAACATTCGATTCTATCAAATTTCAACACACGTCAATTGTCAATATAATATAATCTGGATATAGTGAAATAATGATTGAGGGAAAAAGATTCATTTTGATCAAAAAATATGGCACTAAAGATTTCGTTTTTGCTAATTTTGAATCATTCATGCTATTAGGAAACTGTTTTAAATCTGATCTTCATGTCCTACGTGTATGATTCGAATGCAAATTCCGTAATCTGTCAACTTTCGTAACAGTCACACCAACTGCCAAGATACAATAAAAAAGTCACTAGGATGTATAATCCGAATTTTTCATTAAATTTCAGCAGTATTTTACAAAACTTGCCTGAAATAGAGGAAATATCGTCTAATACTCGTTGCAGAAGGCAATTCCAACACTCATGCTTCAAATTTCGCATTCGTGTTTCAATAGGAGCCCATTCTGCAACTTGTATTAGAATATACTATTCTTCCGAAACTATTTGTGTCGTTTAGGCAGCGATCACGCAGTAAGTTTCAACGTATATCGATGACCACCAACCACCATCAGTCACCGTCAACCAAAACAGCATTGGTCCTACAGCAATCTCTACTACCCACAAAATTTTCCTAACAATTCTTATAATTGATTTGCTTCGTATCTCAGCTAACAAAATCAAAATGGGGTTATTTAACCATTAACTTACTTATTCTGTACAAAGAATAGAGAATATTGAAATTAAAATAAATTCATATCAATGTTTACAAAGTACTAGGAGTACGAGAATGTGTGACCAGTTCTTAATCGGTCATAACAGGAATGAGAGATCATCAATTTTATTGTTAAAGTTTTGTGATGTTGGTCTGAATTCAGTATGAAATAGTCTGAGAAAGTTGCTGTGTCGACGAAAAGCATCACATGTTCAATAAATAATTATAAGTCATAGACGATTTCTCGATTGAATTAATATTGCTAGTGTTTCCGGTGACGCAACAAAGAAGAAATCTCCAGCACATAAAACACCCAGCTTGCAATGAAAACTTAAATAAAGACAAAAACCTAAAAAAAAACGGGTATAGTCATCAACCAATTCAAAAAATAAACAACTGTCCAGTAACATTACCCTAACTAGAGAAATGTAAACGGGAAAAGGTTTCCAAGCTTTCACGTTCCATCCGAACAAAAACAATAAATTCCAGAATATTTTTGAAAAGTTAATTGAATTAAAACTAGCTTTCAAAACTTCAACAAAAATTTAAGAAAACATATTCGATAAAACGCCAGATATGTTAAAATCAAGTAATATATCAAATAAGATCATTAGACAGCAACAACTGTGTCGGGCAAACAACCAGAAATATTCAAAACATCGATAAATCTAGGATTGCAAATGTAACAACCACTGAACACTCAATTTCTAAAAATTACGTTAAAGCGTTGAAAAATTCCGATAAAATGTACCTTGAATACTTGAAGGTATCGAAGTGTATAAAATTAAGTCTGTTTTTCTCAATTATTATTACCAACTTCTTGTTCTCACTAATTGTTTCATTACTAGAGGTAAAAATTGAATTCCTGTTGCTTTTAGTTAATGCAAATCCATACTCAAATAAAAACTCACATATGATTTATACTTATTTATATTTTATTGTGAGTCACTACTTTTCATAGTATATTTTACACTGGCTAATTAATATACCTCAATCCCAAGCAAACGATTTCAAAGAATTAAAAATTATTGAACAAATAGCGGTTTACAATGATCCAGAGTTAATCAGAAAAATGTTGCAGAAAAATCAATTTAGAAAAACAAAGAGTGTAGTATTTCTAGAAATTAAGGATAGATATAATACATTCAATAGCTTAATAAATTTTAGCAAACCAAGTCACCAAATTAAAAGATTTCTTCAAAACCAACATGTACATATCTCATTACGAACAAACAAGAGCCTGGCAAAACTCATTAAGAATAGTGAACCAAGGAGCTATAAAGAAGTTAAATCCAGTGTTTATTTCTTGAACTGCGGTAGTTTTACTAAATTATAAATAGCAAAAGCAGGTAGACATTTTGTAACAAAAATTAAGGAACACCATCACAGCTACAAACACAACAGAATTAATTCTAATTATTCGTTTCATTTATTAGCAGGACATAAGTTTGACCCCTATTTCGAAATTCTACACAATTTGAATGGAGCACAACTAAATTATTGGCAAATGGTAGAAATAAATAGAGAAAAACGTAAGCGTAATTTATTAGGTGAATTATTAGATATCAATATTCGAGTCAATATTACTCCGTTAGTAAATTCATCTATGTAGAGGATTAATTTTTAAATGCGTTAAGAATTAATTATTTTAATTGTTTACGAAGTAGTAGGAGTAGATTGCGTAACTGGTTTCAAATAAGTCGTAATAAAAAGAAGAATAGAAACCTCTAGTTATCTCCAGTCACTATAATAAACACAAAAATAATATTTATTTTTTTCATTTGAGACCAAGAATATAATTAGCCCATATTTGAGTAGAGTAATGGATAGCATGCATTATAGTAACGTTTCATCTCGGAAGCTGGAAATATCTTTCCCGAAACATATGTGATAGGACAACATTTATATTCCACAAGAGTTTATCTCTACTCACCTAGTTTAATAATGATTTTCGCCTTATTTCCGAGAAATGTGAAACAATCCCCTGGTAAGCAGCTAGGGTTGATTATTTGATTAGGAGAAGAATCCTTGGCTAATTTGAAGAATCCCAGAAACTGCGAAATTCTCCTAGTAGGTGCTGGAACAGTATTTAACACCGAAACAACAGAACCTCCAGCGTAGCCTGCGGCATAATCTGAAACAATGAACTTTGTAACATGACTCCCACCGAACTTTCATTTTCAAGCTGAATTTTCATGTGGACAAAGAAAGGTAAAAGTTGTGCTTTCAATATTTGAAGAGTGAGCAGTGTGTTGATAATACCGAAAAGTGCTACTTTATCTGCCTCATACGTATGCAGAGCTTTCTTGATTTTCTGGTCGACGACATCGCTTTCCACTAAAACTTCCTTCACCCTGTCTTCGATCCTTGACAGCTTCTTCTTAGTAAGACATTCGAATCGCCTTCGTTCTTTCAGTTGTTCACCAAGTTTCGAAACCAGTTGTTTTAAATTCAAGATGTCCTCTCTTAGTAAAGCCAGAGCTTCCATGCTATCGTTTTCGAGGTCTACATTCTGATCACAAAAAAATGTTAAATTTTCCTTCGGTTTAACATTGGATGAAGCGTCCTCTATGGAGTCTTCCTCAAAGTTGTTTTCTACATGGAGAACTTTGTATTTCCTTGAAACTTTTTCGAGTACTATGAAGATGACGATTGCAGCTAAAACGCATTTAAAGAAATGTTGAATCAACTGGTAGGGATCCGTTATGGAGGAACCTTTCTTTATATCTTCACATAATTTTTCATCTACTGCAATCAGTTCTGTTGGATCCTTGGGAATTTTTTTGATATCAGTCATATTCACCAGAATTCAGGAAAATGTATCTAGAATGATGGTAAAATCACATTATTTTCGAGGGAAAATGCATCGTCAATTTCGAGTTGTCAACAGTGACATATCATAATCAGATTTTAATTTTCAGTGGTTTCAATGAAAAATATAGAAATTTATTGCAGTAACTGATCTTGACCTTGTTAGGCTTGTTTCATATGCATACGCTTCAGTTCACTTTCGGTTTCCATTCGGTCGCTGGCGACAAGCGTGAAACGGTGCTCCTGTTTAGATTAGGTACCGAATAGAAACAGTACAGCACCGAATATTCCTTCGACACGAATAGGTTTCATGCGATGTCAACCAGGTCTGAACACAGAGCAACACAACCACGGTCTAGTTTCAGTTTTAACCATAAATCATAGACATATAATAATTTTATGTCTATGCCATAAAGTAAATTTTACATATGTGTTCTGTGGTTCTAACCTCAAAAGCGAGCAGAGATCATTCAATCTTTGAATCTTTCCTAAATTATTTATATACGTATAGATAATAGATATATTAACAAAAATACATATTTTCAGAATTTGTTTCTCTCTCAGTATTTATGAGAAAGCGAGCGATTTACCAAATGTTTATGTGGATCGACTGATTTCTGCAGGATATCTAAACCAGTGATTCCGAAAACTATAAGGATAGATTGAAGACGCAGGAAGATGTTTGTGTTCAAATTCTGAATGAGACTTTGATGTAGCGAAAACATTGTAATTTCGATTGAGCCTATTTCGGAATAAAACCTAATATGAAACGTGTAATAAACGTGTATATTATGTGAAAGGGTTTCATTCATTTTCGGTTGAAACCGAAAACGAACCGAACCAAATAGAACAGTATGCCTCTGAAACAAGCTTACAAACGTTGATTTATACAGGATGTCCTGGCAGGAATGCGACAAACGGAAACCATAAACATCCAGATGGACTCATATTAACGGATTTTGATTGCCTGAGGTCCTTCGGATATACAGATGTTAGGATAAATTTCAAACTTCAATGAATCTTGAACCAATCAACTGACAGATTTAAATGTTGGCAGTTATACAGCATTTTTGCGCGTATATGTTCTGGGGAACATCGCTTATCATTTTGCCCAAATGTCTGTAATTCTGGATTTTTTTGCCGAAAATGGTCTCAAAAGATTGGGTTCGACTCCCTGATGAAGAATACGAGGTCAACTTTGGTTCTGCCCGGCCGGCTGGTCGTTGCCACGATAACTTGAGAACGGAAAGGGATATCAAATTTTCAGGATAGGCGGCGCATTTCAATACGACGGACAAGTTCGTTAGTGGGCATAATCAATGGTTTCCGAGTAATAATTTTGTTTTCAATCAATACAAATCCGATCGAATTGAAACTTGGTGATTAGTTGTAGAATAAGGACGTTTGTGAAATTTTGTGAGAATCGTATCACTAGAAAATTAAAAAATTGATTCAAGCCCTGTGGACAGGAGCTTTCTGGCGCTCTTGTTCAAACAGACAAATTATGTCTCCGAAAGTATTGGTTTCTCAGAGTTGAGAATGATATCAATGTATTATTATGATAGAACTGCATCATAAAGGAAATTCAATTCAAATAATAGTTTATTTATCAAGAATAAAAGAGCAATCTGAGAATGAGAACTGCACCATGGAAGAAATCAAATTAAAATACCTGAAATGAATTTGACTCTCTCTTATAGAACAGGATGACATGTACGACAGATCACACAGATCATATAATAAATCATAGATAGAGTAAATAAATATAGCATTCTGTGAAAACATAGAAGTACGATTCATTATTGAAATTTAGAAAAATCATATCTCCGAAAGTATTAGCTTGTTGGAGTTGAAAATGATATCAATTAATTTTTATGGTGCAACTGCATCTTACTTACTCTGAAAATTTCAACTGCCTAGCTCATTCCGTTCGAGAGTTATTGTAGAAACAAAATTTACTAATTTTTTATTGACATTTTACGGTAACCCGATCAATACAAAACTTCACATGCGTCTAAAGGTCATGATTCTACAATTTGATCCTCAATTTCAGATAGATCGAGTGATCGGTTTCAAAAATATTTATAAAAAATGTTTTTACTAAAAACGGCCATAACTCAGAAACAGCTTGATGGATTTTGCCCGTTAACGAACTCGTCTGAGAAATTTAAGCTGCAAACCTACCCTGCCAATTTCAAACCTCTAACTCCTTTCGTTCGAGAGTTATCGTGTTAACGGATGGACGGCCGGATGGACGGCAGGACAGAATTGATTTCAACGACGGATTCTTGATCAGTGAGTCGAAACAAATAGTTTGATACCATTTTCAAAATTCGAAAATTACAGACATTTGGTCAAATTGATAAACACTCCTGTTCCGAGGAACAAGAGCGCCAAAAAGAATGATTAATAAATATTACTACGAGCGTTACATGAAATGCTCGTAGCACCGTCCACACGCAGAATTCGCCTTACATTACGCATTATATTACACCCGTCTGGGGCCCTATTCTCGACCATTCGCAATTTGCACAATCGTTCGCATCTCTATAGCAATATATAGCATATGCGACCGATCGTTAAAATTGCGAATGGTCGAGAATAGACCCCCAGGACCCGGCTTTAGAATATTACATAGAATCTTTGCGAACGCAGAAAGAACAACGAAAGAATGCTTTACATCTGTTCACACTAAAAGGATTTGACCGGGAGGGAATGAGCATTCGCTCGTCTGATGTAAATCGACGTATTAGGTAAAGCATTTCAATTTTGTAATTCATTCTCAATTTTGTAATACAAATAAACCTTTAGCACAAACTAATTGTTATTTTGACAGGAGTTTTGCTGTGAAATTTAAAGCCTAATTGATAAAACAAAATTATTTTTCTCGAAAACGGTCGACTTTAGAGCTTATGACCAGGGTTACCTTTTTTGTGTAGAAAACATTGACGGTTTAAATGGGCGTCTCAACACAGTACTTTTTCCAGTGGCGTAGAAGTTGGGAAGAAAAGGACCCACTGCCCCTTCATAACCTTCACCAATAATGACTGAAAAAAATATCCGCACAAAACATAGCTACATATGAGTAAGAAATGCTTACATAAGCTGTTTTCTGTAGGATGAACAGTTCCTGAGATATTCGCAAAAATAAACGAAAATTTCCAAAATGGTGCATTTTAGAGGAATAGTTAATAGAAACTGTTTTTTCATATTTTTGGACGAGCTATCACATCCTGAAGTCCTGCGCATATGTTATGAAACACTCTGTATATACCAAATTTCAACTCGATTGGATATGTATGCCATTTCAAATAAAAAAAATTGCGTGGAATGCTTAATGCTATCTATGTGATTTATTGTCGATACAAAAACTTGAGTAATGAAATACCATAATTAATAGGTTAGGCTGAAAGCTCAATTCAGTAAAATTACAGGTTGAGACAATAGAATTAACAAAAAGTGCGTTGCGTTGTAGGTTGCACCCTAAATCTAAAAATAGCATCGGGACAAATCGATATCACACAATTTTGGACGATAAATTGCCAGCTTCGTAGAGCTTCATTATAGTTCGTTAGTGCCAACGCAAATTCAAAATTTCGTGTTAGTTGATGCGCGACCACTATCTGTAATTTGTTTCCAATCAAAATTTAATTAATCTGAGTACGTATACCTTGACCAAAAAGATAAGGTACCCTCTAATTTAGTGTTAAATTCAATTTGGTGAAGAATTAAGGAAGATTCAGATAGAACATAATATTGCAGGTATTCTATACTGCCAAAGCAAATAGATATTCGGTGGTTTACATAAAGCCTCCATTAGCTTAATTATAGATTTAATTGGATGGTTTCCTTAAAAATGAACAAGAAATCGACATAGAATCACACTAAAGTTTCGTGCAACCCACCGTCCGAATCATAGTTTGCAAAAACTATTACACGATTCTAAAGTATATATTTTCGGAGGTAAAAATGTATATGATTGATTCTTCATTAACCATTAATAGTTTAGATTATAAAGAATTGAATGGACCCATAACAACTTGAAAAAATTAAATATATAATTAACAGTAAGTTGCAAAAAGTTATAAACCTCCATTGAACGGGGCATTCCGTTTCAAGTAACCATATTTTATGTCTGTAATTTTCTTTATTTAATTTAATGTTTACTCCTCATTCCGCCGTATTCACAAAGCATTCAATCAAGTCCTAACTGAGGTCAGTTAAGGATAAATAAGAATCGCAACCTCAGTTAACGTATGTTACGATGCTGAAACAGGTCTGTTTCATGTTAATTTTCACTTGAACTGAGGTTGCGATTCTTATTTATTCTTAACTGACGACCTCAGTTAGGACTTAACGGAGATTGAAAGCTTTGTGAATACGGCGGATTATCTCGTCATTATTGAGATTTCGTGGTAAAAGAAACAAGTTGTGCTTTAAATGGAGGACTATTTCGACATTTCATCAATTAAAATTTAGCGAGCTACCTTAGCTCAATTAGACCCACATTAAAACGCCACTTCTGACAAAGAAGTCATACTTTTATCGGTTTTTTGAGTGAAAAGTAGTAGGAAAATTATAGTAAATAGCATTTACATTTCCATTATTTTCTTCTTCCTGGCTTTTTGCTTTTCATTGTCATAGAAGACTTTTAGCTGTTGCACAGGTCGTTTTACACTCGTAGCCACAGTCTTATTTGCATATATTTTAGCAGGAATCTTTTTTGCAGGCTAGGAATACAGTGCCTGATCTCCTATCCTCTATCAGAGATTGATACCTGTAAAGGAAAAGAAAAAAGAGGATGTCTTCAAAAATAATCCGTTAACTAATGAAGGCATTGAATTTAATGCAAGAAAACTGATGATATTTTCATGGATATCTTCTTGCAGCATAAGACGGTCAATCTGGCATCAGTTCAGTCTGACATCAACCATCTGATGTCTGACTGAACGTGTGCTCAATAGCTATCAGTATGATGTCAGTCACCCCTTAGACAGAGGTTACATGGTCAGCATGGACTCAACTCAGTTGTTTATTGGTAGAAGTGTTATGCAGAACAATAACGGGCTTAGTGAGTCTCCTTGAAATACGCCACGCCTGTATCTCACCCATCCAGTATAAGCGGTCCGACCTTCAGATCGGACGGCGAACTTAGTTTTCCATGACGCCATGATGTTTCCCATCGCATGGACGATGTTAGGGTGGACTTTGAGCATCTCTAGCAGCCGTATTATGAAGCTGTACGCCGATGTGTCAAATGCTTTCGCGTAATCTAACCATGATGTATGTAGGTCGCGCTTGTAGTGTTTCGCATCTTGACAAATGCTTTTGTCTATAAGGAGGTTGTCCTTGCACACCTGTACTCCTTTCCTCGCTCCTCCTTGTTCGTGGATTTGATTCCACACTGGTCCAATGGACTCCAGAATCCGATGTTGAAGAACACTTGTGAGAATGTTATACAACGTATTCAGTCACGTGATTGGGCGGTAGTTCTTTGGCTATCCTAGATCACCTGATTTCGGTATCAGTACAGTTCTGGCCTCTACCAACCATGAATGAATTGGCTCACGGTGAATTACTATCTCACTAAATAATCTAGCTAGGTGTTGGTGGATAGCTGGAAAGTTCTTCCACCAGTAGTTCTGAACGCCATCCAGTCCAGGTGCCGTGAAATCATGCTTGTTCTTCAAAGCATGTCTAATCTCCTCGGTTGTTACTTCAGTCAGCTCTTCGGGTTGTTACAGACTTTCATCATAATATAATATCTGGAATCTGTGAAGTGCTGGAGTATATCTCTGGTTTCCGCTGGTCGTTCGTACACATTTTTCCAGAAATCTTCGACTTCATTCGGTGGTGGTGGGTTTTTTGCCTCTACTTGTTTGGGTCGAAATAACTTTGAAGGTTCAGTGGTGAAGGTGTTGTTGTCTTCTATCCACTTTTGCCTCTTGATCAGCTTCTTCCTTGCCGCCGCAAGTGATCTTATTTTATCGACAGCTTTCTGTCGATAAAATTATTAATATTATATTACAGATAAATCGAACTGACTGACAATCAACCGCAATAAAACACAGGATAAAACTAGGATGACGAATTCGGAATAGTTGTACATCGAATCATTATTCATTGCCGACATCAAATCTGAAAATAACTCCATTGCAATCAACCACAAGTCGTATTTTACGGACACGGGACATAAAATCCGTTTCGACACTACACAAGAAATCGTACTAAAACTAATAGAAGATTGGCCACCCTCAGCGCTCAAACTTCAAGTTGAAACATAAATACAACTAGTGTGGAATATTTCCGAACGGGTCAAGAAGTTATTATGTCATTTTGTATAACTATAGTCAGGAATATTCTAATTTGAGTTCACTGTCGACTTATTATGAACACTATTAAAGTAACTACACTTTTGTCCACTACAGTTTTATGTCGTCTGACATAATATGTTTCGGAAACAAAGTTTCCATCTTCAAAGATGAAGCGTAACGCTTCGTCTTTGAAGATGGAAACTTTGTTTCCGAAACATATGTCAGACGACAAAAAACTGTAGTGGAGAAGAGTGTAGTTACTTTTATAGTGAATATTTAGGAAATTTAAACAAAATCAATTATTTTCATTAAAAAAGTCTTCAGAACTGACACTATTAAAAAAGTCACTGGAAAATGTGGAAACGTAGAAACAGAAACGATATTTTTTGAAGACTCAGATGCTGTCATAAGTTCTATTGCTCTCATACAGCATCGGAAAGAATGTATCTTGGGTATTGTGGCTTTATCAGAGCGTAAAGAATAGCTTGCTAAATATTGAGAGAGCGTTACAATTTCCCCTCGAATCGCGCGAAGAAGGGGACGAAGTGGTATCGAATTGTCGTTTGACGTCACCACGACCACACAGAGAACCGTGGAATGAGTCGCTGACTATCGTTGCTCGTTCTGGTCCTGCCGTATAGTGACGAAGTTTGTTGAAGAGTCGAGAGGGGCAACAGGAAGGGAGGACATCATTGCGTCTCTCTCGATTATGTGGTATGTTAATATATACTGCGTTCCTTGTTTCTCTTAAATAGTTTTCGGTCTATACCAAAGATATATTTGTTCCGAAACTGTATATTAATGGTGGGTTTCACGAAGCTTCGATTAGCTTAATTGTGGATTTAATTCGATGGTTGTACCAAAAATGAACTGAAAATCGACATAGAATCGCACTAATTTGGCGATTAAGAGCTGTCAAAGCTTTGTGAAACCCACCGTTAATGATCATTATATTCCACTGATTTGTAGCACCGTACTACTGAAAATGATGGTTATTAAAAATCCGTTAAATCAAAAAATCTAAATTTCATTTCCCGTAAATTGTTTAAAATATTAGTTTAGATGAATACGTAAATACATTCAAAGAATGTTAATTTTAATATGATCATTAAAAGGTTAAATTCTGTATCATAATCATAGACATAGAATATTAGAATCATAATGAACGATATAGATTTTTTCTACGACCGTGAGTTTTAACCCACTTTACCGCACTCATTTTAGTTCAGAAATTGTCACTTTCCCGCACTAGTGTGGGAAAACTAACTTTCCCGCACTAGTGCGGGAAAGTAAAATATGTCAATTTATCGTTATTGAATGTACATTTCATTGATTTCACCTGTATATTACTATTCAAACTAATATAAGCTTTAAAATTCAATCTAACCCAGACTATTTTGCATTCATTGGAATGAAGAAATTGCGATACTTTTATATACCCTATACATTTTTCATAACAATCAAACTAAGCTGAGTCAAATGGTTTGGTGTGGTAATCAAACATTTATTATGGCAACCAAGTTGTCATCAAGACGTCAAAGTTTCAAATCGAAGCGTTGTCGAAGTGTCCTATTCTGGCATTTTCAAATTACTTTCAATAAAAGCCATATTTTAATGGATTCGTCAGACGAAGAGCTCCCAGAAGCAATATTAAAGGCCGCAGATGAGGTAAATTCAGACCTGTTACCAAGTAAATCACGAGAAAGATACGAACAGCAATACAACCACTTTTTAAACTGGTGTAAGGAAAAAGGAGTGAATAGCTTCAGAGAAGAGGTTTTTTTGGCGCATTTTTCCGAGCTGAGTAAGGTACTGAAATCCAATACCCTATGGTCGCGTTACTCGATGGTGAAACGTTTAGTTAAAATAAAACAAAACCTGGACATAAGCAAGTTCCATAAATTGACATCGTTTCTAAAAAAGAAAAGTTTTGGTTTCCGATCACAGAAAGCGCAGATTTTTACCAAAGAAGACATATCCAAGTTTATGCTAGCCCCTGATGAGATATATCTTATGATTAAAGTAGGTGCCATTTTTGCTTTAGCAGGTGCGCTTCGCAGAGCGGAGCTTGTGAAAATCACGCTTATCGATATTCAAGGTAAAGGAAACCTAATTATTGTGAAAATTTCCGATTCGAAAAACCATACCTCAAGATCCTTTGTTATATCTGAAGACATAAATAATGGAACCTTTTTGAAGCTCTATAGAAAGTATGCAAATTTACGGCCTCCTACCACCACGCACCGTCGTTTTTTTATCAATTACAAAAAAGGCAAATGTTCTGTTCAGTGCGTAGGCATAAACACATTCGGTAAAATACCGGCAGAGATCGCTTCCTACTTAGGCCTACCTAACCCAGAACGTTACACAGGTCACAGTTTTAGACGATCCTCGGCAACGTTTCTAGCAGATTCAGGCGAAGGGATAACCAACATAAAACGTCCTAGAGGCTGGAAGTCAACTGCTGTTGCTGAGGGTTTTTTGGAGGACTCTGTAGAACAGAAAAAAACCATTTCCAATAAAATTCTTTCTGGTACTGGCAAGTTGCAACCGATGCCGTCTCCGTCATCTTCATGCACGTTGCAATCAACGAGTGTTACTCTTAAAAGCCAGTTACCACCAACAAATTACTCTGGACCGGCTATTCTGACGCATTTGCAGAATGCAACAAAACAACAAATGTTTTCAACATTAATATTAATAGTACGTAAATAAATAAATAGTGGATTTTCATGAAATGTTTTGTATGTTGAAATAAAATATGTATTTTCAATGTGCTTTTTGAATCTTTATGCGGTCGTAGAAAAAATATTGTTCCTAACTCGTGCGGAAAGTGTCTTTCTCTATTTCAGTATCGTAATGAGTCCATTCCAGCACTAAAAACAGTGCTGGAATGAATTCATTCCCGCATTGTTTCTAGTTACATTTTTCGTTTTGTGGTAGTCAGCACTGACATTCGATCCTATCAAATTTCAACACATTTCAATTGTCAATATAATATAATCTGGATATGGTGAATAATTGTTGAGAGGAAAAGTTTTATTTTCATTAAAATAATAAGGTAGGTAGTAGAGATTTCCTTCATGCTAATTTTGAATCATTCATGCCATTAGGAAACTGTTTTAAATCTGATCTCCATGCCCTACCTACGCGTCAACTTCAAATTCCGTAATCTGTCAACTTTCGTAACATTTACACCAACTGCTAAGATACAATACAAAAGTCACTAGGATGTATAACCCCAATTTTTTATTAAATTTCAACAGTATTTCACAAAACTTGTCTGAAATAGAGAAAATATCGTCTAATACTCGTCGCAGAAGGCAATTCCAACACTCATGCCTTCGAAAACTCGCTCCTTCGTCGCTCGTTTTCGAATTTCGCATTCGTGTTTGAATATGAGCCGATTCTGCAACTTGTTTTAGAATATACTATTCCCGCACTTGACTGCTTGCCCGAACTCCGCTTCGCGTCGTTCGGGTCAACGGTAGTCGCGTGCGGGAAAGTATCACTTTCCACACTTGTTAGGAAAATAACTATTTCAAGCAATAGAATCATATTTCGTATATTTATGTCAGGTAACTATGTGAACCAAGATCTACATTGCAAACAGTGATAAATGTCAAAGTAATTTGAATAGTTTAGAGTTAATACCATATTTTGATTTCTATCGATCGTAATATAATGATATTGACATAAATATTCCCTCAAGCTACAATTCTATTACCTAATATCTGTACTGGACTGGCCCATTGAATGAATCTCACGAACTTTTCTGTACTATTTAACTTATTAATATCTTATGAGAAAAGTTATTTGCTATGTTATCAAAATGTTCCATTTCATTTATGATAAAATACCCTATACAGTTTGGAAAAACCAAATGCAATGAATTCATTATCATGGTTACTATACATATTTATGGAAAATCCCGAAACACGTCAAATTTAAATTTTAAATTGTCATTTTTCTACCTTCAACCCCCTTCGAAATACAGGTACATCCCTCAATTTTTCGAATAGGAAGTATGAGCTTGTGATACATCGTTCGAAATGTCTCTCATCCAGTGAGGATTTTCGATAGACCAGTAGCGGCAATTTTGACCATTAGCATGGCCGTTGAGAGGAAAAGTACACTCATCAGGAAACAAAACGTCTACTGATTGGACAATATTGTTATCCCACATGTACATCATTTGTTCACAAAAATAAGTTCCATGGCAGAATCGCCTTCCAAGAGTCCTCGGGTAAGCATCATTCTAAAGGGATGCATTTTATTTTGTTTTAACGTGTTTAGAATCGATGTACGGCTGAAATTGATTGTTGATTGTTGTTGATTTATATGGATTTTTTTCAAAGTCAAGCATCACATCAAATTTCACACCCTCACGCAGTTCATAAGCACCTGCTTTTTGCGCATATGTTCTGGTGAACATCGCGTTATCATTTTCCCAAATGTCTGTAATTTTCTAATTTTTTGCCGGAAATGATCTCAAACGATTGGGTTCGACTCCCCGATGAAGAAATCAAGGTCAAATTTGATTCTGCCGGCCGGCCGTCCGGCCGTTGCCACGATAACTTGAGAACGGAAAGAGAAAGTGACTTGAAATTTTCAGGGTAGGTGGCGTATCCCAATACGACGGACAAGTTCGTAAATGTACATAATCGGTCTAATGGTTTCCGAGTACTAATTTTGTTTTCAACCAATATAAATCCCATCGAAATGAAACTTGGTGAGTAGTTGTAGAATATAAACATGAGCACGTTTGTGAAATTTTGTGAGAATCGCATGGCAAGAAAATTTAAAAAATATTTTTTATATCACGATAACCTGATAACGAAAAGAGATATCGATTTGAAATTTTAGGTTAGCTTGTGCATCTGAATGCGAGATTTGAGTTTGTTTATAAGCATAATCGGCCAATCGGTTTGGGAGTTATACCCATCTGAAATTTGGTTGTTATTTCCTCAATAACTCGAAAAATACAAAACAGATCCAATTCAAGTATGTCAACACGAAAATTCATGCAAAATTTCGTGAGGATCGTATCACTAGAAAATTTTTAAAAAATCAGTGAAGAAAATTCTATATATCAGAAATTATTCATCCGACATGGCTGAAATTTTGCGAGAGCCTTCAGATTTTAGAATATCGACATGAAGACATGTGTAATATTTTCTGAGAACGGTACCACTAGAAAATTTTTAAAAAATTACGAAAAAAAAATTGGTCCAAGCACTTACGTGAAGTAAGGAGCTTTTGCGCGTATGTTCTATTGTCCATTCTCCTGTATTTGACACTCTTATTTGAATAGAGACTGACACGAACTTTCAAATGATGTATCACAAGCCCATACTGTCTATTGGGGGTTGTACCAGTCTTTCGAAGTTGGTTGAAGATAGGGTTCGCATTTTTACGGAGAAGAATGATAATTTGAGATTTAAATTTGACGTGTTTCGGGATTTTCCATAAAAATGTACAGTAACCAAGATAATGAATTCTTTCCATTTGGCTTTTCCACACTGTATACGAAACCTAATTATCATTAAAATAATTCGTTGTAATAATGTGTTGAAGTGGTGCGTAGAAGATGGCAGCATTCCGAGCAGCATTCTATCTTGAAGTAGGTGAGACGGTTGAGGTGCAAACCAGTAGCTAGCAGAAATTTTCCTCGGAAAGGACGACAGTGTGAAACGCCTTCGTGTTGAATCCAGTCAGACTCTCCAATCTGGGTTTTCGGTTCATGACCTGAAGGTACCACATTACCTAATGTTTTTTATTGCGAATGGAGCTCCACGTATTATTCCAGCTCCTATGTTTAAACTATTCAATACAGCCGGTAGGACCTGGGTATAGACGTGCTTTTGATGTCGGGCTTCGTTCTAGCCGTAGATCTACTGAAAGTGGCATACGGAGAGATACGACGCCTTTTTTAACCGATGTGTCGGGGGTGCGTAGATGATTGCGTCATCTACCATTGAGAACGAGCAGTGGCTAGGGATAAAGCAGATCCCTACAACATAATTTCAAATAGATAAATATCCCCGAAACGATAGGGTGGATTTCACATTTACGAACTCGACACTCCTATTCAGCCCTCAAACCTAGCCTACCCTAGTACGAGAGCACAAAATGTTTTAGATAACTTTTTGAGTTATTTCGTCATTAACTTAAGAATCATTTGTGTAAAGAAAAAACTGAAAAAATTTAGTGTCGTGTATTTTCCTCAGTTGGAGAACGATACAATTGAATGACGTACTTCAATGTGGGCGTTGTGTGTCTGTTGACAAACAAGAATACTCGTATTTTCCTTATTTCAGTTCATTTTCTGGGACAGGACTCAAATAGGGCCGCTTTTATGGAGGTCGCGTCCCTAAGAAATTAAAGCCAAGTGCGGGGGAGTTTTCAACAACGGAACGACAATTCTCTATCTACATTAATTGAACGCTTTTAGGGCAGACGGTTCGTTAATTTGGATTCAAATTTTCTGATTTGTGTGTCCCGAACCGTTTAATTAGGGAAGTCAGGATAAATATTTATTGTTATGGTTTGAAATGGAGGAATTCGTCATCTTCTATCAGAAATAATTGTTACCTGTTTACGAAAAGGTTCGTTTAATTTGAAAAAACGGATGTGAGAATTGAATACAATACAATACAATACAGACAGTTTTCAATCATCCCAACTGAAACAAAGAAAATCCTACTATCCCCCCCATAAAAACAATACAAATTGTTAATTTATTATCGAAATAAATATTTTTCTACGAGCGGGCGCAAAGGAGTACTTTTCCGCACGCGTTTGGGTTGCCAAAGTAACACTTTGCCGCATCGCTCGGAAAAGATATTTTGCGCTACGGAAATGTCAAGCTTATCAAAATTGTTTGTTGTTAGGGGAATTTTTCATGAATATATCAGAAACTTTATTATTTTATGCAATGTGAGACTCTTGCAAGTGTATATTTGTATTACAGCTTGAATAAATAGATATTCATGATAAATTATCAGGAACAATTTTATCAAGCAACTATATAGACTTGTAGATTTTCACACATGATTATGTCAGAATTTTTCCCAGATTATGCATGTTCTTTCGTACTGAACAAAGTGATTTATGTAACTTAAACCAGTTGAATTAGTTCTAAACCAAAGAAAGTGATTTTATCAGTTGGATCAGTTCGGAAGAATATCCCTATTGATTAATACCTCAAGCTTTTCTCTCCTCCACAAACGTTGTAAACTAATGAAGGCAGTATGAAGCAGAATATCAGAATTTTGCAAACTAGTCTCACAGTAAAGGAATAACAAACCTTGAGGAAGAAGCATTGTTAGTATACTTTTTACATTTGAAGAAGAAATATCAGCCCAGTACACTATGGAGCAAATATTCCATGTTGAAAAGTGTACTTAAAGTGAAGAGAAACTTAGATTTGAGTGAATATTTTAAACTCGCTTGGTTCTTAAAGAAGCAATAGATAGATAGATAGATAAATAAATTTATTCTCATAAACATTGTACATTATGTAAAGAGAGAACGTCAACAAACCAGCAAATGAAGTTCTGGCCCACAAATATGTTGGCTACTATCGGAAAAAAGCCAAAATATTTGAAAAAGTGAAGATCTTAGATTTATAGAAGAAGCACTTTATGAAATTTACGTTCTCATAAAAATTGTTAGCATTTTTGAGCCAAAATAGTTGAAAAAAGTGAAGTTTTTAGATTTATGGAAGATGCGCCTAATGAAATTTACCTTCTCTTCAAAATTGGTACCATTTTTGAGTTGGCTGGTGCTGTCAGGCGTGATTAACTGGGCAAAATAATGATTGATCACATCGAGGGCAAAAGAAATTTGATAGCGGTCAAAATCCCGGACACCAAAAACAATTCATCGAGAATATTCGTTACTTCCAATTAAACGGATCATGGATATCATTTGCAGCTCTACCATAAATATGCGAATTTGAGGAAACAAAATACTCCACACAGGCGTTTTCTTGTCCAATATAGACAAGGAACCTGTAGTACCTAATGTGTGGGAATACATTCGTTCGGAAAAATGCCCTAGAAAATAGCAGCATATTTAAAATTTGAATCCAGAGCAGTACACTGGTCATAGTTTCAGACGTTCGTCAGCTACTATGTTGGCCAATTCTGAGGAAGGAATAACCTATGTTAAGCGCCCGGCAGGCTGGAAATCTACCACTGTCGCCGAGAGTTACATCCACGAATCAACTAATCAAAAATAAGAAATGTCTAATAATATATTCATTGTCTACAGATAACTCTACTTAAATAACCAACGTTTATCAAGCCATCCATACAGCTGCCGTACAGAGAATCATCAACCTTCGAACGACCTCTACTTCAACTTCAACGAATGAGAACATTACCGAATTAGTGTTCATCGAGAAACCCATTGAATGAACTGAGAGGATCAGCAATCAATTTACAATATTATGTAAATAATTGTTCTTTCGTCATAAGTATCATGAAGAAACAACTTGATATTTCTTCTTTTTTTCCAGTTATTGTTTATTTTTGAATAGTTGGGTTCTTTCGTTCCGGATTGATAAAAATTTCCAGAATGAATTATTATATTTCAATTTGGTTTCTTCTAATTATTATGAAACGCTCGATGGAAAAAATTTTTTTCCTAACACGTGCGCAAAATATTAATTCATGATTTCGTGAACGTTAAACATTGTAATTACTGCGAGGTCGACGGAAAAAAAAAGTATTGCCAACCCTATCAAATTAACGAAACGATACTATTTCAAATTTGACGGGACATATTATATCTCCGATGAAGTTCAATTTATGGCAAATCCTCTTTGTCAAATTTTGGCCGAAATGTTCATCGATGATTTAGAAATGAAAATACATTCGCACTTGATGAGCAAATTATTTCTTTATTGGTTCGGATATGTGGATGACGTTACACAGTGTGGAAAAGCCAAATGGAATAAATTCATTATCTTGCTTACTGTACATATTCTTGGAAAATCCTGAAACACTTCAATTTTAAATTGCCATTCTTCGTCGTAAAAATGCGAACCCTACTTTCAACCCCTTCCGAAAGACAGGTACAGCCCCCCAATTTCCAAACAGGAAGTATGGTCTTGTGATACATTGTTTGAAAGGTCGCGTCATTCTATATTCAGATATGTTATCTCTTTCATATTTATTGCAAAGTTCACAATAAAAAAAAATAATATAATGTGATTAACGAAATTCATTATAATATTCCCTCGAATATTCCCAAATCTTATTATGATAATACTAAACCTATTTTCCTCTAAGAAAATGATAAAAATCCATAACATTGTGTTTTACAGATTCTTAACATGAAAGCTATGTAAAACACTTTCTGTAGCCATGTTAGTTTTTTTAGAACGCCTTCGCAAATTGTTTTGAGCTGATAAGTTGTAGTTTATAAATTGTACAATATGTGTTTGAATTTCAACTTCAATTTTTAATAATGGTTTGATTAACGGAAATGCACAAAATAACAATTTTACAAATGATTGGTTACGAAGATAACCCCCGAACATGAATATAGATTTCGCTTGTTTCATGAAAAATTTCCTAATTTGCCGCCTATAACTCAAGAGGCAATAAGTCAAATAGAAAAACAGTTTGGACATGTAAGGCAGATTAAAAATTCACTGACGTGAAGTCAAGAGCTTTTGCGCTTATGGACAATAGAACTTACGCACAAAAGCACCTGACTTCGCCAATATATTTTTTCGTGATTTTTCAAAATTCTCTAGGAGTACGCTTCTAAAAAAAAAATTTATCTTTATATCGATATTCTACAGCTAGTAGGCCGGTTGGCTCAGTGGGTAGAGCGTTTGACTTGGGAGTGGAAGCTCCAATACAAAGGCTGGGAAACAAATCTCCTAGTCACAGTAATCGCCACCATTCACTGTTGGGTCAAACATTAACAGTGCTTTGCCTAAGGTGGCGTAAGGGCACAGTAACACAGCCTACACAGAACACTACTGATTATCCTTACTCGCTCAAGTTCTTCGAGATCTTATGAGGGGTCTCCTTGGTGAAGACCTAGGAGGATCAGTATAATAATATAATATAATATTATAATATAGGATTTTATGTCACAGTTACCAAGCTTCAATACGATCGAGTCTATATTTATCGAGTTATCGAAGAAATAATATTCCAGGTGGGTATAACTTCCTCGGAACAGAGTGCTTATCAATTTGCCCAAATGTCTGTAATTTTCGAATTTTTGGCTGAAAATGGTATCAAACGATTCGGTTCGACTCACTGATCAAGAATCCGTGGTCGAAATCGATTCTGTCCGGCCGTTCGGTCAGCCGTCCGTCCGTTAACACCATAACTCTCGAACGAGAGGAGTTAGAGGATTGAAATTTGCAGGGTAGGTTAACCAGCAAAATCCATCGAGCGGTTTCGCGATTATGGACGTTTTTAGTAAAAACATTTTTTATGAATATTTCCGAAACCGATCTATCTGAAATTTAGCATCAAATTGTAGAATCACGATCTTTAGACGCATGTGAAGTTTTGTATTGATCGGGTTACCGTAAAGTGTCAACAAAAAATTTTGAAAATTTTGTTTCTGCAATAACTTTCGAACGGAATGAGCTAGGCAGTTGAAATTTTCATTTTAACTTACAAATTTAAAAATAATAAATTTTGTTTTAAGATGCTGTTTCACCATAAAAATCCATTGATATCATTTTCAACTCCAACAAGTACTTTCGCAGATATGATTTTTCGAAATTTCAATAATGAATCGTACTTCTATGTTTTCACAGAATGCTATAATTATTCTATCTATGATTTATTATATGATCTGTGTTCATACTCGTACATGTCATCCTGTTCTATAAGAGAGAGTAAAAGTCATTTTACCTATTTTAATTTGATTTCTTCCATCGTGCAGTTCTCATTCTCAGATTGCTCATTTAATCTTTATAAATAAACTCTTATTTGAATTGAATTTCTTTTATGATGCAGTTCTTTCATAAGAATACATTGATATTATTCTCAACTCTGAGAAACCAATACTTTTGGAGATATAATTTGTCTGTTTGAACAAGAGCGCCAGAAAGCTCCTGTCCACAGGGCTTGAACCAATTTTCTATCAAAATTTTTCAACCACTCCCTCTTTATTTTATATGTATAGTATAGTATAGTATATGGATTATACTGATCCTTCCTAGGTCTTCCCCAAGGAGACCCCTCATAAGCTCTCGAAGAGCTTGAGCGAGTAAGGAGAACCAGTTCGTGTTCTGGGTAGGCTTTGTTACTGTGTCCTTACGCCACCTTAGGCACAGCACTGTTAATTTTTGACCCAACAGTGAATGGTGGCGATTACCGTGACTAGAAAATTTCTTTCCTAGCCTCGGAATTGAACTTGGGGCTTCCGCTCCCAAGTCAATTGCTCTACCACTGAGCCAACCACACTACATGCATTCAAACCTTTTTAGGACTCCTCCAAAAAACTGGTAAATCATCATCACATTAATGTTCTTTAAAGCTCTTGGTTCTTTAGTATTTCCAATCACGAACAGTTTTTTCTTTTGAGAGATAAACGGACTAGTAGAGACCATAGTTGAGAGCAATCCACAGAGTGTGACTTCATCGAAGTTGAATAGCTCTTAGTGGTAGCTTTACCTTAAAGCGATAATCCCTTTGCACTTGTTGTTTTTTCTTTGTTCCAGCCAAATTTACGCAGTTTACTATTTGGTAAGTCGCGGAAAAATAGCCCCGTCGTCATTGCATATGTTTCGGTTGTCCGCTCAAGGGAGAGCTTCGAAAGGGATTATCCGAAAAATAGGTTTCCGCGTCCGCCCAAGGGAGCGTCCGCTCAAAAGAGGGGTCTGAAGGATTTGCAATGCATTTACTGAAATCAGGACTGTGAAAATGTGTCCGTTCAATAGAGGTGTCCGTTCCATAGAGTCCTCCGCTGAACGGAGGTGTCCGTTCGTAGAGGTTTCACTGTACAGAGTGGTCCCAATTGGACACTTTTGATAGGAAACACCAATTTCTAGAGGAGTTAGAGAAAAACTAGCCTACATGCTACGAGGTCGATTTTCGTGAGAAAAGGAATGCCGAAAACCGCACATTGATATCTTGAGTTGATCGAAAGATACAAAGGCGAGAACAAAGGTGTTTTTCAATTTTGTGCATTTCTGACCCAACACCGTAACTTGTTTATTTTTGAATATTTCTTGTTTCTTTGAAAACATTCTTCAGACACTTTTTTGAAAGGAATCCAATGGTGTTCCTGGTTTTTTATTAAACAATATGGTTTCGAAGTTATAACATAAACTTGTATTTTTTCTTATGGACCACCCTATATTTCTTTACATATTCGTGTTTGAAATGAAATTCTGTTTTCAAATATATATATAATAGTTGCTACTTCTCTTTGAAAACATTGATTTTGTGGCTGTTTTTTAATCATTTTAGATTTATTTTCAAAATCTGGGATGTCATGCCTGAATACGAAACAAAATAGTTCTGAATAACAGCTGTTAAAAAGAATAATCAGTGCCGATTTTGTAATAACTCATATATTTAATCAAAAAATAGAATTACAAGAAAAACAATATTTTTAAACTATTTACAACATGTGTTCGAATTGAGCACCATTTAAGTCACAACATAATTGACTTCGCTTCCTAACATTATTGACAGCATTAATCAATTCTATCGCAGGTATTGAACGAAAGGCATGTCACACTGCTGCTTCCAACGCTTCTCGGGAATCAGGATGGCGTTTATATGTGAGGTCCTTTATGTTTCCCCAAAGGTGAAAATCTAGAGGCGTAAGATCGGGGGAACTTGCTGCCCAATGAACAGCACCCCGGTTGCCAAGCCAATTATTGTCGGTGAATATTTCGTTCAAAAACGCCGTTATGATGTGTACGTTATGACTCGATGCCCCATCTTGTTGGAAGTATATGTCTCCAATTTGTTGTTATGGTAAAACATCCATTATTGGTTCAACAAATTGCCGCAATATTTCCAAATATCGCGCTGCCGTAAGGTTACCCTCATAGATATAGGGACCGATAAACCTTCCTCTACAAATACCGACCCAAACATTGAAACTGTATCGGCCTTGATTTTGTGTCTCCACTATAATATGTGGATTTTCCAAAGTCCAACTGTAGGAATTGTATCTATTAAAAATACCAGAGCTGCTAACGCATGCTTCATCAGTCCAAATAATATTCTGTCCAAAGTTTGGGTTGTCAGCACATTTTCCTAAATACCATTGGTAAAATTCGAGCCGGAATTGTAGGTCATTTGGTACTAACTTATGAACTTTTCTCACTCTATACGGTTTGAATTTATTTTTTTTTAGAATTCGCATTGCTGTAGTCTTTGGAATACCTGTATTCAACTGCATTTTGAGAAGTCAAATATTGGGTTGGTTTTTTATTTCCCCCTAAACCGTTATTTCTTCTAACTCTCCCTCTCTATTCCCGGCTTCGTAAACTTTAGTCCTTGGTTTTGAAAAAGAACCGTAATTAACTAGGTTTTGCTGCAATTTAGTGAACATATCCCGAAACGGTTGTCTCCTTTCAGGATATCGGCCAAAGTAAAGATTGCTGGCAGCCTGAGCATCTTCATGTGATTCCCAACAACACTTTAGCATATCATATTTCTCGTAATTTTCATACATTTTTGCGCGTATGTTCTGGCGAACATACGCGTTATAGTTTTGCCCAAATGTCTGTAACTTTCGAATTTTTTGAAAAAAATGGTCTCAAACGATTAAGTTCGACTCCCCAATGAAGAATTCGAGGTCAAATTTGATTCTGTCTGGCCGGCCGTCCGGCCGGCCGTTGCCACGATAACTTGAGAACGAAAAGAGCTAGCAACTTGAAATTTTCAGGGTAGGTGGCGCATCCCAATACGACGGACAAGTTCGTTAATGGGCATAATCGGCCCAGTGGTTTCCGAGTAATAATTTTGTTTTCAACCAATATGAATCCGATCAAATTGAAACTTGGTGGGTAGTTGTAGAATATGACCCTTAGCACGTTCGTGAAATTTTGTGCGAATCGTATGGCTAGAAAATTTTAAAAAAATTATTAAAAAATATTTTTGTTGTCACGATAACTTGCGAACGGAATGAGATAGCGGCTTTAAATTTTCAGGTTAGGATGTGCACCAGAACGCAACATTTCAGTTCAATTATGAGCATAATCGGCCAAACGGTTTTGGAGTTATAGCAATCTGAAATTTTCTGAAATTTGGTGGTTTTTTGTTCCTCATTAACTCGAAAAATTCTGAACCGATGGAATTCAAACATTGTTATTAGTTGTAGAATGCCAACGCGAAAATGTTTGCAAAATTTGGTGAGGATAGCATTTGTAGAAAATTTTTAATAAATCATTAAAAATAAAAAAAAAAAATTCTATATATCAGTAACTATTCGTTTGAAATTCATGAAATTTTGCAAGAGCCTTCATAACCTAACTCTACTGCCAAGTTTCAAGTTTTAATATGATCGGTTAAATATTGTTGGAGATTCGAGCATTCTTGTGCGAGTTGAGTAGTACCGATTTGGTGTAGCGTAAGGCTCCAAAGAAACGATCCCTCGACCCGGACTTTTGCCGTCGAGTCGAAGAAGACGAATCGATTTGTGTTTTTCCCAAATTTCGTTCTTCTAGGTTGAGCCTAAATATACTAATTCAATACAAGTTTCGGAGGTTTTGAGTCCGATGATTTTCCATTCAAAAAGTCAATCCGAGAAACGTCAGAATTAATTCGAGAGACGGGGTCGGAAATTTTCGAAAGCGAAACTGACGATTTAGGCCTTTTTTGGGCGTGAAACTTGAAGAAAATGATAGGTAGCTTTTGCGCGTATGTTCTATTTTCCATTCTTCTGTATTGGACACCCTTAATCGAATTTACCATGGTAAATTATGTTGTCCATTCTCCTGTATTGGACACTTATTTTATATTTAAAACTGTAATTAGATCTTTGAAATACCATTGAATGAAGAAATTCTTGTAAGTTAACAAAATACCTATCTTTATTTGAACAATTAAAATGCATCATTTTATTAAAATGATAGTTAGACTATCCAATTGCTTCTTTTCTTTATAATATTTTAGCTGTAAGTCAGTATAGCTTAGAACTTTTAAAGTAACGTCCTACAATATTAATTTAAATGATATTATAAATAAAAATTGGTTCAAGCACTGACGTGAAGTCAGAAGCTTTTGCGCGTATGTTCTATTGTCCATTCTTCTGTATTGGACACCCTTAATCGAATTTACCATGGTTAATTAAGTTGTCCATTCTCCTGTATTGGACACTTAATTCGAATTTACCATGGTAAATTCGAATTAATTAATGGACAATAGAACATACGCGCAAAAGCTTCTGACTTCACGTCAGTGCTTGAACCAATTTTTAATTAACAGGCAGATAAATATTCTAGTATGTTCAAAACTCAGTTCAAAGAAGCACACTAAACTTGTGAAGCAAACTGCTTTTAATAATAATTGTGTGACAGTACGCATAGACTGTAGTTGCTAAGATAATTTGTTTCATATTCAGACATGGCATCCCAGATTTTGAAAATACATCTAAAATAATTCGAAAACAGCCACAAAATCAATGTTTTCATAGAGAAGTAGCAACTATTATACATATTTGAAAAGAGAATTTCATTTCAAACACGAATATGTAAAAAAATATAGGGTGATCCATAAGAAAAAATACAAGTTTATGATATAGCTTCAAAACCATATTTTTTAATAAAAAACTAGGAAAACCATTGGACTCGTTTACAAAAAGTGCCTCAAGAATGTTTTCACAGAAACATGAAATATTCAAAAATAGTTACGGGGTTGGGTCAAAAATGCACAAAATTGAAAAACAACTTGTATCTTTCGAACAACTCAAGATATCAATGTGCGGTTTCATTTTCTCACGAAAATCTACCTCGTATCATGTAGGCTAGTTTTTCTCTAACTCCTCTAGAAATTGGTATTTCCTATCAAAAGTGTCCAATTTGGACCACTCTGTACATGCCATTTTGAATCCAATGACACCTCAATCATAATTTACGAAGAATACGCAAACAATTTGACCTAAAAAGCACTTGTTGACTAGATTAATTCACGAAGCAAGGATCGAAGAAATTGACGGGTAGGTACCTATCAGTTGAACTGAATATTTTGTTATCCCCCTTCAATTCACTTCGCCAACGCCAACGTTGAATCGTTATCATCCGTTTCAGTCATTAATTCCTATGAAAACACACAACATAAACCGTTGAATGGAAACAAACTTGCTCTAGTGTTCACCGACTCCGGTAAGTAGGTCACCAGTGAAACCACTCACAAAGGCATCGTAAACAAAATGACTGAACTGATGTCAAGCCCACGCAACCCAAACCACATAGCTGAAATGATAAGAAGATTAAGTGTTTGTGTGCACGTTAACTTAAAATCCGTAAGATCTATTTCTGGCCGAAAATGGAATGGAACAGCACCTGTAATATACTTCTAAGAGCCCCAAGGGGAAAACTGTTCCTAATTCTAATTTATCAGTCTTTCTATTGACATGAAGTTTGTTTTCATAAATGATTATGAGTACGGAAAAAAATTCAGCATTTCATTGATCGAAAAAGTTCTAAGCCCAGCAATATATAAAAAATAGGTTCGTTTTTAATTTGAAATTACATTATCAATCAATATGCCCTGTGGCCTCTCAGTGCATCTGTAGCAAATTTGCCTTCGCAATTTGTACTTTTCCTTTTGACCGCGTGTTCCGCAAGGAACAGCGTGCTATCATTTTGCAACAATGTAATTTTCGAATTTTTTCGCGAAAATGGTATCAAACGATTGAGTTCGACTCACTGATGAATAATTCCAGGTCAAATTCAATTCTTACCTTCCGGTCCGGCCGGCCATTAAAACGAGAACTCATCAACGGAAGGAGTTAAAGGATTGAAATTTGCAGGATAGGTTTGGAGAGTTAATATCTCGGACAAGTTCGTTAACAGGTGAAATCCACCAAGCGGTTTCGAAGTTATGGCCCTTTATACCTTAAATATTTTTTACGAATATTTCCGGAACCGATTACTCGGTCTATCTGAAATTTAGCATCAAATTATAGAATCATGCATAAGAAGTTTTATAGTGATCGGAGTGCCCTATAGTGAAGTGAGAAGCTTTTGCGCGTATGTTCTATTGTCCATTCTTCTGTATTGGACACCCTTTATCGAATTTACCAAGGTAAATTATGTTGTCCATTCTCCTGTATTGGACACTTAATTCGAATTTACCATGGGAAATTCAGTTTTTAAGTTCGTGCTCCCCCTTCTCTCATTTTTCATTACGCTCATGCGCACATGAGAAGTGATTTAACTGCTGGAGTTTTCGTCTGAGAGGATTGGGGTTTTGGGGTGGAGGATGCTATTCCTCCTTAGAATCCCCTGGAGAGGGTCTACTCATGCGTAGATTCCAGAGCGATATCTCCCAAACTACTAGTGTTGGAGAATCGGAATTTTTTCAGCCGCGAGTGGATTGCGCATGCGCAGAGGAGAAGTTACTGTTTTTGGATTGTATGTGT
The DNA here is from genome assembly GCA_937662695.2 of Halyzia sedecimguttata. Lineage (NCBI taxonomy): Eukaryota > Metazoa > Arthropoda > Insecta > Coleoptera > Coccinellidae > Halyzia > Halyzia sedecimguttata. The sequence continues at coordinate 51,110,803 of OW569415.2, forward strand.
TATGCTGGGAGTGGTTTAGGACTATCGGTCATGGGTCTGATGCTGATCCGGTATTGTGAGGTTTTAAAAGAATATATATGGCAATTCTATGAACGGACAAGTCAGTTTGGGGGAAATAGCGTTGTTAGTGATTCAACTGCTGGAGTTTACGTCTGAAAGAATTGGGGTTTGGAGGTGCAGGATGCTATTCCTCCATAGAATCCCCTTGGGAGTTTACGCGCATGTGTGGATTGAAGCTGCGATGTCTCCTGAGCCAATGGTGTTGAAGAATCAGAGTTTTGTTTGAGGTAGGTGATTTTGAGAGGCCTTTCAGCCACGAGTAGATGGTGCATGCGCAGAGGGGAAGTTGCTCTTTCTGGGTTGTATGGCTCATGTTGGGATTGGTTTGCGTCTAGCGGTCATGGATTTGGCGCAGAGCCGATATTTTGAGGTTTCAAGAGAAAGTTTCTGAATAGACTAGGAATAAGTCTGAAATGTCGGATGCGAGCACCAATGAGGGCACTTCTAGGATGTTGAATCTTTGAAGTCTGGAATTTGTTCCACTTATCAAAGCTGACTTTACTTGGTTTACCAGAGAAAATGAATGACATGATTTTCAGTGGCTCAAGAACCGATAAATCTCTTATCACTTCAGTTGTTAAATGCATTTGAGCATTCTTCTGAAGTGTTTTACTGGAAATAGGCAATACATTGCTCTAGAATGTTCGAACCTGAACAAGAAATTGCACTTTCGATTACAAAGCAGAGTTGTCTTCTGCCAAAGTATTTTTCTAGGGTTAGATCCCATATGGCAACTATGTGGTCCTTTGTTGAGAAGAAACCAAATATAAGTTTCTTAAAATGTGACGTCATGACACGTTACAGTATGTATTACCACTAACCTTCGTACTGCATGACTCGGTGATAAGTATCTAAGCAAACCTCATACCTTACTCGTTCTTACGAATTTAGTTTAATATGGATATTTGTTAAAGAGAAATAGAAAAAAAAATGGGTTCAAGCCCTGTGGACAGGAGCTTTCTGGCGCTCTAGTTCAAACAGACAAATTATATCTCCGAAAGTATTGGTTTCTCTGAGTTGGGAATTATATCAATGTATACATATGATAGAGCTGCATCATGAAGGAAATTCAATTCAAATAATAGTTTATTTATCAAGATTAAATGAGCAATCATGAGAATGAGAACTGCACCATGGAAGAAATCGAATTAAATCTGGCCAATTTTGCCCAATAACGAACTTAACCGAGATATTCATCTCCCTAACCTACTCTGAAAATTTCAACTATCTAGCTCATTCCGTTCGAGAGTTATTGTGGAAAAACATATTTTAAATTTTCAATTTTTTTTTTTTACACTTTGCGGTAATCTGGTCGATACAAACTTCACGAGTATTTCAACCCCAATATTTTTGAAGTTACAATTTTCCCTTCTGTCAAGTTGACATTATGAAAATTCATACAAGGAATAATTATATCAATCTGTGAAATACGATTTACATTGAAATTTTGAAAAATCATATCTCCGAAAGTATTAGCTTGTTAGAGTTAAAAATGATATGAATGGATTCTTATGATAAAACTGCTTATTAAAAATTATTTAATTTGGAATTTGTTAATGTGAACAAAAAATTTTTTTTTATTACTCCGAAACCTTCTGTCCGATTTTGCCCAGTAACGAACTTAGCCGAGATATTTATCCCCCAAACCTACTCTGAAAATTTCAACTCTCTAGCTCATTCCGTTCGAGAGTTATCGTGCCTACGGCCGGACCGGCCGGCCGGACCGGCCGGCCGGACCGGCCGGCCGGACGGCCGGACAGAATGAATTTCCACCATGGATTCTTCATCAGTGAGTCGAACCAAATCGTTTAAGACCATTTTCATCGAAAAATTCGAAAATTACAGACATTTGGGCAAATTGATAAGCACTCAGTTCCGAGGAACTAGAGCGCCAAAAAAAGATTCAATCTTTACGTAATGTATCGAGATTATGAGATATGAACATTTTTAAAAAATGCTCACGTGACAGAATAATATTAATATTAAATAAAATCCATAGCAACAGATAAAGCCGAGAATCAATGGCATATCTAAATACCGTGAGTGACGAAATGAATTTCGAGAAAACCTTAATTTACGCTAAAAAAATTGGTTCAAACACTGACGTGAAGACAGGAGCTTTTGCTCGTATGTTCTATTGTCCATTCTCCTGTATTTGAGGAGCAACTTTTCAAAACGCATTCAGTCCAAAAACCATTTTATTGGAAATCAACGAAATACGATTTTTTTTTCCACCCTGGCTTATAATTTGAGTACGTCGAGTTTGTTTGATAGAAATTTACATCGGAAGGTAATAACTAATCTCATTTAAATCAATATTGAAAAGATATACAAAGAAAATGTAAAAAACGTTTGCACTTAATGCGTTTTGATTCATCCCATTGTATATAATGCGTTTTGATGTGGTTGAAATTCAAAATAATGCTGTTTGTTGTAACCTAATTAACATGAGCAAATCGATAAAAAAAATTTTTGATTATATTTTATTTATTTTAAAAATACAAACGTAAACATAATTTATTGCGATGCGGCTTACATACTTTGGATTTTAATTACACAGGGACATAATGTCATTTGGAAGATTTTGTTTACATAGGGTTATAGAGCAATAGAAATCATTTCTAAATTCGCTTCAAACTCAATTTCGCGCAAATTGGACTAAATGCGTTTTGAAAAGTTACTCCTCATTTGACACTCTTAATCGAATTTACCATGGTAAATTATATCGTCCATTCTCCTGTATTTGATCGAATTTACCATAGTGAATTCGATTAGGAGTATCCAATACAGGACTATGGTAAATTCGATTAAGAGTGTCAAATACAGGAGAATGGAAAATATATTTTACCATGGTATATTCGATTAAGAGTGTCAGTGCTAGAACCAATTTATTTTTATCACATTTTGTGATGGATTCGATCACCGATGAGAGCACGATTACCCTGATCATCATAATTAGTCGGAAATCCACTGATCAATCCGATCTAAACTTGGAAATTTTGGTGAATGAGTTGATTCAAGTAAGGGAGTGCTCGGTTTCTGAATCGCTGATCAACGAAGAAATCGATTAACAAATCGATGAACAATATGTCAAATCTAATGTAAATTGTAGTTTTAACAGTTCGAAAATAAGTAAATCATCGATTTAATTTTATTTGTCTCTTATGATGCTACGGAAAGAATCAAATTTGACCTCGAATTCTTCATCAGTAAGTTGAACCTAGTCGTTGGAGATGTTCCCCAGAACATACGCACACAAAGGAGCAATATTTCGAGGTATTGAATTTTTCTCAAGAATTTTTGTATTGCTTCTAGCAATACGGTGTAGATGTAGAATAGCGGTATTGTACATCACAATTGAAGATTTAAATATCATTTCAAGTGGGTGTATCTTCGAGAAGACGTGATTATGTTGTATTTGCTGTTTCTTTCCACGTGGCCATTCAGCTTTATTTCGTTCCATATATTCACCCACGCGAATTGGAATTTCCCATCAATTCTGCTCTGAATTATATTTTCAACAAAAAGCTTCGTATCACCGCTTTTGTCCACAATGTCCGTGTCTGTCGCTGTGCCAGATTCGATACCGATCACAGCGCATCGATTTCATCAAACATTACATAAAATTGTCGTAATACCCGTTACACCCTTCATTCCATTCACGCAATCCTCTTTGTGCTTTATATCCGACTACTGATTTAAATGAGTATTATTCGTGTGAAATCGTCCACGTCAGTGTTCTTTTGGCATTTCATTCGTTAGTTAGTAGGATTCAAGTTCATCCATGACAATGTATCGAAAATTTCCTCTTGACCGACAACACAGGAATGACACACCCAAATAGACCACTGTCTTCACCCAATGGCTGAACAACGTACTTCCCTATTCAACACTCCTCTCAAACTTAATGCTGGTTTTACCAAAAATAATTGGCCAGAAAAAGAACGTAAATTGTATGTTACATAGAATTAGACGACAGGCTAGGTTAAAAAAATTGGTTCAAGCACTGACGTGAAGTCAGAAGCTTTTGCGCGTATGTTCTATTGTCCATTCTTCTGTATTGGACACCCTTAATCGAATTTACCATGGTAAATTATGTTGTCCATTCTCCTGTATTGGAATTTACCATGGTAAATTCGAATTAAGTGTCCAATACAGGAGAATGGACAACATAATTTACCATGGTAAATTAGATTAAGGGTGTCCAATACAGAAGAATGGACAATAGAACATACGCGCAAAAGCTTCTGACTTCACGTCAGTGCTTGAACCAGTTTTTTTTTTCGTGATTTTTTTGAAATTTTCTAGGGGTACGGTTCTTACAAAATTTTAAACACGTCTTAATGATGATTTTCTACTACTAGTTACCAAGCTTCAATTCGATCGAATATTTATTTTTTGAGTTATCAAGGAAATAATATTCCAGGTGGGTATAACACGGAAACTGTTTAACCGATTATGCCCAAAAACGAACTCAACTCTCCCTTTGGGATACGCAACCTACCCTGAAAATTGCAAGTCCCTATCTACTTTCGTTCGAAAGTTATCGAGGCAACGGTCACCCATCTACTGAACTCACACAAGAATGCTCGAATCTCCAACAATATTCAACCGATCTTGTTAAAACTTGAAACTTGGCAGTAGAGTTAGACTATGAAGGCTCTTGCAAAATTTCAGCAATTTCAAACGAATAGTTACTGATATATAGAATTTTTTTTTAATTTTCAATGATTTTTTTAAAATTTTTTTCAAATACTATCCTCACGAAATTTTGCAAGAATTTTCGCGTTGGCATTCTACAACTAATTACCATGAATTACATTGAATTCAATCGGTTTAGTATTTTTCGAGTTAATGAGGAACAAAAAACAACCAAATTTCAGATGGCTATAACTCTAAAACCGTTTCGCCGATTATGCTCATAAACAGACTGAAATGTCGCGTTCTGGTGCACATCCTAACCTAAAAACTTCAAGCCGCTTTCTCTTTCCGTTCTCAAGTTATCGTGACAACAAAAATATTTTTTAATGAATTTTTTAAAATTTTCTAGCCATACGATTCGAACAAAATTTCACAAACGTACTTATGTTCATATTCTACAACTACTCACCAAGTTTCAATTCGATCGGATTTATATTGGTTGAAAACAAAATTATTACTCGGAAACCACTGGGCCGATTATGCCCATTAACGAACTTGTCTGTCATATTGGGATGCGCCACCCACCCTGGAAATTTCAATTTGCTAGCTCTTTTCGTTCTCAAGTTATCGTGGCAACGGCCGGACGGCCGGCCGGACAGAATCAAATTTGACCTCGAATTCTTCATTGGGGAGTCGAACTAAATCGTTTGAGACCATTTTCGTCAAAAAATTCGAAAGTTACAGACATTTGGGCAAAACTATAACGCGATGTTCCACAGAACATACGCACAAAAATGATTAGAAAATATTTTTTATGTCTCGATATCCTGGGAACGGAAAGAGATAGCGACTTGAAATTTTCAGGCTAGGTTGTGCATCTGAATGTGAAATTTGAGTTTATTTATAAGCATAATTGACCAAACTGTTTTGGAGCTATCTCCATCTGAAATTTCGTTTTTATTTCCTTAATAACTCGAAAAATACCAAACCGATCCAATTTAAATATGGTTATTAGTTGAAGAATGCCAACACGGAAATTCTTGAAAATTTTTTTGTGAGGATTGTAGCACTAGAAATTTTTTTAAATTTCATTGAAAAAAATTCTATATATCAGAAATTATTCATCCGACATGGCAGATATTTTGCGAGAGCCTTCAAAAACCTATATCTTCTACCAAGTTCCAAGTTTGAACACGATCGGATCTATATTGTTGGAGATCTGAGCCTTGTGTGAGTTCAGTAGTTGGATGGGTGACCGTTGCCTCGATAACTCCCGAACGAAAGGAGATAGGGACTTGCAATTTTCAGGGTAGGTTGCGCATCTAAATTTGAGGCCCAACGGTTTCGGAGTTATACCCATCTGGAATATTATTTCCTCGATGACTCAAAAAATATAGACCCGATCAAATTGTAGCTTGCTAACTAGTTGTAGAATATCGACATAAAGACGTGTGTAAAATTTTGTGAGAACTGTACGACAAAAAAAATTGGTTCAAGCACTGACGTGAAGTCGATCGAATTTACCATGGTAAATTCGATTAAGCGAGTGTCCAATACAGGAGAACGGACAATAGAATTCACCATGGTAAACTCGATTAAGAGTGTCCAATACAGGAGAATGGACAATAGAACATACGCGCAAAAGCTCCTGACTTCACGTCAGTGCTTGAACCAATTTTTTTGATCTTAGTTCTGTGGATTATTGCGTTCATGTTCTAGGGAAGTACCAAATATCTGTAATTTTCCAACTAGAGACATATATGAAGTTAGTTTAGTCATGTGAGACCGTGAATTTAAACTGGAAATCTATTCACAACAACTCTGCAAATTATTCACCCACTTCAGTATTCACAATGAACAAATATTGACAATTTTTCCAAAATCGAAACTTAAAATGCTATTTAAGTCCAAGTAAAATTGTTTATTTGCCACAAAATAGCACATTGCGAGTGCAGACAGTGCTTTACTGCGAAACCTGGACGAAATTATAGCGCCCTGGAAAAAGAGCGCGAAAAGTTACTTCATAATAAGTTCAATACTTCAGCCTACGCTCAATTTCGACCTCATTCATTTCATGATTTGCATTATTACTATTCATGTGCAAAATGTCCATTCACGAACATATTCACCAAAAGATCTCCATATTTTCCCACAGAAGAATATCCAGTTCAAAGGGATTACAGTTGCTTTCCTTCCTCCAATTCATCCTTTCTTTCCTCGTTTATTTCTGTAACAAATCAAGTAGAACATCAAAAGTCCACATTATCTCTCTCCTCCAAAGGGGGAAGATTCCACTATAGAGAGCAACAAAAAAACCATGTCCCATCAATCAATTCCCTTTGTCCTTTGTGGCGTTTGGAAAAAAAATTATCGAAATAAATTCTCATTTGCCGGATGCGGATGAGGACGTCCCTGCAACGTAAGTTGAGATTCGTTTTCGTTAGGCCTGATCCTCATAAAGGGGATGTTTTGTATAGTAAGTAGCTGAAATGGCTACGTGAAAACGCATTCTATAATGAACATACATAAGCCGATATACGTATCGATCGAGGGTGATTTCAACCTCCGCATATTTCATCCTGAACTGTACTATACAAGGTGTTATCGAGCCTTATCGAGAAAACCTTTTGTCAATACTGGAATCTGAACTGGGTTAAACTTGAAGGGGTTTTCCAACTTTGTAGGCTAATATAAAGTACGGTTGAGAAAGAGTGTATACAGGGTGTCCCAAGTTCGAGACGTTTCTGGAGAACTGTACATATTTGAAATCTGAGAATTGGGATTATGATATTGTTTGAAATTCTCTACAGAGCTAAAATATTTTCGAAGCCCATGCACTTCCGGTTATCCAAGGAGTGAAAATAAATTATATGAAATTTTTTTAAAGTTTTGCATTCCTGGTGCGATCAAGTATTCAATGCCGAATACATTTCTGTTAAAACCAATGTATTCATTCGAATAGTTTTCAAAATATCGAAAAAAAATGGGTTCAAGCCCTGTGGACAGGAGCTTTCTGGCGCTCTAGTTCAAACAGACAAATTATATCTCCGAGTATTGGTTTCTCAGAGTGGGGAATTAAATCAATGTATTCTTATGAAAGAACTGCATCATAAAGGAAATTCAATTCAAATAATAGTTTATTTATCAAGATTAAATGAGCAATCTGAGAATGAGAACTGCACCATGGAAGAAATCGAATTAAAATAGCTGAAATGAATTTGACTCTATCTTATAAAACAGGATGAAATGTACGAGTATGAACACAGATCATATAATAAAGCTTAGATAGAATAATTATAGCATTCTTTGAAAACATAGAAGTACGTACATTATTGAAATTTAGAAAAATCATATCTCCGAAAGTATTAGCTTGTTGGAGTTGAAAATCATATCGATGGATTTTAATGGTGAAAATGCATCTTAAATAAAAATTACAGACATTTGGGCAAATTGATAAGCACTCAGTTCCGAGGAACTAGAGCGCAAAAAGGTTAAATCCCTTTCCGGGATTTGAGCCCGCCTTCTCTCGTTCCGAAACCGAAAACCGACTGACTAGACGAACCAGCTATCGGGCTCCTCGTACGATCTTGTCGATCTCCGGTATTAGAATAAAACGTCGGTACTTACCTGGGATATATATTCTTAATTTTCACTTTTCGACATAAAATCGCCACATGGGGGTTTATTTGACGGTTTTTTACCCTTGTCTCTCTAAGTCGATTTTGACGTTTCTCGAACCAACTATTAGCAAGGAAATAGACAATGTCATGTCTCAGGAAAATAAGTTGACATTATGACAATTCATACATACAATAATTATATAATTCTGTTAAAACGTTGAAATACGATTTATTATTGAAATTTTGAAAAATCAAATCTCCGAAAGTATTAGCTTCTTAGAGCTAAAAATGATATCATTGGATTCTTATGGTAAAACTGCTTATTGAACAAAATTTAATTTGGAATTTGTTATGTAAAAAAAAATTTTTTTTTGGTACTTGGCTCATTCCGTTCGAGAGTTATCGTGCCTACGGCCGGCCGGCCGGCCGAACAGAATGAATTTCGACCACGGATTCTTGATCAGTGAGTCGAACCAAATCGTTTAAGACCGTTTTCATCGAAAAATTCGAAAATTACAGACATTTGGGCAAATTGATAAGCACTCAGTTCCGAGGAACTAGAGCGCCAAAAAATAGGGTTCCAATTTGAAAAACAGAAGTTATGGCAAATTTTTTATCACAATTTTCGATACAAAATTTGAAACACCCTGTGATGATTTTTCTGGAATTCAAAATATGCATGACCTTTCCACATTCTTCCTCTTCGATGTTTACGTTCAGGATGTTTGAAATAAGGATAATGAACATAATACTGACTAAACATATTTGACTTTTTTTCCGGTTTTTTTTTCGATATTATGAAAACTATTCGAAGGAATAAAATGATTTTAACAGAAATGTATTCAACATTGGATACTTGATCATAACAGGAATGCAAAACTTGAAAAAAAAAATGTTTCATCAAATTTATTTTCATTCCCTGTATAACCGGTGTGCTTGGGCTTGGAAAATATTTTAGCTCTGTAGAGAATTTCAAGCAATATCATAATCTCAATTTTCAGATTTCAAATATGTCTAGTTCTCCAGAAACGTCTAATAGGCATTCGAACTTGGGACAATCTGTATTATATATTCAATAGTTTTTTTCTGGGTTTTGTCTCCCAAACTCTGGAAAATATCCATAGAGTGAAAAAAATGTCCCGTAGAAACATAGATATTTGTCAGAAGCAATATACAGGGTGTCCCAACGAAAATTTGACCACCCACTAGAACACAGAAACGAAGAATTTTCGAAGATTTTAAAAAGACAGGTCAACTTCTGTTTTAAGACGAACCTCCATTATGAGTTTGTTCCGAAAAAACTACCCCCATGAAGGTGTCATCAACCCCCGACATTTTTTTACCAGGGAAAAGACCTAGATTGTTGTTAGTTTGGAAGTTATTTATGTTCTGTACACAACCCAGGTAAATTTTCAAAATGGGTTCATTATTTACGAAATAATGTAATAATTGAACTTACCGTCAGAAGGTGATGTTGAACAGATAGTTGAATCGCCCAAACTCAAGAGCCTAAGAGTGTTTACTTCATTCATCAAATGCTTAACATATTGATGACTTGTATTTCTTTCTGGATGATTGTTATTAAAATACCTTGCAATTAATCTAGCATCTTCTTCATTCCGATAGTATAATTCGAGAATTTATATTCTTTCTTCTAGCGAATAGACCATTTTCGGCCACGTAAGTAAGTCTCAAACTGAATTATGATGCAGAAACGAAAGACTGAAACACATTTGACAAAGAATCTTCAAAAAAAAATTATAATGTAATGAATTGTCGTACACATTTTCCGATCATGAACGATTAGAAAATCGAATGTTTTTGGCGCTCTTGTTCCTCGGAGTTTAAAGTATCTATAAAATAAAAATTAATTATTTTGTGATTTGCTTCTGCGTAAGAAATACAAGATATTTGTCAGAAGCATTCAATCGAACAATGTTGCCTAACAATCAACAACAAAACAAATCAGAATAACTATCAACAAAATAATTCTGAAGATTTTTGTTAAGTGTCTGATGAAGGAGTCTGATATAGACTCCGAAATGTTACGATATAGCTGTTTCTTCATTGATGTTGTTTCGTTGTTGTTTGTTAGGCAACATTGTTCGATTGATTGTTTCTGACGAATATCTTGTGTTCCTTACGCAGAAGCAAAACAAAAAATAATTAATTTTTATTTTATAGATATTATTCACAGTTTGGGAGAGAAAACCCAGAAAGAAGCCTTCTAGTTATGTCATCTTATTCGACAATAATGTTTATCATCAAAAATACTGATGAAACGAAAATATCTTCGTGCCCACTACGAAGCAAATTCCCATGACCAATCAACCTCGCATAATCGGAATATAAAAATGCAAGTCTGCTGCAACGGAAAGGAACTAAAAGCTGACCTACCTGGCTATTTCAAGGTGGACTGCTTCAACATATTCGTATCGTGAATTAGATATGGGGTTTTAAATGAAACAATATAATCGCATCCACCTAATTGTGGATTATGCATTGCGTGACTCAACTAAAGATAGCTACCGTATGACCGGATTTATAGTTTTATCAAGGATTATGATGAACCTGCTTGTATGTGCGTGTTATACTATTCATTTTGTCCACAATGCTAGTATAGGTAAATGAATCATGACCATGTTCATTAAATGAATATTATACTTAAGGCACTGACGTGGTGTCAGGAGCTATAGCGCGCCCATTAATTAAATGATCAATATATTTCCCTGAATGGAAAAATGTATTATTTTGAAATTACCTCTGCGTTAGAACCAGAAAATATTTATCAGAAGCAATATACAAAAGAATCTTGCCTTATGAACAGTAACGAACCAAAATCAACGATAAAATAACTATTATGTAACATTTCGGAGACTAAATCAGTCTCCTTCTTCAGACACCTGACGAAAATCATCAGAATTATTTTTTGTTGACAGATATTCTGAAATTTGACATTTGTCATAGTGACAGTCTTTGAAGAAACATAGCAACAGGGTTTCATTTTACAGAAATTTCTAAGTTCCAACTTCTTCTTCAACAAATTCAACCAAATGTGGTCAATTCAAACCGAGCAATTTGCAAAATTGCATTCTCTGGGTTGTGTTCGAATATTAACTCCGTAGAGTAATATTTACTCCATTGCGTTCGAAAACTGAAAGGATGGGGAAATTTTACTCTATGACTGTCGTTCGAAAAGTCGGAAGATTCGACTCGGAGTTCATTTTACTCCTGTCAAAATTGACATAACTTATGGGACGGAAAATATAGTATCGTTGTCTCACTGTTTTATGAATATTCTGTGAGGTAATTTAATAGTTTCAATACTGCTCACAATAATAATAGGATGTTTCTTAAACCAACATAACCTATTTTACGATATTGGCACATTCTATCACTGTCAGTGTCAAAGTTAACTCCAGAGTAAATGTGTCAAACCTTCAAAAACTCTACTCTACTCCGTGGAGTGAATTTTCAAACACAACCCAGTTCAACAAAATACAATTTATCTCCTTAAGTTCCTCAAGACTCTGTCATTGAAATCTTTGTTTTACTCCAATCTATCATCTGATCTCCATGGATTGTACATACATGTTATTTTTGATTATTGTATATTTCTATTCCTAGTGTTATTACGTTCTTATCTCTATTGATGTCGCTGTTTCTTCTGTATACGATTTATCACAAATACAAGGAATATTGACTTAACCGAAAATGAAAACAAAGGTCAAATCACAAACAATTCAATCAAAGAAAGCTGGACAACAGTAGTGAAGAGAAAACTTAGAAATCCAAGGATAGGCACTAGAAATATCGAAAATAGTTTCACTGCAAAAGAACGAAAAGCATGGTTTTACATCAATAGAATAAACCCACATGTAACCGAAGAAGTTAGAATATATGGGTGGTTATCCGAAATTTGGTTAACTTCTAACATAATTTTGAAATTGGTGTTTTTGGTTAAAAATCAGAACTGTTTATATTCTACGCTGTGGGTATAACATCTACTTTGCTGCATCTATAAGGGCCAGTCACTTTACTTGATATTTTCAGAGAAATTTAAGATTTTTTAAAATCAGTGTTCTAGGGACTGACGAGACGTGATAGGGACTGATGCCAAACACGTTTATTATTTCAAATCACATTTTTATTGCAAAATGAACTAAAACAACAAACTATCTCTCATGTTCTAGGAACAAATTCTAGGAACTATAATCACAGTATTTAATTTATTAATAATTATGCATATGAAAATTATGTATCAATACTTCCAGTGAAGAGGTGTAGCGTGTTCTCACTTACTTCTTACGCATCTTTCTATTGTAAGTAGTTCTGCCTGAAAGATGCTTGGATAGGAGCCTAGCAATAGTGAGCATTTGGTGCCTGGCCCATATACTCCAGCGCCAGCTCCTGTAGTGGTTTTTGAATCGTCTGTGTACCATTTAATGGCATTCCTTTTAAGTAATTGAGTGGTGGGTACCCTGTCCCAGTCTTTTTTTCTACCAGGCATCGTAGTGAAGTTCTTCTTGATGCTTACTTTCTTGATCATTTCGTCACTAGGAAGATTGGCTGATGAAATGTACCTGGTAAGAGAGGACCAGGCTTTCTGGTTTTCAATACTCTCATTACCTGTTTCTTTCCTAGATATTCTGATATTTGCTTCATGGGCCATTTTCTCTGTCACTAGATGAAGTGGTGTGAGATTTGTTATAATCTCAAGTGCCCTGGTAGGACAGGTCCCTATAGCTCCAGTGATACACACACAGGCCAGCCTTTGCACTTTGTCGAGGGTTTTCCTCGTACTATTCTGGCTTGTTTATGAGTACCAGACTACTGCCCCATACGTAATTATGGGTCTCATAATCATGACGTACATCCATCGCAGTATCTTAGGGTTGCAGCCCCAAGTCTTGCCGGCTCCTCCACGCCATTAAAGCCTTTGTTGCTTTACTGGCAGTGATGTCAACATGCCTATTCCACAGAAGTTTACTATCTAGTGTTACCCCCAGATATTTAACTTCGGACTTCCATTCTATAATATCTCCGTTCAAAAAACAACGACTATTACTTACTGTCATCTTCATAAAACTCGTGTATGATTTCTTCAACTCTCTTTCTCTTTCGCTTAGCTTCATATTTTGTACTATTAAATCCCATCTTTTAATATGTAATGGCTTTGTTTCCAAGTCTCCATATCTTATATTTATGTGTCAGTGGACTGGACAAAATCGTTTTAAGCAGAGTTTTTGTTGGTGTGTTTCAATATTTTTATCTAAAATTTGCCTTTGAATAATATCGCCAAATAACTCTTTTTAATATCAATTTTACTTCTTGATGAATGTCGTTGCCCATTTCTACAACTTTACCTTTTGGCGACAGTGCTTGTTTCTTTCTTATCATTCTATGTTTCAGTCCTCTGTCTCTTTGTTGTTCGCTGACAATTTTTTTCTTTAAATTTGCAATGAGTAAATCCTTCCTCTTCAGTATACTATTTCTTTTTTTCCGTTGAACTATACTTATCCTTCTAGTTTCAGCTTCTTTTCATTACTTAATAAAGGAACCTCAAGAATAATTTCATCTTCCGATGATGGCGGCGTATTTTGGTCCACGTAATTATCTGTTTTTTCACAAATCTTTTTTTTTTCTTCTACATATAATTAGATGATTAGGCTACACATTTTCGTTGTCCTTTTTCCTTAGATATTTTAGTCGTCCCCTTTCTTTGTACTGTGCCAGCAAACAGGGTAATTTTTAAATTTTTCCAATCGCCTCTTCACCTGTTGAGACTTTTTTTTGCAATTTCCTCTTTAGACAATGTTTTTTTCTTTCTAGGAGCCATATTCTATAACAAATACATTGGTATTATGTTTAAAACCATTAATCGGACAGTATGACCAACAGTCCCTAGATGTGGCGTCAGGCCCTAGTCACTATTACGACTAGGGCCTGACGGTCTAGGGACTGACGAAACGTAACAAAAGCAAATGAAACCTGTCATTTAAAATCGACATCAAAACCAATAGGCGGTCAAAATAATAAGGCGGATTAAACTCATATTTACAGTAAATAATGAGATCAATTAGTAATTAACTATCTTTAAAACGACTTACCTAGGGCCTGAGAGTTTGACTGGCACAGTACGTGTTTCCACAGGAAAGTCGGCGACTGCACTAATAACAAAATGGCTGCCGCGGCTTGTTTAGTGTTTGCAACAAACTTCACACAAATGCTATCGTATTGAGTGAGTTATGAGAAAGCCATATGCTTGGATTCCGCATATTTTTTAATTTTGTAAATGACTAGGGCCTGATATTTTTTATCGCTTACACTTTTTGATTATGAATAATGTGATTAAACATATTGTTATTATAAATTAAATCGTAATGACAATGTTTGTAATGTAATAGTAAACGAATTTAAATAGCATTTGATCAGATTATTCTTATAGAATTATAATTACAGTGAAATGAATAATAAATTCGGGGGATGTTACATGGCTAGGGCCTGATATTTGGAGTAAGACATGTCTATTTTAAGAAATAAAGAATATTATTATATACATCAGAATGAGTGACCGAACTAAATGGACTTTATAACATCACTTTGTAGTTTGAAATATTGGATAATATTTTTATAGTATTATGAAAATTGATGCTACCACCAAGTTAACCAAATTTCAGATAACCACCCATATATATATATATATATATATATACCGAAGAAAACGTGATGGAATATATTAAATCTAAACCAGATTTTGGAGAAGAAGAAGTGGAAGTTAAGGAATTACAGCTCCAGAAGAAGAAAAATGAACTCAAGAGTTTTTTAGTCAAAGTCCCTATGAGTCGAAAAGACGAACTTTATGATACAAAGTTCTGGCCGAGGAATGTAGGAATTGGGAGATTTAATTTTGAAGCATACAATAAAAATAAAGTATCAAATGATTATTTATAAATCATTCTGAGCACTGCATAGTTCATCAAAATATACAAAGCTTGAGTAATTCGAAGCAAACTAACAAAAAGGATCGCCTTGAACATTTCATACAACAACTAGGGAATTGTGATATTCTATGCCTAGCAGAACAATGGAAATCAGAAGCTGAATTAGATCTCAATATCTGTAATATGAGGCTGGCATCGTATTTTTGCAGAGAGAGAGGAAAACATGGAGGGGTTGCTATATATGTTAAGCCTGGTATAAAATATGAGGAACGGAAAGACATAAGTAAGTTATCCTTGCCAAAAATTTTGAAGTTGTAGCAGTAGAGTGCCAAAAAGGGAAGGAGAATATTCTGGTAACAACTATCTACAGACCAAGTACATCTACAGGCCAAGCACATCATTTTTTGAACAGTTGGATAAAGTTCTCTCACTCAACTTTAATGCTAATAAAACTGTGGTCATTGCAGGAGATTTCAACATAGACCTCTTGGTTGGTAATGAGAATAAAACAAAAACTGAATTTGTTACAATGCTTCAGTCATATAACTTAAAACCAACAATACTGGAACCTACTAGAATAACACCAGAGCACAAAAGTTGCATAGACAACTTAATTACAAACATGAAGGATTACAAGGCCGAAGTAGTAAACAGCAATTAATTAGATCATTCCACTCAAAAGTTTAGGTTTCATATAAATGAGGCGACAAAAATTACAACATCATATACCAGATTCTTTGACAAGGACTCAATTGAAGATTTCAAAGCACAAATTAAAGAGGAGAAATGGTCATCAGTCTACAATACACCAGATCATAATGTAAATAAGCAATGGGAAGTTTTTATGGCTACTTTTGGACTAATTTGTAATGAATGTTTTCCGAAGAAGTTAATACGAACACCTAATAGAACTTATACGCCTTTCACTGGTGAGGAATTAGAGGAATGCAAGAGGAAACTGGATATTCTACTAACATTGAAACAATGCGATCCAAAATACAAGGCCCATTACGATACAGAGAAAAGGAAATATGATCATCTACTTATGAAGGCAAAGTCTACTTCATATTGAAAAAGAATAACTAACTCTGACAACAAACAAAGGACGATGTGGGCTATCTGTAATGAGATAAGAGGGACAAAAACAGGCATAGGAGATTTTCCGAAGAAAGGTTATCCTCTGGAACTAGCAAATGCATACAACAACTATATGTCAGAGATGATTCCAAAGCTTCTTGAGGGTGTTCAAGATGTAGATTTTGAATGTCATATGCGAGACAATGATAGGTCAATGTGGCTTCAGCCAACAACTGAGGAGGAAATATCACAGATAATTAAAAAATTGAAAAACAAATATGCATGTGGAGATGATGAAATACCAGCAAAAATTAAAAAAGAATGCAAGGAGGAACTGAAGGGTATTATTTCCTATATAATAAACAATTCATTTAAGTATGGCATATTTCCTGACCAGCTGAAAATAGGGTTGATTCATCCCATCTATAAAAAAATGGGTTCAAGCCCTGTGGACAGGAGCTTTCTGGCGCTCTAGTTCAAACAGTCAAATTATATCTCCGAAAGTATTGGTTTTTCAGAGTTGGGAATTATATCAATGTATTCTTATGATAGAACTGCATCATAAAGGAAATTCAATTCAAATAATAGTTTATTTATCAAGATTAAATGAGCAATCTGAGAATGAGAACTGCACCATGGCAGAAACCAAATTAAAATAGCTGAAATGAATTTGACTCTCTCTTATAGAACAGGATAAAAAGTACGAGTACGAACACAGATCATATAATAAAGCTTAGATAGAATAATTATAGCATTCTGTGAAAACATAGAAGTATGATTCATTATTGAAATTTAGAACTTCATCTTAGCAGAAATTGAATTCAAACATCATAGAAGAATTCAAATTCAACAAGAGTGCCAAAAATTATCAATCCAAAACCAATAGACGAATTCTACCCAACAACGAACTCATCCGAGATATACATTCCTCAATTCTATGATGAACGATAATATATATCTTTCCTCAAATCTACTCCAATACACCAATATTCCAGTTTTGTTTTTAGTGGAGATATTCTGAACTCAATATTATTAACTTACCATTCCCATCATCATATGGATTGACCATCGGCATGAAAATATCAACCAACAAAAAGTATGATATTATATTATAATTCTCATATTTATACGATTGCTGGAATGAATGACAATGTTATTAACTTACCATTACCATTCCCATCATCATATGGATTGACCATCGGCATGAAAATATCAACCAACAAAAAGTATGATATTATATGAGGAGTAACTTTTCAAAACGCATTATGTCCAATTTGGGCGAAATTGAGTTTGAAGCGGATTCAGAAATGTTTTCTGTTACTCTATAGCCCTATGTAAACAAAATCTTCCAAATGGCATTATGTCCCTCTGTAATTAAAATCCAAAGTATGTAAGCCGCATCGCAATGAATTATGTTTACGTTTGCAGTTTTAAAAGAAATAAAATATAACCAAAAACATGTTTTATCGATTTGCTCATATTAATTAGGTTACAGGCCAACACTTACTGTGCAGACTGTTTTCTCTAAATGTATAAAAAATCGCAACAAACAGCATTATTTTCAATTTCAACCACATCAAAACGCATTATATACAATGAGATGAATCAAAACGCATTAAGTCCAAACGTTTTTTACATTTTCTGTGTATATCTGATCAATATTGATTTAAATGAGATTAGTTATTACCTTTAGATGTAAATTTCTATCAAACAAACTCGACATACTCAAATTATAAGCCAGGGAGGAAGAAAAAATCGTTTTTCGTTGATTCCCAATAAAATGGTTTTTGGACTTAATGCGTTTTGATAAGTTGCTCCTCATATTATGATTCTCATATTGATACCAATACTGGAATGAATGACAATGAGACAACGTCAAAGTTGACATTATAACAATTCATAGAATAGCCACAGAATAATTCTATCTTTGAAATTTTGAAAAATCATATCTCCGAAAGTATTAGCTTGTTAGAGTTTAAAATGATATGAATGGATTCTTATGGTAAAACTGCTTATTGAAAAAAATTTAATTTGGAATTTGTTCTGTAAAAAAAAAATTTTTTTTTTGTTACTCCGAAACCATCTGTCAGATTTTGCCCAATAACGAACTTAGCCGAGATATTTATCCCCCAAACCTACTCTGAAAATTTCAACTGTCTAGCTCATTCCGTTCGAGAGTTATCGTGCCTACGGCCGGACCGGACGGCCGGACCGGCCGGACAGAATGAATTTCGACCACGAATTCTTGATCAGTGAGTCGAACCAAATCGTTTAAGACCATTTTCATCGAAAAATTCGAAAATTACAGACATTTGGGCAAATTGATAAGCACTCAGTTCCGAGGAACTAGAGCGCCAAAAAGGAGATAAGGAGGTATTTGATAATTATCGTCCAGTCAGTGTGTTGCCAACTCTCTCTAAGATCTTTGAACATTGTATGAGTGGGAGACTGATAGAATTCATTGATGGCTGTGGCCTATTTTCAAGATCTCAACATGGTTACCTGCAGGGTAGATCTGTACAAACAGCAGTTTATGAATTCACAAAGACAATAGTTGGACTGATGGAACAAGATAATTTGGCACTCGCACTCTTTATAGATTTAACAAAGGCATATGATTGTTTGTCCAAATCGATAGTTTTGAATAAACTGAAGAAGTTTGGAATTGAAGGCAATGTCTACAGATTGTTTGAGTCCTATCTAACAAATAGGAGACAAAAAGTAGTTATCAAAAAGGATGGACATAGGGTAAAATCTTCAATTATTTTACTGATTATGGGGTACCACAAGGGAGCATCTTGGGTCCAATATTATTTCTGATATTTATCAATGACTTGTACGGCTATTTTAGATTAGACAGAACATCAATTATAGGTTATGTTGATGACACAAATGTAATCATTGGTGGAGAGACAAGTCAACAAGTTGCCAATAATGCCTCTTTCATCTATACAATAATTAAACATTGGCTAGCAATGAATAAACTCATTATTAATAACAAGAAGACTACAGGGATATTATTTACAACAGAAAGATCAAGGAAAGAGAAGATTGAAGAATTGAATATTGGAGACGAGAACATTGTTCTGGAGCACTCGACAAAGTTTTTGGGGCTGTATATAGATGAATTTCTCAAATGGTCCCATCATCTAGATTGGCTCAGTAAGAAATTGAGTAGTATATGTTTTGGAGTAAGGGTCATAGCTGGTTACTTGGAAAAGGAATGTTGCAAATGTATCTACTCTGCAAATTTTGAATCGATTGCAAGATATGGAATTTTATTCTGTGGAGCCAGCTCAGGAGTTAATGATATATTTCTAATACAAAAGAGAATTGTGAGAATTATTTTCAAAATGTCATTTCGTGATTCATGTACAGGAGTCTTCAGGAAAAATTCTTTGTTAACTTTGAGTGGTCTATATATTTTTGACTGTTTGAAATTTTTGCACAAGAATAGATCTCGTTTCGAAACCTATGAGAACGATAGATATCCTGTGAGGTCTATGAATATTCAATATCCAAAACATCGTTTAACACTCACAGAGAAACAGCCTGATTATATGTGTAGAAAACTGTTCAATAATTTGCCACCACGATTAAAGGCTTTTGAGCCTTATAAACTATATGTAAGAAACATAAGAAAATTTCTGATAGAATTAGAACCTTATTCTTTGGATGAATATTTTTGCAGAAATAGGTAGAATTTTTACTTTGTGTTCTTTGACGTCATTCTTTTGCATATCCTTATGATTGTACGAGTACATGTAAGGTTTTTGCTATGAGAAATAAAGATTTATTTATTTATTTATTTATTGTATACACAGGTTTTGGATTTTTCTTTTTCAGTAATCGGTTTTTTCTTAGTTAATAAAGACCTAAGATCAATCTGTGCCTTAAAAACGATTCTTATATTGAATTTAGAACCGATTCACCTTATTTTTTCTGAAAGGCCGCGAACATGAGGGATCCCATACAACAGATTGGTTTGTTGTTCTTGTTAGTTATTCTGTTGTACTTGATTAATTGTTATTTGACAGAAGCTCCTCTGTCTAAATTCTTGATAGTATTTTTCCTCAGAACATACATGTATGTTCTGAGGAACATCGCGTTATCATTTTGCCCAAATGTCTGTAATTTTCGATTTTTTTGCCGAAAATGGTCTCAAACGATTTGCCGATGAAGAATCCGGGGTCAAATTTGATTGTGTCCAGCCGGCCGACTGTTGCCACGACAACTTGAGAACGGAAAGAGCTAGCGACTTGAAATTTTCAGGATAGGTGGCGCATCCCAATACGACGGACAAGTTATTTAATGGGCATAATCGGCTCAATGGTTTCCGACTAATAATTTTGTTTTCAACCTATATTAATCCGATCGAATTGAAACTTGGTGGATAGTCGTAGAATATAAACCTCCCGTATAACAATTCGTTATCGTCCGAATATTTCGTTATCCGATCGTAACGACTGAATAACTTCCTTAAAGATAAATAAAACTCGATCGAATCTATATCCAAACTTTAAAGATTATCTCTATACATTATAGCGATCCCTAATATATAAATCCGACAAAGACTAGGTAAAGATCTTGCAAACAATATCTGTATCGAGAATCGATATCTATTCGCTACGCATTCAGTAAGAACATTGCTAACGGTTATCTTTAATCCCTCTGTAAAGAATATATAACGATATTCGGAGATATTCCTATATCAAAAATCTTTGTAGGTTCTATACTATCCCGTGATTACATTTTTTATCGAAAATTCACGATAAATCGATAGAAAATAGATACAGTTTTCAGAGAAAAATAATATACTTTCATCAGATAATATATATACTCTGCTTCTACTCTACTGTACTCTCTGCTTTCCTTTCAATAATGAAATGCCAAACGCATACAACGCGTTGTCGCGTTGAAATTCAATGTTATTACAATTTTTTTATTCTTTTTAATTTAATACACACTACACAGGAACACATCATTGTAGAAATCGGGATTGTCCTACTGTTCATAGCTTTCCTATATGTGTAGTGTAATTTTAGCATTCATTACAGTAAGTTCATTTTTAATTTCCAACAAGGATATATTTTGTTGTCTTTCCGTCCATTGGGTCGAGAATGGTCAGGCAAGTTCATTCCAATAAAGCTGATGATAATATAAATATAGATCACTAACAATAGATATTGTATCATCAGTAATCAGCTAATCACTTACAGGTAATGTGTGAAC
Organism: Halyzia sedecimguttata; assembly: GCA_937662695.2. Lineage (NCBI taxonomy): Eukaryota > Metazoa > Arthropoda > Insecta > Coleoptera > Coccinellidae > Halyzia > Halyzia sedecimguttata. The sequence continues at coordinate 51,132,377 of OW569415.2, forward strand.
TCTTATGTATCACAGCTTATTACTGTCATCACTAGAGGGAATGTTATTGTTTATGTTTATGCCTTCAATAATTGTGGTAACAAATCAAAATAAATTATGATACGTAGTATTCATTATAGCATTTGAGTAAAAAATTTTAAATAAACTGATGGAGTTCTTACACTGACATTCCTTCCACAGAATTCCTTCATCGTATCATTATTACGATAATTTGCATAAGTACCATTATTCCTACGAATTTTATTAAGCGGAGCTTCCATTTTCTTTCTTTTTTTCTAATATTTAATCGCCGATCGACAGTTATATCGCACGATTTTATTATGTGTATCCATTGCACCAATCAGTCGTTAAAATGCACCCACTTGTGATATCCTACAACAAGGTTAGTGGATGGATGAATTGGTAAGGTGGTGGTCAGATCGAAAATTGGAGCTAAGGTATGCAGGTTCGAATCCAAATGAGGAACGAAAATTTAATTTAATAAGTTAATTCAATATTATGGTAATAGGGGTAAAATAAGAGGATGATTGAGATATCTGGACGATGAAACGCAGAAATATAAGAAAAACATTTAAAATTATGTTTTTCCACCGTAATTCTTATTAATTCTTGCTCCCAAAATAGGTATCTGTTCGATAAAGAATATCTGTATTAAAACTTTATCGTTTGGATGATAGTTTTTCGTTATTTGATCTGTATCAAAGGAGTAGCGGTTTTTGATAACGTTTTGTTGCTGGTTCAGATAACGATTTTTCGTTAGCGTACCGGACATTCAGATATTCTACCTGTAACGAATCGATAACGAATTGTTATACGGGCTAAGCACGTTTGTGAATCTTCGTGAGAATCGTATCACTAGAATATTAAAAAAAAAATAGTTTTTGGCACGATAACCTGAGAACGAAAAGAGATAGCAACTTAAAATGTTCATGCTAGGTTATACATCTGAAAGTAACATTTGAGCTTGTTTATGAGCATAATCAGCCAAACGGTTCTGGAGTTATACTCAACTGAAATTTTGTTGATATTTCCACATTAACTCAAAAAATACAGAATAGATCCAATTCAACCATGGTTTTTAGTTGTAAAATGCCAGCGCGAAAAATTTGCGAAATTTCGTGAGGATCGTATCACTAGAAAATTTTTAAAAAATCATTGAATATCATTGAAAAAAATTCTATATATCAGAAAATATTCATCTGACACGGCTGAAAATTTGCGAGAGCCTTCAAAACCTAACTGTTCTCCCAAGTTCCAAGTTTGAACACGATCGGATTATTACTGTTGGAGATCCAAGCAGCCTTGTGTGAATTCAGTAGCTGGGTGGGTAACCGTTGCCCCGATAACTCTTTAATGAAAAGAGATAGGGACTTGCAATTTTCAGGGTAGGTTGCGCATCTGAATGGGAGAGTTAAGTTCGCTTTTGACTATAATCGGCCCAACAGTTTCAGAGTTATACCCATCTAGAATATTATTTCCTCGATAACTCAAAAAATATAGACTCGATCGAATTGAAGCTCGCTAACTACTTGTAGGATATCGACATGTAGACGTGTGTGAAATTTTGTGAGGACCGTACCACTAGCAAACTTTAAAAAAATTACGAAAAAATATTATGTATCTCACGATATCTTGAGAACGGAAAAAATAGCGACTTACAAGTTTTAAGGGTAGATTGCGTATCTGAATGCAACATTTCAATTTGTCAATTAGCATAATCGGCCAAAAGGTTTTGGAATTATATCAATCTGAAATTTGGTTATTATTTCTTCAATAACCCAAAAAATACGATGCCGTTTCAATTCAAACATGGTAATTATAGTTCTAGAATGCCGACGCAAAAATGTTTACAAAATTTCGTGAAGATCGTTTTACTAGAAAATAAAAAAAAAATCATTGAAAACAAATTTATAATATATCAGGAAGCAGTAGTCCGACATCGCATCTGAAATTTTGCGAGAACCTTCAATATTATGAATGTCATGATGACATATCAAAATATATGAATTTTCGTGTCGATTCATAATAGATAGTGAAGCATCTATCTATGGGAGATGATAGCCCTACAATAGAGTCCTATAGTGGTATGCGAACAATTGAAGTTCTGAATAATCACCCGGTAGAAGTTCGTTGCTTGTTCGTTGCTTGTTCAGGGTAGGTTTCACAGCCCAATTGGAGAGTTAAATCCGTTTTTGGGCATAATCGGTCCATCGGTTTCGGAGTTATACCCACCAGGAATATTATTTCCTCGATAACTCAAAAATATAGACTCGATCGAATTAGCTTGGTAACTTATAGTTGTAGAATAACGAAATAAAGGCGTGTGTAAATTTTTTTTAAGAATCGTACCCCTAGAAAATTTTTAGTAAATTACGAAAAAAAAATTGGATCAAGCACTGAGGTGAAGTCAGGAGCTTTTGCGCGTATGTTCTATTGTCCATTCTCCTGTGTTGGACACTCTTAATCGAATTTACCATGGTAAATTTGATTACAGGAGAACGGACAATCAAATTCACCATGGTAAATTCGATTGAGGTATTCCAATACAGGAGAATGGACAATAGAACATACGCGCAAAAGCTCCTGACTTCACGTCAGTGCTTGAACCAATTTTTATGAATTGTCTCGAATATCCATTATCTTCAAGACATTTTCTGATGAAATCAATTCCATTATTTCGAGAGTTGAAAAAATTAGATAGGCTCTATCGTAAAGTGTTTTAATAACACCCCTGTTCACACTAAGTTGATGGTTAGAGTAGAAACTCGAATATATATTTGTATGTGTCTGCTAACAACTAACTTAAATGAGGCAGAATCGGCATATCGAAAGCTCTGGAAGTTAAATCTTAAGCGTGAGAAATCACTGCAGTTGCATTTGCCTATACTCAATATAAACAGAGCTGTTGACAGTTTAACGGACCTTCCAAATGTTCCATTTAGGCATTCGTAGGGCAGAGTTGCTGATAAGTGAATACCACTTATCGATATATAACTTCGTTAAATTAATTTTTTGGAGCTCAGACTAAACAAACATGCATTTCAGGAATGCTAGCTTTCAATAAACCAACAGTATGAAACATATATTTTCCGAATGATATTCTGCATATGTGTCCTAATTACTCTGAAGCCAAATTTTTCTGCTTACCTTCGTTCCCACGTGAGGAAAACTTAACGTTCACATTATGTGCTTACCGTGGATTATTTTATACAACTATTTTCCTTTATTGTAATTCGAATTTCCAACAAAATTTCTTTACCTTCGTTTTGAATTTAAGGTGAACTAATAGAATCAACGCTGTGAAATGTCAAAGAAACTGTGTGATTATTCGAATTCCCGCAAAATGTCAGTTTTCTCGATTCTTTCCTGAAGAACCGGAATATCTTTTCGGTAGAGAAAGTTTTCTGAAGCACAATTTGTCACTTGGTGTTTTAAATCGTATCTATAGAAATTGCTTCCTTTACCTTTGCTCAAATAGACACTAAATCCTTCGAAACTTCTTGCTTTCCTCCGTGATAGATGTTTGTTGTGAAATGTATATATATATATATATATCACACAAAACAAATCATCCGAAAATTCCATACCTTTTGCGTGTATGTTCTAGGGAACGTCGTCCTATTATTTTGCACAAATGCCCATAAATTTGTCCTTTTTTGCCGAAAATTGTTTCAGATGATTATATTTGACTCACTGAAGAAGAAATCGAGGTCATATCTAATTATGTCGAACTGCCCCTCCGTTGTCGCGATATATTTCGAACAGAAAGATACTTGAAATTTTCAGGGTAGGTTAAGCACCTGATTGCGAACGTTTAACTAGATCGTATCAAGAGAAGAAATTTTATATTTGAGGAACCATCAATCACATTCCGATGATTCCGCACAAACCTAGAAGGATAAGAATCAGTAGTGGATATTTGCGTAATCGGCTTCGTATTTTAGCAAATTATTGTGAAAATGAAATTTTCAACTGAAATGTTGTTTCCTCAATAACTTAAAAAATACAGACCATATTGAAACTTGGTAATTAGTTGTAGAATGCCAACGTGTTAATCTGCAGAATTTCGTGAGAATCGTATCACTAGAAATAAAGTTATCAGAAACGTTCAAGCAATCGAGTACTGGAGTTTGATCGGCTTTTTATTTTAGGAATTATTGTGGAAATAAAATTTTGAACCTGAAATTTCAAATCCTGTAAATCTCAGAATTCTAACAACAACTCGATGGCCGATATGCTAGTTTGCTCGCCTACCACGCAGGAGATCCGGAAGTAAGTTCACTTACTTGTTTTAAAATTTGAATACCTAGTTGATGACCAATGCATTTTTTCACGTCTTAACGCTAAAAAGACGGCTTTAAGCTCAATGTAGTACTTCCTGAGGCGTGAATAGACAATAGAACATGCGCGAAAACACCTGACTTCACGTCGGTGCTTTTCTCGAATTTTTCCTTTATTCCAGAACGTTTTTCTATTTTCCATACCTTGCAGTATAAAAAAAAATCTGCCCCGTCGTTAAGATTTTTCTTGATGCCCCTCAGGGGTTTTAGAGTCATACTAACTTCAAATGGGACTCATTCGCTATGATGTCATTCAAAACCACATTGTTTTTCATATAAATCCCACATACAGATTCAAATTGTATGATTAACGGAAAATATATTTCACATGGGACTTTCCGTTTATAATATACATGGCATATAATCTATTCATTTGAGGTATTTTTCTGTTTACAAATCTGAGAAATGAAACCATAAAATGATTTCCATATAATTTCCGGAAAAAAAACTTCTGGGAACTCATATAATATATCCATGCATCATTCTGAGAGTGAAGAATAATTTAAATAATTATTGAAATCGACGTTATCTTCATCTTCATCCAAAAAATTTTTATTAAATTGTATGTCATTGACACCTCAACATACACACAGAATGAAAAATTCATATTCAATAAGTTCAACCATTTCATTCTTGTAATGCACAAAATTTGAGGAAAGTACTGACGTGAAGTCAAGAGCTTTTGCGCGCATGTACCATAGTCTATTCACGCCTCATACGAACGAAGTCGATCGAGCTGAAATTCGATACTCGATGTTCTGTACGGAATTTCAGCTGACAAACTTACCGTGAATAATGTTTTAATCAACTCTATTGGTCACTCTTAATTTAATTTACCATGGATATAGACCATTTTCTCGGCATTTATAAGATATTAATATATTTTGTACCATTTTAATGACAGATCTGATTAATGACATATGTATTCTATCGGAATTGACATTCGTTAAACATCTAGAAATATAGGAAATAACTCACGTCGCAAGTACATAATTTCAGGATTCGATATTCACGAAATTCCGCTAGAAAAGGCGTGTTGGCATTCTAAAGATAATTAGCGAGTTTAGTTGGATCAGATTTATATATTTTGAGTTATAGAGAAAATGAAAATGAAATTTCAGATGTGTATAACTGCAGAAAAAGTTGGCCGATTATATCTATTAACGAACTCAAAAAGTCGCTATCTCTTTCTGTTCTCAAATTATCGTGAGATAAATAATATTTTTCAATTTTTTTTTAAAATTTTGTAGTGATACGATTCTCAGATAATTTCACATAAGTAGGTCTTTATGTCGGTATTCTACAACTAGTTACCAAGTTCCAATTTAACCGCATCTGTATTTTTTAATTATCGAGAAAATAATATTCCAGATGGCTATTACTCCGCAACCATTGGGCCGATTTTGCCCAACACCGAACATAAGCGCTGAAATTCTGCGCGATTCTTCAAACCTCCACAATCGAGTACCGGCTTTCAACACGATCGGCTTTGTAAGTTAGGAATTATTGCGAAAAACATCTCATACTGGTATTAAATTCTTATGTTTAAAATCATCTAAAAAGCTCGATGACTGAGATGTTAGCGTGCTCGCCTGCTAAGTAGGAGATTCGGGGTGGAATCCGAGGTGAGTTAATTTACTATTTTATTTATTTTAAAATTTCAATCTATTTGATCCCCAATGCGTTTTTTCACGTGCAAAAGCAAAAAAAGGCTTGAAGGTCCGTAGAGTTTTTCTTGAGGGTGCCTGAGGCGTGAATAGACAATATAACATACGAACAAAAGCTTCTGACTTCACGTCAGTCCTTTTTAAGAAATTTTAACTAATACGATCTACATGAAACTTTTTATATAGAAAATAGTATATTGTATAATTAGTGGGAAAAGCATAATATTCCCAAACGACTGTGATAATTACCAGACGAGGAGCGTAGCGTATAGCTGATTCTCCTAACTCGCACAAACGCTTAGAGTTTATGAGGAGTCTCCTTGGAAGACCTCTGAAGACGGTCAGTATAATCATTATACTACTGCCACCACGCAGAAGTGAATACCTGGACTCACATTTCCTGTACAAGGACTACTTGAAATAGGAATGTCATCTGGTATATACAAGTGTGCTGTTTTTCATTTAAACAAAGGAAGAACTCAAGATACAGGAGAAGACATCTCGCAACCTTCAAAAAGAAGAAACTGACAAATTTCTCAGGATGGAATAGACAGGTATGCTGGAGAGAAATCAAGAATCCCCTAAAATCCAGTTCAAAACGGAAGCTCAGAGATATATAGTATTTACAGCCGTCCGGCAAAAACGAAGTGTTTGCTCAAGAACAGCTTGGAAGTCCCGATAGTCAGTTACTCTTTCGGAGTAATTAACAGCAGGGTGAATGAAATTCTCAAGCTCGACAGAACCACAAGAATAGTGATCAAATTTAATCGTAGCCTGCTTCCCTACTGCTCAATACAATGAATATACTATTGTATATAATTTAGCGTATTATGTCTTGTAACTGGGGGATACTCTAGTGGGTGTCTCTTTTGAACCTGTTTGTATCCCTTTGTCCCCAATAAATAAATATATAAAAATATAGCTTCCAGAAACGCAGAAGTTTGCAAAGTTTGGAATATCAACACAAATATCCATTAGAAATAGCAATAACGATATCGAGAAGTGAACACCCGCTTCTGAAAATGGTAGCTCATCATGAAATCAGGAATCAATTAGCTTTCCTAATTAGGACTGGAGGGAGCGTCTTGGAGAAGCTCATTTTAACTGTCATATCTATCGATCCTGATCTGGCAGGAATACTTATCATGCCAGCAAACCATAGAAGTGTAGGCAGACAGATAACACAGGCACAACTGAAGACACTACTCGAAGATCACAAGAATAAAATCTGCACTCCTTATGTTTCAGGAGTTTGAAATACCAGGGCCTGTCGGATGAATTAGCTTTTGCCTTTTTGAAGTCGGCTGGATCCTAGTCAGGAATGGAGGGATTTGTTAAGGTTTATCAAGATGTAGTGATAAACACAAGATGGTATAGACAAAGAACCAGATGTCCAGGGCATAATGTTAGAATGGTCGTACTAATCATAGAATTTCTGAGCGGAATGAGAGCCAACTATGTGACAGAACTTTCGAAGATTACCATCAACAATTTCCATCTCTTGTTAAGGGACGATGTAAGGACAAGACGAAGAACTACTCCGAGGAAAGTGTGAAAGCGTTTTTTGTGAGTAACCAACCAAGAACTGGAATCTCACACTCCTGAAAGTGCAGACCCTCTCAGTATAGCCTGTAAAATGGTTTTCCTCTCAGGTGGACGCAAAACAAAACATACATTTGAAAGGAGTAGGGATAGTAAAAATAGCAGTTGATCATAAGTGACAGGTAGCTTTTGTATGTGATTGTAAGAGATTTCTGATTCGAATGTATCTAAACGTTGGCTTTCATTACCTGAATGTGATGTAATGTTTTTGAAAACTCGATAATAGTTTAGACTTTTTGTATTCATTTATCCTAATATTTATCCGTTTTTTGCGCGTATGTTCTGGGGAACATCGCGTTATCACTTTGCCCAAATGTCTGTAACTTTCGATTTTTTTTACGAAAATGGTCTCAAACGATTTGGTTCGACTCCCCATGGGGAGTTCTCAAGTTATCGTGGCAACGGCCGGACAGAATCAAATTTGACCTCGAATTCTTCATTGCAATGAAGAATTCGAGGTCAAATTTGATTCTGTCCGGCCGTTGCCACGATAACTTGAGAACGGAAAGAGCTAGCGACTTGAAATTTTCAGGGTAGGTGACGCATCTCAATACGACGGACAAGTTCGTTAATGGGCATAATCGGCCCAGTGGTTTCCGAGTAATAATTTTGTTTTCAACCAATATAGGTCTGATCGAATTGAAACTTGGTGAATAGTTGTAGAATATAAACCTAAGCACGTTTGCGAAATTTTGTGAGAATCGTATTGCTAGAAAATTATTAAAAAATATTTTTGTTGTCACGATAACCTGAGAACGGAAAGAGATAGCGGCTTGAAAATTTCAGGTTAGGTTGAGCATCTGAATGCGACATTTGAGTTTATTTATGAGCATAATCTGCCAGACGGTTTCAGAGTTATAGCCATCTGAAATTTTCTGAAATTTGTTGGTTATTTGTTCCTCATTAACTCCAAAAATACTGAACCGATTGAATTCAAACATGGTTATTAATTGTAGAAAATGTTTGCAAAATTTGGTGAGGATAGCATTTGTAGAAAATTTTTAATAAATCATTGAAAATAAAAAAAAAATTCTACATATCAGTAACTATTCGTTTGAAATTGCTGAAATTTTGCAAAAGCGTTCATAACCTAACTCTACTACCAAGTTTCAAGTTTTAATATGATCGGTTAAATATTGTTGGAGATTCGAGCATTCTTGTGTTAGATCAGTAGATGGGTGACCGTTGCCTCGATAACTTTCGAACGAAAGGAGATAGGGACTTGCAATTTTCAGAGTAGGTTGCGTATCTGAAAGGGAGAGTTGAGTTCGTTTTTGGGCATAATCGGTCTAACGGTTTCCGAGTTATACCCACCTGGAATATTATTTCCTTGATAACTCAAAAAATAAATATTCGATTGAATTGAAGCTTGGTAACTAGTAGTAGAAAATCAACATAAAGACGTGTTTAAAATTTTGTAAGAACCGTACCCCTAGAAAATTTTTAAAAATGACGAAAAAAAAAAATTTAAGAACCGCACCCCTAGAAAATTTAAAAAAAATCACGAAAAAAAAAATTGGTTCAAGCACTGACGTGAAGTCAGAAGCTTTTGCGCGTATGTTCTATTGTCCATTCTTCTGTATTGGACACCCTTAATCGAATTTACCATGGTAAATAATTTTCTTACTTGTACAGATGATATTAATTTTATTCAATATATTGCAAATTTTGTTCATGATTTTTGGAATGTAATTGAATCAATCATATATCTCCTATTATTCTATGTAAAGGGGTGGGTAGATGGAGGTTATTAATCTTTTGTGTTGTTTTTTAAAGATTAATTTATGTGTAAATGTATGCCTACCAATAGCTAGACGGTGAACCAAGGGGTTCTACCCTGCCACCGAAGTAATAATGACATTTCTTGAAAATTGATATTTTACGATCAGTGCATCCATAGTCCCGAAGAAAGTTTTGAGAAATATCGGTTATTTACCTTCTTGTAAAATTCACAGGATATTTACTATTAAAAGATATAGTCAAAATGAGTTCAAATCAGGTTCACTGGAATGAAGACAATTTATCATGTGGCTTTAATCATAACGGAAGGCACATACAGAGATGATTTATCTTTATATATCTTCTTATATTCATTACGACAGCCACAGTAGTCTTATTCTCTGTATACAAATTCAAAATACGATACTCAAGAAGTTTAAGGGGTGAGTTGAAGTCAGATTGTTCAAAAAATTGTTATTGTTTGAACGAGTATGACTTTCTTTGAAAAGTATAAGATGAGCTGATGAATATTTTCCGAGATATTATTAATAATGAATATTATTGGGATTAATTATTGTGGACCCTATTTGCACAAGTACACATATAAATCGACTCTCATCCTATAAAGCTAGCTGACAAACTCGCAAACGATAATACCCGGAAGGCAGAATGCTCCGAAAACAACAGCAAAATGATATTGAGCAGATCAGGAATTGATGATTCGATCTACAGTATTATTTATTCAGTAATTTCATAGGTATATGTGTAAAATTGGAAGACTCAAGTTTCGAAATTTATAACTCATAAACTATATCTAAGTTTAAGCAAGTTTTTTTAAAGAATATTTTCTTTTAGCTTCATTTCCCAAAATTTAATAAAAAAAATTATTCATCCCCCAAAGCTATAATTTTTGAAAAACGTTCAACTGACAATAAACAATTTAATGCTCTACTTTTCAGCCAAAAAATGATGATACATATTCGGATGCAGCGGGTTCAAAAAGGAGTTTGGCTCCATTGATAGAACTCCAAATTTTATGAAATATATTATCATATCTACAACGATAAACTTTAAATTCGGTTTTCTCGAAACTTTGTTTTCCCACTATGATTGAACAAACACTTGATGGATTTGGATGAAATTCGTACTGCACATTAATAACATCAACAACTAGATCAATTTTCATTTTCGTGGAATTGTAGAAAATCCCCATTGTTTTTAACAATAATTTAATGATTTTTTGGTTGAATATTAAGAATAATCTGTCAAAACCCGTCATTTTGTTAATTTCAAATAAAAGGAAAAACTTTCGATTAAAGACTCGATTTATAATTATATGATATGATGATATGAAATTTGATTTTACATGATGCAGTAAGATGTTTTGATTGTCACCGCGGAATACTACTCGCGGAAGGTGAACAAAAAAATGTAGCGATATTTTCCTAAATAAATAATATTTTTTTTAAATTTTGTATTCAAGTTCTGTTTGAACATAATATAAAATCTCACTGTAGTCGGTTTTATAGAATCTCTATGTAATCAGTTTTTCAAAATAAATATTATAAATATTATATAAAATAAAAAATATTAAAAATAAATATTATAAAAAAAAATATTAATAATATGTACTTTTTTTTCACGCCTCTGACTAAATCTCGCCCCAACTCATTCTTACATTGGTCAACCCTATATTATTCACATAAAAGCTTGTTACTTTCTACATTACGCCCCCGTTATATTATAGTGAAGGCATTAAACAACGCTATTTCTGGATCTTAACCCTGTGGCTTTTGTGGTACATGAAAACTTTATGTCTGTTCTCAGAAGCAGTTAATGCTCCTGTTCCAGTGAATAAAAGGGAACTGAGTAAGAGCACGCGAACAATTAGGGTTTAAGAAGACTGAAAAATACGACTTGAATTATAAAGGGATAATGCTATGCTGATGCTAGTTTTTACAACTTTAGCGTAAAAAACGAGAGTTATAACTTTTCGGGTTTATGTCGACACATTATTTATTACGATGAATCGATCTGTTCAAACCCTGACTCATCCCTCAGAATAAACAAATCAGGATGTTCCTGAATGAGGAAAAATCTGGCGAACACTGGTTCGTTCGAAGATTGCGGTAAAATGATGTCAATAAAACGAATTTCAGTATTATAGGTAATAATAATATTATCATAAAAAATTATGATTGAAAAAACTATGAAAGTTCATGTACAGGGTGAACTAATGTTGAACAATTTCTTTAGAAGCACTGACGTGCAGTCAGGACCTTTTGCGCGCGTGTTCCATTATCTATTCACGCTTCATTCGCGATCGAGCTGAAATTCGGTACACGATTGTATAAAGGTGGCTCGCAGGTAAGTGCGGAATTTTATCGGATTCTAAGGAGTTTCTGAAATAATCAATTTTTGAAGATGCAAAAATTCTTTTTTCTATAGGCTTGCAATTGCGTATAGGCTTGCAATTGCGACGACAACTTGAGAACGAAAAAAAAACGACAAGAAATCCCAATACGATGGACAAGTTCGATAATGGGCATAATCGGCGTAATTGTTTCCGAGTAATAATTTTGTTCTCAACCAATACTAATCCGATCGAATTGAAACTTGGTGAATAGTTGTAGAATACAAACCTAAGGATGTTTGTGAAATTTTGTGAGAATTGTATTCCTAAAAATTGGTTCAACAGGAGCTTTTTGGCGCTCTTGTTCAAACAGACAAATTATATCTCCGGAAGTATTGGTTCCTCAGAGTTAGGAATTATATCAATGGATTCTTATGATAGAACTGCATCATAAAAGAAATAAAATTTAAAAAATGTGTCGTTTAAAGAAAAAATTTCACAAATTATCATTGAATCAAGAGCGCCAAAAAAGAGCAATCTACAATGCTTCAAAAATCTTCATTTAATTTATTTATCAAGATTAAATGAGCATCTGCAATTATTCGACCTCGTGGAATGGGTTGTTGCAACTTACACTCGGTGTATAGTTTTCACAACTCAAAATACCTAAGGAAAGTATCATCGAAATGTCTAGAGCAAGGCTGCAGACAATAATAGCAGATTGTCCATTTATTCCTGATATTTGAGTAGGTAGAGGCTTATGAACAAATTATTCTAATAGTTCAAAATATATTAACTAGCAACATTATGAAAATACTGTATACAGGAACATGTCCTACTACTTAAGGAAGTAAAATATATGTATTAACCTCAACGAACAGTAATTTGTTCGGATGATTCCATTATGTTCTTCTTTCCTATTGGATTCATAAACTACATCATTAAAATGATCCAATTCTAAATCTCCTGAATCATCATCCCGAATTTATACGTAAACTAGCTGGCCCGGCAGACTTCGTACTGCCTCCTCAACGCCTGCCCAACGCCAACGCCAACGCCAACTCCAAATCCAAATCCAAATCCAACTCTAACTCCAACTCCATCTCCAACTACGACTCCGACTCCTACTCCGATTCCGACTCCGACTACGACTCCGACTCCGACTCCGACTCCGACTCCGACTCCGACGACTCCGCATCCGACTCCGACTCCGACTCCGACTCCGACTCCGACTCCGACTCCGACACCGACTCCGACTCCGACTCCATTTCCACCTCCATCTCCATTTCCACCTCCATCTCCACCTCCAACTCCAATCCAACTACAACTACTACAACTCCAACTACAACGCCAACTCCATAACCAATGCCAACCACAATACCTACTCCAACTTCAACTCCAACCCCAACGCCAACTTCAACGCCAACTCAAACTCCAACGCCAAAAACATTTTCCAGTAGACCAAATTGTAAATCTAAACCATTCTCGAATCTCCACGAACACACACAAAAAATTTCATCAAAATCGGTCCAGTCGTTTAGGAGGAGTTCAGTCACATACACACGCACACAAGAAATATATATATATTAAGATTATTCAATACGCAACCAGTCAGTATTAATTTCGGTTTCAAAACAGTCTTTTATATATTCATAGATTCAAGAATCAGATACTTGTTTTCAAACTACCAATTGACATGCCTCTAATAGCTAGATAGATGACATTTATGAACAGTGAACACAGACAGTGAATACATAGAACTACGATGTATTATTGAAATTTTGAAGAATCATATCTCCGAAAGTGTCAGCTTGAATCAGTATCAGTTGGAAATGATATCATTGGGTTCTTATGATAAAATTGCATCTTAGAAAAAAATTGAATTCAAATGTTGTAGTGTAAAAAAAATGTTTGACGTTACTCCGAAACCATCAGGCCGATTTTGCCCAATAACAAACTTAACCGAGATATTTAACCCTCGGACCTACTCTGAAAATTTCAATTGTCTAGCTCATTCCGTTCGGGAGTTATCGTGGTAACGGACGGACGGCTGGCCGGACAGAATCGATTTTGACCATGGATTCTTGATCAGTGAGCCGAACCAAATCGTTTGAGACCATTTTCAGCCAAAAATTCGAAAATTACAGACATTTGGGCAGATTGATATAAGCACTCTGTTCCGAGGAACAGGAGCGCCAAAAATTATAATTATTATAAAATATTATTTCGCTATTTCAGTATCGTACCGCATTGTTTCTAGTTATATTTTTCGTTTTGTGGTAGTCAGCACTGACATTCAATCCTATCAAATTTCAACAGACGTCAATTGTCAATATAATATAATCTGGATGTAGTGAAATAGTTGTTGAGAGGAAAAGTTTTATTTTCATTAAAAAATAAGGTACTAGATATTTCCATCTTGCTAATTTTGAATCATTCCTGTTATTAGGAAACTGTTTTAAATCTGTTCTCCACGCCCTACGTACGATTCAAATTCAATAACCTGTCAACTTTGGTAACAGTCATACCAACTGCCAAGATACAATACAAAAGTCACTAGGATGTATAGTCCGAATTTTTCATTGAATTTCAACAGTATTTTACAAAACTTGCCTGAAATAGAGAAAATATCGTCTATTACTCGTTGCAAAAGGCTATTCCAACACTCATGCCTTCGAAAACTCGCTCCTTCCGCTCGTTTTCGAATTTCGCATTCGTGTTTGAATAGGAGCCCATTCTGCAACTTGTCTTAGAATATAGTTGGTGGAAGTATCGACTTCGTTGGATGAATTGAAAAAAGGCAGTTATCAGGATGACAGGGTTTGACGTTCATTGACTTTTGACATTTGGGCTGCCAATTTTTCATTTTTGTGTTTTTTCCATTTCATTGTCATTTCCGGTTGTACAACCGCCATAGCCACTTTGATAAATTCTAAAATTAGTTTGTATTCCTTGGTGTTCACAATTTTTAATATGGTGATTATAGTTTTTTGTTTTCTTTTTGAGATGTTTATTCTCATTGACGAAATTGTATAAGGACACTTCATGGTTTCGAGCAAATTTTTTGATGTTATGTTCCTCATGTTGAGTAAGTAACACGTGTATTTGTTTCACTAGAATTTTAAGGCTGAATTGTTGTAGTTTTCCCTGAGGAAGGACTCGAGAGAGTTTGAAAGCTTGGAACATATCAATAAAGAGGATTTTACATTAAATCTTAGTTGTGACTACAATCCCGATAACTGCCTTTTTTCAATTTGTTTTAGAATATACTATTATGTCACGATAACCGGAGAACGGAAAGAAATAGCGACTTGAAATTTTCAGATTATGTTGTGCATCTGAGTGCGATATTTGACTTTGCTTATAGGCATAATCGGCCAAACAGTTTTGGAGTTATACCAATCTGAAGTTTGGTTGTTATTTCCTCAATAACTCGAAAAATACAAAACCGATCCAATGACTATTAGTTGTAGAATGCCAACGCAAAAATTCTTGCCATATTTCGTTGGATCGTATCGCTAGAAAATTTTTGAATAATCATTGAAAAAAAATCTATATATCAGAAACTATTGGTCCGACATCGCTGAAATTATGCGGCCGCTTCAGAACTTAACTCTACTACCAATTTCCAAGTTTGAACACGATCGGATCTATATTGTTGGAGATTCGAGCAGCCTTGTGTGAGTTCAGTAGCTGTTGAGGATGAGCTGGACCGTTACCGCGATAACTTTCGAATGAAAGGAGATAGGGACTTGCAATGTTCAGAGTAGGTGGCGCATCCGAATGGGAGGGTTTAGTTCATTTTTGAGCATAATAGTTCCAACGGTTTCGGAGTTATACCCACCTGCAATATTATTTCCTGATAACTCAAAAAAATCTAGATTCGATCGAATTGGAGCTTGGTAACTAGTTGTTGACATAAAGACGTGTGAGAACCATACCCCTGGAAAATTAAAAAAAAACTGGTTCGGGTACTGACGTGAAATCAGGAGCTTTTGCGCGTATGTTCTATTGTACCGGGTTTCCCACTATAATTTGATCCTCCCTTTAACTTTTTTTTACGAATCTGTACAAAATCTGTACGAAATCAACTGGATTTTTTCATGCCTTTTTACGAATTGAAATATATACAGGGTGGTCAAGATATTTATTTATTTATTTATTTATTTATTTAAATTTATTACATCCAACAGGCACATGCCCAATTACAGGTGTAAGTAACATGGAAAAATTATCAAACAATAACATACTGAACGGAATCGCCGTCGGCAGAAACAAAAAATCAATATCAATTTTCTATCAGACAATACAACTGTCTTTTAAATTCTCTTATAGACAGAAAAAAAACATCCACTGAAGGGACATTGTTTAGGCTTCTACACATCGACAAAACAGGACTGTGGAAATGGTGCTGTGAACTTGGGACAGTAATCCTAAACATAAAATGAGATCTAGATGCAAGTCTAGGCGCGTTGAGATCAAGGAGAGAAAGTAACGATGCTGAGTCAATACAATTATGGATCAATTTATATGCAAAAGTAGCATCAGCAATTTCTCTTCTTTTCCTCAAACTAGTGAAACCAAACTCGCTCAACAATGACTGATGGTCGGGATGAATGGGATAAACATTATGTTTCTTGAAGTACAAAAACTTCAAAAACTTTCTTTGGACAGATTCCAACGCTGAGACATGCTTACTGTGATACAGATTCCACACCACACTGCAGTACTCAAGCTTACTACGCACTAGACAGAAATAAACCGATTGCAAAGCTCCAAAACTTGAGAATTCCCTGCAGTTGCGCAGAAAAAAACCCAAAGACTTAGTGGCACCGCAAATGATGTTTTCGATATGGGGACTGAATGAGAGCCTGCAGTCGAACAAAACGCCCAAGTCTTTAGTTTCAACAACCCTTCTCAAAGTTCTACCCTCAATTGTATAATCGAATTCAATAGGGGAAAGTTTTCTGGAATAACTCATTACCTTACATTTCTCAATATTCAAGGGTAGCATGTTTGATGCGCACCATTCAGACAAGCGCCGGATATCGTCCTGCAGGATATGACAATCAGCCATACTGTTAAGTTCCCTAAAGAATTTTAGATCATCTGCGAAAAGAAGCCTCAACGATACTGGAATACTGCAGACGTCGTCGATGAACATGAGGAATAGTAGAGGCCCCAGGTTGGAACCCTGTGGAACTCCAGAGCAGGCTATAAAATGGTAGGATTTAACTCCCTCATATTCAACATACAACCGTCTGCCATCCAGATAAGACTTCAAGAGCAACGTAAGGTCAACAGAAATACCGAACCTCGACAACTTCCTCAAGAGCTGTCTATGAGATACTTTGTCGAACGCTCTGCTGAAATCAGCGTAAACGACATCAATTTGCCTATGATTATCCAGTGAGCCCGAAATGTACTGAGTGAAGGTGCAGAGATTCGAGACCGTGCTCCTCGACCGCATAAAGCCATGCTGGCACTCCGATAAACTGCTGTGTACATGTGAATAGATCAGGTCATAGAGGACAATCTCAAATAACTTTGAAAACACAGACATAAGTGCAATGGGTCTGTAGTTTCTGACATCTGCAACCTTGCCTGATTTGAACACGGGACAAATACGCGAGGTTTTCCACAATTCAGGAAATTGTCTGGTTCTTAATATTATGTTGAAAATAAGGGACAATGGATGACAGAACAAACCTATATGTTTTTTAACTACACTAGCAGGAACATTGTCAGGACCAAAGGTCAGCTTATTTTTAAGTTTCCTGGCTGCCCCGAGTATTTGTTCACCTGTGATCTCCTGAATATGCAGACATCCAGAAGAATTCATGAAATGATCTCCCCGATCATCGGCACTGAAATCCGATCCCTCACCCTCTGAACCCTCATATACACTGTTGAAACAATCTGCAAAGGCATCGACAATTGCTTTCGGGTTGTCGAACCTCTTATCACCATCAAACATAACTCCAGGAATACGAGTTTTATTATTTTTAGAGTTCAAATATGACCAAAAATATTGAGTGTAACTTATTTTTTTTAAATGAAACACTATATATTTTTTATAGTTGGCTAGCTCTTTCTCTCCTGATTTCGAATATATATGCATGTATTGGTTTATTTCTCTTATTTTGAGAACTACAGAGTCTTAAATTCTGGGAACAACCTGGAAACTCAGTAGTCAGTTGTCAATTGGTAGGCTGTGATAAATTAACTAACTGCATTGGTAATGCTTTGTCTTTATTGTTCTTCACATAAAGTGAAAATATTGTTAACAATGAAGTATGTGGTATCGTTACCAATGCAGTTAAGGCGGGTTTATACAGCAAATAAGATAAAATAAGAAACAAATTAAAATAAATTAAGAATTAAGGGTTAAAAGGATCAGTTTATACAGATGATCTAAAACAAAATAAGAAATAAGAATGAACCAATCAAATCGCAGCTTTTTGACAATTTTATGCAAGTTCTATGAATTTCACTTTTTGAGCATGCACGCTGTCATTTTCCAAAAACAAAATAACATAAAATAAGAAATAGAGATGAGAGTTGGCCAACTTTAATTCATATTCTTATTTCTAATTTTATCTTATTTCGTGTATAAACGCTCCCATAGAAATGTACATGTTCAACTTCCTTATTTTATTTTAATTTTTTTCTTATTTTATTTTATTTGCTGTGATTTATTATAACCTCCCACTTGACAACTGACTACTGAGTTTGCCAGGTGGTTCACAGAATTTAAGACTTTGTAGTTCCCAAAGAAAGATAAACCAACATATGCATATATATTCGAAATCAGGTGAGAAAGAGCTAGCCAAATATAAAAAAATATTTAGAGTGTTTCATTAAAAAATTAAGTCGCACTCAATATCTTGTCCACTCTGTATATATTTTAATTCGTGGAAACATCTCGAAAATATTCAGATGATTTCGTACAATTCTTGTGGAGAAAATTTTTTGTATCGTCATTCGTAATAAAGTTAAAGGGGGGTCAAATTATACTGGGAAACCCGGTACATTCTCCTGTATTGATGGGAAAATAGAACATACCCGCAAAAGCTCCTGACTTCACGTCAGTGCTTGAACCAATTTTTCCTGCTATATATTAAACTGATAATCTATATATATAAAAAAAAAAAAGCACTGACGTGTAGTCAGTACTCTTTGGCGCGCGTGTTCACGGTGGCTAATTTGAATTGAATGATAAGTACTTCAAGCTCAGTAGATAGAGCGAGCCGAAGATCTACCCAAAGGATAGTGGACACTATTCACTGTCGGTTCAAAAATTAACATTGCTGTATCTAAGCTTCCATCAGGATATATTAACAAAGTTGGAAAAGAACACAAGTGACTCTCCTTAGTCGCACAAGCTTCTAGAAGATTTGGGAGGGTCAGTATAATCCTAATCATGTTAATCGCACGCGCGCCAAAGCAGATTGACTTTTTACACTTTTTCTTTCATTGTTAAGTCAATCTGCTTTTGCGCGCGTGCGATTAACATGATTAGGATTATACTGACCCTCCCAAATCTTCTAGAAGCTTGTGCGACTAAGGAGAGTCACTTGTGTTCTTTTCCAACTTTGTTAATATATCCTGATGGAAGCTTAGATACAGCAATGTTAATTTTTGAACCGACAGTGAATAGTGTCCACTATCCTTTGGGTAGATCTTCGGCTCGCTCTATCTACTGAGCTTGAAGTACTTATCATTCAATTCAAATTAGCCACCGTGAACACGCGCGCCAAAGAGTACTGACTACACGTCAGTGCTTTTTTTTTTTTTTCAAGTTCCTTTAACAAATATAGCTATCAATACAGTTTGGCTGTTAGCTTTACCGTAGATCGAAAAAAAATGCGGTTGTGGGACCTCCGTTTGGAACGCAATTGCCTCTTCTCCAAATCCGAACGTATTTTAATATAGATCTACCGAATATAGTTATTTATAAATTCGCCACAGGGTCACCATACAGACATTTCAACTCGGAAACAACGCTATTTCCCCCAAACTGACTTGTGTCCGTGGACTGAATTGACATGAATATTCTTTTAAAACCTCACAATATCGGCTCATTGCTTCCAACATAACCCAAACAACCCAAAACCATTCACTTCTCATCTGCGCAAGCGCAATATACTCGTGCCTGCAAGTCCTCCCAAAATTACACATCTCACAAAAAACTCCGATTCTCCAACACTAGTGGTTCAGGAGATATCGCTTCTTGAATCCACGCATGCGCAGACCCTCACCAGGAGATTCTATAGAGGAATAGCATCCGCCACCCCAAAAACCCCAATCCTCTCTGACGAAAGCACCAGCAGTTAAATCACTGATGGTCTGCTCATGCGCATAACAAAAATGCCCGTAAGGGGTAACATCAATTTCGAAATTAGCCCCAGGGCCATGATACGGACACTTTAACTCGGAAACAACGCTACATCCCCCAATCTGACTTGTACTTGCACTGAATTGCCATGAATATTCTTTTAAAACCTCACAATATCGGGTCAGCACTCCCAACATAACCCATACAACCTAAAAACAGTCACTTCTCTTCTGCGCATGCGCAATCTACTTGCGGCTGAAAGTCCTTCCAAAATCACACACCATACAGAAAACTCCGATTCTCCAACACTAGTGGTTCAGGAGATATCGCCTCTTGAATCCACGCATGCGCAGACCCTCACCAGGGGATTCTGTAGAGGAATAGCATCCGCCACCCCAAAACCCCAATCCTCTCTGACGAAAACTTCAGCAGTTAAATCACTGATAGTCTGCTCATGCGCATAACGAAAAATGCCCGTAAGGGGTAACATCAATTTCAAAATTGGCCCCAGGGCCACGGTATGCACACTTCAACTCGGAAACAACGGTATTTCCCCCAAACTGACTAGTGTCCGAGCACTGAATTGCTATGAATATTCTTTTAAAACCTCACAATATCGACTCAGCACTCCCAACATAACCCATCCAACCCAAAAACAGTCACTTCTCTTCTGCGCATGCGCAATCTACTCGCGGCTAAAAGTACTTTCAAAATAACACACCTTACAAAAAACTCCGATTCTCCAACACTAGTGGTTCGGAAGATATCGCATCTTTAATCTACGCATGCGCAGACCCTCATCAGGGATCTGGATTCTATGGAGGAATAGCATCCGCCACCCCAAAACCCCAATCCTCTCTGACGAAAACTACAGCAGTTAAATGACTTCTCATCTGCGCATGCGCACAACGAAAAATGTCCGGAAAGGGCAGCATGAACCTCAAAAAAATAGGTTTCGGCATTTTAAGCAAAGTATTTCGCAAAATAGTAGTAATTTTTTTATTTTTTTTTCATGTCACGTGATCTTCACGAAATTTTGCGAAAGTGTTTGCATTGGTCTTTTGCATCTAACTACTGAGTTTCAATTTAATCAGATCAGTATTTTTCGAGTTATCCTGAAAACAAAATTTTAAAATTTTTGAAAATTTTTTTTGCTACTTTAGGGCCGTCCGATCAAAACAAAGCTTCGCAGGCATATAAAGGCCATGATTCTACAATTTGCTGCCAAATTGCAGAAAGATCGAGTGATTGGTTCCGGAAATATTCATTAAAAACGTTTTGACTAAAAACGGCCTTAACTCCGAAACCGCTCGGTGGTTTTCGCCCGTTAACGAACTTGTCCGAGATATTTACGCTACAAAACTACCCTGCAAATTTCAACGCTCTAAGTCGTTCCGTTCGAGAGTTATCGTGCTAACGGCCGGCCGGCCGGACCGGACGGACAGAATTGAATTTGACCTCGAATTCTTCATCAGGAAGTCGAACCTAATCGTTTGAGACCATTTTCGAAAAAAAATTCGAAAAATACAGACATTGTGACGAAATGATAGCACGCTGTTCCTTGCGGAACACGCGCGCAAAAATGAATTGCTGTTCGTTAGTCTCGCTAAAACTCGAGAACGGCTGGACCGATTTGGCTAATTTTGGTCTTGAATTATTTGTGGAAGTCCAGGAAAGGTTTAAAAGATGAATAAATATATAAATGTCTACAGGGTGTTTTTCTTTTAACGTCAATGGCAACTTGCTCCTTTTCACGCCATAGTCGTAAAATTTCATTCAATTATGTTAAAAAATATACTTTCGAAGCATACATCATTGAAAATAAACCATTACTATACAGAGTGTTCTTTTTCTCACTGCACAATTGTACGCGATTGAAGTGATTTGTGCCACAAACAAAGCATTAACTAAATAGGTACCTTGAATGGATTCTCATAATGTATTTGTCTGAAATTTTCCTACAGGGTGTTTTTCTTTTGACGTCGTATTTGTACAAAATTTTCATACAGAGTGTTTTTCTTTTAAAGTCAATTGCAACTTGCTGCTTTTGGCGCCAATCGTACAATTTCATTCAATTGTGTTAAAAATTATACTTTCGAGGCATACATCATTTAAAATAAACCATTATTATACAGAGTGTTCTTTTTCTCGAGCATAATTGTACGCGATTGCAGTGATTTGTGCCAAAAACAAAGCATTAACTTAATAGGTACCTTGGATGGATTCTCATAATGTATTTGTCTGAAATTTTCACACAGGCTGTTTTTCTTTTAACGTCAATTGCAACTTGCTGTTTTTCACGCCAATCGTACAATTTCTTTCAATTATGTTAAAAAAAAATATAATTCCGAGGCATACATCATTGAATATAAACCATTACTATACAGGGCGATCTTTATATCACTGCACAATTGTACGCGATTGAAGTGATTTGTGCCACAAACAAATCAATAACTAAATAGGTACCTTATTGGATTGATTCTCATAATGTAACAACTTTGTTTTACCTTTGATGTGTGGACATGGCGCATGTGTGGACATGGCGTATGTTCGCGCGTCGGATAACCGTCATCTTTGTTTATTTACGCACCATAGAACAAAACAAAATATATAGTTTATCAGAAAGCCTTATATTGATTAAGAGACTGTATCATAACTGTGTGTGTCTCTCAATATCAAATTGAAATCTATAAATAGACAGTATTTCAGAAAAACTCTGTTTTGTAAGTAACCAACATCATGTGCGATTAATTGAAAATAATAATAAAACTTCATTCATACCGAGCATTTTTGCGCGTATGTTCTGGGGAACATCGCGTTATAGTTTTGCCCAAATGTCTGTAACTTTCGAATTTTTTGACGAAAATGGTCTCAAACGATTAAGTTCGACTCCCCAATGAAGAATTCGAGGTCAAATTTGATTCTGTCCGTCCGGCCGTCCGGCCGTTGCCACGATAACTTGAGAACGAGAAGAGCTAGCAACTTGAAATTTTCAGGGTAGGTGGCGCATCTCAATACGACGGACAAGTTCGTTAATGGGCATAATCGGCCCAGTGGTTTCCGAGTAATAATTTTGTTTTCAACCAATATAAATCCGATCGAATTGAAACTTGGTGGGTAGTTGTAGAATATGATCTTAAGCACGTTTGTGGAATTTTGTGCGAATCGTATGGCTAGAAAATTTTTAAAAAATTATTAAAAAATATTTTTGTTGTCACGATAACTTGAGAACGGAATGAGATAGCGGCTTGAAATTTTCAGGTTAGGATGAACACCAGAACGCGACATTTCAGTTTGTTTATGAGCATAATCGGCCAAACGGTTTCAGAGTTATAGCCATCTGAAATTTTCTGAAATTTCGTGGTTTTTGTTCCTCATTAACTCAAAAAGTACTGAACCGATTGAATTCAAACATGGTTATTAGTTGTAGAATGCCAACGGGGAAATGTATGCAAAATTTGGTGAGGATAGCATGTGTAGAAAATTTTTAATAAATCATTGAAAATAAAAAAAAAAAATTCTATATATCAGTAACTATTCGTTTGAAATTGCTGAAATTTTGCAAGAGCCTTCATAACCTAACTCTACTGCCAAGTTTCAAGTTTTAATACGATCGGTTAAATATTGTTGGAGATTCGAGCATTCTTGTGCGAGTTCAGTAGATGGGTGACCGTTGCCTCGATAACTTTCGAAAGAAAGGAGATAGGGACTTGCAATTTTCAGGGTAGGTTGCGTATCCGAAAGAGAGTGTTGAGTTCGTTTTTGGGCATAATCGGTCTAACGGTTTCCGAGTTATACCCACCTGGAATATTATTTCCTTGATAACTCAAAAAATAAATATTCGATCGAATTGGTGCTTGGTAACTAGTAGTAGAAAATCAACATAAAGACGTGTTTAAAATTTTGTAAGAATCGTATCCCTAGAAAATTTGAAAAAAATGACGAAAAAAAAAATTTCAAGAACCGTACCCCTAGAAAATTTTTAAAAAGTCACGAAAAAAAAATTGGTTCAAGCACTGACGTGAAGTCAGAAGCTTTTGCGCGTATGTTCTATTGTCCATACTTCTGTATTGGACACCCTTAATCGAATTTACCTTGGTAAATTATGTTGTCCATTCTCCTGTATTGGACACTTATTTTTTAATAAGTTAGGCGGTACGAAGTTCGCCGGGCCAGCTAGTCGACGAATAGTATAAAATTTGGTGCGTGGGTGAAAATTCCTTTCGAAACACCGGAATCGCAGTCTACCTGTCTGGATGAATTCAGCGGACGCACTTCCTGTTCCCTTTAAAGCACATGTTCGAGAACAGCTGATACATCTGTTGATACAAATTCGGGTGCCGGCACTTGGTGGAACAGGTGTGCGATGCCATCCCCGACGCTTTGGTCAATAACCTGCCGTTCTCTAGGTCTATCCTTCGCTTGGCTGATAGATATCGCTTCATCATAGACGTAGGCAGGGTTCGTGAACGTTCTACGTGAATGATCGCATTGTTGTTATTATCTTTGCATAGCTATTAGGTGAGGTGGGATCGTTGGAATACCGAAAGGTGAATTGTTCTGATAGAATAGAACGAGTAGGCTTTGACTCGACATTTTGTTTCTTCGATGTTGAGTTAGGACAAGACAGTTTATCGCATTGTTCATTCAGGCTTTATTAATACTGTGGATCATTATTCTGTCCTCATAAGCATAAACGACGTAGCTTCATGAATTCTCTAATTGGAATATCGTCGTTTAAAGCTTTTGTGATAGCCCTTCCATTTCGAAAGCCATTTTATACAGGGCATTAATAATTGGAAATATTTCAACTGTTGAATCTGTTTCCGAGATATGCCTCATTGAATGCCATGAAATCTGATATTCCAGAAATTTCACTACTTTCATGGATCCGTCCCTGAGCTTTGGATAGTCGAATCAAGACCTAAGCCACGTTGCCGAAGTTTTTTGTCTTTACCTGCCGGTTCGAACCGCCGCAGGGTAAGTTCACTATCTAATTTATTTTAAAATTAAAATCAGTTGATACTCAAAGCATTTGTTCAAGTGTTAGCGCTGAAAAGACGACTTGAAGATCCATACCTACAGTATTTCGTGATAGTATGTAAGGCGTGAATAGACAATAGAATATGCGTGCAAAAGGTCAGATTAGTGCTTTTCCCGATTTCTTTTCGCTCGCATGTTCTGGCGAACAGCAAGCTATAATTTTGCCTAAATAATGTCTGTAACTACGATAAGTTGAGAACGGAAAGAGATAGTGACTTCCAATTTTAGGGTAGGTCGCGGGTCCTGATACGACGGACAAGTTCGTTAATGGCCATAATCGGTACAACGGTTTCCGAGTAATAATTTTGTGATCGAATTGAAACATGGTAGGTAGTTGTAGAATAAAGTCATAAAGACCCAGGTAGCACACTATATTGGCGGAGTATCGATTTTATATTGGCCCAATTTAGATACATAGATTCATAGTAAATCTATATATCCCCAATATTGGCCCTATATTGGAATTTCAATATATATCCAATATTGTGACTTGTTGCTACCGCCAATATTGGCCCTATATTGGCGATAAAAAATTTGTCAATATTGTAAATGAGGACGACCTCCAATATTGGCCAAATATTGGGATTTCTATATCTGGCCAATATTATGAATTAGGGCTGCTTCCAATATTGGTCAAATATTGGTATTTCTATATTGGACCAATATTGAGAATTAGTACTGCCTCCAATATTGTCCCAATATTACAGTTTCAAGATCTAGCCAATATTGGGAATTACTGCTGCATCCAATATTGGTCAAATATTGTGATTTAGATATTGGGCCAATATTGTGAATTAGTATTGACTCGAACATTGGCCCAATATTACATTTTCAGGATCTAGCCAACATTGTGACTTCTTCCTACCGCCAATATTGGCCCCAAATTGGCAAAACTATATTGGCCAATATTGAATATGAGTACTGCCCCCAATATTACCCCAATATTGGGATTTCTATATCCGGGCAATATTATGAATTAATGCTGCATCCAATATTGGTCGAAATTTGAGATTTTCATATTGGGCCAATATTGTGAATTAGTAGTGCCTCCAACATTGGCCCAATATTACAGTTTCATGATCTAGCCAATATTGTAACTTGTTGTTACCGCCAATATTGGCACCGAATTGGCTGAACTATATTGGCCAATATTGAATGTGGGGTACTGCCTCCAATATTACCCCAATATTGGGATTTCTATATCCAGCCAATATTATGAATTAATGCTGCATCCAATATTGGTCGAATTTTAAGATTTTCATATTGGGCCAATATTGTGAATTAGTATTGCCTCCAACATTGGCCCAATATTACAGTTTCATGATCTAGCCAATATTGTTACTTGTAGTTACCGCCAACATTGGCACCGAATTGGCAAAACCATATTGGCCAATATTGAATATGAGTACTACCTCCAATATTAACCCAATATTGGGATTTCTATATCTGACCAATATTATGAATTAGGGCTGCTTCCAATATTGGTCGACTATTGGTATTTCTATATTGGACCAATATTGAGAATTAGTAGTGCCTCCAATATCAGCCCAATATCACAGTTTCAAGATCTAGCCAATATTGTGAATTAGTGCTGCATCCAATATGGGTCAAATATTGTGATTTAGCTTTTGGGCCAATATTGTGAATTAGTATTGCCTCGAACATTTGCCCAATATTACATTTTCAGGATCTAGCCAACATTGTGACTTCTTCCTACCGCCAATATTGGCCCCAAATAGGCAAAACTATATTGGCGAATATTGAATATGAGTACTGCCCCCAATATTACCCCAATATTGGGGTTTCTATACCCGGGCAATATTATGAATTAAATCTGCATCCAATATTGGTCGAATATTGAGATTTCCATATTGGGCCAATATTGTGAATTAGTATTGCCTCGAACATTGGCCCAATATTACATTTTCAAGATCTAGCCAACATTGTGACTTCTTCCTACCGCCAATATTGGCCCCAAATTGGCAAAACTATATTGGCCAATATTGAATATGAGTACTGCCCCAATATTACCCCAATATTGGGGGTTTCTATATCCGGGCAATATAATGAATTAATACTGCATCCAATATTGGTCGAATATTGATATTTCCATATTGGGCCAATATTGTGAATTAGTATTACCTCCAACATTGGCCAGATATTACAGTTTCATGATCTAGCCAATATTGTAACTTGTTGTTACCGCCAACATTGGCACCGAATTGGCAAAATCATATTGGCCAATATTGAATATGAGTACTATCTCCAATATTACCCCAATATTGTGATTTCTATATCTGGCCAATATTATGAATTAGGGCTGCTTCTAGTATTGGTCAAATATTGGTATTTCTATATTGGACCAATATTGGGAATTAGTAGTGCCTCCAATATTGGCCCAATATTACAGTTTCAAGATCTAGCCAATATTGTGAATTAGTGCTGCATCCAATATGGGTCAAATATTGTGATTTAGATATTGGGCCAATATTGTGAATTGGTATTGCCTCGAACATTGGCCCAACATTACATTTTCAAGATCTAGCCAACATTGTGACTACTTCCTACCGCCAATATAGGCCTCAAATTGGCAAAACTATATTGGCCAATATTGAATATGAGTACTGCCCCCAATATTACCCCAATATTGGGATTTCTATATCCAGCCATTATTATGAATTAATGCTGCATCCAATATTGGTCGAATATTGAGATTTCCATATTGGGCCGATATTGTGAATTAGTATTGCCTCCAACATTGGCCCAATATTACAGTTTCATGATCTAGCCAATATTGTAACTTGTTGTTACCGCCAATATTGGCACCGAATTGGCTAAACTATATTGGCGAATTTTGAATGCGGGTACTTCCTCCAATATAACCCCAATATTGGGATTCCTATATCCAGCCAATATTATGAATTAAAGCTGCATCCAATATTGGTCGAATATTGAGATTTCCATATTGGGCCAATATTGTGAATTAGTATTGCCTCCAACATTGGCCCGATATTACAGTTACATGATCTAGACAATATTGTAACTTGTTGTTACCGCCAACATTGGCACCGAATTGGCAAAACCATATTGGCCAATATTGAATATGGGTACTACCTCCAATATTACCCCAATATTGGTATTTCTATATCCGGCCAATATTATGAATTAATGCTGCATCCAATATTGGTCGAATATTGAGATTTCCATATTGGGCCAATATTGTGAATTAGTATTGCCTCCAACATTGGCCCGATATTACAGTTTCATGATCTAGCCAACATTGTAACTTTTTGTTACCGCCAATATTGTCACCGAATTCGCAAAACCATATTGGCCAATATTGAATGTGGGTACTGCCTCCAATATTACCCCAATATTGGGATTTCTATATCCGACCAATATTATGAATTAATGCTGCATTCAATATTGGTCGAATGTTGAGATTTCTATATTGAGCAAATAATGTGAATTAGTATTGCCTCCAACATTGTCCCAATATTACAGTTTCATGATCTAGCCAACATTTTAACTTGTTGTTACCGCCATTATTGGCACCGAATTGGCAAAACTATATTGGCCAATATTGTATGTGGGTACTGCCTCCAATATTACCTCAATATTGAGATTTCTATATCCGGCCAATATTATGAATTTATACTGCATCCAATATTGGTCGAATATTGATATTTCCATATTGGGCCAATATTGTGAATTAGTATTACCTCCAACATTGGCCCGATATTACAGTTTCATGATCTAGCCAATATTGTAACTTGTTGTTACCGCCAACATTGGCACCGAATTGGCAAAATCATATTGGCCAATATTGAATATGAGTACTACCTCCAATATTACCCCAATATTGGGATTTCTATATCTGGCCAATATTATGAATTAGGGCTGCTTCCAGTATTGGTCAAATATTGGTATTTCTATATTGGACCAATATTGGGAATTAGTAGTGCCTCCAATATTGGCCCAATATTACAGTTTCAAGATCTAGCCAATATTGTGAATTAGTGCTGCATCCAATATGGGTCAAATATTGTGATTTAGATATTGGGCCAATATTGTGAATTAGTATTGCCTCGAACATTGGCCCAATATTACATTTTCAAGATCTAGCCAACATTGTGACTTCTTCCTACCGCCAATATTGGCCCCAAATTGGCAAAACTATATTGGCCAATATTGAATATGAGTACTGCCCCAATATTACCCCAATATTGGGGTTTCTATATCCGGGCAATATAATGAATTAATGCTGCATCCAATATTGGTCGAATATTGAGATTTCCATATTGGGTCAATATTGTGTATTAGTATTGCCTCCAACATTGGCCCAATATTACATTTTCAAGATCTAGCCAACATTGTGACTTCTTCCTACCGCCAATATTGGCACCGAATTGGCAAATCCATATTGGCCAATATTGAATGTGGGTACTGCCTCCAATATTACTCCAATATTGGGATTTCTATATCCGACCAATATTATGAATTAATGCTGCATTCAATATTGGTCGAATATTGACATTTCCATATTGGGCCAATATTGTGAATTAGTATTGCCTCCAACATTGGCCCAATATTACAGTTTCATGATCTAGCCAATATTGTATTTTGTTGTTACCGCCAACATTGGGACCGAACTGGCAAAACCATATTGCCCAATATTGAATATGAGTACTACCTCCAATATTACCCCAATATTGGTATTTCTATATCCGGCCAATATTATGAATTAATGGTGCATCTAACATTGGTCGAATATTGCGATTTCCATATTGGGCCAATATTGTGAATTAGTATTGCCTCCAATATTGGCCCAATATTAGAGTTTCGAGATCTAGCCAATATTGTGACTTCTTGCTACCGCCAATATTGGCCCCGAATTGGCAAAGCAATATTGGCTAATATTGAATATGAGTACTGCTTCCAATGTTTTCCCAATATTGGGATTTCTATATACGGCCAATATTATGAATAAATTCTGCATCCAATATTGGTCGAATATTGAGATTTTCATATTGGGCCAATATCGTGAATTATTATTTCCTCCAATATTGCCTCAATATTAGTGTTTCAAGATCTTGCCAATATGGTGACTTGTTAAAGAAGCCACATGGTGAAATATTGATTGATTTTAACCATCAACAAATATTCCGCTTGGTCGAGCTAGAATATTTGTTGATGTTCAAAATCAATGAATATTTCACCGTGTGTCTTCTTTAGTTATTGGCAGTAAGCCACAGTTCACCTCTTTGAATTGTGACTTGTTGTTTCCGATAATATATTGGGTTGGCACGATGTTGTTAGGAAAACCGTTTGTAATAATATTATGAATTCAATCCAAGTTTATATTGGCTCCGAATTGACAAATCTATATTGTATATAAGTACCTCCTCCAATATTGGCCAAATATTGGGATATCTATATCCGGCCAATATTATGAATTAGTGGAGTGCTGCATCCAATATTGGCCTAATATATTGGGATTTCTATATTGGGTCCCTATTTTGAACTAGTACGTCCTGTAGTATTAGACCAATATTGAAATTTCAAGATCTAGCCAATAATGTGCCTGTTTGAGGCCGCCAATATTGGATCCATATGGACAAAACTAAATCAGCCTACATTTAATGTATATGAGTACTGCCTCCAATATCGGGATTTCAATAGCCGGTGAATTTTGCGGATTTGAGCTGCATAAAATAGTGGTTAAATATTGGGATTTATATATTGGGCTAATATTGTGAATTAGTACTGCAATCGGTGTTAGGCCAATATTGAAATTTCAAATCTGAGAATTTTCTAACTTTATCGGGACAATATTGTAAATCAGTACTGCTTCCAATAATGGCCCAATATTGAGAATTTTATATTGCGAAGTAGCACTGCATCCAATGTCCAATCTTGGGATTACTATATCATATACTACTTACTTGATTTTCCAAATTAGGGAAACGACGAACAACCAATTTGGCGTCATTTATAACAGAAATTTTAACAAATGCTTATGATGCTAACAATGAGTACTATGTCAATGATACTTTTGAAATCGCAATAAGAGCTATTAACAAATTTGAACTTAACTATGAAGTTAGTTCTTCCTATTCCTACTGTAGTCAGAAAACTTCGTATTTGAGGGGAAATACTACATTCAACTATTGGGCTGCACATGGGATCAAAACTAAGTCCAATACTATCACTTTATGTAATGGATTCTCAGTTAGAAACATGCATATCAAAATTACCATTTAAGTTAACCTTCTAAAAAAAATCGTGGATGACCTCATAAAAGCAATACCTCCAAAAGGAACTGACACAATCCTTGAAATTTCAATTAAACCTCAATAAACATATACAATTCAACATGATGATATAATATCTAATATTGGGGTGCGTTTTTGGCGTTCTTGTTCGTCGGAACAGAGTGCTTATCAATTTAATTGCCCAAATGTCTGTAATTTTCGAATTTTTGGCTGAAAATGTTCTCAAATGATTTGCTTCGACTCACTGATCAAGAATCCGTGGTCGAAATCGATTCTGTCCGACCGTCCGTTAACACGATAACTTTCGAACGAAAGGAGTAAGAGGATTGAAATTTTCAGGGTAGGTTAGGAGCGTAAATATCTCAGACGAGTTCGTTAACGGGCGAAATCCACCAAGCGGTTTCGGAGTTATGGCCGTTTTTAGTAAAAACATTTTTTAGAATATTTCCGAAACCGATAACTCGATCTATCTGAAATTTAGCATCAAATTGTAGAATAATTACCTTTATACGCATGCGAAGTTTTGTATTGAACGGCGGCCGTAAAGTGTCGAAAAAATTTTTTTGAAATTTTTAAATTTTGGTTCTACAATAACTCTCGAACATAATGAGCTACGCAGTTGAAATTTTCATAGTAGATTTGAGAGATAAATATCTCGGTTGAGTTAGTGGGTAAAATATGCCAGATGATTTTGGAGTAACGAAAAAAAGAATTTTATTAACTTACATATTTCAAATTCAATTTTTTCTCAAGGTGCAGTTTCACCATAAAAATCTATTGATATAACTTTCAAATCTAACATGCTAATACTTCCGGAGATATGATTTTTTCGAAATTTCAATAATGAATGTTTTCACAGTATGCTATAATTATTCTATCTATTAATTATTATATGATCTATGTTCATACTCGTACATGTCATCCTGTTCTATAAGAGAGTGTCAATTTCAGCTATTTTAATTTGATTTCTTCCATGGTGCAGTTCTCATTCTCAGATTGCTCATTTAATTTTGATAAATGAACTATTATTTGAATTGAAATTCCTTTATGATGCATTTATATCATAAGAATCCATTGATATCATTCCCAACTCTGAGAAAGCAATACTTTCGGAGATATAATTTGTCTGTTTGAACAAGAGCGCCAGAAAGCTCCGGTCCTCAGGGCTTGAACCAATTTTTTATTTTCATCTACCGTGACATGGTCCAAATTAATCAGAATTCCACTCCGATGAAGAAATAGATTTCAGTAAGTGAGTGCTTTAAAATGCTAATCACCAAAAAAATGCAATAAAAATAAGTCACATCTCAGGTCAAGTATAATTTGTTATGCTTTGACAGTTCGAAACTACGAAGTACATTCTAAATCATTTAATGAATTTGATTTGCTTGTTATGATGAAAACTGGGCGAACTGTAATCTCCAAAAATAGATTATAAAGAGATTTTCTAAATTTAATAATATTGCATATAATAATAGTATTATTTCGTTTTCATTCTATCAATGTTAAATTGAAACGTATATTCTAAAAATCAAAAGAGTTTAATTTTCAGTCCAGCCACTTCGGCCTGTTTATTTACATCCTCGGAAATATAGTGAGACTGGTTGACTGGTAGGATTCAAATTGCTTCAAACAGATGTGTTTGCAATAAAACCAGCGAGTATCTTAGAAAACATCTGTTGTATTCATTCTACAGAGGGTAGAAGGAATATATCCATTTTGAATAGTTTTTATCGATTTTTAAAGCATAACTGTAGAAAAAGGAAAGAGAATGTGCCCCAGAGCCCAGAGCCCAGAGCAGAGGCGAGATTCTGGCGGTTTTAGTTTTAGTTTTAGTCACTTCATTCGTGGCGTCCGGTCGAAGTGTTTCAGAGGATATTTGTTCAGTGATTCGTTTCACTGCAGGTTAGTTCATTCCTTTATTTATTACTTTTTCAATGCATATATGTTCCTATAATTCTAACTCTTTGTATATTTGCCTTGAATTTAATCATTGATGATGTTATTTAATATCATAATTTGTTTCATGTCCACTTTTTTTCAGAAAATGTATGTGATCTAGCCCTAATCATAAGCGTTTCAAGAAAAAGAATGTCTAACAGCTTAGGAATTAAATCTCCGTGGAATGGCCAGATAGGAAACAAAAGATCGGAGAATAAACCAATCTAATTTTGGCAAGTTCGAGTAAGTGAAGTTATTGAATGACTTAATTAATTATTGTATTGAGACCATTATTTGAAATTATACATTTTGCCTATATTTCTACTGAAGTGTGGATTAATTACAAATATTTCGATAATAGGTATAGGTTCATCGAAAAAAAAGGTGTAGGTATACCTACTAAACTTTTGGATTGTGATGTACCTACATTGTCCAATGTGAATTGATACAGTATATTTTGTAATGAGTGAAAATTACAACATTATGCTGAAATACTAATTCTAATATTATTAGCTCATAAAGATAATTCACATTTCGATTATAGAATCTGTGAGAAGGAATATTCATGACACAACCGACCTTGAAATAATGCAAATTATTGGATTTCCCTTAGCGACTGCTGGAGATAGGGATGGTGGGAGGCTAATGTAGACCAAGTAAGTTTACTGCTTCTTTTGTTTTTCTTTCCTTACTCTAACATAATCTACTTTGCAGGTACCAGTCGAGGAAATCAAAAACGAATAAAAGAAATATTTTGTAAAATAAATGTATGGCCGAATGAAATATATATGTTTTTTGGATACTTCTTCTTAATTGTTCAATCACTATGTCGATATCTCCACTGGAATAATTGCAGCGAGTATAGTTTATACGAGAGAAACACTTCTCTTCAAATAATGTGTGAGTGTTCAACCTTTTATTATTGGGCCAGTATATAGAAATTATACTGGGCTATTATATGGAAATTATATTTGGCGAATATGTATGAACTATATTGAGCCGATATTAATATCTTGTATTGCAAAATGTCAACATTTTGATATTGGGCTAATATGTAGATACTATATTGGGCGAATACATAGAAACTATATTTTGCCAATATATAGAAACTATATTAGGCCGATATTGATAACCTATATTGGCGCTTCATTGTAAGATGTTAACATCATGTTATTGGTCCAATGTAGAAAAACTATACTGGGCCAATATATAATAACGATATTGGGTTGATATTAATTTCCAATATTGGTGCTTTATTCTATAATGTCAACATTTTGTTATTGGACCAATATTGGTTATCAATATTAACCCAATATAGTTTCTATGTATTGGCCCAATATAGATTCTCTACATTGGGCCAATAACAAAGTGTTGACAAGATTCAATGAAGTACCACTATTGGATATAAATATTGGCCCAATATAGTTTTTCTACATTGGGGCAATAAAAACATGTTGACATTTTACAATGAAGCGCCAATATTGTTTATCTATATCGGCCCAATATAGTTTACATTGGGACAATAACAACATGTTGACATTTTACAATGAACCACCAATATTGGATATCAATACTGGCCCACTATAGTTTCTATATATTGTTCCAATATAGTTTATCTACATTGGACCAATAACAACATGTTGACATTTTACAATGAAGCGCCAATATAGTGTTTATCAATATCGACCCAATATAGTTTCTCTACATTGGGCCAATAACAACATGTTGACATTTTACAATGAAGCACCAATATTGGATATCAATATTGGCCCAACATAGTTTTTCTACATTGGGCCAGTAACAAAATGTTGACATTCTACAATGAATCGCCAATATTGAATATCAATATTGGCCCAATATAGTTTCTCTACATTGGGCCAATCACAACATGTTGACATTTTACAATGAAATACCAATATTGGATATCAATATTAGCCCAATATATATAGTTTCTATATATTGGCCTAATATAGTTTCTCTACATTGGGCCAATAACAACATGTTGACATTTTACAATGAAGCGCCAATATTGTTTATCAATATCGGCACAATATAGTTTCTCTACATTGGGCCAATAACAACATGTTGACATTTTACAATGAATCGCCAATATTGAATATCAATATCGGCCCAATATAGTTTCTCTACATTGGGCCAATCACAACATGTTGACATTTTACCATGAAGTACCAATATTGGATATCAATATTAGCACAATATAGTTTCTATATATTGGCCCAATATAGTTTCTCTACATTGGGCCAATAACAACATGTTGACATTTTACAATGAAGCGCCAATATTGTTTATCAATATCGGCCCAATATAGTTTCTCTACATTGGGCCAATAACAACATGTTGACATTTTACAATGAAGCGCCAATATTGTTTATCAATATCGGCCCAATATAGTTTCTCTACATTGGGCCAATAACAACATGTTGACATTTTACAATGAAACGCCAATATTGGATATCAATATCGGCCCAATATAGTTTCTATGTATTGGCCCAATATAGTTTTTCTACATTGGCCCAATAACAACATGATGACATTTTACAATGAAGCACCAATATTGGCCCAATATAGTTTCTATGTATTGGCCCAATATAGTTTCTCTACATTGGGCCAATAACAACATGTTGACATTTTGCAATGACGTACCAATATTGGATATCAATATCGGCCCAATATAGTTTCTATGTATTGGCCCAATATAGTTTTTCTACATTGGCCCAATAACAACATGTTGACATTTTACAATGAAGCACCCATATTGATTATCAATATCCGCCCAATATAGTTTCTCTACATTGGGCCAATAACAACATGTTGACATTTTACAATGAAGTACCAATATTGGATATCAATATCGGCCCAATATAGTTTCTATGTATTGGCCCAATATAGTTTTTCTACATTGGCCCAATAACAACATGTTGACATTTTACAATGAAGCACCAATATTGATTATCAATATCGGCCCAATATAGTTTCTCTACATTGGGCCAATAACAACATGTAGACATTTTACAATGAAGTACCAATATTGGATATCAATATCGGCCCAATATAGTTTCTATGAATTGGCCCAATTTAGTTTTTCTACATTGGCCCAAGAACAACATGTTGACATTTTACAATGAAGCACCAATATTGATTATCAATATCGGCCCAATATAGTTTCTCTACATTGGGCCAATAACAACATGTTGACATTTTACAATGAAGCACCAATATTGTATATCTATATTGGCCCAATATAGTTTCTATATATTGACCCAATATAGTTTCGATATATTGGGCCAATAACGAAATGTTGACATTTTACCTTGAAGTGCCAATATTGGATATCAATATCAGGAACATTTTGTCATTGGCCCAATGTAGAGGAACTATATTGGGCCAATACATGTAAACTATATTGGACCAATACATGAAAACTATATTGGGCTGATATTGATATACAATATTGGCGTTTCAGTGTAAAATATCAACATTTTGTTATTGGCCTAATATAGATAAACTATATCTGGCCAATATATAGAAACTATATTGGGCCAATATTGATATCCAATATTGGTACTTCATAGTAAAATGTCAACATGTTGTTATTGGCCCAATGTAGAGAAACAATATCGGACCAATAAATGTACCATATTGGCCCAATATTGGACCAATATCGGTGTGCTACCTGGGGACGTCTGTGATATTTTGGGAGAATCGTATCGATAGAAAATAAAAAAAAGTATTGAACATTATTATTTATCTCCCGATAACCTGAGAATGGAAAGAGATAGAGACTTGGTATTTTTAGGGTAGGTTGCGCATCCGAATACGACATTTGAGTTTGTCAAGAGGCATACTCATCCACATAGTGCTATATCCATCTGAGATTTGGTTGTTATTTCCCCAATAACTCGAAAAATACGAATCCCAACCAATTCGAACATGGCAAGTAGTTGTAGAATCCCGCCACAACAATTCTTGCAAACTTTAGTGAGGATCGTATTCCTAAAAAAATCAAAGAAATCTTGAAACAAAGAGACTATAGTTCGACATTGCTGAAATTTTGAATAACATTTGGGTATGGAAATAAAGAACCTCAGCTTCACATCCAAAGAGCCTCCGACCCCTTGGCTAGACAGATTGCGTTTTGTTGAAGTACACTCAATGAAACAACTTATCTCTGATATAGCCAAACTACGGACGAAGATAGTCGATATAGAAGATTTTACGTTCCAAGAATCAGTAGTAAGTGGGCGTCATTTTCGATGGAAATAACCTTCAATGCAGTGAACTTTCGATGCAATGATTCTTCGATTGAGTGAGCCCTACTCTTGTAGATTGTAAATGATAGTTTGAAAAAGAAATCAGTGGAATACTGGATCCACTTATTATCCGCTGTAACGGCAAAAAGTATCGTTCACAGTTTTGCCCTTAACACATATTGAATTAATATTTGTTTGATAACATATTCATATTCAATTAGTACTATAGTGTAGTTTAAGACTATTCTTAAACTGAATATCAAGTAACACAGCGTACCAAACATCAAATTCTTATTCCTAAAATCGACTAATTCGAAAAAGAAGGAATGTCATTAAACACAAAGAAATATTTCATGGATTGTCAAGAGGTCTTTCGTTTTCTAATAAAATAGTTAGATGTTAAACAGTATGGAGAGTAGTATCGTTTCGAGTGAAGATTAACGTCGAAATTTATTAGTTTGTTGTTTTATGAGAAGCGACGTCTGTTGAAAAATCATACTTAACTGAAACCTACAAGAAATTTTAATGATGATTGGCTACGTAGTTGGACAAGAACACAAAATAAAGTTCTTCATTTATTCAGAGAGAAGTACCTATCCTATTTATCACCCATGTACAAGTTACCATAAGCATGATTGAAAAACAGTTTCGGGAAAATGAGCATTTAAGAAAGACAAATACTTAATCATCGTGAGAGTGCCCTGCCCTCATTGAAGATGTCAAAATTAATGAACTTCTGTATGTTTAAGAAAATACTCATGTCCAATAGCAGTTAGCTAGGGAACTCGAAATTAGGCAGTCTTCAGTGACGAAAATTCTCAAAACACAGAAATTGCATCCTTATAAAATGATAATCCAAAAAGAATTCACCGAAGACCGTCCAGATAGAAGATTCCAGTTTTGCGAACAAGTTATGTATCTAGTAGACAACTATTAAGTTAAATGGTAAGGTAGATCGTCAAAATTGTCATTATTCGTCAGTCAACACTGGATGAGGGAAGGCCACACTCAATATCAAGAAAAAGTCAATGTTTGGACAGGGATTGCTCGTGATCGAGTAATCAATTTTCAATCCAAGGAAATCTCAATGGAGCTGGATATTTAGTATTCTTGCAGGAAGTACTAGTTCCGAGTTTGGTTATCCTGTTTCCTGATCCGGATGTAGCCTATGTCTCGAATAGCAACAACTGGTTTCAACAACAGGGTGCACATCCCCATTTT
This sequence comes from Halyzia sedecimguttata, assembly GCA_937662695.2. NCBI lineage: Eukaryota > Metazoa > Arthropoda > Insecta > Coleoptera > Coccinellidae > Halyzia > Halyzia sedecimguttata. The sequence goes on from OW569415.2 coordinate 51,171,147, forward strand.
GTAAAACCTGTCCGTGAATATATGGATGATGTATTTCCAGGTCGATGGATTGGTGGAAGAGGACCTTTTGGATGACCTCCTAGGTCTCCAGAGATTTAACATGTATGCACTATTTCTTATGGGGGTACTGGAAATGCAAGGTTTTTAAGACCAAACTGGGAGACATTGAGCAGTGACAAGAACGAATAACACAGAAGTGTGGGCTAATTTCCGCCGAGGTGATTAGAAATGTCCAAAACGCTTTTCACTTCCATGGAGGATTACTGAAGAAACATATTAGAGTTGATATCAGATAGATCAGATTTCTTCATCTTCGATCTAAATAAATGTTTGTTATTCGGTACGCATGTATGACTTGATAAACCCTTTAAGAATAACCATAAAACAATATAGATCCGATCGAGTTTTAATCTATAACTTGGCTGTAAAATAATATTTTGAAGACTCTCGCGAGATCATACGATAATCACGAAATCTTCGTCTCGGTATTTTTAGCGCTCTTGTTCTTCGGAACAGAGTGCTTATCAGTTTGCCCAAATGTCTGTAATTTTCAAATTTCTGGCTGAAAATGGTTCCAAACGTTTTGGTTCGACTCACTGATTAAGAATCCGTGGTCAAAATCGATTTTGTACGCCGTGCGTCCAGCCGGCCGGCTGTAACCACGAATACTCTCGAACGGAATGAGCTAGACTGTTCAAATTTGCAGAATAGATTTGAGAGATAAATGTCTCGGTTAAGTTCGTTTTTGGACAAAATAGGACTGGCGGTTTTGGAGTAACGAAAAAAAAAATTTTTTTTTGCATCACAAATTTCAAATTACTCTCGGAAACTCCTAAACCACTCGGCAGATTTTTTCGATTAACGAACTCAATCGGCGCATTTAAACTGCAAACGCACCCTTGAAATCTGAACTATTTAACGCATTCTGTTCGAGGGTTATCGTGCCTACGGCCGGATGAACGGCCGGACGGCTAGACCTCAGATTCTTTCAGCGCTGAAACTAAACGTTTAAGCCCATTTCGAGCCAAAAATTCTAATATTACAGCCATTTGGGCAAAATTATAGTTACTCCCTTTAGGGAAACAAGCGCGTCAAAAACGCCAATTTCTGGACTCCTTTTGATGTCGTTTTGACCAGAGCAAATCCAGGACATCTAAATATCATTAAAACTGCTGGTGCACGTTGAATGAAGCCCTAAAAGCCAATGATAAAGTTGTGAGAAACCGGTCTAGAAAAACAAGAGAATAATACGACCCCATTATGTCGAGATAATGTGGGTGTAATGAGTACTGCGCATTTAGCATTCCGACAGGGACCGATGCAGCTAGCAGTAATGTTCCAACCTCGTCATCATTGTCGCCGTGAGACTTCAATAGTTTTTCATAACAATGGCTGCCTTTTCCGCTTTGATATCCTATGGCCACGAGGAAAAATAACTTTGTCACAATGACCGCAACTGAGCGGAATAATAAGCAAGCGAAAAATGAATTTCTGAGGAGGTTGTATAAGAAAGGGTAATGAAAAAATTGCTTCTAAAACGTTCAGGGTAACTTTCGTGACAACCTCATTCTTGAACACTATTTTCTTGAATAATGAATCTTCTGAATTGTGCGGTAAAAAATTATAACCCCCCTGACATTTTTTATAGTTCATGTTCTGATATATCAATTATAAATCGAATAAAAAATGTTTGCGCGCTCGTATTTTCAACAATAATATAGTTTATTTGCGGCATAAACATTAAATGCAGAGGCTCGTGCCTGTACGCGAGAAAAAATTTACAATTATAATAATAATGAACCCCATATTTCATTTATTCGTGATAATACTACTGAAACTAATGGGTATTAGAAATGTGTTATATAAAAAAAAAACAAATGGATATTGTCCAATAAAAATGTTCAAGCTTTCAAAGAAATTACGTATATCCATTGAACATTGAACGGATGAACGTATCTTTTCGATGAAAATATCTATTCATCTAATGTAAGGGTTGATTCTGTGATGGAAAATAAGGGTGGTATTTGGTATAAATTTTTTTGAAAAACCTCCTCCCGGAAAAATCACACCCCTCTGAAGATTAACAAAAAAAAAGTTCGTTTCTCTTTTTTATTTTCCCTTTATAGTAAGACACGAAACTTGGTAAATATTATTTTTCAAAAGAAACTACTCATTTTGGAATTTTTCCCACCCTGAAGTATGCTTAGGGGTTGAAATAGTCAACCCCTAGGATATTATTTCTTACATATTTTTTTTTGGTAAAAATTTTCCTTTTAAAAAAACCTGGGTGAAAAGCCCAATTCTTTTCCTAACTTTTTTATCTCTACAAGATTTGCCGAAAACTTAAGCATTTACGAGAAGAAAATACAATGTATTTTCAAATAGCACCGAGGTTGAATTTCCCTGAACTAATTTATTTGTTTATAGTTCGTATACTTTACAAACTTTGCTTTATTGTCTTCATCACCCATTCTATAACCTTTCTTGAAGACTTTTGATATACAGGCAAAATAAAAAAGAGAAATAATTGTTTTTTGTTTATATTCGGAGTGGTGTTACTTTTCCGGTATGGGAGGTTGTTCAAAAGAATTTATACTAAATACGCACTTTAATTTTTATCACAGAATCACCCCTTACATTTTTTCGGTGTTATTCAGATACATATATACAGTATATATTTTTTCGCAATAACTCGAAGAATACGAAACCGATCCAATTCAAACATGTTTATTAATTTGAGAATGCCAACTAGAAAAATTTAAGAAAATCATTGAAAATCGTTGAAAAAAGTTCTATAATCAGGAACTATTCGTCAGACATCGCTGAAATTTTGCGAGAGCATTCAAAACCTAACTCTACTGCTAAGTTCCAACACCAAGTTTGAACACGATCGGATCTATATTGTTGGAGATCCGAGCAGCCTTGGGTGAGTTCAGTAGCTGGATAAGTGACCGTTGCCTCGATAACTTCAGAACGAAAAGAGAAAAAAAAAAAAAGCACTGACGTGTAGTCAGTACTCTTTGGCGCGCGTGTTCACGGTGGCTAATTTGAATTGAATGTTGAGTACTTCAAGCTCAGTAGATAGAGCGAGCCGAAGATCTACCCAAAGGATAGTGGACACCATTCACTGTCGGTTCAAAAATTAAGAGTGCTGTATCTCAGCTGCCATCAGGATAGATTAACAAAGTTGGAAAAGAACACAAGTGACTCTCCTTAGTCGCACAAGCTCCTAGAAGATTTGGGAGGGTCAGTATAATCCTAATCATGTTAATCGCACGCGCGCCAAAGCAGATTGACTTTTTACACTTTTTCTTTCATTGTTAAGTCAATCTGCTTTTGCGCGCGTGCGATTAACATGATTAGGATTATACTGACCCTCCCAAATCTTCTAGGAGCTTGTGCGACTAAGGAGAGTCACTTGTGTTCTTTTCCAACTTTGTTAATCTATCCTGATGGCAGCTGAGATACAGCACTCTTAATTTTTGAACCGACAGTGAATGGTGTCCACTATCCTTTGGGTAGATCTTCGGCTCGCTCTATCTACTGAGCTTGAAGTACTCAACATTCAATTCAAATTAGCCACCGTGAACACGCGCGCCAAAGAGTACTGACTACACGTCAGTGCTTTTTTTTTTTTTTTCAAGTTCCTTTAACAAATATAGCTATCAATACAGTTTGGCTGTTAGCTTTACCGTAGATCGAAAAAAAATGCGGTTGTGGGACCTCCGTTTGGAACGCAATTGGCTCTTCTCCAAATCCGAACGTATTTTAATATAGATCTACCGAATATAGTTATTTATAAATTCGCCTCAGGGCCACCATACAGACATTTCAACTCGGAAACAACGCTATTTCCCCCAAACTGACTTGTGTCCGTGCACTGAATTGACATGAATATTCTTTTAAAACCTCACAATATCGGCTCATTGCTTCCAACATAACCCAAACAACCCAAAACCATTCACTTCTCATCTGCGCAAGCGCAATATACTCGTGCCTGCAAGTCCTCCCAAAATTACACACCTCACAAAAAACTCCGATTCTCCAACACTAGTGGTTCAGGAGATATCGCTTCTCGAATCCACGCATGCGCAGACCCTCACCAGGGGATTCTATAGAGGAATAGCATCCGCCACCCCAAAACCCCAATCCTCTCTGACGAAAGCACCAGCAGTTAAATCACTGATGGTCTGCTCATGCGCATAACGAAAAATGCCCGTAAGGGGTAACATCAATTTCGAAATTAGTCCCAGGGCCACGATACGGACACTTTAACTCGGAAACAACGCTATATCCCCCAATCTGACTTGTCCTTGCACTGAATTGCCATGAATATTCTTTTAAAACCTCACAATATCGGGTCAGCACTCCCAACAGAACCCATACAACCCAAAAACAGTCACTTCTCTTCTGCGCATGCGCAATCTACTTGCGGCTGAAAGTCCTCCCAAAATCACACACCATACAGAAAACTCCGATTCTCCAACACTAGTGGTTCAGGAGATATCGCCTCTTGAATCCACGCATGCGCAGACCCTCACCAGGGGATTCTGTAGAGGAATAGCATCCGCCACCCCAAAACCCCAATCCTCTCTGACGAAAACTTCAGCAGTTAAATCACTGATGGTCTGCTCATGCGCATAACGAAAAATGCCCGTAAGGAGTAACATCAATTTCAAAATTGGCCCCAGGGCCACGGTATGCACACTTCAACTCGGAAACAACGGTATTTCCCCAAAACTGACTACTGTCCGAGCACTGAATTGCTATGAATATTCTTTTAAAACCTCACAATATCGACTCAGCACTCCCAACATAACCCATCCAACCCAAAAACAGACACTTCTCTTCTGCGCATGCGCAATCTACTCGCGGCTAAAAGTCCTTTCAAAATAACACACCTTACAAAAAACTCCGATTCTCCAACACTAGTGGTTCGGAAGATATCACATCTTTAATCTACGCATGCGCAGACCCTCATCAGGGATCTGGATTCTATGGAGGAATAGCATCCGCCACCCCAAAACCCCAATCCTCTCTGACGAAAACTACAGCAGTTAAATGACTTCTCATCTGCGCATGCGCACAACGAAAAATGTCAGGAAAGGGCAGCATGAACGTCAAAAAAATTGGTTTCGGCATTTTAAGCAAAGTATTTCGCAAAATAGTAGTAATTTTTTTATTTTTTTCATGTCACGTGATCTTCACGAAATTTTGCAAAAGTGTTTGCATTGGTCTTTTGCATCTAACTACTGAGTTTCAATTTAATCAGATCAGTATTTTTCGAGTTATCCTGAAAACAAAATTTTAAAATTTTTGAAATTTTTTTTTGCTACTTTAGGGCCGTCCGATCAAAACAGAACTTCGCTGGCATATAAAGGTCATGATTCTACAATTTGCTGCCAAATTTCAGAAAGATCGAGTGATTGGTTCTGGAAATATTCATTAAAAACGTTTTGACTAAAAACGGCCTTAACTCCGAAACCGCTCGGTGGATTTCGCCCGTTAACGAACTTGTCCGAGATATTTACGCTACAAAGCTACCCTGCAAATTTCAACGCTCTTAGTCGTTCCGTTCGAGAGTTATCGTGCTAACGGCCGGACGGACAGAATTGAATTTGACCTCGAATTCTTCATCAGGAAGTCGAACCTAATCGTTTGAGACCATTTTCGAAAAAAAATTCGAAAAATACAGACATTGTGACGAAATGATAGCACGCTGTTCCTTGCGGAACACGCGCGCAAAAAGAGAAAAAGAGGCAAAAATCTACCTTATAGGACCTAATTGAGTTTTTTCTTTTACTTAGCACACAAAAAACGGGTTCCAAAATCAATTACAACTACTGATCCAGAGAAGCATTCCTTAGATCAATTTGATTGTTTGAAGTTTAATTCGATTTTCTTGTCAAAAATTAACCATAATAAATATCCTTGAAACTGTGCTACAGACGAAGGCAAATATTAAAATTTGTTTCGTAAACCCAACCTTATTTGTCGTCTACGATCAGAATGGAAAAGATGTGAGGAAATTCTGTGATCGACCTATGGCAAGATAAAATTGATATAGCTTGAATTCGGAATATTTTTATATGTATGCCATTCAACGCCTTATGAATACTGAAATGGGTATTCAGTAGCAAACAATTTCATATATTGTTCGGACTGAATGTATAAAATATCATCGCTGTCACCATGTTTTTTATTGGATTAATAAACGCCGTATAAAACTGATCGATACAATAAAATGCTTATGACCGAACGAACGAACTTTTTCATTTCAACATACAAACTGATAGGTATGAATTATTGTACAGAGTGTTTCACTGAGAGAGGGAAATACCTTAGCTACGCATAGGGGCCACAAAGGTGATTTTAAATAACCCATACTTCATGGCTGAATGGCCGCTCATTGGATACGGGGAGTTTTATACATTTGCCTCATATCTTTTCAACCTCCATATATTCTACTACTCTTGCATAATCCACGAAGAAAACAAAACCCGAAAGAATTCAGGTCCGTGTCAAGTAAAAATTCGCAGATTTTCATCGCATCCACATATTATACTGGTTGTTTTCAGGGATATTCAGATGATATTTTCACCTCCAAAAACCGAGTTCGAACATTATTAAATGGTTTCTTTCTAAGTTTTCTCTCCTAAACTCTGAAAAATATCCATGAAATACAAAAATTAATTATTTTGTGATTTGCTCCTGCGTAAGAAACACAAGATATTTATCAGAAGCAATCAATCGAACAATGTTGCCTAACAAACAACAATGAAATAACATCAACGATGAAACATCTATGTCGTAACGTTTCGGAGTCTATATCAGACTCCTTATTCAGACACTTAACGAAAATCTTCAGAATTATTTTTTGATAGTTATTCTGAACTTAAAATATCAATAGGAAAAGTTGAAAAAATAATCTTTTAATAATTTGATAATTGTATGTTACTTTTCAATTCAATGATTGATGGTTTCGATCTTGAGTTGGCGGCGAGCTTGGCAGAAATTCATCTTAATATCGATTGAAGTGAAATCCTTTATTTCCGCTAATATTTATTGAAAATTCCACAACAATTGTTTCGTCAATTACATTTTGATTTCAACAGATGAGTATGGTAACTCACTATGTTAAATGACTATAATATTATTCTTATATCGGTCTCTTTATACAGGGTGAGTCTTAAAGTTGTACATTAGTTATTACGATAGATTCCTCTCATCAAATAAAACACTTTTTTCATTTACAATTTTTCAAAATTTGGCTCAGCTAAAAATTTATAATCGTTTGAAGATTTCACAATGTGCTAATACACTCCTGCATATAAATGATATATGACATTAATGGTGGACGAGAAAAAGGTACAATAAACGTGGTGAACAGCTTGATTCGGGATTCCAAGGCTCAGGGATGGATCCATAAAAGTAGTGAAATTTCTGGAGATTCCCATTTTATCATTCAATGAAAAATAACACGAAAACGATGCGTTCAATGAGAAATGATGAAGAATAATTTAATGTTCTAAAACGATTGAATATTCTTGAAATGAGTCAAGAAAAACTTTATCTGCTTTCTTTATGCTAATTTCGTTCAGTTTGATGAATTCACGAGTCTATAACTAGAAAACCAGTAGAAGTAGGGAAAAAATTATATTTGGAAAATATTATCATAGTTATAGGAAACTTCACACCAACATTCATTTTATTCGAAATAAGGATGTCAAAGCTACAAAATGAAAACTGATTTTTTTGCGAAAGTTTAACAGCCTGTATCTTCTTACCTGAGCCAAATTTAGAAAAATGGTGGATGAAATAAGTGTTTCATTTGACAATAAGATTCTATGGTTTTTTTTCTATGGAAATTAAGGTACAACTTAAAGACTCATCCTGTATACAGAAGGTATAGGAAAACATTGGTGACAATTTGACGTTTTTGGAGATTCGAAAATGTTGAGTAGTGGAGATTAGTTTAAGTCTGTCATTCAGCAAAATGTGTTCATTATTGTGTTTCTTCATTTCTTGTGCTTCTACAAGTTTCAATCTCTTGGATTTGTTTTCTATATGGAGAAAACTTAAATCATGGTCAAAACCATGTCCTGTGTTTGATATATGTGGAATTTCATATGTTGTTAATATGTATAGGAATTCTGGTGTTCTGTTATCCTAATTTCGAAACCTCTAGCCAATTAGTAAAAGATACATGCGGGCATGTTAATCCGGATTTCTTGTTCTTAGCCATGATTTCATTCTTGCAACTCAAATTGAGAAATTCTAATGTATAGGGTCTTTTCGAGGAGACAAAATTTGTGAATTTCTTGATACGATTTTTCATTGGAGGTAGAATATTTTCACCAATTTTATATGCAGAGTATAGTTGAATATACACTGATCAACAATTGCTAGGGATCACTTATGAACTTCTCTTCATTTGTATTTTTTTCAAGTTATCTCGTGAATATCTGTACATTATATGTTCTCTAAGGAAAAATTAAGATGTTTTGAGTTGATTATATCAAATTTTTCCTCACTTCATCGGCTCTTGTTCACAAAATCGATTATTATCTGTAGGCTGTTACATGTGGAGTGAAAAGCAATGTGGTATTTGTTATTAAATCTATTTTTTTCTCTCGTTCAAACACATAAGGTGACAATAATTGAAGAAATGAGAACAATATTAGCTTATCAGTCATGCCGAGAAGACGTTTGGCTCCTGTGCAACTGGACCAAATCATACGGTGGATACAGGAAGGTTTGTCCCAGCGAGAAGTGTCCCGGCGGTTGAATGTTTCGCAAAGTGTCGTGAGTCGGGCTTGGAATAGGTTCATTCTAAACCACTCAGTAGCTTATGTTCATGGGGGAGGTCGGCAGTGCAGTACAACAGCTGCCCAAGATCGTCTTTTGGTCCTCAATGCTAGGAGAAATCCCACTTACCCGGCGTCGCGGCTCAATAGATCACTGAGAGTTGCAACAGGAGTTCTAATTTCGAACCAGACTGTAAGACGACGACTACATGTTCGTGGTTTGAGAGCACGTAGGAGGGTACAACATCCCCGTTTGAATAGGGAACACCGGGTTCATCGACGGCAATGGGCTGAGGAGCACCGCAATTGGACAGTTGAAGATTGGAGCCGATGTTTATTTACGGATGAGTCTAGATTTCGTTTGGTCAACTCCGATGGACGTATTCTTGCTTGGAGGGAAAGAGGTCGAAGGTATGCAGAACAGTTTATGGTACCCACAACAGCTTTTGGCGGAGGTTCTATATGTGTATGGGGAGGCATTTGTTTGAACCAACGCACAGAGTTGGTTGTTCTGCAGAACACCACAATGACCAGCCAGAGATATCACGATATGATTATTGAACCCATAATTGTTCCGTTTGCGGCTGCCTTGGGCGAGAATTTCATTTTAATTGACGATAATGCCCGTCCACACCGTAGTCGTCTGGTTAATGAAGCGCTAGAAACTCATGCTATTGATAGGATGGACTGGCCAGCTCGCTCTCCAGACATGAATTGCATCGAACATGTCTGGTCTGAGATGTCTAGACAATTGTCAACCTTAGAACAACCGATCAATAACCTGGAGGACCTTTCTAACGCTTTACGGGATATTTGGACGAATTTGCCCCAAAATTTTATAAATCGTTTGATTGAAAGTATGTGGTGTCATCATAAAATTTTTATATTATTCAAACACAGAATTTTGAGTGTTCCTAATAAAGTCTTTTTTTCTCTCCAACTTTCCATTTTTTCATTCTTTTCTCAAGTGAACCATATTATCAACTGAAAATACTCTGATATCTGACTAAATTTATAATCTTGGAGCGAATAATTCAGAAATAAATTTAGAAAAAGTAAGTGATCCCTATCAATTGTAGAGCAGTGTATATTAGGCGGTGAATAGTTGGAAAATATACATAACGGTAATGAGGCACCATAGACATAATATGAAGTATGGATTATTTAGAACCACCTTGGTGGTCCCTATGTGCAGTTGAAAGGTTCCCTGTATATCTGCTTGTTAATCAGCTAATAAATAAAATTCACCAGTCCACCTAGCAAATTTGTCCTGAACGACTGGTTTTCAAATTTAAACCCGTATTTTTCTTCATAAGTGTTGAAAATTCAATAGTTATTTATGATGTGAGTGTTAAAAGTAATGTTTCATTTTTTGAGTGAAAATTTCACGAACAAAATGAAATCACTTTTAACACGAATATCATACAATGTTCATTGTATAACTGCCCTATTTTGATAATAAAATATGCAAATTTGAAAAGACATCAAACTTCAAAATGCATTTTAATATTCAAATAATCACAAGGTGGTTTGAATGGCAAACGTTGCTTGTTTACAAATAGAAAATGACGATGTCATTTTTGTCTTTGGTTCTTGACTGTTTATTATGTTTGTCGATAGTGGAATAACTAATAAAAGAGTTGATTTTGTTATTCCTGGCGATATTGAAGTGTCTGCGAGAAGAGCAACTTTGGAACTCCTATCTGAAATATCAGCTCAACAGTATGACATTGCTTATACCAATTTCCTGGGCTGGTGTAAATTGAAAAAAAAATGTAGAAGGGAACTTGAGTGAACCTGTTTTATTAGCTTACTTACTAGAAAAATATGGATCAACTTTGTGTATCAAATTTTCAATGATCAAGTCAAGCGCCCTTATTATAATTTTATTTGATTTCATCATAAGAAAATGTAGTGTTAAAAATATTTTTAACACGCTTCCACGTAAACTTTCACTTTAAACACTGTTGGTTGTCAATAAAAATCTCACTTTTAATGGCAGTTGTACAAAAAACTGGTACTGGTTTCAATACTGCGAATCAAAATAAAATTATCGAAGTATTTTGAGGTTTATATTTCGATGATGGAGTTATAGACTGGTGAAATATTCATTCGATGAATAGGGTTAGCTGTCTGTACCTCGTGAGTTAACGGCATTTACCGACCGATTTCCTGAAGAATCGTGCCAGATATATCAGAGTATACTATCGAGAGTGCAAACACTGTTCCACTAGATATTTCTTCAGATTAATTCAGCATTATGGTAGGCAGTGACTGCTCTCTGTCACTTGAATCGAGCCGGCAAACATTTTCTGGAAACATTGCAGTAGGAAACGAATATATGCATAGATGCTTAAGGCATAGAAATTGTATTAATTTGCAGTAAAAGGCATAGAAATTGCAATAATCGCTAGCAGCCGTCTTCGCGACCTTGGATTGTTATGTTTTTGGAGCGGAGGGTGGAACTGATATATCCTCTGAATATAAATGTCGTAATGAGTTTATCATATTTGTATTCCTCATCTTGTTCCTGAAAATTATGCCAAAGTATTTGACCTATGACGGGCCACCATTGATGGATGGTTTTTCTGAAAAGTTGTTGGAATAGATTATTTTAGAGAACATATAGTATTAATGTTGATTTGTATGGATTCTTGAAATCGCAGAAAATCATTCAAAATAGAACAGACGTTTCATGAATATTACAGAAGTCTTTTTGAGGCAGCCTGTACATACAACGCCCCTAGAATTAATGATGAAATATCATTATCGGAATAATAAGGTATTCATTTGATGAAAAATAGACTTGCTGAACATTAATTAGAGACAGTTAATTGTACATTTTTTGAATGTGTGTGAGTGTTGAGAATAGAAGAATGTATGAATGAAACCAGTCTTCTATTAAGCCTCAAGCAGGCATTAATCTATGGTAATATTATGGATTGCTTGTAATCATTTGCATTTTATTCATTTAATTGAGGAAGTGTGAACACTTACACGAGTGTTTTTGAGTCACGTCTGAGTCATTGCATTAATATTTCCATGATATTGGGAGAAAACTCTACTTTGTGAATTCGTTCATTTATTGCCAATACATTCGAAACATGAATTTCAGCCTCAACAACCTATTTTATCAAGCGTCAATTTGTATTTGTGTTTTGTTTTGATCGGATGGCTATAAACTGGAAAAAAGAAATTTCAAACATTTGAAAATTTTGGTTTCACAATAACTCAAAAAATACTAATATAATTGAATTGAAATTCGGTGCTTAGATATAAAATACCGACGTAAATACTTTTGCCAAATTTCGTAAGGATATCATGACTAGAAGAAATTCAAAACATGTTCAACTATTTGCGGAATATTTTGCTTGAAATTCCGAAATCAAATGTCAGATTGAGTTTAATTTTGGCATTTCGGTGAACAATAATGGCCTCTTGCGGTGCGCAAAATTTCAATGAAAACAGGAGCCTCACAAAAAATTTAATAATTTAGAACTTTCAAATAGGGCAAAGTATTTCAGTTGTTTTCTTACTTGGAAAATCACATCTGGTATGCATTCGACTTCAGTTCGGGCACGTGTTTTATCTGATTATTGCGATCGCTAGCATATGCACAAGGGCAACCAATTTGAATATGGACATGTGGCAATTGAATAAATGGGTGAACGATGTGTGGAATTTTGAATTGTTTTTCAAAATTTGTCTGAAAGTTGAGAGATTGAGGAGGAACTGGAGGACCGTGTTACGATCTCATGTCAATTCTGTGAGTGTGCAAGCCAGTTTCGAGGGAATAGCGTAGTGTCCGAGAGTGGGCTTTCCATAACGTGGTCTAAGGGACAATTTTTGAAATTCATGTTTGCTCTTTTGGAGCAGACTAGAATTGATTTAACTGCTAGAGTTTTCGTCTGAGAGCATTTGGGGTACTGAGGTGCAGGATGCTATTCCTCCATAGAATCCCCTTGGAAGGGTCCGCCCATGTGTGGATTGAAACTGAGATATCACCTGAACCACTGGTGTTGAAGAATCAGAGTTTTGTGTGAGGTGTGTTCATTTTGGGTTGTATGGCTTATGTTGGGAGTGCTTTACGTCCAGCGGTCACGGATTTGGTCCTTAGTCACGCAAGCTCCTAGGAGCTTCTGAAGGATCTCCTTGGGGAAGACCTATGAGGGTTATTATAATCATTAAAATGTCTATAGCAATGGTTCTTAACCGGTGGTCCACGGATCACTGGTGGAAGCACCCGAAGTGGTCCGCGAATCCATCCTAGAAATATTGAATAAGCCAAAAGCCCTATTCACTCTGCTCATCCTCTTTCTTCTATTCGCCTATGTGTATTGTGTATTATTGTTGTAGGGGGTCATGTTGCACTGCGGCCTTAAGGTCTATTGTGCTATCCCGTCAGAGCTGTCGATGTCATTACCATCTACAGCTCGCCTTCCAGTTCCAGAGTTATGATGAACTCCAGTATCTGGGATGGCTTCAAGGAGGCTACGTCATCGCTCCTGCAGATTTCTTTCCTAAAGCATTCCGTGCGTTGGTTGTGATGGCGAGGCATTCCGTTATCAGGTGATCAGGAGTTTCATCCTCCCCACAACAGAATCTGCACTCGTCAGTTTCTGCTAGCCCTAATCTCATCATATTATGCTTCCTAAGGCCGCATTGCCCTGTGAGGAAACTAGTGAGAAGGTGCAGCGTTATTGCTGAGGCCTAAGTATTTCTTGGATCTGATAGTATCAAAGTTCTGGAGGATTTTCTTGTAGTTATACTTTCCGGGGAGATATCTCCAGAATATACGTCTTTCAGTTTCTTCTTTCATCCGGAATTCACTTTTGTAGTTGTATCTTCCAACCCCACATTAGGGTTCCAGGCCAATAAATGGGGGTTAGTGCTCCTATCTTGGCAACTGTGTTGGCCTTCTCATTTCCTATGATTCCCGCGTGACCAGGAATCCAGACCAAGGAGACCCTGTTGTTCTTGCAAACTTCATTGAGTTTTCTTCGGCACTCCCATATTAGCTCGGACTCGGTAACATGGGAGCTCAGAGCTTTAATAGCAGCTTGACTGTCAGAGTGGATTGCTACATCACATCTCCGATAGTTTCTTTCTAAGTTCTTTTCGATGCCTACTTTCTTGATCATTTCGTCACTAGGAAGATTGGCTGATGAAATGTACCTGGTAAGGGAGGACCAGGCTTTCTAGTTTTTAATACTCTCATTACCTGTTCCTTTCCTAGATATTCTGAAGATGGTCTCATTTTCTTTATCACTAGATGAAGTGGTGTGAGATTTGTTATAATCTCAAGTGCCCTGGTAGGACAGGTCCCCATAGCTCCAGTGATACACACACACAGGCCAGCCTTTGTACTTTGTCGAGAGTTTTCCTCGTACTATTCTGGCTTGTTTTTGAGTACCAGACTACTGCCCCATACGTGCTCATGGGTCTCACAATCATGAAGTACATCCATCGGAGTATTTTAGGGTTGCAACCCCGAGTCTTACCGGCTAGATTCCTGCACGCCATTAAAGCCTTTGTTGCTTTACTGGCAGTGATTTCAACATGCCGATTCCGCAGAAGTTTACTATCTAGTGATATCCCTAGATATTTGAATTCAGACTCCCATTCTATAATATCTCCGTTCAAAAAGAGGGGTCTCACAGCTGGAAGTTTCCTTCTCCGAGTATACAGAATCAATGACAAGTGGTCTTGTTCGGGTTTATACGCAGCCTCACTTACAAGGAGCGCTGCTCAATCATTCTAAGGCCCTCCTGTAGTAAGTTACACAAGGTGCTCTCTAATGCTGGCAAGAATCATGACAAACGCCAGAGATCGGTTTACTGAGTGTATGGAGAATGGGTGAGGTCACCTACCTAATTTGAACCTTAAAAACTAAGAAAAACAAAACTAGGCATGTGCCTACATTATAAAAAACAAATAAATATTTTATGTTGTAATGGGTTTTATTTAGTATTTAATAAATGAAGTTATGCTACTTCACCCTAACTGCATTCTATTTTTCTCCAGATTTGCTCATTCAGGGATAGGTTTTCATTGTCATGTTCATACATTGGTGTGATTTATCACTGGAATCAGACAAAATTGCTTCATCACAATCAGATACGTTCTTTTCACATATTTTACATGTTTTTCGTGAATCACACATCTTTGGCACTTTCATTGGCAATGTCAATATATCCTAAGGTTTAAAATTTTACATACATTTTCATATAGGATGTGGACTAAATATATTTGGAAAAGTATTAAGCACACTACTTTTTCATAAACTATAAATTAATTTTAAGAACCACATCAATTTAAAGTTAAATATTATGGCTTGATCTTTTTTCGTCCGACTAATGGTTTCCCATAAAAAAAGCGTTAACGCCCTGTAGCTCAAAAGTTAAATTACCTGAGGATCAGCATCTTATTCAGAAATACCCTGAATAATTATTCCACTTTATCCAATATTCTCCCAATCTTTTCTATTTCACTTTCACCGTTTGTTTGACCTTATTTTCCTCCTAGACAACAAAAAACCTCGATTTTTTACAGGATACTTCCCACACGATGTTTGTCGCTCTATAAATGTTACAATTCGATTTGAATTGAACATTCCATTGGAACCTCTTATCTACCTTCTAAATTTCAATGCCCTGAGCACTTTCGAATGTGCTTATGGGAACATAGCCGGAGAAATATAATTGAATTTGACCACAAATTTTCTATAAGTTAGTCCAATGAAACGTTGCAGACTTTTTTCGGTTAAGAATAAGTAATGATATTTGGGGTCTTACACGCAATAATAACTACTATATCAGAAACTGCTGCACGATAAAAGTGAGAAATGAGATAGTTCAGCCGATATAAACATCATTACTCAGTCATATACACAGAGGAAGGAAAAATATTTTTTTTGTCTTCAATCATATTCTCTCTGTTTATTTCCATATGAGGAACTGAAGAATAGGTTCACTGACACATCAAGCTTAAACGTGAAATCAAGGCCAAATTTCACAACCACAAGTATCCGTTACTGAATTAGGTACAGGTATACATATTATTTATCAAGCAGCCTGAGCCAATGCAGTTCTGCTGAAAAATAGTAAACAAACTGCTTAACGGTAAACGGCATTTTACTTTCACCATTGTTGAGGGAGATTGGGATATTTAAACAAACCTGTTTCTTCAGAGTGACTGTAGATTATGGTATCATCAAATATGGGGGATTGTACTCCATATATCCTACATTATATTATTGAGTATTAGGGTATTTAAAATAAAAGTAATATTTCAACCTTGATAAAGTTGATGATAGGTATCCAGGGTGTTTCAGAAATTTGGCTCCGTTGCTAAGGTAGGTAGAACACTGAAAAATAGGTGAGGTTTGTTTCGTAAATAAAAAATCCGTTACGACATCTGCCTTCAAGATACAGGGTGTTGTAAAAATATTGTGTATTCGTGTAAACGGAGGACATTTTGAACAGATTGAATATTTCAGGACTGTGGTTAATTTTCTTCTTGTGATTCTTTGCTTAACTTATGATTTTATGATAACTTTATACCAGTATCTGTTATTATTAGACAGTTTTCAAATCAAACTATTCCGAAAACGGTACATTAGGTGTTAAATTTAAGGATTTTTAATTTCACTCAAAATTTGAATTAGATTAGGTAACCTCAAAAAAGTTCTATTTAAAACTACTCGGTGCGAACCGTATAACTAGCGACCTCTATGAGAGTTAGATATTAAAATACAATCATGGGACGTCTTAGTTTCCAAAACATTTTCGTCCAAAATTGCATTTTGCAATTTTGCCAGTAGTATCGAAAATAATCCAAAACATTTTTTTTACAACGCTCTGTATCTTGAATGCAATTGCAGTTGCCAACATTTTTCGGTAAGGAAGCCCTACCTATTTTTTAGTGTTTCACGTATCCTAGCAACGAGGTCACCTTTTTTTCGAAACACCCTGTAGATGTAGTAAAAGGAGATTGCAACGAAATTTAATTTTGTTATTGTTATGATATAACATTGGAATTGATATCGAATGTAGGTAAATGGATCCCAATTTAACCTTAATTATCGTCTAAAAAAGATATATAATGAGAAAAATTACTTGATAAAAAAATTAAATGAAAACATGAACCCAATAATAGTGAGAGCTTTCTTCGTATTAATAGCCAGTAATTAGTATATGAAGGACATTACATTTGGAAAGTTTTTTTCAAATCAATTTCATTCAAATAACTTTTGATGATTTTAACATGAGAAATAGAAGTAATTATTTGAATGCTATCAATCTATACTTAATTCTTATTTCAAAATGTCCCACATGATTCTATTTGTTTCGATAAAATAAATAAGAATTTATTATCTCTTGGACATTACAAAAAATGTCATAATTTCAAACAATTTTGCATGTGGAATAAGTTTGCTAAATGTTATCTAAGTTTAGATTAGGATTCAATTATTTAAATTTCATCATAATTATTATGTCATAATTCCAAATATCATTTATCATTGAAAATGGATCTAGCCGATCAATAATATTTTTGTCATTGTTAACGTTTATATTTGATTTGATACTATTCATTTCAAGAATATAAATTATCAATAATATTTTGTTTTCATTATTATCATGTTTTCTTATGCCTAAAGTTATCCTAATTCATGATTTTTATTCCAGGAAGTACCGGTGACGATAATGGCTATTTTGGACCATGGAAAACCTGTAAAATATTGATGTATAATAGAGAAAGATGTGGGACCAATGTATCTAAATTTAGACCAAAAGGTAAGCGCAAATTTAATTTCTAGTCGGTATGAAGATTTCAGAAAATGACGATTTTTCATGCATCAATTTATTATGGACAAAATATTTTCTGTTTTTGGTGCTCTTGTTCCTCGGAACAGAGTGCTTATCAATTTTCCAAATGTCTGTAATTTTCGAATTTTAAGATGAAAATAGTCTTAAACGATTTGGTTCTCTCACTGATCAAGAATCCGTGGTCAAAATCGATTCTGTCCGGCCGGCACGATAACTCTCGAACCGAATGATCTAGACAGTTGAAATTTTCAGAGTAGTTTTGGGAGATAAATAACTCGGTTATGGTCGTTATTGGGCAAAATCAACCGAATGGTTTCGGAGTAACGAAAAACTAATTCTTTTTTCACACTATAAATTTCAAAATCAAGATACAGTCTCATCATAAGAATCCATTGATATCATTTTCAGCTATAACAAATCAATACTTTCGGAGATATGATTTTTCAAAATTTCAATACTGAATCGTAACTCTATGATTTCACGGAATGCTGTAATCGGAAATAACGTCCGTATCTACGAATTTCATGATCTGAGTTCATATATATTAAAATTGTCATCTCCACTACAGATAAGAGACATGTCAAACAAAGTATGATGGAATGCAAAATGAAGAATGAAATAACCTCAGCTATCGTATATAGCTCTTGGGTAATCCATATGATGATGGAAATATATACTTTGGTAATTTGATCAAATTGGGTTCAGAATATCTCCATTAAAAGCAAAACTGGAAGATTGGCTAAGTTTCAATTGATATAGTATAATTATTTTCATAGTAGGTTGGAGGAATGAATATCTCGGATAATTTCATTATTGGGTAGAATCGGCCTGGTGGTTTCGAATTAATTCTTTTTGGTACTCTTGTTGAATTTAATTTCTTTCATGGTGTTTGAATTTATGATGCAGTTCTACCATAAGAATCCATTGATATCATTCCCAACTCTAAGAAACAATTACCCTCGGAGATATGATTAGTCAAAGTTTGATCAAGAGCGCCAAAGCTCCTCTCCACAGGACTTTCATACATTTTTTAATTAATGTTTTCAAGAATGCTGTTTCAAAAACCACATCAGACAAAAATTGCAGTAATTATTTATTCCTACTCTCACCGAGTGGTGCCAGAATTGGAGTAGTAGTTTGGTTCATTATTTCCATATAATTTACCACTGAAAATTTGTAGCAAAAAAAATGTTTGCACCTCCACTGTGAAGAAAAATTAAATTGGAATTACGCCGAACAAAGAATACGAATGAAATTGCTCCATCTATATGCATGGTCACGTTAAAGCTTAAAAGCGTTGTTTTTACTGAGGATTTATATGCCGATTAGCACTTCATGCATCCATTCATGATCCAATAATAGAAATTTCTCACCAGTGCATATTATTTTCATAAATGATATACTTTGTATTTGAAAAGCATAAAACTGCTCTCAAATTTGTTCACTGTAAGATAGGGAATACGTAGAATTGAAATTGGAATACAAAAATCTGACTTCCACAATTTTCTCCGAAACTAATAAAAATGAATAGTTCTCGAAAACTTAGCACATGATACATGGAAGTCTCAAATTTGATTACTGTCGTTAGAATAAAACAATTTTTTTTTAATATCATGTCCAGAGCATCACATTTAATGTTGTTGTTTTATTATGTATATTGTTATGTGGATATATAACATATATAAATATATGTTACAAAATTGAGGTGAATTAACCTAAATTCAAACTTAGATATCATTCAAAAATTACATTTGAGAGTAACATTTACTTAAAACAATAAAATGTTTTGGAATATCTCAGAAAACATGAATTTACATCAAATATAAAAGAAATCGAAATATGGGAAAATTTTTAAATAACATTAGAGTAAAGACACATTTACGTTGTTAAAAAAACTAGGAATAGTCTCCGTTTTGATTTTCTTAGAAATATTCCGACAAATAATTGTGACAGTTTTCTTAGGAAATTAATAGACATTTATTAGTTTAGTGTAGTGTTGTAGCATTGTATATGAAGAAAATCAAATCTGGATCATTTTATACAAATCAATTTCAATGTGAGTAATCATTTGATAATCATACTATACTCAATTCTTATTTAAAAATGTTCCAACGAATCTATTGTTTCAAATTTAATAAAATGCATGATCTCTTGGACAATATAAAACATTTTATTGTTTCGAACATTTTATTATCTGAAATGAGTTTGCTAAATGTTAGTTTAGATTAGGTTCCATTTATCTCAATTCCATCACTATTATTATGTCAAGATACTAAGCAGCACAAGATAAATGGAGGTCTCAAAATTCATTACTGTCGATATTATAGAACTAAATTTTATGTAGTTTCCTGTTAGTCTGGTTTGAGTTGTCTGGATACTAGTTATAGCAATACACTAGTGACTATACACTCTTTCTTGTCGAATATAGATTTTGTCATCTGACATAAATGTTTCTCGTGTTAAAATCTTCTGAGATGAACCGTTACTCAAGGATGCTATTACTCTACTTTTATACATATCCCCCAGGGCAGCTTTGGATGTCTTAATGGAATTGCCTCCTCTGCATCTTCATACATACAGATGCAGCCTGCGAGATCCAATGAAAATATCTCGAAGTGAAAAACTTCTACCTGGAAATTGGGTTCGACAATTGAACCAAATTCATTCAGATCTTCTCAACCCTCGCATACAAAATCATCTGAACTCGATCTCGAGACACCCTTTGCAACAGTCGTTCGTCACCGTCAATGTGCTGTGGTATACATAATAATCTGAACAACAGATCCTCCGTGTAGCATACAGACGGAAGCAAGTCTGAAATAGGCGTGGTAATTAAGATTCATGGGCTCAAACTGCTCCTCACTATACTTCAAGAGTCACACCTATAATGCAGGCAGAGTTACTGACGGTGCACATATTCTCCCAGGGGTGTTTGTTCAAGTGAATGAGCATTTACATTGCCACAAATAGCCATTCTGAGGATATTGGAAGCTTACAGCCAGAGATCTTCTTATCCTGAGAATGCCGCAGCACCATCAAGCAGCTGACAAGAGGTAAATAAGTGGCATTTTCATGAGTATGAGGGCATTGTCCTGTTGAGGGAAATGAATGATGAATACTCGTACAAATTTGCCATGCTGACTACTAGACTGCCACCTGCTGGACTAGAACTATTCTGTGGCCTGAGCAAAGACCACTATAGAGAGTCTGGACAACTATATGCGAGAAGACATATCAGTCTCTTAGTCTAGTCAACAAGTGCCTTTTAGCTCTAAATTTTTGCGTTTTCTCCGAAAATTATGATTGAGGTGTCATTCGATTCGGAATGGCATGTAGATAGTTTATGAGAAAATGCTAGGGCCGCTCGCGAAAAGTGCAATAGTTATAAACAATTAAGTGGAAAAAAAAGAAGGTTTAGGTTTTCGTCAATATCCCAAAAACTATATGAGATAAATCAAATTTGAAAAATATTCAAATAGAGGAGGAGATTTCCTAATGAAACGTCTCAATTGCTGGAACTGTACGACCAATTTTTCTAATTTTCCTAGAGGGTTGAAAATACGCCCAGTAACGGGTACTCCGGCTTGCGCAAGCTTCGCCACCTTCGTACTTTTGATAAATAAATATTATTTAAACTTATTAAATAAAAAATAAAAAAATAAAAAATTTAAAACATTCAGGCGCATGCAGGATAGATCTATGAACATTATTCCGTGGTCTAAAACTGTTTATCGCGATTTTTATCAATTAGTTATCCATTAGTTAATTGAAAAAATTTTGTAGCACGAAAATTAACATTGCAAGTATTATAATTGTTAAACTATTAATTTGAGATGTTTGCGAGCGTCCTCAACATTTCCTCAAAAACTATCTACATGTCCTTCCGAATCGAATGACAGCTCAATCAAAAATTTCGGAGAATACTCAAAAATTTTGACCTAAAAATCATTTGAACTACGTGTTATTGGGGAACTGCTGACGGGGCACTGTACCGTATGGGCAAATCGGCAAATGAAATATCTAGACCCTTTGGATTGGCCGATGTCATGGCTGAACACGTTTTTTGCTAAGGTCCAGAACTGGCTCGTTCCAGAACAGCGCATTTGGTCGCTGTTCCTGATCCTTACAGCGCCTACGCACACGGGCGCCTCTTGAGCCCCTGTCTTACACTCTGTTCCCATGGGAATCATGCCCGACGATTAATACAAATGTAACTTGAGCGTTGCCAGTTACACGATTCACGCGACTGGCACGGAAGTAGAATGATGTTATGAAGGATAGAATAAGTAGAGGCAAATACATGGTATAAAAACAATGGTGTTTTTATACCATGAGCAAATATAAAAATTGGAAATTGGGATATATTAGAAAAAGAAATATTAATTATTTTGAATGAGTATCGAAAAAGCTGAATGAATTACAGTAAAGAAATTTATGAGACATATTCTCAGATAATAAGTATCAGAATATTCAGAAATGAGTCTCGGATTTACATAAATGAAAATGTTTTGCCTTTAACTATTCTATCTACAAATCACGAAAACACATACGCAATACACAAAACCAAACAATGCACTATACAAGAAAGGTCAAAGGATAAAGGAAATCAATATTTTGCCAATTGCCACAGTATTAGAATATATTCTTATACCGTGGTTTTGCCTTTCACTATTCTGTCTTTTTCCAATGCTGATATCAATGGTCTCTTTCTCACAACCAGTCCATGTTATTATATATCTATGTGGAATTCTCATTGTAGTAATCGTCCGTCCATGGTTCCTATGGAAACCGAAGGAAATAGAATATTGAAATCGCGTCGATTTGGTATGCCCGTGTGCGTACGCTCTTAGTCATAAACCGATTAGTGTGAACAAGGAGTTTTATTGTAACTAATAGTTAGGCCATCACTGAGTGAAACATCTTCTCTCCTATACATTTCAATACCTTCACGTCTTCCTGGGTACAATTTATTTGGAATTGTTCAACGATTCGATGGAATTTTCGGTAATTGAGTGGCCGGTTGTGGGAACATGATTTGCTATGCCACAGATTCATCGATGTTGTTGTTTCGAGTGTGTCCCATATGATCTTTGAACCTGTTCTTTCAGTGGTAGAATGCACAACCATAAAAGTACAAGTCATAACCAGAACGGTCATCTATCCAGGATCTTCGCCGGCGTGTTATACTGAACACGCCGGCGAGGAATTATTTTCCTAATATTTCCAACAATATACTAGGTGGTTCAGTTTGAAAGGAGGAAAATCCAGGAGACGATAGAGAATAGAAAAATAATATGAATTAGCTTAATGAACTATATTCGGGAAATGCTTCGTTTACAAAGTATACCTACAAGCTTGATTGGAAAAAATCAAATTTATTAATTTTTGCGCACGGCTGCAGATATTTCAATGGAATTTTCTAGGCCTCAATTTTAAGGATAGTAGCAAGTTTCGTGATGGAAATAATTTATTTCGTCCTACCAGTGGCGTCCGTACTAGCATGTGACTGGATATATATTTTTGAGGAAGAACTTGTTGCGCCACTACTTTTCTTGCAACTAAATATCAATTTTCTCATTTAATTTTTGAGAACTCAGCTGTCTTTCATTTTATTTTATCAAAGAAGCACCTTTCTTGAGTAAAGAGTGAAAAGTCAAAATTATTATTGATTTGAAGAAATCATAAAAAAAGGAACGATTAAGTACTAAAATATGTAGCGTAATTAAATGGTTCAACATACAATCCACTAAACTCAATACATTTTCGGCATTTCCTAGTTAATTATTGTATTGCAGCTGATACTTCATTGGTATTTTGCCGCATGTCATCGCAAGCTTGCTGGATTCTTAAAATAAAATCATCTAATCCTTCTATTGGAGTAGTGTATAGTAACTTTATCTTTTATATTTCCCCAGACGTAAAGTCCAGAGGATTTAGATCCGGTGACCTAGGTAGCCAAACCACTCATCCAATTCCATTGACCTTGTCGTTATTGATGAAGCCTCTCCCTGGTCGGCTATTCCAACGTTGCGGATAATTCTCATTAAGCCATTCGCTAACTGCAACTCCAAAATGCGGATGGACTCCTTTCAGTTGTATCCAACTACCACGTCTTAAATTAGTAGGTAAATCTTCAAAGAATTCCTGCAAGTTAGAATGGAATTAAAGAAAAAATTTTGAGTTCAATCTTGGTAGTAGATACAAAATATGGACCACGAACAAAATTATGAAAAATTCATTTAGAAATGACCGTGTCCGAATTTCTCGATTTTCGTGTACCCAAACATGAATGTTAGGGTAGTTGGTAATTCCACGTCTAATAGATTCTGTCCACAGAATTTAATAGCAGCCATGTTATTCTTCTGCTGAGTTTAAGAGCCTTCGATAAAATTGCATTCGATTTTCTGTATCTCCAGGGTGTACATATTCCATTGCTGATTTTTTTGACATTCAATAATTCCTTCAATTATTTAGTATTCCAAAATGCCTATAATGATATGCAGAATCATTTTTGCGCGCGTGTTCCGCAAAGAACAGCGTGCTATCATTTCGTCACAATGTCTGTATTTTTCGAATTTTTTTTCGAAAATGGTCTCAAACGATTGGGTTCGACTCCCTGATGAAGAATTCGAGGTCAAATTCAATTCTGTCCGTCCGGCCGGCCGGTCCGGCCGTTAGCACGATAACTCTCGAACGGAACGACTTAGAGCGTTGAAATTTGCAGGGTAGTTTCGTAGCGTAAATATCTCGGACAAGTTCGTTAACGGGCTAAATCGACCGAGCGGTTTCGGAGTTAAGGCCGTTTTTAATAAAAATGTTTTTTATGAATATTTCCGGAACCGATCACTCGATCTTTTTGAAATTTGGCATCAGATTGTAGAATCATGACCTTTATATGCCTGCGAATTTTTGTGTTGAACGGACGGCCCTAAAGTGGCAAAAAAAATTTTTGAAAATTTGAAAATTTTGTTTTCACGATAACTCGAAAAATACTGATCTGATTAAATTGAAACTCAGTAGTTAGATGCAAAAGACCAAAGCAAACACTTTTGCAAAATTTCGTGAAGATCACGTGACATGAAAAAAATAAAAAAATTACTACTATTTTGCGGAATACTTTGCTTTTAATGCCGAAACATATGTTTTTGCGGTTCATGCTGCCCTTTCCGGGCATTTTCCGTATTGCGCATGCGCAGATGAGAAGTCCTTTAACTGCTGTAGTTTTCGTCAGAGAGGATTGGGGTTTTGGGGTGGCGGATGCTATTCCTCCATAGAATTCAGATCCCTGATGAGGGTCTGCGCATGCGTAGATTAAAGATGCGATATCTTCCGAACCACTAGTGTTGGAGAATCGGAGTTTTTTGTAAGTTGTGTTATTTTGAGAGGACTTTTAGCCGCCAGTAGATTGCGCATGCGCAGAAGAGAAGTGACTATTTTTGGGTTGGATGGGTTATGTTGGGAGGGCTGAGTCGATATTATGAGGTTTTAAAAGAATATTCATAGCAATTCAGTGCAAGGACAAGTCAGTTTGGGGGATGTAGCGTTGTTTCCGAGTTAAAGTGTCCGTACCGTGGCCCTGGGGCTAATTTTGAAATTGATGTTACCGCTTACAGGCATTTTTCGTTATGCGCATGAGCAGATCATCAGTGATTTTACTGGTGGTGTTTTCGTCTGAGAGGATTAGGGTTTTAGGGTGGCGGATGCTATTCCTCCATAGAATACCCTGTTGAGGGTCTGCGCATGCGTGGATTAAAGATGTGATATCTCCTGAACCACTAGTGTTGGAGAATCGGAGTTTTTTGTAAGGTGTGTTATTTTGAGAGGACTTTTAGCCGCGAGTAGATTGCGCATGCGCAGAAGAGAAGTGACTGTTTTTGGGTTGGATGGGTTATGTTGGGAGTGCTGAGTCGATATTATGAGGTTTTAAAAGAATATTCATAGCAATTCAGTGCAAGGACAAGTCAGTTTGGGGGATGTAGCGTTGTTTCCGAGTTAAAGTGTCCGTACCGTGGCCCTGGGGCTAATTTTGAAATTGATGTTACCCCTTACAGGCATTTTTCGTTATGCGCATGAGCAGACCATCAGTGATTTAACTGGTGGTGTTTTCATCAGAGAGGATTAGGGTTTTGGGGTGGCGGATGCTATTCCTCTATAGAATCCCTCGTTGAGGGTCTGCGCATGCGTGGATTAAAGATGTGATATCTCCTGAACCACTAGTGTTGGAGAATCGGAGTTTTTTGTAAGGTGTGTTATTTTGAGAGGACTTTTAGCCGCGAGTAGATTGCGCATGCGCAGAAGAGAAGTGACTGTTTTTGGGTTGGATGGGTTATGTTGGGAGTGCTGAGACGATATTATGAGGTTTTAAAAGAATATTCATAGCAATTCAGTGCAAGGACAAGTCAGTTTGGGGGCTGTAGCGTTGTTTCAGAGTTAAAGTGTCCGTACCGTGGCCCTGGGGCTAATTTCGAAATGGATGTAACCCCTTACGGGCATTTTTCGTTGTGCGCATGAGCAGACCATCAGTGATTTAACTGGTGGTGCTTTCGTCAGAGAGGATTGGGGTTTTGGGGTGGCGGGTGCTTTTCCGCTATAGAATCCCCTGGTGAGGGTCTGCGCATGCGTGGATTCAAGAAGCGATATCTCCTGAACCACTAGTGTTGGAGAATCGGAGTTTTTTGTGAGGTGTGTAATTTTGGGAGGACTTGCAGCCACGAGTATACTGCGCTTACGCAGACGAGAAGTGAATGGTTTTGGGTTGTTTGGGTTATGTTGGGAGTAATGAGCCGATATTGTGAGGTTTTAAAAGAATATTCATGTCAATTCAGTGCACGGACACAAGTCAGTTTGGGGGAAATAGCGTTGTTTCCGATTTGAATGGTCTGTATGGTGGCCCTGAGGCGAATTTATAAATAACTATATTCGGTAGATCTATATTAAAATGCGTTCGGATTTGGAGAAGATGCAATTTCGTCCCTAACGGAAGACCCACAACCGAATTTTTTTCTGATCTACGGTAAAACTAACAGCCAAACTGTATTGATAGCTATATTTGTTAAAGGAACTTGAAAAAAAAAAAAAAAAAGCACTGACGTGAAGTCAGTACTCTTTGGCGCGCGTGTTCACGGTGGCTAATTTGAATTGAATGATTCAAAAATTAACAGTGGTGTATCTAAGCTGCCATCAGGATAGAGTAACAAAGTTGGAAAAGAACACAAGTGACTCTCCTTAGTCGCACAAGCTCCTAGAAGATTTGGGAGGGTCAGTATAATCCTAATCATGTTTATAGCACGCGCGCAAAAGCAGATTGACTTAACAATGAAAGAAAAAGTGTAAAAAGTCAATCTGCTTTGGCGCGCGTGCTATAAACATGATTAGGATTATACTGACCCCCCAAATCTTCTAGGAGCTTGTGCGACTAAGGAGAGTCACTTGTGTTCTTTTCCAACTTTGTTACTCTATCCTGATGGCAGCTTAGATACACCACTGTTAATTTTTGAATCATTCAATTCAAATTAGCCACCGTGAACACGCGCGCCAAAGAGTACTGACTTCACGTCAGTGCTTTTTTTTTTTTGAATGTTCACTCTTCACTCAAGAAAGGTGCTTAGTTGAGAAAAAAATTAAGACGAGCTTTTGTTTCACTATTTGATTGGGGAATTCAAAATATATGTCTATTGTCATGAAAAGACGTGGCGCAGCAATTTCTTCCTTGAAAATGTCTAGTCACATATGCTTGTACAGACGCCACTGATAGGACGAAAAAAATAGTTTCTATCGCAAAACTTGCCACCACGCTGGAAATTGAGGCCGAGATAATTTTATTCAGATGTCTCTTGGCATTAAGCAAAAATTTATGAATCAATTTTTTCTAATTTTCATATTATTATTTTATTCTCTATCGTCTCCTAGATTTTCCACCTCAAACTGGATCACCCTATATATCTGATATAGTTCAAATCCAAAACTTGTCAGCAGTAATATCACTAGTGACTGAATTTACGCGACTGTCGACTTATTTCTTAACGAAGCTGAGTTGCTTGAAAACGCCACGAGTCCGGTGTTTTCTCCAAGCAACTCAGTTGAGTTAAGAAATCAGACTTATGAGATAAATTCAGTCAGGGGTGATATTTCATTAGATTATTTGACGAACAAAATGACTTATGTTGACGTCTGTAATTTATATCTATTATTTGTCAAACTGTCCGTATCCATGGTTGAGTCGTTCAAAACAGCAAAGTTGTAAGAACAATCATAATTCAGAGACAGTTGATGTTTTCGCGATAACACGAGCTTTCCTTGGCCTATGGTTGGTCAGATTTTGATAGGTGTGAAATAGTCTCCAAAATATCGTTTTGAAAGCTCTTCAAAGTTTTAGCGATATCTGACGAATTTTTTCCGAGATACAGAATTATTTTCATTAATGTCTCTTTAATTTCTGAAATATATGACTCTTGTCTTCCGAGTTTCAATTCGATAAGATCAGTATTTTTCGAGTTATTGGGAAAACAAAATTTCAGATGCTATCACTCCGAAACCATTCGGCGGATTTTTCCCGTAAACGAACTTTATCCAATGATTTCACTTTTTGTTCAGTTACAGATTCTCATGAAATTTTGCACAAATTTGCATGTCGGCATTCTACAACTAATTACCAAGTTTCAATTTGATCAAGTTTGTTTTCTTTGAGTTATTGGCAAATATAAAAAAAACTACAGATGGTCATAGCTCCGTACGATCGATTATACCCAATAATGAACTAAGCCGTCGCATTTGAAGGAGCAACCTATCCTGAAAATTTCAAGCCGCTATCTTTTCACGCTCCAATGTTATCGTGGCATCGGCCGGCCTACCGGCCGGACAGAATCGATTTTGACCTCGAATTCTTCATCATTATCGTTTGAGACCAGTTTTGGTAAAAAAACATTTGGACAAAATGGCAAACAAGCGTGGCAAAAAAATCCTAATACCACCACTGACAATGCGAGGCAAACATTCCTTTTTCCATTTTATGTTGCGGATCTCAAACTGTGCCTAGGCCCAATCCCGAAGGATATATTCGACGCCACGAACTACGTAATGGAGAAAACCGTACAATGAATTTGGCGCGTATTTCCTTCTGTTTGATGTCATGAAAGTAAATATTATTCGGCATCTGTGTCCCTCTTCCGGAAAACATCAAATACCGGCTGATGATATATTCTTGTCGGGATCGAAACTTATGAAGTCACGTACGGATTATCTTGAGCTATCGGAAAATTCTCCCGTGTTTCGTAATTCATTCCGTTTCTCACGCTGCGGAAAATTCTATTCGCTCGGTAGATGTATTGCGCTTGCAGGTCCTGATGTGAATCGATGCAATTTGAATGAGAGTTTTACCTTGAGCGGGTTCTTATGTGATATTACTAATTATTCTCAGACCCAGTAGAGGCTGGTGATAATTTTGTTCAGGGGGCGCTGATTCAAGAATACAAAAATGGTATTTTAAAAGGTAATAAACAAATGCCTTATTCGTAAACTGAAACTCAATCCTTCTGTTTTTGTCGCAGATGAAATTCTCGATCGCGGTCAGGAATTTATTTATCTAAATTTTGTTCGATGGACAACATTGAGATCGCCGTCAGTCTTTCTGCCGACATTGCATTTCTTAGAAACGTCAATTTTAAGGTAGAGAAACATCTATCAGTTTCAGGTCTCTGCGATATCGCATGGAGACATATTTGTGATAACCAAAATTACTGCCTACTTGGGAAATTTTCATTCACCACTGATAGTGAGCTCTCAGGGATCTCATATAATGTGTTATTTGAGATATTCGCAACCGACGTATTTTACGAGTTATTGGAAAAACCTAATTTCATTTAGCTATGACTCCGAAACCAATCGGTGGATCTTGCCCATTAAGGAACTTTTTCGAGTTTTATGACAAAAACTCACCCTATAAGTGTTAAATATGAAAAAATGTTGTTAAATTGATGATTAAATTCTTAATCTTATTTCAAGATTCGCCACAATATTTTGACATGTGACACCCTTTACATAGCCTTTTCAGAGCCCTGAACATGATTAAATTAATGTAATTGAAACGATAGCAGAATTTCATCGAATTGATTGGCTTTAGCCTTGACCACTACCAATCACTTTTCTATAGTGGCCGACCGCAAGTTCGATTTCGGTTTCGGCCAGTTTCGGACAAGAAATCTAGTTTCGGCCTTAGTTTCGGTTTCGGCCAAAAAAAAGCCCCGCCGAAACTTTCGGCCGCGCCGAAACTTGACTGTCCGTGAATTATCCTGGTCGTTTGGACAACTGAGTTATAAGTAGGTATACATAATTGTCGTACAAGTTATTGTAATCTATCTGTCTTAAGACGGGGAATTCCTGATAATATACTTTAATGATTATTAATTAGATTATATAGGATGATTCCAAATTGCACGTGGACCTCGGAGGAGGAGTTAGTATGACTCATTAGCTCTTGTTTGATCCATATTTATTGATAACCGTAAATCAACAGTTATTGGAGTTTGGATGATTTCTGACCTTCATATTTTGTAAATTTTTTCACGTTGACCAAATCTGATGATAATTTGGTTTATTGTTATCAGAAAAGGATATGATATGTATGAAAAAAGATAAACTATGCTGTATGAGAGGTTGAAAAAGAATCAGTATGATTTGAAATGTGGTACCTATATGAATAAATGAAAAATCAATTTGTCTGCAACATTCGAATTTTACAATTTATGTATGCCAAAATTATTTTACAAACTGATCAAATTCCTTCTTCATTCATTAAAAAATTTCGTTAGAATGCTTTTTTAACTAGTTTCGATTCAGCAGATTTCTCATAGGCGTCCTTTTGAATGTCCGAAATATAAAATAGTGAATGTGTAATCAAAAGGCAGCGAGAGTAAATTTCAGGCGAATAATAACAACTGCTGAAATTAGAAAGAGGGCACGTTTTTGCCTATGGAAGGCATATCGAACATAATTCATGAATACATTTTCTAATGAAATTTCGAGCTTAGTTGCAACGAAAAAATATTGAATTCGTTATTTTTCTTTCTTTGCTTCTTATATCCCCTCTCAACTCGTACTGATTCTTTTTCAACAGAACCAGAACTCAAATATCTAGGAAACTGTTGATTTTCGGTTATCAATAAAAATGGCTCAAACCACATCAAATGATCAATACTAACACCTCCTCCAAGATTCACGTCTGATTTGGAATCACCCTGTATACTTCGACTGATTATCAAAAAAATTGCCTTTTTATTGTATTAAACACTACTTCACTGTTTTTATGTATATGCAAATAAAATTGAAAAAAATACACTAGATTTCACTATAAAATATAAAGTTTCAGTTTCGGTTTCAGCCGAAACTGAGAGCCTGGCCGAAAGTTTGGTTTTGGCTGTAACCCAGTTTCGGTCACTTTTCTACCCTGCATTTCAACTATCTAATTCATTTCCATCGAGAGTTATCGTGCTTCCGGCCGGCCGGATGGATGGACAGAAGTTTGACCTCGGCTTCTTCAATGGTTCATTTTGATGCTTTCTATTTTCTGCTTCACTCATGAAAACGCCAAGTGTAAAGACACCCAACTCAGAGGGAGAAATGGTTTTGGTTACTAATAATTATTATGAGCTATCAGCGTATTCCTGGTGAAATTTAATTTTGTACAGAATTTTTAGGCGCGTTACAGGAAGCCTCTACCAGCATTACCCTCTTCCAAATTTTCCTTCAACGCAGAAATCGCCTCACTATAAATATTCTAGGAGATTTCTCTTTGCCGTATTCTTTGTAACGGACATTTCTAATACTTTATCTGTCAGCCAGGATATTGACTTCCAGATATGTTCTTTTTATTGTGTTTATTCTGACACTCTGTTTCCTATCCAACTCTACTTCGGACGCAGTGTTGTGAATATCTCGGATGCCATTGTGAGAACACATTGATTTGGAGTATTTTCTTCAATATGCACGTTATTTGTTCAAGGAAGTGGGACGTGACTATTCTCTTGAATTATTTATGAAGGGTTTTTCTGGCTTTTGTTGTCGCAATCGAGAGAAACTTCTTGTATAGGGTGAGCTTCGAGATTTTCCGATATAATGTTTCAATATTTTGAGCTGTTTTCAAGTATAATTTCTTGTTCTTTTTTTGCGCGCATGTGCTATCATTTTGTCAAAATGTCCGTAATTTTCGGATTTTTGGCTGAAAATGGTCTCAAACGATCAGATTCGCCGATGAAGCCACATTCACAAGAAATGGAGTTAATAATTTTCATAATTACCATATGGTCATGTTGTAAGAAGAACAAATTTTCAGCAGAGATTTTCCTTGGATCTTTAGATTGGACTCCTGTGTGGTATGCTCATAGGTCAATTCCTTCTACCACCACTAATATTAGGTGAAGATTTCCTACATTTTCTTCAAAATATCTGTCTGAATTGCTCGAAAACGTCACTCTCACTATCAGACAGAGAATGTGGTTGTTACTCGATGGAGCTGCTCCCCACTATCAACGAAATGTTCGTGAATATCTGAACAATGTGTTTCCCAATAGGTGTATAGGGAGTAATATTGTATATTATTATACTGATCCTCCTAGGTCTTCCCCAAGGAGACCCCTCATAAGCTCTCGAAGAGCTTGAGCGAGTAAGGAGAACCAGTTGTGTTCTGTGTAATGGACCAACGTTTCAGCCTGCATGCTCCCCAGATTTAAATCCCTCGAATTAATCCTTTGGGGGGACAGTTAAGTTCGTCGTTGGGCATAATCGTCCCGATGGTTTCGGAGTTATACCCACTGAAATATTATTTTCTCTACTACTCAAAAAGTGCAGATTCGATCAAATTGAAACCTGGTAACTAGTTGTGGAATACCGACGTAAAGACGTATGTGAAATTTTGTGACGATCCTACCTATAACTGGAAAATTTTGAAAAAATTGTGAAATAATATTAGGTATGCACCTCACGATAACTTGAGAAAGGAAAGGGATAGTGACTTGTTATGTAGTTTCCAGGTTAGATTGCGCATCCGAATGCGACATTTGAGTTTGTTAATTTGTTAATAGACATAATCGGCCAAATGGTTTCAGAGTTATACATATCTGAATGTTTGTTGTTATTTCGTCTATAACTCAAAATATACAAATCCGATCCAATTAAATGTTTGTAATTACTTATAGAATGTTGACGCGAAAATTGTCTCCGAATTCGAATTTTGTGAATATCGTATCCTCCAATTACTTGAGAAGTAATTTTTTTCGTACACCATTAGATATACAAAAAATGTTAATTCCGATAGAATACATATGTCAGAATTAAAAATTCTGTGATCATAGACAATTCTCTCATTGCTTAAGTCTCTCATTGAAATGGTACGACATGTATTCATATACATGGAACATGCGCAAAAGCTCCTGAATTCACGTCTGGTCTTCAACCAATTTTTTGCGCGTATGTTCTGGGGAACATCGCGTTATCATTTTGCCCAAATGTCTGTAACATTCGAATTTTTTTACAAAAATGGTCTCAAACAGTTCGACTCTCCAATGAAGAATTCGAGGTCATATTTGATTCTGTCCGGCCGGCCGTCCGGCAATCCGGCCGTCCGGCCGTTGTCACGATAACTTGAGAACGGAAAGAGCTAGCGACTTGAAATTTTCAGGGTAGGTGGCGCATCTCAATATGACGTTAATGGGCATAATCGGCCAAATGGTTTCCGAGTAATAATTTTGTTTTCAACCAATATAGATCCGATAGAATTGAAACTTGATAAATAGTTGTAGAATATAAACCTAAGCACGTTTGTGAAATTTCGTGAGAATCGTATCGCTAGAAAATTATTAAAAAATTAGTAAAAAATATTTTTGTTGTCACGATAACCTGAGAACGTAAAGAGATAGCGGCTTGAAGATTTCAGGTTAGGTTGTGCATCTGAATGCGACATTTGAGTTTGTTTATAAGCATAATCGGCCAAATTGTTCAAGAGTTATAGCCCTCTGAAATTTGGTTGTTCTTTGTTCCTCATTAACTCGAAAAATACAGAACCGATTGAATTCAAACATGATTATTAGTTGTAGAATGCCAACGCAAAAATTCTTGCAGAATTTCGTGAGGATAGTATTTGTAGAAAATTTTTTAATAAATCATTGAAAATTGAAAAAAAAATTCTATATATCAATAACTATTCGTCTGAAATTGCTGAAATTTCGCAAGAGCCTTTAGAACCTAATTCTACTACCAAGTTTCAAGTTTTAACACGATCGGTTAAATATTGTTGGAGATTCGAGCAGCGTTGTGTGAGTTCAGTGGATGGATGACCGTTGCCTCGATAACTTTCGAACGAAAGGAGATAGGGACTTGCAATTTTCAGGGAAGGTTGCGTATCCGAATGGGAGCGTTAAGTTCATTTTTGGGCATAATCGCCAAACGGTTTCCGAGTTATACCCACCTGGAATATTATTTCCTTGATAACTCAAAAAATAAAGATTCGATCGAATTGAAACTTGGTAACGAGTAGTAGAAAATCAACATAAAGAAGTGTTTGAAATTTTGTAAGTACTGTTCCCTAGAAAATTTGAAAAAAATTACGAAAAAAAATTTTTGTAAGAACCGTATCCCTAGAAAATTTCAAAAAAATCACGAAAAAAAAAATTGGTTCAAGCACTGACGTGAAGTCAGGAGCTTTTGCGCGTATGTACTATTGTCCATTCTTCTGTATTAATCGAATTTACCATGGTAAATTATGTTGTCCATTCTCCTGTATTGGACACTTAATTCGAATTTACCAGTGTAAATTACTATTTTCATTGTACTTTCCTGATGACTATGTGCAAAAATAAGACACTCATATATAAAAATACAAGAAAAGCTAGAATATTGAGCTTAGTGAATGATTCCTCACAGTCGTCCCCATGATTGGTATTCTTATTTAACACACTGTATTTACATATCGGCAAGAAATATTATAATGTATTATTTTTCAGGTACTGTGTGGGTGGCAGGACTATTGGCATCCGTTGGGGTGGCAGTGCTGGGCGTTTTTTGTCTGTTGAGTGTCTTGCAGCTGGCCATGATCAGTTCGAAAGAAAAAGTTGTGATCAAGTACACTTTTACAGTGGTGTCGAAAGTTGTGATGGCTCTTGTTGCTAGTAAGTATGTATATGGGAAATATTCATAGCATTAATCGTTTCTGAAATCACGTGGACCGTTTTCATCATATTTTATTCAGTTTTAATTCATTCACCTATACTCCATTCACTTTTATAAAGTCTCCTGGTTGGCCATGAAATTTTGACACATTTCACCGTGTATATTTTGAATGTGTTAGGTTATGCTCATTTTCCTGTCAGATAGCTACGCAACGTTGTCCTCTCTACATAGAAGTTGTAGTAGTTAAATATTTTTTCACAATGTGAATTTTCTTGGGAAAAATTATGAATTCGAGAAGATATCATGTGAATTCGGCAATTCCAGACACCTTGCGACTGTTCAAGAAAATTTGTCATCTGTTTTTGCTATGGAAAATATTTCACGTATATAAACTGGTTGAAAGATTCAGTTATGCTATTTTTTCGCACGGAAATCAAGAATCACGAGTTGAAATTTTAATGAAAAATAATGGATACAGTAGTCCGTTTCTTTGTGATAGTTCATTTGAATAAAAGAATAAAAGTACCTGAATATCCCGGCAGAACTTCTAAACGAACAAACGTCCCAATCACTACAGAAGACATTTAAATAACTTGTTGCACAACTTGAAATACACCAGTTTAAAAATGTAGTAGTCACTGTTAAACCTTCATAAAATATAGTGATAGGATATAGGAAACTAAGTAATTTCATTAGAGAGTTCAATATGTCCTAAGACAGAATGAAGTTTTCCTATTGCAGATTTTAGTTCCGTATAGCACTTCCTGATGTATACTTTGTCTTTGGTTCCGGAATTTTCAATTTCAAAGCAAAGAATTCTTTATTTTTCGAAGATAATGATAATGTGATAATATTTTGTCTAAGATAGAACATTATGTTGACTGTTGAGAGTAGAAATTGGCAATGTCTGAGAGAATTGTTTTGACATTGACGATATTTCAGAAGTGCCAACCTGCCTTTGTTTTAGTTACAAAAACGTGATAGACCTAAATCATGGTCAACCGGTAGAATTTATAAAAGAGCATGGAGTATAGTTACACCATATAATATCGAAACACATAATTCTTGCAATTTATGAACTTCATCATTAGTCCTCATCATCTTTCGAAAATACGTTGATAAATTCCATAGGTATTATATGAGGATTCAAACTTTGTATCGATGCAATGGAATCAATAGAGTATACAAGTCGTAATATTATTGAAGAATTACTCTATTAAGATATTATGAAATGAGCTGAAACAGGCTCTTGTTCGAAAAAAAATAGAATATTGATGAATATTCATAGAAGATAGGTAAAAGGTCTCTTGCATGTATTTTTTTTATTCTTGGAATCGATTATTATATCCATAAGAATACTGAAACAGTTCAACCGCCGTCAATGGCATGGCGTTTTTCCCAGAACATTAAAAGTAGCTTTAATAAAGCCGTTATTTAAAAGAGGAGATCCAACTGTGATTGCTAATTACCGTCCAATAAGCTTATTATCTTCTTTTTCAAAATTTTCGAGAGTGCAATGGCCAGTAGAATCATAAATTATTTAGAAATTAATAAGTTCTTTAGGGAGAATCAACATGGGTACAGGAAGAATAGAGCAACGGCGACGGCGGTTCACAGTTTCACATATGATATCTTGCAGGGTTTTGAGGACATGGAATATGTGACTGGGCTGTTCTTGGATTTAACGAAGACCTATGACTCTGTCAGGCACATCTTGCTTCTGGAAAAATTTCAGAGGTATGGTGTGAGGGGTAATGTACTAAAATGTATTGAATCCTTTTTGACTTGTAGATCTCAAAGGGTAGCTGTGGAAAGAGATGGAAAAACACATCTCTCAGATTGTATATACACAGAGGATTTAGGGATTGCTCAGGGCAGTCTTATAGTACCTCTGTTTTTTATAATTTATCTCAATGATATTAGTGATGGTGTGCAGGGATTAAATTGTGGCTTGATTGTTTTTGCTGATGACACGAATTTATTGGTGAAGGCTGACAATCTGGCGGAGACAATGACATTGCTTACAAACTGCGTGGTAGCTGTTTCAGGTTGGTTAGAAAGAAAAAAAAAAAGCACTGACGTGAAGTCAGTACTCTTTGGCGCGCGTGTTCACGGTGGCTAATTTGAATTGAATGATGAGTACTTCAAGCTCAGTGGATAGAGCGAGCCGATGATCTACCCAAAGGATAGTGGACACCATTCACTGTCGGTTCAAAAATTAACAGTGCTGTATCTAAGCTGCCATCAGGATAGAGTAACAAAGTTGGAAAAGAACACAAGTGACTCTCCTTAGTCGCACAAGCTCCTAGAAGATTTGGGAGGGTCAGTATAATCCTAATCATGTTTATAGCACGCGCGCCAAAGCAGATTGACTTTTTACACTTTTTCTTTCATTGTTAAGTCAATCTGCTTTTGCGCGCGTGCTATAAACATGATTAGGATTATACTGACCCTCCCAAATCTTCTAGGAGCTTGTGCGACTAAGGAGAGTCACTTGTGTTCTTTTCCAACTTTGTTACTCTATCCTGATGTATCCTGATGGCAGCTTAGATACAGCACTGTTAATTTTTGAACCGACAGTGAATGGTGTCCACTATCTTTTGGGTAGATCATCGGCTCGCTCTGTCCACTGAGCTTGAAGTACTCATCATTCAATTCAAATTAGCCACCGTGAACACGCGCGCCAAAGAGTACTGACTTCACGTCAGTGCTTTTTTTTTTTTTTTCAAGTTCCTTTAACAAATATAGCTATCAATACAGTTTGGCTGTTAGCTTTACCGTAGATCGGAAAAAAATGCGGTTGTGGGTCCTCCGTTAGGGACGCAATTGCATCTTCTCCAAATCCGAACGTATTTTAATATATAGATCTACCGAATATAGTTATTTATAAATTCACCTCAGGGCCACCATACAGACATTTCAAATCGGAAACAACGCTATTTCCCCCAAACTGACTTGTGTCCGTGCACTGAATTGACATGAATATTCTTTTAAAACCTCACAATATCGGCTCATTACTCCCAACATAACCCAAACAACCCAAAACCATTCACTTCTCGTCTGCGCAAGCGCAGTATACTCGTGGCTGCAAGTCCTCCCAAAATTACACACCTCTCAAAAAACTCCGATTCTCCAACACTAGTGGTTAAGGAGATATCGCTTCTCGAATCCACGCATGCGCAGACCCTCACCAGGGGATTCTATAGCGGAATAGGATGCGCCGCCCCCAAACCCCAATCCTCTCTGACAAAAGCACCAGCAGTTAAATCACTGATGGTCTGCTCATGCGCATAACGAAAAATGCCCGTAAGGGGTTACATCAATTTCGAAATTAGCCCCAGGGCCACGGAACGGACACTTTAACTCTGAAACAACGCTACATCCCCCAAACTGACTTGTCCTTGCACTGAATTGCTATGAATATTCTTTTAAAACCTCATAATATCGACTCAGCACTCCCAACATAACCCATCCAACCCAAAAACAGTCACTTCTCTTCTGCGCATGCGCAATCTACTCGCGGCTAAAAGTCCTCTCAAAATAACACACCTTACAAAAACTCCGATTCTCCAACACTAGTGGTTCAGGAGATATCACATCTTTAATCCACGCATGCGCAGACCCTCAACAGGGGATTCTATATAGGAATAGCATCCGCCACCCCAAAACCCTAATCCTCTCGGACGAAAACACCACCAGTTAAATCACTGATGGTCTGCTCATGCGCATAATGAAAAATGCCTGTAAGCGGTAACTTCAATTTCAAAATTAGCCCCAGGGCCACGGTACGGACACTTTAACTCGGAAACAACGCTACATCCCCCAAACTGACTTGTCCTTGCACTGAATTGCTATGAATATTCTTTTAAAACCTCATAATATCGACTCAGCTCTCCCAACATAACCCATCCAACCCAAAAACAGTCACTTCTCTTCTGCGCATGCGCAATCTACTGGCAGCTAAAAGTCCTCTCAAAATAACACACCTTACAAAAAACTCCGATTCTCCAACACTAGTGGTTCGGAAGATATCGCATCTTTAATCTACGCATGCGCAGACCCTCATCAGGGATCTGAATTCTATGGAGGAATAGCATCCGCCACCCCAAAACCCCAATCCTCTCTGACGAAAACTACAGCAGTTAAAGGACTTCTCATCTGCGCATGCGCAATACGGAAAATGCCCGGAAAGGGCAGCATGAACCTCAAAAACATATGTTTCGGCATTAAAAGTAAAGTATTCCGCAAAATAGTAGTAATTTTTTTATTTTTTTCATGTCACGTGATCTTCACGAAATTTTGCAAAAGTGTTTGCTTTGGTATTTTGCATCTAACTACTGAGTTTCAATTTAATCAGATCAGTATTTTTCGAGTTATCGTGAAAACAAAATTTTCAAATTTTCAAAATTTTTTTTTGCCCCTTTAGGGCCGTCCGTTCAACACAAAACTTCGCAGGCATATAAAGGTCATGATTCTACAATCTGATGCCAAATTTCGAAAAGATCGAGTGATCGGTTCCGGAAATATTCATAAAAAACGTTTTTACTAAAAACGGCCTTAACTCCGAAACCGCTCGGTCGATTTTGCCCGTTAACGAACTTGTCCGAGATATTTACGCTACGAAACTACCCTGCAAATTTCAACGCTCTAAGTCATTCCGTTCGAGAGTTATCGTGCTAACGGCCGGCCGGACCGGCCGGCCGGCCGGACCGGACGGACAGAATTGAATTTGACCTCGAATTCTTCATCAGGGAGTCGAACCCATTCGTTTGAGACCATTTTCGAAAAAAAATTCGAAAAATACAGACATTGTGACGAAATGATAGCACGCTGTTCCTTGCGGAACACGCGCGCAAAAATCAACTCATCTTAAATGAAGAGAAAACAAATCTTGTCTTCTTCAGAACGCAGAATTCTAATTTAATGGTCCCAGATGCTGTGCAAGTCGACCGCACTAGCTTGAAGAGGCAAGAATCGACAACATTTTTGGGTCTCATGTTAGATGAAACTCTCAGATGGAATTTGCACATGGAATCAGTAAGAAAAAAATTAAATGTTACGCTTTATCAACTGCGAGTGTTAAAACCCTATGTCAATACACATACATTAAGAATTAATTGTATACTCATCATGCTTTGAGTCGATACTGCGTTATGGCATAATATTTTGGGGTCAGAGTACAGATGTGAAGGATGTGTTTATAATTCAGAAGAAAGCACTACGTACAATTCTGGGTTTGGATTATTATGAAAGATGTCGTGGGCACTTCAAACAGAATAATTTATTAACAGTTGCGGGGCTGTATATCTATGAATTACTAAAATTTATGTATAAGAACAAGAAATTATATGACAGCTCCAAAACGGTGAGTAATAGACAAACAAACTTAAATCTACCTCTTCATCGACTAACTATTTATGAAAAAGGTTGTTTTCATGCATCAATAAAGGTTTTTAACAGGTTACCAGTAAATATTAGAAAATTTGATATCTCAGAGAGATCTTTCAGAAAGATCACTAAAGAATTTTTTATTGATCTGGAACCATATACTTTGGCAGATTATTTTATCGAGTACATGTGGGTCATCCTGTGTGCTCTGGCGTCTTCTTGATTGTGGCTACGGTGTTGGAAAACTGCATTATTTCATGTTGGTTGTTTTTTTTTTGTTTACGTAATTTCATATTTGACAAGTGATACTGTCGAAGTGGCATTGTCGCCTGTAATTTATGAAATAAATTGAATTATTATTATTATTATTAATAATTTCAATTTTCGACGAGAAAACTTACATTCAAATTTGGTTGCACATAATGGCTATTCAAACGATAGGAACTTGGCGCGTATCCGTGACGTTACTCGTCATATCTACTCTCTCTATCTTCCCGTGTTCGTTTCACTCTTTGTTTCGCTATAACGAGCAAATGGAATTGCCGAGGGTAGAGTTTGATTACGACAGCCGTTATAACAACGATTCTACAAATCAGAAGCGTTTCACTTCATTTGAATTTGCTTCTTGAATTTCCGAATTTCAATACCAAAATATTCAAATTTTATAAATTTTGAATGTGAGTGAGGGCACATATGATGGATGATCTGATATTGAAGTAGATTCAGAAAAACATAAACATATGGTATTTCGTGTTACATGCAAGAGACCGATTCTTTCATTCTTATCTAGAACGTATTGTCATAAATATCACTCATTCACTTCAAGTTCAATAAAACTCAACAAGGAGGCCTCTTAAGAGCAACCCTATATAGAAACCGCTATATTTTTCCATTAGGAGGGCACTTTGTTGCTCATGAAATTTCAAAAGGGTAAATAAATGGCTTTCCACTGGGATGTGCAAGCCTTTGAAGCTTATTTTAAAATATCTCATTCAGACTTCCATACTGTACAGCATTCGGGATAACTTTTATATAAGGTGGATCTTTCAGAGCTTTTCCATGAGATCTTAGTTGAATGATTGATTACACTATTATACGAGGAATTGAGAGGAGATATATAATTTCCGGAAAAAAATTCAATGTCACAATTTCTTTTCAGCACAAGTAGCTGTGATGTATGAAGAATATACTCATGGATTTATGGCTTTCATGAATACGGCAATGTGTTGTAAATGACACTGCCAACCGACGTGACACCATTGCGTTAATCAGCTGATCAGAGAACAAACAAAGCATTTTAACCTGTCAAGATCGTACTGGAAAGTTATTATTCTATTTATTTGTCCGTTTTTGACCGCATTGAAAATATACAATGAATTGAGGCGCTTAGTACAAAAGTGGCCTAAGTGATAAAAGATTGTTCTGAGAAAAACGCACTTTAATATTTTAAAATGTTCACCACCTCGTATCTGCTATAGGTACTCGTATAATAATATGCAAAAATAACCTTATGCGCCTCACTGCGGTGTCTTCGAGAAATTGATATAGGCCGTTATTGCACACACTAGATTGGTAATAACCGATGCAGCCTATGCTATTAACTCAATAGTCATTTTTTTCGAGTTGGGCCGCTCTTGCACTAAACGCCTCAATTGTAGTTAAACAAGAGCGCCAAAAAGTATTTTCCATCCATTTAATAGTGAATTTTCTGCAAAAAGAACACAATAAGACTAATAAATTCGGAACGTACTCAAAAACGCTCCTGCAGCTCTCGGTGGCGTCAAAAGAGTCACAAGTGTCATGTATAGTTGAAAATGTAGAAATGGAATATCTGTTGTTAAGTGCTTGCTAAACTTAGTTTCGTATTGCGTGTTGTTCTGAAGTGTTTGCTGCGTTTTCGAAGGATTTCCTCATATTGATCTCCACATTGATTAATCATTAAGGTATACTCATTATTGAAAGGTTTTTTTCTGGGTTTTCTCTCCCAAACTCTGCAAAGTATCTATAATATAAAAATTAATTATTTTGTGATAATTCTTGAATTTTACAATAACTATCAACAAAATAATTCTGAAGATTTTCATTAAGCGTCCGACGAAGGAGTCTGATATAGACCCCGAAACGTTGCGATATAGTTGTTTCTTCGTTGATGTTGTTTCGTTGTTGTTTGTTATAGGCAACATTGTTCAATTGATTGCTTCTGACAAATATCTTGTGTCTCTTACGCAGAAGCAATACAAAAAATAACTAATTTTTATTTTATAGATATTTTTCAGAGTTTGGGAGAGAAAACCCAGAAAAAAACATTTTAGTAATCCAATTTTATTACCATGCTTTCATCATCAGTGACGTGGAAATCGCTATTTCGCCGTTTTATAATTTGGACTTTAGCATCATGTAATATTAAGGTAGTCCACATATAATGTGATAAGAAATTGTCCTATGGAGTATATGCAGGTAATTGAATGCCCAGAAAAAATGTGTTCCCTGAGTAACAAAAATGATTTTAACAGAAATGTAGGCAAACTAAATTAAATTTTCTATTTGTTTTTGATTCTACCCTCCGTTCGCCATTATTTTGATATCATGATAACTTCTGGATGCAATGTTATTCCACGATAGATCTGATACATATTCTTAGTTCGATATCTCCGAATGAATTAGTTTATTCGTTTTTTGCGCGTATGCTCTGGGGAACATCGCGTTATCA
The DNA here is from genome assembly GCA_937662695.2 of Halyzia sedecimguttata. Lineage (NCBI taxonomy): Eukaryota > Metazoa > Arthropoda > Insecta > Coleoptera > Coccinellidae > Halyzia > Halyzia sedecimguttata. Next base: position 51,214,037 of record OW569415.2, read on the forward strand.
TTTTGCCCAAATGTCTTTAACTTTCGAATTTTTTGACAGAAATGGTCTCAAACAATTTTTTTCGACTCCCCGATGAAGAATTTGAGTTAAGTAGCTAAATGGGTGACCGTTGCCTCGATAACTCTCGAACGAAAGGAGGTAGGGACTTGGAATTTTCAGGGTATGTTGCGTATCCGAATGGGACAGTTAAGTTCGTTTACGGGCATAATCGGTCTAACGGTTCCGGAGTTATACCCACCTGGACGATTATTTCCACGATAACTCAAAAAATATAAACTCAAAACGAATTGAAGCTTGGTAACTAGTTGTAGAATATCGATACAAAGACGTGTTTAAAATTTGTAAGAACCGTACCCCAAAAAACTTCAAAAAAATTTCGAAAAAAAAATTGGTTCAAGCACTGACGTGAAGTCAGGAGCTTTTGCGCGTATGTTCTATTGTCCATTCTCCTGTATCGGACACTCTTAATCGAATTTAATTAGATTTTGCGCGTATGTTCTATTGTCCATTCTTCTGTATTGGACACTCTTAGTCGAATTTAATTCGATTAAGATATATGAAATGATATAAATATGATTTTGAAGCTATAACATAAACTTGTTTTTTTTCTTATGGACCACCCTATATTTTTTTAATATTCGTGTTTGAATTGAAATTCTCTTTTCAAATATATATAATAGTTGCTACATATCTTTGAAAACATTAATTTTGTTGCTGTTTTCGAATTATTTTAGATGTATTTTCAAAATCTGGGATGCCATGTATGAATATGAAACAAATTACCTTATCAACTACAGTCTATGCGTACTGTCAAACAATTATTATTAAAAGCAGTTTGCTTCACAAGTTTAGTGTGCTTCTTTGAACTGAGTTTTGAACATACTAGAATATTCATCTGCCTGTTAATTCAATATGTATGAAAGTTATGAGAAATATGATATGCTAAAGTGTTATTGTGAATCACATGAAGATGCTCAGACTGCCAGCAATCTTTACTTTGACCGATATCCTGAAATGAGACAACCGTTTCGGGATATGTTCACTAGATTGCAGCAAAACCTAGTTAATAACGGTTCTTTTTCAAAACCAAGGACAAAAGTTTACGAAGCCAGGAACAGAGAAATTTCACTTCGCAAAATGCAGTTGAACACAGGTCTTCCAAAGACTATAGCAATGCGAATTCTAAAAAAAAATTAATTCAAACCGTATAGAGTAAGAAAAATTCACAAGTTACTACCAAATGACCTACAATTCCGGCTCGAATTTTGCCAATGGTATTTAGGAAAATGTGCGGAAAACCCAAACTTTGGACAGAATTATTTGGACTGATGAAGCATGCGTTAGCAGCTCTGGTATTTTTAATAGATACAATTCCTACAACTGGACTTTGAAATAATGGGTTCAAGCCCTGTGGACAGGAGCTTTCTGGCGCTCTAGTTCAAACAGACAAATTTATATCTCCGAAAGTATTGGTTTCTTAGAGTTGGGAATTATATCAATGTATTCATATGATAGAACTGCATCATAAAGGAAGTTCAATTCAAATGATAGTTTATTTATCAAGATTAAATGAGCAATCAGGAGAATGAGTACTGCACCATGGAAGAAATCAAATTAAATCTGGCCAATTTTGCTCTATAACGAACTTAACCGAGATATTCATCTCCCTAACCTACTCTGAAAATTTCAACTACCTAGCTCATTCCGTTCGAGAGTTATATCTATGTCTATGGATGAAAGGCAGTCTCACTACTCTCAGATCTCTTACTTCATGTTCCGTTCCGAAATGTAAGACTTTTCTGAGAAAAACTAATTTCGGAGCAAACAACTGAGATTTTTCTCACTTCGCTCACAATTCTTCGATTGATTAGATAATGACATGTCTCAGGAAAATAAATTGAAATTATGACAATTCATACATACAATAATTATATCATTGTGTGACAACGTTGATATACGATTTATTATATAAATTTTGAAACATCATATCTCGGAAAGTATTAGCTTGTTAGAGTTAAAAATGATATCATTGGATTCTTATGGTGAAACTGCTTATTGAAAAAAATTTAATTTTGAAGTTTTTTGTAAAAAAATAATTTTTTTTTTGTTACTCCGAAACCATATGTCCGATTTTGCCCAATAACGAACTCAGCCGAGATATTTATCTCCCAAACCTACTCTGAAAATTTCAACTGTCTAGCTCATTCCGTTCGAGAGTTATCGTGCCTACGGCTGGCCGGACCGGCCGGACAGAATGATTTTTGATCACGGATTCTTGATCAGTGAGTCGAACCAAATCGTTTAAGACTATTTTCATCGAAAAATTCGAAAATTATAGACATTTGGGCAAATTGATAAGCACTCAGTTCCGAGGAACTAGAGCGCCAAAAATGCACATATTATAATGGAGACACAAAATCAAGGCCGATACAGCTTCTATGTTTGGGTCGGTATTTTTAGAGGAAGGTTTATCGGTCCCTATATCTATGAGGGTAACCTTACGGCAGCGCGATATTTGGAAATATTGCGGGAATTTGTTGAACCAATAATGGATGATTTACAATTACAACATATTGGAGACGTATACTTCCAACAAGACGGGGCACCGAGTCATAACACACATAATAACGGTGTTTTTAAATGAAATATTTACCGACAATAATTGGCTTGGCAACCGGGGTCCTGTTCATTGGGAGTCAAGATCCCCCGATCTTACGCCTCTAGATTTTTACCTCTGGGAAATAATAAAGGACCTCACATATAAACGCCATCCTGATTCCCGAGAAGCGTCGGAAGCAGCAGTGCGACATGCCCTTCGTTCAATACCTGCGATAGAATTGATTAATGCTGTCAATAATGTTAGGAAGCGAAGTCAATTATGTTGTGACTTAAATGGTGCTCAATTCGAACACATGTTGTGAATAGTTTAAAAATATTGTTGTTCTATTTTTTGATTGAATTTATGAGTTATTACAAAATCGGCACTGGTTATTCTTTTTAACAGCTGATATGTAGAACTATTTTGTTTCGTATTCAGGCAGGACAACCCAGATTTTGAAAATACATCTAAAATAATTCGAAAACAGCCACAAAATGAATGTTTTCAAAGAGAAGTAGCAACTATTATATATATTTGAAAAGAGAATTTCATTTCAAACACGAATGTATAAAAAATATAGGGTGGACCATAAGAAAAAATACAAGTTTATGTTATAGCTTCAAAACCATATTTTTTATTAAAAACTAGGAACACCATTGGATTCCTTTCAATAAAGTACCTGCAGAATGTTTTCACAGAAACAAGAAATATTCAAAAATAAACAAGTTACGGGGTTGGGTCAGAAATGCACAAAATTTAAAAACACTTTCGAACAATACAAGTCGAGATATCAATGTGCGGTTTTCGGCATTCATTTTGTCATGAAAATCGACCTCGTAGCATGTAGGCTAGATTTTCTCTAACTTCTCTAGAAATTGGTGTTTCCTATCAAAAGTATCCAATTTGGACCACTCCGTACATATCAATATCTGGCACCTTAATATTAATCACTACCACTGATGACGAAACAATTATTCAAACAACATGCTCATCCATTTTAATTAATATCGATAAATCATTTTCAGCATTGTTGGCGATTGCGGCTGCAGGTCTTTTTGCTCTGCAGACGGACGACAGATCGACAAATGGCTTTCAAATATCGAGAGGACCATCGTTTTATATCATAGTGAGTATCTGTAATTGCGAAAATTTTATTGGTTATGGAATACTCAACCCACGGATTCTTTGTGAGGCTTTCAAATTATGGTCTCGTAAATCATTATTGCAGAAACACATATTCTGCAGCCATTATCTCATTCTTCCGCTTCCTCGCATCCCTTAACACTTAAATCCCCAATAACTTTTGTATCGTTTATTTCTAGAGACATAGTGGGCGATATTCGATCGAAAATTTTTGAACATTATTGAGGATATTTCTTCTATGGAATATAGGAATAAATCATACATAACTATCCACTCTTTGCAACTGTTTGATCACAGAATATAATATATTTGAAATGGTCACTATGAAAGTAAACAAACTCTCACGCAGGGCTGGATCTAGCTACCTCGAAACCCCGCGATGTGGGATGGGGACTATCTGAAATGATAGTGGTCTTTATTGGTCCATGAAAAATGAGTAAATTACACATATCTCATTGACGTAAATTTCCTGCTGAAGCTGCTAAAATAGTTAACTCAATTTCGCGGTTAAGTCGTGGCAGAAAATGTCTTTAACAGAAAATCTTTGTGAATGAAGAAATCCATGTGAATTTTAAGTCATTATATATTTTAGAGATTTCCTTCTCATACAATACAGGGTGAGTCTTTATGTTGTGCATTAATTTTAACCAGATATTCCTCTCATCAAATAAAACACTTTTTTCATTTACCATTTTTCCACATTCGGCTCAGGTAAGAAGTTATAAGCTTTTATAGACTTTACAATGGGCTGATACTCCCCTGAAGTTTCTTTGTACGTTGAGCACAGATTACTCATAATGTAACTCGTATTGTATATTGACCAAATCTGTATAGTCTGATGCTTGAAATTCACTGAATTTGTTTGAGAAAACTTACTCACTCAATTAATATGATTTATCCCTTCATGCAACATTTCCAGCAAAAAATTTCCTCAATTCTTGAATATTAAAACAGTGAACTTCAACTTGATGCCTAGTCTATCCATTCGATACTTCATTACCCAATTGTTTCCACTATAATAATATACACAATTTCATGATCTTCTATTAAGAAAAATCTTTAAATATCCTAACTATCTTTAATAATAATTGGAAATCAATTCAGTCATATTGTTCCAATCCAATTCCAATCCACCCTCAATATAAACACAGATTAATCTGTGATATAAATCACAGAATACTAATCTATGATCGAACTCCATAGCAATGATCTAATAATAAGTATACTCCATTCACATTTTAGAAGTCTCCCGGTTGGCCATGAAAATTTGACACATTTCACCATGTATATTTTGAAAATGTTAGGTTATAGTCATTTTCCTGTCAGATAACTACGCAACGTTGTCCTCTCTACATAGAAGTCCTAGTAATTACGTATTTTCACAATGTGAATTTACTTCGGAAAAATAATTAATTTGAGAAGATATTATGTGAATTCAATAATTCTACAGTCCTGGCGACTGTAGAAGAACATTTTTTACTCTGTTGTTACTGGGAATATTTCACGTATATAAACTGGTTGGAAGATTCCATTATGCTATTTTCTTGTGTGGAAATCAAGTGTTGGAATTTTATTGTAAAATAATGGATATAATACTCCGTTCCTTTGTTATCGTTCATTTGAAAAAAAAAATAAAAGTACCTGAATAACCCGGCAGGAAGACGAACATACAGACGTACCTATGGAGTTCCCCACTTTTCGAAATTCTCAAGAAATAAGCCTACAGAAGACATTTAAATACCTTGTTGCACAACTTGAAATACACCAGTTTCAAAATGTAGTAGGGCGTACTACGAAACCCGAGTCATTCTTATACCTTAATAAAATATAGTGATAGGAAACTAAGTCATTTCATTCGAGAGTTCCACATGTCAGAATGAAGTTTTCCTATTGCAGATTTCGGTTCTATTCTTTATGATTATGTTGAGAGTAGAATTGGCAACGTCTCGGCGGATTGTTTTGACCTTGACGATATTTCAGCAGTGCCAACCTGCCTGTGTTTTAGTTACAAAAACGTGATAGACCTAAATCATGGCCAACCGGGAGACGTTATAAAAGTGAATGGAGTATAGAAGAAGAGCTTAGAGAGTGGGTGGCATTGACTCCAACATAAAAGTGAGATGCAGTGATAGAAATCAGCTGATGTAAGGCAAAATATTGTGATTTTGCAATGCTAGTCTTACTAAATTATCATATTTTATTCGTGTTTTCCATGTTCCTTAAATTGTTTTTGACTTATTTAAAGTTTCATAAAGATTAATAGATTATCCGCCGTATTCACAAAGCTTTCAATCTCCGTTAAGTCCTAACTGAGGTCCTCAGTTAAGAATAAATAAGACTCGCAACCTTAGTTAACGTGAAAATTAACGTGAAACAGACCTGTTTCACCACCGTTAAATACTTTAATTGAGGTTGCGATTCAGATTTATCCTTAACTGAGGTCCTCCGTTAGGACTTAGCGGAGATTGAAACACTTAACAATGCTTTGTGAATACGGTGGTATATCTAACAAGGGAGATGGCCTATTAGGAGGTTGTACGAATATTATAAAAATAAATCATTAAATTTCAAAGGTAAGCTATCTGACTCTTAGGAAATAATAATTTATACACATTCTAAAATATGAGAGACGTAAGTAGGTATTTGGAATTAAATTAAAGGATGACTAAGAGCTGATACCAATTCTGCAGAATCGATCATATTTTTATTAGTGTAAATAGGTACATCCTGATTTGAATATAAATTTCACATACCTACATATTATTCTTAAGTAAAATATTTGCTTGCTTTGAAAGGATTGTTCAAAACAGTAACGGCCGGTTTCATAATAAATTTTAAAGTTCCTTTAATTTTAAAGCATCCTTTAGTTGGATATTTTGAACCAAAATGTCACTTTGAAGGATACTTTAAATTTAAAGGAACTTTACAATTTATTATGAAACCGGCCGTAAGTCTTTAGGCTTTGAATTATTTTTTGTCCAAAAGAGAATCAAGAGTTGCGAACAAAAGTTATTATTATTATTATTAATAGCACTCAATCCTTTGACACCTATTAAATGTTTTATGAAATTTTCAATCAAAATGATAATCTATGAACGATGGCATTGTGGCTTTCAGTTTTGATCAGAGATATGTAGGTATCATATCTCTGGTGTTGATTGAGGGTTCCTTATCCAGGGGCGGATTTATAAATGTAGTGAAATTTCTGGATTTTTCATCAGACTTTATATCATTCAAAGTAGAATATCTTTAGAACTGTACGTTTTAGGAGAAATGATGAAGAATACTTTATTTTTCTAAAATGATTGTAGATTCTTATAATAACTTAAGCTAAACTTAATCTGCTTTCTTTATGCTAATTTCTCATGGTTTTTTGAATTCGCGAGTCTATAACTAGGGAACGAATGAAATCAGGAAAAAGCTGTTAATTGAAGCTTATGTATCATAGTTATAGAAAACTTCACCCCAATTCACCCCCATTCCATTCGGAATATCCATGTCAAAGATAGAAAAGAAAAACCAATTTTTTTTCGAAATTTCAAAAGCCTGTATCTCTTAACCAGAGCCGAATTAGGAAAAATGGTAAATGAAAAAAGTGTTTTATTTGACGAGAAGAATCTTTGATTAAAATTAATGCACAACTTAAAGACTCACCCTGTATATAACAAATATATTATATTAAAACAAATATGTTTCTTCAAAAACTTGTATTCCTCTAATATTATCCTGAAAGTAGTTTAATTTGGAAAAAATAAGAACCTAATGATCTCTAAACGTTTAACACTTCAACATAAATGTTTTCATTCAAGTTCTTAAATATGTGTACAACTTGATTTATCAGGTTATTTCCCTTTGAAGTGAAGGTCCTAGAGCTGAAGGCACAAATCGGTTGCTCGCTCCTGTTGTGGTGTAACTTGTGCATTCAGTTACTTTCCACCATTTCCTTGGTTTCTTAGTTGCCTTGCCCTGAAGGACCCAATAAGCAGAAACATGTGTTGGCAAGTATGTACCAACAATATGCTTTTTCTTTGATCCTTTGGTAGAAATACCAGTCAACTCTTTTTCATTTGAATATCATTTTGCACATTGTCCTGATTTCCATGTTTATGTTAAACATTCCTTTAGTTGTTTTATGTAAATAGTTATTATCCAACGGAGGCGATCCATAACATACAGTGGAGGTGAGATGACACTGGATAGATCATAAAACTTTCAGTCAAACTCCACCAAATAGAAACTTTATTAGTAATGTGATAGATGCATAGAATACATGGTGAAGACACTCTTTGACATATTTTCGGCCGAATTGCGGTCCAAATACTGTCAAAATACAAGGATTTTGTTCTACTTCAGTTTTCGCTAATAGATGCCGGCAGTAGAAATTTTATGGGCAAAATTATCGACATGTCAAATTAAATTTGAATCTTTGTTTATTCCAGTTTCTTGAGGAAAGTCGTACCATTTGCTGAAATTACGTATTTTGAGTATTTTGTTCAACGTCCTTGTTTTCCGCGCCGAAAGTAAGCCAAATGTTTGCTGTGTGAACTCTGAACGAGTATCCAGAACCATTTTAATGATATTACTATTTTCATTTCGAAAATACTTATTTATGCGAATATAGTTTTTTTAACAATTGTTTATTCTTACCGGATCAGGGGCAGATTTCTAGTATCAAGATAGGGATAAATTATAATATTACTAATATTGAAAGATCGCTGATACCGTTAATTGTTAATATATCAACATAGGAGAACGCTAAGACTTGTTGATTTACTATAATTATGCCGGTTGATGAACATAAACTGTTTTAACAGTTGAAACATTGAGGTATAAGTCTATTTATTAATAATTATATTCATTATACAATTCAGTTATATATTGAGAAGGAATGAAATGACGTTATGAAAACTAACAATATAATTTGTTAACGATGAAAGGACTAGCAGAGAACAAAGTTCAGAGCAACCACACAGTGTGCGATTTCATCAAATTTGAATAGCTTTTCTAAAGCGTCATTCTTTTTGGCGCTCTTATAATATAATATTATTTGCTTCAAGGATATTGTTACACGACCAGAATGGCAACTGGCTTGTGTTAGAGGTAGGGTATTGAAAATTAGAACATTTGTTTGTTCAAAATATTTTTCTAGCGAATATATATTGAATAAAAGATTGAAACGTAGTACACTACACTTTATTTGGTTGGTTTATCAATTTAATTAATCATTTTTCGATATTTCATCAGTATAGGTACTTAGTTCTGAAATAGCTATATATATTTTGCAATTTAATTGCTGAGAACATAAAAAGTTGCCAAGGGGTATTGGCTGACTGAAAAAATGCTGTACACATGAGAATGCTTTGATGAAGTTTCAAATTATACATCGAAAATAATAAGTAAAATGCTCAATTTAAATGAGTCTTACATGATTAAGGTAATTAATACATTTGAATAATAATATGATATCGAAAGATATTATGTAGAGGTATTACAGAAAATTCTGTATTATTCAATGTATTTCAGAAACCATAAATTAAATGCTTATATTCTAATCACATTGGATGTGATCTTTTGTAATGGAAAAATATTGATTTCACAGATTTCTTCATTTACAGTTCCATTCAAAATATTCCAAAGAAACTCCTTTACTGCTAAATCCCTCATTTGAACTCATTATGTCTTGGCAAGATGAAATTTCTGTTCCAAACAAATGGGGTTTACATATAATGTCCGAACAGATGTCTGATTAATCAAAAAGTGAATTGATTTTTCAATAAACTGCTTCATTATATTCTTTTAATTTGGATTTACGAACAAGCAACGGTGGAAAGTGAACTTTGTTGCTTGTCAGTTTTCATTTATTCGCTTGTCAGAATCTTCGAAATCGACTCTAGCGGCACCATCGTTAATAAAGTGAAGTAGTACATAAAGTACGTGATTTGACAGTTCTAGGTCCGTTTTTCGGCCGAAAATTTTAACAGGAATTAGCAGGGAGTGTCGACACCTTGTTATTCTATGCATCTTGGTAATGTGTGAGTAGTCGGAAGACACACATCAGCAGGACATGTTTCGAAGGAACAATCCTTCATCTTCAGCGAAAAAAGGTCTACAGAAAAGAGAGAGATATTAAATTATTGAGAATAACAGTATTAGAAATTGAACCTACCATAAGAGGTGGAAAAAAATAAATGTGAAATATATATAAAAACTAATCTAAAGTTAACATCGTTTTAACTGCAACTTAGCGGGTCCCCTAATGTTAGGGATTGTGGTTTGAGCGAACCAAAAATAGTAACATTTTGACTTTACGAGTGAATTGAGACCATGAACATGTAATTCAAAGGGTTAAGAAAACGAATATGAAGTCTGACATTACATAAAGTTTGAGGTTATCATCTGTCATCCGCCAAGCGAGACGTCACGAGATCTGTGGTCAAGAATAAGCATCCATTACACATTACACAACATCAACCATCAGTAGAAATGGAAAAATCTATATGAAACAAAAAAATTGTAATCTAGAACATTGGTTGTTGAACGAATATGGATTGTAAACGTGTGGAAAAAAATTTTGATGAAGAAAATAGAATTATTCACAAATCGATCAAAAATGTTGGAAATTGAATATTTTTAAGCTGTCAAAATTGGTTTGTTAGTTTATACACTGAACTTCTACATTTTTGCGCGTAGGTATATTCCGGGGAACATCGCGTTATCATTTTGCCCAAATGTCTGTAATTTTCGAATTTTTCGCCGAAAATGGTCTCAAACGATTGGGTTCGACTCCCTGATGAAGAATTCGAGGTTGAATTGGATTCTGTCCGGCCGGCCGGCCGACCGTTGCCACTATAATTTGAGAACAGAAAGAGAATGCGACTTGAATTTTTCAGGGTAGGTGGCGCATCCCAATACTAAGCCGATCAAATTGAAACTTGGTGGGTAATTGTAGAATATGAACCTTAGGCCATTCGTGAATTTTTGTGGGAATCGTATGGCTAGAAAATTAAGAAAAAATTATTGAAAAATATTATTTATGTCACGATAACCTAAGAACAGAAAGGGATAGCGACTTGAAATTTTCAGGTTAGGTTGAGAATCTGAATATCTGAATAATCGCCAACACGGTTTTGGAGTTATACTCATCTGAAATTTGGTTGTTACTTTCTCAATAATTCGGAAAATACAGAACCGATCCAATTCAAACATTGTTATTAGTTGTAGAATGGCAACGCAAAATTTCGTGAGAACCATGTGACTAGAAAAATTCATAGACAATTATTGAAAAAAAATCTATACATCAGAAACTATTCGTCCGACATCGCTGAAATTTTGCGAAAGCTTGCAGAACCTAACTCTATTACCAAGTTTGAACATGATCGGATCTACATATATTGTTGGAGATCCGAGCAGCCTAACTAGTTGTAGAATATCGACATGAAGACGTATGTAAACTTTTGTGAGGACCATACCACTAGAAATTCTCTTAAAAATTACGAAAAAATATTATGTATCTCATGATTCCTTGAGAACGGAAAGAAATAGCGACTTGCAGTTTTCAGGATAGATTGCGCATCTGAATGCGACATCAAATTTCGTTAAATAGCATAATCGGCCAGATGGTTTTGGAGTTATATCAATCTGAAATTTGGTTGTTATTTCCTCGATAACTCAAAGAATACAAATCCGATCCAATTCAAACATGGTTATTAGTTGTAGAATGCCAGCTCGAAAATTATTTCAAAATTTCGTGAGGATCGATTTACCAGAAAATCATCAAAAAATCATTGAAAACACGAAATTGTTCAAGCACTGACGTGAAGTCAGAAGCTTTTGCGCGTATGTTCTCTTGTCCAATACAGGAGATTGGGCAAGAGAACATACGCGCAAAAGCTTCTGACTTCACGTCAGTGCTTGAAATTTTTTTTTAATATTTTTATTGCCTTATTTATTTCCAGGGTCTCAAGTAGATTGAGCTTTTTCCCCTTATCACAAACATGTGACATGCGTTTGGGCAATGGGTTACAGTCACTCTGTATTTTTCCATAGAAATGTTATATACTATTACTATACTTATAATTTAGTTCTTCACTTAGAATTCTATGGATCATCTCGTTATCATTTTGCCCAAATCTGTAATTTTCAATTTTTGGCGGTTCCTCGGAACTGAGTTCTTATCAATTTGCCCAAATGTCTGTAATTTTCGAATTTTTCGATGAAAATGGTCTTTAACGATTTGGTTCGACTCACTGATCAAGAATCCGTGGTCGAAATTCATTCTGTCCGGCCGTCCGGATGTAGGCACGATAACTCTCGAACGGAATGAGCTAGACAGTTGAAATTTTCAGAGTAGGTTTGAGGGATAAATATCTCGGCTAAGTTCTTTATTGGCCTAAATCGGATATATGGTTTAGGAGTAACAAAAAAAATTTTTTTTTTTTACAAAACAAATTCCAAATTAAATTTTTTTCAACAAGCAGTTTTACCATAAGAATCCATTCATATCATTTTTAACTCTAGCAAGCTAATACTTTCGGTGATATGATTTTTCAAAATTCCAATGTAAATCTTATTTCTACGTTATTATTCTGTGGGTGTTCTATGAATTGTTATAATGTCAACTTATTATCCTGAGACATGACGTTGTCTCACTGCCATTCATTCGAGCAATCGTATAAATATGAGAATTATAATATAATATCATACTTTTTGTTGGTTGATATTTTCATGCCGATGGTCAATCCATATGATGATGGGAATGGTAATGGTAAGTTAATAATATTGTCATTCATTCCAGCAAATGTATAAATATGAGAATTATAATATAATATCATACTTTTTGTTGGTTGATATTTTCATGCCGATGGTCAATCCATATGATGATGGGAATAGTAATGGTAAGTTAATAATATTGAGTTCAGAATATCTCCACTAAAAACAAAACTGGAATATTGGTGTATTGGAGTAGAATTGAGGAAAGATATATATTATCGTTCATCATAGAATTGAGGAATGAATATCTCGGATGAGTTCGTTGTTGGGTAGAATTCGTCTATTGGTTTTGGATTGATAATTTTTGGCACTCTTGTTGAATTTAAATTCTTCTATGATGTTTGAATTCAATTTCTGCTAAGATGAAGGTCTAAATTTCAATAATGAATCGTACTTCTATGTTTTCACAGAATGCTATAATTATTCTATCTAAGCTTTATTATATGATCTGTGTTCATACTCGTACATTTCATCCTGTTCTATAAGAGAGAGTCAAATTCATTTCAGCTATTTTAATTTGGTTTCTTCCATGGTGCAGTTCTCATTCTCAGATTGCTCATTTGATCTTGATAAATAAACTATTATTTGAATTGAATTTCCTTTATGATGCAGTTCTATCATAAGAATACATTGATATAATTCTCAACTCTGAGAAACCAATACTTTCGGAGATATAATTTGTCTGTTTGAACTAGAGCGCCAGAAAGCTCCTGTCCACAGGGCTTGAACCCATTTTTTTCCGAGAATGGTCTCAAACGACTAGGTTCAACTCACTGATGAAGAATTCGAGGTCAAATTTGATTCTGTCCGAACGTCTGGCCGGCGGTTGCCACGGTAGCTTGAGAATGGAAAAAGATAGCGACTTGAAATTTTCAGGGTAGGTGGCGCGTCCCAACCCAATACGATGAACAAGTTGGTTAATGGGCCTAATTGGCCAAACGGATTCTGAGTAATAATTTCGTCATCAACCGATACAGATCCGATCGAATTCAAACTTGGTAGCAAGTTGTAGAATGTGAATACAAAGACGTTTGTGAAATTCTTGAGAATCGTGTCGCTAAAAAAATTGAAAATTTTTTTTAATATTATTTACGTCACGATAACCTGAGGGTAGGTTGTGCATCTGAATGCGACATTTGTGTTTATTTATAGGCATAATAGACTAAACAGTTTTGGAGTAATACCCAACTGAAATTTGCTCAATCACTCGAAAAAGACTGAAATGATCCAATTCAAACTTGTTACTAGTTGTGAAATGCCGGCTCGAAAATTCTTGCGAAATTTCGCTAGAATCGTATCACTACAAAATTTAAAGAAATAATTGAATATCATTTAAAAAAAACTCTTTATATCGGAAATTACTCGCCCGAAATCACTGAAATTTCGCAAAAGCCTTCAAAATCTAACTCTACTGCCAGGTTCCAAGTTTGATCATGATCGGATGTATATTTTTGAAGATAGGAGCATCCTTGGATAAGTTCCGTAGCTTCATGGGCAACCGTTGCCTCGATAACTTTCGAACGAAAAGAGGTTGGGAGTTGGAATTCTGAGGCTTGGTTGCGCATCCGAATGGAAGCGTTGAGTTCATTGTTGGGCATAATCGGTCAAACGGTTTCGGAGTAACCACCTGGAATATTATTTTCACGATAACTCAAATAATACAGACTCGATCGAATTGAAACTTGGTATCTAGTTGTAGAATATCGGTACAAAGACGTGTGTGGAATTTTGTGAGGATTGTACCAATAGTAATTTTTAAAAAGGTTACGAAAAAATATTATGTATCTCACGATAACTTCAGAACAGGAAGATATAGCGATTTGCCATTTCCAGAGTATGTTGCGGAGCCGAATGTGAAATTTGATTTTGTTCATAGGCATAATCGGACAAATGGTTTTGGATTTATACCTATCTGGAATTAAAAAATAAAAAAAAGCACTGACGTGAAGTCAGTACTCTTTGGCGCGCGTGTTCACGGTGGCCAATTTGAATTGAATGATGAGTACTTCAAGCTCAGTGGATAGAGCGAGCCGAAGATCTACCCAAAGGATAGTGGACACCATTCACTGTCGTCTCAAAAATTAACAGTGATGTATCTAAGCTGCCATCAGGATAGGGTAATAAAGTTGGAAGAGAACACAACTGACTCTCCTTAGTCGCACAAGCTGCTAGAAGATTTGGGAGGGTCAGTATAATCCTAATCATGTTTATAGCACGCGCGCTAAAGCAGATTGACTTTTTACACTTTTTCTTTCATTGTTAATTCAATCTGCTTTTGCGCGCGTGCTATAAACATGATTAGGATTATACTGACCCTCCCAAATCTTCTAGCAGCTTGTGGGACCTCTGTTAGGAAAGCAATTGCCTCTTCTCCGAATCCGAACGTATTTTAATATAGATGTACCGAATACAGTTATACATAAATTCGCCTCAGGGCCACCATACAGACATTTCAACTTGGAAACAACGCTATTTACCCCAAACTGCCTTGTGTCCGTGCACTAAATTGACATGAATATTCTTTTAAAACCTCACAATATCGGCTCATTACTCCCAACATAACCCAAACAACCCAAAACCATACACTTCTCGTCTGCGCAAGCGCAATATACTCGTGGCTGCAAGTCCTCCCAAAATTACAAACCTCACAAAAAACTCCGATTCTCCAACACTAGTGGTTCAGGAGATATCGCTTCTTGAATCCACGCAAGCATAAACCCTCACCAGGGGATTCTATAGAGGAATAGCATCCGCCACCCCAAAACCCCAATCCTCTCTGACGAAAGTACCAGCAGTTAAATCACTGATGATCTGCTCATGCGCATAACGAAAAATGCCCGTAAGGGGTAACATCAATTTCGAAATTAGCCCCAGGGCCACGGTATGGACACTTTAACTCGGAAACAACGCTACATCCCCCAAACTGAATTGTCCTTGCACTGAATTGCCATGAATATTCATTTAAAACCTCACAATATCTGCTCAGCACTCCCAACATAACCCATACAACCCAAAAACAGGCACTTCTCTTCTGCGCATGCGCAATCTACTAGCGGCTGCAAGTCCTCCTAAAATCACACACCTTACAAAAAACTCCGATTCTCCAACACTAGAGGTTCAGAAGATATTGCATCTTGAATATGCATATTGATGCTCATGCGCATAACAAAAAGTGCCCGTAAGGGGTTACATCCATTTCGAAATTAGCCCCAGGGCCACGGTACGGACACTTTAACTCTGAAACAACGCTACAGCCCCAAAACTGACTTGTCCTTGCACTGAATTGCTATGAATATTCTTTTAAAACCTCATAATATCGTCTCAGCACTCCCAACATAACCCATCCAACCCAAAAACAGTCACTTCTCTTCTGCGCATGCGCAATCTACTGGCGGCTAAAAGTCCTCTCAAAATAACACACCTTACAAAAAACTCCGATTCTCCAACACTAGTGGTTCAGGAGATATCACATCTTTAATCCACGCATGCGCAGACCCTCAACAGGGGATTCTATAGAGGAATAGCATCCGCCACCCCAAAACCCTAATCCTCTCTGACGAAAACACCACCAGTTAAATTACTGATGGTCTGCTCATGCGCATAACGAAAAATGCCTGTAAGGGGTAACATCAATTTCAAAATTAGCCCCAGGGCCACGGTACGGACACCTTAACTCGGAAACAGCGCTACATCCCCCAAACTGACTTGTCCTTGCACTGAATTGCTATGAATATTCTTTTAAAACCTCATAATATCGACTCAGCACTCCCAACATAACCCATCCAAACCAAAAACAGTCACTTCTCTTCTGCGCATGCGCAATCTACTCGCGGCTAAAAGTTCTCTCAAAATAACACACCTTACAAAAAACTCCGATTCTCCAACACTAGTGGTTCAGGAGATATCACATCTTTAATCCACGCATGCGCAGACCCTCAACAGGGGATTCTATGGAGGAATAGCATCCGCCACCCCAAAACCCTAATCCTCTCAGACGAAAACACCACCAGTTAAATCACTGATGATCTGCTCATGCGCATAACGAAAAATGCCTGTAAGCGGTAACATCAATTTCAAAATTAGCCCCAGGGCCACGGTACGGACACTTTAACTAGGAAACAACGCTACATCCCCCAAACTGACTTGTCCTTGCACTGAATTGCTATGAATATTCTTTTAAAACCTCATAATATCGACTCAGCCCTCCCAACATAACCCATCCAACCCAAAAACAGTCACTTCTCTTCTGCACATGCGCAATCTACTCGCGGCTAAAAGTCCTCTCAAAATAACACACCTTACAAAAAACTCCGATTCTCCAACACTAGTGGTTCAGGAGATATCACATCTTTAATCCATGCATGCGCAGACCCTCAACGAGGGATTCTATAGAGCAGGGGTTCCCAACCTTTTCGTCGTCACGGACCATTTTTATATTATTCTTGTTAGCACGGACCACTATATTGGTATAATATAAATAAAATGTGATTATCAAACTGAATCTTTAAATTAGAGGTAAATAGGAAATTTCATAGAAAAAATATTGTTGCAATAAACTTCTGTAATTTTGTATTAATAAGTATTAATGAGATTTCTGAGCTTGCATGTTCTTCACGAGTTCGGCAATCCTTGGACTAATATTCTTGCTCAAAGCTACACGCAAATCATCAGTCACATTCAAGCGATTTCTTGCCTTGTTTTTTATTACCAAAAAAGCAGAAAATCCTTGTTCACACAAATACGTCGTAGAAAAAACCATTAAATAACGTAAGGCAATTTCGCGAAGTTTGGTATAAGAAATTGCTTTCTTACACCAGAACGACTCGAGTGAATTTATGTCAAATGCATCCTTGCAGTTTCTATCATTTTGCAATTCTATTAGTTCTTCCTGAATTTCTTCCGTTACTTCTCCAGCGTCCATGGTGAAAGGGTTGCGAATCAGTTTTTGATCCACTTCCGCTTCTGTGGTGTTTTCTGGGAAGTAACGATTGAATTCTTCAAACAGCATTTGCAAATGTGTCTTAATGTTTTTCTTCAAATTTGCCTTATTATCATTGTACTTCGGATCCTCCATAAGTGCTTTCAATGTGGCAAACGCAGAATAATTATTTTCTTCAAGTTTACGCATCCACAACTGGAGTTTGCAAGTAAATGCTCGAAGTTTATCTTCAAAAATGAAAATATTGGCGGCGTTTTCTAATTTTTCATTTCCCGAACCTTGCAGTTGCACATTCAATTTATTCAAATGTGTGAAAATATCCTCAAGATACACCAAATTCATCTGACATGCCGCATCAGTGAATTGTTCCAACAATTCGTTATTTTTTTTATCTCCCAAAAAAATCTCAACTTCTGCCCTTAACTCAAATAATCTTCCCAACATGTTGCCTTTCGATAGCCATCAAACTTCTGTGTGAAAAAGAAGTGTCTCATGGCCAGAATCCATTTCAGTGCATAGTTTTTCGAAGAGGCGTGTATTCAGCGCACTGCTTTTTATAATATTGACTACTTTTATGGCCATTTGCAGTGTATCGTTAAGGCTCACAGAAAGAGTTTTCGAAGCTAATGCCTGGCGATGTATGATACAGTGCGTTGTTATTATCTTAGGATTTTTTTTTTATTAACGCTGCCAGCCCTGATCGTGATCCCAACATTGCCGGAGCACCATCAGTACAGAGGCCAACGAGTTTATCCCACATCAGATCATACTTCTCAAATTATTCTGATATTGAGTTCATCACGTCAATTCCTTTTGATGTTGTTTCCAGTTCCCGTGAAATCAATAATTCTTCTTTAATTATGTTATCGTCGTCTAAAAATCTAACAAATATAAGCAGTTGACAACAATTCGAAGTATCGGTTGATTCATCACACTGCAAGGCGAAAAAGGGCGATTTTTTTATTCTTGAAACAACTTTGATCGTGTTATTGGACAGAGGTATGTCTTCTATTTTTTTTCTGGCTTCTAGTCCCAAAACTTCTTCGACGGCTTTTATCAAACACGGTTTCACGAGTGTTTCTCCAACAGTGTGAGGTTTTTTAGATTGGGCTATTAACTTAGAAATCTCAAAAGATGCTACTAATGATTTCTCTGATGTAGCAAATCTTGTACCACTAGATCCGAGTTTCATTTTCTTCAGGTTCACTAGTTTTCCTTCAAAGAATTCTAGCGGACGGTCAGAAAAACTTGGATGAATTGTATCTAAGTGGCGTTTTAATTTCGCTGGTTTCAACGCTTCATTTGAGAGAACGACTGCGCATATGACGCACTGTGGTTTTATTTCTCCATTACTTTCTATCGAGGTAAATCCAAATTTCATATAACTATTGTCATATTTTCTTTTAGGCGCCATGTTTTGCAAATAAAGTGAAAAAACTCAAACCGAATATAAACCAAGGAAATGAAAGCGTTCGTTTAGTTATTTTTATAACGTGGAAGCTAGCTAAACCTTTAGTAATGTACGTGCGTAGTCCATCAGTGAATTTTAAATCTGACACCGTTATTCAATTTTTTACATTAGGGTACTTTTCCGTCCACCTTCAAATCATCTCAGTTTATGGGGAACCATAAGAATGAGCAACTTCTCTCAAAATTTCGTTAGGTAAATATTTTTTTAGTAATTTTAAAAAAAAATATTTTCAAATTTCTCGAAGAGAATTTTTCGCGAACTATCAATCAGATTGAAACAAAAATTCGTACCAACGTTAAATCAAGCATTCTACAGGAGTGTGCAATTTCAGTTCGATATAATCTCAATTTCAGAAGATATTACGTGAAAAACTCCCTGATGTTTAACATGCGCCCAAAAACTTCTGGCCTCACGTCATTGCTTTTCAATCTAGTTTAGGAACACAAACATATTCAAAAGAATCGGTTCATAGACGTGGATGTTACTAGTGCTCAATGTTAAGTTGAGGGCAAGAAGGCACCACGTCCGTATAATTGAGTAACTTTCGAACATGGCGATGTTGTCCACGAAACGTTAGTTGACGCCAAAAATTTCTAAGAAATTACTTTGTGATAATACATCACAAAAATTATAAGATTCCACGAAAGCTGCAAATCAAGTTGAATACTACAAAAACTATTTATAAAAAATGCAGAACTGAATTCGAAGATGTGGCTTCAGCTCCAGAAAAAAAATATGTAAACACGACTGGCTCTTGTGATATTCCATGTGCGATATTTCAAGGGCAAAATATTTGTGAAGAACGTAGTTGAAGTTTAAATAAAAATATTCGTTTTAGTTAACAAACTACTACATACCTATTACTTTCACATAGGTATGATCCTGCCAAAAGACAAACAGAAGTAAATGCATTGAAAATATTCATTGTGATTTAAGTAAGACCAACCGAAAACGATCATTTTTAATAGGTACCGTAAGGAAAATTTCCCTAAATGTTCACTTACCTTTATTATTCATAAACAGATTCAACTAATAAAATCAAGAATAGCGATCAGTAATAATTGATTCACTCACAGAACTTTCATATATTCACTTCGTTAATAATTAATTTATCTGTCACATTCAATTCACGCAAAGAAGGGGAATCCCGAGTTAGTTGATTTTATAGAATGACTTTTGACAGGTCATGTTTCTGTGTTCTGAATGAAGTACAAGGCCGGTAAAACAGAAAGTCTGTAGTCAGTACAGACTTTTATTCCTTCTATTCACAAACGCCCTCTACTGAACAGTATACCGTTTAGTCTTAGTCCGATAGCAAACGGTTAGTGATCTATAAGGGAAGTAGATGGCGGATATGAAAAATGTTCGACCGTTCGCGGACCATATTCTGGCTTCTGCGGACCACCAGTGGTCCGCGGACCACTGGTTGGGAACCCCTGCATAGAGGAATAGCATCCGCCACCCCAAAACCCTAATCCTCTCTGATGAAAACACCACCAGTTAAATCACTGATGGTCTGCTCATGCGCATAACGAAAAATGCCTGTAAGGGGTAACATCAATTTCAAAATTAGCCGCAGGGCCACGGTACGGACACTTTAACTCGGAAACAACGCTACATCCCCTAAACTGACTTGTCCTTGCACTGAATTGCTATGAATATTCTTTTAAAACCTCATAATATCGACTCAGCACTCCCAACATAACCCATCCAACCCAAAAACAGTCACTTCTCTTCTGCGCATGCGCAATCTACTGGCGGCTAAAAGACCTCTCAAAATAACACACCTTACAAAAAACTCCGATTCTCCAACACTAGTGGTTCGGAAGATATCGCATCTTTAATCTACGCATGCGCAGACCCTCATCAGGGATCTGAATTCTATGGAGGAATAGCATCCGCCACCCCAAAACCCCAATCCTCTCTGACGAAAACTACAGCAGTTAAAGGACTTCTCATCTGCGCATGCGTAATACGGAAAATGCCCGGAAAGGGCAGCATGAACCTCAAAAACATATGTTTCGGCATTAAAAGCAAAGTATTCCGCAAAATAGTAGTAATTTTTTTATTTTTTTCATGTCACGTGATCTTCACGAAATTTTGCAAAAGTGTTTGCTTTGGTCTTTTGCATCTAACCACTGAGTTTCAATTTAATCAGATCAGTATTTTTCGAGTTATCGTGAAAACAAAATTTTCAAATTTTCAAAATTTTTTTTTGCCACTTTAGGGCCGTCCGTTCAACACAAAACTTCGCAGGCACATAAAGGTCATGATTCTACAATCTGATGCCAAATTTCAAAAAGATCGAGTGATCGGTTCCGGAAATATTCATAAAAAACGTTTTTATTAAAAACGGCTTTAACTCCGAAACCGCTCGGTCGATTTCGCCCGTTAACGAACTTGTCCGACATATTTACGCTACGAAACTACCCTGCAAATTTCAACGCTCTAAGTCGTTCCGTTCGAGAGTTATCGTGCTAACGGCCGGACCGGCCGGCCGGACCGGCCGGACCGGACGGACAGAATTGAATTTGACCTCGAATTCTTCATCAGGAAGTCGAACCCAATCGTTTGAGACCATTTTCGAAAAAAAATTCGAAAAATACAGACATTGTGACGAAATGATAGCACGCTGTTCCTTGCGGAACACGCGCGCAATAAAAAATCTATATATCAGAAAATATTCCTCTGACATCGCCGAAATTTTGTCGAGAGCCATTAATACCTAACTCTACAGCCAAGTTTCATGTTGCACGCGATCGGATCTATATTGATGGAGATCCAAGCAGCCTTGTGTGAGTTCAGTAGCTAAATGGGTGACTGTTGCCTCGATAACTTTCGAACGAAAGAAGAAAGGGGCTTGCAATTTTCAGGGTAGGTTGCGCATCTAAGTGGGAGGGTTAAGTTCGATTTTCGACATAATCGGTCCAACGGTGTCGGAGTTATACCCACCTGGAATATTCCTCGATAAAACATTAAATTTAGAGTCGACCGAATTGAAGTAAGGTAACTCGTTAAATATAAAAAAAAGCACTGACGTGAAGTCAGTACTCTTTGGCGCGCGTGTTCACGGTGGCTAATTTGAATTGAATGATTCAAAAATTATCAGTGCTGTATCTAAGCTGCCATCAGGATAGAGTAACAAAGTTGGAAAAGAACACAAGTGACTCTCCTTAGTCGCACAAGCTCCTAGAAGATTTGGGAGGGTCAGTATAATCCTAATCATGTTTATAGCACGCGCGCCAAAGCAGATTGACTTTTTACATTTTTTCTTTCATTGTTAAGTCAATCTGCTTTTGCGCGCGTGCAATAAACATGATTAGGATTATACTGACCCTCCCAAATCTTCTAGGAGCTTGTGCGACTAAGGAGAGTCACTTGTGTTCTTTTCCAACTTTGCTACTCTATCCTGATGGCAGCTTAGATACAGCACTGATAATTTTTGAATCATTCAATTCAAATTAGCCACCGTGAACACGCTCGCCAAAGAGTACTGACTTCACGTCAGTGCTTTTTTTTTTTTTCAAGTTCCTTTAACAAATATAGCTATCAATACAGTTTGGCTGTTAGTTTTACCGTAGATCAGAAAAAAAATCGGTTGTGGGTCCTCCGATAGGGACGAAATTGCATCTTCTCCAAATCCGAACGCATTTTAATATAGATCTACCGAATATAGTTATTTATAAATTCGCCTCAGGGCCACCATACAGACATTTCAAATCGGAAACAACGCTATTTCCCCCAAACTGACTTGTGTCCGTGCACTGAATTGACATGAATATTCTTTTAAAACCTCACAATATCGGCTCATTACTCCCAACATAACCCAAACAACCCAAAACCATTCACTTCTCGTCTGCGCAAGCGCAGTATACTCGTGGCTGCAAGTCCTCCCAAAATTACACACCTCACAAAAAACTCCGATTCTCCAACACTAGTGGTTCAGGAGATATCGCTTCTTGAATCCACGCATGCGCAGACCCTCACCAGGGCATTCTATAGCGGAAAAGCATCCGCCACCCCAAAACCCTAATCCTCTCTGACGAAAACACCACCAGTTAAATCACTGATGGTCTGCTCATGCGCATAACGAAAAATGCCTGTAAGGGGTAACATCAATTTCAAAATTAGCCCCAGGGCCACGGTACGGACACTTTAACTCGGAAACAACGCTACATCCCCCAAACTGACTTGTCCTTGCACTGAATTGCTATGAATATTCTTTTAAAACCTCATAATATCGACTCACCACTCCCAACATAACCCATCCAACCCAAAAATACGCTCTTCTCTTCTGCGCATGCGCAATCTACTGGCGGCTAAAAGTCCTCTCAAAATAACACACCTTACAAAAAACTCCGATTCTCCAACACTAGTGGTTCGGAAGATATCGCATCTTTAATCTACGCATGCGCAGACCCTCATCAGGGATCTGAATTCTATGGAGGAATAGCATCCGCCACCCCAAAACCCCAATCCTCTCTGACGAAAACTACAGCAGTTAAAGGACTTCTCATCTGCACATGCGCAATACGGAAAATGCCCGGAAAGGGCAGCATGAACCTCAAAAACATATGTTTCGGCATTAAAAGCAAAGTATTCCGCAAAATAGTAGTAATTTTTTTATTTTTTTCATGTCACGTGATCTTCACGAAATTTTGCAAAAGTGTTTGCTTTGGTCTTTTGCATCTAACTACTGAGTTTCAATTTAATCAGATCAGTATTTTTCGAGTTATCGTGAAAACAAAATTTTCAAATTTTCAAAATTTTTTTTTGCCACTTTAGGGCCGTCCGTTCAACACAAAACTTTGCAGGCATATGAAGGTCATGATTCTACAATCTGATGCCAAATTTCAAAAAGATCGAGTGATCGGTTCCGGAAATATTCATAAAAAACGTTTTTATTAAAAACGGCCTTAACTCCGAAACCGCTCGGTCGATTTCGCCCGTTAACGAACTTGTCCGAGATATTTACGCTACGAAACTACCCTGCAAATTTCAACGCTCTAAGTCGTTCCGTTCGAGAGTTATCGTGCTAACGGCCGGACCGGCCGGCCGGACCGGACGGACAGAATTGAATTTGACCTCGAATTCTTCATCAGGGAGTCGAACCCAATCGTTTGAGACCATTTTCGAAAAAAAATTCGAAAAATACAGACATTGTGACGAAATGATAGCACGCTGTTCCTTGCGGAACACGCGCGCAAAAATAAAGACGTATGTAACATTTTGTTAGAACCGTACTCGTAGAACATTTTTAAAAAATTACGAAAGAAAAATTGATTTAAGCACTATCGTGAAGTCAGGAGCTTTTGCGTTATTCTATTGTCCATTCTCCTCTATTGGACAGTCTCAATCGATTTTACCTTTACTACCTACCTACCTTACTACCTAATGCCTACTACCACCTAATTTACCTTTACTACCTACCTAACTTACTACCTACCTAGGCAGGTAGGTACCTACTACATACCTTATTTAGCTTTACTTAATCGAGTGTCCAATACAGGAGAATGGACAATAGAACATAAGCGCATAACTTCACGTCAGTGCTTGAACAATTTTTTTAAATTTAATTGAAATATGTAGAGATTATTTCTCGTATTATTCACATATTCTAGAAAGTGAATCGAAACAATACCTAAGTCAATTAATTCTTATCTGTCTGAAATTTCTTCCAATCGACTCATAAGATTGGTGTATACACTAATCTGAACCCATTACAAAAATACATCTTATTGATATAAAATTATATCACACACTATATACTCCATAAAATTTCACAGATTAAATCCAATATTTTTCCACGAGAAATTTCCAGGAAACGACATATTTGTATCCTTTGATCTTATGATTCAGCTAATCCCCCTGTTCCCAATGAGACCAAAACGAAACGAGTTTTCAATTTATTCGAACTCATTTCGGATGAAAACTTGTCTCATGCTTGGGAAATTTCACAGAAAACTTGTTTATCCACGCAGCAACGGGACGCCGGTTTTCATCCCCTTTTCATGTGAGAATTTTCTGTGACGCACTCTGAGTGAAATGTTTCATCATCTCGAGGAATTTAATCTGCTGAGAAAGGTCTCGGAAAAACATGATATAAATCTTGATAAAACGATGAAACGCGCAGAGAGTAAAGCTTGCTATCACGAGTTGAATAGTATTAGGTATATTGTGATGGAGGCCTCATATCCCCTCGTGAGAAGGTTTCATACTTTGTTTTCATTGCACCTAAGATTTCCAAAGTAGAATTCAATAGACATGCCGGAATTCCATATAGTTTTCTGGAAGAATTTTTTGTTTTTGTTTTCAAGTCCATTAGAGCATCATATTTGCTGATATTTATAAACAGAGTGCTACATTTTATGAAGAAATTACTTATTTAATGCTTGTGGCTTTTACTTGATGCAAATCCATATTAACTCAATGATAAATTATATAAGATTTACACTTATTTATTCAATATTGTGTGATGTAGTCTGATGAAGTCGCTGTGTCGACGAAACGCGTCACAATATTGAATAAATAAGTGTAAATCGTATATAATTTTTCATTGAAGAAATTACTTAGTTAAAAAAAGGGGGAAAGCCCTGTGGCAGGAGCTGGTGCTCTTGTTCAATTTTTGACAAACCATATCTCCGAAAATATTGGTTTCTCAGAGTTAGGAATGATATTAATGGATTCTTGTGATAGAACTGTACCATAAAAAAAATCGAATAATAGTTTATTCATCAAGATTAAATGAGCAATCTGCAATGATTTAACCTCGTGGAATGGGTTGTTGTAACTTACACTCGGTGCATAGTTTTCACAATTCGAAATACCTAGGGAAAGTATCATCGAAATGTATAGAGCAAAGCTGAAGACAATCATAGCAGATTGTCCATTTATTCCTGATATTTGAATAGGTATAGGCTCACGAACAAATCATTTTAATAGTTCAAAATATATTAATAAAATACAATCCTCTTTCTATAATTTAATAGTTCGTACCACTAACACGTTCATTCTGTATTATGAGCCTTAACTCAAGAGAGAATATTAGATACACAAATGTAGATCCATATTTCAGCATTTTTTTGCAAGCAACAGTATGAAAATACTGTATATAGGAACATGTCTCACTTCTTAAGGAAGTAAAAGGTAATATTAACCTCAGTGGTCAACGATCAGTAATTTCTTTTGATGATTCCATTATGTTCTCCTTCCCTATTGCCTTCATAAACTACATCATTAAAATGATCCAATTCTAAATCTTCTGAAACATCATCCCGAATTATTCAATATGCAACCAGTCAATATTATTTTCGGTTTCAAAACAGTTATATTCACAAATACAAGAATCGGATACTTGTTTTCCAGCAGAAAATATTTTCAAACTACGAATTGAAATGTCTCTTGTATCTAGATAAGATGACATTTATGAACAGTGAACTCAGACAGATAGAATTCGCATTCTGTGAATACATAGAACTACGATGTATTATTGAAATTTTGAAAAATCATATCTCCTAAAGTATTAGCTTGTTACTGTTGAAAGTGATATCAAGGGATTCTTATGATGAAACTGCATCTTAAAAAAAATTAATTCAAACGTTGTAATGTAACGGGGGAGTATCCTCATAAAGGCCTATGTGAAATTTTGTGAGAACCTTAACCCTGGAAAATTTCAAAAAAATTAGTTAAATCTCACGTTAGTGGTTGAACTCTTCATGTATAATTGAGGAGATTGCCATGCACCCTCTACAAGGGGTGGAGATTAGTTGAGTTTTTATAAATGGCAAACCTTACTTTTTGTGCCAGAAACCAGAAATGGATGTATTTTTTTTTGCTGAGGATGATTTGGTCATTGGTGGACTTTTTACCAACCCTTTTATTATTATAGGGACGTTGTTTCACATAATTCATTGATTACTATCCTGTGAAAAAGGCATATTTTCGTTAACACTTCACAAAATAAAACACTCCTAAGTTGTGTATGATTGACCTCAAAGAAATTGTCATTTTCTTCTTCTTTCATTTCTAGGGGTGATAATAAAAATTGGTTCAAGCACTGACGTGAAGTCAGAAGCTTTAGCGCGCATATTTTATTGTCCATACTTCTCTATTGAACACTCTTAATCGAATTTACCATGGCTAATTCGAGAATGTCCAATACAGGAGTTTGGACAATAGAACATGCGCGCAAAAGCTCCTGACTTCACGTCAGTGCTTGAACCAATTTTTTTTATCAAACCTAGAAATGAAATGGTTAAACTTACTAAATTGAAAATTTCTTCGAGGTCAATGATATATAATTTAGGGGTGTTTAATTTTGTGAAGTGTTAACGAAAATATGCCTTTTTCACAGGATAGTAATCCATGAATTATCTGAAACAACGTCCCTATAATAATAAAAGGGTTGATAAAAAGTCCACCAATGAACAAAGCATCCTCAGCAACAAAAGATCCATTCATTTCTGGCAGAAAAATTTAGGGTTGCCATTTATAAGACTCAACTTATCTCCATCCCTTGTAGAGGGTGCATGGCAATCTCCTCAATTATACATGAAAATTTCAACCACTGACGTGAGGTTTAACCAATTTTCTTTCGTAATTTTTTTGAAATTTTCCATGGTTAAGGTTCTCACAAAATTTCAAACACGCCTTTATGTCGATATTTTACAACTAGTTACTGAGCTTCAATTCGATCGAGTCGAGTTATTTTTGAGTTATTGAGGAAATAATATTCCAGGTGGGTATAACTACGAAACCGTTAGACCGATTATGCTCGAAAACGAACTTAATCCTCCTATTCAGATGCGAAACCTACCCTGAAAATTGCAAGTCCCTATCTCCTTTCGTTCGAAAGTTATCGAGGCATCGGTTACCCATCAAGCTACTACTGAACAAACAAAAGGCTGCTCGGATCTCCGACAATAGGTGCATTTGTGAAATGCATCTGAGCGCTCAATCGTGTTTGTTATTTACAAATCGAGTACACTGAGTGATCAAAATGGTGTATGGTTATTACCTCAGCGATTGCTCGGGCGTCACTCGAAAAGCTCCGAGCAAATCAGTGGAACGGATCGAGCTATCAACTATTTTCAATTTCAATGTCAATATAACCGTCAAACGTTCAACGAAATAATTACCCAAAAAAATTTGAGAATGATTTATGAATCTGAAATTTGCCAAGGAACAACAGAAAACATTTCTGTTATATGAAAATACATATGGAAGAACCTATGTTTTTTTAAACATAAGTTAGCAAGGTACCACACGCAAATCATTAATTGCTTTTCCATTGCGACTTCAGGATGGCCTCTCGGCACGTAATCTTCATGAACCTCATGCAATTTTATTAAAAAAAGGCGACCGGAGTTATTCTAAAATGATGCCTAAATTGATTATCTATGAATCTCATAGCGGTATCTTCGGCAAAATACCATATTTTTTCTTCATGGTTGATTTCCTCATATTCTGAATTGCTATTGTTGCGTCCCATGACTTCACATTTTGGGAACCGCAGATTCAATTTTCTCAACGAAGGAACTCGTTTGTAAAACTTAAATGTTTTGGGTTAACTGCTTTATTTTACCATGTGGGGTCTCACCCTTGAAATTAATACTTTCCACGAAAAGATAATTGCAAGTAAAATATCTTGTAAAACTTCAACCCTTGTAGAAGTATTTATGACCTATTTCTTGTGAAATATTGATAAAATGCATACAACAACTAACACATTGCCAGAGCTGTGAGTTTTTTGTCTAGACTATTCGATGACCCCTAGTCTGTGAAAGTCATTTATCAGCTTTCGCTGATAGATTATATCCACACAACTAGTGAAAATTAGTCCAAATGAGGGGAGAACTTCGAGATTTTGAATTTCTAAGATTGAACACGCTAGAAGTTCACTGATTGGTGCATTTAGTATGCATTCCTACTACTTTTTCGCAATCCACAAATGAGAGTATTGTTGTAACATATCTGGGGTGGTTTTAAGATCGAACCCCCAATCATTGTTACTATTTCCCCTTTTTTACCCAGATGAAGGAACCTCCTATATTTACTTCTATCTGGGCTTTCATATACAATTACATTGTTCAATTTCATTACTATTCTTGATCTGTCGCGAAACAATAACATTGCCTTGTCTTCGTTAGCAACTTAGTAGTCACTTCTTCCCTTTTCATATAGAAGAATGATTTTATATTGTATCAATATTGCATTGTACAATACTTCGTGCTTGTTATTACATTGTCGGTAACAAGAAAATACATTTTGTTGTTGTGTTAAAAGTGCGTTCGAATATTTCACCACTTCCTATCCTCGTAATTGTTATTTTATTACAAGTAACAACTTACGCAGTGATCAACGAGATTACTACTGGGTGCTTAAAGTTAAGTATACCCCCTCAAGCATCCCCCTGATAAAACAATCAGGGTGTATAATTATGGTCCTTCGAAAATACATTAGATCCTGATAAAAGCATCAGGAATCAACATATGATCCTTCGAAACCATAACATCCTGATAAACTAATCAGGATCCGAAAGCTATAGAGTATATATCTCTTCGCTATATGTATTAGATTGAATAATAATTCAATATTCATATTTTTGAAATTTTAATATTACGGAAGCAGTATATTTAGGTTAGAAATTCAAACTCAGAATAAACAATCGCGTTTGGATATTCCTAGACGCTCGAAAGACTCGAAAATCACGTGATCATAAAATCCGCTCGATCTTATCGGCTCAGTGATGTAATTACCATATGCACCTAATATCGATCCGATCGTGTTCAAACTTGGAACTTGATAGTAGAGGCTCTCGTCAGCGATATCGGATGAATAGTTTCTGATATATAGAATTTTTTCCAATGATATTCAATGATTTTTTAAAAATTTTCTTGTGCTACGATCCACACGAAATTTTGCAAGAATTTGCGCGTTGATATTCTACAACTAATAACCATGTTTGAATTGGACCGAGTTTGTATTTTCTAGTTATTGAGGAAATAATAACCAAATTTCAGATGGGTATAACTCCAAAAACCGTTTGGTCGATTATGCCTATAAACAAACTCAAATGTCGCATTCAGATGCACAAGTAAACCTGAGAATTTCCTGTCGCTATCTCTTTCCGTTCTCCGGTTATCATGACATAAATAATATATTTTTTTAAATTTTTTAGCGATACGATTCTCTTCTTTGTGAGAATCGTAGCGATTCTCAGAAAATTTCACAAATGTCCTAAGGTTTGTATTCTACAACTATACTCACCAAGTTTCAATTCGATCGGACTAGTATTGGTTGAACAACATTATTACTCGGAAACCATTGGGCCGATTATACCCATTAACGAACTTGTCCGTCGTATTGGGATACGACGGGAATCAAATTTGACCTCGAATTCTCCATCAGGGAGTCGAACCCATTTTCGGTGACAAATGATAACGCGATGTTCCCCAAAACATACGCGCAAAAATTGAGCTGTGTTTTTGTCGCTCTTGTTCCTCGGAACAGAGTGCTCATCAATTTGCCCAAATGTCTGTTATTTTCGAATTTTTCGATGAAAATGGTCGATTTGGTTCGCCTCACTGATCAAGAATCCGTGGTCGAAATTCATTCTGTCCGGCCGGTCGTAGGCACGATAACTCTCGAACGGAAAGGGTTAGACAGTTGAAATTTTCAGAGTAGGTTTCGGAGATACATATCTCAGCTAAGTTCGTTATAGGGCAAAATCGGACAGATGGTTTCGGAGCAACAAAAAATATGTTTTACATGACAAATACCAAATTAATTTTTTTTCAATAAGCAGTTTTACCATTAGAAATATTTAATATTTCAGCATATTTTGTTAACAATTTAAATTTTCATAAATCACAACACTAACGGGGAGATAGGGTTTTTTTGCTGAGGATTTTTCCCTAAGCTCTAGTATCATATATCAAATTATATGGTACCCCGTTACACTAACCTCTGCTAACACTTTTTTCATACACATGCTTTATTGTTAGATAAAAAACAAATTGTAATGCTCAAGTTCAAAAGAATATATATATACCATAAGAATCCACTTATATCATTTTTAACTCTAACAAGCTAATACTTTCGGAGATATGACTTTTCAAAATTTCAATGATAAATCGTATTTCTATTTTTTTACAGAATTATATAATTATTCTATGTATGAATTGTCATAATGTCAACTCATTTTCCTGAGACATGACATTGTCTAATTCATTTCAGCAATCGTAGAATTATGAGAATTATAATATGATATCATACTTTTTGTTGGTTGATATTTTCATGCCGATGGTCAATCCATATGATGAAGGTAATGGTAATGGTAAGTTAATAATATTGTGTTCAGGATATCTCCAGTAAAAACAGAACATGAATATTGGTGTATTGGAGTATTGGAGTGGATTTGAGGAAAGAATAATTATATATTATCGATAATATAGCATTGAGGGTAGAATTTGTCTATTGGTTTTGGATTGATAATTTTTGGCACTCTTGTTGAATTTAAATTCTTCTATGATGTTTGAATTCAATTTCTGCTAAGATGAAGTTCTTTCATAAGAATCCATTGATATAATTCCCAACTCTGAGAAACCAATACTTTCGGAGATATAATTTGTCTGTTTGAACAAGAGCGCCAGAAAGCTCCTGTCCAAAGGGCTTGAACCAATTTTTCTACAAACTAGTAGATACGGAAGATATGAATTTTGTGCGTTACTTTTTACTCATTATGTTTATCCTCGATGCTCTTTATTTCCTCGATGCAATCAATTTATTTCGAGATGCTTCATCCGAAACGATGCTTGTCTCCAATATCGGTGCTACCAAACTTTCCTACCAGATCACAGGATAACAACGCAAATGCGAATCAATTTCCCACTGGTGTCACAATATCGCATTGAATTTCAGGGGATAGCATTGCGTCGGTCTTCCTAAAAAAACGGAGCCACATTTCACACGAAATGAATTATTCATGTACTTGGGGTCCAGTCAGTATTCCCAGAACTGACGGCTTTCGTGACCGTCAAATTTGTTCAATCAGAAACACTTGATCGCGATAAGTGATTTCCATTTGTTGGCAGGAGTATGGGAACAGAAATAAAATTTCTGTAGGAATTAGGGTTTGTATCATGAAATTCAAATGAGTAACTACCCTTAGTTATAGTTCAAATAAAACACAAACATACCTCCTACATAGAAGGTATGTTTGTGTTTCATCGGAATATTCGAACCATAACATAAGTATATTTGTTAATCTAAATTTCATAGTTCAAACCCTACTTTTTATAGGGTTCCTTCAAAAAGTAGGAACAAAATTGCAAAGTGATGACTCTGTGATCAAAGATTCCAAATTCAATACTAATGATACTATAGAAATACTTAATGCATCGTTTTGAATACCACCTGTTTCTAACTAAGATATGATGTTTGGTGCTCTTGTTCCTCGGAACAGAGTGCTAATCAAATTGCCCAAATGTCTGTAATTTTCGAATTTTTGGTTGAAAATCGTATCAAATGATTTGGTTCGACTCACTGATCAAGTGGTCGATATTCATTCTGTCCGGCCGGTCGGACGATAAATCTCGAACGGAATGAGCTAGACAGTTGAAATTTTCAGAGTAGGTTTGGGAGGTAAATATCTCGGCTAAGTTCATTATTGGGCAAAATCGGACAGATGGTTTCGGAGTAACAAAAAAAAATTTTTTTACATAACAAATTCCAATTTAATTGTTTTTCAATAAGCAGTTTTACCATAAGAATCCATTGATATCATTTTTAACTCTAACAAGCTAATACTTTGATTTTTCAATATTTCAATAATAAATCGTATTTCTATATTTACATAGAATGATATAATTATTCTATCTATGAATTGTTATAATGTCAACTTATTTTTCTGAGACATGACATTGTCTAATTCATTTCAGCAATCGTAGAATTATGAGAATTATAATATGATATCATACTTTTTGTTGGTTGATATTTTCATGCCGATGTTCAATCCATATGATAATGGGAATGGTAATGGTATGTTAATAATATTGATTTCAGAATATCTCCAGTAAAAACAAAACTGGAATATTTGTGTATTGGAGTGGATTTGAGGAAAGAATATATATTATCGTTCATCATAGAATTCAGGAATGGATATCTCGGATGAGTTCGTTGTTGGGTACAATCCGGCTATTGATTTTGGATTGATAATTTTTGGCACTCTTGTTGAATTTAAATTCTTCTATGATGTTTGAATTCAATTATTGCTAAGATGAAGTTCTTTCATAAGAATCCATTGATATAATTCCCAACTCTTACCAATACCTTCGAAGATATGATTTGTTTTATAAGATAATTTTTGAAGCATTGTTTTAAACGACACTTTTTTTGAATTCAATTTCTTTCATGATGCATTTCTATCATAGGAATCCATTGATATAATTCCCAACCCATACTTTCGGAGATATAATTTGTCTGTTTGAACAAGAGCGCCATTTGTAACCTGTCATAAGTTATAAATTAATGTAAATTTTTCTCCGAATATGTCATATTCGTTGAAACCAAAAACTTGGTGGTGATATGTTGGAGATATCTTGGAAGATATAGTTTAAATTTTGCAACATGGTAGAAGATTTAGACACCTTTTTCGATTTCATAATTTCAAGACAACCAACAAAACAATTCACTTTGGAAATAGAAAAGAATAATCAGCTTTCTTTTTTAGATGTTTTGATAATTAAGTATCCGAACCATTTTGAAACGAGTGTCTTCAGCAAATAGACACATACAAATAAATATTTGAATTTCTACTCGAAATCATCAAATTAGTATGAAAGAAAATGTTATTAAAACACTCCACGATAGAGCTGATCACATTTGTGCTAAACTTGAAACTCGAACTAATGAAATCGATTTCATCAAAAAATGTCTTGAAGATAATGAATATCCGATACAATTCATAAATACATTTATCATGAATTTAGATAGAAAATCTGCTAATTAAATAAAAATGAATCAAGTACAACAGCAAAATAACCAGCAAGAGCAACAACCCAATATATTGAATGTGATCCCTTGCATTCTTGGCCTTTCAGAAAAAATCAGGAGAATCGGTTCAATAGTTCAATATAAGATCCGTTTACAAGACTCAGCCGACGAAACCGATTAATGAACAAGAAAATTCCAAAATCTATGTATACAATATTCCATGTATTTGTGGCAAATCGTATACAGGAGAAACATCAATACTAGTTTGTAGAGTTGGAACACAAGAAAAATTTGTATACAGACCGGTCTACTTTTTTGTAGAATAAATTTAACAGGTGATAAAATATTCCATTTCAAGAGGTGTTCATTCTGTAAACTTAGTTCTGCTTCATAACCAAGCAACAGGTTGTTCATGTTTCCTAATTTTTTTCGTTTTTCTTAATATCTCTTCTGGTTTCCGAAATATTTGAGTCAAGCTTGGAGCCAATGGTATTTTAAGGATATAAATGGAATGGTAATCAGAATTTTTGTGATATTCTCCAGGGTGATACCATTCTCAAGGTTCCTTATTGACCCAAATGTTTTTGACGTACGTCACTGACCATTTTTCATTGTGTGATTTCATTTTTGTTCTCTTTTGAATCGTTTCAAAACATATGTAGAACGGATTCCTTTTGAAATGAATTAAATTCAACAATTCTGATAATTATTCCACTCAAGCCGCAAAGAGTAGCTTAGCCTTCAAGTTTGATCCAAATATCTCGGAAACTAAAGAGTTATTGAAAAATAAAAACTTATGTGGAAATTTGAACACCCTCCCTGTATCTTGATTATGAAGCGTTTGCGGACCAATGTTTCTGGAACATTTTTGTCTTGAAATTGAACATGTTATCGATTATTGAAGTTATTCTCGAGAAATTTGGAAAAGCAGTGACGTGGGGTAAGTACTTAAAATTCCTTGCCAGAGCTGTCATCCATCCAGGTACTAAACTCGCCGCCCAAAGCTGCCTGGCTTTCAGGAAAGATAATAATATTTGCACAATATTTCCAACAATATGAATCCGATCGAATTCAAATCTAGAACTTGGATGTATGCAAAGTAAGGTTCTGAAGATTTCAGCTATATCTGTGTGATCTTAGTCTAAAATTGGTTGAAGCACTGGCGTGAAGTCAAGAGCTTTTGCGCGCATGTTCAATTGTCTATGCACGCCTCAGTCGAAGTAGATCGAGCATAGTTTCGGAAATATAAAATCACTTTATACCTTAGACGCGTGCATTCACGAGAAAATGGCGAAAAATTGAAAATATGGAGTTTTTTTAAATAGCAATTAATGAAGAAACCAGTTACGCCAGCGATACAGACAGTCATTTTTCGAGTAGGCATATTAGCTACTCCTATACAGGAAAAAAAATTAACTTAGTAATATACAGAGTGATCATAATTAATTTTCAAACATCAACTACAAATAATGGTCAGAAACTTTCTTATTTCAAATGGGACATCTCGTTGAACGTAAACATTAATTTCGATACTAACAGAGATGTGATATAGCAATCCACTCTGACATTCAAGCTGTTATTAAAGCTCTGAGCTCCAATGTTATCGAAGCTAATATGGGAGTGCCGAAGAAAACTCAATGAAGTAGGCAAGAACAACAGGGTCTCCTTGGTCTGGTTTCCTGGTTACGTGGAATCATAGGAAATGAGGAGGCCAACACAATTGCCAAGAAATAAGCACAAACCCACTTTATTGGCCCGGAACCTTACTGTGGGGTTGGTAGATACAGCTACAAAAGTGAATTCTGAATGAAGAAACTGAGAGAGGTATTTTCTGGATATCTCTTCCTGGAATCTATCACTCCTTGAAATTCCTCTGGAACTTTGATACTGTCAGATCCAAGAAATACTTGGACCTCAGTAAGAACACGCTGCACCTCGTCACTGGCTTCTTCACAGGGCACTGCGGCCTCAGGAAGCATATGATGAGATTAGGGCTAGCAGAAACTACGAGTGCAGATTCTGTTGGGAGGAGGATGAAAGTCCTGATCACCTGATTACGGAATGCCTCGCCATCTCAAACCAACGCAAGGAATGCTTTGGGAAAGAAATCTGCAGGAGCGAGGACTTATCCTCCTTGAAGCCATCCCAGATACTGGAGTTCATCAGAACTCTGGAACCGGTAGGCGAGCTGTAGATGATAATTACATCGGCAGCTCTGACGGGGGGGCACAATAGACCTTAAGGTCGCAGGGCAACGTTACCCCCTACAACAATATACAAAATACTAAATATACAATATATATGAAAATAATTTTAAATTGGGCTTTTGGAACACCCTAGACAGATCACAAAAAATTTTTCTCAAAATATCTTAATTTACTCCCTCAAAACGAGCTCCGCGTCTATAGTGGGCCACCCAGTATAACTCAGTTCGTTCGAGAGTAATTGACCCTACGGACGGACGACCGCCCGCACAGTATTAGGTTCCACCTCGAATTCTTCATCAGGGAGTCGAAACTAAACGTTTCAGACCATTCTCGGCCAACAATTCGAAAATTAGATCTGCGCAAATGGATGGACACTGTGTTCAGGGGAATGCTCCATGTTGTATTCGGTGCGCCACAATCCATCGAAGACTCATTGCATCGAAAGTTCACTGCATCGAAGGTTCACTCCATCGAATATGACGCCCACTTATTCCTGATTCGCCGAACGTGAAATCTCATATATCGACTGTCTTCGTCGGTAGTTTGGCTGGATTAGCGATAAGTTGTTTTA
The DNA here is from genome assembly GCA_937662695.2 of Halyzia sedecimguttata. Classification (NCBI taxonomy): domain Eukaryota; kingdom Metazoa; phylum Arthropoda; class Insecta; order Coleoptera; family Coccinellidae; genus Halyzia; species Halyzia sedecimguttata. The sequence continues at coordinate 51,250,730 of OW569415.2, forward strand.
TTGAGTGTACGTCAACAAAGCGGAATGTGTCAGACCCTAGAGTCGGTGGATATGCAGCTGCGGTTATTTAGTTCCATACGCTAATATTATTTATTCTTATGAATAAATAGATTAGTTTTTTCATCAAAAAACTTTATTTATGAAAGTACTATTTATTGTTGGCAAGAATAATTTTTCTGGCTCTTTAAAAACTTTTTAAATTTTGTAAATTGTAATTTTTTACTCTTCTGACTCAAAAGGTTGCCGAACCCTGGTCTAACCTAAAATTTGAAATAATTGAAGGATGAATGTGATCGACAATTTCCAATCAGTGAACCATTAAGTATAGAAAATCCTTGTACCTATGCGTTATAAGTTGAGTTTTGTAACATGCAGAAATATGTCAAGAAGAAAACATCCTCCAGTGATATTGCTAATGAAAATATCACGATCTATACTTGATAGTCAAGCAGGACTATGACATTTTCGCTGAATTGGAAGGCTGATAACACGGTATAACTTTGGAAAAGAGGAACATCTTATTATATACATCAATTGTTCATGGTTTTTTATTCAACTGACTGCATTACCTATCCTCCAGAGCAAAATTTCTCCAGGAGTTTGAACTAAATAAAACTATTTCATTGATTATGGCAATATTATCCATTATTGAACGCAGGTATATTAAGTTAGAATCTATTTTACTGGAGTGTCATATCTTGATTAGAAATAAAATTGAAATCTAAATATGAAATTTGTCAAGAAGAAAACAGCATCGAGAAAAATTGAAGGGGTTGGTGCAAAAACCGACCAGGTCCAATTTCCTTCGAATTTTATTTATTGACTTTAAGAACATCCAATTTTCTTCGAATTTCATTTATTGACTTTAAGAACAAATAAAACAACATTATCAATTTACGAATTCAAATATCTATTCTCTTCTTTGTGCACCTTAGGAATTTTCTCCCTAAACACTGATCAGGAATTGAGAACTTTCAAATTGATTTATACTTATATTTCAGAATTTTGTTGAAAAGAACTGATTTTAAAATAAAAATATATTAATATACCTACCTTTTTCCTTCATTTCGAGAATTACTGCCATCGTTCTCGTAATATACTCAGTATTAAAAGGTTATATCTACAATATATACAAATTTCTTCATTATGAATGAGAAGTAATACAGAAACCAATTAAAAATTAAAAATATCCTACTCTTTTAATTGATGAACATTGCAACTTGCTTCGATAGAGTTACTAAAATGATATTTATATGTCGTCAGATGAAAAGTGTTAAATAATACAGCATATTATTTATATTTCAATTTTATTTTGAATCAGTAGATGATAGGTACTTGAGTAAATATTATATATTCATATTTTCACTAGCTTCACTGGAGGATGTTTTCTTCTTGATACATTTCTGCGCGTTACAAAACTCATCTGATAACGCATAGGTACAAAGAATTTCCATAATGGTTCACTAATTGAAAATTGTCGAACACATTCATCCTTCAATTATTTCAAATTTTAGGTTACACCAGGGGTCGGCAACCTTTTGAGTCAGAAAAGTCAAAAAACAATTTAAAAACATATCTAAGTTTTTAAAGAGCCAAAAAAATTATTCTTGCGAACAATAAATAGTACCCAGCTTCACAGCCATAGAGCCGCCTGTGGCCGACACTGGGTTAGACAGATCAGATTGCGCTTTGTTGACGTACATTCAATGAAACAAATTACCTATCGTCCAGCCAAACTACGGACGAAGACGATCGATATATGAGATTTCACGTTCGGCGAATCAGGAGTAAGTGGACGTAATTTTCGATGGAATGAACCTTCGATGCAGTGAACTTTTGATGCATTGAACTTTCGATGCAATGATTCTTCGATGGAGTGAACCCTACTCGTTGTAATTGTATTTTACTAGTACCACACCAAAGTAACAAAATATCAAATCCCATTTGAAGCAGGTACATACCTAACTCATTAAACAGATTTATATGTGAGATACAAACGGACTGATGAATTTGTTTCCCAATACACAATTATTATTGAATGGGATCTAGCGGTATTAAATCAGAATATGCATTCTCAGTATTAATACTAAACCATTTCACAATGTTTTCAAACATACAGTTAGAAATCTTGATGGAAAATCTCACTACTTAGATCATTGACCTATAGTGAGAACTATGAATTGTACTGGATGGGTATGTATAACAATCATCAATTCATACAATCCATTATTACCTACTCAGATATTTTGAAGAATAAATATACAGGGTAATTGTTTGAAAACGCCCATTAGAAGTATGTAGAGACTAGGAGACGGTAGGTATACGAATCTAAAATCTTTGTTTCAGGCTAAGCAGAATATGATATTTTCCATCAAAATATTTTCAAAATTGCGGTGCTGGTCCCATCCTATCTCATTTCACAAGCATGATTTTCAATGTTTTATTGAATTCAGCATGTAATTTTAATCTGACTTTGGTAAGCATTTTCTATGTCTAAGTGTTACCGTTTTTCAATGTTTCAATTGTTTTCCGTATCCACATCATATTGTTTGATAAAATTCAGTTGTCATTTCTGAAATAAAATGCAGGAATTATCGCGATATACGTATAACATTAAAACAGCTGCTCTCTGTACATCTCATGAATCGATATAAAATTTAGAGTGTTCAAAATTTTATTTTGACTCAAGACAATTTCCAACCCCACAACTGATCGATTTTTTCGATTGCTTTTCCCATTTTTGCGCAAATGTTCTGGGGAACAGCGTGCTATGATTTTGCCCAAATGTTTGTACTGTTCGAATTTTTAGCCAAACATGGACACAACTCATTAGGTTCGACTCACTGATGAAGAATTCGAGGTCAAATTTGATTATGTTCGGCCGGCCGTTGCCACGATAACTTGAGAACGGATAGAGATAGTGACTCAGTTTCGGTATCCAAATCGGACACGTTCGTTAATGGATATAATCGGCCGAACGGTTGCCGAGTACTAATTTTGTTTTAAACCAATACAGATCCACTCGAATTGAATTTTGGTAACTAGTTGTAAAAAACCAACACAAAGACGTCTATGAAATTTTGTTAGTATCGTATCACTAGAAAATGTAATCTAAAAAGAATATTATTTATCTCACGATAACTTAAGAGCGGAAACAGATAGCGACCTGCAATTTTTAGAGTAAGTTGCACGTCCGAATATGACATCTGAGTTTGTTTGTAGGCATAATCCACCAAACGGTTTTGGAGTTATACCCATCTGAAATTTTGTCTTTATTTCCTCTAAACTCAAAAAATACGAATCCGATCCAATTCATACGTGGCAGTTAATTGTAGAATGCCGACGCGCACTTTTTCACGAAATATCGTGAGGATCGTAATACTAGAAAATTAAAAAAAAAGAATTATACGTCCCATGAACTATGCGTCCGATATCGCTGACATTTCGTGAGAGCTTTCAAAACCTAACGTTACAGCCATGTTCTGAATTTCAACACCATCGGATCCACATTCACATCCACATCCGAGCATGGTGAATTCGATGAAGAGTGTCCAATACAGGAGAATGGACAATAGAACCAACGCGCAAACGGTCCTGATTTCACGTCAGTGCTTGAACGAATTTTTTGCGAGATGGTTTGTCCATAACTCCTAGCGTTTTCATCCTGGACGAGTGGGATTTGTGGTACAAGAATGCTGATTGAATAAAACAAGACACACGGTGAAATATCTATTGATTTTAACCATCAACAAATATTCCGCGTGGGCGGGCTAGATCACCTCATCGCTCAGTCTTCCCCTAAGAGGAAAGCGTCATTCAAGGGCAGATACAAACCCAGGGTTACATGGTTATTACCAATCATCAGTGTGAGTGTGACTTAGCCAACACTGAATGAAACGGAAGGCTTTCTAGATAACTTAAATCCATTGGTCGTGAACTGGCAGGGAAAGAATCCCACCAGCGGCACATATGGAGATCCTTACGACCTCCGACCCTCTGCGATGAAGAAACCTTGAGCGATGTTCATTCTTTTGCCGTAAGCGAGTCAGGAATGGCAATGCCATCTACTTATAAAGCAATCTCTATCGACTGAAAACGCCCGGTTTAGTGTGTTTAGATAAACCACCAACCAGTGAACATTGAATGAGGTGAACTGTGGCTAATTGCCAATAACTAAAACAAAACACAAGGTGAAATATTTATTGATTTTAACCATCAACAAATATTCCACGTGACCGGGCTAGATCACCTCATCGCATGATTTTAGCATGCGCAATTTCGAACCAAGTTATCTCGTAAACCGTATAGGGGTTGGAGAGGCTCCGTTGCTTGGTTTGACCAAGACCATCGAAGGCCCTTTTGACACGAGGTATATTATGCTATCGGAATGAATGAGATGCAATGCATGTTAACGAATGTTCAGAAGGGATTATATTAGTTTTATTGATTGAGGCATAAACAGAAGATTTTCTATTTTATTTATTAATTCATTCAATTACTCCCCTATCTTGCAAACTTATTAATAGGAAATGGATTAATTCAATAAGTCCTACATCCCTTGAAGAACATCTTTAATAACTGCCCATAATAAAGGGTTTTCCAATAAAAGGTGTTATTTTGAATAGCCCGCTATGTCACTTTTGAAGCTGTCATTTTTTGACATTTCACAAGTAGAAACTACGCCATTAATAAAAATGGAACGATACACGCTTCAAGAGCGCATTGAAATTATTAAAATTCACTATAAAAATGGGTTCAAGCCCTGTGGACAGGAGCTTTCTGGCGCTCTAGTTCAAACAGACAAATTATATCTCCGAAAGTATTGGTTTCTCAGAGTTGGGAATTATATCAATGTATTCATATAATAGAACTGCATCCTAAAGGAAATTCAATTCAAATAATAGATTATTTATCAAGATTATATGAGCAATCATGAGAATAAGAAAAGCACCATGGAAAAAATCAAATTAAATCTGGCCAATTTTGCCCAATAACGAACTTAACCGAGATATTCATCTCCCTAAACTACTCTGAAAATTTCAACTCCCTACCTCATTCCGTTCGAGAGTTATATCTATGTCTATGGATGAAAAGCAGTCTCACTACTCTCAGATCTCTTACTTCATGTTCAGTTCCGAAATGTAAGAATTTTCTGAGAAAAACTAATTTCGGAGCAAACAACTGAGATTTTTCTCACTTCGCTCACAATTCTTCTATTGATTAGATAATGGTCGCGTTCAGCAGAAAGATCGGTAGCATGAACCGCTACGCTACCGATGGGTAGCGGTATCGTGTTCTGCCGAACGGACAGCTCCTTTTGTCAGAAAATCACAGATGTTTGAAGTTCAGGTTAGGTGATTCGAATTTTCTTTGATTGCCTGTCACAAAAATAAATATTCAATCATGAATCCAAATATCATTTCATTACTCTTCGAAGATGATAATATTACGGCCAACATAAGAAGTGAACTTGTTGAATTATTGGCTCAACCTCTGCCTTCATTGGAAGATGAAAACAGAGAAATTGTTCCAGGAATCAGAATTTTTATGAAGAGACAATTCCTCAATATATGTGTGATTTATTCGAAGACCATTTTAGAATGTCCCGAAATGCAGGTATTTCTTTCCGTCGAAAATATATGTCCAACATCCATTTTTTCGCTCCTTATTTTTAAAATAAAGGTCACAACTGTCAAACTTACAACATGTTACCGATACTGAGCGAAAAAAATCTACGCTCCTTAAAATGACAACCGCTACTCAACATGTTCCAAAGTGAGCGTAGCGTTCAACAGAAAAATCATCGAAATCTGACAACTGTTCCGCAACTGTTCGTTCTGCTGAACGCGACCAATGTCTCAGGAACATCATTTGACATTATGACAATTCATATTCATACATAGAATAATATCATTCTGTGACAACGTTGAAATACGATTTATTATTGAAATTTTGAAAAATCCATATCTCCGAAAGTATTAGCTTGTTAGAGTTAAAAATGATATGAGTGGATTCTTATGATAAAACTTTTTATTAAAAAAAATTTAACTTGGAATTTGTTTCGTAAAAAAAAAATTTTTAATTTGTTACTCCGAAACCATCTGTCCGATTTTGCCCACTAACGAAATTAGCCGAGATATTTATCCCCCAAACCTACTCTGAAAATTTCAAGTCTCTAGCTCATTCCGTTCGAGAGTTATCGTGCCTACGGCCGGCCGGACCGGCCGGACAGAATGAATTTCGACCACGGATTCTTGATCAGTGAGTCGAACCAAATCTTTTAAGACCATTTTCATCGAAATATTCGAAAATTACAGACATTTGGGCAAATTGATAAGCACTCAGTTCCGAGGAACTAGAGCGCCAAAAATGGTGAAAATTTGGCAGAGACGGTTCGTAAAACTCGAACATTTTTGGGTCGTCGTGAAGCACCTTGTCGGACCGCAATAAAGAAATTGGTGGAAAAATTCGAGCTGTTGGGACAAGTTAGTTATGTGAAGAATAAAACCCGTGCACGTCGCTCAAGAACAGCCGAGAATATTGCTGCTGAAGCCGAAAGTGTTGAAGAAAACTCAGGTTTGTCCATTCCTCGTCGTTCTTTGGAATTAGGCATTCCACAAACGTCATTACACCGTATTTTGCATAAACATTTGGGTCTTAAGGACTATAAAGTTCAGTTAACACAAGAACTCAACCCAGCCGATCATCAACAACGTCGTACGTTGCTGATTGGGTCGTTGAAATGCATGAAAATGATCCGGAATTCCATCGAAAAATCATCTTGAGTGATGAGGCCCATTTCCACCTCGCTGGCTTCGTCAACAAGCAAAATTGTCACATCTGGGGCTCGGAAACCCAAGAGTTATTGTTTAAAAGCCTCTCTATCCTCAACGTGTGACTGTTTGGTGCGGTTTATGGTCCGGCGGAGTCATTGGACCTTACTTTTCCGAAAATGAGGCTGGAACAACAGTTACGGTGAATGGATTGCGCTATCAAGAGATGTTTAATGATTTTTTATAGCCGGAATTGGATGTTATTGATCTGGACAACGTTTACTTTCAACAAGACGGCGCTACGTGCCATACAAGCAACGAAACTATTGATCTTTTGCGGGAAAAGTTTCCTGACCATGCTATCTCTCGAAGAGGTGATCACAATTGACCACCGAGATCTTGTGATTTAACACCTTGCGACTTCTTCCTTTGGGGCCACGTGAAAGATAAGGTCTACGCCAATAGCCCAGCGTCGATTCAAGACCTCAAAGATGGAATTCGTGAGGCTATTGAGGACATAGGGCAGCCACCGCGATTTGGTTATGGAAAATTTCATTAGAAGGATATGGTCCTGTAAGCGTGGTCGTGGTGGTCATTTGCCTGATGTTATATTCCACTAATAATGGCATAGCTTCTTCTTTATAATAAAATAAACATCCGATCATTTATATTGAAAAATGGCATTTTTCTTTGAATATCAAAATAACACCTCTTATTGGAAACCCTTCATTATATACGATTATTCGTCGTCAAATTGCATTTCGATATTTTTTCAGATTCTCCTCATCGTATTAGAATCTATATTATTCGGTATGTCCATATATGACATGCTTTTTGCGAGAAGAGAGGGAGGAGATCCAACAAAAGTTTCAATGCCACAGCAGCCTACAACATATGGAAATCCTGGTTTCCGAGAACGTGGCCCCAATGGTGAGTATATCTGAGATTTAACAGTCACGCTTTGTTACATCAAACAATTAAAATCCAAACGTTTCGAGAGTACAATATTCTGATACAAATGTGAATGCATGGATGGCCCCAATTGTTGAGGTTCTCTTATTCTTCGGCGCCGATCTTGGGCTAAACGAAGGCCTTGAGGTCATTGTTTGTCCGTGTGAAGTTGGAGACTTGGGCCCGATATCATGGTGACAAAGTGACAAAAATGTCCTGAGTAGCCTTGGAATGTTTCCCCTTACCATAGGAATAGTGGGTGTTGGGTTTCCAAGGTGCACCGTGCTTAATTTGGTTAGGTTGCTGCAGTTGAACAGAATGTGTCTGCAGTTTCATCTGTGTTCCTACACCATCTACACAAGGAAGAACCAGTTAGCCTCATTCTCTTTAAATGTTTGGTGAAGAGGTTTTACAGAACCATCATATACTTAGTTGGTTCCTCTCTAGAGCTAGGAGATTCTTAACCTTAGTCTTTGAGGAAGGCTCGTCAATGAGGTGCCTTGGCTGCCTGAAGTCTTCCCTATCGAGGCATTTCTCAAAGAAAACTTTTACAGATATACGACAAATAGGTAGTGATGTTACCGGCCAGTAAATTATGAGCGTGCACCTTGCTTAGCCAATGCATCTGCTTGCACGCTACTAGACTGGTCTGTGACGTTCTTCTGATCAAACCTTAAAGTGCTTGCTATAATCACGGGTTCAGCAAGTGATATGCACTGACTTTGACATTTCTATCTTTTCATTTCGTCATTGTGCAATTTGCTGTTGACCAAAGAAATATAACAAAAAATAGTACAATTTCTGGTTATCCTGTGCCGTTTAATACTCGTATCATGGCAGGACGATATTTGGTTCCAGTATTTGGAACACTTTGCAAAAAAGGCGGCACTTTTCTCGACGTTGGGGGTAGGTAGTCTACGACTGCGAAATAGATATTGCTGTTTTTGTATGTGTGAAAATGTCTGAGATTATGGACAACGGATATACAGGGGACTGTAGATTGGGCTACTCACACTTCTAGGCTGTGGATCCACTGAATCGTAGGTAAATCTAGAGTATTGCGAGTAGCTGAGAAAATAATTTGAATATTATGATGCAAATTTGGATTTCTTCAAAAGACACTGAACACATAAATATATAATTATTCAGGGAAGGGAGACGCTTGGCTTAAGTTCCAAAATATAATAAATACTAAGTATATTGTTGATATAAATGTTTCAGGATTTATACAATTTTCAATACTGAGAAGTACAAACTTAGCAATGCAATTTTCACATAGATAAAAGGAGTAGGGATAGATGAAATTCTAGTTGACAGGTAATTTTTGCGAGCGTTAGAACCTACGCACACGGGCATACTGAATCGAAGCGATTCCAATCTCCTGAGCCCCTGTCTACTCTCGTTTTCCATGGGTATCTTACACGTCGATTAATACAAATGTAATTTCAGCGTTTCCAGTCTACACGATTAACGCAACTGGCATTGAAGTAGAATGATCTAGTCGTTCGAATGTCGCTATATTCATGCAGGTTTAGTTTCTATTACGATATTAGCATTAGTAGCGACGCTGGAATTTTCATTGCAGTAATCATCCGTCCATGGTTCCCATGGAAACACAGTCAAGGAAAAGGAAATGGGATATTGGTATCGCGTCGATTTGGTATAGGTAACCGTGTGCTCATGCTCTAAGAGATATCTTGGAATTGCAAAATAGCTCATCGTTTACTTTCATTGCCTGAATGTAGAATTTTGGTTTAGGTAATATCTATGGAATGATTTTCTTTTATACATTGTTGTGCGAAACCGGTTGATATTCTCTCTGGAAATAGATATAGATATAGATAGTTAGATAAATATAGATATAGATCTATATGAATACGATCGATATGAACTATCCACCAGATTTGCAGAAATTTGTAAGGAATATCGTTTTATAAATTTCACCAAGACCGAAATATTTTATATAGGAAATAAAAGTAAACGATTAGAGATTTTGGAATACCGAGAAATCTCTTAAGCTCACAGATAAAAACTTGCTAAATCAACAAGTCCAGAGTGTTCCTGCCAATCGGGTCCTTCATAAATGGCTTCGTATAATTATTATACTTATGCATATATTTCCCAAATCAAATAGACCCCAGGGGGTTCATCGATCTGCCGAGAAAGCAAGAGCAGACGCGTTTCTGGCTTCTTGGCCTTCATCAGTACTCTGTAGCTTCTCAACAAATTCAACTAAACTGACCCGGGTTAAGCCTCTCAGAGCCGGCTCGGTAGATCGTACCTAATCGCCCACGCCACCTATGAGACAAAACACGGAAATCAGCCTCTCCCCACCATTGAATATTTGAAGCGTGAAATCATATACCACCATTCACTCGATATTAATCGATACGAGTCCCGCAGAGCTCAGACAGTATCTTCCCAATGGCCATGAACGCTGTTTAGTGTTTTCAAAAATAATAATAAAAAATGGCGATACCGTTGTTGATAAATCAACAAGTCCAGAGCTTTCCTGCCAATCGGGTCTTTCGATTGGCAGGAACGCTCTGGACTTGTTGATTTATTAACAACGGTATCGCCATTTTTCATTATTATAAAAACTTGCTGTCACTAATGATCAACTAGAATTTCACATATCCCCACTCCTTTCAACTGTATTGAAATTAAAATTTTATTCTCCCTAGTGTTGAAAATGGAATTAAACCCTGAACGTGTAATAACAACAACAACATAGTAAGTATTATATTGTTAAACTTAAGCCATGTGTTTCCTTTCCCTCATTAACTTTTCAAAATATTTCTCCGAGCGATTTGCGAGAACTCAATATAAATATGTTTTTGTGCGCTTGTTCCGCCAGGAACAGAGAGCTGAAATTTGCAGGACTGGTTTTGAGCGACAATATCTTCGTTAAGTTTACTTTAGATCAATCGTCATTGTATAATGTATACACTTGTATAGAATAGAAATTTATGATAGATCTTGTGAGATATTATTGTCTTCAACACTGCATCAACATTTGCACAACGTGTACCAGTACACTTCATTCATGATTTAAAACGATATCTCAATATGTTTTGTCGATGAATAACACACTGCAAAATCACGAAATTGTGATAAATGGAATATATAAAGACAGCGAGCACCTTGGAATGATGAAATGTCAAAAGAAAGCCAAGAATTGATGTGTACGTCAAATACCACAGAATTCGACAATAGCGCCACTTCTGGCATGAATCTGAATTTATTTTTCTCAGAATGTCAATTATCTATGAACTTATCAGAAGTTTTTATGGTCATTAACTATGCATCCATCCTTTCATCTTGTAAAATATTGGCGGTATTAGGTGGATGAATGTTGGTGTTAAATGTTCTGATATGCTGAAAACCTTAGATAAATAAAATCAGAACATTCGTTAAACAAGTTGGAAACGATCTGTGGCCAAAAGCTTTGGCGCGCTGTTCCAATTTATAGCTATAGCGGTCACACATCTAGGTACTGAACTCGCCAAAGCTGTTTATCTCCAGAAAAAAAAAAGGTTCCCAATATTTCCGATAATATAAATCCGACTCTAAAAACAAGTGTCAAAAAAAAACAATTACACTTTTTGGCCGAGATTAGTTTCAACTCAAATTCAAACATTCACTTTTAGGTCAATAATAAAAAGATCTGTGTTTGAGGTGGCATAAGGACCCATTCGGATACACGCATTTACTCTTGGGTCGATAATAAGTGCTTCGTTTGTGGCGGCGGAATGTATAGCAGTGGCTTTATTTTCAATAATTTATTCCGAGAATTATTCCTATGATACATATCAGTCGAATCGTACGATTGTGCCATGAGAACTCATGTTGCAACGTGGATCCAAATCATTCAAGGATAAACTAAAACAAAATTTCGTCAAAATCGGATACGTCGTTTAGAAGTTCTCTGACATACACTATTACAGTATAATTTAATTTATAAATATTACACAAGCTCGAAAACATAAAAAGGGAATATAGTTAATTTACTGACCATTCAAAATCTTGATGATTACTACTGATTGGTGAGATGCACTGGAATCTATTTCAAGACAATAACAAGTAGGATGTGGACCAAAAAATCCCATTGTTTTACAACAACTCTTCGAAAAAAATTCATCATGTTAAACTTTGCTTCTATATTCGATTCAAGCTCTGTGAAATCATTCGTTTCTTTGCGCTTGTGAAAAACTAACAAGGGGAGTGATATAGGTTATGTTTATCCGGAATAAAATCTTGAACTGCCACCCAAGGCGACAGCCATTTATGGCCTTTTTCTCCACGCTCCGGAAACAGATTCAATCGAGATAAAAGCTTTCCTATTTCCTGCATCTCTTATTCATGGTAATCGGTGTCCTCGTAGGAATTAAACGTAAATAATCGACTGCGAATGGTGAAGTGAAATGAGGATTACACTAAATGCAGTTTTGTTAAGTGAGGATTATTCAGGTAGTCAACCTTGGTCCTCTTATCTAGGTTAACTTACAATCGATTTTAAAAGAACTGTCTTACAAGAGCTTAGAATGTTATATGAAATTATTTGTCATTTTGTGTGAGTCTTCAAGTTGTATATTCTAACCATAGATTCTTCTGATTAAATAAAATACTTTTTGCGCGTATGTTCTGGGGAACATCGCCTTATCATTGCTCCCAAATGTCTGTAATTTTTTGCCAAAAATGGTCTCAATCGATTGGATTCGACTCCTTGATGAAGAATTCGAGGTCAAATTTGATTCTATCCGGCCGACCGGCCGACCGTTGCCACGATAACTTGAGAACGGAAAGAGATAGCGATTTAAAATTTTCAGGGTAGGTGCGGCGCATCCCAATACGACGGACAATTTCGTTAATGGGCATAATCGTCCCAATGGGTTCCGAGTAATAACTTTGTTTTCAACCAATACAAATCCGACGGAATTGAAACTTGGTGAGTAGTTGTAGAATACAAACCTAAGGACGCTTGTGAAATTTTGTAGAATCGTATCACTAGAAAATTTTAAAAAATGTATTAAAAAATATTATTAATGTCATGATAACTTGAGAACGGAAAGAGACGTTGACTTGGAATTTTCAAGTTACGTTGTCCATCTGAATGCGACATTTGAGTTTGTCTGTAGGCATAATCGGTCATATGGTTTTGGAGTTATACCCATCCGAATTCTGGTTGTTACTTCCTCAATAATTCTAAAAATACAGAACCGATCCAATTCAAACATGGTTATTAGTTGTAAAATGCGAACGCGAAAATTCTTTCGAAATTTTGTGAGTATCATAACACTAGAAATTTTTTAAAAATCATTGTATATCATTGAATCAAATTCTATATATCAGAAACTATCCGTCCGAACTCGCTGAAATTTTGCGAGAGCCTTCAGAACCTAATTATACTGCCATTGTAAGTTCGAACACTATCGAATCTATATTGTTGGAGATCCGAGTAGCCTTGTATGAGTTCAGTTGCTGGATGGGTGACCGTTGTCTCGATAATTTTCGAACGAAAGGACATAGGTTTTGCAATTTTCAGGATAGGTTGCGCATCGGAATGTGAGAGATAAGTTCGTCTTTGGGCATAATTGGTCCAACGGTTTCGGAGTTATACCCACCAGGAATATTATTTCCTCGCTAACTCATAAAATATAGACTCGATCGAATTGAAGCTTGGTAGCTAGCTGTAGAATATCGACATAAAGACGTGTGTAATTTTTTAAAACCGTACTCCTTGAAAATTTTTAAAAAACTACGAAAAAAAATTGGTTCAAGCTCTGACGTGAAGTCGGGAGCTTTTGCGCGTTTGTTCTATCGAATTCACTATGGCAAATTCGATTAAGAGTGTCCAATACAGGAGAATGGACAATATAATATACGCGCGAAAGCTCCTGACTTCACGTCAGTGCTTTAACCAAATTTTTCATTTACTTTTTTTCTAGAATCGCCTCAGTTAAAAAGTTAGAAGCGTTCAAAGATTTCACAATGTGCTGGTACACTGTCACCAATATGTTCTGTCCTATGTTCAGGTAGGGATTTGTTGAAAAGAGAGAAAAATTATAGCTATGTAGACCATGGTCGAAGCCTTTGAAAATGGTAGAGAGTGAAAAAAAATTATAGTAGAATGAAACCCATTGGAAAAGGAAGAGAATATAACAAAAATGATAGGAAATAGTATATTGTATAATTAGTGGGAAAAGCATAATATTCCCAAACGACTGTGATAATTACCAGACGAGGAGCGTAGCGACGAGTCTGGTAACACAGGAGTTTGGGAATATGCTTTTCCCACGAATTATACATACTATTTTTTCTTCGTTCGTTGATTTACATTTAAAAAATTGATTAAAAATTGGTTCAAGTACTGACGTGAAGTCAGAAGCTTTTGCGCGTATGTTCTTTTGTCAATTCTTCTGTATTGGACAGCCTTAATCGAATTTACCATGGTAAATTATGTTGTCCATTCTCCTGTATTAGACAATAGAACATACGCGCAAAAGCTTCTGACTTCACGTCAGTGCTTGAACCAATTTTTTTTTCGTGATTTTTTTTTAATTTTCTGGAGGCGCGGTTCTTAAAATTTTTTTTTTCGTCATTTTTTTCAAATTTTCTAGGAGTGCGGTTCTTACAGAATTTTAAACACGTCTTTGTGTTGATTTTCTACAACTAGTTACCAAGCTTCAATTCAATCGAATATTTATTTTTTGAGTTATCAAGGAAACAATATTCCAGGTGGATATAACTCGGATACCGTTAAACCGATTATGCCCAAAAACGAACTCAACTCTCCCATTTGGATACGCAACCTACCCTGAAAATTGCAAGTCCCTATCTCCTTTGGTTCGAAAGTTATCGAGGCAACGGTCACCTATCTACTGAACTCACACAAGAATGCTCGAATCTCCAACAATATTCAACCGATCGTGTTAAAACTTGAAACTTGGCAGTAGAGTTAGGTAATGAACGCTCTTGCAAAATTTCAGCAATTTCAAACGTATAGTTACTGATATATAGAATTTTTTTTTTTATTTTCAATGATTTATTAAAAATTTTCTACAAATGCTATCCTCACCAAATTTCGCAAACATTTTCGCGTTGGCATTCTACAACTAATAACCATGTTTGAATTTAATCGGTTCAGTATTTTTCGAGTTAATGAGGAACAAAAAACCACCAAATTTCAGATGGCTATAACTCTGAAACCGTTTGGTCGATTATCCTCGTAAACAAACTCAAATGTGGCATTCATATGCGCAACATAACCTGAAATTTTCAAGCCGCTATCTCTTTCCGTTCTCAGGTTATCGTGACAAAAAAAATATTTTTTAATAATTTTTTTAAAATTTTCTAGTCATACGATTCGCCCAAAATTTCACAAACGTGCTAAGGTTCATATTCTACAACTACTCACCAAGTTTCAATTCGATCGGATTTATATTGGTTGAAAACAAAATTATTACTCGGAAACCACTGGGCCGATAATGCCCATTAACGAACTTGTCCGTCGTATTGCGATGTGCCACCCACCCTGAAAATTTCAAGTCGCTAGCTCTTTTCGTTCTCAAATTATCGTGGCAACAGACGGCCGGACGGACATAATCAAATTTGACCTCGAATTCTTCATCGGGGAGTCGAACTAAATCGTTTGAGACCAATTTCGTCAAAAAATTCGAAAGTACAGACATTTGGGCAAAACTATAACGCGATGTTCCCCAGAACATACGCGCAAAAATATTTCATTCAAGATGTAATGAAGTAAGTTTAAATAGGTTTCTCTATGTTCATATTGAAATATAGAAGTG
Source organism: Halyzia sedecimguttata (assembly GCA_937662695.2). Taxonomy (NCBI): domain Eukaryota; kingdom Metazoa; phylum Arthropoda; class Insecta; order Coleoptera; family Coccinellidae; genus Halyzia; species Halyzia sedecimguttata. Next base: position 51,266,262 of record OW569415.2, read on the forward strand.
GTAACCATGGAAATAACTTTGTTATGACAAAAGTAAAATAATTGTCAATCTGGTTTTGTTTGATTCGTTATATTTTATAAGGAATTTTATCGACCAAAGTAAGTAGATAATACATAAATTACGAAATATACAATTTTTGATTACCTTTTAGGTAGCTCTAATATTTGGAATAGCAGGAGCCCGTCGACGAGATGAGCTTGTCCGAATGAAAGTTCAGGATATAGAAGATTTCGGTTCAAAAATACTGGTGAAAAAAAAAACAAATAAACCTAGATCATTTATCATTTAGGCCTAATGATTTTGAAAATCCTAGATTTTTTTTTAAATTCAACAAGGGAAAAGGATGGAAGACAGTCATTGGAATAAATCAATTTGGAAAAATGCCGCAAATTGTTGCAAGTTATTTACAGTTGCCAAATCCGACATAATATACAAGACAATGTTTCCGAAGATCATCGGCAACACATTTGGTAGATGCTGGAGCTGATATTTACTTTCTTTAAAGCGCCACGAAGGATGGGAATCTTCCAATGTGGCGGAAGAATATATTGACGAATCACTTAATAATAAAGTAGAAGTGGCTAATAAAATATTCAACACCCCTGCCTCTACTTCAAATGAAAATGATCGAAACGAGATGAACCAAACAATTAGCCATGCAGCTTCAACGTCTATAAATTCTCGTTGACCTCCAGTACAATTTATAAATTGTACAAACTGTATAATAAATGTAAATATTAACAACAACTAATTTGTGTTCAAGAATATCGTTATAAATTAGATGTTTCTTTTATTTCTTTTACAACAACTTTATCAACATAAAAATTAAAACCATACTTTGTTTCATTTTATTGTAATAATCCATTTGTAACATTACCGCACGCTACAGCAGTGCGGTAAGAATATTACCGCACTGTTTTTTTCTAATTGCTTAGCAACTGCCCACTCTACTGGAATGTTGAGCTTTGCGTATAGAAAACAAGTCAAAATAGTGTCACTTTTCCCACGATCGAAGAAAAAATAATTAACGGGTTGATCTGAGTTCGGGAAGGGGAAGGAGGTGAGTTTTTAAGGGTAAAAAACGGTTTATCTCGATTTCCGGCAAAACTACAAGTCCTTTGGAAAAAAGTTTAATTGCAAAGTTGTAGATAATAAAAAGATCTACAACTTTTGTAATAACACTTTTTTCACATAACCTCAAAATTTATGTGAAAAATTCTAATAACTACGTTTTTTGGCGCTCTAGTTCCTCAGAACTGAGTGCTTATCAATTTGTCCAAATGTCTGTAATTTTCGAATTTTTCGATGAAAATGGTCTTAAACGATTTGGTTCGACTCACTGATCACGAATCCGTGGTCGAAATTCATTCTGTCCGGCCGTCCGGCCGTAGGCACTATAACTCCCGAACGGAATGAGCTAGACAGTTGAAATTTTCAGAGTGGGTTTGGGAGATAAATATCTCGGCTAAGTTCGTTATTGGGCAAAATCGGACAGATGGTTTCGGAGTAACAGAAAAAATTTTTATTTTACAAGGCAAATTCCAAATTAAATTTTTTTCAATAAGCTGTTTTACCATAAGAATCCAATGAAATCATTTTTAACTCTATCAAGCTAATACTTTCGGAGATATGATTTTTCAAAATTTCAATAATAAATCGTATTTCAACGTTGTCACAGAATGATATTATTCTATGTATGAATTGTCATAATGTCAAATGACGTTCCTGAGACATGACATTATCTAATCAATCGAAGAATTGTGAGCGAAGTGAGAAAAATCTCAGTGGTTTGCTCCGAAATTAGGTTTTCTCAGAAAATTCTTACATTTCGGAACGGAACATGAAGTAAGAGATCTGAGAGTAGTGAGACTGCTTTTCATCCATAGACATAGATATAACTCTCGAACGGAATGAGGTAGGTAGTTGAAATTTTCAGAGTAGTTTAGGGAGATGAATATCTCGGTTAAGTTCGTTATTGGGCAAAATTGGCCAGATTTAATTTGATTTCTTCCATGGTGCAATTCTCATTCTCATGATTGCTCATTTAATCTTGATAAATAAACTATTATTTAAATTGAATTTCCTTTATGATGCAGTTCTATCATATGAATACATTGATATAATACCCAACTCTGAGAAACCAATACTTTCGGAGATATAATTTGTCTCTTTGAACTAGAGCGCCAGGAAGCTCCTGTCCACAGGGCTTGAACCCATTTTTGTTTTTAATTTTTATCTTTTACAAAAAATATTTTTTTTAACAAATTTGGTAAAAACTTACCTTTTTATGTCCCAAATAAACTGTAATGCTTTGGTTTTAATTTTTTTCACCTTAATTTGACTTGATATCGAAAAACCAGCCTAATTTCCAATAAAAAATTCTCACTTCAGAATATCTGCTTTTTCAAAAAAGTAGGTGAACTTTCTGTTCGTTGAAATCTCTACTTTCTAATGGTCTCAAAAAATATACATTACTATGGTAAATCTTGATTTATTACATTGTTTTATTGTCTTCCTTTTACAATGGGTTTCATTCTACTATAATTTTTTCCGGTTTCAAAAATGATCGACCCTGATCTAATGTTACTTACCTAACTCTCGGACTCTATAACAAACTGGATTGAATTTATGGGTTGAGACAGTGGTAGGAACAAAACAAAACTAAATCATAAATATTCCATATAATTATAGAAATAGTCCATATAACTTCCACAATAATCCAATATAATTCCCACTATGACCCTTGTAACGTCCCATGACGTCACAAATGTAAGAAACGTAGATCTGGTTTTCTCAACAAAGGAGCTGAAGAAGATTTGAATATATTTAATGGTTTTTTCCCGTCTAAAAATTTAGTGGGCTCTACCTTTTTTATAAGCTTAACATTATGTTCGAACACTTTGAAATGGTAAATTTTTATGTCCTAACCTTACCTAATTGAAATGTTTGTGAACTTGAACAAACCTATAAAATCTGAAAGTGACGGTCTTAGAAAGTTTCAAGGCCATTTTGAAATTTCGTTTTCTTTATAAGTATGGTGAAAAATAACCCCAAATTTTTGTAATGTACGGTGGTTTAAATTAAATTTATAAAATGGCAGTGCATTTATTATAACTTCCCATCATTTCCTAATGCTATGTACTCAACCAAATCATAACCAAATTTTCCAAAAAATCGTACTTCCCGTTCTCCCTAAAAGATCAGGGCACCATCGACCGTGGCCCACCCTGTATAGAATACGAAAATCTAATTAAGTCTCTTGTATATGTATGTGTTTGTATATCCACGGGCCGCCACTATGTCGAAACACCATAACAATCAGAGAAGTAGTATGGTATTATTTTCCCACTGGAGAAACTTCACTGCTCTTTGGATAATTCATAATTGTTTTAAACATTAAGCCGGAGTTGATGTTGAACATTCAGCAATAAACTGCGACTTCAAGAGGCTTGGTTAGAACGATACCCCCTTCTATTTAATGAAGATGAAATTCATATCAACTCTGCATGAACGTTTCGTATATGAGTTATGATTATTATACAGTGATCCTTGTGAAATCAGCACTCCAAAATTCTAATTAGACCCATAATCGCAGTTTCTTCCCCAATGAATGCGATCTACATAATCGACATAGACGGGAGATGGCTAATTAAGGCAGAAGAGATTATTATCAAGGGAAAGAGCGGGGAAATTTATGTCTTTCCGGAGGATCTTGATGAAGAATTGGTCCTTGTAATTCCAGTCCTCCATTTTCCCACTTCTCGTGTATAAAGGTATTTATCTATCAGCCAGAGATCTGCCAGTAGATGGCTATACGTTATTCGACTAGAGTTGGGAAAATGTACAATGTTTTGCTCAAATATGATGTGAGAACTATGAAAAACTGAATAGTACACTCCATTCACTTTTATAAAGTCTTCCGGTTGGCCGTGAAAGTTTGACACATTTCACCGTGTATATTTTGAAAATGTTAGGTTATAGTCATTTTCCTGTCAGATAACTACGCAGTGTTGCCCTCTCTACATAGAGGTGGTAGTAATTACGTATTTTTCACAATGTGAATTTACTTCGGAAAAATAATGAATCTGAGAAGATATTAGGTGAATTCAGCAATTCCTATAAAACCTGGCGACTGTTGAAGAAAATTTTTCCTCTGTTGTTACTGGAAATATTTCACGTAGATATATAAACTGGTTGGAAGATTCAGTTATGCTATTTTCTAGTACGGAAATCAAGAATCAAAAGTGTTGTGATTTCAATGAAATATAATGGATATAGTACTCCGTTACTTTGTGATAGTTCATTTGAAAAAAAGAATAAAAGTACCTGAATAACCGGGCAGGAAAACTTCTAGACGAATAGACGTACCTATGAAATTCTCCAGTTCTCGAAATTCTGAAGAAATATGCCTACAGAAGGCATTTAAATACCTTGTTGCACAACTTGAAATACACCGGTTTCAAAATATAGTAGTACTACTAATTCCTATTAACCTTATTAAAATATAGTTATAGGAAACTAAGTAATTTCATTCGAGAGTTCAACATGTCTTGAGACAGAATGAATGGCTATTGCAGATTTCAGTTCTGTATAGCACTTCCTGATACTTTGTGTCTTCTTCTTCAAAACTACTTCAAGCATTTTCAATTTCGAAGCGAAGAGTTTTTTATTATTCGAAGATAAGGGTCTGTCTAAGATGGAAGATTATGTTGAGACTAGAAATTGGCAACGTCTCGGAGGATTTTTTTGACATCGACGATATTTCAGGAGTGCCAACCTGCCTCAGTTTTAGTTACAAAAACGTGATAAACCTTAATCATGGCAACCGGGAGACTTTATGAAAGTTAATGGAGTATTCTGTAACAAGGTTAGAATGAAAATCGGAATCGAGCCTGAGGAAACACGAGCATCAAAATTTCTGCCTAACCATGAAACAGACTCTACTTTCTCCACGACGCTAAATTCGCTAAATTAGAATATTAAATTTACGAAGGATAATGACGATGTTGATATTTTCGAATTTTTCGCCGGAAATAGTCTTAAGCGATTAGGTTTGACGACATAGTGATGAAGAATTCGAATTCTGTTCGGCCGACTGGCCGGCCGTTGCTCCGATAACTTTTGATCGGATTCAGAACGAACCACAAAATTTCACACACGTCTTTATGTCGGTATTCTACTACTAGTTACTAAGTTTCAATTCGATCGGATCTTTATTGGTTGAAAACAGAATTAATAGATACTCGATGGTCCGATTATACCCATTATTTAAAAATTCTCAGTGTTTATACACATGGTGAACTCTTATTAACAAATATAGGGAATACCCAAAGTTATTCTAATCCGGTGCTTTTTAGTTTGATTTCAGAAATGATAGACAAAAACGGTTGAAAAGAGTGATATATCTGTGAACTTTGATAAGTGTCAGTTGATTGGTTCTAGATTTATTGGTCTTCAATTTAACTCAATTTCCGAGAGTCAACCTGTATATCCAAACCAACGCCCTTAGGTGATTGAAATCTTTCGATATGAGTCCACCTAGATGACCTCTTTTAAGGTTTTCATTTGTCGCATTCCTCCCGGACACCGTGTATATAAAATTCTACTACATGTATGTCAATGAACTCCTCCTAAACGACGTGACCAATTTCGATGAAATTTTGTGTGTGTATTGAGATGGGTCCCTGGATGGTTTAGATTCACAATTGGACCCGGTAGGTGGTGCTGCAATCGCTTGGTGTCTGAAAAAGGAGGCTGATTTAGTCTCTGAAACGTTACAAAATATTTGTTTTCTCGTAGATGTTGTTTCATTACTGTATGTTAGGCAACATTGTTCTATATATTGCTTCTGACAAACTTCAGAGTTTGGGAGAGAAAATCCAGAAAGGAATCTTTCAGTCATGATATGGAGCGTCCATTTTCGTGATTCGCCACATCTCGACTCACCTGTATATCTATTATAAGCTTAGGGACCAACTGAATTTCCAGATAGCTGAGGCATAATATGAAAAACATAACTATCAGACATTTACACGTATAAAAAAAACAGCAAAATCTTTTTTGCAAAACCGCATTAGTGTACTTACCAACCATCTCATGAGAAGTTAGCCCTCTTTCGTTGAATTTGCCAAGCACCAAATATCGACCAGCCATGACAGAGATAATGCAGGATAACGAGAAATTACACTCATTTTCTTATTCGCTTAGGGCAACAGCCGCAGAAACGAAAATATTCAATGTCAAACTTATGTCGAAAGACACATCGGAATTTCGAAAATGTAATGTAATGTAACCCTGCCATTCGGCAGGGTTAAATTTTTACAGTTTTAACTCAGGGTTAAGCTATAACTCTTGAAGGTGCAAGACAAATTATGAATTTAATCCTGGGGTAGAGCTGAGCCAAAGCATTGTGCTTAGTGCTCGTGAAAGTACTTGAAGCCTTCTTGTGATTAATTGTAATTATCAGTTGTTGGTTATTGAATCATGTAATTGGGCGCGGATACATGAATAGCACCAACTTTTGAAAATTATTCAGTATCAAAGCATTGTTATGTGGATCGTCTACCAAGAAGATATAAGTATATTCGAAACATTTCATGTGAATTCACTGATTTAGTCGAAATATTCAAAATTAAATTTCCATCTGATTCACTACTATATACTAAATTGCTTATGAATACAATAAAAAAAAATGCTGTCGGATTTCTGCATATTATGTTTTTGACATTTTAGAAAATTTATAAGGCACTGACGCCATGTTGACTAATCCAAATTAAATTATGTATTAATGTAAAACTGCCCCAAAGACCAATTAAAGTCAATGATTTTTCAGATAGATAGATAGGACCGTACTTTATTGGAAAACCAAAAGGCCATCGACCTAAGTTCTTCAGTCTGTTTTTTTGTCTACAGATAATGGAGTGTTATATTAAACAAGTGTACAAGTCTTATTGTTTGAATTTGAATGGAAACAGAGAAAAAAAACCTTATATATGAATAAATATTTTATATGTCGGATGTTGAATCCCTGGTTTCCTGCAAGAGTTCCCAGATAGTTTTGTGTGGGAGTTTTCTGTGTGGCCTTACTTCTGGGTTTCTGTTAGTACAAAATTTTTCCAGCATTTCTGTGTTGTGATTGCGATGTGAGAATTTACGGAACAGGTCTTGGATGCGTTGCTCGATTGGTGTAATCTTGGTCACCTCGTATAGTAGAGTGTTCGGTGGGTTGTGCAGTGGATTGCTGGGGTGTCTCATTCTAGTGATGGTTCTGAGGGAAGAGGTTTCGGCAATTTGGAGTTGTTTTACAGTAGTTTTGTTAGCTGTTGCGTAGATTGGATGGCAGTATTCAAGCAGGGGGTGGCATATTGTTTTGTAGATGTGGGCAGCGGTTTTTGTGCTTATACCAGAATTCTTGTATGTGAGGTTCCTGAAATGTTTGCTCCTGCTAATACATTTCTTCTTCAAATTGATAGTGTGTTTTTGAAGTTTGCTTTGTTATCAACTTCAACTCCCAAATACTTCACAAAATGATTTTTTATATTTAGGGAAAGAAAACATTTGGCCTAAGTTTCATAATATAATGTGATATGTTGTTCTCATATATTTTGAAATTGGAAACACATTTTGCATGTGCAGAAATGAACTGAGATGCTTATGGAATTCATATGCAATATTTCCATTCATTGTATCATCATTTTCTTTAATAATAAAGACCTTTTCAGACTGTGTGAGAATAGAACGAATTTTGAGATAGTTAGTTATAAAGAAATTTCTTTCGCTGCACTCCATTTCTCTTCCGTCAATTATGCTCATGATGAGTGCAAGTTTGCGATTGAATACAATTTTATTTAACAATTCAGATCGAATATTCTCATTTCCAACAGATTGCTAAAGGGCTTACTGCTTAGTGATCGAAAAATCAAATTAATTTCATAAAGTGCTTAGTAATCGCAAGCCTTTTGTGAAAAGTCGGTGCTTTGTGCTCGAGGCTCGAGGGCATTTTTATTGAGTGCTTAGGGCTCGAAGCACTTTTCTTGAGGGCTCGGCACAGCTCAGCCCTGGGTTAATATTTAACTCAGAGTTAATAAAGTTAACCCACATTCATGCAAGTGGCCCTTGGTAGTAATAGTTGTTCAAGCTCATGAATTTCTTTTAAGCAATAATTCAAAAAATTCAACCTACCTACCCTAGTTCTTCCTCAGATAATTTCAATTTAAATTTTTTTCAGGTGGTGGTGTTTCCATGACTGACGCTAGTGGAAAGCCATACACAGCTGCCTCAAATGGTAGTATGGTGTCGATGAATACTACTTCCACCACATTGGGTTCCACCAATGGATCCACAGTTGGATCATCCATAACACGATCTCCTTTGAGGTCTAGCCTGAAGAAACCTAAGCCTAAGCAAGAAGGTGGCCTAGGAATACAAAATCCAGGTTTTTCTGGAACATCACCCACCATGGGAAGAAACGGGAGTATGAAGAAAGTCCGGATACAAACACAAAGTACGGAAGTGTAATCCTCGAAAATATAGGAATGTTAAAGTTGAACGTGCTGTTAGACTTCTTGATGATGTGTTTTGTAAGAATTATCTGAAAAACTCCAAACTCAAATCTTGAGGAAAACCATATTTATATATTTCATAGTGATTTTTTAATCGAATGTTATATTGAACCGAAAATACTATTATTCGCAAATTTCCCAACTGGTGCTTGTAACAGAGATTGTTCCGTCCATAGATAATTATTGTGGCAACACCGTTGCAATGAATGATTTATGTTTTATCATATTTATATATTTTATTAGTCACTCCAAGAGTGGCATCTTTATTTATGTTGAAATCTATTGCTGTTGTTTTTGCATTATTCTGGAAATTTTGTCGGTTGAATTTTATTTTAGTGATTCGGTATTATTACTTGATTATTGAAAATATCCGTTTCACGACACAAAGATATCTATTGATATTTCGTTGATTTTAATGATATTCGAGAATGATTTTTTTTCCGGAGAGAATGAAATTTTTCTTGGGTCCAAAACACGATGATGTTTTTCACTCAGTTATTTGTGCAGATATCCTTTGAACGATCTTCAATTCGTTTGAACTTGTATATTATAGTTATTATTTCAATGACTTGTGATTTTGTTAAAGTGGAATCAACTGAATGTATCTTTTATTTTGTATATATAAATCACCTCACTGAACTTAGGTACCATGAAATGCAAGAGGTATGTAGTACCTATATAATTCATTGAATCTAATATTCTACCCAATGTCAGAATTGTTGTACCTATATTTTTCTTGTGGTACTCTCAAATATAATGTATCATTATTAATTTTTCTCATTCAAGAACTATCCAGAATGCCTATATGGGTATCAGTGTTTTCCCTACTCGATATAGGACATGATCATTACTCCCAAAAATGGTTCGAACCATCGGATTTAATGAAGCCAGAATTTCATGCATGTGAAGTTAGGCCAGCATTTTCCTTCTTTCGTAAAAAATATTTGTACTTAATTGAGTTACGTTCGTGCAGCGTGCTGCTCTGTGGCTATGGCATTTTATTTTTATTTTGTGCGGTCCTTAAGATATTCCACAAAATTTATCACATTAGTCAGCCTAGTCACTTTTAGAAAAACTGAGTTTTAACGGCTGAAATAGATTGCGTTATATATATATACAAAAATTGTTTTGTATAGTTGTGCCACATTGGTCCTGACTTTTGCCGTCCAGATATTCAGAAAAAAAAATCAACTTCTCCTTTAAATGGTAAAAATTAGATGAAATTGATAGACTGTTTGAAAATCAGTACAGGGTAACTGGCTGATGGTCTAGACTGTGAAAGATGACGAAAAATGTCGACGTGGGCAAGCCAAAATTGATATTTTAGAAGGAAATTTGGTGAGGCTTTAGTTGTTAATTATGTGTAGATTATTCCATCTATTACTTGAATGTGTATGAAATTCGCCATTTTCTCTTCGAATTTATTTGATTCTTGAAAAGATGAACAGTAAAAAATAGAATAAATGAGAACGAGTGAAGATACTGCGCGTGTGGAGGTGGCCAAGCACTTTTTTAAATTTCATGAAAGGTTTATATTATGATTCATCTTGAAACTGTTTTAAAATTCACGAAAATCTCACATGTTTCCTATACGAATTGTGAATATCGAAATAAGCTGATTCAGTTCATTTATTCTTGTCTAAAATAATACTTTCATAAATTAATTTTATTCATTAGAGACCAGAAATTGGAAAATATACGAATTTTGCTGTATATTTGGTTAATCAATTTCACTCTTACCACAAAAGAGGCCCGCATATTATTATCTCACGTTGACATATTTCTTCGTCTTGCATACTGCCCTGATAAGCAAAAGTCCCGTAAATGAAATGTAGTGCTGAGATAAATCGAGGTAAATTGCCATAAGATCCTGCCAGATAGTTCTTTCAGGTTTTTGTACATATGTTCTGGGGAACATATGGCGTTATCATTTTGCCTAAATGTCTGTAATTTTCGATTTTTTGCCGAGAATGGTCCCAAACGGCTAGGTTCAATTCACTGATGAAGAATTCGAGGTCATATTTGATTCTGTCCGGCCGGCCGTCTGCCCGGCCGTAGCCACGATAACTTGAGAACTGAAAGAGATATCGACTCGAAATTTTCAGGGTAGGTGGTGGATCCCAATACGACGGACAAGTTCATAGGCATAATCGGCCCAACGGTTTCCGAGTAATAATTTTGTCATCATCCAATACAGATCCGATCCAATTGAAACTTGGATGCAAGTTGTAGAATACAAATACAAAGACGTATGTGGAATTTTGTGACAATCGTGTCGCTGAAAAATCAAAACAAATTATTGAAAAATATTATTCACCTCACGATAACCTGAGAACGGAAAGAGATAGCGACTTGCAATTTTTAGGGTAGATTGTGCATCTGGATGCGACACTTTTGTTTGTTAATAGGCGTAATCCATCAAACGGTTTTGGAGTTTTACCCATCTGAAATATGTTTTTTATTTGCTCGATAACTCGAAAAATAGAGAATCGATCCAATTCAACCTTGGTTACTAGTTGGAAAATGCCGGCTCGAAATTCCTTGCGAAATTTTGCGAGAATCGTATCACTAGAAAATTTTGAAAAATAATTGAAAATCATTGAAAAAATTTCTATATATCAGAAACTATTCGCCCGATTCACTTTTTTCTTTAGGCATTGGCATTCTATCGTTGATCGTCTCCTTGTTCAGAAAATCAAGTTCCTTCAGCTCCTCAAAGGAGCACCGATACAATAAAACAAATGAAATGAAAATATAGTTAATTAACAATAATATTATGAAAATATAGTTGTCCGACAGCTGATGAGGTTATGAGTGAATTACCTAAAGTGAGAATTTGCGTTTCTCAGCAATAACCTGCACCATATCTGGTATACGTATGGCCAAAGTTTAATATGGTTAATCATAAACATAAATGGAACTGCAATCCACGTATTCATAGAAATCAAAGTTTTCCATTGTCTTGACTTTTTCTGAACTTACTGCTTTTATAGTGTCCAAAAAAATCCTGTAAATCCATGAAAGAAATTGAAACTCCTTTGCATCTGATCTTCATATGACGGTCCAATTTTGGCTACAAGTGTTTCAAATTATCAGGAGTCATTCTAAAAAATTGAGTAAATGAAATAGCCAGTTATATTTATGGAACAAATCCAATGTAATCAGTACAGAGAGATCCAGGTAGGAGTACGGCCGATTTTGCCCAATAACGAACTCAGTCGAGATATTCAGGGCCGTCGCTACCGGGGGGTGGGGGGAGGTAGGGGAGCCTACCCCCCGGATCATATTTCAAAGGGCGCCAAATTGACCGCGGATATTTGGAAAACTATAGAATGAGGACATAATAAAAATAAAATTTTTTTGAACTACTACTTGAATAAGATTATTATTATAGACAGCATTGTAGAAAGCTTTGTTGCTGCTAGAGACTAGATGGCAGGACTGGGAAATTCCTGGCCCTCCCCGGCTATACGTCAAAATAATTAATAGAAAGAAACATAACCTTGTACTTCTTATATAAATTATTCGTGAATAGTGAATTAGTGAATCTGAATATTGATTGATATTCAAAATCGAAAGCCGAATACGGATTATGGATCCTTGCCAAAAAAAGTTCAAACCGTCTGGAGCGGAATTCAGAAGGAGAGCGCAGATAAGAAAAATTGAAACGGGAAAAGCAGCAAATGTAATGAATACATGGCTGAAGACGAGATATTCAAAATATTGGTACAAGATCTGACGTGAAGTCAGGAGCTTTTGCGCGCATGTCTATTGTCCATTCTCCTGTATTGGACACTCTTAATCGAATCTACCGATTATGTACCAATTTTTTTTTCGTAATTTTTTTAAAATTTTCTAGGGATACGGTTATCACTAAATTTTAAACACGTCTTTATGTCGATATTCTACAATTAGTTACCAAGCTTCAATTCGATCGAGTGTATATTTTTTGAGTTATCGAGGAAATAATATTCCAGGTGGGTAATACCCTGAAACCGTTGGGCCGATTATGCCCATAAACGAACTTAACTCTCTCATTCGGATGCGCACCCTACCATGAAAATTGCAAGTTCCAATCAGTTATCGAGGTAACGGTCACACATCCAGCTACTGAACTCACACAGGGCTGCTCGGATCTCCAACACTATAGATCCTATCGTGTTCAAACTTGGAACTTGGCAGAAGAGTTGAGTTCTGAAGGCTCTCGCAAAATTTCACCGATGCTAAACGAATAGTTTCTGATATATAGAATTTTATTTTAATGATTTTTTAAAAAATTCCTAGTGATACGATCCTCACGAAATTTCGCAAGGTTTCGCGTTGACTCCAAAACTGTTTGGCCAACTATGCCTATAAACAAACTTAAATGTCGCATCAAGATGCACAATCTAACCTGAAAATTTCAAGTCCCTATCTCTTTCCGTTCTCAGGTTATCGTGACATAAATAATATTTTTAATAATTTATTTAAAATTTTCTAGTGATATGATTCTCACAGAATTTCATCCAACGTCCTTAAAATCATATTCTACAACTACTCACCAAGTTTCAATTTGATCGGATTTGTATTGGTTGAAAACAAAATTATTTCTCAGAAACCATTGGGCCGATTATGCCCATTAACGAACTTGACCGTCGTATTAGGACGCGCCACCTTCCCAGAAAATTTCGAGTTGCTATCTCTTTCCGTTCTCAAGTTATAGTTGCAACGGCCGGCTGGCCGGACAGAATTAAATTTGACCTCTCGAATTCTTCATTAGAGAGTCGAACCAAATTGTTTGCGACCATTTTCGTCAAAAAATTCGAAAATTACAGACATTTGGGCAAAATGATAACGCGATGTTACCCAGAACATGCGCGCAAAAAAGAGGACTGTATTTTCGAATAGAGCGAAAAGCGTACGTTTTGGCGATTGTTGACACATAGTTTTTAAGGAAAGTAGCAGCTTGTGAATCTCCATTCAACAACAGCACAGACAGATTGAACTATAAAACTAGACATGAGAATTTTTTTCGTGGAATTTTCGATTGTGTGACATTGACGATTTAATCTTCTATACAGGGTCAGTCTTTGACCACTGCATTAATTTTAACCAAAGATTCCTTTCATCAAATGAAAAACTTTTTTCATTTAACAGTTTTCCAAAAGGTAAAAAGATACAGGCTGTTGAATTTTTGAAAAAAACTCAGTTTTTATTTTGTAGCTTTGACATCCTTTTTTCGAATAAAATGAATGTTGGCGTAAAGTTTCCTATAACTATGATACATATTTTCCAAATATTAGTTATTTTCTACTTCTACTGGTTTTCTAGTTATGGACTCGTGGATTCATAAAACTTAACGTAATTAGCATAAAGAAAGCATATCAAGTTTTTCTTGAGTCATTTCAAGAATATTCCATCGTTTTTGAACATTATATTATTCTTCATAATTTCTCCTTAAACGCACCGTTTTCTAGATATTCTTCATTGAATGTTTTAAAATGGAAAACTCCAGTAATTTCACTACTTTTATGGATCCGTCCCCGAGCGTTGGAATCCCGAATCAAGCTGTAAAACACGTTACCATGCCTTATTCTCGTCCGCCAACAATGTCAGAGATAATTTATATGCCGGAGTGTATTAGCACATTGTGAAATCTTTAAACGCTTGTAACTTTTTACAAGAGCTGAATCTGGAAAAATGTTAAATGAAAAAAGTGTTTCATTTGATGAGAGGAATCTTTGGTTAAAATTAATGAAGCAGTCAAAGACTCACCCTGTATACATACATACCACAAAAATTTTCAGGGTTATGAGTACAAACATATTGCTTCAATTCAGGAATTACAAAAAACTCATTCAATATTTCAAATAGCAGATATCCTCGAAGAATTGATAGAACTTTCCACTCTACACAGCAGCAGGGTAACATAATGACAATATTGCTATATCATTTTTCGAAAGTTTTCGTTTTAATATTTGTGAACTCTACAGATTATTCTTATCATCTCGAAAGCTTGATGTATATATTTATTTTTGTCAAATACAATTCTTTTTTGGTCCTGGATCTTTTGAGAGATGCAACAATTTTTTTCACTCAAACACACAAATTCAGAACGCAGTCTCAATATATGTACACTTTATCAATATTTTTGTTTTTCGATTTTTGTATATTTTTTCAAACTAGGGGCGCCAAACGCCGTTTCCCCCCCCCCCCCTCGGAAAAGCTCTTAGCTACGGCCCTGGAGATATTTATGTCCCAAACCTACTCTGAAGATTTCAACTGTCTAGATCATTCCGTTCAAGAGTTATCGTGTGAACAGACGGCCGGACATAATTGATTTCGACCACGGATTCTTGATCTGTGAGTCGAACCAAATCGTTTAAGACAATTTTGAGCCAAAAATTCGAAAATTACAGACTTTTGGGCAAATTGATAAGCACTTTGTTCCGAGGAACAAGAACGCCAAAAACTGAATAGTCCTCAGTTTTTATTCTCTTCTTTGCATCTTCCAGCAATTGCCTCTTGTCAAACATTTGGATATCGCATAGCTTTGAAATTTTTTTCAAGTTTTTCAACCACAGGTAGGTACCACCCTCAGACGGTGGTTTAGATTCACCCAGTATGTAGAGCTGCAATCAGTTTATAGGATTTTTTGTTCGACTAAAATTTTCACTAATATTTTTATTTTTGATTAAAACCTATGTCACTTATATGTAAGTAGATAATTCTAATCAAATTCTAATAATGAAAAGCCGTTTACTGGACCTGCTGATAGAAAATAAGCCAATTTGTCTATGACGCCAATGTGTGGAGAGGACAACGTCCTGTCTAGGTTGCGATCGAATATTAACTACACCGAGTAGAGTAGAGTTTTTGAAGGTTTTATGAATTTACTCTGGAATTGACTACTTTTCATGTAATATTCGAATGGTTCCCGTTTTCATTTGGAGTTCGAGTTACAAAAAGTGCCGATATCGGAAAAGGTTATGTTAGTATTAAGAAAGAACCTAATATTATTATTATTATTATTTTCTTCAAACAGATTAAGCGAAAACACATTAAATTGTTGTTGCTTAGCAGAAATATAGCAAAATGAAGATACTGCCATGATGTTGCATTGTTTTTCTTTAGTTTATGTGAAATTCGGGGTTCGTGTTTAGTGAACACTCGACTCCAGCATAACATATCGTTACAATATTCACTTTTTGAGTCGAAAGGTATGCGCTTTGAGCTATCTGTATTTTTCAATTTATTGGTTCCTTTCAGGGTTTCTCATATATATATATATATATATATATATATATGTAATAAGAAAAGAATAACGCTTTAGGGAAGCTAACCACTAATCGTAGATGAAAGGACTAGTAGCTATTCAACTTTGATGAAATCATACACACTCTGTGGATTGCTCCAAAACTTTGGTCTCTACTAGTCCTTTCATCTATATATATATATGTATATATAAAATATATTATTTTGTAATTGCTTCTACGCTAGAAATAGGCATTTTGAATTTTAGAATAAATGTCAACAAAAAATTATTTTGAAGATCTCCGCATATACTTTATTTAATCAGAATTCAGGAAATAGGTAGCTGTAGCCTGAGACATACCTAGTCAACCTCACAAGGGGGGGCACAATTGATGACAAATAGTGCACTCGTTCCTTTTATGCAATATTAACACTTATAGAAAGGTTCGCTATTTTTTAGTGTATTGGTGAACTTTGTTTACTTGCTGCGGTCACACTTCCTTTCACGATTTTTCACATTTTTCAATAAATTTTCATTATCTTCCTATACAACGTTTTAATTAAATTCAATTTGAATAGTTCAGAATTTATATACATCAACACACCTAAATTATGCACGCACATTTCAAAAATAACAGAAATTTTATGAGTAACGACTAGATTTACAATTGTTCTTTCATTAATGTTCGACCACGGTTGTATATAACTTCTTATAATTCATTTTTTTTGCACACTCGATATCAGTTCTCTCCTTTTGTAAACTTGTTGACTAGATTGTGAATTATTTCTATCTTCTTGTTTAGAGTTCGAGAACTCCAAAGATTCTGAATCAGGTATGTGTCTAGTAGGATGCCTTGTGTCCGTGTATCTTCTTTTTGTATATTTTTTCTTTTCTGCCAGAGATGTAGAAGTTGTGACAATTTTGGACGGTTTCGATTCAGTATTGGCAATCTTTTCGAAATCTGCTGTTTTCGATTTTAGAACGGCATTACCAATATTAGATATGCTCGGTGTGTATTTGGGTTCTCTAGATTCTCGAGGATCAAATACCGGTGAGCTCGTGCTTTTACAGATGTCGCTAGAGATCTGCACAGTCTTTTGAACGAACTCCTTTGTGACACTAGTTTGCACCCTCTGAATTTCCTGGTTGTCTCTAATGTAGAATGCTGAATCTTGTACATCTTTCGTACACCTCGTATGGTCTTTCGTATCTCTTGAACTTCCTTGAGGGCTCAACACCTCTTGCGTCGAACTAGGCTGATATGGCATCTCTGGACTCTTAACTTCCTTCATTTTGGTTTTCTGTACTTCTTGGATGGGTATAAAAGTCACTTTTTGCAATGTTGGGGAATCTTTACTCACTATCCTGTGAGTTCTTGTTCTAGGTAATTGATTGTCGTCTGGTATATAGTTCACTGAAGTATGGACACTATCCGGTGAATTTGGTGGTGAGGATGTCCAAGATGGGGGTGAACTGAACATTCCAGTTTCAGCAATACTACTCGAGAAACTTGTAGGAGTATTCTGTAGAGGACTGGAATAATTGACAGGGGATCCTACTGCAGAATCAGTGCTTTGTACCTGGAATGATGACATTGATTAGCCTTGTTTAGGTCTGTGTATATATCAGTAATCATTGTTATGCTGTTGGGCTCAACATTCATAAAAAACATTTCATGCTAGAACGGGATATTTTTTACGTACATTCCAAACGTTGAAGACGGACGCCGTAAATTATTAGATTTAATAAGTACTTCCATTTTCATCACTGAATGAGTTAGAATTTTTGTCGTCTGGTTTTTCAAATGAACGCGTATATGTGTCAACTCGATATAATGAAATCGCTGAACGTAGGCCTATGCCTATTAGCTATTTGTAGAGCCTCCCACTAAGAAAATATATTTCAGTAGTGTAAAATGGTACGTCCGAAAAATTGCAAAAATACGCTATACAGTTGAACGAAACGAGAAGCTCTTCTCATAATAAATCCACGATTCATCTAACCCTGGGATATTGAGTCATTTAGGTGAAAAAGAATTATTCGTTGGCCGATACCTCTTCAAATATTACGATTAAATAAGCAATCTGCTATTATAGAATGTCGTATTTTGGTTTGTTGATACTTAAAACGATGGAGAAGGTAGTGGACAACTACATCAGAAGGGATAATCTGGAGAGCATTCCAATTCACAAAAATCAGCATACTTACAGGGCGGGCCGATCTACAGAGACTGCTCTGTACCAGATATATCCAGAGAACTCTGGACAACAAAGTAATAGCGATTTGGGCATTTTTGGATATATATATGGGGCTTTTGACAACACAATATAACACATCTGTATGTTAAGGCAGCACTTGAAAAGCGAGGAGTGAATAAAACCATTATCAAATGGTTGTATGAGGTAAAACAATACACACGGTGAAATATTCAATGATTTTAACCATCAACAAATATTCCGCGTGGCCGGGCTATATCATCCTCACAGGGCACTGCTGTCTTAGGAAGCATATGGTGAGGTTGCTGCTAGCAGAAAATGACGAGTGCAGATTCTGTGGGCAGAAGGATGACACTCCCGATCACCTCATCACCTGATTACGGAATGCCTCGCCATCTCAAACCAACGCAAGGAATGCTTTGGGCAAGAAATCTGCAGCAACGAAGACTTAGTCTCCTTGACGCTATCCCACACACTGGAGTTCCTCAGAACTCAGGAAATGAAAGGTGGGCTCTTGAAGGCGGGAATATCGACAGCTCTGATGGGGGGGCATAATAGATCTTAAGGTCGTAGTGCAACGTTATCCCCTACAACAATATACAATATATATATGCCCTCGCGTAGGATCGTTATGAGCCATGCGAAAATCTCACACGTCATCTGGAAAGAAGCTCAAGGAATACGTGGAACTATCAGTCCAGGCGAGACAGGTCGGAAATGGGTGATTTCCAGGAAAAAGTTTCTAGTTTAATGAAATTTGTGAGTTGTTTGTGGTTGTGTAAGAGAGTGACGGCCATGGTCTGTGTAGCGTTAAGTTTGGAAAATGCAGAATCCCAACTTCCACTGGATGTGTTGCTCTATGGAAGAAATTTGGTTAAAACCAGTCTTTCGGACGGTATTTTCAATATTGAGAAACTGTATTCACCGTTAGATATGCGGTCAAAAGATAATTCTGACCAGTGAAGGTAATTTAATACTTTACAAATTTCAAGATGCATATGGTACATAAAAAAGTGTATGGTTCATTGGTTCAGAAGATGTAGGCGAAAAACTGAAAAATCCGAAATTGTGCGGTTTTCCGCACACTGCTCAAATTCCTTCATTTTGGTGGATAAATTGACAGTAGGTAGCTCTTTTACGTGCCCGCAAGGAACTCTAGAAGTTTCAGTAAACTGGTAATTTTGTCCGTGTGAAAAGCACATATTATCGCCTTTACTATATTCGGAAGTTACGATTTCTCTTGATGTACCTACTAACGAATACTGATATTGAGGGCGTGTGGAACAATATTGAAGACTAGATAGAAGATTTCCATTTCATAAAAATCTGGACGAATAACTGCACATACCAGAGAAATACATCCAGTGATCGGCTGAACAGTTGAACCAACTGAAGAATCGCTTCCGCTTATAGATCTCTGCCGTCTTCTAGGCGGTGCAGTAGGAGTTTTGATAACTCCAATCGTCAGTTGTTGTCTTCCATTGTCCACATCTTCTATGAAAGGAATGTCATCGTCGAAGTTATAGCTCAGACCTGGGAATAATGTACATAGTCAAACACACACTACACACTAACATTACTATTTTGCTAATACAGGGTGGTGCAGCGAGGATGGTTCATTTTTTCAAGAAACGTTTGGATGTTTGGAGTTTTGCCGGGTATGATGTGCTTTTTTTTCTTATTTTATTTGGAATAAATAGACGTCAATTTAACTCACCACTTTCTTTTGTTTATTTTAGGCACGCAGTTCACCTGAACATAGTGCCTATCAATTGATTCAAATGTCTGTAATTATTGAAAATTTGGCCGAGAATGGTCTTAAATGATTAGTTTCGCCTCAGCGATCAAGAATCCGAGATCAAAATTAATTCGGTCCGGCCGTCAGGATATTTACGCTAGCACACAATGAGTTAGAGAGTTGAAATGTTCAGGGCAGGTTTGTTGACCAAATGTGCCAGCTCAGTTTGTTAAAGGGCAAAATCCACCGAGTGGTTTCAGAGTTACACCCATTTGACATTTTGTTTTGTCGAAAAATACTAATCTGATCGAATCAAAGCACGTTAATTAGTTAAAAATACCAACACGAAGACTTATGCAAAATTTTGTGAGGATCGCATGTCTGGAAAAATTCTGTATCTCAGAAAATATCCTTCAAATGTCGTTGAAATTCTACGAGAGCTTTCGAAACCTTATTTCACAGTAAATTTCTAGATATGAACTGGATTGGATCTATACTAGTGAAGATATTGCCAAAATAACGAAAAAATTTCAACGATCGGTTTGTACTGGTCCACCTTTTGTACATTCGAACAAACAAGTTGTCACCAGCTCCCAATTTTTGACGTGAGTCGAAATAATTCAAGTAATCATTACATGTTTGCATAGATCATTATTATTAGTGTTCTGTCAGGCACTGACAGACAAACCAGTTTGAAATTGAGAAAAATGATGAGATATAATATAATAATACTTGGTGAACATATTGATAGGATTCTGGAACTAGTCTCGCAATATACAAACAATGAATGGAAAAGAGTTAGCCATCCAAAACCATTAAATGATGAATATACTTCCCAAAGCATCCTTTAATGATTATCTATGAATTTGGTAGAGAAAACTCAAATTCCATAAACTTAAGTATATCCGCAATGAACTTGTGCAGCTCAGATGTTGGGGAGTTCATTGTACTGACAATTGACCTGAGTGGAACATCTGGCTTATTTGAATTGGGCGAACCATACAGTCTATGAGCCTAGTCATCATAATATTTTGAGCTTATTTTGCAAAGATTGTATTAATATATACATGAGTTTCTGAGATTTCTAGACGGAATCAACTTTTATGCTCCAACCAGGTCTCTCAGGAAACACAGCACTTTCTACCTGCCGAGGAGGAATACACTTGCTGCTCAGAATTCTCCTCTGTATCGGTTATTGAGAGTTTTTAATTTATTTGAGGATGATTGTGACCTTTTCTTCGACAGTTCGAGAAACATAAAGAATCGCCTACTCAGGATTTATTTCGATAAATTGTGAGATGGATATTTGTTGAATATTTTGGTATGGGTGGTATTTACTTTTTTTTGTATCAATTTTTGTTTTGAATTTTTATAATTTCAGATAATGATATTCTGCAGGATATATTTGTAATTAATGGTTTTTGCTTCAGTTTTGCACTTTTTTGTTTAAATGTCATTGTGAATGCATTTGTGGGTGTGAAAATCACCTGTTTGTATTCCTGTTTACAAAATAAATAAATAAATAAATAAATAGATAAAAACTGTCCCATATCCAGTCAATAAGAAAATACCCGCTCCGCTAAAAGTTATTTTCATTTCTATCGTAACAACTCTGAAGAAACGGTTATTGACCAAGTTTGGGATAATGTTATCTTAATATTACGTGAAAAGTGAGTTTTATATTACTAGATGTGAAAATTACTGCGATAAAGAAAGTTTTTTGTGCATTGTCAATTCATGGTTTATCATAGCACAACCGTACGATTGAACTGATTGGTTTCATAGAAATTACTCTCGGAATACACTATTGTTTATCTCATGGCATAATTGCATGATTGAACTGATTTGTGTTCTTACGCTGGACAAACAAAGCAGTGTCGAACCAAGAGTGGATGTATGTATTCGAATAGGACCTTACGCCACCGCAGATACAGCACTGTTTGAACGAACATTGAATGTAAGTATGTGAGTTGAAACCAATCGTTGGATACTATTCTCAGCTAAAAAGTGTACCAGTCAATATTATTATTTTTTCCCACAACTAAGCAGCTTTGTGCGAGTTCAGTACCTGGATGGGTGACCGCTCTGGCTATAAATTTGAACAGTGCGCTAAAGTCCCTGTCCACAGAGCTCTTCCAACTTTTTGGCGCTCTTGTTCCTCGAAACCGAGTGCTTATCAATTTGCCCAAATGTCTGTAATTTTCGAATTTTTGGCTGAAAATGGTCTTAAACGATTTGGTTCGACACACTGATCCAGAATCCGTGGTCGAAATCGATTCTGTCCGGCTGGCCGTCCGTCCGGCCGTTAACACGATAACTTTCGAACGAAAGGATTTAGAGGATTGAAATTTGCAGGGTAGGTTTGGAGTGTAAATATCTCGGTAAAGTTCGTTAACGGGTAAAATCCATCAAGTGGTTTCGGAGTTATTGCCGTTTTTAGTAAAAACATTTTTTATGAATATTTCCGAAACCGATCTTTCGATCTATCTGAAATTTAGCATCAAATTGTAGAATAATGAGCTTTATATGCATGCGAGGTTTTGTATTGATCGGGTTGCCGTGAAGTGTCAAAGAAAATTTAAAAAAATTTTAAATTTTGTTTCTATAATAAGTCTCGAACAAAATGAGCTGGGGAGTTGAAATTTTCAGAGTAGGCTTGGGAGATAAATATCTCGGTTATGTTCGTTATTGGGCAAAATGGTTTCAGAGTAACAAAAAAAAAATTTTTTTAACATTACAAATTTCAAATTCTAATTGCAGTTTCACCATAAAAATCCATTGATATCATTTTCAACTCAACAAGCTTATACTTTCAGAGATATGATTTTTCGAAATTTCAATAATGAATCGTACTTCTATGTTCTCACAGAATGCTGTACTCAATTTTTCTATCTATGAATCATCTTATTTTCCTATGAGAGATAAATGTCAAAATTATTTCTTGTTCGTTATTCTTGATATAAAATACCGTTCGTGATCTATAAAACAAAGTATGATTCAATGCAACTGACCAATCAAATAACCTTAGCTATCGTACTTTTGAGGTGATAATATAATGCCCGTGGATAACACGGTTTTCTACCACAACGCTCAACCACAACCAATCTCCTTTCGTGCATCGCAGATTGGACTAAATCATTGGACTCTGGGTCTCCAGTTGATGTGGTCTACCTAGACTTTTCCAGGGCATTCGACCGGGTACCTCACAAACGCCTTCTTACTAAGTTGGA
The DNA here is from genome assembly GCA_937662695.2 of Halyzia sedecimguttata. Lineage (NCBI taxonomy): Eukaryota > Metazoa > Arthropoda > Insecta > Coleoptera > Coccinellidae > Halyzia > Halyzia sedecimguttata. Next base: position 51,289,241 of record OW569415.2, read on the forward strand.
GCACCTGGGAATAGGGGGCAGGCTGTTGTGTTGGATAAAAACCTTTTTGTCCAATCGCAAATTTCGCGTCAGAGTGGGCAATGCATACTCTTCTGCTCAGAGCTCTGTACTATCTGGTGTCCCGCAGGGCTCAGTTTTAGGTCCGATTCTCTTTCTTTTGTACATCTCCGACTTACCTCCTCTGCTAAAATCGATGTTATCTTCCTTTGCTGACGACGCTAAGCTTTATAATCTACCACTTCTCTACGCCCACATACTCCAGGAGGACTTAGATGCTCTTTCCAGATGGTGCCATGAATGGATGCTACCTTTGAACATTGAAAAATGTTGCGTTCTTCACATGGGCAGAAACAACCCGATGGTATCCTATTTCATCGAAGGTCACCAAATAAAGCCTGTGACCCGTCACGTCGACCTTGGAGTTACTGTCACCTCCGATCTCAGTTGGTCCGCTCATGTTGAGTCAACGACGGGAAAGGCGAAGCAAATAATATATATGCTCAGCAAATCCTTCAAGAACTCCGATAAAACAACCTGGATGTTTCTTTGCAAAACGTACATACGACCCATTATCGAATATGCTGGACCAGTATGGTGGCCTTCAACCAGGTACGAAGAAATTCTTCTGGAGTCCGTTCAACGCTGGCTTACACGTCTCCCATATTCGTATGTACGTCCAACCTACGAGGAACGTCTTCGCATTTTCGGTCTACCAAGTTTTGCTGAACGCCGGACTAGGGGGGTTCTTATATTTACATTCCGAGCCCTTCATGGCCATGTCGGCAGGGAGATCCAGGACATGTATTGCCTCAACACTAACAGCTTGCGAGGGCATCGGTATAAGTTATCTAAGGAAGCCTTCAAATCGACACCACGGCAGATGTTTCTCCCTAACCGAATATTCAGTTCATGGAACCAACTACCAACGGCAATTGTGGAGGCTCCTTCTATTAACGCTTTCAAGAACAGGCTGGATGGATGGCGTCGAAATTAATTTTTTTTATTTTTGTCATTTACCATGTTCTGTTTACACAGTACTTATAGTTCTTTCAGTTGTTCAATATGAATTTATTTGAGTTGGGTTTATAGATTCAATAATCTCAACCCTTGTCACTATTTAAATAAATAAATAAATAAATAATCCATTTGATGATGGAAATATATTCTTTGGTAAAATACATAATCAAATTGGGTTCAGAATATCTCCAGTAAAAAAAAACTGCAATGTTGTCTAAGTTTTAATTGATATAATATAATTTTCAGAGTAGATTTGAGGAATGAATATCTCGGATAAGTTCGTTATTCGGGTGAATCGGTCTGTTTGAATATAATTTCTTTCATGATGCAGTTCTATCGTAAGAATCCATTTATATCATTCCCAGAGACCAATTATTTCGGAGATATGATTTGTCAAAGTTTGAACGAGAGCGCCGAAGCTCCTGTCCACAGGGCTTGAACCAATTTTTTATCGCTACGATGATCTTTGTGACTATTTGTAATCTTGTATCATACCCACATGGTGAATTCGATTAAGAGAACATCCAATACAGGAGAACGGGCAATAGAATTCGAGACCTTATGAGGGATCTCCTTGGAGGAAGACCTAGGAGGATCAGTATAATAATATACAATATACAATACATGAACTATTCTTTCCTTATTTTATGTTATATTTTATAGTTTATAGGCTGTAATGCAACTTTCATTATTCTCTGGTACCTAATACTTCTGCTAAATTGACTAGGTCGTTCTCTGCGAGTACCAAACATTCCTTAACTCACCTTGATTTTGAGTTTGGACGGGAATAGTTAAGCTAGCAGTTATAACTCCCGCATTATCCATAACGAAAGGAGAAGACTTTCGCCTCTCAAAAATTCCTCCTGTTATGTTTTGTACTCTATGGAAATCGGCGTCTGTATGGGTAGAACTTGAACTCTCTAAGGATGAGCTCCTATTCTTTCCATACTGATAGTCTTCTTCTCTCTGTCCTCTGAGTTTTGATATGATGTTGATCGCTGATGAGAATCCTCCGATTCCTGAGTCGTCACTGCTGCGCTTGCGCGAAGCAGATTCCTCCCTTTTTCTCCTCTGACTTCTTTCACGAATTTTATCTTTATGTCTGAAATAATATAAACATTTTCAGAAAAACAAATAAACATTCATCAACGCTTGGTGAAAGACAGGGATTAAAAATAAATATGCCCGAAATAATAATAAACAAGCATTTATTGAGTGCCTTTTCGATAGCAATTAATGTGCGCTAATTTCATTTTTTATCGCCCACATTGAGGAGGCTTTATCTAAACAGGCAGTGCCCAAATGTTTTGGCTTATATAAAAAAATCATATTGTGCTTGGTGCGCTTATTCCCCTATAATACTGCCCAAATATTTGTAAGTTTCGACTTTTTGGCTGAATATGGTCATGCACTTAAAAGTTTAGTTCGACTCACTGATGAATAATCCGGTGTCGGTGAATTATGTTCGTTCTGTCGTAGGCATGAAAACTCTCTAACCAAATGAGTTAGATAATTGAAATTTGCAGGGTAGGAATATCTCGGTTGAGTTCGTTAATGGGCAAAATTCACCAAGTCGTTTCGGAGTTATAGCCATCTGAAATTTTGTTTCCGATAACTAGAAAGATACTCATCTGATCGTATTATTTCTCCGCACTTAGTTGAAAAGGAGCAACACAAAGACTTATGCAGAAAATAAGAAAATTAAAAAAAAAATTCCTAAAAATTCTGTACCTCAGAATTGCGTCAGATATCGCTGAAATTCCACAAGATGCTTCAAAATCATATTTTGCAGCCAATTTCTAGATTTAAACTCTATTGGTTCTATACTGTTGGAAATATTGGGAAAATACTGTTTATTTCCTGAAAGCCAAACAGCCTTGGGCAAGCTCAATACCTGGATACATGATCGCTCTGGCTATGAGTTTGAACAAACTCTCCAAAGCAGACAGACCTCACGTATGTGCTTTTGTGTGTATGTTATTTGTTTGAATTTCGTCGTAATTATTATTAATTAATTAAGTTTCCGAGAAGAGAAATTTCAGGAAGGTGATAAATATCAAGCATACTCAAAGTCGATTCAATTATGAATACGCAATGCCTCTTTCATCTCTTGACCATTTATTAGATTTTGATGTTTTTTGGCGCTCTTGTTCCTCGGAACAGAGTGCTTATCAATTTGGCTGAAAATGGTCTTAAACGATTTTGTTCGACTCACTGATCAAGAATCCATGGTAAAAATTGATTCTGTCCGGCCGGCCGACCGTCCATTATCACTATAACTCTCGAACGGAATGGGCTAGACAGTTGAAATTTTCAGGGTAGGTTTAGGAGATAAATATCTCGGATGAGTTCGTTATTGGTTTCGGAGTAACAAAAAATATTTTTTTTTTACTTTACAAATTTTGAATTCAATTTTTTTTAAGATGCAGTTTCATCATAAGAACACACTGATGTCATTCTCAACTCTAACAAACTAATACTTTCGGAGATATGATTTTTCCAAATTTCAATAATTATTCTCAATTCTGTATGATTTCATAGAATACTCTAATTATAATTTCTTGATGTATATAAATCCAACATGAGATGAGTCATAAACCTACGTTTTGAATTTAATTACTGAAATTCTCGAGAATTATTGCACAGAAGCCAAATTGAAAAAATGGGAAGGCCCTGTGGACCGGAGCTTTGGCGCTCTTGTTCAAACATTGACATATCATAACTTCGAAAGTATTGGTTTCTCCGAGTTGGGAATGATATCAATGGATTCTTGTTTAATTTATTTTATTTTATGATGCATTGAAATCATCCCCAACTCTGAGAAACCAATACTTTCGCAGATATAATTTGTCAAAGTTTGAACAAGAGCGCCAAAGCTCCTGTCCACAGGGCTTGAACCTATTTTCTTTTGTGAACTGTAGTTCAAATTTTCTGTAACAATTCTCAGCTTTGCACCCTCTTAGATGCAGCAGCTATAATGCTGCGTTCTGGAGTATATCTTCAAGATATAGAAGTTCAAGGTGAGCAAAATTGGATACCTGAACTACAACTTTTTAACCCTACGAGATGAAGGAAAATAAATGGCACATTGCGGTTATCTTTTTTTGAGAAAATATAATGCCGTTAACTCCATTCCTTCATCTTTTTTTGTTGCCAAAATATGTACCAAAATTGAAATTTAGGTTTAGGCGATTTCAACATTGGTCATTATCTCCGTTCTTATTTGTTTTGCGATGTTTAAATAAAAATATTATGCTGACACTTTTTCTAGCAATCCAGTGACGCACTCTGATTTTTTACCAGGTGATTCTTTGTGGAGCTATAACATAAAGTTGTTTTTCTTATGAAAATCAAACAATGACTTAGAAGGAATAACTATATTTTTTCTGTTTCAACAATATATAATATATCATATATCGCCCTCAGATTCATTCAGATATCATGAAAAGTATTATGACATTTCACTTATTGAATATAATGTAGTCTGAATATAATAATAAATCTTTACGAATTGTGTAATTATTATTTTGCGGTTGAATATTTTATGAAGCTCATATAGTTCTCATGGTTAGATTTTTGTGTCGAACAACTGTCAGTTACTAGAATTTAATGTTTTTATTGGCGGCATTATGGAAATATACAAAAATTACGAAAAAAATTATATGTAAAAATATTTTATTTTAGCGGAGGAGAATAGTAGAGCAAAAAGTGATGCATATTTCCATCTTTACGCCCAGCTTAATCAAACAAAAATGAGGTATTTCAAACGTTTACAGACAAGCTAGCCTCGTAATTTTCAGATATTTCCATAATGCCCCCAATTACATCAAATTCTAGTAACTGACAGTTGTTCGAAACAAAGATAATGGAGAGATCAGAAAAAAATAATTAGGTATACCATGCGTAATAGATATATTATTCTCTGATTCAGCCTACTTACAATTCAATAATTGAAATTTCACATATACAAACTGTATTGATATTTTTCAGAGTTTGGTAGGGAAAACACAGAAAAAACAATTCTTTAATGAATACAACCCCAAAAGTATCCATTAAAGATTACTTATATCAATCTTGCCTGATGCTGGTTTTTCAAACATATTTCATTTTATACATGATTCAATCTGTCAATTTTGCTTCGTTATGATTTAGCAGTTCAATTTACCTTATCCTCATACTGATATTAGGTCCTCCTGTGGCTGCAGCTTCATGAAGACATTCTTCTCTAGACCACATCCTCTTTTTTTCAGTAGGGGTGTTAGGAAGCTCTTCAGAACTATGCAGCATAGTCTCAACGGAAATGTCTGATCCTGGAAGTGTGGGTGACCATGGGGCTGAGTAGCTCTCACTATCTAGTTCCTCTTGAGACCTGATCAATAAAATCAGTTCACAATATTTCGCTTGAACATTAGCTCACGAGCATGTAGTGAACGTTGAACAAATTGGTTCATACGACGGAGCTGGTCTGACAAGTTGATGGGGCATACAAATTTAGATGAAATCAGTTGTGGATGAGATGATATATTTATTCAGGGTGTCGCCAAATTATGCGAAAAATCTTTAGAGATGGTTCTTCAGAAAACATTTAAGGGTTTCTAAGCCCCTTCCCCTCCAAGTTACTGCAATTTGATATTTTAAAAACTTGATAAATAAAAATATGTAGTTGTCATTAATTGCAGAGAGCTAGGATGATGACTCTTTGAGTAATGAAAAGGAAGTTTTAAAGAAGAAGAGTCATGAGTTTCTTCAGGTCTCATGGAACAAGAACAAGGATCGTCTGCTGGGATGCAAAAGTTTAACGACAGGTGTGCTTTGGAAAACTGCTCTGATGCATTACAGACAAGAATGTGGAATATAATACTTTTCCTGGCCTTATTCCGAAGGAAATTCTCTTAATTTTGAAGCAAATGTTAGAATACGTACTATTTTTGCGCGTATGTTCTGGGGAACATCACGTAATCATTTTGCCCAAATGTACCTGATGAAGAATTAAAGGACAGATTTGATTCTGGAAAATTCGATTAAGAGTGTCCAATTTGAAATTATATTGTCCGAATGGACAATATAATTTACCTTGGTAAATTCGATTAAGAGTGTCCAATACAGGAGAATGGACAATAGAACATACGCGCAAAAGCTCCTGACTTCATGTCAGTGCTTGTATTTTGTTAGTTCGAAAAGTTTTCTCAATAAAACCTTCAACAAGAAAAAAAGATTTTTCTGGTTTCTGTTCGCAGTCATATAAAAAGTATCGTAAAAAACTAGTTTGGAAAAATATCCGCACATTCTCCCCTCCTCGCCTACAGCTCAACTCACCAATTTGTCTCGATCCTATGCAAAGAGTCGTTTTCAAACCTTATTCTTTAATATAGTATTAATTGTGGTTATTATATTCATTTGAAAGGGAAATATTTTTCATTTTCTGAACAATGAGATCCTGCTGATTTTCTATTACATATTCAAGTTCCGTGATTGAAAAGCTCATCATCATTAATTATTCAATATTATTCGACTATTCAAACCAAGGAAAAATTGGAACGACAAATGAGCGGATACTAAATTGAATTGTGAATTAGATTCATTGTTTCATTCCCCAAAATTTTAATCATATGAATATCCTCTATATCCACATTAGTTAGGTTGGGCGGTAATTTCGGATTTCGATCCATCCGTGAATCCGACCACTGAATACCCCGTGCATTTCTTTATTATACATCTGAAATTCGCGCGAATCTCTCGTCTGTTTGTAGATGCTTCAGTAAATTCCTTAAGATTTATTTCTGTTGAAACAGATTCAGTGAACCTTTCTCAAAGAGCTAAATTCAAGCTATTATAATAAAATTGTATGCTTCCAAAACAATTAATGGATATACAGTTGGTGAGCAAATTCAATGGACGTTTGTCTTATTTGACCCTGAATCTATCATAATATACATAACATAACCTTAAATCGGACATGTAATGACGCAAAACAGAAATCACCAAAAATATACACTAGTTTCCATTTTAATTTAAGGATAAATATAAGTAACTGTTGACGTGAAATGAACGCAGGTATTGGAGAGAATACTCTATGTAACCCATATGCCGAAACTAAGGACATCTAACAATTAGCAAAACTTGGGGCTTGAGCCCGGGAATCACTAGGTGGATTTACACTACCATAGTGAGGCTTTCCATCACATATGCTAGTGCTGTGTGGTGGGCACCAGTAAACCAGAGCAGGAGCGTCAAAGAGCTTGTGAAATTTCTAAGACTGTCCTTGCTTTGTGTTACTGGAGCAATGAAAAGTACTCCAACTGTGACTATGGAGATTCTCGCGGGTCTGCCTGCCCCTCATTCTCTGGTGAGGGCCGAAACGAGGCTGGGGGGGGGGTACAGGCTGCAGCTAAACGGCGTCTGGAGATATAGGTCATACAGACACGCAGTGATTGGGGGACTTATTAGTCACCCGATCCTGAACATGGTGAGCATCTGGAGTCCAGTAACTCACAAACCTGATTCTTCAAACTTTTGCTAAAGACCCTCGCGGAGGGGGAGGAAAAAACCGCACAATGAACTAATATGGTTCACAGACCGTTCAGTGAGGGGCAGACGCTCTGGAGCTGCAGTGTATGGGGCTGCACTCAATGTGAGCATTTCGATGTCGCTTGGCAATGCACTACTATATTCCAGGCGGAAGTGGTAACCATCCCGAAATGTGTACCCTGTTTGTAGTAAACGTGGTGAGGTAGACGAAACTACTAATCCTACTTGCTAGGAAAATATGTAGTTAATATACCGACAAAGCAGTGAGACGTTACATGAGACCCAAATAATGTCAGCGGTGCAGGACTTAGCTCTGTTTAGTAAACCTGAACTGCAGGGGATCACCTAAGAGTCCCTATGGCAGCTAGCAACCTGAGCTCAAGGGGATCAACTATGAGACCCTCTCAGCTAATGGGAGACCGACCGATGTTTAATAATTCTCCCTAAGCTGCAGCACGGGCTACTCGCTCAATAGGCATCAGTCTATCACAAACAAACAAGGACATCAGTGCCCCTGGGAAATGAGCTCTCTATTTTATTGGCAGAGACACTAGCTGTCAATATTTGCCTTCAAGAGTGTCTGTAAAAGAACCTCAAGGGGCACACATCTGCATTATAACGGATAGCTAGCCCATACTGAGAGATCTGGAATCACCCATCCTCGGTTGCCCAATGTCCTGGGAATGCCGGAATACCATCAAGCAACTGGCTATAGGCAATGAGTTGACTCTTCTATTGGTGCCAGGGAACTGTGGTGTTGAAGGAAATTAATGAGAAGGCCGACAAACTTGTGAAAAGGGCCACCCAGGTAACACCTGCTGGACAAGAAGCCTTATGCGGGCTTGGAAAATACCACTACAGGGCAGCGTCGCAACAATGAGAACTAATTAGCAGAGCAACCCTTTGGAGAAACACTCCAGGACTTGCACAGGCCAAGAGACTTGTGGATTTCCCACCATCCTATTTTCAGTTAACTCCAGCAAAAGCCATTAGCTGAACTACGAGTAATGGAGGAACTGCCTGTGTAAATACTACTTGTACCGCATGGGAAACGGAGCAGAATAAATATGCAGGCTCTGTGAATCAGGAGATGCAACAGCCAAACTTACAGTAGGCAAATGTGCAGAGCACACATCTGCATTATAACGGATAGCTAGCCCATACTGAGAGATCTGGAATCACCCATCCTCGGTTGCCCAATGTCCTGGGAATGCCGGAATACCATCAAGCAACTGGCTATAGGCAATGAGTTGACTCTTCTATTGGTGCCAGGGAACTGTGGTGTTGAAGGAAATTAATGAGAAGGCCGACAAACTTGTGAAAAGGGCCACCCAGGTAACACCTGCTGGACAAGAAGCCTTATGCGGGCTTGGAAAATACCACTACAGGGCAGCGTCGCAACAATGAGAACTAATTAGCAGAGCAAAGGATGCCAGGGAACTGTGGTGTTGAAGGAAATTAATGAGAAGGCCGACAAACTTGTGAAAAGGGCCACCCAGGTAACACCTGCTGGACAAGAAGCCTTATGCGGGCTTGGAAAATACCACTACAGGGCAGCGTCGCAACAATGAGAACTAATTAGCAGAGCAACCCTTTGGAGAAACACTCCAGGACTTGCACAGGCCAAGAGACTTGTGGATTTCCCACCATCCTATTTTCAGTTAACTCCAGCAAAAGCCATTAGCTGAACTACGAGTAATGGAGGAACTGCCTGTGTAAATACTACTTGTACCGCATGGGAAACGGAGCAGAATAAATATGCAGGCTCTGTGAATCAGGAGATGCAACAGCCAAACTTACAGTAGGCAAATGTGCAGAGCTGGCTAGCCTAAGAATTTTACATATGGGTGAGCCAGTTCAAAATCCTCACGACGTGATGGCCAAGACTCATAAGGACGTCGGCAGATATGTTAACACCTTCGACAATGTCCTTAGGATTGAATAAGTAAGGTAATAGATCAAATGATCGTATCGGTTGAACTTTTGAAGAGCAGAACCAAGCTAAACGACTCCGTTCTAATAATAATAACAATAACATTCACTCTTAAATAGCATGGTATCATTTCAAAGTTTAACCTACATATTATTTATTATTATTATTATTGATAAGGGGTTACGTTGCATCGTGACCTTGAGATCTATTGTGCCCCCCATCAGACCTGTTCTCACCATTACGCCATCTACAGATCGCCCTCCAGTTCCAGAGTATAAATGAACCTCAATATCTGGGAAGGCTTCAAGGATATTACGTCTTCACTCCTACAAGTTTCCTGTCCAAAGCATTCCTTTCGCTGACTTGCAATGGCGAGGCATTCTGTAACAAGGTGAAGAGGAGTTTCTTCCTCCTCCCCACAGAATCTGCACTCGTCAGTATCTGATAAACCTATTCTCATCAAATGCTTCCTGAGGCGACAGTGTCCTGTGAGGAAGCCAGTGACCAGGTGTAACTTATTCTTACAGAGATCCAGATACCTTTTGGATCTCACTTCTTTAAAGTTCTTAAGGAACTTTTTGGAATGAACCAAACCTGGAAGATTCCGCCAGAGTGTTTCTCTTTTGGTTTCCTCCTTCTCCAGAAACTCTTTCTTGTAGGTGCATTTTCCTATTAACCTACATAAGACTCCCATATTAAAAAATATAAATATGGATCTCCTGCCAAGAGAATGATTCTCACTAATGTGCTCTAACGAGCTGAATGGTTTAAGTGTAAATTGAGTATATAAATGGACACTCACTCTTCTGCTCCAGTTGTGATGTCCCGCTTGCTCAACAGTTCATCTAAGGCTTCTGGATGACTGTCCATCATGTGCACGTACACCTCATCAAGAAGTTCTGCGGATACTCTATACAGATCCTCGTGGTGATCTATGAGCGTCCTGACGACGTTGATTATGTCAATTCTGTCCTCCGCTCGATCTGATGCCGTCTCCTTAGAACTGTTTGGTTTGATGCAGTGGAGAATATTCGGCGCGAATACGGTTGCTAGGTTGTTAGAGTCCATCTTGTTACCTTGAATCATTTCTCCTATAAATTTGACATAATTTCAAGATAAATGTAGAAATTTCTTTAATTTTGAATATCGCACCATTTTTAATTAATCTCATAATTTTAAACTGAAGGATAATTAGATTTTGATTCAGTAATATATCTAGAACAAAGTTGTGTTTAAAAAAACCTTGAAAAGATTGGTTTGAAATGGGACACATCACCAAAATATGAGTTGCTCGAACACGTTTCTGGGAAAAGCGTGCTATCATTTTGCCCCAATTGTCTATTCGAATTTTTTGCCGAGAATGATCTCAAATGATTAGGTTCGACACAGCAATGAAGATTTTGAGGTCAAATTTTATTCTGTCTAGTTGTTGCCACGACAACTTGAAAACGGAAAGAGATACCGACTTAAAACTTTTAGGGTGTCCAAATGCGACGGATGAGTTCGTTGATTTAACCAATACAAATCCGATCAAATTGAAACTTGATAACTAGATGTAGAATACCGACGTAAAGAAGGATGTGAAATTTTGTGAGAATTTTACCAGAAGATAAAAAAAAATTATTAAAAAATAGAATTTATCTCACGATACCTTGAGAACAGAACGAGATAGTGAGGTTGCGCATCCGAATGCGATATTTGAGTTTGTTAAACGGAATAATCTACTGAAAGTTTTTGGAGTTATATCTATCTGAAATTTTATTGTTGTTTCCTCGAAAATTACGAAACCAGTCCTATTCAAACATGATAATAAGTTGTAGAATACTGACTCGAAAATTGCATTGGCATTGCATGCTGACTCGAAAAGAGCATTGGCGCTCTTGTTCCAACTTTGACTTATCATAACTCCGAAAGTATTGGTTTCTCAGAGTTGGGAATGTTATCAATGGATTCTTATCAACTGCATCATAAAATGAATTAAATTCAAACATCACAAAAGAAATCAAATTCTACAAGAGTGCCAAAATTTATTAATCCGAAACCACCAGGCCAATATTACAGTTTTCTTCTACTGGAGATTTTCTGAACCCAATTTGATTAACTTACCACATAATAATTACCATCATCATATGGATTATTTGAGGGCATTATATTATCAAAATGACCAATGGGTCATTTTGCATTAAATCATACTTTGTTTTCTAGAACAGGAGGTGTAACATGAATAACGAACCAGAAATAAATTTGACATGTCTCTTATAGGTAGATTTATGACATGTTTAAATATAGATCATATAATTCTGTGAAAACATAGAAGTACGATTTATTAATGAAATTTTGAAAAATCATATCACTGAAAGTATAAGCTCGTTAGAGTTGAAAATGATATCAATGGATTCTTATGATGAAACTACATTTTTGTTTTCGTTAATCCGAAACCGTCAGGCCTATTTTGCCCAATAGCGAACTTAACCGAGATATTTATCTCACAAAAAAAAATCAACTGTCTAGCTCATTCCGTTCTAGAGTTATAGTGTTAATGGCCGGATTGGCCACACAAAGTCGATTTTGACCTCGGATTCATGATCAGTGACTCAAACCAAATCGTTTAAGACCATTTTCATCCGAAAATTCTAAAATTACAGAGATTTGGACAGATTGATAAGAACTCAGTTCCGAGGAACAAGAGCGCCAAAAATCGATATTCCTGCCTACATAATAGTAAGAAAAAGGTTTAAACTATGAGATGATTGTTTTTAATTTTATCCTTATACTTTCGTATTTTTCAATCACTGCTATGGCCTTATGAGCGGCTCTAACAAAACTGCTGATTCAATATGAGATTTAATAATTTAGCTTTGTAATATTTGGATTTCGTCAACACAGAAAACTTTTGAACGCACACATTTCACGCTACGTCCGTTTGTTGACGTTGAAACCGGTTGAATTTCATTTCATATCAACTCTATTTACCCTCAGAGTCAGAATATACTCCGGTTCCATTCTAACGTTATATTTCTCAGTGGAAGGTTTCTCATGTTCTATTTTATTAAAATGAGTAGAATGTGGGAGGAATAATTCCATGTTTGATATTTATTCAAATATCATTGGAGAATTTAATCTCGAAGAGAGCACTTAGCGGTAGGAGCTTTAATATATGCACAAAATGCAAGTTGCATTATTTCAAACTTCGATAGTATACTACCGCTAGGTGCTATCTTTTAGATCGAATTTTTCAATATGTACAAGTTCTGCACGTTCATAACGGCTCAGTTTAGTTTAATTTGTAGGGAGCTACAGAACACTGATGAATACCAAGAAGTCTGAAAGGCATCTGATCTTGTTTTCAGCAAATCAATGAATTCTCCTGTGTGTTAATTCGATTTGCGAACTCTGTGCATAAGAATAAAAATAAGAAGATCCCATTTTGCAAACTCTATTGGCAGAAGGCTCTGAACTTATTGATTTATTGATAACGTTTTCCGCCATTTTTCGATATTGTGCGATATATTTTTCGTTTAACGCGTATACCAGCATATTGGCATAAAAGTACATACCGTCAGCATGTGGGAGACTTTTGCGATTTACAATCGCAGAATTAAACGCATGTTTTCACCTTCCGAATTATCTCATGGGAAAAGCTATGATATATCTAGTTCATAGTCGGTGTTTAGTATAAGAAAATTAACTCAAAAATGGTCGATCAGACCAAATAATTCCTGTAGTTTTGGAAGTTGGTACAGTTATTCCCTAAGGTGTCCAGATAAACATACTAAAATTACTCGAGGGTGGGACACGAGCCGGCGGAGAGGAAGGGGGAAATGTATCATTTTTCAGTTTTTGCGCGCGTGTTCCGCAAGGAACAGCGTGCTATCATTTCGTCACAATGTCTGTATTTTTCGAATTTTTTTTCGAAAATGGTCTCAAACGATTGGGTTCGACTCCCTGATGAAGAATTCGAGGTCAAATTCAATTCTGTCCGTCCGGTCCGGCCGGCCGGCCGGCCGGCCGTTAGCACGATAACTCTCGAACGGAACGACTTAGAGCGTTGAAAATTTCAGGGTAGTTTTGTAACGTAAATATCTCGGACAAGTTCGTTAACGGGCCAAATCCACCGAGCGGTTTCGGAGTTAAGGCCGTTTTTAGTCAAAACGTTTTTTATGAATATTTCCGGAACCAATCACTCGATCTTTCTGAAATTTGGCAGCAAATTGTAGAATCATGACCTTTATATGCCTGCGAAGTTTTGTTTTGATCGGACGGCCCTAAAGTAGCAAAAAAAAATTTCAAAAATTTTAAAATTTTGGATTCAGGATAACTCGAAAAATACTGATCTGATTAAATTGAAACTCAGTAGTTAGATGCAAAAGACCAATGCAAACACTTTTGCAAAATTTCGTGAAGATCACGTGACATGAAAAAATAAAAAAATTACTACTATTTTGCGAAATACTTTGCTTAAAATGCCGAAACCTATTTTTTTGAGGTTCATGCTGCCCTTTCCGGACATCATTCGTTGTGCGCATGCGCAGATGAGAAGTCATTTAACTGCTGTAGTTTTCGTCAGAGAGGATTGGGGTTTTGGGGTGGCGGATGCTATTCCTCTATAGAATCCAGATCCCTGATGAGGGTCTGCGCATGCGTAGATTAAAGATGCGATATCTTCCGAACCACTAGTGTTGGAGAATCGGAGTTTTTTGTAAGGTGTGTTATTTTGAAAGGACTTTTAGCCGCGAGTAGATTGCGCATGCGCAGAAGAGAAGTGACTGTTTTTGGGTTAGATGGGTTATGTTGGGAGTGCTGAGTCGATATTGTGAGGTTTTAAAAGAATATTCATAGCAATTCAGTGCTCGGACACTAGTCAGTTTGGGGGAAATACCGTTGTTTCCGAGTTGAAGCGTGCATACCGTGGCCCTGGGGCCAACTTTGAAATTGATGTTACCCCTTACGGGCAGTTTTCGTTATGCGCATGAGCAGACCATCAGTGATTTATCTGCTGAAGTTTTCGTCAGAGAGGATTGGGGTTTTGGGGTGGCGGATGCTATTCCTCTATAGAATCCCCTGGTGAGGGTCTGCGCATGCGTAGATTGAAGATGCGTTATCTCCCGAACCACTAGTGTTGGAGAATCGGAGTTTTTTGTAAGGTGTGTGATTTTGGGAGGACTTTCAGCCGCAAGTAGATTGCGCATGCGCAGAAGAGAAGTGACTGTTTTTGGGTTGTATGGGTTATGTCGGGAGTGCTGAGCCAATATTGTGAGGTTTTAAAAGAATATTCATGGCAATTCAGTGCACGGCAAGTCAGTTTGGGGGATGTAGCGTGTTTTCCGAAATGAAGTGTTCGTACCGTGGCCCTGGGGCTAATTTTGAAATAGATGTTACCCCTTACGGGCATTTTCGTTATGCGCATGAGCAGACCATCAGTGATTTAACTGCTGGTATTTTCTTTGGAGAGGATTGAAATTTTGGGGTGGCGGATGCTATTCTTCCATAGAATCCACTGGTGAGGGTCTGCGCATGCGTGGATTCAAGATGCAATATCTCCTGAACCTCTAGTGTTGGAGAATCGGAGTTTTTTGTAAGGTGTTTGATTTTAGGAGGACTTGCAGCCGTTAGTAGATTGCGCATGCGCAGAAGAGAAGTGCCTGTTGTTGGGTTGTATGGGTTATGTTGGGAGTGCTGCGCCGATATTGTGAGGTTCTAAAAGAATATTCATGGCAATTCAGTGCAAGGACAAGTCAGTTTGGGGGATGTAGCGTTGTTTGTTAGAGTGCAATCTGACGCTTGACAAATGCCGAAAATGAGTGCTGAGTTGATATTGTGAGGTTTTAAGAGAATATTCATGGCAATTCATAGTAAGGACAAGATAGTTTGGGGGATGTAGCGTTGTTTCCGAGTTTAAGTGTCCGTACCATGGCCCTGGGGTTGTGTACATTATTACCAGACCACCTAACATTTGTGCCATAGATATATCCCGGTTATCTACAAAGAGTGACATCTTGAACAGTGACAGTGCTTTGAAAAGTTTAACAGGCATAAACAATTTTGATATTTTCAATTGAATAGAAGAGATGGTCATCAAAACTCTTGAAAACAAAAAAAAAAAAAAAAAAAGCACTGACGTGAAGTCAGTACTCTTAGGCGCGCGTGTTCACGGTGGCTAATTTGAATTGAATGATGTGTACTTCAAGCTCAGTGGCTAGAGCGAGCCGAAGATCTACCCAAAGGATAGTGGACACCATTCACTGTCGGTTCAAAAATTAACAGTGCTGTATCTAAGCTGCCATCAGGACAGAGTAACAAAGTTGGAAAAGAACACAACTGACTCTCCTTAGTCGCACAAGCTCCTAGAAGATTTGGGAGGGTCAGTATAATCCTAATCATGTTTATAGCACGCGTGCAAAAGCAGAGTGACTTAACAAAGAAAGAAAAAGTCAATTTGCTTTGGCGCGCGTGCTATAAACATGATTAGGATTATACTGACCCTCCCAAATCTTCTAGGAGCTTGTGCCACTAAGGAGAGTCAGTTGTGTTCTTTTCCAACTTTGTTACTCTGTCCTGATGGCAGCTTAGATACAGCACTGTTAATTTTTGAACCGACAGTGAATGGTGTCCACTATCCTTTGGGTAGATCTTCGGCTCGCTCTAGCCACTGAGCTTGAAGTACTCATCATTCAATTCAAATTAGCCACCGTGAACACGCGCGCCTAAGAGTACTGACTTCACGTCAGTGCTTTTTTTTCCCTATTTGCTTGTACATTGAAAACTATTTATAATATCTTTTTTATTACTTCTACATTATTTAACTACATAAAATTTCCTATAAATTTTGTCGCAACATTTTTACTATAGAATGGATACTTCAATAAATACGATAGATTAAAAGTAACAAAGCTTATAATTCGTGACAAAATCAACATCCGTACAAAAATGGAGGGTGGCGAAATCGTCTGCTGATATAATCTTTAATCTCACAGTGAAAGTCACTGTCCAACAAGAGTATTTTCTGTCAAATACAAGAAAAAAATCCTGAATTATTCAACTCCTGTCAGAAAAAATGCACGTTCGTGATGCTGACTGCAGAATTATACGCACTGCAATTGATAAAGCTACAGTTGATCTTGTAGTCCTTCTAATGGCTCTAACTCCTCCGGAAAAATAAATAGATTTTGTCAAAGAGGGAAGAGGGAAAGTAAAAACCACATTAATGTCCTACCAAAAACTTCAAAAACATTATTTTTGTTGTTCTATTCTCTTTCTGCGTAGTTTCAGCGGATATGATGCAACCTCAGCTATTTACAGAAAGGGCAAAGCATAAATTAATTATCAAGCTTTTTGATCAAAAACCATTACTGAAGGATATAGCAACTGCATTTTATGAACCAAAATCAACTCCGGATGCTATAGCAGAAGCGGGAGAAAACATGTTTCTTGAAGTATACCAAGCACCCAGCACCCAGTCTGAGATATACAAATATCGATTAACTGCTTTTTTGAAATCTTGTACCAAGTTCTAACCGGATCTTTCTTCCCTTCCCCCTACCAAAGGCCAAGCGAAATATCTCGCAGAGTATTCCATCAGGCAGTGGCTTGGGAATCAACTGCACCCTGAAATATGGGGTTCGAAACGAGGAGTCTGTTGGGATTGTTATCTCAATTTAACTCAAGTTCTAAGAGTTCTGGGGTGTTGGAACCTTAGCGACTCGAGATTGAGATGAGTAACGCGGATCACTTGATAATGAACGTTTATTCCTAATCTAACAAGGTATTTAAATACACAAAAGTAGGTACAGTGACGTCAGGACTAATCGAGGCTGAATAATGAACATTCTGCAGATTCAGTAATTTCTCAACCAGTATATCATCGCTATTCTAGTTATTGACCATTGTGAAATATAACAAAGGAAATTGATGTTTGCATATAAGAACTAATAGTTATGAAATGAGGACATGGTCTAGATAAATTCCAATGGAAAATTCTGATTGAATTGATTTGATAATTTTAGATTTTCTAATATTTTCTGTACGTTTCGTACATATTCCTGGCCGCCTTGATGGTGTGGTTGGTTGCTTATCATTCCTGTGGATTTCTGTCCGGTCTGGGGTCACTGTAGATTGGTTTTAGCTCGGTCTCCTCGGGATTGGCTGTTCTATCGTTCACGTGTTGTCTATCCGAGGAGCGTCGTTGCTTCCTGTACTTGAATATGTAAACTATAATCAAAACAACGCATATTATTGTAATTACGTTGGTGGTTGGGTTTATTGACGATTGTAGGTGATTGTGCTTCCATATATGACTCGATATTTCCTGACCTAGGTCAGTTTCGTCGCTTAATAATATTTGCATTTCTCCTGATGTCTGCACTTCTTGCTTTGGGTCAATATGCTGTAATATCGTTGGATGGTTTGTCCTGGTTATATTTATTTCCATGGGATTATTTTAAGTGGCGATCTCGGAAAGAATTTTCCTCTTGGTTGTGGCCGTCGTTTGGGCTAGGTGTATTGTTTATTGGATACTGTCTGCATGGGGATTCGATACAATTCCAAGGGCCTTCACCGTGTCGTTGGACTTCATTCACTTCATTCAAGGCTGGAAGATTGCTATTCCATTTGCGTAGATTGAATCCACCTTTTCTCAGTAGAGCAGTTGTTTCATGTTGGATGGATACGGCTACTTCTTGAATGGCAGCGCTTATTAGGAGGTCATCGACGTAAAAATTTTTCTTCACAATTTCAGCTGCTCGGGGATAGCTTTCATACTCGTCATATGCCAGTTGAAGCAGTGTCCTTATTGAAAGGTAGGCAGCAGGAGCGGTTCCATAGGTGACTGTTTTCAGTTCATATTCTTTAATAGGATCATTCTCGGAAAACCGGCACATAATGCGGTGAAATTGTCTATCTTCTTTTGATAGTATGATTTGCTGATACGTTTTTTCTATGTCAGCAGTGAGTGCTACCTCGAAGACTATCCATTGTAGAAGAAAATTTCAAAGAATAGAACTATTCTTTGAAATTGCTGAAATTTTGCAAGAGCCTTCATAACCAAACTCTACTGCCAAGTTTCAAGTTTTAACACGATCGGTTCAATATTGTTGGAGATTCGAGCAGCCTTGTGTGAGTTCAGTCGATGGGTGACCGTTGCCTCGATAACTTTCGAACGAAAGGATATAGGGACTTGCAATTTTCAGGGTAGGTTGCGTATCTGGATGGGAGAGTTGAGTTCGTTTTTGGCCATAATCGGCCTAACGGTTTCCGAGTTATACCCACCTGGAATATTATTTCCTTGATAACTCAAAAAATAAATATTCGATCGAATTGAAGCTTGGTAACTAGTAGTAGAAAATCAACATAAAGAAGTGTTTAAAATTTTGTAAGAACCGTACCCCTAGAAAATTTGAAAAAAAAGGACGAAAAAAAAAATTTTAAGAAACCCCTAGAAAATTTCAAAAAAATCACGAGCAAAAAAAAATTGGTTCAAACACTGACGTGAAGGCAGAAGCTTTTGCGCGCGTATGATATATTGTCCATTCTACTGTATGGGACACCCTTAATCGAATTTACCAGGGTAAATTATGTTGTCCATTCTCCTGTATTGGACACTTATTTCGAATTTACCATGGTAAATTCGAATTAAGAGTGTCCAATACAGGAGAATGGACAACATAAGTTACCATGGTAAATTCGATTAAGGGTGTCCAATACAGAAGAATGGACAATAGAACATACGCGCAAAAGCTTTTGACTTCACGTCAGTGCTTGAACCAATTTTTTATTTTCACCACCTCAACTACTTATATGTCTCTTGAAGTATTCATCCTGTAGTAACAATGGTTCGATATAATTTATAGGAAATTTAAGGTACGTAAGTAATGTCGTAGTAACTAGACATATATTATTGATAGTTTTCAATATACAAGCAAAAAACTACACGAATCATTTGGTCTGATTTTACCACCCTAGTTACTGTATATCAACGTAATATGCTGCTATCGTCTATATCAGGTGTATGTATATCCTTCATCGTTTCAGAATTTCAGTTTCCAATTCATTATTCAGCTACATTTATGACATTATACATCCTACTCTACTTCTTCTACAAACTATAAAAAGAATCCTTATCCATTTTCGTCTATTTTAGCAATAAAATATTTTCAAATGAACCATATTGTGATATCCATCGACAATCTCATCATAAATACTTTTTCTACTGTGTGATTCCATAGGAGTTTGGGAGTTTGGTGATGTGTATACCACGGTGAGTTAAAATAGGTATTCCGATTGATATTGTAGATATATTGGTGAATGAATTAATTAGAAGCATACAAATTTGGTACACTGAAGCAGCACTGACAATTGTCTTTCACATTTTCATTCGAAAACATGACAATGGTATTTTTTTTTTCGGGATAAGTATGGAATTCACTTGTCTCGAATAGATGATACTTCTGAAGTTTCAAACTTACCTAGATTATCCGTAGTATCCAATGAATGGTGTGCAACAAGGGAGAGAAAGTTTAGTAGTGCATGAAGGGTATCTCTGTTGGCCGATGGAAGTATTTGAATTAGATGTTGTAGTGCCTCGAACTGAAGCCTCCGGTTTCGTATCCCTAGAAACATACAAAATTATACTATTTTAACATATACACCACTAAAATTCATGTTTATTAGAGGTTGGTTATATCAAGAAATCCAAATTCCAAATGGTCCAATGAGCTTTCAAAAACATCACTTTCCACGTTCATCTACCTACCATTTTTAGAAGAAAAATAAAGCGTGACTCTTTATGTTGTATATTTATTTTAACCATAGATTCCCGTCATCAAATGAATTAATGTTATCATTTATAATTGCTGTAAGTGTGACTCAGGTAAAAAGATACGGGCTTTTGAAATTTCAAAAATGAACCAGTTTTATAGCTTTATCGTGGCTTTTACGAATAAAATAAATTTTGGTTTGAAGTTTTCTATAATTATGAAGAGAAAAATATTCTCCAATTATCACTGGTTTCCTTGTTCCACTGGTTTCTTGGATATAGATTCATAGAACTCTATAAAGAAAGCATAATTTTATCATTTCTCCAAAATCGCTTTTCGTTTTCGATATAGTATTCTTTGACTGTTATAAAGTCTGAATAGAGGATTCCAGCTCAGATATGGAATCATAAAAGAAGTAGAATTTCTGGAACTTTAAGAAATTCTTCTTCTTTTATGATTCCGTATCTGAGCTGGAATCCTCTATTCAAGTCGTAATCCAAGTTGCATAGCTTCTTCTTGTTTTCCATCCAAGTCGTAGATGATGTATGATCACAATTCTGTGATTTCTTCGACTTCACTTCAAGGTAATACATCCGAAACCGTTTTTCGACTATATATTTATTGTGCCTCTGAATGCGACATTTGAGTTTCTTTAATATGCATAATCGGCTAAACGGTTTTGTAGTTGTAACCATTTGAAATTTGGTTGTTATTTCTTCAATAACTCGAAAAATACGAATCCAACCCAATTCGAACATGGTAATTGGTTGTAGAATGCCGACGCGAAAATTCTCGTAAAATGTTGTGGGGATAGCATCACTAGAAGAGTTCAAAAATATAAATGAAAACAAATTCTCTATATCAAAAACTTTGCGTCCGACATAGCTAAAAATTTGGGAGAGCCTTCAAAGCCTAACTCTACTGCCAAGTTGCAAGTTTGAACGCGATCGGATCTATATTCTTGGAGATCTGAGTAGCCTTGGGTGACTTCAGTTGCTATATGGATGAGCGTTGCCTCGATAACTTTCCAACGAAAAGAGATACTGGCTTGCCACATTCAGGGTAGGTTGCGCATCCAAATGGGAGGTTTGAGTTCGTTATTGGGCATAATCGGCACAACGGTTCCGGAGTTATACCCGTCTGGAATAATATTTTCTCGTCAACACAAAAAATACAGACCCGATCGAATCGAACTTTGGTAACTAGTTCTCGAATACTGACATAAACACGTATGTGAAATTGGTTGGGGATCACTAGAAAGTTTAGAAAAAATTACGAAAAAATATTTTGTATCTCATGATAACTAACGGTGTGAGATAGCGACTTGCAATTTTCAGGGTAGTTGGCTCATATACATTCCTCTATAACTCAAAATATATAAATCTGAACCAATTAAAACTCGGTGATTACTTGTAGAATGCTGACCCATTAATTTTCGCTAAATTTCGTGAATATCGTATCTTAAAGTTACTTGGGGCGTAATTTTTCGTATTTCAATTCCAAAAGAATACAAATGTCAGAATTAAATATTCTGTGATCATAGACGATTCTCTCATCTGTCATTAAATTTGTATGAAATGTATTCATATATTATAAAAGCTGAGATAACGGTATATATATGGTTGCTAAATTCGATTAAGATTGTTCAATAGAGGTGAGTAGACAATAGAAAATGCGCGCAAAAGCTCATGACTTCACGTCAGTACATGTTTATTACAGAAACGATACTAATATTGATACTGAAACTAACAAGAAATATTTTAGACCATTTGGATGTCTTGTTTGTTCTCCTGGTACCTACTTGCCTACAGGGAATATTGCAAATCGTTGGAATTGGTAGTCGTACCTAAATTTAATTTGAAACAGTTTGATAATTGCGCGTATGTCCTGGGGAACATCGCATTATCATTTTGCCCAAATGTCTGTAACTTTCGAATTTTTTGACGAAAATAGTCTCAAACGATTTAGTTCGACTCCCCAATGAAGAATTCGAGGTCAAATTTGTTTCTGTCCGGCCGGACGTCCGGACGTTGGCACGATAACTTGAGAACGAAAAAAGCTAGCGACTTGAAATTTTCAGAGTGGGTGGCGCATCCCAATACGACGGACAAGTTCGTTAATGGGCATACTCGGCCAAGTGGTTTCTGAGTAATAATTTTGTTTTTAACCAATATGAATCCGATCGAATTGAAACTTGGTGAGTAGTTGTAGAATATGAACCTAAACATGTTTGTGAAATTTTGTGCGAATCGTATGGCTAAAAAATTATTAAGAAATTATTAAATAATATTTTTGTTGTCACGATAACTTGAGAACGGAAAGAGATAGCGGCTTGAAATTTTCAGGTTAGGATTTGCATCAGAACGCGACATTTCAGTTTGTTAATGAGCATAATCGGCCAAACGGTTTTAGAGTTATAGCCATCTGATCTGGTTGTTTTTTGTTCCGCATTAACTCGAAAAATACTAAACCGATTAAGTTCAAACATGGTTATTAGTTGTAGAATGCCAACGCGAAAATTATTGCAAAATTTTGTGAGGATAGTATTTGTAGAAAATTTTTAAAAAATCATTGAAAATTGAAAAAAAAAATCTATATATCAGTAACTATTCGTTTGAAATTGCTGAAATTTTGCAAGAGCCTTCATAACCTAACTCTACTGCCAAGTTTCAAGTTTTAACACGATGGGTTTAATATTGTTGGAGATTCGAGCCGAGGGGGAAATCACTCTCAGAATTGGGTACAATATATCCAAATATATCCATGACATATCCAAATATATCCAAAAATATCCGAATATATCCAAATATATCCAAACATATCCAAATATATCCAAATATATCCAACCATATTCAAATATATCCAAATATATCCAAATATATCCAAATATATCCAAATATATCCAAATATGTATATCCAAATATATCTAAACATAAGTATATCGAAATATATCTAACCATCGATCTAAATATAATCACTTGTGCTTGAGTTCCATTTCGCTGAGATCAATTTTGTGGAACCCCATAGAAATGGATATTTTTTGCGCGTATGTTCTGGGTAACATCGCGTTATCATTTTGCCCAAATGTCTGTAAGTATCGGATGTTTTGACGGAAATGGTATCAAACGATTTGGTTCGACTCCCCAATCAAGAATTCGAGGTCAAATTTGATTCTGTCCGGCCGGCCGTCCGGCCGTTGCCACGATAACTTGAGAACGGAAAGAGCTAGCGACTTGAAATTTTCAGGGTAGGTGGCGTATCCCAATACGACGGATGAGTTCTTTAATGGGCATATTCAGCCCAATGGTTTCCGAGTAATAATTTTATTTTCAACCAATATGAATCCGATCGAATTGAAACTTGGTGAGTAGTTGTAGAATATGAACCTAAGCACGTTTGTGGAATTTTGTGCAAATCGTAAGGCTAGAAAATTATTTAAAAAATTATTAAAAAATATTTTTGTTGTCACGATAACTTGAGAACGGAAAGAGATAGCGGCTTGAAGTTTTTAGGTTAGGATGTGCATCTGAACACGACGTTTGAGTTTGTTTATAAGCATAATCGGCCTAACGGTTTTAGAGTTATAGCCATCTGAAATTTGGTTGTTTTTTTCTCCTCATTAACTCGAAAAATACCGATTGAATTGAAACATGGTTATTAGTTGTAGAATGCCAACGCGAAGATTCTTGCAGAATTTGGTGAGGATAGTATTCATGGAAAATTTTTAAGAAATCATTGAAAATTAGTAAAATAAATTCTATATATCAGTATCTATTCCTCTGAAATTGCTGAAATTTTGCAAGAGCCTTTAGAACCCAACTATACTGTCAAGTTTTAAGTTTTAACACCATCGGTTTAATATTGTTGGAGATTCGAGCAGCCTTGATGTGCAGTAGATGGGTGACCATTGCCTCGATAACTTTCGAACAAAAGGAGATAGGGACTTGCAATTTTCCGGGTTGGTTGCATATCCGAATGGTAGAGTTAAGTTCGTTTTTGGGCATAATCGGTTTAACGGTTTCCGAGTTATACCCACCTGGAATATTATTTCCTCGATAACTCAAAAAATATAGATTCGATCGAATTGAAGCTTGGTAACTATTAGTAGAAAACCGACATTAAGACGATTTTTGGGCGCATGTTCTAGGGGAACATCGTCCTATCATTTCGTCCAAATGTCTGTAATTTTCGAATTTCGAGCTGAAAATTGGCTAATAGACTAATTCGGACTCCCTGATCAAGAATCCGGTGTCGGATTTTTGGGTGCCGTCCGGCCGGCCGGCCGGCAGGCCGGACGGCCTTCCGGCCGTAGGCACGATAACAGGAACACCGAAGGTCCTATCGACTTCAAACTTCAGGGTAGGTTTCTGATCAAAATGCGACGGTTAAGTTCGTTAACGGGCAAAATCGGCCGGACGGTTTAGAAGTTATAGACATTTCAAATTTTGAGGTTATTTCCCTGATATTTCAGGAACTAAAGAAGATGTTGAATCGAAACTTGGTAGTCAGTTCGAGGATATAAACGCGCAACTTTTGGCAAAATTATGTTATGATCAAAATGTTGGTAACTTTTAAAAAAATATTTCTTTTAATTTTTTCGAAAAAAAAATTTTTTTTTCGTGAACTATTCATCAGATTGCAACAAAAACTTGTACTAACGTCAATTGTAGTATTTTGCAACATTGTGCAAAATTTTGGCTCTATACGATTTCAATTTCTGGAGATATAAGACAAAATGTGTCAAATTTCCTGGGTCTCTCTCAGTATTTTCATCGATTATTCTATGAACTCTTTGAATTCCACCGAAAACAAATTCAAAGACATAAACATAAAGAATCAAGTCATAGTTTAGACGTCGAAAGAAGGACGATGTTGATCGACTTGAAAAGGTACCTATTTCAAGAAATGCAATAATGAAATGCTTAATTTATGGATATAATATTATCTAAGTATTGTTGGGATCGGGCAGTTGGAAAATTTTTTAATAAAAAAATTTGTACCGAAGTTAAATCAAGCATTCTACACGAGTGTGCAAAATTTCAGTTCGATACGATCTCAATTCCAGAAGATATTGCTTAAAATTCACATTCCAGCGTGTTTTGACGTTCTATGGTCACAGAAAATCGTCACAAAAATCTATTTACCTCATTTGACGGCTGTTTGTCAAATCAATTAATTCCAATAATTGATGTCAGATTTCCTACATACCAAGTTCAAACACATTTTATTATATGGAAAACACTTATTATGATCACGTTCTACAGGAATTGATACTAAATAGAAGCTAGATGAAGATTATTGTAATGGAAAATTTGTGTTCCAGAATAATATTAAGGTATTCAACATGATACTGCTTTTTTTCTTTACTGGTCAGTACGGGCCACAAGGAAGATGAACATGCGCCCAATAGCTCCTGTCCACAGGGCTTGAACCAATTTTTTAAGAACCGTACCCCTAGAAAATTTCAAAAAAATTACGAAAAAAAAAATGGTTCAAGCACTGACGTGAAGTCAGGAGCTTTTGCGCGTATGTTCTATTGTCCATTTTCCTGTATTGGACACCCTTAATCGAATTTACCATTGTAAATTATGTTGTATGAATTTACCAAGTTGTTACCATGTTGTTTGAATTTACCATGGTGAATTCGAATTACATGAACTTAGAGTACCTTTTCGATAGAAAACCGTAAGTGGATTAATTATGAGTATACATTTTTGCGCGTATGTTCTGGGGAACATCGCGTTATAGTTTTGCCCAAATGTCTGTAACTTTCGAATTTTTTGACGAAAATGGTCTCAAACGATTAAGTTCGACTCCCCAATGAAGAATTCGAGGTCAAATTTGATTCTGTCCGTCCGGCCGTCCGGCCGTCCGGCCGTCCGGCCGTCCGGCCGTTGCCACGATAACTTGAGAACGAGGAGAGCTAGCAACTTGAAATTTTCAGGGTAGGTGGCGCATCTCAATACGACGGACAAGTTCGTTAATGGGCATAATCGGCCCAGTGGTTTCCGAGTAATAATTTTGTTTTCAACCAATATAAATCCGATCGAATTGAAACTTGGTGGGTAGTTGTAGAATATGATCTTAAGCACGTTTGTGGAATTTTGTGCGAATCGTATGGCTAGAAAATTTTTAAAAAATTATTAAAAAATATTTTTGTTGTCACGATAACTTGAGAACGGAATGAGATAGCGGCTTGAAATTTTCAGGTTAGGATGAACACCAGAACGCGACATTTCAGTTTGTTTATGAGCATAATCGGCCAAACGGTTTCAGAGTTATAGCCATCTGAAATTTTCTGAAATTTCGTGGTTTTTGTTCCTCATTAACTCAAAAAGTACTGAACCGATTGAATTCAAACATGGTTATTAGTTGTAGAATGCCAACGCGGAAATGTTTGCAAAATTTGGTGAGGATAGCATTTGTAGAAAATTTTTAATAAATCATTGAAAATAAAAAAAAAAAAATTCTATATATCAGTAACTATTCGTTTGAAATTGCTGAAATTTTGCAAGAGCCTTCATAACCTAACTCTACTGCCAAGTTTCAAGTTTTAATACGATCGGTTAAATATTGTTGGAGATTCGAGCATTCTTGTGCGAGTTCAGTAGATGGGTGACCGTTGCCTCGATAACTTTCGAACGAAAGGAGATAGGGACTTGCAATTTTCAGGGTAGGTTGCGTATCCGAAAGAGAGTGTTGAGTTCGTTTTTGGGCATAATCGGTCTAACGGTTTCCGAGTTATACCCACCTGGAATATTATTTCCTTGATAACTCAAAAAATAAATATTCGATCGAATTGGTGCTTGGTAACTAGTAGTAGAAAATCAACATAAAGACGTGTTTGAAATTTTGTAAGAATCGTATCCCTAGAAAATTTGAAAAAAATGACGAAAAAAAAAATTTCAAGAACCGTACCCCTAGAAAATTTTTAAAAAGTTACGAAAAAAAAATTGGTTCAAGCACTGACGTGAAGTCAGAAGCTTTTGCGCGTATGTTCTATTGTCCATACTTCTGTATTGGACACCCTTAATCGAATTTACCATGGTAAATTATGTTGTCCATTCTCCTGTATTGGACACTTAATTCGAATTTACCATGGTAAATTCGAATTGAGAGTGTCCAATACAGGAGAATGGACAACATAATTTACCATGGTAAATTCGATTAAGGGTGTCCAATACAGAAGTATGGACAATAGAACATACGCGCAAAAGCTTCTGACTTCACGTCAGTGCTTGAACCAATTTTTATAATATACAGGGTCCGCAAAAAGTATAGATCAAAATAATTTGGTAACCCCGCTGTAATACGTCAATGGATAATCCAAATTTGTCGAAATGACGTGTGCTGTCAAATCTTGTTATCCTATTAGTAAGTACTATTATGAGGTTGCTGAGATAGCAATGTGAATAGCAATATGTTTCTAAAAAAAATTGGTTCAAGCCCTGTGGACAGGAGCTTTTGGCGCTCTTGTTCAAACAGACAAATTATATCTCCGAAAGTATTGGTTTCTCAGAGTTGGGAATTATATCAATGGATTCCTGGAACTGCATCATAAAAGATTTTAAATAAAAAAAAAGTGTCGTATAAGAAAAATGCTTCAAAAATTTTCATTAAATTTATTTATCAAGATCAAAGGAGCAATCTGCAATGATTCAACCTCGTGGAATGGGTTGTTGCAAAACTCACACTCGGTGCATAGTTTTCACAACTCGACATACCTAAGGAAAGTATCATCGAAATGTCTAGAGCAAGGCTGGAGACAATCATAGCAGATTGTCCATTTATTCCTTATATTTGAGTAGGTAGTGGATTACGAACAAATTATTTTAATAGTTCAAAATATATTAATAAAATACTATCCTCTTTTCATAATTTGAAATTTAATAGTTCATACCACTTACACATTCTTTTCTGTATTATGAACCTTAACTCAAGAAAAAATGATTGATACAACGTTAGGGGATTAATTATGAGTATACATTTTTATAATATACAGGGTCCGCAAAAAGTATAGATCAAAATAATTTGGTAACCTTGCTGTAATACGTCAATGGATGATCCAAATTTGTCAAAATGGCATGTGCTGATTCGTACTGATAAACAACTGATACCTGCCAATTACAAGTTAATATCTCTAATCTAATCTAAAAAAGTATTTAAGATTTTCACTTTATCGCCCTGTAGAATGTTAACGGGAAGGTTTAGCAAAAAATGTTGTTTAAATTTTCTCAATTTCTCGTCCATATCTATACAATCCCCAATTTACGGTACTTTATTCTGAATATATTCAGTATCACTAATATAACTAGGCAGCTTTCTCAACTTCAAATATAAAATAAAACACAAGCTGTTTGTTATTTATGCAGACATAACCTCAATAAGCTACTGAGCATGCGCAGATGAAAGGACAACAGTAAATATATATCCAAACATATCCAAATATATCCACATATTTCTAAATATATCCAAATATATCCAAGTATATCCAAATCCAAAAATATCCAAACATATCCAAATATATCCAAATATATCCAAACATATCCAAATATATCCAAATATATCCAAACATATCCAAATATATCCAAGCATATCCACAGTCGGTACAATAATATCCACGAGTGAACTCCCCCTCGATTCGAGCAGCCTTGTGTGAGTTCAGTAGATGGGTGACCGTTGCCTCGATAACTTTCGAACGAAAGGAGATAGGGACTTGCAATTTTCAGGGTAGGTTGCGTATCCGAAAGGGAGAGTTGAGTTCGTGTTTGGGCATAATCGGTCTAACGGAATCCGAGTTATACCCACCTGGAATATTATTTCCTTGATAACTAAAAAAAGTAAATATTCGATCGAATTGAAGCTTAGTAACTAGTAGTAGAAAATCAACATAAAGACGTGTTTAAAATTTTGTAAGAACCGTACCCCTAGAAAATTTGAAAAAAATGACGAAAAAAAATTTTTTAAGAACCGTACCCCTAAAAAATTTCAAAAAAATCACGAAAAAAAAAATTGGTTCAAGCACTGACAAGTCAGAAGCTTTTGCGCGTATGTTCTTTTGTCCATTCTTCTGTATTGGGCACCCTTAATCGAATTTACCATGGTAAATTATGTAGTCCATTCTCCTGTATTGAACAGTTAATTCGAATTTACCATGGTAAATTCGAATTAGTAGTGCTGACACCCTTAAACGAATTTACCATGGTAAATTATGTTATCCATTCTCCTGTATTGGACACTTAATTCGAATTTACCATGGTAAATTCGAATTAAGAGTGTCCAATACAGGAGAATGGACAACATAATTTACCGTGGTAAATTCGATTAAGGGTGTCCAATACAGAGGAATGGACAATAGAACATACGCGCAAAAGTTTCTGACTTCACGTCAGTCCTTGAACCAATTTTTGGCGCTCTAGTTCCTCGGAACTGAGTGCTTATCAATTTGCCCAAATGTCTGTAATTTTCGAATATTTCGATGAAAATGGTCTTAAACGATTTGGTTCGACTCACTGATCAAGAATCCGTGGTCGAAATTCATCCTGTCCGGCCGGCTGTAGGCACGATAACTCTCGAACGGAATGAGCTAGAGAGTTGAAATTTTCAGAGTAGGTTTGGGGGATAAATATCTCGGCTAAGTTCGTTATTGGGCAAAATCGGACAGATGGTTTCGGAGTAACAAAACAAAAATTTTTTTTTACGAAACAAATTCCAAATTAAATTTTTTTTAATAAGAAGTTTTATCATAAGAATCCATTCATATCATTTTTAACTCTAACAAGCTAATACTTTCGGAGATATGATTCTTCAAAATTTCAATGTAAATCGTATTTCACACATTGATATAATTATTCTATGTATGAATTGTCATAATGTCAACTTGACAGAAGGGAATATTGTAACTTCAAAAATATTGGGGTTGAAATACTCATATTTTAGCGATGCAACGGGGACCTCACCCGAAAATGTTTGAAAATATTACGTAAATATTGAAAGCATAATTCTGTAGTTCGAGAGAGGAGAAAATTTGGTGAACGTAGATCAGGAAATTTTTGATCGATTACAAGGTAATTTTTTTTTTATTACTCATCTTCTTTCATATTATTACTCATCTTCTTTCATACATGTTCCATGGAATACCTACTATTTGTAGGTACTTTAAACCTGTTATGGGCAATTGTCATACGAAACTTGTTTTTTTGGAGCTCTAGTTCCTCGGAACAGAGTGCTTATCAATTTGCCCAAGTGTCTGTAATTTTGGAATTTTTGGCTGAAAATGGTCTCAATCGATTTGGTTCGAGTCACTGATCAAGAATCCGAGTGCAAAATCGATTCTGTCCGGCCGGCCAACCGGCCGTAGGCACGATAACTCTCGAACGAAAGGAGTTAGCGGATTGAAAATTGCAAGGTGGTTTTGGAGCGTAAATATCTCGGACAAGTTCGTTCGATCTATCTGAAATTTAGCATCAAATTGTAGAATCATGACCTTAATACGCATGTGAAGTTTTGTATAGACCAGATTACCGCAAAGTGTAAAAAAAAATTTTGAAAATTTAAAAAAAGTTTTTCCACAATAACTCTCGAACGGAATGAGCTAGGTAGTTGAAATTTTCAGAGTAGGTTAGGGAGATGAATATCTCGGTTAAGTTCGTTACTGGGCAAAATTGGCCAGATTTAATTCGATTTCTTCCATGGTGCAGTTCTCATTCTCATGATTGCTCATTTAATCTTGATAAATAAACTATTATTTGAATTGAATTTCCTTTATGATGCAGCTCTATCATATGTATACATTGATATAATTCCCAACTCAGAGAAACCAATACTTTCGGAGATATAATTTGTCTGTTTGAACTGGAGCGCCAGAAAGCTCCTGTCCACAGGGCTTGAACCCATTTTTTTTTATTCATCTACTGTCAAAAATTGACTGAAAGTAGTTCGGCGTTTATCGGCAACGGACAGAATAGAAATTCAGAATATTAGGGTTTGTGGAGATACAACACGTTACATCAAGAAGTTTGTGATTATTTTAATGAAAAATATCCTAATGCTGAATCTGAAACTAAAAGCGCTGTTAGTAGAATAAACAGGAAGTGTGAGGAGTTCGGATACCTGAAGGATCATCTAAGAAATGGTCGACCGGCTATTGCAGAGGAGGTAGAATTGAACATTTTATCAGATTGGGAGGAAATTCTGATTAACTTCGAGAACTACATTGATTTTAATTATGCCATGTTTCCAGATTCTGCACAGGTGAAGAGTTATAAGCGTTCAAAGATTTCATAATGTGCTAATACACGCCTGCATATAAATTATCTATGACCTTGATGATGAACGAGAAAAAGGTATGGTAACGTGGTTTATAGCTTGATTCGGGATTTCAACGCACAGGGAGGGATCCATAAAAGTAGTGAAACTTCTGAAATTTCTGATTTTATAACGTTCAATGGAGAATATTTTAATTCTCTAAAACGTATGAATATTCTTCAATTGACTCAAGAAAAACTGCATCTGCTTTCTTTATGCTAAGTTTATATAGTTCTATGAATCCATGAGTCTATAACTAGGAAACCACTGAAAGTAGAGAAAACACTGATATTTGGAGGATATGTATCGTAGTTATAGGAATCTTCACACCAATATTCATCTCATTCGGAAAAAGCATGTCAAGGCTACACAAAAAGGGTTCCAGTTGATGATTTTAATCTACAGCTGAAATCAATGCACAACTCAAAGACTCACCCTGTATTTATAAAAGTATTATTATATGTATATTGCATAAATCGGTTTGAGGAAATTAAAATGCCATGAATGGCATCAATTCTAGATTAATTTAGTGCACGAACTGAATGGAGATGATTTTGACCGCAGAAATCAGTTTTGCGAACAAATGATGGACCTTTGCAATTACGATGAGGGGTTTGCAGCTCAAATATTATCTAGTGACGAAGCAACATTTTTTTTAAAAGAACCTCCAACAGACAAAACTGTCACTATTGGTCAGATCCTGAAAAAGTGAATGTATTGACTGGAACAGGGTTATTATAGGACTGTCTTTATTGAAGGACTCTTAACTGGTCTTAATATTTGGATTTGTTACAGGATTCCAGGAACCATGCATATCCAGGTCTCCTAAATACATTGCTGTGGTTTCAACAGGATGGAGCTCCTCCTCATTATTTTCAAGATGTACGTGATTACCTGAACGAACTTCCCGGACAGGTTGATCGGTTGGCGAGGTTTTATTGAATAACCGGTCCGGTTTCCAAATCTCACTCCGTTAGACTTCTTCTTATGGGGTTATATCGAAAGCATAGTAAACCTCAATCGGCCAAACAACATCGATTAATTTATACAGAGGATTCGGGACGAAATATGTTCAATAAGGCCTGAAACTCTGCAAAATGTTTATTCCGAGTTTCAAGCTCGATTGAAGTACCGTCAAGAAGTGAATGGTCATCGATTTGACCTCTTACTTGGAGAATTTTCGTTAGTTATGACACCTTCAACTATCGTTTTTGCAATAAAAATGTGTTTATTTAGTGAAGATTTCAATTCAAAATTTTCACATAGTGTTGAAATTCAAAAAATCAATATCTCGAGAATTATTGACCCAAAGGGTGTAACATGTGCATTCCTGAATTTGTCATCATCTATACATGTCAAGAAAAAAAAAATATATATATATATATATATATCCATTATTTCATACTTTTGACGCTGACGATATGTTTTGGGAACGATTTATGCATCTTCTGAGATTAAACATTATTCCTCGCATTGTTGACCAGTATAATTATATTATTCTGTAATGCCAATCTAAATACTACATTAACTCACTCTGGGTTTGGACGAAGGCTTGATAGAGCTCCCTACAGAGTAGTGGATCAGGCAACTCTCTCAAATACTCCTTCAGTAATGTTGCAACATCATGCGGACATTGATCTTGGTCCAAGCTGTTTTCTCTACCCGAATCAAAATTTTCTCTCAACTGAAATTCGTAATATATTATGTTAATTGGTATCGAATCGTCTATGCTTTCATTATCTTACTTCTCTTATCCTCTTTTTAGACGTACTGACTCTAAAGATTCCTAAGGTATGTAATCCATTTCTCTCAATATGCTTGATACAAGCAGTGAGAATATTGGGAATTGTAAGTTCTTCACATTCTGCAGTGATCCTATCTGGTAGATCTGCTGTCGAACTGCAAGATATTTTGTCTAAAAGACCTGGGACACTCCCAGCCATTCTATCCTGTCCTATTAGGCTCTCACATGAACTGCCCTGCAAAATAATTGAATGAATAAGTATACGAGGTGAGTCATAGATTTAATAGATTCCTCTCATCAAGCAGAACACTGTTCTCATTTACTATTTTTCCAGATTCGGTTCAGGTATTTTACAAGCATTTATAGATTTCACAATGTGCTAATACACTCCTACACTTTGTTTACCCTTGCAAAATAGAAAACTGTTACTGAAATCTATTCAACAAAATTGTTTGGGAAAAGTTATTTGCTCCCACGATTCTTAAAATGTAGCATTATATAATATTCTACTTTTGATATTCTGAACTTCAACTTTCATTAAATATTCATTAACTATTTCCACCATAAGATTATACATAATTTTATTACGCCCATTCTTTAAATTTTATTATAATTATTGGAAATTCTCTTCCATAATGGTTCCCGCTTTGACGGACCAAAGCACGCAGATAGTTAACAAAGTTGAACTGAGTCAAAATTCGTACAAAAAAGCACTGACGTGAAGACAGGAGCCTTTGGGCGCATGATCTATTGTCTCTGCACGCCTTACATACCCACAGGAAATACTGCATGATGTGCATGAACCTTTGAGCGGTCTTATTAGCGATAACACGGGAAAAAATAAATGGGTCAGCAACCGAATTCAAATTTTAAAATGAATAAAGTAGTGTACTTGCCCAGCGGGGATTCGAACCGAGATCTCCTGTGGAAAGTTGTTACAATTCTGAGATTCATATGATTTCAAATTTCAGTACAAATAACAACCAATTTTTTATTAATATTGAAAATTCCATAAACATCCATGAATTCAGTTTCAGGAAAATTTCAAATCGAACAGTTGAGATGTGATTCCAACTGACATAATAATCATAATAATCACAATAATGGTAGATAACGTCATGGGACTCTATTTCTTTTTCTTCATTCGCCGTTCGCATTGTCAAATTCTGTACCAGACTTTGGTTTATCAATCTAAAAGCCTGAATATTGATCTATATCTTGTGAAAAACAAGCAAGTGTGGCAACGTAGATATATCAACCAAAATTAGGCAAATTCTCAAATTTTTATCGGATTTTATAATATTCAACGTTTAATATCACAATAACGATGTGTTTTAGGAGAAATTATGGAGAACAAGTTAGTTTCCTAAGATTATTGAAGATTCTTATGATGACCGAAGATAAATTTTATCTGCTTTCATTGTGCTAATTTCATTTAGTTTTATGAATCCGCGAGCCTACAACTAGGAGAGTCAAAATCAAAACTGAGAATTTCCGAATTTCCATAATATTTACGTTGATATGACAAAAATAGAGGATTTGAGTTTTGTACGTCTGTCAAACGTACGGAATCTGTCCTCTTAATATCAGAAATGTCATATATTTCGGCACATTTCACGCACAAAACAGGTTGTTTTGTTGGATTGCCCGACAAATCAACAAATATTATATCTTGCATAAAATGATTGAATAAAACGTTCCGACTATGTGACATATTACAATAAAATTCCAGATTTCTTAGGATTGACAAACATACAAAAGCCAAATCCCCTAGGATATTGTATTTTTGTTCAAATTAACATTAATATTCTCTTTTATATGTTCGGGCACACTCAAAAATCCTTAAAATTGAAAATTATGTCCGTTTTAACTTTGAATCATATCCATAAAGGCCTACAAAATGTCATACATTTTGGACCCGAAACTAGTAGTGGCAACATTGAATTGAAGTACTGGAATCCCCTAATACGACGAAACAAGTGTGCAAATACCTTCAATTATAATTTCATTCAAAAAATTGTTATCTTTTGTAAAGAAGTGTTTTTTCGTTACTAAATAAATTCAGGATATTATTTCCAAAACTTTTCCTTTCGAAGTAATTCCAGCATTTATTCCGCAGAGTCATACCGTAAGATACGTCATGAAGGAAATTCGAAACTCTTCCGTTCAGTCCGTTTCCATATAATTTAAATGAGAGAATTAATTATATCGAGAAATATTCATATAGGGAATTGAAAATCATTCCGATTATTCGGATGCATTCTAAATTCGCAGCCTATGTAGAAAAACTCCGTCAACTCCAGTTTATCGCTTATCGCCGTTTTT
This sequence comes from Halyzia sedecimguttata, assembly GCA_937662695.2. Classification (NCBI taxonomy): domain Eukaryota; kingdom Metazoa; phylum Arthropoda; class Insecta; order Coleoptera; family Coccinellidae; genus Halyzia; species Halyzia sedecimguttata. The sequence continues at coordinate 51,324,846 of OW569415.2, forward strand.
TGCCAGATGCGGACAGATATTTCTACGATGAAAATGCGCAAAAACTGGAGGTCCGTTGTTTATGCCGTCGAGTGTTCGAATTCCTTCCAGAATAAATCACATAATGTTAGACCAATCAGAGACGTCTAAAATCCATCTCCCTTCAAAATTAGACGAATTTGAGATCACGTGACATGTCATCCGACCGAGTCGATATAAGGACTTTCCGAGTCAAAATTGGTAACTTTTTGGTAGATTTCCGAGTGGTACACGTAGAAACTTTTGATAGATTTCCGATATTAATTGCACCGAATATAATATACCGATTTTTTCCGAGAAAACCGATAAACCGCTATTTTTGATTTTGATTACCGTTATACCGAGAAAGAGACTCTGTTTTAACCGTAATTTGTGAGTGAAAGTGAGTTCTGATTTGGGTAAGCATTCCGTTGGCCCTTTGGCTTGCCGTTTATTTTTCCGCATTACTTGTGTTCCTTAATTTCAATTTATCCAAGTCAGGTCAAATGCTTGATTATTAGTCAAACTAACCAAATAAATTAAATCATTTATTTCCGAATTTGTTATATACAGGGTGGTCCAATTCCATTAGTGTATTATTGTGTTGAAGTGTCTGGTATTTTATTTTGATTAGCTATCTTTGTGAGCATTGTAGGACGTAACTCCGGCAAACTTCCTGTTCAGACCCTAGTGTTTCAGCGACCGAGCCCTGGCATTTTAGGGGTAGAACTAGAAATGGTGTTGCGTCTGAGGTATCCTCGAGTATTAAGATTGAGGCCAATGTCCATATCGTGCTAGCACGAGGGGGGTTACTCGGTCTGGTATTCGGGTTTGAATTGCCGAGCTGTGAACAAGGGTAACAACCCTCCGAAAGTCCGCTAGTTTATTATTTTATTGAATTTTCCGGTATTTTATTTCGATTTGCTATCTTTGTGAGCATTGTAGGAAGTAACTCCGGTAAAATTCCTGTTCAGACCCTAGTGTTACAGCTACCGAGCCCTGGCATTTTAGGGGTTGAAGTAGAAGTGGCATCTGAGGTATCCTCGAGTAGTTAAATTGAGGTCAATGTCTATATCGTGCTAGCACGAGGTGGGTTACTCGGTCTGGTATTCGGGTTTGAATTGCCGAACTGCGAACAAAGTCTTTAACCGTTCGAAACTTAAGTACCGATTATTTTATGACGTTTAATAAGTTGGGAACACAAGTATATATATTTTATAGCCAAAGGGACCCCAATTTTTATTACCGTCAGCACTTTCACTTGGTACTGTATGCTCTCATTGTCCTGTATTCCTGTTGATGCTTTTACTGCGTATATTACCTGCTCTGCTCGCTATTCTCACCTCCGCAATCACCGTTAAATTCACTGCTGTAGTATACCTTACATTGCATTTATCATCTGACTTTGACTGTGTATATTGTATATATTCTTTTATGACCAGTCAATAGCAAGCTTAACATCAAGTTGAAATTTTCGATCATAATTTCACCCATCTTGCTCATGTCTTTCAGCCATTTCCGTTTGTAAATATATACTGAGATTGACATTATTGAAGTGTATTTCAGGCAGTGAATAATAGTGAAATTGTAATATATTTGTATATAGTTACAGTGAGTTTAATTTCAACATTTCATTACGACCGTATTATCCTAAAGAAACTGGTACCAATCAATCGCTTACACCATAGATTGTAGTGAACCCTTCTCCAACTGTGTAAAGGCTACCTGGGGAAAAGGGAAGTGTACGACAAGGAGTTGCAACCTTGGAACAAAATTTGTAACTGGCGCCCGAGGAAAAGTCCGTAGGGTAGAAAAGGTCGTCACACTTATCGAAAATTCATCAGGGTTTAAAGATAGATTACTTCTTTAACGGTATTCCTCCAAAAATGATTCATTAATCATTACGGGGAAGGAATTTTCGGTGGCATGCATATATCTTTCCTTAGAAATCGATTAACTTTAGTGCATTTCTACGCTATCAATTAAATTTCACTAGCATAACATGAAAGACATAAAATCCCCACCCGATGGGAATTGGTAACTGAACAGCTGACTTATAGCGTTGTAGGTATGCCCGGCGCGTCAGTCTCAAAATAGATCGGCTAGTCTAACTTTAGACAGTTGGCAAGCCTGCCACCGCGTAGCCACTCTACTCCAGCTCGAGAGCAGTCACCATGATGATGATATCATAATGGTTCCTGCTTTGACGGATCAGATCACGCAGAGAGGTAACTCAGTTGAACTGAGTTAAAATTCGTATAAAATATTGGTTCAAGCCCTGTGGACAGGAGCTTTTTGGCGCTCTAGTTCAAACAGACAAATTATATCTCCAAAAGTATTGGTTTCTCAGAGTTGGGCAGTATATCAATGGATTCCTATGATAGAACTGCATCATGAAAGAAATAAAATTTAAAAAAAGTGTCGTTTAAGAAAAATGCTTCAAAAATTATCTATGAAAAAAGAGCAATCTACAATGCTTCAATGGTTTAAAAATTGTCATTAAATTTATTTATCAAGATTAAAGGAGCAATCTGCAATGATTAAACTTCGTGGAATGGGTTGTTGCAACTTACACTCGGTGCATAGTTTTCACAACTCGAAATACCTAAGGAAAGTATCATCGAAATGTCTAGAGCAAGGCTGGAGACAATCATAGCAGATTGTCCATTTATTCCTGATATTTGAGTAGGTAGTGGATTACGAATAAATTATTTTAATAGTTCAAAATATATTAATAAAATACTATCCTCTTTTCATAATTTGAAATTTAATAGTTCATACCACTAACACATTCTTTTCTGTATTATGAAGATGAACCAACGCAAGAAAAAATTATTGATACACAAATGTAGATCCATATTCCAGTATTTTTTTGCTAGCAACCTTATGAAAATACTGTATATAGGAACATGTCTCACTACAACTACTTAGGTAAGTAAAAGGTAATATTAACCTCAGTGGTCAACGAACCATAATTTCTTTTGATTATTCCATTATGTTCTTCTTTCCTATTGCCTCCATAAACTACATCAAAGCAGTCTTGTATATATTCACAAATTCAAGAATCGAATACTTGCTTTCCAATAGAAAATATGTATACGAATTGACAATCTCTAATGGCTAGAAAATATGACTTTTATGAATAGTCACACAGACAGATTCTGTACTCACATTCTGTGAATACATAGAACTTACGATGTCATATTGAAACTTTGAAACATCATATCTCCGAGAGTATTAGCTTGTTGGAGTTGGAAATGATAACAATGGATTCTTATGATGAAACTGCATTTTAAAAAAATTAATTCAAAAATTGTATTGCAAAAAAGAAATTTTTTTTTCGTTGCTCCGAAACTATCAGACCGATTTTGCCCAATAAACCGAACTTAACCGAGATATTTATCCCTCAAACCTACTCTGAAAATTTCAACTGTCTAGGTCATTCCGTTATCGTGTTAACGGCTGGCCGGACAGCTGGACGGACGGCCGGCCGGCCGGACCTAATCGATTCCGAACACGGATTTTAGATCAGTGAGTCGAACGAAATCGTTTAAGACCATTACAGACATTTGGGCAAATTGATAAGCACTCGAGTTCCGAGGAACAAGAGCGCCAAAAAGCACTGACGTGAAGTCAGGAGCTTTTACGAGCACATACCCTCACGAAATACTCTGTGAACCTTCCAACCGTCTTATTAGCGTTAATATGTGGAAAAATTCATTGGGTATCAACTGAATTCAAATTTTAAAATGAATAAAATAGTGAACTTTCTCAGCAGTGATTCGAACCCGGATCTCCAGCGGGGCGGCAAGCAAGCTTACATTCCGGCCATCGGAAAGCTGCTACAATTCTGAGATTTATATGATTTCAAATTTCATGAGAAGTAGCAACCAGCTCGAAATTTTATTTTCACAGTAATTCCTAAAATGCACAGCTGATGGAGCTAAAATCCGAAGCTCGGTTGTAAACACTAGTTTCTGAAATATATATACACACCGGCAAAAATAGAGGAAATTTTTTTTACCTTGACTACCCGCAAACACATTCAAATTCCATCGCTGGTACTTCGTTCTTGCGCGTATGTTCTGGGGAACATCGCGTTATCATTTTGCCCAAATGTCCGTAATTTTCGATTTTTCGCTGAAAATGCTCTCAAACGATTGGGTTCGACTCCCTGATCAAGAATACGAGGTCAAATTTCATTCTGTCCCACCGGCCGTCCGTTGCCACGATAACTTTAGAACGGAAATAGGTAGCGACTTGAAATTTTCAGGGTAGGTGGCGCATCCAATACAATGGACAAGTTTGTTAATGGGCATAATCGGCCCAGTGGTTTCCGAGTAATAATTTTGTTTTCAACCAATATAAATCCGATCGAATTGAAACTTGGTGATTAGTTGTAGAATGCAAAACTTAGCAGGCTCGTGAAATTTTGTGGGAATCGTGTATCTAGAAAATTTTTAAAAAATTATCAAAAAATATTAATTATGTCACCTTAACCTGAGAACGGAAAGAGATAGCGAAATTTTCGGAAAAGGTTTTGCATCTGAATGGGACATTTGAGTTTGTTCATATATATAATTGGCCGAACGGTTTTGGAGTTATACCCATCTGAGATTTTGGTTGTTATTTTCTCAATAACTCAAAAAATATGAAACCGATCCAATTCAAACATGGTTGTCAGTTGTAGAATGTGAACGTGAACATTCTTGCAAAATTTCATGAGGATCGTATAACTCGAAAATTTTCAAAAAATCATAGAAACAAATTCTATATATCAGAAACTATTCGTCCGACAACGCTGAAATTTCACGACCGCCTTCAAAACCAAACTCTACTGCCAAGTTCCAAGTTTGAACATGATCGGATCTATATTGTTGGAGATCCGTGCAGCCTTGTGTGAGTTCAGTAGCTAGATGGGTGACCGTTGTCTCGATAACTTTCGAAGGAAAGGAGATAGGGACTTGCAATTTTCAGAGTAAGTTGCATATCCCAATCGAAGAGATAAGTTCGTTTTTGGGCAAAATCGGGTAATCGGTTTCGGAGTCATATCCACATAAAGGAGTGTGTGAAGTTTTTTGAGAACCGTACCCCTAGGAAATTATCCAAAATTACAGCACTAAAATGAAGTCAGAAGCTTTTGCGCTTATGTTCTATTGTCCATTCTCCTGTATTGGACAGTCTTAATCGAATTTACCATGGTGAATTCTATAGTCCTTTTTCCAGTATTGGACACTCTTAATCGAATTTACCATGTTAAATTTCTTCAATAACTGAAAAAATACAAATCCAATACAATTCAAAAATGGTAGTTAGTTGTAGAATGCCAACGCGCAAATTTTCGCGAAATTTCGTGAGATTTTTCTAGAAAATTATGTAACTCACAAGCTATCCTTTCGATATTTCTGAAATTTTGTGACAGCCTTGCAAACTCAACTTTACAGTTCCAAATTTGAACACGACCAGATCTATATTGTTGGAGATCTGAGCAGCCAGTTAGGCTCATTAATGGGCATAATCGGCAGAATGGTTTCGGAGTTATACCCATCTTAAATTTTGTTGTAATTTCCTCAATTACTCAAAATATACAAATCCAATCCAATTGAAACTCTGTTAATACTTGTAGTATATCGGCGCGCAAATTTCTGAGAATAATTATTTCTTCAAGGATTTCATATTTCAGAAACTATCCGTCAGAATCAGCTGAAATTCCGCACATACCTTTAAGCCAGCATATCACAATCCAGTACTGAATTTCGGCTCGCTCGACATTGTAAAGGAGTGAACAGACAATGGAAAATGCCCTCAAAAGCTCGGTTTTTTAATATCAAATTATACTATCTCAAAATGCTGATTTTGTATTCGGACAGTTTGTTGATACGATGATCGAAAGCTTGCGTATTTCATAATACCCTCAGCTGAATTCCAGAGTGCGCATTTCTCTGAAACAATGGCCCAATGAGCCAGGCGGTCAGTCCAATATTAGTAACACACAACTCATGAGAAAGTGTACGGGATAGTGAGAAGCATTTAAAAATACGCCGATTGTATATTACCTCATCCATTGCAAGGTAAACTATATTTTATTTACCTTGGCGTAGCGTTGTGCCGAGTTAAAGGAGTCTGAACGCTTCATTTGCTCTGAGCTACGACTAGCATCACGATCAACATCTTATTTTTTTACACAAATATCAAAGATACTTAGCCTTGACCAATGAATGTCAACGATGGAGGAATTGATAGTCTTTCATCAAATAAGGTCACGGTTACAAATTCACCAAGTTATTTATAAAATTCGTATTTACCTATTCGGAGAGAGGACGCATTGTTGAAATGATTATTTTCGTTACTGAAAATCGAAACTTATATGAAATCCTCAGTACCATAACTCAGGGGCATAATCGAGCTGCGAGAAAGAAGTCCTTTAAACCAACTTAATTAGTGACAATCAACTGAAATCAATCCGATGCTACCTTACTGATAGAAAGACACACTGCGAATATATGGCGACTGACCATAGACAAATATTGGCTCGTGATCTGAGTTACGAACTTACGAACTCCAACATTCTGTGATGAGGAATCCTTGATCGATGCTCATTATGTTCATGATTTTGTTGCAAGACGAGGGTCAGACTACCTATATGACAACATTACGACGTGACACTAGTGTAACCCCCAGATATTTAAATTCAGACTTCAACAAATATTCCCTCGTGTCTCCAGTTAGTCACATCATCGTCATCTTCCGTGAATGGCACTTTTCTCTTTGGAAGTAGAATGTTGAGCAAAGATGTTACTAACTCGGATAACCAGGGAATATTTGTTGAAGGTTGATCGGTGAATATTCCACCTTGTGTCCTTTCGTTATTAGGAATTAGCTACTGACACCTTCCATATTTTACTTATAGAAGGTGAAACGTAGAACTGTGCATGGAGTCAGCCCATTTTCCTTACAAGAGAATCCTTTCAAGGGGGAAGTAGAGGTAGACAAAAGTGAGCAGACTCATCAACAAATTTTAGAAAAATTTAATGCTTGTGGCTTTTACTTGATGCAAATCCATATTAACTCAATGAAAAATTATATACGATTTACACTTATTTATTCAATATTGTGACGCGTTTCTTCGACACAGCGACTTCATCAGACTACATCATACTAAATTCTTAACAAGTTATTATCTCCCTATACCTAGATGACATGGACACAGAATCATTTAAAACTAATTACATGAGAAACTTATTTAAAACAAATTACATAATAGACTTATTTAAAACTAATTACATGAGATTTCACTGCTGGTTTCTTTGTACACACTAACAATAATTCATTCCTAATGCTTTTATTTATAAATTGATTCTCTATTTGAATAGATTGAGTAACGGTGAAAAATTCAGATCTAATTGTTCATTAACTAAATTACCCGTATGTTTTTCCCTATTTATTTCGACCAACTTAATTACTGGGAAATGGTCGAAATAAATAGGGAAAAACATACGGGTAATTTAGTTAATGAACAATTAGATCTCAATTTTTCACCGTTACTCAATCTATTCAAATAGAGAATCAATTTATAAATAAAAGCATTAGGAATGAATTATTGTTAGTGTGTACAAAGAAACCAGCAGTGAAATCTCATGTAATTAGTTTTAAATAAGTCTATTATGTAATTTGTTTTAAATAAGTTTCTCATGTAATTAGTTTTAAATGATTCTGTGTCCATGTCATCTAGGTATAGGGAGATAATAACTTGTTAAGAATTTAGTATGATGTAGTCTGATGAAGTCGCTGTGTCGACGAAACGCGTCACAATATTGAATAAATACGTGTAAATCGTATATAAATTTTAGAAAATGACAATGAAGAAGGAGATGCTGCGCCTGAAAACGCTCAGAAATTGAGGAATATATATGAGGAATTTACCTTTAATGTAGGAAAAACATATGTAATCGTGCAATAAATCTTATCCCAAGTTACAGATTGATCTGTAATCTTAAATGCTTTTATTTTTGAGAGAAGATCTTAAAAAATTAACAGTTAAAATTATATAAAATTGCAATATAGGGGACAGTAGGGTAAAACTGTAAAGGCGGGTCAAACCGACCCCTCCGGTTTTCACATGATGCGTCGTGCGCATGCTCGAAACTACCCTAGGTTTATCAGGCAGCAGTCATAACATTTAGCTGGAATTAAAATTCGCTGATGCCGGCCACTTGTGGTGATTGTGACGAAATTTTTACGTTTACGCTAAATACTCTTGTGATTTTCAGTTGAAAACAAAACGTTGTATCTTTAGAGCGACGTACTATATGAACCAAGTACGTAGACTCACTGATTTATCGAATTTAAGAGTACATTTTGGCATGCAATTTAATCTTCATTTGTTAGACTGTGGGCTACAGGTGCCATATTTGTTTCACTATACGTTATGGGGCAAAACTACACAGGGGTCGATTTAGCCGCATGCCTTTGAAAGCATATCTGGAACCAACAAGGTATTGGCTGAAATTATTACTATATTTTTTTATTTTTCTAGACATTGTAAGAACGACAAGCGAACGTCGACCCGCCAGAGTTGGTCCCAAGAAGCAATGGCGGGAGGGATTCAAGAAGTACTCACTGGAACAATGGGTTATACAAGTGCTGCTAAATCCTTTAATGTTCCTCGGTTAACCCTGATAGATCGAATCAAGAAGCAGAACAAACTAAAAGAAATAAAGGCGGCAGAAAGGAGGGGAAAACTATTATGTTAACATCATCGCCGTATAAACTGGAATTAGAGTTAGAGCAAAAGAAACGAAAATAGCAAACAATGCAAGAAGACATAAGAAGAAAAATACAAAGAAGCCATATTTGACTTCTATTATCCTATTAATATATGAGCAGGTGGTTGTTGACTATTGGCTTTAGGACTGGGGAAATAAAACGATCAATTCCAGTTAGTCGACGTTTCGATTTTGGTTGAGATATTTCTCAAGAAAACTTGGTCAGATCAATTTTCGAAGCTGAGTAACTCTAGAGAGTCAAGAATTAGTGATCACTGATCACTGATTCTTGACTGCGTATCTGACATTGTAAGAGATAAATAAAACCAAATTAATTACTATTTTATAATGACAATAATTTTGGATGTAATTTCAATAGAATTACTCAGTCTCGAAAATTGATCTGACTATGTTGTCTTGAGAAAAATCTTAGCCAAGCTTGAAACGTCGACTTCCTGGAATTGATAGTTTTATTTGCCCAGTTCTGAAGCCAATAATCAACCACCTACTAATACAAAGAAGTTTAAAAGACAAGTATAATTTGAAAGCCCACAACGAGAAGAGCTAATAAAAGTAACAGCGAAGGCTGATAGCTCCACTGAAGAGGAAGATGAAAATACGAGTTTCCCATGAATTATATAGTAGGTAATTCCAAGCACTAAAAGGTTTTCAAAATGCCATGGGTGGGCCCATGAAGCGTGTACGAGTTGGCATGAACAAGATGACTTTTGTTTGTGAATTTTCACCTAAAAGTATTATTTTTGTTCAATTCTCGTTTGAACCCATACTTGTGCCGATTTTGCCCTACCTGTAGAAGTAGAAACAAATAATAAATAATTAAAAAATGGTTTCAAGCCCTGTGGGCAGGAGCTTTCTGGCGCTCTAGTTCAAACAGACAAATTATATCTCCGAAAGTATTGGTTGGGAGTTGGGAAATATATCAATGTATTCTTATGATAAAACTGCATCATAAAGGAAATTCAATTCAAATAATAGTTTATTTATCAAGATTAAATGAGCAATCTGAGAATGAGAACTCCACCATGGAAGAAATCAAATTAAAATAGCTGAAATGAATTTGACTCTCTCTTATAGAACAGGATGAAATGTACGTGTATGAACACAGATCATATAATAAAGCTTAGATAGAATAATTATAGCATTCTGTGAAAACATAAAGTACGATTCATTATTGAAATTTAGAAAAATCATATCTCCGAAAGTATTAGCTTGATGGAGTTGAAAATGATATCGATGGATTTCGATGCTGAAACTGCATCTTAAATAATAATTGAATTTGAAATTTGGTGCTTACAAAAAATTTTTTTTTCGTTACTCCGTAACCATCTGGCCTATTTTGCCCAATAACGAACTTAACCGAGATATTCATCTCCCTAACCTACTCTGAAAATTTCAAATGCCTAGCTCATTCCGTTCGAGAGTTATTGTAGAAATTTTTTTTTTTTATTTTGAAATTTTTTTTTTACACTTTGCGGTAACCTGGTAAATACAAAACTTCACATGCGTATAAAGGTCATGATTCTACAATTTGATGCTAAATTTCAGATAGATCGAGAGATCTGTTTCGGAAATATTCATAAAAAATGTGTTTTACTAAAATCGGCCATAACTCCGAAACCGCTTGATGGATTTCGTCCATTACCTAACTTAACCGAGATATTTAGGCTCCAAAGCCACGTTGCAAATTTAAATCCTATAGCTCCTTTCGTTTGAGAGTTATCGTGCCTACGGCCGGCCGGCTGGCCGGACCGGCCGGACAGAATCGATTTCGACCTCGGATTTTGATCCGTGAGTCGAACCAATTCGTTTGAGACCATTTTCAGCCAAAAATTCGAATATTACAGACATTTGGCCAAATTGATGAGCACTCAGTTCCGAGGAACTAGAGCGCCAAAAACTGACTGTATTAACGACTGCTGTCCAAGGATTTACTTTAATGAATGTGTAAGGAATGCTGCATTTGATTTTTACTGAGAAATTCTGGTAATTAGCTCTTTTATGCTTCAAAGCTAAGCGGGTCGGTTTTGCCCAACTATCCCATACTAAAACTTATTTCCACTTCAACCAATACTGACACTGTTGAACACAATTTTTCTAGATAATCAACAGATATCAGATTAAAACTAGCTAACCTACCTACTTCTAGAAACGCATAGTCAGGATATAAGATGAAGAAAACCGAACCAAAACAATTCAAATTTGTTTTATGATGAGATCAATTATTACAAGAATGGTTATTGCAAGCAGTCGTTCAGATTATTGTACATGACTTGTGTATGGAGCAGTTCATCAACCTGATCATGAAAACATCCGAAAATGATGGTTGGAAAAACCTAATCTAAATATGCTTCTGATATTCTCAGTTGACAACCCTGTTCGTTGAATATTGAAATCAGCCTTGATCTTTGAGCTGTAAATCCACGAAATTTATCGTAGACATAGTTTCAGGACCGAATCCAGAAAAACCAATCAAGTCCCGAGCCAAATGGACTTGTGGATTTATGTATAGTCACAATTTTGGACCCCTGTATGTAGATGTGCGTTTCTGATTGTCAGGGGTTGGTCCTTGCGCATTTGATATATAACAGAGTGAATGCCCCGCAGAGCTCTAAAATAAACACCCTGATAAAATAAAAAAATAATTAACAGAGAGTAGCAGCATAGTGTCCACTGCCTATATTCATGACGAGCCAAATAAATAATCGCACAGATGACGAAAATACAACATCATGTATCAATTTTATGGTTGCCAGCGATCACAGAGTGCCTCAGATGAATTCGAAAATAAAACGTCTAATACCGGCAGCACCTGCATCAAAAAATTATGATACTTCAGGCTCTGATTCGCATTTAATTATCTTTTATTTTTCGTCCGTCTGAAATTCACGGAACGGGACTATCAAAATTGGCTTGACACATTTCGCGTGGTCTCGTATAAATAGGATGATCAAAAGGATGAAATAATGAAGACCCAAAAAAGTTAGAGGTGACATACGGCTATCACAAAATGTTTGAGATATATTTTGTAGATAGAAATGGTGTGACATTAAAACTACTGAATAGTTTATTCTAAAACAAGTTGCAGAATGGGCTCCTATTAAAACACGAATGTGAAATTCGAAAACGAGCGACGAAGGAGCGAGTTTCGAACGCATGAGTGTTGGAATTGCCTTCTGCAACGGGTATTAGACGATATTTTCTCTATTTCCGGCAAGTACTGTCAAATACTGTTCACATTTAATGAAAAATTCGGATTATACATCCTAGTGACTTTTGTATTGTATCTTGGCAGTTGGTGTGACTGTTACGAAAGTTGACAGATTACGGAATTTGAATTTGAATCGTACGTACGGCATGGAGATTAGATTCAAAACAGTTTCCTAATAACATGAATGATCCAAAATTAGCAAAAAGGGAATCTCTAGTACCTTATTTTTTTAATAAAAATAAAACCATCTCAACAATTATTTCACTATATCCAGATTAAATCATATTGACAATTGACGTGTGTTGAAATTTGATAGGATCGAATGTCAGTGCTGACTACCACAAAACGAAAAATATAACTAGAAACAATGCGGGAATGAGTTCATTCCAGCACTGTTTTTAGTGCTGTAATGAACTCATTACGATACTGAAATAGATAAATTCATTATTCGACCTTCAGAAGATACTGCGACTAACGTAAAAAGTTAAAAATCATTATATAAATGTATAATGAACAGAACAACTTTCGGAGCATCCTACAAAAACACGCGAAATTTGGACGGTTGGTTCAAAGTTCAAAGCCTGAACTCAGCAGTGGACTCCTTCCATGAAAAACACTGACAGATAACTCTGGTGATACGGATATTCTAAATTTTATTTTCCCAATATTTTCAAAACAGCAAATTAGATCGAGTTAAAATTCGGTAATAATGGTTTCAAGAATTATACACATTTTCAAGATAATCGTATTTCTACAAACATCCACTATCTACTAGCTCTTTGATATAAAAATAGATGATAGTATCTAAACGATATTGTCATTGCTATCAATTTGATTTACCATCAATATTATGTTGGGTCACTGAAAAATAACAATAGACGACTTTACTTAGACAGATTCACTGAACTGGATGCAAGATCTATAGATTTGCAAAAAAAAATGATATTTACAAAATCTCAAGAATTTTCCCAATTGAAATATTCATTCATTATATGTTTATTTAATTTATTGATCAGAATCCTCAACATAAAAATTCCAATAAAAAAGGTTCAAAGAAATTTCCCTTTGAAAAAACACTCGAAAAAAATATACCTGAGAAATCGTAAAAAGTTGGAATGTAAAACAAAAATATTTGAAGAGCACAGGGGAAAAAAACATACAATGTTACAAAAACAATGAACAATGAGAAATTGCTAAATTAAACGTGGGCAATACTTTTTATTGCACTGTATCAATCATTTTATATGAAGATTACTCCGTGACTCTGAACAAGCGATGTATGTCCTTCATTTGTTTCGTGCCATTTAACAGTCCTCATAGATAACTACAAATAAAAATATCTCAAATAAATCAGATTATGCGATTTAGAAAAACCCTTAGTAGGTAATCCAAAATATTTGGAAGGACATATTTGAAAGAGCATCATGTGCCAATTGCGAAAGCGCATGAAAAATTTAATATATTAAATATAATTAATTAATATAGATTCGTCCTAGCCCTGTAAATCCAGAGCAGTGCACAATATTTCAGTAGTAGTCTAGTCAACAAGTGGTTTTTAAGCCAAAAGTTTTGCGTATTCTCCGAAAATGATGATTGAGGTGTCAATCGATAGTCAATGGCATGTAGTTAGTTTTTGAGAAAATGCTAAGGCCGCTCGCAAAAATTGCAATAGTTATAAACAATTAAGTGAAAAAAAATGGTTCAAGCCCTGTGGACAGGAGCTTTTTGGCGCTCTTGTTCAAACAGACAAATTATATCTCCGAAAGTATTGGTTCAGAGTTGTGAATTATATCAATGTATTCTTATGATAGAACTGCATCATAAAGGAAATTCAATTCAAATAATAGTTTATTTATCAAGATTAAATGAGCAATCTGAGAATGAGAACCATAAGAACCATGGAAGAAATCAAATTAAAATAGCTGAAATGAATTTGACTCTCTCTTACAGAACAGGATGACATGTGCGAGTATGAACACAGATCATATAATAATTCATAGACAGAATAATTATAGCATTGTGTCAAAACATAGAAGTACGATTCATTATTAAAATTTCGAAAAATCATATATCCGAAAGTATTAGCTTGTTGTTGAAAATGATATCAGTGGATTTTTATGGTGAAACTGCATCATGAAAAAAATTTGTTGAAAAAAAAATTGAGTTTGAAATTTGTAAGTTAAAAAAAAATTTTTTTTTCGTTGCTCTGAAACCATCTGGCCTATTTTATCCAATAACTAATTTAACCGAGATATTTATCTCCCAAATCTACTCTGAAAATTTTAACTGCCTAGCTCGTTCTGTTCAAGAGTTATTATTAGAAACAAAAACCCTGAATAAGGGTGGCGGAAATTGTACGTAGATAATATTAATATTTGATTCAAATACGCGTCGCTTGAGCTCAGGCGCATCCACGTTTCTTATCTATGATCATATATGACTACCACAAATCTTTCCCCAATTTCCGCTTTACAACAACAATAATAATGTATATAATTGATGATAATAAGTTCACGTTATATATATAGCAGGTATAAGATATGTTTCGAGATATGTTTCTTATAACTTGCGTGCTGATATTCCTTGTTCCTGAACGTAGTACTGCGTCGATGGTCTCGCAATAATGTCCTCTTTCTCTCTGTACTCGTAGTCTGCAACCCTCGATTAACTGTCCCACAGCGTTGCTTACTGACCACCTTGTATATACTCGGGATCTGCGTTGTCTGTCTCACAGCGTTACTTATGGACCACCTTGTATATACTCGAATGCCTCAGTGCTACTCCTCCTGACATAAAGATCCCTCTCTTCCTGACACAAAAAATCGTGCTGGCACAAAAATTCGGGCTGCCACAAAAACTCGTGCTGCCACAAAAACCCCTGATGTCCGGGGTTGTCTTGCACACGTTTGCTTCGAAACCCAATCTGGCCGTGCCTCCACCAAATAATTCTGCAAGCACACAGCGACGTTCTGACCAAGCCGCCAAGATCGTTCACGTGTTCAACTCAGATTTGCGAAAGGCTTTTATATCCTCTTTCGGGACAAGTGATGGTTATCTGTTATCCTTCCCAATCAAACCAATATAACTCTCACTCTTAATCCGATTTTCGAAACTATATCCAATTAAGAAGATTCCAATAATTCTACTAGAGTTCCGAAAATACGTTTTAACCTACGCTTCCTTCGTTGAATGTTGACAAAATGGACGACCTCATGTCCCTGACTGGCGCAGACCCTCACAAATTTCCGACTGTCATAATGCAACAATATTGCCAACAGTCATTCGGCTCTTCGAATACAACAATTATTATTTAGCGTCGATTGGCACCACTGAGATCCAACCTCAAATTCGATGTCAACACAAACGACATAAACGACACTCGCCAACCAAACGTAAACAAACTCTTGCCCGGGTCAAAAAGAAACGTTACAAGATTTATTATCTCTTCCTCAGAAGCAGTATGTGAGGTTGGTGCGTGAGATGCAATCCAATGGAAATCATCCAGTACGATAAATTCATAATTATATCTTTTACAGCAACCTCCCATACACTGCAGAAGAAGAGCAATTAAATCTTGAAAGCTTGAGTTAAAATAAGAATAGTATTATTTGCTGCCCCTGACTGTCTACCAACAAATATAATCCTAATAAAACACATCAGTCCACCACGATATCTCACCTATATTGATATTATTATTAATTTATATTATTACTTGATGCTATTATGAGCTTGAGCCAGTCAGCAGAATCAGTTTTGTTCTGTTTAGGCTTTGGTATCACATCCTTACGCCACCTAAGGTACATCATTGTTAATATTTGATCCAACAGTGAATGGTGGTGTTTACCTTGGCTTGAAAATTGCTTGGAGTCGGGTCCTCTTTGAGTCAAACGCCCTAACCACTGAGCTAATCACACTGCATATGGATGAAATTGAACTTTGCTACTAAATTCTCAAGCACTTCCGACTTCAATAATACAAAATCGGACGCACGTATGAAGAACTAGTCACAAAACAGTAATTGGACTACAACTTCCTCGAAAATTTCAATTAAATAGCTACTAATTGAATAATTAATTAAACCAGATGCATTCGACATTTTGCAAAAATGGCATTTTTTGCTCGGAGAGGTACACTAGAAACCTGTAAAAGCACTGTTGTGATGTGTGTGGTGAAAGTTAGCTTTGGCTCGCTTGTTCAATTCCATAACCAGAGGGTTCACCCATCCAGGTACTGAACTCAACCAAAGCTGCTTGGCTTCCAGGGAACAAAATAATATTTTCCAATATTTTCAACAATGTAGATCCGATCGAGTTAAACCTAGAACTTTACTATAAAATAAGACTTTGAAGGAATTGCAAAATTTAGCGATATCTTACATAGTAGTTTCTGGCATTTTTTTTGTTATAAGATCCTCCCGAAATTTCACATGGGTCTTCGTGTCGGTATTTTCAATTAACTACCGAGTTAAAATTCGATCAGATCTGTGTTTTTGGAGTTATTGGAAAAAGACGCCTGAAAAAAATTTCTTCTATCTGACTTTTTTCGTTCCTGAGTTATTATGCCCATGGCCCACCAGCCAAAAATTTGAAAATTACAGACATTTAGGCAAATAAGCAGGCCAAAAAACTGTACTTGTGCACAAAGTAAAGGATAACCACAAATCCATTGAACTACAGGTTTGTGCTGGAAATCTATAGATTGAAAATTTAATTTAGTAACTTCAACAAAGTATCTTCAGCTATGGTTCAATTTCCGAGATCCGTTATTTAAAGAAAACAGACTTTTTTATAGGAGCCTTTACCTTTACTGATATTCTTATCAAATGCGATATTTAGATTGAGTTCCAATCTATTGTTGTATCATTAAGCGCAAATTCCATTGCACATGTGAGTGTACATACTGCTGCAAGTATCGTGTTTCAAAAACACCTGGTTCCGACGGTATATTTAACTCCAAAGATCCAACGTGATTGTTAATTATCTTGTACAGTTCGATGTCGAAGTTACGTCACCAGAATGTTGCACCAACATCTTTGACGTCAATGTTGACCAAGTTGGCACGAGATCATTGCATTTCTTCGGATATACAAGAGCAGAGGACCGCAAGGTATATCAGAAGCCAAGAGTGCTTTTATCGTCGTCTCAGATCAGAATAGAAATATCCACTTGATTTCTTCACATATCCTAAATATAGTGAGCAAAGTTTGATCCCATGGTTTGTTGAAACAGAGATGGACTAGCCAATTGAAGGCTGGAAGACGAGATATCGAAATTTCTTGCGAATAAGTGTATCGAAAAAAATTTGGTATTATTTTGGAACGTCAATATTGGCGATTCTCAGGAAAATTTCTTTAGGCATTCGAAAACCAAACTTTATCTTTTTATTTTGAGGGAAGATTATTTTTATTTGGATACGATCTCCTCAAAATTTTACAAAAATTTTTGCCGTTCGGGTAGAAATTTTACCGCTTATTATTTATCGGTGAGTCGAACCTAATCGTTTGAAATAATTTTCGTAAAACATTCGAAAATTACAGACAATTGGACTAAATTAGAGCACGCTGTTCCCTACAACATGCACGCAACAATGAATCCCACTTATGAATAGAGTTCACAACTTGAACCAAGATAAAAGAGGTTTAATTGATTCAGCGAGAGCAAGAACAGACACGTGCTTCAGATTTTTTGAGCTCTAACAAATTCAGCAATACTTAGACCATGTCAACCTCCGCGTAGCAGACACTTCACGTCTTACGTAAACGCGCACGCCACCTATGCGAGAAGACAAGGAACTCAGGCCTATCCCTCCAACTGAAATTTGAATAATGAAAATATATACCCCAATCCTACGACATATTATCGAGAGCAGATTCCCACGTGTTCCCACAGAGCTCAAATATTATCTTCCTATGGACATGAACGCTGTCTAGGGTCTTGCAAATAATATCGCAAAATGGCTGATAACGATGTACTAAATCAACAAGATCTGATCATCCTGCCAATATGATCTCGTGAATTGGGCTCATTGATGTATGCATGAGTGTGCTAAGATAGATTCGCTTAAATTTTATGTGAAATTGAAATCGAGTATCTCTAATGAATTATCATGAAGGATACTTAGGGAGGAGCATTTATCATTCATTTTTTTCTGGGTTTTCTCTCCCAAACTTTTAATTCTTTTGAAAATGCTTGGGAGTAAGAAACACGAGATATTTTTCTGAAGCAATTTATGGAACAATATTGTCCAATGAACCATAACAAAACAACACCAATGATTGTATAAATTGTATACTGGTTCAGAGTCAAAATCTGGCGCCTTGATCGGATCATTCTGAAATTTCTCATAGACAGTCTTTGTAAAAACCCACCGCCACATACTGCCAACCACGGGATGATTTCCATAGACAAAGTTTTGGAATTACAATGGTCTCTCCTCTATAATCTATCATGAGTATTATCTTTGAATACATATTCGTTGGAACCAGAAGCTTGGTGGCGATATGTTGATGATATGTTTCTAATACAATAAACACAATAAAAATTTTGAAAGAAGTGTCTTAAGGAAACACACACATACAAATGGACAATTGAATTTCTGTTCGAATCATCAAAGTAAGCGTGAAAAAAAGTTTTAACCCTTTAGCATAGAGCTACTCTAGATAACTAATAATTAAGTACAACAACAAAATAACCAGCAAATACAATAACCTAATATATTGAATGTGGTCCCTTATGCCATTCCAAAAAAATCAGGAGAATCGGTTCTATGATCAATAATATCAGAATCATTTTCTGGACTCAAAATGATCCAAGGTGTTTATTAACTGAGACAAATCCGATTAATGTAAAAGAAAATTCCAAAATCGTATACAGGAGAAACATCGAGACCACTAGAGGTAAAAAAGTCGGAACACAAGAACAACTCCAATCAAAAAGCACTGACGTGAAGTCTGGAGCTTTTGCACGCATGTTCTACTCTCTATTCACACCTCGCACGCCCTCACGAAATAATGCACTTGAACTTTTAGAAGAAATAAAATAATAATTTTACTCAATGGGGATTCAAATCCGAATCTCCTGCGCGGCAGGCAGCGACTCTTGCATCTCGGCAATGGAGGACTTTTATTACAATTCTAAGATTAACATGATTTGAAAGTTCAGAAGTAGATATCAGTTCGAAATTTTAAGTTAACAATAAATACTACAAAGCCGATCGAGCAGAAATCTGGTACTCATTTCTGAAATAGTTTCTAAAACTAGTGATATGATCCTCAGGAAATTATGCAAAAATTTGCATGTCGACATTCCAGAACTAATTACCAAGTTTCAATTTGATCGGATCTGTAGTTTTACAGTTATTGAGAAAATAATATTTCAGATGGGTATAACTCCGAAACCATTTGGCCGATTAAGCCCATTAAAAAAAATCTAAAAAAATTGACATTCATCACCTTCCGTTCGAAAGTTATCGTGGTAATGCTCGACCTGGCAGAATTTGATTTGACACCGAATTCTTCATCAGATAGTGGAACCTAATCGTTTGAGTCCACTTTCAGCAAAAAAATCGAAAATTGCAGACATTTGGTTAAAATGATTGCATGATCCCCAGAACATGCACGCAAAAATAGCAGAACATGTATTTACAATCAATGGGATCACATAATAGATTGGTGTGAAATAAATATATTTGTCTAAATTTTTTAAAGAACGAAAATGTTTAAAGAATGAAAATGCTCCTTGGAACTTGGAAATTCATCTCTGAAGCGAATCTGCATTTCTATACTGGCGGCCTTGTTCCTCGGAACAAAGTGCTTATCAATTTGCCCAAATGTCTGTAACTTTTGAATTTGCGGATGAAAATGGTCTTAAACGATTTAGTTCGACTCACTGATCAAAAATCCGTGGTCAAAATCGATTCAGACCAGCCGGCCGGCCGTTAACTCGATAACTCTCGAATGGAATGAGCTAGGCAGTTCAAAATTTCAGAGTAGGTTTGGGAGATAAATATCTCGGTTAAGTTCATTATTGGGCAAAAAACTATAGTTTGGGATTGAGGAAAGAAAAAAGACTTTTTACATTACAAATTGCAATTTTTTTAAGATATAGTTTCATCATAAGAATCTTTTGGTATCGTTTTCAACTCAAACAAGCTAATACTTTCGGAGATATGATTATTCGAAATTTCAATAATAAATCGTACTTCTGTTTCCACAGAATGCTGTAATTATTCTATCTATGAATTATTATATGATCTGTGTTCATACATGTCATAAATCTACCTATAAGAGACATGTCAAATTTATTTCTGGTTCGTTACTCACGATATAAAATACCCCTCCTGTTCTAGAAAACAAAGTATGATTGAATATAAAATAACCCATTGATCATTTTTATAATACATATAATGTCCTTGGATAATCCATATGATGATGGAAATATATACTTTGGTAAGTAATCAAATTGGGTTCAGAATATCCCCAGTAAAAACAAAACTGATTTAATATAATTATCAGACTAGATTTGAGGAATTAATATCTCGGATAAGTTCTTTATTATGGGTAGAATCGGTCTGGTGGATTCGGATTAATAATTTTCGGCACTATTGTTTTTTGGCGCTCTAGTTCCTTGGAACAGAGTGCTTATCAATTTGCCCAAATGTCTGTAATTTTCGAATTTTTGGCTGAAAATGGTCTCAAACGATTTCGTTCGACTCACTGATCAAGAATCCGAGGTCGAAATCGATTATGTCCGGCCGGTCCGGCCGGCCGGATAGGCACATTAACTCTCGAACAAAAGGAGTTAGAGGATTTAAATTTGCAAGGTGGGTTTGGAGCGTAAATATCTCGAACACGTTCGTTAATGGGCGAAATCCATCAAGCGGTTTCGGAGTTATGGCCGATTTTATTAAAAACATTTTTATGAATATTTCCGATCACTCGATCTATCTGAAATTTAGCATCAAACTGTAGAATCATGACTTTTATACGCATGTGAAGTTTTGTATTGACCAGGTTACCGCAAAATGTAAAAAAAAAAATTTTTAATTTTAAAACATTTTTTCTGCAATAACTCTCGAACGGAATGTGCTAGGCAGTTGAAATTTTCAGAGTAGGTTAGGGAGATGAATATCTCGGTTGAGTTCGTTATTGGGCGAAATAGGCCAATAGGCCAATAGGTTTCGAGGTAACGAAAAAAAAATTTTTTTTTTAATAACAAATTTCAAATTCAATCTATATTTAAGATGCAGTTTCACCATAAAATTACTTTGATATCCTTTTCAATTCCAACAAGCTAATACTTTCGGAGATATGATTTTTCGAAATTTCGATAATGAATCGTACTTCTATGTTTTCACACAATGCTATAATTATTCTATCTTAGCCTTATTATATGATCTGTGTTTATACTCGTACATGTCATCCTGTTCTATAAGAGAGAGTTAAATTCATTTCAGCTATTTCAATTTGATTCCTTCCATGGTGCAGTTCTCATTCTCAGATTGCTCATTTAATCTTGATAAATAGAGTACTATTTGAATTGAATTTCCTTTGTGATGCAGTTCTATCATAAGAATACATTGATATAATTCCCAACTCTGAGAAACCAATACTTTCGGAGATATAATTTGTCTGTTTGAACAAGAGCGCCAGAAAGCTCCTGTCCACAGGGCTTGAACCAATTATTTTAATGACACTTTTGTGTCCATTGTTTTCAAATATTTTGTCAGTGTGACAAATTTCAGTATAAGTGTTCAACAACAAATAATTCTGAAGGTATTCGATGAAGGAGTCTGATTCAGACTCGGAAATGATACAAAAAGTTATTTTATCATAGGTGATGTTACTGTTCATCAGGCAACATTGTTCCATATATTGCTTCTGACAAATATCTTGTGTTTCTAAGGCAGAAGCAATTTCACTATAGGTAATTATTTTTTTTTTTATTATAGATATTTCTTACATTATTGAAAGGTTTTTTTTTTTGGTTTTCTCTCCCAAACTCTGAAAAATATCTATAAAATAAAAATTAATCATTTTGTGATTTGCTTCTGCGTAAGAAAATCAGGATATTTGTCAGAAGCAATCAATTGAACAATGTTGCCTGACAAACAACAACGAAACAACATCAACGAAGAAACAACTAAATCGTAACGTTTCGGAGTCTATATCAGACTCCTTCGTCAGAAGCTGAATGAAAATCGTTAGAATTATTTTGTTGATAGTTATTTTGTGAAATTCTAGAATTGTCACATTGACAGTATTTAAAAATCATAGCTAACATATGTTATAGATATTTTTCAGAGTTTGGGAGAGAAAAACCCAGAAAAAAAACCTTTCAATAATGAGTATACCTCCCACAGTATCCTTTAATGATTACTTATATTTCTTACAGTTTGGTAGAAAAACCCGAAAAAAACATTGAATAATTTCTAATGAATATGTGAGAGAACAAATGCGAGTACTCACTTCTCTATGAGTATCTATCAGCGAACTGAAGCTAGCCCTAGATCCGTGTCTGCCAAGCCTTCCATCTGCCGCTGCGTCGTTATCCTTGTACCTCGGCGTACCTGCAGCGGCCCTGGAAATTCTGTCGTTTTCCACACATTGTGTCAAGGGAATACCGAAGACCAGACCGCTTGGTGCATTGCCATCTGTAAGCAAGAATTGTGTTTCATTTTTGCTGATCCAAATTCGTGGAACCCAGAATGTATTCCTATATTTTTAAGAGCTGTTGATGTTTACTTTTCTACTCCCTGAGGTATAACAAAACTGGAGAATAAGCCAAAATATGTCGACTGGTCTTTACACAGACTGCCAGTGTGTATCCAACAGATGTTTTTCGGCCACAGATGACAACTGTGATTTATATGTTTTTGAATTTTTGGTGGTAATAAAAAAGAGGATATCATTGCATTGTGGGTGCTGGAATTATACTGCTTCTAGCTTCGATATTTCTGTAGTAGAAATCAATAGTCAATATATTTGCATACGAATTTTGAAATAATAAAATTTTAAAAATACATAAAAGTTAATCGATATTTCATTCAATTAGGTGTCAGTTTAACTGTTTCATATGAAATTATACGGTTGGTGGATAATTTGTCCTACGAGAAATGAGAGTGTGGGTGTAAATAAGGCTTTTTATACCATATCGCATTAGAGTTAGACAGTTGAAATTTTCAGAGTAAGATTTGGAGGTAAATATCTCAGTTAAGATCGTTATTGAGCAAAATCGGCATTGTGGTTTCAGAGTAACGAGAAATAAAGTTGTTTTTTAAATAAAAAATTTCAAATTGATTTTTTTTTATGCAGTTTAATCATAAGAATCCATTGATATAAATCTCAACTCTAACAAGCTAATACTTTCGGAGATATGATTTTCCAAAGTTTCAATAATTAATCGTAATTTTATGATTTCATAGAATACTCCAATTATAATTGTCTAATGTATGTAAATCCAACATATGAGGTGAGTCATAGACCTACGTTTTTAATTAAATTTTTTGGCGCTCTCGTTCCTCGTAACAGAATGCTTAACAATTTGTTTTCACAAGATATAGATAATCCTTACTCCTCGATTGAATAGTATACCAATGCCTGGGACACAGTTTGAGAATGCCGCATGCGAATAGCGAATGGAGACAGATAGAAAGTCTATGATCCCATGGACTTCCTGTGAACGTTACCTACGGATAATTATTATGATGATTATTCTATCAATTGGAATCACATCTAAATATTCGATTTGAGATTTTCTTTGAAATGAAGTAATATTATAAATTCAAGAAATCCAATGTGTGTGAATTGTGAGTATATAATTATGAGTATAAGCCCGTGATCGACGGGCGAGTAAAACCGCGGTGTTATGGCACGTCGCGGTTTTACTCGCCCGTCGTTAAGGGGCATTAAACAAACAAAACAAGTAAATTGAGCTTAATGCTGAAGATTGTCCTGTACAGAGTAATTTTTGTGATTTGTGATCCAATATGAAAAATATAATCTTAAAATATTATCACCAGGTTCTAACGGTCGTACAGGGTGGGCAAATTAGTGATACCTGAACAACAACTTCTTAACTCTAATTTATGATGCAGTTCTATTATAAGAATCTATTGATATTATTCCCAACTTTAAAGGTGGGTTCCACAAAGCTTTGACACCCCTTAATTGACAAATTGGCGTGATTGTACGTCATATTCCTGTTCATTTTTGATGCAACCACTGAATTTGATCCACAATTCAGCTTAACGAAGCTTCGTGAAACCCACCATGAGACACCGATACTTTTTGAGATATCATTTGTCAAAGTTCGAATAATTATTACCTATTATCAGAGATCCTTCATATGAAAAAACAATTACAATTTCATATCGAAAAATGGTTGAACTCTGCATTTGGATAACATTTCTATTCAAATATTCGTTTTTCTGGGGAACATCGCGTTATCATTTTGCCCAAATGTCGAATTTTTTGCCGACAATAGTTTCAAACGATTGGGTTCGACTACCTGATGAAGAATTCGAGGTGAAATTTGATTATGTGAGAACGGCCGTTGTCACGATAACTTGAGAACGGAAAGAGATAGCGACAAGAATTTAGGGTGGGTGGCGCATCCCAATACGATGGACAAGTTCGTTAATTTGATAATCGGCCCGAGTAATAATTTTGTTTCCAACCAATACAAATCCGGTCATATTAAAACTTGGTGAGTAGATGTAGAATACAAACCTAAAGACCTCTGTGAAATTTTGTGAGATTGGCATTGCAGAGAAAGGAAATAAATAGTGACTTAGAATTTTTTAGGTTAGATCCTGCATCTGAACGCGGAATCTGAGTAGGTTAATAGGCCAAACGGTTTTGGAGTTATGCTCATCTGAAATTTGGCAGATATTTCCTCAATAACTCGAAAAATACGAATACGAATACGAATACGAATACGATAACCAAACATGGTTATTAGTTGTAGAATGCCGACGCGAAAATTCTTGTGAAATTTCCTGAGGAACGTATCACTAGATAATAAAAAAAACATTGAAAAACATGCTATACGTCAAAAAATATTTGTCAGACATCGCTGAAAGTCAAAACCTAACTCTACTGCCAAGTTGAAAGTTTGAACACGATCGGATATATATTTTTGGAGATCCGAGCAGCCTTGGATGAGTTCAGTAGCTGGATGGGTGACCGTTATCCCGTTAACTTTCGAACGAAAAAAGATAGGGACTTGCAATTTCCAAATGGGAGAGTTGAGTTCGTTGTTGGGTATAATCGGCCGAACGGTTTCCAAGTTAGACCCATCTGGAATATTATTTCCTGGATAACTCAAAAATTACAGACCCGATAATATCCCCATGAAGACGTGTGTGAAATTATGTGAGGACCATACCTCTAGACAATTTTAAAAAAGTTACGAAAAAATATTATGTATCTCACGATAACTTGGGATCGGAAATAGGTAGCGACTTGCAATTATCAGGGTAGGTTGAGAATCCGAGTGGGACATTTAGGTTCATTAATGGGTATAATCGGCCGAATTGTTTTGGAGTTATACGCATCTGAAATATTCTTGTTATTTCCTCTATAACTCGAATATACAAATATTATCCCATTAAAACGCGGTGATTACTTGTAGAATGATGATCCACCAATATTCGAGGAATTTCGTGAATATCGTATCCTGGAGTTACTTGAGGCGTAAGTTTTTTCGTATTTCAATTCCAATAGAATACATATGTCAGAATTAAAAATTATGGTATCATATAGCCCATTTTTTGCTGAAGTCATTGAAGTGGTATGCAATGTATTCATATATTACAAAAGCTGAGAAAACGGTACCACATATCGATGCTAAATTCGCAGTAGATTGCTCCTGACTTCACTTCAGTGCTTGAACCGATTTTTTCGATTCAGTTTAAGTAATCTGTCATATTGGAAAATAACCCACTATTTTTAAATATTTACAGTTTTCTACCGCTTCCGGTTATATCATAACTAACTACCGGAATTAACGTGAGACAAAAAGTTCACCGGATCACATCACATTTAAATTTTAGTCAGAATGAGATCTTCACGGTGTAATTTCTGAATAGAAAATAGACCTTGTTATTTGATACCAAGATTAATAGATGTTCTCAAAAACAAGTTCCCTACGCAATTAAGAGTGTTTACGTACCTACTATATGTACAAAAGCATTTGCTTTTTTTCATATTAACGTACCGTTGAATTTCCCAGTGCAATATGTATAATCTCTGCTAACGTCCGCAATGCATTCTTGTCATTCCGATGGCATCTTAGCCAAGTTTTCTCACTGAACATTATGAATTTTTGGCATAACTTACAGTAAATTTGTTAACAATACATTTCTGGGCGTTTGGAGAGTTGGCTGAATTGTTCCTAAGGAACATAAAGAGATATAGAGAGATTATTTTCCTCGGAATGCAAGGCGAGAATGATAATTCCCATCTGATATAGCTAATTCTGCCTAGTGGTTTTGGAGTTATAGTCATCTGATATTCTGTTTACCCAATAATTCGAAAAATACTGAACAGTCCTCTTTAGTTAGTTGATGAATATTTAGACAAAGAAATATGAAAAATTTCGTGAGGATCGTATGACAAAAAAATTTCAAAAATAAATTGGTTCGAGCACTGACCTGAAGTCCTGACCTGAAGGAGCTTTTACGCGCATGTTCGATTGTCTACTTACCTCTATTGGGCACTCTTTATCGGATGTAGCATCGATATACAGGGTGACCCAAGTTCGAGTGCTTATTAGACGTTTCTGGAGAACTGGACATATTTGAAATCTGAAAATTGGGATTATGATATTGCTTGAAATTCTCTACAAAGCTAAAATATTTTCGAAGCCCAAGCACTTCCGGTTATACAGGGAGTGAAAATAAATTTGATGAAAAATTTTTTTTTTCAAGTTTTGCATTTCTGGTATGATCAAGTATTTAATGCTGAATACATTTCTGTTAAAAACATTGTATTAATTCGAATAGTTTTCCAAATATCGAAAAAAAACCTAAAAATAAGTTAAATATGTTTAGTCAGTATTATGTTCATTATTCTCATTTTAAACATCCTTAAAGTAAACTGTTTTTACAACATCGAAGAGGAAGAATGGGGAAAGGACATGCATCTTTTGAATTTCAGAAATATGATCACAGGGTGTTTCAAATTTTGTGTCGAAAATTGTGATCAAAAATTGGCCATAACTCCTGTTTTTCAAATTAGAACCCTATTTTTTTATGATTGCGTTGGATTCTGCGGTGAAAAATAATAATAGTTTTCTAACAAGATTATGCTCCTAAATTCAATAATTTTTTTATTTAGGAGCATTATCATTTTAGAAAACTATCATTATTTTTCACCGCAGAATTCAACACAATCATAAAAAAATAGGGTTCTGATTTGAAAAACAGGAGTTATGGCCAATTTTTGATCACAATTTTCGACACAAAATTTGAAACACCCTGTGATCATATTTCTGAAATTCAAAAGAAGCATGACCTTTCCACATTCTTCCTCTTCGATGTTGTAAAAACGGTTCACGCTCCGGATGTTTAAAATAAGAATAATGAACATAATACTGACTAAACATATTTTACTTTTTTCCGTTCTTTTTTTAATATTTTGTAAACTATTCCAATGAATACAATGTTTTTAACAGAAATGTATTCAGCATTGACTACTTGATCATACCAGGAATGCAAAACATGAAAAAAAAAATGTATAACTGTATAACCGGAAGTGCTTGGGCTTCAAAAATATTTTAGCTTTGTAGAGAATTTCAAACAATATCATAATCCCAATTTTCAGATATCAAATATGTCCAGTTATCCAGAAACGTCTAATAGGTACTCGAACTTGGGACGCCCTGTATACCGATTTCTCAGCTTTTATAATATATGAATACATTTAATGCATTTTTAATGAAATACTGCAGTAACGAGAGAATCTTTGATCACATAATTTTTAATTCTTTCATTTATGTATTCTATTGAAATTTAAATACGAAAAAAATTACGCCTCATGTAACTCCAGGATAGTATATTCACGAAATTCCGCGAAAACTAGTGGGTTGGCATTCTACAAGCAATTACCGAGTTTTAATGGGGTCAGATTTGTATATTTTGAGTTAAAGAGGAAATAACAACAACATTTCAAATGAGTATAACTCCAAAACCATTATGCCAATTAACGAACTGAAATGTTGCAGTCGGATGCGCAACCTACCCTGTATATTGCAAGTCGCTATCTCTTTACGCCCTCGAGTTATTGTGAGATATATACCGCCGTATTTTCAAAGCATTTAATCTCCGTTAAGACCTAACTGAGGTTCTGAGTTAAGGATAAATTTGAATCTCAACCTCAATAAAAGTGAAAATTAACGTGAAACAGGCCTGTTTCACCACCGTTAAATACCTTAAAGGAGATTGCGATTCAGTTTTATCCTTAACTGAGGACCTCAGTTAGGACTCAACGGAGATTGAATGCTTTGTGAATACGGCGGATAATATTTTTTCGCAATTTTTTAAAAATTTTCTAGTGGTACTATTCTCACAAAATTTCACACACAATTATGTCGATATCCTTTAATTAGATACCAAGTTCTAATTCGATCGGCACGGTATTTTTTGAGTTATCGAGAAAATAGTTTTCCACATTGGTATGACTCCAAAACCGTTTAGCCGATCATGCCTAACAACTAACTTAGATCTCCCATTCGGATGCGCAACCTACCCTGAATTTCAAGTCCCTCTATCTTTTTTCGTTCGAAAGTTATCGAGGCAACGGTCACCCATCCAGCTACTGAACTCACCCAAAGCAATTCTCAAGGTACGTTGCGTATCCGAATGGGACAGTTAAGGTCTTCGTTGGGTATAATCAGCCAAACGGTTTCGGAGTTATACACATCTTAAGATCTGTTGGTATTTCCTCGATAATTCAAAATATACAAATCGATCCAACTCGGCTAAACGTGAAAAACCGACGTGCTAATTTTCACTAGAAAAAAAATGTTTTGTTCAAAATTCTTATCTATACCATTAGTTAGAATCCGCTGAAACTACGCGCATACCTTCTAGCCACCATTTTACATTCGAGTACTGAATTTTAGCTCGACCGACTTCGTATGAGTGGTAAATAGACAATGGTACACGCACAGCACTTTTCAAGAATTTTTGGGTAAAGAAATGAAACTAATAGAAATTCGACCCAGAACAAAAAAAAAAATCAAATAAATTTGCAGATATCACTTTTCTTCGAAGAGTGAGGTTCTTTGAATGTTCAATTGCCAATTTGATATTTTGTTGTTTAAATATGTCGGATCTCTAATAGCCATAAATTTCGTTTCAATTCAGTGTACGAGATAAAAATCGAAGAAATCTATTGATCATTACACGAATGAGCGTTCTGAAGTTCCTGACCCGACGTCAGGGCTATTATAAATTTTTGGCGCTCTAGTTCCTCGGAACTGAGTGCTTATCAATTTGCCCAAATGGATGAATTTTCGAATTTTTCGACGAAAATGGTCTTAAACGATTTGGTTCGACTCACTGATCAAGAATCCGTGGTCGAAATGCATTCTATCCGGCCGTAGGCACGATAACTCTCGAACGGAATGAGCTAGACAATTGAAATTTTCAGAGTAGGTTTGGGAGATGAATATCTCAGCTAAGTTTGTTATTGGGCAAAATCGGACAGATGGTTTCGGAGTAACAAAAAAAAATTTTTTTTTTACAAAACAAATTCCAAATTAAATTTTTTTCAATAAGCAGTTTTACCATGAGAATCCAATGATATCATTTTCAACTCTAACAAGCTAATACTTTCGGAGATATGATTTTTCAAATTTTCAATAATATACTTCTCGCAAAAATTAAAGGAACAAAAAAATTTTCGAAATTTTTTGGCAATTTTCAACAGGCTGTTTTTCAGTGAAAAATGGCCGTACAGATATAATAAAACACATAGTATTTCAAGCTTGAAAACTCTAGTTTACGAATTTCTTGGTTAAAAATTTTTTGAAGCCCCGGTAATCATGCGATTCTTGGATAAAGCACAAAGAAAAAATTTTCTAAATTTTTTACATTTTTTTTTTTCGCTCTACGGACATGGAAAAATTTTTTCGACCTAGACCAATGGATAGGTCGTATAGCCTGTTCATTCAGCTTCAATTTGCTTTTTGCAAGAGTCAAATACGACCATTTGTCTTCGAGATATTGAATGCAAAAGGATCCTTTTTCACTCAACTGCCGATATCTCTGAAACTACTGGTCGCCCAGCAAGCGGACAGGGAGTTTCGTTTTCTGCAGAAAATTTCCGATAAAAAAAGTCGTCATGGTTGATTGGAAAAAAAAATTTTCCACTTAAAACGTTAACAAGAGAAAAGAGCAAAAAAATGCCATTTTCCCATTTTTTGGTTAATCGACTGTATTTTCGACAATATTAAGGGAAATGCTTAGGTTAGAAAAAATTTTTACTGCCTAATGTACCTCAAAGGCCCCCCTAAATCGGTAGATCGATCGGTTCAGCGGTTTCCTTGGACCGATTGATTGAAATTTTGAAAATATTAAGGGAACAAGATGTTTGTTCCTTAAAGTTGACCTAATCTTTTCAAAAATCAATAATTTCATTTTGTGCAGCTGACGAACCACAGGGTCTCATTTTTTCCGAAGAATCATAACACATGTGCGTAAGCACAAAAGAAGCGTAAATCCGACCGTGCAACCTCCGCGTGGTATGCTTTGGATAACGCTAATTCCGGGGGTGAATCAGTTATCAATGAAAATTTTTGTCAGAAACTTTGATTTTGTTAAAAATTTAAAACTTTTTTTAAATTTTCAAAAAAAAATTTTTTTGGAAATTTTCGAAATTTTTGAAAAAATTTTTTTGGATTTTTTTTTGCTAATTAATCTTTAGAAGACTCAAAATTGAGTAAATTGTAAAAAAAAATTAAATTATTGATTTTTGAAAAGATTAGGTCAAGTTTAAGGAACAAAAATCTTGATCCCTTAATTTTTTCAAAGATTCAATCAATCGGTCCAAGGAAACCGCTGAACTGCTCGATCTACCGATTTAGGGGGGCCTTTGGGGTACATTAGACAGTAAAATTTTCTTCTAAGCTAAGCATTTCCCCTAATATTGTCGAAAATACAGTCG
Source organism: Halyzia sedecimguttata (assembly GCA_937662695.2). Lineage (NCBI taxonomy): Eukaryota > Metazoa > Arthropoda > Insecta > Coleoptera > Coccinellidae > Halyzia > Halyzia sedecimguttata. The sequence continues at coordinate 51,356,005 of OW569415.2, forward strand.
ATTAACCAAAAAAAGGGAGAATCGCATTTTTTTGCTCTTTTTTCACGTTAACGTTTCAAGTGGAAAAATTTTTTTTCCAATCAACCATGACAAACTTTTTTATCGGAAATTTTCTGCAGGAAACGAAACTCCCTGTCCGTTTGCTGGGCGACCAGTAGTTTCAGAATGAGCTAGAGAGTTGAAATTTTCAGAGTAGGTTTGGAGGATGAATATCTCGGCTAAGTTCGTTATTGGGCAAAATCGGACAGATGGTTTCGGAGTAACAAAAAAATTTTTTTTTTTACGAAACAAATTCCAAATTAAATTTTTTTAATAAGCAGTTTTATCATAAGAATCCATTCATATCATTTTCAACTCTAACAAGCTAATACTTTCGGAGATATGATTTTTTTAAATTTCAATGTAAATCGTATTTCACAGATTGATATAATTATTATTCTATGTATGAATTCTCATAATGTCAACTTGACAGAAGGGAATATTGTAACTTCAAAAATATTGGGGTTGAAATACTCGTATTTTAGCGATGCAACGGGGACCTCACCCGAAAATGTTTGAAAATATTACGTAAATATTGAAAGCATAATTCTCTAGTGTGGTGAACGTAGATCAGGAAATTTTTGATCGATTACAAGGTAATTTTTTATTATTACTTATCTTCTTTCATATTTGTTTTATGGAATACCTACTATTTGTAGGTACTTTAAACCTGTTTTGGGCAATTGTCATACGAAACTTGTTTTTTTGGAGCTCTAGTTCCTCGGAACAGTGTGCTTATCAATTTGCCCAAGTGTCTGTAATTTTGAAATTTTTGGCTGAAAATGGTCTCAAACGATTTGGTTCGACTCACTGATCAAGAATCCGAGTGCGAAATCGATTCTGTCCGGCCAGCCGACCGGCCGTAGGCACGATAACTCTCGAACGAAAGGAGTTAGCGGATTGAAAATTGCAAGGTGGTTTTGGAGCGTAAATATCTCGGACAAGTTCGTTCGATCTATCTGAAATTTAGCATCAAATTGTAGAATCATGACCTTTATACGCATGTGAAGTTTTGTATTGACCAGATTACCGCAAAGTGTAAAAAAAAAATTTGAAAATTTAAAAAAAGTTTTTCCACAATAACTCTCGAACGGAATGAGCTAAGTAGTTGAAATTTTCAGAGTAGGTTAGGGAGATGAATATCTCGGTTAAGTTCGTTATTGGGCAAAATTGGCCAGATTTAATTCGATTTCTTCCATGGTGCAGTTCTCATTCTCATGATTGCTCATTTAATCTTGATAAATAAACTATTATTTGAATTGAATTTCCTTTATGATGCAGCTCTATCATATGTATACATTGATATAATTCCCAACTCAGAGAAACCAATACTTTCGGAGATATAATTTGTCTGTTTGAACTAGAGCGCCAGAAAGCTCCAGTCCACAGGGCTTGAACCCATTTTTATTAATATATATCGAACAATACGATGTATTACGCTGAAAGTTTATACTCGGCTTGGCATTTTGTACTCAACACGCGGAATTCCCCTGAATAGATCTAGTATCCTATTATTATCCTTCTTGCGCTCATATTTATATAAGAAACACGTTCGATTTGATGGGTACCCTGAATCCTAGGCAAGGAACATGAACCTGGGTCCGAAAGTTTCTGATTAATCACGAATAGGAAAGCAGAGGAAAAAGGAGATTGAAAAATTTCTCAATATTTGGTTCTATAATTTCACATCGATCACATTGAACACTAATTTGTTCGATTCAATAAGAAAACTAGAAAAAAAATTGGTTCAACCCCTGTGGACCGGAGCTTTGGCGCTCTTGTTCAAACTATGATAAATCATATCTCCGGAATTATTGTTCTCTGGGAATGATATAAATGGATTCTTACGATAGAACTGCATCTTGAAAGAAATTAAACTCAAACAGACCGTTTCTCCTCAATAACGAACTTATCCGAGATATTCATTCCTCAAATCTACTCTGAAAATTATCTTGTATCAATTAAAACTTAGACAATATTGCAGTTTTGTTTTAACTGGAGATATTCTGAACCCAATAATTTGATTATCTATCTTACCAAAGTATATTATTTCCATCATCATATGGATTCTCTCCAGGCTTTGTATTATCCTCTTAAAAGTATGACATCATAATCATCCTCATGATCCTACGATAGCTTAGGATATTTCATTGGTCATTTTGCATTCAATCATACTTTTTGGCGCTCTAGTTCCTCGGAACTGAGTGCTTATCAATTTGTCCAAATGTCTGTAATTTTCGAATTTTTGGCTGAAAATGGTCTCAAACGATTTGGTTTGACTCACTGATCAAGAATCCGAGGTTGAAATCGATTCTGTCCGGCTTGTCCGGCCGGCTGGCCGGCCGTAGGCACGATTACTCTCGAACGAAAAAAGTTAGAGGATTAAAATTTGGAAGGTTAGTTTGGAGCGTAAATATCTCGGTTAAGTTAGTCAATGGGCAAAATCTACCGACCGGTTTCGGAGTTATGGCTGATTTTAGTAAAAACAGTTTTTATGCATATTTCCGAAACCGATCACTCGATCTATCTGAAATTTAGCATCAAATTGTAGAATCATGACCTTCATACGTATGTGAAGTTTTGTATTGACCAAGTTACCGCAAAGTGTCATAAAAAATTTTTGAAAATTTTCAGAGGTGGTTAGGGAGATGAACATCTCGGTTAAGTGCGTTATTGGGCAAAATAGGCCAGATGGTTTCGGAGTAACGAAAAAGTAACAAATTTCAAATTCAATTTTCATTTAAGATGCAGTTTCACCATAAAAATCCATTGATATCATTTTCAACTCCAACAAGATAATACTTTCGGAGATATGATTTTTCGAAATTTCAATAATGAATCGTACTTCTATGTTTTCACAGAATGTTATCATTATTCTATCTAAGCTTTATTATATGATATGTGTTCATACTCGTACATGTCATCCTGTTCTACAAGAGAGAGTCAAATTCATTTCAGCTATTTTAATTTGATTTCTTCTATGGTGCATTTCTCATTCTCAGAATGCTCATTTAATCTTGATAAATAAACTATTATTTGAATTGAATTTCCTTTATGCAGTTCTATCTTAAGAATTGATATAATTCCCAACTCTGAGAAACTAATACTTTCCGAGATATAATGTGTCTGTTTGAACTAGAGTGCCAGAAAGCTCCTATCCACAGGGCTTGAACCCATTCTAGAATAATAGGAGTGACCTGAAAGAATTTTCATGAATGCTATCGAAATTTTCGAGAAGCACAAGTGTTCGCAAAGGAAAATGTTACCAATTACAATACAAAAAATCAGCATTGAAGAAGATCCAAAACTTTTTAATAAACTGACTCTTGTTCATGTTTTGGTGATTTAGTAAGTTCAATATTTATGATCCACAATTTTCCAACACGGAAAAGTCCATAACGAAAATAAAAACTGGAATATATGAGGTTGTTCAATTCACAGGCAATGACATATTTATTAATAATAATATGCACAGTCGGAATATAAAATTGTGGCTCTATTACAGTGCAGACAGGGGTACTGTTGAATGATTGGCCGAGTTAAACATGAAATCACATCCAATCAGACATTAAACGTGTATTTTTGGATTTGCCCTTATTTCCAACTGACCCAAAAAAGTGTATCGTTTTTTACGAAAACGATACCCATGTTGTTGCAGAGGTCGATACACTCTTCCTGTTTCACCCCTTGCTGATAAGCCCGGATAGCTTTTCATAACTTATCCAACAGATTACCCTGAAAATTGTGTTTCATACGAATCGGATAGGATAAACTTCCGGATAATTTAACACCTAGATAAAGCGGCCATTATATTTGTATTCGTTGGATAACCCAACTTTTATCAGTACAGGCGTCATTCATATGTGCAATGACATGTTATCGAGTGTAAGGCCTCGGTCCTCGGAACAGAGTGCTTAACAATTTGCCCAAATTTTTGTTATTTTAGAATTTTTGCATGGGTGGTCTCAAACGATTTGGTTCGACTCACTGATCTAGAATCCGTGGTCAAAATCGATTCTGTCCAGCCGTCCGTCCATTTACACGATTACTCTCGAACGAAAAGAGTTAAAGCATTGAAATTTGCAGGGTAGGTTTGGAGCGTAAATATCTCGGACGAGTTCGTTAACGGGCGAAATCCACCTAGCGGTTGCGGAGTTATGGCCATTTTTAGTAGAATTATTTTTTATGAATATTTCCGAAACTGATCACTCGATCTATCTGAAATTAAGCATCAAATTGAAGTGGATGCGAAGTTTTGTATTGATCGGGTTGCCGTAAAATGTAAAAAATTTTTTTCTTCAATTTTTAAATTTTGTTTCTACAATAACTCTCGAACATAATAAGTTAGGCAGTTGAAATTTCCAGAGTAGGTTTGGGAGATAAATATCTCGGTTAAGTTCGCTATTTGGCATTTTTTTTAAGATGCAGTTTCATCATAAAAATCCATTGATATAATTTTCAACTCTAACAAGCTAATACTTCCGGAGATATGATTTTTCGAAATTTCAATAATGAATCGTACTTCTATGTTTTTTTTAAATGATAATTTTTGAAGCTCTTTTTTAAACGACACTATTTTTAAATTTAATTTCTTTCATGATGCAGTTCTATCATAAGAATCCATTGATATAATTCTCAACTCTGAGAAATCATTACTTGCGGAGATATAATTTGTCTGTTTGAACAAAAGCGCCAAAAAGCTCCTGCCCACAGGGCTTGAACCAATTTTATTTTGTTCTTTAATTCCGAAGGTTCAATATTTGGGAGTGTACGGAAGCAAAACAATCGTTTACTATAAATAAGATCTGGTATTTTTTGGTCTTCCACTCGCTAAAGAGTAAATGTCTTCTACAGTCAAATACTTCCCCATTAATTCATCCATAGGATTCATAATATATCCTATATCTCTGTTTAAAATGATATCTGCTTAGGATGAATTTTTCGTACTTCAACAGCAAGATGTCAGGGAGTGTTAGCGTGGGGTATTCTTTGTTTTATTATTCTTAAAGTCTATAAGTTTTTCTTACCCTTATCTCCATCTTTTCTACTGGTATCAAAAATTGAGGTAGTAATGGCTTTTCTTTTCAATAAATGTGGCCTCCGTTTCTTTGGTGCAGCAGTTCCAGTCGTTTCTATAAATTAAACAGGAAACATATAGAGCATGACAACTACTATGAAACTATAATCAGACCTATTCTGTTTGCGCATAGCAATATTGTTGAGAAAAAAAGATATAGCTTCCATATAGCAAGATTGGTAATATTGTTATTCTGATCATCGATTTTGAGCAATATCATCTGTCGTTTTTAGAAACATCTTGTTATCCAATCCATATTGTTATCTCAGCAATCTCATAATAGTACTTGCTAAGAGCATAACAAGATTTGGAATATGGCAGAGAAGCACATTTTTCTTCCAAGAATTCGATAATATTGAAAATAGATAAATTCTTTAATGAATAAAGGTAGGTACACCTAATCTTATTTATCTGTTAAAGGTACTTTAAAATACATAATTTTGAGAGAATTGCAAAGGCTTAGGGTCTGACACTAACAATACCCAACAGAAAGTGAACTATTCAGACTTAATAAAAAGATGTCTGCTTTTAATTTAATTGAAGAGATGGGGAAATTTGGTCAGGAGCAAACTAGAAGAGATGAGACAGTGTTTTCTGTGCATTCGAAATTTTGAACTGACTGACGGCTGGAAAAATTAAAATTCAACATTTGTTTAGGTATTTGCAAATCAATGTTTCGGTCATGGTAGCGGTTACCAATATTCGGAATGTTTCTTGAAAATTCCATCTTATCCGAGTCCTGTTAGTTTTATAGATAACATAGTTAGTTTTTTGCCTTCGTGCAATTTTATATATTAGGTTAGAAATGACGAATAAACATAGTTAAACGGACAAATGTTCATCAGGTAAGATTAAATTATTTTTCTATTTCAAACTAGCTGACCCAGCGAACTCTGTTCCGCCTTAGAGGCAATAAATAATTCAATCACGTACAATTGTGCCATGAGAAAAAGGACACCCTGTATAGTAATGCTTTATTTTCAATGGTGTATGCCTCGAAAGTTTATTTTTAAACACACATGACTAAAATTGTACTATTATGGCAGGAAAAACAGCAAGTTTTAATTGACGTTAAAACAAAAACACCCTGTATAACACAAAAAAGTATCCTATGTCCGTCTCCTGGTTCTAAGCTACCTCCCCACCAATTTTGAGCCAAATCGGTATAGCCGTTCTTGAATTATAAGTGGAGTAACTAACACGACTTTCTTTTATAAATATAGATGAAAGTCATGAAATACAGTGTTGTCAGCTCATAAATCACTGACTTTTGAACTTCTTGATAGCAATATTGCTGAGACAGATTTGATAACCAACATTGCTATAGCAGTCCGAACAGAATACTGAATACCATAGCCATATTATTAAAACGTAGGAGGATAGCAATATGACTTGAATAGTAATGTTTATAGCAATACACAACCTCGGTAAAGCTAGTAGAACCACCTTCAGTTTTTGAAAAAAATTCATTGCTATAATTTAGTACTTATTCAGAACTAATTTTGTACCTTATTTAAAAATTTGATACTCTTAGGATACGGAGAAAACACTGGGTTCTGCTAGCTTTGCGTTAAGCTAGCAGAACCCACCTCTTAATAGAAAAGTATTTGAAGAAATTAATGTGCCATAATTTAGTACTAATTTAGTACTTTAGTAGTCCTTATCCATCTACGAATATTTTGAAGAGAAAATATTGATCAGCGAATTGTGGGAGCATTTCACATTGGAGAGATACTTTAACAACCTGAATAGTCAGGTAGGGTCCCAGAAAAGATCAGCTGCCGACTATTTCGGTATCTGCGTACATTGAAGAACTATTATATTATATGAAGTCTGCACTAGTAACCAGGTATATTTTCTGTATGATTTTCTCTGTAAGTTTCAGAACTGTAATAGTTTATATTTGAGTAGGTGTACATTACATTGTGATCTAACTATATCAAGCTCAATAGCCAGGGGTACAAATAGTCCCTCTTAGGAAATAACAAATTTCAGCCCTTTCGACCGATAGCAATTACCATATGTTTCCGTGCGGGGTTCTCTGAAGATTTATTGCTCTCCATTTTATCATTTTTGCGCGTATGTTCTGGGGAACATCGCGTTATCATTTTGCCCAAATGTGAAATTTAATTATGTGGTGCCCTCCGGCCGTTGCCACGATAACTTGAGAACGGAAAGAGCTAGCGACTTAAAATTTTCAGGGTAGGTGGCGCATTCCAATACGACGGACAAGTTCGTTAATGGGTATAATCGACCCAATGGTTTCCGAGTAATAATTTTGTTTTCAACCAAAATAAATCCGATCGAATTTAAACTTGGTGAATAGTTGTAGAATATAAACCTATGCACGTTTGTGAAATTTCGTGAGAATTGTGTCACTAGAAAATTTAAAAAAATTATTAAAAAATATTATTTATGACACGATAACCTGAGAGCGGAAGGAGATAGAGGCTTGAAATTTTCAGGTTAGCTTGTGCATCTGAATGCGAGATCTGCATTTGTCTATAGGTATAATCGGCCAAACGATTTTGGAATTATACCCATCTGAAATTTGGTTGTTATTTCCTCAATAACAATAATAATACGAAACCGATATAATTCAAACATGGTTATTAGTTGTAGAATGCCAACACGAAATTTCTTGCGGAATTTCGTGAGGATGGTATAACTAAATAATCATTAAAGGATATTGTAGGAGGTATACTCATTATTGAAAGGTTTTTTTTTGGGTTTTCTCTCCCAAACTCTGAAAAATATCTTTAAAATAAAAATTAATTATTTTGTGATTTGCTTCTGCTTAAGAAACACAAGATATTTGTCAGAAGCAATCAATTGAACAATTCTTGAATTTCACAAAATAACTATCAACAAAATAATTCTAAAGATTTTTATTAAAAGTCTGACGAAGGAGTCTGATATAGACTCCGAAACGTTATACGATATAGTTGTTCGTTGATGTTGTTTCGTTGTTGTTTGTTAGGCAACATTGTTCAATTGATTGCTTCTGACAAATATCTTGTGTTTCTTACGCAGAAGCAAATCACAAAATAATTCATTTTTATGTTATAGATATTTTTCAGAGTTTGGGAGAGAAAACCCAGAAAAAAACCTTTCAATAATGCTATATCTAGAAAATTTCAAAAAAATTATTGAAAAAAGTTCTATATATCATAAACTATTCGTCCGGCATGGCTGAAATTTTGGAAGAGCCTTCAGAACCTAACTCTACTGCAGAGTTTCAAGTTTGAACACGATCGGATCCATATTGTTGGAGAACCGTGCAGCCTTTTGTGAGTTCGGTAGCTGGATGCGAATCGTCGTATTTTTGCGAGAACCTTCAAAAGCATTAATGTCATGATGACATATTTTTGCGCGTATGTTCTTGGGAAAATCGTGTTATTTCATCACAAATCTATGGGAGATGATAGCCCTACATTAGTGGTCAGACCTGGTTTTGAAAGAGATCCTCCTTAGGAAGACGCAACTAAATATTGAAGGGATTTCTATGAACAAGAGTGAATTTCTTTGAGAAATAGAGAAGGCTATTCTTCTTCAAGAGATCCATGTGCCTGCAGAGGAGTATATTTGTGAGAGGGGACTTTTGAAAGGTTATGTATTTTTTTAAATATGATATCGCTGAAATTTTGCTGAAGGCTTCGAAACTTAACTTTAAATTAATCGCACTTTCTGATCTTGTAAGGTGAGAGGCTCATTTATGGATATTAAATATCGTGATGGGTAGAGAGGAATTTTAGGCCAGTTTTTCTATCACTAACACCCGGTTTCTGAAAGGCTGGTCAAAGTTAACAGAACTGTTAATGTCAAATCAGTCCGAGTTTTCGCGCTTTGCGCAACTCAGATGAGGGTTAACAAGAGATTGATCACTGATTAGTTAACATTTGTGTTGATCAGCCTTTCAGAAACCGGGGGTAATGAGAATATATCTTTATGTTTCACCTCATCACCTTTAGATCTATCAATGGCCATTTATTGGATAAGAATAAGTAATTGAATATTACTGGAATTCAATTGAATTTCATTCAATATGTAAGTAACTAAACTTATAATTTTCTTTACTTTCATTATTTAAATATGACATTAATTCCAGTAATATTTTTCTAGAATGATTATGTATTCTTCTCCTAAAGAAGAATTGAAGGTAGACAATAATATGTTAATTTTTTCATCATTGCCTTCTATCCTGACAAAAAAAAATTGGTTCAAGCACTGACGTGAAGTCAGGAGCTTTTGCGCGTATGTTCTATTGTCCATTCTCCTGTATTGGACACTTTTAATCGAATTTACCATGGTGAGTTCTATTGTCTATTCACCTGTATTGGACTCGAATTCACCATGGTAAATTCGATTAAGAGTGTCCAATACAGGAGAATTGGAATATTAGAATATTCTTCACAACAAATGAACCATTGGACAAAGGCAATTTGAAGAGATGATTTCCAGAAAACATCTCAGGTTATTAAGTGAGGTTAACCGAGCCCACAAGAAGTGGCAAATGGACTATTAATATATTAATCACGATATCACATCAATGGGGCAAAGAAAATATGTTCAAGGCCAAGTCATTTCACGCTTTAGTGGAAATGATAGTTACCGAAAACAGAGATAGATCCCATTAATTAACATTATGGACATATATGAAGCAAATAGCACCACTAGTTGAAATCAATCGTCAAGGTTCATAATATCCCTTTAGGACACGAGAATCCTAGATGAAATTTACCTATTGTAATCTATTATAGATGTTTTATTTTTTTCAACCTCTATGAAAAGTGACGAAACTTACTTTTCCGCCCGCAAATTACTTTTTCGTCTGCTGTGGTTACTATGAATACTGCTGCATGATACGGTTCAATACAAACATAAGTGTATGTTACTTGCTATTGTGAAATTATTTAAGAGGTCCAAAATTCATAAAAGTATGTAGAGGTCGATGAAAATGTGTAGTATGCACCTCGACGAAAAACTGTCTATTTTCTCTCCTGCTTATCATCCTCGGCTCCGCCTCGAATAGCAATTTGCAGGCACGACTGTAATATTAAAAGGTTTTTTTCTGGGTTTTCTCTTCTAAACTCTGAAAAATATCTATAAAATTTAAAATAATTATTTTGATTGTTTCTGACAAATATTTTGTGTTTCTTACGCAGAAGCAAATCACAAAATAATTAATTTTTATTTTAAAGATATTTTTCAGAGTTTGGGAGAGAAAACACAGAAATAAACCTTTTAATAATGAGTATGCCTCCCACAGTATCCTTTAATGATTACGTACGACTGTAATAGACACTTTTTCGTCCTTGGTACAGAAATAACTATTATACACATTAGTGTATTCAACAATTATTGACAAAATGTTCTCTATATCATCGCGGTATCTTACCTGTTGGAACTTTTATATTAACTCCTAAGTTGAGAGCCTGTAGTTTGGCGATAGCTACTTTCTGAAGAACTTTCCTTTCGATGTCTGAAAGTTGCAACAAAGAAGAATCGCCCAGTATGACTTGCCTTCCAGAAACGCTGCTCCATACGCAGCTGCCCTAGAAAAAATCGATATTTGAATGAGAAAAGCAACTATTATTATCAATATTTTGAAATAAACATTCATGTAGCTAGACTGATTCATATACAAATGGCCAAGAAATGGAGAAAAGTATTCTCTTTGCGCACATGTTCTAGCGAACAGCATGCTATCATTTCGTCCAAATGTCTGTAATTTTCAATTTTTTTTTCGAAAGTGATCTCAAGCAATTAAGTTTGCCTCGATGATGAATATTTCAAGGTCAAATTCTATTCTGTGGATAGCTTTCGAACAAACAGATACAGCGACTCGCGACCGTTAAGGTCACAATCGGCCAAACGGTTCCGGTGTTATACCCATCAGATATATTATATTGTTTCGTCGATAATATAAAAAATTCAGATTCGATGGAATGGAGACTTCTGCACAAACCTTCAAGCCGCCATTTTACAATGGAGTATCGGCTCTCAATTCAATCGGCGTTGTAGTTTAGCATTTATTGTGCAAATTAAATCCTGACCTGGTATTTGCTTCATATGATATATCTCAAAACACCGCTATATCTACTATAGTTAGTTTGTTCGCTGGCAGGGCGGGAGATCCACGCTAAAATCTCCGCTTAGTAAGTTTATGATTTTATTTATTTTAATATTTAAATTCAGTTGATGCAATTTTACGTGTTAACGCTAAATAGAATTCCTACGTTTTTAGCCAGTGACTAAATTACGCTGATGATTGATGACAACCATGATACCGGTACGTATCTGCCCTAAATTACACTTTTCTCTTTGATGGAACACTGACCGATGAGGTGGCTAGCTCGGATCAGGAGGGAATATTTGTTGATGGTTAAAATTCTAATATTCGACCATATGTTTTTTAGTTTATGCAATTGATTTAATTCAAGTGTTAAAAACATTACTCGATGACTAAAATAATGAGGAAGTAAGATGTATATACAGGGTAAGTCTATAAGTTATAAATTAGTTTTAAGCATATAGATTCCTCTAATCAAATGAAATTTTTTTGAACTGCCATTTTCCCAAACTCAGCTCAGGTAAAAACATACAGGCTGTTGAATTTCAAAATTATATAAGTTTTTATTTTGTAGCTTTGACATGGATGTTGTGAATGAAATAAATATTTTTGTGGGGTTTCTTAACTATGACACATATTCTCAATTCAACATTATTTCCCTACCTCCAATGGCTTCCTAGTTATAGACACTCGATTTCATAAATCTATATAAAATTAACATAATGAAAGCAGGTAGAGTTCTTCTTGAGTCATTTCAAGAATATTCAGTTATTTTGTAAATTTAAATAATTCTTCATTATTTTTCGTTGAACGCTTCCGAGATATTATTCATCGAACGCCATGAAATCTGAAATTCCAGAAATTTCACTACTTTCATGGATCAGTCCCAGAGCTTTGCTTCCTCGAATCAACCTTACGTTACCGTACCTTTCTATCGCTCACCATCACAGCCATTGATAATTTATATGCAGGAGTGTATTAGCACATTGTGAAATCTGGATATGCTTGTAACTTTTTACCTGAGCCGAATCTGGAAAAATGGAGAACGGAAAAAGTGTTTTATTCCAAGAGAAGAATCTACAGATAAAATTAATGTACAAGTAGATAGAGTTATTACTAAAGAAATTTTTATTTCTCGTTTCGTGATGAAAATAAAAAATCAAAATAAAACATGTTACTGAAAAACAAAAAAGTGGGAAATCCCTGTGGACAGGCAGTTGGCGCTCAGTTTTGTTTTTACTGGAGATATTCTGAACTCAATATTATTAACTTACCATTACTATTCGCATCATTATATGGACTAACCATGGGCATTAAAATATCACCCAAAAAGTATGATATCATATTATAGTCCTCATAATTCTACGATAGCTGAAATGAATTTGACATGTCATGTCTCTATTGTCTCTTATAAGAAAATGAGTTGGCATGTATGAACACAAATAATATGATAATTCATAGATAGAATAATTATAGCATTCTGTGAAAACATCGAATTACGATTTATTTTTGAAATTTTGAAGAATCATAACTCCGACAGTATTAGCTTGTTAGAGTCAAATATGATATCAGTGGATTCTTATGTACTCCTTACTCCGAAACCATCTGGCCGATTTTGCCCAATAACGAACTTAGCCGAGATATTTATCTCCCAAACTTACTCTGAAAATTTCAACTCTAGCTCATTTCGTTCGAGAGTTATCGTGTCTACGGCCGGCCCGCCGGACAGAATCGATTTCGACCACGGATTTTTGATCAGTCAGTCAAACCAAATCGTTTAAGACCATTTCTGCGCGTATGTTCTGGGGAACCTCGCGTTATCATTTTGCTCAAATGTCTGTAACTTTCGAATTTTTTGACGAAAATGGTCTCAAACGAGTTTGTTCAACTCCCCGATGAAGAATTTGAGGTCAAATTTGGTTTTGTCCAGCCGCTCATCCAGCCGTTGCCACGATAACTTGAGAACGAAAAGTGATAGCGACTTGAAATTTTCAGGGTAGGTGGCGCATCCCAATTCGTTAATGAACATAATCGGCTGAATGGTTTTCGAGTAATAATCTTGTTTTTAACCAATATGAATCCGATCGAATTGAAACTTGGTGAGTTGTCGTAGAATATAGACCTAAGTAAGATCGTTGAATTTTGTGAGAATCTTATTGCTAGAAAATTAAAAAAAAATTATTAAAATTTATTTTTTAATACGCGATATCCTGAGAACGGAAAGAGACAGCGATTTGAAATTTTCAGGTTTGCTTGTATATCTAAATGCAACATTTGAGTTCGTTTATAAGCATAATCGGCCAAACGGTTTTGGAGTTATACCCATCTGAAATTTGGTTGTTATTTCCTCAATTACTCGAAAAATATAAAAGCAATCGAATTCAAACATGATTATTAGATGTAGAATGATAACGCGAAAGTTCCTGCTAAATTTCGTGAGGATCGCATTAACAGAAAATTTTTAAAAAATCATTGAAAATTAATGAAAAAATTCTATATATCAAAAAATACTCATCCAATATCACTGAAGATTTGCGAGAGCCTTCAAAATCTAACTCGACTACCAAGTTCTGAGTTTGATCATGATCGGACATATATTGTTGGATATTCGTGCAGCCTTGTGTGAGTTCAGCAGATGGATGGGTGACCGTTGCCTCGATAACTTTCGAACGAAAGGAGGTAGGGCCTTGGAATTTTCAGGGTATGTTGCGTGTCCGAATGGGAGAGTTAAGTTTGTTTACGGGCATAATAGGTCCAACGGTTCCGGAGTTTTATACCCACCCGGAATATTATTTCCTCGATAACTCAAAAAATATAAACTCTATCCAATTGAAGCTTGGTAACTAGTTGTAGAATATCGATATAAACACGTGTTTGAAATTTTTCAAGAACCGTACCCCAAGAAAATTTCCAAAAAATTACGAAAAAAAATTGGTTCAAGCGGGAATGTTATTGTCCATTCTTCTGTATTGTACACTCTTAATCGAATTTACCATGGTGCATTCTATTGTCCGTTGTGCTGTATTGGACACTCTATTGCGCGAATGTTCTATTGTCCATTCTCCTGTATTGGACACTCTTAATCGAATTTACCATGGTGAATTTTATTGTCCGTTTTCCAGTAGAACGGACAATATAATTCACCATGGTAAATTCGATTAAGAGTGTCCAATACAGTAGAATGGACAATAGAACATACGCGCAAAAGCTCTTGTCTTCACGTCAGTGCTTGAACTAATTTTTTCATAGAAAAATTCGAAAATTACAGACATTTGGGAAAATTGATAGCACTCCGTTCCGAGAAACAAGAGCGCCAAAAATGATTAACTGAAACAAGCTTAATGTTAAAATAGTTATTTATTCATCAACGTTGAAAAACAGCAGGCGAGACAATAGGCAGTTTTTCGCCGAGGTGCATATTACAGTTTTTCGTGGACCTCCACATATTTTTATGAATTTTGGACCTCTTAAATAATTACACAATAGCAAATGACACATGCACTTATGTTTGTATTGAGCCGTATCCATAGTGACCACATACTGACAGTTATTCTTACAGACACTTAAGTTTGTTTGGAACTTAGACTTCTATAGTCAAAGGTATGGAACCGTATCATGCCGTATTCATAGTGACCACAGCGGATGAGAAAGTAATTTTGCGGACGCGAAAGTAATTCTACGGACGAGAATAGTAATTTAAGTAACAAGTCCGGAAAATAGGGTTTTTTTGGACGAATAGACAAAATTCTAGGACGAGCGTAAGCGAGTCCTAGAAGTCTATGAGTCCAAAAAAACCTTTTTCGGGCGTGTTGCGTACAATAAGACGAAAAAATACCTTCTCGTCCGCTAAGTACTTGCCTTCAATAATAGTCGATTTTTCGGCCGCAAATTAGTACCTACGTAAAATGTCACTTTTCATAGAGGTGGACAAAAAACATTTTTTGTGTAATGCAGAATGCACAATGAACCATTTTTCAGTTCAATACATATTTATATAGACAAAAAAAATACTATAATATAAATAGCCAGCAAAATTCCGGTACGTGTCGGAGTTATGCTCATCCGAAATTTGGTTGTTTTTTCTCAATAACTCAAGAGATACAAATCGTATTCAATTTCAACTTGGAAATTACTTATAGAATCCTACGCGTTAATTTTTTCGAGTGTTAAAGCTCAAAAATTGGTTCAAGCCCTGTGGACAGGAGCTTTCTGGCGCTCTTATTCAAACAGACAAATTATTCAGAAAATTCAAAATTCAAAATTCAAAAAAAGCTCATTCCGTTCGGGAGTTATCGTGCCTACGGCCGACCGGACAGAATGAATTTCGACCACGGATTCTTGATCAGTGGTTTGAACCAAATCGTTTTAAGACCATTTTCATCGAAAAATTTGAAAATTTTAGACATTTGGGCAAATTGATAAGCACTCTGTTCCGAGGAACAAGAGCGCCAAAAAGGTGGCGTGAAGGTATATATAGTATTTCGTGAGAGTGTATGAGGCGTGAAGTAACAATAGAACATGCGCGCAAGAGCTCCTGACTTCATCAATTCTTTTCGCGAATTTTATAATATAGAGTGTTTTATGTTATATGTTCTCGCAGAAGGGTTTCTTGTTAATTTTTTATAAGATATATCTAATTTATATTTGTTTTACATTTCATCTTGATGCTAGTACATTTTTCGAAACAGAAACAATGAGTTCTGGATATTCAAAATTGTATTCATTATTTAATTAATATATCACGAATCTTGATTAATCTCTTAATATCCATGTTGATTTTGTAATGAGCATATAATTCCACAAAAAGGAGCAGTGTCTGAAATGAATATTCAATATCCAGCGATTCCGAATTCGTTTTGCGCAGAAAATAATAAATGAAAAATAATGAGTTTGGCGGAACTTCAAAAAATATTGTTTGGATGTTGACGAATTAAATGTAAGGTCTTCCGTATTGCTCCCAGTCAAAATTATCAAAAATAACTTTTTATTGCATAATTTGATCTTAAAACAATGACGAACTGCCAGTATTACAATGAAATTTTGGGATAGTATAAAACTTGAACCTATAGCATGCTCCAATAACTCATTCTGAGAAAGACAATCAAGTTCATGTTTATTCTGTTGTTCTGAATGTTTCCAAGAATCCATTTTATCGGAAAACTAGGCTTCATACATATTTCAGAGCATTTCAAGCAGAGACAAGGCAGACTCAGCATATTGTTTACCCTTTTTATCGATTATGTTCTCAAGTAAACAATTCTTCTTCAACAAAAATTATGGTATAACAATTTAAATATTCAATGAAAACTGGGTACTGACGTGAGGTCGGTCTGTTTTGGCGTGCTTGTTCAATTTTACAGCCAGAGCGAACACACATCCAGGTACTGAACTCACTCAAAACTTCATATAGATCCAATCGAGAAATCTAAAATTTGGCTGTAAAATAAAGTTTCGAAGGCTCATGCAAAATTTCAGCGATATCTGAACTGTGATTTAAGTCAAAAAATATTACGAAAATTCTAAGAAATTATTGAAAACGTGAATCTTCTATAAATGGAACTGGTTGATATTCAATTCAGTCTCAGAACGTAGAGCTAAGCTCTAAGAATACATCTCTTCAGTAATCATATTCCATATTCTGATTTCTGAAAATATTCTTTCCAATTCGTTAGAATATCTCACCTACTATTGCCATGTTTTACGCTTTTTGAGCCAGTAATGTCTTTAAATATGAACTTCAAATAAATTTCTCAAATGAAACCTTCATTCGGTATTGAACAGATAAATCTAATTCTGCATCTCTGATCTGAAAATATAATAATAATAATAATAGTGTCTTTATTTGTTATAAACATAACAAAATACGTCCAATATACCATATTTGATTAATTTTGATCAACATCTAATTAACCGTTTTCCAGCCTCCTCTGAAACTGTCATTTGAGAATTTTTAGAATGAACTTTTTCGTAGTGGATCGGTAAAAAATTGTAATAATCCCTAAAATCCTTTAAGCTTATAAGTTACTTTCGCGTTTTCATTGTTGTTCTATATTACGTCAGAAAAACCTCGAATCTTGGGTAACCTACTATATATGCATAAAAATATCGTTAAACTTTCAATCAAAACTGAATATATGGATCCCAATTCTTTAAAATAAATACCATATTTCACCCGTCTCGACACTCGATAGGTATTAAATTACTATTACTTTCACTATCGATTTAAAATCTGCTTTTGAACAAATTAACCTTACATGACATTTCTTATTCTATCAATTCAAACAGCATCATGAAATTCGTTTAAATTCGGATATCCTCGGCAAACGCCTTAAAAATGTATCAACCTTGAAAATGTTGCTATTGGTGAAACAGTGGACCGTAATCGTTAAATTAAATATGGTTTAAGGCTCTTTGTTTCTGAGATACAGGGTGTTTTATCGATTGGTGCAGAACTTTCCGTAAGCTATAACTCCCGAACCGTTGAACGAATTATTTTTAAATTTGGCATTTACTGTTGTCTCAGGCCAACAAACTCTGCATATGAACCCTACCAAGAAAGTGCAGACCAGGACTCTATTTTGATTTTTCCTTCACGGTCTAATGAAACACCCTGTACATGATATATCAATTAGTCGTTAAAATCATCTGTTGGTCCATATATGTGTCCTTCCCTTCGAATAGGGATTTTCATTAGAATGGCACACAAACCGTTAATTGTTTTTTAAACTTGGAAAGTAATTATCGCATTACATTCTTAAGCGCCTATTCCGCCCTGAATATTGTGATGAGAATTTAAAAGGTTTTTGTTTTATTTTCAAAATTCGAACTCCACAGAACGGTAAATCAAATGGTGTCATGTGCAGGTAAGAAAATACAATTTAGAATCAACCAAGAGTAATTAAAAAGGTTTTTCTTATTTTTAAATTTCGAACTCACGATATGCATCTTCACTCTCCCTTCTATTGAATATCCAATGAATGGTAAAACAAATGGTGGGATGTGCAAGTAACAAAATACAATTTAACATTTCAATATTCTCATGGTCAAAAAACTGGGTTGATTTCGTTTTCAAAGATTCCTCAATACATTTTCGGATCAATAGCTTTTCTGATCATAATATAACTCTGTTATATTCTTTCAGTCAGACGTTCTTTACCCTGTATTTCCTTCACATAGACTTGCTGCTTCAAGCAGTCCCAAAGAAAATAATCCATACATGCTAAGTCAGGCGACCACGGCGGCCAATTGTGTTCTACATTGTTTTGTATCAGCGGTCTCTCCTTCTCGTTTCATGGAAATTTTCCTGTTTCTCTCAAAGAATGGACGATATTCTCAAATGTCTAATGGCTGGGAAAAGCTCTATCAGGATACCTCACCGGATATTCTCTCTTCTCTGCACGTCCATTTGAATTGCAAAAACCATAAAAAAAACATCGGAAATTTTGCAACTGTTCATTGAAGTATTACACAACCGAAGATGAGGGGCGGCGTGAATTATCCAACTTCTTCGAAAATTTTCCAACTGCTTTGACATTTTTTCAACTGCTTCGAAATTTTTCCAACTGCTTCGAAATTTTTCCAACTGCTTCGAAATTTTTCAACTGCTTCGAAATTCGTACAACTGCTTCCAAATTTTTGCAAGTTCTTCGAAATTTTTCCAACTGCTTGAAATTTTTTAAACTGCTTCGAAATTTTTCCAATTGCTTCGAAATTTTTCCTACTGCTTTGAAATTTTTTCAACTGCCTTGAACATTTTCCAACTCCGGTCAACATTAGGACCCTTTGGTCCTGGACTAAACAACAAAACTCGTTTTCAAAAATTCAAACTTATCTATTTTTATTATTGAAAGAAATGAGCAAACTGCTTATTGCTAAATTTAATAGAAATAAAAGTTTTTTTAAATGCCGCCTGATAGTGGGAAACAGATCAAATTGGTACCAGATGGTTTGTTTTATGACTACCCGGCTACACACATTGTGCCGGCAACAGGAATGTTCACAAGGGTACATGGTGTTATTCCATGTTATCCCGTCCCTATTATCAACGTGCTCTGCATTTATCCGGTCAGGTGGTCAAACTCCTTCACATTTAATGACAATTTTTTCGGAAATATTCCAACTCCATTGAAATTTTTCCAACTGTGTTGAAAAATTTCCAACTCCGTTCAACATTGAGGAGGGTTCATCCACCCAGACATTTGGTCAATTTGATAGACATTCTGTTCAGGAAAACAATACAGCCAAGGACAAAAAGATTTGCCTTTCTTTCGGTTGTATAATTTTCCAGTATTTTTTTTGCGATTACGAAACTACTCCTCTTCCTCTGTATATTAAAGCAGGGATAAACACTTATCATCAATCAAAGGTATGATGCAAGCTCATCTATGGCTGGCAGTAAGTATATCGTCTTCCTCGGTTTTGCTATAACAAAGGATATCGAATATTCGCACGGCCGGCCGTGTGGAACAAATAATATTTTCACCTGCTAAAAACATTCATTACGATAATTCGAATGTAAAGGTATTCCCGTTGGCATAATTTTACTGACGATGTTTTGGCGCCTCTTCGCAACTTTTTTTTCAAGGTTGTTGTTTTCACGGTCTCGAGAATGATGGCACTTTCGAAAATATTTTCATGCGGAAAAAATACCGAGACGTGATACGTCTGACGAAAGCAATACCATTTTGGCATAATAATTTAATTCGTAAATAACCGAACCTTTGTAATGGTGTAGCGGTAAAAAAAAACAAATGAACCCCTGAAATTTAAGTTAATGTTTCGAAGAGCAATTCAAATAAGAAATAATAAAAATTCGTTCAATCACTGACGTGTCAAGTCAGGACCTTTCGGGCGTATGTTCTTTTGTCTATTCACCTCTATTGGACTCTCTTAATTGTATTTACCATCGATATAGACCGTTTTCTCAGAAATTCACTAAATATCCAATAACATACGAAACAACTTACGTCTGAAGTAGTTTCAGGAATCGATATTCACGAAATTCCCCAAAAATTAGCGCGTCGGCGTTCTTGAAATAATTACTGTCTTTCAATTGGATCGGATTTGTTTATTTTGAGTTACAGAGAAAATAACAGCAAAATTTTAGATGTGTCTAACTCCAAAACCATTTGGCCGCTTATACCTATAGACGAACTGAAATGACGCATTCGGCTGCGAAACCTACTTAATTTATTTTAAATTTTCTAATCATACGATCCTAACAAAATTTCACATACTTCTTTATATTGATACTCCACAATTAGTTAACAAGTTTTAATTCAATCGGATCTGTATTTTTTGAGTTATCGAGAAAATAATATTCTAGATGGGTATAACTCCGAAACCGTTAGGCCATTATGTCCGAACGAACCTAGCCTGAAAATTGCAGTTCGAAAGTCAACGCTCACCCATCCAGCTACTGAACTCTCCAAGGCTGCTCGGATCTCAAGCAATATAGATCCATTCGCGTTTGAAATGGAACTTGGCTGAAGAGTTTGGTTTTGAAGACCCTCGCAAAATCTCAGCAATATGTAGTTTCTGATATGTAGATTTTTTTTCAATAACTTTCATGAATTTTTGAAAATTTTCAAGTGATACCATCCCCACGAAATTTCGCAAAAATTTGCGTGTCGGCATTCTTAACCTAATTACTATGTTTGAATTGGATTGGTTTCGTATCTCCATCCAGGTAAATAACGTATATAAGGCTCAAATTTATTGTTAAAGGAAAAGCAATAACTGTTTTTGACTGATAATGGTCTCAAACGTTTTGCTTCGACCCACTGATCAAGAACCTGTGGTCGAAACCGATTATGTCCGGCCACCCATTAACGCGATAACTCTCGAACGTAATGAGCTAGATAGTTGAAATTTTCAGGTTAGGTTTGGGAGATGAATATCTCGGTCAAGTTCGTTACTGGGCAAAATCCGCCAGGTAATCGAGTGGAAAATACTGGCTTGAAGCTTTTTGCGGAATTTCAGATAGTTTCTGAAATATACAATTTTTTAAGACGAATTGTTATTCCTTTTTGAAGAAAAATTTAAATTTTTTTTAGTGGTCCAATCCTCACGAAATCTCGCATAAATTTGCGGTTTAGCATTATACAACTAATTAGCCAGTTTCAAGAAATAACAACAAAAATGTATACAGGTATAACTCTGAAACCATTTGGCCGATGATGCCCATGAGACCATTTTGGCCAAAAGTTCGAAAATTAGAGACATTTGGTCAAAATGATAGCACGCTGTCCCTAAGCACATGCGCGCAAAAATAACCCTCTAATACTTGTAGGTTATGTCAATCCGCGACAATTTCAACACTGACCATAAGCTTGGCTAATCGAAAGTGTTAAAACAAGCGAGATGTACTCTGCTGTGGGTGTGACCTTGGCCCCACAGACATAAGAATCAAGTCTGCCAATGAAAACAGTTTGATAAGGAAGGAGACAATGTTTTTTATTAGCAGAAGCCTGGTAACAAACGCAAAATCTGATTGCTCGCAGTATATCAAGGCTTTCAGAAGTCACATTCTCATTTTTGAAGAGATATTCTTGAGATTTCAATATGGATTAGTATACCTATCATTAATACAACCAAAATTACATTTCAAGGTAAGAATCGAACTCACCTGTGGCATCCAGTTGCAGTGCGGCTGCGCAACTCTGCTCTGGCTTTTCGACCTCGTCCTGAAGATCTTCTTGGCCATCAACCTGCTCCCGTGGTGCATCACACTCGAAGAAGACTTCGATTTCTGCATCGCGCTGGCACCCGTTGGCACTGTGACAGAAGATTTCTCATGTTTATCGTGATTTTTGTTCGGCAAAAAATGACTTAGGAAGGAATGGTGCGGTTTTGTATGGGGAGGAGAGGTAGCTGGCGATCTATCATCACCAGCGCCGACATCTACAGAACTTCGCGAGCTAGAAACACGACTGTCATCCGATATTTCGCGAAATTTAAGATCTCGATAAGTTAAAATCCAGTCTTCGTTTGTTTGACAACCTTTGTTCAGGCCATCGTCATCACCAGGTTTGGTTATCTCCCCTTTGGCTTTTATATTTCGTAAATTCCTGTCATAATTCACTCTTTTGAATCTGTCAGCTTTATCTGAATCTACACTTTTTTTTCGCGCCATACGCAGATACCTCTTGATGGTATCACTAACGGATTGGGATATGTCATCGTTGTCCGCGCTACTTCTTCTTCTTGTACTACTTCTTGGTGATAGTGCCTTTTCCTCTTCTTTCCTTACTGCTAGTTCCTTCTTGTACTCATCCTCACATTTCGTCAGTATGATTTCTGGTATTGGAAGAGTTTGAATTCCCCAATCCGTATATTTGATTTCTGGCGTTTCTTGGACTATCTCTATAACTGGCGGAGGCTGTGTAATACCAATTCTTCTTTCCCTTTCTTTTTCTCGGCTACTTTCGATATGTCTCAAATTCGAGCTTGAAAAAGATCTATCTCTGTCACTCAACTGAGGCGAAGACGAGTAGGGTGAGCCACTGGATCTTCCTCTGAACCCCTTCGTTTTTCTCAGTTCGAAATAAAGTTTTTCAAGTGCTTTTCTGTTTGTCAGTAAGTCAGAGATTACTTTATCCCTATTACTAGTTTGACCAAAGTACCTGCTCAGTGTTTCAGTCAATGATTTTTCTCTGTGATCTCCCTCGAACTCAACAGATCCTGGTCTTATTTGTAATCTGGAGCTAGATGATGGAACATTTCGACTAACCAAAGTTAAATGTCTTTGTAGTTTGTCCACCAATTCATTATAATTGAAGTCGGCTTGGCACCTGGGGTTACTTCTAGGTTTATCTTCAAAGGTTAGGAACTTTTCTAACATGGTAATAAGTTTTTCATCATTTTTGCTGATCTCTTCTGATTGCTCAGCAATATTTTCGTAAGAAGGAACTTTTTGTTCCGGTATAAACGGTAGATGAGCAGATGGCGAAGGAGGGCTGTTCATTAAAAAATCTTGCCTCATTTTCTTTATATCAAACCTTCCTCCAGAAATATTGAATATTGCCAAATCTTTTGGTCTCTCAGGTTTGATAGTGTCAACATCATCTGCTGAAACAGCATTGCGACAACTCTGAACTTTCCTTCTGTCTTTATTTTTCTTCCTGAACCCCAGCGCCCCCGGATAAGAATTTTTCCTCCACAAAAGAAACTTGGGTTCTTTTCTACATACCTCTTGAAAATATGCTTCAATTTTTGGAATGTCCTCAGGTCTGTTGGAAGCTCCATCTGGTATCAGTTTTCTTCCTGCGTCTGCCATATACCTCCAAGTTTTTCTCGTTAGAAGCCATCTCTCCTTAGGCTTTTTCCGTTTTTCTCTAATTGATTTTCCCATAGTTACTGAATAATCTGTGCTATCTGTTGATGCCGATCTCCCCACAGATCTAAGTTTTGCTTTACGATCAGACATGTTGTGAAATTTCAAGAAACTTGATAGTTATGCATTCGATGTTAATTCACTTAGTCCATTTGAATGTGGATTTATTTTGATTTTGTTTTGAGGTATGACATGTGACTCCCAGCGCTGGCAGTATTTTGGAATTTGAGCCAAGATGTGGGAGTTTATAGTCGAATAAATACTAAAAATCGATTGGAATTTTCACCAATAATCACTCAATGTATACTTAATGTTTTAGGTTAGATGACACTGTTGATATATTCTCAGATTTCCTGCTGAGATTCCATTTTTTTTTCGATTTCGGTCAAAGGCCGGCACATGTTTATTCAATAAAGTCCCGAAAAGGATTTAACAATTATTTAATCGTCACATAATACAGCACTATAGTGTTCTTAAACTTCACAAATATATATTTTAGATGACCACTCAGCACTGGCGAATCGAAAACTGGACTCTACTACAAAAATATCTCTTTTGGCAAGACACACATACTTAAGGAAAAGGACAGAGAATGAATTGAAGATAAATCTCAGATTGTTGAGATATACTTTTATAGATTCAGATTATTTAATGCGGTACCGAAATAGATCCTTTGACTGGTTGGACATTCTGTTCGATTGTATTTTGCTGAATAGAATTTTGATTTTATAGCACTTATATGATTAAATTTAACCAGGTGTACACAGATCATATGTGGGCCATTATTTTTAGATATTTTTATATTTAGGTTTCATTTTCCGAATTTATAAACAAATCTGCATTGAACTGCTGGTGCGTACGTGAGGTGTAAAATGCTAGCAGACGAATACCTCCGTCAGGAATTTCCCAGATTTTTACCACAAAGGATTTTTTTATTGTTCTTGGAATCTGAACTATTTATTCATTTCAAATAAAAAGTTCAGAATGTTGCATACAGCCCGCATTTGACCGTTGTAATTAAAACTACTCAAATGAATAGATCAAGTAGGTATGAAATATTATCAAAGTGCATGCGTACTCCAGGTTTCGTACATTACTAATAATAAATTCTTACGGTGCCTAGAACTGAAATTTGTTACTCTGATGATATTACTTTTATTTTCCATAAAATGGAACGCTCAGTCGCTCAGGGTGTGTTCTATCCGGCTTTGAATAGATTTTATTAGTTAATCATAACCAAATAGATTACGTTCATGCACGTGGAAAGATTTTGGTACCCCTCTCATCGAATATGTTTGTAGTTTATACGTATGTAGATCTCAATAACTCAATGGAAAGTAATTATAAAAAATTGGTACAAGCACTGACGCGCAAAAGCTCCTGACTTCACGTGAGTGCTTGAACAAATTTTTTTTTCATAATTTTTTAAAATTTTCTAGGGGTACGGTTTTTAAAAAATTTTAAACAAGTCTTTATGTTGATTTTCTACTAATAGTTACCAAGCTTCAATTCGATCGAATCTTTATTTATTGAGTTATCGAGGAAATAATATTCCAGGTGGGTATAACTCAGAAACCGTTTAACCGATTATGCCCAAAAAGGAACTCAACTCTCCCATTCGGATACGCAACCTACCCTGAAAATTGCAAGTCCCTAATTTGTTCGAAAGTTATCGAGGCAACGATCACCCATCTACTGAACTCACACAAGGCTGCTCGAATCTCCAACAATATTTAACCGATCGAGTTAAAACTTAAAACTTGGCAGTAGAGTTGGGTTCTAAAGGCTCTTGCAAAATTTCAGCAATTTCAGAGGAATAGTTACTGACATATACAATTTTTTTTTATTTTCAATGATTTCTTAAAAATTTCCTACAAATACTATCCTCACGAAATTTTGCAAGAATTTTTGAGTTGGCATTCTACAACTACTAACCATGTTTCAATTCAATCGGTTCAGTATTTTTCGAGTTAATGGGGAGAAAAAAACGACCAAATTTCAGATGGCTATAACTCTAAAACCGTTTGACCGATTATGCTTATAAACAAACTCAAATGTCGTGTTCAGATGTACATCCTAACGTGAAAACTTCAAGCCACTATCTCTTTCCGTTCTTAAGTTATCGTTACTACAAAAATTTTTTTTAATAATTTTTTAGAATTTTTTAGCCATACGATTCGCACAAAATTTCACAAACGTGCTTAGGATAATATTCTACAACTACTCACCAAGTTTCAATCCGATCGGATTCATATTGGTTGAAAACAAAATTATTACTCGGAAACCATTGCGCCGATTATGCCCATTAACGAACTTGTCCGTCGTATTGGGATGCGCCACCTACCCTGAAAATTTCAAGTCGCTAGTTCTTTCCGTTCTCAAGTTATCGTGGCAACGGCCGGACGGCCGGCCGGACAGAATCAAATTTGACCTCAAATTCTTCATTGGGGAGTCGAACCAAATCGTTTGAGACCATTTTCGTCGAAAAATTCGAAAATTACAGACATTTGGTCAAAATGATAACGTGATGTTCCCCAGAACATACGCGCAAAAAACTGACGTGTCGTTAGGGAGATGCACACATAATCACCTGCTGAAAATATTCTTGAGAATATATATATTTCAGAATTGATGCAAAAAATTTTAATAGTTGGATCTTTGATAAAATATAGGTAAGGGTTTTTCAGAGTTGCTGCTCTTCAACATTGAGGGGAAATTTTGTTATTATTGAATATCATAAATTAAAACATTTGTCGTTAGGACTTTATTTGACACTAACTCACTTGATATTTGTTAGAATAGCTAGGTTTGACAGCCGGCTACCTAATTTTTTTCAACAAATTATAACGTCTTTGAGTTAATCTGATAACAGTCTGAGTAATCTTTTAATTTTTTAACAATTTCAGGACAAAAAGTCAGGATACAGTAAAGTTCAGTATACTTTTTTTTCTTTTCAAACAAATTCTTAATTTTCGAAAATATCGGAGTACCAAAGAGTTCTGATGCAATATATTGTTGGGGGTGATTTTCTAACCCCTTTATGACAACATTTCGTAATTACAATAACTGTCGAAAAGTGACATCGAATTAGTGTTAGCAATCTTCCAAATCTTATTATTTTGAATTGTTCCGTAGAGGAGGTATTTAATACGATTATAATAAGAATTTCCCTTAACTCCAAAGCGTATTAAATTGTAAGGAATGAAGGCTCTTGCAAAATTTCAGCAATTTCAAACGAATAGTTACTTATATATAGAATTTTTTTTTTATTTTCAGTGTTTTATTAAAAATTTTCTACGAATGCTATCCTCACCAAATTTTGCAAACATATTCGCGTTGGCATTCTACAACTAATAACCATGTTTGAATTCAATCGGTTCAGTATTCTTCGAGTTAATGAGGAACAAAAAACCACCAAATTTCAGAAAATTTCAGATGGCTATAACTCTAAAACCGTTTGGCCGATTATGCTCATAAACAAACTGAAATGTCGCGTTCTGGTGCACATCCTAAACTGAAAACTTCAAGCCGCTATCTCATTCCGTTCTCAAGTTATCGTGACAACAAAAATATTTTTTAATAATTTTTTAAAAATTTTCTAGCGACACGATTCGCACAATATTTCTCAAACGTGCTTAGGTTCATATTCTACAACTACCCACCAAGTTCAAATTCGATCGGATTTATATTGGTTGAAAACAAAATTATTACTCGGAAACCACTGGGCCGATTATGCCCATTAACGAACTTGTTCGTCGTATTGGGATGCGCCGCCTACCCTGAAAATTTCAAGTCGCTAGCTCTTTTCGTTCTCAAGTTATCATGGCATCGGACGGCCGGACGGACAGAATCAAATTTGACCTCGAATGCTTCATTGGGGAGTCGAACTTAATCGTTTGAGACCATTTTCGTCAAAAAATTCGAAAGTTACAGACATTTTGGGCAAAACTATAACGCGATGTTCCCCAGAACATACGCGCAAAAACTTACGCCTCTAGTAACTCCAGGATGCGATCATAACGAAATTCCGCGATAATTAGTGGTTCGTCATTCTACAGGTAATCACCGAGTATTCATTGGATCAGATCTGTATATTTTGAGTTATAGAGGAAGAACATAATAACAAAATTCCAGATGAGTATAACACCAAATCCAATTGGCCGATCATGCCAATTAAAGAACTTAAATGTGACATTCGGGCCGATTATGCCCAACAACGAACTACTCTCCCAGTCGGATGCGCAATCCATCTGTCTGTATTTTTCAAATTTTTGGCCGAGAATGGTCTCAGACGATTAAGGCTGGCCTTATAAAACCGGAATGGCTCTCTGAATTCATACTCTTAATTCATATTATTAATTCAGAAAACTCGGAATTGCATACTAATTTACTATTCTCCTCACACATTCAGATTTTTTCAGAATATCAATTTGTAGATTTTGCAGGATTCTAGAATTCAGATTATGAATTCTGAGAGAAATTCCGGCCGTATAAGGCCGGCCTGTATTCGACTCACTGATGAAGAATCCGAGGTTAAACTTGATTATGTCGAAATTTTCATAGTAGATTTGGAAATCAACTGTGCCGGATAAGTTCGTTAGTGGACAAAATCTGTCGAGTAGTTTCGGAATTATAGCCATCTGAAATTTGTTTTCCCAACAACTCGAAGAATACTTATTTGATTGAATTAAGGCACGTGTTATTTAGATGAAAAATACCGACACGAAGACTTATGCAGAATTTTGTGAGGATATCATGACATGAAAATTAAAAAAAATATATTTAAAAGAATTCTGTATCTCATAAAATATCCGTCAGATATCGTAGAAATTCAGCGTGAGCATTCAAAACCTAATTTTACATTAAAGTTTTAGATTTGAACTCGATCGGATGTATATTGGTGAAAATATTGCCGAAATATTGAAATATTTCAACTATCAACATTCATTCAATACCTATTGAGAATTGGAAATGTTCCTTATTTTACAACCAAGTTCTAGATTTAAATATGATCGAATAATATGTAACATGATGATATCTTTCTGAAATTAGAAATATGAGAACAAGGTATCGAAAGTCAATCCTTCAAGTTCCGTCTTTCACCTTAGATCGGTACAGGCTGAAAAGCTCAGGTAGTACAGCTACGTGGTCATAGCACTTAGGTATTGGGGTCGATTCCCCTAGCTGAAATTGGTCTTTTTTTCCTCTCTAACGAAATCATCTCTTTGAGGAAATGTTATGGGCGGAATTATTTCGATATATTCATAAAATTACGTGAAACTTGAGTATTTTCGTATATTATTAGATATCAAAAAAATGTAAGTTGACGAAAAGTGAATATAAGGGTAATAACCAGTCAAATAAACCCCCATGTCGCGATCTTGTCGAAAAGTGAAAATTAAGAATATATATCCCAGGTAAGTACCGACGTTTTATTCCAATACCGGAGATCGATGAGATCGTTCGAGGAGCCCGATAGCCGGTCGGTCTGACCCGTCGGGTTTCGGAACGAGAGAAGGCGGGCTCAAATCCCGGAAAGGGAATTACACTTTTTGACGCTCTAGTTCCTCGGATCTGAGTGCATATGAATTTTCATTTAAGATGCAGTTTCACCATTTAATTCCATCGATATCATTTTCAACTCCAACAAGCTAATACTTTCGGAGATATGATTTTTCTAAATTTCAATAATGAATCGTACTTACTTCTTAGTTTTCACAGAATGCTATAATTATTCTATCTAAGCTTTATTATATGATCTGTGTTCATAATCGAATATTACATCCTGTTCTATTAGAAAGACTCAAATTCATTTCAGCTATTTTAATTTGATTTCTTCCATGGTGCAGTTCTCATTCTCAGATTGCTCATTTAATCTTCATAAATAAACTGTTTTTTGAATTGAATTTCCTTCAAGATGCAGTTCTATCATAACAATATATTGATTTAATTCCCAACTCTGAGAAACCAATACTTTCGGAGATATAATTTGTCTGTTTGAACTAGAGCGCCAGAAAGCTCCTGTCCACAGGGCTTGAACCCATTTTTTTATAAAATGTCAATTCCTAGTTCCTCATGGCACAACCGTATCATTCGACTCATTTGTATCATATAAATAATTCTCGTAATAAACTATTGACAATAAACCACAGGTATTTTTTATCTCATGGCACAATTGTACGACTGAACTGATTTATGCACCCATGCCACCACAAACAAAGCACTGCTTATTTTCGATCCAACAGTAAAGGTATGTATTCGGATGGGTTCTTACGCCACCACAAACACAGCAATTTTTATTTTCTACTCAACAGTGAATGTGTGTATTTTAACAGAGACCTTACTTCACCTCAAACACAGCACTGTTCATTTTCAAACCAACAGTGAATGTATGTTTTTGAATGAGTCCTTACGCCACCACAGATACAGCACTTTTTGAGGCCATTCTTGGCCTGAAGGTGAACCATTTTTTTGGACGCTCATTTTTAGAGATAAAGCTATGTTTTCATGGAAACGATTGGTGATAGCCGTATGAAACACTTGGAAAAAATGTTTCAAATTAAATTTTCTATCGATATGATTCTATCCGGCCGGCCGTTGCCAGGATAACTTGAGAACGAAAAGTAGGGCTTCACGCGAGATCAAGATTTTTCTCGTCTCGTCTCGTTCTCATCTCGGAAAAGCGAGACGAGACGAGACGTTTTCAAAAATATTATAGGCGATACCGAGACCACATACAGCGCAACACGAGTGTCTCGTTTTTGGTCTCGTTAAATTTTTTGTATGAAGTTTTATATCGACTTTCTTCAACACCCACAGAAAACAATTAAATATGAAGAGTTTCCACTATAATTACCAATATATTTTGTCTATATTATACATCGATCGTTCTAGAAATACACGATATTTTAGAAGATTATTAATAAGATATGACCTTGCTATAATTGAGATTATTTTTCAAGAAAAAATTTAATTCACAACCATAAAAACGGAAGCCTATATGAATGCAATACTTGACGTATACCTTTTATTGCCCCTAAATCCCAATGCTTTGAAAATTTGGAGAAATTTATTCTCTTGTGTCCCTTGTAGTGAAGATGTGAACAATTATTGTATACATCTGTAGAACTACGTATAATGAAACTGGTAAAGGAATGAAGCTATCCAATGTTTCGAAAAGTGTTATGAGGAATGTGCCAAGAAGACCCTCAATGGATCTACCCACTGGGAAGGTATTCTTTGAAAACTATACCAAATTGTTCAATTCTATTAAAAATTGTATCGACATCGTAAGCCTCTTTAAAACATCAACAAAACTTTCGAAATATTGGAAAGCTGAGTTTGAAGAATATTTGCTGTTAGAAAGAGCAAATAGGAATCAAAATATTTTACAGTAGTGGAGAATGATGAAAAAGTTCTTCCTACACTTTCCAAGATGGCCGATGATTTATTAATGGCTACATCCGTACCTGTTGAAAGATTATTTTCCACAGCAGGTATGATCATGTCAAAAACACGTACATCATTGAAACATGATGTGATGTAAGCGTGATTATGTTTGAATTCTTGGTCATCGAGTAATTTAAAAGTTGGAATTATCATTGTTTAAAACTAAAAATACTATGTACATGTACAAATATTTTTGTATAAGAGCGTAATAAATATGGCTTTACAGAATTATTCATTATTGTATACCGTTTATATATTATAATATTTATTATCGTTATTCAGAATTAAGCGAGACGAGACGAGACAACTGATAACGAGACGAGAACGAGAATTAAACGAGACTGAATTTTTTGGGATCTGGCGAGACCAAGACGAGATTTTTTATACTCTTGCCTACTCTCGTCCCGTGTGAAGCCCTAACGAAAAGAGATAGCGACTTGAAATTTTTCGGGTAGGTGTCGCATCCAAATACGACAGACAAGTTCGTTAATGTGCATAATCGGCACAACGGTTTCCGAGTAATAATATTCTCATCAACCAATACAGATCCGATCAAATTGAAACTTGGTAGCAAGTTGTAGAATACAAATACGAAGAGTTTGTAAAATTTTGTGAGAATCGTATCACTAGAAATTTTCAAAAAATTTATTAAAAAATATTATTTACGTCACGATAACCCGAGAAAGGAAAGATATACCGAATTGCAATTTTTAGGGTAGATTGTGCATCTGAATGCGACATTTGTGTGTGTGTGTGTGTGTGTTTATTAAAAGGCATAATCGGCTAAACAGTTTTGGAGTTATACCCATCTGAAATTTGGTTTTTATTTCCTCAATAACTCGAAAAATACAAAACCGATCCAAGTCAAACTCGGTTACTAGTTGTAAAAAGGCGGCTCGAAAATTCTTGATAAATTTCGCGAGAATCGTATCACTAGAAACTTAAAGAAATATAATTGAAAAAAATTCTATATATCAGAATCTGTTCACCTGACATCACTGATATTTTGCGAGAGCCTTCAAAACCTAACTCTACTACAAAATTCCAAGTTCGAACATGATCGGATGTGTATTTTCGAAGATTCGAGCAGCCTTGGTTAATTTCAGTAGTTGGATGGGTGGCCGTTGCCTCGATAACTTTCGAACGAAAAGAGGTAGGGAGTTAAAATTGTTTTAAGGCTTGGTTGCGCATCCGAGGGATAAGTTAAGTTCGTTGTTGGGCATAATCGGGCCAACGGTTTCGGAGTTATAACCATTTGGAATATTATTTTCTCGATAACTCAAATAATACAGATTCGATCTATTTGTAGAAAATCAATATAAAGACGTGTGTGAGGATTGTACCACTAGGAAATTCAAAAAAAATTAGGAAAAACTATTATCTCACGCTAACTTGAGAACAGAATAGCGATTTGTAATTTTCAGGGTTACTTTGCGCAGCCGAATGCGACATTTGAGTTTGTTTATATGCATAATCGACCTAACGGTTTTGGAGTTATGCCTATCTGAAATTTGGTCATTTTCCTCAATAACTCTAAAAATACAAAACCGATTCAATTCAAACATGGTTACTTGCTGTAGAATGCCAAGGCGAAAGTTTTTGCAAAATTTCGTGAGGATAGTATCTCTAGACATTTTTTTAAAAATCATTGAAAAAATCTCTATATCAGAAACTATTCCTCCGACATCGCTGAAATTTTGTGATTAACAGTGTCTAATACAGGAGAATGGACAATAACAAATACGCCCAAAAGCTCCTGACTTCACGTCAGTTCTTGAACCAATATTTTTTATAATCTAAAGAAAAAACATCCAGTTAATTGATATCGCAGGCATAATAGTCTAGTCAACAAGTGCTTTTTAGGTCAAAATTTTTGCGTATTCTTCGAAAATTATGATTGAGGTGTCGATTCGAAATGGTATGTAGATAGTTTTTAAGAAAATGGTAAGGCCGCTCGCAAAAATTGCATTAGTTATAAACAATTAAGTGAAAGAGAAGAAGGGGGTTTGGTTTTTCGCCAATATCTCAAAAACTATCTGAGATAATTCAAATTTGAAAAAAGATTCAAGAAGAGGAGGAATTTCCTAAGAAAAGTTTCCAACTCCCGGAACTAGAACCAATATTTATAGTTTCCTCAGAGGATTGAAAATACTCCCGAAAACGGGTACTCCGGCTTGCGTAAGCCCCGCCCCCTTCGGACCTTTCATGAATAAATATTATTTAAACTTATTAAATAGGGAAATAAAAAATTGAAAAAATTTTTCAATAGGAATCTATTTTAAGAGCTTTGAAAAGTAGCTCCACGAAAGGAAAAAATTATCAGATTAATAGTTCAACAATTATCGTACTTGCAATGTTAATGTTCGTGCTACAAAAAATTGTTTATTAACCAATGGATGACTAATTGAAAAATCGCGTTAAACATTTTTGGACCACCGATTATTGATTATTGATCTATCCTGCAAGCGCCTTAATTTTTTTCAAGTTTTTATTTTCATATTTTAGAAGTTCAAATAGTATTTATTCATCAAAGGTACGAAGGGGGCGAGGCTTGTGCAAGTACCCGATGTCGAAGGTATTTTCAACCCTCTAGGAAAATTATAAATATTGGTCCTACAGTTCCAGCAGTTGGGACTTTTTTCAGGAAATTTCCTCCTCTATTTGAATGTTGTTTTCAAATTTGAATTATCTCAAACAGTTTTTGAGATATTGTTAAAAAACTAAATCTCCTTCTTTTTTGCGCGCGTGTTCCGCAAAGAACAGCGTTGTTTCCGAGTTAAAGTGTCCGTACCGTGGCCCTGGGGCTAATTTCGAAATTGATGTTACCCCTTACGGGCATTTTTCGTTATGCGCATGAGCAGACCATCAGTGATTTAACTGCTGGTGTTTTCGTCAGAGAGGATTGGGGATTTGGGGTGGCGGATGCTATTCCTCCATAGAATCCCCTGGTGAGGGTCTGCGCATGCGTGGATTCAAGAAGCGATATCTCCTGAACCACTAGTGTTGGAGAATCGGAGTTTTTTGTGAGTTGTGTAATTTTGGGTGGACTTGCAGCCACGAGTATATTGCGCATGCGCAGACGAGAAGTTAATGGTTTTGGGTTTTTTGGGCTATGTTGGGAGTAATGAGACGATATTGTGAGGTTTTAAAAGAATATTCATGTCAATTCAGTGCACGGACACAAGTCAGTTTGGGGGAAATAGCGTTGTTTCCGAGTTGAAATGTCTGTATGGTGGCCCTGAGGCGAATTTATAAATAACTATATTCAGTAGATCAATAAGAGGTAACTGCGTTCCTAACGGAGGTCCCATAACCGCAATTTTTTTTGATCTACGGTAAAGCTAACAGCCAAAGTGTATCGATAGCTATATTTGTTAAAGTAACTTGAAAAAAAAAAGCACTGACGTGAAGTCAGTTCTCTTTGGCGCGCGTGTTCACGGTGGCTAATTTGAATTGAATGATGAGTACTTCAAGCTCAGTGGATAGAGCGAGCCGAAGATCTACCCAAAAGGTCGTACTCATCACTCAATTCAAATTAGCCACCGTGAACATGTGCGCCAAAGAGTACTGACTTCACGTCAGTGCTTTTTTTGCGCGTATGTTCTGGGGAACATCGCGTTATAGTTTTGCCCAAATGTCTGTAACTTTCGAATTTTTTGACGAAAATGGTCTCAAACGATTTAGTTCGACTCCCCAATGAAGATTTCAAGGTCAAATTTGATTCTGTCCGTCCGGCCGTCCGGCCGTTGCCACGATAACTTGAGAACGAAAAGAGCTAGCGACTTGAAATTTTCAGGATGGGTGGCGCATCCCAATACAACGGACAAGTTCGTTAATGGGCATAATCGGCCGAGTAATGATTTTGTTTTCAACCAATATGAATCCGATGGAATTTAAACTTGGTGAGTAGTTGTAGAATGTGAACCTAAGCACGTTTGTGGAATGTTGTGCGAATCGTATGGCTAGAAAATTTTAAAAAAATTATTAAATAATATTTTTGTTGTCACGATAACTTGAGAACGGAAAGAGATAGCGGCTTGAAGATTTCAGGTTATGATGTGCACCAAAACGCGACATTTTACTTTGTTCATGAGCATAATCGGCAAAACGGTTTTAGAGTTATAGCCATCTGAAATTTGGTTGTTTTTTGTTCCTCATTAACTCGAAAAATACTAAACCGATTGAATTCAAACATGGTAATTAGTTGTAGAATGCCAACGCGAAAATTCTTGCAAAATTCCGTGAGGATAGTATTTGTGAAAAATTTTAAAAAAATCATGGAAAATTGAAAAATGATTCTATATATCAGTAACTATTCGTTGGAAATTGCTGAAATTTTGCAAGAGCCTTCGTAACCTAACTCTACTGCCAAGTTTCAAGTTTTAACACGATCGGTTGAATATTGTTGGAGACTCGAGCATTCTTGTGTGAGTTCAGTAGATGGGTGACCGTTGCCTCGATAACTTTCGAACGAAAGAAGATAAAGACTAGCAATTTTCAGGGTAGGTTGCGTATCCGAAAGGGAGAGTTGAGTTAGTTTTTGGGCATAATCGGTTAAAAGGTTTCCGAGTTATACCCACCTGGAATATTATTTCCTTGATAACTCAAAAAATAAATATTCGTCGAATTGAAGCTTGGTAACTAGTAGTAGAAAATCATCATAAAGACGTGTTTGAAATTTTGTAAGAACCGTATCCCTAGAAATTTTGAAAAAAATGACGAAAAACAATTTTAAGAACCGCACTCTTAGAAAATTTCAAAAACATCACGAAAAAAAAATTGGTTCAAGCACTTACGTGAAGTCAGAAGCTTTTGCGCGTATGTTCTATTGTCCATTCTTCTGTATTGGACACCCTTAATCGAATTTACCATGGTAAATTATGTTGTCCATTCTCCTGTATTGGACACTTAATTCGAATTTACCATGGTGAATTCGAATTAAGTGTGTCCAATACAGGAGAATGGACAACATAATTTACCATGGTAAATTCGATTAAGGGTGTCCAATACATAAGAATGGACAATAGAACATACGCGCAAAAGCTTCTGACTTCACGTCAGTGCTTGAACCAATTTTTTTTTTCGCATAATTGTTTATAACTATTGCAATTTTTTCGAGCAGCCTTAGCATTTTCTGAAACACTATTTACATGTCATTCCGAATCGAATGTCACCTCAATAATAATTTTCAGAGAATAGGCAAAAATTTTTACCTGCAAAGCACTTGTTGACTAGACTATAAAAGCATTAAACTCGATTTGCTCGTACTAAAAGCTCACATTCTAGAATATACAATGATTGATATCCTTTTCAACAGGCCAATCGTAGCTTTCAATATGACATACCTCCTTCCTTTTGTGTCTATAATTTCCTATCGCGAATTCCTACGGAATCCAGATTTCCCAAGTGCCTAACGCTCCGATGGATATTATTTGTTGAGAAAAATAAGTGAAACCCAATCTGAAGCTAAAGTAAATAATTCCATTCCGAAT
Source organism: Halyzia sedecimguttata (assembly GCA_937662695.2). Classification (NCBI taxonomy): domain Eukaryota; kingdom Metazoa; phylum Arthropoda; class Insecta; order Coleoptera; family Coccinellidae; genus Halyzia; species Halyzia sedecimguttata. Next base: position 51,392,469 of record OW569415.2, read on the forward strand.
CGATATAAACACTTCGAAAATAGATGCAATTGTTCCGAATGACGTCAATGAGTACGTGAGGAGTTTCACTTTGCACTTAATATTTGCTCTTTCTGTCCAAATATTCCCCCGATTCCTCTGATCTTTCAGCGTGAATTTTTTCATCTCGCCCATTATAAAAACTGTGACTTATCAATATCAAGAGGAATCTTGGATACGGGTAAATAATAAACAAAAAAATTTAATAACGTTGAAGATGAAATACATGACACTCTTACTTAACAGAAAGATTGATGTTGATGGGCTATTCTTGTAGAATTTCTGGGAATTCCCGATCGACTACAAGATAGTTTGGGTAATCTTATCATTCAATGAGTTCCTCTGCGTTTTCTCTCCAGAACTATGAAAATAACTATAAAATAAGAGATTTTTCCATTTCTTTTGAAATTGCTTCTCTGTCGGAAATAGAACTTTAACACTTGATACTTGTCAGAAGCAATTTATGGAAGAATGTTACCTAACGAGCAGTCATGAAATGAAACTCACGATAAATAGTTATTTAGTATCTATACAAGGGAAAAATAAGATTTCAGCTCGAGGTTATGTTAACTCAATGAAAAATTATATACGATTTACACTTATTTATTCAATATTGTGACGCGTTTCGTCGACACAGCGACTTCATCAGACTACATCATACTAAATTCTTAACAAGTTATTATCTCCCTATACCTAGATGACATGGACACAGATTCATTTAAAACTAATTACATGAGATTTCTCTGCTGGATTCTTTGTACACATTAACAATAATTCATTCCAAATGCTTTTATAAATTGATTCTCTATTTGAATAGATTGAGTAAGGGTGAAAAATTTAGATCTAATTGCTCATTAACTAAATTACCCGTATGTTTTTCCCTATTTATTTCGACCATTTCCCAGTAATTGAGTTGCGCACCTTTATTCAAATTGTGTAGAATTTAGAAATCCGGGTTAAACTTATGTCCTTCTGCTAATAAATGATTCGAATAATTTAAATTGATTTTGTTGTTTTTGTAGCTGTGATGATGTTCCTTTATTCTTATGCCAAAATTTCTACCAGTTTTTCCTATATATGATTTGTCACAACTCCGCAATTTAATTGATAAACACCGGATTTATCTTCTTTATTCCTTTTCGATTTATTGTTCTTTATGAGTTTGGCAAGGTTATTATTTGTCCGGAATGAGATATTCACCTGTTGGTTTTGAAGAAACCTTTTAAGTTGTTAAAAGTTAAATTGTTTTTTCGTCAACATTTTTCTGATTAACTCTCTGTTATATCCATTGTTCACCGCTATTTGCTAGATAATTTCTAATTCTGTACCATAATTATCTTCGGATAAAGGTATATTAATTAGCCGGTGTAACATACTATGAAATGCCGCGACTTTATGTTCGAATGGATGAACGAGGATCGATGAATGATTGTATCCGTATGGGATGGTTTCCTAAATATTCAAAAATCATGTTGATTGTTTTTCCGCGTTATTGTTAAATCCAAAAAATCAATTGCACCATTATTTTCCATTTCTATTGTGAATTTGACATTTGGATGAATGCTATTGATAAAGTCTACAAATATTTTCAGTTGCCGGTCTGTTCCTTTGAAACACGCGAGCACATCATCTACGTATCTAAACCAATATACGAATTTGGAAAAAATTGGATGTGTTTTAGCGATGGCTTCTAGGTTTTCCATGAATATTTCTGCCAAAAGGGGGCTGAGCGGATTCCCCATGATAAGTCCTTCATCGCTATTATAAATCTTATCGTTGAAACTATAATAATTTTGATTCAAACACGTTTCTAAAAGCTGGAGTATTTCGGACTGAATCACTATATTGACTTTGTTTTTCTCGAGTCAACAACTTAAAAGATTTCTTCAAAACCAAAAGGTGAATATCTCATTCTGGACAAATAATAACCTTGCCAAACTCATAAAGAACAATAAATCGAATAGGAATAAAGAAGATAAATCCGGTGTTTATCAATTAAATTGCGGGAGTTGTGACAAATCATATACAGGAAAAACTGGTAGAAATTTTGGCATAAGAATAAAGGAACATCATCACAGCTACAAAAACAACAAAATCAATTCAAATTATTCGAATCATTTATTAGCAGAAGGACATAAGTTTAACCCGGATTTCAAAATTCTACACAATTTGAATAAAGGTGCGCAACTCAATTACTGGGAAATGGTCGAAATAAATAGGGAAAAACATACGGGTAATTTAGTTAATGAACAATTAGATCTAAATTTTTCACCCTTACTCAATCTATTCAAATAGAGAATCAATTTATAAAAGCATTTGGAATGAATTATTGTTAATGTGTACAAAGAATCCAGCAGTGAAATATCATGTAATTAGTTTTAAATGAATCTGTGTCCATGTCATCTAGGTATAGGGAGATAATAACTTGTTAAGAATTTAGTATGATGTAGTCTGATGAAGTCGCTGTGTCGATGAAACGCGCCACAATATTGAATAAATAATTGTAAATCGTATATAATTTTTCATTGAGCTAATATGGATTTGCATCAAGTAAAAGCCACAAGCATTAAATTTTCGAGGTTATATTGTTGTCCCTTGACGCGAAGCAGAAGGAGACAAAAAACCGACATCTAAAATCTAATATTTTTCCCTAGTAGAACGAAATTTATATTCGTTGATAAACTGTATTCGAAGGGCAAATCTATGCAGTATCATGATATTAATGACAAACTGTTATTTCATGTTTTAGATACTACAGCTACTACATCGAGAGGTTTTAGAACTGGCTAGGCCGAATGAACGACCTTTTCTACCCTACGGACTCTTCCTCGGGCGCCAGTTGCAAGTTTTGTTCCAAGGTTGCAACTCCTTGTCGTACACTTCCCTTTTCCCCAGGTAGCCTTTACACAGTTGGAGAAGGGTTCACTGCAATCTATGGTGTAAGCGATTATGTGGTACCCTTCTCCAACTGTGTAAAGGCTACCTGGGGAAAAGGGAAGTGTACGACAAGGAGTTGCAACATTGGAACAAAACTTGCAAATGGCGCCCGAGCAAAAGTCCGTAGGGTAAAAAAGGTCGTCACAAAATGGCGCCCGGGCGGGAGGGCCAGCTCTGGGCATCTGCAAACTATCTTTTTGGCAGTTTCCTTTTCTGATCCGCAGAGCCTGCATGTTTCGTCTGCTTACTTACCCATACAGTACAATTTTCATTTGTACCAACAATGCCCTGTCAACAATTCCATCACGATTCCACCCGAAGCCTGTGCAAGTCCTGTAGTATTTCTCCGATGAACTGTTCTGTTATTTAGCTCCTATTGCTCTTAATGAATTAGTCAAGAACAACAGGGTCTCCTTGGTCTGGGTTCCTGGTCACGCTGGAATCACAGGAGATGAGGAGACCAATACTTTCCAAGAAAGGACCACAAACCCCCTTTTTGGCCCGGAACCCAACTGTGGGGTTGATAGATACACCTACATAAGTGAGTTTCGGAGGAAAGAAGAAACTGAAAGAGGTATTTTCTGGACATCTCTCCCCGGAATGTATCACTGCAAGAAATTCCTCCGGAACTTTGATACTGTCAGATCCAAGAAATACTTGGACCTCAGTAAGAACACGCTGGTCCTCTTCACTGGTTTCCTCACAGAACTCCTGATCACCTGATAACGGAATACCTCGTCATCTCAAACCAACGCGGAATGCTTTGGGAAAAAAATCTGCAGGAGTGAAGACGTAGCCTCCTCGAAGTCATCCCAGATACTGGAGTTCATCAGAACTCTGGAACTGGAATGTGAGCTGTAGATGGTGATGACATCGACAGCTCTGACGGGGGGGCACAATAGACCTTAAGGTCGCAGTGCAATGTTACCTCCTACAACTAATATACAATAAATAGTGTGTCCCGGGAAGAATGCGACAAACGAATACCATGAATTAATGTCATCAGGCTGGACTCGTATCAATAGGTTTTAAACGCCTGAGTGCCTTCGTTTGGGATATACAGGGTGATTTTCATCTTATGGGTGAAATTTCACACTTCAATAACTTTTGGACTAATCGAAACCGAATGATTTCAAATTTTGAAGTTTTGTCATCCTTTACTATTGCCTTTCTTCGATATTTCTGAAATCGAATAAATCAGATCCGGACTGGGAAAATTTTAGACTTTTCCTATTTTCGTGAATATTGGATCACCTTGTGCATAAACATTATGATTTTTTTTCGTTATCGTAACCATAAATGATTATTTCATATTAAAAATTCTAAATCTCAGCTTGACACCATCATACAGGGTGATTAATTAACATTCCCTTCAATAAATCTTAAACTTATAGGTAAAATTATTGCAAATTTTATAGTTTTGTTACCCTTTACGACTGCCTTCTTTAAATTTTCCTCAAATTGGGAAAACAGAATCAGTCTACGAATATTTTAGACTTCCTATATTTCCGGTGATATCGGATCAGCCCATGCGTGAACATTATGATTTTTGTGACTGAAAAAGAATACTAGTGTTTGAGTAGAGAGTTCAGATTAAGATATCAAATCATAAAAAAGTGAAGTTAAGTATGTTCCATTGGAACATACATTGCCTGGTTTGTTAGATACCATTCCAATGGAAACATTGTGGAACTCCTGCGCACTATTCAAGAGAAGTGCGCGAATATTTGACTAACACTTTTGAAAACAGATGAATTGAGTGAGCTGGACATGTGGTTTGGTCCCCTGATCTGACACCTTTGGATTATTTTTTATGGGGAGCGCTTAAACTATGAGGTCTATGCAGTGCAGATAAACAATAGGGAGCAACTGCTACAAAGAATTATTGATGCTTGCGATATTATTAAATCACAACCGAATACTATTGCAAAAACTGTGAAACAACTATTTCAACGTGCTCAAAATGTATTGAAATGGAGGGATACCATTTTGAACAATTCCTGAACTGAAAATTTTTCCACTTGATTTGTTTTTGAGTTCGAATATTTTCAATTTATTTGCTGTTTTTTGTTCTATTCAATATCTAGTTTGTTGATTGAAAGTTTTCTCAAATCAATTCGTTTCATTTATGAACAATTTTTTTATGATTTGATATCTTAATCTGAACCCTCTACTTGAACACTTGTATTCTTTTTCAGTCATAAAAATTATAATGTTCACGCACAGGCTGATTCGATATCACCGGCAACATAGTAAGACTGAAATTTTGTTAGTCCTGTTCTGTTTTTCCAATTTTAGAAAAATTCAAGAAAGGCACCCGTAAAGGGCGACAAAACTATAAAATTTGAAATAATTTTACCTATAATAAGTTCAAGATTTATCGAAGGGAATGTATATTGACCACCTGTATGACGGTGCCAAGCAGAGATTTTGAATTTTTATTATGAAATAATTGTTTATGGTTACGATAACGAAAAAAAATTATAATGTTCATGTACAGGGTGTTCCAATATTCACGAAAATAGGAAACGTCTAAAATTTTCCCAGTCCGGATCTGATTTACTCGATTTCAGAAATATCGAAGGAAGGCAATAGAAAAGAGTACCAAAACTTCAAAAATTGAAATCATTCAGTCGATTAGTTCAAGAGTTATTGAATTGTGAAATTTCACTCATATGATGAATATCACCCTGTATATCTCAAACGAAGGCACTCAGGCGATTAAAACCTCTTGATACGAGTCCAGCCTGATGACATTAATTCATAGTATTCGTTTGTCGCATTCTTCCCGGGACACCCTGTATATAGCTCCTATTGTTGGACTGCTGCCCTGTAGTGGTATTTTCCAAGTCTACAGAAGAATTCTGGTCTAGCAGTTTTAACCCTGGAGTTCATCGGCCTTCTCATTTCCTTCAATACTACAATGCCCTGACACCCATAGAAGAGTCGCACCATTGTCTCTAACCAGTTACTTCATGGTATTCCAGCATTCCTAGGACAGTAAAGAACCTCGGGTGGCTGATCCAGGTCTCTCTGTGTGGCCTGGCTGTCCGTTATAATATAGATGTGCACCTCTTTGAGGTTCCTTTTCAGACACTCTTGGGCACAAATATAGACAGCTAGTTTTTTCTGGCTTTAAGATAAAGGGCTCATGTACCAGGGGCACAGAGATCCTCAGTTTCCGACCATAGAACGAAGAGCTCTACCCCATTTATTTAATTGTTGTTTTCTGGCTCCCCTGAATAGATCGTACCTATAGGTACGATATATTTACTTCCAAAGTATTTACATTATTCGTGGATCATCCTGTGCATCAGCATTATCGATAAAACAAGAACATACATACCGTTGGGATACACGGTATTAATATTTAATCGAATTCAACTCAAGGGGCGCTTTTGGTATATTGATGAAATGATAACACCCTGGCGTGGAGTGAAAACATTTTTTAGGCCATCCCAACAATTTATAGAGCTTTCGTTTTCGAGTTCGCGAGATGAAACTTGATATGGAGATTGATAAGGGGTGAGGTTCGAATTAAAATATTTTTCCACAAAGAAAAAAATGTATCGATGTGAACATTGCTATAGGTATTACATTAGATACTTCAAGTTCAAATAATTTAACTGCGATAATCTGCAATCAATAGTTCATGGATCACATGAAGAATATGATGAAACGAATCTTTAATATGGTAATCTTTACGTTTTTACGTTTTTGCGTTGTCATTCTACAATTGCTAACCATGTTTGAATTTGATCGATTTCTTATTTTTCGAGTTATTGAGGGACTAACAACCAAATTTCAGATGGGTATTACTCCAACATTGTTTGCCTGATTATGCCTTTGAACAAACTCAAATGTAGCATTCAGATTGTCCGTCGTATTGGGATGCGCCACCTACCCTGAAAATTTCAAGTCGGTATCTCATTCCGGGGGTCTATTCTTGACCATTCGCAATTTTAACGATCGTGCGCATCTCTATAGCAATATATAGCATATGCGACCGATCGTTAAAATTGCGAATGGTCGAGAATAGACCCCCCGTTCTCAAGTTATCGTGGCAACGAACGGTCGGACGGCCGGACAGAATCAAATTTGACCTTGAATTCTTCATCAGGGAGGCGAACCCAATCGTTTGAGACCATTTTCAGCAAAAAATTTTAAATTACAGACATTTGGGCAAAATGATAACGCGATGTTCCCCAGTAAATAGGCGCAAAAATTATATTTCGGTGAATATGGATGCACTATGTTTCTACAGCCTTTGCACTGTATATTTACAGCCGCTGCTACTTATTTAAATTTCCGATTTATTGAATGTCATATACATGTTGTTTTTGATTTGAAGTTAAATATTTTAGTAGGTGATAATTCGATTAAGATTAAGGAGGATTTTTTATATTTTTTTGCGCGTATGTTCTGGGGAACATCGCGTTATCATTTTGCCCAAATGTCTGTAACTTTCGAATTTTTTGCCGAAAATGGTCTCAAACGATTAGGTTCGACTCCCTGATGAAGAATTCGAGGTCAAAGTTGATTCATTCCGGCCGGCCGGCGTTTGCTACGATAAGTTTAGAACAGAAAGAGATAGCGACTTGAAATTTTCAGGTCAGGTTGCGAATCCCAATACAACAAATTAGTTCGTTAATGGGTATAATCGGCCCAATAGTTTCCAAAATAATAATTTTGTTTTCTACCAATACAAATCCGATCAAATTGAAGCTTGGTGAGTAGTTGTAAAATACAAACGAAAGGACATTTGTGAAATTTTGGGATTCGCATCACTAGAAAATTTTATAAATATAATTTATGTCACGATAACCTGAGAACGGAAAGAGACAGCGACTTGAAATTTTAATGTTAGGTTGTGCATCTGAATGCGACATTTTAGTTTGCTTATAGGCATTATCAGCCTTACGGTTTTGGAGTTATACACATCTGAAATTTCGTTGTTATTTCCTCAATAACTCAAAGAATACAAAACCAATCCAATTCAAACATGGTTATTAGTTGAAGAATGCTAACGCAAAACTTCTGGCGGAATTTCGTAAGGATCATATCACTAGAACATTTTTAAAATATCATTGAAAATCATTGGAAAAAGTTCTATTTATCAGAAACTATTCCTCGGACATTGCTGAAATTTTGCGAGACCCTTCAGAACCTAACACTACTACCAACTTCCAAGTTTGAACACGATCGGATATATATTGTTGGAGATTCGAGCAGCCTTGTGTGAGTTTAGTAGATGGATGGGTGACCGTTGCCTCGATAACTTTCGAACAAAAGGGGATAGGAACTTTCAATTTTCAGCATTGGTTGCGCATCCGAATGGAAGAGTTAAGTTCGTTTTTGGGCATAATCGGTCCAACGGGTAGGTAATTTTAGGCTATTTCCTCGACAACTCAAAAAATATAGACACGATCGAATTGAAGCTTGGTTACTAGTTGTAGGTTATCGACGTTAACACGTGTGTAAAATTTTGTGATAACCGTAATTCTAGAAATTAAAAAAAAAATTACGAAACAAAAATGTATTCTCCTGTACTGGACCCTCATGATCCAATTTACCATGGTAAATTGGAGAATGCTGAACATGCTCGCAAGAGTTCCTAACTTCAGGTAAGTGCTTGAGCCAATTTTTTTTTTGTAATTTTCCTTTAATTTTCTAGGGTTACGATTTATTTTTAGATTATCACTCGATTCAATACGAAAAAATCATTTTGAAAGTTCTCAATTATTTAGATGCATTTTTATCGATATTTAATAGCAATCGTTGGTCAAAGTAATTTGATTCATTGAAACAGATATTCTCATATCAGAGATGCTGAAGTAGATGTTTCTTTTCTATACTGAATGAAAGGTTTATTTGTAAAATTAATTTGAAATCTATATCTAAACGCAATACTGTCCCGTTATTGGACTTATTCTAATGAATTGGAAATAATATTTTCGGAATTCAATATGTACCTATGGAATATGATAGTTGAGAAGTTGAATTCCTACAACAATTGTATATTCTAGGTTAAATTTGATATTTACTATTAACATGTACCATTTATATAACATTCAAGATTTCGATAATTTTCTTCTTATTGTTTGACTTATATCACAGTTCAGTTATAGCTAAAATTTTGAAAGAGCCCTCAAAAGTATAATTTACGGTTAAGTTCTTGATTTAATCCTTATCGGATCTATACTGTTAGTAGTATGAAAATATTATTTTTGTTTCCTGGATGCCAAGCAGCCTTGGGCGAGTTCTGGATGGTGACCACTCTGGCTATAAATTTGAAGAAGCGCACCAAAGCTCCTGACCTCAGTGCTTTTCAAACTTTTTATTAAATTGCATCGTAACCAGGTTCTTCATCTGGCAGTTTGATGTACAATTTAAGTCAGATATAATTAGGACACATAATGTAGGAGGACAGTCAATTTAACAAAGTCGATAACGGCCAAGCAATTCCTACTTTTTGTATAGTTCCGGAAACATACACAAACGTTTAGCTATTTTCAACATGAGATGCCTGATTCGGACGGCAGCACCAGCTGGTGTTGAAATTACATTGGGTAAATATCTGTATTCGAGGAAGAACAGTTCGCCAGGTTTCCGGCAGATCTCGCTACTGTTTCTGATTAACTCGGTTAACATCTTGGCACCAAAGCGGTTTTATTATAATCTCCCAACATGGGAGGCATAGCCATTGGAATTCATATATATCTACCGAATTTTGTACGAATTATACAGGGTGAGCGAAACTAGATGTAATGTGCAAAGAGGTTTTTTAATGGGATTGAGAGAGGCCCATTTTCAAAATAATTTGCATATTTATTATATTTATCAACACAATTCATGACGTAATCAATTCTTTTTCCAGAAAAAAATCTATATTTAAGAAATCATTAGGCCATTTCTTAAGATAATTAATTCTAAAATAATCGCAGTCTATAAGATTCAAACCAGTAGGCGCAACAATAAAGGATTCCAGTACCTACTCCAATTCAATGTTGCCACTACTAGTTTCGCGTCCAAAATGTCTGACATTTTGTAGGCCTTTATTGATATGATTCGAATTCAAAAGGGACATAATTTTCAATTTTAAGGATTTCGGAGTGTTCCTGAACATATAAAACAGAATATTATGAATGTTGATATTCTAGGGAATTTGGCTTTTGTACGTTTGTCAAACCTACGAAATCTGCAAATTTATAGTCATATATCATATATTCGGCACAGTTTATTCAATCTTTAGTCTAAATCATGACATGATGTCATGATGACATCGTAAATTTTTCCGGCTCATTTTTCCATTATTTTATACGATACAAAGTAAAACATCTATCTATGGGAGATGATAGCCCTAAATAAGGGCCCTGTAGCAGTCTTCGAACATCTGAAGTTCTGAATAATCATCGCTTGGACTGTCAGACCTGGTTTTGAAAGAGACCCTCCTGGCCTTACGAGCAACATTTTCCTTTTCGAATTCAAATATTGAAGGGATTTCTAAGAACAAGAAGGAATATTTTTGAAAACTAGCGGAGGTGATTCTTCTCCAGAGCCTACAGAGAATTATATTTGTGAGAGGAGACTTTTGAAAGGTTATGTAGTATTTATAATTTGTTCGTTCTTCTCCTCTTGTCTTTTCATTTTTCAGGAGTTTCGGGTACCTTGGAGAAACCTCTCCGTTTTTTGACGAAGGAGTCCATATTGAAGAAATAAATATCAATATTTTTAAATTGCAGTAAATTTTGTGAACAATAGTTACAAATCACGACACTCACGGGGAGACAGGGTTTTTTTGCTGAGGTTTTTCCCTAAGCTCTTGTATCATACGTCGAATTGTATGGTACCCCGTTACACCAACCTCTGCTAACACATATACAGCTCTCAGTCAAAAGAATATATATATATATTCAATCTTATGGGGTTTTATGCAAGATATAATATTTGTTGATTCGTCTTCTCTGTTAATCCAACAAAAAATGTGTTTTCTGCATAAAACCTGCCGAAATATATGACATTTATGATAATAAAATGACAGGTTGACGAAGGTACAATAGTCAAATTCCCTAGGATATTTTATTTTTTTCATCGAAACATCGACATTAATATTCTGTTCGGGAATGCTCAGAAATCCTTAAAATTGATAATTATGTCCGTTTTGACTTTGAATCATATCAATAAAGGCCTACAAAATGTCAGACACTTTGGACCCGAAACTAGTAGTGGTAACATTGAATTGAAGTACTGGAATCCTTTATTAGCGAAGTCACATCGCAATGATTAAATACCGAGTGCTTATTAATCATAATATAACAACTTTCCGACTGAATTTTACCCCAGTATATTATTGTCTAATTGAAAGCTTTTTGAGGCAGATCTACATATTCAAAATGTACATGTAATGTTAAGAAGTTACTATATTCAAATTAAAAATTTGAAAATTCAGTATAATCATCTATCACAAAATTCTGAAATCCTTACTCAAATAAAGATTCAAATTACTTCCTGGAAATAGTATCTGGGTTTCGTAATTCATGATACATTTGATTGTCAACGAATATTCGGAGTTTGAGGTTAGTTTCAGAGGGTGTATTGATGTTTATATGTACTAATGTTTCATCGAAATCATTCCTGAATAATATTCAACAAATATTGAGTCAGGTATGTTATGAAATGAAGTGGAAACATACACTTCATTCATTGATATTTATATATGTTCCAATGTTGTTATGGAATGAAGTGGAAACATACACTTCATTTTTCCTAAGTTGGCGTAAGGACACAGTAACAAAGTCTACACATAACACAACTGAGTCTCCTTACTCGCTCAAGCTCTAGCGAGCTTATGAGGGGTATCCTTAGGGAAGACCTAGGAGGATCAGTATAATAATAAATACTGAAAATGATGTCCATTAACTAACTGACAATATCCTAAAGGAAACTGAAACTCGGTTTAGATTTTTCTAGTTACTTTGGCGGGAATTAGTCGCGCCTGTATTATTCGTTCTTGTAACCGCTCAATGTTTCCCAATTTGGTCAAAAACCCATAGGAAATAGTCCATAAGTAATCATTAAAGGATACTGTGGGAGGTATACTTATTATTGAAAGGTTTTTTTCTCGGTTTTCTCTCCCAAACTCTGAAAAATATCTATAAAATAAAAATTAATTATTTTGTTATTTGCGATACGTTACGATATAGTTGTTTCTTCGTTGATGTTGTTTCGTTGTTGTTTGTTAGGCCACATTGTTCAATTGATTGCTTCTGACAAATTTCTTGTGTTTCGTACGCAGAAGCAAATCACAAAATAATTAATTTTTATTTTATAGATATTTTTCAGAGTTTGGGAGAGAAAACCCAGAAAAAAAAACCTTTCAATAAATAGTCCATAGTTGTTAAGCCTTGTGACCTGATGGAAGGCTATTCAAAAGTTCCTCCTCTGCCAATCCATCGGCCTGGAAATGCATCTTCCAGATACTCACGGACAGGTCTTGCAAAATAGGGAGGCGTCTTATTGAAACGAAATATTTCGTTTCGGGACTTGGCTTCATACGTATCAGGAAACAGAGTAGCCAAACTCAGAACTAGTACATCTTGCAAGAATTCTAGATATCCTTTGCTCCATAGAGATTTCTTTGGAAGAAATTGGTAATATTACTTGATCATGAGCAAACCCTGCAAACATTGACATTTTCTTGATATTGAGTGTGGCCTTCCCTCATGCAGAGTAGGTTGTTATCTCCCCAATTTTGAAGATTACCTCACCATTTAACGGAAACGTTGATTCGTCAGAAACAGGAAGTTTTCTATGTATAAAACATTTATGTCTAGTAGATCCATAATTGGTTCGCAAAACTGGAGTTTTCTATCTGGATCATCTTCGGTGAGTACCTGAAGGATCAGCATTTTAAAAGGATGAAATTTCTGTGTTTTAAGAATTCTCGTTAGTGGCTAATTTCAAGATCTCTAGGCATCTGCCTAGTGGAGACATGAGGATTTTCTTGAACAGAGGGGAGTTCATTGATTTTGACTTTTTTCAAGTGAGGGCTCTGACGATGACTATTTGTTTTCCTTGAATACCCATTTGCCCGAAATATTTTTCCATCTTGCTTATGGTACTTTACAATCATCATTAAAATTTCAATCTTGTAGGTTTCAGTTAAATACGTCATTTTGTCCGATTTTCAACAAACGTTATTTCTCACAAAACGACCAACTAATAAATGTCCTCGCTAATCTTCGCTCGATACGATGCTACTGTCCTCACTTGTTTTCATTTAACTTTTTTGTTTGAGAAAAAATGATAATCAAATACCTCTTAACATTCCATTTTTAAACTGCCTGAATGATTTCATTGAGTTGAATGAGATTCCTCCGTTCTCGAATTTGTTGATGACTGTTAAATATCTTTTTATCGACAAGTAATAAGAATTAGTAAATTCTCCTTGTGAGCTGACTTCTAGATCAATTGGATCGGACGGAATTCGGAAAGCCATGCTGAAACCTATAGTGAATGAGATTCTTCCAATGCTTGAACACATTTTTAATTTCTTCTTCAAACGGCCGTTTTTCCAGCTGAATGGAGGCGAGCTAGATTTACTCCAATACCGAAAAAACAACTTGCTTCTGAACCTCAGGACTTCTGGCCCATATCAATACTTCCTACTAAAATTTTTGAAAGACCCATACATTCCTAAATTCTGACTTATATGAATAATAAGTAATCATTAAAATATACTGTGGGAAGTATACTCATTATTGAAAGGTTTTTTTCTGGGTTTTCTCTCCCAAACTCTGAAAAATATCTATAAAATAAAAATTAGGAGCATATCACAAAATAAGCCTTGGATATGGTTGAATTCGATATTCTGCTGGCCAAATTAGGTGGAATGGATTTTTCTGGTCCCACCAGAGACCTCTTTGAATCCTTCCTGAGAGAACGAGAAATATCGGTAAAAGTCAATGACACTTGTTCAGATTGGGTGAAGATGGTATCGGGTGTCTCGCAGGGAAGTGATTTGGGGCCTCTGTTATTCTCCTTGTACATCTGTGCTTTGATGAACGTAGCTTCCACCTCTTCGCAGACGACCTACAGCTATTCACGTCCCCATGGACAAATTTGCTGAGAGCATAAGGGTATTGAACGAGGAACTCGCAAGGGTATTTGTTGCTGCTGAGGATATAGGGCTTATTTTGAATACTTCCAAAACTAAATGAATCGTTGTACGTATCGTGATACTAAAAGGAATTTAAATCAAATTGATAAAAATGGCAATAAGATTATTCTCAATGGTGAAGGGATTCGATACTCCACGAATGTGAGGAATCTTGGTTTGATTCTGGACGAAACGCTCTCTTGGGATGCTCGAAATGCTGGTATTAGTAAGAAGTTTTATTACTGTTTGCATCAACTTCGTCTTCGGAAGAATTGTCTGCCCTTCCATACCAGAAAAAACTTATTATTCTCTCTTTTGCTCTCTATTCTGGATTGTGGTGACGTTGCATACATGCTACTAACAACTAATCAATTAAACAAGCTGGAGCGCTTGCAGAATGCAGGTATCAGGTTCGTCTACAATTTGAGGAAACATGACGCCACTCAATACAGAAAAGATTTGAGCTTGTTGACAATTGAACGAACAACGTCAAGCTTGAAATTTGTTGCTGATGGGGTACAAGGTTTTGAAATTGAAACAATCAGCTTATTTGTACAGCAACCTTCGAATTCTCGGAGATGAGATCCATCAGACCAGAGCACCTGCTAGCATCTCTTTGAGAATACCATAAAATTTGAGCAATGTTAGTTTTAATGGTTTTTCTGTAAGATTTCCACAGATTTGGAACCGTATCCCTAGGTCGATAGTTCAGGCAACATCAGTCATGGCTTTCAAACTGCGCCTTAAGAAGTACTTCAGTGAAACTTCTTTTTCCTTTTGATCATCTTTGTATTATTTTCAGGGTCACCTTTCCTTCCTTTCTTTTTCTTTTCCTTTTCCTTTCCTATGTTTCCTCAAATCAAGCGAACCTCGATATTTCAGTTGATAACCTATTGTACTCTGGTTTAAAAATATTTTTCAGTTCAAATAGTTAAGGTCGGCAGGAAGACATCACTTGGCGATATGCCCACCTATTGCACATTTTTATGAAACTTAGCGATAAATAGTTCTAATAATAATTTTATATTTGGTACGTATATTTAACTTGATATACCCTCTAAGAATTGTCATAAAAAATGATCAATGACGTTATATCTCAAATTTGGAACACGCTATAAACATTTTGCGCGTATGTCCGGAGGAACATTGCGTTATCATTTTGCCCAAATGTCTGTAATTTTCGATTTTTTTGCCGAAAATGGTCTCACTGATGAATAATTCGAGGTCAAATTTGATTATGTTCGGCCAGCCGCCCGTCCGTTGCAATGATAACTTGAGAACGGAAAGAGATAGCGACTTTAAATTATCAGGGTAGGTGGCGCATCCCAATACGACAGACAGATTCGTTAATGGGCATAATAATTAGTCTAACGGTTTCCGAGTAACAATTTTGTTTTTAATCAATACATGTCCGATCGAATTGAAACTTGATGAGTTGTTGTAGAATACAAACCTAAAAAAGTTTGAGGAATTTTGTGAAAATCGTATAACTAGAAAATAAGAAAAGTTATTCATTATAAACTAGTAAATTTCATAGGGAGTTGGACAGAATAAAACCAATCAATAATGATTTTGCCGACGTTTCGGAACCATTCGTTCCTTTTTCAAGGCTGAAACCTAATTTATTATTACGATCAAAAATACTGGACACAAAAACATTCATACCTCATCAAATAAAATTACAGTTATCTAACATTAAAATAAAGCATTAAAATGAAGTCAGAAACAAATTATTGGATACAATCTGTGACGGTCAATATAATGAAAACAATCAGTTATAACAAAAAGCATCCATCAAAACACATACGCCGCATCGAAAACGACGTTCCGTTGACACATTATTCTGGTGCCTAATCCCAGTACAGTTGTAATTTTAACCAACCAATATACAGTATGGACATTATATACATCAGGTAAAATTTCAATTCGCGTTCACCAACACAAAACAAACAGCAAAACGGATCATACTATACTGTCTATACATTAGGTAATTTAATTTTAAAGATCATGCAGTCATAAACAATACTCAGGTTATTTGTATCTTCTCTGTAGTTCACTGTGTTATGTCTTCTTATGTATATCATCTCACTTAGCAATCGTCTAATATAGTTTTGTTCTCTATCTAAGATGGTAACATTATTAAAATCGAACTTATGTCCGTGCCCATGTGTGTTGGGTGAGAGCAGTCTTGTTGTCAGCTTGTAAGCGTTTGATACTATTTTCATGCTGTCTCGTCCTATCTTCTAAGTACTGCTTTGCTTGACCCACGTATATTTTGAATATCTAAACTCTCTGAATATTTTATTAATCTTGTAGGACAACTCTGGGAAAAACACTAATTTGAAATATTTCATTCTTGTAGTTACTTCAGGCTGTGGGTATGTAGTTATGGTTTCCGTTGTAATCTGATTTTTTTGGTTTTTGAAGTTGTTTATGGCCTTTCTTACGTAGTATCTGGGATAGTTGTTGTAGTTTTTTCTTCTCAAACTTTTTATGACTAAGAGACAGGGATCTGTGTTCTGTTGTCCTACAAGATTAATAAAATATTCAGAGAGTTCAGCTGCACGGCAGCATTCTACAACATTCTTGATAACAACAGAAAATTCTTCACACAGATCAAATACAGAACTCCTCCATCTAAACAATCTAGTTTGGTATATAAAATTTCTTGCCAAATCTGCGAAAAAGTATACGTGGGTCAAACAAAGCAGTACTTAGAAGATAGGACGAGACAGCATGAAAATAGTATCAAACACTTACAAGCTGACAACAAGACTGCTCTCACCCAACACACACATGGGCACGGACATAAGTTCGACTTTAATAATGTTACCATCTTAGATAGAGAACAAAACTATATTAGACGATTGCTAAGTGAGATGATATACATAAGAAGACATAACACAGTGAACTACAGAGAAGATACAAATAACCTGAGTATTGTTTATGACTGCATGATCTCTAAAATTAAATTACCTAATGTATAGACAGTATAGTATGATCCGTTTTGCTGTTTGTTTTGTGTTGGTGAACGCGAATTGATATTTTACCTGATGTATATAATGTCCATACTGTATATTGGTTGGTTAAAATTACAACTGTACTGGGATTAGGCACCAGAATAATGTGTCAACGGAACGTCCGTCGTTTTCGATGCGGCGTATGTGTTTTGATGGATGCTTTTTGTTATAACTGATTGTTTTCATTATATTGACCGTCACAGATTGTATCCAATAATTTGTTTCTGACTTCGTTTTAATGTTTTATTTTAATGTTAGATAACTGTAATTTTATTTGATGAGGTACGAATGTTTTTATGTCCAGTATTTATCATCGTTTTAATAAATTTTGTTTCAGCCCTGAAAAAGGAACGAATGGTTCCGAAACGTCGGCAAAATCATAATTGATTGGTTTTATTCTGTCCAACTCCCTATGAAATTTACTAGTTTAGTTGAACATGGACTTGAACACTATAGAGTGTTATTCGTTATTAAAAAACTTAATTTTAATTTCCGATAACCTGAGAACGGAAAGAGATAGCCACTTGGAATTTTCAGATTAGTTTGTGCATCTGAATGAGACATTTGAGTTTCTTTATAGGCATAATTTGCCGAACGGTTTTGGAATTATACCCATCTGAAGTTTGGTTGTTATTTCCTCAATAACTCCAAAAATACAAAACCGATCCATTTCAAACATGGCGATTAGTTGTATAATGTCAATGTAAAAATTCTTGCAAAAATTTGTGAGGATCATAAATATGACTAAAAAATTTCTAAAGTCATCGAAAATCGTTGTAAAAAATTCTATATATCAGAAACTATTCTTCCAACATCGCTGATTTTGTGAGAACCTTAAGAACCCAACTATGCTGCCAAGTTCCAACTTTGAACACGATCAGATCTATATTGTTGGAAATCCGAGCAGTTTTGTGTGAGTTCAGTGGCTTTTGGGTTACCGTTGCCTCGATAACTTTCGAATGAAAGGAGATAAGGACTTGCAATTTTCAGGGTAGGTTGAGCATCCAAATGGGCGAGTCAAGTTCGTTTTTGGGAATAATCGGTCTAACGAATTTGGAGTTATACCCACCTGGAATATTATTGATCGAATTGAAGCTTGGTAATTAGTTGTAGAATGTTGATATAAAGACTTGAGTAAAATTTCATGAGAACTGTACTCCTAGAAAATAAAAAAAAAATTGCAAAAGAATATTGGTTCAAGCACTGACGTGAAGTCAGAAGCTTTTGCGCGTATGTTTTATTGTCCATTCTCCTGTATTGGATACTCTTAATCGAATTTACCATGGTGAATTCTATTTTCTGTTCATGATAAATTTACTGAATGTATTCCAAGTTAGAGACTCGCACTGTATAAGACGTCACCAGGATAACACAATAAGTCTAATATGATGCAGTGTTGTGAATGCAAGTCTCCCCCCACTAGTAACTTTGACAATTTGCAATCTAGAAGAAGTTGACAAGTGACAAGTGAATTCGATGATAAAACGATTCTTTGTTCTGGGACGTATTGGTCTACTATTATTAATAATAGCTTCATCAAATACGTCCCAGAAAGCAAAGAACCAATGTTGTCATCGCATCCAATCATGCAGCACATTTTGAAACCTCTAATGACGTCAGACATTTCTTGGATTTTAATTTAGATCCAATACCGAGCAGAAGTCGCACTGTCTAGTGTGGCACATCAGAAGCGCGATGATGAACCGGCCACATATAAAATAGTCTGCGTAAATTTTCGTCTTCCGAAATAGACCCTGCTCTTGAATAAGAAATCGGGAATCGAGAGGTCTGGGTGGTATTTTCGTGTCAGCACATCCAACATGTGTTCGTCGGAAATGGCGGATTATGGGCTCTGTGAAATATTGGGCTGGAAAATGAGTTCAGGAAATATCAAGCGGGGGAATACCGATATATCGGGAGCTTTATTTATGCATCAGTGACATGAATAACTCAACATCAAGGAGTCGGAGTTTTTTGACCAATCTTGACAAAAACTATTAAGAGCAAGCATAGAATAAAGTGGCTATAACTTATTGATAAAAAAATTGGTTCAAGCCCTGTGGACAGGAGCTTCCTGGAGCTCTTGTTCAAACAGACAAATTATTATCTTCGAAAGTATTGGTTTCTCAGAGTTGGGAATTATATCAATGGATTCTCATGAAAGAACTTCATCTAAGCAGAAATTGAATTCAAACATCATAGAAGAATTTAAATTCAACAAGAGTGCCAAAAATTATCAATCCAAAACTAATAGACAAATTCTACCCAACAACGAACTCATCCGAGATATTCATTCCTCAATTCTATGATGAACGATAATATATATTCTTTCCTCAAATCCACTCCAATACACCAATATTCCAGTTTTGGTTTTACTGGAGATATTCTGAACACAATATTATTAACTTACCATTACCATTCAAATCAACATATGGATCGACCATCGGCATGAAAATATCAACCAACAAAAAGTATGATATCATATTATAATTCTCATAATTCTACAATTGCTGAAATGAATTCATCGTCATGTCTCAGGAAAATAAGTAGACATTATGACAATTCATACATAGAATAATTATATCATTCTGTGAAAACGTAGAAATACGATTTATTATCGAAATTTTGAAATATCATATCTCCGAATATATTAGCTTGTTATAGTTAAAAAACAGACAAATGATATATCCGAAAGTATTGGTTTCTCAGAGTTGGGAATTATATCAATGTATTCTTATGATAGAACTGCATCATAAAGGAAATTTAATTCAAAATCAAGATTAAATGAGCAATCTGAGAATGAGAACTGCACCATGGAAGAAATCTTAGGAATCTTAAGCCCTATTGTTGCCAAGTACTGGAAAGAAAATCTTACCAGCGCAACCTAGGAAGATCCTTACGAACTGCGACTCTGTGATGCGCAAACCTTGAGCGATGTACAGTGACGTTCATTCTTTGTCACAAGAGGGAGTCATGAACTACATGCAGACTACGTACCTATTTTACCCCATTGTGACACGAGAACGCTTGCCTGAGAGTGGTTGAAGTTGACATCAAACCGATGAACATAGAATAAGATGACTGTAGCTAATATAGCTAAATGCTTATAACTAAAAGAAGGGGAACACTGATCGATGAGGCTATCCCGGATCACGAGATCATATTTTTGCGCGTATGTTCTGGGAAACATCGCGTTATCATTTTTCCCAAATGTCTGTAATTTTCGAATTTTTCGTTGAAAATGGTCTCAAACGATTGGTTTCGCCTCCCTGATCAAGAATTCGAGGTAAAATTCGATTCTGTCCGGCCGGCTGTGGCCTCAATAACTTGAGAACGGGAAGAGATAGCGACTTGAAATTTTCAGGGTAGGTAGCGCATCCCAATACGACGGACAAGTTCGTTAATGGGTATAATCGGCCCAATCGTTTCCGAGTAATAATTTTGTCTACAACCTATACTAATCCGATCGAATTGAAACTTGATGAGTAGTTGTAGAATATAAACATAAGGAGGTTTGTGAAATTTTGTGAGAATCGTATCGCTAAAAAATTTTTAAAAAATTATTAGAAGGTATTATTTACGTCACGATAACCTAAGAACGGAAAGAGATAGGGACAAATTTTCAGGTTAGGTTGAGAATCTGAATGAGCCATTTGAGATTGTTTATAGGCATAATCGGCAAAACGCTTTTGGAGTTATACCCATCTGAAATGTGGTTGTTATTTCCTCAATAACTCGAAAAGTACAGAACCGATCCAATTCAAACATGGTTATTAGTTGTAGAATGGCAGCGCGAAAATTCTCGAGAAATTTCGCGAGGATCGTACCACTAGAAAATATTCAAAAAATCATAGAAAATTATTGAAAAAAATTCTCTATATCAGAAACTATTCCTCCGACATAGCTGAAATTTTGCGAGAGCGTTCAGAACCAACTCTACTATCAAGTTTCAAGTTGATCATGATCGGATCAATATTGTTGGAGATCCGAGCAGCCTTGTGTGTGTTCAGTAGCTGGATGGGTGACCGTTGCCTCGACAACTCTCGAACGAAAGAAGAGAGGTAATTGCAATTTTCAGGATAGGTGCACATATGAATGGGTGAGTTAAGTTTGCTGTTGGCCATAATCGGCCCAACGGTTTCGGAGTTATACCCACCTGAAATATAATTTCCCCGATAACTCAAAAAATATAGACTCTATCGAATTGAAGCTTGGTAACTAGTTGTAGAATATCGACATGAAGATGTGTGTAAAATTTTGTGAGGACCGTAACACTCGAAAATTTTTAAAAAATTACGAAAAAATATTATATATCTCATGATTTCTTGAGAACGGAAAGAAATAGCGAATTGCAGTTTTCAGGGTAGATTGCGCATATGAATGCAACATTTGAGTTTGTTAACTAGCATAATCGGCCAAATGGTTTTGGAGTTATATGAATCTGAAATTTGGTTGTTATATAACTCAAAAAATACAAAAATCCGATCCTATTCAATCATGGTATTAGTTTGTAGAATGCCGACGCGAAAAATTCTTGCAAAAATTCGTGAGGATCGTAGTACTAGAACATTTTTAAAAATTCATTGAAAAAAAAAATTGGTTCAAGCACTGACGTGAAGTCAGGAGCTTTTGCGCGTTTGCTCTATATTGTCCATTCTCCTGTATTGGACACTTTTAATCGAATTTACCTTGGTAAATTCGATTAAGTTTTTCAAAAAGTCAACCACAACCGACTACACTCCACCGAATATTGCTCCAAATTGACAAGAAACACCCTGTATCTCGCTCATGTTTCGAAAACAGCGTGTATGATAAGACAAAAATGATTCTTCTGGTGTCGTCTACACCACCATATACATTTGTTCAGATTATGATACTATACTATTCACCCTATATAGTCATCTTGCCTTCAATATTATGGTTATTTTAATACCTACTCAAATTAGTTTCTTGAATTTTTGGACAAAATAATATGTTGATTTCTGTAGATAATTGGGGTTAAGTTTGTAAAATGGTTGAAATGAAGTGGATCGATATTCGTAAAAATAAACAATAAGTCGACCTTAATTACTGAATATAATATTCCTATACATTTCAAAAGATGACAGTAGTCTCAAATCTGTACTCCATACATTATTTTCATTAATAAATTTGATTATCAGACTCGTTATTGAACATTCAACATTTCCACTTCAGATTGACAACTACTTCGTCTATGCTGAAATTTATTGCATCCCGCCAAAAAAAAATCAAACTAATACGTTATGATTCATCCAACTGTAAATTTAGAAATAGAGTGTTTCTTTCTATTAAAATCGAATCAATTTATCCATTAGACAGTTACTGGACGACTGCTGAATTATATCGCACATATCGTTACTTTCGTTAGTCATACTTAGATCCTTTGTTTATCTATTACGATGATGCATATCGATTTATAGAACCATAATTTGCCAAGAAATACATTTGTAAACAATAAATTATGTCATTATGGTCCATTTATTGGTTCCAACGATTGTAAGTGAACGATTGATTGCGAATAAAATTACCTCAGTTATGTCTGTATGATCCGAGCTTTGAGAAATTACAATGCTCGTATGTCCTTCATGTTTATGAGAAATAATATACACTCTTCACCAAAATCCCCCTTATGTTTGTCAGAATGAACCAATAATATTTCACGTGAAGAAGTGTATTACAAAATATATAATTTGTTTAGATTTATATCCAATGCAAATTGACTGATTTAAATTTCAAAGAGAAGAGAAAAAAGTTGGAAAGCACTGTGGTCACCCGTCCATGTACTGAACTCACCCAAAGCTGTAAATATCTCATTTTAGTAAACTACCAGGGTACCTACTGAATATTAATTGCAGAACTAACCTTATTATTTTCCTTCTTAGTAGTTGTACATGTGACAATTGTGAAGGAATGCAAATTTAAACGTTTTAATGATATTTTTCATATGTCATATAGAGTTCGGTCAGCTAGAATTCTCACGGAAATTCTGTGCAATTCTATGAACATTATTTCGACAATTTTCGTGATACTACGGGCAATCTGGTCTGCGGGATTAACGTACCGTGAAGTTATTCCTTTCCGTAAAAAAGAGAATAGAAAAACAACTATCCGCTCCGGGATTCGAAACCGGTACCCTCAGAGCCGCCGGAATGTGAGTATGAAATTCTCATCTCGACTCATGCTCGCTATATGTAATTATAGGACTCAGGTGGAACTTCAACGAATTATCAGTGGATATCAATTTGTAACATTGTTTTATATGATTATTTTGTTGATTGAGTGTAACCAATCTAGCCAGATAAAATGATCCTCCGTAATGGTTATTTTTAAATTTCTTCAATATATCCAACAATATAGATAAAGAGTTCAAATATAGAACATGTCTAGAATAAGTTGTTGAAGGTTCTTTCAAAATTGCAGTGATACCTGACGGATAGTCTCTGAGATGAAGAATTTTTTTTTTTGCGAGCATGTTCTAGGGAACATCGTGCTATTAAGTTGCCCAAATATCTGTCAGAGGTTCCAAATGGGCAAGTGATATCAAACGATTAGGTTCGACTCACTGATGAACAATTTGAGTTCAAAATCGATTCTGTCTGGCCGACCGTCCGTTGCTACGATAACTTTCAAATATGAAGAGATACTGACTTGAAATTTTCAGGTTGCGCATTCAAATGCGTCAGTTGGATTCGTTAATAGGCGTAAACGGCCAAATGGTTTAGCAGTTATACCCATCTGAATGATTGCTTTCTCGCTTAATCATAAAATACAGATCCTATAGAATTGAAACTTGGTAATTAGTTGTAGATTATCGATGTGCAAGTTTTTACAAAATTTAGGGAGGATTTTATCACTAGAAAAAAAAAATGTTTTATTTGTCTTCAATAATTTTATATATTAAAAACTATTTTCAAATTCTGTTGAAAATCGTCAGAATCCTTCTAGGTCTATTTTACAACGAGTACCGGATTACAGCTCGATCGGTTTTGTATTTTAGCAATTATATATTGGGAAAATATAATATCTAACTGATATCTACTTCTTGTAAAATTCCAGAATTGTAACGTGGCCGAGATGCCTGCCGCGCGGGTGATGCGGGTTCGAATTGAATTGAATAATCAATTGAATTGAATAATCAATGCACATAAAATAATTTGCCTGTAGCTAATTGCTAATAACTAAAAGACACACGGCAAAATATTCATCGATTATAAACATCAACAAATATTCCCTCGTCATCCGGGCTAGCAACGTCATCACTCAGTGTTCCTTCAAAAGGAGGAATAGGGGAACGCAGAGCGATGAGGTGAGTATTTCGTGAGGGTGTGTGAGGCGTGAATAGACAAGGGAACATGCGCGCAAATGCACTTGATCACGTCAGAGCTTTTCTTTTTTTTATTTATACGATCCTCATGAAATTCGAGTCGCGAGTCGAGTTTCAATTCAACCAAATCAGTGTTTTTCGAGTTATTGGAAAAACATTGTTCCGTTTTTGACAAATATAAGAGGGTCCAAGAATTTAGGCGATATATAGGTAGTAATTCGAAACTTAATTATTCTTTTTAAGTACGCATCTTCACTTATCAACAGTGGTCAACAATTTTCCTACGACCTCATCCTAAAAAGTTTCTGCCGATTATGAACTGAAATTATGCCGTCAAGAAATGTTTCTCCCAAAACCCTTTCAACTTGATTAAATTGTCCAAAGAAATGAATGAACTTATTTTTAGTCAATTTTCGATGTTATTACAAAGATTCATAAATGAAATTTTTCTTTGTGCAAGAAGTCTGAAAAATATCGATTGCGATAGGAGTGAAGGTATATTTTTGTAGTATGAGCATCATTAGTGCATTTTCCCCACCCTCGGATTCGAATAAATCTAAAGAAAAAAAATTCCAAATCATCAACATGAACTTTCATATATGTTCTGAAAATGCTGAGGATTTCTGGAACAACTTAGGCTTCTTCAGGGCAGAAATTTCCTGTATTCTGTGACTTTAATAAAATGAAGTCATTATGGCACCAAGGAATATTTTTTATATTGTAACAAATGCACCCCGGACTACTCAAAAAAAAACTGTTGAATCTTAGGAATTTTTAAAGAACAGCATACAAGTTTGTATAAATAAAAACTACAAAATTCTAATTAATAATAAGATATGAGCATTCTGCCAATAGGGTTTCGAGAATTGTATTCGTAAATCTGTGTACACTCAAGCATGCATGTCAAAATTCGAATTAACACACAAACATTTTCATTGATTTACCCAGTCCAAGAACATTTAAGATACTGCATAATTATCTTCTCATTATGATCCTGAAAACATATTACGCATGGTTTGGTCGACATTGAGTTCAATTTTAAGAGTCCTATTCATCAGTCCAATTACTTAAGGTATTGTAGTTATCAGTTAATAGAGCTAGATGACCCAATCTTAAAGAAGTATTTTGCAATAAATTTATAAAGACTACGTGTCTTGAAACTGTTTGGTACGCTATTATAAACTATTGCAGCATTATATGAAAAGAATTTCTGAAACTCAGCTAGACGATATCTAGGCAACTCCACTATATACCTACGGATTTCTAATTACACGGCCATGAACATCACCCCTAAATATTAATTTTTCCCACTAGCTATGTTGGGGTCGAGGTAGAAACTATTCGGAAAACTAAAGAGGTCACATGGTGTTTAAACATATCTTCAACACGCAACCAACCGAGCTGATGTATTTTTTTTGACACACTAAGTCCATAGACAAATCTGCAACAGTAGTTTTGGATTCTTTGGAGACGCTGCTTTGCTACTTTGTATAAGCAGGGAAAATAAAGCACTAAGCCATAATTTAAGATAGACAGAACCAATGATTCACATAGTTTCTTTCTTAGTTTGAAGCTCATAATCTGTCTTTTGCTAAATAGGTGTCTGATTGCTAGATATGACCTCTTAATCAATAACTCAACGTGTTCCTCAAACCGAAGTCTGCAGTCAAATACCATTCCAAGTTCGCAAACTCCGCTAATTACTTGAATTCAATTTTTTTCTAATTTGATTTTTGGATTAAACATGAAAGTGACGTTGCTGAATAGAAAAAAATGGTTCAAGTACTGACGTGAAGTCAGGAGCTTTTGCGCGTGTGTTCTATTGTCCATTCTCCTACATTGGACACCCTTAATCGTATTTACCATTGTAAATTATGTTGTCCATTCGAATTAAGTGTCCAATACAGGAGAATGGACAACATAATTTACCATGGTAAATTCGATTAAGGGTGTCCAATACAGAAGAATGGACAGTAGAACATACGCGCAAAAGCTCCTGACTTCAGGTCAGTGCTTGAACCAATTTTTTTTTCGTGATTTTTTTGAAATTTTCTAGGGGTTCTTACAATACATTTTTTTTCGTCATTTTTTTCAAGTTCTCTAGGGTTACGGTTTTTCAAAATTTTAAACACGTCTTTATGTTGATTTTCTACTACTAGTTACCAAGCTTCAATTCGATCGATTCATTAATTTTTGAGTTATCAAGGAAATAATATTCCAGGTGGGTATAACTCGGAAACAGTTAGACCGATTATGCCCAAAAACGAACTCAGCTCTCCCTCTCGGATACGCAACCTACCCTGAAAATTGCAAGTGCCTATCTCCTTTCGTTCGAAAGTTATCGAGTCAACGGTCACCCATCTACTGAACTCACACAAGGCTGCTCGAATCTCCGACAAAATTTAACCGATCGTGTTAAAACTTGAAACTTGGCAGAAGAGTTAGGTTGTAAAGGCTCTTGCAAAATTTCAGCAATGACGAATAGTTACTGATATTATATAATTTTTTCTTCAATTTTCAATGATTTTTTAAAAATTTTCTACAAATACTATCCTCACGAAATTCTGCAAGAATTTTTGCGTTGGCATTTTTCAACTAATAACCATGAAATTCAATCGGTTCTATATTTTTCGAGTTAATGAGGAACAAAAAACAACCAAATTTCAGATGGCTATAACTCTAAAACCGTTTGGCCGATTATGCTTATAGACAAACTCAAATGTCGCATTCAGATGCACAACCTAACCTGAAATCTTCAAGCCGCTATATATTTCCGTTCTCAAGTTATCGTGACAACAAAAATATTTTTTAATAATTTTCTAGTGATACGATTCTCACAAAATTTTACAAACGTGCTTAGGTTAATATTCTACAACTATTCACAAAGTTTCAATTCGATCGGATTTATATTGGTTGAAAACAAAATTATCACTCGGAAACCATTGGGCCGATTATGCCCATTAACGAGCTTGTCCATCATATTGAGATGCGCCACCTACCCTGAAAATTTCAAGTCGCTAGCTCTTTCCGTTCTCAAGTTATCGTGGCAACGGCCGGACGGCCGGCCGGACAGAATAAAATTTGACCTCGAATTCTGCATTGGGGAGTCGAACCGAATTGTTTGAGACCATTTTCGAAAAAAAATTCGAAAGTTACAAACATTTGGGCAAAATGATATCGCGATGTTTCCCAGAACATACGCGCAAAATGACGAGACTTTTCAAACGATGTATCGCAAGCCTACACTTCCTATTTTAATTTGGGGGTTGTACCTGTCTTTCGAAGGGGTTTGAAGGTAGGGTTCGGTTGGTGACAATTTGAAATTTCAATTTGAGGTGCTTTTTGCGCGCGTGTTCCGCAAGGAACAGCGTGCTATCATTTCGTCACAATGTCTGTATTTTTCGAATTTTTTTTCGAAAATGGTCTCAAACGATTGGGTTCGACTCCCTGATGAAGAATTCGAGGTCAAATTCAATTCTGTCCGGCCGTTAGCACGATAACTCTCGAACGGAACGACTTAGAGCGTTGAAATTTGCAGGGTAGTTTCGTAGCGTAAATATCTCGGACAAGTTCGTTAACGGGCGAAATCGACCGAGCGGTTTCGGAGTTAAGGCCGTTTTTAATAAAAACGTTTTTTATGAATATTTCCGGAACCGATCACTCAATCTTTTTGAAATTTGGCATCAGATTGTAGAATCATGACCTTTATATGCCTGCGAAGTTTTGTGTTGAACGGACGGCCCTAAAGTGGCAAAAAAAATTTTGAAAATTTGAAAATTTTGGTTTCACGATAACTCGAAAAATACTGATCTGATTAAATTGAAACTCAGTAGTTAGATGCAAAAGACCAAAGCAAACACTTTTGCAAAATTTCGTGAAGATCACGTGACATGAAAAAAATAAAAAAATTACTACTATTTTGCGGAATACTTTGCTTTTAATGCCGAAACATATGTTTTTGAGGTTCATGCTGCCCTTTCCGGGCATTTTCCGTATTGCGCATGCGCAGATGAGAAGTCCTTTAACTGCTGTAGTTTTCGTCAGAGAGGATTGGGGTTTTGGGGTGGCGGATGCTATTCCTCCATAGAATTCAGATCCCTGATGAGGGTCTGCGCATGCGTAGATTAAAGATGCGATATCTTCCGAACCACTAGTGTTGGAGAATCGGAGTTTTTTGTAAGGTGTGTTATTTTGAGAGGACTTTTAGCCGCCAGTAGATTGCGCATGCGCAGAAGAGAAGTGACTGTTTTTGGGTTGGATGGGTTATGTTGGGAGTGCTGAGACGATATTATGAGGTTTTAAAAGAATATTCATAGCAATTCAGTGCAAGGACAAGTCAGTTTGGGGGCTGTAGCGTTGCTTCAGAGTTAAAGTGTCCTTACCTTGGCCCTGGGGCTAATTTCGAAATGGATGCAACCCCTTACGGGCATTTTTCGTTATGCGCATGAGCAGACCATCAGTGATTTAACTGGTGGTGCTTTCGTCAGAGAGGATTGGGGTTTTGGGGTGGCGGATGCTTTTCCGCTATAGAATCCCCTGGTGAGGGTCTGCGCATGCGTGGATTCAAAAAGCGATATCTCCTGAACCACTAGTGTTGGAGAATCGGAGTTTTTTGTGAGGTGTGTAATTTTGGGAGGACTTGCAGCCACGAGTATACTGCGCTTGCGCAGACGAGAAGTGAATGGTTTTGGGTTGTTTGGGTTATGTTGGGAGTAATGAGCCGATATTGTGAGGTTTTAAAAGAATATTCATGTCAATTCAGTGCACGGACACAAGTCAGTTTGGGGGAAATAGCGTTGTTTCCGATTTGAAATGTCTGTATGGTGGCCCTGAGGCGAATTTATAAATAACTATATTCGGTAGATCTATATTAAAATGCGTTCGGATTTGGAGAAGATGCAATTTTGTCCCTAACGGAGGACCCACAACCGAATTTTTTTCTGATCTACGGTAAAACTAACAGCCAAACTGTATTGATAGCTATATTTGTTAAAGGAACTTGAAAAAAAAAAAAAAGGCTGACGTGAAGTCAGTACTCTTTGGCGCGCGTGTTCACGGTGGCTAATTTGAATTGAATTATTCAAAATTTAACAGTGCTGTATCTAAGCTGCCATCAGGACAGAGTAACAAAGTTGGAAAAGAACACAAGTGACTCTCCTTAGTCGCACAAGCTCCTAGAAGATTTGGGAGGGTCAGTATAATCCTAATCATGTTTATAGCACGCGCGCAAAAGCAGATTGACTTAACAATGAAAGAAAAAGTGTAAAAAGTCAATCTGCTTTGGCGCGCGTGCTATAAACATGATTAGGATTATACTGACCCTCCCAAATCTTCTAGGAGCTTGTGCGACTAAGGAGAGTCACTTGTGTTCTTTTCCAACTTTGTTACTCTATCCTGATGGCAGCTTAGATACAGCACTGTTAAATTTTGAATAATTCAATTCAAATTAGCCACCGTGAACACGCGCGCCAAAGAGTACTGACTTCACGTCAGTGCTTTTTTTTTTTTTTTTAAAAAGATGTACAGTAACAAAGATAGTGAATTTATTCCATTTGGCTTTTCCACACTGTATACAGCAAGCAACTTACCAAGCTGTATCTAAAAGTTCAGGTAGGAGCGAAATGTGGAGCCCCATTCGCAATGAAAATCAATAAGTACCTCAAGACAACGATCCAAAACCCACACCTTTATGAGTAGCTTCTAACTCATCCCAAAACAAAAGTTACGAGCCGTAGCACTACAGACGTACATATTCGTCGAAATTTAACAGACAATGATAGTCAATAACACGATATAATATTTCATGTCCGAGTCTCGAAATGTGGCATTTTATTTTATATAATCTCGGAAACGCCATAAACAAAAATAGACGCTATAATAACAGCGATACATACACATGAACTTTCGAATTATTCACGTGACAACTTAAGTCATGATGTTTATCGGCATTTTCTGGCATGGCACTCGCAAACTACCTGCGTGAAATATTCCCGATATTATCATCGCATTTTTAACACTTCAATTAGGAAAAACATAAAAGCACGACTGGTAAACAGAGATCGTCTACCAGCATCTTCGCGTAGTTATTTTCGTCGATTATTGTTTCGCGTTATACGAGTATTTGTAGAAATGTCTCAGGAACATTGTTTCGAGGATGCTTTGTTACTTGGAGTTATCGGTCACCCAAAAATTCTAACGAACGAGGAACGAGATTAAATATTTTTTCTTGATACCGATCGGACAGCTTCTGTGTTCTAATTAGTTGTGAATTTTTTGGCAGATTGTATACGAGGTTGTTGTCCTTCTAATTTAATACACGTGATACCTCTGCCATCTCATCGTAAATCTTGTGAATTTCGAGAATATTTGCTCTCGGTTGTATGGAAATAATTGTTAGTTCTCTGTGTTATCTGGGATTTGTGACATATTTATGGTTAATTGGCGGAAGAATTATTATGCACTATACAGTGTCCCATTTTCAATGATCTGAAGAAAGAGATATTCACTGATTTCATATATCTGCAAATAATCCATATTGAACACAGTAATCAATGGAAAAAGAATAAGGCTTCAGGAAATCTAACCACTAGTATATTTCAACGATGAAAGGACTAGCAGAGATCAAACCTCAGTTCAGTAATAAGGATGAAACCGGTAGGTGGCTATTCAACATTGATGAAATCACACTGTGTGGATTCCTCTGGGATTTGATCTCTGCTGGTCCATCGTTGAAATACAGTAATCAATATTTAATATGTCATCTGATTCGTTATAGATACAATTCAATTTTTACAAATAACAACACTCACGGAAGACAGGGTTGTTTTGCTGAGGTTTTAGCCTGAACTCTTGTATCTTACGTCGAATTGAATGGTAACCCATTACACCGACCTCTGGTAACACTTCTAAAAGTTTCAACTCAAAAGAATATTTTTAATATATTACGACAGAACTTCTGCTATTTTGCACAGTATTATTCCGTTACTCCTTATGTCCAAACTAGTCATGATCACCAATCAGGTTGAAATTCAACACACGAGGCTTGAAGTTGATGAAAATTCAGAAAAAAAATGTTTGTACAACTGCCATTGAAAGTGACAGTTTTAATGACAGCCTACAGTGTTAAAAGTGAATGTTTGCGTGGAAGCGTGTTAAACACATTTTCTCATGATGAAATCAGATGAAATTATAATAATAATTCTAGGAATTGCAAATTTTTATTATCAATATTTAACAATCATTACTTATGTACGTTAATATTGATCGTACATCTAGAGCAATTCCTAATATCAGTGTCTTGTGATGTTAGGGAGCTTCGCAACCATTGGGACCCAACAACGAACTCAACTGTCCTATTCGGATGCGCAACCTACCCTGAAAATTACAAGTTGCTATGGCTATCCGTTCGAAAGTTATCGTGGCAACGGTCTCCCTTCCAGCTACTGAACTCTTACAAGGCTGCTCGGATCTCCAATAATATAGATCCGATCGTTTTCAAATTTTGAACTTGGTTGCAAGGTTAGGATTTGAAATCTCTTGCAAAATTTCAGCGATGTCAGAGTAATACTTTCAGATGTACAGCATTGTTTTCAATTATTTTTAATAAACAGGGAGATTCAAAACTCGAGGTGAAAAATTAAGGGACGACTACAGGCTGATATTCGTGATAAAAAATTTAAAATACAATTTTTGAATTTTTGGCTTTGTTTCCGAGATATCAGACTTCAAAGTTTCTGCATGTCATCAAAAAATTCTATTTAGCATTTTTTTAACAAGGACATCAACCTGTATACGTTCCTTAATTTTTCACCTCTAGTTTTGAATCACCCTGTATATATAATAATTTTCTAACATTTTCTAGTCATACGATTTCGTAAAAATTTAAGCCTCAGCATCTTGTAACTAATTACCATGCTAGAATTGGATAACTTTCGTTTTTTTTTTAGTTATTTAGGAAATATCAGCTAAATTTCAGATATGTGTTCAGTTGGGCCGATTATGTCTATAACAAACTCAAATGTTGCATTTAGATGCTCAACCTACCCTAAAAATTGCAAGTTGCAGTCTTTTCCTGTTCTCAAGTATATCGTGAAATAAATAATATTTTTTTATAATTTTTTTTTATTTTTTGGAGATATGATCCTCACAAAATTTTACATGCATCTTCGTGTCGGTATTCTAAAACTAGTTATCAAATTTAAATTGATCGGATATATTTGAGTGAAAATAAAATTTGTACTCGGAGTTATCGTGGCAACGGCCGGCCGGTCAGAATCAAATTTGACCTCGAATTCTTCATCAGTGTGTCAAACCTAATCGTTCGAGAACATTTTCGGCAAAAAATTCGTACATTACAGACATATAGGCAAAATCAAGGCAAGCTGTTCCCATGAAATGCGCGTAAAATCTCAGTTACCCAACGCCTGAACCTACTGGCACATAATGATTTTCAAGAAAGTAGAATTTACACGACATTGTAGTATGTCGTTCAGGTAACTAAAACTGAGTACGATGATCATACGATGCTGTTTCTATTCTAATCGAATTATTAGGAAAAGATTTACAGATAATTATGGATTGTGGCGGAAAACATGTGGTACTAGAGAAAAAGTTAAAACAAATATTTTGGAAGATGTATTAATGAACTCTCATAACAGTTTGTAGATATGGAAGTGGCTTCCATGAAGTGATGCACTTGGTGCTTCAAGTTTACTTCTTAATAACAGCCGAAATACTTAAACACCTACCAAAAAAAGCTGTGGAGTTAATAAGAAAAATATTTGATGGCATGTTGCGGCTGTGCTACTTCCCCATTCAATGGAAACATGCTCACGTAATCATGACCGAGAAACCTGGAAAAGACTCTTCAGAAGTAACATCTTATAGACCAATAAGCCTCTTACCAACCTTATCAAAATTATTTGAGAGACTACTCCTAAACAGAATTGTATCGGCTGACATTCTACGAAACCTGATCCCTGATCATCAGTTTGGATTTAGGCAGAGACACTCCACGATCCAGCAGTGTCATCGGGTTGTTAACAAAATAAGAGAAACTCTAGAAAACAAAAAAATGTGCTCTTCAGTCTTCCTTGACATTGAACAAGCATTTGATAGAGTATGGCATACTGGTCTCTTATATAAAATTAAGAAACACATGTCAGACCAGCTTTTCCTGCTCCTTAAGTCGTACCTGACCGATAGGTATTTCCAGGTGAAAGTGGATGAGGCACTCTCAGATTTTCATCCCATACAAGCTGGAGTCCCACAAGGTAGCGTACTAGGTCCCATTTTGTACCTCATTTTTACTGCAGACATCCCACAAACCAACGACACCTTGCTTGCTACATTTGCAGATGATACAGCTATAATGTCAACAAACGCTGATCCAACAGAAGCATCGCACAAGCTCCAATTACACCTGGACTTGCTACAAAAGTGGTTTGTGAAGAGGAAGATCAAGGTCAACAATAGCAAATCCGCACACATCACCTTCACTCTGAAAAAGAGCACTTGCCCCCGAGTCTGTTTCAACTAAGCCCCAATTCCTGTGAAAACAGAAGTCAAGTACCTTGGACTCCACCTGGATGATAAATTGACATGGAAAAGACATAAAGGCCAAACTGGCCAAAAGAAAACTGCTAGACCTCAAAGTTAAAAAAATGTATTGGCTTCTGAAGAGAAAATCTCAACTATCCTTGGAAAACAAAATTTTAATTTACAAGTGTATATTGAGACCAATATGGACATATGGGATCGAGCTCTGGGGATGCAGTAAGCCAACAAATACAAAAATCCTCCAAACATTTCAATCCAAGACCCTGAGAATGATGTCTGATGCCCCATGGTATGTGTCAAACAAAACTCTGCACAACGATCTAAACGTACCCTACGTAACAGAGGTAATAAAACATTTCTCTACAAAATACGAGACACGCACTAACGATCACGAAATCCCTCTCATCAATGAATTATTGCACACCAACTATCCAAGACGACTCAAGAGAACCTGGCCAGAAGATCTGAGTAGATGAAACGCAGTAATCCGTCGCTGGACGGTACCTGCCTCAAGTCTTCTACTTACATTAAATTTACTTATTACTTATTGAGTAGATTGTAAATTTGCATTGAATGAATAAATAAAAAAAAAAAAAAGTTTACTTCTGAAGGAGCTTGACCTGGTAGATGTTGCAGAATACACTAAGTGTATATTTATTAGATATATATATATATATTCTTTTGACTGAGAGTTTTATGTGTCAGCAGAGGTTGGTGTAACGGGGTACCATACAATTCTGCGTATGATACAAGAGCTTAGGGAAAAACCTCAGCAAAAAACCCTGTCTCCCCGTGAGTGTTGTGATTTGTAACTATTGTTCACAAAATTTGCTGCAATTTAGAAATATTGATAGGCATTTATTTATTAGATGCCATAACAATAGTAATACTAATTAGAGTAACTAAAATTCATAATCCGTTCGTTGTTGTTGTTCGCGTAACAGCTCTATAGTGTTCTATAAACACTCGACTTTTCACCTGTTACATGAGGAAAGTGATGAAATATAGCAAAAATGAGGGAAATCCAATGAATAGGATGGTTTCATATTCACTCTGCTGGAACGAGTAGTAAAACCCGACACTAGAACGTCTGTTTACATGGCTTTTCCAGTACTAGGTTCTAGTAGCTCGTACGAGTTACTCGCTTCGTGTAACTAAGGCTTAATTAAATGTCATCTCAATTCTACTGCCTTGAAAATCGTTTCTGGCGCTCTAGTTCCTCGGAACAGAGTGCTTATCAATTTGACCAAATGTCTGTAATTTTCTAATTTTCGGCTGAAAAAAGAAAGAGGAATCTTATCACCCCAAATTCTGCACTTTGGCTCATCAACATAAATGTGTGAGCAAAAATGAGCGTCATTGTTTCATATGACAAACTGAATGAAAAGTCGGATTTTCAATTGATTGTTAGGGCGATAACAACGATAATTAGGCTTCATTCATTGGGTGCGTTCAGCGGATAGAGCAGTTGCAAATCTGCTCACTGAGGGCTCACCGATCCTAAATTGATCAGAGAGCGGTTTTCTGAACGGTTAGAAGTTAAAACGATGAGAAGGTGACATCCACATAACCTAATTCTTTTGTGTTCTCTAATCTAACCTCTAAAACTTTGACAGCTTCGACAATTTTCACAACGTGTTGTGCTTAGTGTGCGAAATTGAATATCGCTCACAAAAATGGCGTCCGCTCATTGAAAATGTTGAGCAGGCGCCGACTGAACAGAATCGTTCAGTGAAAATTCTTCCAACTGTTTTGCAACTGTTATGTCTACTGAACGCAGCCAGTGAAGCAGTTGAATTTCATATGGATTCAAATCTAGATCCATCTTCTGAATCCTCTAATACCTAGGTCTATGCGAACAACGTAAAATAAACTTTTAGGGTATGCTGAACACTTTTTGCGCGTATGTTCTGGTGAACATCGCGTTATCATTTTGCACAATAACTGTAATTTTCGAATTTTTTTCCGAAAATTGTCCCAAACGATTGGGTTCGACTCCCTGATGAAGAACTCAGGGTCAAATTCTATTCTGTCATCCGTCCGGCCAGCCGTTGCCACGATAACGAGAACGGAAAGAGATAGCTACTTGAAATTTTCAGAGTAGGTGGCGCGTCCCAATAGGACGGACAAGTTCGTTAATGGGCATAATCGGCCCAACGGTTTCCGAGTGATAATTTTGTTTTGAACCAATACAAATCCGATCGGTTTGAAACTTAGTGAATAGTTGTAGAATATAAAACTAAGGATGTTTGTTGAATTTTGTAGGAATCTTATCACTAGAAAATTAAAGAAAAAACGATAACCTGAGAACAGAAAAAGATAGCGATTTGAAATTTTCAGGTTAGGTTGTGCATCTGGATGCGACATGTGAGTTTGTTTATAGGTATGATCGGCCAAACGGTTTTGGAGTTAAACTCATCTGAAATTTGGTTGTTATTTCCTTGATAACTCGATAAATACAAAACCGATCCAATTCAAACTTGGTTGTAGAATGGCAACGCGAAAATTCTGGCGAAATTTTGTACGTATCGTATCATTGGAAAAAATTTTTTAAAATCATTGAAAAAAAATGTATATATAAGAAACTATTCGTCTGACATCGCTGGAATTACGCTAGAGCCTTCATAACCTAACTCTACTACCAAGTTTCAAGTTTGAACACGATCGGATCCATGTTGTAGGAGATCCGAACGGGCTCCTGTGGGAACAGTAGACAGGATGGGTGACCGTTAACTTGATAACTTTCGAACGAAAGCAGATAGTGACTTGCAATTTTCAGGGTAGATTGCACATCCAAATAGGAGAATCTTAAGAGTGTCCAATAGAGGAGGACGGACAATAGAATTCACCATGGTAAATTCGATTAAGAGCGTCCAATACGGGAGAATGGGCAATCGAACATACGCGCAAAAGTTCCTGACTTCACGTCAGTGCTTGAACCAATTTTTTATTCTATTTCTCTATATTATCAA
The DNA here is from genome assembly GCA_937662695.2 of Halyzia sedecimguttata. Lineage (NCBI taxonomy): Eukaryota > Metazoa > Arthropoda > Insecta > Coleoptera > Coccinellidae > Halyzia > Halyzia sedecimguttata. The sequence continues at coordinate 51,429,477 of OW569415.2, forward strand.
TATAAACAACCATCATAAAAAAGTACAAGCGGAGGAAAATCCTGGCAGATATCCAACATCTCCGTATTTCGTATCATGTGTCTCAGACGACACTGGTTGTCAAGTTCAATTTCTTCAAAAATACTTAATTATGACCACCAGATGTATTTCAAATGGTTTTTGCTGAAAACGATAAACGCTTTCATTTAGCTTGAGATTATTACTGACCTCCCCCCAAACTAAGTACCAAGTCCACTTGGTATCTTATAAGTTGCAGAAAAATTCTTAAACATGAAGCTAGTTTCAATATATACCTATTCATAAAGTTGCTTATAGTTTTATATTGATAAGATATACATGAAATGAAACCCCCACTGGAAAGAATATCGGAAAATAACAGCTTCTACACAGGTTATTTGAGGTCGAAATGGCAATCTGCTATTTCACCAGGATCAATATTGAAAATTGGATCAAGGCCTGTGGACAGGAGCTTTGGCGCTCTTGTTCAAATTTTGACACATCATATCTCCGAAAGTATTGGTTTCTCAGAGTTGAGAATGATATCAATGTATTCTTATGATAGAACTGCATCATAAAGGAAATTCAATTCAAATAATAGTTTATTTATCAAGATTAAATTAGCAATCTGAGAATGAGAACTGCACCATGGAAGAAATCAAATTAAAATAGCTGAAATGCATTTGGCTCTCTCTTATAGAACAGAATGATATGTACGAGTATGAACACAGATCATATATTAATTCATAGATAGAATAATTATAGCATTCTTTGATAACTTAGAGGTACTATATTCATTATTGAAATTTCAAAAAATCATATATCCGAAAGTATTAGTTTGTTAGAGATAAAACTGATATCAATGGAATTTTATGGTGAAACTGCATGTTAAAAAAATTGCATTTGAAATTTGTAGGTTAAGAAAAAAATTTTTTTTAGTTACTCCGAAACCATCTGGCCTATTTTGCCGAATAACGAAGTCAACCGATATATTCATTTCCCAAACCCACTCTGAAAATTTAAACTGCCTAGCTCATTATGTCCGAAAGTTATTGTAGAAACAAAATTTAAAAATAAAAAAAAAATGTTTTGACACTTTACGGTAACCCGATCTATGCAAACCTTCGCATGCATATAAAGGTCATCATTCTACAATTTGATGATAAATTACAGATAGATCGAGTGATTTGTTTCAGAAATATTCATAAAAAATGTTTTTACTGAAATGGTCTTAACTCCGAAACCGCTACGTGGATTTAGCCCGTTAACGAACTCGTCCGAGATATTTATGCTCCAAACCTACCGTGTAAATTTCAATCCTCCAACTCCTTTCTTTCAAAAGTTATCGTGTTAACGGACGGACGGCCGGCCGGACAGAATCGATTTCGACCACGGATTCTTGATCAGTGAGTCGAACCAAATCGTTTAACAACATTTTCAGCCAAAAATTCGAATATTACAGACATTTGGGCAAGTTGATAAGCACTCTGTTCCGAGGAACAAGAATTCTGTCTCTTCTCGATTAATATGGTGCGAATGACAGAATATATTTTCAATTTTCCAATTTCAACAGTGGAGTTCATTGTTTTCTCCCATAGGTGGCGAGAGCGTTTATGGCGTACTGCGTCCTTTCGTACTACTGCAGCCAAAATAATAAAACGATCAAAGTTCCTTGATCAGATCCAGCTCATTGATAAATAGGCCAGTAGCGTTAAACAAAATATGTTCAAGCACTGACGTGAAGTCCGGAGCTTTTGCGCGTATATTATACTGTCCATTCTCTTGTAGTGGACACTCTATGTTCTATGGTCTATGTTCTATAATTCGAATTTACCATGGTAAATTGGAATTGAGTGTCATATACAGTAAAATGGACAAAATAATTTACCATGGTAAATTCGATTAAGAGTGTCCAATACAAGAGAATTGACAATAGAACATACGCGCAAAGCCTCCTGACTTCACGTCAGTGCTTGAAACAATTTTTTTTAAAAATTTTAGTGGTACGGTTCTTATAAAATTTTAAACACGTCATAAGGTCGATATTCTACAACTAGATACCAAGCTTCAATTCGATCGAGCCTATATTTTTTGAGTTATCGAGGAAATGGGGGTATAACTCTGAAACTGTTGGACCGATTATGCTCAAAAACGAACTTAACCCTCTCATGCGCAAACTACTCTGAAAATTGGAAGTCGCTATCTCATTTCGTTCAAAAGTTATCAAGGCAACGGTCAACTATCCAGCTACTCAACTTACACGAAGCTGCTCGGATCTCCAAAAATATAGATCCGATCGTGTTCAAACTTGGAACTTGGTAGAATAGTTAAGTTTTGAATGCTCTCGCAAGATTTCAGCGATGTCGGACGAATAGTTTCTGATATTTAGAATTTTTTTGATGATTTTCAATGATTTTTTAAAAATTTTCTAGTGAAACGATCCTCACGAAATTCTGCAAGAATTTTTGCGTTGGCATTGTACAACTAATAACCATGTTTGAATTGGATCGGTTTTGTATTTTTGTAGTTATTGTGGAAATAACAATCAAATTTCAGATGCGTATAACTCCAAAACCGTTTGACCTATTATGCCTATAAACGAACTCAAATATTGCATTCAGAGGTAAAACCTAACCTGACAATTTCAAGTTGCTATCTCTTTCCGTCTTCAGGTTATCGTGACATAAACAATATTTTTCTGAAAATTGCAAATCCCTATCTCCTTTCGTTCGAAAGTTATCGAGGCAACGATCACCCATCCATCTACTGAACTCACACGGGGCTGCTCGAATCTCCAACAAACTTGGCAAGTTAGGTTTTGAAGGCTCTCGCAAAATTTTAGCGATGTCGGATGAATAGTTACTGATGATATATAGAATTTTTTTCAATAATTTTTAAAGATTTTTTAAAAATTTTCTCGTTGGCAGACTACATACAACTAATAACCATGTTTGAATTTAATCGGTTTTGTATTTTTCGAGTTATTGAGGAAATAACAACAGATGGTTCTACCTCCAAAACCGTTAGGCCGATTATACCTATAAACAAACTCAAATGTTGCATTCAGATGCACAACCAAACTTGAAAATTTCAAGTCGCTATCTCTTTCCGTTCTCAGGTTATCGTGACATAAATAATATTTTTTAATAATTTTTTCTTAATTTTCTAGTGATGTGATTCTTGCAAAATTTCACAAACGTGCTTAATTTCATATTCCACAACTATTCACCTAGTTTTAGTTTGATCGGATTTATATTGGTTGAAAATAATATTATTACTCGGAAACCATTAGATCGATCATTCCCTTTAACGAACTTATCCTTTGTATTGGGATGCGCCACTTACCCTGAAAATTTCATGTCGCTATCTCATTCCGTTCTCAAGTTATCGTGGCAACGGACGGCCAGACAGAATCAAATTTGTCCTCGATTTCTTCATCAGGTAGTCGAACTCAATCGTTTGAGACCATTTTCGACAAAAAATAAGATTCGAAAAATCACAGATATTTGGGCAAAATGATAACGCGATGTTCCCCAGAACATACGCGCAAAAATTACACAAATCGGAAATTGCTACAATAGGTTATATAGTTCTAAAGGCTCAATTTGTGGCTACTCTGCACTGAGAGAAAGGATTATTCATGTTTAACTTATCGACTTGTTAACCACTTGTCAGTTGAATATAAATATTTCATATTTGTGATTAACGTTATTTATTACATGTAAAATCAACCCGCATAATTTTCAGCTTTATGAAAAAAATTTCGAATGTTAAATAATTTTTCCAAGTATTTGTTGAATAAAAACAAATTATCTTTGCATACAATAAAGTATTTTTGATTGTTGGTCATAACCAATTCTCATAGTGCTCAGTAATATTGGTTCTTCTTAATAAATATATCAATACGCAAAAAATATTTGTTTCTCTTGAACCTCGGTATCTTTATAATGAACTTATAGAAAGTAATTAGAAATGGAATGAAATGAGAATATACCCAGTAAGATACGCTTGTTTACAGGGACGATATTTCGAAGAACTTTCTAGTCGCATTTTGTCACGTGCACCAAATTGACGAATGAACATTAAAATAGTATAAAGTGGGAGACTAGACCACCTATCAGGACAGGATCCTCACAACCGCAAATTGGCGCGAACCGCGCGAGTCGTAACGGGTAGTTGGTAGTTCATTTCAGTTCTGGGTTCTCATGCATGCGCATGAGAACTCGTGAACTATACATAGTTCACGAGTTCACGCTCCTTTGGTGTCGGACGGTACTGATCTGAATCAAGTAAGAATTATTTTATTTTATATTACTTATATTAACCTTTGAACAGCCCCGTAAAATATGGACAGCACTGAACAGAATACGTACTGGCCATGGCATATGCGCGGACTCACTGTACAAGTGGGGCAGGGCGCAGTCTGGGAGGTGTGACTGCGGGGCGGAAAAGCAAACCGTACAGCATGTGGTAATGGAATGCCCAAGCACAGCATATCAAGGAAATTTCGGTGACTTCCTGGTGGCGACAGACGCTTCGATTGATTATTTGTCAAATTTGAATGTACGTTTGTGAATCGGAGTAATTTGTTTTTTCGTCTTATACACTTTTATGTATTTTTGTTTTTGTTTTTTATGTCATGTGCAGCCATACGATAAATATAAATATATTTTTTAATATCATTCATACATTCCTGATATAACTATCGTAATGAGTTAATGTTTTTTCTACATAATAAGCACATGGACACTCAAGCTACCACCCTTTTGGATACAATGTCCGCCACAGCCACAAATCCGATAAACATCTTACTAAACAATTGGGGCTTGGAGCATTTGTCCAACAAATTTCACGGTAAGCAATTTTTGAGTATTTTGTTTATTTCAATATGTTAATTTTGACGCCAACATACAATTTCACTTCAAATAACATTCATTTGCTGGTATATAACATGAAACATTTCCATTTAGCATATATTTTTACAACTAATATATGGTTGTTCAGAAGTAACATCAAAATGTCATCATAAATGGATATGATGTTTCCATTTATAAATGCTGATATATAAAGGTTAGGGTGGTCGTTAAAAATTAAATTTCTTGCGGCACCCCCTAAAAAGCTTCCTTTTTATGAAAAAACACTGGGAAAATTTTTTATAATTTCAAGACAACACGTGCCTCAAGACGATTCAAGTTAATTTTTGGGTAATATCATGTTTTTCAGGAAACTTCTTATAAAATATGAAGTAATAATTATGTTGACTGAAAATTGTGAGAATTGGTTAGAAGACTCTAATTATCAAGATTGTTTGACTGCTGTTACAAATTTATCAGTGGTTAACGATGTTGCCGAACGAGGTGTTCAACTAATGCAAGAGTACAACGATTTATTCACAAAAGATGAAGAACAAAAGCAATTCCTCATTCAAATCTTAGATGATTACATAAGCAAAGGCATTAAGAAAACGAAAGAAAGTTTACTTAAGGATTGGAATGAAAAAAACTAGAGATTAAAATTAAATTTGTATTAATTTTGTAATAAAATAAAAATATTAATTAAAATATCATTGATTTTTTTAATTAACAGACCATATTGTTTGGAAAATCCATTGTTATTTTGATTAACTATTGTATTCTCATGAATTTTGGTTCTGTGGTTGTTTATATTTTGTATGAAATTGTATTTATTATTAAAAATCTTCAAAAAACATGACTATACCTAAAAATTAACTTAAATCATCTTGAGGCACGTGTTGTCTTGACTTGAAAAAATTATAAAAAATTTTCCCAGTGTTTTTTCATAAAAAGGAAGCTTTTTAGGGGGTGCCGCGAGAAATTTAATTTTTAACGACCACCCTAATAAAGGTATTTAGTGTGGTGTCTTCCTCAGTTCAAGCAAACATACCATTTTGATTGTTCTTGTAGCTGGAGTCAATTTGTTTTGTTAACTACACGGTATGTACTCAAATTATTTTTAAATACATACTCGTATTACTTATATAACAAAGATGAGGTCATAACAATGACATGAAATAATTGAATAAGTAAGAACCTACTTATATTTCGAAATAGTTTTTATGAATTTGGGTAAATACGTACCTACTTGCTATTTTTGTGTGATAATTGATGACCACCTAGACTATAATATCCTATTTAATACAAACTTGCATACCTAGGTTTACATATATGTATAATATTACACAGTAAAGTATGCATACTTAATGAACTGATGCATGGACTGAATTGTAATGTCATTACAATAAAACTTCTAAAGAAATATGTTGTACATTTATGTTTCTTTTTTTACAGAAGAAGGAATTACTCTCGATATATTGAAGGATTTTATTGAAGAAAAACATCTCTTGGAGTCGCTGGTTCCAAGAATTGGTGACCGTTTACGACTGGTTCAAAAAGCAAAGGAAACTTCTAAAGAAATATGTTGTACATTTATGTTTCTTTTTTTACAGAAGAAGGAATTACTCTCGATATATTGAAGGATTTTATTGAAGAAAAACATCTCTTGGAGTCGCTGGTTCCAAGAATTGGTGACCGTTTAAGACTGGTTCAAAAAGCAAAGGATTATTTTCATGCAGGAAAGGAACCAGAATACCCAGTGATGTAAGTCAATTGAATGTATATATAAACAGTGTCCGCCAAAAAGTTTGCTTCGAGAGAAAAGTTTTTTAGCTGTGTTGTATTGCAGGAAAGTATGTATGTATGTATTTTTGTTTTTTGTAAAATGTTTTTTTATATCTGCAATAAATATTTATGTTCAGTTTCATTTGATATTTTATTCATTTATTTACATCATACCTGAACTCATAAGAACTTTGATAGTATTTATTTATGAGTTTTAACAGGGTTATGAGTTCTGGCCAAAATTAATCATAAAATAAAAATAATATTGGCAAAATATATGTAGCTATAATAGTTTCAGTTTAGATTTTCACTGAAACTATTATAGCTACATATATCTTTTGCCAATATTATTTTTTTATTTTATGATTAATTTTGACTAAAACTCTTAATCCATCTCTGTTAAACTAGCCACGTCAAAAAAAAATTTTGTATACCTTTTCAAAAGTAAAATACAAACTTATCATTTATTTAGGATAAAAAATATTATCATACCTGGAAACATAACAATGTTTTATAGAACTATCTGAGGTACAATATAAACTGATCGTTTGTTCAAAGCAAAGAGAATTATGATGTGACAAAATATATCGATATTATGGAGCAATTTTCGAGTACAATACAAACTCATCATTTATTTCACATTATCCTTTATATATTGGGTTTATGAATATATTTATTATACAATATGTGATAAGTTAGACGTAAACAAATATGTTGCTGCTTACAAAGAGATATATGTTATTAGAAAGCTTAACAGTGCTACTCAACAAGATATGATTGTTTAATATACAACAAATCATTTATTCACAGAAGTTTAGCATTTCAAACGTTAGTGTGAAACTTACGTAAGTTGGGCCCTATTTAAAGCTGATATTAGTTTGTGATTACCTGATTTTATTAACCACAAATAAACGATTCTCTCAGTGTGAGTTTTCCCTACCGCCGGAGTAGTGCTAAAGTGGTAGGGGGTGAAAATGTACCTCCAAAAGGGGTACCTTTGCGGGTTCACGGCTATATCTCCTAAAGGACTCATTTATCGATGAAAGGTCGCTATAAAATTTTTAGAGCAATGAAATGATTAAATCTTTTAAGTAATCATTAAAGGATACTGTGGGGTCATTATTGAAAGGTTTTTTTGGGTTTTCTCTCCCAAACTCTGAAAAAATCTATAAAATAAAAATTAATTATTTTTATTATTTTTTTCTTGAATTTCACAAAATAACTATCAAAAAAATAAATTCTAAAGATTTTCATTAAGCGTCTGACGAAGGAGTCTGATATAGACTCCGAAACGTTACGATATAGTTGTTTCTTCGTTGATGTTGTTTCGTTGTTGTTTGTTAGGCAACATTGTTCAATTGATTGCTTCTGACAAATATCTTGTGTTTTCTTACGCAGAAGCACACAAAATAATTAATTTTTATTTTATAGTTATTTTTGAGAGTTTGGGAGAGAAAACCCAGAAAAAACCTTTCAATAATTAAACCTTTTGTAGCAATTATTTCCTTCTATCATGTCCAGGAATAGGTTACTCAGTTCGTTTCGATCTAGGGTGATTCTACCAAAGTTCTCAAAACTGATTCTATCCACTCACTACTGGGCAAAATAAAACGATGCGCATGGCTGTTTCACTTTATTTCAAGTTCATCACAAAGAGCTTATATTGAAGATACAATGGGGTGAACTGTGGAAAATTGCCAATTACCAAAGAAGACACACGGTGAAATATTCCTTGATTTTAACGATCAACAAATATTTCGCCTGAGCCGAGCTGGGTCACCTCATCGATCAGTGTTCCTCCAAAGAGGAAAGCGTCATTCAAAGGAAGACGCGAGCCGCGGTTTCATGGGTGTTACCAATTATCAGCGTGACCTAGCACCCTGAATGAACAACCGAAAGAGTTCCAGGAACCTTGATTCCATCCGTTGCGAACTGGAAGGGGGAGAATTGCACAGGTGGCACCTTACGAATTCCGACCTTCTGCGATATAGAAATCTTGAGCGATGTTCAGCGACGTTCCTTATTTTACCGTAAGAGGGTCCTTGACTGCAAGGCCGTCAACCTATATATGTAAAGCGCTTACGGCAAAAGAATGAACGTCGCTGAACATCGATCAAGGTTTCTTCATCGCAGAGGGTCGGAGTTGGTAAGGATTTCCATAGGTGACGCTGGTAGGATTCTCTCCCTACCAGTTTGCAACGGATGGAATTAAGTTTCCTGGAACTCCTTTTGTTGTTCATTCAGGGTGCTAAGTCACGCGGTTCGTGTCTGCCCTTGAATGAGGCTTTCGCTCTTTAAAGGAACACTGAGCGATGAGGTGACCTAGATCGGCACACGCGAAATATTTGTTGATGGTTAAAATTAATGAATATATTATCATCAGTGGAATTTCAACTCCAGTTCAGATGCTTGAATCAAAAGTATTCTGTTAATTCAATATAAGAAGCTTTGCCATTGGTAATGAAGAACAATATCAGCCGAAGGCCTCCACGGCTACTTTTGCAGGACTATGCTCTTTCGATAAAATTTTCCATTTTCGCATATTTGAGGCTCTATTTAGTCGACAACGGCTCATTGAGTTCTGGAATTAGGTTTAGTATCATTCATACATCGAATTCTATTGTACCCCATTACACTATCCTCTGCTAACACTTTTTGGCGCGCGTTTCAGGTGAACAGATTGCCTATCAATTCGTCCAAATGTATGTATTTTTCGAATAATTGGCCGGGAATGGTCTCAAACGATTAGTTTCGATTCACTGATGAAGAATCTCAGATCAAAATTGATTCTGTCCGACTGTCAACACGATTACACTAGAACGCAATGATTGAAATTTTCAGAGAAGGTTTGGAGTCCGGTTAAGTTCGTTAATGGGAAAAATGCACCAAGTAGTTTAAGAGTTGTGATACTTTATTCCAAATAACTCGAAAAATATGAATCTCATCGAATTAAAGTGCGGTTCTGGTTGAAAAATACCGACACGAAGACGTAATCAAATTTTTGTGAAGATCACATGACAGGAAAATTTAAAAAAAATTATACTAAAAAAATTCTGTATTTCAGGAAACTATCCGTCAGATATCGTTGAAATTCTGCGAGAGCCTTCAGAACCTTATTCTACAGTGAAGTTCTAGATTTGATCTCGATCGGATCCATATTGGTGAAGATATTGCCGAAATATCGAAATATTCCAACGATCGAGATTTACTGGTCCACTGGTTTTACACTTGAACAACGGAGTTGTCAACAGTTTTTGAGTTTTGACGTGTCTGGAGAGAATTTGATGAATCAGATCGGCCGAAGGCAAATTTGACAAGTCGATACGTCAGTAATAACATTCGTTCAATACCTAGTGAGAATTGGTATATCTTGTCTATGATATGTAACTTATTTTACATGTAACATGATGATATTTTTCTGTAATTAGAAATTTGAAAACAAGGTATGAAAGGTCAGTAATACGTTCGAGTATTTACATTTACATTAATGATTTAGTGCTTCTCTCCCAGTATCAGATATTCGTGTTCTTGGCAAGTAGGTACCGGGATCGATTTCCGTAGCCGAGAGTATTGATCTTTTTACACTGATCAACAATTGCTAGGGATCACTTATGAACTTCTCTTCATTTGTATTTTTTTCAAGTTATCTCGTGAATATCTGTACATTATATGTTCTCTAAGGAAAAATTAAGATGTTTTGAGTTGATTATATCAAATTTTTCCTCACTTCATGTGCTCTTGTTCACAAAATCGATTATTATCTGTAGGCTGTTATGTGGAGTGAAAAGCAATGTGGTATTTGTTATTAAATCTGTTTTTTTCTCTCGTTCAAACACATAAGGTGACAATAATTGAAGAAATGAGAACAATATTAGCTTATCAGTCATGCCGAGAAGACGTTTGGCTCCTGTGGAACTGGACCAAATCATACGGTGGATACAGGAAGGTTTGTCCCAGCGAGAAGTGTCCCGGCGGTTGAATGTTTCGCAAAGTGTCGTGAGTCGGGCTTGGAATAGGTTCATCCAAAACTACTTAGTAGCTTATGTTCATGGGGGAGGTCGGCAGCGCAGTACAACAGCTGCCCAAGATCGTCTTTTGGTCCTCAATGCTAGGAGAAATCCCCCTTACCCGGCGTCGCGGCTCAATAGATCACTGAGAGTTGCAACAGGAGTTCTAATTTCGAACCAGACTGTAAGACGACGACTACATGTTCGTGGTTTGAGAGCACGTAGGAGGGTACAACATCCCCGTTTGAATAGGGAACACCGGGTTCATCGACGGCAATGGGCTGAGGAGCACCGCAATTGGACAGTTGAAGATTGGAGCCGATGTTTATTTACGGATGAGTCTAGATTTCGTTTGGTCAACTCCGATGGACGTATTCTTGCTTGGAGGGAAAGAGGTCGAAGGTATGCAGAACAGTTTATGGTACCCACAACAGCTTTTGGCGGAGGTTCTATATGTGTATGGGGAGGCATTTGTTTGAACCAACGCACAGAGTTGGTTGTTCTGCAGAACACCACAATGACCAGCCAGAGATATCACGATATGATTATTGAACCCATAATTGTTCCGTTTGCGGCTGCCTTGGGCGAGAATTTCATTTTAATTGACGATAATGCCCGTCCACACCTTTGTCGTCTGGTTAATGAAGCGCTAGAAACTCATGCTATTGATAGGATGGACTGGCCAGCTCGCTCTCCAGACATGAATTGCATCGAACATGTCTGGTCTGAGATGTCTAGACAATTGTCAACCTTAGAACAACCGATCAATAACCTGGAGGACCTTTCTAACGCTTTACGGGATATTTGGACGAATTTGCCCCAAAATTTTATAAATCGTTTGATTGAAAGTATTCCTCGTAGGGTAGAATGCTTGAGACGAGCTCGTGGGGGGCCAACTAGGTACTAGCTTAACCGAAACTTCAGCCTTCTTGTGGTGTCATCATAAAATTTTTGTGTTATTCAAACACAGAATTTTGAGTGTTCCTAATAAAGTCTTTTTTTCTCTCCAACTTTCCATTTTTTCATTCTTTTCTCAAGTGAACCATATTATCAACTGAAAATACTCTGATATCTGACTAAATTTATAATCTTGGAGCGAATAATTCAGAAATAAATTTAGAAAAAGTAAGTGATCCCTATCAATTGTTGAGCAGTGTAATTCTATATGAATAATAACTTTGACAAAAGGGTTATCAATGGAATTAAGTCAATATTATCATAAAATTACGTGGATATGTTCTTATATTATAAGATATTAAAAAAATTGGTTCAAGCACTGACGTGAAGTCAGGAGCTTTTGCGCGTATGTTCTATTGTCCATTCTTCTGTATTCGGCACTCTTAATCGAATTTACCATGGTGAATTCTATTGTCCGTTCTCCTGTATTCGACACTCTTAATGGAATTTACTATGGTAAATTCGATTAATTAATTTTGAAAAATTTTCTAGGGCTTCGGTTCTGACAAAATTTTACACACTCCTTTACGTCAATATTCTACAACTACTTACCTAGCTTCAATTCGGTCGAATCCATATTTTTTGAACTATGGAGGAAATAGTAGTCCAGGTGGGTTCAACTCCGAAACCGATGGACCGATTATGTCCAATAGCGAACTTATCTCTCGCATTGGGATGTGCAACCTACCCTGAAAATTGCAAGTCCCTATCTCTTTTGTTCGAAAGCCATCAAGCCAACGGTCACCTATCCAACTACTGAACTCACACAAGGCTGCTCGGATCTCCAACAATATAGATCCGATCCTGTTCAAACTTGAAACTTGGCAGTATAGTTAGGTTTTGAAGGCTCTCGTCAAATTTCAGCGATGTCGGCGGAATAGTTTCTGATATATAGAATTCTTTTCAATGAATTTTAAAAAATTTTCGAGTTATACGATCCTCATGAAATTTTGCAAAAATTTTTGCGTTGGCATTCTACAACTGACAACCATGTTTGAATTGGATCGGTTCTATATTTTTCGAGTTATTGAGGAAATAACAACCAAATTTGAGACGGGTCTAACTTCAAAATCGTTTGACCGATTATACCTATAAACAAACTCAAATATTCCGTTCAGATGCACAACCTTACCCGAAAATTTCAACTCGCTATCTCTTTCCGTTCTCAGGTAATGGTGACATAAATAATATTTTTTGATAATTGTTTCAAAATTTTCTAGTGATCTGATTCACACATTTCACGAGCGTGCTTAGTTTTGCATTCTACAACTACTCACCAAGTTTCAATTCGATCGGACTTGTATTGGTTGAAGACAAAATTATTTCTCGGAAACCGTTGGGCCGATTATGCCCATTAACGAGCTTGTCCGTCATATTGGGATGCGCCACCTACTCTGGAAATTTCAAGTTGCTATCACTTTCCGTTCTAAAGTTATCATGGCAACGGACGGCCGGCCGGCCAGCCGGCCGGACAGAATTAAATCTGACCTCGAATTCTTGATCTTGATTATGGTTAGAGGACCCCCGTCAGAAACAAAGTTACTTACGCCAATTCTTCAAATATGAGTCTAATTTAATATATATCTTTCAAATATATTTATTTATATATTGGTCAGCATATACCTTTCATTCTTATGCTCACTAAACTTTATATGCTTAAGACCAAAGAACGGCACGGATTGGACAAACCTAGGTGTCTTCCTGAATTTGAGCAACAGTCGCTGGTGCTCTTAGATGACGGGCACGAGTTTGATTCTTCACATCACTTGCTCGTCCCAACAGTTAGAATTTTTAGTGCTTCACGACACGGATAAAATTTTCAACTTATTTGTTCAGCATAATTTTCTTTTTGCAGTGAATGATGACAATTTGGGTGCGAGGCAGAATATATCGTTCCATTTCAATTGATAGTATGGTTTTCAGTTGGCAACTGTCAAATTTGTGATGTGTTGAAATAGTATATTGTATAATTAGTAGGAAAAGCATAATATTCCCAAACGACTGTGATAATTACATAGGACATAGGACATAGGAGTTTGGGAATATGCTTTTCCCACGCATTATACATACTATTGTTTCTTCGGTCGTTGATATACATATAAAAAATTAATTAAAAAATATTTCATTCAATATGTAATCAAGTAAGTTTACATAGGTTTCTCTATGTTCATATTGAAATATAGAAGTGGTAACCATGGAAATTACTCAAAAATTGAAACCATACTTTGTTTCATTTTATTGTAATAATCCATTTGTAACATTACCGCACGCTACAGCAGTGCGGTAAGAATATTACCTCACTGTTATTTTCTAATTGCTTAGCAACTGCCCACTATTCTAGAATGTTGAGCGTTGCGCATAGAAAACAGGTCAAAATAGTGTCACTTTTCCCACGATCGAAGAAAAAGTATATTGTAAAACAAGTTGCACTATATCCAGATTATATTATATTGTCAATTGGCGTGTGTTGAAATTAATTAGGATCGAATATCAGTGCTGACTACCACAAAACGAGAAATATAACTAGAAACAATGCGGGAATGAGTTCATTACTGCACTGTTTTTAGTGCTGTAATGAACTCATTACGATACTGAAATAGAGAAAATAATATATCGTTCTATTTCCATTAATGGCATAATTTTCAGTTGCCATCTGTCAAAAATTAAGAGCTCTATATGACAGGTGTTTATTCAAAATGAAACCTCTGATTGGAAAGCGCTGTATAATGTTTAGAAATGAGTAGTACACCTTCTTTTATATAATCATTCAAGGATACTGTGGGGGGTATATTCATTATTAAAATGGTTTATTCCTGGGGTTTCTCTCCCAAATTCTGAAATATATCTATAAAATAAAAAAAATATTATATTGTGATTTGCTTCTGCATAAAAACACAAGAGATTTGTCCGAAGCAATCAATCAAACAATGTTGCCTAACAAAGAATAACGAAACAACATCAACGATGAAACAACTATATCCTAACGTTTCGGAGTCTATATCAGACTCCTTCGTCAGACACTTAACGAAAATCTTCAGAATTATTTTTGCTGATAGCTATTCTGAAATTTGAGAATTGTCAACAGAGAAAACCCAGAAAGAAACCATTTAATACCTTCGTTTATACCCTTGATTAATTAAGGTATTAACGAAATCAGAGTATATTGAGACATATTCAGACTGTAAAAAATCGAAAATACCAGACATTTGGGGGAATTGATAAGCATTCTGTTCAGGTTAAGAAGTCCAATATTCCTTATGATTCAGTATCCTTTAATGATTATTCAATTGTAGTATTGTATGATAATGTGTTTCTAGCGAAATATTGAAACTAAGAGGAAATTTTCGGAAACTGTTGAAAAAGGGATGTAAATGCCAAGTTAAATTAAGTTACCACACATTTCAGAAAGCATCAGCACCTTTAAATTTTCACCTACCAAAAAAGTTATGCTTGCTGAAGAAGGAGGAGGTGTTTTCAACACCCATGAGTACCGTCTTCTTACAAACCACCTTCTGCTTCACTACCACGCGTTTTCCGTCACACATTAACATAAGTTGCAAAGACGCACCTAAGTCACATTTCACCCGAAAGCACAAAATAATGAGACAAAACACAATGGAAGCGATAAACAAAAAAGGTAGAAGTGTAGTCGGAAAATCCTCACTGTTGACGTATCACTTTTTAACAACTGAGAGCTATTTTCAGCGGAGTTCAAACCAAAGCGCTACTAGGTGCGTTCAGTTACACTGAAAATTTAACACTGAATCTGAAAGACTGAAATATTAGAACGAATTCGCATGGCTTAGTTTCTAGCATCTCAACTGTTTGGGTTCATTTTCTTCCATAGTTGACGCCGCTTTTCACGATATTTTCTCTCCTTTTTCAATTTGGCTCAGTTCGTCATTTTTTCGTGTTGTCTATAAGCGAAAGTTCATGTATTCGATTTCAATGCCAGTTATCCTTAATTTGTTGCTAGGTGCAAAGGTCGTTAACTCTCTTCGAAAGTAAATAAAATGAATCAACACCCCTTGTGGTACACACGATTGTATAAATCTGACGTGCTTTCATCCGCGGCTTCGCAAAACTATACACGTCACGAATTGAAATCACATTCAGAACATTAATGAAGTTGAATAATGAAAATTAGTTGAAGCACTGACGTGAAGTCAGGAGCTTTTGCACGCACATTGTACATTGTCTATTCACGCCTTACGCTTTCTTAACTTTTATAAAATATGAATACATTTCGTACCATTTTAATGACAGACTTGAGTAAGAATTTTTAATTCTCACGTATGTATTCTATCTGAATTGAAATTCTTCAAACATATAATGATATACGAAAAAACTTTCTTCTCAAGTAATTTCAGGATACGATATTCACGAAATTGCGATGCAATCGGATTTGCACATTTTGAGTTACTGAGGAAATAACAACAATAATTCAGATGTGTATAACTCTAAAACTAGGTGGCCGATTATTTATTTAGGTATTTATTTATCTATTTATTCAAAAATACATCCAACAGGCCTAAGCCCAATTACAGGTGTATATAATAATGAACAAAAGGTATATAGCACGCCGTTTAAAATAAATTGGTTCAAGCCCTGTGGACAGGAGCTTTCTGGCGCTCTTGTTCATACAGACAAATTATATCTTCGAAAGTATTGGTTTCTCAGAGTTGAGAATTGTATCAATGTATTCCTATGATAGAACTGCATCATGAAGGAAATCCAATTCATATAATAGTTTTTTATCATGATTAAATGAGCAATCTGAGAATGAGAACTGCACAATGGAAGAAATCAAATTAAAATAGCTAAAATGAATTTGACTCTCTCTTATAGAACAGGATGACATGTACGAGTATGAACACAGATCATATAATAAATCATAGATAGAATAATTATAGCATTATGTGAACACATAGAAATACGATTCATTATTGAAATTTCGAAAAATCATATCTCCGAGAGTATTAGCTTGTTGGAGTTGGAAATGATATCAATGGATTTTTATGGTGAAACTGCATCTAGAAAAAAAAATGTATTTCGAAATTTGTAGGAAAAAATAATGTTTTTTCGTTACCGCTCGATGGATTTTGCTGGTTAACGAACTCGTCTGAGATATTTACGCTCTAAATCTATCCTGCAAACTTCAATAGTCTTACTCCTTTCGTTCGAGAGTTATCGTGTTAACGGACGGATGGCTGGCCGGCCGGCCGGACAGAACCGATTTCGACCATGGATTCTTGATCAGTGAGTCGAACCAAATCGTTTGATACCATTTTCAGCCAAAAATTCGAAAATAACAGACATTTGGGCAAATTGATAAGCACTCTGTTCCGAGGAACAAGAGCGCCAAAAAAATAAAAACAAAAATTTCAACAACAATGAAAGAAAATCCAGCTGATCTAGTTCCTTAGTTCCTCGTTCAACCGAGTTCCTGAATTGAGGTAATGAAAGAAAAAATATATTCACATTTCCTAAAAGACTCTACACATTGCTGTAAGCGGAATGTGAAATATCACATGCGATCTTGATTGAAAACGTGGAACTCTAAATTGCAATGACGATAGCAAAACTGATGAATCAACCTGATTATTTACTATTTTATAGAGAAAGGCCAAATCATTCAATTCACGAACCTTTCTAAGAGAAGGGAATTCAAACTCGTCGAAAAGAAATTCATTCATTCATAATGCATATTAACGAACTCAAATGTTGCATTCGGATGCGCAACCCACCCTAAAAATTGCGAGTCGCTATGTCTTCCAGTTCTCGAGTAATCGAGAGATGAATAATATATTTTTGGGCGCATGTTCTAGGGGAACATCGTCCTATCATTTCGTCCAAATGTCTGTAATTTTCGAATTTCGAGCTGAAAATTGGCTAATAGACTAATTCGGACTCCCTGATCACGAATCCGGTGTCAGATTTTTGGGTGCCGTCCGGCCGTCCGGCCGGCCAGCCGTACTTCCGGCCGTAGGCACGATAACAGGAGCACCGAAGGTCCTATCGACTTCAAACTTTCAGGGTAGGTTTCTGATCAAAATGCGACGGTTAAGTTCGTTAACGGGCAAAATCGGCCGGACGGTTTAGGAGTTATAAACATTTAAAATTTTGAGGTTATTTCCCTGATATTTCAGGAACTAAAGAAGATGTTGAATCGAAACTTGGTAGTCAGTTCGAGGATATAAACGCGCAACTTTTGGCAAAATTCTGTTATGATCGAAATGTTGGTAATTTTTAAAAAAATATTTCTTTTAATTTTTTCGTGAACTATTCATCAGATTGCAACAAAAACTTGTACTAACGTCAATTGTAGTATTTTGCAACATTGTGCAAAATTTTGGCTCTATACGATTTCAATTTCTGGAGATATAAGACAAAATGTGTCAAATTTCCTGGGTCTCTCTCAGTATTTTCATCGATTATTCTATGAACTCTTTGAATTCCACCGAAAACAAATTCAAAGACATAAACATAAAGAATCAAGTCATAGTTTAGACGTCGAAAGAAGGACGATGTTGATCGACTTGAAAAGGTACCTATTTCAAGAAATGCAATAATGAAATGCTTAATTTATGGATATAATATTATCTAAGTATTGTTGGGATCGGGCAGTTGGAAAATTTTTTAATAAAAAAATTTGTACCGACGTTAAATCAAGCATTCTACACGAGTGTGCAAAATTTCAGTTCGATACGATCTCAATTCCAGAAGATATTGCTTAAAATTCACATTCCAGCGTGTTTTGACGTTCTATGGTCACAGAAAATCGTCACAAAAATCTATTTACCTCATTTGACGGCTGTTTGTCAAATCAATTAATTCCAATAATTGATGTCAGATTTCCTACATACCAAGTTCAAACACATTTTATTATATGGAAAACACTTATTATGATCACGTTCTACAGGAATTGATACTAAATAGAAGCTAGATGAAGATTATTGTAATGGAAAATTTGAGTTCCAGAATAATATTAAGGTATTCAACATGATACTGCTTTTTTTCTTTACTGGTCAGTACGGGCCACAAGGAAGATGAACATGCGCCCAATAGCTCCTGTCCACAGGGCTTGAACCAATTTTTTTTTTATTTTCTAGTGATACGATATTCACGGAATTCCACAGACTCCCTTGAGACTTTATTCTACAACTACTTACCAAGTTTCATTTCGATCTATATTTTTTAGTTATCGAGAAAACATTATTCCAGATAAGTATAATTAACGAACTTTACGCATTCAGATGCGCAACCTACCCTAAAAAATTCAATTAGCTATCTATTTCCGTTCAAAAGTTATCGTGGCAACTGCCGGCCGGTAAGAATCAAATTTGGCCTCTAACTCTGTATCAGTGAGTTGAAGACCATTTCTGGCAAAAAATTCGAAAATTACTGACATTTGGGCAAAATGATAGAACGCTATATTCCCTAGAATATGCGCGCAAAAAATCGAGTATTTGCCGATTATACTCCACAATTGTTTGTGAATAGTCTGTAGGATAGGAGTTGTGAATTGAGAATTTCCTTTTCAAATATACCTTTTTCTAACTGAGGTCCTCAGTTAAGGATAAATTTGAATTTAAACCTCAGTTTACGTGAAAATTAACGTGAAATAGGCTTGTTTCACCACCGTTAACTGAAGGTGCGATTCAAATTCATCATTAACTGAGGACCTCAGTTAGAACTAAACGGAGGTTGAATGCTTTGTGAATACGGCGGTCTATGTAAGTTTTTCCAATACATATTTTGATAAAATATTCCCTAACTTTTCTTTCTGTGATAGAAGCAGAATCTTCATTCATTTTGGTGTATTTTTTCTTAACATTAATAAATCCAAAAAAATTTGCATAATGAATATGTGTTTTGATGGTTAAGGGATCTCATTCATGTGTTAAACAATCTATTTGTCACTATTAACAGTGGGGCCTATATTGCACTTTAAAAGCCTAAAGTTCTAATGCGAACAACCTTTATAATACTTAATCACATCATTGACCATTTTAGTTCATTTAAATTAAGAAAAAAATTGGAAACAAAAAAATTCCATCCGATATTTTCAAAGAATCGATTACCTTAGTAGTATCAATAAAGAAATGCTAGTTTTGAAATTATATGAAAATCTCTGATATTGAACAAATGCACAATTGCATATAAATAATTCAGCAGACGAAATCTCCTATGATTTCACATCGATTCAACTAAAGAAATTATCACTCGAAAGTTTATTTTCCAGCAATTAATCTTCATAGACATTTATGCTGCATTTTCTTAATGATCCAAATATATTAAGAGATTTCTCTCATCTGAATATCTCCGATATTTATAAAATCTAATTCACCGATAGGCAAATGGTATAGTTTTGGAAGTACAATGATATGTTCAAAACGATTTCATTCAATCATAATTTTGCAATAATCGTATTTATGACCGCAAATCATAAATACGGGTATCAGATATAGGTACAGGTATTTCATTCATTCAATTCTGTTAGCTTTCTACATCATTCTGAAGAGATCGAAAACAATTCCTTTGGTGAGTAATTATGTGCTATTGAAGTGCTATTGAATTCTACTAATGTTAAAATCGGGTGTTTTTGTCCTAAATTCCTCCGTTCTAATCTGCAATCAGCTTCTCCATTACCTACTCACCGGCTTGAATATAGGGAAATTGGAAAGATCCTCCATGGATCGATAATTTTTTCAAACATACAATAACAATGTTATATTTTGATTGACAGTAAAGTTCAATTTCGGCACCATGACAGTTTAACTTTTCCTGAGTTACTAGAAAAATATATGTAGTTTTTGGCACACCTGTTCCTCGGAACAGAGTGCTTATCAATTTGCCCAAAGTCTCAAATGATTTGGTTCGACTCACTGATCAAGAATCCGTGGTCGAAATTAATTCTGTCCGGCCGGTCCGGCCGGCTGGCCGGCCGTAGGCACGATAACTCTCGAACGGAATGAGCTAGACAGTTGAAATTTTCAGAGTAGGTTTGGTAGATAAATAAATGTTCGTTATTGGATAGATGGTTTCGGAGTAACAAAAAAAAATGGTTTTTTACATGACAAATTCCAAATTAAATTGTTTTCAATAAGCAGTTTTACCATAAGAATCCATTGATATCATTCTTAACTCTAACAAGCTAATACTTTCGGAGATATGATTTTTCAAAATTTCAATAATAAATCGTATTTCTACGTTTTCACAGAATGATATAATTATTCTATGTTTGAATTGTCATAATGTCAACTTATTTTCCTGAGACATGACATTGTCTCATTCGTTTCAGCAATAGTAGAATTATGAGAATTATAATATGATATCATACTTTTTGCTGGTTGATATTTTCATGCCGATGGTCAATCCATATGATGATGGGAATGGTAATGGTAAGCTAATAATATTGTGTTCAGAATATCTTGTATTGGAGTATTGGAGTGGATTTGAGGAAAGAATATATATAAGAATTTGTCTATTGGTTTTGGATTGACAATTCTAGACACTCTTGTTGAATTTAAATTCTTCTATGATGTTTGAATTCAATTTCTGCTAAGATGAAGTTCTTTCGAAGGAATCCATTGATATAATTCCCATCTCTGAGAAAATAATACTTTCGGAGATATAATTTGTCTGTTTGAACCAGAGCGCCAGAAAGCTCCAGTCCACACGGCTTGAACCAATTTTTTTCCTAACAGGTGCTCAAAGTGTCACTTTTCCGCTCGCAAATACACTCATACGAACGACGCAGTTCGGATACGTATTTGAGTGCGGAAAATGCACTTTGCGCACGTGTTAGGAACAATTTTTTCCACATGCTTTATCAAATGACAGCGTAATTTAAAAATTCGGGGAAAGCACTGACGTGAAGTCAGGAGCTGAAATTGGGTAGGTACTCGATTGTAAAATGGTGGCTCGGAGCTATGTGTGGAATTTCAGCTGACTTTGACACTTAGTTTCTAACATATAAAATCTTTGAAGAAAATTAGTGTGTTAGCATTCTACAAGTTATTACAGAGTTCAAATTGGTTCGGATTTGTATATATTGAGGTACAGAGGAAATAACAAAAAAATGCAGATGTGTATAACTCAAAAAGTGTTTGGTCGATTATGCCTTTTAATGAACTTCAATGTCGCATTTCGATGCGGAACCTACCCTGAAAACTACAAGTCGCTATCTTTTTCCATTCTCAATTTTTGAAGTGTTATAGTAATACGATCATCACAAAATTCCACGTAGGCACGTCTATGCATTTGATTTCTACAACTAGTCCCCAAGTTTCAATTCGATCAGATATGTATTTTTTGAGTTATCCAAATAAAAAATATTCCAGATGGGTATAACTCTTTAGCCATTGGGCCGATTATGCCCAACATCGAACTTACCTGGACCTTACGGATGCGCAACCCACTCTGAAAATTTCAAGTCGCTATCCGTTTGAATGTTATCGTGGCAACGTTCACCCAACCAGCTACTGAACTCACATAAGGCTGCTCGGATCTACAACAATATAGATGCGATCGTGTTCAAATTTGGAACTTGGCTGGTAAAGTTGAGTTTCGAAGCCTCTCACAAAAGTTCAGCGATGTCGGAAGAATAGTTACTGATATATACAATTTTTTTCAATGATTTTCAATGAAATTTTTTTTTTGAAATTTTCTAGTTAAAGGATCCCATTCGAATACAATCATACACTGTTGATTCTAAAATAAACAGTAGGTACTGTGTTTGTGATTGTGTAAGGTATCGGTTCAAATAAGTAACTACGTTTACTCATGGGTAGAAAATAAAAAGTGCTGTGTTTGTGATGACGTAAGGACCCATTTGAATATACAGGGTGTCGGGAAATGATGAGCAAAAAATTCAGGGGTGATTACTAGACCAAAAATAAATGCTACCTACCTCTTCTTATGAAATCTCTTCGAAAATTGATTATTAACTAAGTTACAGGGTGTTAAAGTAAAATTTTATTCACAGTTTTTTTGCTCTACGTTTTGCTAATTGCGTTGATAATATTTCGACGAAATCTCGTATTCGTGGCTTTTACGGGATGAGCAAAACGAATTTGCAAACCATTTTTCCCATTTTGTAGAGGGCGCCACATACGAGCCTCTACTTTTGTTTGAATGGTCCCAACTTTTTTGTGCTACACTGTATGCAAATTTTGACCAATTATTTCCATTCTCTAGACTTTTTTACATAAAAAAGGTATACTCCTTTTGTTTCAATAAATCTAACTCTTTTACGAAATCTTTTCATTTATTTTCAACCTTAAACATAGCAATACACACATAATAATAATAATACATAACCATAAAGTTCCGACGGACTCTATGGAATATTCCTTCCATAAAACGCAGAGCAAACAAACTGTGAATAAAATTTAACTTGAACACCCTGTAACTTCGTTAATAATCAATTTTCGAAAAAAATTTATAGGAAGAAGTACCATTTATTTTTGGTCTAGATATCACCCATGAATTTTTTGCTCATCATTTCCGGACACCCTGTATACAATTACTGTTGGGTCGAAAATAAATAGTGCTTTGTTTGTGGCGTTGTGAGGACACAAATAAGTTCAATCGTACAATTGTGCCATGAGTTAAAAAAGATCTGTCCGTTCTCTCATATTATGCGAGAATTGAAAATTTTGTGATCATAGAAAATTATCTCTTTACTAGTAAGTCATTAAAATGGTAGGATATTCATTTGAATCTCATAAAAGCTGAGAAAACGGTATATATCGATGCTAAATTCGATTGAGAGTGTCCAGTAGAAGTGTATTGACAAAAGAACACACGCGCAAAATTAACGTCATGTACTGATATTTCCTAGGGCTCCAAAATATCAATAAGATCATTAATAATTAGTTAATAGTATCTTCATCATTATAGAGTACCTACTAGTGAACTTATTGGCTCTTCATGTCTCTTCAAATACATATCAAATGGCTACTTCCGAGATTTTGAATAT
Source organism: Halyzia sedecimguttata (assembly GCA_937662695.2). Lineage (NCBI taxonomy): Eukaryota > Metazoa > Arthropoda > Insecta > Coleoptera > Coccinellidae > Halyzia > Halyzia sedecimguttata. The sequence continues at coordinate 51,453,062 of OW569415.2, forward strand.
TGTTGTCAATAACGAGTCAAATGCACTCGTTGGAGAGCCATTTTGGATCAAAACTCCAAAATTTGAGACATTTCGGCAGAATGATAGCACCCGGGTACGAGAGCGCAAAAATACATACATTCGGAAAAATTTATAGCGCCCTGGTAGGAGCACTGAAAGATTTCACCTTGTGGAAATATAAATCACGTGTTATTTAACTAAAATAATTATCGATCGTCTCCATCAGACGATAGGTGATAGAAAATTACGGAATTATTTCGTTATAATCTTGCAGAATCGCACACATGTGTCAGATCAATGGTCCGAATTCTAAATGTGAAATATTATAAACGTCCTCCTACGTCACTGCAATCGGTTTCAAAATAGATCCCGATATCTTCAGATTCATACGAGAATCACACTGTTCAAAATTACTTTTTTCAAACTCATTTCCGGAAATCTTGCAGGATTATCACAGATATTTGATTCTTGTGCCATCTAACTGTTGATTTGGTTGGACCTGTCGTTTCGAGATATACTGACTGACGAAGAAACTGCAACACCCTGATGGAGCCGTTTAAATTAAATTTTTAAATTAAAACATAGATAGTAAGGATAGTAAGGAGTAAATGGTGGAAATTTGAAGAAGAAAAACGAAGGGTTTCCAATTTTTTTAATACATTTGGTTATCTGAACACTCCCCAACACGTCTTGGCATTGATGCAATAAGATGGTCTATTTCTTCTTGAGGGATACTATACCGAGCTACCTGTAGTTCATGTATCAGAGCCGCCAAAGTTCGTGGGGGCTGGGGTAAATTTCCAAGCCTTCTACCCATGATGTCCCAAACCTGCTCTATGGGCGAAAGATCAGGGGACCTGGGCGGCCATGGCAAAAGATTCACATGGTCACTTCAAAAAAGTTTAAACTAATTCTGGGAACATGAGGTCGAGCATTATCTTGCTGAAATATTGGATTCTCGAGCCGGTTAAGGTAAGGGAGAACATATGGCTCCACTATTTCTTGAAGGTAACGCAGCGCTGTCATGTTACCTCGAATAAAGACTAAAGGTGACCTACTTGCATGTGCAAGTGCACCCCATACCATAACGCCTACTGTCCGGTGTATATGACGCTCAATATCACACTGAGGTTCACATCTTTTTCCCCGACGTCGTCTAACCCTTTTTCGGCCATCATGAGCACCCAAGGAGAATCAAGATTCATCAGAAAAGACGACCTGATGCCATTCCCCATTCCAATGTTGACGTACTCTGCACCACTGTAATCGTTGCCGGCGATGCTCAACCGTCAGAGGTAACACAAGATGGGGTCGATAATTCTGCAGTCCAAAGGACCTTATCCGGCGGTAAACCGTTCGGACAGTTACAGGATGGCCTTGTTCTTCTAACCACTCATCAGCCAAAGATCGAGTTGTCGCAAATCGGTCTCTAATAGCCATAAGTCTTAGACGTCGATCTTGGACTTCATTTGTGCCCCTTCGACGTCCGGTGTCTACTCTTCTTCGAATTTGGGCCCAATAAAACCACGCTTGACAACATCTAATAACAGTAGTTGGATTTTTGTTCGTATGGTTAGCGATTTCTCGAAATAACAACCCCGCCGACCGTAGACCAATAATTCGACCTCTTTCAAATTCACTTAGCTGGCGATAAATTCCGCGTACACGTGCTCTTGGCATTTTAACAATCACTAAACATCGACTTTGGATCTCCTCGAACAGCTGGTTTGTTGTAAAATTTGAAAAATTTAAAACGACTACAATATGTAAGTAACAAAAAATGTTTACATGTAACAAAATTTCAATCATTTCTCCTTGCTATATTATCAGCTCCTTCTGGGTGCTGCAGTTTCTTTGTCAGTTAGAATATTGACATGAAATATATTGAGAGTACAGGATATCAAATACGCATATTTATGGACTCAACAGACTTATCCTACCTATCCACGAACTACTTTTCATTTTAACTCGAAACCTAACTCGCAAATACCAAGCTATTTCTCTCGTTAACGTGAAAATAAAACAAAATTGTAAGATCGCATCCAGGTGATTGATGTAGCTAGTTACTAATAGACTAAATAACACACGCCAAAATATTCGCCGATTAAGCATAACAAAATATGCCTCGTGATGCGAGCTAGCCACGCAACCGCCCTCACAGAAGAAATTTCCATTCGGGGCAGAAACGTACCGGTTTCATGCTTGTTAGTAATAATCAGTGTAACTTAGACTCTGAATGACATCCCAAGGAGCTTTAGGAAAATGCTTAGCTTAGTCCAATGGTGTTGATGTACCTGACAGCAATCTTACCAATGCCACATAGGAAGATCCATTCTAACTTCAACCCTCTGAGATGCAGGAACCTTTAGCGATTTTCATTACGTTCATCCTTTCGTCGTAAGTCAGCCGTCCGTTGCTATGATAACTTTTGAAGGGAAAGAGATAGCGACTCCAGGGTATGTTGCGCATCCGAATGCGAAGGTTACATTCGTTTATCGGCGAAACGGTTTTGTAGTTATACCTATGTGATATATTGTTTCTACAATAACTCAAAAACTTATGTATTGAATCTTGGTGATTAGTTGAAGAATGCCGATGAGCAAATTCTCGCAAAATTTCATAAGGATCGTATCACTAGATCAAAAATATAATTTTCTCTCCAAAAATTTTATATTTCAGAATCTATTCGTCAGATTTTGCTGAAATTCCATAGAAACCCAAAAATAGAGACGGAGCGAACTAAAATCTATTACTCAGTTGAAAAAGGTGGCTTGAAGGTTTCCATACTGCATTTTTTGAGGGTGTGTGAGACGCGAATAGACAAAATAATACGCTACAAAAGCTCCTGACGTCAGTGCTTTTGGCGACAGACCACACAATATGAAACTAGATAATCATTAAAGGATAATTTGGGAGGTATATTCGTTATTAAATGGCTCCTTTTTGAGGTATCTCAGTCAAAACTCATAAAAATATCTATACCTAAAATAAAAATATTTTGTCATTTGCTTCAGCTTTAGAAATACCAGATTGTAAGAAGCAATCTAAAGAACAATGTTGGCTAACAAACAATAGCGAAACAACTTGACCGTTTCTTGACGTTTTGGAGTTATATATCAGACTCGAAAATCGGAATAACTATCATACAAAAAATAATTCTGAAGATTTTCGTTTAGTGTCTGATATAGACTCGGAAACGTTACGAAATAGTTGTTTTATCGTGGATGATTTTTGGTGATCGTTCGTTAGTCAACATTGTTCAATAGATTGCTTTTGACAATTATCTTGTAATTCAAATGAAAATCACAAAATAATAATTTTTTATTTTATAGATATTTTTCAGAGTTTGGGAAAGAAAACCCAAAAAAAGGAACCATTTAATATGAAACTAATCGAACATGTTCTTCAGTAAACCTACATCACGTATCTCCAGTAATATCCAATAAACCGATTGATATGAAACTATTCACCCGTAATCGTTCGCCACAAATATGATACGCACGTATGCAAGTAATTCGTGAAAGTGAAAATTACCATCATTTATTTTTTGTTCAGGATGTTAATTTATTTACTATAATAAACCTACTAATACCTACGGGTGATATTGATACGGCTACATATGGCTTTATTGATAAACTGAAATATCATATCGAAGGGAATACACGGAAGATAAGGAAAAGTAAAAAATATACTGATATAAAGAATCAACGACACTTGCGAAATCTAAAGTAGATGAACAAGTTTTTATGCAAAACCAGAAGAACCCTGAACATCCTGAAAAAGGATAATCGAAAATATAAGTGTAACTTCAACTGAACTTATGAGCCTGTCAAAAAAAGAATGGATTGCTCTAGATAGGAAGTCACAGGTACTATTCTTGTTCGTTAATCTCGCCAAGGCATTTGGAAGGTAACACTGAAATCCCCTTCGGATGTCAAGACCACCTCTTATATAATGGAAGAATGCAGTGAAGCTCAGCGCCTGCTGGGCTTTGATAATGATCTGAAGGTTATCAGGTATCCAGTGGTCAGAAATTCCTGATAACGTGCAAGCAGAGACATTGGCTAATCGTGGGGCACGCTCATTATTAAATAGGCCGGTAGTGTCACTACCAATCTGTGGTACAAGTTTTCCTTGAGAAACGGCCCTATATGAATTTTGTTTTGAATGAAGCACCGAGGATGGTCTTCATTGAAGGGCCTTCCCCAAAAACTGAGGTTAAGAATCTCCTAGCTCTGGTTGGGAATCAACCAAGCCTGATAACTGGTGCTGTAACAGTCCGCCTGTTCAACAAACTCTGAAGAGAATGGGACTAACTAGCTGTTCCTTGTACTTATAGTGCAGGAGCACAGATGAAACAATCTAACATATCCTGTTCAACTGCAGCAATCTAACCAAAATAAGGACGTTACAGCTAGGAAACAATACAATACCCACTGTTCCTATGGTGACAGGGAACCCTCCCTGACGACTCACCACATGTTCCTCAGCGTGCCATCGGGTCTGAGTCTCTCAAAGTTTACGCGGAGGAACAGTGGTCCCCAACGCCTTCGTTGAGCCTAAGATCGGAACTGCCGAAGAAGCAGAATAAATAATCAACCAATACAATCAAGAATGAGCATGCAAATGAGGACCCGAACCTTCTTGTGGATCGGGGTTTTATATTTGGAGTACTCCAACAAGATCCTAGAACTTTAACATTGATCAATCAAAAGCTTATTTTGATCTCAGCAAGAATATGCTACATCTTCTTATCTTATCATGGGTCTGTCCGCCTCAGATAGCATCTTCTCGGATTACGATAAGCAAAAAATTACGATTGAAAGGAGGAGAAAAAGACTATTGGGCATCTGGTTACAGAATATCTCGCCATTGGGAGCAAACACTAAGAGTATTTGGTCCATGAATTCATACCCTACTTGAAGCTTTCTGATATAATGTGGCTTAAAAGAACTCTGGAGCTGTAGCCTAGGTCACACCTGGCCAGCCCCATACTTTAGGGCACAAGAGATCTCATAGGTATACCCTGTGCACCCTTTATCCAATAATGATAACAATAATAGTGTGTTCCATCAATATCAAGTCTGGAACATCTGGGTCAAGTCTTTCCTCAACCTTGTACCATTTCGATGTGTAATGTTCTGATTTTGCTTGAGTCATCCTCAGCTTTCAGTCTCAGAGTACTTCAGCAGTCTGATTTGTAAATCTGTACATTATTGCTGTACAATTCATCTCATCATTTTGCCCTCTGTGTCTTGCTGAAGAAGGGTTTTTATGTAGATGATTAATAGATTCGAACCCAGTAGTGTACCTTGAGGAACTCCAGGTTTGATCATTATGGGATCGCTGATTGTCCCGTCTGCATCACATATATTTTAACCAGACTAGTCAGAAATTTATATTATTTACTTTATTCGTTTTAAAGTAAGTGGAATTTTCTCAGATGTATTGTGCAGAGTTTGTTTAGCCGAACATTTAATTCAACATAGTCTACTTGAGACTCAATGCAGTGATTTGCACGCCCAATTCGGATGTGGGGTATTTAGTTCGTCTGTAGGGATCTCCTCTGAATACCGTTTGTGAAACTTCCACGTCTGCCTATCACTATTTTTCACAATGAAAGGGTATGCTCAGTTCTACCTCTCGAGTCATTACAGAGGGACATCCTGAGGATCCCCTAACACTGGCAAAGAACAACAACCAGTTATCGTATTCCAACAGTATTACAATCGTGGAATTCAGTATCAAATTTCTCGAGAAAATGTAATATTAAGACACAATAAGTCACTAGCTTGTATTGCGCCAGTAACTTCTGATCCTAATCGACTTAGGAAAAGATTTCAACTACCACTAGCTAATATTTTAATAACTAGATGGATCAAGTGAAAGCTTCCAATTTACCGTTTCGTTTGCTGAAATAATCCTGTATTTGAGTATCTCATACATCTTTGAAGTTCGAGATGATTAAACGTAAACTTTGCTAAAGCGAATTTCGGTTAGGAAAATTCTGTTTGCTTACAAACGAGGTTTGGATCTAGAATAATGCTATATGTTTATTGATTCGAGATGAAAAATTAACTTCTTCATTACCGTAAAATTTACTTTCATTTGATTTACTTCATCGATTCCGAATTCGATTCAATCGAAATCCAAAACAAACATACCAGTCAGCGGCTTAACAATAATTTGAGTTTGATTTATATCGATTGATTTTCCTTGGTGCATTATGACAGACCATGGTACAAAGTCCCCATGAGTTCTCTACTTTTTAATGAAGTACAAAAATTAAATTGGTGGGTCAGAAATCTACACAATAAAATGGAATAGTTACTTATGTATCAAGGACGGAAAATTGTCTAATATAGTCGAGTCTACAAATTGACAGCCGAGGATAGCAAGCAGGCGAGACAATAGACAGTTTTTCGTCGAGGTGCATTTTCATTACTTTCTCGTCCGTAAAATACTTGCCTTCAATAATAATCGATTTTATGGTTGCAAATTAATACGTAGAATGTCACTTTTAATAGAGGTCGACAAAAAATGATATTTAGATCAGCCGCTGTCTTATTCCTGGCATCAGAATAACGCATAACAGGAGAACGATTCATTTTCTACCAGCTCAATTTTTGAGCTATGATTTCTTTGTACTATAATTTCGTCCAATAAACCAAAATATTAGACCGAAAATGGTCTGAAATGATAAATCCATACTAAAGGTCGATCCAACTTAGCATACAAGCATCGTTTCAGGCAGGTTCCGACAGTATCATGCTCTATGGCTATGCATTGCGTTCAGTAAGTATTCTCCGGGAGAATAGTTTGACGGATGCCGTATAGGCGGAGCATGTTAGAACGCGTCTGAGCGGATAATGTGAATTAGTAAATCAGCCGTTCTCCGAAAATGGCTACGTAGATTATTTTCAAGCTTTATGGGTACTTTCACGATTGATGAAGACCCAGAAAGGCCAATATTATCCTGCTCGAACGTTGGATTGAATGCAAGAGGGATCAGCGAACGTTTTATTCAATATTCGAATTTTCGATAAATATACTATATTCAAAGTGACATTTGCCACAAGACTGACATTTCAATCTTCTCATTACAATGTGCGACTTTCCCAAAGCAATATCAAAAACTGACACCCATTTCTTGCTATCCTAATCTGATCAATTCTAGATTCATGTCCGCAAGATATTTGATGCTTGAAATTTGGCAACAATCATGTATTTTTCAAGTGATTGGTGGTGAGTATAATAATGTGGTTGCAGACCACATAAATATAAGTAACTACTATGAGCTAATAACTATCCCACAATGTACTTTTTTATATTTCAAAACCCTTCACAAATTACACTTTACTATAATATGTCCTGATTGTGGCAACTCCTGGTGGGTACCATTGCGGATCAAAACCTTCCAGGGATCCACTCAAACGCACACACAAAATTCGACACATTACCCTGGCTCCACACGTTCGGCCAACGTTGACCCCAACACTGTTGGCCCAACGTGTGGATGGGAAAATGCAAAATGCAAATAGGAAAGACATAGACGAATGTGACTTTTGAGTTTGTTAATAGACATAATCGGCCAAACGGTTTTGGAGTTATACCTATCTGAAATTTTGTTTCATTTCCTCAATAACTCAAAAAATACGAATCTGATCTAATTCAAACAAAGTAATTAGTTGTAGAATGTCGACGAGCAATTTTTTGCGAAATTTCGTTGAGAAAATTCAAAAAATTCATTGTTAATCCCCACCCCGAAAATAGTGTTACTCGTTGCATGACAAATCATGGATGGGTTACCCTGTATTTTCCGAACAGTAGAACATAAAACATAGGTCAGAAATTAGGATTTAATCACGGTTCAACTTCATGGAAAATATTTTTTTTCTCCCCCGGGATGAAAAGTTCACTTTTCGTCCCTGTCACGCGGGAGAAAAGTACCAGATTCTCTCCCGGTGAGATGGCAAATTTACTTTATCTCCCGGCGGTTACCTAGCAACCGCGTGTTTGTATCTCAAGTTGTTGACAGCTGATTCAAAATAATTAATTATTTCAGTGAATACTGACAAATATAAAATAAATGGATTTGATTAACTCTGATGAAAGTGAAATAGACGGAGAAGAGATAATAAGAAATTAAGAAGAAGAAGGGGCAGCTATTACCAGTGAAATACTTCCGGTAAAATTCAAACGATTATATGAAAAGCGATACAATCAATGAATTCTCATTGATGACAGCTGAGTCAAAAGAAGGTTAATTATTTCAGTGAATACCGACAAATATAATAAAAAATGGATTTGATTAACTCTGATGAAAGTGAATTAGACGGAGAAGAAAAAAATCGTATACGCACCTAGGGAGAAAAGTAGGACATCCTCGCCCGCGATTGTCACCCTCGCCTCCGGCTCGGGAGACAATCATTCGCGGGCGTGAATGTCCTACTTTTCTCCCTCGGTGCGTAATATACTATTTTTTCGAGGGTAAAATGATCACAACCATACAACCATTACAGACTATAATGTATTTTATTTGATGTTAGTAAAAGTATGCTGCAAATTCATTCCGAATTTCTCTAGAATTCTCTGTTGTTCTCAAGGGCATTTGCTCTAGGGATCTCAATTGTTGCTCTTGTGGAACATTATCTGTGCTACCCTCTGGCATTTATATATGCAGAGAGTGCTGACTCTTTTTCAAAAATGGGTTCAAGCCCTGTGGACAGGAGCATTCTGGCGCTCTAGTTCAAACAGACAAATTATATCTCCGAAAGTATTGGTTTCTCAGAGTTGGGAATTATATCAATGTATTCATATGATAGAACTGCATCATAAAGGAAATTCAATTCAAATAATAGTTCATTTATCAAGATTAAATGAGCAAATCATGAGAATGAGAACTGCACCTTGGAAGAAATCAAATTAAATCTGGCCAATTTTGCCCAATAACGAACTCAACCGAGATATTCATCTCCCTAACCTACTCTGAAAATTTCAACTACCTAGCTCATTCCGTTCGAGAGTTATATCTATATCTATGGATGAAAAGCAGTTCCACTACTCTCAGATCTCTTACTTCATGTTCCGTTCCGAAATGTAAGACTTTTCTGAGAAAAACTAAGACTGAGATTTTTCTCACTTTGCTCACTATTCTTTGATTGATTAGATAATGACCTGTCTCAGGAAAATAAGTTGACTTTATGACAATTCATGCATGGAATAATTATATCATTTCTATATACTTCATCTTCACACTGGCTCTGACGGGAGAGAACTGGCATAGCCAACGTTGGGTCCAATATTGACGCCTCACGAAGTTAACCGGACAGCGTTGGCCCAATGTGTGGAGCCAGCCTTACACATTACATATTTTTTTCATTTAAGCCTACTTGGGGACGATTAAAAACACGTTTTGAAGAATGGTAACAATGAATACCAACCTGTTTAAACAGATTTATAAGGCTGGTCGTCCAGTGAGTAAATACAGTGCGCCCAAAATTTTCTCTACATGATAACTATTGCTTTTTTTGAATAACAAAAACTGACTGGACATGTGAAGAACCTCCCTAGAAAATGATTCCATATGACACAGTCGAATGAAGGTTTGCAAAGTACAGTACCCTAAATAACCTTAAGGAAACATTCAATATATGAATGTTTTCTCATCGATTGTTCTGCCCAATTTTGGAACTGCAACAGGACTACTGCATCTTGTCTTGTTACTCAGCTCTTTAAAACGACGAGTTTGTACCGCCATGAATTTAGTTATAAGATCTTCTAATCAAATAACAACTACTAATCAAGTACGACAAAATAGCCAGCAAAAACCCCAGTCTATTGAATGTCCCTTATACTCATGGTATTTCGAAAAAAAATCGGGATAAGTTATAAGTTCAATATAAAAGCCGTTTTCATGACACAAAATTATCTTAGGTCTTTATTAACTAAGACAAAAACCATTACTGAAAAACAAAATTCCAAAAACTTTGTAGATAATATTCCTTGTATTTGTGGTAAATCATATATAGCAGAAACATTGAGACTACTAGAAGTGCGGAAGTCGGGACATGAGAACAACTTAAGAAATACAGACATACAGAAGTCAAAAATAGCAGAATATGTATGTACAATCCATGGAGATCACATGATGGATTGGAGTAAAACGAAGGTTCTGATGTCATAGTCTGATAACATTAAAAGGAATCTGTTGATTCCTGATTAGTTTACCAGGATTTTATGGTTTCGAAGGATAATATGTTGAGTCCTGATGCTTTTATCAGGATATAATTATTTTCGAAGGACCAGAATTATACACCCTGATTGTTTTATCAGGGGGATGCTTGAGGGGGTATACTTAACTTTAAGCACCCAGTAGTAATCTCATTGATTACTGCGTAAGTTGTTACTTGTAATAAAGTAACAATTACGAGGATAGGAAGTGGTGAAATATTCGAACGCACTTTTAATAAACAATTAACTGTATTTTGTTGTTACCGTTACTTCGATAACAAGCACGAATTATTGTACAATGCACTATTGATACAATATAAACTCTCCCTTCTATATGAAAAGGGCAGAAGTGACTACTAAGTTGCCAACGAAGACAAGACAATGTATTTGTTTCGCGACAGATCAAGAATAGTAATGTCTCTTGCACTAAGAGATGTAATAGTTACAGTGGTATTTGTAGTAGTGACTTGTTTCAGTCTCAAAAATGTATATCAAAGCCCAGATAGAAGGAAATATAGGAGGTTCCTTCATCTGGGTAAAAAAGGGGAAATATTAACAATTATTGGTGGTTTCGATCTTAAAACCGCCCCAAATATGTTACAACAATACTCTCATTTGTCGATGTAGGAATGAATTAAATGCACCAATCAGTGAACTTTTAGCGTGTTCAATCTTAGGAATTCTAACTCTCGAAATTCCCCCCCTATCGGGGCCAAAATTCCCTCGTTTTCTGGATATGATCTATCAGCGAAAGCTGAATAATGACCTTCCCAGACTAGGGATTTTCGAATAGTCTAGACGAAACGAATAACACACATTGGCAATGTGTATAGAAATTGATACGTTTCTTAGCACTTCAATTCTTAAATGAATTTTAACATAATCTTTCCACAGGAAATAGGTAATAAATATCTACAAGGGTAGACACTTTACAAGATATTTTACTTTCAGTTATCTTTCCGTAGAAAATATTAATTTCAAGGGTGAGCCACCCAGGGTAATCTAAAGCAGTGAACCTAAAACAATTTAAGTTTTGCTAGCGAGCTGCTTTGTTTAGAAAATTGAATCTGCGTATCCCAACATGTGAAGTCAGGGACGCAACAGAATCTTAGTAATCAGCTTGTATTTTGTTGAACAGGGAATACGATATTGCAAATTCCTCAATTGGAATTGACTATATTTGGTTGAATTTGTTGAAGATTGTCACTTGGTGTCCGACGAAGGGGTCTGATCTAGTGTCCGAAACGTTACGAAATAGTTTTTTTGCGCGTATGTTCTGGGGAACATACGCGTTATAGTTTTGCCCAAATGTGAAATTTAATTCTGTGGTGCCGTCCGGCCGTCCGGCCGTTGCCACGATAACTTGAGAACGAAAAGAGCCAGCGACTTGAAATTTTCAGGGTGGGTTGCGCATCCCAATACGACGGACAAGTTCGTTAATGGGTATAATCGGCCCAATGGTTTCCGAGTAATAATTTTGTTTTCAACCAAAATAAATCCGATCGAATTTAAACTTGGTGAATAGTTGTAGAATATAGACCTAAGCACGTTCGTGAAATTTTGTGAGAATCGTATTGCTAGAAAATTATTAAAAAATTATTAAAAAATATTTTTGTTGTCACGATAACCTGAGAACGGAAGGAGATAGCGGCTTGAAAATTTCAGGTTAGGTTGTGCATCTGAATGCGACATTTGAGTTTGTTTATGAGCATAATCGTCCAAACGGTTTTAGAGTTATAGCCATCTGAAATTTTCTGAAATTTGGATGTTTTTTGTTCCTCATTAACTCGAAGAATACAAAACCGATTGGATTCAAACATGGTGAATAGTTGTAGAATATAGACCTAAGCACGTTTATGAAATTTTGTGAGCATCGAATCGCTAGAAAATTATTAAGAAATTATTAAAAAATATTTTTGTTGTCACGATAACCTGAGAACGGAAAGAGATAGCGGCTTGAAAATTTCAGGTTAGGTTGAGCATCTGAATGCGACATTTGAGTTTGCTTATGAGCATAATCGTCCAAACGGTTTTAGAGTTATAGCCATCTGAAATTTTCTGAAATTTGGATGTTTTTTGTTCCTCATTAACTCGAAGAATACAAAACCGATTGGATTCAAACATGGTTATTAGTTGTAGAATGCCAACGCGAAAATTTTTGCAGAATTTCATGAGGATGGTATAACTAGAAAATTCAAAAAAAAATAATTAAAAATAATTGAAAAAAATTCTATATATCATAAACTATTCGTCCGGCATGGCTGAAATTTTGGGAGAGCCTGCAGAACCTAACTCTACTGCAGAATTCCAAGTTTGAACACGATCGGATCTATATTGTTGGAGAACCGAGCCGCCTTTTGTGAGTTCGGTAGGTGGATGCGAATCGTCGTATGATATGTTGTCTATGGTCGTATTTTTGCGAGAACCTCCAAAAATAAAATATGAATGTCATGATGACATATTATTATACATATATATTCATGGTAAAATCGTGTTATTTCATCACAAATCTATAGGAGATTAGATGATAGCCCTACATTAGTGGTCAGACCTGGTTTTGAAAGAGATCCTCCTTAGGAGGAGGCAACTAAATATTGAAGGGATTTTTATGAACAAGAGTGAATATCTTTGAGGAATAGAGAGGCGATTCTTCTTCAAGAGATCCATGTGCCTTCAGAGGAGTATATTTGCGAGAGGGGACCTTTGAATTTTGCAGAAGGCTTCTGATCTTGTAAGGTGAGAGGCTCATTTGTGGATATTAAATCTCGTGATGGGTAGAAAGGAATTCTAGGCCAGTTTTTCTATCACTAATGAGAATATATCTTTATGTAATAACGGGTGAATTTTTGAGAGCTTTTGGATTTGATTTGAAAAAAATTGGTTCAAGCACTGACGTGAAGTCAGAAGCTTTTGCGCGTATGTTCTATTGTCCATTCTCCTGTATTGGACACTCTTCTTAATCGAATTTATTTTAGTTTGGATTCGTTAACATGGGAGCTCAGAGCTTTAATAGCAGCTTGACTGTTAGAGTGGATTAATACATCACATCTCTGATAGTTTCTTTCACACAGCAATTGGCCCATGGTCTCCCAATTTTGTGATTAATTATTTCATCATACTATTAATATAAATCAATAAGATTCAATCGAGAATTAATTGGTTTCATTAAAAAAGTAAATATCAAAACAATTATATGTACGCAAAAATTATTTTAACCAAGTAAATATCAAAAAAAAAATTGGTTCAAGCACTGACGTGAAGTCGAAAGCTTTTGCGCGTATGTTCTATTGTCCATTCTGCTGTATTGGACACTCTTCTTAATCGAAAAAAAAATTGGTTCAAGCACTGACGTGAATCAGGAGCTTTTGCTCTTCTTAATCGAATTTACCATGATGAATTCTATTGTCCGTTCTCCTGATTGGACCCTTTTAATCGAAAAAAAAATTGGTTCAAGCACTGACGTGAAGTCAGAAGCTTTTGCGCGTATGTTCTATTGTCCATTCTCCTGTATTGGACACTCTTCTTAATCGAATTTACCATGATGAATTCTATTGTCTATTCTCCTGTATTGGACACTCTTCTCAATCGAATTCACCATGATGAATTCTATTGTCCATTCTCCTGTATTGGAGACTCTTCTTAATCGAATTTGCCATGATGAATTCTATTGTCCAGAATGGACAATAGAATTCATCATGGCAAATTCGATTAAGAAGAGTCTCCAATACAGGAGAATAGACAATAAAAATCATCATGGTGAATTCGATTGAGAAGAGTGTCCAATACAGGAGAATAGACAATAGAATTCATCATGGTAAATTCGATTAAGAAGAGTGTCCAATACAGGAGAATGGACAATAGAACATACGCGCAAAAGCTTCTGACTTCAGGTCAGTGCTTGAACCAATTTTTTATCGTTGATGTTGTTTCGTTATTGTTTGTTAGGCAACATTGTCCTTTACATTGCTTCTGTCGAATATCTAGTATTCTTAACGCAGAAGCAATTTACAAAATAATTAACATTTTATTATATAGATATTTTTCAGAGTTTGGGAGGAAAAACCCAAAAAGAACCCATTTTTAGTGATGAATATACCTCCCAAACTATCCTTCAATGATTACTAAGTTGTAGAATACCAATCCACAAATTTCTACAAAATTTCATGATGATCTGATAACTAGAAAAAAAGATTGATTTTTTTCTTCAGAAATTTTATATTTCGGGAAATATTTGTCAGATTCCGCAGAAACATTCAAGTATCCATTTTACAATATATTTACGAGATACGAGATTTCAGCTCGATTGGTTTTGCATTTTTGGAATCATTCCATTTTAAAATTTGAATTTAGTCGATGACCAATGCATTTTTTCACCTGTTAACGCTTCCTTCATTCATAGTTAAATTCTTGCAGTATTTCGTGACGTTGTGTGAGGCATCAATAGACAATAGAACATACACGCAAAAGCTCCTGACTTCACGTCAGTGCTCTTTAAGAATTTTTATGATTGAAGATACTGGCAATGGGAATAATTCCTGGAAGGGTTTTCAACTCGCTTCGTTTCGGTCCTACTCGCAAAGTAAAGTATGATTTTCATGATAAATTAACTGCGAGAAGAGGTGGAAAAGTGTATCATGTAAAAATATAATTGCTAATCTAAGTCACTTGAAACACTATCTGATGCAGAAATCGGATATTTATATGCCACTGTTGCAGGAAATCCATACAATGTTGCCAACGAAGAACCAGGAAATGACCGATATAGACGCCTCTAGCAGAGATAAAACACGAAAGCGCGCTAGGAGAAAAGAGTAGTGAAAAACCATACCATGCCTTACGTCATAACATGAGTGTAATATGCAAGTCCGAGAGATATTTATAGAAGTGATATACACGTATCACAAGCAATAACGGATATTTTTGGAACATACATTGGCAATCCTGCCCGAATTGTCATTGAAAGCGACTAATTTTGAATTTCTTTCTCCTTCGTCTTTCCATACTTCATTTGTATACGAGAAAATTATACGGAAGGATAAAATTGGATATTTTTAGTGTAAGGTGCTAATCGAACATCGTATTGAACGTCGTTTCGGAAGGAGCAGACCTACCTTAACGGAGCTATGATGTATAACTGAAGGTTTGATGGTACAAAGATGATGAAATGGTGTAGATCTCACACAAATTTTCAATATTTCGTCAACCGAATCTCTTTCTATTATGTGTTCACATCCACAAATTTTCACGATGATAGATTAAATTGCTCACCGAAGGATATTGTGTTGAAACAAATGCTGCATATTACACATGAAGACTTATTTCTGATTCAGAACATAAAGACATCCTCCCTTCATGTCTATACCAGTATATTACACGAATTATTTTCTCTATCATAGTTGGGATTGAATGACAAATACATAAGCAGTGTTAGGCAAAAGCCTATTGTTTGACAATTAGCATCAGCTACCAGTTATACCTATAAAAATTTGTTTCCACTGGGGTTTTATAAACATGGACAAATTGATATTGGAGGTGCGATGAAGTACCTCTCAAAAAAAAAAGGGGTCCACCGTAAGAAATATATAAGGACATGGTACAAGGTCGTTATAAATGATTGTAACATCGCAGTTGGCTTTGGATTTTTATTTGCCGCTTCTCACTTCTTGTGTTCTGTTTATATCATAGAATTTCTAAACTGACAGTCAGAGCCAATATTGAATTATTGACAATTCTTAAGATTCTTTTTAGAATTGACTTTACAAACTATTTAAATCTGCAATGACTTATAATTTAGAACAAAACACATTTATTGTGATGTCCTATGGTCGCAATGGTACATTAATCAATGGGGTAAATGTCTAGAATAAGCACTTTCCTCAAAAATTACGAAGCGAATTTGTCGCTTTTACCTCTATGTGCTATCAATTATGGAAAACAATAATCCGTTTACGGAGGAATGATTTTTCAACTAGAAATATTGAAAAAAAAACAAAATAGTTTGTGAAAGGTTCATTCAATTTTAGCAAATTCTGATCAACATGTAAGGAAAAGAGACCACATGACTTAACAGAATTGTTAAGTGAACTCACAGCATAGTTTTATATAAACTGCATGACGAACATTTCACTGTTTGTTATAAATATTCCGATAAATAATTCGGTGAAATTTAAGGTTAGAATTCGCATGCTGATCTCAAATACGAGCTTGTTTCATAGACATAGAATAATATGTTAATTATAGGTATTCTATGTCTTCTCCAGACGATGAAGGAATACGGGATCATTGTTAGTCAGTGTTGCCAGTATGACATTTCTTTAAGCAGAACCGAGAAAATACAGCAAGCCCTGAGATGAAATATATTTATGGAGTTAAAGTTTTCAGGTGGTTGTTGATATAGTTGAGATCACAGAACAATAAAAATGGACAGTTTAGATGCTATCCGCCCCGAAATAAAATATATTTATATGATTAATTTTTTTAGGTGGTTAGTTCAGTTTTGATAAAATCCTAACTAAACCTAAACGTCAGAACTAATTAGAGTGCCAATAGTTCCTATAATATTTTTAAATAATTAGTTAATAATCAGCACTAATTAGCCGTGTTCTGGTTACTGGTATAATCGGCATCGGGTCTATTTATGTTTACTTATTGATGTTTAGTATATTTAAATGAGCACCTACCCATTTGTAATATAAATTTCCAACTCAAAAACCTTTTTGGCGCTATAGTTCCTCGGAACTGAGTGCTTATCAATTTGCCCAAATGTCTGTAATTTTCGAATTTTTCGATGAAAATGGTCTTAAACGATTTGGTTCGACTCACTGATCAAGAATCCGTGGTCGAAAATCATTCTCTCCGGCCGGTCCGGCCGTCCGGCCGTAGGCACGATAACTCTCGAACGGAATGAGCTAGACAATTGAAATTTTCAGAGTAGGTTTGGGAGATGAATATCTCGGCTAAGTTCGTTATTGGGCAAAATCGGACAGATGGTTTCGGAGTAACAACATAAAATTTTTTTTTTACAAACAAAATTCAAAATTAAATATTTTTCAATAAGCAGTTTTACCATAAGAATCCAATGATATCATTTTTAACTCTAACAAGCTAATACTTTCGGAGATATGATTTTTCAAAATATCAATGATAAATCGTGTTTCAACGTTGTCACTATGATATAATTATTCTATGTATGAATTGTCATAATGTCAACTTATTTTCCTGAGACATGTCATTATCTAATCAATCGAAGAATTGTGAGCGAAGTGAGAAAAATCTCAGTTGTTTGCTCCGAAATTAGTTTTTCTCAGAAAAGTCTTACATTTCGGAACGGAACATGAAGTAAGAGATCTGAGAGTAGTGAGACTGCTTTTCATCCATAGACATAGATAACTCTCGAACGGAATGAGCTAGGTAGTTGAAATTTTCAGAGTAGGTTAGGGAGATGAATATCTCGGTTAAGTTCGTTATTGGGCAGAATTGGCCAGATTTAATTTGATTTCTTCCATAGTGCAGTTCTCATTCTCATGATTGCTCATTTAATCTTGATAAATAAACTATCATTTGAATTGAACTTCCTTTATGATGCAGTTCTATCATATGAATACATTGATATAGTTCCCAACTCTGAGAAACCAATACTTTCGGAGATATAATTTGTCTGTTTGAACTAGAGCGCCAGAAAGCTCCTGTCCACAGGGTTGAACCCATTTTATATATTCGAACGTTTTCGGTGTTCCTTCGCGTAATATACACGCCACCATTTCTTCGGTTTTGATAATAAATCTCATGTTTTTACGCCCGGTTAACGTAATTTCAGAAATTACAATCTGTCAACACTGGCTTTCAAGAATCACAATAAAAATCATCTGGACATACTTATTATAGGTGTTCTGTGGTTAGCACTTCTTATTATTAGTGTTCTGTGCATACTTCTATCACATCCGAACACTTTCAAGAAAGAATGTTAACCCTTTTTCTTACAAAATTGTTTATCGGAATATTCATAACAATCGGTGATGCTTGCATTGTGCAGTATATCGAACACTATGCTGTGAGTTAACGCAACAGTCCTGTAAAGTAACGTTGCCTTTCTCCTTGTATTTCGACCATTATAGGATATAATAGGATACGCCTTTCACCAACTTTTTGGGCGCATGTTCTAGGGGAACATCGTCCTATCATTTCGTCCAAATGTCTGTAATTTTCGAATTTCGAGCTGAAAATTGGCTAATAGACTAATTCGGACTCCCTGATCACGAATCCGGTGTCAGATTTTTGGGTGCCGTCCGGCAGGCCGGCCGGCTGGCCGGCCGGCCTTCCGGCCGTAGGCACGATAACAGAAGCACCGAAGGTCCTATCGACTTCAAACTTTCAGGGTAGGTTTCTGATCAAAATGCGACGGTTAAGTTCGTTAACGGGCAAAATCGGCCGGATGGTTTAGAAGTTATAGACATTTCAAATTTTGAGGTTATTTCCCTGATATTTCAGGAACTAAAGAAGATGTTGAATCGAAACTTGGTAGTCAGTTCGAGGATATAAACGCGCAACTTTTGGCAAAATCCTGTTATGATCGAAATGTTGGTAATTTTTAAAAAAATATTTCTTTTAATTTTTTCGAAAAAAAAAATTTTTTTTCGTGAACTATTCATCAGATTGCAACAAAAACCTGTACTAACGTCAATTGTAGTATTTTGCAACATTGTGCAAAATTTTGGCTCTATACGATTTCAATTTCTGGAGATATAAGACAAAATGTGTCAAATTTCCTGGGTCTCTCTCAGTATTTTCATCGATTATTATATAATAATCAATAATATTAAGGTATTCAACATGATACTGCTTTTTTTCTTTACTGGTCAGTACGGGCCACAAGGAAGATGAACATGCGCCCAATAGCTCCTGTCCACAGGGCTTGAACCAATTTTTATATTTTTTTTTTAATATTTATAGTTGAGAAATCGTTCCTCCGTAAACGGATTATGGCTTTTTGCGCGTATGTTCTGGGGAACATCACGTTATCATTTTGCCCAAATGCCTGTAACTTTCGAATTTTTTGATGAAAATGGTCTTAAACGATTCGGTTCGACTCTCCAATGAAGAATTCGATGTCAAATTTGATTCTGTCCGGCCGGCCGTCCGGCCGTTGCCACGATAACTTGAGAACGGAAAGAGCTAGCGACGTGAAATTTTCAGGGTAGGTGGCGCATCCCAATACGACGGACAAGTTCGTTAATGGGCATAATCGGCCCAATGATTTCCGAGTAATAATTTTGTTTACAACAAATATAAATCCGATCGAATTGAAACTTGGTGAATAGTTGTAGAATATAAATCTAAGCACGTTTGTGAATTTTGTGAGAATCGTATTGCTAGAAGTTTATTAAAAGATATTTTTGTTGTCACGATAACCTGAGAACGGAAAGACTTAGCGGCTTGAAGTTCTCAGGTTAGGTTGTGCATCTGAATGCGAAATTTGAGATTGTTTATAAGCATAATCGGTCAAACGGTTTCAGAGTTATAGCCATCTGAAATTTGTATGTTTTTTGTTCCTCATTAACTCGAAAAATACAAAACCGATTGAATTCCAACATGGTTATTAGTTGTAGAATGCCAACGCGAAAATTCTTGCAAAATTTCGTGAGGATAGTATTTGTAGAAAATTTTAAAGAAATCATTGAAAATTGAAAAAAAAATCTATATATCAGTAACTATTCGTCTGAAATTGCTGAAATTTTGCAAGAGCCTTTAGAACCCAACTATACGGCCAAGTTTCAAGTTTTAACATGATCGGTTAAATATTGTGGGAGATTCGAGCAGCCATGTGCGAGTACAGTAGATGGGTGACCGTTGCCTCGATAACTATCGAACGAAAAGATATAGGGACTTGCAATTTTCAGGGTAGGTTGCGTATCCGAATGGGAGAGTTAAGTTCGTTTTTGGGCATAATCGATCAAACGGTTTCCGAGTTATACCCACCTGGAATATTATAACCTCGATAACTCAAAAAATATAGATTTGATCGAATTGGAGCTTGGTAACTAGTTGTAGAAAATGAACATAAAGACGTGTTTGAAATTTTGTGAGAACCGTACCCCTAGAAAATTTTAAAAAAATGACGAAAAAAAAATTTTGTAAGGACCGTACCTACCCCTAGAAAATTTGAAAAAAATCACGAAAAAAAAAAATTGGTTCAAGCACTGATATGAAGTCAGGATTTGTTGCGCGTATGTTCTATTGTCCATTCTCCCGCATTCGACACCCTTTATCGAATTTACCATGGTATATTCGAATTAAGAGTGTCCAATACAGGACAATGGACAACATAATTTACCATGGTAAATTCGATAAAGGGTGTCCAATGCAGAAGAATGGACAATAGAACATATGCGCAAAAGCTCCAGACTTCATGTCAGTGCTTGCTATATTAAATAGCATGTTTACAGAAAAGAAAAGATAAAGATTTTATCATTTTTGAGAAAAGTGCTTATTCTAGACATTTACACTAGAATCTTCTCTGAACGCCCACATCAGAGGTGTTATAATCAGATTCACGCTGACTAGAAACATTAACAAGGAAAAATCGACAGGAAGACCTTAAGTTTCTCAAGAAGTTGTTGAAGAACTGAGAACACGAGTTGAACGAAAGCCTCAAATGTCCCTGAATAAATTATCTTTATGTCTGGTGTCCCCTTAATTGAGTACTTGCCATGAAGTATTGAGAAAAAAACTCAATTTGTACCCCTACAAAATAACGATGGTACAGCAACTCCTACCAAAAGATATTCCACGTCGCCTAGATTACCTACTGCTATTGATTTCTAAATAATCTTAACATTGACAGATTATTGGACTTATGTTCTTTTAGTGATGAGGCTTGGTTTCACTTGTCGGGTTATGTGAATTCTCAAAACTACATAATTTGGACATCTAAGAATCCCCTCAGTTTTATTGAGACTCCATTACATTCGCAAATAGGTGGTGTGTGGTTAGCCGTTTCTCGTCGTAGAATATATGGCCCAGTTTTCTTTCATGATACCATTAATGGTGAAAGGTACAAAAGAATAATGCTAGAGCTATTCATCAACCAATTAGATAACGAAGAAATACAGTTGGGATATTTTCAACAAGATGGGGCAACTGCCCACACTACTTCTACAAATCTAAGCTATTTGCAGGAGTTCAATGATAACCATATAATAAGACGAGGACTCCAGCCTTCTTTTCCTTCACGCTCTCCACACTTAACTGCCCTGGACTCAGGGGCGGATCTACGTATGGGCATTATGGGCTCCGGCCCAGGGCCCCGAGGATACAAAGGGCCCACCAGCCACATTGAAAATAATAGAAATCAAATTTTAAAGAATATATTTAAAATTAAAAATAAATTGTAA
Source organism: Halyzia sedecimguttata (assembly GCA_937662695.2). Lineage (NCBI taxonomy): Eukaryota > Metazoa > Arthropoda > Insecta > Coleoptera > Coccinellidae > Halyzia > Halyzia sedecimguttata. The sequence continues at coordinate 51,474,685 of OW569415.2, forward strand.
TCACAAGGTTGGCAAATCTGAAATATATTAAACAGTGAGCGCGTCTATCAAACAGAACAGGGAATTCCCCGTTGCTTGTTTTCTTGTCTATGGTCTATTACTACCTATAGGGAGACTTCTTATCGCCAAAGTAACACGCTGACAGCGTCATTGTTATCATTTTACCCAAATGTCTTTAATTTTCGATATTTTTGCCGAAAATTGTATCAAATGATTGGGTTCAACTCCCTGATGAAGAATTCGAGATCAAATTTGATTCTGTCCGGCCGGCCGGCTGTTGGCAAGATAACTTGAGAACGGAAAGGGATAGCGACTTTAATTTTTCAGGGTAGGTCCCAATATGTACGACGGACAAGTTCGTTAATGGGCATAATCGGCCTAATGCGTAATGAGTAATAATTTTGTTTTCTGCCAATACAGATCCGATCAAATTGATACTTTGTGTGTAGTTGTAGTATACAAACTAAAGATGCATGTGCAATTTTGTAAGAATCGTAAAAAATCGTAAAAAGTCAGGCTGGATGGTCTTGTCACTATGATGCCGTCAAATCGATAAAAATAATTATGATGACATTTTCAGCGAAAAAGAGAAAGTGCAATTCTAAATATTTTTCGGGAAGATATTTTGTATATATTTAATTTAGTTAATGAAAATCAAACAAACACTGACGTGAAGTCAGGAGCTTTTGCGCGTATGTTCTATTGTCCATTCTCTTGCATTGGACACTGGTAATCAAATTTACGATGGTGAATTCTATTGTCCGTTCTCAGGAGAACGGACAAATCGATATTCTACAACTAGTTAGCAAGCTTCAATTATCGAGTCTATATTTTTTGAGTTATCGAGTAAATAATATTCCAGATGGGTATAACTCCAAAACCGTTGGGCCGATAATAGACAATAGCGAACTTAACTCTCCCATTCAAATGCGCAACCTACCCTGAAAATTGCAAGTTCCTAACTCCTTTCGTTCGAGAGTTATCGAGACAACGGTCACCCATCCAGCTAGTGAACTCACACAAGGCTGCTCGGATATCCAACAATATAGATCCAATCGTGTTCAAAACTTGAACCTTGGTAGTAGAGTTAGGTACTGAAAGCTCAGCCATGTCGGATGAATAGTTTCTGATTTATAGAATTTTATTCCGATGATTTTCAATGATTTTTTAAAAATTTTCTTGTAATACGATCCTTACGTAATTTTGGAAGAATTTTCGTGTTGGCGCTCTACAGAACTAAAAACCATGTTTGAATTGGATCGGTTTTGAATTTTTCGAGTTATTGAGGCAATAACAACCAAATATCGGATGGGTATAACTCCAAAACCGTTTGGCCGATTAGGCCTACAAACAAACTCAAATGTCGCATTCAGATGCACAACCATACCTGAGAATTTCAAGTGGCTTAGGTTTGTATTCTTCAACCACTCATTAAGTTTCAATTGGATCAGATTAGTAATGGTTGAAAACAAAATTATTACTCGGAAACCGTTGGGCCGATTATGCCCATTAACGAACTCGTCTGTTGTATTGGGAGGCGCTACCTATCCTGACAATTTCAAGTTGTTACCTTTTTCCGTTCTCAAGTTATCGTGGCAACGGCCGGCCGGACAGAATCAAATTTGACCTCGAATTCTTCATTATAATTTACATGATATAACGACACATAACCTGTTAATTTCTTTTGCAATACAGTTGCTGTTGGCGTACACAAGTCATATTAAATAAATAAAATATTTTATTGTGCTATTTTCTTCCTATACAGTACACCTACATCACTCAAGAATACAGTTTTTTGAGGGCCCCTAAGTAGTATTAGCCCAGGGCCCCACAAATTCACGATCCGCCCCTGCCTGGACTTTAGCATCTTTGCATATATGAAAGATGAGGTTTTCAAATGACAATAAGATAATATTGAGGACATTCAATCATCAAAAACAAAATATTGGTCTACGAATGTTAAAAAATATATTTGACGACAAACGAAAAATAATTTATCAATGCCTTGAGAATAATGGAGCACATTCAGAACATTTGATGTGAAATCATTGTTTGAATTCTCGCAAATGACCAAACTCCCTAACTGGGAGCTATCTTACAGTTATTCAATGTATTCTGCATGCATTCTTCCATTCAAACACAAGGGAACATATTATTCATATCTGTTCAATAGCTTATCAAAGATGTCACTATACTGAAAGCCTTGATGGACAATACAGCCAAATGAATCTTATGGAATTCTTTGTTACAGCATTTTCAGTTGAATGAAGAGCATGATATTTTTCATTTATATATAAAAAAAACAACATCATGCTCTTCATTCATCTGAAAATGCTGTAACAAAGAATTCCATAAGATTCATTTGGCTGTACTGTCCACCAAGAATTCCGAAAGCTTTATTAGGCTGAACTGTAAATCAAGGCTTCAGTATAGTGACACTTTTGATTTAAACATGCGATATGATATCTCTTGAAAATGGCTTAGGAAAATAGAATCCCAAGTAATGAATAATTCACTCTCGATTTCAAAAGCTTGATATTCTCTGAAAGAAAACTCCTTAAAACGGAGTAAAATTCCCGTATCATTCTTTCAATCAAATTACCGTACTCTGGTCATCACAAGGTCTGTTATAAAACCTAAAAGAGTTAGGTTCAGTAATTATACTATGTACCCAAAATCACGTGTAATAAAAACCTATATCCAAAAATTTATTTATTTGAAAATTTCACTCTCTACAAACTTGCGAACTATATAAACTATTAAATCAATTTATTTTGTATAATAAAAATTTTTATTCCATACTGGGACGGGAGGAATCGTAATCTCCCAGTGAAAATCATTTTGGAACTCATCATTGAAAATCAGGGAAAAAATGAGATTATGCGTAAATTATGAAATCCACAGAATTAGGGTATATTCTATGATGAATTCTGTAGCTGGAATTGCAAACGTGTTCAACATGCATATGAAGCGGCAAAATGGGAGGGGTTTCGGAACCAACTACGATGTTAAAATCATTTATAAAGATCCTGTAGAAGTATTGGGTAATCCCTTCGTACCAGGTAACCAATATCTGGGAAGAGAGTTCTGAGAACACGCACCAGTTGCAAAAGCCCCCAAAACTGTGGTGACCAAAGACAATGTTAATTTAATCCATGACATGGCCCCCTGTTGAAAATATTCACAAAATTCTACATGAGGAATTGGATCTCAAAATACTCTGTGCACGTTGAGTTCCACGAATGCCGACGGTAGACCAGAAGCGTGTTCGCCAGGTTACAGTGGGGATAAATTTGGAGATCATTAACAGGAATCACGATGAATTTAGGTGGAAATTTCTTAAGGTCGACAAAACATCGGTTCATCATTTTGATCCAGAATCCAAAGAACAAATTATGGAATGGCAAAGACTCAAAGTTCTGATTTTTTTTTCAAAATGGTTTCAAACACTTCAACATAAATATACCAAGTGTATAAACGTTGCAGGGGACTATGTTGAAAAATAAATTAGTTTTATTCTTCTCATGTGTTTGCCTCTAACAACAATTCATGAACTATCCTAGAGTGTCATGATATTCTCAATATTCATCAGATCATTCTTTACAATTCATGAACTACTAATGGTAGAAAATTGCGGTAAAAATTTCCAGATTTATCATCACAGCATAAATGAACACACGTTTGAAATTTATATATAGGATGGTGCATGAATAACTGTAGATCATTTCATGATGAATAGATGGTAACCTAAAGGAGCCAGAAAACAACAATCAAATATAGGCTAACGCTCTTCGTTTATGAGATACAGGGTGATCTACTGATTCGGGCTGAATCTTTGGTTAGCCACAACTCCCGTCCAATAAATTATTTTCAAATTTGGCAGGTATTATCGTCTAAAAGGTTAATATAAAAGTGGCTTTCAAAACTTAAACAAAAATTAAACTTCTATAAGAAATACATTTGATAAAACTCTGGACATGTTAAAATCTGGTATACAGGGTGAAAAATTAAGGAATGTATACAGGCTGATATTCTTCATAAAAAATGTGAAATAAAATTTTTGATGATTGCCTTTGTTTCCGAGATATCAGACTTCAGAGTTTAGTCATGTCATAAATTTTCAACTTCAATACATAATATAATATAATACAATTGTTTCAAGCCCTGTGGACAGGAGCTTTGGCACTCTTGTTTAAACTTTGACAAATCATATTATCTCCGAAATTATTGGTCTCTGGGAATGATATAAATGGATTCTTACGATAGAACTGCATCATGAAATAAATTATATTCAAACAGACCGAGTCTCCCCAATAACGAACTTATCCGAGATATTCATTCCTTAAATCTACTCTGAAAATTATATTATTTCAATTATAACCTAGACAATATTACAGTTTTGTTTTTACTGGAGATATTCTGAACCCAATTGGATGATGTATTTTACCAAAAATATGATGATGGAAGAATCCATATTATGGATTATCGACGGGCATTATATTGTCACCTTAAAAGTATAATGTCATATCATCCTCATAATTCTATAATACTTGAGGTTATTTCATTGGTCATTTTGGATTCAATCATACTTTGTTTTCTAGAACAAGAGGTATGTTTTATATCAAGAATAACGAACCAGAAATAATTTCAACATTTAACTCTCATAGGAAAATAAGATGACATGTAAGAACACAGATCATATAATAATTCATAGATACAATAATTAAGCACAGCATTCTGTGTAAACATAGAAGTACGATTCATTATTGAAATTTCGAAAAACCATATCTCCGAAAGTATCAGCTTGATGAAGTTGAAAATTATATCAATAGATTTTTATGGTAAAACTGCATTTTAAAAAAAATTGAATTTGAAATTTGTAATGTCGTTTCTCTGAAACCTTCAGGCCAATTTAGCCCAGTAACGAACTTAACCGAGATATTTATCTCTTTAACCTACTCTGAAAATTCAAACTGCCTAGCTCATTCAGTTTAGAGTTATTCTGGAAACAAAATTTGAAAATAAAAAAAAATTTTGATACCTTACGGCCATCTGATCAATACAAAACTTCGCACACCTATAGAGGTTATTATTCTACAATTTTATACTGAATTTTAGATAGAACGAGTAATCGGTTTCGGAAATATTCATAAAAAATGTTTTTTTCTAAAAAGGACCATAACTCCGAAACCACTCGGTGGATTTCAACCGTTAACGAACTCGTTCTGGATATTTACGCTCTAAATCTACCCTGCAAATTTCAATCCTCTAGCTCCTTTCGTTCGAGAGTTATCGTGTTAACGGCCGGACCACCGGACGGAATCGATTTCGACCACGGATTCTTGATCGGCGAGTCGAACCAAATCGTTTAAGACCATTCTCAGCCTAAAATTCGAAAATTACAAACATTTGGGCAAATTGATAAGCACTCTGTTCCGAGGAACAAGAGCGCCAAAAATACAAAAATATAATGAAATCGAATGTTCAAAAATACCACCATTAGAATCGATACAGGTTTGGCAACGCAAAATGAGGGAATCACATAATAATTCAATGAAAAATTATATACGATTTACACTTATTTATTCAATATTGTGACGCGTTTCGTCGACACAGCGACTTCATCAGACTACGTCATACTAAATTCTTGTATATAATTTTTCATTGAGTTAATATGGATTTGCATCAAGTAAAAGCCACAAGCATTAAATTTTTCACATACTAATTGCATGTTTTGCGTATTTTGAGTGGGTATCAGCCTGTATACGTTCCATAATTTTTCGCCTCGAGTTTTGAATGAAGAGCCTACGGGACACATTCAGAACATCATTGATGAATCTTCTATTATAAATCACATTTTAAAAACTGGACACTCAATTTTAAGAAAATTCCGTCAAATTGTTGAACTCAAAAACACTTGAAGGTATCAAAATGTGTAAGAGAAAAGATATTTTACTCAATAAGGATCTAATCCCCATTAACAACTCATTCTCCTAACTAATCGGATTATGACTAATGAATAAATATAATGTAAACCCACACTTGATTGTAGAAATTGATAGCATGCTTTGGTAACGCTTCGTTTCAGAAGATGGAAACATATGTCAGACGACAAAATTTGTAGCGGACGAGAGTGTAGTTACTACAAATTATCCTGTTTATTGTGTTGAATATTGTCAGGACAGGGTTAAGGAATATAATTTTATAATATTCTATCTTTCGTTAACTTCTTTGAAAAAAGAATCGTCTATAATATCCAGAAGAATGCTGAAAAACATTCTTAAAAAGCACTGACGTGAAGTTGGGAGCTTTTGCACTCATTTTCCATTGTATATTCACGTCTAATTGGAAGTCTATCGATCTGAAAATCGGTACTGGATTATAAAATGGTAGCTTGAATGTCTGTGCGAAATTTCAGTGGATACTAACGGATAGTTTGTGAAATATAAAATTTCTAAGGAAAACATTTTGTTTCTAGTAGTATGATCCCCACGAAATTGCTATTCTACATCTAATTACGAAGTTTAAATAAGATCGGATTTGTAGTTTTTGAATTATTGAGGAAATAACAACAACATTTCAGGTGGGTAAAACTCCGAAACCTTTCGACCGATTTTGCCCATTATCGAAGTCAACAGTCGCTCCGAAACTTGCAAGTTGCTACCTGTTTCCGTTCGAAAGTTATCGTGATAATAGTCACCGACCCAGATTATGAACTGTCCGCTTTCCAACGCTGTCCCGTGTTCAAATTTGTAACTTGTAGAATGTGGTTTTAAAGCGAGGGGTCTTTCACTGGCCGTTTTTTGTACACTAAAATTCCACTTTTATGAATAATTCCGTTCAATTCCACAAAATTCCATTCAATTCCTCACAATTCCACTCAATTCCATTCAATTCCTCACAATTCCATTCAATTCCTCACAATTCCGTTCAACTCATCATAATTCCGGTCAATTCTTCGCAGTTTTGTAAAGAACACTCTAGCCTATAAAATTGATACAAGTACTTGTTCATATGTAATACCTGCTGAGTATAAATCACCAGGACTTCAGTTTATAAAGTTGTTGCAAATTTGAACACGTTCGGAGCTTTAATGGTGGAGATATTGAAGAAATACTGAAAACCGAGAAGCGTTGGGCGAGTTCAGCTTTTGGAGGGGTGACCATTACCATGATAACTTTTGAACGGAAAAAGATAACGACTTGCAACTTTCAGGGTGGGTTGCGCATCCGTATTCGACAGTTAAGTTCATTAATGGGCTTAATCAGCTAAACGGTTTCGGAGTCCTACCCATCTGAATTTTTTTTGTTATTTCCACAATAACTCGAAACAATCTGGTCCGATCCAACTTAAAATCTGTAAATACTTGTAGAAGGCCGACGCACTAAATTTTGAGTATTTTGTGAGGGTTGTATGACTAGAAAAAAAAATAGAAACATTTCTTCAAAAAAAAATTAAAGCTTTTCTTGAAAAAGGTTATATTTCAGAAAGTATTTGTCAGATTCTGCTGAAATTCCACACAAATCCTCCAGGCGATTTCGATTTTCCCAATATCTTCAAAAATTCAGATCCGCTCGAATTGAAATCGAGTAATCGGTTGAAACAATTTGATGAATTATATCTCCGACAGTATTGGTTTCTCAGAGTTGGGAATGATATCAATGGTTTCTTGAGAAAGAACTTAATTATGAAAGAAATTAATTTCAAACAAGAGTATTAATCTAAAACCAACAGACCAATTCTTCCCAATAACGAACTTATCCGAGATATTCATTCCTCAAATCTACTATGATAAATTATATTGTATTATATATATCAATGGATACTTAGCCAATATTCAAAATTATTTTTACTGGAGATATTCTGAACCCAAAATTGATTAACTTGCCAAGGAATATATATACATCATCATCATCATATGGATTATCCAAGAGCTATCTACGATACCTGAGGTTCTTTCATTGGTCATTTTGCATTCTATTATACTTTGTTGTACATGTCTCTTATCTGTAGATGAGATGACATTGATGAAATGTATAAACACAGATGAAATTCATAGATAAGGACGATTTTTCGATTATACCTTTCTGTGGAATCATAAGGTTACGATTTAATATTGAAATTTTGAAAAAATCATATCTCCGAAAGTATTAAATCGCTAGATTTGAAAATTATATCAATGAATTCTTATGATGAAACTGCATCTGGAAAAAAAATCGAAATTTGTAATGTCAAAAAGATTTTTTTTTTCGTAGCCCAGAACCCATACGGCCAATTTTGCGCAATAACAAACTCAACCGAGATATTTAGCTCCCAAACCTACTCTGGAAATTTCAACTGTCTAGGTTATTCTGTTCAGTAGTTATCGTGTTCACGGCCGGCCGGCCGGACAGAATTGATTTTGACTACGTATTCTTGATCAGTGTGTCGGACCAAATCGTTTAAGACCATTTTCAGCCAATAATTCGATTTTTTGGGCCAATTTATAAGCACTGTGTTCCAAGGAACAAGAGAGCCAAGAAAACAGCTTGAAGATTCATGCAGTATTTTGTGAGGGTGTGTGAGGCGTGAATAGACAGAAGAACATGCTCGCAATAGTTCCTGACTTCACGTCAGTGCTTTTTAAGAATATTTTTTTACATTGAGATCTAAAACTAAAAAGATAGGTCTATGAGCATAAATATCTAACTAACTAACGAAAAGGATAAGGAAGTTTTCCCAATGTGATAGAAAACTACCAAAAAGGGTAGGTACTAAGGTGATAACAAAAGAACTCGCTTTTCACAATGAAATCTGAAATTAGAAGGATGGGTACTAAAAATTCCAAAAGCATTGACGTGAAGTCAGGAACATCTGTCCGCATGTTCTATTGGCTATTCAAGCTTCATAATATACTCTCATGAAATACTGCATGAACCTTTAAGTCGTCTTTTTGGGATCTTGTTCCTCGGAACAGAATGCTTATCAATTATCCCAAATGTCTGTAATTTTCGAATTTTTGGCTGAAAATCATCTTAAACGATTTGGCTCGACTCTGTGTTCAAAATCGATTCTGCCTGGCCGTCCGGCCAGCCGTCCGTTAACACGACAACTCTCGAACAGAATGAGCTAATTCTGTTCGAGAGTTGTCGAGTTAACGGACAGCTGGCCGGACGGCCAGGCAAAATCGATTTTGAAAGTTGAAATTTTCAGAGTAGGTTTTGGAGATGAATATTTCGGTTGAGTTTGTTATTGGCCTATCGACCAGGTGGTTTCAAATAAAAAAAAATAATTGTTATTACAAATTTTAAATTCAATTTTTTTAAGATGCAGTTTCATCATAAGAATCCATTGATATAATTCTAAACTCAAACAAACTAATACTTTCGGAGATATGATTTTTCAAAATTTCAATAATTATTCTCAATTCTATATGATTTCATAGAACACTCTAATTATAATTTGCTGCTGTATGTAAATCCAACGTGAGGTGAGTCATAGACCTACGTTTTGAATTTAATTACGAAAATTCTTGAAAATTGACGCACAGAAGCCAAATTGAAAGAGTGGGAAAACCCTCTAGACAGGAGCTTTCAATGATCTAATAAACTTTGACAAATCATATCTGCGAAAGTATTGGTTTCTCAGAGTTGGGCATGATATCAATGGATTCTTATTTAATTTAATTTATTTTAAGATGTAGTTCCTTCATAAGAATCCACCGATATCATTTCCATTACTTTCGGAGATATGATTTGTCAAAGTTTGAACAAGAGCGGCAAAGCTCCTGTCCACAGGGCTTCCCCACTTATAGTGTTACCAAGTGAAAATATGTATTGGGCATCAACCTAATTAAAATTTTAAAATATATAAAATAGTGACATCAATCAGCGGGGATTCGAACCCGGTTCTCCTGCGTGGAAAGTGAGCACGCTAGCATCTCGGCAATCGGTGTGTTGTTACAATTCTGATATTTACATAAATCGAAGTTTCAGAAGAAGTAGTTACTATCTTCATCAATCAGTCGAAAGTATTCGTTCTAGATCATTTTCGACAAAAAAAGAATTAAAAACATTTTGGCAAAATGCACGCATGTTTCTCATGCGCGCAAAAGTGATTATTTAACTTTGAAGGTGTCTGGTAGCGAGAGGGTCTCACCATGCAGTGTCTACGGAGCAAGAGATTCCCTAGAAATTATGAACAAGTCAGGCTATTTTCTAGGTAGTATATTAGCTAAAATTTCTTATATCTCCACTAGGAGTTAACTCCTACGGATATTTCAACGCAAGGTTCGTATTAGCCAAATGTGATCTCCTGCTGTACTTTGTGTGAATACACAAATCTGATGGTCATGGGCTCTCATGGTCATGGTCGTGGGTTTATACAGCCAATAAAATAAAATATAAAAAGAATTGAAATGAAATAAGAATCAATGGCTAAAATGATTGGTTTATACAGATAATCTAAAGAAAAATTGGTTCAAGCCCTGTGGACAGGAGCTTTTAGGCGCTCTTGTTCGAACGGACAAATCTCCGAAAGTATTGGTTTCTCACAGTTGGGAATTATATCAATGGATTCCTATAATAGAACTGCATCATGAAAGAAATTAAATTTTAAAAAAGTGTCATTTAAAAAAATGCTTCAAAAATAATATTTAAAAAAAAAGAGCAATCTACATTGCTTCAATGCTTTAATGCACAATCATAGCAGATGGTCCATTTATTCCTGATATTCGAGTAGGTAGTGGATTACGATCAAATTATTTCAATAGTTCAAAATATATTAATAAAATACTATCCTCTTTCCGTAATTTAAAATTCACTAGTTCATACCACTTACACATTCTTTTCTGTATTATGGACCTTAACTCAAGAAAAAATGTTTTATACACAAATGTAGATCCATATTTCAGCAGCAAATGTAGATCCATATTTTGCCAGCAACATTATGTAAATACTGTATATAGGAACATGTCTCACAACTTAAAGGAGGTAAAAGGTAATATTAACCTAAGTGGTCAACGAACAGTAATTTCTTTTGATGATTCTATTATGTTCTTCTTTCCTATTGCCTTCATAAACTACATCAATAAAATGATTCAATTCTAAAACATCATCCCCAATATTTATACATAAATTATTCAAAATATCTAATCAGTCTATATTATTTTCGGTTTCAAAACAGTCTTGTATATATTCACAAATTCAAGAATCGGATACTTATTTTCAACCTACGAATTGACAATTTCTAATAGCTTGAAAAGTTGACATTTATGAACAGTGAACACACTGATTCTGTGTTCACATTCTGTGAATACATAGAACATACCATGTATTATTGAAACTTTGAAACATCATATCTCGGAAAATATTAGCTTGTTAGAGTTGAAAATGATAGCAATGGATTCTTATGATGAAACTGCATCTTGAAATAATTTGAATTCAAAAGTGGTAATGTAAAAAAAATATTTTTTTTCGCTGCTACGAAACTATTTGACCGATTTTGCCCAATAAGGAACTTAACCGAGATATTTATCCCTCAGACCTACTCTGAAAATTTCAAATATCTAGCTCATTCCGTTCGAGAGTTATCGTGTTAACGGCCGGACGGACGGACGGCCGGACAGAATCGATTTCGACCACGGATTCTTGATCAGTGAGTCAAACCAAATCGTTCAAGACCATTTTCAGCCAAAAATTCGATAATTGCGGACATTTGGGCAAATTGTCTTCTGAAATATAAAATTTTTGAACAGGTTTTTTTTTCTTGTGACAGGATCCCCACGAAATTTTACAGAAATTTGTGCGATGACGTTCTACAACAAATTGCAAAGTTTCAGATCGATCAGATCTGTATTTTTTGAGTTATTCAGGAGTCAATATTCCAGATGGGTATAACGCTGAAACCGTTTGGCTGATTATGTACATTAACAAACTTGGCTGTCGCATTCGGATGCGCAGCCTACCCTGAAAATCGCTATCTCTTCTAGTTCCAAAGTTGTTGTGGCAACGGTCGGCCGGGCAGAATAGATTTTGACCTCGAATTCTTGAACAGTGAGACGAATCTTATCGTTTGAGAACATTTTCGGCAAAAAATTCGAAATTAATAGACATTTAGGCAAAATGATTCCTAGAACATTCCCGAACAAGCAGTCCTTTGCGCATGTTCAATTCCATTCAATTCCTGTATAATGCCGTTCAATTCCATTCAATTCTACTAAATTCATATATAATGCCGTTCAATTCCATATAATTCCGTTCAATTCCATATAATTCCGTTCAATTCCATATAATTCCGTTCAATTCCATGCAATTCCGTTCAATTCACCCACAATTCCACAATTTTGTACACTAAATTTCCGCAGTGAAAGACCCCTCGTTTTAAAGGCTCTCCCAAAATTTCAGCGATATCGGATGGATAGTTTTTGAGTTAGGTAAATAAATAAATCCGATCGAATTTAAACTTGATGAATAGTTGTAGAATATAGACCTAAGCACGTTTGTGAAATTTTGTGAGAATCGTATCGCTAGAAAATTATTAAAAAATTATTAAAAAATATTTTTGTTGTCACGATAACCTGAGAACGGAAAGAGATAGCGGTTAGGTTGTGCATCTGAATGCGACATTTGAGATTGTTTATAAGCATAATCGGTCAAACGGTTTCAGAGTTATAGCCATCTGAAATTTGTATGTTTTTTGTTCCTCATTAACTCGAAAAATACAAAACCGATTGAATTCAATCATGGTTATTAGTTGTAGAATGCCAACGCGAAAATTCCTGCAGAATTTCGTGAGGATAGTATAACTAGAAAATTAAAAAAAATAATTAAAAATAATTGAAAAAATTCTATATATCATAAACTATTCGTCCGGCATGGCTGAAATTTTGGAAGAGCCTTCAGAACCTAACTCTACTGCAGAGTTCCAAGTTTGAACACGATCGGATCTATATTGTTGGAGAACCGGGCAGCCTTTTGTGAGTTCGGTAGCTGGATGTGAATCGTCGTATGATATGTTGTCTATGGTCGTATTTTTGCGAGAACCTTCAAAATATGAATATCATGATGACATATTTTTGCGCGTATGTTATGGGAAAATCGTGTTATTTCATCACAAATCTATGGGAGATGATAGCCCTACATTAGCGGTCAGACCTGGTTTTGAATGAAATCCTCCTTAGGAGGAGGCAACTAAATATTGAAGGGATTTCCATGAACAAGAGAATATACATATTTGAGAAATAGAGAAGGCGATTCTTCTTCAAGAGATCCATGTGCCTTCAGAGGAGTATATTTGCGAGAGGGGACTTTTGAAAGGATATTTAATGATTTTTTTAAACTCTCTGGTGATAAGATCCTCACGAAATTTCGCGTTAGTCTTGGTCTCGACATTCTATAGCTATTGTTACCAAGTTTAGATTAGATCGGATTTGTATTGTAAAATACTAACCCCGAAACAGTTTGGCCGACATAAACGTCGCATTCGGAAGTTCAATCTACCCTGAAAAATTCGAGTCACTATCACTTTCCGTTCGAAAGTAATCGTGGCAACATTGAGTCGAACCTAATCGTTTAAGACCATTTTCGGCTAACAGACATTTGGGCAAAATGATAGCACGCTGTTCCCTAGAATATGCGTTCAAAAACTAGTCCTAGATGGGATCCCTGAGGTATATCTTGAGGTAGCGATTCAAAATTAATCATCATTTGGCAGCATATTGTCTTTTATTCGTTAATGGTTTCAGAAGATGACTGGCATGATTGCATCAGTAATATAATTCGTTTTTACACTTGCATTTCACAAGGACACACCAAATCATCATAGTTGTTGACATGATTGGAGCACCTATCCGTATTTTCCATAATTTTATCGAGTTTCTTATCCCTTTCAGCTTTTTCCTTCCTGATTCTCTCACTTCTTATATCTACACATCGCCTAAATGCTGTCTTTTTCAGAATGTCACCGGGCAAGCAGAGGGAAGGGTTGCTGCTTTCCTGTTTTTCCCCTTGAATGTTTAAATACTGCATTGGATTACTCATAATGTCATAGCCGGCCTTGCCATAGACCAATTGATAATGGGTGAGAGGTGTATACATAGCTTCTGGTCTAATGTATCCATGAACTGAAAAAAATAATAATATTCATTGAAACATGTAAATCTGATCGATCGAAAAATCACCGACAAAAATTTGCTATAAATGTTTTTTATTCGACATTAAAAGAGTGATATACAAGGTGTATCAACGATGCGTTCGCCGAAGCTTGCCTATTCAGGATAGAAAAAAATGTTTCTGATAAAAGTTGTACAGAGCAATAAAATCGTTGTTCCCAAAATAAATTCCAACATGTACCTAGGGTTTTCTGTACAAGTGTGATGCGTCAAAGTTATGTTTTTGCAAATGGAACAACCTAATTGTTTTCACTCTATTCAGATTATCGGGAAGTATCATAGACATAAACTAACATGGACTGGTTGTGAGAAAGAGACCATTGATATCAGCATTGAAAAAATGGGTTCAAGCCCTGTGGACAGGAGCTTTCTGACGCTCTAGTTCAAACAGACAAATTATTTTTCCGGAAGTATTGGTATCACAGAGTAAGAATTATATCAATGGATTCTTATGATAGAACTGCATCATGGAAGAAATTAAATTAAAACTAGAGCGCCAAAAAGTGACGATTTAAAAAATGCTTAAAAAAATTATGATTAAAAATATTCCGGAAGTATTGGTATCTCAGAGTAGGAATTATATCAATGGATTCTTATGATAGAACTGCATCATGGAAGAAATTAAATTAAAACTAGAGCGCCAAAAAGTGACGATAAAAAAAATGTTTAAAAAAATTATCTTTAAAATAAGAATTATATCAATGGATTCTTATGATAGAACTGCATCATGGAAGAAATTAAATTAAAACTAGAGCGCCAAAAAGTGACGATTTAAAAAATGCTTAAAAAAATTATCATTAAAAATATTCCGGAAGTATTGGTATCTCAGAGTAGGAATTATATCAATGGATTCTTGTGATAGAACTGCATCATGGAAGAAATTAAATTAAAATTAGAGCGCCAAAAAGTGACGATTAAAAAAATGTTTAAAAAAATTATCATTAAAAAAATTATTTTCGGTTTCAAAACAATCTTGTATATATTCACAAAATCAAGAATAGGATAATTGTTTTCCAGCAGAAAATAATTTCAAACTACGAATTGACATGTCTCTAATAGCTAGATGACATTTATGATCAGTGAACACTGACAGTTAGAATTCGCATTCTGTGAATACACAGAACTACTACGTATTATTCAAATTTTGAAAGATCATATCTCTGAAAGTATTAGCTTGTTAGAGCTTAAAATGATATAAATGGATTCTTTTGATGAAACTGCATCCTAAAATATTTCATTCAAATGTTGGGATGAAGTGAAATAAAATTGTAAACAATAAATATAATCTAAATGAATTAACTCATGTTTGGCATCTGTATTCTGCTTGTCTTTAGGACGTTTTCATATTGAGTGTGGGATTAAGATAGTCAGCATTATGAGTGTTTTTCCTATTTTCATACATTCATACTTTTAAATTATATCTCCGAAAGTATTGGTTTCTCAGAGTTGGGAATTATATCAATGTATTCTTATGATAGAACTGCATCATAAAGGAAATTCAATTCAAATAATAGTTTATTTATCAAGATTAAATGAGCAATCTGAGAATGAGAACTGCATCATGGCAGAAACCAAATTAAAATAGCTTAAATGAATTTGACTCTCTCTTATAGAACAGGATGAAAAGTACGAGTACGAACACAGATCATATAATAAAGCTTAGATAGAATAATTATAGCATTCTGTGAAAACATAGAAGTATGATTCATTATTGAAATTTAGAACTTCATCTTAGCAGAAATTGAATTCAAACATCATAGAAGAATTCAAATTCAACAAGTGTGCCAAAAATTATCAATCCAAAACTAATAGACCAATTCTACCCAACAACGAACTCATCCGAGATATTCATTCCTCAATTCTATGATGAACGATAATATATATCTTTTCTCAAATCTACTCCAATACACCAATATTCCAGTTTTTTTTTTAGTGGAGATATTCTGAACTCAATATTATTAACTTACCATTCCCATCATCATATGGATTGACCATCGGCATGAAAATATCAACCAACAAAAAGTATGATATTATATGAGGAGTAACTTTTCAAAACGCATTATGTCCAATTTGGGCGAAATTGAGTTTGAAGCGGATTCAGAAATGTTTTCTGTTGCTCTATAGCCCTATGTAAACAAAATCTTCCAAATGGCATTATGTCCCTCTGTAATTCAAATCCAAAGTATGTAAGCCGCATCGCAATGAATTATGTAAACGTTTGCATTTTTAAAAGAAATAAAATATAACCAAAAACATGTTTTATCGATTTGCTCATGTTAATTAGGTTACAGGCCAACACTTACTGTGCAGACTGTTTTCTCTAAATGTATAAAAAATCGCAACAAACAGCATTATTTTCAATTTCAACCACATCAAAACGCATTAAGTCCAAACGTTTTTTACATTTTCTGTGTATATCTGATCAATATTGATTTAAATGAGATTAGTTATTACCTTTAGATGTAAATTTCTATCAAACAAACTCGACATACTCAAATTATAAGCCAGGGAGGAAGAAAAAATCGTTTTTCGTTGATTCCCAATAAAATGGTTTTTGGACTTAATGCGTTTTGATAAGTTGCTCCTCATATTATGATTCTCATATTGATATCATTACTGGAATGAATGACAATGAGACAACGTCAAAATTGACATTATAACAATTCATAGAATAGCCACAGAATAATTCTATCATTGAAATTTTGAAGAATCATAAATCCGAAAGTATTAGCTCGTTAGAATTTAAAATGATATGAATGGATTCTTATGGTAAAACTGCTTATTGAAAAAAATTTTAATTTGGAATTTGTTCTGTCAAAAAAAAATTTTTTTTTTGTTACTCCGAAACCATCTGTCAGATTTTGCCCAATAACGAACTTAGCCGAGATATTTATCCCCCAAACCTACTCTGAAAATTTCAACTGTCTAGCTCATTCCGTTCGAGAGTTATCGTGCCTACGGCCGGACCGGCCGGACGGCCGGCCGGCCGGACAGAATGAATTTCGACCACGAATTCTTGATCAGTGAGTCGAACCAAATCGTTTAAGACCATTTTCATCGAAAAATTCGAAAATTACAGACATTTGGGCAAATTGATAAGCACTCAGTTCCGAGGAACTAGAGCGCCAAAAAGACAGAATAGTTAAAGGCAAACCATAGTATAAGAATATATTCATATAATTTGGCGATTGGCAAAATCACAGAATACGAAACATTGGTTTCCTTTATTTCTTGTATACTGTATTGTTTGGTTTCATGTATTGTGTATGTGTTTTGGTGATGTGTAGACAGAATAGTTAAAGGCAAAATATTTTCATCTAAATCCGAGACTCGTTTCTGAATATTCTGATACTTATAATCTGAAAATATTTCTCATAAATTTCCTTACTGTAATTCATTCAGCTTTTTCGATACTCATTCAAAATAATCAATATTCTTCTTAAAAAAATAGATAATTTGTAATTAGAATTTTTTTCCGATTGGTGATTTTGCAATACAAGGACATCCAAAATACGGAAACACGTTTTTCACAATTTTTCGAAATGAAACACCCTATAAGTAATGACACGGTAAAATATTCCATACTATGAGCTTTCAGAAATAATATGGTTTTTGGCTTCTAGAAGTCCATCATTTACCTGCTCCTTAAGGAAAGCGTGAAAAATTTTATTATTATTCAAATTATTAATTATTAGTTCTTCTATTCAATGCTAGACAACGAAATCAACAAGCCAAAGTCGAACGATGCAATAAATTAAATTGACTATTTACATTTCAAGTTGATCATGTTATAAAGCGAAAAAATCTGATAGCTTGAAGCTGCACTTGTATATCTCTCCAAAATTCATTGTCAACTTCTTTCGTACTTGCGTGTAGATTTTTAATAATTTACTACATTAACTCGAATTTTAATATACAACATTCCCACTATGTATGTATTTATTCATTTCGTTTTATATCTCTAATTTCAAATTTATCTGGACGTACATTTCTCCAATCAGGAAGCAGAATTCCATACCCATATTCTTCGGGAACATATGTACTCGTAACCATAATAATAATAATTATTATATTCTTTATTTGATCAAATATCAACAGATGTAGATCACGTCAATACATATCAATACTACAAAGAAACAAAATCCCTTTCACCCAAAAATTCACCAACACTATAATAGTTTTTCCAAACCAAAAACATTTTTAACCTTTTTTTTGAATAGCAATGGGCATGCATTTAAAATTTTGATGAAATTTATTCCATACTGTGATTATAAAATATACAGCATTCCTATGTATATAACTAAAATTAGTTTTTTCTCTACTGCGATAACTTTTTCCTCTGGTATTGTATTCATGACTTAACAGTAAATCTTTAAAATCCTTGAAGTTGTTGCTTACATATATTACACGTTCATAAATAAACAGACTGTACAATGTCAATATGTTATTACTAATGAATATATTTCTACAGCTCTCATTGTATTTCATTTTGAAGATAGTTCTCAAGTATCTCTTATGCATTAGGAATATTCTTTCAGCATCAACAAAATTACCCCAGAAAATTATTCCGTACCTGAGTTTGGATTGTACATAGGCGTAATAAGCTGTCAGGGCAGCCTTTTCACTGATTGGTCAATATCCTCAAAGCATAGCAATACCTTGAAATATCTTTATACAGATGTTCAATTTGTGTTTTCCAACTCAAATGCCCATCGATATACAGGGTGAGTCTTTGACCACTGCATTAATTTTAACCAAAGATTCCTCTCATCAAATGAAACACTTTTTTCATTTACCATTTTTCCAGATTCGGCTCAGGTAAAAAGTTACAAGCGTTTAAAGATTTCACAATGTGCTAATACACTCCTGCATATAAATTATCTATGACATTGTTGGCGGACGAGAATAAGGCATGGTAACGTGGTTTACAGCTTGATTTGGAATTCCAACGCTCAGGGACGGATCCATAAAAGTAGTGAAATTTCTGGAGTTTTCCATTTTAAAACATTCAATGAAGAATATCTCGAAAACAGTGCGTTTAAGGAGAAATGATGAAGAATAATATAATGTTCTAAAACGATGGTACATTCTTGAAATTACTCAAGAAAAACTTTATATGCTTTCTTTATGCTAATTTCGTTTAGTTTTATGAATCCACGAGTCCATAACTAGAAAACCAGTAGAAGTAGAGAATAACTAATATTTGGAAACTATGTATCATAGTTATAGGAAACTTTATGCCAACATTCATTTTATTCGAAAAAAGGATGTAAAAGCTACAAAATAAAAACTGATTTTTTTTCAAAATTTCAACAGCCTGTATCTTTTTACCTGAGCTGAATTAGGAAAAATGTTAAATGAAAAAAGTGTTTCATTTGATGAGAGGAATATTTGGTTAAAATTAATGCAGTGGTCAAAGACTCACCCTGTATATCCCCAAGAAAGGTAGTGCATTCTCTGTCCTGATTATTTTACCATGATATGTCAAGTTTATGGCATCTTGATTTCTTTTCCTAAAGTAAGCAGTTTTGTTTTATCGATATTTAATTATTAATTCATTGCTTTCAAACCATTCATCAAGCTGATCTTTGCATTCAGTCACAGTCATACGAGTCAAAGTCATCGATACATCATCAGCAAACATAACCATATCATTGGATATTACATGAATTAAATCATTGGTATAGATTATGTGGAGTAGAGGACCCAATATTGAGCCTTGAGGTACACCTCTCTCAACATGTAGGGCATCTGATGTTACTTTTTTGCCATTTCTTCCTCGCTCTATGTTTTTTTGAGTTACTCTTGTTAAATATGATCTGAAGAGATCTAGTGCAACTCCTCTTATTCCATATTTTTCCATTTTTTCCAGTAAGATGTTATGATTCACACTATCGAATGCTTTTGTCAAATCAAGACAAAGAGCTGCTGTCACTTGATTTTTATTCAACGATTTTATGATGGAATTTGGTGCCTGATACATAGCATTTATTGTAGATTTTCCCTACCTGAAACCGCATTGCTGCTTAACCAAGATGCTATTTATTTCAAAAAAATTTAAGACCTTATTTAAAAATTATTCTCTCCTAAATCTTGTTGATATTAGATAATATTGATATAGGGCGATAGTTATCTTAGATGTTCTTATTTCCCTTCTTGTGAATTGCTATAACCAAAGGTCCTTTGAGTGCCTGTGGATATTCACCTACTTGCAATATTCGATTGATTATACGAGAAAGAGATTTCACAAGGTTTGATGCATAGGTTTTTAGTGAATCAACAGGTATCTCATCATATCCAACTGTTTTCTTGTTTTTTAAGCGCATTATATAACCTACCATATCCTCCTCCACTACTGGGCCCAGAAAAATGCTACTTTAGTGTGGCCTGATAGTCTCTTTGGCTGTTTTATAACTCATATCAGGACTTGGGGCAGATTTCAGAAAGAAAGTGTTCATCTCATTTTATAGATCCTCTTCTGATTTTTCTGGAAATGCCTTGAATAATGATTTGTCTTGATCACTTTCATTTTCATTGCCTTATTTATCAATGTCCAAGTGGCTTTGGTCTTATTTTCAGAATTTGTTATGAATGCCATTCCTGCATTTTTTTTGATTGTCTAACTACTTGCTTGAATATATTTGAGTATTTCTTGTAGCACTTCTGTGATATTAAACCATCCAACATTTCTTCATAAAGATCTCTTTTATGTTAGCTTGATTTATTCATTCCCGAAGTGATCCACATCTTTTTGAGTCCTTTTTCTAGGATGCGTTTTTTCAATGGTAATATTCGGTTCATTCTTGACTTCAATGTATCAAAGAAAAATCCATAGGCTCTATTTGGATTTCCAACGTAACATCGTCCCAGGTGCTCTCTTGAAGACAGTAAAAAAAATCCTGGAACTTTGATTTTGTGAAAAATCTTTTTTCAATAATCTGTTTCACATTTTGTTCTACCGGTGTTATAGTCTGCACTGTTATATGCTGGCCCATATGATCTGACAAGGCCGACGTAAGGTTTTTATTATTTCTAAATTTTGTTGTATTTATGAATATGTTGTCAATTAGAGATTTTGTGGTTTCTGTAATTCTAGTTGGTTTGAAAATTGTTTGTTCATAGTTGTAAGATGAATAATAGAATGTAGATCATTTTATTGATTCTAAAGCAATATCCTAGGAACATTTGGTAATCGAAGATTGAATGAATTGTAAACAAACTTGAAGTTTCATAATCGAATAGGGGGAAATTTGGAAGCAGATATTTTTTCGGTTAAAATTGAAAGTATCCTCTGTAGAAATAAGTATGCATTTCGGTATCCTAATTCAAGCTCTATACGACCAAAAAGTTTTGAGGGTGTTAAGGAACGATTCGAGGAAACAGGAATGTTAATCGCACGGAAAAGCTAGAAGTGAATAAAACTGCAACAAATGAGGAAAGTAAATTAGCCATGATGCTTTCTACAGTTGAGAATCCACATGTTATAGTATGATGTAAATTGGAAGAGAGTTGGATATACCCGTAAGTCATACTTCCCCCTAAACAGATTATTGAGAAAAAATTAATAGCATAGCTACAGAATTGAATAACATCAAGAACTTCATAAAAGGGATTATGAAACCAAAGTTCGCTATTGCGAGGATCTATTGGAATTCATTTTGTTTATTGACGAATCCAGATTTAAAAGCAATGGAGTGTTCAACAAACATGCTTGTTGCTACTACCTTACAGAAAATCCCCATTGGGCATAATTGGGTCTGGCCTATTCTACCATATCCTTATTCATATGGTATCCCCTTTAAAAAACTGATAAAAAAGGGACTCCTAGTTTTGGATGCATTGGAAAACCACCATTCGACGAAATGATGAAAAGCATAATCCACCATTTTCGAGATTATTCATGAAGAAAATTTCTAGCTACAAATTATAGATTGCAAAATATTTCGCATCAAACGAACCCATTTTGTGTCACTGTAATTTCAAATCGACCTGCTATAAACCCATACAACCACATATTTTCGAGATATTGTGAACCCAATTTGATTAACTTACCAAAGTATATATTTCCATCATCATATGGATTATCCAAGATATACGACAGCTGAGGTTATTTCATTGTTCATTTTGCATGCAATCTTACTTTGTTTGATATGTCTCTTATCTATAGATGAGATAACAATGATGACCTATATGAACACAGATCATGAAATTCATAGATACGGACGTTATTTTCTATACAGCATTCTGTGAAATCATAGACTTAAGATTTAATATTGAAAAATCATATCTCCGAAAATATTAATTTGTTAGAGTTGAAAAGAATGTCAATGGATACTAATGATGAAAATGCATCTTCAAAAAAATTTAATTTGAATTTTGTAATGTAATTTTTTTTTCCGTTACTCCGAACTCATTTTGCCCAATAACGAACTTAACACAGATATTTATTTCCCCAAACTAACTAACTAGCTCATTCCGTTCGAGAATTATCGTGTCTACGGCCGGACAGAAACGATTTTGACCACGGATTCTTGATCAGTGAATCGAAAAAAATTGTTTAAGACCATTTTAATCCAAAAATTCGAAAATTACATTTACACACATTTGGGCAAATTGATAAGAACTCTGTTCCGAGGAACATGAACGCCAAAAATACCGAACATGTGCAACAAACTGATAGGGTAAAACTTAATACTCATTTCAAGTGTGGAAAAATGGTTCGTTTACTCGAAAATATGCTGATAGATAGAAGGTTTCGTGTTTTTGTTGATAATAATATAGTAGTAATTTCAAAAGCTTGAATAATGCTTATCCGTTTATATCCTATCAGTTTGTTACACCTGCTCTGCGATAGTGTGCCAAAATACAGAAGGTTATGAAATTCTCTACATGAAAATTTTAAATCTAAATTTACTTAGGAGGGGAATCTTGAGTATGATTTCCGGAAAAAAACCAATTGATGCAATTTAATATATTTATTTTTATACAATTTCAAACTCGAATTTATCACATGCCGTATCTTTTCTATTCCAAATTCACCAAGGGTTACTACCCATTGTAAGGGTTGAATTTGTGTTTTCGCCAAAATCTTTTAGTTTGCTCATAATTTGACCTACATCTTTTTCGTTAAGTCATTCTGTATATTTCGGGTTATATTTTGACCACAAACCTGAGGACCCCAGGCTTGGTACCAGACCACACAAGGGATACTGAACGTAATTGTTCTTCCTCTAAATCAACATCACGAACCTACAATAATAACAAATAAACCGATTGATACGAAATTATTCACCCGTGATCGTACGCCGCAAAAGTGATACGCACGTCTACAATTCTTTCTTGTTGGCTACCTTGAAAGTGAAAATAACAATCATCTATTTTTTTTTCAGGATGTCAATTTCTTTGCTACTTATATTACGAAATAATTGTACCGGTAGAGAAAGCACCGTTAAATTATTGAGGTTTAAATTAATTTGATCTGGTCAAAATCTACCCACAGATATTTTCTTGACATTCACAATGCACACCATGATTTGTCATATGAGATGATGATAAATATGGATGCAGAAACAGAATTGGAGAAACACTGACGGAGTTTTTACAAATTCATAGCCAGGATGGTTACACATTCAGGTACTGAACTCCCCCAAAGCTACTTGGAAAAGAAATTATATTTCTTCAATATTTCTAAGAATATAGACCCAATCGGGTTTGAAGCTAGAACTGTAGAAGAAGTTTTTGAAGGATCTTGCAAAATTTCAGAGAATTTTTTTGCTTAATTTTTATCTAATTTTCTAGTCATATATAGGTACCTCACGGAAATTTTTATATCACTATATTTCAAGTAACTACCAAGTTTCACTTCAATCAGATCAGTATTTTCAGAGTTATTGGGAAAACAAAATTTCAGATGGCTTATTCCGAAACCACTTTGCGAATTTTACCCATTAACAAACTTAACCGGTGCATTTTGACTCAAAACCTACCATGCATATTTCAACTCTCTAACTAATTTCGTTCGAGTGTATCACGGACGGATGGACGGCCAGGTGGACATAATCAAGTTTGATCTCACATTCTTCATCAATGAGTCGAAACTAAACGTTTGAAAACATTTTCGTCTAAAAATTATTGAACTACAGATTTTGTGGCAGATTGATAGGCCATCCTCAGAGAATGAAGCGCACCAAAAAAGTCGTACAAATTTTAATCGATCCAAACGTGATTCAATATAAAATGTTCATCAGGTAATGAATAATAACAACCATACGGCCGGATATAAACATTCCATCATATCATGCGCACATAATTAAATGTAATAATGAAAAATGGCGATACCGTTGTTAAAAATCAACAAGTTAAGAGCGTTCCTGCTAATCGGGTCCTTCATGAATGGCTTCGTATAATAAATATACTTGTGCATATATTTCACAAATCAAATAGACCCCAGAGGGTTCATTGATCTGCCGAGAAAGCAAGAGCAGACGCGTTTCTGGCTTCTTGGCCTTCATCAGTACCCTGTAGCTTTCCCGACAAATTCAACTAAACTGACCCGGGTTAAGCCTTTCAGAGACGGCTCGGTCGATCATTATAATCGCCCACGCCACCTATGAAACAAAACACGGAAATCAGCCTCTCCCCACCAGTGAATATTTGAAGCGTGAAATCATATGCCACCATTCACTCGATATTAAATCAAGAACGAGTCCCACAGAGCTCAGACAGTATCTTCTCAATGCCATGAACGCTGTTTAGCGTTTTCAAAAATAATAATGAAAAATGGCGATACCGTTGTTAAAAATCAACAAGTTAAGAGCGTTCCTGCTAATCGGGTCCTTCATGAATGGCTTCGTATAATAAATATACTTGTGCATATATTTCACAAATCAAATAGACCCCAGAGGGTTCATTGATCTGCCGAGAAAGCAAGAGCAGACGCGTTTCTGGCTTCTTGGCCTTCATCAGTACCCTGTAGCTTTCCCGACAAATTCAACTAAACTGACCCGGGTTAAGCCTTTCAGAGACGGCTCGGTCGATCATTATAATCGCCCACGCCACCTATGAAACAAAACACGGAAATCAGCCTCTCCCCACCAGTGAATATTTGAAGCGTGAAATCATATGCCACCATTCACTCGATATTAAATCAAGAACGAGTCCCACAGAGCTCAGACAGTATCTTCTCAATGCCATGAACGCTGTTTAGCGTTTTCAAAAATAATAATGAAAAATGGCGATACCGTTGTTAAAAACCAACAAGTTAAGAGCGTTCCTGCTAATCGGGTCCTTCATGAATGGCTTCGTATAATAAATATACTTGTGCATATATTTCACAAATCAAATAGACCCCAGAGGGTTCATTGATCTGCCGAGAAAGCAAGAGCAGACGCGTTTCTGGCTTCTTGGCCTTCATCAGTACCCTGTAGCTTTCCCGACAAATTCAACTAAACTGACTCTTGCTTTCTCGGCAGATCAATGAACCCTCTGGGGTCTATTTGATTTGTGAAATATATGCACAAGTATATTTATTATACGAAGCCATTCATGAAGGACCCGATTAGCAGGAACGCTCTTAACTTGTTGATAATTAAATGTGTCTATTTATTGAAAATTGATTAAGTATGTAAACAAATTCAGTAAGAGTGAATGGTTTCGCCCAATGTATCACTATTTTTTTTGCACTGGCTTGAAGTCAGTTAAAAATTGCAAGTGGCTATTTCTTTCCTTTAGAAAGTTATCGTGGCAACGGTCACCCAAATTAACTTGGCTGTAAAGATAGGTTTAGAAGCCTTCCGCAAAATGTACGCAATATCAGACGGATAGTTTCTGAAATATTGAATTTTTTCAAAGATTTTCAATGATTTTTTTTCAATTTTCTAGTGATACGATCCTCACGTAATTTCATAAAAATTTGTTTGAATTGGATTGGTGAAATATTTTTTGAGCTAAGGAGGAAATTTAAGATAGGTATAACTCCTGAACTGTTCGGCAGATTCCACAAATTAACGAACTCAAATGTTGCAGTCGCAGGCTCAATCTACCCTGATTATTGCAAGTCGCTATCTCTTTCCGTTCTCAAGTAATCGTGAGATGAATTATATTTTTTAATAATTTTTATAGGTACAATTATTTTACAACTACTCATCAAGTTTCGATTCGATCGGATCTGTAGTGGTTGAAAACAAAATTATTACTCGGAAACCGTTGGGCCGATTATTTCCATTGACGAACTCGTCCGTCGTATTGGGACGCACCATCTACCCTCAAAATTTCAAGGCGCTATCTCTTTCCGTGCTCAAGTTATCGTGGCAAATGACAGACTCAAATTTATCCTCCAATTATTCATCAGGGAGTCGAATTCAATCGTTTGAGAACATTTTCGGCAAAAAATGCGAAAATTACAGACATTTGGGAAAAATGATAACGAGATGTTCCCAAGAACATGCGCACAAATAAATGCATTGGGCATCAACTGAATTCAAATTTTGAAATAAATAAAAAAGGTAACTTAATCAGCGCGTATCCGAACCCGAATCTCCTGCGCGGCAGGCTAGTACGCTACCATCTTGGCCATCGAGGTGTTGATTCAATTCTGAGTTTAACATGATTCGAAATTTCAGAAGAAGTGGATACCAGTTCGAAATTTTACTATTTTTTATTATCATATTTCAGATGAGTTTAACTCCTAAACCATATGACCGAGTATGTCCACTAACGAACTCAAACATCGTATTCGGATACGTAACCTATCCTGAAAATTTCAAGTCACTATCTCTTTCCGTTCGAAACTTATCGTCAGATGGTCGGTCGGCCGGACAGAATCGATTTTGATCTCGAATTCTTCATCGCTGAGTCGAATCTAATCATATGAGTCCATTTTTGGCGAAAAATTCGAAAATAACAAACATTTGGGGAAAAGTATATCAAGCTGCTCTCAAATATTTGTATCTATTCATAACTATATCCTTTTCAAACCACGTTAAGGAACTCTCAAACTCTGAAAAAATGTCTATAGACAATACCAAAATTCTTATTTTTTTTTAAAATTGCTTCTGTGTTTGAAAAAGCAAGATATTTTTTTGTTGGAAACAGTTTATTGAACTATCTTGCCTAATTAACATTATTGTATATTGTATATTATTATACTGATCCTCCTAGGTCTTCCCGAAGGAGACCCCTTATAAGCTCTCGAAGAGCTTGAGCGAGTAAGGAGAACCAGTTGTGTTCTGTGTAGGCATTGTTACTGTGTCCTTACGCCACCTCAGGCACTAAACAACACCAACTATAAACTTTTTTGTAACGTTTCTGAGCCTAAATCACACTTCTTCATCAGGCAATTGGACACTAATTCTGATATTGTAGTTTGAGTTCACTGTGGACTGCTCATGAACACTACAAAAGTAACTTCACTCTTGTCCATCACGACGCGTTACTGTAGTAACGCTTCGTCTTTGAAGATGGAAACATTATTTCCGAAACATATGTCAGACGACAACACCTGTAGTTGACAAGAGTGTAGTTACTTTTGTACTACTTCTTCTGAAATTTGTCGGTATAACTAGAAGATTTTCGCCGATAAATGAATAAGTGGTCCTCAGTTTCTTTTGTTTCTCTAAAATAGAGCTCGATTGTAACTCTTATAGTTCTGGAGATCCTAGTGCTGCCCATCGAATTTGCTTCACCCTGTACATAGAAGTCATCAAACTATCTCTCGTTGTGAAGAAATGCACGAGGTGGAAGTTAGTAATGCGAGGGAAAGGCCCGACGTACGGCTCAAAAACTCTCATTATTCCTAAAAGAGGTCTCAATGGCAAACGATGTTGAATCGTCCAAGGCATTATGAAAACTAACTTACCTTTCGCATAATAAGGAGGGGGGTTGGCCACACAAACGTGGTCAATCCCATCCCTTACAAATGTGGTCATCCATGCTGTACCAACATGTATCCTTGAACCAAACTTCCAGAAGGATTTAAATTAGTTTCAATTGTTCATTCAAAAGCTTCTTGAGCTTCTTGAATGAAATCCAAATCAACAATGAACCTTGTGCGTCAAGGCCATCAGACAATCTCACTGATCAGACATCCAGTCGCGGTTCGGAATAAAGTATAAAGTCCTAGACGATGATAGTTCGGTTATACCAACTTATTAAAGCCCAATGATTCACCGCTATCCATTCACAAAGCTTTTTATAGTTTTCCCGCTCTCCAAGAACTCATTGCTGACAACTTCCATAAGAAATAGCAGCGGTTAAAACGTGTAAAAATATCAGCGATTCGGCGTTCACATCACACGTCGAATTTCCAAGAAACGAGCCCGAAATGTATCAGCACCTTGTAAACATTTCAGGGAGTCGGTGTGGCTGTCAGTGCTTTCAAAGAATTTCAGGGAAAATATTACAAGGGAAATCCGTTTATCACCTTCCGAGAGTTGCATAGGTGTGAAAAAAATGTTTTTTTCAGGTAGTAGGAAAATTTGTCCACGTCAGGGGTATTTTCAATACATCAAGGTGGAATGGAACTAAAACCGATGGTGTCCAATAAGAAATTAATATTATGTCGGATGAACATAATTTACCGCTAGTCTGTTTCTCAAAAATATGGCTTGTTGCGAGCTGCAATCTTGAAGGATTGAAAAGTCACCAGCAGCTTCGGTGAGCAGGCATGAAAAATTTATTTTAGTCGACCACCTCACAATAATCATCTATACATTTCTAATCCTATTTTATAAATTCACAAAATATAAACGTAAGTCACCGTTAAGGAGAAATATTCTTTATGTTCGCAATAGGTACGATTGTGGCAATGTAAAATCAGCACGCGTAATTTAAATTTTCCTACTGATGAAAAATTAGTTGACCACTTTGGGAATTGAATATGTGACCTCTTTCACTGATGTATCGTGTGTTGCGTCCCTTTGATTTTCGATGCTTGGTTCTATTGAATATCACGTGAAAAAGGCTTTCTGGGTAAAATACTCTCTAATACAATTTACGGGTCTATTCTAGTACGCTTGTACATAGGTTGGAAATAAAATTTTGGCTACGGGAATTGATCCCGGTACATACGTTCTATGAACACGGAGCTTTACTCCTAAGGTGTTCAGCAAGTACAGGATTATGATGAAAGTCGGTACCAACCTTTGATACCTTGTTTTCAAATTTCTAATTTCAGAAAAATATATCATGTTTCTTATTATTCTATCAAGTTTAAATCGAGAAATTTGCTGTAAAATAAAGTCCATATCCAATTGTCACTAAGTATTGAACGAATGTTATTACTGACATATCGACTTGTCAAATTTGACTTCGGCTGATCTGACATAATTGATTCATCAAATTCTCTCCAGGTACGTCAAAAATCGAAAACTTCTGATAACTTCGTTTTTCAAGTGTAAAAAAATCAACAAGTGCATCTCGATAGTTGTAATATTTCAATATTTCGGCAATATCTTCACCAATATAGATCTGATCCAGTTCAAATCTACATAATTTCAACGATATCTGACGGATAGAGATGCAGAACTTTTTAAATATATTCTTTTTAATTTTTCAGTCATGCAATTCTCACCTTATTTTGCATAAGTCTCCGTGTCAGTATTTTTCTACAATTACTACGGCACTTTAATTCGATCGGAACATTATTATTCGAGCTATTGGGAAAACAAAATTTCAGATGGCTATAACTCTGATACCACTCAGTGGATTTTGTCCAACTCTCTAACTCATTACGTTCGAGCTTAATCGTGCTGACGGCCGACAGAATCAAGTTTGACCTCAGACTCTTGATCAGTGAGTCGAAACTAATCGTTTGAGATCATTCTCGGCCAAAAATTCGAAAGCTGCAGACATTTTGACACCCTGTTCACCTGAACAACATGCCAAAATCGTATAAAGGAGATACATCGAGACCACTAGTAGTCAGAAAGTCATTAGGCAACATTGTTAGGTAAATTCCTTCTAACAAATATCTTTATAACATATAGAAGCAGTTTCAAAAGAATTTTAAAAAAATTATCATGTATTTTTCTCAGAGTTTGGAGAAAAAATCCAGAAGAAACCGATAAATGCACCTCCCAAAGTATCATTTAATGTTTACTACGAATATAAAGTTAATAGTGTACATCTTCAACATCGATCAATCAACAGTTTAATACAGTAATTGTTCACAACATCTTAAGAATAATGCAGAAGAAATGACACGGTACGATAATCTTGGTACAAAAAAACCTGATATCTAACTCACTCTCCCACAGGATCGTTGGAAAATATTGGAAATAAATGTTCATCAGATGCGTCCATGTGTACAACCTTGGGGTTATTCTACAGCAATTTCATCTTCGAATAATATTGTTATTCTTTATTTAATGTTCATGCATAATCTTCGCCAACGGTTTGCAGCAACAAATCGCGACAAACCACAAATCTCATTTTGGCCAAGATTTGAATATTATTATTGTACTATGATCAATGATTGTGGAATATACAGTATTACCTTTCTAATTCGGACACATTTAAATCCGGACAGTACTCCGGACGCCTGCTTTCAAAACCCATATTCCGGACGCATCTCTATAATCCGGACGCACACAAGCCACCGCGTCTGTAATTTACGAGTTAAGACACGATTCAGAAGATGTATTGTGCAGCACACAACGATTGTTGTCCAAAAATTCCGAATAGAAATCACACAACGTTCTAAGATGCTGTTCGAAATGAAAAAATAAATATATAAAAAGAAATTGAAAATATAAATTGAATTCAAATTTTCATAAACAAGAGGTCACATTTAAATTAATCTATTTATTCATTTCAACATTGAAGTAATCTGAAATTTTGAAACCGACTCTAAAATTTAAACAAAAATTACAGATTACTACAATGTTGAAATGAATAAATAGATAAATTTAAATGTGACCTCTTGTTTATGAAAATTTGAATTCAATTTATATTTTCTGTTATCTTTTTGGCGTTTTTTAAATTGATTTAATATTTTCTGTTACTTTTATGAATAAAATATTTTATTTAATGACAAACCTATAAGATTAATGTTTTTCTATAATCCGGACAAATCGAAAATCCGGACAACTGCCTTACCATTAACTGTCCGGATTAAAAAGCTTACACTGTAGTGTAGTAAAGAAAATAGTCAGCTAGTTTGAAATGCTTCAAACAGGAGGTGAGGTTAGGGTAGATTATAAAAGTATTTATATAATTGATGGGATTCTTTAATCTTCTACTTTTTGTTGCTCCGATACGTTAATTATGTTTATGCTTTAAGATTAAGTGTAGAATACCAAATTCCTAAAATACAACCCTAGTCTAAAATAAGTAGTAATATACAGGGTGAGTCTTTAAGTTGTACATTAATTTTAACCATGGGTTCCTCTCATCAATTGGAACAACTTTTTGATTTACCAATTTTCCAGATTCGGCTCAGGTTAAAAGTTTTAAGCGCTTAAAGATTTAATTATGTGCAAAGCCAGCTCTGAACTGTCTTCAAGTTTTGAACACAGATACACTGGGATTCAATATCGCATAATTGTATGGAAGCTTTATTATCTGCTGCTCGAAATTCAATGAAATTGTTTGAGATAACTTATTTATTTACTCACTCAAGACTAATGAAATGGTTTTAAATAATCTTCATGCTGCATTTTTGAAAACATATCTTCCTGAATATTAAAACACTGACTCCAACTTAGTTTTCATTGAATATCCACAATAACTACATCGCCTATTCTGTCATTCATTAAATATTTTAATATGCATCATATAAATGACTTCATATTATAAATCATTCAACCAA
This sequence comes from Halyzia sedecimguttata, assembly GCA_937662695.2. NCBI lineage: Eukaryota > Metazoa > Arthropoda > Insecta > Coleoptera > Coccinellidae > Halyzia > Halyzia sedecimguttata. Next base: position 51,506,640 of record OW569415.2, read on the forward strand.
TTTATAATAAAATAATAAATAATAATTATAACCTAACCTCTATCAGAATAAAAAAAGTTGTGGTTATGACGAAATACAAATGAATGTGATAAAAAGATCTATACAACTTATAGTTAAGCCTTTGAGATTTATCTTGAATAACAGTTTCAAGGGAGGAATTTTTCCCGATTTACTCAAGGAAGCCATAATAAAACCGCTTTATAAAAAGGATAATCCCGAAGACTTAAAGAATTACAGACCAATAAGTCTTCTAACGAATTTTTCAAAAATCTTCGAGAAGATTTTGTGTGAAAGGCTGACAAACTTTTTCAGAAAGTTTAATATCATTAACAACTGTCAACATGGAAATGTCAAGGGACGAAGCACGGACACTGCTATTTATGATCTCTTGGCAGGAGTTGTCAATGCTTTCGAGGATAATTCTCTACCGCTCGGAATTTTCATTGACTTCTCCAAGGCGTTTGACTCCGTGGTGCATGAGGTATTGCTGAGAAAATTGGAGATTTATGGTATCAGAGATAAGCAACTCAATCTGATTAGGACCTATCTTGATAGACGAACACAGATGATAAAACTCAACATGAATGGAAGAAAATACAGTTCTCGGGATGCTGTTTTGGGGCAGGGTGTCCCACAAGGAAGTATACTGGGACCTCTGCTTTTTATAGTGTACGTCAATGACCTCCCTAATGCAACATCTGATTCAGCAAATTTTGTCACCAACTACGCCGATGACACCAATGCTCTTCTGACAGCGAAAACATTTGGAGAAGTACTTTTTTTGAAGAACAAATTTTTTGCTACACTCCAAGAATGGTGCTCGCATCATAATTTGTTAGTGAATGAATAAAAAACAAAATGCGTTCTTTTCACTCATGACAGACGATCACAGATTTCTCTCCAAGATAACCAAACTGAGTATATGGAACACACGAGATTCTTGGGATTGTATATGGAAAAAAAATTAGATTGGAAACTACAGACAGAAAATGTGATTGGTAGATTGAAATCCACTGTTTATGCTCTTCGAGTGCTGAAGGGAGATGTTGGTGTTCCTTTTTTGATGGCTGTGTATTATACTAATTTTCAGGCCATTTTGACATATGGATTGATTTTCTGGGGAATCAGTTCATGTGCTGAGGCTGTTTTCAAGATACAGAAGATGGCGGTTCGTTGTGTCTTTGGACTGGGTTATACACAATCTTGTAGGGGTATTTTTAAGAAAAACAATATTCTTACTTTAACAGGTTTATACAGTTATAAACTTTTACAGTTCTTCTTTAAGAATCCTGAAAACTTTGTCAAATTCAAGTGCTCACAGATCTATGATACTCGTCATAATTTATTCATTTTTCCTAAGCATAAGCTTTCTTCAACTGAAAAGGAATGTACATATATGTTGTTCAATTCACTACCAACTGAACTGAGACAAATATCATGTTTCAAAATTTTCAAGAAGAGATTGTTCAGACTTTTGATTGAAAGGGAGTCTTATAGCATCTCTGAATTTTTAGCTCAAGGAAATTAACTTATATTGTTTCTTTCTGTAAGGGGTGTTTCTTTTATGTTGACATGTTTCGTATTTCATTTGGACAGCTATTTAATTATTGTAAGGATGATTTCTCGAAATAAATATATTTTCTTGTTGTTGTTGTTGTTATATGGTCTATAGAAAGCATAGAATCTGGACATGCGTTTCACAAAGCTACGTTCGGTTCACGATTAAGTGATTTCTCTGTCATATTTAACAAGCAGGTTAACGGACTTCGGGCATCATCATGGAAGTAGGAGAAAACTGTTAATTGGAGATTATGTGTTATAGTTATGGAAAACTTCACACCAAATTTCATTTCATTCTGAGTCACCATGTAAAAGCTACAAAAGGAAAACTGATAATTTTTTCAAAGTTCAAAGCCAACAGCCTGTATCTTTTTTCCTGTGCTGAATTTGGAAAAATGATAAATGAAAAAATTGGTTCAAGCACTGACGTGAAGTCAGGAGCTTTTGCGTGTATGTTCTATTGTCCATTCTCCTGTATTGGACACTCTTAATCAAATTTACCATGGTGAATTCTATTGTCCGTTCTCATGTATTGGACACCCTCTCAATCGAATTTACCATGGTAAATTCGATTAAGAGTGTCCAATACAGTCGGACGGACAAAATCAAATTTCACCTCGAATTCTTCATCAGGAAGTCGAACCCAATCGTTTGAGACCATTTTCGGCGAAAAATTCGAAAATTACAGACATTTGGGCAAAATGATAACGCGATGTTCCCCAGAACATACGAGCAAAAAGTGTTTTGTTTGATGAGAGGAATCTATGGTTAAAATTAATGCACCACATAAAGACTCACCCTGTATAGTCCAATTCAAATCATGAAAATATGAATTTTGCAATCCTCATATGAAGTGAGCGAGACATTTCAACATAAGAAAAGAAATAGGAAGGATACAAAGATGTCAAACCGGACGGTACAAACCGTTTACAAACAGGACATAATTTTTCGGCGTGTCCACAAATCCCATCATAATACTACAATAAATTAGTGTAAATCAACGTACCACGTTTCATGTGCTTTGATGCGGATTCACATCAACTAAAATCTACTAGCGTTCGAAATAATATGTTAAAATAGCTCACACTAACCTCTTCTTGCAGTCTCGGTTGGCGGTAAGATTTTTGTTGATTTTGGGTTGTACAATTCTCTACAATATTGCAGCAATTCATTCTCAAATGATTGCTCCTCCATTTGGGTACCCTTTTCTCCTGCTGATTTCTGTACTACTTCTCGCATCGCTCGGCATGTTTGCTTCACCTCTGATTGAAAAAAATATCGTATCAATGGTTAGTCAATATTGTCAAAACCGGCAAAATGTCACTTTATGGCTAGCAAAAAAACACTAGGAAAAAGATGAGGTCTCCACCTTCGCCTGATACAATGGCTGTACACAGAGTGGTACTCAGCAGACTCCAACTTGTATGTGCATCACAAATGCCATGAGATCCACCCTATAGAGTGCATGGATTTAATGTAGGATCAGCCTCTTCTATCTATGACAGCCTCATTTCAAACTCTCTTATTATAGGTATATCGGAAGTGACTATAGGTTGAGTAGTTACTTTTGAAAATAATTAGCGGAGGTGATTCTTCTTCAAGATATTCATGTAGACAAGGAGGAGTATATTTTTGAGAAGGTAGTTTTGAAAGGCTATATTGTTATTTTCAATTCGTTCGTTTTTGGCGCTCTTGTTCCTCGGATCAGAGTGCTTATCAATTTGCCAAATGTCTGTAATTTTCGAATTTTTGGCTGAAAATGGTCTTGAACGATTTGGTTTGACTCACTGATCAAGAATTACAATTTTCGAATTAAAATTTTTTTAAATGTAGTTTCATCATAATAATCCATTGTTATCATTTTCAACTCTGACAAGCTAATATTTTCTGAGATATGATGTTTCAAAGTTTCAATGATACATCGTAAGTTCTATGTATTCACAGAATGTGAACACAGAATCTGTCACTATTCATAAATGTCATCTTTTCTAGCTAAGAGATTGTCATTTCATAGTTGTTATTTTCTATTGCAAAGCAAGTATTTGATTCTTGAATTTGTGAATATATACAAGACTGTTTTGATGTAGCTTATGGAGGCAATAGGAAAGAAGAACATATTGGAATCATCAAAAGAAATTACTGTTCGTTGACCACTGAGGTTAATATTACCTTTTACTTCCTTAAGTTGTGAGACATGTTCCTATATACAGTATTTTCATAATGTTGCTAGCAAAAACATACTGAAATATGGATCTACGTTTGTGTATCAATCATTTTTTCTTGAGTTAAGGTTCATAATACACAGAAGAATGTGTTAGTGGTATGAACTATTAAATTTTAAATTATGAAAAGAGGATAGTATTTTATTAATATATTTTTATGATTATCTCCAGCCTTGCTCTAGACATTTCGATGATACTTTCCTTAGGTATTTCGAGTTGTGAAAACTATGCACCGAGTGTAAGCTGCAACAACCCATTCCACGAGGTTGAATCATTGCAGAATGCAGATTTAATCTTGATAAATAAATTTAATGACAATTTTTGAAGCATTAATGTATTGAAGCATTGTAGATTGCTTCTTTTTGTATAAGATAATTTTTGAAGCATTTTATTTAAACGATACTTTTTCTAAATTTAATTTCTTTCACGATGTATTTCTATCATAGGAATCCATTGATATAATTCCCAACTCTGAGAAACCAATACTTTCAGAGATAAAATTGGTCTGTTTGAACAAGAGTGCCAAAAAGCTCCTGTCCACAGGGCTTGAACCAATTCTCTCCTCATATCTTTTCATTTTTCAGGTTCCGAGAACCCACTTTGGAGGAGCCTCTCCGTCTTTTGACGAACGAATACATATTGATGAAAGAAATCGATATTTAATATTTCAGCTTATTCTGTAAGCAATTTCAAGTTTTACAAATTGCAACACTTTCGGGAAGACATGGTTTTTTGCTGGGATTTTTACCTAAGCTCTTTTGTATCATACTTTGAGTCGTATGGTACCCCGTTACACTAACCTCTACTAACACTTAAAGTTCTCAATCAAAATAATATAAATACAGGGCGAGTCTTTAACTGTACATTAATTTTAACCATAGATTCCTCTCATCAAATATGACACTTTTTGCTCGCGTGTTCCGCAAGGGACAGCGTGCTATCATTTTGCCACAATGTCCGTCGATTTTTTGCCGAAAATGGTCTCAAACGATTGGGTTCCACTCACTGATGAATAATCTGAGGTCAAATTCGATTCTGTCCGGCCAGCCGTTAACCCGATAACTCTCGAACGGAAGGAGTTAGAGCAACCTTCCCTGAAAATTGCAATTTGCCAGTTCTTTCTGATTCAGCTGAGAAACATAGTATTTTTCAAATTTTTTAAAATTTTCTAGTAATAAAATCCTCACATACGCCTTTTTGTTGGTATCCAACAAATAGTAAACAAGTTTCACTTCGATCAGATCTGTATTGTTTGAAAACAGAATTAGTGCTTGGAAACCGCTGGCAGATTACATCCATTAAGGAACTTAATCATCTCATTTGGATACGCAACGGACTTGAAAATTTCAAGTTGATTTATCTTTCCGTTAGAAAGTTATCGTGATAACGACGGGTCGGACTGAGTCAAATTTGACCTCAAATTCTTCATATAATTGTCTAAGAGCATTTTCGTCAAAAAAAAATCGACAATTACAGACATTTGGACAAAATGATAACACGCTGTTCCCTAGAACATTCTCGTTAAAATGGAGTCAAAATCTATTTCTCCAGAAACAAAATGTATTAATTATCCTGTACGATAGAGGTAAGCAATATTTGGATTTTCTGTTGAATTATTATTCTGAGCTCGTAAAGGTGGGATAAACTTTCAATGTTCAAAAACTCCAAAATTATCCTACTCTGATTCTGATTTTGCTAATTTCAAGAAGGGTAAATGAAAGCGGTCAAAATGGGTTATATAAATGGAAACCTTGAAACCTGTCAGTTGATGGGATCAAGATTTATCGAAATTTCAATCAATATCCTAAAACCACCATGTATATCCCAAATCAAGGAACTCAGGCGATTGAAATCCACCTAGATGACCTCAGTATACGATGTCCGTTCTTTGCATTTCTCCCGAGACGACGTGTAAGAGACAGAATTGTTTCCACAGCAGATGATATTTGGTTAGAAAAATAAAGCTCAAATTAAAACTAACTCACTCTCAGTGCAATAATTCATTTGATATGTGCTGAACATCAGCCTTTGGAACGATTGGTCCACCAGAGCTTGAGCATACGGAATATTCAGATCCTAAAACGAAAATTCAGATAAAAATCGAATCTCTCGCAAAATAGACTCACTTTTTTCTTCTTCTTTACACCAATATCAATCCAGTAATCTCCAGCGGGAGCAGAAGCGGCATGTCTGTCCAATGGTCTCTTCCTGATGCGAAAAAGACATTACGTTTGTGTTAATATTGAACCAAAGACACAGATAAATATATTTTTCATATTGATACTTTTCCGCATTATTATTCTGTATGTTGTATCCTTGAACATCGATTTTGAAATGATCCCTTCTATTCATTAGTCGGGAATACATTTCTTCTAATTATTTATGAAGTAATATTTTAATTTTGAAAGCTATCTTCATTTCTGGAGATTTTAATTAGTGTGAATGGTTTGAATAAGTGGGATTGTTTTCAACACTGAGAAAAATTTTCAGGGGTTCTTATATCCATTCTTGTGCAGTTTCGTCTGTATATCCTCGCCAAAAAGTACAAAAGAATCATAATATAAAGTAGTTATATATACAATGATGTAGGATTGATCGACAAATTCCGCTAATGAGCAGAAATAAAGGCATGTTGTTGGTACTTGCCGAAACGTATTTTTACTCATTGCCTTCTTCGGGGCAAGGCAAACAATGAGGTTGCATTATCCTGATTTATTCATTTAATATCCTCGGGTTGAGGTCGCATCGCACAGGCTGCTTATGCTTCCTCCGTGTCGATGCTATAGTTTGCCTCCGAAATTGAGGGTGCTAGAACTGGAGACACACAGTGGTTGCTCACTCCTGTTGTGGTCCACCTATTTTGAGGTTTCCTTCCATATTTTCCTTGGTTTATTGCCTTGCCCTGAAGAAGCCAAGAAGCAGAAATACTTGTCGGTAATTACCAATAACATTGTGTTCTTTTGCAGAATTTACCGATTAATTATTTATCATTGAATTCAAATTCTACGCATAATCCTGTTTCTATATATTATCATGAAAGTTTGTTATAAATCACTGATTGTAGTCGAATTATTATTAAAATATGATTCTTGAGGCTTCTGGAATTAAAATATATGCCATCTATTTGGAAACAACAGACAACTTCAATCATAAATTCAATATTATATTATACACTTTGAAATTAAATTATATATGTACTCTGACTTTTTCATGAGCTTAAAAAAAAAAAATATATATATATAAGAAAATGAATTAATCATGTGATGAGCAAATATACATGGTGGGCTCCGGTTGATGGTACCCTGGACTTTTACGGAGAACGGGACGTAAGGTAAATGTCCCAATTATCGACAGTGTCCCAATTATCGACAACTTAGGTTTATTTTCCAGAAAACAAGACGAAAAAAATTTCCTTACAAATTTTAATTCAACAATTATCTAGTTTATAGTTTCTTGAATGAATTTGTTCACACCATTAATTTCTCTTAAGCATCCTCAGTGAAAAATCAGCTGTTAATTGGCCGACTGTCGGTCTTCATCGAGTGAGCACTGTTTTCCTTGCTATTCTGATAAGTCCACACTCTTCATTTATGTCTCCCCAGATTCAAGTAATTTATTTATTTATTTATTTATTTGTTCATACGGACATGCCATTTTACATTATAATAAGAAAAAACATAATTCAAAACATGATATCAAAAATAAACATAAATTTCTTAGAACTCCAATAAACGAATTCTCATCTATTAATCAAATCTTGAGATTCGAAATATCTCTTTAGTGCAAAGATTGATGCAGAGAATATATCCAAGTCACAACTATTCGCTGAACGAAGTGCTCTATCGACTGGACCATTCATTGTGTAGTTGGTAGGATTGAATCTCACGTGAAACGTTTCTCTGGATCTCCATGGTGTTGGCTTACAATTTAGTCCTATTCGATTCAATAGGTATTCACTATCGACAAAATTGTTCAGGAGTTTGTACACAAACATTATGTCAAAGTTTTCTCGTCTCACTTCAAGTGATCTTAAATTCAGTTTCTTTATTGGACTATTTCGTAATTCTCCGTTGTTAACGGGAGATCCAGCTTGAAGGCTATCCATTTCAGAAATTTTCTCTGAACCCGTTCCATACTCTGTTTATGTACGGCATACGCCGGCGACCAAACGATGGTGGAATATTCAAGAATACTCCTGACGTTGCTGCAGTAAACTGTCTTTAGAGCATCTAAATTGTTGAAATGTTTCATAGTTCTTTTTAAGAATCCGAGCATTTTGAACGCTCTGTTCGTTACGTATTGTATTTGATGTATGAAGTTCATTTTCGAATCAAAATAAACCCCAAGATCTCTAACGGTTGACGATTCTCTCAAAGTAATCTGGTCCATTTTGTATTTAAACAGATGTGGTGATTTTAATCTGTTGAATCTCACCACTTGACATTTTTCTATGTTGAATTCCATATCATTTGTCGAACTCCATTCTATGATAGCATTCAAATCCAGCTGCAACAATTCACAATCGTCTAACGATGTTATTTGACGAAAAAGTTTGAAGTCATCTGCGAAAAGCAGAAACGAACTGAACTTGATTGCTTTCCCTAAGTCATTGATGAAAAGCAGAAATAAGAACCCTGAAATAGGTGAAACTTGAAGTATGCCAGATTCCATAATGAATTCCTCTGAGCATGTACCTGATATAAGCACTTTTAATTTAATGTTTTTTATTCGATCAGCCAACCAATCTAATAATGGGGAGTCGATCCCTAATGCTTTGAGTTTACGAATAAGCAACCATTGAGCAACTGAATCGAATGCCTTTTTGAAATCTGTATATATAGTGTCGATTTGTTTTCCATTCTTCATGGATTCTAGTATAGTATTCGAATATGTCAGAAGATTGGTCGTGACTGATCTTTTCGGAATGAATCCATGCTGCTCGTCTATAAATATATGCTTGAAGCATGGTGAAATTTTATTCACTAGCAGGGTGTCGAGCAATTTTGGTAGGTATGAGGATTTGCAAATTGGCCTATAATTCTTTACGTTATTCTTATCACCGGACTTGAATTTCTGGATTATAAAATTGAGTTTCCATTGAGTAGGAAACCGTCCCGAGCGTAGAGATAGGTTGAAGAGGTCTCACAATGGAGATGCCAATTCCGCTCGACATCGCTTCAGAAATATGGAAGGAATCTCATCTGGACCCCCGTCATTTTTTTCCGGAAGTAAACAAAGACAGTTAAGAACTTCTTCGACAGAAAGTATACAATTATTTAAGTGGATGTATTTGTCATATTCTACATCAATATCTCTGGGATTAGATGGTTTATAAACCTTCGCAAAATTTCTCCGAAATAATTCGGCTATATCCCGTGTATTACTGCATTTTTGGGCGTATGTTCTAGGGGAACATCGTCCTATCATTTCGTCCAAATGTCTGTAATTTTCGAATTTCGAGCTGAAAATTGGCTAATAGACTAATTCGGACTCCCTGATTACGAATCCGGTGTCAGATTTTTGGGTGCCGTATGGCCGGCCGGCCGGCCGGCCGGCTGGCCGGCCGTAGGCACGATAACAGGAGCACCGAAGGTCCTATCGACTTCAAACTTTCAGGGTAGGTTTCTGATCAAAATGCGACGGTTAAGTTCGTTAACGAGCAAAATCGGCCGGACGGTTTAGGAGTTATAGACATTTAAAATTTTGAGGTTATTTCCCTGATATTTCAGGAACTAAAGAAGATGTTGAATCGAAACTTGGTAGTCAGTTCGAGGATATAAACGCGCAACTTTTGGCAAAATTCTGTTATGATCAAAATGTTGGTAATTTTTAAAAAAATATTTATTTTAATTTTTTCGAAAAAAAAATTTTTTTTTCGTGAACTATTCATCAGATTGCAACAAAAACTTGTACTAACGTCAATTGTAGTATTTTGCAACATTGTGCAAAATTTTGGCTCTATACGATTTCTGTTTCTGGAGATATAAGACAAAATGTGTCAAATTTCCTGGGTCTCTCTCAGTATTCTCATCGATTATTCTATGAACTCTTTGAATTCCACCAAAAACAAATTCAAAGACATAAACATAAAGAATCAAGTCATAGTTTAGACGTCGAAAGAAGGACGATGTTGATCGACTTGAAAAGGTACCTATTTCAAGAAATGCAATAATGAAATGCTTAATTTTTTTTATGGTCACAGAAAATCGTCACAAAAATCTATTTACCTCATTTGACGGCTGTTTGTCAAATCAATTAATTTCAATAATTAATGTCAGATTTCCTAAATACCAAGTTCAAACACATTTTATTATATGGAAAACACTTATTATGATCACGTTCTACAGGAATTGATACTAAATAGAAGCTAGATGAAGATTATTGTAATGGAAAATTTGTGTTCCAGAATAATATTAAGGTATTCAACATGATACTGCTTTTTTTCTTTACTGGTCAGTACGGGCCACAAGGAACATGCGCCCAAAAGCTCCTGTCCACAGGGCTTGAACCCATTTTTCTTCATTCAAGTACATAGTGTTTGGAAGAGTGTTATTTTCTTTTAAATCATTAACATATTTCCAGAAAAAATTTGGGTTGACGCCTATAGATTTTTCTACTGATCTTATATAGTGTTTATAGCAAGTTTCAGATTCCCTTCTGCATTCCCTTCTGATTCCAACAAATTCGTTATAGTCTTCTTTCCGTTGATTGAGTTTAAATTTCCTATGAGTTGCTTTTTTAGCGGATATTAGTTTCTTTAAATTTGATGAAAACCAATGTGGATATGTATTTTGCTTTTTTACTCTTCTCGGTACATACTTATTAATGATCTCGAATATAAAATTATAAAACAAATTTGTACTTTTCTCTATTTCATCGGAGATAATCGTGTTCCATTCTACATTAGATAAGCTTTCAATAATGCGGTCAAAATTTGCCGTCTTGAAATCGTAATAGAAAAGGGCAGGAAGATTTTCGTTAATTTCGATTTCGGTTGATAATTTGATATCAAAGTTTAAGGCAGGGTGGTGAGGATCGCATCTAATCAGTTCATCATGTGATTTTGTAACATGGATATTATCGTATGAAACAAATATCAGATCTAATAACGCGTTATTTATATTCCTTGTTGTATTTATTTGGTTTAGACTGAGAAGTGCTGCTGTATTACTCACAAGAAATTACGGCCTCGTCATATAAAAACTGTTTGTATCAGATGCGTCCCAACATTCGCCCGATATGTTGAAGTCTCCACCGTATATCAGATTTATATTATCATATTTATCAACCAGTATTTCGAGATCATTCAAGTAGGATTCGTATTGTGTATAGTTACTGCCGGGCGGAAAATAAACATTAGATAAAATGAAAGATTCAGAATTCACTTTCATCTGCACAAAAATTTGTTCGACATTAGAATCGATTGAAATTGAATGAGATATGAAATTTGACTTAACGGCCACTAAGACACCACCTCCAATTTTTTTAGTACTCGTGTTACTGTCTCGGTCCTTTCTATAGATACTATAGTTGTTCATGCCTAGTTCAACATCATCAAAATCTGGGGATAGCCACGTTTCGGTTAAAAAGATTACATCATAGTCACTATTAGATACTGCAAGTGACAGCTCACTTAACTTGGTGCGTAATCCTCTAACATTTTGGTAATAGCAAGTTGAGGCTGAAGGTATATGTACTGTTACTGGTGGTTGGAGGGTGTCAAAAACTGAATGATTAGTTTTGGATGGATTGAACATTTCGAAATAATCTAACTCTTACTCCATCGGGCCATGCCCCTGGTTGAAGAAGCTCCTCAAGTGAAGGTGTGAAGTAATGAAGGTGAAATTTAATTTTTTGAAGAATAATTAACTTGAGACGATTAACTGTATTCAGTTCTATTGAAAAAATTTTAATGTCTATCATATTTTATGAGAAATTTGTGTGTCGATAAATGGTACTTCTGAAACATATTGTGTCCCAGATATCGACATCTATGTCGATATTTGAGTCACTGAGGATAATTTTTGATTAACTTTCAGAAACGTTAACTCCATTTTCCTGGATACGATTGTTTCGTTATCCTACCCAAAAGATCCACAATTTTCAGTGTACCAATTATCGACACACTGTTTTCCATCGAATTACATGATAAAAGTACAACAAATTTTGATGTCGATACTACGTTCAACACTATGTCGATAAAAGGTGCAATATTCTGTCGATGGCTGAGACTCATACCATAAGTAAAAATAATCAATTATATGGAGAAATCATTAAACTATTTTTGTTATCTTTTGATAATCATAGAATATTCAAAATTGCTCTCAGTACTGATCGAAATTCGATTGTGGTCCATTTATTTGATTTAATCATCCATTTTTTCATGACTGTCGATCATACGCACATTTATGTGGGGATAATTGGTCATATTTAGTTTCCAGTTATCTCATGATTACAAAATGACTATAGAAGACTGCAATGCACACATGAAAAATACTGTGTCCCGTCGGAAGCAACTTCTGACGCAAATAATAATTTTGAATCGAGTAGAATAGAAATCGCTAACTTTCCCTGAATTCGTCTCTCTTGGATGTAAGGGAAGAGAATTTGGGTGTAGATTTACTACTGGATTGTTATGACCGTGATTACTCCGACACTGATATAAATGTTTGTGAACTACATCAAGATATGAACGGTCAGAATGGGGGGATTACAGATTATCTTTTTGAAGCCCAAGTTCTTGGTGAAGCAAGCATACAAAATGCGAAAAATAGTGAATCAAATGAGAGAGCCCTTGAAAATGACAAAAAAGAAAATTGAGTTAGGACAGAGGAGAAACAAGTAGAATTACCGAGCCTAAAAAGTTGAATGAACGTGGCTTATAGGAAGTATCTGAAGTGAAAACGTTAATTTCTAAGGATTAACCAAAGATCATCAAATATTTTTTCATATTAAGCAGATAATTTATATAACTCTTGTTTTTTTAATTTTTGTGAACATTCTTAAACTGATATTTTCACTAAATATATCAATATTTCTTTAAATACAAACATATTATTGATGCCAAAATCTGGATTTCCCAAAGTGTCGATATTTGGTGCACATGTATGTCGATGATTGGTAATTCATATTTTTCCGGTGTCGATAATGGGTACATCTGCTTTGAGACACCATTCATTTTTTTATAATATTTACCCCTTTCAATATGTTCGTTTTTTGTACTTTTATCAAAATAGAGGGTTCAGAGAAGTAGAAGCAGAATATTTCATTCTTATAAAATTATTCTTTGAAGTCGAAATGTATTAGACACTTTGAGGAACACGCTATTGTGTCGATAATTGGGACATTTACCTTACCTTTTTATTGAAAACTAGCTGGCCCGGCGAATTTCGTACCGCCTAACTTAATTAAAACAAATTATATCTCCGAAAGTATTGGTTTCTCAGAGTTGGGAATTATATCAATGTATTCATATGATAGAACTGCATCCTAAAGGAAATTCAATTCAAATAATAGTTTATTTATCAAGATTATATGAGCAATCATGAGAATGAGAAAAGCACCATGGAAGAAATCAAATTAAATCTGGCCAATTTTGCCCAATAACGAACTTAACCGAGATATTCATCTCCCTAAACTACTCTGAAAATTTCAACTACCTACCTCATTCCGTTCGAGAGTTATATCTATGTCTATGGATGAAAAGCAGTCTCACTACTCTCAGATCTCTTACTTCATGTTCAGTTCCGAAATGTAAGAATTTTCTGAGAAAAACTAATTTCGGAGCAAACAACTGAGATTTTTCTCACTTCGCTCACAATTCTTCGATTGATTAGATAATGTCTCAGGAACATCATTTGACATTATGACAATTCATTTTCATACATAGAATAATATCATTCTGTGACAACGTTGAAATACGATTTATTATAGAAATTTTGAAAAATCATATCTCCGAAAGTATTAGCTTGTTAGAGTTGAAAATGATATGAATGGATTCTTATGATAAAACTTCTTATTAAAAAAAATTTAATTTGGAATTTGTTTCGTAAAAAAAAATTTTTTTTTTGTTACTCCGAAACCATCTGTCCGATTTTGCCCAATAACGAACTTAGCCGAGATATTTATCCCCCAAACCTACTCTGAAAATTTCAACTCTCTAGCTCATTCCGTTCGAGAGTTATTGTGCCTACGGCCGGCCGGACCGGCCGGACAGAATGAATTTCGACCACGGATTCTTGATCAGTGAGTCGAACCAAATCGTTTAAGACCATTTTCATCGAAATATTCGAAAATTACAGACATTTGGGCAAATTGATAAGCACTCAGTTCCGAGGAACTAGAGCGCCAAAAATGCTCGGTATGAATGAAGTTTTCTTATTAGTTTCGATTAATTGTACATGATGTTGCCTACTTACAAAACAGAATTTTTCTGAAATACTGGCTTTTTATGAGGTTTCAATTTGATATTGACAAACACATACAGTTATGATACAGTCTCGTTATTCATTTAAAGCTTTCAGATTAACTCTATTTTTTGTTTATTTTTTGGTGCGTAAATAAACAAAGATGACGGTTTTCTGACTCGCGAACATGCCACGTATAATTGTCCATACGCCATGTCCACACATCAAAGGAAAAACAAAATTGTTATATTATGAGAATCCATCCAAGGTACCTATTTAGTTAATGCTTTGTTTGTGGCACAAATCACTTCAATTATGTACAATTGTGCCTTGATATAAAGAACACCCTGTATAGTAATGGTTTATTTTCAATGATGTATGCCTCGAAAGTATATTTTTTAACACAATTGAATGAAATTGTACGATTGGCGTGAAAAACAGCAAGTTGCAATTGAACTTAAAAGAAAAACACGAAAATACGATTTGCGTGAAATGCTGCAAGTTCCAATTGAACTTAAAAGAAAGACACCCTGTATGAAAATTTCAGACAAATACATTATGAGAATTCATCCAAGGTATCTATTTAGTTAATGCTTTGTTTGTGGCACAAACCAATTCAATCGCGTACAATTGTGCAGTGATATAAAGAACACCTTGTATAGTAACGGTTTATTTTCAATGATGTATGCCTCGAAAGTATATTTTTGAACACAATTGAAAGGGATTGCACGATTGGCGTGAAAAACAGCAAGTTGCAATAGACATTAAAAGAAAAACACCTTGTAGGTAAATTTCAGACAAATACATTATGAGAATCCATCCAAGGTACCTATTTAGTTAATACTTTGTTTGTGGCACAAATCACTTTAATCGCGTACAATCGTGCCGTGATGTAAGGAACACCCTGTATAGTAATGGTTTGTTTTCAATGATGTATGCCTCGAAAGTATGATTTTTAATACAATTGAATGAAATTGTACGATTGGCGCGGAAAACAGCAACTTGCAATTGACGTTAAAAGAAAAACACCCTGTATGAAAATTTCAGACAAATACGACGTTAAAAGAAAAACACCCTATAGGAAAATTTCAGACAATTTCATTATGAGAATCCATCCAAGGTACCTAGTTAGTTAATGCTTTGTTTGTGGCACAAATCACTTCAACCGCGTACAATTGTGCCTTGAGAAAAAGAACACTCTGTATAGTAATGGTTTATATTCAATGATGTATGCCTCTAATGTATATATTTCAACACAATTGAATGAAATTGTACGACTATGGCGTGAAAAAGAGCAAGTTGCTATTGACGTTAAAAGAAAAACACCCTGTAGACATTTTTATATTTATTCACCTTTTAAACCTTCCCTGGACTTCCACAAATAATTTGAGACCAAAATTAACCAAATCGCTCCAGCCGTTCTCGAGTTTTAGCGAGACTAACGAACAGCAATTAATTTATATATACATAGATTTGTATTTTTTTGAGCAGGTACCACTGCTCTATCGATCTAGAATGTTTTCAGTGCTGCGATGTTGCCGCTTATTCAAAAAGTACCAAAAATTTTGATTTTTAAAATGAAACACCCTGTATATTATTGCTTTTTTCGATTCACCGTAGCATCCTGATTATGTTTATTCATTTATTTATTTATTTATTCATTTATTTATTTAAAATACAAATAAGAGTAGAGGCTTATGCCTATAAACTCCAAAAGAACCACCAAAAATGGACCAATGTACAGACTTATCATCAGTTCACAAATCATATTGAAAAGAAAATACAAAAACACTGAAAACTCAATATAAACTCCAAATAATCAGCAAAAAAAAAAAATCAAATCGAATGCCCTCGAATCAGCTCAACTGGTGTTGAATACGTCTCAGACTGTCCAAGCTATTCTTGAAAGAATTTGTCGATGCGCTGTCCACAACCGAAGCCGGAAGCCCATTCCATAAATCAAACACTCGGTTGCTCAAAAATAGCTGTCTTTGAGTAGTTCTAAACTTCTCCTTTGCAAGCTTGCAGCCATGACCCCGAATACTGTTGGTATTCTTCTGAAATATAGCTTGTACCTGTGGTCCGAAAATTCCCTTCATGGACTTGTATGTGAATATGAGATCACCCCTGTCGCGTCTATGAGAAAACGAAATCATATCTGCGAGTTTGAGGCGGGTCTCATAATCAGGTCGAGAGGATCCGTAAGGGATTCTTGTGTTCCATCTTTGGATGGATTCCAGCGAATTAATCTTCGATACAAGAGCAGTCCACCATGCTGATCCTGCGTATTCCATGACCGGACGAACGAAGGACTCGTATAGAAGCTTACAAACCACCCTGTCCGAGCCTCGGAAAGTCTTCTGCAGCAAATATTTCAGTTGGCGGGCTTTGGCTGTCACAGAAGCAATATGAACAGTCCACGTTAGGTCACTGGAGATGGTCAGACCCAAATCACGTTGTTCAGTGACTGGAGTTAAACGATGACCCCCTATGAAATAGGTAACGTGCGGATTATTTTTTCCTATATGCAAAATGTGACACTTCTCAAGATTCAGTGGCAGCAACCAGTCATGACACCAAACAGCTAGCTTGTCCAAATCTTCTTGTAGAATTGAGGCATTGAGAAGTGGAAAATTATACAGTTTCGTGTCATCAGCGTAAATTGCACATGTGGACTTAAAACATCTAGGGAGATCCGAACTGTACAACAGAAAAAGTATCGGCCCAAGAACCGAACCCTGAGGGACGCCGCTTTTGACATTCCACTCACCAGACGAAAAAACATCCCCTACCCTCACATTGTAAGATCTACCTGATAGAAACGCACCGATCCAGCTGAGCAGGCCACGCCTAATTCCCTGGTGTTCGAGTTTACATAAAAGGCGCCCATGTGGCACTCTGTCAAAGGCTCTTGAAAAGTCCAGATAAACTACATCCACAGCCAGATTGGCATCCCATGCCCTCGTCCAATCACCAAGACAGCAGATGAGGTTTGTGAGAGTAGAACGATGAGGGAGAAAACCATGTTGTTGTTCGGGAATAATTTTATGTATTGTGCAGAATTCAATAATCTGGTCGCATACGATCCTTTCCAAAACCCTAGATAAAGCTGAAATAACACTGATTGGTCTATAATTATTCGGGGATAACTTATCACCTTTCTTATAAATCGGTGTAACTGATGCTGTTAACCAATCTTTCGGAAGAGTAGAGCTGGAAAGAGATCGTCGGAATATGTGAAACACCGGTGTTGCTAGAGCTTCGGAACAGTTATGTAGTAGCCGCGGAGTGAATCCGTCCCTCCCTGGGGAGCTGCTGACTTTGACCTTATCCAGATACTCTGCTACCAACTCCCTGGAAAGAACTATAATATCCAGTTCGTCATGTTCACGAGGAGATGCAATGATAGGTAAATTTCCAGGAGGTTCAGGTACGTAAACCTCAGCGAATGTGCTCGCTAAAACATCGGCTGTTTCCCGCGGACTACCACATATATTACCAGCAGCGTCTCTAACAGTTGGGAAACTGACTTTTGTATTCATTGTGGACCTTATATATTTGAAGAATTTCCTTCTGTTAGACTTATTCGCCAGTGTGCGTTCAAATTTAGATTTTTCAGTTGTCAGAGTTGTGGAGAGAAAATTAGAAAAGCTTCTATGATTGCGATAATCGGCATCCAAATTACTTCGCCGGTACCTTTGCCAGAGGGACTTCTTGCGTCTCAGAAGCTTCAAAATACGCTCATCAATCCAAGGTTTCCACGATAATAATAATAATAATAATAATTTATTAATCCCGTTAGACAAATCAAGTTTGTATAGGACACATCAATACCAGATGGAAAACAGAAAATATCTTAAGCTAAAAATAAGACAATAACCTAATGAAAAACTCAATTAAACAATTGTTGAGCTGAAATATTCATTCCTATTATAAAAACATCCTTTGACTAGGAGGGATTTCACTTGTTTTTTGAAACTCTTATGATCCAAAGCCGTCAGCCTTACCGGCAAGTGATTGAAAAATTTTGATCCGCTGTATGATGGAGACTGCTGGAACTTACTTGTGCGGTGTTTTGGATAACAGAGAGTTTCTTTATGCCTAGTGTGGTATTCGTGATATTCAGAACATTTTAACATTATATTATAATTTTTGTGTATATACAACAATGAATTGAAGATGTGTATGCAGGGAACAGTAAGAATTTTATAATTCATGAATACGGGTCTACAGGACTCCCTCGGTTTAAGATTGAAAATAAGTCTAATAACTCTTTTCTGAGCCACAAACACGGCATTGATATCAGGTGATTCACCCCACAGAATCACATTATAATTCAGGTGAGAGTATACTAGAGAATAGTACACTCCCAACAATGAGTTCAATGGCAATATATTTTTTAGGGTTCTGATGGCATAATAGGAACTAGATAATTTCCTGCAAACATGATCAACATGATTCTTCCAGTTCAGAGTGATATCGACGTGAAGGCCAAGAAATTTCACGAAGGCCGATGATTCCAAGTCACCAGAAGGAATATTCAAAATCAATCGACTTCCTGAATTGCGAGTTCGAAAATGAATGAAGGCAGTCTTTTCAACATTCAATATGAGAGAGTTTCTGTAGCACCAATCAGAAAAGATTTGTACCAACAGCTCACACCTCATCTTGAGTTCCGTCAGATTCAGTGCTGTAATGAGGAAGGAGGTGTCATCAGCAAAGAGCAAAATTTTAACGAAAGTATATAATGTTGGAAAATACTTATTTATATGATTGGGTAGGTCATTCACAAAAATAATAAACAATAAGGGCCCAAGAATAGACCCCTGAGGTACACCCATTACTACAGGATATTTATTGGAATCATGCTGATCCACACTTGCATAAAGGCATCGATCGGTCAGGAAACTACGGACCCACTCCAGAAAAATACCTCTGAAACCAAGAGTGTACAACTTATCAACAATAAAGTCAAACTCGAGGCAATCAAATGCCCGAGATTCATCGAAGAACAAACCAGCAACACATATTCCATCATCTAAGCACCCATGCACGAAGTTGATCAACTCACATGCTGCGGTTTCAGTTGACCTGCCCATTCGAAAGCCATGCTGGGAATTAGTGATGACCGATGTTTTGTTCAGAAAATTTACCATCCTACTATGGACAAGCTTCTCTATTATTTTTGATAGTGAACTCAGCAGGGATATTGGCCGATAGTTAGCAATGTTTTCCCTATCATTTTTTTTGTGCACCGGTATCACCTTCGCAATCTTCAGAATAGTGGGAAATCTACCAGATGAAATAGACATGTTAATGATGTAGGCCAAATGTTCCGAAATATGGGAAGAAATAGCCTTCAAGACTTTGACGGAAATCATATCCCAACCACTGGAGTTATTATTTTCGAAATTTTTTATAATACTGCTAACTTCTTCAGCAACAACCGGGAAGAAAAAGAAATTATTATCTGTTATTGACTGGGCTGTGCAGCAACCGGACTTATGCCCACCGAAATGCTCATCAGTAGCTACCGAGCTTATACCTGAAAAATACTCCCCGAACATATCCGCCAATTCACGTCTGTCTGAGACAGCTCTTCCATTTGCGTTGATGGAAGATATTCGCTTTGAGTTAGGATCAACCGTTTTTGTTCTGACTAAATTCCACAAAGTTTTGTTTTTGTTATTCGACTGATCAATAATGCCATTATAGAAGTCATATCTGGTTGTTCGCAATATTTTCTTATAATTTCTCTTAGCCACTAAATAATTTTGTCTAGATTGATCAGATTTCAAATTTCTGAATAACCAGTGGAGGTTCTTCAAATCATGGCTAGCTCGTCTCACTTCATCGTTAATCCAACTTCGCTCAGCACCAAAAGTCGATGATGACCGTCTGACAGGACAAATGCACTCCAGCAAGGAAGAGATGACATCGAAAAAATTTTGGAAGCTTCTATCTACATCAGTTGTACAGTACATGTCATCAAAACTTGCTGTAGCAGACAACAAGGAGAGATTCATCAGGTTAACCTCAGAAAGAGATCTAAATATTCTTGAAGGTGTTTCCTGGATATTATAAGATGAAGGAGAACTGAACGTCAAAACAATCGCACGATGATCACCAGCGTTAGGTTCTATAACATTAGCAGAAATTAAATCGCTGCTCACATTTGTCAAGATATAGTCGACCTTACTGGAACTAGTTACACCATTTTTGTTAGTGAACACCCTAGTGGGTTCCGAAGATGTGGTACTTAAACCAAAACTTATTAATAAATATCCTAGGGAGTTGTGTGAATCAAAGAAATTAATATTCAAATCACCACAGACACAAATTGCTTCAGATCTAGTACAGCAATAGTTTAGGACATGAGATAATGTCCGAGTGACCAGAATGAACAATGCAGATACATAAGTGGAAAAGTTTAACGGGTAATTCCGCAAAAGAAGCAGATTAAAAAGAATTCTGCTGGTACCTGTCGACACGTGTTTCTGCTAGTTGGCTTCTTCAGGACAGGGCAACCAAGAAACCAAGAAAGATGGAAATAAAAGTGAAAATAAGTGACACCACACCAGGAGCGAGCAACCAATTGTGCCTTCAGCTCTAGGACCTCCATTTCGGAGGTAAACTATGGCATCGGCACGGAGGAAGCATAAGCTACCTGTGCGATGCGACCTCAACCCGAGGATATGAAACATAGAAATATGGATCATGCGGAGTAATATAAATAAGTGGAAAAGTTTAACGGGTAATTCCGCAAAAGAAGCAGATTAAAAAGAATTCTGCTGGTACCTGTCGACACGTGTTTCTGCTAGTTGGCTTCTTCAGGACAGGGCAACCAAGAAACCAAGAAAGATGGAAATAAAAGTGAAAATAGGTGACACCACACCAGGAGCGAGCAACCAATTGTGCCTTCAGCTCTAGGACCTCCATTTCGGAGGTAAACTATGGCATCGGCACGGAGGAAGCATAAGCTACCTGTGCGATGCGACCTCAACCCGAGGATATGAAACATAGAAATATGGATCATGCGGAGTAATATAAATAAGTGGAAAAGTTTAACGGGTAATTCCGCAAAAGAAGCAGATTAAAAAGAATTCTGCTGGTACCTGTCGACACGTGTTTCTGCTAGTTGGCTTCTTCAGGACAGGGCAACCAAGAAACCAAGAAAGATGGAAATAAAAGTGAAAATAGGTGACACCACACCAGGAGCGAGCAACCAATTGTGCCTTCAGCTCTAGGACCTCCATTTCGGAGGTAAACTATGGCATCGGCACGGAGGAAGCATAAGCTACCTGTGCGATGCGACCTCAACCCGAGGATATGAAACATAGAAATATGGATCATGCGGAGTAATATAAATAAGTGGAAAAGTTTAACGGGTAATTCCGCAAAAGAAGCAGATTAAAAAGAATTCTGCTGGTACCTGTCGACACGTGTTTTCTTCCTCCGTGCCGATGCCATAGTTTACCTCCGAAATGGAGGTCCTAGAGCTGAAGGCACAATTGGTTGCTCGCTCCTGGTGTGGTGTCACCTATTTTCACTTTTATTTCCATCTTTCTTGGTTTCTTGGTTGCCCTGTCCTGAAGAAGCCAACTAGCAGAAACACGTGTCGACAGGTACCAGCAGAATTCTTTTTAATCTGCTTCTTTTGCGGAATTACCCGTTAAACTTTTCCACTTATTTATATTACTCCGCATGATCCATATTTCTATGTTTCATATCCTCGGGTTGAGGTCGCATCGCACAGGTAGCTTATGCTTCCTCCGTGCCGATGCCATAGTTTACCTCCGAAATGGAGGTCCTAGAGCTGAAGGCACAATTGGTTGCTCGCTCCTGGTGTGGTGTCACCTATTTTCACTTTTATTTCCATCTTTCTTGGTTTCTTGGTTGCCCTGTCCTGAAGAAGCCAACTAGCAGAAACACGTGTCGACAGGTACCAGCAGAATTCTTTTTAATCTGCTTCTTTTGCGGAATTACCCGTTAAACTTTTCCACTTATTTATATTACTCCGCATGATCCATATTTCAATGCAGATACAATTTGTAGGATTTTTTACATTTATTGCGCAGAACTCAGAATGCATTTCTTCAGCAAATTTTTTAACATACAATAATTCCTCCACCTGATACATAGCTTTCGTGTAAATTGCTGTTCCACCACGTTCCCGAGTGGGCCGACAGTAGGAAGCAGCCATTGAATAACCTTTTAAAGTCATCAAGTTGATTTCTTCACTTTTACACCAATGTTCCGCAATGCTTATAACGTCAGGATTAATCGAGTCAGTTAATACTTCAAGATGGGCGATTTTATTTGAAATTCCTTGAGCGTTGAGTTGAACAATGATAATGTCATCTCGTGTGCACATACTTTCAGGCAACGCCGATCTAATTGAATCTATATTTTTCATACCTTGGTGTTCGCCTGCCGGCGCTTCTGAAATAATTTGTTGACAGCAACTTCTTTTGGCCAAAAATCCGAATTCATCACAACATCCACGAATTCTACTGGCAGTTCAATCTTAAAAGACGAATACACACTAGGTTGCTTCGAATCCAACTTCGAGCATGAGAAGTCGGCCAAATGAGGTTTCAAGAAATCTTGAAGGTCATCCAGCGTAGTTTCTGGCCCTAGACGTGCAACATGAATGGAAGATAATTGTCTCTTAGGTACAGCATTCAGAACACTTGACTGCAAGGTGCCAATAATGGGCCTCGAGAGCTGCTTTGGTTTTCTAAGACGTAATTGATTGGGTGCATCCGTACCATCCCTGGCAGTATTTTCCACCCTATTGCTTGTTTTTCTAATCGTTTTTTTCCTAGTGACCTCAGTCCATTCGGACGACCTCCCCACACTCTGACTAGAATCGAGTTGAACATGGGGAATCGGCACCCCTAACTGTAATTCATTCGTAGATGCAGATAAATCAGACTTGAAATTTCGGGTCCCCCCCGTACACACACCCGGAATCGAGATATGTTGATTGCAGGGAAGTTCCAGATGTAATTCGGTCGCAGTCTCAGGTGATTCCGACCCGACATTCCGGGTCAATGGAATATCCGAAATGATAGAAACAGCTGGGGTATTGATAACGTTTTTATTAGCCGATATGCGAATTACTTCAGTGAGTTCATGTATTTGTTTACTTTGCATAATAATAATTTTCTTGAGATCGTCAATTTCAGCACGAAATAGGTTGGCAAGATCACTTACTACTTGTTTCTTGAAGTTGAAAAAATCTTCTTTAGAGACACAAATATTACCATGAGGGGTGGGATTCACAATGCCTTCGGTGGGATCACAGCAACTCCCACAAAACCAGCCAGTTGCGGAATCTGCTCGGATTTTGTTGAAAGTTTCCACCGACAAGTTTACACATTTTATATGGTAATTGTTTCCACAAGTTTTACAAGATATAGAGTCATCATATCTGTCGATTTTAGTATTGCATTGGGAGCAACTTATACCTCGACCGCGCGACATGATGCTTCGACGAATTTATACGGAACAGTCACGCATCTGGTACCTACGGAAATAGCTTCGTTGAGTTCAGATTCGAGTTTCTTCCACATATCATCCACATGCATATCCGGTGTTAAAAGTGCACTCCAGTCGATTGAAGAGATAATTTCAGATATGCGGCCATAGTCAATTACTTTCCTGGTGTGCACTTCGTGAGAACCTGGTACCATGGGAACTTGCAATTGCAGCTCAGTCACCAACACATCATGATCCGACCTGCCGAAAGGTGGCAAATGCTGGACACTCGACAACAGATTCTCGTCGGAAACCAGAAACCAATCGAGCAAAGATGGAGTCTGACCATGCCTGTGTCTTGTCGGCTCTTTTATAACCTGCTGAAGACCCGCAGTCAGCAAAAAATCAGCATACGGAAAGGATGGAGAACGCTGTGAGGGGGGTATCACTAGTGGCCATGTAATATCGGGAAGGTAAAGTCGCCCGTAATGAAAATATTTGGATTCAACTCACAAACATCCCTCAGAAAGCGAACCACGTCGATGTCAGCAGCACAGGGGCGAGGTCTGTAAACACATCCAACTAAAATTGAGAACCGGGAATTAAAAATCTTGATGAATATATTGTCTATGTCTGGCCAGTCTTGACTTGTCACATCTATCTCGAAAACATCCAGCAAATTCTCGTGCACATATACACATACTCCGCGATATCCCACAGCGTTCTGACTATCGTTACGAAACAAGGAGTAATGAGGTATCGAGTAGACAGAGTCAGGAACCGAAGGACTCAACCAGCTTTCAGAAATAAATATTATGAATGGCTTGTATTCTTCCACGAACAGAAGCAACTCCAGAAATTTAGAATTAAGGGACATCACGTTTGTATACACTATAGGCCATATGTTTAATGTTTCCAGTTTTTTGAATGAGAACCAAGCGCAACAGAATCAATTACCCTTGGTACCCCTTTTACGTATTTGATGGTCAGGTTACTTTCACCTGATGCATGCCTTCTCGCTAGTTCTTCGCGTACAGTCTTCAATTCCTCCGTCTGCTTTTTAGTTCTGTCATCGTAAATTTTGATGTTTCGATATTCCTGACTTCCATGAAGCAGTGCCCTGTTCCTGAGCAGTGATCTGACGATACCTGAGTTAGAGAATGAAACCCTGAGCCAACGGGGTCGCACATCATTTCTGCCAGGAAGGCGTGTCACGTTCGTCATGAAATGACCCGGTGATGAACAAACATACTCAACAACAGCTCTAGCATTGACTGAGTCCGAAGCAGAATCCGCACCCTCTGGGACACCAATTAGTATTATATTATGAGATTTCTCGACTCTGTCCAGTTTGTATGAACTTCCTCATCTGTATCTCTAGCGGTTTTTCAGTAATTGATTGATTTACTTCAATTACTCGAAAACCACTAGAGATAGGGATGGGGAAGTTCAAACAGAAATAATCAGAAGGCTATGACAAATCGAAAAAAGCAATAATATACAGGCTGTTCCATTTGAAATATGGAAGTTGTTAGTACTTTTTGATATAAACGGCCACATCGAAGCGCTGAAAATATTCTAGATCGATAGAGCAGTAGTTCCTACCCCAGAAACCAAAATTTCAATAAAATCGTATGTCCCGTTATTCGCAAAAGTTCAGGGTACCATCGACCGTGACCGGCCCTGTATTTTCCTAAACAAGCAGTCACTTTTGAAAATTTATGGTTAATTGAATATTTATAATAATGAAAAATGGCGATACCGTTGTTAATAAATCAACAAGTCCAGAGCGTTCCTGCCAATAGGGTCCTTCATAAATGGCTTCGTATAATTAATATACATAAGCATATATTTCACAAGTCAAATAGACTCCAGGGGGTTCATTGATTGGCCGAGAAAGCAAGAGCTAAACTGACCCGGGTTAAGCCTCTCAGAGCCGGCTTGGTCGATCATACCTAATCGCCCACGCCACCTATGAGACAAAACACGGAAATCAGCCTTTTCCCACCAGTGAATATTTGAAGCGTGAAATCATATGCCACCATTCACTCGATATCAATCGAGAAACGAGTCCCGCAGAGCTCAGACTGTATCTTCTCAATGGTCATGAACGCTGTTTAGCGTTTGCAAAAATAATAATGAAAAATGGCGATACCGTTGTTAATAAATCAACAAGTCCAGAGCGTTTCTGTCAATAGGGTCCTTCATAAATGGCTTCGAATAATCAATATACTCATGCAGATATTTCACAAGTCAATAGACCCCAGGGGGTTCATTGATTTGCCGAGAAAGCAAGAGCAGACGCGTTTCTGGCTTCTTGGCCTTCATCAGTGCACTGTAGCTTCTCAACAAATTCAACTAAACTGAACCGGATTAAGCCTCTCAGAGCCGGCTTGGTCGATCAAACCTAATCGCCCACGCCACCTATGAGACAAAACACTGAAATCAGCCTTTCCCCACAGTTTCCGTGTTTTGTCTCATAGGTGGCGTGGGCGATTAGGTATGATCGACCAAGCCGACTCTGAGAGGCTTAACCCGGGTCAGTTAAGTTGAATTTGTTGAGAAGCTACAGAGTACTGATGAAGGCCAAGAAGCCAGAAACGCGTCTGCTCTTGCTTTCTCGGCAAATCAATGAACCCCCTGGGGTCTATCTGACTTGTGAAATATATGCATATGTATATTAATTATACGAAGCCATTTATGAAGGACCCTATTGGCAGGAACGCTCTGGACTTGTTGAATATTTATGTATAAAGTAACAATTTTCGTGTTTGACTAGGATATTTAAAATATAATGTATCTGAAGAAGATACTTTGTTGGCGGGACAATAATTTTATTTCTATTAATAAATAAGAATTGCAACTGAATCGATTCATATAAGGGTTGGATTTGAGAGTTTAGATTACGATCTACGTGTCATATTTCACGCATTAAGTATTTAGCATTACAAGGTAGAAACAAATTTACAATTCCATTGTTTGAATGAGTTTAATCAATTTTTTTCGATTATCTGCCACCTATTTCGACCGAACCATTTTGGAAGATCATCGCAGCATAATAATCGATTTTATATCAACGCTTTTCAATGGAAGTATCAGAAATACCTTAGTTTGATATTGCTGGAGTCATCATTTCTAACATGTCCAATTATGTCATTTATCACACTTGCACTAGATATCTGCCAAAAATAAACATAATGTTTTTGAATGGGGGAATGATATAAACTCCTAATTTCTATACAATATATCCCATTTGGTATCCCAGTTTTTACTCACGATTTTCTGGGTGGTTCCTTATGACTTCTGAAATGATTTCTATACGTCGTAACAAACGCTTGGGCCATAACTGGAGGTGAAAATTTTAAATTTACATATACACAAAAATGAAGATATTATCTACTATTGATTTACAATTGTCTTTTATCATCAAATTTAAGAATGAGATCACATTTTAATTTAGCAAAACAACACTCAAAGTGACAATTTTAAATATATTTTCTGTGCTTCAACAAAGATACATAGTGAATCTGTTCCAGGGGGTTATATAGGTACCACATACCAATGGTTGCTCACATCACTTCGGAAAGAAATGTATTAATGAATTTTTCTTCAGAAGGTCGAAGGAAGACATAAATAAGCCTTCTGATGTTCTGAGTATCTCAGGAGAATCAGATTTGAGGACAGGTTTCTAAACTGCATAATAATTGTAATATGAGGCTGATCAGAGAGCTTTGAAGAAGATCAGTATAACTGGCATATCCATCGATCATGATCTAGCAGGAGCACTTATCACGCCAATAGACCAAAGAAGAGTTGGCAGAGAGATAAGACAGGCAGAACAGAAAACACTACTCTGGATCACAGAAGAAAACACCTGCACTCCATATATATCAGGGACTGTCGGAAGAATCATCCTTCGCCTCTTTGAAGTCCGCAGAGCTCAAATCGGAAACGAAGGGATTTGTTATGGCTTGTCAAGATAGGGTGATAAATACAAGATGATGTAAAAATAACATCATGAAAGTGGTCACCCCAACAACGTGCACAGCATGCCAAAGCCAGCAGTAAACTGTTATGCACATTATGTCTGCTTGCAGAGTTCATGCTCCATTTGTGGAAAGACACAATGTGGCTATTCCAATAACTCGGCAGATCCACGCCATAAAGCCAAATATATTCCTACTGGACAAATAACTCAAGGAATTGTTTGTCGTCGATTTTCCCCCTCCGCAGAAAATAATGTGGTGCTGAAAGAAGAACAGAAGAGGATCTAATGTTTGAACTGAGGATCCTGTCTCCAAGGCATAAGGTTAGAATGGTCGTACTAATCACAGGATGCCTTGGCGGAATGAAAGCGAACTACGTGACCGAATTGAATATTATTCCGGCTTGCAAATCTCTGGCCGAGGATTTAGCACACAGAATGCAGAAAGCGGTGTTGATCGGATCACTTCGAGTCATCAGGTCCCATCAACTGTGAAGGTTAAGGGACGCTGGGGGTAGGACGAAGAACTACTCCAAGGAACGTGCGAGAGTTTTTTAGTGATTAACCAATCAACAACTGGAGTCTCACACTCCTGAGAGAATCGGACTATCTCAGGGCGGGCCTATAAAAGCATACAAAAAAGTAATAGGTATGAAAATAAAGGTTCTGCAAGAAATGCGAAAAATTCATCGTGTGTAGGATAAATGTAGGATGAATAGAGATCAATATGTTATATCTATTTAATAATTATGTATGTCTCTCAATAAGTGGGGAATTGTGCGGAATGAATCGAAGATCCTTAATATTGGTATTTATTTGTTCGTTCTCTTCGATCGGATTTTGTTATAGTTATCAATTAACTTTCGCTTATTGAACGTATGTGGCCTTTTAATAAATATAATATTGAATGATAATCAATGTTTACATTTCGTTTGGTGTTTAGGTACTCAACTTTATGTCATCCAAATAGAAATGAAAAATATTCATTGTTGCCAGAATCGACTATTCTCCGAAGGTGATACTCTGACTGTTTATCGAAATCAGTTCACTTCATGGAATGAAAGTTGGTGGTGAAAATTGCAGAAATAATTGTTCTCGAGAAATTGCCAACATGAAGTCTAGAGTTAATATCAATTCGAAATAGTATATGATCGAACAATTTTTTTTTAAACGAATATCACTATGATCGATAGATTTCAAGCCATAAAAATTGGTTCAAGCCCTGTGGACAGGAGCTTTCTGGCGCTCTAGTTCAAACAGACAAATTATATCTCCGAAAGTTGGGAATTATATCAATGTATTCTTATGATAGAACTGCATCATAAAGGAAATTCAATTCAAATAATAGTTTATTTATCAAGATTAAATGAGCAATCTGAGAATGAGAACTGCAACATGGAAGAAATCAAATTGAAATAGCTGAAATGAATTTGACTCTTTCTTATAAAACAGGATGAAATGTACGAGTATGAACACAGATCATATAATATAGCTTAGATAGAATAATTATAGCATTCTTTGAATACATAGAAGTACGTACGATTCATTATTGAAATTTAGAAAAATCATATCTCCGAAAGTATTACCTTGTTGGAGTTGAAAATGATATCGATGGATTTTAATGGTGAAACTGCATCTTAAATAAAACTTACAGACATTTGGGCAAATTGATAAGCACTCAGTTCCGAGAAACTAGAGCGCCAAAAAGTGTAATTCCTTTTCTGGGATTTGAGCCCGCTTTCTCTCGTTCCGAAACCGAAAACCCGACTGACTAGACGAACCGGCTATCGGGCTTCTCGTACGATCTTGTCAATCTCCGGTTTTAGAATAAAACGTCGGTACTTACCTGGGATATATATTCTTAATTTTCACTTTTCGACATAAAATCGCCACATGAGGGTTTATTTGACGGTTTTTTACCCTTGTCTCTCTAAGTCGATTTTGACGTTTCTCGAACCAACTATTAGCAAGGAATTAGACAATGTCATGTCTCAGGAAAATAAGTTGACATTATGAGAATTCATACATAGAATAATTATATAATTCTGTGAAAACGTAGAAATACGATTTATTATTGAAATTTTGAAAAATCATATCTCCGAAAGTATTAGCTTCTTAGAGTTAAAAATGATATCATTGGATTCTTATGGTAAAACTGCTTATTAAAAAAAATTTAATTTGGAATTTGTAATGTAAAAAATTTTTTTTTAATTTGTTACTCCGAAACCATCCGTCCGATTTTGCCCAATAACAAACTTAGCCGAGATATTCATCTGCCAAACCTACTCTGAAAATTTAAACTTTTTAGCTCATTCCGTTCGAGAGTTATCGTGCCTACGGCCGGCCGGCCGGACAGAATGAATTTCGACCACGGATTCTTGATCAGTCAGTCGAACCAAATCGTTTAAGACCCTTTTCATCGAAAAATTCGAAAATCATAGACATTTCGGCAAATTGATAAGCACTCAGTTCCGAGGAACTAGAGCGCCAAAAATTGTTGTTTCAAATGTATCAAAAAAATTAATGGAAGAAGAAAATAGTATTACCAACTAAATTCTGATGGAGAAAAATAAAGTATGATATTATTTACAGTAATTATTATGAAAACATTGCCCTCTATCTACGGCACTGGAAATATTTTGAAGAATATCATGGATATGTCTTCTTAGGAAGCTTTCCAGAATTATAACAAAATATTCATTATCAAATCATGGATGAAATGTAATGACAAACACCTGTGTTTGTTTCATTTCAGATTTTACCTTTATATTGGTTATATGTTCTCTCTATAATATATAAGTTGTATACAGGATGAGTCTTTGAGTTGGATATTTAAATATTTCGCAATGTGCTAACACACTCCTACACTTTGTTTACCTGTTCAAACAAAACTATATGTATTATAGAATTAAGATCTGTATCATCCGATGCTTGACATTCAAGGAAATTGTATGAGAAAACTTATTTACTCACCCAATGACTCAATTATTATGATTTGCTTCTTAACTAACACTTAAGTCTAAGGTTCCTAATGCAGTATACAAATAATTCCAAAACGATAAAGAATAATTTAATTTTTTAAAATGATTGAATATTCTTGAAATTATTCAATATAAATTTTATCTGCTTTCTTCATATTCCGTCAAGCTTTATGAATCCAAGATTCTATAACCAGGAAACCAGTAGAGGAAGGAAATAAAGGATAATTGGAGAATATGTGTCATAGTTATAGAAAACTTCTCACCTCGCCGAAGTTAGAGAACAAAAACTGATTTCAAGTTCAACAGCCTGTTCGCCGTATTCACACAGCATTCAATTTCCGTTAAGTCCTAACTGAGGTCCTCACTTAAGGATAAATTTGAATCGCAACCTCAGCTAACGTATGTAACGGTGCTGAAACAGGCCTGTTCCACGTTAATTTTCACTTAAACTGAGGTTGTGATTCTTATTTATCCTTAACTGAGGACCTCAGTTAGGACTTAACGGAGATTGAATGCTTTGTGAATACGGCGGATTATCTTTTTACTCTCCCAAACTCTGAATATACCTCCCACGGTTTCCATGTATTATTATATAATTACCATTAATTTAATGAATATGTGTTCTGCATATAGTCTTTTATTCATTCTAGTTTATTCTTGATATATTCATTTTGATTCGACGCCTTTATTATTAACTAGCTGCCCGCCCCGGCTTCGCACAGTTGAAATGCTGATACTAAATATACTACAGAATTTCTTTATTTTTCAATGATGTGCGTGTTTTTGACATGATCATACCTGCTGTGGGAAATAATCTTTCAACAGGTACGGATGTAGCCATTAATTAATCATCGGCCATCTTGGAAAGTGTAGGAAGAACTTTTTCATCACTCTCCACCACTGTAAAATATTTTGATTCGTATTTGCTCTTTCTAACAGCAAATATTCTTCAAACTCAGCTTTCCAATATTTCGAAAGTTTGTTGATGTTTTAAATAGGCAATCGATGTCGATACATTTTTTAATAGAATTGAACAATTTGGTACCTTCCCAGTGGGTAGATCATTGAGGGTGTTCTTGGCGTATTCCTCATAACACTTTTCGAAACATTGAATAGCTTCATTTCTTTACCAGTTTTATCATACGTAGTTCCACAGATGAATACAATAATTGTTCACATCGTCACTACAAGGAGCACAAGAGAATAAATTTCTCCAGATGTTCAGATAGAGACGAAATTTTCAAAGCATTGGGATTTAGGGGCAATAAAAGTTGTCCGTTAAGTATTGAATTCATAATGGCATCCGTTTCTATGGTTGTGAATTCTATTTTCTCTTGAAAAATAATCGCAATTATCGCAAGGTCATAACGAATTAATAATCTTCTAAAAAATCGTGTATTTCTAGAACGATCGATGCATAATATAGGCAAAATATATTGGTGAATAGAGTGGATTTTTTCTGTGGTTGTTGAAAAAGATCGAGTCTTATATAAAACTTCATACAAAAAATTTACCGAGACCAAAAACGAGACTCTCGCTGTATGTGGTCTCGGTATCGCCTATAATATTTTTGAAAACGTCTCGTCTCGTCTCGTCTCGCTTTTACGAGACGAGAACGAGACGAGACGAGAAAAATCTCTCTCTCGCGTGAAGCCCTAGCTCAAATATAATCATGTAGCGTTGAAAGTTGGATCCTGCGATTTATTAATGGTCATTGCAAAATATATCTTACCGGAAATTATAGGTGTTTAAATTGGATCAGTACATCCGATGGTATCAGAGGAATTTGGGGAATCAATACATATATCCTCGCTGAGGCAAGCCTCAGGCTCTACAGATGATTCTCTGGCTCTCTGTATTCGATTTCTATCCCTATCCTGGCTGTGCCGGCCCTCCCGCGTATTGGCATTGTTTACTATGCTGCAACGCATACATGCTGTTGCAATGCGGTAAAGAATGACTGAACCAAAGCTCTCTCTACCCAGACATATCTTACCACGACTCAGCACAGGCAGGTGTTCAGACGTAGTAACTATTGTATTATTGATACGCTGCTATTCCCGAGACATTGTTTACCGCTTTGCAGTCCCAACCACGTTCGAATTTGCTTTCTTCTACAATTTTGCAGTTCGCGGTCATAAAAATAACAATAATATACTATCGCTAAAAATAGTCTAAACCACACTTAAATACAAAAAAATTATTTATAGTAAATAATATAATACACATAAATATAACAGTAGTAGCTGTACCTATAATATAGTAAGTATCGCTAAAAAAATTATTAAACCACACTAAAATACAAAAAACTACATTAAATGCAAAATCCACTGAAGTATAATCCTAGTGTGCATTTCCATGTGATTTTGCATTTGGTCTATTACGGTCAATATTTTCCTTTAAAGATCTTTGCCTTTTAGGATTGTTTGGCATTTCTTTCTTGGACGGCCTACCAGCTTGAATACGTTTTGCGCCGCATGACAAACCATGCACGTCTAAATTTTCTTCGGCTCACTGAGTTTGGCTGAACAGAAAAGTTTTTTAGTGGGATATTTTTTGATATATGAATAAAATTAAATAAGTCAGAGGGTGTTATAATTTTATTTAAAGTTTTATGAAATTTTTTCATGGCCTTAACCATATCATCCGTTTTATTGTTGCTTGCTACTTTACTAATTCGCTCCAAATTTTCTGTTACAGCTGGGGAATGTGCTTCACCAAAATTGTTTTTTGTGCATTCTCGACAGTGTTTAATGTTTCGATAGAAAAATTATCCTGTTGCATAAAAACATTGCTTTGTTGCTCTGTACTAGTTGGTAACTCATTTTCTATACTCACATCACTTGACATGTCTTCATAAAATTCTGGCGATATGTTTTCTCCTAGAGCTAATTTTGCCAATACTTTTCTGTATTGGCGGTGCTTATTTGCATACAGGTCCTACACGTTATTCCAAACTTATTTTGTATGGCGTAAAGGCCCTTACAATACCTCCCACCCTGTCCGAAACTACAGTCGCAGAATGCAATATCTAGTTACCTATGCATTATAAAACAAATTATTATCAGTCTCCGAAGAGAGCAAATTTGAACGTGGTTGGGACTGCAACGAGGTAAACATTGTTTCGAGAATGGCAGCATATCAATAATACAATAGTTACTACGTCTGAACACCTGCCTGTGCTGAATCGTGGTAAGATATGTCTGGGTAGAGAGAGCTTTGGTGCAGCCATTCTTTACCGCGCTGCAACAGCATGTATGCGTTACAGTATAGTAAACAATGCCAATACGCCTCCGGTCTGTACCACCGCAACCGCTATGTCCCTGCATTTTAAATCTGCGATATCTTCGAAAATATTCATTTAAATTACATGCTGTAAAGGGCCATACTGATCAATATTTAATGCACAATGCATTTGAGGTACTTAATTGGGTAAGGATCAATGCTGTATTGCTTAAAATAGCTTCGTAATCAAGCCCTTATTTCTCGTAGAATGTAAAGGATAAAATATTGTTATTGTGGGTTATCCTTAAGAGATAGACATATACCATCGCGGACTTTTTTGTAGGCCTTTGTAAGGTGTACCATACTATACAACATTATTTTGATCTATCTTATAGGGTTCAGCCAGCGTTTGCAATGTAAGCGCAAAAAAATGTGTTTATTTACGACTTCTCATTAGAAACCTCTAAAATTATCAGTGTTTTTCTAATATATTATGCATGTATTATACATGCAAACCTTCCTATTGAATCACTCTATCTATTAAATTAAAAAGCATCAAAATCCTTCACTTAGTTTTAAAGATCTAAGCATACATAGGAACAAACAGACAGCGGAAAGCGAGTTTGTTTTATAATATGTAAGGATAAGCTAGGGTTTCTAACTGGTTGGTATATAAAATACTCACTGCATCTAGATAGCCAGTATTTCGTGTTTTTGCCCAGCGTCATGGAGGGTGAAAATTAATGAATGAAAAGATCTCAATATTATTTTTTATTAATACTTAACAAGAAATAAATACTTATCGTAAGAAATTAAACTAATGGCCATCGTTCGTTCAACACAAGACTAGTGACATTTCATTCGTTTTCTGTCATTACCACGTACACACTTTTTCTCCTACTATTGTCCCTCAGAAGATCGCTAACCAGTCTCCGTATTCTTGGATTCATTATCCTTGATCTAGAGTCGAAATTTTCTCTATTTCTGTATCGAACCAGGGGCATAACGTGTCTAGTATTTTCCACCCTCAACATATTCGGGGTTCTTGGATGATTCCTCTGTTGCTGGAAGGAGAGGTAGCCCTTCGGTAATTCAGAACCGATGTTCGCATCTTCCATCACCATTGGTTTACCATACATAGCATTTTCACGGGTATTTTCATCCTGTTGTTGGGGAAAGTATTGTGATATAGATTTGACAATTTCTACATTTCCGAGGTTAGAATTCTTATCAGGTCTTTCATTCGGATAGTTCTGTTCTTCTGAATTTTGATACCGAACCGAGTTCTCATCTGGACTCTGCTGTTGGTAAGTTCCTTGGGTATACATGGATGCACTCGTTTCTTCAGCTTGATTCTGGTTTGTACTATAAACATGTGCAACATCAATGGGTCTCCCGCTGAACTGATGGGTTATCTCATGTTGTTGGGCTGTTTGTTGGGGTACCAATCGCATTATATTTCCTGAGTATCCATCGTGTTGTTGGTTCATTGAGACTTGATGCATCTGTACTGGCGAAGAGTAATCCTCAGCAAGGCTCTGATAAAGTTGCTGATTTCTAGTATGAGATTCCGCACCTGGATTTCTGTAGCTTTGATAGTGTACTTGATGATTCTGTTCCTCCTGCTGATACTTATTTCGTTCAGGAAGCCTTACCAATTTCATAACCTGTGGTTTCCTCCAGTAAGGTCTCGAAGGGTTCATCTGTAGTCTAGGATGGTGCACCATTGTATCAGTGTTCAAGGATTGTTGCGGAAGTACGTAATGAACCAATTTGGTTGAAGGTATGACACCTTCCAATCTGAAATTCAAATTCGGGTTCTCCACTTGTTCCTCCTGTTGAGCAGGTGTTTCGTGTTCAATCTGTGGCTCACTATATATGGAATTTCTTATAAGTTCTGTGGAACGCGTTGGAATTGCAGAAGGAATATGGTAGCGAATAGAATTGAAATTATTGTTATGTTCATGACCCGAAAGATTTGGTGGTTCAACTTCGTGGATAGCTTGTGGTTTATTTTGTTTATATTTTGCAACTGTATATTTTGGTACATTTACATAGTGTTGTTGTACGTTTACAGAATATGGAGATTTTGGAGCAGTACTTTCTTCGGTGTTTATCTGTTGATTCTGACTCTGATGATATATCTGTCCGGCGTCTGAATTTGTTTGTGATTGTTTTTGGTTGTTGTTTTGATGTGTTCCACCTACAGCATGTAAATAGGTGGTTCCGTATTCAGACCTTGGTTCCTCTTCCTCAACAACGATTGGCTGCATTTGTGATTGTGGTGATACGAATTGGTATGGATTCAACTGAGCTCTTTGGAAGTGTTGTATTTCTTGACTGAAACTATTTGGGGATATTTCTGGTGTTAAATATTTGAGTAGGGGATGGACAGGCTCAGAATTTTGCAAGTTGGTTCGCAATGGATTGAGGTTTATATTCACATATGAGTAGGATGGTACACCATGTGTGTAACCAGCCAAAATAACTTCTTGTTGATCTTGTACATATTCTCGCAAAGGTTCCTGTGAAGATTCCAATTTCTGCACAACGTTCTTGGATAAAATCTTGCCGAGTCTATATGCTTCATCTGTAGAGTCTGCAGGTGGACTATAACTATACTGATGAGCTACAAAATTCGACTGGGGATTCTTGTAGTCTCCTTCGTAGTGATGTTCGAATACTAAAGGTACTTCCGTCACTTCGACTATATGATTTTGCTTCGGAGATTTATAAGTAGGCTGGCTATCTTGACTATCTAAAGTATGAATTACATTTTGTATTTCTGGAAGGGTAGGTCTTCCTCCCCGTATAAGTTCGTTTTGAGATTCCTGCTGTGGATGCTCAGGAACCGTTCTCGTATGTTGTAGGTCTGGTTTGTATTTATAAGAATACTGCACGTAATTCTCGTTTCTCCGGGATTCTCCAGTATCTCGGAAATCTTCTGAAATGTTTTTATCAAATTGACCATTTTGTATCCTACTCCTATCAATCTGTGAATATTGTCTGGATCTAGATCGTTGCGAGCTTTCATCTGGCTTAACAAAATTTTGCACCACTCTACTCTGATCTTTCTTGAAGTCATGGGACTTCACGTATTTTGTTGAAGAATTTTTTCGAGGGTCAATGAACTCACTGCGCAAGTTGTATGTATTCCTTGAATTTATAATGAACGGATTCTTTCGAATAAACTTGGATTCATCTTTATTCAGATCTATATTGTCCTCATTAACTTTGTAGAAATTGTTCAAATGGGTCGTTTTGTAGATCTTCTTCAGTTTCCTGACTTTAACTTGGGGTTTTTTCTTGAAAGCTATTGGTTCTTGCGTTGTCACAGGTCTGATTTGATCAAATTTTTCAGTTGTGATATTTAGTACTGATGGTGTCGTAGTCGTATCATTCAACAACTTGAGGGATTCAAATTGATCAGTTAAATTTGGAGGACTGGTTGACGTTGTATTTGATTCTTCATTTGAGTGACATCCGATGGTCAGTATAAGACATATCTGAAAAAAAGCAAGAGTAGTTTCAATGACTTATGATATAAGGCAGACGAGCTAAAATTATTATTTTTGAAAGAAGTTAAAGTCGATAGTAAAAAAACTCGGAGTATTACGTACAACCCAGTCTTTCCTAAGCCATCACAGGGTGGGAATAGGAAATGTGTAGAACCAAAATGGCTGCTCAAGAACAATTCAAACCCAAGCATTGTCCAAAGCTACAAGAAAAGCGTGAAAACACAAGTTATGAGAGACTCGTTTCAACAGTTTTAATTTTTCGGCATTGAAGTGGAAAATGGTATAAGAACAGCCCCGTTGGACTAAACGAGATTCCAAAGTGGACCAAACGTTTAGCAATGCAAGTTAATTAATTATTATTACAGAAAATAATTAGAGCCGAGGTATAGATCCCTTAAAAGCTCAGACACAAAGAAACTAAAATGTGAACAGTACATCGCAACAATTTAATTTAGATTTCGAATAAATATTGTGTAATGCGAATATAGAAATTACTTCGAATCAGTCCTCTCGCCGAAGATCATACCAATGATCCTGTCTGTATTTGAAGTAATTAACCGATGTCGCTCGGTCGGAAACACAAAGAAGAAAGATAAGCGGTCCCAATACAGATCCCTGAGGAACACAATTTTTAATTGGCCTAGAAGGAGACAGAAAGCCATGAACTCGAACTTGATATTCTCTATCACACAGAAATGACCGAATCCAGACAGGTAAAGTTCCTCTAATACAAAGCTGATCTAATTTGAAATTGAGGCAATGATGAGGTAAACTGTCAAATGCTTCAGAAAAATTAGTTAAATTATGGCAACAGGATTGTCAGAATCAACAGACTCACTAACACACTTCAATAGGCATGTCAGCACTGATCACCCGGGCAGAACGCCACATTGGCAGGCGTGTCGAATAATATCGGGTCCGCCAAATATCTTTTTTTTTTTTAAATACAATAAAAAAAAAGCTACTGAATATTTTCTCAAATTTCTTTTTTATTTGAAAGTACAATCTTTCCTGTTGATAATGGAAAATAATTTCATTCAAATGGCTGCCGCGGCTGGCCATGCAGTAGCCTACACGATCGGTCCAATTTTTAAGCACATTATCGATTGTGTGCAGCTGTATTTCACCAATGGCTTCATGAATATTGTCCTTTAAAGCGTCAATTGTCTCTGGCTTGTTGGCGTAACACTTATCTTTGACGGCACCCCACAAATAATAGTCCAACGGTGTCAAATCGCAGCTCCGAGGTGGCCAAACGAAATCAGCTCTGCGGCTGATAATGCGATCTTCAAAAACAGGGCAACTCCTGTACTTTGTACGGCGTCATTACAAGGTCTTTATGCAAAATTCGTCTCGATGATGTCTCCGAAATGTTCAATTCTTGTGAACGACGGTGAATTGATGTTGATGGCGCTTCACGCACACTTTCTGCCACAGCGGCAATATTCTCGGCTGTACGCACTGTTTTTGGTTTTTCACGCTTTGGTTTATCGATGAGGATGCCAGTTTCTTCTACTTTTTTTACAAGATATTGAACATACGGAGCTGACGGTGCTTCTCCTCTTCCGAAATCCGTACGCAATTTTTGCACACATTCTGCAACATTACCATGATTTTCAAAGTAATGTCGCAATATTTCCCAGCGTTTTTCAAACGTATACACAACCATATTCATTCAGCGGAAGGATAAAAGTAATTATCTGTCAAATCAGACATGACCTAAGTGTTATCATTCACGAAATAAGCACTATTTGAAAAAAAAAAACGTTAGATGGTGGACCCTTTATTATTCAAAAGGAAATCAAGAAGATTGTTTCAGACATTTATCTCCCATATATTCCAAGAAAGAGAGGTCAAACTGATTAGTCTCAGCCTTTTTGCTTGCAATTTCTAGGTTACAGCGTGCTATCATTTTACCCAAATGTCTGTAATTTTTTAATTTTCTGCCGAACATGGTCTCGAACGATCAGCTTCAACTGACTGATGAAAAAAAAATTGGTTCAAGCCCTGTGGACAGGAGCTTTGGCGCTCTTGTTCAAACTGAGAAGAATTATTGAAATTTTGAAGAATCATATCTCGAAAAGTATTAGCTCTTTAGAGGTGAGAATGACATCAGTGGATTTTCATGATGAAACTGCATTTTATGAAAAACTGAATTCAAAATTTGTAATATTAAAAAAAAATTCTGCTACTCCGGAACTACCTAGCTGATTTTGCCCAATAACGAACTCAACAGAGATATTTACCTCCTAAACCTACTCTGAAAATTTCAACTGTCTAGCTCATTCAGTTTGAGAGTTATCGTGTTAACGGCCGGACGGACGGCCGAACAGAATCGATTTCGACCACGGATTCTTGATCAGTGAGTCGAACCAAATCGTTTAAGACCATTTTCAGCCAAAAATTCCAGAATTACAGATATTTGGGTAAATTGATAAGCACTCTGTTCCGAGGAACAAGAGCGCCAAAAAGGTAGTATGTGTGAGGTCAGTAGCTGGATGAGTGACCGTTTCCAGGGAAACCTTTTGAACGTAAAGAGATAGCGACTTGTAATTTTCAGGGTAGACTGTGCATCGGAACGCGTTAAGTTCGTTAATAGTCATAATTGGCCAAACGGTTTCAGATTTATACCTATTTGAAATTTTGTTGATATTTCGTCAATAACTCAAAAAAAACCAATCTGATCCAACTTGAACTTGGTAAATACTTGTAAAATGCTGACGCACTAACTTTTGAGAAATTGCAGAACTAGAAAAAAAATTAGTTCAAGCACTGACGTGAAGTCAGGAGCTTTTGCGCGTATGTTCTATTGTCCATTCTCCTGTATTAGACACTCTTAATCGAATTTACCATGACGAATTATATTGTCTGTTCTCCTGTATTCGACACTCTTAATCGAATTTACCATGGTAAATTCGGAGTGTCCAATACAGGAGAACATACAATAGAATTCACCATGGTGAATTCGATTAAGAGTGTCCAATAAAGGAGAATAGACAAGAGAACATATGCGCAAAAGCTTCTGACTTCACGTCAGTGCTTGAACCAATTTTTTTTTCAATTGTTTTTTAAAAATTATCTAGTTGGCATTCTACAACTCGTTGCGTTGGCATTCTACAACTCGTTGCGTTGGCATTCTATAACTCATAACCATATTTGAATTGGATCAGATTTGTATTGTTTGAGTTATTGAGGAAATAACAACCAAATTTCAGACTGATATAACTCCAAAACCATTTGGTCGATTATGCTAATTAACGAACTTAAATGTCGTATTCAGATTCGTTATCTACCCTGAAAACTGCAAGTCGCTATTTCTTTCCGTTCTCAAGGAATCATGAGATACATAAAATTTTTTCGTAATTTTCAAAAAAATTTCTAGTGGTACGGTCACCACAAAATTTTACACAAGTCTACAACTAGTTACCAAGCTTCAATTCGATCGAGTCTATATTTTTTGAATTATCGAGGAAATAATAATCCAGATGGTTATAACTCCTAAACCGTTAGGCCGATTATGACCAACAGCCAACTTAACTCTTCCATTCAGATGTGCAACCTATCCTGAAAATTGCAAATCGTTATCTCCTTTCGTTCGAGAGTTGTCGAGGCAACGCTTACCAATCCAGCTACTGAACTCGCACAAGGCTGCTCGGATCTCCAACAAAATAGATCTGATCATGTTCAAACTTGGAATTTGGTAGTAGAGTTAGGTTCTGAATGCCCATTAACGAACCTTTTCGTCGTATTGGAATGCGCCTCCTACCCTGAAAATTTCAAGTCGCTAGACCTTTCTGTTCTCAAGTTATCGTGGCAACGGCCCGACGGCCGGCCGAACAGAATCAAATTTGACCTCGAATTCTTCATTGGGGAGTCGAACCAAAACCTTTGAGACCATTTTCGTCAAAAAATTCGAAAGTTACAGACATTTGGGCAAAATGATAACGCAATGTTCCCCAGAACATACGCGCAATATAATTTTTCTTAAAAAATTTTATATTTCAGAAACTATTTGACATATTTCGCAAATTTCTGCATTGACGTTTAAGCCGAATTGTATTTATCCAATAATTTAAAAAATACAGATCCGATCAAATTGAAATATAGCACTCGGTTGAAGAAAGACGGATTGAAAGGTTCATGCAGCATTTCGTATGGGTGTGTGAGGCGTGAATAGACAGAAGAATATGCGCAACCTTTCCTAGAAATTTAATTTCGTTATCTCTTTCCCTTACAAAGTTATCTTGGCAACCGATGGATGGCCGGCGGGACAGAATCGAATTTGACATCAAATTCTTCATTAGTCAAAGCTAATCGTTTCTGATAATTTTTAGTAAAAAAATTACAAAATAACAGATATTCGGGTGAAAATAATAGCACGTTATTCCCAGATAAGGCAAGGCCATCCGATGGATATCCATAGGACCTCTTCCATGAATTGTATGGATTTTCTTCAGTGAATAACCTATGGATATCCATTGAAGGATATCCGATTCAAATTTTCCGATGGACATCCATGAGATATCCATCGAAGGATATGAAATAGGTACTCTTCAGTGAATATCCAAGTGATATCCATTGAAGGATATCCGATTCAAATTCTCCCATAGACATCCATGAGATATCCATTGAAGAATTTGAAATGGATATCCTTCACTGAATATCCTATGGATACCCATAAGATATCCATTTAAGGCTCCGTTTAAAATCCTTCGATGGATGTCTCATGGATGTCCATCGGAGGATTTGAATCGGATATTTTTCAATGTATATCTTATGGATATCCATAAGTTATTCACCGAAGGGTAACCATTTCATATCCTTCGATGGATATCTCAGGGATGTCCATCAAAGGATTTGAATCGGATATCCTTCAATGGATATCTTATAGATATCCATAGGTTATTCACTGAAGGGTATCCATTTCATATCCTTCGAAAGATATCTCATGGATGTCCATCGGAGGATTTCAATCGGATCCTCAGTTAATATCCTATGGATGTCCATTTCAAATCCACGGTTATCTAGACTTGAATTGGACATGAAATGGACGTCCATGGGATATCCTGTATTGTCTCGGTTAGAACATGCGCTCCAAAAATGCATGAATCATCATCTGCAACTGCAGTGAATAATCCCTATAGCTTTTCAATGTCTACTTCTACACAATGCCATCAAAATGATATCAACAATGATCCTGTAGTGTTTATTACGCCATAAATACATTTCAATTTAATTTCGATATAATTTTTATTGTATTTTGTTCAAATTATTCGATAAATATGTTTTCCAAACTGGGTGGGGACCTTTGTCAACTAATCCCCAAAATATCATTCGAGTATCAACATTATGAATAATTTTTTTCTCATGTTGTCTTTACAAATTCAACTCGTCAAATTATATGAAATATGCCGTCATAAGTAATTATCGATAACTTTAAATCACTTTTGGTATTATCCCCGAAAAATCATAAGAATCAATCTTTCACTATTTGGAACTTTGGATATCAAACTGCACATTTTATTCACGATACTCTCAACTTTTGCTTCTGATTCCTTGGTTCCCCTTGAATCTTAGTTATATTCATCAGTATATGTGGGATACGGCAATTGGATCTCCAGTAAAATACAAATTATCGAAACGGTTCCGCTTTCGATATGGTATATCAAATATATCGGAAGTAATTGAAATTAGAATTTTCGCTGGAACCAACTGTGAAAACTGGACTTTATCTAATTCCTACTGCCGTTGCCAATGAATATTCATTTGAATCACTGTTTTCGCTTTAGAATTTCACGGTTTTGGGCAGAACTGGTAGGAGAACGAAATTTTTACATCTCAGTGATTAATAGGTATACTGGATTAATATGTGATACGCACTTTCGAGAAATGAGTATTTCAATTGATTAAATATACGCGATATCATTAGGTTATTGCAACTTCATTGTGAATACAATAAAGCATATTATGTTTATTGACACTATTTAATGATCACTGTGACGCGTTCCCCCTCATTGCTGAGCCTGCGTAGTAATAACTTCTTTTTGGCGCTCTTATTCCTCGGAGTGCTCCCAGAGTGCTTATCAATTTACCCAAATGTCTGTAAGTTTCGAATTTTTGGCTGAAAATGGTCTTGAACGATTTGGTATGACTCACTGATCATTAATCCGTGGTCGAAATCGATTCTGTCCGGCCGTCCGTCCGGCCGTTAACACGATAACTCTCTAACAGGATGAGCTAGGCAGTTGAAATTTTCAGAGTAGGTTTGAGGGATAAATATCTCGGTTAAGATTGTTATTGGGCAAAATCGGTCTAATTGTTTCGGAGTAAAGAAAAAAAATATTTTTTTACATTACAACTTTTGAATTCAAATTTTTTTAAGATGCAGTTTCATCATAAGAATTCATTGTTATCATTTTCAACTCTAACAAGCTAATACTTTCGGAGATATGATGTTTCAAAGTTTCAATAATACATCGTAAGTTCTATGTATTCACAGAATGTGAACACAGAATCTGTCTGTGATCACTATTCATAAATGTCATCTTTTCTAGCTATTAGAGATTGACAATTCATAGTTATTATTTTCTCTTGGAAAGCAAGTATTCGATTCTTGAATTTGTGAATATAAACAAGACTGTTTTGATGTAGTTTATGGAGGCAACAGGAAAGAAGAACATAATGGAATCATCATCATGGAAATTAGTGTTCGTTGACCACTGAGGTTAATATTACCCCTAACTTCCTTAAGTAGTGAGACATGTTCCTATATACAGTATTTTCATAATGTTGCTAGCAAAAAAATACTGAAATATGGATCTACATTTGTGTATCTTTCATTTTTTCTTGAGTTAAGGTTCATAATACAGAAAAGAATGTGTTAGTGGTATGGACTATTAAATTTTAGATTATGAAAAAAGGGTAGTATTTTATTAATATATTTCGAACTATTAAAATAATTTTTTCGTAATCCACTACCTACTCAAATATCAGGAATAAATGGACAATCTGCTATGATTGTCTGCAGCCTTGTCCTAGACATTGCGATGATACTTTCCTTAGGTAGTTCGAGTTGTGAAAACTATGCACCGAGTCTAAGTTGCAACAACCCATTCCATGAGGTTGAATAATTGCAGATTGCTCATTTAATCATGATAAATAAATATAATGACAATTTTTCAAGCATTAAGGCATTGTAGATTGCTCTTTTTTATAAGGTAAATTTTGAAGCATTATTTTTAAAAGACACTTTTTTTAAATTTAATTTCTTTCATGATGCATTTCATTCTTCTACACAATACCAAGTAAAACAAGCCTCTAATGGAGATGATAGCCCTACATAAGG
Organism: Halyzia sedecimguttata; assembly: GCA_937662695.2. Lineage (NCBI taxonomy): Eukaryota > Metazoa > Arthropoda > Insecta > Coleoptera > Coccinellidae > Halyzia > Halyzia sedecimguttata. The sequence goes on from OW569415.2 coordinate 51,551,365, forward strand.
GCCCTGTAGCGGTCTTCGAACATCTGAAGTTCTGAGTAATCATCGCTTGGACTGGTCAGACCTGGTTTTGAAAGAGACCCTCCTGGCCTTAGGAGCAACATTTTCCTTTTGTCCTGTCTCCTTTTGGTCTCAAGTTATCGTGGCAACGGACGGCCGGTCGGATAGAATCAAATTTGACCTCGATTTCTTGATCGGGGAGTCGAACCCAATCGTTTGAGATCATTTTCGGCGAAAAATTCGAAAATTACAGACATTTGGGCAAAATTATAACGCGATGTTGCCCAGAACATACGCGCAAGAAGGGCAAAACCTTTCCACGTTCTATTCGAAAACAAACAACGAACTCCAGAATATTTTTGAAAAGGTTAATATAAAACTGGCTTTCAAAAGTTCCGCAAAAATTAAAGAACTTCTAGGAAACACGTTAGATAATATTCCGGACATGTTAAAATCGGGCATAGATATATGAAAAGAAATGTAAAGATTGCAACAACAACTACGTCGGAAAAACAACCAAACATTCTAATGGTATAAAGAGCATACGGGGGCCACATTTGAAACAATAGCATCGATGAATCCGCTCTTGCAAATCTTCTTAAAAAAACGGCCATTCAATTTCCGAAATTTCCCTCAAATTGTTGAAAAATTCCTCTGAATTGTACTTGAAGGTATCGAACATATATAAAAGAAGAGATGTTTTACTCAATAATGATCCAAGCTCTATCAACAACTAATTTGTCTAGTCCTAATCCTAATCAGTTTATTACCAAGGGTAATGTCAGACCATACTTGAGTAGAATAATAGATAGCATGCTTCAGTAAAGCATAATCCCAGGAGATGGAAACATAGTTTCCGAAACATATGTCAGATATAAGTCATATAGTGGGCAATAGTGTAGTAACTCCTATAGTACAAGGTATTCCTGCAGTAACGGCCATTTTTTTTTTCTCAAAAATCCAAGAGTTGAATGTCGACAACCTATGGTTCCAATAAGATAAGACGCACACACCCGGTAGAACAATCGATTAATGAAAGGGAAAACTTGGGGAAAATATTACTTCAAAAAGATTGAATTCTCACATATTGGAATTCAAATACAATATTCACGAAATTCCGCGGAAATTAGTGAGTTGGCATTTTACAAGTAATCACCCAGTTTTAATTGAATCAGATTTGTATATTTTGAGTTATAGAGAGATATATCAACAAAATTTCAGGTGAGTATAACTCCAGAAAAATTTGGCTGATTATGCCAATTAACGATCTTTAATGTCGCATTCCGATGAGCAGTCTACAAAGAAAATTGCACGTCGCTATCTCTTTCCGTTCTCTAATTATCGTGATTTTTAAGAATTTCCTAGTGGTACAGTCATCACAATATTTCACACACGTCTTACCAAGTTTCAATTCAATCAGGTCTGTGTTTTTTGAGTTATCGAGAAAATAATATTCCAGATGGGTATAGCACCAAAACCGTTTGGCCGATCATGCCTATCAAAAAACTCAAATGTCACATACAGAAGCACAGCATGCCCTAAAAATTGCAAGTTCTATTTCTTTCCGTTCCCAGGATATCGTGACATAAATAATATTTTTTTAATTTTCTAGAGATACGATTTTCACCAACGTCTTTAAGTTTGTATTTTACATCTACTCACCAAGTTTCGATTCGATCGGATTTATATTGGTTGAAAACGAAATTATTGATCGGAAACCATTGGGCCAATTATGCCCATTAATGAACTTGTCCATCGTATTGTATTGAGTAGGTTTGGGAGATGAATATATCTCGGGTAAGTTCGTTATTGGGCATAATCGGCCTGACGGTTTCAGAGTACCGAAAAAAAATGTCTTTATACATTACAAATTTCAAATTCAATTTATTTTAGGATGCAGTTTCATCATAAGAATCCATTGATATCTTTCCCAACTCTAACAAGCTAATACTTTCGGAGATATGATTTTTCAAAATTGAAATAATACATCGTACTTCTATGTTATCACACAATGCGAATTCTATCTGTCTGTGTTCTATCTGTGTTCACTGTTCATACATATCTTATCTACCTGTGACATATATGTCAAATATATTGATTTCTCTTCTAACAAAGTATGATTGAATGTAAAGTGAACAATAATAGGATATTAAAATTACTACTACCCTATATGCCCTTGGATAATCCATATGATGCAGAAAATATATTCAGAATATCTTCAGTGAAAACAAAACCGGAATATTGGCTAAGTTTCAATTGATATAATATAATTTTCAGAGGAGATTTGGGTAATGAATATCTTGTATAAGTTCGTTAATTATTTTTAATTTAGTTCCGTTTATGATGCAGTTCTATTATAAGAATCCATTGATATCATTCCCAACTCTGAGAAACCTATAATTTCGGAGATTAGTTTTCAAAGTTTGTACAAGAGCGCCAAAGCTCCTGTCCACAGGGCTTTTTAAGTAAGGAATTTGGGTCGCATCGCCGTATCTTTGGTGTGGGCGATGCTATGACTATAACCACGTACCTCGACTTCTAAGTGACACGAAATCGCGGTCGCGTTGCGGTCTCGTAGTGCTGGTATACGAGCAGCCTAAGGCTCGCTTCACATCAACACGACACGGTTTTATATACGGCAACGACACAAACGCTAGAGCTTTCCCACAGGCTCGCATCACAGTCGTGTAAACGACACCGGCATCCGATTCTTGGGTGCGAGGCTTGAATGATAGCTTTCACAGCCATCCGGCCGAGTCGTGGTCGTCTGAACGACACACGGCTGCCTTGCACGGTTCGAGGGGACTGTCGGACTCCCTCGAGTCGTGCACGGCAGCCGTGTGTCGCTCACACGACCACGAGTCGGCTGGATATCTGTGAAAGCTATCATTCAAGCCTCCACCCAAGAATCGGATGCCGGTGTCGTTTACACAAAGCTCGAGCGTTTGTGCCGTTGCCATACATAAAACCGTGTCGTGTTGATGTGAAGCGAGCCTAATACTACGATGTTGAAATGATTTATTCAATTATAAGGGACCAAACTGGCCCCAATTTTCTGACTCTGAAAATTATTCGTTGGTTGTTCCATCCAGCAGAAAAAAGCAATTAGAAATGTTTGGCATCGAAGGGGAATTCATCAAATCAACAGCATATGTGCTAAATTCATATTCACGTCCGAAACGCTTAAGTATTAATGTAATTCGTCAAAGATCAGATGCTCGTCACGGTCCAAATATCACCAAGCGGAACAGATATGGATCAGTTTCGATATTTGATATTTTTTGATGGATGGCAAGTGTTTATGTGGAACGATCAGGGGCATAGATAACAACACAGTTCATGTTATGTCCGCGCATGCGTCCGTAAAAGTAAAAAAAATTCTTCCTCGTTGTACAAGAGGTTTCTAAATTGATGCAAAAATTTGTAGGGCGTGAAAAATCTTTAAAAATCGAAGGGGACTTTCATATAATTTTTCCTCTCCAATATTGTTCTTTGAAATTGGAGAAATAATATAATAGTATAAAAATATTTAGACTTTATTTGATACCATCCTCCTTGATATTAATCAGTTGAATACGTTTGATAATAACCTACTTATTTTTTTCCACAAATTATTACTTCTGAATTTATATGAAGAGAGTCTAAGTAATAAATTATTTGTTTGTTGTCAAACTAACAATTTTAGGAGAAGAAGTCATGAGACAAAAAAGTTGCATATTGAATTTATCTTCATGAATCAATTTTCTTATTTGAGAAATGTTAAGCATCAAAAAGTTATTGTTCGTTAGGCAACATTTTTCGATAGATTGCTTCTGAAAAATATCTTGTGTTTCTTACGCAATCCAATAATGGAAATGATTAGTAAGAATGAAATTAATTTTAGTGTTAAGCTTTCATTACTATGACAATAATCATATTCTCCAATTAGAAGTTTTTTCCAACTTCTACTGGTTTCGTAGTTATAGTCTAGCGGATTCATTAAACTGAATGAAATTAGCATAAATAATGCAGATAAAGTTAATCTTGAGTCATTAAAATAATCTGCAATAATTTTATAAAATTAAATTCTTCTTCAACGTTTCTTCTGAGCGCACCGTTTTCGAGATAATCAACATTGAAAAGCCTGATGAAAACTTGAGAATTTGCCATTTTTGGTTGATCCGCTCCTGACCTAGGATATGCCTTGACTCAATGTGTATTCACGTTGCCGCACTTTGCTTTTCTTTCACATGATATAAATAATTTATACCCGTCGATTGGCAGAATATACCAAAGCCTGGTGCACAGTTAGGTAATGCCGCATGAAGACGGCGATTGGAGGAATAGATATAAAATCTATGACCATGTAGAACTTGATCCACAGTATACGTTACCTGCTATTCAATATTCTTATTCAGTTGGAATCACATATCAACCATTTGATTTGAAATTTTCGTGGGAATTAAGATATTTGTGGAATTTTCAATATGAGAATAGGTGATGATCAAAGTATGTTTAATCTCATAGTGCAAACAATTGATAAATGTTGAATAGAAATTTAGTTTAAGTTCAGTTTTTTAATAGTGAAGCATTAATTGTGGAATATTTTGTTGAAAAAATCTCACAATCATGACGTACATCCATAGCAGTATCTTAGAGTAGAAGCCCAAACTCTTACCAGCTAGATTTCTGTACGCCATTGAAGCCTTTATTGCTTTGCTAGCAGTGATTTCAACATACCTATTCCACAGGAGTTTATTATCTTAAGTTAGCCCTGGACATTTAACTGCAGCCTTAAATTATATAATATCTCCGTTCAAAAAGAGGGACCTCACAGCTAGAAGTTTCCTTCTCCGAGTAAACAGAATCACGGTGGTCTTGTTCGAGTTTATGCTCAGCCCCACTGACAAGCACTACTGCTTGATAATTCTAAGGCCCTCGAATTTACCTCCGACTATTAGGACTTTGTCATCGGCATAGCCTATACAACCGAAGCCCAGCTGCGTTAGCCTGTGGAAGTGCTCGCCCACTACAGAATCAGAGATAGAAACGGTCAAGCATGTAGTATGCAAATGTCCAGAATAGTGGCCTTGGGCAGGCCAGTTCTCAATCCTCACCACGTGACAACCAAGGCTGTTATAGGATTCATGAAAATCACGAGATACATTAACAAGGGATCAAAATGGCCGCAGTTCCGAAATATTGATCCCTGGTTAAGTGCAATCTCAATAATAATAATAGGCACAGCCATTTCCTACCAGCAGAAGCCACTTGAGCGGACAATCGAATATTCAAAACTCCTCAAGCGAATTCCAAATAAATAAGAATAGAAGTGCCAGGGACCAAAGTTGAGATTAATCCACAAAGTGTAATTCAATCAACGTTGAATAGCAACATACCGTGGTTTCATCCTTATTAGGAATCATCAGTGAAGCACAATTCAACGCTGATGAAAAATACATTTCGAAGAAGCCGATTAAACAAAATCCAGCATTCACTTCCGAGTACGAAGTAGAGAGAAGCGACACCTGGCGTTCAACCTACCAAGCTCCCAGTTGCGAACTACTCAAAACTATAGATCCCTTCGCTGTTCCAAACGTGCCTAATTGCAAAAGCCCTGATTAGAGTTTCATGCGGACACCACGAGGAGGTGGAAACGCGCAGAAATAGGTATACCTATTTCTGCGCGCATTGCGTATTAACCTGGGCGTTTTCACCTCTCGTGGTGTCCGCATGAAACTCTAATCAGGGTTCTTGCAATTAGCTACGTTTGGAACAACTAATGCACGCAGGGATCTATAGTTTTGAATAGTTCGCAACGGGGAGCTTGGTTGGTTGAACGCCAGGTGTCGCTTCTGTCCACTTCGTACTCGGAAGTTATTGAAGGATTTTGATTAACCGGCTTCTTCCAAGTGTATTTTTCATCAGCGTTGAATTATGCTTCACTGATGATTCCTAATAAGGATGAAATCGCGGTATTTTGCCATTCAACGTTGATGGAATTACACTCCAAGTATTACTCTCAACTTTGGTCACTGCAAGTACTATTCCTGTTTATTTACTAATGGTAAGCTTTTCCATAAAAGCGTTAAACTCTTTTATTATACCTAATTCCAAATAAACCAATAAGATATTATAGTGAGGAGCAAACCAGAGATAATAGGATAAACATTATGAATATGAAAATGGATGTAGGTAATGATATCAGTCATTTAACACTGAAACTGCAAGGAATTCTAACTGTATGCAATCATTTATCATTAATAATATTAGTTCCGGCATCTTTCTCCATGATTGAAGTTCAGTAACTTCCTTTTTGTCATAATATAAAGAATGGACGGAACTGTAATTACCCGTATACGCTTCAAAGTATCAATAACGATGGAAAGTACAACAAAGAGCAATATCAAGCGCCATTATATCAGGGACAATATGTTCAACTTATATCATTAATTGTGTAACAGTAAAAATGTGCAAGAAATCGTGAAAATTCTCATTAGCAAGCCCCCAGTATGTAAACAAGGAGATATTCGCGAATTCTCGATTTTTTTCATGTGGCTTTTGTTATACACAGTGTTCCTCAAGTGAATTTTCAAACTGCAATGTGCCATTTCTTAGCAAAATTGAAGGAATGAAGGTATTCCCTACCAAAATTTCCAAACAACATATCAGCGGGGATGGCTCCCTAAACTAATTGATATACCTTCTACCTAGTATTTGAGTGAATAATAAGTTGGGAGGTGACGTGAGGTCAGGTTGCTTTGGCACGCTTGTTCAAATTCATAACTTGAGCGGTCATCCATTCAGGTACTGAAGCCATCCAAGGCTGCTTTGTTTCCAAGAAATAAAATAATATTTTCACAAAATTTCCAACAATATGGATCCGATTGAGTTTAAATCTAAAACTTGTCTGTGATATAAGTCAATCAATGACAAGAAACTCTCATGAGATCATTGAAATCGTGAATCTTCTATGGATGTTGCAAGTTATTATTTAAATCAACCTTAATTCATATAGAACTATTCTAGGAATTCAACTAATGAATTAGCATATTCCATATACTGCCATTTTGACCTCAGCATTCAATAATATCAAATTAAAACGACATTAGCCATTTTTTTTTTTGAATATGTCAAAAAAGAGATATATCATCCTCACTAGATATTATTCGAAGGAGCATTTTCCTTATAGACGATTTCTTATAGAAATATTCATTTCTGCAATTTGGCATACCTTCGTTTCTTCATTCGAGATATTATGTTTCTAGAATATTTTCAACAAGATTGCATACCCGAATATATCACAGTGTTGGCAATCAACTTCAAATTTTTTTTTAATATCAATATATATGAGTTTAAAATATCTCAAATTCACTGTGATAATTCAAAATGAACTACACCATTCGGTAACAGCACATGCACAAGTCTTGCGTTATTGTCGAACTTAAGAATAGCTATCAACAAAAAATAATTCTGAAGATTTCCGTTAAGTATCTGTCGAAGGAATCTAATATAGACTGGAAACGTTACGAAATAGTTGTTGATGTTGATTCGTTATGGATTGTTAGGTAACATTGCTCGATAGATTGCTTCTGACAAATATCTTGTGTTTCTTACGCAGAAGCAATTCACAAAATAATAATTTTTTCATTTTAAAGATATTTTTTAGATTTTAGGAGAGGAAACCCAGAGAGATACCATGAATATACCTCCCACAGTATCTTTTAATGATCACTCATAATAAAATTTTTCTGGCGGAACGCTGTAGTATATCCGTAACCATGGCAATTACGAAAACACGACGTTGAGGGTACTTCCATTTAAATATGGAAGTTATATCCGGAAGTGCATTTTGAATAAAAATATTCTAGGAGGATAGCCAGTAGAGAAAGAGGCCATGTGCCAAATTTGAATACTCAATTTTTGCTATGAGCCGAGAAACGTCTAATAGTCTAATTATTTGAATGACCCTGTAAATATATTATGTTGATGAAGAATCCGGGGGGAAGAAGATACCAATATTTTCAATTTTTTCGTCAATCGATATTTTTGTCCAGATGTACAGGGTGAGTCATTAAGTTGTACATTAACCATAGATTCCTCTCATCAAATGGAACAACTTTTTCTTTTACCATTTTTCCAGATTTGTCTCAGTTAAAAAGATATAAACGTTTAATGATTTTACAATGTGCAAAGCCAGTCCTGAACTGTCTTTAAGTGTTGAACATAGAAAGAAGGAGAAGGGACAATAGAATTCACGATGGTAAATTCGATTAAGAGAGTATTTTCTTCTTCAAGGTATATTTTTGGACCATGGTTCATAGGACAAACTATCATTACATTTTATGTACAATCCCCTGTTAAAATTTAGACATATTATTAATCAACTCCCTGTATGTTCTGAATTTGATTTGAGGTATGTTTTTTCACCCTCTATTTAAACCCCTTTACCTATTTACGAATGACCTGAAGAGTTTTTGGAATGTATGTGTCTTTAACTGAAATATTGCAGATTTAAAAATTTCATCAATTTTAACAAGCTTCAGGGAAGTTCATAATTAACTTTTCGTAGTGGATCATAGACCTGTAATAATTGCAAAGTATGAGCAGGACAAAATGGAAAAAAATAATTTGACTCCTCAAGTTTCGAACATGTGACCCCTGCACCGTTACCCAGCACTTCTACCTCTGAACCGAAGGACCACCTCATTTTATAGGCAACCGAATACTATTTTAATCATGGAATTTAAGAGAAATTCTAGTGCCCTGTTGTGAGCACGCTAAAAAAGTATTTGTTCTGAATTGTGGTAGCAAGGAAACTTTATTCAATAAGCTTATTATGACTGTCATTATTCACGAAAAGTGAAGTTTACGAGAAGAGCCGATGACGAGTTTCATAAATTACTCAAGTGGATAATTATAACTCATAGTAAACAAATATAATACTATGCTTTGTCTTCGACGAATAATCCTTTCTGAAATAAACTCAAATTGTTAAAATCCAATGCACCCCGACATAACATTTCACAAGGGTATTAGTTCATTTGGATTATTGCCATGGTGATGGGCACACACGTATAATGAACACATTATACATCAGTCGTGGCCAAAGAAGATATTTTATCATCCGAATTTTTTTCAAGACGGGTGAACGAACATTATCGTATAATATAGGTAATCCTTCTGACAAAAATTGGTTGAAGCACTGACGGGAAGTCAGAAGCTTTTGCGACAATAGAATTCACCATGGTAAATTCGATTGAGAGTCTCCAACACAGGAGAATGGATAATGGAACATACCCGCAAAAGCTTCTGACTTCACGTCAGTGCTTGAAACAATTTTTTATCAAATAATTTTTTTGAAATTTTCTATTGAAATGATTCACACAAAATTTCACAAACGTCTTTAGGTTTGTATTATACAACGAATCACCATGTTTCAATTCGAACGTATTTGTATTGGTAGTAAACAAAATTATTACTCGGAAACCATAAGGCCGATAATGCCCATTAACGAACTTGTCCGTCGTATTGGGATGCACCACCTACCCTGGAAATTTCAAGTAGCTATCCCTTTCCGTTCTCAAAATATCCTGGCAACCGTAGACTGGCCGGCCGGACAGAATCAAATTTGACCTCGAATCCTTCATCAGGGAGTCGAACCCAATCGTTAGAGACCATTTTCGGCGAAAAATTTGAAAATTACTGACATTTGGGCAAAATGATAACGCGATGTTCCCCAGGACGCGCAAAAGAGAGGAAAATGAACAAATTAAAAATAACACATAACCTTTCAAAAGTTCCCTCTCACAAATACTCTTCTGTAGCCGCGTGGATCTCTTGAAGAAGAATCGCCCCCGCTAGTTCTCAAAGATATTCACTCTTGTTCATAGAAATCCCTTCAATATTTGATTTCAAAAAGGAAAATGTTGGAGCTCCTAAAGAGGATCTCTTTCAAAACCAGTCTGGCCAATCCAAACGATGGTTATTCAAAACTTCAAATGTTCGAAGACCGTTACAGGACCATAATGTAGGGCTATCATCTCCCATAGATTTGTGATGAATAAATCGGCCCGAAAATATATGTTATAATCTAATATGTCATCATGACATTCATGGTTTTGAAGGCTCTCGCAAAATTTCAGCGATTAACCCATCCAGCTACTGAACTCACACAAGACTGCTCGGATCTCCAACAATATGGATCCGATCGTGTTCAAACTTGGAACTTAGCAGTAGAGTTAGGATTTGAAGACTCTTGCAAAACTTCAGCGATAACGGACGAATAGTTTCTGATATATAGAATTTTTTTCAATTATTTTGAATGATTTTTTTTTAATTTTCTAGTGATACAATCCTCACAAAAATTCGCAAGAATTTTCGCGTTAGGATTCTACAACTAATGGCCATGTTTGAATTATAGCGGTTTTGTATTTTTCGGGTTATTGAGGAAATAACAACCAAATTTCAGATGGGTATAACTCGAGAGTCGTTTGGCCAATTTTTAAAAATTTTCTGGTAATACGATCCTCACGAAATTTTGTAATAATTTTCGCGCTGGCATTATACAACTTATAACCATGTTTGAATTTAATCAATTTTGTATTTTTCGAGTTATTGAGGAAATAACAACCGAATTTCAGATGGTTATAACTCCAAAACCGTTCGGCTGATCATGCCTATAAACAAACTCAAATGACGAACTCAGCTGCACAATCTAACCTGAAAATGTCAAGCCGCTATCTCTTTCCGTTCTCAGATTATCGTGACATAAATAATATTTTTAATAATTTTTTTTTAATTTTCTAGTTATACGATTCCCACAAAATTTTGCGGTCGTTCTTAGGTTTGTATTCTACAATTACTCACCAAGTTTCAATTCGATCGGATTTGTATTGGTTCAAAATAAAATTATCACTCGGAAACCGTTGGGCCGATTATGCCCATTAACGAACTTGTCCGTCGTATTGAGACGCGCCACCTACCCTGAAAATGTCAGGATGCTATCTCTTTCCATTCTCAAGTTATCATGGCAACGGCCAGCCGGACGGATAGAATAAAATTTTACCTCGAATTCTTCATCAGGGAGTCGAACCCAATCGTTTGAAACCATTTCCGTCAAAAAATAACACACGAAAATAACACACATTTGGGCAAAATGAAAACGCGATGTCCCCCAGAACATACGCGCAAAAAAGTACCTCAGAAAGAGAAATTAATGTCAATTAAAATCTTATCATTTTTCCATTGACAACTTGGTTTAAAAGTAGCACAAAAAGCAGACAAAATAGAAAAATGGACGATATTCCAGAACATCGATTATACTCCATAACTACATCAACATGAAGAAATCAATACACTTCCATCGGAAAACACTTTCAAACACAAACTTAGACCAGGCCACCTTCCGATTCTTAACCTAAAACCGCACATAACACGATAAATCTAACTCGAAAGAATGGTACTTACGAGGAGCACTTTCATATTTGTTCAGTAGCACCAAACGATAGAATATGAGAGAATTCTGCAGAACCAACGATTTTATAAGGCAATTAATGCTTCCTAAATGCTTTTTCCACTTTCCTGATTCGTAAAACGGTATAGCGAATTCGCGAGCATGGTACCACCTTTCCACCAAAAACTTGGGTATGGATATGATGAATGGCAACTTATAAATTCAACGCAGCATTGATGATTTTCATTAGCAGAATGCTCTTTTCGAAAGAATGTATGCTTTGGAGGCGTATTGTTAGCGCTCTTGTTCCTCGGAATAGAGTTTCATCCTAAAAATACATTGATATAATTTTAAACTCTAACAAGCTAATTCTTTCGGAGATATGATTTTTCAAAATTTCCATAATAAATCGTACTTCTATGTTTTCACCGAATGCTGCAATTATTCTATCTATGAATTATCTGTGTTCTATAATTTTCAAAGTAGATTTGAGGAATGAATATCTCGGATAAGTTCGTTATTGGGAAAAATCGATCTGGAGGTTTCGGATTAATAATTTTCTGCACTCTTGTATTTCGAATTTTTCGCCGAAAATGGTCTCAAACGATTGGGTTTGACACCCTGATGAAGAAATTGAGGTCAGACTTGATTCTGTCCGTCCGGCAGGCCGTTGCCACGATAACTTGAGAACAGAAAGAGATAACGACTTGAAATTTTCAGGGTAGAAGGCGCGTCCCGATACGACGGGCATGTTCGTTAATGAGCATAATCGGCCCAATGGTTTCTGATTAATTATTTTGTTTTCAACCAATACAAATCCGATTGAATTGAAACTTGGTGAGTAGTTGTAGGTTACAAACTTAGGGACGTTCGTGAAATTTTGTGGGATTCGTATTGCTACAAAACTTTCAAAAAAATATTGTTTATGTCACGATAACCTGAAGACGGAAAGAGATAGCAACTTGAAATTGTCAGGTTAGGTTTTACCTCTGAATGCAACATTTGAGTTCGTTTATAGGCATAATAGGTCAAATGGTTTTGGAGTTATACGCATCTGAAATTTGATTGTTATTTCCACAATAACTACAAAAATACGAAACCGATCCAATTCAAACATGGTTATTAGTTGTACAATGCCAACGCAAAAATTCTTGCAGAATTTCGTGAGGATCGTTTCACTAGAAAATTTTTAAAAAATCATTGAAAATCATCAAAAAAATTCTAAATATCAGAAACTATTCGTCCGACATCGCTGAAATCTTGCGAGAGCCTTCAAAACTTAACTATTCTACCAGGTTCCAAGTTTGAACACGATCGGATCTATATTTTTGGAGATCCGAGCAGCTTCGTGTAAGTTGAGTAGCTGGATAGTTGACCGTTGCCTTGATAACTTTTGAATGAAATGAGATAGCGACTTCCAATTTTCAGAGTAGTTTGCGCATGAGAGGGTTAAGTTCGTTTTTGAGCATAATCGGCCTAACGGTTTCGGAGTTATACCCACCTGGAATATTCTTTCCTCGATAACTCAGAAATATAGACTCGATCGAATTGAAGCTTGGTAACTAGTTGAAGAATATCGACATAAAGACGTGTGCAGAATTTTATGAAAACCATACCTCTAAAATTTCTTAAAAAATTACGAAAAAAAAATGGTTCAAGCACTGACGTGAAGTCATAACATACACATAATACTTTCGTAGATATGAATAGTCAAAGTTTGAACAAGAGCTCCAAAGCTCTTGTCCACAGGGATTTCCTACTTTTAGTTTGATATTATCTCATCATGAATTGAATAATCTATACAATGCTTCCCAGCAACTCCGCACCAAGAAGGACTTTTCTTTTATATTAATATTTCCGAATTTTATTCCTTACAAAAAGTTGGTGCATCAAAAATGAAGATAATAGTCAGCAAACTCTGACCACCGATTTCAGCGGAAATCACCATTTTTTGACAAAAATCTCGACTATCTGGGAAAATTCGAACTTTTTGTATGAAACGCTCTAAGTAAACTTGTTTGAAATTACAATTTACATCAATGTTCAGAAATTCAGATCGGAAAACCGTAAAAAATATTTTTCCTTTTTGCGCGTATGTTCTGGGGAACATCGCGTTATAGTTTTGCCCAAATGTCTGTAACTTTCGAATTTTTTGACGAAAATGGTCTCAAACGATTAAGTTCGACTCCCCAATGAAGAATTCGATGTCAAATTTGATTCTGTCCGTCCGGCCGTCCGGCCGTCCGGCCGTTGCCACGATAACTTGAGAACGAAAAGAGCTAGCGACTTGAAATTTTCAGGGTGGGTGGCGCATCCCAATACGACGGACAAGTTCGTTAATGGGCATAATCGGCCCAGTGGTTTCCGAGTAATAATTTTGTTTTCAACCAATATGAATCCGATCGAATTGAAACTTGGTGAGTAGTTGTAGAATATGAACCTAAGCACGTTTGTGAAATTTTGTGCGAATCGTATGGCTACAAAATTATTAAAAAATTATTAAAAAATATTTTTGTTGTCACGATAACTTGAGAACTGAGAGAGATAGCGGCCTCAAGTTTTCAGGTTGGGATGTACACCACAACGCGACATTTCAGTTTGATTATGAGCCTAATCGGCCAAACGGTTTCAGAGTTATAGCCATCTGAAATTTTATGAAATTTTGTGGTTTTTGTTCCTCATTTACTCGAAAAATACTAAACCGATTGAATTCAAACATGGTTATTAGTTGTAGAATGCCAATGCGGAAACGTTTGCAAAATTTGGTGAGGATAGCATTTGTAGAAAATTTTAAATAAATCTTTGAAAATAAAAAAAAAAAGTTCTATATATCAGTAACTAATCGTTCGAAATTGCTGAAATTTTGCAAGAACCTTCATTACCTAACTATACTGACAATTTTCAAGTTTTAATACGATCGGTTAAATAATGTTGGAGATTCGAGCATTCTTGTGTGAGTTCAGTAGATGGGTGAACGTTGCCTCGATAACTTTCGAACGAAAGGAGATAGGGACTTGCAATTTTCAGGGAAGGTTGCGTATCCGAAAGGGAGAGTTGAGTTCAATTTTGGGCAAAATCGGTCTAACGGTTTCCGAGTTATACTCATCTGGAATATTGTTTCCTTGATAACTCAAAAAATAAATATTCGATCGAATTGAAGTTTGGTAATTAGTAGTAGAAAATCAACAAAAAGACGTGTTTAAAATTTTGTGAGAACCGTACCCCTAGAAAATTTGAAAAAAACGACGAGAAAAAAAATTTTAAGAACCGTACCCCTAGAAAATTTCAAAAAAATCACGAAAAAAAAATTGGTTCAAGCACTGACGTGAAGTCAGAAGCTTTTGCGCGTATGTTCTATTGTCCATTCTTCTGTATTGGACACCCTTAATCGAATTTACCATGGTAAATTCGATTAAGGGTGTCCAATACAGAAGAATGGACAATAGAACATACGCGCAAAAGCTTCTGACTTCACGTCAGTGCTTGAACCAATTTTTTGCTAATAACTCTTTCAAAAATTGAATACTTACAGAACGGACTTTATTTGAGGACTAGACAATACTTTTTTTGTCAGCATGGAAAGTATAGAAAATTTTGCTTGAACTTAATTTTTCGACATTTCATCGAATTTTCACAAATCTGTGATTCAGAAAATAATCAACTGGCGTTGAAAATGAACTAACGATGGATCTTCATGACAAAATTCTATTTCAATCAAAAATCTCACTGTAAATTGGCAATTTGCAGCAATATTTGCTTTCTTGGGATTCTCGGGCAATTGAATGTGAAATTGAAAGATTGCAACTTTGCACCAGAATGAAACTACTTTTGAGGGAAAATTCGAACAAATGTGGTAAAACCAAGTTCAAGAAAAATTTACTAGTTACAATCATATAGCACCGAAAAAAATCCATTAGGTAATTATTCAGTTTTCAAAAGAGTTATGAGCAAAAAATAAAAAAAATGTTGATGGTTCTCCGACCTGAAATTTGGCACATGGATCTAAATTATTTTTTCAAACAAGTTTACTTAAAGCGCTTAAAATAAAGGTAGAATTTTCCAAGATAATGAAATCTTTTTGTTTAGAAATGGCGATTTCCGCTCAAACCGGAAGTCTCATTTCTGATGCACCAACTTTTTGTAATCAATAAAATTCGGAAATATTAATAGAAAAGAAAAGTCCCTCTTGGTGCGGAGTTGTTGGGCAGCACTGTATAAACTGGGTGTGCCAAGTTTGAGTGCCTATTGGACGTTGTAGGAGAACTGGACCTATTTGAAATCTGAGAATTGGAATTATGATATTCTCTACTAAGCTAAAATATGTTTGCACCCTGAGCACTTCCGGTTAGGCATACAGAGAATGAAAATTAATTTTCTCAAAAAATAAATAAAAATGTTCACGTTTCTTCTTTTTTGTCATTATTGAGCAATCAATTGTTAATGACTTTCTGTTCGAATTGTTGCATTAGTCTGAATTATTTTCAAAATATATTACAAAAACTGAAAAAAAATGCACTGATGTGAAGTCAGGAGCTTTTGTGCAATTTCCATTGTCTATTCATGCCCCATACGTACTCGATTGTAAAATAGTGGCTCGAAGGTATGTGCGGGATTATAGCGAGTTCTGAAGAATAGTTTCTGAAATATAAAATTTTTTCAGAAAGCAAAACTTTTTATTTTTTTTTTCTAGTGATACGATATTCACAAAATTTCGTGAAAATTAGCGGGTGGGCATTCTACAGGTAATAACCAACTGTTAGTGGGATCGAATCTGTATATTTCGAGTTATTACGGAAATAGCAACAAATTCTAAGCTAGTTATAACTACGAAACACTTTGACCGGTTATACCCAACAATGAACTTAACTGTCCCATTCGGATGCGCAAGCTATCTTGAAAATTGCAAGTCGCTATCTCTCATTCGAAAGTTTATTCGGTATATGTCAACGGTCACCCATCCAGCTACTGAGCTCAGCCCAGTGGTCTCGGTATCGCCTATAATATTCTTGAAAACGTCTCGTCTCGCTTTTACTAGACGAGAACGAGACGAGAAGAGAAAAATGGGTTCAAGCCCTGTGGACAGGAGCTTTCTGGCGCTCTAGTTCAAACAGACAAATTATATCTCCGAAAGTATTGGTTTCTCAGAGTTGGGAATTATATCAATGTATTCATATGATAGAACTGCATCCTAAAGGAAATACAATTCAAATAATATTTTATTTATCAAGATTAAATGAGCAATCATGAGAATGAGAACTGCACCATGGAAGAAATCAAATTAGATCTGGCCAATTTTGCCCAATAACGAGCTCAACCGAGATATTCATATCCCTAAACTACTCTGAAAATTTCAACTACCTACCTCATTCCGTTCGAGAGTTATATCTATGTCTATGGATGAAAAGCAGTCTCACTACTCTCAGATCTCTTACTTCATGTTCCGTTCCGAAATGTAAGAATTTTCTGAGAAAACCTAATTTCGGAGCAAACAACTGAGATTTTTCTCACTTCGCTCACAATTCTTCGATTGATTAGATAATGTCATGTCTCAGGAACATCATTTGACATTATGACAATTCATACATAGAATAATATCATTCTGTGACAACGTTGAAATACAATTTATTATTGAAGGTTGAAAAATCATATCTCCGAAAGTATTAGCTTGTTAGAGTTGAAAATGATAACACTGGATTCTTATGGTAAAACAGTTTATTGAAAAAAATTTAATTTGGAATTTGCCTTGTAAAAAAAAATTTTTTTTTGTTACTCCGAAACCATCTGTCCGATTTTGCCCAATAACAGACTTAGCCGAGATATTTATCTCCCAAACCTACTCTGAAAATTTTAACTGTCTAGCTCATTCCGTTCGAGAGTTATCGTGCCTACGGCCGGCCGACCGGACAGAATGAATTTCGACCACGGATTCTTGATCAGTGAGTCGAACCAAATCGTTTAAGACCATTTTCATCGAAAAATTCGAAAATTACAGACATTTGGGCAAATTGATCAGTACTCAGTTCCGAGGAACGAGAGCGCCAAAAATATCGCTCTCGCGTGAAGCCCTATCCGCATTATTCAGGTAATTACCAAGTCTTGAACAAAATTTAAGTTGGGTATAACTCCGAAACCGTTTGGCCGATTATGCCCATTAACACAGTACATTACTGTTCCATAGGGATGCGCCACCTGCTCTGAAAATTTGATGTCGCTATCTCTTTCGGTTTCATAGTTATCATGTACACGATGTCAGAAGAATAGTTCCTAATATATAGAAATTTTCAATGATTTTTTTTTTAATTTTCTAGTGATACGATCTTCAGGAAATTTCTCAATGATTTGTGCGTCGACATTCTCAAATAATTACCATATTCGAATTGGATAGGATTAATATTTATGTATTTCGAGTTATTGATGAAATAACAACAAAATTCGTCTTCTTGGCAAGTAGGTAGGTACCGGGATCGATATCCGTAAGTGAAATGATTGATCTTTTTCATTTTTGTTTCCACTTCTATTGGAATAATAACTTTGTGGAAAGGGTTATGGACGGAATTAAGTCGATATTTTCGTAAAATTACGAGAGTTTTTCCGTATATCATTAAATATTAAGAAAATTGCTGCTATACGCGTTTTTGATCAAATTCATAAGTCCTCATGGCACAACCATACGATTGGACTGATTTGTATCATAAGTGAAATCTTGGAATTAATTATTGAAAATAAAACCATTGCTTTACATTACACCGCCTTAAACAAAGCATTGTTTATTCTCGACCCAAAAGTAAATGTATGTAGTCGAATGGGTCCCGATATTTTAAACCACATATTGAATGTATGTATTTGAGTGGATTCTTACGCCACCAGAAACGCAGCACTTTTTATTTATGACCCAACACTGTATGGTATGTATTTGAGTTGAATCTAATCGTTTGATAGAATTCCCTGCCAAACAGTGGACTAGTTTGTTTGGACGATTGTGTTTACCGACTGTAATTGTGTTTACCGACTGTATTCTTAGAAATATTGAAAATATTATTTTTCTCCTGGGGCTGAGCAGCTTTGGGCGAGTTCGGTACCTGGATAGTTAACAGTGCGTCAAAGCTTCTCGCCACAGTGCTTTTCCAAATTATTTTTCAATAAATTCCAAATTTTGGATCAACAAGCCCTGTGGACAGGAGCTTTCTGGCGCTCTTGTTCAAACAGACAAATTATATCTCCGAAAGAATTTGTTTCTCAGAGTTTGGAATTATATCAATGGATTCTTATGAAAGAACTCCATCTTAGCATAAATTGAATTCAAACATCATAGAAGAATTTAAATTCAACAAGAGTGCCAAAACTTATCAATCCAAAAGCAATAGACAAATTCTACCCAACAACGAACTCATCCGAGATATTCATTCCTCAATTCAATGATGAACGATAATATATATTCTTTCCTCAAATCCACTCCAATACACCAATATTCCAGTTTTGTTTTTACTGGAGATATTCTGAACACAATATTATTAACTTACCATTACCATTCCCATCATCATATGAATCGGCATGAAAATATCAACCAACAAAAAGTATGACATCATATTATAATTTTCATGATTCTACGATTGTTGAAATGAATCAGACAATGTCATGTTTT
This sequence comes from Halyzia sedecimguttata, assembly GCA_937662695.2. Taxonomy (NCBI): domain Eukaryota; kingdom Metazoa; phylum Arthropoda; class Insecta; order Coleoptera; family Coccinellidae; genus Halyzia; species Halyzia sedecimguttata. Next base: position 51,570,438 of record OW569415.2, read on the forward strand.
AGGAAAATAAGTTGACATTATAACAATTTATACATAGAATAATTATATCATTCTGTGAAAACGTAGAAATACGATTTATTATTGAAATTTTGAAAAATCATATCTCCGAAAGTATTAGCTTGATAGAGTTGAAAATGATATCAATGGATTTTTATGGTAAAACTGCATGTTTAAAAAATTTTATTTGGAATTTGTTATGTAAAAAAAATTTGTTTTTGTTACTCTGAAACCATCTGTCCGATTTTGCCCAATAACGAACTTAGCCGAGATATTTATCTCCCAAACCTACTCTGAAAATTTCAACTGTCTAGCTCATTCCGTTTGAGAGTTATCCTGCCGACGGCTGGCCGGACAGAATGAATTTCGACCACGGATTCTTGATCAGTGAGTCGAACCAAATCGTTTAAGACCATTTTCATCGAAAAATTTGAGAATTACAGACATTTGTGCAAATCGATAAGCACTCTGTTCCGAGGAACAAGAGCGCCAAAAACGGAGGAAACTTATTTAACTTATTATATTAGTATTCCTACGTATCATACCCCTTGTTTTTGAGGTGGGTTAAAATAATGGACTATAAGCAATATCTCATCCTTATAAAAGACGTGTTTCTACAAGTATAACCATTGAACTTCTTCTATTTTAATACGCCATTATCTCCGAATGAATGTGCTTGTCGAGTGAGATATAATATGATTGTGTTGATAGTTATTACAGATATTGATCATCTGCCCACTTCCCATACTAATTGAATATATTTTATGAATATTTTCTCACTTTAACACAGCATATTTCTTTCAACAACTTATGAGCATAGTACTTACCCAACTATTATTCCCATTATTCTTATGCCAAATATAAACTCTTGTTTTTCTCTCTAATGAACCTATTCCATAGTGGTAAATAATAACAAGGCCTCACCCTTGACTGAAAGTTAATTTAGGAATACTAGCAGTGTGCTATCATTTTGCTCAAATGTCTGTAATTTTCGAATTTTTTGCCGAAAACGGTCTCAAACGGCTAGGTTCAACTCACTGATGAACAATTCGAGATCAAATTCGATTCTGTCCTACCAGGGGTCGAACGGGAACAGATAGCGACTCGAAATTTTCAGGGTAGGTTGCGCATCTGAATGCGACGGTAAATTTCATTAATGGGCATAATCCGCGGAATGGTTGAAGAGTTATTTGTCAAGATATTCAGCTGAAATTTGGCAATCGAATGACATGCCAATTGCTTATGAAAATATACAAAGTTATATTTTTTCTGGAGCAATTTCCCATTTTTTTCACCAGAAATTGATTGTGGGGCGCCACTGTGGACAGGAGCTTTGGCGCTCTTGTTCAAACTTTGACAATTCATCTCCGAAATTATTCGTTTCTCAGGGAATGATATCAATGGTTTCTTATAATAGAACTGCATCATGAAAGAAACTAAATTAAAATTAAATAATAAACTTATCCTAGATATTCATTCCTCAAATCTACTCTGAAAATAATATTATATCGATCGAAATAAAATATTCCAGTTTTGTTCTCACTGAAGATATTCTGAATCAAATTTGATAAACTTACCAAATTATATATCATCATATGGATTATCCGAGGGTATATAGGGGAGGGAGATTTATAATATCCTATAATTTGTCATTTTGCATTCACTCATACTTTGTTTGTTAGAACAGAAATACATTTGACATGTCTGTTATAGGTAGATAAGAATAAATGTATGAACAGTGAACACAGATAGAACACAGAAGATAGAATTCACATTCTGTGAAAACATAGAAGTACGATGTATTATTGAAATTTTGAAAAATCATATCTCCGAAAGTATTAGCTTATTAGAGTTGAAGGTGATATCAATGGATTCTAATGATGAAACTGCATCTAAAAAAAATTGAATTCGAGATTGGTAATGCAAAAAAAACTCCGAAACCATCCGACCGATTTTGACCGTTTTGCCGTTTGAAATTTTTTTTCCAATTTTGCTCAGTAACGAAGTTAACCACGATATTTAACTCCCAAACCTAAACTGACATTTTCAAATGTCTAGCTCATTCCTTTCGATAGTTATCGTGTTAACGGACGGCCAGCCCGAATCGATTTCGACCACGGATTATTGATCAGTGGGTCGAACCAATTCGTTTAAGACCATTTTCAGCCAAAAATTTTGAAGTTACAGATATTTGGGCAATTTGATAATCACTCTGATCCGATGAACAAGAGCCTCAAAAATGATGGGTTATAATGTTTGTTTTAAACTTTTCATTTGCAGCAATTTCTGAGTATCTGCTACTGTTTTCGAGAAAAAAAATTTGAACCATACTCTCTAATTCATCAGGTATGGAAACGAAACCCGATAACCCCAAATTTTGGTAGTTTTTGGACTCCAACGAGCTCCTAAAATCAGGTGAATACATTTAAAAAATGTTCCAATATAATGAGTAGTTGATTCCTAAGAATAACGAATTTTACTGGCCACTCTTGCTTTCTCGTCTCTTCGTGCGAAATGATTTCAATTATATTTCACGAATTAGAGCGTCCCTCCGTCAAATCGTAACAATATGGAATTACCGATGGGCTATATGTCGAGAAAGTACATTAAACATAGGTAGTCAATAAGAATTTATTGACTCGGTGTTGGTGATTTCCCAATAACATTCCCAATTTATGTTGTTTAAAGTGCTCCCATAGCTCGTTCCAGGCCATTTCTTCACAGGTAATAGCCAGACATTCCTAATTCATATTTATTAATACACTTCTGAGATGTAACTGAATATATCGGATCTGACCCGATTTATGCTTGAGTTACCTTCAGTTGAATACTGATTGAGTACCGATGAGATTTCCTAGGAATTATTTAACGTGGTGATGAGCATTGTTCTTCGCCAAAAGATGGGATAATGTCCAGAAATATTCTGAATTATTATATATTTCAGTTTTATCCATGATTAATCAATTAAACAAATTGTTGTCAGGCAAGTGGACTAAATTTAATTCTTCAGATTTCTTACATACAAATATTCACCTTTTTTAACGTCTCGGCACCATTCGTGCCTTCATCAAGGCTGAGAAATTCATGGAAACGAGTAACTTACAAAATTCAACTGTAAATACATTAAATTCAAAATTATACAAATATATTATATTTCAATAAAATTACATAACAAAAGAAAGTATTAATACACCAAAACAATTAAAAATCAATGTTCCATGTAATCGTCAACGATGTGAATTGCTCTTTTATATTAGTTCTTTTCTCCTATGTTTTCATTATTCAATCTTTATCAAATCATTTAAAAATTCATTCATATTCTCTACTATACATGTTCAACATTATTACAAGAAAAAACCTACCTCCTTTGTTTTTCAAGAAATCAAAGAAAAATTTCGTTAAAATGTTAGTATGTGACATTAACTTATGAATTGAAAAAAAAATTCAATTATACGTTCTAACCAAATAAACCAAGATATGAAACAGTGAACACGTGTCTTCTCTGAAATTAAATGTTTTGTTTAGTGTAATATAAATCATTTCACTTTCATTTCTACGATAACTATTTTTTTCCCTATCAAGTATCTATAGTCGTTCGATCAAATTTGAACTTGTGTCCCTCTTCGAATGCATGTACTAGCAGTCTTATCTTTGTTTTTATATTGTTTACGTTAGTTGGATACTGTCTTAGTCAATCTATTGAAAGCTGTCTCGTCTGTCCTACATAAACACTATCACAATTACTACAAGGCAATTTATAAACTAATTCCGATTGTTGTTCCTTACTAGTTTTATCTTTGAGTTGTGTGTAGTATCTATTTATGGTTTCTGTGTTATAATAAGAGCACTTACAATGCAGATTTCTGGATATTCTTGCAATCTTATGTGATAGACCAGGAATAAATGGAAACCTACAGTATTGTGTGACCTCCCGACTCACGCTGTTCACTGAACCATTACCAATCTCACGATTACCCAATTTTTGATTTGAATTCGTGTTCTTATTTATAATACGTTTGATAAAAGATTTCGGGTTTTGTTATCAATTAGGATGTTACTGAGTTTATCTATATAGTGCCTTATACACCAGATTATTAGCCACGTGGATCTTTTGTGTGTTACTATGATTGCTATAGTAGTTGATTATCCTATTGGAACTAATTTCTTTGGTGTACCAATTTATTGTCAGTTTTTCACCTTCCCTAATTACTAAAATGTTCGAAAAGGCAATACAGTTATTGGTTTCATTTTCTTCAGTGAATCTTATATTAGGATGGTATGAATTTAATAAATCTACAACTTGATTCCTGTTGGACGGGATCAACACTTAAGTATCATCAACGTAAAGTAACATCAGCAGTACCTCGAAATCCAAACCAACTCTGACAGAATCAAATAAATCATCCCTAACTAGATTAGCGAAACTAGGACTTATTTCTGTTGGTAATACTTATTTTCGGAACTACAATAACTACTTTCAAAACACGTGTCAACCAATGAAACGTCGTTATCTAGGTTAGTAAAGTTGCTGATATATCTCCATCTCTTATTAATCACCTTAATCACAAGTGCTTTTGTTATATTTGTAAAAAGAGAAACCACATCTAAAGATTTCAGTCGTACCCTTCAGGTACTGAGACATTACCAATGATCTATTAAACCTGAGCTGAATTTTTTACATTATATACTGATGTTGAAAGTACTCTTGATTACATTTCATATAGATATTTACCTATGTTATAACTAGGCGCACCGATATTACTCACGATAGGTCTCAAACTCAATGTGGATTTAGGTGTTTTCCTAAGGCAATACAACTTTGGAGAAACACTATTACGCCTAATCAGCCTTTTGTATTCCATTTCAGTGATCATCTCATAATTTTTCACAATTTTCCATTTTTGGCGCTCTAGTTCCTCGGAACTCAGTGCTTAACATTTTGCCCAAATGTCTGTAATTTTCGAATTTTTCGATGAAAATGGTCGATTTGGTTCGACCCACTGATCAAGAATCCGTGGTCGAAATTCATTCTGTCCGGCCAGCCGTCGGGTAAGTTCGTTATTGAGCAAAATCGGAAAGATGGTTTCGGAGTAACAAAAAAAAAATTTTTTTTTTACACCACAAATTCCAAATTATTTTTTTTTCAATCAGCAGTTTTACCATAAGAATCCAATGATATCATTTTTAATTCTAAACAGGTTAAAACTTTCGGAGATATGATTTTCCAAAATTTCAACAATAAATCGTATTTCTACATTTTCACAGAAAGATATAATTATTCTATGTATGAATTGTCATATTGTCAATTTATTTTCCTGAGACATAACATTATCTAATCAATCGAAGAATTATGAGAATAAAGTGTATTCCGAAATGTGAGCGAAGTGAGAAAATCTCAGTTGTTTCCTCCGAAATTAGTTTTTCTCAGAAAAGTCTTACATTTCGGAACGGATCATGAAGTAAGAGATCTGAGAGAAGTGAGACTGCTTTTCATCCAAAGACATAGAATGCTCAGTTCTCTCACTTAATGACGGGACTGGCGGAAGGGAATATTATAACTTCAAAAATATTATGGTGGTGTTGAAATACTCGTATTTTGGCGATGCAACGGGGAACTCAACCAAAAATATTTGAAAATATTACGTAAATATTGAAAGCATTATTCTGTAGTTCGAGAGAGGAGAAAATTTGGTGAACGTAGATCAGGAAATTTTTGATCGATTACAAGGTAATTTTCCATTATTACTTCTCTTCTATCATACATGTTTTATGGAATATCTTCTATTTGTAGGTACTTTAAACCTGTTTTGGGCAATTGTCATACGAAACTTGTTTTTTTGGTGCTCTAGTTCCTCGGAACAGAGTGCTTATCAATTTGCCCAAATGTCTGTAATTTTCGAATTTTTGGCTGAAAATGGTCTCAAACGATTTGGTTCGACTCACTGATCAAGAATCCGAGGTCGAAATCGATTCTGTCTGGCCGGCCGTAGGCACGATAACTCTCGAACGAAAGGAGTTAGAGGATTGAAATTTGCAAGGTGGGTTTGAAGCGTAAATATCTCGGACGAGTACGTTTATGGGCAAAATCCATCGAGCGGTTTCGGAGTTATGGCCGATTTTAGTAAAAACATTTTTTATGAATATTTCCGAAACCGATCACTCGATCTATCTGAAATTTAGCATCAAATTGTAGAATCATGACCTTTATACGCATGTGAAGTTTTGTATTCACCAGGGTACCGCAAAGTGTCAAAAAAAAATTTTGAAAATTTAAAAAAAGTTTTTCTACAATAACTCTCGAAAGGAATGAGCCAGGTAGTTCAAATTTTCAGAGTAGGTTAAGGATATGAATATCTCGGTTAAGTTTGTTATTGGGCAACATTTTCTTCCATGGTGTAGTTCTAATTCTCAGATTGCTCATTTAATCTTGATAAATAAACTATTATTTGAATTGAATTTCCTTTATGATGCAGTTCTATCATATGAATACAATACTTTCGGAGATATAATTTTTCTGTTTGAAGTAGAGCGCCAGAAAGCTCCTGTCCACAGGGCTTGAACACATTTTTTATTGATCCTATCCTGTATCCTGTATGTATATTTCAAAAAAGTGTATGTTGGCTCATTACTGAGAAGGTCTCTTACTCCATGCGTGTATTCTCCTCTGTACATTTTAACTGTGCTGTTTCCTTTCTCAGATTGTGCTATGATAATATCATGATTGTCCTTAATGAAGTTCTTTGAGTTGAAGTTTCATACGATATGTTCTATATGAATTATTGCGCGTATGTTCTGGGGAACATCGCGTTATAGTTTTGCCCAAATGTCTGTAACTTTCGAATTTTTTGACGAAAATGGTCTCAAACGATTAAGTTCGACTCCCCAATGAAGAATTCGATGTCAAATTTGATTCTGTCCGTCCGGCCGTCCGGCCGTTGCCACGATAACTTGAGAACGAAAAGAGCTAGCGACTTGAAATTTTCAGGGTGGGTGGCGCATCCCAATACGACGGACAAGTTCGTTAATGGGCATAATCGGCCCAGTGGTTTCCGAGTAATAATTTTGTTTTCAACCAATATGAATCCGATCGAATTGAAACTTGGTGAGTAGTTGTAGAATATGAACCTAAGCACGTTTGTGAAATTTTGTGCGAATCGTATGGCTACAAAATTATTAAAAAATTATTAAAAAATATTTTTGTTGTCACGATAACTTGAGAACTGAGAGAGATAGCGGCCTCAAGTTTTCAGGTTGGGATGTACACCACAACGCGACATTTCAGTTTGATTATGAGCCTAATCGGCCAAACGGTTTCCGAGTTATAGCCATCTGAAATTTTATGAAATTTTGTGGTTTTTGTTCCTCATTTACTCGAAAAATACTAAACCGATTGAATTCAAACATGGTTATTAGTTGTAGAATGCCAATGCGGAAACGTTTGCAAAATTTGGTGAGGATAGCATTTGTAGAAAATTTTAAATAAATCTTTGAAAATAAAAAAAAAAAGTTCTATATATCAGTAACTAATCGTTCGAAATTGCTGAAATTTTGCAAGAACCTTCATTACCTAACTATACTGACAATTTTCAAGTTTTAATACGATCGGTTAAATAATGTTGGAGATTCGAGCATTCTTGTGTGAGTTCAGTAGATGGGTGAACGTTGCCTCGATAACTTTCGAACGAAAGGAGATAGGGACTTGCAATTTTCAGGGAAGGTTGCGTATCCGAAAGGGAGAGTTGAGTTCAATTTTGGGCAAAATCGGTCTAACGGTTTCCGAGTTATACTCATCTGGAATATTGTTTCCTTGATAACTCAAAAAATAAATATTCGATCGAATTGAAGTTTGGTAATTAGTAGTAGAAAATCAACAAAAAGACGTGTTTAAAATTTTGTGAGAACCGTACCCCTAGAAAATTTGAAAAAAACGACGAGAAAAAAAATTTTAAGAACCGTACCCCTAGAAAATTTCAAAAAAATCACGAAAAAAAAATTGGTTCAAGCACTGACGTGAAGTCAGAAGCTTTTGCGCGTATGTTCTATTGTCCATTCTTCTGTATTGGACACCCTTAATCGAATTTACCATGGTAAATTCGATTAAGGGTGTCCAATACAGAAGAATGGACAATAGAACATACGCGCAAAAGCTTCTGACTTCACGTCAGTGCTTGAACCAATTTTTTTTTCACTATACCCTACCAACTTTTAGTGCTGGGCGATTTTCATCAATATTTTTGAAACATCGATGTTTTGCTATCGATGTTCGATGTATTTAGCATCGATGTTAGATGTCACAAACATCGATATCGACAATTTAATTTTGTAGTCCAAGAAATAAAATATCAATATTTTCAGCAAAAGTAATTGACTTCATTTGTTTGGGAAAGTTTCTGCCATAGTCAATATCTAGCAACAGCACATCTTGTCTTGAACGTACTCGTATTGTAAATTGCAACATGGTAAATACGCCACGCATTATGGCAATCACGGCATTGGCAACAATTCTCGAATAAATGGGAAATAACGATTCCTGTTTTTTTTAATTTTTTTTTTATAGATTTTAGATTATATATTTTCAAGAAGAAGTTTGATTTCAAATAATCATTACTGATACTGTGGGAGGTATATTCATTATTAAATGGTTTCTTTCTGGGTCTTCTCTCCCAAACTTTGAAAAATATATAGTAAATAAAAACTGTTTATTTTGTGTATTGCTTCTGCGTAAGAAACACAAGATATTTGTCAGAAACAATAAATCGAACAATGTTGCCTAACAAACGATAATGAAACAACATCAACAATGAAACAACTATTTCGTAACTTTTCGGAGTCTAAATCAGACTTCTTCGTCAGACACTAACGAAATTAGTTTTTGTTGATCATTCTGAAGATATTCGTTAGTGTCTGACGAAGGAGTTTGATTTAGACTCCGAAACGTTACGGTGGTGGCTTGAAGTTATGTGCGGAATTTTAGCTGATTCTGACTTAAAGTAATTTTTTAGTTAAATCGGATTTTGTATATTTTGAGTTATAGAGGATATAACAACAAATTTTCAGATGGGTATAACTCCAAAACCGTTTGGACTATAAGAATAGAATAGAAATATATTGCCATCAAAATTTACATGGTTTGTCAATACAAATTCATTTCAAATAAGCTCTTACAGTCTAAAAAAAAACAAAGCACATACATTACATCACACACACATTTGTGTGATTTTCGAGGTATGTTCGAGATGAACCGTGACGTTCTTCTGCAAGGCCATACCCTTAAGCTTAAATTTTCAACAGTGACTAGACAGCATTTTCTTTCAAACTGGGTGTTTGATTTGTGGAATGGATTGCCTGCAAGTGTTGTGAGTTCGGTTTCTGTGAATGCATTTAAGAACTCATATGATAACTGGCTCCGTGATCACTAATTTTCGACTCTTATTATCTTTCTTCGCCACTTAGTTGTTTTCTGTTATTTCTTTTTTTTTCAATGTAATTTGATGTTCTTGAAATACTTGTTCTGTTGAATTTTGTTATTGTGAGTTATAGGCCTGTGCCTCAACTCTTTTCATCGTTTAATAATAATAATAATAATAATAATTCACTGTTTTTTTAAAAGAGTTTTCATTCAGTTGCGTAATACTTTTTGGCAATTTGTTGTATAATTTAACACTCCAGTAGTCTACAAATTGCTGAGTGGACTTATTCAAATGTAGAGGTATAGACAAATTATCTCTGTCTCTCGTATTGAAATTGTGCTTGTCGCCGTTTCTTTGAAATTTGTACTTGTTTCTGTGAGTGTATTTCAAGCATTCCATGATGTATACAGAAGGGAGGGTAAGTATCCTTTCATCCTTAAATTTTTGTCTACACGAATCTCTCATTTTCAAATTACATATAATTCTAATGGCTTTCTTTTGCAGTATGAAGAGCTTCGCGGACTCCGAAGATTGACCCCATAGAAGAATTCCATATGACAAGATGCTATGCACATTGGCAAAATAAGTGGTTTTCAACATTTGGTGAGTTCAAATGTACTTCATTTTTCTCAGGAGATAAAGCGATCTTGATACTTTTTTACAGGTTTCCTCTATGTGTACAGACCAATTAATTCTAGGATCCACGTGAATTCCAAGAAATTTGACAGTAGTCTGTCTGTCTATTTTATTTGTGAAGGTAAGTTCTTGTGTTTTTTTCGGCGTTTAGCTTGAGTTTGTTTGTACTGAACCTTTTCTTTGTATTGTCATCAATAGCGTGTTGCTTTTTCGCTTCTAGCTCAGGTATATTCTTAGCACTTATCAGCAATGATGTTTCGTCACAATAGAGACATGTATAAAGGCTACTACAGCATTCACCATCATTGACAAATATGATGAAAAGAACCGGCCCTAAGACTGATCCTTGTGGTACGCCATGTTGCATTTTTAGTGGAGATGATGATTCACTATTCCAATGCACTGATTGAGTTATGTCTGATAAGTAACACTTCAGCAGTGTATACACGTTTTCTCTGAATCCATAGTAGAACAGTTTGTCAAGCAAGACATTGTGTGGGACCGTATCAAAGGCCCTGCTCAAGTCGAAGTTCAGCATGTCTACTACCTTTCTGTGATCCAGTGCTATTACTAAGTGATTTATCACTTCTAATAGAGCAGTTGTGGTGCTTCTCTTAAATCTATAGCCATGTTGGCTTGACGTGAACAGCTTTTTCTTTTCATTATATTTTAGTATTCGATTTTTCATGGCAGTCTCAAACACCTTTGACAGTACAGGTAATATTGATATTGGTCTATAATTACCACATTCATTTTTATCTCCTTTGTGTTTGTACATAGGAATCACTTTTGCGTTTCTGAGCTCCTGTGGAAAGTAGCCTTCCCTGAAACACCTGTTAATAATAGTAGTGATAGGTGCGACAAGTTCTTCCTTGAGTTTGTGAATAAGCTCAGTGGACATATCCTAGTTGTCAGTCGTTTTCTTATTTATTTATTATTTTTGGCGCTCTAGTTCCTCGGAACTGAGTGCTTATCAATTTGCCCAAATGTCTGTAATTTTCGAATTTTTCGATGAAAATGGTCTTAAACGAATTGGTTCGACTCACTGATCAAGAATCCGTGGTCGAAATTCATTCTGTCCGGCCGGCCGTAGGCACGATAACTCTCGAACGGAATGAGCTAGACAGTTGAAATTTTCAGAGTAGGTTTGGGGGATGAATATCTCGGCTAAGTTCGTTATTGGGCAAAATCGGACAGATGGTTTCGGAGTAACAAAAAAAAATTTTTTTTTACAAGGCAAATTCCAAATTAAATTTTTTTCAATAAGCTGTTTTACCATAAGAATCCAATGATATCATTTTTAACTCTAACAAGCTAATACTTTCGGAGATATGATTTTTCAAAATTTCAATAATTAATCGTATTTCAACGTTGTCACAGAATGATATTATTCTATGTATGAATTGTCATAACGTCAAATGATGTTCCTGAGACATGACATCTAATCAATCGAAGAATTGTGAGCGAAGTGAGAAAATCTCAGTTGTTTGCTCCGAAATTAGGTTTTCTCAGAAAATTCTTACATTTCGGAACGGAACATGAAGTAAGAGATCTGAGAGTAGTGAGACTGCTTTTCATCCATAGACATAGATATAACTCTCGAACGGAATGAGGTAGGTAGTTGAAATTTTCAGAGTAGTTTAGGGAGATGAATATCTAGGTTAAGTTCGTTATTGGGCAAAATTGGCCAGATTTAATTTGATTTCTTCCATGGTGCAGTTCTCATTCTCATGATTGCTCATTTAATCTTGATAAATAAACTATTATTTGAATTGAATTTCTTTTAGGATGCAGTTCTATCATATGAATACATTGATATAATTCCCAACTCTGAGAAACCAATACTTTCGGAGATATAATTTGTCTGTTTGAACTGGAGCGCCAGAAAGCTCCTGTCCACAGGGCTTGTTTTTTTTATTTTGTTGACAATATTTTCATAATTTCAACCTCATTGCATTCAAAGAAGTACCATGACGCTGCAGTGTTCATATTTCGTTCTCTCAAATATTCAGTAGGATTTTTTGAAGTATTTTCGATTTCAGATAGTGTTTGAGCTCCTACAGTTGCAAAAAACCTTTTGAACTCGTGTGCTGTTATTTCACTGTCTGTCTGATTATGTTTTCAATATTTATAATTTGCCAAAGTGCTCTTTGCTTATTTATGGCACCATCTATAATTATAGCATTTTTTGTTTTTATTGTTTCTTCTATTGTTGCACCTGAAAATTCATTTTCATCCAACACCTTTGATTGTCCTTCAATTCGTTTTTGTTTACTTCGTATTTGAACTGAATCTTTTGAATCATTATACTTCCTTACGGTTGTTCCGCCACTGTTTTGCTCGAAATCTATATTCGACTGTGATTTTCGAACATCTCTTGTGTTTCTTATTGAAGGTTGTTGCCTGTTAATGACTGATATCATTTGTTTACCTTTTTGCTTTTGGTTAGTTTCTAAATTAAAATTACTTACGATGTTTATAAGTTTTGCCTGTTCTTCTGTGCGATCTTCCATTTGAAATACAAGTTATTTCATTATCCTTATCTTTGTATGGTATGACACACAGATGGCGCCACAAATACAGAATTAAGATAGATTCAGAAGATATGGTGCATAAAATAATCAACTCAACATAAAGAATAACGATAATAATTAAAAAAAATGTGAATTAGGAAGAATGAAACTAACCCGATTGTGACAGATATTCTCGAACGTGACTGTGAGTCCGATGAAGACAAAATATATACAACAGCGTGACGAGGGAAGGAAGCTTGGACAGAACAGGATTTTTATTTTAGTGTTTGATTAATTTGTTGTAGTTAGAGTGAAATTTATTTTAAACAACTGTAAACAGTTATTATAAATAACTCACAGTTTTTTCTAGAGTTTAAACAATGTAGTAGTTGAATAAACTCATTTCTATTCTATTCTATTCTAATATTTGGTTTGATTAGTACTAACCTTCAACAGGTAACTGTCCAAATCTAAACGATCTTGTGTGTTAATAAAACATTGCTGCTTGATAATACTAGTAGACCATTTTCATCAAAACATTCGAAAATAACAGAGCCCAAATACTAATCAAAAAATTCTGCCAGATATCGCTGAAATTATGCAAGATACTTCAAAACTTAACTTTAGCACAAAGTTCCAAATTTAACCTCTAACGGGTTTATATTGTTGGAGAAATTGTCAAAATATCGAAATATTACAATGATTAAGTATGAATCTACTATATCATAATTATTATCATCAGTCGATATATTCAAGTTAGGAGTGACCTCGAATACCTTGTGACAGATTCACAAACGTTTTCAAAAGTTATTCTGTTATTATATTACATATCATAAGTTAGTTATTATACCAACATTTTATTGACTATTCAATATCCTGATAATAGTAAATTTGGACGAAATAGAAAATCTCAGAATTATTAGTATTATAGATCAATAATTAGCTCTTGCGGAGGAAGTTGCACAATGAAAAAACATAAAATACAATTCTTGAATAACTTATTCGTTCGACATAATACATGGATGTTCAAACATCTTCATATAACAGAAGAGAAAATAATAACACATATTAAATCTTTTATGTAAGTTGAATTACGGTTCGTGGTTATATAGGAAAACCGTAGAATTTTCAATTACATATTTTAAAATAATTCTGTTTCGCATGGAGGATCTGATGAAAGCTAATGGTGCAAAATTTGTTGTTGGTCCACTTTTCCTAATTCTCTATAGAACACTGAATATTTTCGTCGTCGGTGAGGTAAAAAAAAATTGTTTTCACACTTTTATTAAAATATAATTTTCGTATAAAAGCTTTACAAATTATTCTCTTAAAAAAATATACACTTTAAGCAACAATTCGTCCTATTGATATCTCTTGTGCCTTTCTTTATAAATTTTCGAGCTACAAGATCTATTTCGCAGAAAATTTTAAAAGAAATAGCAAGTTTGTACGGTTCTTGAGTTCAGAACATTCGTGTACTCAAACTGTGAGGTCTCTGGCCTTATTTCGACTTTGATTTTCTCAGTATATTCACTATTTATGTTTTATTTTAAAAACTGAAAGACATCTCACTCCTAATTGAGTTTCACAATATCTTTAATGTACGCAGGAGTATATATGAATGCTGATTCAAAATTATGACAAATCTATCATATGTACATTACCGAAATACCTGAAAGAAGATGATTCTGGCATCTGAAAACTTCTCGGCGACTGAGTAACAAAGTTTAAATCTAGATTATGGAAACTCCTTGGAGGTCTTTCGTTATGTTTGCTTCGAGTCATATGGAAACTTCGAGGTGATTGGGTGGCAAAGTAGGGTTTGAAAAGCATATCACTCTCGAAGTTTTCGATATTCTGTATACCATCTATTGCTCCGTCCTCTGGGACATACGACTCTATTATTTCCACGTCCTCTTGTGGCGATTCAGTGATTGTTTGAAATTGTAGTGATGGTTGGAAGTAAGACTTTTTCTTCAATTCTGGGTTGAACTCCCTCACTTGTCTTGTTCTACTATCAGGAAGGCTCGGTCTGAAATCGAAACTTCTAGATTTTTCAAAATTCCTCTTAAACTGTTTCATCCGTGTATTAACCAAGTACGGATTGAATGAATTGTCTTGAGGTTTTCGATACATATCGAAATTCACCATGAATGGGTCAACTGTCACAGATGGTTGCATGCTAAACGCTGGATATTTCGTAGATTCAAATGCAGCTTTCCTCTTGAATTTTGACGGTCCGGTTTTCTCCAGGGTCTTACCAACTTCTTCAGGCAACGAATAATCCACAGATTTAAGTATCTCAACTCCTTCTGCTTCCTGGGGTCCACTGCTTTTTCTAGGAGGTGGAGGCTTAGTAAATGAAACAGCAGGTTTGGAATGTGTTCTTGGTTTGGATTGTCTAGAGAGACTATTCGATCTACCATGAGAACGACTACCACTAGGTGTGAAAGTGAAAGAAGCTGATGACACAGATGAAGGTGCTCTATTCTGGAATTTGCTACTGAACTTTGGACCCTCGTCTTCCTGTTTTATTAACAATGATGGTATGGTTTTGACCGAAGACTTTTTAGAATTGAACGATGTGGTTCCTCCGAAATCTATTGATGCGGCTTTCTTACCATCACCTAAATTGACACTTTCGACAGTTTCCACAGCAGTTGCCTTGGACTTCGAAGGTTTGCTGCGGAATCTGGAGAAACCTGGACGCCTTCCTCGCACACTTGAGGATTTACTCCCGGTTTTTGACGATAGACTTCCCAAGTTAGACGAGGAGAGTCCACCGAAGCTCGTGGAAATTCCTCCCAGGCCCGAAGATAGTCCAGTGAAACTAGAAGAACTTCCTCCCAAACTAGACGAAATTCCACCTAAGCTAGAAGAACTCCCTCCCAGACTGGAGGAGAGTCCACCAAATGAAGAAGAACGTCCACCCAATTTAGAGCCGAATGAGGATGATGTGCTATCTTCGTTGAGAGAAATGCTTTTTAGGGTTTTAACCGAACCAGATGATTTGGGAGAAGCACTTTGAAGCCTAGCGAATGACGGAGTTCTAGAAGTGGTTGACCTCGATCCGTCGAAGGATATAGAATTTATAACGAAAGGATTCATGGGACCAATCATTCCTCTTGATTTTTTCAGCATATCGTCGAAGAAAATGCTATTAGTGTTGCGGATGCTGTTTGTTGATGGATTCGTGAAGAATGGATTCAAGTTTCCAAGGAGAATATCTCTCTTGATGTTTTGAGTAATATCATCCGCGTTATCATTTCTGTCCTCTTTTTTCGCTGAATTCCTATGATTAAGATTAAGAGATATTTCCTGAACTTTCTGGGGTTTGACTTCTACGATTTCCTCCGAAGATTTTCTTTCTGCTGGTAGATAGGTAGTTTTATTTCCCACGGCATTGATCGAATCACTGTCAGTACTGTTATTATTATCTTCAATATCGTCGTCCAATATTTCGATCGAACTCTTGTCTTCATCAGTTTTCTTCTTAGTTGAATTAGTTGGTTTAAGTGTAACAGGATCTATTAATTCAACTTCCTGAGTTTTGTTTCTTGTTCCTTCATCCACTTCTTCAGGATGATTTTTCGTATTTCCATCGTTTGCTTCTTCATCATCAATTATATTCGAGATTGTCTCTTGACTTGTACCAAAATCTTCGATGAAATTGTTCTTCAGTATTCGTAGTGAACCCTCTGGTTCTCCATGAATAGATGAATTTCCACAATTCGAGGTTTTTCTCTCTTCAGTCTTCTCTTCCTGGCTCCCCTCTTTCTGATCCTCTATTCTCTGCTCCTTGATTATTGTTATATTCTTTGTCTCTGAGTTTTTTTCGATGCTTTTGTTAGAGGCCTCCTCTAAATTATTAGTTTTCATTTCCATCAATTCGTTATTCGAGGTGTCATTTAATGGCAGTTCGAGCAATTGTTGAAATTTGAGAATGCCTTGATTGAAAGCTGATGCTGTCTTAGCACCAGGTGGGTAAATCACTTTGGAATTTAAAAGGAGGTTAGCCCTTGTCCTTTTCGAAAGAGAATTCTTCTTGGAATCATCACTGTTTTTATCGTTTGAATTATCGGAATTGTGTTCAATTGAAACTGTGATTTCTTTGACATTTGTTGAAGAGGGTTCCAAATCCATCTCCTTTGATATGACTGCATCGAAATTTCCGAAGAGGTAGAGAATAAATATCTGAAATAAAAAGAATCAATATACTATCAACTCTTCAAGTTTTAGAAAGTTGTCATAATTATTTCCTAATATTATTCAATAACAGTGTGAAACATACAGTATGTCAGCTTCTGTAGAGAAATGTGCAGTAATTCAATGGATCTAGTTTTCGTCAAACGAATGAAAATACTGTAAAATGTTCAGAAGTCGAAGCATAAATAATAATTTGAAAAAAATGTAGGTGCAATGTGGAATGCACAATAAATTATTCTTCAGTTCATTACGTATTTGTAGACAATAAAATATACAATAATACAATTATAATTAATACGTATCGGAGTTTGCTGACGGAAACAAACGTAGATTACGGAATATACTTTTGGTTAATATCGGAATATTTCAGAGAGACCAATACTAAACACGGTTTGATTATACGTTTGTCCCACCTGCAAAATTGCGATACGTATGAATTATATTTATCTTATATATTTTATTGTCTAAATAAATATATATTGTTTCATCAATGAATTAGTGGTTCAGTTTATTTATTGGTGAGTGAAAGAGATCAACGATAATTTTGGGTTAACAAAGAATAATATGAAAGAATTGTTCATTAAGTATAAACTTATTCAGCACATAATTTGGATTTGACAGCCATGCCACCGTATTCACGAAGCACTCAATCTCCATTAATTCCTAACTGAGGTCCTCAGTTAAGGATAAATAAGAATCGCAACCTCAGTTAACGTATATGACGGTGCTGAAGCAGGCCTGTTTCGCGTTAATTTTCACTTGAACTGAGGTTGCAATTCTAACTTATCCTTAACTGAGGACCTCAGTTAGGACTTAACGGAGATTGAATGCTTTGTGAATACGGCGGAGTATGTGTTTGTTTTAACTTGCTCTAATTTTTCATTAGGGCACTGAAGATACAAATAATCATAATATATTCAAATC
This sequence comes from Halyzia sedecimguttata, assembly GCA_937662695.2. NCBI lineage: Eukaryota > Metazoa > Arthropoda > Insecta > Coleoptera > Coccinellidae > Halyzia > Halyzia sedecimguttata. Next base: position 51,588,124 of record OW569415.2, read on the forward strand.
CGTTAAACTCAGGTTATACGTGGGTTCCCTATTATATTTCGGGGTAAGAGAACAAAATCAGATATTAGAATAAATCGCTATATTGTTTTTCAAAATTTTCCTCATGAAGATCTATCCACTGCATGCGTTTGAACCTATGGTCGAATGTTTGCCTACTTTTGTTGGATTTGGCGTGTTTTGAAGCATCGCGATCGTATTTTTTGAGCATTTCTTTTGACCAAAGAACGATCGACAAACTGCCAGTTGACATTTGACAGTCAAATGTTCATGCAATAATGGCTGCGTTAAGCGAAAAAACAGTTGCAAATATGCTCACTGAGCGCTCACAGATCCTAAAGTGATCAGAGAGCGGTTTTCTGAACGGTTAGAAGTTAAAACAGTGCGAAGGTGACATTTACATAACCTAATTCTAATGTGTTATCTTTAAATGTTTACACTTTCTGAAAAATCTAACCTCTAAAACTATGCTTTTACAGTTTTCACAACGTGTTTTGCTTAGTGAGCGGAATTAAATGTCGCTCACAAAAATGGCGTCCGCTCATTAAACATGTTGAGCAGGCGCTCACTGAGCAGGATCGTTCAGCGAAAATTCTTCCAAATGTTTTACAACTGTTGTGTCCTCTGAACGCAGCCATTGAATGTATGATGATCCCACTAATGCCTAATGTTGTCTCAATCTCACGATAGGTCACATGGCGACCTTTCAATATTAGTTCGCACACAGCATCAATGGTTTCTGGAACAACAACATATTTTCGACGACCTTCACGAAATTCGTCTTGGAGCGAACTACGACCTCGATAGAATTTACGATATCATCGATAAATACTGGTTCTTGATATGGAGCTTCATCGACAAAAAATTGAATTAAGTTAATCGATGCACTGTTTCTGAGTTAATACACTTCGAAAGTTGTGAAATATAATCCCACGAAAATGTTCACGATTTGATTGCATTTTTTGGCCGAGATGAATCTTTTAAGTTACTGTAAATAACACAAATAGCTCTCGTATCTAAAAACGTTCTGAGTACGCATAACCTCAAAAATGTCCAACTTTACGATAGAACTGTCAGTTGCCACTGGCACTAGGGTTGTTTAATCCCGAAATATAAAAGGCAACCTATCGTAGAACCCGCCAAATAAATCAATGAAATCAGATATGAAAAAAAAAGTCGCAATAAAACAAAATGTAACTAAAATTATAAAAAAACAAACTGCCGCGAAAACTATTCACTGAAACGGGCGAAACAAGCTATGAACGACGTATGTATTATAGCTCGTTTCACCCCTTTCAGTGAATATTTTTGCAGCAGTATGGTTTTTTGTAATGTCATTAAATTTATATTTTGTTTTATGGCTACATTTTTTCTTATCTGATTCCATTAATTTGACCAAGTAATTCTGCTGTGCAAAGGCTTTGGAAATTAGACGGTTTTACCTTTTGTCGAACTCAGTATCTCGTATTTTTTACCAAATGGTTATTTGAAATTATTGTTGTATTCCATATACATTTTTATTCTTCTGTTTATTACCTTTCAATAGATATCCATGTTGTTAGAAGAAGGAAATAAAGGTTTGTGTTGCCCCCCTCACCTGTGATTGGAGCAGCAATTCCATTTATAGAGCCTATCAAAGAAATGGTCATACAAACGTTCTTTAGAGATTGTTTCGCCCGTTTTAGTGGCGTAGTGAAAACTTTGCAGCATTCTGGCTTTTTGTAATTTTTATTTATATTTTCTTTTATTGCAACTTCTTTTCTTCTCGTCCAAATTAATCAATTCGTCGAACTCACTATTTCGTATTTTTTGCGAAATGGGTAGTACAAAAGCATTAAAACGGTTACCTGTACAGTGTGGGAAAGCTAAATGAACATACAGGGTGAGTCTTTGACCACTGCATTAATTTTAACCGCAGATTCCTCTCATCAAATGAATCACTTTTTTCATTTACCATTTTTCCAGATTCAGCTCAGGTAAAAAGTTACAAGCGTTTAAAGATTTCACAATGTGCTAATACACTCCCGCATATAAATTATCTATGACATTGTTGGCGGACGAGAATAAGGCATGGTAACGTGGTTTACAGCGTGATTCGGGATTCCAACGCTCAGGGACGGATCCATAAAAGTAGTGAAATTTCTGGAGTTTTCCATTTTAAAACATTCAATGAAGAATATCTCGAAAACGGTGCGTTTGAGGAGAAATGATGAAGAATAATATAATGTTCTAAAACGATGGAATATTCTTGAAATGACTCAAGAAAAACTTTATATGCTTTCTTTATACTAAGAACGTTTAGTTTTATGAATCCAGGAGTCCATAACTAGAAAACCAGTAGAAGTAGAAAATAACTAATATTTGGAAAATATGTATCATAGTTATAGGAAACTTTATGCCAACATTCATTTTATTCGAAAAAAGGATGTCAAAGCTACAAGATAAAAACTGATTTATTTCAAAATTTCAACAGCCTGTATCTTTTTAACTGAGCTGAATTTGGAAAAATGTTAAATGAAAAAAGTGTTTCATTTGATGAGAGGAATCTTCGGTTAAAATTAATGCAGTGGTCAAAGACTCACCCTGTATATATGGAAAATCGCGAAACACGTTAGATTCAATTTTTAAATTGTCATTCTTATTCGTAAAAATGGGTTCAAGCCCTGTGGACAGGAGCTTTCTGGCGCTCTAGTTCAAACAGACAAATTATATCTCCGAAAGTATTGGTTTCTCTGAGTTGAGAATTATATCAATGTATTCTTATGATAGAACTGCATCATAAAGGAAATTCAATTCAAATAATAGTTTATTTATCAAGATTAAATGAGCAATCTGAGAATGAGAACTGCACCATGGAAGAAACCAAATTAAAATAGCTGAAATGAATTTGACTCTCTCTTATAGAACAGGATGAAATGTACGAGTATGAACACAGATCATATAATAAAGCTTAGATATAATAATTATAGCATTCTGTGAAATCATAGATTCATTATTGAAATTTAGAACTTCATCTTAGCAGAAATTTAATTCAAACAATAACGAACTTAGCCGAGATATTTATCTCCCAAACCTACTCTGAAAATTTCAACTGTCTAGCTCATTCCGTTCGAGAGTTATCGTGCCTACGGCCGACCGGCCGGACAGAATGAATTTCGACCACGGATTCTTGATCAGGGAGTCGAACCAAATCGTTCAAGACCATTTTCATCGAAAAATTCTAAAATTACAGACATTTGGGCAAATTGATAAGCACTCAGTTCCGAGGAACTAGAGCGCCAAAAATGCGAACCCTACGTTCAACCTCCTTCGAAAGAAAGGTACAACCCCCAATTTTTCAAATATGAAGTATGGGCTTGTGATACGTCGATTGAAAAGTCACGTCATTCTCTATTCAGAAATTTTATCACTTTCATGTTTATTGCAAAAATCCAATTGGAAAAAAATAACATCAAGTGATTAGCGAAATTTGGTACAATACCAAAAACTAAAATGTAGCAAAAATATTATGCATGTTAATGAAGAAGCTGCTCAAAATATTCACCGCGAAGGTCTTGGCAACATCCTAACCTCAAATAAAAATTTCTTCAAACATTATTCAACATCTCAGGAGTGAATGACCTAATCTCAAGCGTTATTCTATCTTTTAGGTCATTCAAATCAAGTGGTCTAGTTTAGTACACAATGCTTTTCACATATCCCCATAAAAAGAAATATAACAGGTTAAGATCAGAGGAACACGCTGGGCACTCGATCGTACCTCACCTTCCTATCCACCGATTTGGAAATATTGCGTCGAGGTACTGCTTGAAATTGCGTTGGTTATGTGGTGGTGCTCCATCCTGTTGGAACCATATCGTATTCCGTGGAACTTAAGGATATCCTTGATCAGGATATACATTTTCCAAAGTTGGGGCGACATCATATCGAAGTAGTGCTAAATATTTATCGCCATTTAAATTGCTCTCAAAGATAAAGGGGCCTATGATATGGTTTCGAACATTTCCTATCCAAACATCAACCTTCTGAGGGAAATGCATTAGTTCCTATCTCATCCAGTGAGGATGGTAGACCAGTAGCGACTGGTCTACTATTGACTATTAGCATGCCCGTTGAAGGAAAAGTGCACTCATCAGAAAACAAAACGTCTACTAATTGGATAATATTGTTATCCAAGATGTTCATCATTTTATCACAAAAATAAGTTCTCCTATCAAAATGGTCTTCCAGGAGCTCCTGGGTAGGTATCATTTTATAGGTATGCATTTTATTTCGTTTTAATATGTTTAGAATCGATCTATGGCTGACATTGATGTTGTGGATGCAACTCTACTCGAGTTGTGGATTTTCTTCAAAGTCCAGCATCACATTGAATTTCACATCCTCACACAGTGTATTAGCAGCTGCTTTTTTAATCTGCCTCGCATGCTCGCGAAACTGCTTCCTTAGTTTTCTCAATCTCCCTTGGGTTATAGGCCCATAAAGCAAGCGACTTACTTCCTTTTGTGTTCGGTTGTTATCTCCGTAACCAATCATTTGCAGAACTGTTATTTTGTGCATTTCCATTATTCGATGTTGAAGTTAAGGAAATTCAAACACAAATTAGATTATTTACAAACCAGCACTTATCAGCACAAAATAATTTACGAAGGCGTTCTAAGGAAACTAACATTGCCACAGAAATTATTTTACGTAGTTCTCATGGTACCATCTGGAAAACACAACGTTATAGTTTTTTTTTTCATTTTCTTTCGATCACATCTTGAAGACGAATAAGTTTAGTATTATTGTCATAAGATTTGGGAATATTATACTGAATTTTCGGTAATCACATGGTTTTATGTTATTCAGTTTTGAGCTTTTCAGCAAACATGAAAGTAATAATATTTCTGAATTGAGAATACCGCGACCTTTCAAACGATGATTCACAAGCCCATACTTCCTATTTGAAAAATTGGGGGTTGTACCTGTCTTTCGAAGGGGTTTGAAGGTAGGTTCCGCATTTTTACGAAGAAGAATTACAATTTAAATTTGATTTGCTTCGGGATTTTCCTGAAATATATACAGTAACCAAGATAATGAATTTATTCCATTGGGCTTTTCCACACTGTATAATTCATTTCTCAGTGAAATCTGATGGCAAGGTCCCGAACGCTTAAAACTGTCTCATCGTTCTTGTTGTTCTATGGTTCTATTTTTGACATCGATTGTCATTGTCGGGAGCACGAGACGTTGGATCCGTCTATATTATACAATGTGTTCCTTATGATGTGTCGCAACGGAATACTGTAGATTCCTCATGATTTATTAAACATTTCTTCTTCTTCCATTGTTCTCTCCGGGGCTTTCGTTTCAGATATACAGGGTGTCAAAAAAATTGTTCTTGTTATTTACATATCCTGGGAACCGTTTGAACTTATGGACTGAGTTTTAGCACACAGGTACCACTGTGAACACTCTAAAAAAAATCTCAGTGTGAATGTTGATTTCATACTATCAAGAATATTGTCGATGCAATTTACCACTAGAATGTCACATTCCTATCAATATTTTCGTTATTATGATCATATTGTGTTCAGTAGTGTAATTTATGACAGAAAATATCACAAACAGGTCCAGTATCAAGAATTAATAAAATTTATTTGAAATTTCACAGTTTCCATCAAGATTTAATGCCAATTCTTCATACAAAAGGCAGATAGGTGATATCTTGGGTGAAAATGAGCACTGCATGGTGAAATGTGAAAAAACGATTTCAGAGATTTAATCCGATTACCAAACTTTACACTCAGTTATCAACTTTATGTATATTCAAGTAGAACTTTTGAAACATGTGAAATCATCGAAAGTACCAACAAGTGCTTTCCGACCAACAAACTATCCAAAATTCGCACCAGGAATATCAAAAGAACGTTATACTTTATTTCGTCAACTTATTGATTGCTACATAGTTGCCAAGTATTCTTTATCGAAAGACAGATATCCCTGCTGAGTCTTTTAAATATAAAGAAATCGCCGATAGTTGTGAAGAATTAATAATTATAAGATGACAGGAAGAATCGTGCCCTTCCATGGGAAATTCTCACAAACAATATTGATGTTATTTCGGAACACTCGAATCAATATTGAAAATATCACTGTATCCCTTTCTTGACTATGAAAATCAATTCCTCCACGCTCTCAATGATTCACAAATTTATTTTCTGCTATTTAATGATTTCGTAGTACAACAATAGTTGAATATTTGTAGTTACCTATCAATCAAGAGATATATTTAGTCACGAAAAATAAACATATGGATTGTTGTGGTAAGTATATCATGAATAGTCTGATAGAAAATGACTTCAAAGTGAGTATGCAGTATGATATAATTTTACATTGCAGGTTTGAACAAATCGCTACTCATACCACCATTCCATAAAAAAAATCGTCTCAAGTACACAAAATTGGAAACATCCAATTTTGGAAAATGGATATTTGCGAATTTAAAGGATTGTTTTTAGAATATCAGAATATAATTATATCCGGCAACAATGTGCAGGGATTGGTTATGTCGCAATACTTCTGACTAGTTCTAATCTAATACAACACGTTCATTCCATGAGAGACTACAATGTTGTGTGTTTTATCGGGTTGATTTTATTATTTTGTGCCTTGGAGACGATAAGATGGTTCATGATGCATTATGAAGTGAGAATCTGGAAAAACGAAGTGCATCAAGAAGATTCGTTATGACTTATGAGAATAATGAGAAATTTGTGTTGGCCGTCGAAGGAAGTTTGGAAATAATACTGTTTGCAAGTGAGTACATATGAATGTTCAATTAAATTTTTTTGGGTGCCTACGTAATTGGGTATCCTCATTTCATCAATTTTTCCCGAAAATTTTGATGAGATATTTGTGTTGGTTGGTCGATTGGATTTACAAATTCGTTCATCGCTGACTTTGAAATTTTACATTTGTCAGTGAAAAATAATTCATTCAATTTTCTTTATTTGAAAAGTGCAGTTATCTGAATAAGATGAAATTTCATATTTATTATTAATGTTTTTACAGTTTCTTTATTGAAATTTATTTTCGTAATGTTCTTCAAACAAATTGGGCTTATTCATCTAACCTTTTGTGAACTATCAATAGGATTTATTAGGAAGCACTTGCAGGTGAGTGTTTTTTGTAGTAGGTAGTCTAAGGGAACATATTTTTTTCAGAATATTGCGTATCTTAATTGTATATTACACTGTCGCAAAAACCTCTCCGGGATATTTTATTTCTGATAAGAGTGAATTCTTGACATCTATATCGAATAAAACCAGCGTTGATAGTCAATTATCGGTCCTAAGCACGTTGAAAAGTTACAACTTTCAATTATATAAAGACCTGCCAGCTTCACATTATTTTGTGGGCACCAATTCGAATTGTATGATTATAATTATGATTAATATATAAATGTTTTAATTTCAGTTACCCTCACCATCAGAAGAAACAATTGGCAAAATTGAAAAAAACTGCCAGCGCTATATCATTGACACCTGATCTGGAAGAATTTTGTGTCGTTTGGACCAGAAAGTGCTGCCTCAAAAGTTCGATTGGTTTGTCGACAGTTTTGATTATCTCTTTAAGCTTCAGTAATCACTAAATATTTCTATAAAAATTTATTGTTTATTGTATATTCACAAATTGTATATAAAAAATTAAACTGTCTATTAAATAATCTTTGAAATAATAAATTCATATGTACTAAAAAGTTTTTTTCAATACCTATACCCTTTTCATAGCCTTTCGGTGATTTATATGATATTGAGTTTCAAATTATAAAACTAACAATATCATATAAAACACCGAAAATGGTGTAAATTTCAACTAAATAATACCTACACCCCGAGGGTTTAAAACGCATCTGATTCGGTGTTAAATAACACTGAACAAGATATTGCACATGCACTAGGTCAGTGCAAATTCACACTGCACTAAAGTTAAATCACACTAAACCAGTGCTAAATGCACTACGGTACTTGTGCAAATTCACACCGAACTAGTGCTATACCCCATTGATCTAGTGCTACCTCACACTCATCCGAATGACAAATCTCAATCTGTCTGGTGTGAAAGCTGATTACTTATTATGGCAGAAAATACACCTGAAAGTCGGTGTTATTTCGGATGGTGCGAAATAACACTGAAAAGATCAGGACCTCTAAGGAAATCAGGCCGGTGTTAGCGGGTGTTGGCCGGTGTTGTAAAATTTCTTAGAGTGAATAGCTACTTTTTCACACTCTATTCAAATTCATTGGATGGGCAAATGGTGGAGATTTCAAAGTATCCTTAGAGTTTTTCTCCACCAATTTTTAAGCCACATAATTGAACAGATTTTCAAATCGTTAGGAAAATGTTGGTTTTTGTTCATGAAAAGCTATTTTTCTCCAAAGTGGTTGCCACTAAGCAATGAGCCAAGTCAATGTTTTCGTGTAAAATTCAGAATTTGCTGTCATGATGTCAATTTTTACAGTGACGTAAAAGTTATGGTGGAAAATCCCTTACGATTCCTTGGAATCTCCAACTGTCCAATGAATTCTAATAGGGTGCAAAAAAGGAGCTATTAATTGTGATAATCTGTGCACGAAAACTTGGTTCTATAGTTTAAACGACTCCTGAGCTAATGCCAAAACACCAAAAACAACATTAATTTGACACCCTGCATATCAAAAATGAAAGCCAGGAGAGAAAAATGAAAGAAATATTTTATTAATCATAAGGAATTTACAGTCTTCTGTTGCTACACTTATACCCTTATTACACTATGCCTTTTTCATGTCTACTTTCATGGCTATTTGTTGCTTGAATTTCCCCCCAAAAGAGTGGCACTATTATACCACGCTTTTTTCACGCTTGTTTAAGGCAGTAATTTCAGAGCTGCAAACATTGAAGGAATTGACATATTGACCTTAAGTTCTTGTTCTGTTCGTATATTTTTAAAACAATACCATAGTGTTTCAAGAATGTCTGAAGAAACGTTTAATATGCTACTACATAGAGTGCAAATTCACATACAGAAAAAGACACTGTAATTCCAGAAAGCATTTCTCCAAAAACGAAATTAATAATTACTTTGCCATACTAGGTGAAAACTTCATATCACTCGGAGACAGCCATCACAGATTATCTTGCCTTCCTAAGTTTATTTAGTTTAAGTCCTCAGAGTAATAAAAATGAATTCTTTATTGAATTTACGAAGGCTGCGATTCAAAGGATAGAATAAACTAGGTTATGTTATGAAGACGTCAAGTCAGACAGATAAATATTGTGTTGGTAGACATGACACTTCAACAAAAAGGCTTGAAATCCCCACGATTCAGGGGGAACAAATAGAACCAGCTCTATTTATTTTCAAGCCTGAAACAGTCTATGAAATAGTCCCGGGCGCATGCGTATTTCTTCAAAATTTCAGGCGCAGTCAGTTAGGCTGACAAATAGGCACGAAAAAGGCATAGTGTAATACGGGTATTATTTAGGAACACCCAGATCATATTTCCAGATTTTATATAATTATCGCACTACAGATTTAGAAGACTAAGTTCAGGTCGAAGTAAGAGGATACCTAGGTACCTGGTATTCTCCGGATCGCTTCACGCAGATTGAATGTTTGCCGAAAAATCTCTCCACGTAAGTAGTTTTTCATAATGGCTGCCCTTGAATCAACTACGTAGAATTCAAATTGATATGGATTTGGTCAGTTATTGCTCAACGGATTACCCTTTGTGAACTATGAAAAGTGGAAGGCTAGATTCTTAGTTGGAGGTTGAACTTGACCCCCATGAAGGACGTAAAATTTTCTGGGAGAAAAGGCTGTAGTCGCCGAAAATAGGATTTTTCCCCATTTCCGTCAAATTACTTGAATGTTCAATATCGTGAATTGTACAACAATATTGTTACTGTATCCTTATCCTATCTCAGGTACAGCACTGTTAATTCATAATTTCGTAGGCTGGGATTGAACTTACAGTTCATAGTCATTCATAACATTCTAATACTGACCTAATGGCACTCAAAAGGTTATATAAATACATCTGCAATTCAGGGATATACAGGTTTTTTCAAAGGTGATACTATTAACAGGACGCAGAACTATTCAAAATGCTCCATACTTCACTAGTAATTACACCCTTGTCCACTAAAAATTTTATCATCTGTCATATATTTCGGATACGATGTTTCTATCTTCTGAGACGCAGCGTTACTGAAGTATGCTATCAATTTCAACACACAAGTATAGATTGATATTATACCCATTTTTATAAACCGGTTAGTGAAAAGAGTGCGTTGGATAATTATTGAGTAAACTATCTTTTCTTTTATATAATTCGATACCTTCAAGTGTTCCTAGGTACAACTTATAGGAATTCTCAACAATTTGACGGAATTTTCTGAAATTGAGTCGCTGGTTGTTAAAACGTGATTTTCAATAGCAGATCTACCGATGTTGTTGTTCTGACTGTGTCCCGTATGCCCTTTGTACCTTGTTTCTTATTATTTGCCCGACGTAGCATTTATTGCAATCTAAACATCTACTTTCATATATACACGATTTCAACAGATCCAGAGTTTTATCGAATGTATTTCCTATAAGTTTAAATTTTTGTAGTTGTTTTGAAAGCCAATTTCATATTAACCTTCTTAAAAATTCTGGAATTCGTTGTTTGTTTTCGGATAGAACGTGAAAGTTTCGAAAACATTTCCCGTTTTTATTTATTTTGTTAGGGTTATCTTACTGAGTTTCTTATGTTTGTTGATAATTGCCTGAACTAGTTGATGACTATACCCGTTTCTTTCGACAAGTTGGAGAATCATTTTTCTTTCTTCCTTGAAGCTTACAGTGCTTAGCGGAATATTAAATAATCGGTTGACGAGTAAATGTACGCTTCAAAAATGATTTTCCAAATTGCCGGAAGAAACGGGTACCTATAGTCATCAACTAGGTCATGAAATTATCAACAAAAATAAAGATGAAAAACTCTTTAGTAACATAACCCTAACGAAGAAATACAAATGGAAGCAGGTTTCCAAGCTTGACGTTCCATCCGAAAACAAACAACAAATTGCAGAATATTTTTGAAAAGGTTAATATAAAACTGGCTTTTACAACTTCTACAAAACTTTCAGGAAATACTTTCGACAAAACTCCAGATATGTTAAAATCGGTTACTTATATATTATGAAATTGAATGTTTGGATTAGAACAATTCCTACGTCGGCCAACAACCAGAAAAAATCTCACAGGATATAAAGGACACATTCGGAACAACAGCATCAATAAATTTAGAGTTGCAAATCACATTTCAAGAACCGGCCACTCAATTTCAGAAATCATGTCATGTTTTCGGAAAATTCCAATTAATTGTACCTAGGAACACTCGAAGGTATCGAAATTCATAAGAGAAAAAATGTTTCACTCAATAATGATATAATCCCTGTTAACAACTCATTTTTCTCACTAATCGGTTTGTGACTAAGGGTAATGTCAAGCCATATTTGAGTGCAGTAGTAATATATAGCATGTTTTAGTAGCACTTCATCTCAGAAGATGGAAACATGGTTTCCGAAATATACGTCAGACGACAACATTGGTAGTAGACAAGAGTGTAGTTACTAGTACAGGGTATTTATAAACGATTGTGAAATCGTTGGCTTTGAAATATTCTTATTTTGCTGCTATATATACGGTTCACATTCACGATTCCATTCACATAATTTATTTTCTGAAATTACAATTATCAAGGTTGTCAATTTAAAAAGCCTGTAAAATAGTCAGCATCCTTAGCGAATAACGACTCAAAGCCAACTGCGATGTTACAATCATTTTTAAAGACCCTGTATAATGAAGTGCATAACCAATTTTGGAAATTAATCAAAACTAATGCTGTCACTGCATGTGAAATGTCATTGAAGATTCATTCACCAATCCATCAGTTGGCACTACATAATTAATAGGAAGTCGAATGGCTTAGTCAGAAAATTTCATGAAAATATTATTTTATCAATTCAAAAATTCATTTGTGCGAAAATAAAATTGTCCAATCGATAACAGCTCATATCCTACTTATAACGCACAACACATAGTACTTACCGTTTTCAGGAACATCTTCACGCCAAGGAGAAAAACCACAAAATGGTGGAAAAATAAGATATGTAATATATATAGCAGTTCCGAATGTGTGAACATACTTTCATTTTCGAGATAATTACTGATTTCAAATCCTCACACCTCACTGGCTTCCTCATTGATTTGAATTGGAAGCTGCGCGCATCTCATAATCGACATAGTGAGCTATATGTGAGCCTATTATATTAATTTTCATATATAAGAATTCGTGAATGGAAAAATTACATAACAATTGTAAGAAAAATACTAAGGCAAAAGAATATTTTCATATCAGAGCATAATAAGTCATTTTAATTGTCGGTCGATATCAGTATTTTTGTGCAGGTGGAGAATATGCTGCACAAAGTAATGTACACAAAGATTAATTATTTCTCCATGTCAACTTACAGATGATTTAATCCATTCATTGGACAAAGGAGGTGTCACATGTGTCGCTCTCCCCGATTTCTCGAGGGCAATTCACTCAATTGACAACGATGTTTTGATTGCTAAACTCGAGTTTCTTGGTATGGATGATACTGCAGTGAATTTTTTCGATACTATTTGGACAACCGATGGCAGAGATTTGAGCTTGACAACTAATTATACGATGTTGCTGAAGTGACGCAGGGAGTTCCACAGGGAACGTTGTTAGGGCCTATTATGTATCTTATATATGTAATCGATATACACCATTATGTGAAAAATGTCAGTATACAATATTCTGCTGGTGGCACCCAGTCGTTTTTCTCATTCGACCCCTCTCACCTAGTCTAAACTTTCATTGATGATCTCTGGTTTTTGGAGGAATACTCTGGGCAGTACAACCTGGTTTTGAATCCCAGCTAGGGCTATTCTCGTCTCGTGCCGTTCTCATCTCGGAAGAGCGAGACGAGAGGGGACGTTTCGAAACGAAAAAAAACAAATACATTTGGAGATATGATTTTTCAAAATTTCAATATTTAATCGTAATTTCATGATTTTTCGAATTTAGTTTCATTCATTATGCAGTTCTATCGATATCACTCCCTACTCTGAGAAACTTTCGGAGATATGATTTGTCAAAGTTTGAACAAGAGCGCCAAAGCTCCTGTCCACAGGGCTTTCCCACATTTTATATTATATATAATCAATGTGATATCTGTATATTTTGATTCAATTTTTTTTTAAATTTTACATTACAGATTCTTGAAAAATTGTTTGTTCTGCTTTACAGCCTTGAAAAAGACCAGAACGAAGACGAGATCGAACCTCGCGGATTTTTAATTCCCTCTCCTTCGAACCACTAAAGAATATATCAATATCATATTATATTATTATACTGATCCTCCTAGGTCTTCCCTCGGGGAGACCCCTCATAAGCTCTTAAGAGCTTCAGCGAGTAGGAAGAATCAGTTGTGTTACTGTTTCCATACGCCGGCACCTTAGCACTTTAGCTCCCATAAGGATACAGTAACAAAGATGACAAAGAACACAACTAACTCTCCTTAGTCGCACAAGCTACTAGGTGCTTCTGAGGGATCTCCATGGGGAAGACTTGGAAGGATCAGTATAGTCATAATCATGTTTATAGCACGTGCGCCAATTGCAGATTGACTTCACAATGAGGAAAAAAAGGCTAAAAGAGCATTGACGTGGGGCCATTCTGGTTTGGCGCACGTGCAATAAATATGAATATTGTTATAATGACCCTCCCAAGTTCATCCCCATGGAGATTCCTCAGAAGCTCCTAGGAGCTTGTGTGACTGAGGAGAGTCAGTTGTGTTCTTTGTCAACTTTGTTACTCTATCCGTATGCCAGCATAAACATAGCACTGTTAATTTATGACCCAACAGTGAATGGTTTCCACTACCCTCTGGGTAGATCTCCGGCTCGTTCTATCCGCTGAGCTTGAAACCCTCATCATTCAATTCAAATTAGCCAACGTGAACACGCGCGCCAAAGAGTACTGACTTCTCTTCAGTGCTTTTTTATACATATATAGTTTATACCAACACAGTCGGAAATTGCCTTGACTTAATCGTATGGAGGAAATTGTAATATGAAGTATGTATGACGAATTTTGAAATATCCTGAGGTAATTTTTGACTAAATTTAAGTCGATCTATCAATGATTATTCGTATATTATTAGATATTAAAATTTAAATTCCGATATAATACCAATCTACCAAATTCTATACTTAATCATAGAAACAATTCAATCATTCCTTTCTCAAACCTCAAATGCCATTGAAAAGGTACGATGGTACGAAATGTATTCTTATCTTCAACAATGGATTCTTATGATAGAATAGAACTGCGTCATAAACTAACATAAACTGGGTTCCACAAAGCTGCGTATAAGCTACGCGCTGCAAACCCTCGAACATTATCTCGCGACCGCGAGACGGTCCTTTGAAATTTGTAATGTAAAGTATAATTTTTTTTCGATGCTCCGAAACCCTCGGCTCAATTTTGCTCAATAACGAAATCGTCCGATATATTTATCTCCCAAACATACTCTGAAAATTTCAACTGGATCGGCTGGACAGGATCGATATGGACCACGGATTCTTGATCAGTGAGTCGAGCCAAATCGTTTAAGATCATTTTCATCCAAAAATTCGAAGATTACAGTCATTTTGGCAAATTAAAGAGCAATCTGTTGCAAGGAACAAGAGCGCCAAAAAAAACACAATTATTTTTTCAAAATTTGGTCTAGATACGATCGATGACAGTTTGCAATTGTGGATGAAAATGCTGATATTAGCGAATCTAACAGTACCTATCTTAAACATTAAATACCCATCTATTGTTTACCTTCGAAATGGAAAAGGACGGCTACTTGCCATTATTAAATTTAAAATAATAATACCTTTTTAAGTTCAACTCCGGAATAAGTTTCACTAAGTACTGTTAACTTCAAGGAAGAAAAAAAATCATTTTCCAAATTGCCTAAAACGAACGGTTACAGTCGTCAACTAGTTCAGAAAATTATCAACAAACATGAAGACAAAAACCTCTTCAGGAATATAACCCTCACGAAACATAAAAAACCCATAGAAGGTTTCCGAGCATTCACGTTCTAACCGAAAATAAGCAATAAACTACAGAATATTTTTGAAACGGTTGATATGAAAGTGGCTTTCAAATCTTCCACGAAAATTGAACAGCTTATAGGAAATACATTCGATATAACACCGGACATGTTAAAATCGAGTATGTATGAAATTAAATGTTAAGATTGCGACATTGCTACATCGGCTAAACAAAGAGATACATTCTCACACGATATAAAGAGGCTACGGGACACATTTCAAACAACATCGATAAATCTGCTGTTGCAAATAAAGTTTTAAAAATTGGTTCAAGCACTGACGTGAAGTCAGGAGCTTTTGCACGTATGTTCTATTGTCCATTCTCCTGTATTGGATACTCTTAATCGAATTTACCATGATGAATTCTATTGTCCATTCTCCTGTATTAGACACTCTTAATCGAAGTTACCATGATGAATTCTATTGCCCATTCTCCTGTATTGGACACTCTTCTTAATCGGATTCACCATGATGAATTCTATTGTCCATTCTCCTGTATTGGAGACTCTTCTTAATTGAATTTACCATGATGAATTCTATTGTCTAGAATGGACAAATGGACAAACCGCTATCACTTTCCTTTCTCAGGTTATCGTAACATAAAAAATATTTTTTTTAATTTTCTAGCGATACGGTTCACATAAAATTCTACACACGTCTTCAAGTCGATATTCTACAACTAATTGGCAAGCTTCAATTCGATCGAATCTAATCGAAATAATATTCCAGGTGGGTATAACTCGGAAACCGTTAGACTGATTATGCCCAAAAACGAACTCAACTCTCCCTTTCGGATACGCAACCTACCCTGAAAATTGCAAGTCCCTATCTCCTTTCGTTCGAAAGTTATCGAGGCAACGGTCACCCATCTACTGAACTCGCACAAGAATGCTCGAATCTCGAACAATATTTAACCGATCGTATTAAAACTTGAAACTTGACAGTAGAGTTAGGTTATGAAGGCTCTTTCAAAATTTCAGCAATTTCAAACGAATAGATTCTAATATATAGAATTTTTTTTTTTTTTCAATGATTTATTAAAAATTGTCAACGAATGCTATCCTCACCAAATTTTGCAAACATTTTCGCGTTGGCATTATAAAACTAATAACCATGTTTGAATTCAATCGGTTCAGTATATTTCACAAAATTTCAGATAGCTATAACTCTAAAACCGTTTGGCCGATTATGCTCATAAACAAACTGAAATGTCGCGTTCTGGTGCACATCCTAACCTGAAAACTTCAAGCCGCTATCTCATTCCGTTCTCAAGTTATCGTGACAACAAAAATATTTTTTAATAATTTTTTTGAAATTTTCTAGCCATACGATTCGCACAAAATTTCACAAACGTGCTTAGGTTCATATTCTACAACTACCCACCAAGTTTCAATTTGATCGGATTTATATTGGTTGAAAACAAAATTATTACTCGGAAACCACTGGGCCTATTATGCCCATTAACGAACTTGTCCCTCGTATTGGGATGCGCCACCCACCCTGAAAATTTCAAGTCGCTAGCTCATTTCGATCTCAAGTTATAATGGCAACGGACGGCCGTACGGCCAGACGGCCGGACGGACAGAATGAAATTTGACCTTGAATTCTTCATTGGGGAGTCGAACTTAATCGTTTGAGACCATTTTCGTCAAAAAATTCGAAAGTTACAGACATTTGGGTAAAATGATAACGCGATGTTCCCCAGAACATACGCGCAAAAACTGATTTTCCGGAAATTCCGTGTAATTGCTGTAAAATTTCAATATATATATATATATTCTTTTGATTGAGAGTTTTATATGTTAGCAGAGGTTGGTGTAACGGGGTACCATACAATTCTGCGTATGATACAAGAGCTTAGGGAAAAACCTCAGCAAAAAACCCTGTCTCCTCGTAAGTGTTGTGATTTGTAACTATTGTTCACAAAATTTGCTGAAATTTAGAAATATTGATAGGCATTTATTTCTTCAATATGGACTCCTTCGTCAAAAAACGGAGAGGTTTCTCCAAGGTACCCAAAACTCAACCTGAAAAATGAAAAGACAAGAGGAGAAGAACGAACAAACTAAAAATAATACATAACCCTTCAAAAGTCTCCTCTCACAAATAAACTCTTCTGTTGGCGCATGGGATCTCTTGGAGAAGAATCGCCTCCGCTAGTTCTCAAAGATATTGATCTTAGAAATCCCTTCAATATTGAATTCAAAAAGGAAATTGTTGCTCGTAAGGCCAGGAGGGTCTCTTTCAAAACCAGATCTGGCCAGTCCAAGTGATGATTATTCAGAACTTCAGATGTTCGAAGACCGCTACAGGGCCCATATGTAGGGCTATCATCTCTCATAGATGCATGTTTTTACTTTGTATTGTGTAAAATAATAATAACTGTACTTAGGAACACTTGAAGGTACCGAAATTAATTAGAGAAAAGATATTTTACTCAGTAATTAACTAACCCCTATTTACAACTCATTGTTCTCATTAATTGGATTATGTTTATGGGTATGAGGTCAACCCTTACTTGAGTGTAGAAATTGATAGCGTGCTCCTTCACATTCATTTTATGGCCGGTAAAAACAATTTTACGGTTTATTTTACGTTCTTCGTTTATTGCCGCATTAGGGCGACCACTGCGTTGGGCATTGTTGACGTCGCTACGTTTGAATTCGCCATTCGTAAACGGTTGATTTCCCTGTAGTACATGCTTATCAAGTCACTCTCTCGATTCTCTCCCATTTAAAAATCAATGCTTTATCAATATAGGTATTCTATTTTGAGTTCACTGTGGACTTATTATGAACAATACAAAGGTAACTACACCGTGTACCCGACCAAAATTATGAAACAAATACATTTTCTCAGAAGAAAAATATTTGGCAACAAAATCCTGAAACAGGTCAATTTTTGATTCACTTTTACCAAATTTTTATACATTTTTGAAGGATTTTTGTTGCACCCTGTGCCATCCCCATCAACCCTCCAAATTTTTTTAATAGTGAAAGTGGGTCATGTGGTACTTTTTTGGCAAGGTCTTTGTGCCTTCTTTACAGGCGTGCAGAAATTTTCAAGAAAAAATTTTTCTTTTTTGAAAAATAGTTAGTTCAAAGAGATTTTCAGTATGTGACTTTGTCATGGCTCATTTACTTTGAGACGATGGTACCTGATAAAATTTGTCACCGAATGAAAGTCGATCATTACAGTTTTGTTCATGCACAACTTTCAACCCCTACGAACCCTCTTATGGAGAAAAAAATGTGAGGGGGTTGAAAGTTGTGCATGAAAAATACTGTAATGATCGACTTTCATTCGGTGACAAATTTCATCAGGTACCATCGTCTCAACGTAAATTTTTCTTGAAAATTTCGGCATGCCTGTAAATAAGATACAATGACCTTGCCAAAAAAGTTGCACATGACCCACTTTCCCTTTTAAAAAAATTTAGAGGGTTGATAGGGATGGCACAGGGTGCAATAAAAATCCTTCAAAAATGCATAAAAATTTGGTAGAGGTGAAACAAAAATTCACCTACTTCAGGATTTTGTAGCCAAATATTTTTCTTCTGAGAAAATGAATTTGTTCCATAATGTTGACGCGCACTGTATATCGAATTAAATCTTTAGATTGCAACAAGTGTTATGTCTGGCAAACAACCTGAAACATTCTCACACGGTACACGGCATACGGGACACACTCGGAACAAGAACACCGATAAATCTGTTGCAAATCACGTTTTAACAACTGGCCACTCAATTCCAGAAAATTCCGTCAAATTGTTGAAAAATTCCAATAAAGTGTACTTAGGAACATTTGAAGGTATCGAAATGTATAAGCGAAAGGATCATTTTTGGCGCTCTAGTTCCTCGGAACAGAGTGCTTATCAATTTGCCCAAATGACTGTAATTTTCGAATTTTTGGCTGAAAATGATCTCAAACGATTTGGTTCGACTCACTGATCAAGGATCCGAGGTCGAAATCGATTATGTCCGACCGGCCGGCCGTGCGTCCGGCTGTTAACACGATAACTCTCAAACGAAAGGAGTTAGAGGATTGAAATTTGCAAGGTGGGTTTGGAGCGTAAATATTTGGACAAGGTTGTTAATGGGCGAAATCCATCAAGCGGTTTCGGAGGTATGGCTGTTTTTAGTTAAAATATTTTTTATGAATAAGTATTTCTGCAACCGATCACTCGATCTATCTGAAATTTAGCACCAAATTGTAGAATCATGACCTTTATAGCATGTGAAGTTTTTGCGCGTATGTTCTGGGGAACATCGCGTTATAGTTTTGCCCAAATGTATGTAACTTTTTGCGCGTATGTTCTGGGGAACATCGCGTTATAGTTTTGCCCAAATGTCTGTAACTTTCGAATTTTTTGACGAAAATGGTCTCAAACGATTAAGTTCGACTCCCCAATGAAGAATTCGAGGTCAAATTTGATTCTGTCCGTCCGGCCGTCCGTTGCCACGATAACTTGAGAACGAAAAGAGCTAGCGACTGGAAATTTTCAGGGTAGGTGGCGCATCCCAATACGACGGACAAGTTCGTTAATGGGCATAATCGGCCCAGCGGTTTCCGAGTAATAATTTTGTTTTCAACCAATATAAATCCGATCGAATTGAAACTTGGTGAGTAGTTGTAGAATATGAACCTTAGCACGTTCGTGAAATTTTGTGCGAATCGTATGGCTAGAAAATTTTAAAAATATTATTAAAGAATATTTTTGTTGTCACGATAACCTGAGAACGGAAAGAGATAGCGGCTTGAAAATTTCAGGTTAGGTTGTGCATCTGAATGCGACATTTGAGTTCATTTATGAGCATAATCGGCCAAACGGTTTTAGAGTTATAGCCATCTGAAACTTTCTGAAATTTGGTGGTTTTTTTTTCCTCATTAACTCAAAAAATACTGAACCGATTGAATTCAAACTTGGTTACTAGTTGTAGAATGCCAACGCAAAAATGTTTGCAAAATTTGGTGAGGATAGCATTTGTAGAAAATTTTCAATAAATCATTGAAAATAAAAAAAAAAATTCTATATATCAGTAACTATCCGTTCGAAATTGCTGAAATTTTGCAAGAGCGTTCATAACCTAACTCTACTGCCAAGTTTCAAGTTTTAACACAATGGGTTGAATATTGTTGGAGATTCGAGCATTCTTGTGTGAGTTCAGTAAATGGGTGACCATTGCCTCGATAACTTTCGAACGAAAGAAGATAGGGACATGCAATTTTCAGGGTAGGTTGCGTATCCGAAAAGGAGAGTTGAGTTCGTTTTTGGGCGTAATCGGTTTAACGGTTTCCGAGTTATATCCACCTGGAATATTATTTCCTTGATAACTCAAAAAATAAAGATTCGATTGAATTGAAGCTTGGTAACTAGTAGTAGAAAATCAGCATAAAGACGTGTTGAAAATTTTGTAAGAACCGTACCCCTAGAAAGTTTGAAAAAAATGACGAAAAAAAAAAATATAAGAACCGCACCCCTAGAAAATTAAAAAAAATCACGAAAAAAAAATTGGTTCAAGCACTGACGTGAAGTCAGAAGCTTTTGCGCGTATGTTCTATTGTCCATTCTTCTGTATTGGACACCCTTAATCGAATTTACCATGGTTAATTATGTTGTCCATTTACCTATATTGGACACTCTTATTTCGAATTTACCATGGTAAATTCGAATTAAGTGTCCAATACAGGAGAATAGACAACATAATTAACCATGGTAAATTCGATTAAGGGTGTCCAATACAGAAGAATGGACAATAGAACATACGCGCAAAAGCTTCTGACTTCACGTCAGTGCTTGAACCAATTTTTTATTGATCAATTTACCGTAAAGTGTTAAAAAAAAATTTAATTTTTTTTCTACAATAGCTCTGGAACGGAATGAGCTAGGCAGTTGAAATTTTCAGAGTAGGTTAGGGAGATGAATATTTCGGTAGAGTTCGTTATTGGGCAAAATAGGCCAGATGGTTTCGGAGTAACGAAAAAAAAATTTTTTTAACTTAAAAATTTCAGAATCCATTTTTTTAAGATGCAGTGTCACCATTCAAATCCATTGATACCATTTTCAACACCAACAAGCGAATACTTTCGGAGATATGATTTTTCGAAATTTTAATAATGAATCGTACTTCTTTGTCTTCAAAGAATGCTATAATTATTCTATCTATGATTTATTATATGATCTGTATTCATACTCGTTCATGTCATCCTCTTCTATAAGAGAGAGTCAAATTAATTTCAGCTATTTTAATTTGACTTCTTCCATGGTGCAGTTCTCATTCTCAGATTGCTCATTTAATATTGATAAATAAACTATTATTTGAATTGAATTTCCTTTATGATGCAGTTCTATCATAAGAATACATTGATATAATTCCCAACTCTGAGAAACTAATACTTTCGGAGATATGATTTGTCTGTTTGAACAAGAGCGCCAGAAACCTCCTGTCCACAGGGCTTGAACCAATTTTTTACTCAATAATGATCTAACTCCTATTAACAACCCATTATTCTCACTAAAGGGTTTATGACTAAGCGAATAATGTCAACCCATACTGGAATGTAGAAATTGATTGCATGCTTTAGTTACGCTTCGTCTTTGAAGATGGAAACTTTGTTTCCGAAATATATGTCAGACGACAAAAACTATAGTGGACAAGAGTGTAGTTACTTTTGTAATGCTTTATCAACACACGAAATTCTTCCCCATCCATCTTTCAATGCTTACAGCACTGTTTTTAGTGCCGTAATGAACTCATTACGATACTGAAATTGAGCAAAATAATTATAAATGATAACGTGAAATGTTATCTCTCCGCTCGAGCCTACAAACTGTCGACCGGCCGGACGGAGGGATAGAATTGAATTTGATGATAAATTATCTAGCAATCAGTCCAATCTAATCACTCGACACTACTTTCGGTAGTTGAAAAATAGAAAACTGCAGACATTTGGGGAAAATGTTGACGCCATAGGAAGAGCGTCCTAAAAATGAATACGGAACCCTAAACGACTACGTACCATTGAAAATTCATACAATTAGTCGTTAAATTTGAAGTACACTCAAAACGTGAAAGAAAGTTCATTGAAAAATTATACGAATTCCTTTCCTTGATGGAATGAATCAATAGTAATATTATTGATAATCTTCCATACTGATGTTTCAGCCATTTGGGAACTTAATGGAACGAATCGATAAGAACTGATAAAATATATTTTTGTGGAATAACATCGGCATAAAAATTGAATATAACCATGAATACGCATTGATCTTTCAATTTTCATAATTTTGGAATGTTTTTTAGCCAATACTACGAGTTATCACACCCTCGAATCTACTAGCACTTTCCTTCCTGTCTAAATTTCGTAGTCGAAATACTCGCAATCTATTTAATTGATATAATTCGTTCGAGAATACTCTTCTGAGAAATATTTCAGATTCACGATTAAATCAAATGGTAAACAATCAAGAGAATGGTTCGTTGGAGATACGGTGCAAGAGTATTTAATTCTGTAATAAATCCGAGGAATTGAGAGTA
Organism: Halyzia sedecimguttata; assembly: GCA_937662695.2. NCBI lineage: Eukaryota > Metazoa > Arthropoda > Insecta > Coleoptera > Coccinellidae > Halyzia > Halyzia sedecimguttata. Next base: position 51,610,873 of record OW569415.2, read on the forward strand.
AAATATGCATACACAGTTTGAATATATCCCGTTTCAGTCATTGAATTAGAAATATCCAATTTTAGTTGATAAACTCCATCTTCTGATTTTGGTTCTTTTTTCCAGGATTATTGAAGTAAGGGAGAAGTGAAAAAGTGGATGAAAAAATTGGTTCAAGTACTGACGTGAAGTCAGGAGCTTTTGCACTTTTGTTCTATTGTCCATTCACCTCTATTGGATACTCTCAATCGAATTTATGATCGATATAGACCGTTTTCTCAGCTTTTATAAGATATTAATAGATTTCGTACCATTTTAAGGACTTGAGTAATGAGAGAAACGTCTAAGATCAAATAATTTTCAATTCATACATGTGTATTCTATCGAAATTGAAATTTATTGACAAACCCAAATGCCGCATTCAGATGCACAACCTACCCTAAAGATTGCAAGTCGCTATCTCTTTCCGTTCTCAGGTTATCGTGACGTGAACAATATTTTTCAATAATTTTTTTTTAAATATTTTAGCGACCCGATTCTCTCAGAATTTCACAAACATCTTTGTATTTGTATTCTACAACTTACCACCAAGTTTCAATTCGATCGGATCTGTATTGGTTGATGACAAAATCATTACTCGGAAACCGTTGGGCCGATTATGCCTATTAACAAACTCGTCCGTCGTATTGGGACGCGCCATCTATCCTGAAAATTTCAATTCGCTATCTCTTTCCGTTCTCAAGTTATCGTGCCAACAGCCGGCCGGACAGAATCAAATTTGACCTCGAATTCTACATCAGTGAGTTGAACCTAGTCGTTTGAGATCATTCTCGGCAAAAATTCGAAAATTACAGACATTTGAGCAAAATTATAACGCGATGTTCCCTAGAACATACGCGCAAAGAATGGGAAAGCCCTGTGGACAGGAGATTTGGCGCTCCTGTTCAAGCTTTCACAAATCATATCTGCGAAAGTAATGATTTATCAGAGTTGCGAATGATATCAATGGATTCTTACTTAGTTAGAAATTAAATGCAACAAGAGTGCCAAACATTATTAATCCAAAACCACCAAACCAATTCTACCCAATAACGAACTTATCCGAGATATTCATTCCTCAAATCTACTAAGAAAATTATATTATATCAATTGAAACCTAGCCAATATTCCAGTTTTGTTTTTACTGCATTCAATCATACTTTCTTCAATACGTGTCTTACCTGTAGATGAGATGACAATGATGACATGTATGAACACAGATCATGAAATTTATAGATTCGGACGTCAATTTTCGATACAGCATTGTATGAAATCATATTTACGATTTAATATTGAAATTTTGTAGAATAATATCTCCGAAAGTATTAATTTGTTAGAGCTGAAAATTATATCGGTGGATACTTATGATGAAACTGAATCTTCAAAAAAAATTGAACTCGAAATTTGTAATGTAAAAAAAATTTTTTTTTTCGTTACTCCGAAACCATCTGGACGATTATGCCCAATAACGAACTTAACCAAGATATTGATTTCCCAAACCTAAGGTGGGTGGACCATGGAAGGCCATGCTCCTTTGAAGGCCAACTATAAAAAAGTCATATTTATAGTCGAGTAGGGTGCACGACACGAAAGACTCATTGCACAGAAGCTCTACTGCATCGAACTTTACTGCATCGAAGAGTCACCACATCGAAAAACCCCCCACTTTAGAAAGTGGGTGGCACTAACTAGAGTTAATGTTCGTGCTTTCTCCTGATTGGCCGAACGTGAAAACCCGTTTATCGATCGTCTTCGACGATAGTTTCGCTCGATGAGAGGCAGCGATGCCAGATGTACCATAATTATGGAATTGTACCATAATTTATACCTCAAATTTAGAGCATTCCATAATTGTACCATAATAAATAATTGTACCATAATTTCCATCGATTCTTCCATTCAATATTATTCGCAAAACTATTCAGAAAAAAAACTGAAAGGCTTCGTTTACTGGGATAATTTCTCCAAGCTTCGGAAGGCATCTATCGATAGGTAGTGAATCATCGCTGATGAAGGTCTAGAACAACTGGTTTCTCGCGTCTTGGAGAGGACGGATGACTGAAAATTTGAGGCGCTTCTTGTACATACTCGAATAATTTGTATATATTTATACAATAATATTTCGAACGTATTCTGCAATACATGAATCGATTATTGCACATTTTGATTTTATTAACAGTGATAAAAATCAAACAAGAAAATTCTTAGAAATGAATGAATTGATGTATTTTCTATATGCTATACACAGAACATATAATATACATATGCATAACGCCGGCATAACCTATAAAATGGTAAGTCTAAGTCAAATTTCAGTAATTCTGACTATAGAATATAGATCAAATACATTTCTGTGATGCTGTTTTTTTTCTGTTTTTATTTTCTGTTTCTCAAGGATGCGACCTCGGATGAAAGGAAGGAAAGCTTTGTGAGGAAATCTCTCTGGAGGTTCCTTTTGATCATGGGATTGTATCCGATTTTTACGGAAAGATTTGTTAATTTGGTATCTGCTATACCCATTCTAGAGCAGAGCAGACTCTACTTGTATGCTTGTATACTTGTAAGTATTTTAAAATATAAAAAAGCACTGACGTGAACTCAGTACTCTTTCGCGCGTGTTCACGTTGGCTAATTTGAATTGAATGATGAGTATATCAAGCTCTGCTGATAGACCAAGCCGGAGATCTACCCAGAGGATAGTGGACACCATTCTCTTTTGGGTCAAAAATTAACAGTGCTGTGTCTAAGCTCGCATAAGGATAGAGTAACAAAGTTGACAAAGAATACAACTGACTCTCCTTAGTCGCACAATTAAGCTCCTAGGAGCTTCTGAGGGATCTCCTTGGGGAAGTCGTGGGAGGGTCAGTATAATCATAATCATGTTTATAGCACGTGTGCTATAAACATGATTAAGCCGAAACCGCTTGGTGGATTTCGCCCGTTAACGAACTCGTCCGAGATATTCACGATACAAAACTACCCTGCAAATTTCAATCCTCTAACTCATTTCGTTAGTTACCGTGCTAACGGCCGGCCGGACCATACGGACAGAATTGAATTTGACCTCGGATTATTCATCAGCGATTCGAACTCAATCGTTTGAAACCATTTTCGGCAAAAAAATTCGAAAATTACAGACATTGTCGCAAAAGTGGTTGTTATATTCTAATTTGGGTAGATTTATGATTTTTCTCAAATTTTAAACTGAAACTGACTTTGGTAAAACGAAAATGTCAGTCTTCTTGTAAAATTTGAGAGATTCAAATACGGATGACAAGATTACATTTTTAGGAACTTGTGGAGTTGAAGTATGTATAAAATCCCTCTAAGTTAAGACAATCGTCTGCTTCTGAGCACAAGAAAGTCATATTCTAGTTTTCAGCAAAATATTGAATCGATCGATAGATCGATTGTAGTTTTACCGTATGCTGAAAATTATGGTTCCATAATTATGGTACTTCAGGGTTGTGTTCGAATATTAACTGAGTAGAGTAATATTTACTCTATAGACCACATTAGTTAGGTTAGGCGGGAAATTTGAATTACGATCCATCCGTGGATCCGGGCACTGAATTCCCCATGCATTTCTTATGGACCTAAAATTTACGCGAATTTCTCGCCTGGTTTTAGATACTTTGGCTAATTTCTGAAGGTTTATTTTGGTTAAAATAGATTCTGTGAACCTTTCTCAACCATCTAGAATCAAGTTTTCAAAACAAAATTGTATATTCCCAAAATAATTAATAAATATAAAAGTGTTCACCAAATTCGATTGACGTATGTCTTAGCTCACTCGAAATCAGTTAAAAATAATAACATAACCCTAAGTCGGCCTTGTGATGACGCACAACAGAAGTCATCTACGACATACGGATATCTTTCGAACTAGAATGGTTTCAATTTTGATTTAAGAATAAATAGAAGTAGATTTTAATGTGGAAATAACATGAAAACATGCACTAATGATAAAGGTACCCAATACTTGTTGTCTCTGTACTAACATTCTCTTTTAAATAGGGTGGTTTCATCTCAAAGTTGAAATTCCTTGTTAAAAGATTTGAATATGGATCTCCCGCCAAGCGACTTATTCTAACCTAACTAATGTGGTCTATTGCGTTCGAAAACTGAAAGGTTGAGTAAATTTTACTCTGTGACTGTCGTCCGAAATGTCGGAGTATTCGACTCAGAGTTCATTTTACTCCTGTCAAAATTGACATAACTCATGGGACGGCAAATCTAGTATCTTTGTCTCACTGTTTATGAATGTTCTGTGAGGTTATTTAATAGTTTTAATACTGCTCACAATATATATTTATAATTAGAGTTATATATATGTGAAGAAAACAATAATAATAGGTTCTTTCTTAAACCAACATAACCTATTTTCCGATATTGGAACAGAACTGTGCCAGTGTCAGTGTCAGAGTTAACTACAGAGTAAATCTGTCAAACCTTCAAAAACTCTACTCTACTCCGTGGAGTTAATTTTCGAACACAACCCTGGCACAGCTGCTCAGACCTTGCGTTCCGAAATTGCTGGCATTACTGGCCACAGTAAGCAATATCGGAACGCTTTTCAGTGACAGTAATCTCAAACTGTTGTTAATTTTCGGAACGTTCGAGCAGTAACAAACGAAGCTTTGAACGAAGGAACAACATAACCTATAATTTTCATATTTGAAGTCCTTTTAAATGTTAGGTCTGTAATCGGTGGGTGAAACGATGGCTGAAATTAACCAAGTCTTATTGAATTCAATACTCAGGGATAGCGATTTTACAGTTTTGATGTTGATTAGTACTAAAAGAGACTCATAACCTAAACTATTTGAATTTGGGGAAGGAATACTGGCAGTACTGGCACTATACGACCACTTCTGTGGCAGTAGAAAATTAACTCCGTAGAGTAATATTTACTCCATTGCGTTCGAAAACTGAAAGGTTGAGTAAATTTTACTCTGTGACTGTCGTCCGAAAAGTCGGAGTATTCGACTCGGAGTTCATTTTACTCCTGTCAAAATTGACATAACTCATGGGAAGGAAAATCTAGTATCATCTAACTGTTTTATGAATGTTTTGTGATGTAATTTAATAGTTTTTATACTGCTCACAATATATATTTATGATTAGAGTTACATATATGTGAAGAAAACAATAATAATAGGATCTTTCTTAAATAAGAAGTACTGTGATATTTTTCGGAATTTGAGAGAAAAAACCCAGAAAAAAGCCATTTAATGAGAGGACTTGACATATTCGCTGAATAGTTTTGCGAATAATATTGAATGGAAGAATCGATGGAAATTATGGTACAATTATTTATTATGGTACAATTATGGAATGCTCTAAATTTGAGGTATAAATTATGGTACAATTCCATAATTATGGTACGTCTGGCATCGCTGCCTCTCAACGAGCGAAACTATCGTCGAAGACGATCGATAAACGGGTTTTCACGTTCGGCCAATCAGGAGAAAGCACGAACATTAACTCTAGTTAGTGCCGCCCACTTTCTAAAGTGGGGGGTTTTTCGATGTGGTGACTCTTCGATGCAGTAAAGTTCGATGCAGTAGAGCTTCTGTGCAATGAGTCTTTCGTGTAGTGAGGCGCACCGTTTATAGTCAGGTGATGACAAATTCTTTCCGCTCACAATGAGCTCCAACAAACTCAAGGACACAGACGCGGCAGCGAGTCGCTCGCGTTGCTTTTTTGTCAGCGTAGTGCCTCGCTCCGTAGACTTCGGTCGGCGACGTTCAAATTGTAATTCACGCGCTCACCTAAAGGTAAGTTTTTATGTGAATAACCTATTATTATTGTATTATTTTTACTGTAAATTGTTATGTAAGGATTTTTTGTGGTACTAAAGAAAAAATATAATGATTTTGCTTTGATTGTAGTTGAAATATTGGCAGTGTTCCTATGAAAGCCGGTGGTTCTTTATAAGGCCAATAAAAAATTTGACGGTTGGCCTTGCTAGGGTACATGGGCCTTGCTAGGAACATTTACCAATGAAAATGTGAACTTAGTTTTTACTTTTACGAGCCGTTTGGTTCTTAAAGCAATGTTCAATGATTATAATTTTATTACTCATAAGGATTATTCAACTTTTTAAATTAGACTTTTTAGGAACATTTTGGCCTTACAAAGAACGGACCCGTAAGAAGGCCATTATAGGTAAAAAAAACTATTTATAGTTACATTGTAAAACGCATTTAAGACTCATTTGTTATCGATGTAATACTCGTTACTATAATTTTTATATAATTTCCATTAATATATCCTTAGTTATGAGATGGTGTTCAAGAAATGTTCGTTGAGTTTTTTAAAGAAGATTATAATGTGTTAGGCATTTAATTTTTTATTCAAATGAAAGAGCTTTTTCTGTGGTTTTAGTAAAAGCGGATATTTTGATTATTACAATTCTAGATGTAAATTGAACGACTGATTTATAATATTGGCCTTGTTTGGAGCCTTGTTCCTTACAAGGCCGTTTAGAAGAGCTTTATAAAAGTTTAGTTCCAGAAATAGTGATTACATCTAGAATGAATAAAAGTAATTTATATGATACACAATAAAACAAAGTGTTTATAAATGAGTCGTTTCTTTTATTTATCTAGTAAATGAACAAATAAAAACTGTTTATTCGTTAGAGTTGCCTTCCATGGTCCACCCACCTTACTTTGATAATTTCGGTTCGACAGTTATCGTGTCTACGGCCGGCCGGAACGGCAGGACAGAATATATTTTGAACACTGTTTCTTGATCAGTGACTCGAATCAAATCGTTTGAGACCATTTTCATCCAAAAATCTGAAAATTACAGACACTAGGGCAAATTATCTTCAAATAGATAAATAATTTTTCCTTTCGAATTGTGAAATTAGCAATTGGCATCACGAATAAATAATCCATTTCGAAAACTTAACATGCTCCTTTCGTGATTTTTCTTGAACTTTCTAGTCGTTGGTTAACAATTAATATCTTGATCTTTAACTCGGAACAGTATTTTTATGAATATCGAGCAAAACCAATCCAAATGTGAATTCATAGTAGAAGCGCTACTAGCAGTAAAATATTTGAATTTCAGTTCCACAGTTTTTCAGATTTTTATTGGTAAATTTGCATCAACAGAGAAAAAATCAGTTACCATCCGTGGGTTTCTCCATTATGTTTTAAATTCATATGGTTAAGTACAATGTTGCCAATCGATTCACACTTATATCATAGCTGTCAATTTCAGTCCGGACACAAATATCTGCTCTTCTGTATCCACTTCCATGCAAATCGCTCGAGGTATCTCTGACTTCAAAAACCAACTTGTGTCCAAAATGATGATTCAGTTCTTGTATACAAGCTTTTGTGCCATATGGTATCGTCAGAGATGCATCCATAGCAAGAGTTACATAGTTGGTGCGGTCGTCAATATAATCCTGAAAAGAGAATCAGCATCAATTCAGTAAAGAAATAGATGTTTCTATAATCCATTCTCTTTTATAAAGTCTCCCGGTTGGCCAAGATTTAGGTCTATCACGTTTTTGTAACTAAAACTAAGGCACTCCTGAAATATCGTCAATGTCAAAACAATTCTCTGAGACGTTGCCAATTTCTTCTCTCAACAATCAACATAATGTTCCATCTTAGACAAGTAATTATCACAAATCATTATCTTCGAATAATAAAGAACTCTTCGCTTTGAAATTGAAAATTCCGAAGGCAGTTTTGAAGAAGAAGAGACAATGTATCAGGAAGTGCTATACAGAACTGAAATCTGCAATAGGAAAACTTCATTCTTTTGTAGGACGTGTTGAACTCTCGAATGTAATTACTTAGTTTTCTATCCTATCACTATATTTTATTAAGTTTTAACAGTGACTCGGATTTCGTAGTATTACTACATTTCAAAACGTAATGTATTCCAAGTTGTGCAACCAGGTATTTAAATGTCATATGTAGGCTTATTTATTGAGAATTTCGAAGAGTGTGGAATTCCATAGGTACGTCTAGTCGTTTAGAAGTTTTCCTGCCGGGTTATTCAGAAACTTTTATTCTTTTTTCGAACGAACTATCACAAAGTAACGCACTACTGTATCCATTAATTTTCCTTACAATTTTAACACTTGATTATTGATTTCCGTACAAGAAAATAGCAAAACTGAATCTTCCAACCTGTTTATATACGTGAAATATTTCTATAGTAATATCAGAGGTAAAATTTTTTTCAACAGTCGGCAAGTCCTTGGAATTGTTGAATTCATATAATATCTTCTCAAATTTATTATTTTTCCCAAGAAACTTTATAAAAGTTAATGCAGAATACAAGAGTTGTCTCTACAGCGCGCAGCGCCAGCAGTAGCCAGAACCAGAACTAGATATTGCGAACGAACATATCATTTTGAGAAGGTAGTAGCAATTCCCAAACGCAAATAAAAAGTCGGTTCAAGCCCTGTAGACAGGAGCTTTTTGGCGCACTTGTTCAAACAGACAAATTATATCTCCAAAAGTATTAGTTTCTCAGAGTTGGGAATTATATCAATGGGTTCTTATGATAGAACTGCATCATGAAAGAAATTAAATTCAAAAAAGTGACGGTTACAAAAAAATGCTTCAAAAATTATCATTCAAAAAAAGAGCAATCTGCAATGCTTTAATGCTTCAAGAATTTTCATTAAATTTATTATCAAGATTAAAGGAGCAATCTGCAATGATTCAACTTCGTGGAATGGGTTGTTGCAACATACACTCGGTGCATAGTTTTCACAACTCGAAATACCTAAGGAAAATATCATCGAAATGTCTAGAGCAAGACTGGAGACAATCATAGCAGATTGTCCATTTATTCCTGATATTTGAGTAGGTAGAGGCAGACGAACAAATAATTTTAATAGTTCAAAATATATTAATAAAATACTATCCTTTTACCATAATTTAAAATTCAATAGTTCATTCCAGTTACACAATATTTTCTGTATTATGGATCTTAACTCAAGAAAAAATGTTTGACACACAAATGTAGTTCCATATTTCAGCATATTTTTGCTAGCAACATTATGAAAATACTGTATATAGGAACATGTCTCACAACTTAAGGAAGTAAAAGGTAATATTGACCTCAATGGTCAACGAAGAGTAATTTCTTTTGATGATTCCTTTATGTTCTTCTTTCCTATTGCCTTCATAAACTACATTATTAAAATGATCCAATTCTTAATCTTCTGAAACATCGTCCCCAATATTTATACATAAATTATTCAATATGTATTCAGTCAATATTATTTTCGGTTTCAAAACAGTCTTGTATATATTCACAAATTCAAGAATCGGATACTTGTTTTTCAACAGAAAATATTTTCAAACTACGAATTGACAAGTCTCTAATAGCTAGATAAGATGACTTTTATGAACAGTGAACACAGACAGATTCTGTGTTCACATTCTGTGAATACATAGAACTACGATGTATTATTGAAATTTTGAAAAATCATATCTACGAAAGTATTTGCTTGTTAGAGTTGAAAATGATATCGATTGATTCTGATGATAAAACTGCATCTTAAAAACTATTTATTTTGAAATTTGTAATAAATTTTTTTTTTCGTTGCTCCGAAACCATCAGACCGATTTTGCCCAATAACGAACTTAACCGAGATATTTATTCCCTAAACCTACTTTGAAAAATTCAACTGCCTAGCTCATTCCGTTCGAGAGTCATCGTGTTAACGGAGGGCCGGCCGGACAGAATCGATTTTGAGCACGGATTCTTGATCAGTGAGTCGAACCAAATCGTTCAAGACCATTTTCATCAAAAAATTCGAAAATTACAGACATTTGGGCAAATTGATAAGCACTCTGTTCCGAGGAACAAGAGCGCCAATAAGTGATAAATGTACCGACACTGAGTTTTTGCGTGCTCACCGGTTGTTGAACGATAATAATATATTTTAATACAAGTGCAGAATGCACTAACAATATTACGCGAATCAGAAAATCGAAAAGGAACAACGTAGTGGCATGCTATTTAATACTCGACTGTTTATAGATTGGAAAAGCACTAATGTGAGGTCAGTCTGCTTTGGCACGCTTGTTCAAATTCATAGCCAGAGTGATCTCTCTACCGGGTACTGAACTCGCCCGAGGATGCTTGTCTTCCTAAAAAAAACAACATTTTCGCAATGTTTCAAACAATATTGATCTGACCGAGTTTAAATCTAGAACTAGGCTCTGAAATAGGGTGTTGAGGGCTCTGGTAAAATTTTACCGATATCTGACGGACAGTTCCTGCGATACAGAATTTTTCGTCATGATTTTTTTGAAATTTTTTAGTCATCTGATCCTCACTAAAGTCATCATAAAGATTCGTGTCAGAATTTTTCTACTCATTTCCAATTTTCAATTCGATCAGATTTGTATTCTTCGAGTTAGTTTAGTTCGAAAACAATAATTCAGGAGGCTATAACTCCGAAACCACAGACTGGTTTAGCCCATTAACGGACTCAACCGAGTATTCATTACCCAACCCTACCCCATTTAAATACTACAAGGAAATATGGGGGTCCAAGTGGAATTCATGCTATAATTCCAACAAGGATCTATTTACTGATCCTCCGAAAAGTTCCGGAGTTTGATCTTTCCATATGGTCTGTTCTGAATCGTTCAAGAGCACGTCATGGTCCTTGCAATATCATGTTTTCAAGATAGAAATCGATTGAGAGCCCTAATTGCGAATATGGGGACGCAGAGGAAATAATAGATCATTTGTATAATAATTGTGTCATATTTAAATTTCAGCATGATTTTAGGGACATTCACAAAGTTTCTGAATCTCTAATAGGTAGTGACTTTTGAATCAATTTGATAAACCATTGCTGAAATTTGAATTCAACAAGGAATTTAATTTCTACTTGTATATAATTAAGATTAGATTCAAATGGTGCAAACGACGCATTAGCGACACATCAGACGTTCTCTGGACTCTCAGGCACCCCAAAATCAATTAGAATATCGGCAGTGATCCAAGATAGATCCCAAAGTGAATGTACCACCCGACAAGAGATCAAGTATTTGATCTAAAACATTGAACCTCTGGCGTCTCGAAGGAGGTTATGCTGTCTGGGTTAACCGAATATCTGTATCATGAGTATGTAATACTCGAATATAAAACGTCATTCACTTTTGGTGAAACGTTAACAATACCTAATTTCCTGGAATCGCCTTAGCCCATCGGACCGTTCCCGTAGAATCCTATTGGTGTAAGGTGGTGTTTTTCCAGCCAGCGCATCACCATCTTTGCACACCATCTTGGCCTATGAGATCGAGGAAAAGCTGATGTGAAGTGATGTAGAGAGAGTAGGTACTACTGGGTACAACAAGGGGATGCGGAGTCGGGGGTAAAGGGCAGTTCTGATTGGGATATGGGAAGACGTGGTAATACAGAATCACTAAAATATCATTCTGAAGACTACAATTTAGACGATTACCGTAGATGCGAGTTTTTATCCCTTACAATAATAGGATTGAAGAAGACGAGAAACTCTAACCTCGACCAATTCGGAGCAAATTGAGGTAGTAACTGCGAAAGTATATTCTATCGTGGTTGTAAAGATTTTCATCGAGTTCTAAGATTGTAAATGAAGAGTAAATATCACAACCAGTGTTTTGGAAACCAAAGACGCGAAAGAGGAAATGTTAGGAGCATAATTCAAATAACTCCGAGGAGATTGATACAAAAATCTCCTTTCGACTTTAACTTATTTGTGTTGACTTTCAGGTTCCTTCGTTCCTTGGAGAAACATCTCTACTTTTAGAAGAAATAATCTATATTGTAGATAGAGATGCCCATCAATATTGGAGCTCATTTTGTTAAGAATTTCAATTTTTACAAATTACAACACTTAGGGGACAGCGTTTTTTGCTGGGGTTTTCTAACCTAAGCTGTAGTATATATAGTGTGTAAAAGCAAAATGGAATAAATTCAGTATCTTGGATACTGTAGATATTTATGGAAAATCCCGAAACACATCAAATTCAAATTTCAAATTGTCATACTTCAATGCAATTCAAATCAAAATGGAAAAAAAATTAAATCATGTGATTAGCAAAATTCATTATAATATTCCCTCGAATATTCCAAAATCCTATTACAATAAGACTAAACTTATTTGCCTTCAAGATGTGATGAAAGAAAATGAAAAAAAAACATAACATAACATAACAATTTCTGTGGCAATGTTAGTTTCTTAAGAACGCCATCGCAAATTGTTCTGTGCTTATAAGTTGAAATTTATGAATTGCTTAATTTGTGTTTGAATTGAATTAACTTCAATTTCGAATAATGGTTCGATTAACGGAAATTAGATTAAATATCAATTTTACAAATGAATGGTTACAAAGATAACACCCGAACACATAAAGAAGTCGTTTGTTTCATGGGAAATTTCCCAACTTGTCGCTTATTTCACAAGGGACAATAAGTAAAATAGAGAAGCAGTTTCGCGAGTTTGGCCATGTAAGGCAGAGGCAGATTAAAAAAAATTGGTTCAAGCCCTGTGGACAGGAGCTTTCTGGCGCTCTAGTTCAAACAGACAAATTATATCTACAAAAGTATTGGTTTCTCAGAGTTGGCAATTATATCAATGTATTCTTATGATAGAACTGCATCATAAAGGAAATTCAATTAAAATAATAGTTTATTTATCAAGATTAAATGAGTAATCTGAGAACGAGATCTGCACCATGGAAGAAATCAAATTAAAATAGCTGAACTGAATTTGACTATCTCTTATAGAACGGGATGAAATGTACGAGTATGAACACAGATCATATAATAAAGCTTAGGTAGAATAATTATAGCATTCTGTGAAAACATAAGTACGATTCATTATTGAAATTTAGAAAAATCATATCTCCGAAAGTATTAGCTTGTTGGAGTTGAAAATGATATCGATGGATTTTAATGGTGAAACTGCATCTTGAATAAAAATTGAATTTGAAATTTGTTGCTTAAAAAAAATTTTTTTTTTCGTTACTCCGAAACCTTGTGGCCTAATTTGCCCAATAACGAACTCAACCGAGATATTCATCTCTCTAACCTACTCTGAAACTTTCAATTGCCTAGCTCCGTTCGAGAGTAATTGTAGAAAAAAATTTCAAAAATTTTGTAATTTTTTTTTTACACTTTGCGGTAACCTGGTCAATACAAAACTTCTCATTCGTATAAAGGTCATGATTCTACAATTTGATGCTAAATTTCAGATAGATCGAGCTATCGGTTTCGGAAATATTCATAAAAAATGTGTTTTACTGAAATCGGTCATAACTCCGAAACCGTTTGATGGATTTCGCCCATTAACGAATTCGTCCGAATATTTACGCTCCAAACCCACCTTGCGAATTTCAATCCTCTAACTCCTTTCGTTCGAGAGTTATCGTGCCTACGGCTGGCCGGCCGGACAGAATCGAGGTCGACGTCGGATTCTTGATCAGTGAGTCGAACCAAATCGTTTGAGACCATTTTCAGCCAAAAATTCGAAAATTACAGACAATTGGGCAAATTGATAAGCACTCAGTCCCGAGGAACTAGAACGCCAAAAAGCAGCAGCTAACACTGTGTGAAGATGTGAAATTAGATTTCATGCTTGACTTTGGACACAATCCACATAAATCGAGTAGAGATGCCTCCACAACATTCGATGTCTGCCATACATCGATTCTAAACAAATTAAAACAAAATAAAATGAATCCCTATAAAATTATACCTACCCAGGAGCTCTTGGGATACGATGTTGATTGAACTTATTTTTGTGAACAAATGATGGTAGACTCGGTAGTTAGCTGAAAAATACTGACTCGAAGACTCATTCAATGTTTCGTTAGGATCGTATGACTAGAAAATCTTTAAAACATCATCAAAAAATTTTCAGGAACAATCTGTCCAGATATCACTGAAATTTTGTAAGAGCCTGCAAAACCTTATTTTAAAGACAAATTCTATACGACAACTCATTGATCGGATCTATATGGTGGGAAAAATTGTGTAAATATTATTTTTTTTTCTGGAAGCCTTGGGAGAGTTCTGTTCCTGCATCGAGTGCACCAAAGCCGACTGATCTCATGTCAGTGATTTTCCGATTTTTATATTTATCTTATGATTTAGCTGCACAATTTTCTATAGCATCTCATTCTATTACATGATAGATATATAGAAAATATATGTTCATTTGGAGACAATCACTGAATGGGCTTCATAATAGGAATCAAATTTCAAAATATAAGTATTCGAATTGGGGGTTGGTATTTCATTCGAATATTTTATTGATCAGTTACCTATGATTTATTAGTGGAATATTCCAATATTCTATTATACGAATTTCGTAATTCATAAAGGGTGTTTCAGAATTAGATGCTGGTCCTTGAAAGTGTCAATTCTTAGCTGATTTTAAGAAGAAAAGTTCTAATAAACCTGTTGACTTCTGAGATACAGGGTTTTAAAGTTTCAAGAAAAAAAAAGTTTTTATCGTACCTTTAATGACTTAATGGATATTCTAATGAACCTTGGGAGATACCCTATAGAAGCTGACATGGAAGATTTTTTAATTTTTCATAATTTCGACATACGTAGAGGATGTGATTGAAGAAATCCATTGAAAAAATAAAAAATGGTTTGCAGTGGTAGGCATAATATTTTTCCAGAAATATCTAGTCCACATCATGTTCGAATGTCACCGATTGAAAAATTCAAAAATCAAATGGAAACCTTCCACTTCAAAAAATGAGCTTTCCAGATTCGGCTTCATCTGCTTTTGTATGCTAATTTCATTTAGTTTTATGAATCCGCTGGTCTATAACTAAAAAACCAGTGGAATGAGACAAAAAATTACTATCGAAAAAAAGGTCTCATAGTTCTAGGAATCCTCACTCCATTCGACAAAACAGCGTCAAAGCTACAAAATGAAAACGAGTTTTTTTTTCGGAATTTCAACAGCCGGTTTCTTTTTACCTGACCCGAATCTGAAAACATGGCAAATAAAAATTAGTTCTAGCCCCGTGGACAGGAGCTTTAGCGCTCTTGTTCAAACTTTGACAAATCATATCTCCGAAATTATTGGTCTCTGGGAATGATATAAATGAATTCTTACGATGGAACTGCATCATGAAAGAAATTATGTGCAAAAAAGTGCCATTTAAAAAAAAAGAGTGCCAAAAATGATTAATCCGAAACCCCAAGACCGATTCTACCTAATAACGAACTTATCCGAGATAGTCATCCCTCAAATCTACCGTGAAAATTATATTATATCAATAAAAACAATATGGCAGTTTTGTTTTTACTGGAGATATTCTGAATCCAATTTGATTATCTATGTATCTTACTAAAGAACATATTTCCATCATCAAACAATACAAAACTTCGCATGGATATAAAGGGCATTATTCTACAATTTGATGCTTATATTCAGACAGATCGAGTGATCGGTATTGGAAATATGTATTCATAAAAAATGTTTTCCCTAAAAACGGATATTACTCCGAACCGCTCGGTGGATTTCACCCGTTGACGATCTCGTCAGAGATATTTACGCTCCAAACCTACCCTGCAAATTTCAATCCTCTAGCTTCTTCCGTTCGAGAGTTATCGTGTTAATAGCCGGCCAGCCTGACGGCCGGCCGGGCGGCCGGACAGATTCGATTTCGAACATGCACGGATTCTTGATCAGTGAGTCCAACCAAATCGTTTGAGACTATTTTCAGCCAAAAATTCGAAAATTACAGACATTTGTGTTCCGAGGAATAAGAGTGCCAAAAAGTGTTTCATTTGGTGGGAGGAATATATGATTAAAATTAATGTACAACTTGAGAAAAAAAGTGGGAAAGCCTTATGGACAGGAGCTTTGGCGCTCTTGTTCGAACTTTAACAAATCATATCTCCGAAATTATTGGTCTCTGGGAATGATATAAATGGATATTGCAGTTTTGTTTTTACTGGAGATATTCTGAACCCAATTTGATTATGTATCTTTCGAAAGTACATATTTCCATCATCATATGGATTATCCACGGACATTATATTATCACCTTAGAAGTATAATATCATATCATCCTCATACTTCTACGATAGCTGAGGTTGTTTCATTGGTCATTTTGCATTCAATTAGGTATACTTTGTTTTCTAGAACAGGAGGTGTATTTTATATCAAGAATAACGAACCAGAAATAATTTTGACATTTATCTCTCATTGGAAAATAAGATGACATGTAAGAACACAGATCATATAATAATTCATAGATGGGATAATTAGGTACAGCATTCTGTGGAAACATAGAAGTACGATTTATTATTGAAATTTTGATAAATTATCCGCCGTATTCACAAAGCATTCAATCTCCGTTAAGTCCTAACTGAGGTCCTCAGTTAAGGATAAATAAGAATCACAACCTCAGTTTAAGTGAAAATTAACGTGAAACATGCCTGTTTGAGCACCGTTAGATACGTTAACTGAGGTTGCGATTCTTATTTATCCTTAACTGAGGACCTCAGTTAGGACTTAACGGAGATTGAATGCTTTGTGAATACGGCGGTATATCTCCAAAATTATTAGTTTGTTAGAGTTGAGAATGATATCAATGGATTCTTATGGTGAAATTACATCTTGAACAGAATTGAATTTGGAATTTGTAATCTAAAAAAAAATTTTTTTTTCGTTACTCTGAAACCATTTGGCCGTTTTCGCCCAATAATGAACTTAACCGAGATATATATCTACTAAACCTACTCTGAAAACTACAACTGTCTAGCTCATTCCGATCGAGAGTTATCGTGTTAACGGTGGGCCAGACAGCAGGACAGAATCGAGTTTGACCACGGATTCTTGATCATTGAATCCTACCAAATCGTTTAAGACCATTTTCATCCAAAAATTTGAACATTACGGACATTTGGCAAATTGATAAGCATTCTGTTCCGAGGAACAAGAGCACCAATAACGTTCGTTGTGATGTGAATGATACATTCCCGCAGACATATTACTTAAAATCATAGAAGAAATATTATTAGATATGATTTACTTATTAATACTATCGAATATAACCTACTGAATAATTCGATACTTGCTCACATGGTCAAATTAGGAACAGTTTTCAATTGAAATAGTAATAGTATGTTTGTTTAGGTAGGAGTATATAATTTTGTTTTTCCTTCTCATGTTGAAACTTACACAGTTTCACAGAAAAAACGAAAAATACTGGAATATTTAAATATACGAAGATTTGAATAGATAAAATTATTGTATTTTTTACTAACACAAAATTTGAATTAAGAATATTCGAATCGTTCGAATACAATTCCGTCCCTACTTCATTATTGCTGGGTTTACCTGGAGAGTTCGAAGTTTATGTCCTTTGGAGTCTTGATACCCCTTCTCATTATCCTCATCGTTATAATCTGGATAGTAAGCAGTAAGTGAAACGTTTTCAAATTTCCTCCCGGTGCACTTCAGATTGATTTCTAAAAAACTTAACGTCGGAATACATAATTATATCAAAAATATTGCCACTTACCGTTATCGAAAAGCGCTAGAGTACTCTCAATCGAAATGAGAAATGCCATTACGAATAATTGTTTCATTTTTGATGACGAGGAGTTCGTATCCTAAATAAAACTGACCGAAGAAACAACATCAATGTTACATTGTCAAAAATTGTCTACTAAGCATTGCAATAAAGCGCATGCAGGTGTTTTATCACCGAATAATATACAGTGTGGAAAAGCCCAATGGAATAAATTAATTATCATGATTACTGTACACATTTATGGAAAATCCCGACACACAATTTGAATTACAAATTTTCATTCTTCTTCGTAATAATGCGAACCCTACGTTCAACGAAAGACAGGCACAACCCCAAATGTTTCAAACAAGAAGTATGGGCTTGTAATACATGGTTTGAAAGGTAGCGTCATTCTCTATTCAGAAATGTTATCACTTTGATAAAATTAAATGTGATTAGCGAAGTTCATTATAATCCCAAATCTTATTGAAATAATAGTAAACATATTTTCCTTCACGATGTGATAGAAAGAAAACGAAAAAAACCATAGCATTATGTTTTTCAGATGGTACCATATGAAAACTACGTAAAGCGCTTTTTGTGACAATGTTACTTTCTTTAGAACTCCTTCGCAAATTATTTTGTTCTGTAAAGTTGTATTTTATAAATTGTCTAATTTGTGTTTGAATTTCATTAACTTCAATTTTGAATAATGATTGGTTACAAGGGACAATACTTGAAATAGAAAAGCGTATTCGCGAGTTTGGTCAAGTAAGGTTGATTACAAATGGGTTCCAACCCTGTGGGCAGGCGCTCTAGTTCAAACAAACAAATTATATCTCCGAAAGTATTGGTTTCTCAGAGTTGGGAATTATATCAATGTATTCTTATGATAGAACTGCATCATAGAGGAAATTCAATTCAAATAATAGTTTACTTATCAAGATTAAATGAGCAATCTGAGAAAAATAACTGCACCATGGAAGAAATCAAATTAAAATAGCTGAAATGAATTTGACTCTCTCTTTAGAACAGGATGACATGTACGAGTATGAACACAGATCATATAATAAAGCTTAGATAGAATAATTATAACATTCTGTGAAAACATAGAAGTACGATTCATTATTGAAATTTAGAAAAATGATATCTCCGAAAGTATAAGCTTGTTGGAGTTGAAAATTATATCAATGGATTTTTATGGTGAAACTGCATCTTGAATAAAAATTGAATTTGAAATTTGTTACTTAAAAAAAAAATTTTTAAGTTATCCGTTACTCCGAAACCATCTGGCCTATTCTGCCCAATAACGAACTTAGCCGAGATATTCATCTCCCTAACCTACTCTGAAAATTTCAACTGCCTAGCTCATTGCGTTCGAGAGTTATTGTAAAAATTTTTTTTTAATATTCAAATTTTTTTTTTAACACTTTGCGGTAACCTGGTCAATACAAAACTTCACATGCGTATAAAGGTGATTCTACAATTTGGTGCTAAATTTCAGATAAATCGAGGGGTCGGTTTCGGAAATATTCATAAAAAATGTTTTTTCTAAAATCGGCCATAACTCCGAAACCGCTCTATGGATTTCGCCCATTAACGAACTTGTCCGAGATATTTACGCTCCAAACCCACCTTCCAAATTTCAATCCTCTAACTCTTTTCGTTCGAGAGTTATCGTGCCTACGGCTGGCCTGACCGGCTGGCCGGACTGGCCGTACAGAATTGATTTCAACCTCGGATTCTTCATCAGTGAGTCGAACCAAATCGTTTGAGACCATTTGCAGCCAAAAATTCCAAAATTACAGACATTTGGGCAAATTGATAAGCACTCTGTTCCGAGGAACTAGAGCGCCAAAAACAATAGCATTGTGTTTTTCAGATGGTACCATATGAAAACTTCGTAAAACGCTTTTTGTGACAATGTTACTTTCTTTAGAACGCCTTCGCAAATTGTTTTGTTCTGTAAAGTTGTAGTTTATAAATTGTCTAATTTGTGTTCGAATTTCATTAACTTCAATTTTGAATAATGGTCCTATTAACGGAAATGCACAAAATAATAATTTTACAAATGATTGGTAACAAGGGACAATAAGTGAAATAGAAAAGCAGTTTCGCGAGTTTGGTCAAGTAAGGCAGATTAAAAGAGCAGCTGCTAATACACTGTGTGACGATTTGAAATTACATGTGATGCTTGATTTTGAAGAAAATCCACATAATAATAATGAATCCCTATAAAATGATACCTACCCAGGAGCTCTTGGAAGATGATATTGATAGAACTTATTTTTATGAACAAATGATGGACATGCTAGATTACAATATTATCCAATAGTTGACGTTTTGTTTTCTGATGAGTGCACTTTTTCTGTCAACGGCCATGCTAATCGTCATAATTGGCGCTACTGGTCTACCGAAAATCCTCACTGGATGAGAGAGGAACACACACAATTCCCTCAAAAGGTTGATGTTTCGGCTGGAAATGTTCGAAACCATATCATAGACCCCTTTTTCGTTCGGGGCAATTTGAAAATTTATTGACAATTATTTAGCACTACTTCAAACTGATGTCATTCCAACTTTGGCAATTTATTATCTTGATCAAGGAAATCCTCAAGTTCCACGGAATACGGTATGGTTTCAACAGGATGCAGCACCACCACATTACCAACGCAATGTCCTGCTATACCTTGACGGAATATTCCAAATCGGTGGATAGGAAGGCGAGGAACGATCGAATGGCCAGCGAGATCCCCTGTACTTAACCCATTAGATTTCTTTTTATGGGGATATGTGAAGTGCATTGTGTACAAAACTAAAACCCTTGAATCGAATGACTCAAAAGAACGAATAAAGCTTGCGATTAGGTCGATCACTCAAATGTTGAATACAGTTGGAAGAAATTTTTATTTAAGGTTAGGATGTTGCCAAGGCGTTCGCGCTAAACATCAACTTCATTAACATTCATAATTTTTTTGCTACATTTTGTATTACATTTTAGTTTGTGATATTGTACCAAATTCCGGCAATCACTTAATTTAATTTATTTCTACGTTCCTTTTTGCAATAAACATGAAAGTGATAACATTTCTGAATAGATAATGTCGAGACCTTTCGAACGATATATCACAAGCTATCTAGTGTACAATAATATTAGATAAAATCTGTGACTGAGCAGGATTCGAACCTAAGATATTGGCGTATGAACTGGTATTACCAACCAAACCACTGAAGCGGTAACACCGAGGTCATAACAAATATTAATTTCTCCGGGCAGTTCAGTCGCAGGCAGAAATATGAATGTACGAAATAAATTATATGTTCAATAATAAAAATACAGAGAAACTGAACCTTGGTTTTCGATCTCGCGTGGTCACATATAAAACCGTTTGAATAATTCACCGGCTCCAATCACAAGAAATTCTATTCCAACAAGAATAGAAAGTAAATTCGATCGTTGGTCATTCGGCCCTTTCAATCTCCGAAGAAGTATGTCAACCTACACCTCACGCATATGGAAAGTATGCCTCAACAGGGTGCTCCTTGCCCATCGCGTGTGAAAGTGTTGCAATCTGACCGGTGGGTAAAGTCCTTAGGTGGCATGCTTCACGAACCTCCAGAAATGTGCCACTACGTATTGGCGATTCTGGAACACCGACCCTCATGAAACGCTTCAGTTGGGCAGGGGTCGTTGAAGAGTGACTAGCGGCAGTTATACGGTTCGGTGAATTGAAGCGTGCTCTCCGAAGTAAACATGTTGGATTGTCAACAAGCCCAGGCGTCGACTGGAAGGCCTCCACCAAACCAAGAGAAGATGTCGTTGAGTGGGCTCTGGCAGACACTTGTTCGGACGCATCGTCTTCCAGGTAATTCTATGTATGTCTACGAAAAATGTTCCTCGGTAAATCTAGCAGAACCACCTTCAGTTTTTCAAATAATTTCATAGCCATAATTTAGTACTTATTTTAAAATGTTATACTCCTTTGTATACCGAGGAAACACTGGGTTCTCCTAGCATTACGTTAAGCTAGCTTAACCCACTTATTAGAACAGTATTTGAAGAAATTAATGTGCCATAATTTAGTACTAAGTTTGTACCTCATTATTCTCAAAATTTGATACTCTTTGTATACCAGGAAACACTGAGTTCTGCTAGTTTTACGTTAAGCTAACAGAACTCACCTCAGAAAAATATTTGAAGAAAAGAAAGTACCATAATTGTACCAATTGTACGTACCAAAATTGAAAAATTAGTCCAAGCACTCACGTGAAGTCAGCAGCTTTTACGCGCCTGTTCTATTGTCTACTCACCTCTACCTATATCCCAGATAGCACAGGTTCGCCCTATGGATGTCCGATGGATATCCGTAGCGGATATTCCGAACATCCATAGGATATCCTGGGAGGCTATTGGATATCCTATGGATGTCCTAAAGATATCTGGCGGCCACCAAATCGGACATCCATAGGATATCCGTTACCGACGTCCATAAGATATCTGTTACAGACATCCATAAGACATCTGTTATGGATATCCATGAGATGTCCGTTACCGATAAATATGTTCATGAGATATCCTTTGTAAATTAAACTAGATTCGATATTCTTCAACTGATAAGATTCAAACATGCCTTTCCTTTTGATAACAATATTTGAATCTTATCAGTTGAAGAATATCTAATCTAGTTTAATCATTAAAGTGAAAAGATTTTTTTTCTTTAATCGTTACTATAATATTCAAATTGAAGGTGCAATGAGAATAATTTGAAATGAAAAAATATACTTTCGTTAGATTACAAGATCTAAATCTTGAAAATGGAACATATATGTCTTAGAAACAATTTGTTAAATAATTAATACAAATTTAGTTTAATATACAGAAGAATTCCTTGGATATCATTACGTGGAAAGAAAACAGAGTGTACTTGAAAATAATTTATAACTGAAAAATAACATTCTAACCAATAAACACAACACAAATAAGTATACTTATTAGAAAATGTTAAAAAATCCGCTTCAGAGTTCTGCGCTCCTTTCGCTGGACAAGCTCCTCTCCTTAGCCCTTCTGTGCCAATCCTATGTTGATATTTCAGTTGCCTTCTTTTCCGAAGATGGGTGGTTTTCATCTGCAGTCACTAAAGAATACAAAAAAATCAGGAAACTTCAAACCTTTTTCGAGTAAAATTTGTGAAAAATGATTACTAGAAATGTCAGAAGAATGGAGCCTTTAGCATTCTTTTGTGTAATGCACTGGTATGAATTATATACTGCACACCTCTTATATAGTAACATTAATGTATCATGCAGATTCTATAATAACTATGAGATTTTTCTATCTAATTGTTCCCGAAACATATTTGAAAAGTTCCTTCATGTAGTCAGGTACCTACATGTGAATAATGTAATGTAGGAATTTTGAATACACAATAGTCGAATTTAAGCGAGTAACCGGAGCAGAGCGGTTAAGACCAATCTCTTGCTAAATATAAACTGATTGGTTATAATAGCAAGAGATTGGTCTTAAGCGTTCTGTTTCGGTTACTTGCTTAAATTCGACAAATGATTCAATGCTTACAAATGACTTTCACTGATATGAATATACAAAACCACAACACATATTATTTCACTATACAAAGTCAAGATTTTAAACACAAATATAAGTGGTGTACCTAGTGTTTTTGTGCTAGGTACTTGAATTGTAGGTATGTTGAAAAACTCACCAATCAATAGTTCAGCCAGTTTTGTCGAAACCAAACATTTTCTTCTTCTTGCCTCCCAACCAGCTATAATAACATCTTTAAGAAGTCATATAAGAAACTTCCCATCTTGTAAAATTCCTTAACCTAAAATATTCATGATTCAGTTTGGCAAATAAGTGACTACATTTTATACTTAAAATAGAAAATTTGTTTGTCATTCATTAGTGTTTGGAACTCCTTCATTTGTTTATCAGGAAATTATCAACTAATAGAAAGATTGAATCAATTTCTCATTCGTCCTTATTTGAGACAGGCCTCACATTAATTTCTTTCATTTCCTCTAAAACATCAGTGATTATATTCCACAGAACCATAATCTGGAATATCAAATATAATAGCGAGCTTCAACAAGTTGCTATTGATGAAATTTATCTCAACTTTTCACTACTCACCCAAGAAAAACACTGAATAGCGCCGATTGCGAATATCGGAGGCGTACGGTGAACGTTTCATGTCGAACATAACCCTAATAATGATATGATATATCACATATTTGATTCCGAATCCACAACAGGAACGTAAAAAATCAATTAATTTTAACTACTGAAATATCTATTGGACACATTGTTCATTTTGTATTGATTTTCAACCTTATTTGAGAGATCTACTATGGATCTACCTTTAACGGATAAATTGACAATGACAACTGACTACCAATTATCTTATGGACGTCCATAGGAGATCCGTCATTGTGAGAAAAGGATATCCATTTACTGTCGCCAATGGATATTCTATGGACATCCATAGGATATCCAGTGTTGAATGTTCATTTAATATCTGCTGATGGATATCATATGGATATCCATTCTATGTACGACGATATCTTGACCTGAAATGGACTTGAAACGGATATCCATAGGATATCGTCTGCTATCTGGGATATATACATTTCATACCATTTTAATGACAGACTTCAGTAACAAGATCATCTATGATAACATAATTTTTAGTAATTCTGTCATATGTATTCTATTGAAATTAAAATACGAAAAACCTTACGCCTCAGGTAACTCCAGGATACGATATTCACGAAATTCCGCGAAAATTAGTGGGTCGGCATTATACAAGTAATCTCCGAGTTTTTATTGGGTCAGATTTGTATATTTTGAGTTATAGAGGAAATAACAAGAAAATTTCAGATGAGTATAACTCATTCGGATCCGCAATCTAACCTAAAAATTGCAAATCGCTTCTCCTTACGTTCTCAAGTTATCGTGAGATACATAATATTTTTTCGTAATTTTTTTAAATTACGGTGGTATGAATCTCACAAAATTTCACACACTTCTTCATGTCGATATTCTACAATTAGATACCAAATTTCAATGCGATCGGGTCTGTATTCTTTTAATCCATCCACCTACTGAACTCACCCAAGGCTGCTTGGATCTCTGACAATATTAATCCGATCGTGTTCAAGCTTTGAACTTGGCAGAAGAGTTAGGTTTTGAAGGCCCTCGCAAAATTTCAGCGATATCGGACGAATAGTTTATGATATATAGAATTTTCAAAGATTTTTTTTTTTTTTCTAGTAATACGATACTCCTGACGAGAATTTTCATTAATTCACATAATTAACATGTTTTAATTAGATCGGATTCGTATTTTTCGAGTTATTGAGGAAATAACAACCAAATTTCAGATGGGTAGAACCGAGGGTAGAACTTCAAAAACCTTTGGCCAATTATGCCCATTAACGAACTCAAATGTCGCATTCAGAGGCTCAATCTTCCCAAAAAATTGCGAGTCGCTATCTCTTTTCTTTCTCAGATTATAGTGACATAAATAATATCTCTCAATCATTTTTTTAAAGTTTTCTAGTGTAACGATTCTCACAAAATTTGACAATCGTCTTTGTGTCAGTATTCTACAAGTAGCTATCAAGTCTCCATTCGATCAGATCTGTATTGGTTGATGACAACATTATCACTCGGAAAACGTTTGCCCGATTATGCCTATTAACGAATTTGTCCGTCGTATTTGGACCTACACTGAAAATTTCAAGTAACCATCTTTTTCAGTTCTCAAGTTATCGTGGCAACGGACAGAGTCAAATTTGACCTCGAATTCTTTATCCATGAGTCGAACCTAATCATCCATTTCCGGCATAAAATTCCAACATTACAAATATTTACAGACAGGGTTAACTAGGTGGTGGCGAGTGTGGTGTTTTTATAGTTGGAAGGGTAAGGCTTTTTATTTCATGATTTTCTCTTATAATAAACCTATAGCCACGTGAAGCAAAAAAATGGGTAAAAATGCCGACTAGGACAGAGTGCTCGCTAAAAATTTTTTATCGAAAATGGTCTCGAACTTATTATGTTAATATGTTTAACTTATTGATCTGAGGGTTCGACTCACTGATGAAGAATTCGATGACACTTTGCCACAATAACTTTCGAACAGAAAGAGAAGTGGCGGCTGGTTAAGGAGGGCTGCGGGGTGCCGCCCTCCCTGGAAATATGACGTACATACATAAACAATTAATTTTTATATTTCATATTTGTGCTTTTGTCTTCAAACTGGATTCATTTACAATTAATACATTTTTACCGAGCCACCATCTATATTTCACAAATAACATTTGAGTTAAGCCTGCGCATAGACAAGGTATACTATGAGCGAAGAGGTCCGTACTCTGTACTATGCTGAGCGGAATCTCGAAAGCCCAAAGCGTAAACTCCGGTTACCATGGAAGGTAGGCACGATAACTCTCGAACGAAAGGAGTTAGCGGAATGAAATTTGCAAGGTAGGTTTGGAGCGTAAATATCTCGGACGAGCTCGTCAATGGGCGAAATCCATCAAGCGGTTTCGGAGTTATGGCCGATTTTAGTAAATATATTTTTTATGAATATTTCCGAAACCGATCACTCGATCTATCTGAAATTTAGCATCAAATTGTAGAATCATGACCTTCATACGCATGTGAAGCTTTGTATTGACCAGATTACCGCAAAGTGTAAAAAAAATTAAAAAAAAATGTTTTCTACAATAACTCTCGAACGAAATGAGCTAGGTAGTTGAAATTTTCAGAGTAGGTTAGGGAGATGAATATCTCGGTTAAGTTCGTTATTGGTCAAAATTGGCCAGATTTAATTTGATTTCTTCCATGGTGCAGTTCTCATTCTCATGATTGCTCATTTAATCTTGAAAAATAAACTATTATTTGAATTGAATTTCCTTTATGATGCATTTCTATCATAAGAATACATTGATATAATTCCCAACTCTGAGAAACCAATACTTTCGGAGATATAATTTGTCTGTTTGAACTAGAGCGCCAGAAAACTCCTGTCCACAGGGCTTGAACCCATTTTTATTAAACAAGTAGGAAATAATTGACAATGGTCACTATGAATGCGCATGATACGGTTCAATACAAACATAACTGACTGTAATAACAGTCACTGCTGTGGTCACTATGGATATACGGTTCAATATAAACATAAGTGTATGTGTCATTTGCTATTGTGAAATTATTTAAGAGGTCCGAAATTTATGTGGTGGTCGATGAAAAATTGTAATATGAACCTCGGCGAAAAACTGTCTATTGTCTCGTCTGCTTGCTATCTTCGGCTCCGCCTAGGATATCAATTTCCAGACTCGACTATAATAGACAGTTTTTCGTCCTTGGTATATAAATAACTATAACACTT
Organism: Halyzia sedecimguttata; assembly: GCA_937662695.2. Lineage (NCBI taxonomy): Eukaryota > Metazoa > Arthropoda > Insecta > Coleoptera > Coccinellidae > Halyzia > Halyzia sedecimguttata. The sequence continues at coordinate 51,637,844 of OW569415.2, forward strand.
TTCAATTTTGTGCTGTTCTCGAGAGGAATTAATTTCACAAAATATTTTATAATACTAATTGTTTTTAGACGATGTATTTTTAATTTGATTTTCAAAAGTTTGTTAGCTTAATACTATTCTAAGATATCTGTTTTGTTCGTACAAATAAGGTATCGGATATTTCATACCACAAGGTGGCTCCTTCATTGACATGAGTTCATAAAATAGCAGTTTTCCCGTTTTTTATGGTCACAAGATCGATTATCAGCATTGTAGAATTGACATGAAGTGCGGAGCTGAAATCCGGTACTCGATTATAAAATGACAGCTTGAACATTCAGCCTCCACTCTGACTGTATTTAGAAATATAAATTTTTGGAAGACATTTTTTTCCTCTCACGAAATTTTGATAAAATTTGCACATCGATATTTCTGCAAAGTTTCAATTCTATTAGATATATATTTTTTGAGTTATTGAGGAAGAAAATATTTCAGTAGTACAACTCCGAAACCATTTGGCCGATTATTCTCATTAACGAACTTAACCGATGTATTCAGATGCGCATCCTACAAGTCACTATCTCTTTCCGTATTTAAGTTATCGTGGCAACGGAAGGCAACGAACAGAATCGAATTTGATCTCAAATTCTTCATTGAGTCGAACCAAGTCGCTTGAGAACATTTTTCGCAAAACATTCGAGAAAATCAGATATTAGGGCAAAATGATAGCACGCTGTTCACTTAAACATGCGCGCAAAAAAAGAGTTTCATTTTCAGTACCCTGGAACTTTAATAAAATGGGATACAAGGATCTTGTCCAGAACAATGAGTGGATATTGATTTTAATTCAACAAAAACATACTGCCTTGAGTGAGTTCAGTACGTGGATGGGTGCACTGGCTATGGCTATGAATTAGAACAAGCGCGCCATTGAGCTCACGTCAGCGTTTACCCAACTTTCATGCAAATATTCGCCAAATTTCTGGCGCTTTCGCCATTTTGTATAGACCCCTTTCTGAAGTTTTATCTACCTAATAATATTAATTAATATAAAAAGGTTCCTTTAAAATTTTCTGTCTATTTTGCCAAGAATATTTGTTAAAATTATGATAGTTTCACAGGAGTAGGACAGTAGCAATAAAAGACTAATTTGAGCTAAGCCAACGTTTCGTCCATATATTCAGACTTTATCAAGGCTGCAGAGAAAATAAGACAAACCAGGTATAAGTTAACAGCACAAAAAAAATATATGTATAAATAAAATGGTGGACAGTTCTTTATAATCTTACCAAGTTCATTAAGTCGAAAACAAAAGGTGTTCATAGGCAGTAATTAACACTTTGTCAACAAAATTGGACATAGAAACAACAAAACAATCGAAAGGTGTTATTATGATAAAATAGAAATCTGATCTGAACAAACTGACACATGAATCACACTCCGATATTTTAATTCACACACATGTGCCCTCTTATCACGCACCGTGGAATTCCCGATATCTGTCCAATATATTTGAATAAACCTGACTGAGATCTTGTGTGTCGGTTCTATAATTGACAGTATTATTTAATTTTATAAATATCATTTCGCTGATGTTCCTTTTTCTACCATTCGACTCGTAATCCAGGATTTCCGTATTATCGAAGTCGAACGTATGACCCTCTGAAAAATGATGTACTGCGAGGGCGGTAGTATTTTCCTTGTCCCGGAATCTCATGTCACAATCGTGGTTGTGCTGCTTTATTCGTGCTTTCAGCAACTGTCTTGATTGTCCTATATAGCACAATATATATAATATAAGACATCCCGAGCATGGTATCTTATACACCAAGTTGGATCTGTTGTCTTGGAGCGTTGGATCCTTTAAGCGGGAATACAGTGACCGTGTCGTCTTGAGGTTGTAAAAGACTAATTTTGTGCTAGTTGACTTTTCTTTAAAGGCAAGAGCAACCTTATTGCTAAGGGATGGAATATAAGGGAACCGGTAGTATCTATGTTCCAGGTCCTCTGAACCTTTACCAACGTTAGAAGCGGTCGGGTTATATTCATTAATAATTTTATTCACGAATGACTTAGGATAGTTGTTCATTTTCAATATAGTTTTAATTCTGATCAAATTTTCTTCGTGAAATTGGCTGGAGCTGAGGTTTACTGATCGGTATATTAAGTTTTTTTTTACAGTGCTCACCTTATATATATTTATAAATTTACTCTTTTGAATCACCTTTTTAAAAAAACAAATATTTATTCAGAAGCAAGTTTATTCTGAGCTGGTTAATACAATAATGAATTGGAATTATATTCTATTAAATCAGAAAGCCGGGAAACTGGAATGAAAATGCTGACTGCACACAAGTACTCAGAGTCGAGCGGCGCTTCTAGGAAGGCCTTGAATTAAGACTGAGGGCATTTACTCCTATATTGAGGAATGCCAAGATACATATTGCATAATACCTCCCCATTTTTTAAGAAATAACTTCGGCTGAAGAGGCTGAATTATTTTTATAACTCTTCACGATATTTGTGAATTTTAAAATGAATATTTTATACAACAAACAGGCAAATATGGTTATAATGGTGAGACTTAGTATAAAATAGATTGATGATACATGGTTAGGGTGGATTTTCCAATTAAAGATTGTTTCTTGAACAGTAAAATTATCAAGTAAAAAATTGGAAATGGTTAAGTTTTCAATTATTTCAGGTTTCATATTCGGGAGAGGAACATTATGAAAAATTGTGGATATTTCTTCCTTATAAAAATACTTAAAGCTATTGGTAATGTTACAAAAGGTTTCAATCAGGAAAATTCCATTGAGTTTGTAATACTCTGTATGGTCATTACATAGTTCCCCAATTTGTACACTACCGATTGATAAAAATTTTCTCGATGATAGTTTCAGTAGATCGTCACTACACTGTGCACTTTGTCTTTCACAATTTTCTTTCTTGTGGGAAATTAAGTCCTTCATGCAGCTGGATGCTGGTCGTAGCAAATTCTGTGGGCAGATCCACCAATCTTCTACCTTTGGGCATTCTTGATCAATGGACCACAAGATTTGTTCTTCTTTAGCCAATAAGTATTTGGGCTGTTGGGTGAGGGTAACGTTTTGGTACGGGATATAGTGGACATAATATGTGTCTAGGGAATTTGGGGATGTTAAGGGTACTTCAATGATAAAGATCACCTCATTATTTCTGGACTTTACAGAAGTGTAGCAAATGGAATAAAAGTCTTTTAAATGATAGAGGTGTTTCATGAAATCGGTGTTATTAACAAAATCATGGAATATATTTAAGGGTAAAATACTTTCATGCAAAAGATGAAGCCTTGCAAAGCTGATGGCTGTATTGACTTCATTTAGAATTCTATTTATTGTTAACTGTTCAAATTCTATAAGAATAAGTTGATTAATATCATTTTGTGTCAATCGATACTTATTATAATTTTGTATAATGTGACTAGTGACATTGGAATACTTTGATGTCATAGATCTCAGGATACTGATCATTTGATTTTGTTCGGTTTTTACCGATTGCATTTCATTCTTAAAAGATTCAAAATATTTCAAGTAAAGTGTTTCATCCTCACTATCAAGAGTTCCGAATAGTGTTTTTGCTATATGTCCGCCTATATTTAATAAACCTCGTTTTTGTCGGGTAGTGTATAAGTTATTGAGAAGCATTTCATTTTGTCTCAATTGGATTTTGATCGATCCAACATAGTTTGAAACCATAACGTTGGAACTGACCGAATTTAATTGATCAACTAAAACAAAATGATCATGTAAAATTTTATCAATATCGGTTAAATTATAGTGGTACATCAATACATGCTTTGATACACTGATGTATGTTTTCTCTACGAAAAAGGGAAGAATATTGTGTTTGATCTCCTTAAATTTTAATGAATGCAAAGCTGGGACGAAAATTAGATTGAGAAATAGCAATAGGATTCTCGTCATTTTTTTTTTTGTGTTCTGAAAAGAGAAAATTAAAGATTATTACTTTCTCTGTTTAATTTTATTTTTATGATATACTTTTTGGGAGTCAGGGTTCCTTATCAATATATTATCTATAATTTTGATATTGGTTTTCTTAAATTTTGGGTCAAGTTTTGCCTTTTTTGGTATGGCAATATAAGATGGTTTAGATTCGTCGAGTTTTTTGTCTTCTTGTCGTGTCTGATTGAGTTTATCTAGTTTCTCTTTTTGTCTTTCCTTCTGTGAATTTAGATGGTCTGAGATTTCCTTCATGTTTTCGCGATATTCTTTAATATATTGCGAAATTTTTTCATGAGTAGACTGTTCGACTGGCGTATTGTAATTTAGATCCGATTTTATAACTTGTAAGGGTGTGTAGGAAGTTGACGAGTGAATTGAGTTATTATAACTCAAAAGCGCTCTATTCATCTTTTCTGACAAAGATATATTCTTGTCATCAATTACTCTAATTTGCTCAATAAGGGTAGAGTGGAATCTCTCCACTAGTGCATTGGAGGTAGGGTTGTAATTTGTGATATAATGAAGGGAAATTTTATGGGTATCGCCTAAATCTTGAATAATTTGATTTTTGAACTCTGTTCCATTATCGAAGGTTATTTTTTGTGGTATACCGTGGTTTGAAAAATATTGAGTTAATTGATTTGCAATTTCTGTTGAAGTTTTACTATTTAGAATGTAACATTGTCCATGTCTTGAGAAGGAGTCAATTATAGTCAAACAGGGTGTTCTATTCATGACTATTGTATCGATATACAAGTGGGAAAATGGTTTGTCACCTGTTGGATTCGGTTTAAATATTAATTTAGTAGGTTGTCGTTCATATTTTTGACTCTGGCAAATTTCGCAGGAGTTAATATAGGACTGAATATGTTTATTCATGTTCGGCCAATAAAAACGTCTTTTAATACTTTCTAAGTTTTCCTGGAAACCTCGGTGTCTGGTCTTGGTCTCGTGAAATAATTTAATTTTCTGTTGTTGGTCGTCTTCCGTTTCGATATCTTCTAAAAATGTATTTGAAATTTTGAATGAAAAAGCGTTAGCTTTGAAGAGATTCTGTGATAGATTCAAAAATGGTATTTCCAAATCTTTATTTTTGAAATATATGCCGTAATGATTATTTGGTTTGACGTATTCCTTTAAAAATTTTGTGAAGTCGTCTGGTTCTTTTATAGAAACTATGAGTCTAAATCGACTGTTCTTATGTAGTTTTAATTTTTCTACTTTAAACACATTAGCTGTTTGGAAAATTATTTGATGGATTGATGTGTTCAGAGAGCGTTCTGAATATGGTATCTCTAATATAGGGTTTTCGACATTACTATGAATAGTTTGGGAAGGAGATGGATTTGCTTGTTCTTCCGTACACGATTTCGTAATATCTTCTAGTTCCTTTTGAGATATTTCTAGATCTTCATGAGTAATTTGGGGAATTATTGAGTCTAGATCGTCATCTGAATTTTCATTTAAATTTAATTCGTCAAATTTTATGCGGGATACTGCATCTGCGTTATTGTACGCTCCTTTCCTGTATTTTATTTCGAAATTAAACTCTTCTAATTTGATTCGCCATCTCATTAGTCGAGATGATGCATCTTTCAAAGAAAATAACCACGTCAAGGGTCTATGATCCGTGTAGATCGTAAATTTCTGACCAAATAAGTAAGGTCTAAAATATTTTGTAGCCCATACAACGGCTAGAAGTTCTTTTTCGATAGTTGAATATTTTATTTCAGCTTCGTTCAATGTTCGGCTCGCATAAGCGATAGGTAGATCGTTTGGGGGTGTCCCTTGCGATAAAATTGCGCCTATAGCATATTGTGATGCGTCGGTTGTAAGTACGAATGGTCTGTTAAAGTCCGGATGTTGGAGAATCGGATAATTAATGAGTATGTTTCTGCTGGCATGAAATGCATCTACATATTCTTTGTCATTAATATTCAATTTAACATCTTTTTTCAGGTATTTAGTCATGGGTTTCGTTAATTTTGAAAAATTAGGAATAAATTTTCTATAGTAGCCTATCATTCCGAGATAAGATTTAATTTCTTTAATAGTTTTAGGAATGGGAAAGTTTTTTACGACTTCAATTTTTTCAGGATTCGGTTCTATACCTTTTTCAGATATTTTGTAGCCTAAAAATACAATTTCGGTCTGAAAGAAGTATGACTTGTCTAGTTGAATTTTGAGATTTTCTTTTTCTAAGAGTTGAAGAACTGTCTGAATGTCTGCCAAATGTTTTTCGGGTGTTTCTGAAAAAATGAGAATATCATCCATGTATACTATGCATATTTTATTAATGATCGGTTTTAAGACTCTATTCATGAAACGTTGGAATGTAGAAGGGGCATTTTTCAATCCAAAGGGCATTCTTAAAAATTCGAAATGTCCTTCGTCGGTTGCGAAAGCAGTTTTTTCTATTGATTGCTCGTCTAGTTCTATTTGATGGAAACCACTTGCTAAATCAAGGGCGCTAAAATATTTTGCTTTTTTCAGTTGATCCAAAAGTTCGTCAATATTGGGGATCGGAAATTTGTCATCAATTGTTTTGTCGTTCAGTTTTCTATAGTCAATAGCTATTCTCCATTTTTTGTTACCTGATTGGTCCGTTTTTTTGGGAACGATTACTATAGGGAATGACCAGGGAGAAATACTTGGTCTTATAATGTTTTTACTTAATAAATCTTGTACTTGATTCTTTACCTCTTGTTTGTGTACCTCAGGATATCTGTATCGTCTAATATACACGGGATTTTCATCTATGGTCCTAATATTATGTTTAACTCTGTTTGAGGCATTCAAAGGTTGATTTGATAGATGAAAGGCTTGTTTGTGACTTTGAATAATTTTTGTAAGTTGGTTTCGAAAATTTTTGTCCAAATGGTCTAATTTAATGGGTAGGGGTTCATTAGGACTGGTTTCTTGTAAAAAGAATTTATGTGTTCTGATGGTATTTCCTAATTCATGACTTTCCCAATTGAAATTTAATTTTAAATATCTTAAAAGGTTGGATCCTATTACACCATCATATTGTGTATGAAATTTATAGATCACAAAGGGGTATGTTGTATTATAGCCAAAAGAATTTAAAGGAAATGAAACTTTATTCGTGCTGAAATCTTTACCTAGTGCAGTTTTAAAATAGGTTTTTTCTTCGTAAATGTTTTCTGATAGTAAATTATATGCTACAGATGGATCAATAATGCTCATGGAACTTCCGCTGTCTATCAATAATTTGCAGGGTGGATAATCTAATACTATATATGGTAATGATGCTAGATGTTCCTGTGTAAAGTTTAGGTCATGTCTTTGTCTTCGGATATTCTCTGAAAATTTTCATCAAATTCCTCGATTAATTTAGAGTCATCTATATTTTCGGATTCATAATAAAATTCTTCTTCCTCTCCTAATTCTTGTTCAATTTGTTCTGTATTAGTGAGTTCTTCAAATATAAAGTCATTAGGTCCGTTTCTTCTGTAATTTTGTCTAATATTGGGTGGTTCTTGTCGGATTTGACTGCTAGCTGGTCTTTTTACAGGGTGTATTCTTGTTCGGACCGACATAGGTTCAGGTTTGGGTTGAACCCAACGATGATTTGGATTGGGCTTAAATACGTCTTGCGGTTTTCCGAATACTTGACTGCTTGTCGCAAATTTAGTTTCTGGTATTTTATTATTAAATTTCAAATGTACCGGTTGTGAAGGAAATTCTCCACTATTCGAATTGAATTGTCTGTTTGCAGGAAATTGTCTACTAGTTGATGGAAATTGTGGGTCTGTATAAATTCTTCTAACAGTAGGTTGGGAATTTAAATTTTGGGAGTACGTTGTCCTAGGTGTCGGTATTGTTGGTGGTTGTAAATAAAGCTGTTGTCTCTTTATTTCTCGGTTTTCTAGCATTTTACAAGTGTCATCGAAAGATTTTGGTTGGAGATCAAGTAAATTCCTAGAATTTTCGTCAACATTATTATATAAGACGGTTATGCCAATTTTCTCTGAAAGGTTTCGATAAACATTCAGTTCTGGGGGCGATAATCCTAATAATTGTATTTGGTAATCATATTGTAATTTAGTTTCTTTGATTCTTTCAATAAATTCAGAAAGTGATTCCTTCGTTTTTCTCCTCATATATTGATATTCACTTTGTAGAACGTCAAAGTTAATTTTAAAACCGAATTTACTGTTCAATAATCTTTTTAATTCAGGCCATGAATTGCAACATGGTCCAGAATACACGATAGTTCTCGCTTGATCAATTAATTTCGATTTTACTGTTGCAAAGCAATATTGATTTATTAAATCATTATCAGTTGTGCCAAATCGATCTATGAAATTTTCAGTTTCCATTAAAAAGGTTTGTAGTTCTTGTGAGTTACCATTAAATCTTGGTAATAACTCACCGAAATATTTAACTGTGCTTAAATCTATTACCATGCGATTGGAATGTTCTCCATTAGAAGTCATATTGAAGTTTTTATTATTTACGTTGATATTCAATGAATTGAATTTTTCCAATAAGGACTCTATTTTGAAAGATTTCGATGTGCTTGTTTACACTATCGGTGATATGAAAAAATGAGTTGCAAATTAAATTGAAAATATCCTTTGGGCCAGGGATAGGAAAAACTGGGATTATTGTAAGGGATAGCCTCAACTTACTTCTCGTTTTAAACCTGGTGTCCGGGCTGCTACCTCCAAACCTCCTCAGGGTGATTCTCAAGGGTTGCAGTTGAGATCAAGTCGGGAATGGTTCTCCTTACTCTGTTTTCGGGGATTCAACACACCTTCGTCGCTTATCTCTACTGCAGTCGTTTGAGCTTCTCGTGGTCGGAACTTTACTTCGAACTTATCGTCGCACTTTTCGAAACTCGGGTTTTTGGAATGTTGCTCGAAGAATTGAAATTCACGTATACTTATTTTTTTTTCGTTATACTAGCAACAATCCCATCCTCGTCGCCATTTATAAATTTACTCTTTTGAATCACCTTTTTAAAAAAACAAATATTTATTCAGAAGCAAGTTTATTCTGAGCTGGTTAATACAATAATGAATTGGAATTATATTCTATTAAATCAGAAAGCCGGGAAACTGGAATGAAAATGCTGACTGCACAAAAGTACTCAGAGTCGAGCGGCGCTTCTAGGAAGGCCTTGAATTAAGACTGAGGGCATTTACTCCTATATTGAGGAATGCCAAGATACATATTGCATAATAATATATGACTTTGAAGTGTCCGATTTAAAATTCATCGAACGTCCAGAATTTGAGGGTTTCATGTACCAACTCGTCAGTAGAGAGCCACCATCCTCTCTAACGACCTTCACGTCTAGAAAGGCCAATGCCTTATCTTTCTCCTCCTCTATGGTGAACTGAATGCGTGGATGAAAACCATTGAAACTGGACACAAGTTCATCAATTTTGTTAGGTGGAATTGCCAGTATCGTGTCATCCACATATAGTTTGATGAAGGCAACTGTGAATGAGAGTTTCTTCAAACATTGGTGGATGAGCTCTGTCATTATGAACTGTGCTAGCGATGGACTGGCGGGATTGCCCATGGCTGAACCGTGCAGCTGAAAATAAAAATTACCCTCAAACTGGAAATAGCTTGATTCATATATAAAAGATATAATTTCCAAGAATAATGTTTTAGCTATGTCTGTATAAGCTGATATGAAACTCCACTTTTTCTTTATGAGCTGTACTACAAGGTCCCTTGATATATTGGTGAATACTGACCACATCGAAAGAGAACAAACGGTAGTCCTCCGGAAGAAGGACATTTTTGCTAAATGATATGAACTCATATGAGTGTTTGATAGAGTAGTCTGATGTTGAGTTGACCATAGACAGAATATTATGTACAAATACAGATAAGTTGTAGGATGGTGCATTTAGACAACTCACTATTGGTCTGATACTGAGATTCTGCTTATGAGTTTTTCTCAGTCCATACAATGTTGGTGACACTGAGTTATGCCGCTTCAAACATCTACCGGTTCTTTCGTCTACTACAAGGTCCACTATTAGCTTTGTGATTAGTTTATTCGCCTGTTTTTCAAATTTGGAAGTAGGATCGTTCTTAATTCTTTTATAAACACTTGTATCCGCCAATAATTCACTCAATGTGCCTTGATAAAGTCTGAATATATGGACGAAACGTTGGCTTAGCTCAAATTAGTCTTTTATTGCTACTGTCCTACTCCTGTGAAACTATCATAATGTTTACCCAAGGAAGTGAGCCTATCGATTTCATTTGTTAAAATGACAAATTGATTCAAGCCCTATAGACAGCAGCTTTGGTCCTCTTCTACAAGCTTTGACAAATCATATCTCCGAAATTATTGGTCTCTGGGAATGATATAAATGGATTCTTACGATAGAACTGCATCATGAAAGAAATTAAATTCAAACAGACCGATTTTTCTCAATAACGAACTTATCCGAGATATTCATTCCTCAAAGCTCTGAAAATTATATTATATCAATTGAAACTTATTATATTGCAGTTATGTTTTTACTGGAGATATTCTGAACCCAATTTGATTATGTATCTTACCAAAAAATATATTTCCATCATCATATGGATTATCCACGGGCATTATATTATCACCTTAAAAGTAATCCTCATAATTCTACGATAGCTGAGGTTATTTCATTGGTCATTTTGCATTCAATCATACTTTGTTTTATAGAACAGGAGGTTTATTTTACATGAAGAATAACGAACCAGAAATAGCTTTGACATTTATCTCTCATAGGAAAATCAGATGACATGTAACAACACAGATCATAATATAATAATTCATAGATAGAAAAATTGAGTACAGCACTGTGAAAACATAGAAGTACGATTCATTATTCAATTTCGAAAAATCATTTCTCCGAAAGTATTAGCTTTTTAGAGGATTTTTATGGTCAAACTGCATCTATGTATTATTGAAATTTTGAAAAATCATATCTACGAAAGTATTAGCTTGTTAGAGCTGAAAATGATATCAATGGATTCTTATGATGAAACTGCATCTTAAAAAAATTTAATATGAAATTTGTAATGTAAAAAAAAATTTTTTCATTGCTCTGTAACCACCAGGCCGATTTTGCCCAATGACGAAATTAACCAAGATACTTATCTCCCAAACCTACTCTGAAAATTTCAACTGCCTAGCTCATTCTGTTCGAGAGTAATTGTAGAAACAAAATTAAAAAAATTTTTTTGAGACTACGGCAACCCGATCAATACAAAATATCGCATGCATATAAAGGTATTATTCTACAATTTGATGCTAAATTTCAGATAGATCGAGTGATCGGTTTCGGAAATATTCATAAAGAATGGCCATAACTCCGGAACCGCTTGGTGGATTTCGCTCCAAAAAGGATTGCTCTTCATTCAGTTATACATTGTATTCAGATCCTATTTGCTTCTGCTTTGTCATTGCGAGTTAATAAACTTGAAAGCTAGGATATAATTGGTTCAAGCCCTGTGGACAGGAGCTTTGGCGCCCTTGTTCAAACTTTGACACATCATATCTCCGAAATATTGGTTTCCGAGAGTTGGGAATGATATCAATGTATTCTTATGATAGAACTACATCATAAAGGAAATTCAATTCAAATAATAGTTTATTTATCAGGATTAAATGAGCAATCTGAGAATGAGAATAGGAGTCCGATTCATTATTGAAATTTCGCAAAATCATATCTCCGAAAGTATAAGCTGAAAATGATATCAATGAATTTTTATGGTGACACTGCATCTTAAAAAAAATTCAATTCGAAATTTTTAAGTTAAAAAATTTTTTTTTTTCGTTACTCCGAAACCATCTGGCCTATTTTGCCCAATAACGAACTTAACTGGGATATTCATCTCCCAAACCTACTCTGAAAATTTCAGCGGCCTAGCTCAATCTGTTCGAGAGTTATTGTAGAAACAAAATTCAAAAATTTAAAAAAATTTTGTTTGACACTTTACGGTAACCCGATCAATACAAAACTTCGTATGTATAAAGGTCATTATTCTACAATTTGATGCTAAATTTCAGATGGATCGAGTGATCGGTTTCGGAAATATTCATAAAGAATGTTTTTACTAAAAGCGGCCATAACTCCGAAACCGCTAGGTGGATTTCGTCCGTTAACGAATTCGTCCGAGATATTTACGCTCCAAACCTACCCTGCGAATTTCAATCCTCTAATTCCTATCGTTCAAGAGTTATCGTGTTAACGGATGGACGGCCCGACAGAATCGATTTCGACCACGGATTCTTGACCGGTGTGAAAACAGCCGAATGAGATAGCAGAATTTGACCTTGAAGTATTCGTACGCTACTGTACAATTGGACGGCTACTGTACAATTGGACGGATACTGATGCAAACAGATACGAAAAGTCGCGTCTGAGTAATTGAATGTGGGAACACATTCATCTGATATGAGGTATGATATCGAAGAGTGCATTTACTTCATTTACTCACACCCTCAGGGGTGGCCAGGGGGGAGACCTTTATCACTAAATATTCATCATCTGAAAAACGGAACATAGGATAAATATCAAATTTTGAGGTAGAATTAATAAGCACCAGCAGACAAAAACCCACTTTACCTCATTCACTTACACCCTAAGGGGACCGAGGGGGGACATTTTTATTACTAAATATTCATTATCTGAAAAACTGTACATAGGATCGGACTAAAAATTGGAGGTAGTTTTGATAAGCCCCAGCAGAAAAAAAAAACATTTATCTCATTTACTTACACCCTCAGGGGGGGCCACGTGGGAGACCTCTATTACTAAATATTCATTATCTGAAAAACGGAACATAGGATAAATGTCAAATTTTGAGGTGGAATTAAGAAGCACCAGCTGAAAAAAACCCACTTTACCTCATTCACTTACACCCTTAGGGGGCTGAGGGGGGATATTTTTATTACTAAATATTGATTATCTGAAAAACAGTACATAGAATCGAACTCAAAATTTGAGATAGTTTTAATAAGCCCCAGCAGAAAAAAATTGCGTTTACCTCATTAACTTACACCCTCAGGGGGGGCCAGGGGGGAGACCTATATTACTAAATATTCATTATCTGAAAAATGGAACATAGGATAAATATCAAATTTTGAGGTAGAATTAAGAAGCACCAGCAGAAAAAAACCCACTTTACCTCATTCACTTACACCCTCAGGGGTCCGAGGGGGGACATTTTTATTACTAAATATTCATTATCTGAAAAACGGTACATAGGATCAATATCAAATTTTGAGGTAGAATTAAGAAGCACCAGCAGAAAAAAACCCACTTTACCTCATTCACTTACACCCTAGGGGGGCCGAGGGGGGACATTTTTATTACTAAATATTCATTATCTGAAAAACTGTACATAGGATCGGACTAAAAATTGGAGGTAGTTTTGATAAGCCCCAGCAGAAAAAAAAAACATTTATCTCATTTACTTACACCCTCAGGGGGGGCCACGTGGGAGACCTTTATTACTAAATATTCATTATCTGAAAAACGGAACATAGGATAAATGTCAAATTTTGAGGTGGAATTAAGAAGCACCAGCAGAAAAAAACCCACTTTACCTCATTCACTTACACCCTTAGGGGGCTGAGGGGGGATATTTTTATTACTAAATATTGATTATCTGAAAAACAGTACATAGAATCGAACTCAAAATTTGAGATAGTTTTAATAAGCCCCAGCAGAAAAAAATTGCGTTTACCTCATTAACTTACACCCTCAGGGGGGGCCAGGGGGGAGACCAATATTACTAAATATTCATTATCTGAAAAATGGAACATAGGATAAATATCAAATTTTGAGGTAGAATTAAGAAGCACCAGCAGAAAAAAACCCACTCTACCTCATTCACTTACACCCTCAGGGGGCCGAGGGGGGACATTTTTATTACTAAATATTCATTATCTGAAAAACGGTACATAGGATCAATATCAAATTTTGAGGTAGAATTAAGAAGCACCAGCAGAAAAAAACCCACTTTACCTCATTCACTTACACCCTAGGGGGGCCGAGGGGGGACATTTTTATTACTAAATATTCATTATCTGAAAAACTGTACATAGGATCGGACTAAAAATTGGAGGTAGTTTTGATAAGCCCCAGCAGAAAAAAAAAAACATTTATCTCATTTACTTACACCCTCAGGGGGGGCCACGGGGGAGACCTCTATTACTAAATATTCATTATCTGAAAAACGGAACATAGGATAAATGTCAAATTTTGAGGTGGAATTAAGAAGCACCAGCAGAAAAAAACCCACTTCACCTCATTCACTTACACCCTTAGGGGGCTGAGGGGGGATATTTTTATTACTAAATATTGATTATCTGAAAAACAGTACATAGAATCGAAATAAAAATTGGAGATAGTTTTAATAAGCCCCAGCAGAAAAAAATTGCGTTTACCTCATTAACTTACACCCTCAGGGGGGGCCAGGGGGGAGACCTATATTACTAAATATTCATTATCTGAAAAATGGAAAATAGGATAAATATCAAATTTTGAGGTAGAATTAAGAAGCACCAGCAGAAAAAAACCCACTTTACCTCATTCACTTACACCTTCAGGGGGCCGAGGGGGGACATTTTTATTACTAAATATTCATTATCTGAAAAACTGTACATAGGATCGAACCAAAAATTGAAGGTAGTTTTAATAAGCCCCAGCAGAAAAAAAAACATTTATCTCATTTACTTACACCCTCAGGGGGGGCCAGGGGGGAGATCTTTATTAGTAAATATTCATTATCTAAAAAACGGAACATAGGATGAATATGAAATTTTGAGGTAGAATTAAGAAGCACCAGCAGAAAAAAAACCCACTTTACCTCATTCTCTTACACCCTCAGGGGGCCGAGGGGGGACATTTTTATTACTAAATATTCATTATCTGAAAAACGGTACATAGGATCAATATAAAATTTTGAGGCAAAATTGGGAAGCCGTAGCAGAAGGAAACCCACTTTACCTCATTCACTTACACCTTCAGGGGGCCGAGGGGGTACATTTTTATTACTAAATATTCATTATCTGAAAAACTGTACATAGGATCGAACCAAAAATTGAAGGTAGTTTTAATAAGCCCCAGCAGAAAAAAAAAACATTTATCTCATTTACTTACACCCTCAGGGGTGGCCAGGGGGGAGATCTTTATTAGTAAATATTCATTATCTAAAAAACGGAACATAGGATAAATATGAAATTTTGAGGTAGAATTAAGAAGCACCAGCAGAAAAAAACCCACTTTATCTCATTCTCTTACATCCTCAGGGGGCCGAGGGGGGACATTTTTATTACTAAATATTCATTATCTGAAAAACGGTACATAGGATCGAACTAAAAATTGGAGGTTGTTTTAATGAGCCCCAGCAGAAAAAAAAAACATTTATCTCATTTACTTACACCCTCAGAGGGGGCCAGGGGGGAGACTTTTATTACTAAATATTCATTATCTGTAAAACGGTACATCGGATCAGTATCAAATTTTGAGGTAGAATTAAGAAGCCCCAGCAGAAAAAAACCCACTTTATCTAATTTACTTACACCTTCAGGGGGCCGAGGGGGGACATTTTTATTACTAAATATTCATTATCTGAAAAACGGTACATAGGATCAATATCAAATTTTGAGGTAGAATTAAGAAGCACCAGCAGAAAAAAACCCACTTTACCTCATTCACTTACACCCTAGGGGGGCCGAGGGGGGACATTTTTATTACTAAATATTCATTATCTGAAAAACTGTACATAGGATCGAACCAAAAATTGAAGGTAGTTTTAATAAGCCGCAGCAGAAAAAAAAAACATTTATCTCATTTACTTACACCCTCAGGGGGGGCCAGGGGGGAGATCTTTATTAGTAAATATTCATTATCTAAAAAACGGACATAGGATAAATATGAAATTTTGAGGTAGAATTAAGAAGCACCAGCAGAAAAAAACCCACTTTATCTCATTCTCTTACATCCTCAGGGGGCCGAGGGGGGACATTTTTATTACTAAATATTCATTATCTGAAAAACGGTACATAGGATCAATATAAAATTTTGAGGCAAAATTGGGAAGCCGTAGCAGAAAAAAACCCACTTTACCTCATTCACTTACACCTTCAGGGGGCCGAGGGGGGACATTTTTATTACTAAATATTCATTATCTGAAAAACTGTACATAGGATCGAACTAAAAATTGGAGGTTGTTTTAATGAGCCCCAGCAGAAAAAAAAAACATTTATCTCATTTACTTACACCCTCAGAGGGGGCCAGGGGGGAGACTTTTATTACTAAATATTCATTATCTGTAAAACGGTACATCGGATCAGTATCAAATTTTGAGGTAGAATTAAGAAGCCCTAGCAGAAAAAAACCCACTTTATCTAATTCACTTACACCTTCAGGGGGCCGAGGGGAGACATTTTTATTACTAAATATTCATTATCTGAAAAACGGTACATAGGATCAATATCAAATTTTGAGGTAGAATTAAGAAGCACCAGCAGAAAAAAACCCACTTTACCTCATTCACTTACACCCTAGGGGGGCCGAGGGGGGACATTTTTATTACTAAATATTCATTATCTGAAAAACTGTACATAGGATCGGACTAAAAATTGGAGGTAGTTTTGATAAGCCCCAGCAGAAAAAAAAAACATTTATCTCATTTACTTACACCCTCAGGGGGGGCCACGGGGGAGACCTTTATTACTAAATATTCATTATCTGAAAAACGGAACATAGGATAAATGTCAAATTTTGAGGTGGAATTAAGAAGCACCAGCAGAAAAAAACCCACTTCACCTCATTCACTTACACCCTTAGGGGGCTGAGGGGGGATATTTTTATTACTAAATATTGATTATCTGAAAAACAGTACATAGAATCGAAATAAAAATTGGAGATAGTTTTAATAAGCCCCAGCAGAAAAAAATTGCGTTTACCTCATTAACTTACACCCTCAGGGGGGGCCAGGGGAGAGACCTATATTACTAAATATTCATTATCTGAAAAATGGAACATAGGATAAATATCAAATTTTGAGGTAGAATTAAGAAGCGCCAGCAGAAAAAAACCCACTTTACCTCATTCACTTACACCTTCAGGGGGCCGAGGGGGGACATTTTTATTACTAAATATTCATTATCTGAAAAACTGTACATAGGATCGAACCAAAAATTGAAGGTAGTTTTAATAAGCCCCAGCAGAAAAAAAAAACATTTATCTCAATTACTTACACCCTCAGGGGGGGCCAGGGGGGAGATCTTTATTAGTAAATATTCATTATCTCAAAAACGGAACATAGGATAAATATGAAATTTTGAGGTAGAATTAAGAAGCACCAGCAGAAAAAAACCCACTTTATCTCATTCTCTTACACCCTCAGGGGGCCGAGGGGGGACATTTTTATTACTAAATATTCATTATCTGAAAAACGGTACATAGGATCAATATAAAATTTTGAGGCAAACTTGTGAAGCCGTAGCAGAAAAAAACCCACTTTACCTCATTCACTTACACCTTCAGGGGGCCGAGGGGGGACATTTTTATTACTAAATATTCATTATCTGAAAAACTGTACATAGGATCGAACTAAAAATTGGAGGTTGTTTTAATGAGCCCCAGCAGAAAAAAAAACATTTATCTCATTTACTTACACCCTCAGAGGGGGCCAGGGGGGAGACTTTTATTACTAAATATTCATTATCTGTAAAACGGTACATCGGATCAGTATCAAATTTTGAGGTAGAATTAAGAAGCCCCAGCAGAAAAAAACCCACTTTATCTAATTCACTTACACCTTCAGGGGGCCGAGGGGGGACATTTTTATTACTAAATATTCATTATCTGAAAAACGGTACATAGGATCAATATCAAATTTTGAGGTAGAATTAAGAAGCACCAGCAGAAAAAAACCCACTTTACCTCATTCACTTACACCCTAGGGGGGCCGAGGGGGGACATTTTTATTACTAAATATTCATTATCTGAAAAACTGTACATAGGATCGGACTAAAAATTGGAGGTAGTTTTGATAAGCCCCAGCAGAAAAATAAAACATTTATCTCATTTACTTACACCCTCAGGGGGGGCCACGGGGGAGACCTTTATTACTAAATATTCATTATCTAAAAACGGAACATAGGATAAATGTCAAATTTTGAGGTGGAATTAAGAAGCACCAGCAGAAAAAACCCACTTCACCTCATTCACTTACACCCTTAGGGGGCTGAGGGGGGATATTTTTATTACTAAATATTGATTATCTGAAAAACAGTACATAGAATCGAAATAAAAATTGGAGATAGTTTTAATAATCCCCAGCTGAAAAAAATTGCGTTTACCTCATTAACTTACACCCTCAGGGGGGGCCAGGGGGGAGACCTATATTACTAAATATTCATTATCTGAAAAATGGAACATAGGATAAATATCAAATTTTGAGGTAGAATTAAGAAGCGCCAGCAGAAAAAAACCCACTTTACTTCATTCACTTACACCTTCAGGGGGCCGAGGGGGGATATTTTTATTACTAAATATTGATTATCTGAAAAACAGTACATAGAATCGAACTAAAAATTGGAGATAGTTTTAGTAAGCCCCAGCAGAAAAAAATTGCGTTTACCTCATTAACTTACACCCTCAGGGGGGGGCAGGGGGGAGACCTATATTACTAAATATTCATTATCTGAAAAATTGAACATAGGATAAATATCAAATTTTGAGGTAGAATTAAGAAGCACCAGCAGAAAAAAACCCACTTTACCTCATTCACTTATACCCTCAGGGGGCCGAGGGGGGACATTTTTATTACTAAATATTCATTATCTGAAAAACGGTACATAGAATCAATATCAAATTTTGAGGTAGAATTAAGAAGCACCAGCAGAAGAAAACCCACTTTACCTCATTCACTTACACCCTAAGGGGGCCGAGGGGTGACATTTTTATTACTAAATATTCATTATCTGAAAAACTGTACATAGGATCGGACTAAAAATTGGAGGTAGTTTTGATAAGCCCCAGCAGAAAAAAAAAACATTTATCTCATTTACTTACACCCTCAGGGGGGGCCACGGAGGAGACCTTTATTACTAAATATTCATTATCTGAAAAACGGAACATAGGATAAATGTCAAATTTTGAGGTGGAATTAACAAGCACCAGCAGAAAAAAACCCACTTTACCTCATTCACTTACACCCTTAGGGGGCTGAGGGGGGATATTTTTATTACTAAATATTGATTATCTGAAAAATGGAACATAGGATAAATATCAAATTTTGAGGTAGAATTAAGAAGCACCAGCAGAAAAAAACCCACTTCACCTCATTCTCTTACACCCTCAGGAGGCCGAGGGGGGACATTTTTATTACTAAATATTAATTATCTGAAAAACTGTACATAGGATCGAACTAAAAATTGGAGATAGTTTTACTAAGCCCCAGCAGAAAAGAAAAACATTTATCTCATTTACTTACACCCTCAAGGGGGGCCAGAGGGAGACCTTTATTACTAAATATTCATTATCTGAAAAACGGTACATAGGATCAATATCAAATTTTGAGGCAAAATTGAGAAGCCGTAGCAGAAAAAAACCCACTTCACCTCATTCACTTACACCTTCAGGGGGCCGAGGGAGGACATTTTTATTACTAAATATTCATTATCTGAAAAACTGTACATAGGATCGAACTAAAAATTGGAGGTAGTTTTGATGAGCCCCAGCAGAAAAAAAAACATTTATCTCATTTACTTACACCCTAAGAGGGGGCCAGGGGGGAGACTTTTATTACTAAATATTCATTATCTGTAAAACGGTACATAGGATCAGTATCAAATTTTGAGGTAGAATTAAGAAGCCCCGGCAGAAAAAAACCCACTTTATCTAATTCACTCACACCTTCAGGGGGCCGAGGGGGGATATTTTTATTACTAAATATTGATTATCTGAAAAACAGTACATAGAATCGAACTAAAAATTGGAGATAGTTTTAATAAGCCCCAGCAGAAAAAAATTGCGTTTACCTCATTAACTTACACCCTCAGGGGGGAGCAGGGGGGAGACCTATATTACTAAATATTCATTATCTGAAAAATGGAACATAGGATAAATATCAAATTTTGAGGTAGAATTAAGAAGCACCAGCAGAAAAAAACCCACTTTACCTCATTCACTTACACCCTCAGGGGGCCGAGGGGGGACATTTTTATTACTAAATATTCATTATCTGAAAAACGGTACATAGGATCAATATCAAATTTTGAGGTAGAATTAAGAAGCACCAGCAGAAAAAAACCCACTTTACCTCATTCACTTACACCCTCAGGGGGCCGAGGGGGGACATTTTTATTACTAAATATTCATTATCTGAAAAACGGTACATAGGATCAATATCAAATTTTGAGGTAGAATTAAGAAGCACTAGCAGAAAAAAACCCACTTTACCTCATTCACTTACACCCTCAGGGGGCTGAGGGGGGATATTTTTATTACTAAATATTGATTATCTGAAAAACAGTACATAGAATCGAACTAAAAATTGGAGATAGTTTTAATAAGCCCCAGCAGAAAAAAATTGCGTTTACCTCATTAACTTACACCCTCAGGGGGGGGGGCGGGGGGAGACCTATATTACTAAATATTCATTATCTGAAAAATGGAACATAGGATAAATATCAAATTTTGAGGTAGAATTGAGAAGCACCAGCAGAAAAAAACCCACTTTACCTCATTCACTTTTACAGATAATGAATATTTAGTAATAAAAGTCTCCCCCCTGGCCCCCTCTGAGGGTGTAAGTAAATGAGATAAATGTTTTTTTTTTCTGCTGGGGCTTATTAAAACTACCTTCAATTTTTGGTTCGATCCTATGTACAGTTTTTCAGATAATGAATATTTAGTAATAAAAATGTCCCCCCTCGGCCCCCTGAAGGTGTAAGTGAATGAGGTAAAGTGGGTTTTTTTCTGCTGGTGCTTCTTAATTCTACCTCAAAATTTGATATTTATCCTATGTTCCATTTTTCAGATAATCAATATTTAGTAATAAAAATATCCCCCCTCAGCCCCCTAAGGGTGTAAGTGAATGAGGTAAAGTGGGTTTTTTTCTGCTGGTGCTTGTTAATTCCACCTCAAAATTTGACATTTATCCTATGTTCCGTTTTTCAGATAATGAATATTTAGTAATAAAGGTCTCCCCCGTGGCCCCCCCTGAGGGTGTAAGTAAATGAGATAAATGTTTTTTTTTCTGCTGGGGCTTATCAAAACAACCTCCAATTTTTAGTTCGATCCTATGTACAGTTTTTCAGATAATGAATATTTAGTAATAAAAATGTCCCCCCTCGGCCCCCTGAGGGTATAAGTGAATGAGGTAAAGTGGGTTTTTTTCTGCTGGTGCTTCTTAATTCTACCTCAAAATTTGATTTTTATCCTATGTTCCATTTTTCAGATAATGAATATTTAGTAATATAGGTCTCCCCCCTGCCCCCCCCTGAGGGTGTAAGTTAATGAGGTAAACGCAATTTTTTTCTGCTGGGGCTTACTAAAACTATCTCCAATTTTTAGTTCGATTCTATGTACTGTTTTTCAGATAATCAATATTTAGTAATAAAAATATCCCCCCTCGGCCCCCTGAAGGTGTAAGTGAATGAAGTAAAGTGGGTTTTTTTCTGCTGGCGCTTCTTAATTCTACCTCAAAATTTGATATTTATCCTATGTTCCATTTTTCAGATAATGAATATTTAGTAATATAGGTCTCCCCCCTGGCCCCCCCTGAGGGTGTAAGTTAATGAGGTAAACGCAATTTTTTTCTGCTGGGGCTTATTAAAACTATCTCCAATTTTTATTTCGATTCTATGTACTGTTTTTCAGATAATCAATATTTAGTAATAAAAATATCCCCCCTCAGCCCCCTAAGGGTGTAAGTGAATGAGGTGAAGTGGGTTTTTTTCTGCTGGTGCTTCTTAATTCCACCTCAAAATTTGACATTTATCCTATGTTCCGTTTTTCAGATAATGAATATTTAGTAATAAAGGTCTCCCCCGTGGCCCCCCCTGAGGGTGTAAGTAAATGAGATAAATGTTTTTTTTTCTGCTGGGGCTTATCAAAACAACCTCCAATTTTTAGTTCGATCCTATGTACAGTTTTTCAGATAATGAATATTTAGTAATAAAAATGTCCCCCCTCGGCCCCCTGAGGGTATAAGTGAATGAGGTAAAGTGGGTTTTTTTCTGCTGGTGCTTCTTAATTCTACCTCAAAATTTGATATTTATCCTATGTTCCATTTTTCAGATAATGAATATTTAGTAATATAGGTCTCCCCCCTGCCCCCCCCTGAGGGTGTAAGTTAATGAGGTAAACGCAATTTTTTTCTGCTGGGGCTTACTAAAACTATCTCCAATTTTTAGTTCGATTCTATGTACTGTTTTTCAGATAATCAATATTTAGTAATAAAAATATCCCCCCTCGGCCCCCTGAAGGTGTAAGTGAATGAAGTAAAGTGGGTTTTTTTCTGCTGGCGCTTCTTAATTCTACCTCAAAATTTGATATTTATCCTATGTTCCATTTTTCAGATAATGAATATTTAGTAATATAGGTCTCCCCCCTGGCCCCCCCTGAGGGTGTAAGTTAATGAGGTAAACGCAATTTTTTTCTGCTGGGGCTTATTAAAACTATCTCCAATTTTTATTTCGATTCTATGTACTGTTTTTCAGATAATCAATATTTAGTAATAAAAATATCCCCCCTCAGCCCCCTAAGGGTGTAAGTGAATGAGGTGAAGTGGGTTTTTTTCTGCTGGTGCTTCTTAATTCCACCTCAAAATTTGACATTTATCCTATGTTCCGTTTTTCAGATAATGAATATTTAGTAATAAAGGTCTCCCCCGTGGCCCCCCCTGAGGGTGTAAGTAAATGAGATAAATGTTTTTTTTTTCTGCTGGGGCTTATCAAAACTACCTCCAATTTTTAGTCCGATCCTATGTACAGTTTTTCAGATAATGAATATTTAGTAATAAAAATGTCCCCCCTCGGCCCCCCTAGGGTGTAAGTGAATGGGGTAAAGTGGGTTTTTTTCTGCTGGTGCTTCTTAATTCTACCTCAAAATTTGATATTGATCCTATGTACCGTTTTTCAGATAATGAATATTTAGTAATAAAAATGTCCCCCCTCGGCCCCCTGAAGGTGTAAGTGAATTAGATAAAGTGGGTTTTTTTCTGCTGGGGCTTCTTAATTCTACCTCAAAATTTGATACTGATCCGATGTACCGTTTTACAGATAATGAATATTTAGTAATAAAAGTCTCCCCCCTGGCCCCCTCTGAGGGTGTAAGTAAATGAGATAAATGTTTTTTTTTCTGCTGGGGCTCATTAAAACAACCTCCAATTTTTAGTTCGATCCTATGTACAGTTTTTCAGATAATGAATATTTAGTAATAAAAATGTCCCCCCGCGGCCCCCTGAAGGTGTAAGTGAATGAGGTAAAGTGGGTTTTTTTCTGCTACGGCTTCCCAATTTTGCCTCAAAATTTTATATTGATCCTATGTACCGTTTTTCAGATAATGAATATTTAGTAATAAAAATGTCCCCCCTCGGCCCCCTGAGGATGTAAGAGAATGAGATAAAGTGGGTTTTTTTCTGCTGGTGCTTCTTAATTCTACCTCAAAATTTCATATTTATCCTATGTTCCGTTTTTTAGATAATGAATATTTACTAATAAAGATCTCCCCCCTGGCCCCCCCTGAGGGTGTAAGTAAATGAGATAAATATTTTTTTTTTTCTGCTGGGGCTTATTAAAACTACCTTCAATTTTTGGTTCGATCCTATGTACAGTTTTTCAGATAATGAATATTTAGTAATAAAAATGTCCCCCCTCGGCCCCCCTAGGGTGTAAGTGAATGAGGTAAAGTGGGTTTTTTTCTGCTGGTGCTTCTTAATTCTACCTCAAAATTTGATATTGATCCTATGTACCGTTTTTCAGATAATGAATATTTAGTAATAAAAATGTCCCCCCTCGGCCCCCTGAAGGTGTAAGTAAATTAGATAAAGTGGGTTTTTTTCTGCTGGGGCTTCTTAATTCTACCTCAAAATTTGATACTGATCCGATGTACCGTTTTACAGATAATGAATATTTAGTAATAAAAGTCTCCCCCCTGGCCCCCTCTGAGGGTGTAAGTAAATGAGATAAATGTTTTTTTTTTCTGCTGGGGCTCATTAAAACAACCTCCAATTTTTAGTTCGATCCTATGTACCGTTTTTCAGATAATGAATATTTAGTAATAAAAATGTCCCCCCTCGGCCCCCTGAGGTGTAAGAGAATGAGATAAAGTGGGTTTTTTTCTGCTGGTGCTTCTTAATTCTACCTCAAAATTTCATATTTATCCTATGTTCCGTTTTTTAGATAATGAATATTTACTAATAAAGATCTCCCCCCTGGCCCCCCCTGAGGGTGTAAGTAAATGAGATAAATGTTTTTTTTTTCTGCTGGGGCTTATTAAAACTACCTTCAATTTTTGGTTCGATCCTATGTACAGTTTTTCAGATAATGAATATTTAGTAATAAAAATGTCCCCCCTCGGCCCCCTGAAGGTGTAAGTGAATGAGGTAAAGTGGGTTTTTTTCTGCTGGTGCTTCTTAATTCTACCTCAAAATTTGATATTGATCCTATGTACCGTTTTTCAGATAATGAATATTTAGTAATAAAAATGTCCCCCCTCGGCCCCCTGAAGGTGTAAGTGAATTAGATAAAGTGGGTTTTTTTCTGCTGGGGCTTCTTAATTCTACCTCAAAATTTGATACTGATCCGATGTACCGTTTTACAGATAATGAATATTTAGTAATAAAAGTCTCCCCCCTGGCCCCCTCTGAGGGTGTAAGTAAATGAGATAAATGTTTTTTTTTTCTGCTGGGGCTCATTAAAACAACCTCCAATTTTTAGTTCGATCCTATGTACAGTTTTTCAGATAATGAATATTTAGTAATAAAAATGTCCCCCCGCGGCCCCCTGAAGGTGTAAGTGAATGAGGTAAAGTGGGTTTTTTTCTGCTACGGCTTCCCAATTTTGCCTCAAAATTTGATATTGATCCTATGTACCGTTTTTCAGATAATGAATATTTAGTAATAAAAATGTCCCCCCTCGGCCCCCTGAAGGTGTAAGTGAATTAGATAAAGTGGGTTTTTTTCTGCTGGGGCTTCTTAATTCTACCTCAAAATTTGATACTGATCCGATGTACCGTTTTACAGATAATGAATATTTAGTAATAAAAGTCTCCCCCCTGGCCCCCTCTGAGGGTGTAAGTAAATGAGATAAATGTTTTTTTTTTCTGCTGGGGCTCATTAAAACAACCTCCAATTTTTAGTTCGATCCTATGTACCGTTTTTCAGATAATTAATATTTAGTAATAAAAATGTCCCCCCTCGGCCCCCTGAGGTGTAAGAGAATGAGATAAAGTGGGTTTTTTTCTGCTGGTGCTTCTTAATTCTACCTCAAAATTTCATATTTATCCTATGTTCCGTTTTTTAGATAATGAATATTTACTAATAAAGATCTCCCCCCTGGCCCCCCCTGAGGGTGTAAGTAAATGAGATAAATGTTTTTTTTTTCTGCTGGGGCTTATTAAAACTACCTTCAATTTTTGGTTCGATCCTATGTACAGTTTTTCAGATAATGAATATTTAGTAATAAAAATGTCCCCCCTCGGCCCCCTGAAGGTGTAAGTGAATGAGGTAAAGTGGGTTTTTTTCTGCTGGTGCTTCTTAATTCTACCTCAAAATTTGATATTTATCCTATTTTCCATTTTTCAGATAATGAATATTTAGTAATATAGGTCTCCCCCCTGGCCCCCCCTGAGGGTGTAAGTTAATGAGGTAAACGCAAATTTGTTCTGCTGGGGCTTATTAAAACTATCTCCAATTTTTATTTCGATTCTATGTACTGTTTTTCAGATAATCAATATTTAGTAATAAAAATATCCCCCCTCAGCCCCCTAAGGGTGTAAGTGAATGAGGTGATGTGGGTTTTTTTCTGCTGGTGCTTCTTAGTTCCACCTCAAAATTTGACATTTATCCTATGTTCCGTTTTTCAGATAATGAATATTTAGTAATAAAGGTCTCCCCCGTGGCCCCCCCTGAGGGTGTAAGTAAATGAGATAAATGTTTTTTTTTTCTGCTGGGGCTTATCAAAACTACCTCCAATTTTTAGTCCGATCCTATGTACAGTTTTTCAGATAATGAATATTTAGTAATAAAAATGTCCCGCCTCGGCCCCCCTAGGGTGTAAGTGAATGAGGTAAAGTGGGTTTTTTTCTGCTGGTGCTTCTTAATTCTACCTCAAAATTTGATATTGATCCTATGTACCGTTTTTCAGATAATGAATATTTAGTAATAAAAATGTCCCCCCTCGGCCCCCTGAAGGTGTAAGTGAATTAGATAAAGTGGGTTTTTTTCTGCTGGGGCTTCTTAATTCTACCTCTAAATTTGATACTGATCCGATGTACCGTTTTACAGATAATGAATATTTAGTAATAAAAGTCTCCCCCCTGGCCTTCTCTGAGGGTGTAAGTAAATGAGATAAATGTTTTTTTTTTCTGCTGGGGCTCATTAAAACAACCTCCAATTTTTAGTTCGATCCTATGTACAGTTTTTCAGATAATGAATATTTAGTAATAAAAATGTACCCCCTCGGCCCCCTGAAGGTGTAAGTGAATGAGGTAAAGTGGGTTTCTTTCTGCTACGGCTTCCCAATTTTGCCTCAAAATTTTATATTGATCCTATGTACCGTTTTTCAGATAATGAATATTTAGTAATAAAAATGTCCCCCCTCGGCCCCCTGAGGGTGTAAGAGAATGAGGTAAAGTGGGTTTTTTTCTGCTGGTGCTTCTTAATTCTACCTCAAAATTTCATATTTATCCTATGTTCCGTTTTTTAGATAATGAATATTTACTAATAAAGATCTCCCCCCTGGCCCCCCCTGAGGGTGTAAGTAAATGAGATAAATGTTTTTTTTTTCTGCTGGGGCTTATTAAAACTACCTTCAATTTTTGGTTCGATCCTATGTACAGTTTTTCAGATAATGAATATTTAGTAATAAAAATGTCCCCCCTCGGCCCCCTGAAGGTGTAAGTGAATGAGGTAAAGTGGGTTTTTTTCTGCTGGTGCTTCTTAATTCTACCTCAAAATTTTATATTTATCCTATTTTCCATTTTTCAGATAATGAATATTTAGTAATATAGGTCTCCCCCCAGGCCCCCCCTGAGGGTGTAAGTTAATGAGGTAAACGCAATTTTTTTCTGCTGGGGCTTATTAAAACTATCTCCAATTTTTATTTCGATTCTATGTACTGTTTTTCAGATAATCAATATTTAGTAATAAAAATATCCCCCCTCAGCCCCCTAAGGGTGTAAGTGAATTATGTGAAGTGGGTTTTTTTCTGCTGGTGCTTCTTGATTCCACCTCAAAATTTGACATTTATCCTATGTTCCGTTTTTCAGATAATGAATATTTAGTAATAGAGGTCTCCCCCGTGGCCCCCCCTGAGGGTGTAAGTAAATGAGATAAATGTTTTTTTTTTCTGCTGGGGCTTATCAAAACTACCTCCAATTTTTAGTCCGATCCTATGTACAGTTTTTCAGATAATGAATATTTAGTAATAAAAATGTCCCCCCTCGGCCCCCCTAGGGTGTAAGTGAATGAGGTAAAGTGGGTTTTTTTCTGCTGGTGCTTCTTAATTTTACCTCAAAATTTGATATTGATCCTATGTACCGTTTTTCAGATAATGAATATTTAGTAATAAAAATGTCCCCCCTCGGCCCCCTGAAGGTGTAAGTGAATTAGATAAAGTGGGTTTTTTTCTGCTGGGGCTTCTTAATTCTACCTCTAAATTTGATACTGATCCGATGTACCGTTTTACAGATAATGAATATTTAGTAATAAAAGTCTCCCCCCTGGCCCCCTCTGAGGGTGTAAGTAAATGAGATAAATGTTTTTTTTTTCTGCTGGGGCTCATTAAAACAACCTCCAATTTTTAGTTCGATCCTATGTACAGTTTTTCAGATAATGAATATTTAGTAATAAAAATGTACCCCCTCGGCCCCCTGAAGGTGTAAGTGAATGAGGTAAAGTGGGTTTCTTTCTGCTACGGCTTCCCAATTTTGCCTCAAAATTTTATATTGATCCTATGTACCGTTTTTCAGATAATGAATATTTAGTAATAAAAATGTCCCCCCTCGGCCCCCTGAGGGTGTAAGAGAATGAGGTAAAGTGGGTTTTTTTCTGCTGGTGCTTCTTAATTCTACCTCAAAATTTCATATTTATCCTATGTTCCGTTTTTTAGATAATGAATATTTACTAATAAAGATCTCCCCCCTGGCCCCCCCTGAGGGTGTAAGTAAATGAGATAAATGTTTTTTTTTTCTGCTGGGGCTTATTAAAACTACCTTCAATTTTTGGTTCGATCCTATGTACAGTTTTTCAGATAATGAATATTTAGTAATAAAAATGTCCCCCCTCGGCCCCCTGAAGGTGTAAGTGAATGAGGTAAAGTGGGTTTTTTTCTGCTGGTGCTTCTTAATTCTACCTCAAAATTTTATATTTATCCTATTTTCCATTTTTCAGATAATGAATATTTAGTAATATAGGTCTCCCCCCAGGCCCCCCCTGAGGGTGTAAGTTAATGAGGTAAACGCAATTTTTTTCTGCTGGGGCTTATTAAAACTATCTCTAATTTTTATTTCGATTCTATGTACTGTTTTTCAGATAATCAATATTTAGTAATAAAAATATCCCCCCTCAGCCCCCTAAGGGTGTAAGTGAATTATGTGAAGTGGGTTTTTTTCTGCTGGTGCTTCTTGATTCCACCTCAAAATTTGACATTTATCCTATGTTCCGTTTTTCAGATAATGAATATTTAGTAATAGAGGTCTCCCCCGTGGCCCCCCCTGAGGGTGTAAGTAAATGAGATAAATGTTTTTTTTTTCTGCTGGGGCTTATCAAAACTACCTCCAATTTTTAGTCCGATCCTATGTACAGTTTTTCAGATAATGAATATTTAGTAATAAAAATGTCCCCCCTCGGCCCCCCTAGGGTGTAAGTGAATGAGGTAAAGTGGGTTTTTTTCTGCTGGTGCTTCTTAATTTTACCTCAAAATTTGATATTGATCCTATGTACCGTTTTTCAGATAATGAATATTTAGTAATAAAAATGTCCCCCCTCGGCCCCCTGAAGGTGTAAGTGAATTAGATAAAGTGGGTTTTTTTCTGCTGGGGCTTCTTAATTCTACCTCTAAATTTGATACTGATCCGATGTACCGTTTTACAGATAATGAATATTTAGTAATAAAAGTCTCCCCCCTGGCCCCCTCTGAGGGTGTAAGTAAATGAGATAAATGTT
Organism: Halyzia sedecimguttata; assembly: GCA_937662695.2. Lineage (NCBI taxonomy): Eukaryota > Metazoa > Arthropoda > Insecta > Coleoptera > Coccinellidae > Halyzia > Halyzia sedecimguttata. Next base: position 51,667,216 of record OW569415.2, read on the forward strand.
TTTTTTTTCTGCTGGGGCTCATTAAAACAACCTCCAATTTTTAGTTCGATCCTATGTACAGTTTTTCAGATAATGAATATTTAGTAATAAAAATGTACCCCCTCGGCCCCCTGAAGGTGTAAGTGAATGAGGTAAAGTGGGTTTCTTTCTGCTACGGCTTCCCAATTTTGCCTCAAAATTTTATATTGATCCTATGTACCGTTTTTCAGATAATGAATATTTAGTAATAAAAATGTCCCCCCTCGGCCCCCTGAGGGTGTAAGAGAATGAGGTAAAGTGGGTTTTTTTCTGCTGGTGCTTCTTAATTCTACCTCAAAATTTCATATTTATCCTATGTTCCGTTTTTTAGATAATGAATATTTACTAATAAAGATCTCCCCCCTGGCCCCCCCTGAGGGTGTAAGTAAATGAGATAAATGTTTTTTTTTTCTGCTGGGGCTTATTAAAACTACCTTCAATTTTTGGTTCGATCCTATGTACAGTTTTTCAGATAATGAATATTTAGTAATAAAAATGTCCCCCCTCGGCCCCCTGAAGGTGTAAGTGAATGAGGTAAAGTGGGTTTTTTTCTGCTGGTGCTTCTTAATTCTACCTCAAAATTTTATATTTATCCTATTTTCCATTTTTCAGATAATGAATATTTAGTAATATAGGTCTCCCCCCAGGCCCCCCCTGAGGGTGTAAGTTAATGAGGTAAACGCAATTTTTTTCTGCTGGGGCTTATTAAAACTATCTCCAATTTTTATTTCGATTCTATGTACTGTTTTTCAGATAATCAATATTTAGTAATAAAAATATCCCCCCTCAGCCCCCTAAGGGTGTAAGTGAATTATGTGAAGTGGGTTTTTTTCTGCTGGGGCTTATTAAAACTACCTTCAATTTTTGGTTCGATCCTATGTACAGTTTTTCAGATAATGAATATTTAGTAATAAAAATGTCCCCCCTCGGCCCCCTGAAGGTGTAAGTGAATGAGGTAAAGTGGGTTTTTTTCTGCTGGTGCTTCTTAATTCTACCTCAAAATTTTATATTTATCCTATTTTCCATTTTTCAGATAATGAATATTTAGTAATATAGGTCTCCCCCCAGGCCCCCCCTGAGGGTGTAAGTTAATGAGGTAAACGCAATTTTTTTCTGCTGGGGCTTATTAAAACTATCTCCAATTTTTATTTCGATTCTATGTACTGTTTTTCAGATAATGAATATTTAGTAATAAAAATGTCCCCCCTCGGCCCCCTGAAGGTGTAAGTGAATGAGGTAAAGTGGGTTTTTTTCTGCTGGTGCTTCTTAATTCTACCTCAAAATTTTATATTTATCCTATTTTCCATTTTTCAGATAATGAATATTTAGTAATATAGGTCTCCCCCCAGGCCCCCCCTGAGGGTGTAAGTTAATGAGGTAAACGCAATTTTTTTCTGCTGGGGCTTATTAAAACTATCTCCAATTTTTATTTCGATTCTATGTACTGTTTTTCAGATAATCAATATTTAGTAATAAAAATATCCCCCCTCAGCCCCCTAAGGGTGTAAGTGAATTATGTGAAGTGGGTTTTTTTCTGCTGGTGCTTCTTGATTCCACCTCAAAATTTGACATTTATCCTATGTTCCGTTTTTCAGATAATGAATATTTAGTAATAGAGGTCTCCCCCGTGGCCCCCCCTGAGGGTGTAAGTAAATGAGATAAATGTTTTTTTTTTCTGCTGGGGCTTATCAAAACTACCTCCAATTTTTAGTCCGATCCTATGTACAGTTTTTCAGATAATGAATATTTAGTAATAAAAATGTCCCCCCTCGGCCCCCCTAGGGTGTAAGTGAATGAGGTAAAGTGGGTTTTTTTCTGCTGGTGCTTCTTAATTTTACCTCAAAATTTGATATTGATCCTATGTACCGTTTTTCAGATAATGAATATTTAGTAATAAAAATGTCCCCCCTCGGCCCCCTGAGGGTGTAAGTGAATGAGGTAAAGTGGGTTTTTTTCTGCTGGTGCTTCTTAATTCTACCTCAAAATTTGATATTTATCCTATGTTCCATTTTTCAGATAATGAATATTTAGTAATATAGGTCTCCCCCCTGGCCCCCCCTGAGGGTGTAAGTTAATGAGGTAAACGCAATTTTTTTCTGCTGGGGCTTATTAAAACTATCTCAAATTTTGAGTTCGATTCTATGTACTGTTTTTCAGATAATCAATATTTAGTAATAAAAATATCCCCCCTCAGCCCCCTAAGGGTGTAAGTGAATGAGGTAAAGTGGGTTTTTTTCTGCTGGTGCTTCTTAATTCCACCTCAAAATTTGACATTTATCCTATGTTCCGTTTTTCAGATAATGAATATTTAGTAATAAAGGTCTCCCACGTGGCCCCCCCTGAGGGTGTAAGTAAATGAGATAAATGTTTTTTTTTTCTGCTGGGGCTTATCAAAACTACCTCCAATTTTTAGTCCGATCCTATTTACAGTTTTTCAGATAATGAATATTTAGTAATAAAAATGTCCCCCCTCGGTCCCCTTAGGGTGTAAGTGAATGAGGTAAAGTGGGTTTTTTTCTGCTGGTGCTTATTAATTCTACCTCAAAATTTGATATTTATCCTATGTTCCGTTTTTCAGATAATGAATATTTAGTGATAAAGGTCTCCCCCCTGGCCACCCCTGAGGGTGTGAGTAAATGAAGTAAATGCACTCTTCGATATCATACCTCATATCAGATGAATGTGTTCCCACATTCAATTACTCAGACGCGACTTTTCGTATCTGTTTGCATCAGTATCCGTCCAATTGTACAGTAGCCGTCCAATTGTACAGTAGCGTACGAATACTTCAAGGTCAAATTCTGCTATCTCATTCGGCTGTTTTCACACCGGTGGATTCTTGATCAGTGAGTCGAACCAAATCGAACCAAATCGAACCATTTTCAGGCCAAAAATTCGAAAATTACAGGCATTTGGGCAAATTGATAAGCTATAATCTGTTCCGAGGAACAAGAGCGCCAAAAATCCTTACTAAATCAGTGGACATCCAAAGTTAAACCACTCAGTTAAACTTTGAAAGTTCCGAGGAGAAGCTAATATGCTTTGTTGAATACTGTATGAAATGAATCTTTATGTGTCGAATTATAAAATTGCGCCCCTGGCAGTGGAAATTGATTATTTAATATCAATTGAAATATTATCTTCTCGCATTATTTTATGTCCAAGAGTTATATTTTCGATAGAAGGAAAATTTTAATTGTATCAACTAATATACAATTACAAAACCTAAAAGCAGAAAGAGATAATATAACAAATGTGATATTTACATGCTCTGCTGTTTGTAACTCGAAACTCTATTATTATTCCTGTTTCTTTTATTTCCGAGTTACGTGTTACGATATTAATTCAAGTCATTTCAAATTGTCCTTTATATAGAAACTAAGTTTCTTCAACAAAATTTATATCGATAAAATATCATTTGGAAAGATATGAATTAATGTTTATTATAATATTTTTCCATTCTTGATGGGTTCTTTGATTTCGTTGAAAAAAAAATGACATTCCACCGAATCACATTGCCGATTGTCGGTCTGATAATTACTTCGTATCGGTAAATTTATCAGAAATTACTAGTATGTCAAACTATTCACTTATGTTCATACATTAACAAAAATATGTTTGTTCCACTGAGCATGAAAATTAAATTTATTCGAGAAAGCGTTAAAATGAAAAATTGCAAAGTTTTTTCGCACAGCCATGCCTGAACATATCGCAAATTATACCGTTTGTTTATACCGATTAGGAAATAGGGTTGATCGATCGAGTTGCAATATCTATGCCGCTAGATGGTTATCGCCACTAAATTTCATGCACATACATTTTCGCAAAGAGCAAAGGTAACCTGAACCTATAACTCACGCGCATTATTTATTGCATGATTAATAGATTGGTCATATAAACTGGTTTCAGTGAATAGCCTTGTCCTGAACTTTGATGCGTCCTTCAACAATATCGCTTCTACACAACGGGTCATTCGTGATGGATTATAAGATTTTCCAGATAAAGCCATAAGAAAAGTGGTTACCATTTGGGCTTTAATTCATCAATAATGATTACATCAGTGTAGAAAATATTTTGCTATGATATAAAGATCTGAATGACTTTTAAACGGCTTTCTTATCCTTTGGTCATTTATCGAAAAGAAATTTAATATTATATTGTTGTCGTTAGGCTCACGTCCTTGAGTAAACATTAAGCTAGTTTCACTGGAATAGGACTATAGCAATAACAGACCAACTTGAGCTAAGCCAAAGTTTCGTCCATATACGGTGTTTGGATAAAGATGGGGAATAAAATTCATGACTGCGTTATTGAAAGAAAAACACTCGGACAGGTCAATTTTTGTTTTTGGTGTTCTAGTTCCTCGGAACTGAGTGCTCATCAATTTGCCCAAATGTCTGTAATTTTAGATTTTTTGATGAAAATTGTCGTAAACGATTTGGTTCGACTCACTGATCAAGAATCCGTGGTCGAAACTCATTCTGTCCAGCCAGTCCGGCCGGCCGGCCGGCTGTAGGCACGATAACTCTCGAACGAAATGAGCTAGACAGTTGAAATTTTCAGAGTAGGTTTGGGAGGTAAATATCTCGGCTAAGTTTGTTATTGGGCAAAATCGGACAGATGGTTTCGGAGTAACAAAAAAAAAATTTTTTTTTCAAAACAAATTCCAAACTGAATTTTTTTTAATAAGCAGTTTTACCATAAGAATCCATTGATATCATTAGCTCTAACAAGCTAATACTTTCGGAGATATTATTTTTCAAAATTTCAATAATAAATCGTATTTCTACGTTTTCTTTCACAGAATTATATAATTATTCTATGTATGAATTGTCATAATGTCAACTTATGTTCCTGAGACATGACATTGTCTAATTTCTTGCTAATAGTTGGTTCGAGAAACGTCAAAATCGACTTAGAGAGACGGGGTCTGAAAACGGCTGTTCTAGGTAGTTTTCGGGCCTGAAAGTTGACGAAAAGCGATGATAAGGGTAAAAAACCGTCAAATAAACCCCCATGTGGCGATTTTATGTCGAAAAGTGAAAATTAAGAATATATATACCAGGTAAGTACCGACGTTTTATTCTAATACCGGAGATCGACAAGATCGAACGAGGAGCCCGATAGCCCGGTTGCCTAATCCGTCGAGTTTTTTCGGTTTCGGAACGAGAGAAGGCGGGCTCAAATCCCGGAAAGGGAATTACACTTTTTGGCGCTCTAGTTACTCGGAACTGAGTGCTTATCAATTTGCCCAAATGTCTGTAATTTTCGAATTTTTGGCTGAAAATGGTCTCAAACGATTTGGTTCGACTCACTGCTCAAGAATCCGAGGTCGAAATCGATTATGTCTGGCCGGTGTGGCCAGCCACCGTAGGCACGATAACTCATCAGAGAAACATCAGAGAATCATTACCTTTATACGCATGTGAAGTTTTGTATTGACCAGGTTACCGCAAAGTGTCAAAAACCAAATTTCAAAAAAAAAAAAAATCCTACAATAACTCTCGAACGGAATGAGCTAGGCAGTTGAAATTTTCAGAGTAGGTTAGGGAGATGAATATCTCGGTTAAGTTCGTAATTGGGCAAAATAGGCCAGATGGTTTCAGAGTAACGAAAAAAAATTTTTTTTAAGCAACAAATTTCAAATTCAATCTATTTAAGATGCAGTTTCACCATTAAAATCCATCGATATCATCTTCAACTCCAACAAGCTAATACTTTCGGAGATATGATTTTTCTAAATTTCAATAATGAATCATACTTCTATGTTTTCACAGAATGCTATAATTATTCTATCTAAGCTTTATTATATGATCCGTGTTCATACTCGTATATTTCATCCTGTTCTATAAGAGAGAGTCAAATTCAGTTCAGCTATTGGCGCTCTAGTTCCTCGGAACTGAGTGCTTATCAATTTGCCCAAATGTCTGTTATTTTCGAATTTTTCGATGAAAATGGTCTCAAACGATTTGGTTCGACTCACTGATCAAGAATCCGTGGTCGAAATTCATTCTGTCCGGCCGGTCCGGCTTTCCGGCCGTAGGCACGATAACTCTCGAACGGAATGAGCTAGACAGTTGAAATTTTCAGAGTAGGTTTGGGGGATGAATATCTCGGCTAAGTTCGTTACTGGGCAAAATCGGACAGATGGTTTCGGAGTAACAAAATACATTTTTTTTTTTTACAAAATAAATTCCAAATTAAATTTTTTTCAATAAGCAGTTTTATCATAAGAATCCAATGATATCATTTTTAACTCTAACAAGCTAATACTTTCGGAGATATGGTTTTTCAAAATTTCAATAATAAATCGTATTTCGTCGTTGTCACAGAATGATATTCTATTTATGAATTGACATAATGTCAACTTATTTTCCTGAGACATGACATTATCTAATCAATCGAAGAATTGTGAGCGAAGTGAGAAAAATCTCAGTTGTTTGCTCCGAAATTAGTTTTTCTCAGAAAAGTCTTACATTTCGGAACGGAACATGAAGTAAGAGATCTGAGAGTAGTGAGACTGCTTTTCATCCATAGAAATAGATATAACTCTCGAACGGAATGAGGTAGGTAGTTGAAATTTTCAGAGTAGGTTAGGGGGATGAATATCTCGGTTAAGTTCATTATTGGGCAAAATTGGCAAGATTTAATTTGATTTCTTCCATGGTGCAGTTCTCATTCTCATGATTGCTCATTTAATCTTGATAAATAAACTATTATTTGAATTGAATTTCCTTTATGATGCAGTTCTATCATATGAATACATTGATATAATTCCCAACTCTGAGAAACCAATACTTTCGGAGATATAATATGTCTGTTTGAACTAGAGCGCCAGAAAGCTCCTGTCCACAGGGCTTGAACCAATTTTTTTAATTTGATTTCTTTCATGGTGCAGTTCTCATTCTCAGATTGCTCATTTAATATTGATAAATAAACTATTATTTGAATTGAATTTCCTTTATGATGCAGTTCTATCATAAGAATACATTGATATAATTCCCAACTCTGAGAAACCAATACTTTAGGAGATATAATTTGTCTGTTTGAACTACAGCGCCAGAAAGCTCCTGTCCACAGGGCTTGAACCCATTTTTAATTAACAACCTTATAGCATGAACATCTTACTCATGACATCATTAATTTTTAAAAGTTAATATATTTTCCAATGAATGCCCCAATTTTTTTTGTTGCTTTATAACATGGTGCAACTTACCTAAACGACGGTGTAAAAAATTAGCATAGATAATAATTTTTTTGATAAACCAATATATATACTGTAAGAAATAAAAATGGAACTTTCATGGAAGGAAATCTTTATTCAACAGAAAACAACCGAAATATTGTACAAATGTTCAAATTGTACTTTTCTTATACCTTCATTTTAAATAACCCCACAAAAAGAGGTCAGTTCCAAATGGACGATGGAGATCAATTTGAACATTTGGCTCTAAATTTCGTTCGTTTTTGGGAGGAATAAAGATTTTCTTTCATGAAAGTTTCATTTCTATTTCTTACAGTAAATGTGTAATTATCTGAAAAAATTGTTATCTACGTTACCAATTTTTTACGCCATCGTTTAGATAAGTCTAATATCCGTCTAATAAAACAGTAAACAAAATTTGGAGTGGTCACTTAAAGAATCGTTATGGCACTCTGTAAAAATGAGTGACATAAGTGAAATCCTTATGCTATAAGGTAGTTAATTATCCCGTTCGAGTGTTTTGCTTGAAAACAGTCAATAACGCAGTTATGAAATTTGTTCTTTACTTCAAACACACTCTGTATTCAGACTATATCAAGGCTAAATAAGACAAAACAGGTATTAGTTAAAAGTATGAAAACATGTATAAATAAAATGGTGGTAAGTTTTTATAATCTCACAAAGTTCATTAAGTCGAAAAGAAAAGTTGTTCGTGGGTAGTAATTAACTCTTTGTCAAATAAATTGGACATAGAAACAACAAAACAATTATTAAATTATATGGTAGATGGAATTGATTTGAATAAAATTTGAGGGGTGAGGGATTTCTAGAAGCGTGTATTATTTGGGAACATCGTTTTTTTTAGTATGTGTAGCCCCCAACCAGACTCCCAGAAGTAATCAATTGGAGGCAAACCTGCTCCAGCTATTATAAATGTTTCATTATCAGAATTATAATAATTAAGATCATTTATATTCCATAGCAGAAGTTGAAAAAATAATACACTGAAAATTTAACGAATATTTGCATGCAAATTGCCAGGGCCTCAAGCGTGCTCGTGAATGTTCCTAATGTTGATAGTTTCACTATTCAATGGTTTTTCAGGGTTTTCTCTCCGAAAAATGACTATAAAATAAGAGGATTCTTCAATTATTTCACAATTTCAATTTGCGGACATTTGGATGATGAATAAAGCTCTCTTCAACCTCCCAGAGTGGTAACCAAAGTCCTCACATTCTCCCGACAAGAAGTCGCCGAGATATCTCTGGGAGCTCTCTATGTAGCCTATAGGTATCCTATTTCATATCATCCATATGATGTCTGCAGAATTCTCAGCAAACAATATGCGATTCAAAACACGTAAACAGTATATGCCTCAGATTTCAAATTGAATTTATTTTCAGCCCTTTATTTAGTACCAATATTTCTGTTCATTCCATTCGATAATTCAGGTTAAAATTTTATTTGAATTTCAAAAATGTGTTTATGGATTCAAATAAAAATCGAAATGTTTATTTTTGAGGTGAGCGTATCCAATAATTTCCACTGATTTGATGAAAGGAACTGGTATATTTCGAATTCAGCAGAAAAATCATTTGTGAGGAATTTGCAGCATTTCCTGTATAACCAACTGATTAATTCATATTAAGCATATCCTAATTAATTCCTTTTTTTTTCAGATGGCACAGACATACCACCATTGGTTTCATCCTTGAGAGATCGACTACACGACCCAGAAAAAGAAGTTCGACAACACGCTGCAAGAGTTCTTGCAGACCTTATCCTAGCTCTTCCAAAAAATTCCCTCAAGCAACACTTAAGGCCGCTTCTTCCAAGTATGATTATAAACTTGGGTCACAACTCCTTAGCAGTACGAAAAAGTGTTCTAGATTGTCTCAAAGTCTATATAAAACATTCACCTACTCCCAACGACGACTTCCTGGATATCCTAAGAACAAACGATGAAACCCCACAACCAGTCCTTACAGGGATTCTGACTTTCCTACCCTCATTGGTAAGACCAGAAGTCCTGAGTACGGATTCCATAGAAAGAGCTGTAGATACTCTGTGGAATTTCGGACAACAGTGTGTATACGAGGAAATATGCATGAAATCGTTAGCAAAAATTCGATGGAAATTAGGATCAGATAAATTCGATAACGTTCTCCATGCAGATCGACTGAAACCATTTAAGTACCATTGCGAGAGATATGGTTTGCTCGAAAAACCAGATGAAGACAACTCTTCGAATACCTCAGAAGACAAGCTTATCTTGGAAACTGAGATACAACTAGACTCTGGATCTTCTATAAAGTTACAAATTCATGAAGAGAGCTCTGACAAAGAGTTCGAAGGACGCAATCCGGGTATTCTCCGAGTCTTGGAAGACGATAGCGATTTGGAATTTTATGAATCGGAAAGGGATACACCAAGAACTCCCCGAAGGGTCCATTTTGGTGGTGAAATTGTCAAAATGAGAACTCCTGAAAGCGATAGTACTCAAACGAGTGACTCTGAAAAGAAAGTTAGAAAATCTACCCCAACTCCAGTACAAAGTTTTGTAAAACTGAACGAAAAAACTGAGACCACCAAGAAAATTCCTGCCAAAGTTAAGAAACGAATAAGTAAATCATTGGAAAATCTTACAACTGTTTCTACTGAAACGAAAAAACCGAAAATAACCAAAATTCCTCTTCCGAAGAATTCAACTACTAATACCCCCATTCCTAAGGTAACTAAACCTAGATTGCACAATTCAGCACCGAACTTAACGCGATCTTCTAAAATACCAAAAAAACAAGCCAGAGGAAACATCAAGACAACCTTGACTTCAGAAAGTAAAGTGAAACAAAAAAGTGATATCAAAAATAAAGTCTCTGAGTCCAAAACCGAAGAAAAGTTCACACAAGATGGTACAGTTTTCATGATTAAAGATAACATGAAAATGATAGAACTGAATATAAAAAATAATATCGCCTTGCAAATATTATTCACTAATGGTACTGATGTTTTGAATGGTAAAACAGATCCTGCTGTAAAGATAACTGAATTACTTCCAGAAGAGGAAGCGAAAGTTGAAGATAATAAAGATATATCCCATTCCGAGAATAAATCAACACAATCCAATAGTATAGTAACTGAAAAGACGAAACCCAATTCTATAGAATCCAAAGACGACATCTCAAAATCTGAGGCTAAGGATACAACAAGGAAAAATGAAACTCCTATTGCAGAACCGAAAAATGACGGTTTGAAGGCGAAATCTAAGGAAGAATCTGTGAATATTGTTACTGCGCCAATTGTTCCTGAACTATCCAATGACACTATGGATAGAAAAATATACAAAAAGCAAGAAACGGATTTGAAATCAACAAAAAAAGATAAACCTCTCGTGAAACTCAACATTTCCAAACAGGGTGAAAGCAAAAAAGAACCTTGCTCGCCATTGATTGACGAAAATGCACTTCTTGAATGTTCTAAGCAACCCAGAAGGTACAGCAGAGCTGAAGATATACTCAGTCCGGTTCCGTTCCATAACGAGATCGAAATACTACATAATTTGGCGAGAAGCCCAGAACACTCCAGGAAAATCAAGAGTAGACCGACAACAGCTACTATAAGATCACAACAGGAGGCCCGACCTGGCACTGCAACCATTCAGAAGACATATGAGAGCTTCAGAATATTTCCTGAAGATGGCGCCAATAACAATCTCACGACTGAAGGGAGAAAGTATGAAAATAGTGAACAAAAAGCCGTTGCCGCTGTCACATTATCAGAATCCCAGCCTAGCGTAGGACCAACTGGGGAAGAAACTAAAGCTGTTTTGAAGGAAGATATCAACATTATAGAAGCATATCCTGTTCAAGGGCCTTCTGGTTTAGGAGGAGCCCCGATCGGAAAACCACAGCTCTCATTACCAGAAATCATTGCGCAAATAAGGGTAAGTATAATTTAATTTTGATTCAGGCGAAATACGGAAGTGGTTGTTGTGAGTTCAATAAAACACTGAAGCCGTCAATCTGGGTGGATATACTTCCGTTGCCTAATTGAATCCATCGGATGTTACCGATCGAATTGAACCTTGGTAACTAGTAGTAACGAAGACTTTCGTGAGGGATCATGTCAGTAGAAAAATAAAAAAAATATAAGAAAAAAAGTGTGTACCTATCTCAGAAATTATCCGTCCGATATCGCTGAAATTTTGAGGGAGTGTACAAAACCTTTACAGCCATGTTTTTTTAACACGTTCGGATCTATATTGTTGTAGATATATGAAAAAATATTGTAGGATTTTTTCATCAATCGCCTAGGGGTTGGTTGAATTACGCTCCTTACATCTCGTCTTTGGTTTTCAAAACACTGGTTCTGCTATTTACACTTTATATTCAATTTAACTCGATGAAAATATTCATAACATCGACATAATTTACTTTAATTACTGAAATGCGACAACTACAGCAATATGTTCTAACGTCTAAGTCAGAGTTAATCGTGTTCAACAAAATCATCTAAGTATATGAAATAAAACTAGTATTCCACAAACCTTCTAAATTCTACCAAGGTCCGTCTTCCTAGTTTCCCTAACGAGAACTCGTATTTGCTCCAACTGCCGATACCCTAGGTACCTACTCTCTTTACCACCACGCACTTCGGCTTTACCTCGATCTCATAGGGTAGTATGCCCAAGGTGGTGTGCAACAATTAGTTGGCTGGAAATATCCTGCCCTAGAACAATAGGATTCCACGGGAACGATCTCACGTTTTAAGGCAATTCCAGGAATATAGCCGTTGTTACCAAAATTTATGAGAGCCCTGACGTTTTATAAAATCCAGATACAGACATTCCATTAACCCCGACTTCCTTGGAGCCAGAGGGTTGAGGCTTGGTATCAAATTCTTCATCTCCTGTCGGTAGTACATGGTATTTGGGATCGCTACCGATATACTAATGGGTGGGGTGCCCGATAGCCCAGAGAAGTTCTGATGTGTCGATAATGCGTCATTTGCACCCTTCAAATACAATCTTAATTCTAACTATATACTATATATAAGTAGAAATTCAATCCTACAATATTGCCTTGGGAGATCGCTGCCACGGAAACTTTCGAACAGAAAAAGATAGTCACTTGTAATTTTAAGGGTAGGTTGAGCATTTGAATGCGATGGTTAATTTCGTGCATGTGCATAGTGGGCCTAACAGTTTCGGAGTTACACCCATCTGAAATTTTTTTATTATTTCCCCAATATCTCAAGAAATACAAATCAGATCTCATTTAAATTTGGTGAATGCTTGTAGAATGCCGACGCACTAATTTTCACGGATTTTCTTATTGCTAGAAAAAAAATAGAACTATTTCTTCGAAAAAAATATGATTATTCCAAAATTTTTTACTGCAGAAACTATTGTAGGAATTATGATATTTTCATCCTTGTAAATACACTCAAGATTAGTTTTACTGGCGCAGACGATGTTCAACAGCGTTCGTACCGATAATTCAGATGTATTTCTGGATTATAACCTTGTCTGAAGAAAACCTAAAACATCCCCATGATATTGAATATCAACTCTGGAAGCGTCTCTTGAGACACTTAAGCCGTCTAGAATGGCAGCATACTTTTCTCTGAACAGGAAGTCCCTAATACCATTTCCATGTTCAGATGTCACCTAAATCTTGCAAGTGCCTTCGTGGGTGAGCAAATTCTTGGAACTCAGTAACGCTCCAGATATCGTCCTCATGGAACCCGTAGTACAGTCCTAGGTTAGTGAGAGGGGTGAGAAGGTACGAGGGGTGGACCGGTGGTCGAATGGGAAGAAGGTTGATGTTGTGCAACCGAGCGCGACGGACGTTAAAATCGTTGAAGAAGTTGATTTCCTGCTTAGACGTAAAAACTTATTAGACGTGTGTGAAAAAATACTGTTAGACGTACAACGTACAAGCATATAGTGTCGATATTGTTATGAACCCCTTTAATTGATTACGACGGCGAAGTTGAAGTTTGTAGGGTTTTGTAAATAAACCTGTACATATTAGCATGCATGTTATATTTATTCCAAAGTGTAACATAGAATCATTATCCACTAGACAAAGATAAAAATCTTACATTTGTCAGACTCCACTGATATTACGCACAAACCTTGAAGCCAAATTTTATTTTCCCAATATTTTCAAAAATACAGATCCGATCGAATTTAAATCTAGTACTCGGAGAAAGGACGGCTTGAAGGTTCATGCATTATTTCGTGAGGGTATACATCAACTAGAAATATTGTTTCATTGTATCATGAATGTCTATCATTTTGTGATCTCAACCAGCCCATGTATATCACTTAAGGAAGATAACAAAGTGTTTATTATTCATAAACAATTATTGTCCATTCGTCAGTGCAATAGAACAATTAACCCATACGAATTCTATAGAACCGATTAATGGTTTGTACCTACAAATTTCAATCACTAGCGCCATCTCGAGATATCGTAAGATATACATATAGAAATCCCACAATCCTGAATAATATACCTAGATTGAGACTAAAATCGAGAATATTTTTTTTGGGGTCAATCTTTTGGAGGCTTCGTTTTCTTCATCAGGCCATCTGTTGAAATGATTTTACAAAAACTTATCACATTCTGCAATATCTAAAGCGCTCAATTGAAAAATACATTCAATGTATTCCATACTGTATATATTGATCTTAATAAATAATTTATGAAGTGGGTATATTGAAGAGAAATCGATAAACTTACGTTCCTCCCAACGTCATTCATGATCTCTCGAGCCCCTAAGAAAATGATTAGAAATTATTTTTAGAACGTAGCCCAAAAATGCGAGAGTTGAAAATCGATTTTCATTCAGAGTGGCCATGTAATGATAATTTTTATTAACTTCCACAAGGTCTATGATAATGAAATTTATTCATATCAAAGAAACTTTAATAGCACACAAACCGAATCACGCGAAGTCATTGAAAGGTTGGTGATATTTAATCAACATACGAAATGTTTTATAAAAGTTTTATCACTAAAACCACTGTAATTCTTGAACACAACGTGGGAGCGTTTTAAAATTTTGAAAGCTACCTTTCGAACGTTAGTGTTCATTAAAGAAAACAAATTCTGAAACTGTGGTGCCATCTGTATGTAGGTACCATATATGTATTAAATTTACAAGGTATGAAGTTCAATTATATTGTGAGTACGAAACATTATTGGAACAAAGTTGAATATTCCGCATAACGAATATATTCTTAATTATTATCCAAGGGGAAATTAGACGAAGTCGTCATGTCATCAAGACCTGTGCATACCAGTAATACCTCATTAAGTCACAAAGGTTTACCGAGGATATAGCGTGTCCAGTTCAGAGAATTATGCACGGGAAAATCCGAAGGAAATCTAGGTTAATTGCTTTCAATATTTTTCCAACAGAAATAAATCGGGTTCGTCTCCCCCACCTTGTCTCGCCGGTCAGTGTCCAAAACCCCATTTGCATAGCGCGACCGATCTTACTATTTGATTTTCGTGGTGGGTTCTACCGGCTCTGGAAGCGATTATCTTGACCCCATTCCGTTGAATTGGGGTGCCTGCACTCTGTGTGCTAGATTTTGAGCGATAGGAGAAAATTGGAAAATTATGTGAAACAATAAGAAAGTGTTTTAGTTACTCACGACAATTTAATTTTCTTTGCCACTAGAGTATTTGTTTATCTATTCATTCATTTTACAATAAAATATAATTCAATAAAAATATTTATAAGAGCCATTGACGATGGACCGGGAACTTCAGGGTGCTCGTTCGTGTAATGATGAATATATTTCACTGATTCATAACACACTACTAATATTACTGGTTATCAGAATCGGACACACTTCTCCTGCTTTTCTACAACTCACTCGAGCGCCAGTTAAAATAGGTATTGCAAGGTTACAACTCCTTGATTAATTCCTGTAGTACCTGGTTAACCTTTACGCGGTTGGAGAAGGATACGATTTAATCTAAGCTGTTAGCGATTACTAACTATTGGTCTCTTTCAGAGAACATACTCTGCCTCTGCAGGGTTATAGCAGTAATTAGGACAGAAATGATGTAAAATTTTATTTACAATATTTACACAGCCAAATCAAAAGCAAAACACAGTGTCAGAGCAGTCAGGTAGAAGCGACAATTCAGATCGAAATGGACAGCAATACAATATAGTTACAGTGTAGAAAAGCCAAACGGAATAAATTCATTATGTTTGTTACTGTACACATTTTTGAGCTCAAAACAATTTGTGAAGGTCTTCTGAAGAGACTAACATTGCCACAGAAAATGTTTTACGTAGTTTTCATGGTACCATCTGGAAAACACAATGTTATGTGTTTTTGGCGCTCTTATTCCTCGGAACAGAGCGCTTATCAATTTGCCCAAATGTCTGTAATTTTCGAATTTTTGGCTTAAAATGGTCTTAAACGATTTGGTTCGACTCACCGCTCAAGAAATCGTGGTCGAAATCAATTCTGTCCGGCTGCCGTAATCACGATAACTCTCGAACGAAAGGAGTTAGAGGATTTAAATCTGCAGGGTAGGTTTGTAGCGTAAATATCTCGGACGAGTTCGTTAACGGGCAAAATTCACCAAGCGGTTTCGGAGTTATGGCCCTTTCTAGTAAAAACATTTTTTATGAATATTTCCGAAACCGCTCACTTGATCTATCTGAAATTTAGCATCAAATTGTAGAATAATGACTCCTATATGCATGAGGAGTTTTGTTTTGATCGGGTTGCAATAAGGTATCAAACATTTTTTTTTTAATTTTCAAATTTCGTTTCTACAATAACTCTCGAACAGAATGAGCTAGGCAGTTGAAATTTTTAGAGTAAGTTTAAGAGATAATTATCTCGGTTAAGTTCGTTACTGCGCAAAATTGGCCTGATGGTTTCGGAGAAACGAAAAAACAATATTTTTTTTACAATACAAATTTCAAAATTTAATTCCTTTTAAGATGCAGTTCCAACACAAAAATCCTTTGATAGCATTTTCAACTCTAACAAGCCAATACCTTTGGAGATATGATTTTTCGAAATTTCAATAATGAATCGTAGTTCTGTACTTCTTATGTTTCCATAGAATACTGTACTTAACTATTGTATCTATGAATTATTATATGATCTGTGTTCTTACATGTCATCTTATTTTTCTATGAGAGATAAATGTCAAAATTATTTCTGGTATACCTCTTGTTCTAGAAAACTAAGTATGATTGAATGCAAAATGATCAATGAAATAACCTCAGGTATCGTAGAATTATGAGGATGATATGATATTATACTTTTAAGGTGATAATATAATGCCCGTGGAAAATCCATAATATGGAATATCATTCCCAGCGACCAATAATTTCGGAGATAATATGATTTGTTTTTTTTATAAGATCATTTTTGAAGCATTTTTTTTAAACGACACTTTTTTTAGATTTAATTTCTTTCATGATGCATTTGCATCATAGGAATCCATTGATATAATTCCCAACTCGGAGAAACCAATACTTTCGGAGATATAATTTGTCTGTTTGAATATCAGCGCCAAAAAGCTCCTGTCCACAGGGCTTGAACCAATTTTTATTAACAATTTTCGTTGTTGCAAAATTAACAACTTAGATTAATCATCAGAAAACTTTTTTTTTTCAAAATATTATTAATGATGCGTTTTCATGTTGTAAGAAGCTACATAGAAATTTTTTTTCAAATTTTCATCTCTTATTGTTTGAAGAATTGTTATAATCAAATGCGTTGTTTATAAAATAATTGAAATTTTTTTAAGAATATCAATCTTTGTATATAAATAATGATTTCTCTAAAAAAAATGTTCCCTAAATAAATTTTCTTATTGCTTAAGAACGCATTTGTTAATTAACAATCGTTTACTCCCCCTTATTATTAATATTATGGATCAATTTTTTTAAAATCATTATTTGCTTTTCTTTTCAATTAAAAAAAAAATTTTGTTTTGTTCAATTTTTCATTGTTTATGTAATAAACAATTTGTTTTAAACAAATAAATTTTTACTTTATATTTTTTCCTATTCTACGTACTGCCACAAAACCAGATATAATTTTTTTCATTAATTTTTTTATTATTTATATTCAAAAATAAAAATAAAAAAAATTGATGAATATAAATCATGTCTATTTTTGTGGCAGTTCTACTTACTTACAGATATGATTTTTTTTTATTATTTATATTTGAAAATATTAAAAATAATAAAAAAAATTATAAAAAAAATCATGTCTATTTTTGGGGCAGTAAGTAGAATAGGAAAAAAAATATAATGTAAAAATTTATATGTCTATAACAAATTGTTTATTATACAGGGTGAGTCTTTGACCACTGCATTAATTTTAACCAAAGATTCCTCTCATCAAATGAAACACTTTTTTCATTTACCATTTTTCCAGATTCGGCTCAGGTAAAAAGTTACAAGCGTTTAAAGATTTCACAATGTGCTAATACACTCCCGCATATAAATTATCTATTACATTGTTGGCGGACGAGAATAAGGCATGGTAAAGTGGTTTACAGCTTGATTCGGGATTCCAACGTTCAGGGACGGATCCGTAAAAGTAGTGAAATTTCTGGAGTTTTCCATTTTAAAACATTCAATGAAGAATATCTCGAAAACGGTGCGTTTAAGGAGAAATGATGAAGAATAATATAATGTTCTAAAACGATGAAATATTCTTGAGATGACTCAAGAAAAACTCTATATGCTTTCTTTATGCTAATTTCGTTTAGTTTTATGAAACCACGAGTCCATAACTACAAAACCAGTAGAAGTAGAAAATAACTAATATTTGGAAAATATGTATCATAGTTATAGGAAACTTTACGCCAACATTCATTTCATTGGAAAAAAGGATGTCAAAGCTACAAAATAAAAACTGATTTTTTTTCTAAATTTCAACAGCCTGTATCTTTTTACCTGAGCTGAATTTGGAAAAATGTTAAATGAAAAAAGTGTTTCATTTGATGAGAGGAATCTTTGGTTGAAATTAATGCAGTGGTCAAAGACTCACCCTGTATAGACAATTAAAAATGAAACAAAACGAAAAAAAAAATTTTTTTTCGTTTTTTATTTTTTTATACGGAAAAGAAAAGCAAATAATGATTTCAAATAAAAATGGTTCTTTAATATTAATTAGAAGTGAGAGAAAACCATTGTTAATTAACAAATGCGTTTTTAAGCAATAACATTTTTTTTAAGGAAAAATTTTATTTTCAAATCATTAGTTATATCAAAGATTGATATTCATTAAAAAAAATTTCAATTATTTTATAAGCAACGCATTTGTTGTCTTTTTTTTTAGTTAATTGTTAATAGCTTCTGCAATTTTTGCAAGCGGAACTTAATTTTTTTCAAAAATCATCTAGATGCCATCCCGAATCGAATGACACCTTGATCATAATTTTCGGAGACTGCAGAAAAAAGTTGACCCAAAAGACACTTGTTGACTAGACTAATCGTATTTTTTGGTTGTTGAAGAACTAATAACCAAATTTTAGATTGATATAACTCCAAAACCATCTGGCTGATTATGCTAATTAATGA
The DNA here is from genome assembly GCA_937662695.2 of Halyzia sedecimguttata. NCBI lineage: Eukaryota > Metazoa > Arthropoda > Insecta > Coleoptera > Coccinellidae > Halyzia > Halyzia sedecimguttata. The sequence goes on from OW569415.2 coordinate 51,686,027, forward strand.
ACTTAACTGTAGCATTCAAATGCGCAATCTACCCTAAAAACGTGGAAGTCGCTATTTCTTTCCGTTCTCAAGGCATCGTGAGACACATCATATTTTTTCGTAATTTTTTGAAATTTTCTAGTGGTACGGTCATCACAAAATTTTACGCACGTCTTCATGTCGATATTCTACAACTAGTTAGCAAGCTTCAATTCGATCGAGTCTATATTTTTTGAGTTATCGAGGAAATAATATTCCAGATGGGTTATAATTCTGAAACCATTGGGCCGATTATGGCAAACAGGGAACTTAACTATCCCATGCAGATGCTCAATCTACCCTGAAAATTACAAATCTCTATGCCCTTTCGTTCGAGAGTTATCGAGGCAACGGTCACCCATCCAGCTTCTGAACTCACACAAGGCTGCTCGGATCTCCAACAATTTAAATCCGATCGTGTTCAAACTTGGAACTTGGTAGTAAAGTTAGGTTCTGAAGGAAGGCTCTCGCAAAAACAAACTCAAATGTTGCAAATGCAACATTTGTGCAACAGGTTAGGTTGTCCATGTAAATACATGGACAACCTAACCTGAAAATTGCAAGTCGAAATTTCTCTCCGTTCTCAGGTTACCGTGGCATAAAAAATATTTTTTATTATTTTTTTTTTATTTTCCAGTGATACGATTCTCACAAAATTCCATAAACGTGCTAAAGTTTATTTTCTACAACTATTCACCATGTTTCAATTCGATCGGATTTATATTGGTTGAAAACAAAATTATTGCTCGAAAGTCATTGGGCCAATTACGCCCATTAACGAACTTGCCCGCCTTATTGGGATGCACCACCTACCCTGAAAATTTCAAGTCGCTAGCTCTTTCCGTTCTCAAGTTATCTTGGCAACGGCCGGCCGGACAGAATCAAATTTGACCTCGAATTCTTCATCGGGGAGTCGAACCCAATCGTTTGAGACCAATTTCGGCAAAAAAATCGAAAATTACAGACATTTGGGCAAAATGATAACGCGATGTTCCCCAGAACATACGCGCAAAAGGGGGAAAGCCCTGTGGCAGGAGCTTTGGCGCTCTTGTTCAATATTTGACATACCATATCTCCGAAAGTTTTGGTTCTTCAGAGTTGGGAGCGATATCAATGGATTCTTATAATAGAACTGCACCATAACTGCATTAAATTCAAATAATAGTTTATTTATCAAGATTAAATGAGCAATTTGCAATGATTCAACCTCGTGGAATGGGTTGTTGCAACTAACACTCGGTGTATAGTTTTCACAACTCGAAATACCTAAGGAAAGTATCATCGACATTAGTTTTTCGTTACTCCGAAACCATCGGGCGTATTTAGCCCAATAACGAACCTAACCGAGATATTTATCTCCCAAACCTACTGTGAAAATTTCAACTGTGTAGCTCATTCCGTTCGAGAGTTATCGTACCTACGGCCGGCCAGAATTGATTTCAACCACGGATTCTTGATCGGTGAGTCGAACTAAATCGTTTAACACCATTTTGAGCCGAAAATTCGAAAATTACAGCCATTTGGGCAAATTGATAAGCACTCTGTTCCGAGGAACAAGAGCGCCAAAAAATTGTTATTCTACACGGAGGATTTTACTGAACTTATGGGTCAGTTTTTACAATTATTCTAATGAGGGATAGAATATGATGCTCAAAACACTCTAATATTGATCGGCCACCTTTTTACGGCGCCTTTTATGAATTTGCGTCAACAAAGAAACAATGTAAACAGCAATGAAAGAAATGCATATGAAATGAGTTCCGGTAGACTTGGCATAGGGGAGTATTAAAGGTGATAAACAATAATATGTTGAATGTTTTATTTTCCTGATTGTACCATAAATGTATATATTCAGCATTCATTATGTCCAGACTGCTACTTATTCTAGTCGTTATTCTTGTACAAAAAAAGATATGATTGATAATTTCACGCAAATAAATTTCGGAATGTTATGAAATAAGGAATTGTAGTTCATAATAAATTTTTTTCTAATAGAGTATATTTTAGGTAGTAATTAATAAATATAAGAATCAAAGTTTTATAAAAATAATTTCATATTTGATGTGGATAACAGATAATTTAAATGTTTTATTGTCGATTGGGAGTAAATAGAGAAAAAATCTTGGAATAATACAGATCATGGTAAGTCTATTCATCTCTTTCCTAAAGGATAACTAATATAATATATAATAAGATAATTATGATTGCCTACTATTTCACTCTGTGTTTCCAGTTCAGAGCCAGATTCATAAAAGTAGTTAAATTTCTGGAATTTTTATCCGATTTCATAACATTCAATGAAGAATATCTCGAAAACGGTGGATTATACGAGAAATTATGGAGAATAATTTAATATTCCTAAATGAATGATTCTTGCAATGACTTAAGACAAAATTTATCTTCTATGCTTAAGCTAATTTTTCATAGATTTATGTGGAAATGTAAATCGTTTAGATGATGAATAATAGACAGATTTGGCGCATTTTGATTAGGTGATAATAATCTTTTGTGTAAAAACTGCAGACATTATTCTTTGACCAACCAGAACATTTTAACCTATACAGAGTGTCACGATATTCTCTTTTATTAATTCCGAAACTGAAAAAAAGAAAGTGTGTGAAATTCTGTATATTCCTCTGATTTTTGGGCCTCTATGAAATGAACTACAACAGTGTTGAGAAATACCGAGAGCGACGCTTGCTTTATATGGAACATTTTAGGTATTTTGATTACAAAATCTTGTATAAATTACTACACAAAAGAGTTATAACAGTCGTATTTCCATAGGATGAACGCAATTCACTTCAACAGCCTGTATTTCGAAAAGAGATCCTTTCTGGATATAGGTTTATAGGTAGTTTTCGTCCTATTTTTAGAGTCAGAATGTATCATTAAATTTTATCAAACTAATTTTGGGACATACTGTATAGACAAAATTTCATGATTCTAATTTTTTCAGGAACTTGATCTGACGCAGAATCCATTTACATTTGATTCAGCCATATCCTCGCTCAAAAATGCCGAGTTCGTTGAAACATTTGACGCGAACAATCTGAAACAGTTGCTGCAACTTCTTTTTCTGTGTGAAACTCAAGCTAGATACCGGAAGGGTTCAAGAGATGCCCTCTACTCTATTTTGGAGCACGTTCCCGAAGATGTCATGAAGGAGTGCCTGCCCCAAATTGCCAAAGGGATAGGTAGAATGGGCGCACCTCATGGGATAAAATTGGCCATCATCGTTATGAAGAGAACCCATCTCGCAGGTAGAATATGAGTTGTAGGTTAATGGTATTAATGTTCTGCCATTATTGCAGGGAAAACATCCATTCATCGTCCATGTGAATGAGCATTAAGCCTCAATTTCAGTTGATTGATCGAAATGAAATATTATGGTAACGTGATGAGCTTGGCCGTTTAAGAGTCCTTCATGATGGCTTGTAAAACCACCCTTAATTTCATCTTTGTGTTCAAATAGCTGCCTGTCTGTCGAATCAGTTTTGATTTATTATTTTGTCAAACCATGAATTTTCATGGCGTTTTTCATATTTTGTGTAATACGGTAATCAATAACTCTGGCGAAAGTTCACGTCAACAATAACATCCACAAATTTTTTCATTTCACTATTCACACAAACTGTTCATCAAACAAATTATTGATGGTTTAATCGATATATATATATATATGTAGGTTCTCGAGAAGTTTCAATAATCGAATGATCACTCGAGATATTAATCGCTCGGTGCTCCTCTCAGTTCTTATCGCGTCAGCTGCTTTCGTTATCCCTTATCTCCAATATGCTTGCTTCAGCTCTTTTCGACAGTATCCAGTGTCACTTAATTGGGTTTCACCGCTGAAAAATTATACCGGGCTCAATATCATATTTAATTCGAGCTGTTCTTCGCACCAAATAGTCGACCATAAATTCTATCAATCGTTAAATGAACCTCTCATATCTCGCCCTCGAGTCTTATCTGAAATGCCGTCAATGGAAATTCGAGATATAAAACATTCAAACGTAGACAAGATATCTCAGGATTCTCGTAACTCGAGTCGCGTTATCTATCTCGATGCCGATGCCACATAATAGATGACCTAAAATCATTCGAATGAATTCGCTCGCGTTTTTCAGAATATCTCGAGATATCTCGAGAGGTTTCAATAATCGAAATGGGCGATGATTTTCAATCGGGAGGTCCCATATCTAATTTGGAATAGCCCGCTATTTTGGCAGCTGTCTTTTTAAGAGCACTCATTTTTTGACAAATGACAACTGAACTATACCAAGAATAAAATTGGTTCAAGCACTGCCGTGAAGTCAGGAGGTTTTGCGCTTATGTTCTATTGTCCATTCTCCTGTATTGGACACTTTAGTATTTACCATGGTGAATTCTATTGTCTATTCTCCTGTATTGGACACTCTTAAACGAATTTACCATGGTGAATTATATTGTCTGTTCTCCTGTATTGGACACTCTTAATGGAATTTACCATGGTGAATTCTATTGTCTGTTCTTCTATATTGGACACTCTTAATCGACTTAAGACAAAATTTATCTTCTATGCTTAAGCTAATTTTTCATAGATTTATGTGGAAATGTAAATCGTTTAGATGATGAATAATAGACAGATTTGGCGCATTTTGATTAGGTGATAATAATCTTTTGTGTAAAAACTGCAGACATTATTCTTTGACCAACCAGAACATTTTAACCTATACAGAGTGTCACGATATTCTCTTTTATTAATTCCGAAACTGAAAAAAAGAAAGTGTGTGAAATTCTGTATATTCCTCTGATTTTTGGGCCTCTATGAAATGAACTACAACAGTGTTGAGAAATACCGAGAGCGACGCTTGCTTTATATGGAACATTTTAGGTATTTTGATTACAAAATCTTGTATAAATTACTACACAAAAGAGTTATAACAGTCGTATTTCCATAGGATGAACGCAAAATATGTTCTATTGTCCATTCTCCTGTATTGGACACTTTAGTATTTACCATGGTGAATTCTATTGTCTATTCTCCTGTATTGGACACTCTTAAACGAATTTACCATGGTGAATTATATTGTCTGTTCTCCTGTATTGGACACTCTTAATGGAATTTACCATGGTGAATTCTATTGTCTGTTCTTCTATATTGGACACTCTTAATCGAATTTACCATGGTGAATTCGATTAAGAGTGTCCAATACAGGAGAATATACAATAGAATTCACCATGGTAAATTCGATTAAAAGTGTCCAATACAGGAGAATGGACAATAGAACATACGCGCAAAGCTCCTGACTTCACGTCAGTGCTTGAACCAATGTTTTTTTAAGGGAAGTCAGGATAGAAAGCAATGATGAACACATTATTGTCTACCTTCAATTCTTCTTTAGGAGAAGAATACATAATTATTCTAGAAAAATATTACTGGAATTAATATCATATTTAAATAATCAAAGTAAAGGAAATTATATGTTCGGTTACTAACATATTGAATGAAATTCAATTGAATTCCAGTAATATTCAATTACTTATTCTTAACCAATAAATGCCCATTGTTAGATCTAAAGGTATTGAGGTGAAACATAAAGATATATTCTCATTAGTGATAGAAAAACTGGCCTAAAATTCCTCTCTACGCATCACGAGATTTAATATCAAATGAGCCTCTCACTTAACATGATCAGAAAGTGTGGTTAATTTAAAGTTAAGTTTTGAAGCCTTCAGCAGAATTTCAGCGATGTCATATTAAAAATAATACATAACCTTTCAAAAGTCCCCTCTCACAAATATACTCCTCTGCAGGCACATGGATCTCTTGAAGAAGAATCGCCTTCTCTATTTCTCAAAGTTATTCACTCTTGTTCATAGAAATCCCTTCAATATTTAGTTGCCTCCTCCTAAGGAGGATCTGTTTCAAAACTAGGTCTGACCGCTACAGGACCCTAAAGTAGAGCTATCATCTCCCATAGATTTGTGATGAAATAACACCATTTTCCCAGGAACATACGCGCAAAAATATGTCATCATGACATTCATGGTTTTGAAGGTTCTCGCAAAAATACGACGATTCGCATCCAGCTACCGAACTCACAAAAGGCTGCTCGGTTCTCCAACAATATGGATCCGATCGTGTTCAAACTTGGAACTCTGCAGTAGAGTTAGGTTCTGAAAGCTCTTCCAAAATTTCAGCCATGCCGGACGAATAGTTTATGATATATAGAATTTTTTTCAATTATTTTCAGTAATTTTTTTGAAATTTTCTAGTGATACCATCCTCTCGAAATTCCGCAAGAATTTTCGCGTTGGCATTCTACAACTACTAACCATGTTTGAATTATATCGGTTTCGTATTTTTCGAGTTATTGAGGAAATAACAACGAAATTTCAGATGGGCAAAATTCCAAAACCGTTTGGCCGATTATACCTACAGACAAATTCTAATGTCGCATTCAGATGCACAACCTAACCTGAAAATTTCAAGCCGCTATCTCCTTCCTTTATCAGGTTATCGTGTCATAAATTATATATTTAATAATTGTTTTGAAATTTTCTAGTGATACGATTCTCACAAAATTTCACTAACGTGCTAAGGTTTATATTATACAACTATTCACCAAGTTTCAATTCGATCGGATTTATATTGGGTGAAAACAAAATTATTACTCGGAAACCATTGGGCCAGTTATACCCATTAACGAACATGTCCGTCCTATTGGGATGCGCCACGTACCCTGAAAATTTCAAGTTGCTAGCTCTTTCCGTTTTAAAGTTATCGTGGCAACGGCCGGACGGCACCACAGAATTAAATTTCACATTTGGGCAAAATGATAACGCGATGTTCCCCAGAACATACGCGCAAAAATGGAAATATATACGACCACGAAATAGTATAAAAATTCATACAAATGTTGAGAATTTCACTGAAACAGTACATCCTCGGTTAGCTATTGTGAAACTGGTGCAAAAATTCGATTTGTTGAGACAAGTTTTTAGTCCCCGAGCAAGGAGTAAATTTCGTCAGCTATTTCCTCTCGGACAAAAACCCGTAAACTGCATTCCGAGAGTTGTATCAAGAATCCTCATGAACGTCAGCTGCCGCTCCATGGGTCAGTCGAGGAGCTTCCCATGCACGTAGGAAAACAAATTATTTTCAAATATTTCCTCCCGATCGAACATTTATCAAATTATAGCCAAGCTAATATCTCGGAAAAAAGGATCAGCTAGTCATAGAGTGGTGGATTATACGTCAGCTGGTCACACGAACATGATAACAACATGACGGTTGGTATGATATTATTAAGAAGTAGAAACGTAAGCTGGTTATATCTCGATGGAAAAATTGTCAGTTGATGCCCTGAAGTGCTTTTCACAGGAGCTATATACTAAGATCTATCACCTTTTCAAATGCGCGAGCCCCCTTAGTCTATTGCCAGCTGATTTTTTTGCGCGTATGTTCTGGGGAACATCGCGTTATCATTTTGCCCAAATGTCTTTTCCCCAAATGTAATTTTCGAATTTTTGCTGAAAAGGGCCTCAAACGATTGAGTTCGACTACCTGAAGAAGAATTCTAGGACAGATTTGATTCTGTCCGGCCGGCCGTCCGTCCGTTGCCACGATAACTTGAGAACGGAATGAGATAGAGACTTAAAATTTTCAGGGTAGGTGACGCATATCAATACGACGGATATGTTCGTTAATTGGCATAATCGGCTCAATGGTTTCCGAGTAATAATTTTAGTTTCAACCAATAAAATAGAATTGAAACTTGGTGAATAGTTGTACAATATGAACTTAATCACGTTTATGAAATTTTGTGAGATTCGCATCACTAGAAAATAATAAAAAAATTATTAAAACATATTTTTTATGTCACGATAACCTGAGAACGGAAAAAAAGCGAGTTGAAATTTTCAAGTTAGGTTGTGCATCTGAATGCAACATTTCAGTTTGTCTATAGGCATAATCGGCTGAACGGTTTTGGAGTTATAAACATCTGAAATTTGGTTGTTATTTCCGCAATAACTCGAAAAATACGAAACCGATTAAATTCAAACATGGTTATTAGTTGTATAATGCCAACGCAAATATTCATACAAAATTTTGTGATGATCGTATTACCAGAAAATTTTTAAAAAATCATTGAAAATTATTGAAAAAATCTATATATCAGTAACTATTCGTCCGACATCACTAAAATTTTGCGTTAGCCTTAAAAACCTAACTCTACTGCCAAGTTCCAAGTTTGAACACGATCGGATTTATATATTTGGAAATTCGAGCAGCCTTGTGTGAGTTTAGTAGATGGATGGGTGACCGTTGCCTCGATAACTTTTGAACTAAAGGAGATAGTGACATAATCGATCCAACGGTTTCAGGGTTTTACCCACCTGGAATATTATTTCCTCGATAACTCAAGAAATATAGACTTGATCGAATTGAAGCTTGGTATCTATTCGTAGAATATCGACATATAGACGTGTTTTTGAAACTTTATAAGAAACGTACCCTTAGAACATTTTGAAAAAATTGTGAAAAAAATAAAAATTGGTTCAAGCACTGACGTGAAGTCAGGAGCTTTTGCGCGTATGTTCTATTGTTCATTCTCCTGTATTGGACACTCTTAATCGAATTTACCATGGTAAATTCGAATTGAGAGTGGGACGTCATCAGCTATGTTAACACTATTGACAATGACCTTAGGATTAAATGAGTAGGGTAATAGAACAAAATATCGTATCGGTGGCAGTTCTGAAGGACTGAACCAAGTTACACGACCCCGTAAGAATAATAATAACAATATAACACAGAACCCGAGGCTGCAGACCATCTACAACGTCGTGTCATTGCCGATTCGCAGTTGGGATTGTACGAAAATGAACTTGATTTCACAGAAAATCATTATGAGCGATGAGGCACATTTTCACTGTGGAGGCTTCGTTGAAAGGCATAATTTTCTGATATGATTATTGAAGAGCCTATCTATCCACAATCCACAAAGTGTAACTGTTTGGTGCAGTTTTTGGGCAGGATAGACCATTGGGGCTTATTCTTTAAAATGAAGCTGAAGCAGTTGTTTTGGTGGTTGAACTCGACATGACCGATTTTGATGAAATTGTCCCTGTGTTTTTCAGTGGATACCTGGATGGTTTAGAGTCGCAATCGTACCCAGTATGAGGCACTGCATTCAGGTTATAAAAAATTTCTTTTGTTTTTTAGTACAAAATGACGTATTTTCTGGCCCAGTTATTAGAACATCGACTCATCTCAGAGACCTGGAGAACACTGTTACATTCGTTATTTATTTTAAGTTCAGTCAGTATTACGCTGTTTGTAAAAAATAAATAAAAGACACATCATGTTGAAATGTAATTAATGTGTTGAAACGTAATTAAAATTATACATTGCGTGATTCGTTAGTTGCAGTAGGTACAAAAGTGCTTATTTCACATGGTTATCAACTTACATAAGTTACTTGTAATTATGTGATCTACATTGACATTATTATATTCACCACCAATAACGAAAACTACAGGATCATCTGCCAAATGAGCCAATTTAAAGCACTGAATATCGTCCGGGCATGACACTAGAATTGATCAGCAAAGGATACCATGAAATGGGAGTCAGTTTTTGATTTTGCTTTTGGCGAGAGCAAGTCGCACAAAGATAGTATCGACACGAAAATTAAAATGTCACTTAGAATATAGTATATTATCGAAAATTCGAATATTGAAAAATACGTTTGCTGGCCCCGCTGACAGCAGGCAAGAAAACGTCCTTCCAGTCCACTGGTTTCCTATAAATCAAAATGAAACATCTAACTACAACCTGCTGAAATAAAAAAAAATCGATTTAACTAATTGCATTTTCATTTCAGAAGAACTTCTGACTCACTTACCATTCGAGGGCAGTAGAGGACGAGAAGGCTCGTTACAAATACTCATAGCAGCTTGTCGTCTCTTTCCCAGTACAGACATTAAAGTTAACAACGCCATGAAAGCTATTTCAACAATGAAGGATCGAAAAAGAAAAGTACGTCATGCTTCTTTAGAAGCGTTAGCAAGTCTGGCCCAAGTTGCTGGAAACACTACTGTTCTGGAGATCGCAAAACAGGTGCTCAAGGACCAGGAAAACAAGGAGAATTTTCTGAATGTCATAAGAGCTAGGTATTTTCAATCTGTTCAGTATGTAATACTAACTAAAATTTCCCCAGTAAGTCTATGGTACCTACCATATAAGAAATGGTGGATAGCTAAGCCCAGTCGCGGTGGCTTCAGCGTCCCTCAGGTATGATACCTTCACGATTTAAAAAAAGTATTTTAGGAAATTTGAAATGCATATGTTATACTTAACAGTATTATGAGCTTATATTTTTCAAGGCAGAAGGTTCCGTCGGTTGCGTCGACTTAGCGACGTAAAAAATTTCCTTCTGCGTCGGTATATCTCTGTAGATAAGAGAGGATATATTAGAGGTTTTTGTCGAATGAAATTAAGTGTTTGTTTTGTGTGGTACAAAAACAGACAAAGTGTTTTTATTCACTGAAGAAACGGCAGCTTTCCTAAAATACTTTTTTACATCGTGAAAGTAACAAACCTTCATACCTGAGGGATGCTGAAGTCACCGCGACTGGACTTAGCTATCCTCATTTCATATATGGTAGGTACACTACGAGTAGACTAACTGGGGAAATTTCAAGCTTTCCTAAAATATGCTTTGTCTGCCAGGCTATCAGGGAAATCAGTTCTCGGCAAAACAACAGAATAAGCAGGAAAACGATCCCCAATTTCTTCGTCTTCTTCTTCTCAAAGGCTGCCTGATGGGTCACCAACTGACTCTTATAAAACTGGAGAGCAATAAGGAGCCCTGCTATGAACCAAAATTCAATATTCCATATTCAAGATCCCCAATTTAATGTACTTAATGTTCTCTAAAAATTCATTCAAAGCACACCCCAACGAAATATTGCAAAAACCTTCAAGCCGTCTTTTTGGCGCTCTAGTTCCTCGGAACAGAGTGCTTATCAATTTGCCCAAATGTCTGTAATTTTCGAATTTTTGGCTTAAAATGGTCTCAAAAGATTTAGTTCGACTCACTGATCAAGAATCCGAGGTCGAAATCGATACTGTCCGGCCGTCCGTAGGCACGATAACTCTCGAACGAAAGGAGTTAGAGGATTGCAATTTGCAAGGTGGGTTTGGAGCTTAAATATCTCCGACGAGTTCGTTAATGGGCAAAATCCATCTAGCGGTTTCGGAGTTATGGCCGATTTAAGTAAAAACATTTTTTATGAATATTTCCGAAACCGATCACTCGATCTATCTAAAATTTAGCATCAAATTGTAGAATCATGACCTTTATACGCATGGAAGTTTTGTATTGACCAGGACACCGCAAAGTGTCAAATAAAAAAATTTTTAAATTTTAAGAACATTTTTCTACAATAACTCTCGAACTGAATGAGCTAGGCAGTTGAAATTTTCAGAGTAGGTTAGGGAGATGAATATCTCGGTTAAGTTTGTTATCGGGCAAAATAGGCCAGGTGGTTTCGGAGTAACGAAAAATTATTTTTTAAACAACAGATTTCTTATTCAATTTTTATTCAAGATACAGTTTCACCATTGAAATCCATCGATATCATTTTCAACTCCAACAAGCTAATACTTTCGGTGATATGATTTTTCTAAATTTCAATAATGAATCGTACATACTTCTATGTTTTCACAGAATGCTATAATTATTCTATCTAAGCTTTATTATATGATCTGTGTTCATACTCGTACATTTCATCCTGTTCTATAAGAGAGAGTCAAATTCAGTTCAGCTATTTTAATTTGATTTCTTCCATGGTGCAGTTCTCATTCTCAGATTGCTCATTTAATCTTGATAAATAAACTATTATTTGAATTGAATTTCTTTTATGATGCAGTTCTATCATAAGAATACATTTATATAATTCCCAACTCTGAGAAACCAATACTTTCGGAGATATAACTTGTCTGTTTGAACTAGAGCGGCAGGAATCTCCTGTCCACAGGGCTTGAACCCATTAGTGTATAATTCGATGGGACCTGTATTGTCGAAAATGCTGGGAAAATAAAATTCGGCTTGAAGGTTTGTGCGGAATTTTAGTGGAATCTGACAAATAGTTTCTGAAATATAAAATTTGTCGTTCGAAAGTTATCGTTGCAATGGTTGACCGGCCGGACAGAATCAAATTTGTTCTCGAATTTGTCATAAGTGAGTTAAACCTAATCGTTTGAGACCATTTTGGGCAAAATGAAAGCATGCTCTTCCCTAGAACACGTGCGCAAAAATTATGACTGACGTCAGTGCATTCATTCTTTGTATCATCAATAGATTTTTTTTATTTCGGAGTTCTGTAATCTGATGAAGATTAAGTTTCACATGGGTATGTTTAAATATCGGTAAAGCACTGACGTGAAGTAAGTCTCCTTTGGTGCACTTATTCTAATTCATAGCCTGAGCGGTGATCCATCCATGTACTAAACTAGCCCAAGGCTGCACAAGGAAAAAAATATTATTTCCACAATATTTCCAACAATTTCGATCCGGCCGAGAATCTGGAACTTGGCTAAGTAAAATAAGGTTTTGAGGGCTGCGGCAAAATTCCAGCGACATCTGCACTGGGATATAAGTCAAAGAATAACAAGAACATTATATGACGGATGTTAAATAGTCAATTCACCTACAAGAAAGAGTTTCTGGAGAAGGAGGAAACCAAAAGAGAGACACTCTGGCGGAATCTTCCAGGTTTGGTTCATTCCAAAAAGTTCCTTAGGAACTTTAAAGAAGTGAGATCCAAAAGGTATCTGGATCTCTGCAAGAATAAGTTACACCTGGTCACTGGCTTCCTCACAGGACACTGTCGCCTCAGGAAGCATTTGATGAGAATAGGTTTATCAGATACTGACGAGTGCAGATTCTGTGGGGAGGAGGAAGAAACTCCTCTTCACCTTGTTACAGAATGCCTCGCCATTGCAAGTCAGCGAAAGGAATGCTTTGGACAGGAAACTTGTAGGAGTGAAGACATAATATCCTTGAAGCCTTCCCAGATATTGAGGTTCATTTATACTCTGGAACTGGAGGGCGAGCTGTAGATGGCGTAATGGTGAGATCAGCTCTGTTGGGGGGCACAATAGATCTCAAGGTCGCGGTGCAACGTAACCCCCATATCAATAATAATAAAAAATAGTCAATTTAATATCAGTTTCTCATCCCATCAATCATGAATTGATATCAGATTGACGGGAAACTGAAGGATTGATGGTCCGGATGGATGGAATATTAATGCATATTAATGTGCTTCGTCAGTCCATCAATCCGCATCAGTCTCACCGTGATCAAGGTGATCAAGCTGATGCGAGATTGATGACAGATGTAACCTCCGTCTAAGAAATCATTGAAATCCTGAATCTTCTATGAATGATGCAGGTTGATATTTCATTCTACCTCAGGGTTGAGTTCGAATATGAACTACACTGATTAGAGTAAGTTTTTGAATGTTCGGTGAATTTAGGTACTCTGGAGTTGACTACTCTTCATGTAATATTCGAATGGTTCTGGTTTTCATTTGGAGTTCGAGTGGCAGAAGGTATCGATATCGGTTATGTTGGTATCAAGAAAGAACCTAGTATTATTATTATTTTCTAATAGTTAATATTATTGTGAGCAGTATTCAAACTATTAAATTACCTCAACTTGAGTTCGGCGGGAGTACCTACTCCTACTTACAGAACATAAAATATACATTCATAAAACAGTTAGACAGGAATAGGAGATTTTCCGACCCATGAGCTATGTCAATTCTGTGGAGTTAAATAATCCCAGCTATTTGGTAGAGTTAACTCGGATTCGAACAGTCTGATATTTTGGAACGACAGTCTCAATATAATAAAATATACTCAACTTTTCGGTTTCCAATCGCAATTTAGTAAATAATACTCTACGGAGTTAATATTCGAACCCAACCCTGAATCTTCTATCTAGAAGTAAACATACACCGCCGTATTCACAAAGCATTCAATCTCCGTTAACTGAGGTCCTCAGTTAAGGATGAATTTGATTCGCAACCTCAGTTAACGTATTTAACGGAAGTGAAACAGGCCCGTTTGACGTTAATGTTCACGTTAACTGTGGTTGCGATTCAAATTTATTCTTAACTGAGGACCTCAGTTAGGACTTAACGGAAATTGAATGCTTTGTGAATACGGCGGAATATGTGTTCTGTGGAACATAGTAGTGCTGTAAGATTTCAACACATCATATTCCATATTCTGAATTCTGAAAATATTCTTTACAATTCATACGAATACGTCCACTATTCCACGCCTTATGCAATTCTAACCAGTATTGCGTTTAAATATCGAAATCAAGTTTACAAATAAGACCTGCATTCAGTAGAGAACAAATTCACCATTCCTGATCTGAAAATATCAAATTTATCAAAATACGTCCAATATACCATATTTGATTCTTTTTAAACAATGAATGGTTTTAATCTAATATATAAAATTCTCGTGTCACAATGTTCGTTCCCGTACTCCTCCGAAACGGCTTGACCGATTCTCATGAAATTTTGTGAGCATATTGAGTAGGTCTGAGAATCGGCCAACATCTATTTTTCATACCCCTTAGTGATAAGGGTTGTTCACCCTTAAAAAAAAATTACTTTTGGACGAAATTTTTTGTTTTTATTTTTCTTATAATGTGGCATTACAAAATACATACAACCCTAAATTTTCACCTTTCTATCACCAACCCCTATTTTTTAATAGTAATTTTCATCCCGCTCGATAACTGATCAATTATCACTTGGTAAGTTATCCCAGAGAAAGAGCTAATTAAAACCAAGTCGCCGTATTTTTTGTGAATGTTTTTCACTCTATTTAGATTAAAATTTCCCTGGTCTTATGGCAAAGCTTAAATTTTTGTACAAAAAGAAATATTTATTTTTATTAAAGTATCAAGGCAGTTTATTCCTGCTCTACTTAGTGCTAGATTGTTTTAAATTTCTGCGTCTTTCTGGATCAACAATCATTTACCAGACTATACCGGTGTCACGTCACAGTAAACAGCACGGAGTAGGGATGAGAACGAAGCCGGTCTCCTGTCTTTCTCACCTTTTCTCACTTTTCTTAAACAGATACGTTTGAGTGGGTAGTTCGTATTCGCAATTGAACCCGGTAGGTGGCGCCGCAATCGGGTTCTAAGTATTTTTTAGAATTACGTGTTTGAGTGGGTCCTAACTTGGAAATTCAATTGCCCCGGTAGGAGGCGCTGCAATCGGGTTCTAGGTTTTTTTTTTAAGATATTTCGCATTTGGAAATAAAATTGCAACCGCAATAACCGATTTGGCGCAGACGAAGTTGCGTGGGTCAGCTAGTATCGATATAAATGCATCCAAATAACTAAAATCAGATTACTATAACTCTGGAACCACTCGGCATTTAGGCTCCAAACCTTCCCTGCAAATTTCAACTCATTACCTCATTACGTTCGAGAGTCACCATGCAGACGGACGAAAAAAACTCAGTTTGACCTCATATTCTTCATGAGTGAGTCGAAACTAATCGTTTGAGAACATTTGCAGCCAGAAATTCATTAATTACAGACATTTGGGCGAATTAATAGATGCTCTGTCCGGCGGAACAATCGAGCGAAAAACAAACTCATTTTTCCATATGCGAATACGAAATATATCAATAGCCCCAAATAACATTTTAAAATGTGAACCTGTCGACTAAGATATGCCCTCATTCGCATAATGTGTTTTCACGAAAATATCAAGAATATTTCATCAATTTTCTAATAGAAACTCCTTTTCTTATCACCATGTATACTAAATCATCCAAATTTACATTATATCTCAACAGGTGTACCTAATTAAATAGTTCAAAATTCAGTTTCATAGAAATTTCAAAAATATAGCCAAGCTACTTCCTAGACAAAACAAAAGAAATACAGGAATAATTTGGAGAAAATAATATCGAACTAGTACAAGGGTGCAAAAACCTTACTGTTTAAATTCGAGGAAAATTCATGAAATACATCCATGACCTCTCCAGGGTCTTTCCAATCAATAGAAGAGCGATGAGAAATATTCAATTAATTTCTGAATAGATGAATTTCAAGGAACTCTTCGTATTCTCAATATTTAAAACATAATTTCTTTCACAGATTATCCCGCAGACAACTGCCAATGGTAGACTTTGACGGAAACATAAGATATACCATCCCTCGGGAGCAAATCGAGATCGACTGGCTTTATCCCGGTGGTACATCGAACCATTCTGCACCCTCTCTCCTGTACTCCCTCCAAAGAAACAGTTTACGTCAAGGGGTAAGATCCATGATAATCTACCGTTTATTAAAAAGTGCTGCCAAGGTCAGGATTTGCGCATTGACTAGGCACGGCCAAGCTTCGCATGCTGAATGGCATTATTGAACAGTTTTCGTAATAACTCGGTCAAGAAATCAGAGAATAAATAATTCCGGAATTTCCTGCTGAGATACGAGGGTTGTATCATAATTACCCGATAAGAACGAGAAACAACTACAGGGTTTTCCAATTAGAGGTTCCATTTTGAATAGCCCGCTATTTTAGCAGCTGTCATTTGTCGATAGACACTATGCCATTAATTCCATTGTCTATGCACGCTTCATAAAAGGTCGATCGAGCTGCAATTCGGTACTAGATTATAAAATGGTGGCTCAAAGGTGTGTGCGGAATAACAGCGGATTCACAATTAGTTTCTGAAATATACAATTTATTAAGAAAAAATGTTTGCAAAAATTAGCGTGTCGGCATTCTACAAGTAATTACCAAGTTTCAATTGGATCGGATTTGTATATTTTGAGTTACTGACTTGATAACCACAACATTCTAGTTAGGTATAACCCCGAAACCGTTTATACCCATTGCATTCGGATGCGCGACCTACCCTGAAAATTACAAGTCGCTATCTCTTAGCGTTTGAAAGTTATCATGGCAACGGTCACCCATCCCAAGGCTGCTCGATATTTTATCAATATCCCCAACTATATACGGTTTTGAAGGCCCTCGCAAAATTTCATCAATATCTGACTAATAGTTTCTAAGACACATAATATTTTCTAATATATTTTTTTAAATTTTCTAGTGATAAGATCCTCACAAAATTTCGAAGTTTTTCTGTCGGTATTCTACAACTATAGTTACCAACTTTCAATTCTTTCGAATCTGTATTGTTTCGAAATTTAATCAATAATCAAAAACGGTTTGGCCGATTATGTTCAAATTTTTCATCAGTGAATCGAACCTGATCGTTTGAGACCATTTTGGAAAATTACCTACATTTGGGCAAAATGATAATAACGTTTTCCCCAGAACATACAAAAAGATTCGAGGAAAGCACTGACGGAAGATTTTGCGTGCATGTTATATTGTCTATTCACGCCTCAAACACCCTCACGAAATGCTTCGAGACAAAATGTATTGAGCATCAACTGAATTTAAATTTTGAAAAAAATAAATAGTGAACTTACTCAGCGGGGATTTGAACCCGGATTTCCTGCGCGGCAAGCGAGCAAGCTAATATCTAGGCAATCGACGTGTGTTTACAATTCTGAGATTCACATGATTGAAGTTTCAGAAGAAGTAGATACCAGTTCGAAATTTGATTTTCATAGTAATTGTAAAAATGCAAAGCCGATTGATCTGAAATTAAGTACTCAGTAACGGGTTGCAGAATATCGACACAAAGAAGTAGGTGAAATCTCGTGAGGAGCGTATTACTAGAAAATTGTAAAGAAATTATTAAACTTATCATGTATCTCACGATAACTTGAGAACGGAAAGAGATAGCGAATTTCAGGGTAGGTAGCGCATCCGAATGCGACAGTTGAGTTCGTTAATAGGCATAATCGATAATCGGTCACACGGTTTTGGAGTTATATCAAATCATTTGAAAATGAAATAGATTTTTGCACAAGCTGGACAGTTTGCCTTAGATAGAACTCTTGAAGAAATGTCTCACTGATTATTATTTCACGATGTTCATTCATAGCTCAAAATTATGATTCTGTCGAAGGTAATATGTTGTTTTATTGAAAAATCAGTGTATTTTTCCTGGTGAATAGAATCCGAGTTTCTTGAAATGTACAACAATTCTTACAATTGGATAACTGTTCAGGGCTCACTATCAATTCGCTTTCTGGCATAAAGTTGAGATTGCTGTATAATATCCAAATATTTTTAATCCAAGGAAAGTTTATGAAAACTTAATTAACGATTTTAGTGTTGATGTTGAACATTGAAAATAAGATTGATAATTCGAATGGCTAGGTGTATATCGAGTGGGTAGACCTAGAGGCTGAATAAATTTATCTGCACATTTATTATGCAGATCTACTGGTTACGTATATCTGCTAGCAATGTGGATTCCCTGTTACGTTACTGTCTACCGGTTCATTGATACGCTGGCTATGTAGATCTACCAATTACGTAGATATGCCGGTTATGTAGATCTACCAGTTTATTGATCTGGTGGCTATGTAGTTCTACCGGTTTATTGATATGCTGGCTATGTAGATCTACCAGTTACGAAGAACTATTGGTTATGTAGATCTACCGGTTAATTGATCTGCTGGCTAGGTGAATCTATGGCTTGGTAAATCTACTGGCTCACTAGTAGATATAACTTTTCGAAATGAGAACAGCGACTTATTTTTTGGCAAATCTTGGATACTTCATTGAAATAGTCAACATGAGACTCAGAGACCCAATACATAAGTTTCCAAGGTCAAGAAGTTTGTCTAACGAGTGTTTTAGATCGTCTATAGATATGTCGCTGTAAGCTTTGGAAAGCTACTACGTCTACCTAAGCTTTTCTTCTAATATTAAATTTGACGCCATTTTTGGTCTTCAGTCTTTCAGACTTCTAATATTAAATTTGACGCAATGTTTGGTTTTCAGTCTTTCAGACGACATTTCTCTCAGACGGGTGTAATGTAACGCGTAATGCAATGCGTAATGTAAGGCGAATTCTCCGTGTGGGCGGTACTACGAGCATTAAGGTGCGTATAAACTACGCGCGGCAAACCCTCGAACATTGGCTCGCAAATTGGCCACGCGCTATGTAGACGGGGTTGCCGAGCGAGACATCCTCGTATAAAAAGCGCGAGGCCGCCTCGCATATCAATGTTCGAGGGTTTGCCGCGCATAGTTTATACGCAGCTTTACATGTAAAGCCGCGTATACTTCGATACGGGGATGCTTGGCGCGGCAACCCCGTCTACATAGTGCGAGGCCGCCTCGTGAACCAATGTTCACCTTAACGCTCGCTCCGCCGCTCGACTCGATCTATCGGGTGTCGGTTCTTGATGCTCAAAGGCGCTCGCAGCTAAAGTTTGGACGACGTTTATGACGGTTGTGTTGTGTGGACGTCATGATGGAGTGACGAACAGTCGTACGAACTTATTAGATTACATCAAGGAAAAGCCGTAATATGGAATCCGAAAAACCCAGGTTACTTCAAAAAGAACATTTATATTTTCTCTCAATGATTTCAAAATCACTTCAGAAACTTACATTCAAGATAATGCAAGAGAATTACTGTTTTGAGTGGGTAGTTCGTATTCGCAATTGAACCCGGTAGGTGGCGCCGCAATCGGGTTCTAGGTATTTTTCAGAATTACGTGTTTGAGTGGGTCCCTGGATAACTTGGACATTCAATTGTCCCGTAGGAGGCGCTGCAATCGGGTTCTAGGTTTTTTTTATGATTCTTCGCATTTGGAAATAAAATTGCAACCGCAATAACCGATTTGGCGCAGGCGAAGTTGCGTGGGTCAGCTAGTCTAATATATAAAATTTCCATGTCACAATGTTAGTTACCGTACTCCTCCGAAAGGGCTTTACCGACTTTTACCAAATTTTCTATGCATATTCAGTAAGTCTGAGAATCGGCTACTATCTATTTTTCATACCCCTAAGTGATAAGGGTTGTTCACCCTTAAATATTTTTTTTTAATTTTTGGACGAAATTTTTTTGTTTTTATTTTTTTATAATGTCGCATTACAAAATACATACAACCCTAAATTTTCACCCTTCTATCACAAACCCCTATTTTTTAATAGTCATTTTAGTAATTAATCATTTTTCATCCCGCCCGATAACTGATCAATTATCACTTGGTAAGTTATCCCAGAGAAAGAGCTAATTAAAACCAAGTCACCGTATTTTTTGTGAATGATTTTCACTCTATTCAGATTAAAATTTACCTGAGCTTATGGCAAAGCTAATATTTTTGTACAAAAAAATATTTATTTTTATGAAAGTATCAAGGCAGTTTATTCCTGCTATACTTAGTGCTAGATTTTTAAAAATTTCCGCGTCTTTCTGGATCAACACTCATTTGCCTGACTATACCGGTGTCACGTCCCAGTAAACAGCACGGAGTAGGGATGAGAATGAAGCCGGTCTCCTGTCTTTCTCACCTTTTCTCACTTTTCTTAACCAGTGGGTAGTTCGTATTCGCAATTGAACCCAGTAGGTGGCGCTTCAATCGGGTTCTAGGTATTTTTTAGAATTACGTGTTTGAGTGGGTCCCTGGATAACTTGGAAATTCAATTGTCCCGGTGGGAGGCGCTGCAATCGGGTTCTAGGTTTTTTTTAGATTTTTCGTATTTGGAAATAAAATTGCAACCGCAATAACTGATTCGGCGCAGGCGAAGTTGCGTGGGTCAGCTAGTAGTATTATATTATGAAACTTAGGACAAGTATTTTCTTTCCCTTTATAATAAAAAAAGTCACTGACGTGAATTCAGTGCTCTTTGGGGCATTTTTGATTAATACATAATTGAATTCGAATTGATCAACTTGAAGTCAGTTTTTTTTTCTCAAAATGTCAGAAATTTAATCCGCAGTAATCAGGTAGCATTATTTTCTAGTGTGATTGTATTCATAAGCAATTTGGCATTGTAAATAAGATAGAAATTTAAATGCATATATCGAAAAATTCTGGTACTCATTAACCCCTCCGACGATAGCGCATCAGCGTCTATTCGTGTTACGTCAAGATTTCGGAAAGGCTTAGTGCTTAGTAATTCTCGGAAGTGCTCGGGAGCACTTAAGGGATTACTAAGCACTAAGCCTTTTAATGAAGTGCTTGAATTACTAAGCACTGGTTTTAAAAAGTGCTCGGGATCACAGTACTCGGGAGCACAAAAAGTCTTCAAGCTCATTCACAAGCACTAAGCACAATGCTTCGGCTCAGCTCTGATTGATGGCTTCTTTGGTTGACACAGATGTCGACTGCTCAACATCGGTCCGAAGCTGAGACTCTCCATGCCTCGTGGACATGAATCCTCCGTCATACACTCCTCATACACTCCTATCACCGCATCCCTTCGTGGCCATGAAAGGCTTCCCACAACGACGAGAACTTTCCCCTCCTCTCCTGGTTGACAACCGTTACTGACAATAATAGGCACACTGGATCTATATGTTCAAGCGTATGCCGATGACATAGTCATTATGGCTAAGGGTCTTTGTCTAGAGCCTCTAAAAGGCTCCAACAGTACCACAAGGCTGGTGAGAGTGGAAAATGTTTAATATGAACCCGCATGAAACCTTGATTGGTCCTTTCAATAGGAAAACACAATATGGATTATCTCACTTTGAACAGAGTCCCGTTCCATTCGCTAGATCTGCGGTTGTTATCCTAGATAGAAAACTGGATTGGAATTAGCACCTGGAAAGGGTGATTCACAAGGATAGGCACTCCCTTTGGGCCTATCAGCTGACTTGTGGAAAGAGGTGAGGAATGGCTCCGAAACGGCTTCACTGACTGGACGTAACAGTGGTGGGACCACGAATCACTTACGGCAGTTTTGCTTGGTGGGATATCACCATAAAAATGAGAACTTAATTAAAGCTTGGGAACATCCAGAGAACTAGGTGTATGATTGTGACCGAAGCCCTTCACTCCACCTCCACTGAAGCTATGGAACGCCTACCAGACCTCGCTAATTGACCCCAATCTCAATATTAATGATACCCAACATGTTGCGCCGACCTGGTTCACTATAATGGTGGGGGCATCGCAATAATAAGATTCATTAAACGAAGACTTTCGGTAAACGTGTTATCCACATAATAACGGAACTTAATTTTGACTCACTGCACCGTCGTCTGCAGACGTGCGATTGTCATGCACGATCGAACATCAATTGGTGGTGCAATTTTGAAAAGTCCTTTTTCCAGAACACAGCTCGTATGTTATTATGTCATTTTTTTTTTAAAATCACCCCTTTTCAATTCGATATATTTAATATAAATATCTTATCTTTCTTTATCATCTCTAAATAACATAATTTCTTCGACCGTTCAAATTGATCAAAACTCTTGAAATTCTGCTGAAGGCATGTCCAGGTCTAGAAATGGAGGATTATCATGTTTTCATTCTTTACAGTACAACTTGCATTGCTTGACTTTTGGTCCACTTAGAGGTCTCTTTTGGTCCAACAGGACTGTTCTTGTACCTCTTGATTACAAAAATCGATTTAGTGTTGAATAGAGACTTTCATTTCTTGACTTTCCAGGCCCTTGAGCTTCAAAAGTATTCGTATTGGACAAATACTGTTGGATTTGGTCTTGACCAGTCAATTTGGATAAGCAGATTTCTTATCTCCTCTATGTGTTGTTTTAGTAAAGACTGAGGTATGCTTAATTCTTGGCTTCTTGATTTATCCCGATATCGTGTATAATTTTTAGTCGTCGTGACTCAATTTGCCCACTCCCAGTACTCATCAACAAGAGTATTCATGCTGGAGATAGTATTTTCGCTCCGTTGAGATCACTCAGTTCATGCTATAGCTCCCCGTGAAGTACTACAGTTGAACTCCAGTATCTGGTAATGCTTCAAGATGGCTAAGTCTCCAATCTTTATGATTTCAAGGCCCAAGCACTCTTTGCGTTGGTGTTGGCGAGCTAAAAATCAGCAAAATACAGATATCAGTGAAAGTTTTACCCGCTGCCAGTGCGTGAGAATAATTTTGATAATATTGCAACAATTTCTGATATCAACCAACTCTTCTATTCTGCTAATTTCAGGATTCAAACGCCGTTAAAGATTCTCATCAAAACCCCATTCATTTTTGTGGATTGATGCTTTGAGTTAAATAGTATCGTTCACGTGATATAGAGATAAGAGTCACTGATAGTATCATGAGGTTTAAATTAAATATTCACCTAAGTGTTTAATTATAGCCTTATCGAAAGCCCTAGGTTATTTTCGTTTCTCGTTCCATGTTTCTTAATGTTAATTAATACTTCTCAAAAGTATGAATGTCATAAAAATCTATTTTAGTGTTTCTACTTTAAAAATTTGTTGAATTTTCATCCATAAAATATGCATGCACGCAACCCTCTGTCGGGCGAAGAGAAATAAATATTATTTCGCATATTTGTACTTTTAGGTCAATCGAAGGAGGGTTTCCATTTATTTTTATCGCTCCATACATTGATTTTAACTGCTATTGCAATACAGGTATAACTATCTATCTATTAATTAATTAATCTCTTGTTCGAAGAAAATCGCTGGAAATAACACACAAAAGTTCTTTATTTAATTATTAAGTACTCATATACAGAATTACTCTTTTTTCCGCATGAGTATACCCTGAAAAAATCCTACGCTTGAGGATGGAGAGTATTTTGAGGTTAATGAGGGTATGGTAGCGAAAAGACGATCTTATTATTTGCAGTGCAGACAGCCTGCTCTCAATCTAATGACGATTTCTCGAGTGAAAAATAACCCCGAACTCCCCAATCAAGGACTCAATACAAACAATCACGATTTTTCTATGCCACCAATTATTGTTAACAACATTCTAAAGGTATTCGGGGATAATACCAAACAGCTGTAAAATTATCGATATTTTTTTACGATTGCGTGATTTCTGTAATTTTACGTGCTCGTAGGACGAGTTAAGTTTGCAAAGAAAACACGCATAACTGAAAAATTATTTATAATTTCAATTAAAACAATAATACTTATTTTTAAAGTTAATAAATTAAATTTATAATACACCTCCCCATACACCTATCGAAAGTTGAGAAATCCGTCAATGACATTTACTCAATTATGGAATAGTGACAAAAATGATAATTTTCAAAATTTGGAACAGTCTGGTATACTGGAATGACGTTACTTCGAGTTTTTCCGTCGGCAAAATGAAAAAAAAATTGAAAAAAGCTACTTCCGCTGCGGGAGTAGAAACCGGAATCTTTTAACATAAAGTAGAATTTCAAACCATAAAGTCAACTAGAAAAAGAACCTATCCAGCAAATTTCAATTCTCTAAATCCATTGTGCTTACGTTATGGTCGGCCGGACAGTTAATTATTTCCAATAAACGTAGTACCTATGTACTAATTCGAAATAAAAAGATATTTCAAAATGTGAAAAAATGTGTTCTATTTAAATTAAAAAATGGTATTTCCTGTGAAACCGGAGGGACAGTAGAAACAAAGCAACGAAACAAGCACTGACGTGAAGTCAGGAGCTTTTTCGAGCATTTTGTATTGTCTACTCGCCTCCATTGGACACTATACTTCGAATTTAGCATCGATGTATACTACTCAGCTTTTATAATATATGAATACATTTCATACCATTTTAATGACAGACTCCAGTAGATAATCGTTTATGATCACAGAATTTTTAATTCTCATATATGTACTCTATTGTAATTGAAATACGGAAAAAAGGCCTCAAGGAACTCCTGGAAACGATATTCACGAAATTCCGCGAAAATTAGTGGGTCGAAATTCTAAGAGTAATCACCGAGTTTTAATTGGATCAGATATGTATATTTTGAGTTATAGATGAAATAACAACAAAATAATCAGATGAGTACCTACAACACGAAAACAATTTGGCCGATTATGCCAATTAACTTAAATGTCGCATTCGGATGCGCAACCTACCCTGAAAATTGCAAGTCCCTATATCTATTTGTTGGAAAGTTATCGAGGCAATGGTCATCCAGCCAGCTACTGAACTCACCCATAGCTGCTCGGATCTCAAACAATATAGATCCGATCGTGTTCCAACTTAGAACTTGGCAGAAGAGTTAGGTTTTGAAGGCTCTCGCGAAATTTCAATGATTTTTTTTAAAATAATAGATAATAAATAGATTTTCATAAAAGAAATAAATTATAATAATAAATAGATTTTTTTTTAATTTTATAGCGATACGATCCTCACAAAATTTCACAAGAATTTTCGTGTCGGCATTCTACGACCAATAACCATGTTTGAATTGGATCGGTTTCGTATTTTTCAAGTTATTGAGGAAATAACAACTAACTCAAATGTCGCATTCGGATGTACTCTACCGTGAAAATTGCAAGTCGCTATCTCTTTCCGTTCTCAGGTTCTCGTGAGATAAATTGTATTTTTTGATAATTTTTTTTCAATTTTCTAGCTATACAATTCTTACAAAATTTCACAAACATCTTTAAGCTTGTATTCTACAACTATACTCACCAAATTTCAATTCGATTGGTTGAAAACAAAATTATTACTCGGAACTCATTGAGCCGATTATGCCCATTAACGAACTTGTCCGTTGTATTGGGACGCGCCACCAACCCTGAAAATTTTAAGTCGCTATCTCTTTCCGTTCTCGAGTTATCGTGCAACGACCGGACAGAATCGAATTTGACCGACATTTCGGCAAAATGATACCGCGATGTAACAATGATGTATGAATTTAAAAAAAAAGCTCTTTCAAAATCTGCAAAAATATATAGGATGTCCCATTTAAATTAAAGAAGTTGATGGCACTTCCGGTTAAACCGGAAGTATAACGAGGAATAACTCACTGTTAGTTGTACAACAATAGGTGTACATTTCATTAATGTTACAAATTTTTTGACACTAAGCTCAGTATGTATGAATTCAAAATAAACAGCTCTTTTTGAATCTGTAAAAATATATGGGATGTCCCATTTAAATTAAAAAAGTTGATGGCATTTCCGGTTGAACCGGAAGTATATTATTAACAAAAAAATTTACATCAGATGCATTTTGTTCCATTGCACTTACCTGCAAATTTTGATAAATATCGTTCTTTTCATTTGAAAGATATTTACTTGGTTCAATACTTTATCCCAACCCTGTATACAAAGAGCATGCAGTACTCAATGAATTGGAATTGAATAAATTATTATTGTTGTGCGTATGTTCTAGGGAACTTCGCGTTATCATTTTGCCCAAATAAATGTAATTTTTTAATTTTTTGCCGAAAATGGTCTCAAACGATTGGGTTCGACTCCGTGATGAAGAATTCGAGGTCAAATTTGATTCTGTCCTTCCGGTCGGCCACGATAACTTGAAAACGGAAAGAGGTAGCGACTTGAAATTTTCAGGGTAGGTGATGCGTTCCAATACAACGGACAAGTTCTTTAATGGACATAATCGGCTAAACGGTTTCCGAGTGATAATTTTGTTTTCAACCAATACAAATCCGATCGAATTGAAACTTGGTGAGTAGTTGTAGAATTCAAACCTAACGTTTGTGAAATCTTGTGAGAATCGTATCACTAGAAAATTAAAAAAAAATTATTATAAGATATGATTTATGTTACGATAACCTGAGAACGATAGAGATAGAGATTTTCAGGTTAGTTAGTGCATTTGAGTTTGTCTATAGGCATAATCGGCCAAACGGTTTTGGAGTTATATCCATCTGAAATTTGGTTGTTATTTCCTCAATTACTCGAAAAATACAAAACCGATCTAATTGGAGCATGGTTATTAGTTGTAGAATGCCAACGCGAAAATTCTAGCGAAATTTCGGGAGAATCGTATCACAAGAAAATTTTAAAAAAATCATTGAAAAAAAAATTCTTTATATCAGAAATTATTCGTCAGACATCGCTGAAATTTTGCAAGAGCCTTCATAACCTAACACTACTGCAAATTTCCGAGTTTGAACACGATCGGATCCATATTGTTGGAGATCCGAGCAGCCATGTGTGAGTTCAGTAGCTGGATGGGTGACCGTTGCCTCGATAACTTCCGAACGAACGGAGATAGGGAGCAATTTTCAGGGTTTCGAATGGGAGACTTAAGTTCGTTTTTGGGCATAATCGGTCCAACGGTTTCGGAGTTATACCCACTTGGAATATTATTTCCTGGATAACTCAAACATATATAGACTGGATCGAATTTAAGCTTGGTAGCTAGTTGTCGAATATCGACATAAGGACGTGTGTAAAATTTTGTGACAACCGTTATCCTGAAAATTTTAAAAAAATTAGAAAAAAAATGGTTTCAAGCACTGACGTGAAATCAGGAGCTTTTGCGCGTATGTTTTTTTCTCCATTCTCCTACATTGGACACTCTTAATCCAATTTACCACGCGCAAAAGCTCCTGGCTTCGCGTCAGTGCTTGAACCAATTTTTGGCACTCTTGTTCCTCGGAACATAGAGCTTATCAATTTGCCCAAATGTCTGTAATTTTCGAATTTTTCGATGAAAATGGTCCTAAACGATTTGGTTCGACTCACTGATCAAGAATCTGTGGTCGAAATTCATTCTGTCCAGCCGGTCCGGCCGGCCGTAGGCACGATAACTCTCGAACGGAATGAGCTAGACAGTTGAAATTTTCAGAGTAGGTTTGGGAGATAAATATCTCGGCTAAGTTCGTTATTGGGCGAAATCGGAGAGATGGTGACGGAGTAACAAAAAAAAAATTTTTTTTACATAACAAATTCCAAATTAAATTTTTTCCAATATGCAGTTTTACCATAAGAATCCATTGATATCATTTTTAACTCCAACAAGCTAATACTTCCGGAGATATGATTTTTCAACATTTCAATATAAATCGTATCTCTATGTTTTCACAGAATGATATAATTATTCTGTGTGTATTCTATGAATTGATATAATGTCAATGTTATTTTCCTGAGACATGACGTTGTCTAATTCATTCCAGCAAGCGTATAGAATTATGAGAATTATAATATAATATCATACTTTTTGTTGTTTGATATTTTCATGCCGATGGTCAATCCATATGATGATGGGAATGGTAATGGTAAGTTAATAATATTGAGTTCAGAATATCTCCACTAAAAACAAAACTGGAATATTGGTGTATTGGAGTGGATTTGAGGAAAGATATATATTATCGTTCATCATAGAATTGAGGAATAAATATCTCGGATGAGTTCGTTGTTGGGTAGAATTCGTCTATTGGTTTTGGATTGATAATTTTTGACACTCTTGTTGAATTCAAATTCTTCTATGATGTTTGAATTCAATTTCTGCTAAGATGAAGTTCTTTCATAAGAATACATTGATATAATTCCCAACTCTGAGAAACCAATACTGTCGGAGATATAATTTATCTGTTTGAACTAGAGCGCCAGAAAGCTCCTGTCCACAGGGCTTGAACCCATTTTTTTAATTATGTTGTTGGTTGATATGGCTCTCATAGAAAAAAACATGTTCCTAACACGTTTGCAAACTTCCTGTCTCGCACGCAAATGCTAACTGTATTTGCGTGCGTGCGGAAAAATAACTATTTCAGTAATTGCATTCCTACTATGAGAAGTTTCTTACAGGAGTGAAATAATCGCTGAAATATTTAAAAGCAATGCTAGTCTCATGAGACTTTCAATACATGAGTGAAATAATCAGTGATAAAAATCAACCCCATTTCTTATCGATCATAATTGTTCATCCACCGTAGCTCGACGTGGTGGAACCTAAGCATAAAACTCGATCACCTCGGCTTTGACATTTTCTGAATTTATATAAGCACGAAACGGTAGCCTGGCATACGTTCTGAAATATCGACCAAGCATCATTACCATGGTTGAACCTGATTCACGTCATTTTTCGATTCGAATTCAGTATTTTGTTCGAGGAGACCGGTCGAAACGATCTTGCCGGTACCAGAATATTCGCGATATTTCTGGATTTTTCTTGATTTTTGATAGTTAATAGTCCATTTTGTTTGTGATGTTGTTGTGCCGTCTTTTCGCGGTTAGAACTGATGACACTGACTTTGTTAGTGTTGTAAGTTAACAAGTGTTCGGTTTGCAAAATCTCCACTACATAGGTATATTTCTGTTTCCAGGATGATCTGATACCTTTGAAGAATAGCAATGCTGGAGTGATCCCTGTCGATTTACAACAGAAGAAGTTGGCACATAGGAGGGGTGAGTAAATCGTGATAATTCAAGGTTGTGTCCTGAGAGTTTTTGAAAGTATAACGAAGAATAATATATCCAGGTTAAACTCCATACGAAATTATTCCATTGTTGTGCTGTAGATATAATTGAAAGTTACTGTTATGTGCAAAATAATCTACAAGTTGAATAAATATACCCATTTGAAATGATGTCATATATCCTCACAATTGCAGATCCATCCAAGTTTAAAAATATAAAAACTGGGTTTCCAAATGATATTATTATATGTGATTATATTATTATGTTATTATACTGATCCTCCTAGATTTTCCCCAAGAAGACCCCTCATGAGCTCTTAAGAGCTAAAGCGATTCAAGAGAATCAGTTGTGTTCAGTGTAGGTTTTTTTAATGCATCTTTACGGCACCTTACGCACAGAATTCAGTGAATGGTGGCGATTATCGTCTCTAGAAATTTTTTTCCCAGTCCTGGGATTTAACCTGTCAAATGCTCTAACCACTGAGCTAACCGAGCTGGTTGTGTTCGAATATTAACTCCACGGAGTAGAGTAGAGTTTTGGAAGGTTTGACAGATTTACTCTAGAGTTTACTCTGACACTGACACTAACAGTGACAGAAGGTGTCAATATCGGAATATAGTTTATGTTGGTTTAAGAAAGAACCTATTATTATTGTTTTCTTCACATATATGTAACTCTAATCATAAATATATATTATGAGCAGTATTAAAACTATTAAATTACCTCACAGAACATTCATAAAACAGTGGGGCAAAGATACGAGATTTTTCGTCCCATGAGTTATTTCAATTTTGACAGGAGTAAAATGAACTCCAACTTTTCGAACTCCGACTTTTCGAACGACAGTCATAGAGTAAAACTTACTCAACTCTTCCATTTTCGGACACAATTTGGTAAATATTACTCTATGGAGTTAATATTCGAACGCAACCCTGCAACCCTCAATTTGATTTATATAAAAAACGCCCTTTAGATTAGATTTTTGCATGTTTGGGGATTTTTTTCGTTGACTATTTCACTCATATCAAAATCTGACAACCACAAGCCAAAGATAGCTCGTATTATCGCGAAAACACCAACTGTCTTTGAATTATGATTGGTTTTACAACTTTGGTGTTGTCAACGACTCAACCATGGATACGGACTCTTTGACAAATGATAAATATAAATTACAGACGTCAACATGAGTCATTTAGTTCGTGAAATAATCTAATGAAATATCACTCGTGACTGAATTAATCTCATAAGTCTGTCTTTTATTTCTTAACTCAACTGAGTTGCTTAGAGAAAACACCACTCGTCCTTCGGGTGGTGGTCGTTCAAGTAACTCAGTTTCGTTAAGAACTAAGTCGACAAACCTACCCACAAAAACGGCCACTCCAGCTTTATTTCCAAAAAAATAACGCCCAATAATCCCTGCTGTCTGAAGGCCATACCAAACGGTTACACATTATGGAGACATAGGCTTTTCAATGATCTTATTTGGGTTTTCCGAACCCCAAATGTGACAGTTCTGCCTATTAACAGAGCCTCCCAGGTGAAAATATGCCTCAACGCTCATAATTAAATAAAATATATCTCAAGAAAGTTCTTCAATTCATTACAAAATAGCAATTACTAGGTGATGTGGGATTATTAATGTAGGTGAGGCAGCCTCTGCCACTGGTGATGGTTATTCATGTTCTACCAAAATGCACGAGGCCTATGAACCAAATTATATTGCTTGTATGATTCAATATCTGTGGGTGATTATTACATTGTGCCTCTCAGTGAAACCTGGTTAAAATCAGACTTTTTCGATAGTGAAATAGTTCAATTAAACTATACACTTTACAAAGAGGGATAGAAACTTTGATCGCTCGGGTGCGTCCCGGGGCGGAGAAGTTTTGCTGGCGGTTAGCACTAGCTATCAGTCTTGCAGGTTAACCTCGGTTATCTTTCACACATTGCTCCTAGTGTAGATGTTATTGGCATTAAAATTCACAATGAGAGAATGTCAGGATATGTTGTCAATGTCTATACACCTCCTAACTCATCATATGTTCTACTGGAAACGATCTTCGATGCTATTTGCAACACTTGAGCAATTAAGCGTAATAACTCTGACTATTAATTACTCATTGGAGACATCACAATAAAGCTTCTTATCCTAGATTAATCCTTATGAACTGTAAACGCTTCATTATCAGTACAATTGGTATTCAATTCAGTAGAACTGAAGTTGTTGTCTCCCAACAAAACGAAACCCTGGTGGCGGTTGACTTGCATCACCTACCACTGGAAATTCTATTGCAATTCGACATGATATCTGAAAAATTGAATTAGAAGTGAGTGAGAAGAATTAACATCATACAACTTTCGCGAAGCAAACTTTCCCAGACTTTATGGGGACCTTCTGAAGGTAGACTGGTGTTTTCTCGACCATGCCAACGATGTCAATTCTGCTTGTGATGACTTCTCCTTCAGCTGGATCAGCTTTTCTCAGATCAATTATCAAATAGTGCCTTATCAGCATATCTTTGTACCTGGCAGTTCAACGGTCACCAGCTTGTTTGAAATCACTCAATTTATTGGGTAAGGTATTCGATAATTGTATTCTCCTCGAAAAACTCTCCAATTCTGGTCTTATCTACAATCTTATTATGCTCTTCTACTCTTATCTATCCAACAGAACTTTCAGAGTGAAACACAGCGATCACCGATCAACCGAAATAACTGCAGGTTCTGGTGTCCCGAAAGGCTGTATTTAACCTTTTAACATAGGAAAATAAAACATTATAGGTATCTTTCACGCGCAAAAAACAATCAGTTATTTTGATTACGTTATTGATAGCACCAACTTCAATGACTTAGGAGTAAAATTTGACAATAAATTAACTTTCTTTAAACATACCTCAATATTGCTTCATCTGTTTATAAAAGTCCGAGTAGTTTACTGACCACAACGGTCTCCTGTTTGACCCATTTGTTAGAGCTAAACTTGAATACGCCTCCATTATTCGGTCTTCAGGATATAACTATATATAAAAAAAAGAGATAGACATTTGCTATACAACATTAACAGAAATCAAGAAATTTGGATTTGTAATAGCTCACTTCTCTTTCCATAGATTCTTGCAACTTTGCATGTTAGCTTCATTTCTTAACATTTTTTTTTCTCATGAATGAATTTGTTTCTTTTGTGTTATTTTATCATTATATTGTAATTTGTGCTCATTGTATTTTTCCCAACCTTCTTAAGACATAAACTGAATGGGTGGCGTAAACCTAAAAAAATTCGACGTATGATACAAGAGTTTAGGGAAAAACCTCAGCAAAACACCCTGTCCCCCGTGAGTGTTGTAATTGGTAACTATTGTTTACACAATTACCTCTGCTAACTCCATTTTCATGTATTCCCTAACACCCAAACGGCAAAGACACATCGCTGTTGATGCTCAGCAGGTTTGAGTTCTTGTGTTAACTGAACATGATAAGCCTTTATACCCAAGTTCTCATACAAAATCCTGCGTAGAGTCGTTTGCGACATGTCTAATTAGTCTATTCTTGTACACCAATCTGATTGTAGTGGAAGTTTTCTTTACGTTTCTCTGCAATCAGAGAACTGTAAACATATTGAATCTCAAAATTTACATCATTATATCTGATAGTATAATAATATCTAATAATAATAGTGCCTTTATTTGCATTTTTTTAATTGTTTGGAATACCAGCACCATCAACAAACGTTGGAAATGGCAATAAGGATATTGAGAAGCGAACACCCGCTTCTGAAAATGTTGGCTAATCATGAATAAGGAACCAAGGAGCTTTCCTATTTAGGGCTGGTCAGAGAGCTTTGGAGAAGCTCAGTATAACTGGCATATCCACCGATCATGAGCTAGCAGGAACACCTATCACGCCAACAGATCAAAGAAGAGTTGGCAGAGAGATAAGACAGGCACAACTGCAGACACTACTCGAAGATCACATGAGTAAACACCTGCACCCCATATTTTAGAGGAGTTTGAAAGAATAGGGCCTGTCGGAATAATTATCCTTCGCCTTTTTGAAGTCCGCTGGACTCAAGTCGGAAACGGAGGGATTCGTTATGGCTTGTCAAGATGGGGTGATAAATACAAGATGGTATAAGAAGAATATCATGAAAGTGGACACCCCAACAACGTGCAGAGCATGCCACAGCCAGCAGGAAACTGTAATGCACATTCTGTCTGCTTGCAGAGTCCATGCTCAAACAGGATATGTGGAAAGACACAATGCAGCACTTCGAATTCTCCATAAACTCAGATATACTCTTGCTCGACAAAGAACTGAAGGAATTGTTTGTCCTCGAATTTTCCTCCCCCGCAGAAAATAATGTGGTGATGAAAGAAGAACAGAAGAGGGAGAAATACAAGGATTTAATGTTTGAACTTACACTCTAGGAAAAAATATACCTGTCACGAATGATCAACTGGAATTTCACTTATCC
Organism: Halyzia sedecimguttata; assembly: GCA_937662695.2. Classification (NCBI taxonomy): domain Eukaryota; kingdom Metazoa; phylum Arthropoda; class Insecta; order Coleoptera; family Coccinellidae; genus Halyzia; species Halyzia sedecimguttata. The sequence goes on from OW569415.2 coordinate 51,719,766, forward strand.
TCATACCTTTCATCAGTACCTATGTAAATTACATCGTTAACTTCATTCCACTCAGTTTTGAAAATGGGTTACAACACAACAAGCATATTATTGTACTACTTGACTAAACTAAGATATTTTCTTTACTCTAATAATTTTTCAAAATGTTTCTCCAAGTGATTAGTGCGAATTGAATATCTAAAATGACATTAACTTGCAGGTATCCTTCGGCCAGTTTATTGCATCCTACCCTCGCCAGAGGAAAGCGATGAAGGACCACCAGTTTACTATCCAGAAGATTACATACGTGGACGATCCATCCTACCTCCGACAGAAAAAAATAGGAGTGAATCGCAAGATCGGTCCAAGTGGAGACCAGGAGGTCCAAGGAAAAGATTTGCTGCCAAATACAACATGCAGAAAAGTTTCTCATCGGATCAACTATATCACAGTCAGCCAATTAGTTTAGATTATAGAAATAATGTGACTTCCACTTCCTCAATTTCCTCAGGTAAATGTTCAGTTTTCGAGCGCTCGTACAAGGGCGGTATCATTTGTTGCAAATATGCGTATTTTTCGAATTTTTGGCCGTAGGTAACGCGCCGCAAACTATTACATATCTCAAAAAATTCAAGAAAAGCACTGACGTGAAGTAAGGAGCCTTTGCGCTCATACGCTATTGTCTATTCACGCCTAACACACCATCACGAAATAATCCATGAACCTTCAAGCCGTGTTTTTAGCGTTGAGACGTGAAAAAAATGCATTGAGCATCAACTGAATTCAAATTTTGAAAGAAATAAAATATTGATCTCACACAGCGGGGATTCCCCAGCCGTCGGGGTATTGTTGCAATTCTGGGATTCACAAAATTTGAAGAAATTTCATTTTCACAATAAAGTCTAATATAAGAAGCCGATTGAGCAGAAATCCGGTACTCGATTGTAAAATGGCGACATGAAGCTTTGTGCGAATTTCAGTGGAATCTGCGTGGAATCTAAATTTTTTTCGACACTTTACGTCAACCCGTAACAGTACAAGCCTCCGCATGCATATAAAGGTCATTATTCTACAATTTAATGCTTAGTTTCAGATATATCGAGTGATCGATTTCGGAAATAATTATTAAAAATGTTTTCACTAAAAATCGCCATAACTCTGAAATCATGAAAGAAATTAAATTCAAACAGACCGATTCTCCCCAATTGTCTTATTCATTCCTCAAATCTACTCTGAAATATATATTATATCAATTAAAACTTAGACAATATTGCAGTTTTGTTTTTACTTGAGATATTCTGAACCCAATTGGATGATGTATCTTAAAAAAGAATATATTTCCATCATCATAATATAATAATGGAATAATCCATATTATGGATTATCCACGGGCATTATATTATCACCTTAAAAGCATAATATCATAACATCCTCATAATTCTATGATACCTGAGGTTATTTCATTGGTCATTTTGCATTCAATCATACTTTGTTTTCTAGAACAGGAGAGGTGTATTTTATATCAAGAATATCGAACCAGAAATAATTTGAAATTTATCTCTCATAGGAAAATGACATGATGACATGTAAGAACACAGATCATATAATAATTCATAGATACAATAATTAAGTACAGCATTCTGTGAAAACATAGAAAGAAGCACGATTGAAATTTCGGAAAATCATATCTCCGAAAGTATTAGCTCGTTAGAGTTGAAACTGATATCAGTGGATTTGTTTGGTGTATCTGCATCTTTTAAAAATGAATTTGAAATTTGTGATGTCAAAAAAAAATTATTTTTTTTTTCGTTTCTCCGACACCATCAGGCCAATTTGCCCAGTAACGAGCATAAGCGAGATATTTATCTCTCAAACCTACTCTGAAAATTTCAACTGCCTAGCTCATTCGGTTCGAGAGTTATTGTAGAAACAAAATTAAAAAAAAAATTTTTGATACCTTACGGCATCCCGATCAATACAAAACTTCGAATGCATATAGAGGTCATTATGCTACAATTTGATGCTAAATTTCAGATAGATCGAGTGATCGGTCTCGGAAATATTCATAAAAAATGTTTTTACTAAAAGCAGCCATAACTCCGAAACCGCTTGATGGATTTCGCCCGTTAACGAACTCGTCCGAGATATTTACACTACAAACCTACCCTGCAAATGTGAATCCTCTTACTCCTTTCGGTCGAGAGTTATCGCGCCTATAGCCGGCCGGACAGAATTGATTTCGACCACGGATTCTTGATCGGTGAGTCGAACCAAATCGTTTAAGACCAATTTCAGGAACAAGAGCGCCAAAAATGGCTGGGACAAGTTAATGATGTGAAGAATCAAACCCGTACCGGTCGTGTAAGAGCACCAACGGATATTGCTACTGTATCTAACAGTGTGGAGGAAATCCAAGGTTTGTCCATTCCACACCATTCTTTGGAATTATAGGCATTTCGCAAACGATTCTACACCGGATTTTACATGAAGACTGGTCTAAAGGCTCAAGAAAATCATTCAATACCAGAACTCGAGACGGTTGGGTTTTGGGAATGCACGAAATTGAACCTGAATTCCAACGGAAAATCATTATGATCCGTTAATAGGCAGAACTGTCGCATTTGGAGTTTTAAAATCAAACACGAAATTTGGCCTCTTATATCTTCAACCAATTTGACCAAGAGCCAATTTCCCTTTATTTTCGTGCGGGGTTTTTTTATTGGCGCTCTAGTTCCTCGGAACAGAGTGCTTATCAATTTGCCCAAATGTCTGGTATTTTCGAATTTTTGGCTGAAAATGGTCTCTAACGATTTGGTTCGACTCACTGATCAAGAATCCGAGGTCGAAATCGATTCTGTCCGGCCGGCCATAGGCACGATAACTCTCGAATGAAGGGAGTTAGAGGATTGAAATTTGCAAGGTGGGTTTGGAGCGTAAATATCTCGGACGAGTTCGCTAATGGGCGAAATCCAGCAAGCGGTTTCGGAATTATGGCCGATTTTAGTAAAAACATTTTTTATGAATATTGCCGAAACCGATCACTCGATCTATCTGAAATTTAGCATCAAATTGTAGAATCATGATTTTCATACGTATGTGAAGTTGTGTATTGACCAGGTAACCGCAAAGTGTCAAAAAAAAAATTTGAAAATAAAAAAAAATTTCTACAATAACTCTCGAACGGAGCTAGGCAGTTGAAATTTTCAGAGTAGGTTAGGGAGATGAATATCTCGGTTAAGTTCGTTATTGGGCAAAATAAGCCAGTTGGTTTCGGAGTACCTAACAAAAAAACATTTTTTTTCTTGAGTAACAAATTTCAAATTCGATTTTCATTTAAGATGCAGTTTCACCATAAAAATCCATTGATATTATTTTTAATTCCAACAAGCTAATATTTTCGGAGATATGATTTTTCGAAATTTCAATAATGAATCGTATTTCTATGTTTTCACAGAATGCTATAATTATTCTATCTAAGCTTTATTATATGATCTGTGTTCATACTCGTACATGTTATCCTGTTCTATAAGAGAGAGTCAAATTCATTTCAGCTATTTTAATTTGATTTCTTCCATGGTGCAGTTCTCATTCTCAGATTGCTCATTTAATCTTGATAAATAAACTATTATTTGAATTGAATTTCCTTTATGATACAGTTCTATCATAAGAATACATTGATATAATTCCCAACTCTGAGAAACCAATACTTTCGTAGATATAATTTGTCTGTTTGAACAAGAGCGCCAGAAAGCTCCTGTCCACAGGGCTTGAACCAATTTTTGAGATTATAATTGGGCATCAAATGCAAGATATTCATATCTTTGTCCGTGTGTCTTACCGCTAATGCCCTATTTTAGATTAAATACATTATTTTCGTTTAAATCATGTGTGTTCAAGATAGCATCTTTTACCAACACTTCATTCAAAAGGAGGATATTTTAATGTTTTCCGTAAATATTTTTCAGGATCAGACTATAGCAGTAGTAACGGAAGCCAAGGTAGATCTATACGTTGGCAAGGGTCAGGAATACCTGTTTTGAGACCAAGAGGATACTGGGGCACTGATAAATCCAGGTAAGTTTCCACATATTAACTCATAACAACCAGACTGTCACGAGTTCGATAGCGGGTAAGGAAAGATCATTCCTAGTCGGATGATAGCGACAACCATTCACTGTTGGGTCAAAAATTAACTGCTGTGTCTGCTTGCGTAAGAACGCAGTAACCAACCCTACAAAAACACAAATGATATTCTTCTTACTCTCACAAGCTCCTAAAAGCTCCCTTAAATATCGATAGATTTATCAGTTGTTCTAATAACAAATCCAAAGTATTTTAAGCCTCTCTCTATTTTCCTGAGGAGATAAATTATTTTTATTATTATCATTGGAAAATTCCCAGACAACAATTATAATAATATGAATTATCAGTAAATTCATGGTTCGAAGTACCTAGTTCCTATTCTGACAGTCGGAATAATTATACTTATGTGGGAATTATATTTCTCTATGTCAGCTTTGTAATGAGTCCATTCCAGCACTAAAAACAGTGCTGGAATGAACTCATTCCCGCATTGCTTCTAGTAATATTTTTCGTTTTGTGGTAGTCAGCACTGACATACGATCCTATCAAATTTCAACATACTGTTTCAAATCTGATCTTCATTTCCTACGTACGATTCAAATTCCGTAATCTGTCAACTTTTGTAACAGTCACACCAACTGCCAAGATACAATACCAAAGTCACAAAGATGTATAATCCGAATTTTTCATTAAATTTCAACAATATTCTACAAAACTTGCCTGAAATAGAAAAATATCGTCTAATACTCGTTGCAGAAGGCAATTCCAACACTCATGCGTTCGATCACTCGCTCCTTCGTCACTCGTTTTCGAATTTCACATTCGTGTTTCAATAGGAGGCCATTCTGCAACTTGTTTTAGAATATACTATTCCACCCTTGTAAATAGTGGACTTAAGATTAGCTTCAATGGTGCAGACGACATGTACCGATACGACGATGCATTTTTGGAGACTATCCCTTTCTAAAGAAATCGTAAACCATCCACATAACATGTAAAGATTAATTTTGGAGATGCCACAAAGCCGATCAATCTTTACAGACACCGAACACTTTTTCCCTGAACAGGAAATGCTAAGAAAAGTTTAATGTTTTACGGGACATACATTTTGGGGCAACACTTATCTTACTTAGTGTGAGGCCCAAGTTCCAGGAATTATAGTTCGGTGTAAGTTGTGTGATATTTTTTTTTTGTTACTCAGCGTGTTTTAACTTGAAATTTCTTAAGCTATATATACAGGTCTATTTACAAGGGGAAATATACAAGAAATAATCGCTTACATTAAGGATTTACATTTAGTGCCTGATCTCTGGGATCTTATCTAAAAATATAACATTATATATATGTCATGAGATGTGTGGAAGAATGTGACAATTTTTCTAGAGGTATGTCGAATCAAATAAAAGACAAATACTTCTCAGATGGGATGAAGGATTTCAGGAGTTTTTGTTATCGTTTTAACGATAACGGTTTACTGGTGCAGATGAAGGGTACCGACGTTCGCACCAATAATTCAGATGTATTTTTCGATTACATCCCTGTCTGAGGAAAATCCAAACCATCCCCTTGACATTGACTATTAACTCTGGAGGTGCCTCGAAGCCAATTAAGCCGTCTATATAGTCACAGTATACTTTTCTCTGAACAGAAAATTGCTAAGACCATATTGGTGTTAGTTGTCTCATAAATTTCGAAGCAAAACTTATTCTGCTACGTGAGGGACCTTATTTCGTACAATAACTGTAACCCTCCAGAGATCGTTCTCATAGAACCCCATTGATTCCAGCGAAGTATCGCAAGGTAGAGGATCTACCAATCAGCTTCGACCGCGTCCTTGGCTCAGGGAGAGGGGTAAGAAGAAGATACCAAAGAATTTGATTCCTTCTTAGACGTCCGAGATTAGATAATTCGGTTCGAATCATTGATCAATAACTCTCAAACGAAAAGAGTTAAAGTGTTGAAATTTGCAGGGTGGGTTTAAGGCATAAATATCTCGGCTGATTTCAATAGTGGGCAAAATCCACCGAGTGATACCGGAGTTATAGCTATCTGAAATTATTATTATAGGTCAAATGGCCTATAAATCTCACACAGAAAAAGGACACTTTATAAGACTAGGAGAACAAGAATAAACTAACTTTCTAAGGAAAATATGGAGTCTAGTCTGTCTTTAAAAATATTCACACTTTCGGAACCCAAGACACTCGCCGGTAAAGAGTTCCACATGTCAACTACCACAGGGTAGTTGACAGGTGGAAAAATTCTCTTGCACGGGTACGATACACCTCATGATACAACTTATATCGGTGGAAACGAAGGTGGCTGTTGTTCTTCGTAAGTATGTCCTGGAGATTACCACCAATAAAATGGTTTAAGATCCGATATGTCACAATTAGGTCACCTCGAACACGACGATCATGAAAACTAATCAACCGGAATACTTGGAGTCTCTCCTCATACAATGGTCGAACATCTCCAAAACGAACCCTGGTTGCAAAGCGCTGTATTCACTACAAACGCTGTTGATCACAGAGCAGGACAGAAAACCACGCAGAGCCAGCATATCCGAGAATTGGCCGGATATAAGTTATATATAGCTTCCTGCAACTAACAATCGAACATCCAGGAAAGATCCTCTGTAATGATGAAGCCAAGGTGATTATGCTCCGAGCAGTGCCATCGGCAAGATATTGGTGCCTCGGATTATGTCCACCAAGATTGAGAACCTTGCATTTTTCCACGTTTAGAGGGAGGAGCCACTTGCGCACCACCGATCCAGATGCACTAGGTCGCCCCAAGGGACATCAGGTAAGCGAGCATCGTAAAATAATTTAATGTCGTCGACCTATTGTGAACAAAAGGCTGAAAGGGAGTTTGGGAAATCTGAGACGTAAATCAGGAAACCACACCGAGCCCTGGGGGACACTACTAACAACTGCTCTGAAATCAGAAAAAGAGTTGCCCATTCTGGCCGAAAAATACGTTTCGGATCTCCCAAATTCACTCTCAGCCATTTGTTCACAATATGCCGACGACATTAAATTATTTTACGATGCTCGCCTCCCTGATGTTCTTCGGGGTGGCCTGGTGCGGCTGGATCAGTGGTGCCGCCAGTGGCTCCTCCCTCTAAACGTGGAGAAATGCAAGGTTCTCCATCTTGGCAAACATAATCCGAGGCACCAATATCTTGCCGTTGGCAGTGTTCTGGAGTCATGCACGGAGCATAATGACCTTGGCGTCATCATTACAGATGATCTTTCCTGGTCTGCTCATGTGGGTAATTTAGCCTCTAGAGCTAGTAAAATCCTGTACTTGATACGGAGAGCCTTCCCTGGATGTTCGGTTGTTACTTGCAGGCAGCTATATATAACTTACATCCGTCCAATTCTCGAATACGACGGGCCCGCGTGGTTTCCTATCCTGCCTTGTGATCAACAGCGTTTGGAGCGAATACAGCGCTCTGCAACCAGGATTCCTTTTGGACGAGTTCGTCCATCGTACGAGGAGAGACCCCAAGTGTTCCGGTTGAGCAGGTTATATTGGTGGTACCGATATAAGTTGTACCATGAGGTGTATCGAACCCGTGCAAGAGAGTTTTTCCTCCCGAACAGGGTATTTGGCAGGTGGAACTCTTTACCGGATAGTGTCGTGGGTGCCGGGAGTGTGAATACTTTTAAAAATAGACTAGACTCCATATTTCCTTAGAAAGCTTTTTTTTATTCTCTTTTGTCTTCTGAAGTGTCCTTTTTATTTTTCCTGTATTAGATTCATAGGCCATTTGGCCTCATCTCAATATCTTTACATAATAATAATAATAATAATTAGCGAAAACTTTAGCGCATTCTGGATCACTAGTACACAGATCACCTGATTCATCTCTTACATATTGTTCGTGAATAACTCGAAAAATACTGATCTGATCGAATTGAAACTCAGTAGTTAGTTGACAAAATACGGACTCATTTATCCAGTGAAGGTCAGAAGTGAAAAGGAAACGAGGTAGATCATCAAACCTGTGGACTGATTATTTCAAAACTAACGCAGCGACTCGACAGATAACAAATCGACGGACTTGGTCGGCTTGATCAAGGGCGCCAAATCAGACTGACTTTACTTCAGTGCTTCTGGCGTGCTTGTTCCCCTGAACAAAGTGCCAATCAATTTGCCCAAATGTCCGTTCGGCCGTCGGACCGGCCATCCGTCAGCACTATTACTATCGAACGCAATGAGTTAGAGAATTGAAATATTATTTTCCCAATAACTCAAAAAATAGGGATTAAACCTCTGTAGATAGTTGAAAAATACCGACACGAAGACTTTTGCGAAATTTCATGTGGATTGCATCTCTAGAAAATTACAAAAAATTCCGTATCTCAGAAACTGTCTGTGAGATATCGCTTAAATTTCGCAACAATAACAACCTAATTTTACGACAGTGTTGTAGATTTAAACTCGAGTAAAGCGGATTTATATTCTTGGAGATATTAGCAAAATATCGAAATATTACTGTGTACTGGTCCACTGTATTGCATTCGATCAACAAACTAGTCGGCGGTTTATGATTTTTTATGCGGAATCCAATGAATTTCATGATGATAGAATTAGAAATGTACCATTTCTGTGGTCATGTAATTTTTATAAGGGAAGATCATTTGGTTTAAATGATTAATTTAAATCGATATTTAACATTTATCCTGAGTGGTGGCGAGCTGAATACGGTAATTATGGGCTTATTTTAAAGGCTCGGGACCCATATATTTAGGTTTGATTGGAAGTTAAACGATATTTTAATCCAGATATATATCCCAAGATTCGACGATTCGCCGAAATATTCTATATATAATATAAAACAACAAACAATAAACAAAACCAGTGATGGTATGAATGGTACAAATGAAACATAATGTGTTGCACAGGATAACTTGAACGGAAAGAGCTAGCGACTTGAAATTTTCAGGGTAGGTGGCGCATCCTAATACGACGGACAAGTTCGTTAATGGGCATCATCGGTCCAATGGTTTCCGAGAAATGATTTAGTTTTCAACCAATATAAATCCGATCGAATTGAAACTTGGTGAATAGTTGTAGAATATAAACCTAAGCACGTTCGTGAAATTTTGTGCGAATTGTATCACTAGAAAAGTGAAAAAAAAATTATAAAAAAATAGATTTTATGTCAAGATAACCTGAGAACGGAAAGAGATAGCGACTGTAAATTTTCAGGTTAGGTTGTGCATCTGAATGCGCCATTTTAGTTCATTTATAAGCATAATCGGCCAAACGGTTTTGAAGTTATACTCATCTGAAATTTGGTTTTTATTTCCTCAATAACTCGAAAAATACAAAACCGATTGAATTCAAACATGGTTACTAGTTGTAGAATGCCAACGCGAAAATTCTTGCAAAATTTCGTGAGAATCGTATCACTAGAAAATTCTTATAAAATCATAGAAAATCGTTGAAAAAGATTATATATGTATCAGAAACTATTCATCCGACATGGCTGAAATTTTGCGAGTGCCTTGAAAACCTAACTCTACTACCAAGTTCCAAGTTTGAACACGATCGGATCTATATTGTGGGAGATCCGAGTAGCCTTGAGTGATTTCAGTAAGCTGGATGGGTGAAATATATTTTATCAGGAAGCAGTTGTCTGACATCGCTGATATTTTGCGAGAACCTTCAAAACCATGAATGTCACGATGACATTAAATTATAGCATTAAATTTATAAAGTTTCGGGTCGATTTTTTCATAACATGTGAGATGATAGCTCTACATTTCGTTACTTTAGCGGTCTTCGATCATCTGAAGTTCTGAATAATCATTGTTTGGATTGGCCAGACCTGGCCAGATCCTCCCGGTCTTATAAGCTACGACATTTTCCTTTTTGACATCAAATATTGAAGGGATTTCTAAGAACAAGACCGGTAATTCTACCAGGAAGATTTACCAGCGAGAGGTATCCCAACTTTTTGGAAGAAACGCTGCCTGAGTTTCTGGAGGATGTACCATTGGCAGCAAGAAATGCAATGTGGTTTATGCACGATGGTACACCACCGCATTTTAGTTTCGTTGCTCATGATTTTTTAACAGTAACATACGGAGATCGCTGGATTGGTCAAAGTGAACCACACGCATGGCCTGTTCAATCCCTGGACTTAAACCCTCTGTATTATTTCGTATAGGGCTATATAGTCATTAGTTTACGCCAGTGAAAAATGTGTACCACTTGCCAAATCGGATATCTTCGAAACAAAGCGAGTTTTCATAAAACATCAAGATCCAAATATTCTCAGAATAGTCCAAGTAATATTTCCTTGAATCTTTGCCGCCTGTTTACCACCCTGTATATAACTTACATCCGGCCAATTCTCGAAGACGCTGGCCCCGCATGGTTTCCTGTCCTGCTCTGTGATCAACAGTGCTCTGCAATCAGGGTTCCTTTTGGAGAAGTTCTACCATCATACGAGGAGAGACTCCAAGTATTCCGGTTGATTAGTTTTCATGATCGTCGTGTTCGAGGTGACCTAATTGTGACATATCGCATCTTGAACCATTTTATTGGTGGTAATCTCCAGGACATTTTTACGATGAACAACAGTCATCTTCGTTGCCGCCGATATAAGATGTATCATGAGGTGTACCCTGGCAAGAGAATTTTTCCTCCTTACCTGAGAGTGTCTTGAGTGCCGAAAGTGTGAATACTTTTGAAAACAGACTAGACTTGAATGTTTTTTTTTTGTTCTCCTTCGTCTTCTGAAGTGACCTTTTTCTATTTTTCTGTATGAGATTTATATTCCATTTGGCCTCATTTCAATATCTGTACATAATAATTTCAGATGGAGATATTTATGCCTCAAACCCACCTCAAACACTCTAGCTCTTTTCGTTTGAGAGTTATTGATCAGTGATTCGAACCCAATCATCTGAGACCATTTTCAGACAAAATTACTGAGAATACAGACATTTAACCTCACGTCTAACCTCACATGTCTAAGAAGGAATCAACCTTAGCGATCTACCGAAATAAGTTCTCCCACGTAGCAGAATACGTTTTGCATCGAAATTTATGAGACAACTAACACCAATATGGTCTTAGCGATTTACTGTTCAGAGGAAAGTATTCTGTGACTCTAGACGGCTTACTTGTCTTCGAAGTACCCCCAGAGTTAATAATTGTCAATGTCATGGGGATGGTTTTGGTTTTCTTCAGACAGGGATGTAATCGAGAAATACATCTGAATTTTCACTATAATTTGAAGGGGACTGAAAAGTAATAAATTCTGAAATCAGTTATCATATTCCATATACTGAATTCCGAAAATATGCTTTCCAATTCACTAGAATAGGTACGCATTTCGATCCGTAATTGGATATGAAAACATATTGCAGTATTTGTCACTTTCATTCCCCTTCATATTATACTGAAAAAAAATTATTGAATATATTTTTAAACGAGAATCAATAATGTTGAATTGTTAGTAAGTAACGATCAAAGGATACCTTGGTAAGTGCATTAATAATTATATGGTTTTCTTCTGGACTTCATCTCCAAAACTCTAAGAAATAACTATAAAATATAAATATGTAATTATTTATCATTGCCTCTGCATTAGAAAAACTAGATACCTGTCAGAATCGATATATAGAGCAATATTGCTTAATAAACAGTATCGAAATAACACCAACGTTACAGAAAAGTTTTTGTAGTTGGTGTTGTTTTATTACTTTTTACGTGGCAACATTGTTCTGAGTATTTGTTGCTTCTGGCAAATATCTAGTATTTCTGACGCAGTAGCAATTATAAAGAATTGTAGGGAAAACCCAATGAAAAACACTTGTACTCGTATTACTTCGTATTTTATTTCATACAGTTTAAGACACGTGAAGAATTATTCATAATTCCACCTGCCGTAAAAAATCCAGATTTAATCACTGAAATGCATAGCTCCGTACGAAACTTTTAAATTGAAACGACCCCATAAATGAGCCAATTAACGATGACTATATATACACCCTTAACGCCCCTTAATGAAATGCAAAATAAAATAGGCCATTCGCTGAAAAGAAACGAGGTTAACGTGCGATCTAATATCTTATTCTTTGGAAAGCCGTTCAACAAAGACGCGTTCTGGCTTTTCCGTTGAGTCCCATAGAACTTGCGCCATTTTGTTTGTATCGGGTTTCCATGGCGATGTCAGCCACATAAATAAACAGTGCAGTGTTTCCTTTCAGTAGTGATATGTGGATTAGCAATTAATGCATCGAAAGTCGGGCATCGGAGTGATGTGGTATGAATATGGATAAGAAATTTCGCGATTTCCTCTAGTTTTTTAACTGTTGAATTCATGGTTCTCTATTTTTTCTGTTGTAAATATCTGTTACCTTTAGATTGATATGAAAGTTTTCACTATTCATGTAGTAATTAACGAGATATGAAAAATAAAGGGTGTGTAGATTTGGAGAAGATAACAGGAAAATTGTAAGAGTAAAAAAATATTTAAAAGCACTTCGGTCAGGAGTTCTAGCACGCTGGTTCGTGTAATGATCAATATATTCTGCTGATTTATGGATAGCAGAGGTCCTTTATATAGGGTCTTTATAAAATATTGTAACATCGCAATTGGCTTTGAATAATTCTTTGCCGCTCTTCGATAAGGATCCTGACTTACAGACCTATGAAATTATCAGCCTTTATAATTGTATTAACAGAAAATAAATTTTGTGGATGGAATCGCGAATGTGAACAGTATATATACCGGAAGTCCTATGAATACCCTTCGTTAGAATATTTTTGGGAAGGAATCGAAATTCACGTTTGTACTTTCGGAGTTAAGCTTTGATTAGAGAGATGACTCCCTGTACATTTTTTGGAAAATAGATTCCTTATAAAATTCTGAGTTGTTTCAATGTAAAATTTTCGAATTTTCGTTAGAAAATTCTTTTTTAACGTGAAATTGCGAAAAAAATGGAAAATGATGATCTGCTGAAACATTGATATCTTCAAGGTTCAAGAAGTAAGAAGCTTCTGTCGCAATAGTCAGGATTAAAATTTATGATGCAGGGAGTAACAAAAGCGTGGTTAAAGTTAGCAATTTCGAAAACGTCAAAACTCAATGTTTTCGAATTAGAACCTCATTTTTCTATCGGCATAATGGAATCTACGTTGAAAAATAATGTAGTTGTGGAAAAAACACCAATGCCTTGAAATTCATTTTTTCTGAGATATTCGGAAAAAAACAATTTACGCGATCACATTTCAAATTTTATCCTTTTCAGAAAAAACAAATATTGACGATTCAAATTATTCACCTCTACAGATAACATTCAATCAATGATATTTCTAATTGGCGCTCTTGTTCCTCGGAACACAGTGCTTATCAATTTGCCCAAATGTCTGTAATTTTCGAATTTTTGACTGAAAATGGTCTCAAACGATTTGGTTCGACTCACTGATCAAGAATCCGAGGTCGAAATCGATTCTGTCCGGCCGGTCAGGCCAGCCGTAGGCACGATAACTCTCGAATGAAAGGAGTTAGAGGATTAAAATATGCAAGGTGGGTTTGGAGCCCAAATATCTCGGACGAGTTCGTCAATGGACGAAATCCATCAAGTGGTTTCGGGGTTGGCCGTTTTTAGTAAAAACATTTTTTTTTAATATTTCCGAAAACGATCACTCGATCTATCTGAAATTTTGCATCAAATTGTAGAATCATGACCTGTATACGCATGTGAAGTTTTGAATTGATCAGGTTACCGCAAAGTGTCAAACAAAAATTTAGAAAATTTAAAAAAAAAATTCTACAATAACTCTCGAACGGAATAAGCTAGGCAGTTGAAATTTTCAGAGTAAGTTAGGGAGATGAATATCTCGGTTAAATTTGTTATTGGGCAAAATAGGCCAGATGGTTTCGGAGTAACGAAAAATTTAAAATTGTTTTTAACTAACAAATTTCAAATTTAGTTTTTTTTAAGATGCAATTTCACCATAAAAATCCATTGATATCATTTTCAACTCCAACAAGCTAATACTTTCGGAGATATGATTTTTCGTAATTTCAATAATGAATCGTACTTCTATGTTTTCACAGAATGCTATTATTATTCTTTCTATGATTTATTATATGATCTGTGTTCATATTCGTACATGTCATCCTGTTCTATAAGAGAGAGTCAAATTAATTTCAGCTATTTCAATTTGATTTCTTCCATGGTGCAGTACTCATTCTCAGATTGCTCATTCAATCTTGTTAAATAAACTATTATTTAAATTTAATTTCCTTCATGATGCAGTTCTATAATAATAATACATTGATATAATTCCCAACTCTGAGAAACCAATACTTTCGGAGATATAATTTGTCTGTTTGAACAAGAGCGCCAGAAAGCTCCTCTCCACAGGGCTTGAACCAATTTTTATTTATGGGGTAGAATTAAGGAGAAAGTTTATGCAAACGTAATATAAACCAGAGAACATTTGCGAAACGAAATATCTGAAGTATTTCATAGTTAAGATCCCATCGAAATAAGAAAGGCAACACATCATGTCCAAGGTCGAATTTTTAAATGTCTCGAAGAGAATGGAGGACATATTGAACATTTATTTTAGATTGTACTCATTGATATACTTAATTTCCAAATTAAGTATATAGTGATAAAAATGATATCAATGGATATTTATGATGAAACTGCATCTTGAAAAAAAAATTGAATTTGAAATTTGTCATGTAAAAAAACAAACTTAACGAAGATACTAGTCTCTCAAACCTACTCTGAAAAATGTCAACTGCCTAGCTCATTCTGTTCGACAGTTATTGTAGAAACAATTTCAAAAAAAAAATTAAATATTTTTTGATACTTTACGGCCACCCATCAATACAAAAGTTCGCATGCATATAAAGGTCATTATTCTACAATTTGATGCTACATTTCAGATAGATCTAATGATCGGTTTCGGAAATATTCATAAAAAATGTTTCTACTAAAAACGGCCATAACTCAGAAACCGCTTGATGGATTGTGCCCGTTAACATACTTGTCCGAGATGTTTAGGCTCCAAACCTACCCTGCAAATTTCAATACTCTTACTCTTTTCGTCCGAGAGTTATCGTGTTAACTGACGGTCGGACGGCCGGACAGAATCGATTTCGACCACGGATTCTTGATCAGTGAGTCAAACCAAATCGTTTAAGACCATTTTCAGGCAAAAATTCGAAAATTAATAACATTTGGGCAAATTGATAAGCACTCTGTTCCGAGGAACAAGAGCGCCAAAAAGTGGGAAAGCCCTATGGACAGGAGGTTTGGCGCTCTTGTTCAAACTTTGACAGAGTTGGGAATGATATCAATGGAGACTGCATCATAAAAGAAACTTAATTCAAATTAAATAAGGAACTTATCCGAGATATTCATTCCTCAAATCTACTCTGAAAATTAGTATACTGTAATAATTGGTCATTTTTCATTCAATCATACTTTGTTAGAACAGAAAAACATTTGACATGTCTGTCATAGGTAGATAAGATTACATGTTTGAACAGTCAACACAGATAGAGCACAGACAGATAGAATTCGCATTCTGTGAAAACAAGTACGATGTATTATTGGAATTTTGAGAAATCATATCTCCGAAAGTATTAGCTTGTTAGAGTTGAAAATGATATCAACGGATTCTTATGATGAAACTGCATCTAAAAAAAAATCGAAATTTGTAATGTTAAAAATTTTTTTTTTCCTCACTCCGAAATCATCTGGCCGATTTTGCCCGATAACGAACAACCGAGATATTTATCCCCCAAACCTACTGAAAATTTCAACTCTCTATCTCATTCCGCTCGAGAGTTATCATGTTAACCACGGATTCTGGATCAATGAATCTAGCAAAATCGTTTAAGACCATTTTCAACCAAAAATTCGAAAATTACAGAAATTTGGGCAAATTGATAAGCACTCTGTTCGATGAACCAGAGCTCCAAAAAATGAGGTTCTCATTTGAAAACAGTGAGTTTTCACGTTTTCGAAATTGCCACATTTGACAACGCTTTTGTGACCTCCTGTATCATGATTTATGGCGCTCTTGTTCCTCGGAACAGAGTGCCCAAATGTCTGTAATTTTATAATTTTTGGTTTAAAATGGTCTTAAACGATTTGGTTCGACCAACTGATCAAGAATCCGTGGTCAAAGTCGATTCTGTCCGGCCATAACCACGATAATTCTCGAACGGAATGATCTAGACATTTGAAATTTTCAGAGTAGGTTTGGTAGATAAATATCTACCAAATATCTATCGTTAAAGCAAAATGCCGGTTTCGGAGTAACGAAAAAAAATATATTTTTTACATTACAAATTTCAAATTCTATTTTTTTTAAGATGCATTTTCATCATAAGAATCCAATGATATCATTCTCAACTCTAAAAACTAATACTTTTGGGAGATATGATTTCTCACAATTTCAATAATTAATCGTAATACTTTCGGAGATATGATTTGTCAAAGTTTGAACAAGAGCGCCAAAGTCTTGTTCACAGGGCTTTCTCGCATTCTTAATTCTGACTATTGCGACAGAAGAATTATTCTTACTTCTCGCGGAAGCATAAAAACGCGCTTTTTGCGCGTATGTTCTGGGGAACATCGTGCTATCATTTTGCCCAAATGTCTGTAATTTTCGAATTTTTCGCCGAAAATGGTCCCAAACGATTGGGTTCGACTACCTGATCAAGAATTAGAGGTCAAATTTAATTCTGTCCGGCCGGCCGGCCGTCCGTTTCCACGATAACTTTAGAACAGAAAGAGACTTGAAATTTTCAAGGTAGGTGGCGCATCCCAATACGACGGTCAAGTTCGTTAATGGGCATAATCGGCCCAATCGTTTCCGAGTAATAATTTTGTTTTCAACCAATACAAGTCCGATCGAATTGAAACTTGGTGAGTAGTTTTAGAATACAAAACCAAGCACGTTTGTAAAATTTTGTGAGGATCAGATCACTAGAAAAATCTAAAAAAATTATGAAAAAATATTATTTGTGTCACCATAACCTGAGAACCTGAGAAAGAGATAGCGACTTGAAATTTTTGGGTAAGGGTGTGCATCTGAATGAGATATTTGAGTTTGTCTAAAGGTATAATCGGCCAAACGGTGTTGGAGTTATACCCATCTGAAATTTGTTTGTTGTTTCCTCAATAACTCGAAAAATATAAAACCGATCCAATTCAAACATGGTTCTCAGTTGTAGAATGCCACCGCAAAAATTTATGCAAAATTTCAAGAGGATGGTATAACTCCAATTTTCTTTAAAAATCATTGAAAAAAATTCTATATATCAGAAACTATTCCTCTGACATCGCTGAAATTTTGCGAGAGCCTTCAAAACGTAACTATACTGCCAAGTTCCAAGTTTGAACACAATCGGATCTATATTGTTGGAGTTCCGAGCAGCCTTGTGTGAGTTCAGTAGCTGGATGGGTGACCGTTGGCTTGATAACTTTCGAACGAAAGGAGATAGGGACTTGCAATTTTCAGGGTAGGTTGTACATCCCAATGGAAGAGATAAGTTCGTTTTTGGGCATAATCGGTCCATCGGTTTCGGAGTTATACCCACCTGGAATATTATTTCCTCAATAATTCAAAAAATATATTGACTTGATTGAATTGAAGCTTGGTAACTAGTTGTAGAATATCGACATAAAGGAGTGTTAAATATTTTGTGAGAACCGTACCCATAGAAAACTTTTCAAAACTACGAAAAAAAAATTGGTTCAAGCACTGACGTGAAGGCAAGAGCTTTTGCGCGTATGTTCTATTGTCCATTCTCCTGTATTGGACACTCTTAATCGAATTTACCATAGTGAATTATATTGTCTGTTCTCCTGTATTGGACACTCTCTTAATAGAATTCATCATGTTAAATTTGATTAAAAGTGTCCAATACAGGAGAATGGGCAATAGAACATATGCGCAAAAGCTCCTGACTTCACGTCAGTGCTTGAACCAATTTTAATAGTTCAAGTATGTCTCGGAAACACCTCGACATGAACAGCCCTGAATGATAAGGGACGTATGTCATTATACGTAACTGATACACGGGATAATGGTAAACCATACCCGAAATTTTGGTTTTCTAGGATTCCAAGTAACGAAATAATGAATGTTGAATTAAAGCTATGTTTTGCACAAAAAAGGGTTAAATCAATTAATTACTCGAAAACCGCTACAGATAGGGGTGATGAAGTTCATACTGAATTATATAGGAGGTGAAAAAAACAATAATATATAGGGTGTTTAATTTGAAATATCGAAGTTGTTAGTACTTTTTGATATAAGCGGCAGCACCGCATCGCTGAAAATATTCTAGGTCGATGGAGCTGTGGTTCCTTTCCAAGTGACCAAATTTTCCGTAAAAGTCCAGGGTACCATCGACCGTGGACCACCCTGTTTGGTTGAACATTGGGGATTAAATCTTCAACAAATTTCAACAGATTTAAACTTCAGCTCAATTTTCTACGAACATAATTTGCGAGTTCGAGAATTTTTCATCGAATCATGAAAAAAAATCCAGTTAGGAATATGGGGGTTCTTATCAATGCATGTATTTTATTACACTATTAAATTGTAAATGTAGCTGTCGCTAATTACTGCAGTCGCTAAAACTCAGGTTCATAAAGATAAGAATAACGGTATCTACTATTCAGACTTACTGGGTGTTTTTCATCATGATATATAAAAGTGTCCTTTTCAAGCATACCTTGGTTCAACTCAGGTATCGATTGAATTATCTTGAAAATTTAATGAAGTTATGAGAAAACAACTGCTGTCAGGAATTTAGTCTATTCCAAACTTAAAAAACTCCAATAAATATGGGTAGGTCAGGTGAAATAGGATTATGAGCTAGCTACGTCGAACTCAAAACTACTCGTAATATTATAGAGCGGATAACCACTGAATATAGCTGTCTAGGCTCTGATCAAACGATTTAATAAAATGTGGTAAACGTTGACAAATCATATCTCCGAAAGTATTTGTTTCTCAGAGTTGGGAATGATATCAATGGATTCTAATGAGAGAACTGCATCATAAAGGAAATTAAATTCAAATAATAGTTTATTTATCAAGATTAAATGAGCAATCTGCAACGCTTCAATGCTTTAATGCTTCAAAAGGTGTCATTAAAAAGTAAATATTGGTTCAAGCTCTGTGGACAGGAGCTTTCTGGCGCTCTAGTTCAAACAGAAGAAATCGAATTAAATCTGGCCAATTTTGCCCAATAACGAACATAACCGAGATATTAATTTCCCCAACCTACTCTGAAAATTTCAACTACCTAGCTCATTCCGTTCGAGAGTTATTGTAGAAAAACTTTTTTTAAATAATAATAATAATAATAATAATAATAAAGGTCTTTATTTCCATAGAAATCGCAAGGGGAAGTTCAAAATTTTTTTTTTTTACACTTTGCGGTAATCTGGTCAATACAAAACTTCACATGCGTATAAAGGTCATGATTCTACAATTTGATGCTCAATTTTAGATAGATCGAGTGATCGGTTTCGGAAATATTCATAAAAAATATTTTTACTAAAATCGGCCATAACTCCGAAACCGCTTGATGGATTTCTCCCATTAACGAGCTCGTCCGAGATATTTACGCTCCAAATCCACCTTGCAAATTTCAATCCGCTAACTCCTTTCGTCCGAGAGTTATCGTGCCTACGGCCGGCCGGCCGGACAGAATCGATTTCGACCTCGGGTTCTTGATCAGTGAGTCGAACCAAATCGTTTAAGACCATTTGCATCGAAATATTCGAAAATTACAGGCATTTGGGCAAATTGATAAGCACTCAGTTCCGAGGAACTAGAGCGCCAACAAGTTTCGTATGACAATTGCCCAAAACAGGTTTGAAGTACCTACAAATAGTAGATTTTGCATAAAACATGTATCAAAGAAGAGTAATAATGAAAAATTAACTTCTAATCGATCAAAAATTTCCTGATCTACGTTCACCAAATTTTCTCCTCTCTCGAACTGCAGAATTATGCTTTCAATATTTACATTCTATTTGCATTCTGTGTCTATGGATGAAAAGCAGTCTCACTACTCTCAGATCTCTTACTTCATGTTGCGTTCCGAAATGTAAGACTTTTCTGAGAAAAACTAATTTTGGAGCAAACAACTGAGATTTTTCCCACTTCGCTCACAATTCTTCGATTGATTAGATAATGACATGTCTTAGGAAAATGAATTGACATTATGACAATTCATACATAGAATAATTATATCACTCTGTGAAATACGATTTATCATTGAAATTTTGAAAAATCATATCTCCGAAAGTATTAGCTTGTTAGAGTTAAAAATGATATCATTGGATTCTTATCGTAAAACTGCTTATTGAAAAAAAATTAGTTTGGAATTTGTTCTGTAAAAAAAAATTTTTTTTTGTTACTCCGAAACCATCTGTCCGATTTTGTCCAGTAAAGAACTTAGCCGAGATATTCATTCCCCAAACCTACTCTGAAAATTTCAACTGTCTAGCTCATTCCGTTCGAGAGTTATCGTGCCTACGGCCGGCCGGCCGGACCGGCCGGACAGAATGAATTTCGACCACGGATTCTTGATCAGTGAGTCGAACCAAATCGTTTAAGACCATTTTCATCGAAATATTCGAAAATTACAGACATTTGGACAAATTGATAAGCACTCAGTTCCGAGGAACTAGAGCGCCAAAAATAGGTCCCTTCTGCGGCCACCGAAGAAACGTAAGTACATTAAAATAAATATTATCAATTAAAGGGGAATCAAATCCGCTGTTTATAATGCGATACAAGAATGTCTGATCGAATATTACTCGCCTTGCTTCTAAGCTTATCATACGATATGTTCTGAGCCGGGAGTTATAAGATGGACAAGTAGCGCGTTCGTTTCCGAAACGGTAATGTAAGCGTTTAGTGGACTTCCTCTGAACCATTTCCAATCTACCGATATACTTATAAAAGAATGGAGTCCAGATCGGCGTAGCATACTCTAAATTACTACGTACAAAGCTGCAATAAAGAGTCTTGACAGTTTCCACATCCTTGAAATCCCTAGAGATTCTCAAAATAAAACCGAGCATCTTCAAACCCTTTGAGACTACGCTTTCTACTTGATGTTCAAAAGACAACTAATTTAACCATGTCCACAGTGATACCATTGACAGTCAAAGGAAGCGCTAAAATATTAGTGTTTTTCATGAATGTTATATGTTTACATTTTTCAACATTTAATGATATATCAAGTAGGTATAATTGAATTTTTTTCGAAAATTTTCATGTGAATTCACAGATTTGTTCGATATATTATATTTCAAAAAGAGGTACAATTCATCCATCGCAAACTACAGACCGATTTCCATCATTTATAGCTGTATATTTCCATCTGTCAGACAAAAAATTAAACCAAATCAGCACGGATTCACGTCTAAGAGATCAACTGCTACAACTTATATGTTTGTTCCAACCATATTCGTATTAGATGTCAATGAAGTATATTGTTCCAACACGTTTTTGAATCATTGGATGCCTCTGGGCAGATCGATGTAATTTATGTATACTGATTTTCAAAAAGCGTTTGATAAGATAGACCATACCATTTTGATTAACAAATTAAGATCTAAATTTGCTTTTGGCCCGAAGTTACTTGAATTGGTTGAATCGTATTAAAAAATAGAATGTGTTATGTTGATATAGAGGGATTTTGTTCTTTCGAGTGTTGTGCTACATCCGGAGTACCCCAAGGATCCAATCTTGAACCTTTATTGTCTTTATTGTTTATTAATGATTTAGTTGATTACGAGGAATTGGATGTGATACTGCTGTTGTTTGCTGACGATTTAAAGTTATTTATTAAAACAGTAACGCTGTTGATTGTGCTAGACTTCAGGCAGCGCTCGAGCGGCTGACAGAGTGGTGCATAAATAATAAATGGGATTGGAACATATCAAAATGTTATGCTTTGTCATATACGAAGAAAAAGAATATTATATCTTATGATTTTAACATCCATGGCACTGTGTTATCACATGTAACACAGATTACAGATCTTGGAATTTCACAGGGAACTCAAACTAGAATAATACGAGTATAGGTCTATATTATACTCAGAAATGCTGAGAATATCTATCCACCATTTCTATACAGGGTCATTCTTTCTTAACCTTACCCAAATTTATACGGATAAATAGTCCAGATATTTTCATGAAATGAATTTTCAGGATGTTATCCGGCATGCCGAGAAAATCTAAATTATTTTCATGTTTTTGTCACTTCCGGTTATACCTGTGACTTTGATCATAGGACTTCACTGATGTTATTTGAGTTGTTTGAGCATTTAGACGAATATTCTCCATTCGGGAGGATCAGAAAGATGGTCATAGCTACCCTTTAACATTAGAAAGATGCAAATTTCAGGAACTATTATTAAAGGCATGTTGTACGTTTTTGGTGCTCTAGTTCCTCGGAACTGGAGTGCTTATCAATTTGCCCAAATGTCTGTAATTTTCGAATTTTTTGCTGAAAATGGTCTCAAACGATTTGGTTCGACTCACTGATCAAGAATCCGAGGTCGAAATCGATTCCGTCCGGCCGGTCCGGCCGGCCGTAGGCACGATTACTCTCGAACGAAAAGAGTTAGAGGATTGAAATTGCAAGGTGGGTTTGGAGCGTAAATATTTCGGTTGAGTTCGTTAATGGGCAGAACCCATCGAGCGGTTTCGGAGTTATTGCTGATTTTAGTAAAAACATTTTTTATGAATATTTCCGAAACCGATCACTTGATCTATCTGAAATTTAGCATCAAATTGTAGAATCATGACCTCCATACGTATGTGAAGTTTTGTATTGAACAGATTACCGCAAAGTGTCAAAAAAAAAATTTTTTAAATAATTTTTTTTTTTTTACAATAACTCTCGAACGGAATGAGCTAGGAAATTTTCAGAGTAGGTTAGGGAGATGAATATCTCGGCTAAGTTCGTTATTGGGCAAAATAGGACAGATGGTTTCGGAGTAACGAAAAAAAAAAATTTTTTTTTTAAGTAACAAATTTCAAATTCAATTCTTATTTAAGATGCAGTTTCACCATAAAAATCCATCGATATCATTTTCAACTCCAACAAGCTAATGCTTTCGGAGATATGATTTTTCGTAATTTCAATAATTTATTTATTTATTTATTTATTTATTCAGAAACAGGGATACACACGGGAAATATTCCCAATAAAGATCCACTAATAATATTATTATTAATTACAAATTTAAATTTAAATGGTGCTCACAAGACAGCAATGAAAGAAAGAAGAAAAAAAAAAAATATATATATATATATATAAAGTTTGAATACCTGAGACTTACTGACATCATCCATGCCAGCTTCATCTGAACTGAAAAATATTTCTGATGGTTCTCTTAAAAGAATACAGGTTAGTAATGAAAATATCTATCCCCCCACAATATTTATTGAACGATGCGCATACTCTGGAGACCGGTGAATTCTTGCGGATATTTGTGTTGAATGCTTGTTCCGAAAGCAATGCTCTACTGCGAGTAGTTCTTGAAGGAACATGGAACGGAATCATTGCAACCAACTCCGGTGAGTCGAAGTAATCCCTCATCACCCTGAATGCAAAAATGAGATCATTTTTAATTCTCCGATGTTCAAGCAGCTCAATATGATAATGAGAACGAACTTGGTTGATGCCGAGAGTTGCATATACGTTGGTCACTTTGAAGTGTAGGAATCGAACGAATTTATTTTGGAGTCTTTCTAGTCTTATTTTGTGAATATTATACATTGGGCTCCAAATAACACTCGCGAAATTAAGTTTGCTATGTATGAAAGCGAAATACAATGACTTTATAGCCGCTTCATCATCGAAATTCTTACACATTCTGGTTAAAAAACCCAGTGATCTACTACACGACGCAATCAGATGATCTAAATGTGGTGTGAAGGAAAGTTTTGTGTCAAAAATCACACCCAAGTCTCTAATCCGAGTTACACGACTTATGTTGGTATTGTATAGACGGTATTGGAACTCAATGATATTATTGTTCCTTGTAAACGAGATACACATACATTTATCTATATTTAATTCCAATTTGTTCCGATGGCAGTATTCCGAAAATGCGTCAAGGTCTTCTTGCATTTTCACGCAGTCCCTTATAGTAGAGATTACTCTAAAAATTTTAAAGTCATCTGCATACATGAGTATACGACAATACTTAAAAATTTCCTTCAAGTCATTCACAAATATTATAAACAGTATAGGTCCGAGATGAGATCCCTGCGGCACTCCCGATGTTACGACAAATGGGGAGGATCTGTACCCGTTTACACTAACAAGTTGAGTCCTACTGTAGAGGTATGAGACAAACCATCTCAGCAGATCTCCTCGGATGCCAGCAGCAGAAAGCTTAGAGATTAAGATGTTGTAATCCACTTTGTCGAATGCTTTACTAAAATCTGTGTAGACCGAGTCTACCTGAAATCGATTGTCCAAAGCTCCCGTTATGACTTCCGTGTAAATAACTAAATTTGTTTCAACTGATCGTTTGGGGAAAAAACCGTGTTGATCTTCCAAAATTGTTGATTTCAAATGTTGTAACAATACATTAAGGATGATCTTCTCAAGCAACTTGGCAAATACTGATAACTTACAAACGCCGCGGTAATTTTCAACTGAATTCCTGTCTCCAGAGTTCTTATAAATTGGAACCAAAAGGGAAGACTTCCAAAAGTCTGGAAAAGTACAAGATAGAATGGAATTATTGTATAAAATTGACAGTGGATAATTTAGACTAGAGCTACAGTTCTTAACAAAATAAGATGGATATCCATCAGCTCCCGCTCCCCCACCGCCATCGAGTGATTTGATCACATTCAGAACAGTCTCAGGAGTAACAACAATCGAATTTAATACACTGTTGGAATTGTCACAATTCTCTTCATTGAAATGATGAAGTTGTCGGTAAGGTTGGAAGACACTACGGAAAAATCTAGCAAATAAATTACTTATACCTTCCCCGTTCACAGCCGATTCATCTCTATAGTACATTTCACCTGGTATGTTATTTTCATTCTTACAATTTCTTACATATTTCCAGAAGTTTTTTGGATAAGACTTTACGTCACCCTGAACATCTCTAACATAATTATTGAAATCTGTTTTGATAAAAGCTTTACATTGCCTTCTCAAGATTTTGAATCTTTCGTAATAACAGTTGAACCCAAATCTTTTGTAGCTTTTGTGCATTTTATTTTTCTGTTTGATTAAAATTATCGTTAGTTTGGAAAAGTAACAAGGAAAACGTTTATTTTTTACGATGACCTTAGGAACAAACAACCTGACACCATTCTCCAAAACACCATAAAAAGTCTCAACGTTTTGATTCACGCAAGGATCATTTAGGATCCCAGACCAATCAACATTCAAGAGGTATTCACTCAATCCAGTATAATTTCCCTTTTTAAAGTTATAAAAAGCTGAACTGGAGGCACGCAGTACACTAATCCGCGAATATTCCACATAAAACTCAACAGGAGGATGATATGAATCAGGGTTAACCAAACAATGATCGGACTCCGCCAAATTAGTGAGTCGAATCCCCCTACTGAAAACCAAATCTAGTATTCTGTTATCACAATTCTTAACATTGTTATATTGAGAGAATTCTGCAAATGATAACTGATCAATCAAAGAGGCATTAACATTGTCAAGATTCACAGGGATAAAGAAGTTTCCACATTCACCAAGTGTCCACTCAATAAGAGGAAAGTTGAAATCACCATAAATTATGATGTGATCGCCCGACAACACCTCCATATTTTCTTGAAGTTTCCTAGTGAAACACTCCACCGCACAGCTATTCCTCGGAGGCAAATAAACACAACACACATGTAGCCTGTGGCCATAGTTATCGCCATTGAGAGTGACCCATATATCCTCAGCATCACTCTGAAATTGTTTTTGAATTTTTGCACTGATGGAATTTCGCACAGCGATTAAGACACCACCCCCGGATCTTTTATTACTTGAACATAAAGTGTTCTCTCCATCCCTACGAAAAACACTGTATCCAGAGAGATCGAACAACTCAGAACTCCCAATCTCAGCAAGAAGATTCGTCTCTGTGACAAGGTACAAGTCAGCATCAATATTCTGACTATTGAGTTTGATTTCTGCAGTCTTCGTTCGCAAACCGTTAACATTTTGTCCAAAAATAAGCAACTTATCCATGAGAAAAAAAACACCAATTGAAATCCAAGACAATTCATGAAACGAAATCACATCCTACCGACGGAATTCGAGTCCCTTATGACAAGAATCCCGGATGAGTCTGTCTTCCTGCAGAAAATTGAGCCGTTCTTCACCCATACGTATTTATATCCCTTGGTCTTGGCGGCAACTCTCACCTCCTTGTAAAGAATTTTATTAGCTAATGTTAGATGTTCATTTATATAAAATTCATTAGAGACACCCTCCAATGACAACTTGGGAGATTTATCTTCTTTACGCTTGTTCTTTACTGCCACCAGAAATCTGTCTCTTTCACACCGGGATGTGAATCTAACAACAATATTTTTAATCGACTTTTTACTTGCCTGGTTTAACTGCACTCTGTGGGTATAGTCAACATTTGGAGAAACGATGGTATGGCCAACGTATTTGCCGATTTTCTCCACCACTTTAAAAAGATTTTCATCATTCTTCTCAGGGACACCCTGAATTTCGACATTGTTGGAGCGTGACACCTGCTCCAACTCGTTGAATTTGTTTTGTAAGTTATTTAATCCAGCCCTCAAAATATCAGTTTCAGAGTATAAGTGATCTGTTTTCTTCATATAATCGTTGAGCTTATTCATCTCGATCTCGAAATCCGAAATCTTATCGCTGCAAAATTGTACTGACTGAAGAAGAACTGTTTGTTGTTCGCGTATCTGCTTCAGTTCCGCATGGATTTCCTCTAGCATGCCCGAAGATGACTCAGCTCGGGATTCACTCTCCTGTCGCAACGTCGGTATCAAAGTCTTATCAATCGATGAACGCGATCGACCTCTACAATCTGTACACATCCACGAAATTCCGTCAACACTCAGGGATTCCAGTCTTGTACCCACGATGTCAACACATTGTCCGTGATAATATCGGCCGTAAAAGAATCGTACTTCTATGATTTCACAGAATGTTATCATTATTCTATCTAAGCTTTATTATATGATCTGTGTTCATACTCGTACATGTCATCCTGTTCTATAAGAGAGAGTCAAATTCATTTCAGCTATTTCAATTTGATTTCTTCCATTGTGCAGTTCTCATTCTCAGATTGCTCATTTAATCTTGAATAGTGTGGTGGGGTGGAGCATATCAAACCCATATTAGATCTTTGGAAGTGATACAGAAATGGATTTTAAAAATTATATATCGAAAAAATGTACCTTTTCTAGTCAACGACTGTTTGATATTGCAAAAGTTCTGGATGTAAGGCAACTGTATGCATATAAAATTTTAACAGATATTGCATCTGAAAAAATAAACATAAATACATTACAACATGAATACGGTACCAGAAATAAGGAAAACTCTTACCAACCACCTAGATGTAAAAAAAGTATAGGTCAAAGAAACCATATTTATTTTGCTCCGAAAATTTTTAACTTAGTTCCAAAACATCTGAAGGAAATTATTAAAGGAAAATCATTTAAGAAAAAAGCGAAAATTTTGATTAACAATGAAATGAGATCCATTATTGGAAATTTAATAAATATCAATTAAAATATTATAACTGAATTTAAACTTAATAATAAAACGATATTCAACACACATACCAGATATCTAGACATTTACCTACCTGGTCAAGACATGAGAACATCCATCCGATCAAGATTTATGCTTACCTGATATGGACACTGATTGTATGGATATAACCGGAGAAGATATACCCCTGCCTGGTGAAGGCAATTTTTGGAAGAAGAGAAAGTTGTTTTTATATTGTATTCAATTGTTTAATCTCTGTGGAACAATCAAAGAATTTAATAATTATTTTAAAGTCACATACAGGCTCACATATATCATATTTAACCTCTGTGATATTTTTCTGTTTATTCGATGTAAAGAGTACCTTTCTTCAAATAAACTCATTATTATTATTATTATTATCATAATAATCCATTTATATCATTCCCAACTATGAGAAACCAATACTTTCGGAGATATGATTTGTCAAGATTGGACAAGAGCGCCAAAGCTCCTGCCACAGGGCTTTCTCCCTTTCTTATCAAAGTCTCATTGAAATTCGATGTGGAATCCAGAATTGAAATGATTTATTGAGCAAGTATATGTAGATTAAGATAGATAGTGACAAAAGCACACTGAAAATGAATTTAATGAAAATATCTTGAGTAGTTATACGTATAATTTTGTGTGAGAAAGAATGACCCTTTATATAGACAAGTCTGATTTTTCCATGCGATGCTGCTTCCCGAATTCTATTTTGGTTTCCTTCAACATGTATTACTCACGTTAAATACGTTAATTTCCTGTCATTATGAATGAACAATCGCTCCTGAAAATCGAAAGGTTACGACAACACTTTGATTGTGATCTTATTAAGGGGAATCGGCTTCACTTCGTGGAATAGGTCAGTTGAAGGTTAAATTCTGACACATAGGGTCAGGCTAAGGTCAGCTTCCGAGAATCGATCCTTCATGGGGTCAGGAGAAGTGAGATATAGGGGTAATCGCCCTATGCTACTTCTTGTAAAGGTTATTATACATATACTAGCTGACCCACTCAACTTCGCCTGCGCCAAATCGGTTATTGCGGTTGCAATTTTATTTCCAAATGCAAAAAATCTCAAAAATAAAAACCTAGAACCCGATTGCAGCGCCTCCTACCGGGACAATTGAATTTCCAAGTTATCCAGGGACCCACTCAACACGTAATTCTAAAAAATACCTAGAACACGATTGTGGCGCCATCTACCGGGTTCAATTGCGAATACGAACTACCCACTCAAACGTATCTGGTTAGAAAAAGTGAGAAAAGGTGAGAAAGGCAGGAGACCGGCTTCGTTCTCATCCCTACTCCGTGTTGTTTACTGGGACGTGACAACGGTATAGTCTGGCAAATGAGTGTTGATCCAGAAAGACGCGGAAATTTTAAGAAATCTAGCACTAAGTATAGCAGGAATAAACTGCCTTGATACTTTAATAAAAATAATTTTTTTTTTGTACAAAAATTTTAGCTTTGCCATAAGCTCAGGGAAATTTTAATCGAAATAGAGTGAAAAACATTCACAAAAAATACGGCGACTTGGTTTTAATTAGCTCTTTCTCTGGGATAACTTACTAAGTGATAATTGATCAGTTATCGATCGGGATGAAAAATGATTAATTACTAAAATGACTATTAAAAAATAGGGGTTGGTGATAGAAGGGTGAAAATATAGGGTTGTATATATTTTGTACTGCCACATTATAAAAAATAAAAAAAAAATTTCGTCCAAAAATAAAAAAAAAAAATTAAAGTGTGAACAACCCTTATTAGTTAGGGGTATGAAAAATATATAGTAGCCGATTCTCAGACCTACTGAATACGCATATGAAATTTGGTAAAAATCGGTAAAGCCGTTTCGGAGGAGTACGGTAACTAATATTGTGACATGGAAATTTTATATATTAGATAGATGAACGCTTGAATTTTAATGTACAGGGTGATTGGCTGTAAATTTCCCCCTGTAATTTGTTTGTGCTACTATGGGGAAAAGAAGAATCCAA
The DNA here is from genome assembly GCA_937662695.2 of Halyzia sedecimguttata. Lineage (NCBI taxonomy): Eukaryota > Metazoa > Arthropoda > Insecta > Coleoptera > Coccinellidae > Halyzia > Halyzia sedecimguttata. The sequence continues at coordinate 51,749,639 of OW569415.2, forward strand.
TATACTAGACAGGAAAGGTTTTTGCTCGCTTTGTAGGAGATAGGACCAGAACTTTTCTGAGGCTTAAGAAATCTCACCTATAAAGTTCAGTAATAAAGAGGTAACTGACAGAGAAGCACTTTGACCTCCAGGTTAGGGGCATTCTAAAAACTTCATCGGGAACTTCTACTCTGATAAATCAAAAATTCGCCTTGATCTCAGCAAGGACTTCCTTAAGAGGTATTGTCACCTCAGAACGCATTCAGTGGGTATGAGTTGTATTCAGGGCGAACACGAAGGTTGACCAACATGGCCGCCACACATTGAATAAAGAAGGATAAAATATTGGTTATGATGCTCCTTTCACACATAACCAAAGCATGAGTCAAAGTAGGTCTACCAATATTTTTCTGAAACTGATGCCAAACGATTAAGTTTGACTGACCGATGAAGAATTCTAGGTCAAATTTGATTCTGGCTGGCCGTTGTCACGATAACTTTCGAACGGAAAGAGATAGCGACCAAGTTGCAAGTTTGAACACGATCGAATCTATATTATTGGATATCCGAGTCTTGGGTGAGTTCAGTTGCTGGATGGGCGAACGTTGCCATGATAACTTTCGAACGGAAAGAGATAGGGATTTGTAATTTTCAGGGTAGATTGGGAGAGTTAAGTTCATTGTTGGGCATAATCGGCCCATCGGTTTCGGAGTTATACCCATCTGGAATGATATCTACACGATGACTCAAAAAATGCAGATCCGATCGAATAAAAACTTGGTAACTAGTTGTAGAATACAGACATATGTGGAATACAGACGTATGTGGAACGTGAATTGTATAGATCGTATCTATAGAAAATTTTTTAAACATTATGAAAAAATATCATGTATCTCACGATAACTTGATAACTTGAAATTTTCAGGGTAGGTTGCACATTCGAATGCAACATTAAGTTCGTTAATAGGCATAATAGGCCAAACGGTTTTGGAGTTGAAATTTTGTTAACTAGTAGTTGAATGCCGACACAACGACTTTTCATGAGGATCGTATCGCTATAAAATTAAATAATGGGTTCAAGCCCTGTGGACAGGAGCTTTCTGGCGCTCTAGTTCAAACAGACAAATTATATCTCCGAAAGTATTGGTTTCTCAGAGTTGGGAATTATATCAATGTATTCATATGATAGAACTGCATCATAAAGGAAGTTCAATTCAAATGATAGTTTATTTATCAAGATTTAATGAGAACTGCACCATGGAAGAAATCAAATTAAATCTGGCCAATTTTGCCCTATAACGAACTTAACCGAGATATTCATCTCCCTAACCTACTCTGAAAATTTTAACTTCCTAGCTCATTCCGTTTGAGAGTTATATCTATGTCTATGGATGAAAAGCAGTCTCACTACTCTCAGATCTCTTACTTCATGTTCCGTTCCGAAATGTAAGACTTTTCTGAGAAAAGCTAATTTCGGAGCAAACAACTGAGATTTTTCTCACTTCGCTCACAATTCTTCGATTGATTAGATAATGACATGTCTCAGGAAAATAAACTGACATTATGACAATTCATACATAGAATAATTATATCATTGTGTGACAACGTTGAAATACGATTTATTATTGAAATTTTGAAAAATCATATCTCCGAAAGTATTAGCTTGTTAGAGTTAAAAATGATATCATTGGATTCTTATGGTGAAACTGCTTATTGAAAAAAAATTTTTTTTTTAATTTGTTTCGTAAAAAAAAAAATTTTTTTTTGTTACTCCGAAACCATCTGTCCGATTTTGCCCAATAACGAACTTAGCCGAGATATTTATCTCCCAAACCTACTTTGAAAATTTCAACTGTCTAGCTCATTCCGTTCGAGAGTTATCGTGCCTACGGCCGGACGGCCAGACCGGCCGGACCGGCCGGACAGAATGATTTTCGACCACGGATTCTTGATCAGTAAGTCGAACCAAATCGTTTAAGACCATTTTCATCGAAAAATTCGAAAATTACAGACATTTGGGCAAATTGATAAGCACTAGGAGGAACTAGAGCGCCAAAAAAAGTTATTAAAAAATATTCTTCATCTCAGAAACTATCCGTCCGATGCCAGTGAACTTTTGCGAGAGCCTTTGAAAGCCAAGTTCTAAATTTTAACACGATCGGATCTATATTTTTGGAGTTATTGAAAAAATATTGGAAGACCAGCAGCTTTAGGCGAGTTCCGTAGCTGCATAGGTGACCGTTGCCACAATAACATTCTAATATAAAGAGATACTGACTTGCAATTTTCAGGGTAGGTTGTGCATCAGAATGAGACAGTTAAGTTCGTTAATGGTTTGGCAGTTATACTCAACGGAGACTTTGTTGTTATTTACTCCATAACTCAAAAAATACAAGTCTGATCCAATTTAAACTGGGTAACTACTCGTAGAATGCCACCTGCGAAATTCCGTGAGGATCGTAGGATTAGTATGATTTGTATTGTTAAAAAATTGGTTCAAGCCCTGTCGACAGAAGCTTTGGCGCTCTTGCTCAAACTTTGACAAATCATATCTCCGTAATTATGGGTCTCTGGGAATGATATACATGGTTTCTTACGATAGAACTGCATCGTGAAAGAAATTAAATTCAAACAGATCAACTTATTCGATATATTCATACCTCAAATCTACTCTGGAAATTCTATTATATCAATTAAAACTTAGACAATATTGCATTTTTGTTTTTACTGGAGATATTCTGAACCCAATTTGATTATCTATCTTACCATATATTTCCATCATCATATTACCCACGGGCATGATATTATCACCTTAAAAGTATAATATCATTTGATCCACATAATTCTAAAATAGCTGAGGTCATTTAATTGGTTATTTTGCATTCAATCATAATTTGTTTTCTAGAATAGAAGGTGAATTTTATATTAAAAATAACGAACCAGAAATAATTTTAACATTTATCTCTCATAGGAAAATAAGATGACATGTATGAACACAGATCATATAATAATTCATTCAGCATTCTGTGAAAACATAGAAGTACGATTCACTATTGAAATGTCGAAAAATCATATCTCCGAAAGTATAAGCTTGTTACAGTTGAAAATGATCTCAATGGATTTTTATGGTGAAACTGCATCTTGAAAGAAAATGAATTTGAAAATTGTAATGTAAAAAATTTTTTTTTCCTTTCTCCGAAACCATGAGGCTGATTTCGTCGAATAACGAACTCAACCAAGAAATTTATTTACCAAACCTACTCTGAAAATTTCAACTGCCTAGCTTATTCTGTTGGAGAGTTATTGTAGAAACAAAATTTCGAAATTTTTGAAATTTTTTTGACACTTTACGGCAACTCTATCACTACAAAACTTCGCACGCGTATAGAGGTCATTATTCTACAGTTTGATGCTAAATTTAAGATGTATCGAGTGATCGGTTTCGGAAATATTCATAAAACATATTTTTACTAAAAACGGCTATAACTCTTAAACCGCTCTATGGATTTCGCCCGTTAACGAACTCGTCCGAGATATTTACGCTACAAACCTATCCTGCAAATGCAATCCTCTAACTCCTTTCATTCGAGAGTTATCGTGTTGACGGCTGGATGGAACGGCTGGCGGGACAGAATCGATTTCGACCACGGATTTTTGATCAGTGAGTCGAACCAAATCGTTCAAGACCATTTTCAGCCAAAAATTCGAAAATTACAGACATTTGGGCAAATTGATAAGCACTCTGTTCCGAGGAACAAGAGCGCCAAAAATGTTATAATTCAGAAACTATCCGTCAGAATCCGCTGAAATTCCGAACAAACCTTCGATCCACCATTTTAAAATATAAAACTGAATTTCAGCTTGATCGATTTTCTATAAGGCGTGAATAGACAATGGAAAATGCGTGCGAAAACTCCTGACATCACGTCAGTGTTTTTTAAGATTTTTTTATTAATATATTCTATTTACAGTTGTATTTATCAGTGACCATTTTTATTGTATTTTTAGCCCAGAGGGATATGGGCATTTTTTACGTTTTATTTTTAAATCTACCGTTCTTTTGTCATTTCTACCGCTTTCCTTATTTTAAACCTGGCAACACTGGTAACAATAGGTCATCAGGCCATGATGCGCGAATACCATTTATTGGCGCTCTTGTTTCAAATAATAATTGAACAATAATCTTCAACTATATCAAACTTTTTGCGATGTGAATGTCAGATGATGCCTAGCAACAAAATTGTTGTTATACAGGGTGAGTCTTTAAGTTGTACATTAAATTTTACCATATATTCCTCTCATCAAATAAAACACTTTTTTCATTCGCCATTTTTCCAGATTCGGCACAAGAAGAAAGATACAGGCTGTAGAAATTTGAAAAAAAATAAGTTTTTCTTTTGTAGCTTTGACATGGTTATTCATAATTGATTGTTATCCCTACTTCTACTGCTTTCTTCGTTATAGACTCTCAACTATGAGAAATTAGCATAATGTAAGCAGATGAAGGTTATCTTGGGTCAATTTTGAAATACTCTAACCTTTTAGAAAATTTAATTATTCTTCATCATTTCTCCTAGAACGTACCGTTTTCGAGATATTCTTCGTTGAATGTCATAAAATATGAAAAAAAAACTACAGAAATTTACCTGCTTTTATCGATCCGAACCTGGAAAAAAATCACAGATGATCCGCTCGAATAAAGGCATAGACTGAGCATTGCTTATAAACTTGACACTTATAGAAATTCAATTTAATCTCGCTTGTTTCCAAATTGATTGGTTATAATTACCATCTTAAAACGGAATAAGTTAATGACAACTTACTTATTTAAATAGTTCGCAGGTTAGTTATCTTTTGGGAAATATATTAATAGGCTTACCATGATCTGTGTCCGTCTATGTATCCCCAATAGTGAATATGAAACTTATAAATTATCTGCTATAAATGCCATCTAAACATTAATTTTCATACTGCTTCGATTCTGCACAATCATTCTAAGGATTTCTCTAATATATGAAACATAATTTCATCAAATTAATTTTCAACAGATATAACTCAACATAGTTGAATCTTATCAGTTTCTAGTATATTAGTATGCATAAGGGAAATATCAATTATAAGCATCATTTACCTATTCATCCCTATCATTCTTGACAAGAAATTCTTAGTCTGGATCTAGAGAATTATGTATGTAAACAAAGAACCGCCCGCGTAATAATCTAAGGCTAAATTTTTACATTTCTGTGCCTGCTTCTGTCACAGTATAATAAAATATTATTTTATAGTGTCTAAACGAGGTCCTCACTTGCATTTGCAATTATTTGTGTTCTGTGATTTGCATAGAGAACAGATTGTTTTTCTCGATTCATTCTAAGGATTTCGCTAATATATGAAACATAATTTCATCAAATTAATTCTCAACAGATATAACTCAACATAGTTGAATCTTATCAGTTTCTAGTATATTAGTATGCACAAGGGAAATATCAATTATAAGTATCATTTACCTATTCATCCCAATTATTCTTGAAGAGAAATTCTTAATCTGGATCTAGGGAATTATGTATGTAAACAAAGAACCGCCCGCGTAATAATCTGAGGCTAAATTTCTACATTTCTGTGCCTGCTTCTGTCACAGTATAATAAAATATTATAGAAATATGCATCATGCGGAGTAATATGACTCTTTTGCGGAATTACCCGTTAAATTTTTCCACTTATAAAATATTATTTTACTGTGTCTAAACGAGGTCCTCAATTGCATTTGCAATTATTTGTGTTCTGTGATTTGCATAGAGAACAGATTGCTTTTCTCGATTCAATAGAGTAGAGGTAATAATAAATGTTGGTATATTCGTTTATATTATGCGAATTAAAATATGTACGGAATGTGAAAATAGGCGAAGAAGATATTGTGGATAATCTTATAGTAGATATTCAATGAAAATCAAGTTTGGAGTCAGTGTTTTAATATTCAGTTTGAGCTTTTTTCAAAACTGCAGCTTGAAGATTATTCAAAACCATTTCATAAGTTTAGTGAGTAAATGCTATTTCTCAGACAATTTCGTTGAATTTCGAGCATCAGATGATAAAGCTTTCATTTGATAATGCGATACTAAATCCAGTAAGTGTTTCTATGTTCAACACTTAAAGACAGTTCAGGGCTGGCTTTGCACATTGTGAAATCTCTAAACGCTTATAACTTTTTACCTGAGCCGAATCTGGAAAAATGGTAAATGAAAAAGTTGTTCCATTTGATGAGAGGAATCCATGGTTAAAATTAATGTACAACTTTCAAACACTTACCCGTATATTATTACATAAATATCCGTACATACAATGTCAAAATTAAAAATACAATGTTATTGTCACTTGCCTTTGCCATTGAACTAAGATGTCTAAGGACAGCCACTAATGTAACGATTAATCGTTCGATTTAAAATCATACGATCAAACGTTCGATTAAATATGCGCAAATTTAAGCTCATACAAGCTTCGATTTATACCTTCCGGATAGAAAGTGACAAGCGCACCTTGTCAGAATAACTTTGAAGCTATGGCTGTATCTATTCATTTAAATGGAAAAGTATAATGGGTAATTCCGCAAAAGGAGCAGAGAATAATAATGCTGCTGGTACCTGCCGACACGTGTTTCTGCTAGTTGGCTTCTTCAGGACAGGGCAACCAAGAAACCAAGGAAAATATGGAAATTAAAATTAAAATACACGTTAAACTTTTCTATTTAAATATATTTTGCCGCGTTTTACTGTTTTCTCTATTTATTATACATGCTTCGATTCATTGTTCGATGTAAAATCGAACGATTGATCGTTACGTGAGTGGCAATGGCTTTACTTTGATCTAAATCTATAATTATTTGTTTTATGTCTATGGGCGACACTTATGTATCATTAGTCGAATTTAAGCAAATAACCGGAACAGTGCGGTTAAGACCAATCCCTTGCTAAACATAACAGATCGGTTATAATAGCAAGGGATTGGTCTTAACCGCACTGGTCCGGTTATTCGCTTAAATTCGACTATGATTTTAATAGTTTTGCCGAATATGTTTGTCAAAGTGATAATTGAACAGAAATGTTCAATTCGACAGATTTCAATTAATTGTCAAAGTGAATTAGTGAAAGTGCGGGGAAACCAGTGAACACATCAACGACATGATAAGAAACGATGAAGAATTCAAAAATACAAAATCTTTGGGGACTAAGAGAAGAAACCAATTACAAGTTTTCGAACATTTTCAATTTATGTTCGTGTTTGAAACGAAAATCCAGAATTGCCGATGTCACAAAAGCAGAAACTCCAATTTTACAGACAACGACGTATCCTGAAACCGAGGAAAAGTAAGATATATTTTAGTGGGAATATTGGTATACTGAATTTCGGATTATATCTTTAAAGTACACTCCACTTGATACATTATAGCTGTTGCAAATTATTATTATTAATACAAGAAGGGGAGAGCGGGGTTGAAACTTCCAGGAGTAAGTTGTGCAAATATTTATATCTCAGCAACCAAACCCGTTGCCTATAGTTTGTATTTGCCGCGCATAACGTCTTACACTATGTCCTAATAGGTATCTTGCATGATTCTTTTTCATTATTGGAATCGATTATTATATCCATAAGAATACTGAAAAAGTTGAACCGCTGTCACACATTTCAATTTTCAACGAGAAAACGATCATTCAAATTTGGTTTCACATAATGCCTGTTCAAAAGATCGAAATTTGGCGCCCCTGCGTGACGTAACCCGTCATATCTACTCTCACTCTCTTCTCGTGTACGTTTCACTCTTTATTCCAGTGTAACAGAGCACCCTATAAACGGCTCGTTGTCGAAATAGGCTGTAACAAGCAGTTGCTACATTCTGATTACGTCAGCCGTCATAGCAACGATTCAGAAGCGTTTCACCTCATTTGAATTTGCTTCTTGATTTACCGATTTTAAATACCGTAATATTCAAATTTTATAAATTATTAAAGTAGATGAGGGCATACATGATGATCTGGTATTGATGTAGATTCAAAAAATCATAAACATATGTGATTTCGTGTTACATGCAAGAGACCTATTGGGAAGTCATCGTACGACCGTGCGTTGTGTGATGGTCGGGCGCTCATACGAGCATAAATCAAACCAATTGATTCGAAAATGCGGTCGTCCGAATCAATTTGGACACCTTCCTATGTTTCTTATGTTTGATTAATGCTCGTACAATCGTCCGACCATCGCTGGACGCATGGTCGCACGATCGTGTTCCAATTAGGACATAGTGTTACACTAATTGGGCCATGATCGCACGACCGTGCGTCCAGCGATGGTCGGACGCTCGTACGAGCATAAATCAAACCTAGGAAACATAGGAAGGTGTCCAAATTGTGTCCGAATCAATTTGAACACATTCTTATGTTCCCTAGGTTTGATTTATGTTCGTACGAGCGTCCGACCATCGCTGGACGCACGGTCGTACGATGACTTCCCTATTAGAACATAGTGTAACACTACATATGTCCTAATTGGTACATGATCGTACGACCGTGCGTCCAGCGATGGTTGGACGAGCATGAATCAAACCTAGGAAACACAGGAAGATGTCCGAATTGATTGGGACGACTGCATTTCCGAATCAATTCGGACATCTTCCTTTGTTTCTTAGGTTTGATTGATGCTCGTACGAGCCTCCGACCATCGCTGGAGGCACCGTCGCACGATCGTGTTCCAATTAGGACATAGTGTTACACTAATTGGGCCATGATCGCACGACCGTGCGTCCAGCGAAGGTCGGACGCTCGTACGAGAATAAATCAAACCTAGGAAACATAGGAAGGTGTCCGAATCAATTTGAACACCTTCCTATGTTTCCTAGGTTTGATTCATGCTCGTCCGACCATCGCTGGACGTACGGTCGTACGATGACTTCCCTATTAGGACATATTGTAACACTACATATGTCCTAATTGGTACATGATCGTACGACTGTGCGTCCAGCGATGGTCGGACGAGCATGAATCAAACCTAGGAAACACAGGAAGATGTCCAAATTGATTGGGACGACTGCATTTCCGAATCAATTCGGACATCTTCCTATGTTTCTTAGGTTTGATTTATGCTCGTTCGAGCCTCCGACCATCGCTGGACGCACGGTCGCACGATCGTGTCCCAATTAGGACATAGTGTTACACTAATTGGGCCATGATCGCACGACCGTGCGTCCAGCGATGGTCGGAGGCTCGTAGCCGGTCGTCCGAATCAATTCGGACATCTTCCTATGTTTCTTAGGTTTGATTTATGCTCGTACGAGCGTCCGACCATCGCTGGACGCACGGACGCACGGGCCTCAATTAGGACATAGTGTTAAAGCTGTACGTTCTTCCACAGCCCACTATAGAGATAGCCTGGAATACAGTCTGACAACGCCGCAATTTATAGTCTCTTAGAGGCATACTTCTTCAATGCGGTAGCGCTGGATATCGTATATTTCCAATTTAAAGCTCTAGTGAACTCATTGAATAGGTTTTCTTGCTTGGAATCCCTGGATGAATAAACAATATGAGACCCTACTTTTTCAATAAATTGAATAACTACATTTCATTCTGCACAATATTATCGAGATCAAGTTGAAATAGAAACCTAGGTAGTTGTTATTCAATTCATTGTTCAGCAAGAACCACGAGAAGGTGTAGGGTTAACTATTGGCAAAAACATTATACACTTGAATGAAATTCTCAAAATAAAAATATATTCCCAAACATAACTATTATATAAGACTAATAAAAGGTAGGCTAAAGAAAATTGTGATAATCATCTTAGAGTTTGTCTTGTTTTGATTCTTAATATAATGGTGAGTTTCTGCTATCTACAAATGTTTCTGTTTATTTTCCATTTGGTGGACAATAACATTGTAATTCGTATTTTCTACAAACTTTTTCAAAAGTAAATTTGCGAAAACAGAACAAAGTGAATTTAGAATGATTTACAAATGTAAACCACAACTACAAGTCACTGTGAATTCAGAATATCAATTCGATGCTACAAAGAGTAAATAACATAAAATAATTTTTTTATCTGAACTGTGTAAAAATGTTGATAAAACAAATTGATAAATTTCGAATCTGAATGCCCATTAATTATATTTCTGTAGCGGTAAATCAGATTAGTAAGTTGAGACCATCTGCTCGGGGTAAGATCGAAAGGAAGAATCCTTTTCAAATCACTGCAGGAAATCTGAACATTCTAAATGAATAATTTAAGGTGAATATGGTCCTTATTGATTTCAATCGAAGCATCTACAGATGCAGACTTTTGGAAATTGAATACATACATAAAAATAAATGGATTCTTTGAGCTTCTTGATCTCCCATCCAGATGTATCAATTTTTGTTCAAAAATTATTGTTAGAATTATTATTAGAAAGGTCATCAAAATCTTTTATAAAATCGGAAGAAATGAAAGTTCTATTTCACTCATATTTCTAGTTCATCTTGTTGTCTATAGTGTCAACTGAAATGTATTCATCTCGAAGTAGAAATAATCCAAAGGAAATTTTACTATTTACACACTGCAGTTTAATAACAGAACATATAAATATCAAATATCCGACCATATTTATCACTGATTGCATTAATTCACATTTGACACCGTTATACACAAAAATACCACGAAATGCCCGCGAAAAACAATGGTTAACTTCAGAATCAGAAGTAATCGTCTATTTACAATAACAAACGTTCGACTGAATCGCCTGGCCTACGACTCAGAGCGGTGTAGCCATTTTATCATCTTCCAGGCTAGTATATATAGGGGGCTGAGGTTCCTCTCAGACTCTCAGTATTTACGATCGAGTTCAGTTGAGTAGCCGACCCGCTGTGAGTGGAAGTGTGCAATATTGTGCCCCGATAACACGTGAGTAAAACTTTTTGTCTTCATAGTTTTTGGTCCTATTTTTCGTTATTTAAAAGATATTGACGTCATTTTTTCGATGTTGTTTTATACATTCGATTTAGAATCAAATGGTTTATTACAATTTACATTTAAGAGAAACCCTTATTTAAGGTTGGATTCGAAGTATTTTATCTAGTAAAGGGGTCGAAAGTGCCTTTGTGCGGGGGCTTGTTGTGCCGCGGCACAACTTATCCAGAGGAATCTACTTTATAACAGGTACTTTTATTTTATAGAATGCGAAGCTATAAGTTGCAGGACTAATAGAAGAACTACTTTTCCAGAGTTGCTCCAAAGGGCTGCCGGAGAAGTCATTAAAAATGGAAGAAATTTGAAAACCGTGGTACCTGAGTTAGACATGTCATACAACGCTACAGAGATGCGTGATTAAACTCAAAAATGGACTTATTCCTACCACTGGATATAAGCCTAGGCTTATGTTCACCAATAAGCAAGAGACAATTCTTGCGTCTTATCTTTTAAGGTGTTCATCCATATATTTTGGTCTTTTACCAGAGGAAGTGAAAAAACTTGCTTACGAATGTGCTAGAAAATTCGACATTCGAAATATACCATCATCTTGGCATAAAAATAACTTGGCCGGCAAAGACTGGTTTACAGGCTTCATGAAAAGAAATCAATCGCTGTCAGTACGGAGACCTGAGTCAACTAGTATAGGTCGCGCAACCTCGTTCAATAAACATAATGTGAATCAATTTTTTGGAAAACTCGGCGAAGTTTTCACGAGGTATAAGTTCCCTCCATCACGCATTTGGAACCTGGATAAAACTGGTGTAGAAACTGTCCTGAAACAAAAAAAAATTGTGGGCGCAAAGGGAGTTAAACAACTGGGATCACTTGTATCTGCAGAACGAGGTACTTTGGTGACTGTAGAATTGGCAGCAAATGCTTTAGGTATAGTAACACAATTCCACCAATGTTCGTGTTTCCACGTTTAAATTTCAAAGACATTTTTATTCGTGATGGATGGATGGATGAGTAGAACGGAATTTATGATATATCTTGATCACTTCATAAAGTACACGAAGCCTACACCATCGGAACCTGTGTTATTGCTCCTTGACAATCACTCATCTCATATAGATATTAAAGTGGTTGAAAAGGCAACAGAAAACTCAATTATCATGCTGTCTTTTCCTCCGCATGGCATCCACCGTCTTCAACCACTTGATGTTGGTGTCAATGGTCCTTTCAAGGCATATTGTGCGAAACGATTGGATGAAAAACCATCGAGAAAACCATCCTGGAAATACGATGGAAATGTATGACCTCCCAGGCATAGTTATATATCCCTTTCCTTTGGCGTTTACACCTACCAACTTTAGTAATACGTTTACAAAAACTGGTATCTGGCCCTATGACTCTGCTGGATTCACCGATGAAGATTTTGCTCCTTCCTTTGTTACTGACCGATCCTTCACAGAAGATCAACTAGCTCTAATAGAGGTTAACACTGAACCTGGTCATTCAGGTATTCAAAAAAATGGATATTTAAACACGGAGAATTCTCAAGAGCATATCGCTGATAATGGTCAAGAGCTGATTGGAGAATGTAGTGTTAAAAATATGCCAGGGCCTTCTAATTCACCCGCAGCAATGATACCGCTGCCTAAAGCCGCTCCTCGTTCAGTTGACACACCTGAGAAGAATGTTTTAACTGAAGAACAGGAGCGTAAAAATAAGACGAAGACGAAAGGAATGAAGTTGAATAAAGGGAAGTAAAACAAAAAGGTCAAAATTAATCGAGTTAAAAGAAAGGTTTCGCACGATCAACAAGATACAGACAGCGACAATGATAAGTGTTTTTGTCTTATATGCTGTGATTCTTACTTAAATTCAAAGCCTGGAGAAAACTGGATAGAGTGTTCCGTATGTAAGAACTGGGCACACATAAAGTGTGCAGCTGACGAAAATAGCACTACTTTTGTCTGTCCTAATTGCAATTCTGATGCCGATATGTCGTTTTCGAATTAAGTCCACTAGTTATTACAACTATAAATGAATGTGATTTTGCTATAGATCTGTTATTCCTTTGTTTATTTTCAAATCTATATGTTTCATAAATTCTTATGTTTTTATTTTTTTCATTAATATTTATGTTAATTCCGAGAATAAAAATATATTTATTTGTTATCTGTTTATTACTTGATTATTTTAGTTTGTTATTAGAATCAAAACAAGTTGAGTTTTCGATACTGAATCTCATTATAATTGAAGAAGTAACATATTGATTATTTTTGTACTCATAAAGGCGGATTTATGTTTGAGCATTTCGCGAAGAAAATATTTCTATTTAATCCTAATTATTATATACCATTCTCATATATTTGGTTTGTTTTAATATATTAACTTAATGGAAGCTAGGGGGCGGCACAACCAACCTCAGCATCGCCCCACGAAGGAGTTGGCTGTTCCGATAGAGGCGATAGACCTCTCTTTGAAAAACAGTCCACTATTGTTGACCTATTACAAATAGATATAAAAACGTAATACATTTTGAAACTCCATGAAATTTCACATGGAATAGATATACAACTTTTAGTGTTTCTCTTTTAGTATCAATTTTATTCTGAAATAATTGAAAATCGGCAATTTCAGCCCCGCCCTCCCCTACAAAGGGTTTATCGCTTTATGGTAAAACCATCCGTTTATCTCTCATTATTACCAATATTTTTGCAATAGTTACTTTTACTATTATTATTATTAAAATACCGACGATGTTGTCACAAGCTTATAAATTCGAATGTGTTTTTATTTGTTTCAGGGCGTCTTATGTACAGGGTATCCCATTTTGGCACATTTGCAGGGTATCTCCCAATTATATTATTATATTTTCAAAAGGGGCACCTTATGACCAATAAATATATATACAGAGTTTCCCCTTCAAATAAATGAATAAGAGTCCGATAACTTTTTGACCTGACTCCGTGTACTTGTTATGAAGATGATAAGTTATCAGATAGTTGAGATACGAGAAGTGGCAATAAATGGAACAGTTTCAAGAACACCATAATATATTATCTCAGAATCTGAAAGGGCTATGTAAATCCTTCCGGTGCAATCTTTAATGTCACGAAAAATAAGCATACTGTTACTACAAAAGTAACTACACTCTTGACCACTACAGTTTTTCTCGTCTGACATATGTTTCGGAAACAAAGTTTCCATCTTCAAATTAACTAATACTAAATACTAATCAATCAACAAGTCCAGAGCGTTCCTGCCAATCGGGTCCTTCATAAATGGCTTCGTATAATAAATATACTTATGCATATATTTCACAAGTCAAATAGACCCCAGGGGTTTCATTGATCTGCCGAGAAAGCAAGAGCAGACGCGTTTCTGGCTTCTTGGCCTTCATCAGTACTCTGTAGCTTTCCCAACAAATTCAACTAAACTGACCCGGGTCAAGCCTCTCAGAGCCGGCTTAGTCGATCATTTTAATCGCCCACGCCACCTATGAGACGAAACACGGAAATCAGCCTCTCCCCACCAGTGAATATTTGAAGCGTGAAATCATATGCCACCATTCACTCGATATTTAATCGAGAACGAGACCCGCAGAGCTCAGACAGTATCTTCCCAATGGCCATGAACGCTGTTTAGCGTTTTCAAAAATAATAGTGAAAAATGGCGATACCGTCAGTTTAGTTGAATTAGTTGGGAAAGCTACAGAGTACTGATGAAGGCCAAGAAGCCAGAAACGCGTCTGCTCTTGCTTTCTCGGCAGATCAATGAACCCCCTGGGGTCTATTTGACTTGTGAAATATATATGAATAAGTATATTAATTATACGAAGCCATTTATGAAGGACCCGATTGGCAGAAACGCTCTGGACTTGTTGATTTATTAACAACGGTATCGCCATTTTTCATTATTATTATAAATACTAATCATTGAATGGTTTCTTTCGGGTTTTTCTCTCCCAAACTCAGAAAAATATCTATAAAAAAAAATTAATTATTTTGTAATTTGCTTCTGCGTAAGAAACACAAGATATTTGTCAGAAGCAATCAATCGAACAATGTTGCCTAACAAATAAAAACGAAACAACATCAACGAAGAAACAACTATATCGTATAGACTCCGAAACGTTACGATATAGTTGTTTCTTCGTTGATGTTGTTTCGTTGTTGTTTGTTAGGCAACATTGTTCAATTGATTGCTTCTGACAAATGTCTTGTGTTTCTTACGCAGAAGCAAATCACAAAATAATTAATTTTTTATTTTATAGATATTTTTCAGAGTTTGGGAGAGGAAACCCAGAAAGAAACCATTCAATGATGAATATACCTCCCACAGTATCCTTTAATGATTACTAAATACTAAAGCATGCAATCAATGTCTACACTTAAGTATGGGTTGACATTATATCTACCCTTAGTCATAAACCGCTGAACATACTATCGCGAAATCCGTATTCCTGTGTGGGTTTCGTTGACTGTGATGGTGAGTTTCCTAAAATGGGTTAGGAGAGAAGGATGGTAGGCCCCTACACCTGTATCTACAAGAATAAGGGAGAAACCCTTCAATAGTGCTCAAAATGGGGTAGTCCGACAATTAAAAAATGTTATCTTCCTATTTAAGCTTAAAACTGTCTTTACAGATTTAAAGTGCTGGATTGCTGGCCACAATCTTGTCTATGGCTATGACGAAGGAGTCTGATCTAGTTTCCGAAATGTTACGATGAACGCAGTTGACTAATTTTCAAAGCAGTTGGAAAAATATCGAAGCAGTGGAAATTTTAGGTGCTTTTCCCTCCCAAAAAAATTATTGACTTCGGCACGACCCTGGCTTTGATTAGCTTGATTATAGATTAAATTGGATGGATGCATCACACTCATTAAGAACAGTTGAAAGTTTCGTCAAACCTACCGCAATAATGCAGTATTTATAAAATCCACTAGGATCAACCGTACAAAACTCGCTGACAATTGCTTTTTGTGTTCGAAATTTTTTGCGAGCAGGTAAAAACAACAGTAAGGAGTGCGGTTTTGCCACTATTCCAAATATTAAATTTTTCGACATATGCTGTTTTTGCAGAAACCCTTTCAAATTATTGGAATATCCCGACCGAAAACATCTGTGGGAACTGAGGAGCTTGTCATCCGTTGACTCATTTGTGTTTCGTTTATGCGTTTCAACTGTTTTCTGTACTCGCTTAATCTTCGATGGTGATGAACGATGAAGCAGATGGGGTTTGGGTCGCATCGTTCAATTATTTTAATTTCAAATCAACGCCTTCCAAATTGTACTGAATTCACCCCTCAAAAATGTTGACTCTTCGATTCAAATGTATGGTAGCCAATGTAAAGCCGTTATCCCTACATTGTCGTAGGACTGGATCGCTCTTCCTGTGATATTTGTACGAACCTTATAGTGCATTAGAAAATCTATATCATACCCGCATAAGGTTATTCAATGATGTTGCGTATATACCTACCTACCACTTCACTTCACTTCACTTCTAAATTGTCTCAGAAAGCTCTCTGTGACTGCCCTAACTAATACCACCCCAAAGCAACATGTAGTAACCGCCACAGAAGCTAAGATTTGATGGCAAGTCACATTATGCAAGATGTTCCTCCGACCTTCTGTATAGGCACTCGATTATGCATATCGGGCTTCCATATAATTTCAAAAGACGTCAGTACAAGAAATATCGCAATAGAAATCACAAGATTTCGAAGAAAGAAAATATAAACTGATAAAATACATCCAGCAATATTTTTCTACGTGAGCGTATACATTTCCAGCTGAATATACCCTTTTTGAATTCCAGAGCTTCTCATGAAAGTCCTTCATCTTTAAGAAGTATCCAAAGACAATCATCCGGTTCTGAATCATCTGGATATTTCACTCCACCGCATGCAGACAGACCAAGCGCAAGTGCTAGTCCAATCCAAAGACCAGATTCAGTCATCAAGGCAGTAACGCCTTTAGAAAGCCCGCAAAGAATCGGTAGTTCTACCAATGAACCGATTGAGACGCAAACAAGTGCTGATGAACCTCCTAGGGATGAATCAGTAGAATATATCGAGGTAAGTTTCTTACCAGAAAACCAAATCACAGTGTACATAAATTCGCAAGTTCTTATGATTTGCATAACGATCGAGTAGTTCAAATGGAAAAATGCCGTCATATTTATACGAAAGATATAGTAATAAGCTACAAACTCTACCAACAATCTAAAATGAGTTAAAAATATTTCAAATTTCTCGAAAAATCATAGCTCACACAAGTAATTCATTACTGATTTGTTCGGCCGTTTCCTTTTCCAATACACAGAGCCTGCATGTTTCGTCTGCTGACTTGCTCATGCGGTACAATTGCTATTTGTAACCAGAGTGCCCTGTCAGCAGTCCTGGTACGGGATGGTGAGAAATCCACCAATATTTTTGCCTGTGCAAGACCTGGAGTATTTACCTAAATAGTTATTCTATTATTTAGCTCCCATTGTTGGACCGCTGCCCTATAGTGGTTTTTTTCCAAGGCCACAGAAGTTTTCTGCTCCAGCAGGTGTTACCCTGGAGGCTCCTTCCGCAAGTTCTCATTTCCTTCAATACCACAGTGCCCTGGCACCCACAGAAGAGTCTCCTTAATGTCTCTAGCCAGTTGCTTCATGGTATTCTGGCATTCCCGGGGCAGTAGGGAACCTTGGATGGGTAATTCCAGGTCTCCCAGTGTGGCCTGGCTGTTCCTGATAATATTTATGTACGCCCCCTTGAGATTCCCTTGCAGACTCTCTTGAGCACAAATGTAGACAACTAGTGTATCTACCTGTAAGATAGAGGGATCATATGTCCCAGAGGCAGAGAGATCCTCGGACCATATACCCCAATACCTACACACTTATCTGATTTTGATCCATCCATATGTCTGACTTTTTGTCCAATCGTTTAACGAGGTCCACCGCAGTCTTATGCCCTTGCAAAGGATGTTCCGAAATCAAATATGGTTGGCATTACATCTGAGGGCTTGGTCAAGAGGTTTGAGTCCAGTTGGTCCAGTATCCTCATATGTCCCAGCCTGTTACCAGGTAGGAAATTCCTACTAAGAGAAATTAATATTGCACCCAGCAGACTACATTTCCTGTGACAACAACGCAGGATAGCCATTGCAGTTTCTGCAACCACTGCGTGAGGTGTCCTCATCAGTTTTTGTCCATCATGCGTAAGTAGCAATTGGGCGTACTGCTGCTGTGTATACCACATTGCCATTTCCGGTTTCATCCTTTTGCAGGCCCACATAGCCGCTGTGGCTTTGGAAATCATATGTGTTTTCTCCAGCTGAGCTTACTATTTAGTATTACTCCTTGATATTTGCACTCACTGGAAAAGTCCAGAGTCGGACCCTTTAGGACCGGAGCTCTAAGATTTAGATTTCTCCTTCTAGTGAAGGGAACCGAAGTGGTCTTAGAGGGATTGACGTTAAGCCCTCCTTCCTCACACCACTTCACGGTGATACTTAGGGCAGCTAGCATTCGGCTACTCAGTATGCCTTAATGCTTGCTGCTAAGAGTTATCACTTTGTCATCAGCGTATGCCTGGGCATTGAAACCGCCCACCGAAAGCCCTTCCAATGACCAGGCTCCACAGCAGGGTTGATAGGACCCCACCTTGCGAGCAACCCCTACAAGTCAGCATAGTCACTTATGTCTCCTCCAGATAGGCTTGACGGCATTGACGATATCCACTCAACAGTGGAGGGTTCTACCCCTTTTGCCTGGCACAATAGCATATGGTGGGCAGGGTGTTGTCAAAAGCACCCCCATTCATTTCCCGAATATATTACTGCTGGTGTGGCAGTATAAAAATCTTAAACTCAAGGGGTTAGGTGTAGTCAGGTTTTAAAAAAAAAATTACATTTTTTTTGCATTTTCTGAAAGTATGATATCTCAGAAATATTCGCTGAAAATTTTAAGTATATGCGACAAATACTTCTCGAGTTATTCGATAATTAAGCAGCAAAGTAGCTAGCAGCTAGCGCGCTAACGACAATGCTGGAGAAGGTAGAATGCTACGTAGATAAATCAAATAGATATTTTGGAAGCTGAAGAACTATTATATGGCCCGGGAATAGATGACTCGGTGTAAATAATTAAATAATACGTATTACTTTACGTAAATTGAGTGTAAAACTTCAAATACGTTTAAGTAATCATTAAAGGATACTGTAGGAGGTATACTCATTATTGAAAGGTTTTTTTCTGGGTTTTCTCTCCCAAACTCTGAAAAATATCTATAAAATAAAAATTAATTATTTTGTGATTTGCTTCTGCGTAAGATACACAGGATATTTGTCAGAAGCAATCAATTGAACAATGTTGCCTAACAAACAACAACGAAACAACATCAACGAAGAAACAACTATATCGCAACGTTTCGGAGTCTATATCAGACTCCTTCGACAGACGCTTAATGAAAATCGTTAGAATTATTTTGTTGATAGTTATTTTGTGAAATTCAAGATTTGTCACATTAATAAAATAATTTACTGGCAAAAAAATGTATCTAAAATTGTATTTTTTTCATGTCTCTGACTACACCTAACCCTTTACGACAGCTAGAAAATATGTCCAAGAATTTGTTGCACATAGTCAATCAAAATCACTCGCACGCGTTGACATTTCCTGTCGATTTTGTCCAAGTAAATGCACTAGTTTTCATATATTTTATGCCTCCAGGTAATCAACATTATGCCACCCGAAACTCAGATCGAAAATATTGAAAAAGAAGCAGTTCAAACAAAATCGGAAGATAAACCAATAGAACAAGATGTAACTTTCGGTGAACAAATATACCGTACAGATGATGAAGGGCTCGACGAAGTTGATAGGAAGGCATCTAATACTAGCATAAGCGAATTAATCTCGGAAAATCCTATACCCATCATAGGTAATAGGAGATGGTCGAGATCAGAGGTAAATTTAGGAAAGAGCCTGCCAATTATTGTCGATAGGAAGAATGTGAACTCGGCACCGTTAATAAAAGACATATCGAACAACAATATAAAGAGTGAAATTGAAGAAGAACGTTTAAGTGGTCCTACGCATATCTGCAACAACACAAACATCAACATTACAATACCGCTTCCTGGTACATTGATGCAGGATGAGGAGATTCCTGTGGAGCAAACACACGTGAGAAGACTATCCAAAAGGTATGTTGACAGAAATGATCTTCATTTTAGTGTGGTTCTTGATTTTGTGGTATGATTTATCTTCTGCCATCTTGGGTATCATTTCTCTTCCGCCCTTTTGCTATGTGTTTTTTAAATTTTTATAAACGACCAAGGTATGAGGTTTACATTAATGTCATTTAAATGGGAAAGTTTAACTGGTAATTCCGGAAAAGGACTAGAGAAAGAATCATTATGCTGCTACCTGCTGACACGTATTTCTGCTAATTGGTTTCTTCGCTTCTTCAGGGCAGAGATACCAAGAAACAAAGGTAAAGATGGAAAGAAAACTGAAAACAGGTGACACCGCAACATAATCTATATTTCATTTCCTCGTGTTGAGGTCGCATCGCACAGGATGCTTATGCTTCCTCCGTGCCGATGCCATAGTTTGCCTCCGAATTGGAGTTTTTATAGCTGAAGACAAATTGGTGGATCGCTCCTGTTATTCTGGTGACACCTATTTTCAGTTTTCTTTCCATATTTTCCTTGGTTTTCTGGATGCTCTGTCCCGAAGAAGCTAATTAGCAGAACCACGTGTCGGCAGAATTATTTGTTCTCTGCTCCTTTTGCGTAATTATTGTCAAACTTTCCCATTGAAATATACTTCCCCGCACTATAGGTACTGATTTATTTATTAATATCATTATCATGATTATAGCTCACGTAAGATTAAGACCTTTGTGTCCTAATGATTGTGTCTACTGAATATACAGGCAACCAAAATAATTCAGTCGACTTTCAGGTACAGTCAAGTTCCAGTTCCTAAGAAGCCTGTTCCAAAATCGAATACGGATAGCGCCCGGGGTAGTTCGAAGTCTAAATGCGATGTTCTACGGGATATCCTGGGACAAATGAGCAGTCCGGAATGGGAGGTGGTGATGACAGGTTTGAGGAACTTAGGGAAGCTTGCGAAAACAAATAACGAGGTCATGGAGCCCCATATGCACACGATATGCATATCGCTCTCTAGTCAGATCAGGAATCTAAGGTCACAGGTCGCTAGGGCTGCTTGTCAAGCTTCTAAGGAGATGTTTATATCCTGCGCCCAGAAAGGCTTGGAAGCGGTAAGAAATGTTTTTTTGGTGATGTGTTAGCAGTTGAATAGTCATAGTATTGAATTTTTTGTGAATCATCAAATTAGGAATCAAGGTGAAAAACCAAAAAATAAAACAATCTAAAGGAGAATTTTGCTGCATCAAAGATTGGAAGAAGTAACTGTCAGTGAATGCGAGAAAGGATATGCCCATTAAAGGTTCTTCTACAGGGTTACAAAAAATTCAAGAAGATATTTTAATTTCTTGAAGAAATTTATTGAATCAAAGCAAATAATATCCGAAGTCTAGTAGCGGTTTTAATTCAGATTACTTAGGACTGGATTGTAGCTTTAAGATGGCCAGTGAAACCATCACACACTTCATGATAGTGATTTTTTATTGCCTTACCCTTCAAAATAGCAACAAGAAATCCAACGGGTTTGCATCTGGGTAATTTGGCGTCCATTCAGTTATTTTATTATTACAAAAATCAGTTGATATGATATGATTATAAACTTATAAACTCAGTTAACAAAAAAACATTATTCCAGTAAAAACACCGTTAGAAGTAACGGTCAAACTCAAATCCTTCTGTACTTCGACCACGACAAAGAGACACCCAGCTAGAGTGTATGGCATTCGAGGATTGTTCTAATCCATGTGTAAGACACAACACTTGGCGTTGTTACAGGCAGCAACCCGTCCTCTATCTAATGGGTAACTCTGTGTCCATATCAAGATTGCACCTTATTTATGACCTAGGATGAGACTCTGTGCGACAGCATTGAGTCTTGTAGGAATATCGAGCGTATGCGACCAAATTAGTGGTGTCCAGTACTGCAACATAGCCTCGAAGATATATTTGCGCATTTATTTTGATGCCACAGTCCAAACATTCAAACGGAGAACCTCTATCGGTGGTTATAGCCACCCAGGCCATCATTATCGGCATCTTCTTCTTTATGGCCCATTCGAAGATGCGAATTCCCAGAAGATCTGTCTATCAAGTGAACTCGATAACATTTTCTGTTTACATAGGGCTCAATAACGACATGCTGATTCATCGGAAAATACCAAGGTGCTTTTTCAGAATGTCATCCGTTCTTATGGTATCTTCGGCTCACGAGCTATCTTTCTGCCACCTCGACATGGATGTCAAATACCAAAATGCTTTCGTGTGCCTGTTAAAAATAGAATGAACTGTCGTTGGTATGAATTTGAGTCTACTGTCATTATTGGTTTGGCCTAAGATGTTATAAAACAATGGTGTACGAACGTACAGTTGTTCGGAAATCCATTCAGGAATCAAAATGACAATAAATCCCTTGTAACTTCTAAATTTTGCTACCTACAGGAATAAAATTAAACGTCGTCAGACGCTCAACGAAAATCTTCAGAATTATGTTGTTGATAGTTATTCTGAAGATTGTCGTAGAGCGTATGACGAAGGAGTCTGATATAGACTCCGAAACGTTACGATATAGTTGTTTCTTCGTTGATGTTGTTTCGTTGTTATTTGTTAGTCAACATTGTTCGATTGATTGCTTCTGACAAATATCTTGTGTTTCTTACGCAGAAGCAAATCACAAAATGATTTATTTTTTATTTTATAGATATTTTTCAGAGTTTGGGAGAGAAAACCTCAGAAAGAAACCATTTAATGATGAATATACCTCCCACAGTGTATCCTTTAATGATTACTTAAGTCAAATAGTAATTTCACTTTGACTGATCTTAGCTTTTTAGTTTCGAAGTCCGAACGAATACACGTTTTGATATCAATTATCTGTGATTGAGATTTATCGTCATCGATACGCTGTGAAAACAGTGTCGGGACCAAGATAGAGCCATGGTGAATCCCCGCATTGAACCTTGTAAACTGAATATATGTCTATTAACCGCTACTGATATGCTTCGGCTAGGAAAAAAGCTGTAAATTAATTAACAAAGACTCTTCGTAGCCATACATATGAGACATAGTTCAGTAGAGCAGCCTTTTATCGAAGACCTACGATGACGTGCATGGTTCCAGATGTGAATGACATAGGTCAAACTAAAATATGGCAAATACACTCAACTTTAAGTTCGATGACACATCATCTGATGTGAGGGGTGTAAACTAAGGCCACTCGTATACCAGCACCACGCGACAGCAACGATATCACGACGATATTTAGAACGAGAGATTTGCGTCGTATAGCGCATACGCGCAGCCTAAGGTTGCTCGTATACCAGCAACACGAAACCGCAACGAATCCTTGTCGCTTAGAAGTCGTGGTACGAGGTTTGTGATAGAAGCAGCCCTCGCCAAAGATACGGCGACGCGATCGGTATTGGACGCAATTCCCCCGTTCTAAATATCGTCACGGTATTGTAGCTGTCGCGTTGTGCAGGTATACGAGCGGCCGAACTATAAGGCTGCTCGCATACCGGCACTACGAGACCGCAACGTGACCGCGACTTCGTGTCGCTGAGAAGTCGCTACGTCCGTACGTGGTAAGTGATAGAAGTGCCCACACCAAAGATACGGCGATTCGACGCAAATTCCTCGTTAAAAAGTATCTTCGCGGTCGCGTTGCGGTCTCGTCGTGCTGGTATACGAGCAGCCTTAGGCTGCTAGCACTACAAGGCTGCAACGTGACCGCGACTTCGTGTCGGTTAGAAGTCGCGGTACGTGGTCAGTCAAAGAAGCGCCCACACCAAAGATACGGCGATGCGACGCAAACCCTCGTTAAAAAGTATCGTCGCGGTCGCGTTGCGGTCTCGTCGTGCTGGTATACGAGCAGCCTTAGGCTGCTAGCACTACAAGGCTGCAACGTGACCGCGACTTCGTGTCGGTTAGAAGTCGCGGTACGTGGTCAGTCAAAGAAGCGCCCACACCAAAGATACGGCGATGCGACGTAAATCCCTCGTTAAAAAGTATCGTCGCGGTCTCGTCGTGCTGGTATACGAGCAGCTTGTTTCACATGCATACGGTTCCATTCGGTTCGTTTTGTTTTCGGTTTCAATTCGGTCGCTGGCGACAAGTGTGAAACGGTGCTCCGGTTAGATTCGGTACCGAATAGAAACCGTACAGCACCGAATACTCCCTCGACACGAATAGGTTTCTATCAGGTTTGGATTCGTGTGTAGGGAATACAGATCAACCGGGGCGTTCACACAAATACGGATTAGTTTCGGTTTTAACCATAAAGTAATAAATATTTACATATGTTTTCTGTCTCGTTCTGTGGTTTTAACCCCAAATCGAGCAGATATCTTTCGATATTTCCCGAATTGTTCAAATATAGAAATATAAACATACATATTTTCGGGATATTGTTGCTATCTCAGTATTCATGAGAAAATGATGTGGATCGACTAATTTCTGCTGTAAATCTAAACCAGTGCTGCGGGACAAAAGATCCGAAAAATATAAAGATCAATTAAAGACGTAGGATGCATTCAAAGATGTATGTGTTCAATTTTGAATGGCGTTGATCAATCTGACGTCGCGGAAAAATTGGAATTGTTAGCCCGTGTCGGAAGATAACATAAAACCTAATATGAACCGTATCTGTGTGAAAAGCCTTCATTCGTTTTCGGTTGAAACCGAAAACGAACCGAACCGAATGGAACCGTATGCATGTGAAACAAGCCTAAGGCTGCTCGTATACTAGACCGTAACGCGACTGCGACTTCTTTTCACTTAGAAGTCGCGGTACTAGGTTAGTGATAGAAGCGCCCACACCAAAGATACGGCGATTCGACGCAAATTCCTCCTTAAAACGTATCGTCGCGGCCGCGTTGCGGTCTCGTAGTGTTGGTATGAGTTTGTTGGTACGAGTGGCCTTAGGCTGCTCGTATACCAGCATCCCGTGACCGCAACGCGATCTCGACTTCTTGCCGCGGTACGAGGTTATTGATAGAAGCGCCCTCACCAAAGATACGCCGATGCGATTGCTATATGACTCAAATTCCACTTAAGGCCGCTCGTATACCCGCACGACAAGACCGCAACGCGACCGCGACGATACTTTTTAACGAGGGATTTGCGTCGCACCGCCGTATCTTTGGTGTGGGCATTTATATCACTTATGCGGCCCATACATATGCTACTTTTTCGGCGTTCTGGCAGCTAGCGAAACCGCTAGCAACCAAAGTCGCTCGAAAAACGCCTGTGTATGTGTATCCGCTGCCACGCTGGCGATTTATCGAGCAGCACGAAACGACGGACTCCAAGATAAGACGTGTTTGATTTTAGCTTCAGGATAGTCGGCAAAACATATATAAATCGCTTGTGTGTGTGAACGTCAACAATATGGCTGTAAATCGACGCTTTGCACAGTCAGAAGAATTTATTTCATCTTTCATCGAATTATTTAAAAAGAAAAAGTGTTTATGGATGATTAAAGCCAGAGAATATTCCAACAGAATTTTAAAGAATAAAGCACCATACCTTTCACAATAAGTTTCTCTTCTACACTAATAGCTCTTCTCATATCGTCGGCCTAATTCGTTAACCTGCTAAGTCAATTTTTTGGTCAATTTCACTTTTTGAGCTAGTTATAAAGTTTAGATGATTACCTTCATTATAGCAAAAGAAATAAGGTCGATATTACCTTTCAATTGCGCAGAAAAGCCGTGCCCGAAAAACTGCTTTGTACCTCATAGCAAATCTACCTAATGAAAACCTGCTAAATCCTATTCGGGCCTCCGTTTGGATCCTAAGGTGACTTACATTCGGACTCTTTATTATGAAATAAATGGATCCATTCTCTATAAAACTTTTGATAAGGATGAATGGAAACATTTACCACATAGAAGGTCTTCACGATTTCATTCTTGTGAGACTAGTGATTTAACGCAATTGCAACAAAACCGACGTAAAATCACTCTCCGGAAATTTGAAGAATTACAGGAAATCAAAAAGACTCTTCCATCTAACTATAATAAATATTATGATGATTTACCTCATGAGTAGTTTATGGTATGGTAAATTCGATTAAGAATGTACAATACAGGAGAACGGACAATAGAATTCACCATGGTAAATTCTATTAAGAGTATCCAATTCACGAGAATGGACAAAAGAACATACGTGCGAAAGCTCCTGACTTCACGTCAGTGCTCGAAGCAATTTTTTTTTCGTAATTTTTTAAAAATTTTCTAGTATTACGATCCTCGCGAAATTTTGCAAGAATTTTCTTGTTGGTATTCTACAACTGATAACCATGTTTGAATTAGATTGGGTATAACTCCAAAACCGTTCGGCCGATTATGCTTATAAACAAACTCCAATGTCGCATTCAGATGAACAACCTAACCTCGAAATTTCAATTCACTATCTCTTTCTATTCTCAGGTTGTCGTGACATAAATAATATTTTCTAATAATTTTTTTTAAATTTTTTAGCCATACGGTTTGCACAAAATTTCACAAACGTCCTTAGGTTTGTATTCTTCAACTACTCACCCAGCTTCAATTCGATCAGATTAGTAATGGTTGAAAACAAAATTATTACTCGGAAACCCTTGGGCCGATTATGCCCTTTAACGAACTTGGCCGTTCTATTGGGATGCGCCACCTACCCTGAAAATTTCAAGTCGCTATCTCTTTCCGTTCTCAAGTTATCGATTCAACGGCCGGACAGAATCAAATTTGACCTCGAATTCTTCATCGGTGAGTTGAACCTAGTCGTTTGAGACCATTCTCGGCAAAAAATTTGGGAAAAATGATAACGCAATGTTCCCCGGAACATACGCGCAATAAACCTTAACTAAAAATTACAGTGAAATGTCATTTTCAAGCTCATTTGAGTGTAAAAACTGTTATGTCCTCAATCAAATTCAAACTTCGTAACGAAAAGTTGCTAAGTTATTATTTTTCTTATTTTTGCGCGTATGTTCTGGGGAACATCGCGTTATAGCTTTGCCCAAATGTGAAATTTAATTCTGTGGTGCTGTCCGGCCGTCCGGCTGTTGCCACGATAACTTGAGAACGGAAAGAGCTAGCGACTTGAAATTTTCAGGGTAGGTGGCGCATCCCAATAAGACGGACAAGTTCGTTAATAGGTATAATCGGCCCAATGGTTTCCGAGTAATAATTTTGTTTTCAACCAAAATAAATCCGATCGAATTTAAACTTGGTAAATAGTTGTAGAATATAGACCTAAGCACGTTTGTGAAATTGTGGGAATCGTATCGCTAGAAAATTATTAAAAAATTGTTAAAAAATATTTTTGTTGTCACGATAACCTGAGAACGGAAAGAGATAGCGGCTTGAAAATTTCAGGTTAGGTTGTGCATCTGAATGCGACATTTGAGTTTGTTTATGAGCATAATCGTCCAAACGGTTTTAGAGTTATAGCCATCTGACATTTTCTGAAATTTGGTTGTTTTTTGTTCCTCATTAACTCGAAGAATACAAAACCGATTGAATTCAAACATGGTTATTAGTTGTAGAATGCCAACGCGAAAATTCTTGCAGAATTTCGTCAGGATGGTTCAAAAGAATATATATACATGGTTCAAAAGAATATATATATATATATATATATATATATACAGGGTGTTTCATCATAAACTGGACAAACGAATACAGCGTGTAGATGACATCGGGAGAATCATTTTTGCCTGATGACATATACCCCGTTTTCGAAGCATAAGCGAGATACAGGGTGTTCAAGGTAATTTTTGACCAATATTCTATCGAGTGTGGTCAGTTATGTGTAACATTAGAAATAATGGTTTTTGGTCACATCTCAGTATTTTTTTATGCTCAATTCTGAAATGATATAAGATTCTGAAAATAGTATTTAAAAATGGCGGAAAACCTGCAAAGTTCGAAATTTTTTTACGCGGTTGCCAATTTGAGTTTCACTCTATGAATTATCTCAAGTTTTTAAGAAATTCTGTGAAAACATTTTTTCAAAATTCGAACACAACTTTTTTTTTACATGTCTACAGCAAAAATAAAATTTCATCTGAAATTGATGAACTTTTCCACGCTCATACTATTCTTCAACCTTAACGAAAATATGAAAACAGAACCGAAAAATATCGATGGGTTTGTTTTTTATAGCCATTCAAAGTTTCCACTCGGATATCTAACTTATTCGTTTTTTGAAAACTGGTTTGGCTATGAGGGCAAAAAGTTTGAAATTGAACTGCCGAAGCATTCCAGATGGAAATTAAAATTTCTCAAAAAAAAATTTTGTTTGTTCATATTTCAATAAAACTCTGGCTGGAATCGAACTAGTGACCTTGCGATAGGAATTACTCTTAGCTCTAGATAGAAATTGAAATTATTCAGAACATATTAATTATCGTTACCTAGCATCAGTAATTCACAGAATTTGACAGTATGTTCGAATTCAACTGAATAATATTTCGTTAGTTTCTTATAAAACATTTCAATTCGAGCAGAAATTAAATAATCAATGTTGGAAATAATTATTTGGTTCAGCGAATCAAGAAAATCAAGAAAGTGAGAGAATATTGTCTTATAGCAAAATTTTCTTGAATATTTAATTTTATATTTCACTAACGCAAGAATATAACACAATAGTAGACAAATTTAACAATTGATTGAACAACTCTGACGAAATTATAGATTATAATTCAGTTTCAAAAATATTCCCATTCATTTGAACACACAGTCTCGCTCTTTTCACCACACTGTTCACCGCTGAACCTATCATTCCTTGATTATGACGAATTTCCTGGGCAGCTGATTCAATTCGTTGAATCAATTCTTCTTTCGATTCTACTGGAGCTCGCTTGTCGTAGACCAGACTTTTCATATGACCCCAGAAATAAAAATCAAGTGGAGTTAGATCTGGAGAACGTAGAGGCCATGCAACAGGTCCAAACCGACCAATCCATCGCCGTGGGTATTGGGAGTCTAGAAACTCGCGTACACTCCTGACTGTGTGCGCAGGACAACCATCGTGTTGGTACCAAATACCTCTAAATTGATTCAAAGGAATATTTTCCATGAGATCTGGTAGAGTCTCTCGTAAAAATTGATAGTAACCATTTCCAGTCAATGTTTCAGGGAGAATGAAAGGTCCGATGATGAATCTGTCCTTCATTCCCGCCCAAACATTGACTGAAAACCTTTTTGGGCGTATGTTCTAGGGGAACATCGTCCTATCATTTCGTCCAAATGTCTGTAATTTTCGAATTTCGAGCTGAAAATTGGCTAATAGACTAATTCGGACTCCCTGATTACGAATCCGGTGTCAGATTTTTGGGTGCCGTATGGCCGGCCGGCAGGCCGGCCGGCCGGCCGGCCGTAGGCACGATAACAGGAGCACCGAAGGTCCTATCGACTTCAAACTTTCAGGGTAGGTTTCTGATCAAAATGCGACGGTTAAGTTCGTTAACGGGCAAAATCGGCCGGACGGTTTAGGAGTTATAGACATTTAAAATTTTGAGGTTATTTCCCTGATATTTCAGGAACTAAAGAAGATGTTGAATCGAAACTTGGTAGTCAGTTCGAGGATATAAACACGCAACTTTTGGCAAAATTCTGTTATGATCAAAATGTTGGTAATTTTTAAAAAAATATTTCTTTTAATTTTTTCGAAAAAAAAATTTTTTTTTCGTGAACTATTCATCAGATTGCAACAAAAACTTGTACTAACGTCAATTGTAGTATTTTGCAACATTGTGCAAAATTTTGGCTCTATACGATTTCAATTTCTGGAGATATAAGACAAAATGTGTCAAATTTCCTGGGTCTCTCTCAGTATTTTCATCGATTATTCTATGAACTCTTTGCATTCCACCGAAAACAAATTCAAAGACATAAACATAAAGAATCAAGTCATAGTTTAGACGTCGAAAGAAGGACGATGTTGATCGACTTGAAAAGGTACCTATTTAAAGAAATGCAATAATGAAATGCTTAATTTTTTTTATGGTCACAGAAAATCGTCACAAAAATCTATTTACCTCATTTGACGGCTGTTTGTCAAATCAATTAATTCCAATAATTGATGTCAGATTTCCTACATACCAAGTTCAAACACATTTTATTATATGGAAAACACTTATTATGATCACGTTCTACAGGAATTGATACTAAATAGAAGCTAGATGAAGATTATTGTAATGGAAAATTTGTGTTCCAGAATAATATTAAGGTATTCAACATGATACTGCTTTTTTCCTTTACTGGTCAGTACGGGCCACAAGGAAGATGAACATGCGCCCAATAGCTCCTGTCCACAGGGCTTGAACCAATTTTTTGACTATTCATCGAAACCGAAGAATGTGGATTATTGATTTGCCATACCACATTATTTTTTCTGTTAAAAAATCCATCTCTATGAAAGGTCGCTGAATAAAATGAGACGTGGAAAATCTCTATTCGCACGCGTTCTTCTTAAAATGATTTCACAGAATTCTTTCCTTTTACTGCAATCACCTTCTTCTAATTTTTGACATCTTTGAAAATGATATGGGTGGTAGTGATTCCTCTTTAGAACTCTCCATACAGTCGATTTACTTTGGTTCACACTGGGGTGATTAGATATCATTTTAGTTGATATTTTAGGATTACTGTCAACCAAATCCAGGACACGTTCATCGTGAATTCGTATTGTTTCTTTTTTCTTTCGGTTAAGAGTGCCATCTTCACGTAATTTACGTACTGCTGCCATAAATGTTTTAAAGTTTGGTACTGATCGGCTTGGAAATCTGCGGGCGTATATTTCTCTCGCTTTCCTCCCTGAGGAATTCGCTTCATAATAAGCCTGAACCATATAATTTTTCTCCATGATTGAATATTTCATTTCTGCTCAAATTAAAATGGTTTTCAAGAAACTTGCGAAATAATATTCAGTGAATTCGAATAATCTATCAAATGCTTTGAATTACCGTTGCTAGGTACCTAACGATAATTAATATGTTCCGATTAATTTCAATTTCTATCAAGAGCTAAGAGTAATTCCTATCGCAAGGTCACTAGTTCGATCCCGGCCAGAGTTTTATTGAAATATGAGCAAAAAAATTTTTTTTTCAGAAATTTTAATTTCCATCTGGAATGCTTCGGCAGTTCTATTTCAAACTTTTTGCCTCATAGCCAAACCAGTTTTCAAAAAACGAATAAGTTAGATATCCGAGTGGAAACTTTGAATGGCTATAAAAAACAAACCCATCGATATTTTTCGGTTCTGTTTTCATATTTTCGTTAAAGTTTAAGAATAGTATAAGCGTGGAAAAGTTCATCAATTTCGGATGAAATTTTATTTTTGCTGTAGACATGTAAAAAAAAAGTTGTGTTCGAATTTTGAAAAATTTTTTTCACATAATTTCTTAAAAACTTGAGATAATTCATAGAGTGAAACTCAAATTGGCAACCGCGTAAAAAAATTTCGAACTTTGCAGGTTTTCCGCCATTTTTAAATACTTTTTTCAAAATCTTATATCATTTCAGAATTGAGCATAAAAAAAAAACTGAGATGTGACCAAAAACCATTATTTCAAATGTTACACATAACTGACCACACTGGATAGAATATTGGTCAAAAATTACCTTGAACACCCTGTATCTCTCTTATGCTTCGAAAACGGGGTATATGTCATGAGGCAAAAATGATTCTCCCGATGTCATCTACACGCTATATTCGTTTGTCCACTTTATGATGAAACACCCTGTATACAGGGTGAGTCTTTGACCACTGCATTAATTTTAACCAAAGACTCCTCTCATCAAATGGAACACTTTTTTCATTTAACATTTTTCCAAATTCAGCTCATGTAAAAAGATACAGGCTGTTGAAATTTTGAAAAAAAAACAGTTTTTATTTTGTAGCTTTGACATCCTTTTTTCGAATAAAATGAATGTTGGCGTAAAGTTTCCTATAACTATGATACATATTTTCCAAATATTAGTTATTTTCTACTTCTACTGGTTTTCTAGTTATGGACTCGTGGATTCATAAAACTAAACGAAATTAGCATAAAGAAAGCATATAAAGTTTTTCTTGAGTCATTTCAAGAATATTCCATCGTTTTAGAACATTATATTATTCTTCATCATTTTTCCTTAAACACCGTTTTCGAGATATTCTTCATTGAATGTTTTAAAATGGAAAACTCCAGAAATTTCACTACTTTTATGGATCCGTCCCTGAGCGTTGGAATCCCGAATCAAGCTGTAAACCACGTTACCATGCCTTCTTCTCGTCCGCCAACAATGTCATAGATAATTTATATGCGGGAGTGTATTAGCACATTGTGAAATCTTTAAACGCTTTTAACTTTACACCTGAGCCGAATCTGGAAAAATGGTAAATGAAAAAAGTGTTACATTTGATGAGAGGAATCTTTGGTTAAAATTAATGCAGTGGTCAAAGACTCACCCTGTATATATATCATAAGAAAAAAAAACTAGAAAATAAAAAAAAATAATTAAAAATAATTGAAAAAAATTCTATATATCATAAACTATTCGTCCGGCATGGCTGAAATTTTGGAAGAGCCTTCAGAACCTAACTCTACTGCAGAGTTCCAAGTTTGAACACGATCGGATCTATATTGTTGGAGAACCGAGCACCTTTGGTGAGTTCGGTAGCTGGATGCGAATCGTCGTATGATATGTTGTCTATGGTCGTATTTTTGCGAGAACCTTCAAAAATATGAATGTCATGATGATATATTTTTGCGCGTATGTTATGGGAAAATCGTGTTATTTCATCACAAATCTATGGGAGATGATAGCCCTACATTAGAGGTCAGACCTGGTTTTGAAAGAGATCCTCCTTAGGAGGA
This sequence comes from Halyzia sedecimguttata, assembly GCA_937662695.2. Lineage (NCBI taxonomy): Eukaryota > Metazoa > Arthropoda > Insecta > Coleoptera > Coccinellidae > Halyzia > Halyzia sedecimguttata. Next base: position 51,782,577 of record OW569415.2, read on the forward strand.
AGCAACTAAATATTGAAGGGATTTCTATGAACAAGAGTGAATATCTTTGAGAAATAGAGAAGGCGATTCTTCTTTAAGAGATCCATGTACCTTCAGAGGAGTATATTTGTATACTTTTGAAGGTTATGTATTATTTTTAATATGATATCGCTGAAATTTTGCTGAAGGCTTCTGATCTTGTAAGGTGAGAGGCTCATTTGTGGATATTAAATCTCGTGAAGGGTAAAGAGGAATTTTAGGCCAGTTTTTCTATCACTAATGAGAATATATCTTTATGTTTCACCTCATCACCTTTAGATCTATCCATGGACATTTATTGGTTAAGAATAAGTAATTGAATATTACTGGAATTCAATTGAATTTCATATAATATGTTAGTAACTAAACTTATAATTTTCTTTACTTTGATTATTTGAATATGACATTAATTCCAGTAATATTTTTCAAGAATAATTATGTATTCTTCTCCTAAAAAAGAATTGAAGGTAGACAATAATGTGTTAAATTTTTTCATCATTGCTTTCTATCCTGACTTCACGAAAAAAAAATTGGTTCAAGCACTGACGTGAAGTAAGGAGCTTTTGCGCGTATGTTCTATTGTCCATTCTCCTGTATTGGACACTTTTAATCGAATTTACAATGGTGAATTCTATTGTCTATTCTCCTGTATTGGACAGCCTTAATCGAATTCACCATGGTAAATTCGATTAAGAGTGTCTAATACAGGAGAACAGACAATAGAATTCACCATGGTAAATTCGATTAAGAGTGTTCAAAACAGGAGAATGGACAATAGAACATACCCGCAAAAGATCCTGAATTCACGAAAAAAAATTGGTTCAAGCACTGACGTGAAGTCAGGAGCTTTTGCGCGTATGTTCTATTGTCCATTCTCCTGTATTGAACACTCTTAATCTAATTTACCATGGTGAATTCTATTGTCTGTTCTCCTGTATTAGACACTCTTAATCGAATTTACCATGGTGAGTTCGATTAAGGCTGTCCAATACAGGAGAATAGACAATAGAATTCACCATGGTAAATTCGATTCAAAGTGTCCAATACAGGAGAATGGACAATAGAACATAGGCTTAAAAGCCCCTGACTTCACGTCAGTGCTTGACCAATTTTTTTAACTGTGCCTAAGATATTCTACGATTAAAACTCATAAAATATCTAGCATCACTAAAGGAATCATAGGGATTTTCAGAATCAGGATATGTAAAAAAAAATATATCATTCAGTTTTTTCTCTCTCCTAGAAAATAGAAATGGACTTGGCAGGTTAACGAATTAGACCGACGATATGAGTATCCTGTTTTTTTAGCAGTGGAGTGACTTTATGCAATAATAGTTTAAAAGTGTCCTCATCCATTCGTATATAGTTTCTGTAATCGTCCGGATGTAATTTTAATTCATTTAACAGATTTATATGGGATAAGGAATCTTTTCTTAGCAACCAATCTTTAACCCATATTTCTTGGATTCTTGGATTATGGCACTGGCTATTATTTTTGCTTGAGCGACATTTTTAAACATCTCTCGTCAGCGAATGGCGAGCTACTAAGACGCTTGTGTGTGGTTATAATTCTACGAGCGTCTAGGGGACGCTCGTAAAAACGCCAGCTACCAGAACGCCGAAAAAGTAGCATGTGTATGGGCCGCATTACCTCGTACCGCGACTTCTAAGCGACACGAAGTCGCGGTCGTGTTGCGGTCTCATCGTGCTGGTATATACCACATTAGTTAGGTTAGAATCATTTTCTTGGCGGGAGATCCATATTCAAATTTTTTAACATGGAAATTCAACATTGAGATGAAACCACCCTATTTAAAAGAGAATCTTAGTACAGAGACATCAAGTATTGGGTACCTTCATCATTAGTGCATGTTTTCATGTTCTTTCCACATAAAAATCTACGTCTATTTATCCTTAAATCAAAATTGAAACCAATGTGGTTCGATAGATTTCCGTATGTGGTAGATGACTTCTGTTGTGCGTCATTACAAGGCCGATTTAGGGTTATGTTACTATTTTTGACTGATTTCGAGTGAGCAAAGACATACGTCAATCGAATTTGGTGAACAATTTTATATTCATTAATTATTTTGGAAATATACAATTTTGTCATGAACACTTGATTCTAGATTGTTGAGAAAGGTTCACTGAATCTATTTAAATCAAAATAAACCTTAAGAAATTAGCCAAAGTATCTAAAAACAGGCGAGAAATACGCGTAAATTTTTGGTCCATGAGATGCGATCCAAGCGAGATATTCATCTCCCTAACCTACTCTGAAAATTTCAACTGCCTAGCTCATTCCGTTCGGGAGTTATTGTACTAAATTTTTTTTTAAATTTTCAAACTTTTTTTTTGACACTTTGCGGTAACCTGGTCAATACAAAACTTCACATGCGTATAAAGGTCATGATTCTACAATTTGATGCTGAATTTCAGATAGATAGAGTGATCGGTTTCGGAAATTCATGAAAAATGTTTTTACTAAAATTGGCCATAACTCCGAAACCGCTCTATAGATTTCGCCCCTTAACGAACTTGTCCGAGATATTTACGCTCCAAACCCACCTTGCAGTTTTCAATCCTCTAATTCCTCTCGTTCGAGAGTTATCGTGCCTACGGCCGGCCGGACCGACCGGACATAATCGATTTCGACCTCGGATTCTTGATCAGTGAGTCGAACCAAATCGTTGAGACCATTTTCAGCCAAAAATTCGAAAATTACAGACATTTGGGTAAATTGATAAGCACTCAGTTCCGAGGAACTAGAGCGCCAAAAATGTTACAATTTGAGGAGTTTCATCTACGGTTTTTACCGTAAGACGGAGGTTACACGGTCAATCTGTCATCAGTTCAGTCTGTAATCAATCATGGATTGATGTCAGATTTACGGGAAACTGATTGTATGTGTGGACTGATTGTCCGGATTGTTATTAGATTGATACCAGATTGACCGTGTAACCTCCTTCTATCAGATACATACTCCTCATTTCATTATGGAACTCAATTCCCTGTGAAATCTTTGTCTTGGAACTTTCATGAAAGCCATTTTTGGTGAAATGGTTTACATGGAATAGTTCAATATTTTGTTCTAAAATAACACTTTGAAAATCACCCTGTGTAACTGGTACTATGTACCTTACAGAGTTATCTCTGATCATGTATAATTACAGTAGCCTAATTTATAACGAAACTATTCATCTTCTAGGAGCTTGAGGAACTGGTTGGTCCCCTTCTTCACCGGACAGCGGACACTAACAAGTTTCTTCGAGAAGATGCAAATACTGCCCTGAACGTAATGACCGAAAAAATACATCCAGCCAAGGTCGTCATGGTTCTGACAACCAAAGGAACGACACATCAGAACGCCGTCGTTCGTACCACAACAACGAGACTATTGGATCTGCTGTTCAGAATGCACGGCACGGAAAAATTATTTGCCCTAGGAAAAGATATACGGGATAGAGCCATTTTAGCCGGAGCGAATGCGCTCACAGAAGGAAGTTTGGAGACGAGGAAGCATGCGAAGGCGTTGTTAAGACATATGATATCGTATCCGAACTTCCAGAAGGCTCTGTTGGAAGCCGTGCCTCCGCACACCATTAGGCATATCGCTAAGACACTCAATTCCCTCAAGAGTTCGCAGTGAATTCTGTGAAGAATCTGGTCCGGTTACAAGTTTCTTCTACCAAAGGTGGTGCTAAGAAATTATGACTTTTGAAGTAGATTATTCGTTTGAATATTAATGTTCTAGTCACAATTTATGTTTCAACATTTGTTATGAATTATTACTTATATATGTTTTTTCATAGTTTATACTTAGAAATATTCGTTGAATTATATTCATTGTTTCTTCTTTCATTTACATTGTAGTGTTATGCAAGTGGTTTATACTGTGGAGTAAAGAAATAAATAGTACATTGTTCGATTATAATGATTTAATTTGGAAGAAATGATCAGGATATACTATAGTTAACAGTAAGGTGATGGGGAAAGTTGAAACCAACAAGTGGTTCCAAAGATACCCATCTGTAATTTTGTTTTCCCAATAACTCGAAAAATACTTATCTGATCTGATTAAAGCTCGGTAAGTAGTTGAAAATTACCGACACTAAGACTTATTCGAAATTTCGTGAAGATCGTGTATGATAAAAACAGTGCTGGAATGAACTCATTCCCGCATTGTTTCTAGTTATATTTTTCGTTTTGTGGTAGTCAGCACTGATATTCGATCCTATCAAATTTCAACACACGTCAATTATTGTCAATAATCTGGATAAGGTGAAATAATTGTTGAGAGGAAAGGTTTTATTTTCATCAAAAAATAAGGTAGGTAGGTACTAGAGATTTCCTTCTTGCTAATTTTCAATCATTAATGATATTAGGAAACTGTTAAATCTGATCACCACTCCATGCTCTACGTACAATTCAAATTCCGTGATCTGTCAACTTTCGTAACAGTCACACCAACTGCCAAGATACAATACAAAAGTCACTAGGATGTATAAACCTAATTTTTCATTAAATTTCAACAGTAATTTACAAAACTTGCCTGAAATAGAGAAAATATCGTCTAATACTCGTTGCAGAAGGTAATTCCAACACTCATGCGTTCGAAAACTCGCTCCTTCGTCGCTCGTTTTCGAATTTCGCAATCGTGTTTGAATATCAGCCCATTCTGCAACTTGTTTTAGAATATATTATTTCATGACTAAAATAAAGCGCGATAGCACAGGACATATTTCAAATACCGCATCAACGCTATTTGCTTACATCGGAGTTAGATATTTAAATAAACTAGCCAGTAGCCATATATCACTGAACATTGAACAGTGCTCGCAGCTTAGAATTCTCGCACTATATAACGGAACATACCTTTGAACTTACCCCATCTCACTGATTCACAGATCACATTATTCTGTGATAGATGCATAGAATACATGTATTCATCTTGATTCTGTGGATTAACCTATAAGTTTGGTTTTTCTTGAAACTTGTTCAAAATATATTACGATTATTACGAACAAAATTCAAATAAATGGTAGTTGAGTAATCTTATGACCTAGTAGGAATACCGAGGAAAGATTATTTGAAGCTAAATTCATTGGACATTGCACAGAATTTCGTAAAAATGAGCGGCTTAAGAGTGGGATCGATCCTCAACTTGTTAAATAAGATTCAGATTAGAAATTTACACATTACGCCCATAGTATCTGCTAAGGGGGCCTATGATCAACCCACACACTGGCTGGAATATAATAAAGTAGTCTACCCTCCACAGAGTCCAGACGAAGAAAGAAGACCTGCTGTAAATAAGTTCTATTTAAATTGAAGTGATTTAGTAGCTTTATAATTTTCAGTTTGTATGTCACCAACGAGCAAATATTAAGTACAGTCCGAAGAAAATGTGGTACATAGCATGTTTAATAAGGGGAATGAGTGTTGATAAAGCAATAGAACAACTCAAGTTTTTATCTAAAAAGGGAGCTAAAGATATCCGTGAAGTATTAGAAGAAGCCAAGGAATTAGCTGTTAAAGAACATAATGTTGAGTTTTCCAGCAATTTATGGGTTGCTGAATCTTTTGTTGGTAAAGGAGTTGTTATAAAAGGTATGAGACGCCATGCCAGAATGAGGGTGGGGGAGATTCGTTATATGCATTGTCATTATTTCGTCAGATTGGAGGAAGGTGAACCACCAAAAGAATATTACCAAACTATGGAAAGAAAACCTCATGAAATGTTGGAAAATTGGTTAGAACATATGAGGCAAAGGAAAATAAATGGTTCATTGTAAATTGTTTAGAATAAAAAGATAAAATTAGATATTTTCAAGTCGTTATTTTTCTCTAACTCCAATATTAACAAAAGTTTCCTTTGAATTAAAGAAGAGAAAATTCTTCATAATTGACAAAATACTTAATTGACATCCTTTGCATCGTTGGAGGACGAAGTGTATAAAGTATTAGTATGTCGAAAAGGGTATTTTTTTCAACAGGATGGAGAATTATTGAAAGTGAATTGCTCCACCAAATATTGACTATAAGAAAGTTGCGGAAGTATGTAGTATTTTTAAATTCTTTCTCTTGTGTAAAGAACTATAAAGCAAAATAACGTGTATTAGTTGGTGGGATAAGTAAGTAAACTGCATCTGCAGTAAAAGGCAATTGTTTTGTTTTGTGTGAATTTTTTTAAATTGCTGAGAATGTTTGTAAGCTTGAAGTATGGGAGGGCCTGCAACACTATAATGGCTGAACTTTAGGAATAAATTGTAATAAGATAAATATGAGGAACAATTTTCTTCATTCCTTAACAATAGATATAAGCATAAGATCATCCTTTAAGAACTGCATTATTGCAAAATTCCCATCTCCCTAACTATAACAGGATCCATAGTATAGGTGAGTTTTTAACTACTATTGAAATACATCATTTTAGGTATAATAATGTAACAAAAACACATTGTTGATTAGATGACACTATATTTATCAACTATTTGTTAACTTGAGTGGAATTACAGCTGTAGAAATATCACACATTGGATACGATTAAAACTAGTAAATCACAAGATTATTTGGATGTACCATCAAACTTACAATTTATTAAGTACTTACGAATTATTGTTAAATAACGTATTTGCTTTCAATTTATAGTTCGTGATAAATATTCACATAAGAATAGAAATTCATAAGAATAAGTAGAACATAATGTTTTCAACTGTTGGAATTATAATAATATTTGTTATCATCGCATTCAAATTAAAATTATTGAATATATTACATCATTGTAAGTCCATTGGTACTGTACATATAATATTTATTGTCTTTTAATTGAACTGAAAACTAATAATATATCTTGCTAGAAAAGCACCATATGAAATATCAGTTTTTTGTATTAAAATACTGCACTATTGGGGATTGGGGATAACTCAATAATTGAGGAATTTCAAAACAATATATATATACAAATGGAAATAACTCAATAATTGAAGAATTGTAGTATCATATTGCTTCGTTTTCAATAAATACTATTGAATAATTTGGTGACAACAAAAAAACTTGATTGTGACTATAAGCATAAGTATCATAAATACTAAAAATTAATAATACATATAAATACAATAAAAATGTTCTGGCATAGTGAAACATTTTATACCTTGTTCAGGAGTTCACACTATAAAAAGTGTATGGTATATTATAATAATATCGAATTTATCAACCTCAATTCATGTTTCAAGTGTTTAATATCTAGAGTATCATTGGTTCTGTAGTCAGACATTGGGATATTTATTTATTCATTTCTGCAATTTTTGTATTACTAATTATTTCGAGATTTACTTTTTATCACATTGAAGGAATACACAATTAACTAAAACTGAAGAAATGATGATGATTTTATTTATACAGGGTGAGTCTTTGACCACTACATTAATTTTAACCAAAGATTCCTCTCATCAAATGAAACACTTTTTTCATTTACCATTTTCCAGATTCGGCTCAGGTAAAAAGTTACAAGCGTTTAAATATTTCACAATGTGCTAATACACTCCCGCATATAAATTATCTATGACATTGTTGGCGGACGAGAATAAGGCATGGTAACGTGGTTTACAGCTTGATTCGGGATTCCAACGCTCAGGGACCGATCCATAAAAGTAGTGAAATTTCTGGAGTTTTCCATTTTAAAACATTCAATGAAGAATATCTCGAAAACGGTGCGTTTAAGGAGAAATGATGAAGAATAATATAATGTTCTAAAACGGAGGAATATTCTTGAAATGACTAAAGAAAAACTTTATATGCTTTCTTTAGGCTAATTTCGTTTAGTTTTATGAATCCACGAGTCCATAACTAGAAAACCAGTAGAAGTAGAAAATAACTAATATTTGTAAAATATGTATCATAAATATAGGAAACTTTACGCCAACATTCATTTTATTCGAAAAAAGGATGTCAAAGCTACAAAATAAAAACTGATTTTTTTTCAAAATTTCAACAGCCTCTATCTTTTCACCTGAGCTGAATTTGGAAAAATGTTAAATGAAAAAAGTGTTTCATTTGATGAGAGGAATCTTTGGTTGAAATTAATTAAGCAGTGGTCAAAGACTCACCCTGTATATTATAATTCTGAAGTGGATTCGAATAGGTTCATTCTTTCAATTGAACATAACTCAACGTGAAATAGTTGCAAACATAGCAGAAAATAGAAATAGTGGGAAATTTAATTGGCATTATTGAGTAGAAAAAAATTCAAATTCATTACAAAATATGACTGCAAAACCTCACTCAATTAATATCATGAGACATACCATTTTATTTAGTTTTATCAACCAAATAATATTATTTACTTTCTTAATACAGCATCACTTCATTTCTACTAAAGTTAATTATATTTTACTATCGGAAATGAGATGCAAAAAATATTCGGCTACTCTAGAGGATATTCAGTGGTAATATCAGTATAAATAACCATAATTTTCAATCAAATATTAGAATAAAATATAAATTTGTACTTTTTATTACGACTGTGGGTTAGATCGCCACCTAAGCAAAATGAGTGCTCCTCACTATAATATGCAATCAGTAATTGGTAACTAATGTAATGGTAGAACCCGAAAAAAAATTTTACTGATTCACATAACTTAAACTTTCCACTTAACATATTTTCTATAATGACCAGTTGAAAGCAAATTCCTCTATCTTAATTTGAGCAACACTGGTATCATATTACTTGATAACATGTAGAATCCGCAATCAGAAAGATTTCAAATAATACGAAAGCTTCTAAGAGGGCACAATATGTGTTATACTTAATGATTATTCACAAAACCATGCTTTGTACAAAAGTGTTCTTCACAAGTTTGATGAATTATTTAGCGGAAAGGCACAATTTACTCTTCAGAAATGTAGGCTCCATGAGGAATTTGAGAGAGCTTTCAGCTCTTCCAAATTACTGAAGTATAAAAAAAATAGTTAACTCCTTTTAGAGCAATAAAAACATGAAAATGAGCATGAAAAGAAGTAAGTAGAAAACGGTCCTCAATAAACTGATAATCTTGAGAGAAAATAATATCAATCCTCACTGTGAGCCTCAAATTTTCAAATGTTTAGCGAAGAGACTGGAGTTTCTGGGGATGCTGGATACAGAAGAACATCACTTTCCCCTTGACCACATACACTCACTGATCTGGCAAGATTTACTTTCAACCTGTAATGACAAACTTCTATCAGTATAAGGTTTACAGTAACAAATGAACTATTAGTTCCATCAAAACACCAATAATACACAATACTCAAGTAGAAGAAAAAAAAATTATGATTTTCACTATAAACCACATGCAATATCATCTATTTAGGTACTTGATCCCCACTTCTGCAGTACAAAGTACAAGTCAGTAAATGTTACTCTACTGACAGCCTCTGCAGATTGATCTGGTTATATTTTCATTTACTTGATCTCTTCTGCAAAAATCTAGTTACCATAGAAGCGGTTGTTATGGTAATGGTTTAACATTTGCGTCAGTTTAGAAGAGGAGAGTCAAATTTGAGCGAATAACCAGAACAGTGCGGTTAAGACCAATCTCTTGCTAAACATAACCGATCGGTTATAATAGGAAGGGATTGGTCTTCATTATTTGATGGAAAACCTTATACACTTCAATAGGAATATTTGTTGCTGAGTGATTTTGAAAATATTATTATTGCTAACCGATTGATATATCGTTGCAGAATGAGCTTCAAATGAGGTGTGCTTATGCTCGTACCAGGGCGTTATCCTTTAGCCCAAATGTCCATAATTTTCTAATTTAGAGCCAGGAATGTTCTCAAATGATTCCATTCAACTTGCTGGAATCCGCAGTAACAGATATTGATATTCGCCAAGAATAAAATTAGTTACTTTAAGCTCTTGTATGAATAGAATGTGTGGATGTTTACAGTGTTTTTTGACACTTCCCAATGTTGAATGAGATTGCAGCAGATATTGTTGGCAGGTTCTCTCACATGGGAGAGAACCAAGAGTTTCTTGTTCATTATATTTTCCTGCTAGATATGGTAGAAATTAAACATGAGGAATTACGTTCTTAGAAGGTTGAAATTTTGATATAACAAAATTCTAAACCCCCGCTCAAGCTCCTAATCACACGTCAGTGTTTTTATAATTAATTAGCATATCAGAGATAGAGATTATCAAATGGGAAAACACTGGATTAGAAACAAAAGAATCTGTGAACATTTTGCAAAGCTGGTACCAAGCCAATAACTGAATTACAGACTCCTAGGATCCCGGAATTGAAAAAAATTCAGTATATTATTTGATCCATAACTAATTTTTATCAAGTCAAGCAGAAGCCAGGCCCTGTTTAGTAACCATTTCTTTTCAATTTACTACATCATGCAAACTCAACATATAATTTTGTCAATTTAAATTGATTTGAGTAAAACAAAACCTTCAAAAATATTGAATATAGATCAATTGCATATGTTATATGAATATGTTTGGAAAAGTTGATAATAGCATCATGCTTCCGAAAAGAATGTTAACATCATTTTACATTATTTTTATATTGTATTTCATAAGCTCATTGGAACACTTCAGGAGATCATTCAATGTTATTTTGCTGGTTTTTCTCTCCCAAATAATATCTATAAAATAAAAATTTTTAATTGTTTGATATTGCTTTTGCATTAGTAACACTAGATATTTGTCAGGAGCAATATATACAGGGTGAGTCTTTGACCACTGCATTAATTTTAACTGTTGAAATTTCGAAAAAAAATCAGTTTTTATTTTGTAGCTTTGACATCCTTTTTTCGAATAAAATGAATATTGGTGTAAAGTTTCCTATAACTATGAGACATATTTTCCAACTATTAGTTATTTTCTACTTCTACTGGTTTTCTAATTATGGACTCGTGGATTCATAAAACTAAACGAAATTAGCATAAAGAAAGCAGATAAAGTTTTTCTTGGGTAATTTCAAGAATATTCCATCGTTTTAGAACATATTATTATTCTTCATCATTTCTCCTTAAATGCACCGTTTTCGAGATAATCTTCATTGAATGTTTTAAAATGGAAAACTCCAGAAATTTCATTACTTTTATGGATCCGTCCCTGAGCGTTGGAGTCCCGAATCAAGCTGTAAACCACGTTACCATGCCTTTTTCTCGTCCGCCAACAATGTCATAGATAATTTATATGCAGGAGTGTATTAGCACATTGTGAAATCTTTAAACGCTTGTAATTTTTTACCTGAGCCGAATCTGGAAAAATGGTGAATGAAAAAACTGTTTCGTTTGATGAGAGGAATCTTTGGTTAAAATTAATGCAGTGGTCAAAGACTCACCCTGTATATAGAACAATATAGCCTAATAAATAGTATCCGAATAGCCTAAATCAGGCTCCTTCATCGGACACTAAGTAAAAATCTTCAGGATTATTTGTTGTTTAATATTATTCTGAAATTTGTCACGATGACGGTCTTTGAAAAAACATAGTAACACAGTTTCACTTCACAGAAATTTCCCAGTTCCAACTCTACCTTCAATAAATTCAGCTAAATAATATGGCCAATTCCAATAGAGCAATTTGCTAAATTGCTTTCTCTGTTCGACAAAATAAATGTTAACTCCTTTTAATGTCATCAGAACCTTTGTTTTACTTCAATCTATAATGTGATCTCGGAGAAAACTCAGTAAATAACCATTGAATGATGAATCCTCCCAAAGTATCCTTTAGTGATTATCTCAGGGGATTTTTATGTGTCCTATTTTTACCAAAAAAGTTCATATGAACATTATTTTTATTTTTGAAAAATATCTAGAATTCGGGAACACGGGTTTACACAAATACTTACGGGACACGGCTCCTTTGAAGTCTTCAGGGAAAGAATTGGAAAGACTGACCAACCGAACTGCCGAACGTGCAATTCGGAGGATAGCGTTGGGCACATGATATCGGAATGCAAAAGGTGGACAGTAGAAAGGCGGGGGCTAAGAAGCCTCTTCGGGGAAAACCTGAATTGTCAGGGAATTGTGGAAGAGATGCTAGACAACGAGAGCAAATGGAAAGATGGTTTCAAGATCTTGACAACCATAATGGAGAAAAAAGAGGTAGAGGATAGAAACAGGCAGGCTATGGAACAAACATAGCTTGTGGAAATATACGATCCGCAGAGACGCAAAGGGCCCTAAAGGGCCCGGTACCAATGCGGAACGAAAGATGGGCGATGAGGTGGAGTTTGGTTGGTAGGCACTGTATTGTGAGTCCAACACTCTCTAGGGCAACTTCCTAGAGGAACATGAGTTTCTCCTCCTCTTGAAAAAAAAAAAAAAAAGAATTCGGGAACATATTTTTCAAAGAAATGAATGAACTGATTGATGCTTGCGTTGTAATAGTGATTACATTTCATATACGGCACAGAATTGTAATTAATTGTTTCAAGATAATGATAAATGAATGTACTTCAAGAGTTTCCACATTGTTTTGTGAAATGATAACAGCGTCTCACTTGTTTTTACAAAAATAAATTATAATTTAACTCATTATTGTAAATAATTATATGTATCGGTTTTTATTGTTTATTCTATGTATGTATTTGTGTGAATATTCACATATTTTTTGGTTGTTTATTGATAGGTTATTCTATGTAAAATTGGGATTCTCCCGGAAAATTTTGTAAAATAAAATAAATTATATGTCCAGTATTCTCCCCCCAACAAATACAGTGGATCCTCGGTAATCCGGCCCCCGTCTTATCCGGCGCCCCTTGTAATCCGACCTGCCTATCACTGTTGAATATATGTTGTATATTTGTAGACCAGATAGAATCTTATTACATATTTTGACCTGTAATTTGTCGGATTACAAGGTAATTTTTTCAAAGAATTCCGGACCATATGGGGTCTTTGGCTCTAGAGTACTATTACTCTATAATCCGATAAATTCGATAGTCCAACGCTGCCTTGCAAAAATTTGTCGGACAACCGGGGGTCCACTGTATAAATGAAATCAAATTCTGGATAGTTTCAGAGAAAAGATGTTATTAATCTATGATAACTTTCGATACATAACAGGTTAAAAATTCTAATTGGTTAGTTTTCATACATATTTATACCTCCATGCTGAAAATTGAACACCACGTACATTCATAAAAAAAAGAAAGTTTTTGACCTGTTGTTTGCTGCCTCATTAGGATATTAATAACTTTTCTAAACCTGTAACATTTTATGGAGTGATGATGATATTGATGATGAATATTTTTTTTTGCCTTCATACCTAGTAAGACGTTCTTCACTGCGTTGCTTTTTAAGTTTTGCGAATTCGTCATCAGATTCATCCGTTTCTGAACCACCAATACTAAGGTGGTCATCTTCATCCTCTTCCCCAGCCACAGGTGCAGATTTTGAAAGGGGCGAGTGAGTCCTTCTTGAATCTCCGCTTCTGTTCACATAGTTATGAATAAATCAAATATTCAGTAAATGTTAAATAATTATTATTATATTTGATGCGGAGTTGAGTATACAACAATGTGGAAAAAGCATGATAACATAATACTTGTCCTCCAGATGTCAAACCTATTCTTGAAATTATTACTGACGGAGCTCCTACAACATTAGATGTAATTTGTTTCCAACCGGCAAAAAGCTGTTTCTTCAAAAAAAGTTTCTCGGTTTCTGGTATGGAATCTCTCTTGTACCAGTTTCAAGTTGTGTGCCCTGAGATGGTTGGTGTTTAACTCAATGAGATGTGACAGATCTGAGCCGAGAAATCCACTCAAGGCTGTAAACATCACAATTAAATCTCCACGAAGCTTACGATCCACAAATGTGCCAAGACACAATGATATTCAAACGATCCTGGTTACAAGGTCTTTGCACTCCAAATGGCAATCGCATGACATGCCACTGCAGATTTTCGAGCATTTCAGCATGTCGTCGCAGCCATGGATGCCAGACTGGACCAGGAAACTCCAGATTCGGTCGGATGTATGACTTGTAAAAGTTCATGAGAACTCTGGGACTGGAAGGCAAGTTGTAGATGGTGATCACATCGACAGCTCTGACGGGGGGCACAATAGACCTTAAGATCGCAGTGCAACTTTACCCTCTACAACAATTTACAATATACAGGGTGAGTCTTTGACCACTGCATTAATTTTAATCAAAGATTCCTCTCATCAAATGAAACACTTTTTTCATTTACCATTTTTCCAGATTCGGCTCAGGTAAAAAGTTACAAGCGTTTAAAGATTTCACAATGGGCTAATACACTCCCGCATATAAATTATCTATGACATTGTTGGCGGACGAGAATAAGGCATGGTAACGTGGTTTACAGCTTGATTCGGGATTCCAACGCTCAGGGACGGATCCATAAAAGTAGTGAAATTTCTGGAGTTTTCCATTTTAAAACATTCAATGAAGAATATCTCGAAAACGGTGCGTTTAAGGAGAAATGATGAAGAATAATATAATGTGCTAAAACAATGGAATATTCTTGAAATGACTCAAGAAAAACTGTATATGCTTTATTTATGCTAATTTCGTTTAGTTTTATGAATCCACGAGTCCATAACTAGAAAACCAGTAGAAGTAGAAAATAACTAATATTTGAAAAAAATGTATCATAGTTATAGGAAACTTTACACCAACATTCATTTTAAAAAGGATGTCAAAGCTACAAAATAAAAACTGATTTTTTTTCAAAATTTCAACAGCCTGTATCTTTTTACCTGAGCTGAATTTGGAGAAATGTTAAATGAAAAAAGTGTTTCATTTGATGAGAGGAATCTTTGGTTAAAATTAATGCAGTGGTCAAAGACTCACCCTGTATATATGACTTGTAAAGTGTATCAACCAGTGCCTCAGAAATACTCCTGGATCATATAAAGTCGTTACTTCTTTTTGTTGCAGACATGAAGGATGCGAGGACATCCATCCAATTAAATAATTTAGATTTTTTTTATTGTGTGTTGTGTCAGGAAAATGAACCCCGCTCCGCTATTGCGACCAATCGGTCTATTGTGGCACACATAAATATATACTTCACCCACAAGCACGATCCTTTTGCTAAGGGAGATGAGTCTGGTGGGCGAAAACTTGCCTTGTTCCTTCAGTCTCGGCTTGTGGATTCCTAGTTCCTCAAATCTGATCCTGTCACACACACGTGTTATGTGTTCGATAGACTCGTCGTCCTGCAGGCATACTCTACACTCAGAGGCCTCAGTCAACTCCAGGTGTTTTCCACGGCCACAGTGAACCGTGTGTACAGCTGTTAAGATTCTCAGGTCTAACTGAGAGAATTTGAGCCATTGTCTGTCTCTTTCAGGTGATGGGCTAATAATTGTTGAGCGAGCATATCTGTGACCAGGTATGCTGCTCCAGATTTCCTGGACCTTCTGGACCAACCGTCTGTTGTTCCCCCCTTTGCTGTCTTGAGAGAGTACAGCCAATGAACTCTATACTAACTCTATAGAAGTACGATTAATGTTTGAATTTCTGAAAAATCATATCTCCAAAAGTATTAGTTTGTTGGAGTTGCAAATGATATTGATGGATTCTTATGATGAAACTGCATCTTAAAAAAAATTGAATTTGAAATTCGTAATGTAAAAAAAATTTTTTTTTCGTTACTCCGAAAATATCATGCCGATTCTGCCCAATAACGAACTTAACCGAGATATTTATCTCCTAAACCTACTCTGAAAATTTCAACTGCCTAGCTCAATCCGTTCGAGAGTTATCGTGTTAACGGAGGACCGGCCGGACAGAAACGATGTTGACCACGGATTCTTGATCAGAGAGTCGAACCAAATCGTTCAAGACCATTTTCATCAAAAAATTCGAAAATTACCGACATTTGGGCAAATTGATAAGCACTCTGTTCCGAGAAACAAGAGCGCCAAAAAGGGTTTAATTTGATGAGAGGAATCTATCTCTCTATCTTATTCTCTGTATAAACCACATACTTCCCAATACCTACAGTCGATGAGTAAGGAAACGTTCACTGAAGCCAGATATGCTCAAACTAATTGAAAACACAGTAATTTTGATCATACCTGTATGATCCTGGCATATCTATAGGTTCTGAGGGCGCAGAAAAATGCCCAATTACACTCGGACGAGATTCTTTTGCACTCCTTTGGGAATTGATAGTAAGTTGTTCGTCCACCTACAATGAAAATAATGATAATGCAACAAAACAAAAGAGGTATCCTTTATCCTTATTTAGAGAAAAATATTTCCGAAACTGTTCTAAAAGTAATGAATTAATTATTGTGGCAAATGTTGGCAAATTGGACATTACTTTCAATAACAAGCTTCGACTTTTTATAAATGTAATCTCCACGGAAAAACAGCAAGAACAGTGAACACAACAGAATTAAAACCCACCTCTTCGATAACATCTGGCGCCAATTTGGGTTTTGGCTTTTGAGTAAGATTCGTCAATTCCTGATTAGATCCCATTCTACCGTCTGGCCTATTGTCAGGTTTACTGTCATCTCTACTGAAAAACCTCTTGAGCAAACTACTTACAGAGTTCACTCTGGTCATGCTTCCGTCTATAAAAACCAATAATATTTATTAAATATTCAATATATATTATTATGGGTCGGTATTTCAAATACTTCCAACATAATTCTCTGTTGAACTTGAATTTCGGTGTGGAAATATATAAAACTCCATACAGGGTAATCAACTGTTGTTTAAATATTGCTTCAAATTTGCAATAATTTTACATTTACTTGCAGACTACAAACTGTAAAATATAGTGGATGAAAAAAATTTGATTAAGCTTGGGAAAACCAAGTGAGTTTTAGCTCTATTACTTTAACAAGCAATAAAGACCAGATACTACTACTTTACAGGAAGCTATTTATATGTTGCAAAATATGATACAACCTGTCAAAAAATGAAAACTTTGTGTCCCATTAATTTCTGGTCAGTCAATCTGTGAAGTCAAATGTATAGTCCATTCACTTTTATAAAGTCTCCTGGTTGGCCATGATTTAGGTCTATCACATTTTTGTAACTAAAACAAAGGTAGGTTGGCACTCCTGAAATATCGTCACAATTCTCTGAGACGTTGCCAATTTCTACTCTCAACAATCAGCATAATGTTCCTTCTTAGACATATTATCACAGATCATTATCTTCGAATGATAAAAAACTCTTCGCTTTGAAATTGAAAATGTCAAAAGCAGTTTTGAAGAAGCAGAGAAGAAGTTTCAGTAGTGCTATACAGAACTGAAATAGGAAAACTTCACTCTGTCTTAGGACATGTTGAACTCCCGAATGAAATTACTTAGTTTCATATGCTATCACTATATTTTATTAAGGTTTAACAGTGACTCGGGTTTCGTAGTACAACTACATTTTGAAACTGGTGTATTTCAAGTTTTGCAACAAGGTATTTAAATGTCTTCTGAAGGCTTATTGCTTATTGAATTCCATAGGTACGTCCGTTCGTTCAGAAGTTTTCCTGCCGGGTTTTTCAGGTACTTCTATTCTTTTTTCAAATGAACTATCACAAAGTAACGGACTACTGTATCCATTATTTTTCGTTAAAATTTTAACACTTGATTCTTGATTTCCTTACAAGAAATAGAATAACTGAATCTACCAACTAGTTTATACCAACGTGAAATATTTCCGTAGTAACAACAGATGAAAAATGTTCTTCAACAGTCGCCAGGTGTTTGGAATTGTTGAATTCTCATAATATCTTCTCAAATTCATTATTTTTCCCAAGAAACTTGTAATTACTACGACTTCTATGTAGGGAGGACAACGTTGCGTGCGTAGTTATGTGACAGGAAAATGAGCATAACCTAACATTTTCAAAATATACACGGTGAAATGTGTCAAAATTTCATGGCCAACCGGGAGACTTTAGGTTTGTTCCATCAACTAGTTTGGAGCAGCTCGGAGCATCTCACTCATGCGTATTGAGAACTTGGAGCTCGAAGTCGCGTTCCTTCAAGATTTTGGAGTACACAACTTCGTGTTCCAACAACCGCGAGAGCTCGCTGGAGCATCTCTCGGGTTTGCTCCAAGCTTCTCCTTCTGATGGGTTAGAGCACGATAGGGAGCACCAAACCCGCGCATGCGTACTTGCAATTCATCTATAACCTGCTCTATAACTGTTCCTGTCACAAAAACAAACTAACCTAACTTCGCTACTTTTGAATGGAGTATACTATGATTCAATTTGTTCACAGTGTTTCATGATGTTTTCTGTTAATTCATTTATTTATTTATTATAACGCGTTTGAAAGCTCAAAGGAATACCAATAACATGTATAAATATCTGTGACAACCGGACAGCTGAAATAGGTCCCTTGCATGTATTTTTTTATTATCGGAATCGATTATTATATCCATAAGAATAATGAAAAAGTTCAACCGCCGTCAAAAATTTCAATTTTCAACGGAGAAAACGATCATTCAAATTTGGCGCCCGTCCGTGACGTCACCCGTCATATCTACTCTCTCTCTTCTCCATGTCCATTTCACTCTTAGTTTCGCTGTAACAAGCAGATGGACTCGCCGACGGTAGATTTTGATCACGTCAGCCGTCATGGCAACGATTGTACCTATCAGAAGCGTTTCACCTCATTTGAATTTGCTTCCTGATATTCCGATTTTCAATACCGAAATATTCAAATTTTATAAATTTTGAAAGTGGACGAGGGCATATATGATGATCTGATATTGAAGCAGATTCAGAAAAACATAAACATATGGTATTCTGTGTTAAATGCAAGAGACCTATTGTGGAAAACTTTTGAAAATGGTCGAGCAGGAGCCAACAACCGTGACTTTTTTACCAATTAGGAATGCCCCGATATTTTTTGTTAGACAACTTTGTCTTGTTTCATATACCAAAGGGTGATCTTTAGGAAATTATTAACCAAAATGTATCAAAAGAACAATGCGAAAGAAACTAAAGGTGACTCTAATGGTTTTCAGAACAACAGTGAAGTCAGTTTAGTGCTTGTGCAAATAACCCTATAAATTAAAGCTGAAAACAAACCTGGAACTGTAGTAGAGAATGATCCGCCTCTCGATCTCATAGAAGCTGAAAAATTTCTGTTGCCGGGGGCTGTGAATGTGATAGGACCAGAATTCATGTCGTTGCTCTGATAATCGTCAATTTTGATAGAGGACGGAGTCAGATCCACAGGGTCTATTTTAGTGGCTATATTAGCCGTAGAAGGCAAAGGATGACTCTCTCGAATGCTATTGGCTGCGTAAGGCAACTCAACAGGAGCAATTTGATCCCAGTATTGATCTTTTAATAGTTGAGGATGGTCATGATGCATTTCATCCACTATTAGGTAGGATATCTGTAATTATTTCATAACCTTCTTGAATTTATATGTAAATTCCTTTGCACACTTGTTGAATTTGATAGTCCATATATCTTTTTAACTGCGTTTTCATAAAGATTAAGCTCTATTTAAACAAATATATACTTCAAATATAACAATTGTTTCGTTGACACAATAGCATCTTCAAATATGAGTACATTACATTTTGAAGAACTAAATCTGTCTCAAAAATACACCCCTTTATATACTGGAGCAGGTAAGTATTGAGCCAACCAAAATGATTGAACAAGAATGCGAATGCTGCTCATTAATTAATATTTCGATTTTAGGATATCATTTCTTATTTTTTCGACATGTCAAATAGCGGAATTGAAAGTGTGTTCTGTTTCTAATCAATAGTTTCCGTGAATGCAATTGTTTTTACCACTAAGAAAACTTTTTAGGTGTTCTATACTGTTTTGAAGAGTACTGTCCGTATGCTTATTTGAAAATCACTATGAGTCAACTTATAAACTTCTGATTTATCATGCTCATTGTTTTGAATGAATTTGATCGGGATTTAATTTGTTTTTAGAAAGTGGGACATTTTTTGTGAAATAACGTTTGTATAATTCCAGGAAATTTTTTAAAATTACCTTCTATAATGGAATGTTCCCGTATTAGAAGCTACATATCTTATGATTTTTATTCATCAACAACTCATCTATCATTATTGGAGTTTAACCATTATTCATTGCAACTTTTTCAATAATATTGAGCTCTGTAATGGGATTATCTCATTCTTATCAGAGTGTTTTTCACAAAGTTTACAAACAGGCAGAACTTACCAAAACAGGATAGAAGAACAAGAGTGAACTGATGTATTCGTTCAGACCATTCTTATTTTTTTGTGATTAAAAATATTTATTTCTGTACCGTAATCAATAGTCGAATTTAAGCGAATAACCGGAACAGTGCGGTTAAGACCAATCCCTTGCTAAACATAACCAATCGGTTATAATAGCAAGGGATTGGTCTTAACCGCACTGTTTCGGTTATTCGCTTAAATTCGACTAATTATTGAAATTAAAACATGTTGATTAAATGTATACAAATCGAACTCAATTCTCATGAATTCAAATTCAATAGGTACTGGAATATTTCTATGGAAATAGGGTAAATTTTCATGAACTCAAATAATATTTTGACCACAGTTCTTTCCTACTGGAAGGAACATTCTTTGCATGAGAATGAATAGTTGATAATTAAAAATGATGTTCTGATCGGTACTTACTTGTATGTTCCTATCTACCATCCAGTTAACCTCGAAATCATCATCATCTTCACCAAAAGGATTTATAAGAGATTCGGCCACCTTCAACCAACCCATATAAAAGAAAAACTGAAGAAGTGTAAATACAGGCATGTATACATCGAACTTGAAATTGTTACCATCGTCAATCCACTGGTGTCCCATTAGAGTGGTTAAGAAGTAACTATATACTGCAATAGTTACTACCTAAAAAATACTAGATATGATCATGCCAATGAATGGACAAGTCCTAAATACTTTTTTGATGTATTTATTCATAAAGCCATGCTTTGAAAGAAGAAAATGATAAAGATGATATTGTGAAGATTGGTATAAGAAATACTCAAAAAAAATTTCGATAATTCTACTTTGTTTAGCTATTTCATAGACATAGAATAACATGGACTGGTTGTGAGAAAGGGACCATTGATATAAGCACTGAAAAAGGACAGAACAAGATAAGGCAAAACATAGACAATACGCATATACTAGCAGTGCCACAATATGGCTTGAACTATACAACTAACTTTTTCGATACTCGCCTCATTCAAAATAGTAGATATTTCTCTTGAGGAAATAAAATTACAGGGTTTTCCATTGTATCGCAAGCCAATTTGTATCTTTTGCCTTTACTTATTCCATCCTTTACAACATAGTGCGGTTGGCTCAGTGGTAGAGCGTTTGACCTTGGGAGCGGAATCCCCAGGTTCAATCCCGAGGCTAGGAAAGAAATTTTCTAGTCACGGTAATCGCCACCATTCAATGTTGGGTCAAAAATTAACAGTGCTGTGCCTCAGGTGGCGTAAGGACACATTAACAAAGCCTTCGCAGAACACAACTGATTCTCCTTACTAGCTCCAGCTCTCAAGAGCTTATGAGGGGCCTCCTTGGGGAAGCCCTAGGAGGATCAGTATAATAACATAATAATAATCTCTCTCTTGTGTAGTCCGCAACGAACTTGTGTGTCACGTGACGGCCAGTCGATGTTATTCTATGTCTATGAGCTGTCCAGATACTTCCTTACCTGAGTATAAACAAGAGGAACACTAATATGATCGTAATTTAATAACATTCCACACTGACCCCTAATTTTATTCAGTTCATCGATTATTGTCTTCACAGCAAAATCATCCCTTATTCTGCCCTCCTTTCTAGCTCTGGTAATAATACTCGCAGCCCAAACAATGGGTAACCTAGGAATATATTATGCATGAACAAAACTAAATAAAATTTCTTAAAAGGAACTGACGTGAGGTCAGGAGCTTTTGCGCGTATATTCTATTGTCTATTCACGCCTCACACACCCTCACAAAATAATGCATGGAGTTGAGTATGAATGAAGGCGGCGTTAACACGTGAAAAAATGCATTGGGCATTGACTGAATTCAAATTTTGAAATGAATTTCCAATAATCGAGCTGAAATACGGTAGGTAATCTAATGTAGAATCGCTGCTTGAAGGTTTGTGCGAAATATCAGCGGAATCTGATATAGTTTCTGTAGCATAATTTTTTTTTATTTTAATTTTTTTATAGTAAACATATCCCCATGCAATTTTGCAAAAATTTGCGGGTCGGCATTCTACAACTAATTACCAAGTATCAATTTGATGGGATATGTATTTTGTGATTTATTGAGGAAATAACAACAATGCTACAAATGGGTATAACTCCAAAACCGTTAGACCGATTATGCCCGTTAACAAACTTGACCGTCGAATTTGGAGGTGCAAGCCACCCTGAAAATTGCAAGTTCCTTATCTCTTTCCGTTCGAAATCACGTTGTTTCCTAGAACATGCGCTCAAAAATGAACTCAGTGACATTAGTAGTGTTACGCCCAGAAGAAATAATTTGTTCGATTTTTTTGGCAATGTGGTAGTCTACATCAAGAATTAAAAATTAAATTTGCAAGCAACCATATCAACATGCAATGAATAAAATAAAATTGATATTGGGTTTTGCGACATGACAAGTACACCCCTGTACAAGTATAGGCATAGATTATCGGTTTCAGCAGTTTCATCTGTTATCCTGCAGCAGCGACAAAAGGAAAAATCGGTTAAACCCATTCTCCTTAGACGGAGGCTACACAATCACTCCATCAGTCTCGCATCAGCTCAGTCCGTGACCTTGATCACGATGAGCCTGATGCAGATTGATGGACTGACAAAGCACATTAATATTCCATCAATCCGGACCATCAATCCATAAGTTTCCCATAATAATAATGAAAAATGGCGATACCGTTGTTAAAAATCAACAAGTTAAGAGCGTTCCTGCTAATCGGGTCCTTCATGAATGGCTTCGTATAATAAATATACTTGTGCATATATTTCACAAATCAAATAGACCCCAGAGGGTTCATTGATCTGCCGAGAAAGCAAGAGCAGACGCGTTTCTGGCTTCTTGGCCTTCATCAGTACCCTGTAGCTTTCCCGACAAATTCAACTAAACTGACCCGGGTTAAGCCTTTCAGAGACGGCTCGGTCGATCATTATAATCGCCCACGCCACCTATGAAACAAAACACGGAAATCAGCCTCTCCCCACCAGTGAATATTTGAAGCGTGAAATCATATGCCACCATTCACTCGATATTAAATCAAGAACGAGTCCCACAGAGCTCAGACAGTATCTTCTCAATGCCATGAACGCTGTTTAGCGTTTTCAAAAATAATAATGAAAAATGGCGATACCGTTGTTAAAAATCAACAAGTTAAGAGCGTTCCTGCTAATCGGGTCCTTCATGAATGGCTTCGTATAATAAATATACTTGTGCATATATTTCACCCCTCTGGGGTCTATTTGATTTGTGAAATATATGCACAAGTATATTTATTATACGAAGCCATTCATGAAGGACCCGATTAGCAGGAACGCTCTTAACTTGTTGATTCATAAGTTTCCCGTCAATCTGATATCAATCCATGATTGAGACTGATACCAGATTGACCTTGTAAGCTCCGTCTTAAGGCACGATTTATAAACTCTGTTGTTCCGTGCAGTTATGTTCGCGGTTGCCGTGAGTTCTGCATCGTTGCCTTTTTTAATTAATTCATTCATTATGATCATCGTTCATTAATTTTACTTCAAAATAGTTCGGAATTGTTGAGCTATGTGGATTATTAGAGTCGATTTCAACACAAACAAGGCTCAAAATCTAAAGGCCATTGAAAATATTGAAAATTGACATTCATAACAATGTCAATCGTCAAATGATAATCAGCTCATACTTGTCAAACACAAAAGATCATGATTGGTCCAGAAGCGAACAGCGAACGTAACTGAACGACGAAAATAAAACATGGACATCCATTGAACTGCAGCCGACAACGTCCAACAGCACGACAAAAGTTTATAATTGACTCTGTTTGAATACGTTGGTTCATGTTGAACTCAACTGCGCGGAACTGCACTGCACAGAACGACAGTGTTTATAAGTTGGCCTTAAATGTTTATAAAACAAGTGGCCTGTTAAGGCAGTCACCAGACTTGGTTGGTTCTTGTCTAGTGGTAGGAGATTCTTAATATAAGTATTTGAGGAAGAATGAGATGAGGCCCTCGATTGCCTGAGGTCGTCCCAGAGTTGTGTTCGAAAATTAACTCCACGGAGTAGAGTAGAGTTTTTGAAGGTTTGACAGATTTACTCTGGAGTTACTCTGACACTGACAGTGACAGAAGGTGCCAATATCGGAAAATAGGTTATGTTGGTTTAAGAAAGATCCTATTATTATTGTTTTCTTCACATATATGTAACTCTATTCATAAATATATATTGTGAGCAGTATTAAAACTATTAAATTACCTCACAAAACATTCATAAAACAGTGAGACAAAGATACTAGATTTTCCGTCCCATGAGTTATGTCAATTTTGACAGGACTCCGAGTCGAATACTCCGACTTTTCGGACGACAGTCACAGAGTAAAATTTACTCAACCTTTCAGTTTTCGAACGCAATAGAGTAAATATTACTCTACGGAGTTAATATTCGAAGACAACCCTGGTGTTCCATTGAGAGTAACATTTCCTATCGAGCAATTCCTCAAAGAAAACTTTGACAGATAGGAGACGGCGGTACTGACCCAGTAAATGCTGAGGGTAGTCCTCCCTTATTGCTTACACCTTACCAGGAATTTCTGAGTGCACTGGTCACCATATAACCTTCAGAGGATTATCAGAGCCCAGCACATGTATAGCTTCCCTGCATTCCTCCACTAGATAGGAGTTGATCTTGACATCAGAGAGAGATTTTAGTGTTCCCTGACTGAGCAAAGTATCCTCTATTCTCCAGAGTGCAGACCAGAACATTATATAGTTCTGCTTGCAGTATGGACCAGATTGGTGCTAGAACCCACAAGCCTGGCACCGGTCCCTGTGGGCATCACAGAGTTGTTGGTATCTCTGATATGGAGCCAGTTTTGTGTGCACCATTGGAACAACTACCATATAACTCAAAGCAGAAGCAGAAGTGGGTACACATGCCACCATTTTGAGAGTCATTGCATGCCTCCTGAATAATCCACCACCACGTCATTGTCCCTGTTCCCAGGTTCTATGTGCTGTTGACCAGGAGGTGTATGGGAGTAGACCTGATGGTCATGATGATGTAGTTACAGGCCTTCTTGATAAAAGTCCACCACACCAAGGGTGCATATGTTACAATAGGCCTTACCACCACATAATAGAACCAACGCATAATGTGCGGTTTGAAGCCCCATCCCTGGCCAAGCATTCTACAAGTAGACCAAAAAATTACAATGACCTTGTTTGTTTGGGACTCGCTCTGTTTTTCCACTATAACTTATGGTCCAATTTCACGCAAGGTATGGAACCTGCTCAGATATGGTACCCCTACTTCAAACAAACTAGGAAGTTTGATGTGATAGGCCACCCTTCTCCTGGTTAAGAGAACCATCTCTGGGTTGACCGAGAGGTTGTTTTCTGAGCACCACCGTTCGATCATGCATGGATCATTTCTCAACAGATCGACACCAACGTTGATTACCCTACCTCTAATCAGCAAGGCTAGGTCATCCGGATAGACCACAACGACTAACCTCGCCCACAATAACGTCTTCCATCTTCTGTCCACAACACGCATTACCGACATTTCAGTACAATTTCCGATAGAAGCAATCAATATTTCGATAGGCAACAATTCTACCCTTGTCAGAGTCGCTAACACTGTGAATTTGGACTTCTTCAAACAAGAAGGATTTTGTTAGAGTTACCACTGTTATACGGAAGCGAATTATCTATAAATATCTCACTAGTCAGCTCTCATCAACCGGTTTCTTCAAAAAGGAGCTCAGTATTGCAAAACATGATCAAATATCAAACAATGAAATTGTCACCATAGCATGCTATAAATATAATCAGTCTGTTGCAATTCCATTTGAAGAAATTATTCCTTCTGGGTGTAGTGCCACTTCTGAAGTAAACATTACATTTTTACCATTGTTTCGAGTAAGTGGGAGATTTTTTGTCCAAATCTGCGATAATTTCTTTTTCGTTTTGCTGCAGGAGTCCTGCATCAACAAAATAATCCAAATTGGGAAATCTCTTTTTCACCTTCGGGGAAATCATGGTGAAGGTCATGGTGATGCAAACACAAACATATCTCATTATGGTTCGTCTCATCACTCTGCCTCTTTCATCCTAGAAAAATTTCTTTCATTAAAATAATCAGCAATTTCAAAAATGTGTGATATTATTGGCATCTGCGCTTCGACTCTTCACCATACTTCAATACTTTATTCATATGATTTTCTTTGGGTTTCCCAAACTTCTGTAGTGCACTCAGAATTATACTCTAAAAAAAAAGCACTGACGTGAAGTCAGTACTCTTTGGCGCGCGTGTTCACGGTGGCTAATTTGAATTGAATGATGAGTAATTCAAGCTCAGTGGATAGAGCGAGCCGAAGATCTACCCAAAAGGTAGTACTCATCACTCAATTCAAATTAGCCACCGAGAACACGCGCGCCAAAGAGTACTGACTTAACGTCAGTGCTTTTTTTTTCAAGTCACGTGATCTTCACGAAATTTTGCAAAAGTGTTTGCTTTGGTCTTTTGCATCTAACTACTGAGTTTCTATTCAATCAGATCAGTATTTTTGAGTTATCATGGAAACAAAATTTCAAAATTTTTGAATGTTTTTTTGTCACTTTATGGCCGTCCGTTCAGTCACAAAAAACTCCGATTCGTCAACACTAGTGGTTCAGGAGATATCGCATCTTGAATCCACGCATGCGCAGACCCGCACCGGAGGATTCTATGGAGGAATAGCATCCTCCACCCCAAAACCCCAATCTTCTCAGAAGAAAACTCAAGCAGTTAAATTATTTCTCGTCTGCTAATCCGAATAACAAAAAATGCCCAAAAGAGGCAGTAACACACCCAGTCGTTCACCGTTCAGACAAATTTTGAACACCAATTTAAAATTCCACACATCGTTTACGCATTAATTCATTTGCCATGCTAGTAAGTGGTCCACATTTTAATCAGTTGCCCTCCTACATATCGACTTGATTCAGATAAACGCGCAAAAAATACTTTGGAACGAAATCTGATCTCCAGATGTTACAGATATTCCATGTAGAAAGTCGAAATGAAATAATTTGTCGAGTTTGGGAGTTAAAAATTATAATTTTTTTTTTAGGCTCCTAGTGGTCTGTTCTCAGTGAAATTTTGCACGCCCCAAGAGGTCATAATTCGTCACCGAAGTGCCAAAACTGAACTCATTCCGATATATTGTTTCGGAATTTCAAGCAAAATATTCCGCTAATAGATAAAAATTTTTTAAATTTTTTCTACTCATGCTATCCCCACGATATTTTGCACAAGTATTTCCATTGGTACTTCGCATCTAACTACTGAGTTTCAATTCAATCGGATGAGTATTTTTCGAGTTATACTGAAAACAAAATTTCAATTTAATTTTCACATATTTAACTTTTTTTTTCTAGTTTAGAGCCATCCGATCAATACAAAACTTCGCAGGCATATAAAGGTCATGATTCCACAATTTGATGCTGAATTTCAGATAGATCGAGTGATCGGTTTCGGAATTATTCTTGAAAAACGTTTTAACTAAAAATGGCCGTAACTCCGAAACGGCTAGATAGATTTTGCCCATTAACGAACTTGTCCGAGATATTTACACTGCAACCATGACCTGCAAATTTCAACGCTCTAACTCGTTCCGTTCGAGAGTTATCGTGCTAACGACCGGACCGGCCGGACGGACGGACAGAATTGAAATTGACCTCGAATTCTTCATCAGGGAGTCGAACCCAATCGTTTGAGACCATTTTCGTAAAAAAATTCGAAAAATACAGACATTGTGACGAAATGATAGCACGCTGTTCCTTGCGGAACACGCGCGCAAAAAGAGCAATTATTGATAATAGGATTTACTATCAAGTATTCAAGAAAATGAAGTGCGAAGGAAATATTTTTGTTTGAGATTGCCAAATAGTTAAGATAGGACAAAAAGGCAGAACTTCCCAAAAGAGGATAGCGGAACAATTGTAAAGTATTCTTTGGGGTAAAAATAATTCCACTTATTAGAAGCATTAATTAGAAAGTGGACACACTTTCAAAATTCTACTTATTGTAAAAATGAGTTTCATTCTCAATATTTTTGTATCTCATTGTTGTAGGGGGTAACGTTGCACTGCGACCTTAAGGTCTGTTGTGCCTGGTATCTTGAGAAATATGTGAATATAATAGATTTTAATTCATACTTAATAAACCACCAGATAAAACACCAAATAACTAATGAAAATACCACAAAGCAATGCAATGCTTAACCTGATATTTATTGAACAATGCTCCTAAATTTTATAATTTATTTCTCATAAATATCAAAAATATATACAAATTTAATATATTCAAGAAACAATGTGTTCAATTAGCATTGTTTCCAGGATCTTCGTGAACAATTTCATAGTTGAATTTAGCAGTGTTAAGGCGAAAACTCATGAAACGATTAAATCGCAACGACAAGATTCTCGTCGTTCGTTTCTAAACGAACGACGTCGTGCAAATGAGTATACAGTCATTTGGACGACGTCGACCATGTCGCTGGATTAATCCAGCATTCCAACGACAACTGATGATATACCTCTGACAGCCGCGAAAATTAAAATTGGTTCAAGCACTGACGTGAAGTCAGGAGCTTTTGCGCGCATATTCTATTGTCCATTCGTCTCTATTGGACAAATTCAAATGAAAGTACATAATATTATCCTATCTAATATGTCTTCGACCAGAAATGACTATTGTTGTGTGTCCAAATGCAATTCATGGGCGAAAAAAATGCCAAAATGTATAGGTTTGTGTTTTCACTTCTTACCTCCGGAAAACCAAATATAAATATAATTATTGAAACTGCTTTAGGAGGATAACTAATAGCCCGAAGAGTACTCAACTTGGAACTACATCATCTTCAAACAGAGTACAAGGAGGTACCTCGAAAGAGAACTGAGGAAGGATGTGTCGATGACTTGCTGTGATGAAAAACCTCATTCAGAAGCAGAAATAAGCATCGCCCAAGCATCCTTGAGTTAGTTGAACAGCAATAATAATGGTTGTGTACATTGTTACCATTGTTGTGTACATTGTTACCAGACTACCTAACACTTGTGCCGTTGATACATCCCGGTTATCTACAAAGAGTGATAGCTTGAACAGTGACAGTGCTTTGAAAAGTTTGACAGGCATAAACAATTTTGATATTTTCAATTGAATAGAAGAGATGGTCATCAAAGCTCTTGGAAACAAAACAAAAAAAAGCAACTTTATTATACCTCAAACATTACACTTATTGTTAATATAATTATTTTCACATAATATATATGTATCATATCTTGAAAAAATCATTTTAATTATTGATAACTGTTTTACCACAGCTTTATCTGGATCAATTAGACACTATATATCCTCAAAAATGAACTAGAACAGCATGCACCTGAACTTGAATTAAAACATCAGTAATATGTTTACACCCGCTCCATGCTCCGACTTTACACGGATATACCATACTTTTTTTTTACAAGGATTCTAGAATTAGGAGTTGAAGCTCCTATGTACTCCAGAAATTGCATCGTCTTGGAAGTTCCCAATTGTTTCTCTTTTGCGATTTAATACATTTATATAATTATTAGAGATAACTGTAGTACTTTAGGAACTCATTTTGTACCTAAATATGTATTTAGTTGTAATATTTAAATTCAATTAGGTTATGTTTCTATGTCAGTTCAAAATAAGCTGTCGTCCGATTTCGTCGTTCCATGAAATATAGGGGAAGGGAAATTTTGAACGACAGTCGTTGCTTTTGAACGACAAAATCGTCGAAATTTTGGACGACAGCGTCGTTGGTTTTGGACGACAAAATCGTCTCATGAATTTTCGCCTTTATGCCTCAGTAATTCTTTGAGGATTTCTTGTTGCCTTCTTCAACACCGGCATGGTTATACTTTTCTTCCATTCCTTGGGTATCTTCTTGGTTTTCAATATTTTGTTGTACTGGGCAGTTAGTTCTTCTATACAGTTCCTCCGTTCTTCAATAAATCATTTCGTATGTCATCTAGGCCTGGCGGTTTCCTGTCCTTAATTTTTCTATCAATCTCCGTTATCAATTGTACTGGTACATATCTCGATAGTGTCAGGATCTTCCGTAGTTTAATTGGGAATGATTTTGGCAGAGTTTAGTTTCTGGAAGTAAGTACTCCAATCCGTTTCGTCCATTTGTTGGTTTTGCGCATATTCACTAATTAATGTCTAATGTCTAACTTCTTTTCAACATTCTCCAAACTTTTCTCTGTGCGCGGTACAAATCGTGTTCCAAGTCGGTGGTCAATCTTTCCCAGTATTCGATCTTGATATTCCTTGTTTCTGAGTTGACTTTATTTCTTGTGTGTGTTCTCTCTATTTTCAGGTGTTTTGTTGTTTGATAAATAGGCCTCCCGTTTCTCTGTTGCTGGCGCTTTGACCTCTGAGTCTGATGTATACCATTGTTTGTTATGAGATTTTGTACTGGGACTGAGATGATTTTTCTTTTGCCTAGGGCACCTTCGGCGACCTCTGTTATGTTTTTCCCTATCTTTCTCCAGCAGTTCTATTTGATTAATTCGATGTTGAGCTTTTCCTTGTCCACATTTATTATTTTGTCTTTTTTCTTGCGTTCTCAAGCGTAGTTTACACAGTACTAAAAAGTGGTCTGAGCCTATGTTAGCGGAAGTTAATCATCTAATATTTGAGTTGGATTTATTGCGCGGTTTGATATAATATAGTCGATTCTAGAGCTCCGTTCTCGAGAGTTCTGCCAAGTGATTGTCTGTTGTGGTTGGTGTATGAAGATTATTATTATTATACATAATATAATTTCCCACTCTCGCATTTTCTGTTCCGGGTATCTTCCCCACTTCTCTCTCAAGAGCATCATAGAATGATTATGTTTCCTGTTTGCTTTCACCAGTGTCCGGCGCATATGAACTGATAAAATGAAGTTTTTACGTTCCCGTTTCTAGTGACACAACTAGAATTCTCTCGTTTATGTACTGTATATCTTGAATAGATTGATTCTATTTCTCTGAATAGCATCCTCCACCCCAAAACCCCAATCTTCTCAGAAGAAAACTCAAGCAGTTAAATTATTTCTCGTCTGCTAATCCGAATAACAAAAAATGCCCAAAAGAGGCAGTAACACACCCAGTCGTTCACCGTTCAGACAAATTTTGAACACCAATTTAAAATTCCACACATCGTTTACGCATTAATTCATTTGCCATGCTAGTAAGTGGTCCACATTTTAATCAGTTGCCCTCCTACATATCGACTTGATTCAGATAAACGCGCAAAAAATACTTTGGAACGAAATCTGATCTCCAGATGTTACAGATATTCCATGTAGAAAGTCGAAATGAAATAATTTGTCGAGTTTGGGAGTTAAAAATTATAATTTTTTTTTTAGGCTCCTAGTGGTCTGTTCTCAGTGAAATTTTGCACGCCCCAAGAGGTCATAATTCGTCACCGAAGTGCCAAAACTGAACTCATTCCGATATATTGTTTCGGAATTTCAAGCAAAATATTCCGCTAATAGATAAAAATTTTTTAAATTTTTTCTACTCATGCTATCCCCACGATATTTTGCACAAGTATTTCCATTGGTACTTCGCATCTAACTACTGAGTTTCAATTCAATCGGATGAGTATTTTTCGAGTTATACTGAAAACAAAATTTCAATTTAATTTTCACATATTTAACTTTTTTTTTCTAGTTTAGAGCCATCCGATCAATACAAAACTTCGCAGGCATATAAAGGTCATGATTCCACAATTTGATGCTGAATTTCAGATAGATCGAGTGATCGGTTTCGGAGTTATTCTTGAAAAACGTTTTAACTAAAAATGGCCGTAACTCCGAAACGGCTAGATAGATTTTGCCCATTAACGAACTTGTCCGAGATATTTACACTGCAACCATGACCTGCAAATTTCAACGCTCTAACTCGTTCCGTTCGAGAGTTATCGTGCTAACGACCGGACCGGCCGGACGGACGGACAGAATTGAAATTGACCTCGAATTCTTCATCAGGGAGTCGAACCCAATCGTTTGAGACCATTTTCGTAAAAAAATTCGAAAAATACAGACATTGTGACGAAATGATAGCACGCTGTTCCTTGCGGAACACGCGCGCAAAAAGAGCAATTATTGATAATAGGATTTACTATCAAGTATTCAAGAAAATGAAGTGCGAAGGAAATTTTTTTGTTTGAGATTGCCAAATAGTTAAGATAGGACAAAAAGGCAGAACTTCCCAAAAGAGGATAGCGGAACAATTGTAAAGTATTCTTTGGGGTAAAAATAATTCCACTTATTAGAAGCATTAATTAGAAAGTGGACACACTTTCAAAATTCTACTTATTGTAAAAATGAGTTTCATTCTCAATATTTTTGTATCTCATTGTTGTAGGGGGTAACGTTGCACTGCGACCTTAAGGTCTGTTGTGCCTGGTATCTTGAGAAATATGTGAATATAATAGATTTTAATTCATACTTAATAAACCACCAGATAAAACACCAAATAACTAATGAAAATACCACAAAGCAATGCAATGCTTAACCTGATATTTATTGAACAATGCTCCTAAATTTTATAATTTATTTCTCATAAATATCAAAAATATATACAAATTTAATATATTCAAGAAACAATGTGTTCAATTAGCATTGTTTCCAGGATCTTCGTGAACAATTTCATAGTTGAATTTAGCAGTGTTAAGGCGAAAACTCATGAAACGATTAAATCGCAACGACAAGATTCTCGTCGTTCGTTTCTAAACGAACGACGTCGTGCAAATGAGTATACAGTCATTTGGACGACGTCGACCATGTCGCTGGATTAATCCAGCATTCCAACGACAACTGATGATATACCTCTGACAGCCGCGAAAATTAAAATTGGTTCAAGCACTGACGTGAAGTCAGGAGCTTTTGCGCGCATATTCTATTGTCCATTCGTCTCTATTGGACAAATTCAAATGAAAGTACATAATATTATCCTATCTAATATGTCTTCGACCAGAAATGACTATTGTTGTGTGTCCAAATGCAATTCATGGGCGAAAAAAATGCCAAAATGTATAGGTTTGTGTTTTCACTTCTTACCTCCGGAAAACCAAATATAAATATAATTATTGAAACTGCTTTAGGAGGATAACTAATAGCCCGAAGAGTACTCAACTTGGAACTACATCATCTTCAAACAGAGTACAAGGAGGTACCTCGAAAGAGAACTGAGGAAGGATGTGTCGATGACTTGCTGTGATGAAAAACCTCATTCAGAAGCAGAAATAAGCATCGCCCAAGCATCCTTGAGTTAGTTGAACAGCAATAATAATGGTTGTGTACATTGTTACCATTGTTGTGTACATTGTTACCAGACTACCTAACACTTGTGCCGTTGATACATCCCGGTTATCTACAAAGAGTGATAGCTTGAACAGTGACAGTGCTTTGAAAAGTTTGACAGGCATAAACAATTTTGATATTTTCAATTGAATAGAAGAGATGGTCATCAAAGCTCTTGGAAACAAAACAAAAAAAAGCAACTTTATTATACCTCAAACATTACACTTATTGTTAATATAATTATTTTCACATAATATATATGTATCATATCTTGAAAAAATCATTTTAATTATTGATAACTGTTTTACCACAGCTTTATCTGGATCAATTAGACACTATATATCCTCAAAAATGAACTAGAACAGCATGCACCTGAACTTGAATTAAAACATCAGTAATATGTTTACACCCGCTCCATGCTCCGACTTTACACGGATATACCATACTTTTTTTTTACAAGGATTCTAGAATTAGGAGTTGAAGCTCCTATGTACTCCAGAAATTGCATCGTCTTGGAAGTTCCCAATTGTTTCTTATTTGCGATTTAATACATTTATATAATTATTAGAGATAACTGTAGTACTTTAGGAACTCATTTTGTACCTAAATATGTATTTAGTTGTAATATTTAAATTCAATTAGGTTATGTTTCTATGTCAGTTCAAAATAAGCTGTCGTCCGATTTCGTCGTTCCATGAAATATAGGGGAAGGGAAATTTTGAACGACAGTCGTTGCTTTTGAACGACAAAATCGTCGAAATTTTGGACGACAGCGTCGTTGGTTTTGGACGACAAAATCGTCTCATGAATTTTCGCCTTTATGCCTCAGTAATTCTTTGAGGATTTCTTGTTGCCTTCTTCAACACCGGCATGGTTATACTTTTCTTCCATTCCTTGGGTATCTTCTTGGTTTTCAATATTTTGTTGTACTGGGCAGTTAGTTCTTCTATACAGTTCCTCCGTTCTTCAATAAATCATTTCGTATGTCATCTAGGCCTGGCGGTTTCCTGTCCTTAATTTTTCTATCAATCTCCGTTATCAATTGTACTGGTACATATCTCGATAGTGTCAGGATCTTCCGTAGTTTAATTGGGAATGATTTTGGCAGAGTTTAGTTTCTGGAAGTAAGTACTCCAATCCGTTTCGTCCATTTGTTGGTTTTGCGCATATTCACTAATTAATGTCTAATGTCTAACTTCTTTTCAACATTCTCCAAACTTTTCTCTGTGCGCGGTACAAATCGTGTTCCAAGTCGGTGGTCAATCTTTCCCAGTATTCGATCTTGATATTCCTTGTTTCTGAGTTGACTTTATTTCTTGTGTGTGTTCTCTCTATTTTCAGGTGTTTTGTTGTTTGATAAATAGGCCTCCCGTTTCTCTGTTGCTGGCGCTTTGACCTCTGAGTCTGATGTATACCATTGTTTGTTATGAGATTTTGTACTGGGACTGAGATGATTTTTCTTTTGCCTAGGGCACCTTCGGCGACCTCTGTTATGTTTTTCCCTATCTTTCTCCAGCAGTTCTATTTGATTAATTCGATGTTGAGCTTTTCCTTGTCCACATTTATTATTTTGTCTTTTTTCTTGCGTTCTCAAGCGTAGTTTACACAGTACTAAAAAGTGGTCTGAGCCTATGTTAGCGGAAGTTAATCATCTAATATTTGAGTTGGATTTATTGCGCGGTTTGATATAATATAGTCGATTCTAGAGCTCCGTTCTCGAGAGTTCTGCCAAGTGATTGTCTGTTGTGGTTGGTGTATGAAGATTATTATTATTATACATAATATAATTTCCCACTCTCGCATTTTCTGTTCCGGGTATCTTCCCCACTTCTCTCTCAAGAGCATCATAGAATGATTATGTTTCCTGTTTGCTTTCACCAGTGTCCGGCGCATATGAACTGATAAAATGAAGTTTTTACGTTCCCGTTTCTAGTGACACAACTAGAATTCTCTCGTTTATGTACTGTATATCTTGAATAGATTGATTCTATTTCTCTGAATAGCATCCTCCACCCCAAAACCCCAATCTTCTCAGAAGAAAACTCAAGCAGTTAAATTATTTCTCGTCTGCTAATCCGAATAACAAAAAATGCCCAAAAGAGGCAGTAACACACCCAGTCGTTCACCGTTCAGACAAATTTTGAACACCAATTTAAAATTCCACACATCGTTTACGCATTAATTCATTTGCCATGCTAGTAAGTGGTCCACATTTTAATCAGTTGCCCTCCTACATATCGACTTGATTCAGATAAACGCGCAAAAAATACTTTGGAACGAAATCTGATCTCCAGATGTTACAGATATTCCATGTAGAAAGTCGAAATGAAATAATTTGTCGAGTTTGGGAGTTAAAAATTATAATTTTTTTTTTAGGCTCCTAGTGGTCTGTTCTCAGTGAAATTTTGCACGCCCCAAGAGGTCATAATTCGTCACCGAAGTGCCAAAACTGAACTCATTCCGATATATTGTTTCGGAATTTCAAGCAAAATATTCCGCTAATAGATAAAAATTTTTTAAATTTTTTCTACTCATGCTATCCCCACGATATTTTGCACAAGTATTTCCATTGGTACTTCGCATCTAACTACTGAGTTTCAATTCAATCGGATGAGTATTTTTCGAGTTATACTGAAAACAAAATTTCAATTTAATTTTCACATATTTAACTTTTTTTTTCTAGTTTAGAGCCATCCGATCAATACAAAACTTCGCAGGCATATAAAGGTCATGATTCCACAATTTGATGCTGAATTTCAGATAGATCGAGTGATCGGTTTCGGAATTATTCTTGAAAAACGTTTTAACTAAAAATGGCCGTAACTCCGAAACGGCTAGATAGATTTTGCCCATTAACGAACTTGTCCGAGATATTTACACTGCAACCATGACCTGCAAATTTCAACGCTCTAACTCGTTCCGTTCGAGAGTTATCGTGCTAACGACCGGACCGGCCGGACGGACGGACAGAATTGAAATTGACCTCGAATTCTTCATCAGGGAGTCGAACCCAATCGTTTGAGACCATTTTCGTAAAAAAATTCGAAAAATACAGACATTGTGACGAAATGATAGCACGCTGTTCCTTGCGGAACACGCGCGCAAAAAGAGCAATTATTGATAATAGGATTTACTATCAAGTATTCAAGAAAATGAAGTGCGAAGGAAATTTTTTTGTTTGAGATTGCCAAATAGTTAAGATAGGACAAAAAGGCAGAACTTCCCAAAAGAGGATAGCGGAACAATTGTAAAGTATTCTTTGGGGTAAAAATAATTCCACTTATTAGAAGCATTAATTAGAAAGTGGACACACTTTCAAAATTCTACTTATTGTAAAAATGAGTTTCATTCTCAATATTTTTGTATCTCATTGTTGTAGGGGGTAACGTTGCACTGCGACCTTAAGGTCTGTTGTGCCTGGTATCTTGAGAAATATGTGAATATAATAGATTTTAATTCATACTTAATAAACCACCAGATAAAACACCAAATAACTAATGAAAATACCACAAAGCAATGCAATGCTTAACCTGATATTTATTGAACAATGCTCCTAAATTTTATAATTTATTTCTCATAAATATCAAAAATATATACAAATTTAATATATTCAAGAAACAATGTGTTCAATTAGCATTGTTTCCAGGATCTTCGTGAACAATTTCATAGTTGAATTTAGCAGTGTTAAGGCGAAAACTCATGAAACGATTAAATCGCAACGACAAGATTCTCGTCGTTCGTTTCTAAACGAACGACGTCGTGCAAATGAGTATACAGTCATTTGGACGACGTCGACCATGTCGCTGGATTAATCCAGCATTCCAACGACAACTGATGATATACCTCTGACAGCCGCGAAAATTAAAATTGGTTCAAGCACTGACGTGAAGTCAGGAGCTTTTGCGCGCATATTCTATTGTCCATTCGTCTCTATTGGACAAATTCAAATGAAAGTACATAATATTATCCTATCTAATATGTCTTCGACCAGAAATGACTATTGTTGTGTGTCCAAATGCAATTCATGGGCGAAAAAAATGCCAAAATGTATAGGTTTGTGTTTTCACTTCTTACCTCCGGAAAACCAAATATAAATATAATTATTGAAACTGCTTTAGGAGGATAACTAATAGCCCGAAGAGTACTCAACTTGGAACTACATCATCTTCAAACAGAGTACAAGGAGGTACCTCGAAAGAGAACTGAGGAAGGATGTGTCGATGACTTGCTGTGATGAAAAACCTCATTCAGAAGCAGAAATAAGCATCGCCCAAGCATCCTTGAGTTAGTTGAACAGCAATAATAATGGTTGTGTACATTGTTACCATTGTTGTGTACATTGTTACCAGACTACCTAACACTTGTGCCGTTGATACATCCCGGTTATCTACAAAGAGTGATAGCTTGAACAGTGACAGTGCTTTGAAAAGTTTGACAGGCATAAACAATTTTGATATTTTCAATTGAATAGAAGAGATGGTCATCAAAGCTCTTGGAAACAAAACAAAAAAAAGCAACTTTATTATACCTCAAACATTACACTTATTGTTAATATAATTATTTTCACATAATATATATGTATCATATCTTGAAAAAATCATTTTAATTATTGATAACTGTTTTACCACAGCTTTATCTGGATCAATTAGACACTATATATCCTCAAAAATGAACTAGAACAGCATGCACCTGAACTTGAATTAAAACATCAGTAATATGTTTACACCCGCTCCATGCTCCGACTTTACACGGATATACCATACTTTTTTTTTACAAGGATTCTAGAATTAGGAGTTGAAGCTCCTATGTACTCCAGAAATTGCATCGTCTTGGAAGTTCCCAATTGTTTCTTATTTGCGATTTAATACATTTATATAATTATTAGAGATAACTGTAGTACTTTAGGAACTCATTTTGTACCTAAATATGTATTTAGTTGTAATATTTAAATTCAATTAGGTTATGTTTCTATGTCAGTTCAAAATAAGCTGTCGTCCGATTTCGTCGTTCCATGAAATATAGGGGAAGGGAAATTTTGAACGACAGTCGTTGCTTTTGAACGACAAAATCGTCGAAATTTTGGACGACAGCGTCGTTGGTTTTGGACGACAAAATCGTCTCATGAATTTTCGCCTTTATGCCTCAGTAATTCTTTGAGGATTTCTTGTTGCCTTCTTCAACACCGGCATGGTTATACTTTTCTTCCATTCCTTGGGTATCTTCTTGGTTTTCAATATTTTGTTGTACTGGGCAGTTAGTTCTTCTATACAGTTCCTCCGTTCTTCAATAAATCATTTCGTATGTCATCTAGGCCTGGCGGTTTCCTGTCCTTAATTTTTCTATCAATCTCCGTTATCAATTGTACTGGTACATATCTCGATAGTGTCAGGATCTTCCGTAGTTTAATTGGGAATGATTTTGGCAGAGTTTAGTTTCTGGAAGTAAGTACTCCAATCCGTTTCGTCCATTTGTTGGTTTTGCGCATATTCACTAATTAATGTCTAATGTCTAACTTCTTTTCAACATTCTCCAAACTTTTCTCTGTGCGCGGTACAAATCGTGTTCCAAGTCGGTGGTCAATCTTTCCCAGTATTCGATCTTGATATTCCTTGTTTCTGAGTTGACTTTATTTCTTGTGTGTGTTCTCTCTATTTTCAGGTGTTTTGTTGTTTGATAAATAGGCCTCCCGTTTCTCTGTTGCTGGCGCTTTGACCTCTGAGTCTGATGTATACCATTGTTTGTTATGAGATTTTGTACTGGGACTGAGATGATTTTTCTTTTGCCTAGGGCACCTTCGGCGACCTCTGTTATGTTTTTCCCTATCTTTCTCCAGCAGTTCTATTTGATTAATTCGATGTTGAGCTTTTCCTTGTCCACATTTATTATTTTGTCTTTTTTCTTGCGTTCTCAAGCGTAGTTTACACAGTACTAAAAAGTGGTCTGAGCCTATGTTAGCGGAAGTTAATCATCTAATATTTGAGTTGGATTTATTGCGCGGTTTGATATAATATAGTCGATTCTAGAGCTCCGTTCTCGAGAGTTCTGCCAAGTGATTGTCTGTTGTGGTTGGTGTATGAAGATTATTATTATTATACATAATATAATTTCCCACTCTCGCATTTTCTGTTCCGGGTATCTTCCCCACTTCTCTCTCAAGAGCATCATAGAATGATTATGTTTCCTGTTTGCTTTCACCAGTGTCCGGCGCATATGAACTGATAAAATGAAGTTTTTACGTTCCCGTTTCTAGTGACACAACTAGAATTCTCTCGTTTATGTACTGTATATCTTGAATAGATTGATTCTATTTCTCTGATACCAGCAAGCCCACTCCTGCCAATGCTCTTTTGGTAAACCCTCAGAAATATTGCAGGCTACTCTCTGACAGATATGAAACGAAGCAGCGACATAAGGAAGGAATGCGAGATCGAGGACGTGGTTAGATTGAGTCGAAAGCGGCGACGAGAATGGAATGACCACGTAAACAGAATGGATGCGAGCAGGATAGCGAGAATTGCACGGGATGGCCGACCACAGACACGGCACCCTCCAAAAGATGGAAAGATTCTTGGACATTACAGGCCTGCGGCCTAAATTAAGAGGAAGAAGAATAGTAGAAACAATGTAAAGCATACAGTATTGGTTTCTCAGAGTTGGGGATGATATCAATGGATTCTTATGATAGAACTGCAGCATAAAGGAAACTAAATTCAAATAATAGTTAATTTATCAAGATTAAAAGAGCAATCTTCAATACTTCCGACATTGTAATTAAAAAAAAAATTAGCAATGTGCAATGCTTCTATTCTTTAATGCTTCAAAAATTGTCATTAAGAAAAAAAAAACAGTGCCAAAAATTATTAATCCGAAACCACCAGACCGTTTCTACCCAATAACGAACTTATCCGAGATATTAATTCCTTAAAACTACTCTGAAAATTATATTATATCAATTGAAACTTAATCAATACTCCAGCTTTGTTTTTACTGGAGATATTCTGAAACCAATTTTATTAACTTACAAGGTACATAGATAGTTCCATCATCATATGGATTATCCAATCCATATATGATTATTCAATCATACTGTGTTTTCTAGAACAGGAGGTATTTTATATCAAGAATTTGGAATAGAACTATAAATAAATATGAAATCTCTTATCTATAGACAGTGACCAAGAGGCATAGAATAATAATGTATTCTGTGCATCTATACAGTGACAATACCTTCTATTTCTCTATGAGATGACAAACACTAATATATGTAATCATTAAAGGATACTGTGGGAGGAGAAGAGTTAGGCAAATTTTTCGATATCATAAATTCAAAGGAACCTACAATAAAATTCAGTTTGGAAGTAGAGAGAAATAATCAGCTTTCTTTTCTGGATGTTTCGATAACTAAGTATCCGAACCATTTCGAAACGAGTGTCTTCAGGAAGCAGACACATACAAATAGATATTTAAATTTCTATTCAAACCATAGGCTTAGTGTAAAAAGAGGTGTTATTAAAACACTTTATGATAGAGCGAACCTAATTTGTTCTACTCTTGAAATTCGAAATAATGAAATTGATTTCATCAAAAAATTTCTTGAAGAAAATGGATATCCGAGGCAATTCATAAATACATGTATCATGAATTTAGATAGAAGAACTAATAATCAAGAACAACAAAATAATCAACAAGTACAACAGAATAATCAACAAGAACAGCAACCCTATCTGTTGAATGTGATCCCTTATGTTCGTGGCCTTTCTGAAAAAATTAGAAGAATCGGTTCTAAGTTCAATATAAGAACCGTCTTCAAAACACAGAATGATCTTAGGTCTTTATTAACGAAAACAAAACCCATAAATAAAAAACAAAAATCAAAAAACTGTGTATATAATATTCCTTGTATTTGTGGTAAATCATACACAGGAGAAGCATCAAGACCACTAGAAGTAAGAAAGTCAGAGCATAAGAATAACTTGAGAAATAGAGACATACAGAAATCAAAAATAGCAGAACATGTATGTACAATCCAAGGAGATCACATGATGGATTGGAGTAATAAAAAGATTCTAATGACAGAACCTGATTTTATGGAAAGGAAACTTAAGGAATCAACTTGTATTTTATTGAACAGAGAATGCAATTTTGCAAATTGCTCAATTGGTATTGACCATATTTGGCTAAATTTATTGAAAAAGGAGTTGGAACTTGGAAATTTCTATGCGAAGTAAAACTATGTTAGCTATGATTTTTAAATACTGTCAATGTGACAATTCTTGAATTTCACAAAATAACTATCAACAAAATAATTCTAACGATTTTCATTAAGCGTCTGACGAAGGAGTCTGATTTAGACTCCGAAACGTTACGATATAGTTGTTTCTTCGTTGATGTTGTTTCGTTGTTGTTTGTTAGGCAACATTGTTCAATTGATAGCTTCTGACAAATATCTTGTGTTTCTTACGCAGAAGCAAATCACAAAATAATTAATTTTTATTTTATAGATATTTTTCAGAGTTTGGGAGAGAAAACCCAAAAAAAAAAACCTTTCAATACTGATATATGTCAATGACGACACATAGAATATATCTTACCTAGGGTATATTCTGTGTGATATGTATAAACACGGATCATCAAATTCATATTTACGATGACAGCACTTTGTGGGATCACAGAATTACGATTTAAGGTTGAAATTTTGAAAAATCATATCTCCGAAAGTATTAGCTTGTTAGAGTGAAAATGATATCAAAGGATTCTTATGATGAAATTGCATCTTAAAAAAAATTGAACTTGAAATTTGTAATGTGAAAAAAATGTTTTTTTTCGTTACTTCGAAACCACCTGGCCGATTTTGCCCGATAACGAACTTAACCGAGATATTTATCTTCCAAACCTACTCGAAAATTTCAACTGTCTAGCTCATTCCGTTCGAGAGGTAACGTATCTACGGCCGGACCGGCCGGACAGAATAAATTCTGACCATGGATTCTTGATCAGTGAGTCGAACCAAATCGTTTAAGAACATTTTCAGCCAAAAATTCGAAAATTACAGACATTTGGGCAAATTGATAAGCACTCTGTTCCGAGGAACAAGAAGAGCGCCAAAAAAATGAAAATTAAATTTGATGTTTTAGTCACATCACATAGCCAATATTACCCAACTCTGTGCACTGAATAGAGAAGTATAAACAGGGTGAGTCTTTGACCACTGCATTAATTTTAACCAAAGATTCCTCTCATCAAATGAAACACTTTTTCATTTACCATTTTTCCAGATTCGGCTCAGGTAAAAAGTTACAAGCGTTTAAAGATTTCACAATGTGCTAATACACTCCCGCATATAAATTATCTATGACTTGTTGGCGGACGAGAATAAAGCATGGTAACGTGGTTTACAGCTTGATTCGGGATTCCAACGCTGAGGGACGGATCCATAAAGGTATTGAAATTTCTGGAGTTTTCCATTTTAAAACATTCAATGAAGAATATCTCGAAAACGGTGCGTTTAAGGAGAAATGATGAAGAATAATATAATGTTCTAAAACGATGGAATATTCTTGAAATAACTCAAGAAAAACTTTATCTGCTTTCTTTATGCTAATTTCGTTTTATGTTTTATGAATCCACGAGTCCATAACTAGAAAACCAGTAGAATTAGAAAATAACTAATATTTGGAAAATATGTATCATAGTTATAGGAAACTTTACGCCAACATTCATTTTATTCGAAAAAAGGATGTCAAAGCTACAAAATAAAAACTGATTTTTTTTCAATATTTCAACAGCCTGTATCTTTTTCCCTGAGC
Source organism: Halyzia sedecimguttata (assembly GCA_937662695.2). NCBI lineage: Eukaryota > Metazoa > Arthropoda > Insecta > Coleoptera > Coccinellidae > Halyzia > Halyzia sedecimguttata. The sequence continues at coordinate 51,825,944 of OW569415.2, forward strand.
TGAATCTGGAAAAATGGTAAATGAAAAAAGTGTTTCATTTGAAGAGAGGAATCTTTGGTTAAACTTAATGCAGTGGTCAAAGACTCACCCTGTATATCTGCTTTAAGCCAGGAACACACATATCCGCGCCGAGCACACACCATGTGTTGAACGACACACGGACAGTAAATTATACGGAGGATACTAGTGGACATCGTATAACTTACTCTCCGTGTATCGTCCGACATACCACAGTCATGCGGTGCGAGCTCGGCGCGGATTCTGTGCTTTGTATCAGTGCTAGACGTTCGCGTTGTTTTTGGCGCTCTAGTTCCTCGGAACAGAGTGCTTATCAATTTGCCCAAATGTCTGTAATTTTCGAATTTTTCGATGAAAATGGTCTTAAACGATTTGGTTCGACTCACTGATCAAGAATCCGTGGTCGAAATCGATTCTGTCCAGCCGGTCCGGCCGGCCGTAGGCACGATAACTCCCGAACGAAAGGAGTTAGAGGATTGAAATTTGCAAGATGGGTTCGGATCGTAAATATCTCGGACGAGTTCGTTAATGGGCGAAATCAATCAAGCGGTTTCGGAGCTATAGCCGTTTTTAGTAAAAACATTTTTTATGAATATTTCCGATACCGATCACTCGATCTATCTGAAATTGAGCATCAAATTGTAGAATCATGACCTTTATACGCATGTGAAGTTTTGTATTGATCTGGTTACCGCAAAGTGTAAACAAAATTTTTGAAAATTTAAACAAAATTTTTCTACAATAACTCGCGGACGGAATAAGCTAGGCAGTTGAAATTTTCAGAGTAGGTTAGGGAGATGAATATCTCGGTTGAGTTCGTTATTGGGCAAAATAGGCCAGATGGTTTCGGAGTAACGAAAAAAAAAATTTTTTTTAAGTAACAAATTTCAAATTCAATTTTTATTTAAGATGCAGTTTCACCATAAAAATCCATTGATATCATTTTCAACTCCAACAAGCTAATACACAGAATGCTATAATTATTCTATTTATGCTTTATTATATATTATATTATATGATCTGTGTTCATTTCATACTCGTACATGTCATCCTGTTCTATAAGAGAGAGTCAAATTCATTTCAGCTATTTTAATTTGATTTTTTCCATGGTGCAGTTCTCATTCTCAGATTGCTCATTTAAACCGGATAAGACGAGTGCCGGATTACCGGGGGTCCACTGTATTTTGAAAATAGAATTTGGAACTGGTATCCACACTTTCTGAAATTTCAAATCATGAGAATCATCAGAATTGTAACAACACCTCGTTGACTGATATGTTAGCGATGTTAGATAATTCAAAAAAATATAGATACGATCGAATTAAAATCTAGTATTAGTAGGTTGAGAAAAGAGAAACGGTTCATGCAGAATTTCCTAAAGGCAAAAAGCAAAAGCTCTTCACATCAGTGCTTTTCTCGATTTTTTTCATATATTTATTCCGCAGTCGACATCACCAAATAGTGAAATAGAATCGAAGATATTTAAATTTTAAATCCCCATATTTATTTTTCGTTTTACGGAGCACAGTGCTTATCAATTTGCCGAAATGTCTGTAATTTTCGAATTTTAGGATGAAAATGGCTCGACTCACTGATCAAGATTCGTAGTCAAAATCGATCCTGTCCGGCCGGTCCGGCTGTAGACGCGATAACTCTCGAACGGAATGAGCTGAACAATCGAAATTCTCAGAGTAGGTTTGATAGATAAATATCTCGGTTATGTTCGTTATTGGGTAAAATCTGATGGTTTCAGAGTAACGAAAAAAAATTTTCTTTACATTACAACTTTCGAATTCATTTTTTTTAAGATGCACTTTCATCATAAGAATCCAAATATATCATTTTCAACTCTGACAAATTGATACTTTCGGAGATTTGATTTTTCAAAATTTTCATATTAAAACGTAACTCTATGATTTCACAGAAGGCTGTATCGAAAATTAACGTCCGTATCTATGAATGTCATCTGTGTTCAAATATTTCATCATTGTCATCTCATCTACAGATAAGAGCTAAGCGAGTAACCAGAACAGAGCGGTTAAGACCAATCCCTTGCTATTATAACCGATCGGTCATGTTTAGCCAGAGATTGGTCTTATCCGCTCTGCTCCGGTTACTCACTTAAATTAGACTAAAGTATGATTAAATGCTGAATGACCAACAGAATAACCTCAGCTATCATAGATAGCTCTTGTATAATCCATATGATGATGATGGAAATATATACTTTGGTAATTTAAATAAATTACCAATAAATAAATAAATATATCCAGTACAAACAAAACTAGAATATTAGCTAAGTTTCTATTGATGTAATATAATTTTCATAGTAGATTTGAGGAATCAATATCTCGGATAAGTTCGTTATTGGGTAGAATTGGTCTGATGGTTTTGGATCAATAATTTTTGGCACTCTTTTTGAATTCAAATTCTTTTAGGATGAAGTTCTATCACAAGAATCCAGCGATATCATTCCCAACTCTGAGAAATCAATACTTTCGGAGATATGATTTGTCAAAGTTTGAACCTGAGTGGCTAAGATCCTGTCCACAGGGATTTCCCACATTTTTAGGAAAAAGGTTGAAATGGTAAGTTTGAAATGCCACGTTTTAAAGATATTTGATAAATAATACTAGGCCTGAAGCTACGTTGCTTGAGAAATGATTATTATATTAGAACTAAATATGTAGAAATTTGAATAATTTATTCAAATCATCCCTCTCTGATGTGTCTTCAGATCATCCCTCCTCAGATAGAGTTCATCAAATTTCTCCATATCTGAGATAAACAACGTCAGGCTGATAGAGAGTTGGTTCTTTAGAAATCATACCTGTGGAGTGAGAACTCTAATACATACTTTTATACGAATTTGTAGGATAGAAATTTCTAACGAACTCTGATCCAATGTAACTTTAGCTTTACCCCTAAAAATTCTTCGTTTCTGTTTGAACAACTGTAACCTTTAGGATCTGCTATTAAAGATAGGCTTTTCAAATATTCTTCACTTATATTACAAAGATTTTGTATATCCTGAGGGAAAAATATTTTCACCCATTCTTAGGACGAATGATAACCAAATATTTCTGATATCAACTAGATAGTTTACCTGACCATGTACTGTTGTGCTAACAAATACTGCTAAATTATCTGGAAATGGTATAGTGGTGTACTGTCCCCACCACCTTGTCATCACAATTGAAACATAAAAACCTAACACGAAAGATAATGGTATGAGATCAATATATAGTTTGCAATACTGAACTATATCCTGAAACAATCTGAAAAAATATTGATTGTCAGTTGAATGTATAAGCAAATATTAAATAGACTTACTCTTTTCCAAAATCATCCAAAACAAATCTGTACATGCAATTTAGGCAATAATATAAAGTTAAATATACTATTAGATCTATCCATACTAATTTGTAAATACTTCCTTTCCATCTGAAACAATGATGTCAATGAATTTTCGTGGAAACATGTAATAAATTTGTAAGTTAGCAAATCTACTGTTTTTAAAATATATTGATTCTTTCCAGGAAGCAGCCATAAATGTTATCCAAATCCATAACACTACAGAAAAACATGTATTTTTTGTTTTCTCTGTTATATCAGGATTCTAGGACTATCTCGAAAAAAAAAATAGTTTCATTTCCATTATGATCATGTGAAATCCTTCAAAAGTTGATTAAATAATAAATTAAGCCGTAATTCTAAAAAATTATTTGGTTGGTTTATGATACAAAAAGATATGATTATACTGAAACTCCTAGGTATTCCCAGGATTCCATTGGCCTTTCTCCCTTTCTGGTTTAATAGATAACATTTAAATATTTCAGAACAATAATATGATACATTTTTGAAGTTCAAATTACCTTGAGAATAAAAATCATTATTTGCTTTGTGATAGGCTTTTATCTAATATAACAGTTCAGCATCGTGTAAAATATGATCACAGAACAAACAATATATGTGTATCAGTAAGCAATTAATGATATAAATGAATCTGCTACATATGAACGCATATAATTACAAGGGTTAAAAACTTATTTTTCATTCCTATCTATATAATTCGCAGGCTAGGAGTTAAATGAGAAATTTCCTAGTTAGACAGCAACAGCCACCAATAATTAACAGTGCTGTGCCTAAGGTGTCGTAAGGACACAGTATCAAAGCCTACACAGAGCTGAACTGATGCTCCTAACTCACACAAGGTCTTAATAGCTTATTTGGGGTCTATTCGCAAGGCCTAAGAGTATCAGTCTAATGATATCTAAATTGTAAATTGCAATATTTTGCAAATTCCTCAAAAAAATTGATGTTTTATAATACCTGTCAATGAGACTTACTGTACAATTTGCCATTCAAATGTCAGAATTGTATAGATTAAAGATTATAATATGTAATACTAAAAGGTATTGACATCAATTTTCATCTTCTTAAACTTTGAGTACAGTGAATGCAATTCGTACTCTATAACACTATATCTAATCCAGAAACGGATATTACATTTTTATTCCATTCATCCGGCAATTACACTAATGTGTCGTATAATATCACCCATGTTAACTTCAATCAGTTAAAGTTATGGTGAATATCAGGTGTTAATTATTAAATTCTTACCTTCCTAATAATTTTAGGAAACAGCCAAGTCCTCTCACTGTAGCAACTTGTGCTGTATATGTTACGGTCATTATTACAAAAACACACAATTTTATCGCCTATAAGACAACAGCAAGGCACTTATTAGATAGCCACTTTGCTCCTATGAAATCGAGGTTAGGAATGAGAAATTTAAAAACTCGATTTTTCTCTTGAGTTGAGAACCACTGAGTTTCTATATTTAGAACGCAACTAATTAACACTCGTTGAATCTAAGAAAGCCTTATGATTCATCACAGTTTGAACAAGCATTGAAATAATAGGAGGATATGACAATATTTGAATTTTGTGTGATTTTGACAAGCTGAGTTGATGACTATAAAAACAAATAAACAAAGAGTCTATGACAGATGACAGAGGTGAGGATATTCATAGAAGTTTCCTAGTTAGTCCACGTCCAACATATCGAAGATTATGGTTGATTATATTTCACAACTATATATATATATATATATATATAAACACCTTGAAGCTCGTCATTCCCTTCAGAAGAAAATTATTGAAATATTGCCATATGAGTAGTGATGTGAAATACTCGAGTTTTTAAGTTAAGGACAAATATCCTGGAAAAATGTCCGAAACTTTCCCCCAAGGTCGAGCATTTTGAGTATTTAAGTATTTACGGACATTGTGGAAAAATCGGGAAAAATATGACAATTGTCACATGTTAAGTTAAAATATCAGGACAATTTGAGGCATATTAAGAAATTTTTCATGGTCAATTGGAAATAACAAATAACTTATCATTGAATGAGTTATTATCGTGTTATTTTATTGACTATCAGTGATAAAGGACCGGAGCCAGGTTCTGAATTAAGAATTAGTATTAGAAAAATCGATTTAATTAGACTGTTAAATAATAAAAATAAACTTGTTTAAAAAAAACTTTGTATAATTTTCCAATTGGTTCACAGATCGTTAAGAACCTTCGATCCAAGTAGAAAAGAATAAGCTGCTTAAGAAAAAACTCTGTATAATGGCAACACAAATCGTTAAGCATCGTCGATCCAAGTAGAAAAAAATTAACTTTTTAAAAATTTTTGTAAAATTGGCATCTCAGATCGTTGAGCATCTTCGATCCAAGCAGAAAAGAAGAATAAATATCGGACAAAATGAAAATTTTCAAAAAATGTTTAAGTAGAAAAGAAATTTATGATATTTATCCAGACATTTTCGATAATTTCCATAAATACTAAAAAACTCTAAATGTCGACTGTTTTTAGAAGTAATGATAATTTTCGGATATTTTTCAGTATTTATCAGAGGAGTATTTAAGACATTTTCCACACTCACAACACTACATATGAGTATGTAATCATTACTGCCATCAAATCTTAACTTTCACAACGGAAGTAATGGAACGTAGCATTTTGAAACTGTCAAAGTCACCTGTTTGAGTGTAGCTCGAATTTCAAAAAGCATGCGTTATCATTTGTCGAATGTCAGTTTTCCACAATTTTCTAACGAGTTTCCAGGTCCTATTCCGCAAGTTACATATTACTTCGCTCTCTGCGCAACCACTGTTGATCGAGAATTTCAGTGCCTACCTTGTTATGGAGATGAGGTTATAATTTGAAAAATTCAAACGTTATATTAATTGATATTGTAAACTCTCAAGTTAAATGAATGCTCTCCTGCAAGTAGGAATATCCTCAAGTTCCAAAAAACTACACGATTGAATTAAATCATTCAATTAATTAATAATGAAGTACTTCAATAAATCAGAAAAGAAGACAGCGCAAACATTCTTGTTGACACATACTACTGGTTTGTTTGGTTTAGATTATGATGAATATGCTCTTACTTCCAATAACTCACTTTTTTGAAATGTAGACACTAGAAATGATAAGAGATAAAACAGGTGAGCCTTGTGAATTTTTTTCCTTTTAGAAATTAAAAAATAAATATATTTCAGAAATCTCAAAATGAAGTTTGTCCTGTATAACACCTGAAGAATTTCAAACAATTCAGGTGAAATGAGGTTTGACAAGAGGAGTTCTTCAGTTAGTTTCAGCAAGTCTGATACACAAACAATACATGAAGATCATCCTTCAGAAGTGGTTGATGATGAACATCAACAATTAAGCCTTGATCCTACCCTTCAAACTTATTTGGCTGAAGTTTCACAACGATCTGGTTGTTGGGGTAGGTTTTTTCCTATACCATTTGAAAGGGCCTCTCAGAAATCATGGTGGGATCCTTCTTTTGACTCTGATATTTTGGAAGAACAATATAAAAGAAGTTCTTATCGACATTGGATATTTAAATTTAGGTAAGTTATCAATTTAAATATTGTCTATTGCATAATTCAAAGGTTTCAAATCAGCTCAATACATATCAGGAAATATGAAATTACCAAACTTGTAGCAATTGTGTTATCAGGAATACTGATAAATCACTCTGGCGAAACTGTAATGATCTGATATATTGCATTCTTAACTCATAGTACTGAATACCTATCAGAGTCTAATCAATGTATACGTAAACTGATTCATTTGATTATTGAAATTTTGAATACAAAATTTGATCAGCTGTACAAATACCAAAAACAATTATTGTGGTTTCTGAAAACATTCGTAGAGTATTGATAGACAAAATGGGATTGGAAGGGACATCATATTGAGAAATGTTTGGTCCTTTTTTTTCAATTCAAACAGAAATTACAAATATCAGTTTATATGTAGAATCAACCTATCTATACAATAACATAGTTAACGATGTATGATCTGATAAGAAATAGAACATTTATTCTATAAGGCCGCGAACTTGACAGTTCTATGATATCAATCCATTTTTTTTTAATTTCCTAATTTAACCACTAACAGAAATATGGCAGACAGAATTTGATACAAAAAGCCCATGAACAGGGATGAGTGCATCTTATAAATAGATGATTTTTAATTCACACAAGGAATTATGTTCCTCAAAATTGAGTGATGAGTTTTTAATGGATTAATTATCTGCTCTTTAGATATTAATTGACTATGCAGGATCGGATTAGGTTGTTGCATCCAAGTAAAACTAGGATTGGGAAGAACGAATGAATACACTTGTTATTCAAATATAATCTCAAATTATTGCAGGACTATAAAAAATATTAATATTGAAATTAGTTTAAAAAGTGTTGCTGTTCAAAGCTTTATGTTTTTAACCGGAATGTGCGCAAAAAATTAGGAATATTGTGATTTCGATGTAAAACAAATGTTTGAATATATTTATCATTTATTGAATATATTTTCTGATTTAGAAAGAGAAATTTGTTTGGGACGGACCAACTCAGAATGACGATTGCCAAAAATATTGCATTATAGATATACATAGTTGGATTTGGGGTATGCAAACAGGTGCAAGCTGATACACCCTGTACATTATTTATCCAATATCGACGTATTCGCCCGAAAAAATCCTTTATTGCCTCTCTTCACTTTTTGAGCTCCTTAGATTCGTAAAATGAAAATATACATTGGTTGGAAAAGTAGTAGGGATAAAACCATGACTTATATTATAAGGTGTTGAAAAAAAGAACAAACCTTACTGGCGTTTGTAGCTTTATCGCGCTCGTTTCTTGAATGATAAATAGATTTCACTGATTTGTTAGACCATGGACTACTGAAAAATATACGGCTATCAAAGATGCTTAAAAATTTCCAATGGGCATATTAACAAAATTCTTTATAATCTTCTAAATATATAACATTTTACTGTATTTGTGTCGCTGAACTCCTCCTAGTAGGCTGGCCCGATATTGATGAAACTTCGTGTGTTTGAGTGTGTCCTTGGATGGTTTAGATCAGAACTGTCCAAACCAGGTACGATCCCGGGTCAGTAAAAATTACTACATGGTTTGGATCCCTCAGAAACTAATATTAAAAATGTGGGAAAGCTCTGTGGACAGAAGCTTTGGCGGCCTTGTTCGAATTTTAACAAATATCTAAGAAAGTATTGGTTTCTCAGAGTTGCGAATGATACAATTCTGATGATACAACTGCATCACGAAAGAAATTAAATTAAAAAAAGTGTCATTTAAAAAAAACAAGATATTCATTCCTCAAATTCACTCTGAAAATTATATTATATCAATTGAAATTAAGCCAATATTCCAGTTTTATTTTTACTGGAGATCAACTCACCAAATTATATATTTCCGTCATCATATGGATTATCCACGGGCGTTAAAACCCCCAAAAAGTATAATATCCTATTATAATCCTCATAATTCTACGATAGCTGAAATAAATTTGACATGTCTCTTATACTAAAACAAGATGACACGTATGAACACAGATCATATAATAATTCATATATTATAGAATAACTAGCTGACCCACGCAACTTCGCCTGCGCCAAATCGGTTATTGCGGTTGCAATTTTATTTCCAAATTCGAAAAATCTTAAAAAAAAACCCAGAACCCGATTGCAGCGCCTCCTACCGAGACAATTGAATTTTCAAGTTATCCAGGGACCCACTCAAACACGTAATACTAAAAAATACCTAGAACCCGATTGCGGCGCCACCTACCGGGTTCAATTGCGAATACGAACTACCCACTCAAACGTATCTGGTTAAGAAAAGGTGAGAAAGACAGGAGACCGGCTTCGTTCTCATCCCTACTCCGTGCTGTTTACTTGGACGTGACACCGGTATAGTCTGGCAAATGAGTGTTGATCCAGATAGACGCGGAAATTTAAAAAAAATCTAGCACTAAGTATAGCAGGAATAAACTGCCTTGATTCTTTAATAAAAATGAATATTTTTTTTGAACAAAAATTTTAGATTTGCCATAAGCTCAGGGAAATTTTAATCGAAATAGAGAAAAACATTCACAAAAAATACGGTGACTTGGTTTTGATTAGCTCTTTCTCTGGGATATCTTACCAAGTGATAATTGATCAGTTATCGAGCGTGATGAAAAATGACTAAAATGACTATTAAAAAATAGGGGTTGGTGATAGAAGGGTGAAAATTTAGGGTTGTATGTATTTTGTAATGCCGCATTATAAAAAAATAAAAACAAAAAATTTCGTCCAAGAATTAAAAAAATTTTTTAAAAGTGAACAACCCTTATCACTTAGGGGTATGAAAAATAGATGTTGGCCGATTCTCAGACCTACTCAATATGCTCACAAAATTTCATGAGAATCGGTCAAGCCGTTTCGGAGGAGTACGGGAACGAACATTGTGACACGAGAATTTTATATATAAGATTACATTCTGTGGAATCATAGAAGTACGATTCATCATTTAAATTTTGAGAAATCATTTCTCCGAAAGTATCAACTTGTTAGGATTAAAAATCATATCAGTAGTTTCTTATGCTGAAACTGTATCTTAAAAAAAATTGGATTTGAAATTTGTAATGTAAAAAAAAATTGTTTTTCTCGTTATCCTGAAACCACTAGGGATTTTATCCAATACCGTCTTAACTGAGATATTTATCTACCAAACCTACTCTGAAAATTTCAACTGTCTAGCTCATTCCGTTCGAGAGTTATCGTGTCTACGGCCGGACAGAATCGATTTTGATCACCATTTTGATCAGTGAGTCGAACCAAATCGTTTAAGACCATTTTCATCGAAAAAATTCGAAAATTACATTTGGGCAACTTGATAAGCATTCTATTCCGAGGAACAAGAGTGCCAAAAATATTCATTTTGCCGCTGAATCTTTCCACAGTTTGCGGATAAAAAACAACTTCTGTTTCTCCCTGTATAATGACTAAACCAACGGTAGTTTTGGAAAACTAAAATCAATTATAATGTCCTAAGACAGGGCTACATTTTGATAAAAAGTTCACCAAAATCCAGGAAAAAGTTACAGTGATATCAAAATGACTCAAATTATTCTTGTCCGGAATTTATTGTCGGGGAGTGTATTGAATGAACCTTTATGCAAAGATGGCAGCTTTTAGTTTATTAATTTCCCTGAAAATTTTTTGACAGTTCCAACAACCAATCAAATTTCCTCATTTTGTATCATATGAACAATTTCACCCAATCATGTCAACATTACATCGATAACAGACCATGGGCTGTTTTCACGTTGCTATGAACATATATTGATTTATTTCGATTATGAAGTTTCAAATATTTAATATTTCGAAATGTCACGATGTCAACTTTTCTAATTGCTCCTTTGTTAATTGCACGTTTAAATAAATTGTTTTGGCTCCGCATTTTTTCTATAACTAGCAAAAAATTTTCTATCCGAATAACCCTCGGACATTGATAAATGCTCAAAAATTTTATGACTACTTTCTCAAGCTTGTTGCTTGTAGGCAACAGATCTCCGCCTACGGGGTCGATCTGTTTCCAAGCAACAAGCTTTCGAAATCTGTCATAAAATTTTTTCGAACAATTATCAATGTCCTTGGGTTATTACTACTGATAATGAACCGGAATCTGGCAGCATTTTTGACGCGCTTGTTGTCCTGAACGAAGCGTTGATCGTTTTACCTAAATGTCTGTATTTTTTGGAATTTTTGTTCTAAAATGATCTGAATAAGACTTTTAATTATGTCTATCCGCCAGTAAGCACGATAACTCTCGAACGAAATGAGTTAGAGATTTGAAATTTGCAGGGTAGGTTTGGAGTAAGAATATCTCGTTAATGGGCAGAATCCGCCGCTTGGTTTCAGATTTATACCACTTTGAAATTTGGTTTTCTCAACTCTAAAAAACTGATCTCGAATTGAAACTCGGTAGTTAGTTGAATAATTTTTAAAGTTTTTCTTTGGAGCTCATCAACGAAAGAAATGTCCTGAGTTATGTCGGCTTTTGTGCACTTGTTTATGACGTCATTCAATTCAGGTTGGCCAACATGAACAAACGCGCCAAAGTAGACGGAGTCCTTTCATTGCTTTTGATTTTTTGGCGCTCTTGTTCCTCGGAACAGAGTGCTTATCAATTTGGCCAAATGTCTGTAATTTTCGAATTTTTCGATGAAAATGGTCTTAAACGATTTGGTTCGAACCACTGATCAAGAATCCGTGGTCGAAAGCAATCCTGCCCGGCCGACCGGCCTTAGCACGATAACTCTCGAACACAAGGAGTTAGAGGATTGAAATTTGCAGGCTAGGCTTGTAGCGTAAATATCTGGTACGAGATCGTTAACGGGCGAAATCCACCAAGCGGTTTCGGAGTTATGGCCTTTTTTGATAAAAACATTTTTTATGAATATTTCCGAAACCGATCACTCGATCTATCTGAAATTTAGCATCAAATTGTAGAATAATGACCTCTATATGCATGCGAAGTTTTGTATTGATGGGGTTGCCGTAAGGTATCAAATTTTTTTTTTTTAATTATTTTATTTTGTTTCTACAATAACTCTCGAACAGAATGAGCTGGGCAGTTGAAATGTTCAGAGTAGGCCTGAGAGATAAATATATCGGCTAAGTTTGTTACTGGGCAAAATTAGCCTCATGGTTTCGGAGAAACGAAAAAAAAAAAATTTTTTTACTTCACAAATTTCAAATTCATTATTTTTTTAGGATGCAGTTTCACCATAAAAATCCATTGAAATCATTTCCAACTCTAACAAGGTAACACTTTCGGAGATATGATTTTTCGAAATTTCAATAATGAATGTTTTCACAGTACTTAATTATTGTATCTGTGAATTATTATATTATATGTGTTCTTACATGTCATCTTATTTTCCTATGAGAGATAAATTTCAAAATTATTTCTGGTTCGTTATTCTTGATATAAAATACACCTCTTGTTCTAGCAAACAAAGTATGATTGAATGCAAAATGACCAATGAAATAACCTCAGGTATCGTAGAATTATGAGGATGATATGATATTATACTTTTAAGGTGATAATATAATGCCCGTGGATAATCCATAATATGGATTATTCTTTGGTAAAATACATCATCAAATTGGGTTCAGAATATCTCCAGTAAAAACAAAACTGCAATATTGTCTAAGTTATAATTGATATAATATAATTTTCAGAGTGAGTAGATTTGAGGAATGAATATCTCGGATAAGTTCGTTATTGGGGAAATCGGTCTGTTTGAATTTAATTTCTTTCATGATGCAGTTCTATCGCAGGAATCCATTTATATAATTCCCAGAGACCAATAATTTCGGAGATGAAGTCAAAGTTTGAACAAGAGCGCCAAAGCTCCTGTCCATAGGGCTTGAACCAATTTTTTTTCCATTTAACAGTCCAAACCACATACAGTTAATGCAGCATTGGCAATGCAATATTTCTCTGCATACAACCACGACGTGAGCTTGTCGCATTTAAAGCACGTTCTTAATTGAATTTATTGCGTTCTCTATAAAGTTTGAGTAGTTCGGTGATAACCACTGTAATTAGAAAATGAGTTATGTGAGAACTCCAGACAAAGGCGTTGTTGATGATGTCAAAGTATGTGTACAGAAGCGGTCAGCCTGTTGAAACCCAATATCGTCGGCCAGGTGAGGGAAGAAAAATGTGGCCCACGACGGCCAGACCTTCGTTATTTTTTAAAAGCTGAAAAATTTTATGTGCATGCCCCCTATACAGGTAAGAACGGCCAGCGACTATAGAATTTGGTTTGTGGTTACTTTGGCAGGTAACAGGTAGTAAAGGTGTAAAAAATAGAACCTTACTTTCGTTAAAGTATAAAGCTCAATTTTTTCATATTTTCTTCGGGACAACGTTAGAAATCTCATCATCCATTGCCGGATACTTGTGACGGTTGCTACCCCCTGCCAGACAACCCTAAACTTTAATAAATTATACATAATTATACTTTCGTCATAGTATAAAAGCTGAATTTTATATATTTTACTTGGGGACCTATAATAAAATATTACCTCAATAGCCGGACAGTTTAAATGGCTTTTACATCTTGCCAAGCACATTGAAACTTCAAGCGGGTGTGCGTGAGATAGGGCGCTTAGTCGATTGCGATCTTTTACTGCTCATCATCTTTCGGTTAGTGATGTATTGAAAACATCGCGATGTTTTCATCGCGATTTTTTGTCTGCATTAGCAGTCAACTTGACGTGAAGATTATTCTTGCGAAGTGAAATGGTGGAGCAGTGGCGTTATATTACCTATATCGGTGAAAAATGATCTACTACAAGTCGTAAAGGTAGCATTCGGATCTCGGAAGCCGCGACCAGGCAGCCGCGACCGACAGCCGCGACCCATTACCACTGCTGTGCAGCGCTGCCACGAGCTTTCGGATATCAGCGACCGCGGCCTGGGCAGCGATTCCGACCCGAATGCTCCGTGCACTCGTGCAGTAGTCAAGCAGAATTTAATGTGAACAGTTGTGCGTTTCCAAACTGAACTATGTCTGAAAACTTGAATTAACGAAAACGGGAACTCTTGTTGCGATTGATAGAGGATGATGAAGTAATGTTGCTCTTGCTTTCTTCATATGAGAAGAGGAATAAAATCGATTCAACTCCATCGAAATTTTTCCAACTGCTGCGAAACTTTTTCCAACTCCTTCGAAATTTTTCCAACTTTTCCAACTGCTTCGAAATTTTTTCCAACTTCTTCGAAATTTTGTCCAACTCCTTCGAAATTTTTCCAACTGCTTTGAAATTTTTCCAACTGTGTTGAAAATTTGTCAACTCCGTTCAACATTGGGGGTTCATCCCCCCCCCCTCGCCTTAAGCCCGTGCCTGTACATCCAGAATTGATGAAGGTAGCTACAACATCCTCATAAAACACCACTTCAATTTAAACGAAGAGAAATTCAGGAAGTCTGCAGACTTAATAAACACAATTTGAATTCGTACTTAGTTAGACAATGTTGTCCTTATAGGCTGTGAGTCTGGAATTGTAAAGCGGCGGATTTTTAGCTATTAATTCGACTAAAAACTCGTCATTTTCATCGGTGAACAATGCCATTTTGACTATCGTAAAGAGCGAGCAGCGCGACCATACTGCTGCCGAAGCGGTTTGGCGGCGATGCCGTGGTCGCGTGCAGGACACGCCCCCCAGCAGCGCTGCTGAGTCGCTTGCATCAGAAAGCGTTGCACGCAAATCCCTTCAGAGCGGTGTGCCGCGACTGCGGACGCGGCTGCCGCGTCGCGACTGCTGGGTCGCAACTGCCGAGATCCGAATGCTACCTTAAGATTCCTCCGAAATCAAACTTGCGCTACTGAACTGAACTCTGAAGTCGAATATTGTATCATAAAAAACCCTTTGATGCGTGCCAGTTTACCGACAGCCCAGCAAAGCATATCCGTCTTCACCAGAATACATCGCAATTCGACCAAGTACTGACTTGTCTGGAAAACGTGAATATTCGCGGAATCGCGCTAGTGTGGTCCCAGCGCAATCGACTAAGCACTCCCACTCGCACCTACAGCGGACTTTCAATATGTCTGGCAAGATGTAAAAACCATTAAAAGTGTCCGGCTATTGAGGTAACATTTATTTATAGGTCCGCAAGTAACATATATAAAATTCAGCTTTTATACTACGACGAAAGTATAATTATGTATAATTTATTAAAGTTTAGGGTTGTCTGGCAGGGGGTAGCAACCGTCACAAGTGTCCGGCAATGGATGATGAGATTTCTAACGTTATCCCGAAGAAAATATGAAAAAATTGAGCTTTATACTTTAACGAAAGTAAGGTACTATTTTTTACACATGTATTACCTGTTACCTGCCCAAGTAACCACAACCCAAACTCTATAGTCGCTGGCCGCTCTTACCTGTATAGGGGGCATGCACATACAAATTTTCAGCTTTTATAAAATAACGAAGGTCAGGCCGTCGTGGGCTCTTGCTCTAATCCGATTGTATTGTTTTCCCAGAGTTAGGAATGATATCGATATCAATGGATTCTTATGATAGAACTGCATGAGAAGAAATTAAATTCAAAACGTGGGTCTATGTTGGATTTACATACATCAGCAAATTATAATTCGATCATTCTATGAAACAATAAAATTACGATTAATTATTGAAACTTCAAAAAATCATATCTCCGAAAGTATTAGTTTATAAGAGTTGATAATAATATCAATGGATTCTTATGATGGAACTTAAAAAATATTGTGCGTATGTTCTGGGGAACATCGCGTTATCATTTTGCCTAAATGTCTGTAATTTTTGATTTTTTTGCCGAAAATGGTCTCAAACGATTGGGTTCGACTCCCTGATGAAGAATTTGAAGTCAAATTTGATTCTGTCCGGCGTGCCGGCCGGCCGTCCGTTGCCACGATAACTTGAGAACGGAAAGATATAGCGACTCTCTGACATTTTGCGAGAGCCTTCAGAACCTAACTCTACTGCCTAGTTTCAAATTCGAACACTCTCAGATCTATATTGTTGGAGATCCGAGCAGCCTTGTGTGAGTTCAGTAGCTGGATGGGTGACCTTTGCCTCGATAACTTCCGAACGAAAAGAGATAGGGACTTGCAATTTTCAGGGTAGGTGGCTCATCCCAATACGACGGATAAGTTCCTTAATGGGTATAATCGGCCCAATGGTTTCCGAGTAATAATTTTGTTTCAACCAATACAAATCCGATCGAATTGAAACTAAGTGAGTAGTTGTAGAATATAAAACCTAAGGACGTTTTCGAAATTTTGCGGGAATCGGTTCTCAAGAAAATTACAAAAAATATATTAAAACTTATTATTTATGTCACGATAACCTGATAACGGAGATAGATAGCGACTTGAAACTTTCGGGTTAGGTTGTGCATCTGAATGGAACATTTGAGTTTGTTTACAGGCAAAATCGGCCAACCGGATTTGGAGTTACACCCATCTGAAATTGTTATTTGTTGTTATTTCCTCAAAAACTCGAAAAATACAAAACTGATCCAATTCAAGCATATGGTTATCGGTTCTAGAATGCCAGAGCGAAAATTCTTGCGAAATTTCGTGAGGATCGTATCACTAAAAAATTTTTATAAAATCAAGAAAATCATTGAACAAAATTCAATTCAAAACTATTCGTCGGACATCTCTGACATTTTGCGAGAGCCTTCAGAACCTAACTCTACTGCCTAGTTTCAAATTCGAACACTCTCAGATCTATATTGTTGGAGATCCGAGCAGCCTTGTGTGAGTTCAGTAGCTGGATGGGTGACCTTTGCCTCGATAACTTCCGAATGAAAAGAGATAGGGACTTGCAATTTTCAGGGTAGGTTGCACATCCCAATGGGAGAGTTACGTTCGTTTTTTTTTTGGCATAATCGGTTCATCGGTTTCGGAGACATAGAGACTTGTGTGAAATTTTGTGAGAATTGCACCCCTAGAAAATATTCAAAAAATTACGGAAAACAATATTGGTTCAAGCACTTAGTGAAGTCAGGAGCTTTTGCCCGTATGTTATATTGTCCATGCTCGATTAAGAGTGTCCAATACAGGAGAATGGACAATAGAACATACGCGCAAAAGCTCCTGACTTCACGTCAGTGTTTGAACCAATTTTTGAAATCTATACATTCCTTTTGTCATTTTACCGCTTTCCTTATTTTCAACCTAGCAACACTGGGAACAATAGGTCATACCATTTATTTCTATTAATAATTGAACAATAATCTTTAAGGCTGGGCCTATACAGACAAAATGTCTCTCCGAATTCGTACTCTTTATTCATATTATTAATTCAGAAAGCAAGGAATTGCATACTAATCAGCTATTTTTCTCACTCATTTTGATTTTTTGCGTCAGTGCTTGAACCAATATTTTTGAATTTTCTAGTTTTATCGCCCTCGATAAATTTTGGACAATTGTTCCTGTCAATATTTTTCAATAAACGACCGAGTTTCAATTAGATCAGATCAGCATTTTTCGAGTTATTGGGAAAACAAAAATAACTCTAAACGTACCCTGCAAACTTCAGCTCTCTAACTCTTTTTGTTCGAGAGTAATCGTATCTACTGCCGGCTGGACAATATTAAGTTTGATCTTGGATTCTTCATCAGTGAGACCATTCTCCGCCAAAATTTCGAAAAATACAGACATTTGTCAAATTGATAGGAGCTCGGTTCAGCGCCAAAAAGGTGAAATTTTAAATAAACGACCATCATATGAAATTGAAAAATTTAACGTCCATGATTTCATTCATTCGGTTGATAAATGTAGCACTAAATTCGAATCCAATCAAAGGAGGAAATAGAATTATCAGTTTATGCTTTCCACCTAAACATATTTCCTTTTCAAATTCATTGTAGGTAACAACTCTCGAAAATATATAAGTTGCAACTATTCGATAATAGTATATTCTAAAACAAGTTGCAGAATGGACTCCTATTAAAACACGAATGCGAAATTTGAAAACGAGCGACGAAGGAGCGAGTTTTCGAACGCATGAGTGTTGGAATTGCCTTCTGCAACAAGTATTAGACGATATTTTCTCTATTTCAGGCAAGTTTTGTAAAATACGGTTGAAATTCAATGAAAAATTCGGATTATACATCCTAGCGACTTTTGTATTCAATCTTGGCAGTTGGTGTGACTGTTACGAAAGTTGACAGATTACGGGATTTGAACTTGAAACGTACGTAGGGCATGGAGATCAGATTTAAAACAGTTTCCTAATAGCATGAATGATTCAAAATTAGCAAGAAGGAAATCTCTAGTGCCTTATCTTTTAATGAAAATAAAACTTTTCCTCTGAACAATTCCTTCACTATATTCATATTATATAATATTGAAAATTGACGTGTGTTGAAATTTGATAGGATCGAATGTCAGTGCTGACTACCACTAAACGAAAAATACAACTAGAAACAATGCGAGAATGAGATCATTCCAGCACTGTTTTCAGTGCTGGAATGGACTCATTACGATACTGAAATACAGAAAATAAATTTAAGTTGTCAAAATATGCCGATTAGATCGAACATGGAAGTGGAAGGGTTAAGGACATGGCGTAGGGCTTCACTCGAGAGCGAGATTTTTCTCGTCTCGTCTCGTTCTCGTCTCGTAAAAGCGAGACGAGACGTTTTCAAAAATATTATAGGCGATACCGAGACCACATACAGCGCAATACGAGAGTCTCGTTTTTGATCTCGTTAAATTTTTTGCATGAAGTTTTATAAACGACTCGACTTTTATCAACACCCACAGAAAACAATTGAATATGAAGAGTTTCCACTATCATTACCAATATATTTTGTCTATATTCTGCATCGATCGTTCTAGAAATACACGATTTTACAGAGACGTACGTCAGTCGAACGTTTGTTAGTTTGTTATTGTAAAAATGGACGATTACTTCTGATTCTGGAGTTAACCATTATTGTATTTCGCGGGCATTTCGTGGTATTTTTTGTGTACAACGGTGTCAAATGGGAATTAATGCAATGCAGTGATAAATATGGTCGGATATTTATATGTTCTGTGATTAAACTGCAGTGTGTAAATAGTGAAATTTCCTTTGGATTATTTCTACTTATTGGAGATGAGTACATTGCAGTTCAGACTATAGACAACAAGATGGACTAGAAATATGAGTGAAATAGAACTTTCATTTCTTCCAATTTTATAAAACATTTTGATGACCTTTCTAATAATTTTTCAACAACAATTGATACATCTGGATAGGAGATCAAGAAGCTCAAAAAATCTATTTATTTTTATATATATATATATATATATATATATATATATATATATATGTATTCAATTTCCAAAAGTCTGCATCTGTAGATGCTTCAGTTGAAATCAATAAGGACCTTATTATTCATCTTAAATTATTCATTAAAAATGTTCAGATTTTCTGCAGTGATTTGAAATGGATTCTTCCTTTCGATCTTACCTTTACCCGAGCAGATGGTCTCAACCTCAGATCAATAAGTAAACATTTCCCGCTACAGAAATATAATTAATGGGGATTCAGAATCGGAATTTATCAATTTGTTTTATCAACATTTTTACACAGTTCAGATCAAAAAATAATTTAATGTGAATTTACTCTTTGTAGCATTGAATTGATATTCTGAATTCACATAGACTTGTAGCATCCCATAACTGTCTAATCGTCCTGAAAGTTTACTCACTTGCAAATTTTGGGTTGTAGATAACGAATCTGAAGTTGAAAATCCGTGCTCTCTTCTAGTTTTTTTTTTTTTAATCCCAAAGTGTCCAAAATCACAACACTTCATCTCGTAAGTACATTGTTTTAAACTGTTTTATCGGTAAATATTCATCATAAATAAGATCTTATTGTAGTCCTCATCATTTTTCGACAGTAAATCATTTGAAAAATGATGAAATAGTCGAAATTTCATCAAAATCCAGCGCTACCGCATTGAAGGAGTATGCCTCTAAGAGACGATTAATTGCGGCGTTGTCAGACTGTGTTCCAGGCTATATCTATAGTGGGCTGTGCTTTTGTATTGTATCTTGGCACTTGGTGTGACTGTTACGAAAGTTGACAGATTACGGAATTTGAAGTTGAATCGTACGTAGTGCATATGGAGATCAGATTTAAAACAGTTTCCTAATAGCATGAATGATTCAAAATTAGCAAGAAGGACATCTCTAGTACCTTATTTTTTAATTAAAATAAAACCTTTCTTCTCAACAATCATTTCATTATATCCAGATTATATTATATTGACAATTATTGACGTGTGTTGAAATTTGATAGGATCGAATGTCAGTGCTGACTACCACAAAACGAAAAATATAACTAGAAACAATGCGGGAATGAGTTCTTTACAGCACTGTTTTTAGTGCTGTAATGAACTCATTACGATACTGATATAGAGAAAATAAGTTAAAGCACTATTAACGTTGCATTGTTGTCTTTACCAAGCAACCATTGTTTAATAGCATACATTGCAGAGAAAAATTTGTCTTTTTGAGCAGTTTTTGTAATGATAATATTAAAACGTATTCAGTTTTCAATTAATTTCTGATTCTTGGAATTCTATGTAGAGTAAATACTTTTTCTTTATATTATATCAAGAAATGTTTTTTATGTAAATCAAGTTAGTAAAAATATGTGACAGCACTATTAACGGCGCATTGTTGTATTTGCCAAGCAACCATCGTTTTTCAGCAAAAAGCGCAGAGTTGCTTGTTTTATTTTAAAACTTCTATATCTTCTTAAGAAAGGCGAAAACGCGACAGATTTTGGCGCTCTTGTTCTTCGGAACAGAGTTCTTATCAATTTGCCCAAATGTGCGTAATTTTTGGATGGAAATGATCTTAAACGATTTGGTTCGACTCACTGATCAAGAATTCGTGGTCAAAATCGATTCTGTCCGGCCGGCCGTAACCACGATAACTCTTGAACGGATTGAGCTGGACAGTTGAAATGTTCATGATAGGTTTGGGAGATAAATTTCTCGGTTAAGTTCGTTATTGGACAAACTCAGACTAATGGTTTCGGAGTAACGAAAACAATTTTTTTTACATTACAAATTTCAAATTAAATTTTTTCAATATGCTGTTTCACTATAAGAATCCATTGATATAATTTTCAACTCTAAGGTGCTAATACTTTCGGAGATATGTTTTTTCAAAAGTTCAACATTAAATCGTAAGTCTATGATTTCACAGAATGCTGTCATCGAAAATTAACGTCCGTATCTATAAATATGATGATCTGTGTTCATATATGTCATCACACAGAATATACCCTAGGTAGGGTTTATTCTGTAAGGGTATCATAAATACCCTTGGTAAGGTATATTCTGTGTCATCATTGTCATATATTAGTGTTCTGTGATTGTCGACTCATAGAGAAATAGAAGGTATTGTCTCTGTCTACAGATAAGAGACATGTCAAACTAAGTATCATGTCATATTTATTTCTAGTTCTATTCAAAATTCTTGATATAAAATACCTCCAGTATGATTGAATGCAAAATTATCAATGAAACAACCTCAGCTATCGTAGACAGCTCTTGGATAATCCATATGATTATGTAAATATATACTTTGGTAAGTTAATAGAATTGGGTTCAGAATATCTCTAGTAAAAACTAAACGATTTATTCGTTGCTATGAATTTGATTTACTATTAATATTATTTCGGGTCACTGAAAAATATTGTTACGATGACAGATTTACTAAGCTGGATTGAAATTCCGTAGATTTGCAGGACGGAGGAAAAACTGCCACTGATCAGTTCATCGTTCAATCTATATATATAAAAGAAAGTCGTGTTAGTTACTCCACTTATAACTCACGAACGGCTATACCGATTTGGCTCAAAATTGGTGGGGAGGTAGCTTAGAACCAGGAGACGGACATAGGATACTTTTTTGTGTTATACAGGGTGTTTTTATTTTAACGTCAATTAAAACTTGCTGTTTTTCCTGCCATAATCGTACAATTTTAGTCATGTGTGTTTAAAAATAAACTTTCGAGGCATACACCATTGAAAATAAAGCATTACTATACAGGGTGTCCTTTTTCTCATGGACAATTGTACGTGATTGAAGTGATTTGTGTCACAAACAAAGCATTAACTAAATAGGTACCTTGGATGGATTCTCATAATGTATTCGTCCGAAATCTCCATACAGGGTGTTCTTCTTTTAACGTCAATTGCAACTTGCTGTTTTCCATGCCACAATCGTACAATTTCATTCATTTGTGTTAAAAAATAAACTTTAGAGGGATACATCATTGAAAATAAATCATTACTGTACAGGGTGTTTTTTTTCTAATTGCACAATTGTACGCGATTGAAGTGATTTGTACCACAAACAAAACATTAACTTAATAGGTACCTCAGATAGATTCTCATAATGTATTTGAATAGGGACCTTATGCGGGCGCAGAAGCGGCGTCGATTATCTTCGAATGTTGCAAATTGATATATGATTAATTGGACGCAGTTAAGCAGAAATATATGATTATATACAGGGTGTCTGGTGAGGAATGGGACAACGTTTAGGTGGTGATGAGGGATGTCTCAAGGAGTGGGAAAATGCCATTTGAAATCATCTGAGGTTCATGGTTCCTGATATACAGGGAGATTCAGAAAAAATTACTAAATTTCAAATGACTATAATTCAGGAAATATTAGAGCTAATCCGATGATTTTTCGTATGAACAATGATAGAGTGAGTACGAATCTGTTTGGATGAGAAATTCGAAATAAAATCAGATCCGGACTCAGAAATTTTAGTTTTTCTGAAATTAGGAAAAAACAACACCCTGTATGCGGTTTTCAATTTTTTTGACTTCAGATTCTGAGAGAGCAGGAAAAATACTTTCAAACTCAACTGTCACCCCGAATGGCACAAATTTTCCATGCTTCCTCTGACACTTCGAATGTCAATCTTCTGATTTTCGCTTCTTCCATATTTTTTTCTCGACATTTCAGAAACATGAGATCTCAGATAGTTACTTATAAGTAAAAAAAAAGATCATAAACGAATCAAAAATTTTATAAAAATTATCTAAAAAGCGATAAACAGTTAACATTTGGAAAATTTACGAAGTATTTCTGAAGTACTAATTGATGATTCAGAAGAAACAAAATTAATGATTAATTCTTCAAATATTGTTCAAAATGAAAACCATCAACTTCTACACATTTATCTGCTCTTTTCATTAAATTCAAAACTGCTTTCCTTATCATATTTGGGTTGTTTCGTATTTCGTCACATGCGTCTATTATTCGCTGAATTAATTGTTCCCTCGTATTTATCTCTTGCTCGTACACCATAGTTTTAAGGTGGTCCCAAATGAAATAATCTAATGGTGTCATGTCTGGAGCCGAGGTGGCCATGCTCTTTGACCACCACGACCTATCCATCTATTTGGATAGACCTCGTTCAAATGATTTCTCACTGTTATTGAGAAATGTGGGGGTGCTCCATCATGCTGAAAGATAAGTCCTCTTTGATTAATATTCCCTAATAGATTAGGAAAAACATTCATGAGGAAATCTCTATAAATTTCTCCGGTGAGTCTTTCTTCGAAAAAATGAGGACCTATTAAATGATTATCATAAACTGCGCACCACACATTAACACTGAAACGTCTCTGTGATTGTCTCTGTACGACAGCGAAAGGATTCTGTTGATGCCAAATGTGATTATTTCGAGCATTGTTTATTCCATCGCGAGTGAATTGAGCTTCATCTGTGAATAATATTCTTTGGACATTTCTACTATGACTTCTTATTAGGGTTGCCAACTATTGGAATAAAGGACATCAATGACTTCGGTCCTGGGGTGGGGGAGGTTGGAAAGTAGTCTGGGTTGAATATCTTTTTTGCGTTTTATTAACTGTTATTAACATTTAGCGTGAAAACAGAGTATTTATGTTTTGGATGGTGTATCATCGTGTGTGGAACTTTTTGAAAATATTTTTATTTATATTTTCGGATGGTTTCAAAGGACATTTGCTTTCCTTTGAGACCTTTCAAAAGGACAAAGGACATAGTTTTAAAATAAAGGACTGTCCTTTGAAATGAAGGACGGTTGGCAACCCTACTTCTTATCCACCTGGAAAATTGAAGCCGTGCGATCTCATCGCCAGGCTCCAACTGCTGGACCACTTGAGGGTGATATGGGTGATTTTTGTCACTCTTCAGAGTATTCGAAACGTACCATTTCGATACTTCATGAATTGAAGCCAATCGTCTGATACTTACTCCCGGATTGTTTTGCACAGTTTCTAAAATATTTTCACGGATATTCACTTCTATTGTATGTGGTCTTTCAGAAACTATTTTGCTGGGAAAAGTATCATGTTGTTTCGTATGCGCAACAAGGCGGGAAAAAATTTTGTGATTTGGAACCCGACGATTGGGAAAACGTCTATGATACTCCCTTTCAGCTGCTCTTCCGTTCATATCACATGAACCATACACCAAAAGCATGTCAACATACTCTTCATTAGAAAATGTGTGCGGCATGATTTTCAACAAATTTAAGTAAGATTGTATCAACAATAAAATCACTAGTTTGACAGATGAATGATAGCAAACCATAGAATTGACATAACTGGCAACTACATTCAAGACTGATGATGGAGATATGTACATAACGAATGAAACTTTGGATATTACAGGAAAAAATGATCCAAACTCATCTGAAAGATCGACTAAGAGACAAGAAGTTGACGGTTTTCATTTTGAACAATATTTGAAGAATTAATCATTAATTTTGTTCTTACTGAATCATCAATTAGTACTTCAGAAATAGTTCGCAAATTTTCCAAATGTTAACTGTTTTTCGCTTTTTTGATAATTTTTATACAATTTTTGATTCATTTATGATCATTTTTTTTACTTATAAGTAACTATCTGAGATCTCATGTTTCTGAAATGTTGAGAAAAAAATATGGAAGAAGCGAAAATCGGAAGATTGACATTCGAAGAGTCAGAGAATGCAGCGAGAATTTGTGCCATTCGGGATGACAGTTGAGTTTGAAAGTATTTTTCCTGCTCTCTCAGAATCTGAAGTCGAAAAAATTGAAAACCGTATACAGGGTGTTGTTTTTTCCTAATTTCAGAAAAACTAAAATTTCTGAGTCCGGATCTGATTTTATTTCCAATTTTTCATCCAAACAGATTCGTACTCACTCTATCATTGTTCATACGAAAAATCATCGGATGAGCTCTAATATTTCCTGAATTATAGTCATTTGAAATTTCGTAATTTTTTCTTAAACTCCCTGTATATCAGGAACCATAAACCTCAGATGATTTCAAATGGCATTTTCTGACTCCTTGAGACATCCCTCATCACCACCTAAACGTTGTCCCATTCCTCACCAGACACCCTGTATATAAACTATCTATATTTTATGACAAACGTGTATAATAAAATCTAAAATCTGCTTATTTATTGCCTAAGGCGGAACAGAGTTCGCTGGGTCAGCTAGTTCTCCATATAAAAAAAAAATTGAAAAGCACTGTCGTGAGATCCTTCTCCTTAGGCGCAATTGTTCAAACTCATAGTCATAGTGGTTATCCATCCAGGTAGTGAACTCGCCTAAGGCTGCTTGGGTTTCAGAAAAAAAATATATTTTCCCAATATTTCCAACAATAAACAAGGTGGTCCAGCATTATGTATGTACATTAATTTCTAGAGCTGATAGTACTTATGTCCAAAAATAAGGGTACTTCTTTATGTACATTTTTTTCTAAAACTGAATAATAAGGAAGTTACCACCCTTTGAAAGAGTAAATTGAAAACCTAATTTTTTCAAATATCTTTCAAACGGTTTTTATGACGGGATTCAAATTTTGGAAGTGACTATATAAAGCATTAGGACAATTAATTTCATGTTACCACCTATTCCATCCCTCATAAATACAGGGAAGTTTTGGAGGGTAAGTGAGTGTTATTAAGTGTGGATTCATGCAGCCCAAATTAAGGAGTATCGAGTAACAATTAACAATTACAAATAGTGAGCAAAAGTTGAACTTCATATATCTGAATGAGAGTGTTCATGCAGCCAAGTAACAATTATCAATTAACAAATAACAAGTAGGAGTTCGCCAACTTTTAACTTTCTACTTTAATTGAACGAGATTTCGTACTTGTACGCAACTCGTGCGCAGCTCAACGCAGATTAGACAGTCCGATGATGTAAACATAACCTTACTCTGTAAAATATTCAATTTATTTGGTGTGTATTTATGTATGTTCCGTGTTATAACATTGGAAAATTGAATTTTAAACACTTGTTTTCAAATATAGGGGGAACAGAGGTTATTTTGAAAAATTAATACCTCCGAACTTTGACTTGTGGGTTTTTATTTCTTAATTGTTAATTTCAGTGCATGAATGCTGCATTTTTGTACGTGGTAATTCATAATTGTTATTTGATACTTTATACTTGATAATTGTTATTTGATGCTGCATGAATCCACACTAAGTCATATTTTTTTGAATTATTTGAATGACTTAGGTATTTTAAAAATTGAATCTTTAGACTTTTTTAAGTTTGATTTTGGGTATAATCTGTCCATCGGGTTTGGAGTTATACCCACCTGGAATATTATTTCCTTGATAACTAAAACAATATAGACTCGATTGTATTGAAGCTTGGTAACTATACTCCATTCACTTTTATAAAGTATCCCGGTTGGCCAAGATTTAGGTCTATCACGTTTTTGTGACCAAAACTAAGGCAGGTTGGCACTCCTGAAATATCGTCAATGTCAAAACATGGCGACAACAGTCGCCAGGTCTTTGGAATTGTTAAATTCACATAATATCTTCTGAAATTCATTATTTTCCGAAGAGAATTCACATTGAGAAAGATACGTAATTACTACGACTTATATGTAGAGAGGACAACGTTGCGTAGTTATCTGACAGGAAAATGAGCATAACCTCACATTTTCAAAATATACAAGGTGAAATGTGCCAAAATTACATGGCCAACCGGAAGACTTTATAAAAGTGAATGGAGTATAGTTGTAGAATATCGATATTAAGACGTGTGTAAAACTTCGTAAGAACCCTACCCCTAGAAAATGTTAAAAAAATTACGAAAAAAAAAATTGGTTCAAGCACTGACGTGAAGTCAGGAGCTTTTTCGCGTATGTTCTATTGTCCATTCTCCTGTATTGGACACTCTTAATCGAATTTACCATGGTAAATTCGATTTATTCTAAACAGAAGTTTGCCTGAGCCAACATATTTCAGATATTTGTGCTCCAAACCTATCCTGCAATTTTCTACTCACTAACTCTTTTCGCTCGACAGATATCGTGCTGAGAATGATTTTCTTATGAAAAACTTCATCATTTCCGATTTTTTTTCTAAGCACCAATTAGGGAAATGCCTAGTTCTTGTGAATGATAAGAAATCGATACATTTTGGTCTTCACGAATACTTTCACGTACGGCAGCAATATTCTCTTCACTTCTTGCATTTCTTTGCCTCACTGACACCGTAACATCATGAAGTGTAAAATTTGTTCAAAACTTCTTCACTAAACGTTCAACTGTTCTTTTATTCGGACGATAATAACGACCAAAATTTGGAGTTAATGTACGTAAAGCTAGAGTAATAGATCTCGATTTTTCATAATGGATTATTTGTAAACGTTGTTGAAGGTGTACCTTTCGATGATTAAATGGTAGACATTGACCAATACAATTGTCAATGTCACAAATAAAAATTGGCTGCCGTGCTTGAGTCATGTCAATTTGAAAATGGGGCGTTCCCATTGAAAGACCCGTTATTCAGGGTGACATTCTCGATAAAAAATGTAGAATGAAATTTTTGGATTATTGGTTTTGTTTCCGAGATATCAGACTTCAAAGTTTCTGCATGTCATGAATTTTCAACTTTAATGTATGATATGAAAATCCAAAAATAATTAAATAAAATGTTCAAAAATACCACCATTTGCAACGACACAGTCTTGGCAACGCAAAATGAGGGAATCGTATAGTAATTGCATGTTTTGCCTATTTTGGGTGGATTCGACTGCATTAATAATTCGTTCCATTAATCGTTCTTGATTATTACTTTCCACTGCGGAAGAAACTTGTTTCAAATGCCCCCATACAAAATAATCCAAAGGATTCAAGTCAGGTGATCTCGCAGGCCATAGCACCTGACCACGCCGACCAATCCATCTCCTGTTAAAAGTCGGCATTCAAACGAATGCCGATGCGTACCTGATATTTTTATAGAACGTTCTCGCAAATTTGCAGATTTTCCTGTGGATTTGGTATACAATCGTATGTGGTATCAGCACGACGGAGGACCACCGCATGTTGGATGAAATGTAGTCGCCTGGTTAAACCAAACTTTTAATATGAGATGGATTCGTCTGCCTGGTCAGGTGCTAGGGCCTGCAAGATCACCTGACTTGAACCTTTGGATTATTTTGTCTGGGGGCATTTGAAACAACTTATTTACACAGTGGAAACTGTAACCAAGAACAATTAATGGAACGAATTATTAATGCAGTCGACTCCACTCTGCATTGCCTAGACTGTTCCGATGGTAATGCTGGTATTTTTGAACATTTGATCCAATTATTTTTGTATTTTTGGCGCTCTAGTTCCTCGGAACTGAGTGCTTATCAATTTGCCCAAATGTCTGTAATTTTCGAATTTTTGGTCTCAAACGATTTGGTTCGACTCACTGATCAAGAATCCGAGATCGAAATCGATTCTGTCCGGCCGGTCCGGCCGGCCGGCAGTTCACGATAACTCTCGAACGAAAGGAGTTAGAGGATTGAAATTTGCAAGATGGGTTTGGAGCGTAAATATCTCCGTTAAGTTCGTTAATGGGCGAAATCCATCAAGCGGTTTCGGAGTTATGGCCGATTTTAGTAAAACACATTTTTTATGAATATTTCCGAAACTGATCACTCGATCTATCTGAAATTTAGCATCAAATTGTAGAATCATGTCCTTTATATGCATGTGAAGTTTTGTATTGACCAGTTTAACGCAAAGTGTAAAAAAAAAATTTCTACAATAACTCTCGAACGGAATGAGCTAGGCAGTTGAAATTTTCAGAGTAGGTTAGGGAGTTGAATATCTCGGTTGAGTTCGTTATTGGGCAAAATAGGCCAGATGGTTTCGGAGTAACGAAAAAAAAAATTTTTTTTTTAAGCAACAAATTTCAAATTCAATTTTTATTTAAGATGCAGTTTCACCATTAAAATCCATCGATATCATTTTCAACTCCAACAAGCTAATACTTTCGGAGATATGATTTTTCTAAATTTCAATAATGAATCGTACTCCTATGTTTCCACAGAATGCTATAATTATGCTATCTATGAATTATTATATGATGATTATTATATTTCAGCTTTTTTAATTTGATTTCTTCCATGGTGCAGTCCTCATTCTCAGATTGCTCATTTAATCTTGATAAATAAACTATTATTTGAATTGAATTTCCTTTATGATGCAGTTCTATCATAAGAATACATTGATATAATTCCCAACTCTGAGAAACCAATAATTTCGGAGATATAATTTGTCTGTTTGGACTAGAGCGCCAGAAAGCTCCTGTCCACAGGGCTTGAACCCATTTTTATATTATATAATTAAGTTGAAAATTGACGACATGCAGAAACTTTGAAGTCTGATCAAAAAATCCAAAAATTTTATTTTACATTTTATATTAAAAAATATTATTTATGTCACGATAACCTTTGAACGGAAAGAGATAGCGACGTTAGGCATAATCCGCCTAACGGTTTTGGAGTTATACCCATCTGAAATTTGGTTGATATTCCCTCAATAACTCGAAAAATACAAAACCGATCTAATTCAAACTTGGTTATTAGTTGTATAATGCCAACGCGAGAATTCTTGCGATATTTTGTGAGGATCGTATCACTAGAAATTTTTTAAAAAATCATTTGAAAAATTCTATATATAAGAAACTACTCTTCTGACATCGCTGAAATTTTGCGAAAGCCTTCAGAACCTAACTCTACTGACAAGTTCCAAGTTTGAACACGATCGGATCCATATTGTAGGATATATTAGCAGCCTTGTGTGAGTTCAGTAGGCTGGATGGGTGACCGTTGACTCGATAACTCTCGAACGAAATGAGATAGGGACTTTCAATTTTCAGGGTACGCTGCGCATCCAAATAGGAGAGTTTAGTTCGTTTTTGGGTATAATCGGTCCCACGGTTTCGGAGTTATACCCACCTGGAATATTATTTCCTCGATAACTCAAAAAGTATAAACTCGATCGAATTGAAACTTGGTAACTACACTGCTCAACAATTGATAGGGATCACTTACTTTTTCGATATTTATTTCTGAATTATTCGCTCCAAGATTATAAATTTAGTCAGATATCAGAGTATTTTCAGTTGATGATATGGTTCACTTGAGAAAAGAATGAAAAAATGGAAAGTTGGAGAGAAAAAAAGACTTTATTAGGAACACTCAAAATTCTGTGTTTGAATAACATAAAAATTTTATGGTGACACCACAAGAAGGCTGAAGTTTCGGTTAAGCTAGTACCTAGTTGGCCCCCCACGAGCTCGTCTCAAGCATTCTACCCTACGAGGCATACTTTCAATCAAACGATTTATAAAATTTTGGGGCAAATTCGTCCAAATATCCCGTAAAGCGTTAGAAAGGTCCTCCAGGTTATTGATCGGTTGTTCTAAGGTTGACAATTGTCTAGACATCTCAGACCAGACATGTTCGATGCAATTCATGTCTGGAGAGCGAGCTGGCCAGTCCATCCTATCAATAGCATGAGTTTCTAGCGCTTCATTAACCAGACGACTACGGTGTGGACGGGCATTATCGTCAATTAAAATGAAATTCTCGCCCAAGGCAGCCGCAAACGGAACAATTATGGGTTCAATAATCATATCGTGATATCTCTGGCTGGACATTGTGGTGTTCTGCAGAACAACCATTTCTGTGCGTTGGTTCAAACAAGTGCCTCCCCATACACATATAGAACCTCCGCCAAAAGCTGTTGTGGGTACCATAAACTGTTCTGCATACCTTCTACCTCTTTCCATCCAAGCAAAAATACGTCCATCGGAGTTGACCAAACGAAATCTAGACTCATCCGTAAATAAACATCGGCTCCAATCTTCAACTGTCCAATTGCGGTGCTCCTCAGCCCATTGCCGTCGATGAACCCGGTGTTCCCTATTCAAACGGGGATGTTGTACCCTCCTACGTGCTCTCAAACCACGAACATGTAGTCGTCGTCTTACAGTCTGGTTCGAAATTAGAACTCCTGTTGCAACTCTCAGTGATCTATTGAGCCGCGACGCCGGGTAAGTGGGATTTCTCCTAGCATTGAGGACCAAAAGACGATCTTGGGCAGCTGTTGTACTGCGCTGCCGACCTCCCCCATGAACATAAGCTACTGAGTCGTTTTGGATGAACCTATTCCAAGCCCGACTCACGACACTTTGCGAAACATTCAACCGCCGGGACACTTCTCGCTGGGACAAACCTTCCTGTATCCACCGTATGGTTTGGTCCAGTTGCACAGGAGCCAAACGTCTTCTCGGCATGACTGATAAGCTAATATTGTTCTCATTTCTTCAATTATTGTCACCTTATGTGTTTGAACGAGAGAAAAAAACAGATTTAATAACAAATACCACATTGCTTTTCACTCCACATGTAACAGCCTACAGATAATAATCGATTTTGTGAACAAGAGCCGATGAAGTGAGGAAAAATTTGATATAATCAACTCAAAACATCTTAATTTTTCCTTAGAGAACATATAATGTACAGATATTCACGAGATAACTTGAAAAAAATACAAATGAAGAGAAGTTCATATGTGATCCCTAGCAATTGTTGATCAGTGTAGTTGTAGAATATTGACATAAAACCGTGTGTATAATTTTGAGAGACCGGTACGCATAGAAAATAAAAAAAATAAAAAAAATTCAAGCACTGACGTGAAGTCAGTAGCTTTTGCGAGTATGTTCTATTATCCATTCTCCTGTATTGGACACTCTTAATCGAATTTACCATGGTAAATTCTCTTAATCGAATTCACCATGGTAAATTCGATTAAGAGTATCCAATACAGGAGAACGGACAATAGAATTCACCATGGTAAATTCGATTAAGAGTGATCAATACAGGAGAATGGACAATTAAAAATACGCGCAAAAGCTCCTGATTTGAACCAATTTTTTTATTTCATAGAAATTTTTCAGAGTGTGAGAGAGAAAACCCAGAAAGGCACCATTTAATGGTTAATTCACTTCCCAAAGTATCCTGTAATGATTAAGAACTCATAAATCAAAATGCATATATTCTAAACAATTCCCAGAATATCCTTTGAAATATTTTAATTTCCAGGCCCTATGTGAAGTCGATTCATTTGTACTGGAATAAAATGAATCACACGTATATTTGTCGGGGAACGAGAACTACATTAAATAAATATTCCTTTGCACTTTTCCAACTCTATACAGTCATATAAAATTCAATTAACGGTGTATTCACAAATGAATGTAATTTTCACGTTTGAGTCGGTCCAATCAATTACCGCCGTACTATAACAGAAGGACGCCTCTGGCCTCTTCTGTTAAAACAAGGGTGAGTTCAAAAAACGCATGTCCTAGAGAAGGTGCAATTAGACCCAACGAAGGGTATTCTGGATTCAATTCGCTCTCTCACGAAGTTTAGGTTAGTGCAATTGATCTAGTTCTCATGATATTCATTTATTTCGTTTTGCTCGAAAATTTCAGCGAGGGAAAATTCGGTTCAAGCACTGACGTGAATTCAGAAGCTTTTGCGCATATGTTCTATTATCTTTTCTCTGGTAAAATCGATTGAGAGTGTCCGATACAGGAGAACAGACAATAGAATTCACCAAGGTAAATTCGATTAAGATTGTCCAATACAGGAGAATGGACAATAGATCATACGCGCAAAAGCTTCTGACTTCACGTCAGTGCTTGAACCATTTTTTTTCATTATTTTAATTTTCTAGTAATGCAATCCTCACGAAATTTCGCAAGAATTTTCGCGTTGGCATTCTATAACTAATAACCATGTTTGAATTATATCGGTTTTGAATTTTTCGAGTTATTGAGGAAATAACAACCAAATTTCAGATGGGTACAACTCCAAAACCGTTTGGCCGATTGTACCTATAGACAAATTCAAATGTCGCATTCAGATGCACAACGTAACCTGAAAATTTCAAGCCGCTATCTCTTTCCGTTCTCAGGTTATCGTGATATAAATAATATTCTTTTAATAATTTTTTTAAATTTTTCTAGTGATACGCTCACACTTTGAGGACGTCCTTAGATTTGTATTCTACAACTACTCACCAAGTTTGAATCCGATCGGATTTGTATTTGTTTAAAACATAATTATCACTCGGAAACCGTTGGACCGATTATACCCTGCAAATTTCAAGTCGCTATCTGTTTCCGTTCTCAAGTTATCGTGGCAACGGTCGGCCGGCCGAACGGACAGAATCAAATTTGACATCGAATTCTTGATCAGGGAGTCCAACCCAATTGTTTGAGGCAAAAAAGTCGAAAATTACAGACATTTGGGCAAAATGATAATGCGATGTTGCCCAGAACATACGCGCAAAAATTAAAAGCTCGTTTGTTAAACGAGCCTACTGAAATTTATAGTTATAGGAGATCCCTTGTGTCAAAAATTCTTTTGTGCTCACGTTCTATTGTCTATTCACCTCTATTGAACACTCTTAATCGAATTTACCATCGATATAGACCGTTTTCTCAGCTTACATTTCATACCATTTCAATGACAGACTTGAGTAATGAGAGAATCGTCCATGATCACAGAAGTTTAAATTCTGACATGTATTGTATTGGAATTGAATTTCGATGAATATCTAAAAATATACGAAATAATTTACGCCTCAAGTAACTTCAGTATACGATATTCACAAAATTTCGCGAAATTGAGTTATCGAGAAAATAATATTCCAGATGGGTATAACTCTCAGATCAATAAGTAAACTTATTGATCTGAGGTATAATTCCATAACCGTTGGGCCGATTATGCCCAGCAACGAACTTAACTCTCCCATTCGGATGCGCAACCCTATCTCTTCGTTCGAAAGTGATCGAGGCAACGGTCACCCATCCAGCTACTGAACTCACCCAAGGAACCAAGCCCAAGGCTCCAACAATACAGATCTGATCGTCTTCAAACTTAGAACTTGGCAGTAGAGTTAGTTTTATCGTGGGTGTCGTTTATTTCCTGTTTGTTAGGAAACACTATACAAGTTTTAATTGGATCGGATTTGTATATTTTGAGTTACAGGAAATAACAACAACATTTCAGCATAACTCCAAATGCGTTCGGCCGATTATGCCTATTAACGAACTTGAATGTCGCATTCGGATGCGCAAGCTACCCTGAAAATTTCAAGTCGCTATCTTTTTCCGTTCGAAAGTTATCGTGCGAACGGTCACCCATCCAGTACTGAGCTCAACCAATGATGCTCGGATCTCCAACAATATAAATCCGATCGTGTTCGGCTGTAAAGTTAGGTTTTGAAGGCAAAATCGCAAAATTTCAGCAATATCGGATACATATAGAATTGTTTTTTTTTTTTATTTTCTAGTAATGCGATACTCATGAAATTTCGTAAAAATTTGTGCGCCGGCATTCTACAACTAATTACCATGTTTGAATTGGATCGGATTTGTATTTTTTGAGTTATTGAGGAAATAACAACAAAATTAGATATGTATAACTTCTAAACAGTTCGGCCGATTATACTTATACCATATACTAATTACCATGTTTGAATTGGATCGGATTTGTATTTTTTGAGTTATTGAGGAAATAACAACAAAATTAGATATGTATAACTTCTAAACAGTTCGGCCGATTATACTTATTAACAAAATCAAATGTCGGATTCGGATGTGCTACTTACCCTGAAAATTGCACGTCACCATCTCCTTCCGTTCACAAGTTTTTTAAGTCTTTCTCAATATTTTTTAATAATTTTTTTTTCATTTTCTAATGATACTATCCTCACGAAATATACGTCTCTATTTCGGTATTCTACAACTGCTCGTCAAGTTTCTATTCGATCGGAATTATATTGGTTGAAAAAAAAATTAGTACTCGGAAACCGTTTATGCCTATAACATACTACCTATTCACCTACCCTGAAAATTTCAACTTGCTATCTCTCTCGGTTCGCGAGTTTCGTGGCAACGGCCAGTCGGCTGGATAGAATCAAATTTGACCTAGAATTCTTCATCAGTGAGTAGAACCTTTTGAGACCATTTTCGGCAAAAAATTCGAATATTACAGACGTTTGGGCAAAATGATAGCACGCTGTTCCCAAGAACATGCGTGCATTAAAAAAAATAAAATTTTCTTTATATTGGGGTCAATTTTCTTAACTTCTCGATACTCCTCTTTTACTTGAATCAATTACTTAAATTGCCTGCTTATTAAGTAAATAAAGAAACTTAAAAACTATAAACGTATTATGTTTATCAAAGTATTTTGGAAAAAGGTGTTATGCATTTAGTATTTTAAATACAAAAACAAAAACTATTTTGCCTTTGGAATAAAGAATATGAAAAGTATTTGCATTCTGTATTTGAAACATTTTATAAACTATTTTGTTTCAAACTTGACATCGATAGCGAAACGAAAGTATTGAATTTTTGCGTAGATGATAAACAAGCTCTAATCTTCTTAGGCCTCATCCGGCCTAATGAAAAGTAGCTTTTTGACTTCGGATGCTGCGTTCTTCCAGCCCATTAAATACCTCCAGAGTCCAGACAAAGGGCATTATTTCTCATTGTATTCTTTTTTGTGAGATAAAATATATCCCTTTATGTGCGTCGATTTTTCTTCATTCTTTCGTCAGCGTCCGGGCGATCGCAGGGAAAATTAAATTCTTGATGAAGTCCGTGATATAAATTTCGTATTAGCGACAAGGCCAACAGGACAACTGGGGATTCTGAAATGAAAGAAATATAGCTAAACAGCCTCATTCGGTGGAGAAATAATACGTCTATTTACGTCATAGGAAACTTAATATTACTAATAATCGTTTTATTGGCCCATTTTGTTCAACGCGAAACCATCGGGCGCCGAAGTTTTAACGGTATCACGGACGGGGGGAATTTTACAGATCGGCCGGGATTGAACAACGATAATATTTATTAGCCCGGGCGATCTAATTATTGATTGATTTTGTTATTTATGGGTATATCGCAATTATTTAAGATGTGATATTTATTTGAAACGATCAGTTATTGATGGATATCCATTTTATTATACAGTTGAATCCGTTTATAACGACATCGAAAGGAATGGCAAACACGTCATACTAACCGGACGTCATACAGAACATTTTGCAGAAAATAAACAATATCCTTTTTGCGCGTATGTTCTGGGGAACATCGCATTATCATTTTGCCAAAAAATCAAAATCAGAATGTCTGTAATTTTCGAATTTTTCGACATAGCAACTTGAAATTTTCAGGGTAGGTGGCGCATCCCAATACGATGGACAAGTTCGTTAATGGGCATAATCTGCCCAATGGTTTCCGAGTAATAAATTTGTTTTCAACCAATATAAATCCGATCGAATTGAAACTTGGTGAGTAGTTGTAGAATATGAACCTAAGCACGTTTGTGAGAATCGTATCGCTAGAAAATTATTAAAATTTTATTAAAAAATATTTTGGTTGTCACGATAACCTGAGAAGGGAAAGAGATAACGGCTTGAAGTTTTCGGGTTAGGTTATGCATCTGAACGTGACATTTGAGTTTGTTTATAAGAATAATCGGCCAAACGGTTTTATAGTTATAGCCATCTGAAATTTGGTTGTTTTTTTCTCCTCATTAACTCGAAAAATACTAAACCCATTGAATTCAAACATGGTTATTAGTCGTAGAATGACAACGCGAAAATTCTTGCAAAATTTCGTGAGGATAGTATTCGTAGAAAATTTTTGAGAAATCATTGAAAATTAAAAAAAAATCTATATATTAGTAACGATTCGTCTGAAATTGCTGAAATTTTGCAAGAGCCTTTAGAACCTAGCTCTACTGCCCAGTTTTAAGTTTTAACACGATCGGTTAAATGTTGTTGGAGATTCGAGCAGCCTTGTGTGAGTTCAGTAGATGGGTGACCGTTGTCTCGATAACTTTCGAACGGAATGAGATAGGGAATTGCAATTTTCAGGGTAGGTTGCGTATCCGAATGGGAGAGTTAAGTTCGTTTTCGGGCATAATCGGTTTAACGGTTTCCGAGTTATGCCCACCTGGAATATTATTTCCTCGATAACTCAAAAAATAAAGATTCGATCGAATTGAAGCTTGGTAACTAGTAGTAGAAAATCAACATAACGACGTGTTTAAAATTTTGTAAGAAACGTACCCCTAGAAAATTTGAAAAAAAGACGAAACAAAAATGTTTGTAAGAAACCGTACCCCTAGAAAATTTAAAAAAAAAATTGGTTCAAGCCATAGTAAATTCGATTGAGGGTGTCCAATACTGGAGAATGGACAATAGAACATACGCTCAAAAGCTCCTGACTTCACGTCAGTGCTTGAACCAATTTTACATAAAAAATCTATAATTTTTGTCTGTTTTATTTTTTTGCAAAGCCAAACCACGTGCTAAGCACACGCTGAACGTCGTCGGGCGTCGAGTTACCCTACCAAACATTGCATGTCGGTCACTATATACGTAATTTATTGAAAATGGGTCATAATAAGCGACATGTCACTGTAAAAATCTTATCAACAGAGGAAATCAAAATGAAACTTTTACCTTATACATCAAAAAAACGTCATTAGGAGCTTCACTCAAGAATGTCTAGAGCTGCTTTTTTAGGAACGTATCCTTTATTTTTGTTCTCAACAAATGCTTCGACTTTATCGAATAATTTGTTTTTTCCTTCAAATGCAGCATAGATCTTAACATCGATAGTTTCGGCCATAACGTGTTTGGAGAATATTTCTGCGACTGGGGATCGAATGAATTTATCATACATCAAGAATAACAAGAATCAGAGCAACATACCAAATCTTGGAAATATGCTAACAAAATATTATCGCTCACACCGTCCACCAAATTTTTTCTTTTCCACTCCTGAAAGCATTCGTACTCTTTACTGTAGGCAGCTTGAGATTTGGCCGGAACCAAAGATTCCCGGGCCTTTGCCGCTTGAGTTTTGACGTAGTTCGACATTTTT
This sequence comes from Halyzia sedecimguttata, assembly GCA_937662695.2. Taxonomy (NCBI): domain Eukaryota; kingdom Metazoa; phylum Arthropoda; class Insecta; order Coleoptera; family Coccinellidae; genus Halyzia; species Halyzia sedecimguttata. The sequence continues at coordinate 51,864,198 of OW569415.2, forward strand.
TCAACAATTTTATTTTTGACAAGACGTCAAAATGAAACCAGTCAACCAAGATTCTCAGAAACATGGCCCATAGCAACGTTAAAAATTTGATTATTACAAAAATATACAATCTAATAATAATTTCTCCATATCAGATTGTTTCAATCAGAAAAAAACTATTGATTACACCACGGGAAATATGAATACATTTCCCTCGGTTGTCTATACATCCCTCGGGCTCCGCCCTCGGGATGTAACTTTGACAACCTCGGGAAATATACTATTCATATTTCCCTAGTTGTAATAATAGCTATTATATAAGGAGATAACTCAAATTCAATGTCTTTTGACATTTTTAGAAAACCTACCAATTCTGATATTCGGTTGTTCCCTGGTCACATAAAACAGCCAGCTTACTTTTCCTCGTCAACCGGTTATTTAATATTCCGCTAAGCAATATAAACTTCAAGAAAGAAAGAAATATGATCATCTAAATTGCTGAAAGAAACGAGTATAGTCATCAACTAGTTCAGAAAATTATCAACAAACATAAAGATAAAAATCTCTTCAGTAACAAAACCCTAACGAAAGAAATAAAATCGGTAAAAGGTTTCCACGCTTTCACGTTCCATCCGAAACCAAACAACAAACTCCTGAGTATTTTTAAGAAGGTTAATATAAAACTGGCTATCAAAACTTCCACCAAAATTAATCAACTTCTAGGAAATAATAATAATAATAATAACAGTCATTTATTGCTATCGCAAATGGCCATCGACCTTGGGTCCTTCAGCCTATTAAATTTTACAGTGATTATCTCTCTATAATTATCATGATAAATTTTGTTTAACTTAACTACATTGTGTAAAAAAAAAAGTTAGGTATATATTTTCGAGTAACTCAAATAATGTCTTTGTTGGGTATTTTCTAGTTGAGGTCTATAGATATTATCAACGTGATAAAGGGGTAGTATGTCATTCATTTCCTTGAGCTTGTTGAAAAATCTGCTGTTGAGGGTATTTAATCTCGTCCTTATTGGTTCCACATTAGTTCTTGAATATAGTATTTGGTTGGGTTGGTTGTGTAGTCTGTTATTGGGGTGTCTGATTCTTGTAATTATTCTAAGTGCTGTTCTCTCTGCCTCTTCTAAATCTTTGATTGCTGGTTCCCTACAGTTGGCATAGATTGGGTGGGCATACTTTAACAGAGGGCGGCAAATGCTTTTATAAATTTTGGCTGCATTTTTAATACTCAGTCCTTGCTTTTTATGAGCCAATTTGCAAAAGTGTCTTGCTCTTGAGATGGTCTTCTTCTTCATAGTCTTTGTGTGGAGACTGAAGTTCAGTTTATTATCAATGTTTACTCCAAGATATTTCAATGCTTGTGCTGGCCTAACAGTTTTACCATTGATGTGTAATGTTGGTAATGTAGGGGAAATTCTGTGGTCAAATATCACATATTGTGATTTATCAGGATTTAGCATCATTTTCCATTTTCTGAACCAATTCGAGACCTCTTCAAGCAGAGACTGGAGTTTTCGTATACAATTATTAAGACTTTTTCGTACTTCCGGGCCTAAAGTGACAACTTCACTCCCTTGTGACAGGTACTAAAGTGTCACATTTAATCCCTCCGGGATTAAATATTGACGAAACTCCCGGAACGATTAAATCACAAACAAACGATATCTTCTCTAATGTTAATAACCGATTTCAGCATTGAGTAATGTGCCCAGAGAGTTGAGGCACAAACCGCTTTTGATTTATCATTGAAGTAGACTAACAGCGCATTTTCAGTAGGTTGTCTCACATTTTTTAAGCGGCACCACTTTTTAAAAGCATCGTACTGCTGCTCGTATAGTTTTCTAGATTTCGGTGGTAACAATTCTTCACCTACTTCGGCTGCTCTTTTATCAATATCAGATACACCTTCTTCACTCATGATACCAATAATTATCAATAACAATGTTTCTTTACAATGACACTAGTAATGACAATGTTTCTAAATTATAATTGTCACAACGCAATGTTACTATGGTAACTTATTTTAAAGACAGTTTATTAAATGAGTTGAAGAGAGAAAAAACTGATTGGAATTATTGAAATAATTAATAAAATCATACCGGAAGTACGAAAAGTATCGTATATACCTTGCGACTGAAGTACATTTAATCCTTCAGGTAAATTATGGCCCTCCCTGCGGTCGGGCCATAAACTTTACCTTCAGGATTAAATGTACTACTTCAGTCCCGCGGTATATAATATACTATTTCGTACTTCCGGGCCTAAAGTGACAACTTCACTTCCTTGTGACAGGTATTAAAGTGTCACATTTAATCCCTCCGGGATTAAATATTGACGAAACTCCCGGAACGATTAAATCTCTAACAAACGAATTTAAGGGATATTTTATTGAAAAATATAATTAATTAGAATGGTAATTAACGTTAATATTCAAATTAATATTGTGACAGTTCGTCATATTGACCAGTCTTTCCTGGGTTAATGCAGCAGGTAACTGACGAGTAACAGATAGGTCCTTTTCATATTGCGGAAACAGGAAGCGAGAATGAGGACTGTGGCATAACTATAGTGGACGAATCGGCGACTTGAACAAATATTTTATCTGAAATTTTTTGTTTATTTTTAATAGACGATTCAATATATCCCTCGGCCACGTTGGAGGATTTCCATCCTCCATGTCTCTTCAGCACGTCTATTGTTGCTCCCGAATCAGCTAACAAAGACGCAGATGTGCGTCTAAAACAATGTCCCGTATAAGACGTCGCATTTTCTAATTTCAAGAAAGCTGCTATTTGCCGTGGAAATGTACCAAACATGTTTTTTCCTACTACTCGCGTAGTACATTCTTTGTTGATGTATTGAACAAAAAATTTTGAATGAGGTGTCCCTGTCTTTCGCAATGCCACATATTTTCGAAATATCGCCACAAAACTGATGGCACTGTTTTCTGAATTTTTGATCACAAAATTTCGGTCAATTTTATTTTTGGTGTTACTAATCGCAATTAGGAAGGAATCGCCCAAATCTCTCACATCGTCGATTTCTAAATCAACCAACTCTTTTCCACGACAAGCTCCCGCAACGCCCAAAATAAGTGCAACCTACAAAAAAATTGATTTCTTAAAATTTCTGAATATAAACACATTTCCAAATTTACCTTAAGCATTAAATATTTATCATCCGGAGCCTCCCGTAAGAACTGATCTACCTGCTCAGACGTGAGAATTCTTGACTTCTTTGGCTTAAATCCCTCATTTCTTCTCTCCACAAAGCTAATAATTTTGGAAATTTACTTATATCAATATCTTCTCTAATGTTAATAACCGATTTCAGCATTGAGTAATGTGCCCAGAGAGTTGAGGCACAAACCGCTTTTGATTTATCATTGAAGTAGACTAACAGCGCATTTTCAGTAGGTTGTCTCACATTTTTTAAGCGGCACCACTTTTTAAAAGCATCGTACCGCTGCTCGTATAGTTTTCTAGATTTCGGTGGTAACAATTCTTCACCTACTTCGGCTGCTCTTTTATCAATATCAGATACACCTTCTTCACTCATGATACCAATAATTATCAATAACAATGTTTCTTTACAATGACACTAGTAATGACAATGTTTCTAAATTATAATTGTCACAACGCAATGTTACTATGGTAACTTATTTTAAAGACAGTTTATTAAATGAGTTGAAGAGAGAAAAAACTGATTGAAATTATTGAAATAATTAATAAAATCATACCGGAAGTACGAAAAGTATCGTATATACCTTGCGACTGAAGTACATTTAATCCTTCAGGTAAATTATGGCCCTCCCTGCGGTCGGGCCATAAACTTTTCCTTCAGGATTAAATGTACTACTTCAGTCCCGCGGTATATAATATACTATTATGTGCTACCAGTGTTGTGTCATCTGCAAACTGTAAGATGTATAAGTTGTTTGAGGTTTCTACAATGATGTCATGACAGAAAAAGTTGAAAAGTACTGTTGAAAGTGGGGAACCTTGAGGAGTGCCCTGTTCCGGGCAAAAGTAATCCGATAAGCTAGTTCCTACTTTTATTGCTAACCTTCTGTTCTGTAGAAAACACTTGATTAGTGTAATCAGTTGTGATGGAAGTCCTATTTAATTCATCTTATATAACAGTCCTCTATGCCACATACAGTCGAAGGCTTTTTGAATATCCAGGCTTAACACTGCAGACTTCAATTTTTTGAGTGTTGCATTCTGAATGTTAGATATTAGGATTTAAAGTGGGTGTGTTGTTGATTGGTTGTTCTTGAACCAAATTGGAAATGTGGAATATGTTGTTCAATATAAGTTGACAAGATTTTTTTTGACAAGTTTTTCATATAATTTTCCTAGTACAGGTAATAGTGTAATGGGTCTATAATTCTGTACTATTTGCGCATTCAAGTTGGGTTTTGCAATATTAATTATATGTCCTGTTTTCCATATTTCTGGGAATATGCACTCATTCATGCAGTGTTCGTAGATTTTAATTATGTGTTATGTGCCATTTCATCCAATCTCTTCAACATCATCCAAGGAATATTGTCTCCTCTTGGGGTGCTGTTTTTTGTACTCTTCAATAGTTGATAATAATCCGACTCATCTATTGTCATTCGCTGTATAGGATCAAAAGGCTGGTTGAAATATTCATTATACCATGTATATTATATATATTATAATTATGCTCATCTGAAATAAAAATTTACTTGATGATAGCTTATATGCAACTATGGATAAATATATAGGTCAGCTGGCTGTATCTCGGTAGAAAAACCGTCAGCTGATAATTTGAAAGTCATTACGCAGGAGTTAGACGGAAGCATCTATTGCCTATTTAAATGCATCAGCTGACCAGGTTTCCCTCGACTCACTACTAGCTGATTTTTTTGATTTATCACAGCAGTATATTAACAAACAGCCAACAAATTTTCATCTGGGACGAAATGAAGTATCTTTAATTATTCAGCATTACATTTCAATATGAGATGAAATAAATATTTCGTATCAATATTTTTGAAACGAATAAGTATATGATCAAATAATTTCAGATATATTTAAATAATTAATTAATCAATTAGCTTTGTTTAATTCAACTAGTTTCTGGATAAATAATATTTATTATAAAAAGTGATTAAAAATTCATGTTCGTTTTCACTTTGATTTGAGTCACTCTCATATCTTTCTGATTCATTGTCAGAGTGGCTGTCAGAGCTATCTGCGTTTATGTTTTCATCATCTGTAAAAAAAATTTAAAAAAATATTAGGATACATATTTCAGTATAATATAATCGAAATGACAAAAAAATTTTACCTTTTTCGGGCTGAATAGTCATTTCATCAATCGATGTTGGTAATTGACTATCAGAAAACCAGGTGAATTCGAATTTGTTGTCGATTTCTGCCCAGCCATAGTCTTCAGGATTATCAGATGTTGGAATCTTCAGGTGTGCATGCATGCATTTTTGGGTAACTTGAACGTTTCAGTGTCCAAGAATTGGTGTTTTATCAAACTACGCTACTCTTACCTCATTGATCATTTTCAGTCGATTCAATCCGTATATATTATGTGGCAGTCAAATTCTTGTATCTTCCCAAAAATAAATTTTTCTATTCTCTGATGGTTTTGACATTTTGTTGAAACACTCGATGAAGTCTTTCGATCTAGCCATAATTGAAAAAGTACGTTTTTCCTTTTGCTAAAAAAGGCCGAGTTAAAATCGCACCTTTTGAACGCGTGAAATGCCGGAAGTGCTGCGCCCAAATCAGATCCTAAAGCTTCATATAATTGATAAATCTTCGAGCTTTTCCTAGAACAAATTCCATGCAAACGTGGATTTTTTCTGGTATATTAACCATGTTAGCTAACATTATTATCAACACGTCAGTGTCGGAACAACGAATTGTCACGTTCGCATTGATATTAATGTGGCAAACATGGAATATAATTTTGTGTCCGCTTCTTAGTGAGCCACACGTGAGACACAAAAATTCTTCAACTAAATTTTCAAAGCAGTTGAAAAAATTTTAAAGGAGTTGCAAAAATTTCATCATTGGATAATTCCTTCTATTTTTGGAATTGAACTGACACTGCCCCTCTCCACCCCCCATTACCTTCGGTTATCTAATCCTTCAATGCACAGTTGGATAATTTCAGATGCTTTTCCCCTCTAAAAATGTGGCTTCGGACCGTCCCTGTGTGTTGCTTGGATCTTTAGAAATAACGAGGATTATTAAATATACTTCATTTCGTCCCAGATGGAAATTTGTAGGCTGCTTGTTAATATACTGCTGTGATAAATAAAGAAAATTAGCTAGCAGTAAGTCGAGGGAAATCTGGTCAGCTGATGCATTTAATTAGGCAATAGATGCTTCCGCCTAACTCCTACGTAATAACTTTCAAAGTATCAGCTGACGGTTTTATCACTGAGATACAGCCAGCTGACCTATATATTTAACCATAGTTACATTTATAAGCTGCCATCAGGTAAATTTTTATTTGAGAGGAAATCACTGAAAGTATAATTTCTTTCTTTCATGTTCCAGTCATCAGCTGACGTACAATCCACTATGTTATAGCCAGTGATTGTTTTTTTCTTCGAGATATAGGGTTAGCTACAATTTGACAAATTTTTAGCTGGGAGGAAATTACAGAATGTATTATTCTTTTCTTCGTGCGTGGGAGGCTGCCGCTGCCTTCGTACTGACGGCCGGACAGAATAAAGTTTGACCTCGGGATTCATCATCAGTGAGTCGAAACTTATCGTTTGGGACCATTCTCTGCCAAAAATTAGAAATTTACAGACATTTATACGAATCGATAGGAACTCTGTTCACCTGAACAGCGCGCCAAGAAGCAACCCGATGCATTTATGTATATTCCATTCACTTTTATAAAGTCTCCCGGTTGGCCATGATTTAGGTCTATCACGTTTTGCTAACTAAATACAAGGCGGGTTGGCACTCCTGAAATATCGTCAATGTCAATACAATTCTCTGAGACATTGCCAACTTCTACTCTAAATAATCAACATAATGTTCCATCTTAGACAAGATATTATCACAGTTCATTATCCTCGAATAATAAAGAACTATTAGCTTTGAAATTGAAAATGCCGAAAGTAGTTCTGAAGAAGCAGAGACAAAGTATCAGGAAGTGTTATACAAAACTGAACTCCGCAATAGGAAAACTTCATTCTGACTCAGAACATGTTAAACTCTCGAATGAAATTACTTAGTTTCCTATCACTATATTTTATTAGGCTTAACAGTGACTCGAGTTTCATAGTATACATGCTACATTTAAAGTTGTGCAACAAGGTATAATGTCTTCTGTAGGCTTATTTCGTGAGGTTTTCTAAAAGTGGGGAATTCATAGGTAAGTCCGTTCGTTTAGAAGTTTTCCTGCCGGGTTATTAAGGTTTTTCTAGTGTTTGCTTTCGTTTGCTATATTTTGACAGATACCTACACCTTGTTGTTGGTGTCAACCAGATGCAAACAGTTAGCAAATGTTTGGCAATCGAAAGTTTGCCTAATGTTAGAACATAAATCAATATATTTGACATCTCTGTCATAGGTAGATAAGATATATTTATGAACAGTGAACACAGATAGAATACAGACAGATAGAATTCTCATTCTGTGATGACATAGAAGTACGATGTATTATTGAAATTTTGACAAATCATATTTCCGAAAGTATTAGCTTGTTGGAGTTAACAATGATATCAATGGATTCTTATGATTCTTAAAAAAAATTGTATTTGAAATTTGTAATGTAAAAAAAATTATTTTTTTTCGTTACTCGAAACCATAAGGCAGATTTTGCCCAATAACGAACTTAGCTGAGATATTTATCTCCCAAACCTACTCTGAAAATTTCAACTGTCTAGCACATTCCGTTCGAGAGTTATCGTGTTAACGGACGGACGGACATAATCTATTTCGACCACGGATTCTTGATCAGTGAGTCGAACCAAATCGTTTGAGACCATTTTCAGCCAAAAATTCGAAAATTACAATCATTTGGGCAAATTGATAAGCACTCTGTTACCAGTAACAAGAGCGCCAAAAATAATGGATAGAGTAGTCCGTTACTTTGTGATAGTTCAATCAAAAAACGAAGTACCTAAATTACCCGACAGGAAAACTTCTAATGGAACAGACGTATATATGGAATTCCCGACTTTTCGAAATTCTCAAGAAATAATCCTACAGAAGACATTTAAATACACCAGTGTCAAAATGTAATATGTAGTATTCTATGAAACTCGAGTCATTGTTAAACCTAATAAAATATACTGATAGGAAACTAAGTAATTTCATTCGAGAGTTTAACATGTTCTGAGACAGAATGAAGTTTTCCTATTGCAGATTTCAGTTCTGTATAACACTTCCTGATACTTTGTCTCTGCTTCTTCAAAACTACTTTCGGCATTTTCAATTTCAAAGCGAAGAGTTCTTTATTATTCGAGGAAAATGATCTGTGATAATATCTTGTCTAAGATGGAACATTATGTTGAGTGTTTGGAGTAGAAGTTGGCAATGTATCAGAGAATTGTTTTGACATTGACGATATTTCAGTAGTGCCAACCCGCCTTAGATTTAATAAGAAAAACGTGATAGACCTAAATCATAGCCAACCGGGTGACTTTATAAAAGTGAATTGAGTATACATATATGCATCGGGTTGCTTTTTGGCGCGCTGTTCAGGTGAACAGAGTTCCTATCGATTCGTCTAAATGTCTGTAAATTTCTAATTTTTGACAGAGAATGGTCCCAAACGATTAGTTTCGACTCACTGATGATGAATCCGAGGTCAAACTTTATTCTGTCCGGCCGTCAGTACGAAGGTAGCGGCAGCCTCCCACGCACGAAGAAATGAATAATACATTCAGTAATTTCCTCCCAGCTAAAAATTTGTCAAATTGTAGCTAACCCTATATCTCGAAGAAAAAACACAATCAGCAATTAAATATATAGGTCAGCTGGCTGTATCTCAGTGAAAAAACCGTCAGCTGATACTTTGAAAATTATTACGTAGGAGTTAGGCGGAAGCATCTATTGCCTAATTAAATGCATCAGCTGACCAGATTTCCCTCGACTTACTGCTAGCTAATTTTCTTTATTTATCACAGCAATATATTAACAAGCAGCCAACAAATTTCCATCTGGGACGAAATGAAGTATCTTTAATAATTATCGTTATTTCCAAAGATCCAAGCAACACACAGGGACGGTCCGAAGCCAAATTTTTAGAGGGGAAAAGCATCCGAAATTTTCTAACTGTGCATTGAAGGATTAGACTGTGCAGTCTGTTTGGATAAATTAAAATAAATAAATAAATAAATAAATAAATAGATAACCGAAGGTAACGGGGGTGGAGAGGGGCAGTGTCAGTTCAATTCCTAAAAAGAATAAAAAGAAGGAATTATCCAATGATGTAATTCTTGCAACTCACCAACAAGCATGATAATATCTTGTAAAAGATGAACATTATGGTGAGAGTAGAAATCGGCAACGTCTCGTAGAAATTTTTTGACATTGACGATATTTCAGAAGTGCCAACCTGCCTCCGTTGTAGTTACAAAAATGTGATAGACCTAAAGCAGCCATCGGTCAACTGGGAGACTTTATAAAAGTGAATGGAGTATACATGCAATGTTCTCTCTTTCACCTCTGCATTATCCGAAATGGGCCCGATCCCGAACGTCTCGGAAATCGAGTATAATATATATTTATACTCGATGGCCCGAGACGTTCGGGACCGGGCCCATTTCGGATAATGCATGTATATATAAAAGGAAGTCGTGTTAGTTACACTATTTATAACTCAAGAACGGCTGTACCGATTTGGCTGAAAATTGGTGGGGAGGTAGCTGAGAACCAGGAGACGGACATAGGATACTTTTTTGTCCGAGATCTTCATATAGGGTGTTTTTCTTTTAACGTCAATTACAGCTTGCAGTTTCTCCTGCCATAATCATACAATATTAGTCATGTGTGTTAAAAAATAAACTTTCGAGCATTCATCATTGAAAATAAACCATTACTATACAAAGTGTTCTTTTTCTCACGGCACAATTGTACGTGATTGAAGTGATTTGTGCCGCAAACAAAGCATTAACTGAATTATCTTGGATGGATTCTCATAATGTATTTGTCCGAAATCTTCATACAGGGTGTTTTTCTTTTAACGTCAATTGCAACTTGCTGTTTTTCACGCCATCATCGCACAATTTAATTCATTTGTGTTAAAAAATATACTCTCGAGACCTACATCATTGAAAATGAAACATTACTATACAGGATGTTCTATTTCTCTCTGCACAATTGTACGCGATTGAAGTGATTTGTGCCACAAATAAAGCATTAACTAAATAGGTACCTTGGATGGATTCTCATAATGTATTCGTCCGAAATCTTCATACAGGGTATTTTTTTTAACGTCAATTGCAACTTGCTGTTTTCCATGCCACAGACGTACAATTTCATTAATTTGTGTTAAAGTAATTTGAATGACTTCTATGAAAAATATAATTTGACTAATAATAAAAGGTTGAACAGTCTCTAGAGGGTTGGATATATTGTACCAATAAAATTAAATTAAAAAAAAGCACTGACGTGAAGTCAGTACTCTTTGGCGCGCGTGTTCACGGTGGCTAATTGGAATTGAATGATGAGTACTTCAAACTCAGTGGATAGAGCGAGCCGAAGATCTACCCAAAAGGTAGTACTCATCACTCAATTCAAATTAGCCACCGTGAACACGCGCGCCAAAAACTACAGACTTCACGTCAGTGCTTTTTTTTTCAAGTTCCTTTAACAAATATAGCTATCGATACAGTTTGGCTATTAGCTTTACCGTAGATCGAAAAAAAATGCGGTTATGGGACCTCCGTTAGGAACGCAATTACCTCTTCTCCAAATCCGGACGTATTGTAATATAGATCTACCGAATATAGTTATTTATAAATTCACCTCAGGGCCACCATAAAGACATTTCAACTCGGAAACAACGCTATTTCCCCCAAACGGACTTGTGTCCGTGCACTGAATTGACATGAATATTCTTTTAAAACCTCACAATATTGGCTCAGCACTCCCGAAATAACTCGTACAACCCAAAAACAGTAACTTCTCTTCTGCGCATGCGCAATCTACTCGCGGCTGAAAGTAATCCCAAAATCACACACCTTACAAAAAACTCCGTTTATCCAACACTAGTGGTTCAGGAGATATCGCATCTTTAATCCACGCATGCGCAGACCATAACCAGGGGATTCTATGGAGGAATAGCATCCGCCAACCCAAAACCTCAATCCTCTCTGACGAAAACACCAGCAGTTGAATCACTGATGTTCTGCTCATGCGCATAGCGAAAAATGCCCGTATGGGGTAACATCAATTTCAAAATTAGCCCCATGGCCACGGTACGGACACTTCAACTCGGAAACAACGCTACATCCCCCAAACTGACTTGTCCTTGCAATGAATTGCCATAAATATTTTTTTTAAACCTCACAATATCGCTCAGCACCCCCAACATAACCCACACAACCCAAAAACAGTCACTTCTCTTCTGCGCATGCGCAATCTACTCGCGGCTGAAAGTCCTCTCAAAATCACACACCGTACAAAAAACCGTTACAAAAAACTCCGATTCTCCAACACTAGTGGTTCAGGAGATATCGCATCCCTTATCCACGCATGCGCAGACCCTCTCCAGGGAATTATATGGAGTAATAGCATTCGCCACCCCAAAACCCCAATCCTCTCTGAAGAAAACTACAGAAGTTAAATGACTTCTCATCTGGGCATGCGTATAACGAAAAATGCCCGGAAGAGGCAGCATGAATTTCAAATAAATAGGTTTCGGAATTTCAAGCAAATTAGAGTAATTTTTGGAATTTTTTCATGTCACGTGATCTTCACGAAATTTTGTAAAAGTGTTCGCTTTGGTCTTTTGCATCTAACTAATGAGTTTCTATTGAATCAGATCAGTATTTTACGAGTTATCGTGGAAACAAAATTTTAAAATTTTTGAAATTTTTTTTGCCACTTCATGGCCATCCTGTCAGTCACAAAAAAACTGCGATTCTCCAACACTAGTGATTCAGGAGATATCGCATCTTGAATCCACGCATGCGCAGACTGGTACCGGGGGATTCTATGGAGGAATAGCATCCTCCACCCCAAAACCCCAATCTTCTCAGAAGAAAACTCGAGCAGTTAAATTATTTCTCGTCTGCTTATGCGAATAACAAAAAATGCCCAAAAGAGGCAGTTACACCCCCAGTCGTTCACCGTTCAGACTTATTTTGAATACCAATTCAAAATTCCACACATCGTTTACGCATTAATTCAATTGCCATGCTAGTAAGTAGTCCATATTTTAATCAGTTGCCCTCGTACATATTGCATTCATTCAGATAAACGCGCAAAAAATACGTCGGATACGTCAATTTTTTTTGAGGCTCCTAGTGGTCTGTCCGCAGTGAAATTTTGCACACCCCAAGAGGTCATTATTGGTCACCGAAGTGCCAAAACTGAACTCATTCCGATATTTGGTTTCGGAATTTCCAGCAAAATATTCCGCTAATATTTAAAAAAAAATTAATTTTTTCTACTCATGCTACCCCCACGAAATTTTGCATAAGTATTTTGGTTGGTACTTCGCATATAACTACCGAGCTTAAACTCAATCGGATCAGTTTTTTTCGAGTTATAGTGAAATCAAAATTTCAATTTAATTTTCAAATATTTAACTTTTTTTTTTCTAGTTTACAGCCATCCGATCAATATGAGACTTCGCAGGCATATAAACGTCATGATTATACAATTTGATGCTGAATTTCAGATAGATCGAGCGATCGGTTTCGGAAATATTCTCGAAAAATGAGTTAACTAAAAATGGCCGTAACTCCGAAACGGCTCGATGGATTTTGCCATTAACGAACTTGTCCGAGATATTTACGCTCCAAACATGCCCTGCAAATTTCAACGCTCTAACTTGCTCCATTCGAGAGTTATCGTGCTAACGGCCGACCGGACGGACAGAATTGAATTTGACCTCGTATTCTTCATCAGGGAGTCGAACCCAATCGTTTGAGACCATTTTCGCAAAAAAATTCGAAAAATACAGACATTGTGACGAAATGATAGCACGCTGTTCCTTGCGGAACACGCGCGCAAAAATAGTGTATATACTCAATACTCATATAGTCATATCCTCAAAACTATTATTTGCGGGTTGGATTCTTTCTGCTTAACTACGTCCAATTAACGTTCTATTATTGAGAAGAAAAGGGATTTTATTGTAACGGTGACTCAATATACATTATCTATATTTTATGACAAACGTGTATAATAAAATCTAAAATCTGCTCATTTATTGCCTCTAAGGCGGAACAGAGTTTGCCGGGTCAGCTAGTTAAGTTTAATTTTTCAACCCTTGGAGATGGTAGGAAACAACATTTTCAAGATACCGATAAGAAAATCGAGACATTCATCCTAAACATTGATTACAGGGCTCATTTGATTGGAAACGGCGAAATCATCGAGTCGCAAGTCGATAAACAGTCGAAAATGTCACGTCGGGGCGGGAAACTGATAATTGCGCGGGGGTTAACTACTCCAATTGATCTCTATCTTTCGAGCGAACACATTCGATCCACTTCATTTACTCCAAAAGCCCCCCGGATAGAAATTATCAAACACACTGGAGCTTCGAGTGTTTTTCCGCAGACGATGAAAGTGGGGTGCAGTCGGAAATCTAGCACGGCTAAAGAGCGTGCCTTCGCGTAGATAGATGATCTGGGGAAATTGATGTGGAAATGTATTTATCAGTTTGGGGATGTTAGGATAGAGATCTGGAATGGGTAATTCCCAACGGGGATTGTTAAGGTGAAGTGGATCCTTTCCCTCCATATAACTGCGAAATTATAATTATTCCGAAACCGCCAATAATCTAATTCAAGGAGAGTGTGTACGGTACCGGTCAGATGGGGTGAAATTGATTTTTATTTTTAAATGATCGTGAATTAAACTCAAGCTACATATAGTATTATTAAATGGTTTATTTCTGGGTTTTCTCTCCCAAACTCTGAAAAATATCTATGAAAATAAAGAATTAATTATTTTGTAATTTGCTAAAAAACAATAATTCATGAATTTAGATAGAAGAGCAAATAATCAAGTACAACAGAATAATAAACAAGAACAGCAACCCAATCTGTTGAATGTGGTCCCTTATATTCGTGGCCTTTCTGAAAAAATCTCAAGAATCGGTTCTAAGTTTAATATAAGAACAGTCTTCAAAACACAAAATGATCTTAGGTCTTTATTAACGAAGACAAAACCCATTAATAAAAAACAAAAATAAAAAAACTGTGTATATAATATTCCTTGTATTTTTGGTAAATCATAGACAGGAGAAACATCAAGACCACTAGAAGTAAGAAAGTCAGAGCATAAGAATAACTTGAGAAATAGAGACATACAGAAATCAAAAATAGCAGAACATGTATGCAAAATCCAAGGAGATCACATGATGGATTGGAGTAATACAAAGATTCTTATGACAGAACCTGAATATATTAAAAGGAAACTTAAGGAGTCAACTTGTATTTTATTGAACAGAGAATGCAATTTTGCAAATTGCTCAATTGGTATTGACCATATTTGGCTGAATTTATTGAAAAATGAGTTGGAACTTGGAAATTTCTGTGACAAGTAAAACTTCGTTAGCTGTGATTTTCAAGTACTGTCAATGTGACAATTCTCGAATTTCAGAATAACTATCAACAAAATAATTCTAAAGATTTTCGTTAGGCGTCTGACGAAGGAGTCTGATATAGACTCCGAAACGTTACGATATAGTTGTTTGTTTCTTCGTTGATGTTGTTATTTGTTAGGCAACATTGTTCGATTGATTTGCTTCTCACAAATATCTTGTGTTTCTTACGCAGAAGCAAATCACAAAATAATTGATTTTTTATTTTTATAGATATTTCTCAGAGTTTGAGAGAGAAAACCCAGAAAGAAACCATTTAATGATGAGTATACCTCCCACAGTATCCTTTGATGATTACTTACATATAGTATTGTTTTAAAAATAAAATAAGAATTCGCACTATGCCTAATGAAGACATCTAGGGTATAAAAGAGTATTTAAGTAATTATTTGCCTGCTCCAAATCAATAAAAACTTCGTTATCAAAGTTATAGTCAAATTGGGATGACTTTGATAGGCACTGCGCTTTTGCATTACTACGATTACTTCGGGTCTAAGAGTTATCAATGTAAATCATATTCCTTCATTCTCAATATTTTTACATTATCAATGTTATATGTACTTGGGGTTACTTTGATAATCCATAAGTTTACTTAGATTATCAAAGTCACCCTTACTATCATTTGTCATAAGAATTGGATTTCAATGAACTTTCTTCGCAAAAATGAAAATGAAAATTCAGTTGATATCAAAATTGAACTAAATTTCCATTAAAAATAACAAAACTCAAATTTGGCATTTTCTTTAGTTACAAGATAAAATAACATGTTTTTAAACTCAACTAAAATGCACCGAAAAAGTACAAAACCTAATGAACAAAATTTAACGTTCCGAAATATCAACTGGTTTCGAAAACACATATTTTGTTCGGGGCCTGCAGAAGTTCCTGCTGTAGGTCCTAAAATGGCTATTATGTCCTCCAAGGTCACCGTAAATGTGTCGTCCGGTAAAATTTTGAATGTCGACACAATAATGGCGGAACTTCAACCTTTCGAATGGAACAGACCTGAAATTTAAAAAATTCGTTGGTCTATACCAACAAACAATATGGAAAATAGCAAAAATGTTATTGTTTCTAAACTACGGGGTGACTTTGGGAACTATCAATCTGATCCCAAAAGTGTTATCAAAGTGGTCCCACATGATGTATCTCTTAATAAGTTTCAATCGAACGTATTTTTTGTCGAATTTCAAATTTGCTGAGGTTATGTAGAAATCACTCCATCGTAAATAACCGATATTGTATATTTCATAATTTTGAACAGTGTCAATTTACAGTCAATTTCACGTATACTAATAGAAAATATACAAAAACATAAGAGCAACTACTTACCTCTATGCTGGCACGGTGCAATAATGGCGGGACTTCAATCTTTCGACTGACGATCGCTGGGATGTTGTCGGCATATAATTGCGGAAAATTCAAATTAATTTAAAGAAATATTACTCTTTATCAAAGTACTCCCGTAAAATCAATTTCAACCCATTTGACGGTATATGGTTTTCTACTTAGAGGTTCTATTTTGTGGCAATTTGAATATAGAGCTTCCGAACCTCCTTTTGTACGCCCCTCGTGAAGATTTCTGAAAAATTCGCCACAATGTGTTTACATTGTAAGCGATTACAGATGAGTAGGCAGTTGATTTTTTGGTGTCTTAGCAGTTATTTCGTTCCATATAAATTCCTTTAATTCATTTTTATTGGAGGAATAGCTGACCCGACAAAACCCCTGCTCGAACATTGGCATCTCTGCTATTAGCGGGCTCAGCAAACGGCTTTTCATAATTAGAATTTAATTGGATCCATGTACTGTAACATGATTTGGCATTATGTTTTATATTTATCGAAACCACCCGGAGAACCACTCAAACATGCACTCAAAATTTCACCAAAATCGATATAGCCGTTTTTGAGTTCCTATACACTGATTGTAGCGCCATATGCCGGGTCCAATTGTGAATCTAAACCGCCATGAGATCTTCTCAAACACAAACAAAATTTCATCAAGATGGGCCGAGCCGTATTTGCGTTGCTCTAAACCGATTGCGGCGCCAGCTCCCTGGTCCAATTGTGAATATAAACCACTCAAACACACAAACAACATTTCATCAAGATCGGTCAAGCCGTTTTTGAGTTCCTATAAACCGCTTACCAAATACCGGTGTAGTTATCAGCTGCTGGATGAACAACTGTATCTATCTATCTGTACACTTTAGAGTTGACAGATAGGGAGTGAAGTTAGGAATATTTAGTATTAGAAAAATTGGTTCAAGCACTGACGTGAAGTCAGGAGCTTTTGTGCGCATGTTCTGTTGTCTATTCATTTCTATTGGACACTCTTAGTCGAATTTCCATCGATATAGACAGTTTTTTTTTAATTCGGCATCGACTGCTGGGTCGCCACCTAGTTTAGATCAGTCATATACAATATCAATTTATGGAGTGGCTGTATACAATAATTTATAATTTATCTATAATAATAGTGCAATGTAAAGAAAAAAATTGTTTTACAATATATACAGTTACTTACACACACATAAGTAAATATAAGAAACAATAAATATACAGTAATATAAAAAAAATGGGTTCAAGCCCTGTGGACAGGAGCTTTCTGGCGCTCTAGTTCAAACAGACAAATTATATCTCCGAAAGTATTGGTTTCTCAGAGTTGAGAATCATATCAATGTATTCTTATGGTAGAACTGCATCATAAAAGAAATTCAATTTGAATAATAGTTTATTTATCAAGATTAAATGAGCAATCTGAGAATGAGAACTGCACCATGGAAGAAACCAAATTGAAATAGCTGAAATGAATTTGACTCTCTCTTATAGAACAGGATGAAATGTACGAGTATGAACACAGATCATATAATAAAGCTTAGAATAATTATAGCATTCTGTGAAAACATAGAAGTACGATTCATTATTGAAATTTAGAACTTAATTTTAGCAGAAATTGAATTCAAACATCATAGAAGAATTTAAATTCAACAAGAGTGCCAACAATTATCAATCCAAAACCAATAGACAAATTCTACCCAACAACGAACTCATCCGAGATATTCATTCCTCAATTCTATGATGAACGATAATATATATCTTTCCTCAAATCTACTCCAATACACCAATATCCAGTTTTGTTTTTAGTGGAGATATTCTGATCTCAATAATATTAACTTACCACGACCATTCCCATCATCATATGGATTGACCATCGGCATGAAAATATCAACCAACAAAAAGTATGATAATATATTATAATTCTCATATTTATACGATTGCTGGAATGAATGACAATGAGACAACGTCATGTCTCAGGAAAATAAGTTGACATTATAACAATTCATAGAATACCCACAGAATAATTATATCATTCTGTGAAATCATAGAAATACGATTTATATTGAAATTTTTAAAAATCATATCTCCGAAAGTATTAGCTTGCTAGAGTTAAAAATGATATGAATGGATTCTTACGGTAAAACTGCTTATTGAAAAAAATTTAATTTGGAATTTATTTTGTAAAAAAAAAAATTTTTTTTTGTTACTCCGAAACCATTTGTCCGATTTGGCCCAATAACGAACTTAACCGAGATATTTATCTCCCAAACCTACTCTAAAATTTCAACTGTCTAGCTCATTCCGTTCGAGAGTAATCGTGCCTACGGCCGGCCGGACAGAATGAATTTCGACCACGGATTCTTGATCAGTGAGTCGAACCAAATCGTTTAAGACCATTTTCATCGAAAAATTCGAAAATTACAGACATTTGGGCAAATTGATAAGCACTCAGTTCCGAGGAACTAGAGCGCCAATAAATGAATAAATAATAAACTGAGTAAATAGTTTTTGCGCGTATTTTCTGGGGAACATCGCGTTATCATTTTGCCCAAATGTCTGTAACTTTCGAATTTTTTGACGAAAATGGTCTCAAACGATTAAGTTCGACTCCCCAATGAAGAATTCGAGGTCAAATTTGATTCTGTCCGGCCGGCCGTCCGTCCGGCCGTTGCCACGATAACTTGAGAACGAAAAGAGCTAGCGACTTGAAATTTTCAGGGTGGGTGGTGCATCCCAATACGACGAACAAGTTCGTTAATGGGCATAATCGGCCCAGTGGTTTCCGAGTAATAATTTTCTTTTCAACCAATATAAATCCGATCGAATTGAAACTGGGTGAGTAGTTGTAGAATATGAACCTAAGCACGTTTGTGAAATTTTGTGCGATTCGTATGGCTAGAAAATTTAAAAAAAATTATTAAAAAATATTTTTTTTTGTCACGATAACTTGAGAACGGAAAGATATAGCGGCTTCAAGTTTTCAGGTTAGGATGTGCACCAGAACGCGACATTTCAGTTTGTTTATGAGCATAATCGGCCAAACGGTTTTAGAGTTATAGCCATCTGAAATTTTCTGAAATTTGGTGGTTTTTTGTTCCTCATTAACTCGAAAAATACTGAACCGAATGAATTCAAACATGGTTATTAGTTGTAGAATACCAACGCAAAAATGGTTGCAAAATTTGGTGAGGATAGCATTTGTAGAAAATTTTTAATAAATCATTGAAAAAAAAAAAATTCTATATATCAGTAACTATTCGTTTGAAATTGCTGAAATTATGCAAGAGCCTTCATAACCTAACTCTACTGCCAAGTTTCAAGTTTTAATACGATCAGTTAAATATTGTTGGAGATTCGAGCATTCTTGTGTGAGTTCAGTAGATGGGTTACCGTTGCCTCGATAACGTTCGAACGAAAGGAGATAGGGACTTGCAATTTTCATAATCGGTCTAACGGTTTCCGAGTTATACCCACCTGGAATATTATTTCCTTGATAACTCAAAAAATAAATATTCGATCGAATTGGTGCTTGGTAACTAGTAGTGGAAAAACAACATAAAGACGTGTTTAAAATTTTGGAAGAACCGTACCCCTAGAAAATTTTAAAAATGACGAAAAAAAATTTTTTAAGAACCGTACCCCTAGAAAATTTTAAAAAAATTACGAAAAAAAAATTGGTTCAAGCACTGACGTGAAGTCAGAAGCGTTTGCGCGTATATTCTATTGTCCATTCTTCTGTATTGGACACCCTTAATCGAATTTACCATGGTAAATTATGTTGTCCATTCTCCTGTATTGGACACTTAATTCGAATTTACGATGGTAAATTCGAATTTAGAGTGTAGAGTGCTTGAACCAATTTTGTAATGAAAATAGAATGAATCATGCATATCAGAACAATTAATAAACATTTAAATTTGAAAGAACAAATTATATCGTATTTATCTATATTTTCTGTGCAGATTTTTCGGGGGCTTGTGTGTAACGCCAGTTGGTTTCTTATATTTTGAAATCTTGCACAGTGGAAAAGGAGAGTAATATCTCCTTGATATAGTACCGTTTTCTCAGTTTTTGGCGCTCTTGTTCCTCGGAACAGAGTGCTTATCAATTTGCCCAAATGTCTATAATTTTCGAATTTTTGGCTGAAAATGGTCTTGAACGATTTGGCCTGACTCACTGATCAAGAATCCGTGGTCGAAATCGATTCTGTCCGGCCGTCTGGCCGTTAACACGATAACTCTCGAACGAAAGGGAGGATTGAAATTTGCAGGATAGGTTTAGAGCGTAAATATCTCGGACGAGTTCATTAACGGGCGAAATCCATCAAGTGATTTCGGAGTTATGGCCGTTTTTAATAAAAACATTTTTTATGAATATTTCTGAAACCGATCACTCGATCTATCTGAAATTTAGCATCAAACTGTAGAATAATGACCTCTATGTGCATGCGATGTTTTGTAGTGATCGAGTTGCCGTAAAGTGTCAAAAAAAAATTTATTTTTAAATTTTGTTTCTACAATAACTCTCGAACAGAATGAGCTAGGCAATCGAAATTTTCAGAGTAGGTTTGGGAGATAAATATCTTGGTTGAGTTCGTTATTGGACGAAATCAGCCTCACGGTTTCGGAGTAACGAAAAAAAAAATGTTTGCATTACAAATTTCAAATTCAATTGTTTTCAAGATGCAGCTTCACCATAAAAATCCATTGATATCATTTTCAACTCTTAACAAGCTAAGATATGATTTTTCGAAATTTCAATAGTGAATCGTATTTCTATGTTTTCACAGAATGCTGTACTTAATTATTCTATCTATGTTTTATTATATGATCTGTGTTGTTACATGTCATCTTATTTTCCTATGGGAGATAAATGTCAAAATTATTTCTGGTTCGTTATTCTTGATATAAAATACACCTCCTGTTCTAGAAAATAAAGTATGATTGAATGCAAAATTGAAGGTGATAATATAATGCCCGTGGATAAATCCATATGTTGATGGAAATATATTCTTTGGTAAGATACATAATCAAATTGGGTTCAGAATATCTCCTGTAAAAACAAAACTGCAATATTGTCTAAGGTTTAATTGATATAATATAATTTTCAGAGTAGATTTGAGCAATGAATATCTCGGATAAGTTCGTTATAGGGGAGAATCGGTCTGTTTGAATTTGATTTCTTTCATGATGCAGTTCTATCTTAAGAATCCATTTATATCATTCCCAGAGACCAATAATTTCGGAGATATGATTTGTCAAAGTTTGAACAAGAGCGCCAAAGCTCCTGTCCACAGGGCTTGAACCAATTTTTTATAATTTCCCTCTTCATAAGAGCCGTTCTCGAGTTTTGCGCTCAGCAACACATTTAGCAATTCATTCATATTTATGCAGGGTGAGTCTTTATGTTGTACATTAACTTTAACCATAGATTCCTCTTATCAAATGAACAACTTTTTACGCGAATGGTCGAGGAAACAGCCGTGTTATCTTTTTGCTGAAATGTCTGTAATTTTCAATTTTTTTGCCGAGAATGGTGTCAAACCACTAGGTTCGACTAACTGATGAATAATTCGAGGTCAAATCCAATTCTGTCCGGCCGGTTGACCGGTTGACCGTCGCCACGATATCTTCCAAGCGGAAAAAGATAACAACATGGAATGCGACGTTCAATTTCGTTATTGGGCACAATGGGCCAAACGGTTTCGGAGTTGTACCCATCTGATATTTTTTTGCTATTTCCTCAATACCTTAATAATAATAATAATGGTTATTTATTTACCCAACAGGTAAATTCCCAATTACAGGGTAACATTATATATTAGTGATAGAACGATATCACTTTTTTTTGCCGATACGATATATCGGCCGATACCGATATTTACGTGCCGATATACCGATATATCGTATCGGCAAACATAACGCCACCCATGAATACACTACCGAAGCGAAATCCGGGGAAGTCCCGTTTCATAATACATATAATTCCGTTGCGAGGAAACAGTTGCGATTGCGCGATCTATTCATACACGACCCAAGGAAAAACCGGGGAAGTCCCGTTTATTTTTTTCCCTTATAATGAAAAATCTTTTTTGTTTGATTAAGTATTCCATTTTTGCACTGAGGAGGCAAAAAAAATTTGCCGATATTTTTGCCGATACGATACGATATACCGATATCAATATCGGTATCGTTCTATCCCTATTATATATTACAACAAATATAATAGAATTTTAGTGCCAAAAATTAAATAATCAATGAGAAAAAAAAACAAAAAACATTCTACGTCCAGAACTAAAAAAATAAATTTAACTTTAGATCATTAGCACTCTTGCATATGCGGTAAACTGGAACCCACTGAAGAGCATTTGTTCGAGGTGTTGGAGGTGAAATGATGTGACAGTCCTCGCCTCCAGCCTTGTTGTACGTCTGTGAACCTTAGACAGCACATAAGGTGAGTCAATCCTTCCCGCGACGAGTTTCTGGGCGAACTTGGCGCACTGCCACCTCTGCCTTTGGAGTAGCGAAAAGATTCGCATCTCTCGCATGATCCCCGTCGAATCCGCACCACGTTCAGGATAGCTGCCGGATTTTCGGTATTCAACATACTTAAATAATGTTCTGTGAATTCGCTCGATCGGTATAAGATGTGAACCATAGATCGGAAACCAGATTATGTTTGCAGGCTCCAATTTGCTCATCACCAGCAAAAAATAGAGGGTTCTGAGAACGGATACATCATGAAACTCTCTGGTGCAACGGAAAACAAACCCCAAAGATCGACCGGCCGAAGTACACAGCTCCTCAACATGTGGAATGAAACTGAAGGCTGAGTCAAAGACTACCCCCAAATCACGAAACCTATCTCCACTTGCAAGAAGACGATCACCGATAGAATAGTCAAACAGAAGAGGCTGTGACTTCTATGTGAAGGTGATCTTAAAACACTTATCTGTATTCAATATGAGTCCATTACGGAAGCACCATCCATGTACAAGCTCCAAGCTAGACTGAAGCAACTCCAAATCGGACACATCACATATTCTCAAGTAGAGCTTGAAGTCATCTGCATTAGCCAAGGCCAAGCATTCGAGAGAAGTAAGTGGACCATTAATGAATACTATAAATAACAATGGTCCAAGATTTGAGCCCTGCGGTACACCGGATGAAAGTGTATACTCAGATGATCTGAAGCCATTATAAAAAACATGACTCATTCTTCCCTTCAAATAAGATCATATCAGACCAACAAATGCAGGACTTAAACCAAAATATGACAGTTTCCTCAGAAGGATATTTTGATCTACGGAGTCGAAAGCTCGCGAAAAGTCGGTGTAGATTACATCCACTTGACCCCCCATCATACAGTGATTCCGCAAGGATCTGCGAAAGTGTTGCCAAATTAGTAACTTTTGGTCTTACCCGTATAAATACATGCTGCCTGGTGGCTTAACACGTGTGGCTTAACACCGTGGTAAATGGTTCCGTACAACGCCTCCTCATATACCTTTGCGAAATTACATAACAGATAAATTGCTCTATAGTTCTCGACGTGGGACTTAACACCCTTCTTGAAAACGGGAATCACTCGGGCTCTCTTCCAAAAGGTGGGGAAAGTAGAAGTACGCAAGCTGATAGAGATGATGAGATGAAGAGGCTTAGCCAACGCAGAGCTGCAGTTCTTAATAAAAAATGAATCATCACCACCTGTTAATTTTTTAGGATATCTATCCATGATAGTCTTCAACTCATCATCGGTAACAGAAGGAATGGCGACTGGAGAGAACTGTGTGAAGGAAGTGGCATAATCATCCTGATTTGTATACAGAGTACCAATTTCATAAAAGTGCCTCGCAAATAAGTTGACTATATCACCAGGATCGTCATGAAGTTGTCCGTTATGATTAAGTATACCAGGAATTCTTGTTGAACCCCGTCTTTGGTTGACAAATCTCCAAAAGGAAGAAGGATTTGACTCCATTTCGCTCTGCACATGAGCCAAATAATCCGTGTATTCTGACGAAATTTCAGACTTTACTACCGAACGTAAACGTTTAAAATCATCAAGATATTTAGAATTACCCGTGGATCGCCATTTCGATCGATAATGATTTTTCAAGCGGATATTTCTTCTTAATCCAGAGCCAAACCATGCTGGATAACAGCGACCAGTAGAAGAATGAGCCTCCACAGGAACGTGTTCCCTGATTACTTCGAAAAACCTGTCATAAAAGTAACGCAAGGCATCATCAACATTGTTGAAAGTCTGTAGAATACTCCAGTCGAACGAACTCAGTGCTGACAGCAATGTGGGAAAGTCAGCCCTTCTGAAATTATAGGATGTCTTGTAACATGTTGGAAAGTTTGTTTTTCGTATAAACGGGATCCGCTTTATGACTATATTAAGAGCAGGATGGTACCGGTCCTCTGTATCAAAGGGCGAATCAGAATGATCCACAGATACCTCAACAGTATCACCCGCGATGACCAGATCAAGCAGTTTGTGGTCACTGTTGTAAACGAGGTTGAACTGGTGCAGCTTTAAAAGTATTGATTTGGGACAAGAGGAAAAAGGCCCATTAAAATTGGGAATATTGAAATCTCCAATCAATAAAACAGTGTCACCAAGGAAATTCATTCAATAAAAAAATAAAGATCCGATCGAATGTCCCCCTTAACAGAACGCCTATCAATTTACCCAAATGTCTGTAATGTTCGCATTTTTGGCCGAAAATGTTCTCTAAAGTACAGCTTCGACACACTGATGAAGAATCCGAGGTTATTATGTTAATTCGGTCCGGCCATCCGTAGGCACGATTACTCTCAAGCGAAAAAAGTTAGAGAGTTGAAATTTGCAGGATAGGTTTAGAGTCCAATGGCGCCGTTTAAGTTCGTTAATGGAAAAAACTGTATTGTGGTTTCGGAATTGAAGCCATCTGAAATTTTGTTTTCACAATAACTCGAAAAATACTGATCTGATATCTAGTGCTAGATCTATATTGTTTGAGATTTTAGGGAAATATATAAACATTATAACCAATACATTAGTCAGTTTTTTTTTCAGTGATGTTATAACGTGCGTTCAAAAAAATTCGTGGTCAAGTAGGCTATGGAATTTTGAACGTCAATATTCTGCGTCTGAACATTGTTGAGACATTGCAAGTTTTAAAATGCCATAGCCTACTTGACCACGAATTTTTTTGAACGCACGTTAGAACAGCAACAGCGAACACAGAATTTTCGTAAGATTTCTCTGCGACAGTCGGTACTTTGACACTGTTGAGTGTTGACAGTTGTCGAACGAGGCGAATGTACTTCAACTTCAATTAGTTTGGCAACGACTAACTAGGTGTTACTCGTTTATTTCTTACCGCGTTGTAATAATACAAAGAACATCTAAAAACACCTGTGTACGTTTTTATTCTCATTAGTCTAAAGACTAAAGTAAATAAATTAATAAGCTTGCATTGTATTGCCAGGAGGTGAACGGAGGGGCATTTTGAACATTTAATGTAATTTTGTTCAAATTATTATTCTGATAAGTCTAGAGTGGAATAAATTTACCTATTCTGTAACTGTGAAGTGATTTATTTCTAGTTTTTACAAATTATTTCCACTAAACTTAGTATGTACGAATTCGAAAAAACATCTTTTTAAATCTGCAATATTGGTGTCCCAATTGATTTATAAAAGTTGAGGGTATTCCCGGTCAAACCGGAAGTACAGTGTTAATAAAAGGCATCAGATGCATTATGCGTCATTGTACTGGCCTGCAAAGTTTCATGAATATTATCGTTTTCGTTTTAAAGATATTTACTTGGTCCCAAGCTTGTATCTGAAATAGTCCGGAAACTTTTCCCGCTAAAGATCAATGGTTTCGTTGCTTGTGTGGCACGTAGTGCCGTCTTGTTGAAAGTAAACGTTGTCCAGATCAATACCATCCAATTCCGGCCATAAAAAAATCATTAATCATCTCTCGATAGCGCAATCCATTCACCGTAACTGTTGCTCCAGCCTCATTTTCGAAAAAGTAAGGTCCAATGACTCCGCTGGACCATAAACCGCACCAAACAGTCACACGTTGAGGATAGAGAGGCTTTTCAACAATAACTCTTGGGTTTTCCGAGCCCCAGATGCAACAATTTTGCTTGTTGACGAAGCCACCTAGGTGGAAATGGGCCTCATCACTCAAGATGATTTTTCGATGGAATTCCTGAACATTTTCATGCATTTCAACGACCCAATCAGCAAAGACACGACGTTGTTGATGATCGGCCGGCTTGAGTTCTTGTGTTAACAGAACTTTATAAGCCTTAAGACTAGTGTCCGACCGAAACTGGTATTTCAGCCGAAACCGAAACCGAAACCGAACTTTCGGCCAGGGTCTCAGTTTCGGCCGAAACCGAAACCGAAACTTTATATTTCATACTGAAATCTACTAAATTTTTTACAATTTTATTCGCATTTACATAAAAATAGTTAAGGAGTGTTAAATAAAATAAAAAGAATTTTTTTTGAGATCTTTATTTATTATTTTGGTATTACCAAGTTATCAAAATAATCAGTCGAAGTATACAGGGTGATTCCAAATCAGACGTGAACCTTAGAGGACGTGTTAGTATGGATCATTTGCTGGGGTTTGAGCCATTTTTATTGAGGACCAAAAATCAACGGTTTCCGAGATATTTGAGTACTGATTCTATTGAAAAAGAATTAGTATGATTTGAATGGGGATATAAGAAGCAAATAGAGGAAAATAACGAATTCAATATTTTTTTGTTGCAACTAAGCTCGAAATTACATTAGAAAATGTATTCATAAATTATGTTCCACCATTCCATAGGCTAGCACGTGCCCACTTTCTGATGTCTTCAGTTGTTATTTTCCGCCTGAAATTTACTCACGCTGTCTTTTAATACACATTCACTATTTTAAATGCCCGACATTCAAAAGGTTGCTTATAAAAAATCTGCTGAAACGAAACTAGTTAAGCAATCTAACGAAATCTTTTAGAGAATGAAGAAGGAATTTGGCAAGTTTTTAAAATAATTTTGTCATACAAAATTGTGAAATTCGAAAGTTGCAGACAAATTGATATTAGAAATTGATTTTTCATTTATTCATATACCACATTTCAAATCATACTAATTCTTTTTCAACCTCTTATAATGCATAGTTTTGCTTTTTTCGTACATATCATATTCTTTTCTGATGAAAATAAACCAAAATTATCACCAAATTTGGTCAACGTAGAAAAAATATGTACTATAAGTTCAGAAATCTTTTAAAAATCACCCGAACTCCAAAAACCGTTGATTTTCGGTTATTAATAAATATGGATAAAACAACAGCTAATGAGTCATACTCCAAGTTTCACGTCTTATTTGGAATCACCCTATGTAATCTAATTAATAATCATTAAGGTGAATTCTCAGTCATAACAAAGATAGATCACAATAACTCGTACGACAATTATGTATACCTACATATAACTCCTGGCCAAACGACGGATAATTCACGAACATTCGAGTTTCGGCCTGGCCGAAAGTTTCGGCCATTTTTGGCCGAAACCGAAACTAAGGCCGAAACTAGATTTCTTGGCCGAAACTGGCCGAAACCGAAACCGAACTTTCGGTCGGTCACTACTTAAGACCCAAATCTTTATGCAAAATACGGTGTAATGACGTTTGTGGAATGCCTAATTCCAAAGAACGACGAGGAATGGACAAACCTGGGTTTTCTTCAACACTTTCGGCTACAGCAGCAATATTCTCGGCTGTTCTTTAGCGACGTGCACGGGTTTTATTCTTCACATAACTAACTTGTCTCAACAGCTCGAATTTTTCCACCAATTTCTTTATTGCGGTCCGACAAGGTGCTTCACGACGACCCAAAAATGTTCGAGTTTTACGAACCGTCTCTGCCAAATTATCACCATTTTTGGCGCTCTAGTTCCTCGGAACTGAGTGCTTATCAATTTGCCCAAATGTCTGTAATTTTCGAATTTTTCGATGAAAATGGTCTTAAACGATTTGGTTCGACTCACTGATCAAGAATCCGTGGTCGGAATTCATTCTGTCCGGCCGGTCCGGCCGTCCGGCCGTCCGGCCGGTCCGGCCGTCCGGCCGTAGGCACGATAACTCTCGAACGGAATGAGCTAGAGATATGAAATTTTCAGAATTGGTTTGGGAGATAAATATCTCGGCTAAGTTCGTTATTGGGCAAAATCGGACAGATGGTTTCGGAGTAATAAAAAAAAATTTTTTTTTTTACATAACAAATTCAAAATTAACTTTTTTTTAATAAGCAGTTTTATCATAAGAATCCATTCATATCATTTTTAACTCTAACAAGCTAATACTTTCGGAGATATGATTTTTCAAAATTTCAATGTAAATCGTATTTCACAGGTTGATATAATTATTCTATGTATATTCTATGTATGAATTGCCAGTCAACTTGACAGAAGGGAAATTTGTAACTTCAAGAATATTGGGGTTGAAATACTCGTATTTTAGCGATGCAACGGGGACCTCACCCGAAAATGTTTGAAAATATTACGTAAATTGAAAGAATAATTCCAAAGTTCGAGAGAGGAGAAAATTTTGTGAACGTAGATCAGGAAATTTTTGATCGATTACAAGGTAATTTATTATTTTATACATGTTTTATGGAATACCTACTATTTGTAGGTACTTTAAACCTGTTTTGGGCAATTGTCATACGAAACTTGTTTTTTTGGCGCTCTAGTTCCTCGGAACAGATTGCTTATCAATTTGCCCAAGTGTCTGTAATTTTGGAATTTTTGGCTGAAAATGGTCTCAAATGATTTGGTTCGACTCACTGATCAAGAATCCGAGTGCGAAATCGATTCTGTCCGGCCGGCCGACCGGCCGTAGGCATGATAACTCTCGAACGAAAGGAGTTAGCGGATTGAAAATTGCAAGGTGGTTTTGGAGCGTAAATATCTCGGACAAGTTCGTTAATGGGCGTTAACCATCAAGGGGTTTCGGAGTTATGGCCGATTTTAGTAAAAATATTTTTTATGAATATTTCCGAAACCGATCACTCGATCTATCTGAAATTTAGCACCAGACTGTAGAGACAGTAGAATCATGACCTTTATACGCATGTGCAGTTTTGTATTGACCAGATTACCGCAAAGTGTAAAAAAAAAAATTTGAAAATGTGGTGCAGTTCTCATTCTCATGATTGCTCATTTAATCTTCATAAATAAACTATTATTTGAATTGAATTTCCTTTTTGATGCAGTTCTATCATATTAATACATTGATATAATTCCCAACTCTGAGAAACCAATACCAGATATAATTTGTCTGTTTGAACTAGAGCGCCAGAAAGCTCCTGTCCACAGGGCTTGAACCCATTTTTATAGTAAATTTTAATAATTTCAATGCGTTCTTGAAGCGTGTATCGTTCCATTTTCATTAATGGCGTAGTTTCTACTTGTCAAATGTCAAAAAATGACAGCTTCAAAAGTGACATCTACCGAAATTGCGGGCTATTCAAAATAACACCTCTTATTGGAAAACCCTTTATTTCACTGGCATGAAAGTGTCGTTGAAAATCTGTTCCGGCGAAGTGGTGCCCCTTTGTGCAACCAATTTGTATTAGGTTGACGTGAAAATTGGGGTATGTTCGAAGAAAAGCAAATTTCTCTTGGAAGGTGGTCTATCGATTTTAGCCGTGAGGCCGTCGCTATTCAATTTTCAAAGTGTTCCCCCATCAAGGAAAGAAATTGGGTCCTAAGGAAAGGTTATTACATGATTTCCGGGTCGAATTACCGGTAAATAATGGGGCAAATTGTTTTGTATCATAAAGGAAAGGGATGAAAAGTTATCGTATAATGAAGTGTCCTCGTGACGAGGCTGGGTTCGTTATTTCAGTTTGGCTCGTTATGAAACTCTTCAGTATTTCAGTATAATCAATTACTACGTCTTCAGAGGGATTAGGTTCGAGTTCGAATTCGAACTGTACTCATGAATTGTTAACTTCAAAACTTTTACATCCAGACGGAATAATTTCTTCGACTTTTTGTTTTTAAGTCGCCTGATTTCGCATTGATCTCAGTAATTTACCATCATTTAATCATTTTTGGCGCTCTTGTTCCTCGGAACAGAGTGCTTATCAATTTGCCCAAATGTCTGTAATTTTCGAATTTTTCGATGTAAATGGTCTTAAACGATTTGGTTCGACTCACTGATCAAGAATCCGTGGTCGAAATTCATTCTGTCCGGCCGGTCCAGCCGGCCGTAGGCACGATAACTCTCGAACGGAATGAGCTAGACAGCCGAAATTTTCAGAGTAGGTTTGGGAGATAAATATCTCGGCTAAGTTCGTTATTGGGCGAAATCGGAAAGATGGTATCGGAGTAAAAAAAAAAAATATTTTTACATAACAAATTCCAAATTAAATTTTTTTCAATATGCAGTTTTACCATAAGAATCCATTGATATCATTTTTGGCGCTCTAGTTCCTCGGAACTGAGTGCTTATCAATTTGCCCAAATGTCTGTAATTTTCGAATTTTTCGATGGAAATGGTCTCAAACGATTTGGTTCGACTCACTGATCAAGAATCCGTGGTCGAAATTCATTCTGTCCGGCCGGCCGGCCGTAGGCACAATAACTCTCGAACGGAATGAGCTAGACAGTTGAAATTTTCAGAGTAGGTTTGGGGGATAAATATCTCGGCTAAGTTCGTTATTGGGCAAAATCGGACAGATGGTTTCGGAGTAACAAAAAAAAAATTTTTTTTACAAAACAAATTCCAAATTAAATTTTTTTCAATAAGCAGTTTTATCATAAGAATCCATTCATATCATTTTTAACTCTAACAAGCTAATACTTTCGGGGTAATGATTTTTCAAAATTTCAATGTAAATCGTATTTCTACGTTTTCACAGAATGATAGAATTATTCTGTGGGTATTCAATGAACTGTTATAATGTCAACTTATTTTCCTGAGACATGACGTTGTCTCATTGTCATACATTCCAGCAATCGTATAAATATGAGAATGATAATATAATATCATACTTTTTGTTGGTTGATATTTTCATGCCGATGGTCAATCCATATGATGATGGGAATGGTAATGGTAAGTTAATAATATTGAGTTCAGAATATCTCCACTAAAAACAAAACTGGAATATTGGTGTATTGGAGTAGATTTGAGGAAAGATATGTATATTATCGTTCATCATAGAATTGAGGAATGAATATCTCGGATGAGTTCGTTGTTGGGTAGAATTCGTCTATTGGTTTTGGATTGATCATTTTTGGCACTCTTGTTAAATTTAAATTCTTCTATGATGTTTGAATTCAATTTCTGCTAAGATGAAGTTCTAAATTTCAATAATGAATCGTACTTCTATGTTTTCACATAATGCTATAATTATTCTATCTAAGCTTTATTATATGATCTGTGTTCATATTCGTACATTTCATCCTGTTCTATAAGAGAGAGTCAAATTCATTTTAGCTATTTTAATTTGGTTTCTTCCATGGTGCAGTTCTCATTCTCAGATTGCTCATTTAATCTAGATAAATAAACTACTATTTGAATTGAATTTCCTTTATGATGCAGTTCTATCATAAGAATACATTGATATAATTCCCAACTCTGAGAAACCAATACTTTCGGAGATATGATTTGTCTGTTTGAACTAGAGCGCCAGAAAGCTCCTGTCCACAGGGCTTGAACCCATTTTTAACTCTAACAAGCTTATACTTTCGGAGATATGATTTTTCAAAATTTCAATATAAATCGTATTTCTATGTTTTCACAGAATGATATAATTATTCTGTGTGTATTCTATGAATTGTTATAATGCCAACTTATTTTCCTGAGACATCACGTTGTGTAATTCATTCCAGCAATCGTAGAATTATGAGAATTATAATATAATATCATACTTTAAGTAAGTTAATAATATTGAGTTCAGAATATCTCCACTAAAAACAAAACTGGAATATTGGTGTATTGGAGTATTGGAGTGAAGATATATATTTATCGTTCATCATAGAATTGAGGAATGCATATCTCGGATAAGTTCGTTGTTGGGTAGAATTTGTCTATTGGTTTTGGATTGATAATTTTTGGCACTCTTGTTGAATTAAAATTCTTCTATGATGTTTGAATTCAATTTCTGCTAAGATGAAGTTCTTTCATAAGAATCCATTGATATAATTCCCGACTCTGAGAAACCAATACTGTCGGAGATATAATTTGTCTGTTTGAACAAGAGCGCCAGAAAGCTCCTGTCCACAGGGCTTGAACCCATTTTTCATTTTCTGAACAGAGAAAAGTTGAATAATAAATAAACGAATAAATAAATAAATAATTTAAGACAGGGATTCAACGCCAAGGGTCTTATTAGGGTGAAATCAGCCACCTATAAATGGAATAAAAAGAAACATAGGAATAAACACGGAACATAACCCAACAGTAACTTAGTTTCTTCAACTTTCTGGCAACAGACAGACTATTTTTAAAGCATTTTTGAGCGCAAGTTCTGGGGAACAGCGTGCTATGATTTTGCCCAAATGAGTGTAATTTTCGAATTTTTTGCCGAAACGATTAGGAGAGTTCGAGGTCAAATTTGATTCTGTTCGTCCAACACAACTTTCGACCGGAAAAAGATAACGACTTGAAATTTTCAGGGTAGGTTGCGCATCTGAATGCAACGGTTAAGCTCGTTAATGGGCATAATCAGCCAAATGGTTTCTGAGTACTAATTTTGTTTTCAAATACATAGTACTGATCGGATTGAATTGAAACTTAGAAACTAGTTGTAGAATACCGACACAAAGACGTTTGTGAAATTTCGTGAGTATCGTATGACTAGAAAAAAAAAATATGTATCCCACGATAACTTGAAAACGGAAAGAGAGACTTGCAATTTTCAGGTTAGGTTGTGCATCCAAATTCGACATTTAAGTTCGTTAATGGGCATAATCGGCCAAACGGTTCTGGAGTTATACCCATCTAGAATGTTGTTATTTCCTCAATAACTCAAAAAATACGAATCCGATCTAATTCAGACATTCTAATTAATGGTAAAATGTGGGCGCGCACATTTTTCGGGAAATTTCGTGATCGAAATTTTATAATCGAGCACAGAATTTCAGCTCGATCGACTTCGTATGAAGCGTGGAACATGCGTGCAAAAGCTGCTGACTTCACGTGCTCTTTAAGAATTTGTTGGCGTTCTTGTTCCTTGGAATAGAGTGCTTATCAATTTGCCTAAATGTCCGTAATTTTCGAAGTTTGACCGTTAGACCGATTATGCCCAAATACGAACTCAACTCTCCCATTCGGATACGCAACCTACCCTGAAAATTGCAAGTCCCTATCTCCTTTCGTTCGAAAGTTATCGAGGCAACGGTCACCCATCTACTGATCTCACACAAGGCTGCTCGAATCTCCAAAAGTATTTAACCGATCGTTTTAAAACTTGGCAGTAGAGTTGGGTTCTAAAGACTCTTGCAAAATTTCAGCAATTTCAGACGAATAGTTACTGATATATAGATTTTTTTTTTCAATTTTCAATGATTTTTTAAAAATTTTCTACAAATACTATCCTCACGAAATTTTGCAAGAGTTTTCGGGTTGGCATTCTACAACTAATAACCATGTTTGAATTCAATCGGTTTAGTATTTTTCGAGTTAATGAGGAACAAAAAACAACCAAATTTCAGATGGCTATAACTCTAAAACCGTTTGGCCGATTATGCTTATAAACAAACTCGAATGTCGCATTCAGATGCACAACTTAACCTGAAATCTTCAAGCCGCTATCTCTTTCCGTTCTCAGGTTATCGTGCCAACGAAAATATATTTTAATAATTTTCTAGCGATACGATTCTCACAAACCGTGCTTAGGTTTATATTCTACAACTATTCACCAAGTTTCAATTCGATCGAATCTATATTGGTTGAAAACAAAATTATTACTCGGAA
Source organism: Halyzia sedecimguttata (assembly GCA_937662695.2). Taxonomy (NCBI): domain Eukaryota; kingdom Metazoa; phylum Arthropoda; class Insecta; order Coleoptera; family Coccinellidae; genus Halyzia; species Halyzia sedecimguttata. Next base: position 51,898,325 of record OW569415.2, read on the forward strand.
ACCATTGGGCCGATTATGCCCATTAATGAACTTGTCCGTCGTATTGAGAGGCGCCACCTACCATGAAAATTTCAAGTCGCTAGCTCTTTCCGTTCTCAAGTAATCGTGGCAACGGCCGGACGGCTGGCCGGACAGAATGAAATTTGACCTCGAATTCTTCATTGGGGAGTCGAACCAAATCGTTTGAGACCATTTTCGTAAAAAAATTCGAAAGTTACAGACATTTGGGCAAAATGATAACGCAATGTTCCCCAGAACATACGCGCAAGAACACGAAAAATCGGCCAAACATATGACCAAGATTGTAGGCTTCCAGCTATTGGCCACTAATATCGCTTCTGTTTTAAGTAGTGTAGCACTACGTGGTCATAATGAGTTGGAAGGCTCGATTAAGACCGATTCATATTATACGATCCGCTCCGCTCTGCTCAGGCACGTCAAAATATCTTACAATAGGATTTGAATGTACTAATTCACATCATCCGTCTACGAACTTACCTAAAAACCCATTGAAATATGACTGAGCGTGCCTGAACTGAGCGCAGCGGGCCTTTAATAACACAAGAAAACGAGAATGAGACCGGTTGCCGAACTTTAAATTTGATATAGTGTCGTATTTTTTGGATTCAACGTTTTGTGAAACATGTAAAGTTTTGGTTATTTCAATATCGATGCCAATGACAACCGCAGAAACTGGAAGATGTTTTTCTACTTTAAAATTGATCAAGACGTTTCTAAGGAAAAATTTAATGCTTGTGGCTTTTACTTGATGCAAATCCATATTAACTCAATGAAAAATTATATACGATTTACACTTATTTATTCAATATTGTGACGCGTTTCGTCGACACAGCGACTTCATCAGACTACATCATACTAAATTCTTAACAAGTTATTATCTCCCTATACCTAGATGACATGGACACAGAATCATTTAAAACTCATTACATGAGAAACTTATTTAAAACAAATTACATAATAGACTTATTTAAAACTAATTACATGAGATTTCACTGCTGGTTTCTTTGTACACATTAACAATAATTCATTCCTAATGCTTTTATTTATAAATTGATTCTCTATTTGAATAGATTGAGTAACGGTGAAAAATTTAGATCTAATTGTTCATTAACTAAATTACCCGTATGTTTTTCCCTATTTATTTCGACCATTTCCCAGTAATTAAGTTGCGCACCTTTATTCAAATTGTGTAGAATTTTGAAATCCGGGTTAAACTTATGTCCTTCTGCTAATAAATGATTCGAATAATTTGAATTAATTTTGTTGTTTTTGAAGCTGTGATGATGTTCCTTTATTCTTATGCCAAAATTTCTACCAGTTTTTCCTATATATGATTTGTCACAACTCCCGCAATTTAATTGATAAACACCGGATTTATCTTCTTTATTCCTTTTCGATTTATTGTTTTTTATGAATTTGGCAAGGTTATTATTTGTCCGGAATGAGATATTCACCTGTTGGTTTTGAAGAAACCTTTTAAGTTGTTGACTCGTTGTACCAAAATATGTTAAGCTATTGAATATTTTATTTTTATCCTTAATTTCTGGAAATACTAAACTAATTGTTTTTCTAAATTGTTTTTTCGTCAACATTTTTCTGATTAACTCTGTGTTATATCCGTTGTTCACCGCTATTTGTTCGATAATTTCTAATTCTGTACCATAATTTTCTTCGGATAAAGGTATATTAATTAGCCGGTGTAACATACTATGAAATGCCGCGACTTTATGTTCGAATGGATGACACGAGGATCGATGAATGATTGTATCCGTATGGGATGGTTTCCTAAATATTGATCAACATGAGTTTTCAATATTTAGGAAACCATCCCATACGGATACAATCATTCATCGATCCTCGTGTCATCCATTCGAACATAAAGTCGCGGCATTTCATAGTATGTTACACCGGCTAATTAATATACCTTTATCCGAAGAAAATTATGGTACAGAATTAGAAATTATCGAACAAATAGCGGTGAACAACGGATATAACACAGAGTTAATCAGAAAAATGTTGACGAAAAAACAATTTAGAAAAACAATTAGTTTAGTATTTCCAGAAATTAAGGATAAAAATAAAATATTCAATAGCTTAACATATTTTGGTACAACGAGTCAACAACTTAAAAGGTTTCTTCAAAACCAACAGGTGAATATCTCATTCCGGACAAATAATAACCTTGCCAAATTCATAAAAAACAATAAATCGAAAAGGAATAAAGAAGATAAATCCGGTGTTTATCAATTAAATTGCGGGAGTTGTGACAAATCATATATAGGAAAAACTGGTAGAAATTTTGGCATAAGAATAAAGGAACATCATCACAGCTTCAAAAACAACAAAATTAATTCAAATTATTCGAATCATTTATTAGCAGAAGGACATAAGTTTAACCCGGATTTCAAAATTCTACACAATTTGAATAAAGGTGCGCAACTTAATTACTGGGAAATGGTCGAAATAAATAGGGAAAAACATACGGGTAATTTAGTTAATGAACAATTAGATCTAAATTTTTCACCGTTACTCAATCTATTCAAATAGAGAATCAATTTATAAATAAAAGCATTAGGAATGAATTATTGTTAATGTGTACAAAGAAACCAGCAGTGAAATCTCATGTAATTAGTTTTAAATAAGTCTATTATGTAATTTGTTTTAAATAAGTTTCTCATGTAATGAGTTTTAAATGATTCTGTGTCCATGTCATCTAGGTATAGGGAGATAATAACTTGTTAAGAATTTAGTATGATGTAGTCTGATGAAGTCGCTGTGTCGACGAAACGCGTCACAATATTGAATAAATAAGTGTAAATCGTATATAATTTTTCATTGAGTTTCTAAGGAATACAATGTCGGAAGAAAGACTGACGGCGCTCGCAATGTTGTCCATCGAACAAAATTTAGTTAAAGACATTCCTGACTTCAACCAAAAGGTGATCATGAAATTCATCTGCGACAAAAACAGAAGGATTGAGTTTCATTTTAAGATGTAGGCATTTGGTAATTACCTTTTAAAAAATATATACTTTTTTTGTATTCTTGAATCAGCGCCCACTGAACAAAATTACCACCAGCCGCCACTGCTGTTCTCAATGTTTGTATGTCCCCCTCCGAATAAAAATTAACCTGTGCCGCATTTTCTCCCAAAACACCCATATCGTGACATAATTGGTCTGGTAAGTTTTCAAATTGACACCTGGTATATGAAATTAAATGATTAGATTGCAACAAGTGCTACGTTAGGCAAACAAGCAGAAATTCAAGGTATGAAGAGTATGTGGAGCACATTCGAAATAACAACATCGATAAATCTGCTGTTGCATATCATATTTTAACAACCGGCCACACAGTTTTCCAAAAGTCTTTGATAGGAGTATGGCAGAAGTTTTAACATTTCGAAGTTTTGATGTATTATAAGATCTTTTTCGTTGGGACGCACTATATATTTCATTCTCACAATGAAATTTTAACTATTCCTCAATATCCCCAACCAGTTTCCATGTGAATATTTTCCAGCCAGACAGGAATCGGTTAAAATAATGTTCGCTGGAGATCTGTGTAATTTCCACTTCTAAGGTTGTTAAGGTAAATGGGGTGTAACTAATATTCGGATGAGTTACGAATCAATTCGGAGGGTTAACCGACGCAAATTGCAGTTAGAGTATCGGTTTCGAGCTCGAGCAATTCCATGTGTAATTTAACTTTACATACGTGTATTCGTTGCGTCTTCAGAAGGTTAAGGGTTCACACACAAGTCGACTATATTAGGAGATTGGATGGTCCGTAGGCGTAATTTAGTTTTGCGGGTACATTAACTACGCGTTCCAGCTATTTCTCTCGTTCGATATTTCGTTTCAGTCTAAAGCGACACCCTACAAATATTAATAGCATGGTTGCTTTATTACGAATTATTATCGTACCTCGAAAATCGTCTTCGTTTTTATTTCCTGAAAAAATACTTTCATCTGACATAATATTTGACGGTTTTTAACATACATACATACATTGATTTCAACCATGGATTTCTCTTATCAAATGAAACACCCTTTTCATTTACAATTTTTCCAGATTCGTATTCGGTTCAGGTAAAAAGTTGTCAGAGAAAAAATATTTTAAAATGTGCTAATCCACCCCTGCACCGTCTTTGATTGTTGAACACAGACACACTTTCTGGATTCAATATCGCTTAATTATCTGAATGTTTTATCATCTGATGCTCCACATTCAATATTTGAGAAAATTTATTCACTCACTCAAGTCTTATGACATGGTTTTTAATAATCTTTATGCTGCAGCATTTTTGAAAACCTATTCCTGAATATTAAAACACTGACTCCAACTTAGTTTTCATTAAATATCCACTATAAGATTATCCACAATATCTTCATATCTTCCACCTTCATTAAATATTTTAATTCGCATCATATAAATGAATACAATATGATATAATATCCAACCAACATAAAAAACAACAACAATTATTATAACCTCTATCAGTCTATGCCTATGACCTATAGATATAGGCATAGATCCTAGACATATGATGTGTGCGGTAGAGATACATTTAATTCACAATCAACCAACTTTTCTGTCATATTTGAAAAGCAGATTAACGGAATTCGGCTTTCACAAAGCTTTTGGATTATATCAAAATCACAGATTCTTGGATAAGAAAACCTTGATCAAAAACGTCGATTACTCAATCGAGAAAAACAATCTGACAACCTCTTATAGACACAGTATAATAATATCATTATAGTGTGGCAGAAGTAGGCACAGAAATTTAATAATTTTTAAATTATTAGGTTAGCCAAGGAATTTATCATTAGTCTAACGGTGAGGTTAGCGTCCGTTCTGTTATGTTTATTGTTTGCATAATTCCGTAGATTCAGATTAAGAATTTCTCGCCAACAATAATTGGGATGAATTGGAGGAATGATTAATCATTAAAGGATACTGTGGGAGGCATGTTCATCATTGAATGGTTTCTTTCTGGGTTTTCTCTCCCAAACTCTGAAAAAAATATCTATAAATTAAAAAAATTATTATTTTGTGATTTGCTTCTGCGTAAGAAACACAAGATATTTGCCAGAAGCAATCAATCGAGCAATGTTGCCTAACAAATAACAACGAAACAACATCAACGAAGAAACAACTATATCGTAACGTTTCGGAGTCTATATCGGACTCCTTCGTCAGACGCTTAACGAAAAAAATCTTCAGAATTATTTTGTTGATTGTTATTCTGAGATTCGAGAATTATCACATTGACAGTTTTTGAAAATTATAGCTAACATAGTTTTACTTTGTATAGAAATCTCCAAGTTCCACCTCCTTTTTCGATATATTCAGCCAAATATGGTCAATACCAATTGAGCAATTTGCAAAATTGCATTCTCTATTCAATAAAATACAAGTTGACTCCTTAAGTTTCCTTTTAATATAATCAGTTTCTGTCATTAGAATCTTTGTATTACTCCAATCCATCATGTGATCTCATTGGATTGTACATACATGTTCTGCTATTTTTGATTTCTGTATGTCTCTATTTCTTAAGTTATTCTTATGCTCTGACTTTCTCACTTCTAGTGGTCTTGATGTTTCTCCTGTGTATGATTTACCACAAATACAAGGAATATTATATACACAGTTTTTTGATTTTTGTTTTTCATTAATGAGTTTTGTCTCCGTTAATAAAGATGTGAGATCATTTTGGGTTTGGAAGACGGTTATTATATTGAACTTAGAACCAATTCTTCTGATTTATTCAGAAAGGCCACGAACATAAGGGATCACATTCAGCATATTGGGTTGCTGTTCTTGTTGATCATTCGGTTGATTATTCTGTTGTACTTGATTATTTGCTCTTCTATCTAAATTCATGACTGATGTATTTATGAATTGTCTAGGATATCCATTATCTTCAAGAAATTTTTTGATAAAATCAATTTCTTTATTTCGAATTTCAAGAGTAGAAAAAATAAGGTTAGCTCTATCGTAAAGTGTTTTAATAACACCTCTTTTTACACTAAGTTGATGGTTTGAATCGAAAAATTTGTCTTTCTCTTCTATACCATGTTGCCAAATTACAAATATGTCGTCAACATATCGCCACCAAGCGATGGTTTCAACGAATACGTATACACAATTTTTTCTTCAAAATGTTCCAGAATATATTACTCATGACAGGTGATAAAGGCGAACCCATTGCCATTCCAAAATTTTGTCGATAAAAAACATCTCCTAGTTGGAAATAAGTGGTATTTATCGTTTGATGAATATACTGAAATTCGATTGCGGATAACAAGTTCTCTTATGCGTACTAATATACTACAAACTTATGATTCAACTGTGCAGTTGGAATGATTATTAGAAGTGACGTGAGTTATATCTGTAGAAAATTATTAATTGAATGTGTTACAAGATGAGGGATGAGAGAAATGCTAAGAATGATTGGGCAGAATCGAAGCAGTGTGAAAATAAATTTTTGGATTTAACAGATAATTTAAAAGTTTTATATTCACTATTGGGGATGCATAGAGAAAAATTCATATATTAATACATATCATGGTAAGCCTATTCATCTATTTCACAAAAGATTATCAAGAAATTGAAATTTGATTACTAGATATTGTTAAGTTATACCTTAATAACTTATCCCGTTTTAAGATGGTAATATAACCAATGAATTTGGTAACAAGCGGGATTGAATTAAAATGCATATAAATGAAAATATCAGGTGAGATATGGAGGTTACTAGCAATACCTTTTTCTATGCCTTTATTCGAGCACAGAAAATCTGTGATTCTAGTCCAGTTCCGGATTGATAAGAGCAATTGAATTTCTGGGTTTTTAATCGTATTTTATGACATTAAATGAAGAATACCTCGAAAACGGTACATTTTGGTAGAAATGATGATGAAGAATTTAATTTTCTAAAATGATTGAGTATTTCAAAAATGACTCAAGATATCCTTCGTCTGCTTTCATTATACTTATTTCTCATAGTTTTATGAATTCGGAAAAATTAATTAAAAAAGTTAATTGGAGATTATGTGCCATAGTTATAGAACACCAAAATTAATTTCATTCTGAATGACCATGTCAAAACTGCAAAAGGAAAACTGTTTATTTTTCAAATTTCAACAGCCTGTATCTTTCATCCTGTGCCGAATTTGGAAAAATGGTAAATAACAAAATTGTTGTATTTGATAAGAGTAAGCTATGTTTAAAATTAATGTACAAATCGAAGACTCACACTGTTTAAGTGTAAAGAGACCACCTTCAGGTAAATTTGAGGCTTTCTTAGATAAGATGACGTTAATTTTACAACATTGTGAGAAGCAAAATGGTCTGATATCTCTTTATGGTAACTTAAATGTCAATTATTACTTGACAACCTCTAGCTAAGAAAACTTCTGAGTGATCAGTTGAACTGTTTCAATCTCAGAATAACCTCACTTTGTCCTGCTCGAATATTTACTCATTAGGTAGATCAACCTCTAAGAAGGTCGACTATATTGCTGCAAACTCTAGCCTAAATTTACATAGAACAGTATTGAAGAATCTATTCTGGCTCCAAAGCAAGTTGAAACCCACAAATTTGTCGCAAATATACAAAAAAACTGAAGCCAATTACAACTCACTACTCAGGTCTGCAAAGTTGGTATTTCATTCAGGACTGCTGGATGATTCGGAAAATAAGAAAAAACAATCTGGAGAATCGTGAATCAAGAGACTGGTAGGATCTCACATAAAACTTGAAGAATTGTATTACACATCCATGGAATTTCTTATTCTGAACCTCTCGAAGATGCAAATGCGTTTGCTCTGAAATTTTCAAGTATTTCTGAACGAACTATTGAGCAGGCATGTGGAAGTTCTCAAATCAAATTTTGCATCGCTTCCACTCTACATGGTGGAACGTTTTATTTTCAATCTGTAGATGGCTGTGAGGCGCTTAGTTGCATTATTTTTCTTTAAAAAATTAAAAATTTTCTGAGATTTCTGGATTTTATATCTGCTTAAGTAATGGAATTAATTTCCGAATGTATAGCGAATCACTTTGCTCATCTCATTAATGAATCAATCTGTTCTGGTATCTTTCCAGATATTCTAAAAAGAGCCACCATATTACCTGTTTTTATGAAAAATAATCCTGAGGATATTGTTGACTACCGACCTATATCAATATTGAGCGTGTTTTCGAAAGTCTTCGAGAGAATAGTTTTAGATCGAAAGATAAAATATCTGGACAAATTAAATTTAATTACTGATAGTCAACACGGCTTAAGAACTGGACGGTCAACCGAGACTGCTGTTCAGGACTTCACTCATTCCATTCAGTGTTCATTGGATAAGGGATTGTAGCTGGACTATTCTCCGATTTATTGCGAGCCTTTGACACCATTTCACCGGAGTTTTTAACCAATAAACTGTACAATCTTGGTTTTCAAGGATTATTCCTTGATTCGATTAATGACTATGTATCAAGTAGGAAACTACATATTAAAATTAATAGTTATTTATGTACCAAGGACGCGATATTGGTTAGTGATTCGGATTCATATCACGTAGATACCGGGATCGATTCCCTTAGCCGAAATTGCTCTTTTTCGTTTTTTTTTTTCATTTCTATCGAAATAATAACTTCAATTCCAACTTCATGTCATAAATTCGTTCTGAAATAGTTTGAAAATACACGATATTGGCCATCTTCAGGCGGCTCAAACTCTCTTGGGAAGTATTCCCAAAACTTGTTTTCTTATTTTGACCTAAGGAATCGCCTCCTAATATACAGGTCGCCTCACCGACACGGGGTACCATTGGGGTGTCACACCTGTTGTTAAACTATCCTCCGGGTCTTCTGATGGAAGTTATGGCAGGTTTAAGCCAGGGGTGAGTTTACTTATTTTGCAAATATTTTAGAGACCAGTTGAGATAGAGCAATGAAATTTGACGGTTTGAGTAAGTAGCTCGAGTCCATTGAAATTAGTTTTTCTAAACCGCCCTAAAACAAATGGTAGGGGGTGGAGTACTTTTTAATATAAATGATTTTTTCCACGGTAACGTACTAATAATAAATTAGATTCGAAAACTGCGGTCTTTCAACATTGATTTGGTGTATCGTGGACACTGGGGGCTCAATCGGTTACAAAGTTGTTATCAAAAAAATGTTACGAACACACAACATTTTCGATAACGGGGTAGAGCACTACATCCAGATCGGCGTTTTTTTCCCATAAGTATACATGGTGTTTCAAAAAAGGCTAATCATCTCACAACTTCCAAATTTTTTAATTCTACGACAAATTTTAACGCAAGTTTGTGGGGAGAACTTCTTTTATTTAAGCAATTGTTTTTGATTTATTTTTTAGGCAAATAGGTGCATATTCAAGGCTTGTAAAAATACCAAAATATCATGGATAAATCAAAAACGGCTGCTCAAATAAATAAAGCTCTCCTCATTAACTTGCGTTAAAATTTGTCGTAGAATTCAAAAATTACAAAGTATACAGGATATCACTTTGAAAATTTTGAAGTTGTGAGATGACTAGCCTTTTTTGGAACACCATGTATACTTCTTAATATTTTGAAAATATGGTGACTATGGTCCTCCGACACGTGTAAGAGAAACAATTTCAATATGGTAATGGGAAGCTGGAAAACACCGATCTGTACGTAGTGCTCTACCACGTTACAATTTAACATATTTGTAACCGCTTGAGGTCCAATTGTCAAAGATACACCAAATGAAAGGTGAAAGATCGCAGTTTTGGAATCCAATTTGTTTTTAGTACGTTACCGTGAAAAACAATCATTTATTTTAAAGAGTACCCCCACCCCCTACCATTTGTTTTAGTTGGAGTTCGAAAAACTAATTTTACTAGGGTTTCAAAGGACTCGAGCTACTTACTCAAATCATCAAATTTCATTGCTCTATCTCAACTGGTCTGTGAAATATTTGCAAAATAAGGAAACTCACCCCTGGCCTAGACCATTCCTAACTTCCATCAGAAGACCCGGAGGACAGTTTAACAACAGGAAGTGCGACACCCGAATGGTCCCCTATCACCTCCTGGCCCGTGTTTGTGTGGCGGCCCTTGATCCTGTATACGAACGCGGATAGCCTGTAGATATGCATCTCGGAAAAAAATTAAAAGTGGCTCTCCTGAAAAACTACGTTTTTGTGACATGGTGTCCTTTACAGATGCTCTCGATTCATGGAAATGAAAAGCATAAAATGTGGAAAAATGTATAGATAACTGACAGAACATAACACTGCTATTTCGCCGGATCTAGGAGAGAGACATTTTAAAAAGTAACATGTGGCAGTTCCATTCGTTGCAAACCGGGCGTTTTCAGTTCGTAATGGTCTTATATGTAGACGGTCTTGCAGTCCCTGACCCTCTTACGGCAAAAGAATGAACATCGGTCAAGATTTCTTCATCGCAGAGGGTCGGAGTACGTAAGGATTTCCATAGGTGTCGCTGGTAGGATTTACTCCCTACCAGTTCGCAACGAATGGAATTAAGATTCCTAGAACTCCTTCTGGTGTCATTCAGGGTGGCTAAGTTGCGCCGACGATTGGTAATAACCATGAAACCGGTTCGTACCTGCCCCTGAATGACGCTTTCCTCTTTGGGAGACACTGAGCGATGATGTGACCTAGCCCGGCTCACGGGGAATATGTGTTGATGGTTGAAATCGATGAATATTTCATCGTGTGTCTTTTTTAGTTATTTAGAGGGCTCGTTCACATAATTAATATACAGAGAGCTTCAAAAGTATGGAATAATGGCTTTTTCTACCTTTTTAGGAATAGCGAAAAATAGTTTGATATGTCAAATTAATTTATGTTTTAAGGTACATTCTCCCGTAATTCTTATCGTTCTACCATTTCCGTTTACCAAGCAGTAACGTTATAGATATTTTTTTTTAAATCACAAGCCCCTATGTTTTTTCTTGCCATGGATATATCATAACATTCTGAATTCAGTAGTGCGCATTTGGGTCAATAATTCTCGAGATATTAATTATTTTAATTTGAAAAATATGTGGAAATCTCGGAATTAAGTCACCAAATGAACACATTTTTCTTGCAAAAACGATACTTGAAGCTGTCATAACTTCCAAAAATTATCAAAGTAGGTGTTCAAATTGATGACCATTTACTTTTTGACAATGAGCCTGAAACATGGAACGACTACAAAAGACATCCAGAAGTTCTAAAATAATGTTAGTTTGTAGTTTAAGTATCAATACTAGTATCGTTTTTATAATGAGAAAGTGATTATTTAATGGAGACTTAATTCAAAAATTAATATATCGAGAATTATTCACTGAAATAACGTTACATGTTCATTACTGAATTCAGAATTTTATGATCTATCCATGGCAAGAAAAAATTTGGCTTGCAATTAAAAAATTGTTTCAAGCACTGGCGTGAAGTCAAGAACTTTTGAGCGTATGTTCTATTGTCCATTCTCCTGTATTGGACACTCTTAATCAAATAATCGGATTTACCATGGTAAGTTCGATTAAGAGAGTGTCCAATACAGGAGAACGGGCAATAGAATTCACCATGGTATATTTGATTAAGAGTGTCCAATACAGGAGAATGGACAATAGAACATACGCGCAAAAGTTCTTGACTTCACGTCAGAGCTTGAACCAATTTTTTTTTGTAATTTTTATTTAATTTTCTAGCGGTACGGTTCTCACAAAATTTTACACACGTTTTATGTCGATATTCTACATCTAGTTAGCAAGCTACAATTTGATCGAGTCTATCGAGTCTCCCATTTAGATGCGCAACCTACCCTGAAAATTGCAAGTCCCTATCTCCTTTCGGAGAGTAATCGAGGCAACGGTCACCCATCCAGCTACTGAACTCACACAAGGCTGCTCAGATCTCCAACAATATAGATCTGATCGTGCTCAAACTTGGAACTTGGTAGTAGAGTTAGGTTCTGAAGGCTCTCGCAAAATATCTGCCATGTCGGATGTATAGTTTCTGATATATAACATTTTTTTCAATGATTTTCGATGATTTTTAAAAAAATTTCTAGAGATAATTATAATAATAATAATAATTTATTCAATATTCCTTAGTTTGGATACGATGGATACGTTTGGATACGATGCTCACAAAATTTTGCAAGAATTTCCGTGTTGCCATTCTTCAACTAATAACCATATTTAAATATGATCGGTTTAGTATTTTTCGAGTTATTGAGGAAATAACAACCAAATTTCAGATGGGGATAACTTCAAAACCGTTTGGCCGATTATGCTTATAAACAAACTCAAATGTCACATTCAGATGCACAACCTAACCTGAAAATTTCAAATCGCTATCTCTTTCCGTTCTCAGGATATCGAGACATAAAAAATATGTTTTAATAATTTTTTTTTTATTTTCTACTGATACGGGTCTCACAAAATTTCACAAACGTGCTTAAGTTTATATTCTACAACTATTCACCAAGTTTCAATTCGATCGGATTTATATTGGTTGAAAACAAAATCATTACTCGGGAACCATTGGGCCGATTATGCCTATTAACGAACTTGTCCGTCGTACTGCGATGCACCACCTACCCTGAAAATTTCAAGTCGATAGATCATTCCGTTCACAAGTTATCGTGGCAACGGCCGGTCGGACGGACAGAATCAAATTTGATTTCGAATTCTTCATCAGGGAGTCGAACCCAATCGTTCGAGACGATTTTCGGCGAAAAATTCGAAAATTACAGACATTTGGGCAAAATGATAGCGCGATGTTCCCCAGAACATACGCGCAAAAATATGGATGACTCTGCTTGGTAACGCAAAATGCTACAAAAATAAGAATAACTGGAAAATTCTCCCAAAAAATAAATTAATTTGACGTATCAAACCATTTTTCTCTATTCCTGAAAGGGGAGAGAATAAATCGATTAGTCCATACTTTTGAGGCTCTCTGTATTTCTCTGATTTGTACCGTACTTTACTGAAATCAGAGTTATATCAACTTTTGGTTTTTAAATGTAATACACAGTTTTTTCATTGATAATCAGTAAACTTGTAAATTTTTGCATGAAAATTCCTAATTTGCTAGCTTCTCTCAGAAGAAATACCAATGCTTCTCCTTCGTTAAAATTCAGTTGAACATACAGGGTCTTTCTATTTCAATGTCAAAGTCAGTCATGACAAAACCCTCAAAACTCATTTGTTTCAATTGAAAACCAATTGTTTGTATTGGTCTGCTGGAATCTACGTTAAAAATACACTATTTTTTAACGTAGATTCTAGCTGACCAGTAAAAAAATTGGTTATTATCATGACTGACTTTGAAATTCAAATAGAAACACTCTGAATGTTCAATTGAATTTTTAATTAACGAAGGAGAAGCATTGGTATGTCTTCTGATAGAAGCTAGAGTAACAGGAATTTTCATGCAAAAATCTACAAGTTATTAACATTGGAATGAGGCCCTATTTGAGAAAATTTAAGGGGTTTCTGCAGATTTCACACGAATTTTCTGAGAAAAATATGTAAGTTTCACATAAAAACAATGAAGAATTCAATGGGTAATCTGTTCGATTTCCGGTAAAACCGGAAGTCCAACGAATCTGAATTTTTTCCAAGCATTCATATCTCCTAACACTGCTTAACTATAAAATGTCAAGTGTTTATCTCGAGTCTTTCTCTAAAATATTCTAACGAATGTTCTTCATGAATCAACCTGTAGGTATACTTAGCTGATTTTTTTGTTAACTCATTTTATAGTTGCCTGAAACAAAATTATTATTATTATCGTTGCCTACATACAAAATTTTTACGAATTCTGGCAATAAGATTCCGAATTCGATATATTGAATTTTTCTTAAAATTTTAAACACGCTTTTATAAGTTTCACCTGTATGTTTGTTTGTAACCTACTTCATTGAACGCGATTTTGACCCACTTCAGACGATCAGATTTTATTTAAACTTTGCTGGCATTTCAGGAGCCGATGACATTACAATTAGATGATAAGAGTATCCCATTATCCTGACTGGGATCGCCAGGATTAATAAATTCCGTTAGGGATTTCTTGTTACCAACACCTTCGCCATTTTGCAATACATATATGCAAAATTGTTTTCTCGCGAATTTTTCGACAATTCACCTGTATGTTTGCTCGCTTGCTTGTTTGTCACCGACTTTTTTGAACCCGATTTTGACGCACTTTAGACGATCAGATTTTATTTCAACTTCCCGGACTTTTCAGGAGCCGATGACATTACAATAATTTCATAAGAGTATCTCATTATCCTCACTAGGATCGCCTTGATTAATAGATTTCGTTAGGGATCTTCTGCATGAGAGTATGAGAGTTAGAGCTAGCGCGAGATCTACGCATGCATGCACTTTCGCACTGGGCTCTGTTTAACGAAACCAGAGACTTTCTCAGGGTAGTAGAGTTCTCATCTTGTTAGTTCCTTATATACAGGTACGTAGGTACTGACGAGTCTAATACACCCATACTACTATTTATCATAGATATATTGGTAATCGTGATGTTCAAAAGGCCTCTTATTCATAACAAAATATTCAGGATAGATATTTCAGTTTATTTATTTTGCAAAACAATAATTTAGCATCAGCATAGCTTTGAATTCGCAGTCCATAAGAAATAAATTAAATACGATCGAAAAAATTGTTATCACAAATTCTAATCGATTAAAATGAAAATAACGATGAATTATGAATTAAAATAACCAGACTAGTGCTTGAATTATTAAAAAATTGGTTCTTACTTCACGTCAGGGCACCTATTTTTTTATATATATATATTTTTCAATACATTTCAATGATTCTTTTAAAATTTTCTAGTGATACGATCCTCACGGAATTTCGCAGGAATTTGCGCGTAATGTTCTATTAGGATCGGATTAGTATTTTTTGAGTAATTGAGGAAATAAGAACAAAATTTTGGATAAATATAACTCCTAAAACGATAGGCCGATCATGCTCAAACTCAAATGACGCATTCCGATTCGCAATCTACCCTAAAAATTGCTATCTCTTTCCGTTCTCAAGTTATCGTGAGATAAATAATATGAAAGTGAACAAATTTCAGGAATTGGACTGGAATTTATTCTCCTTAAGTATAAAATTCTGCCAAATTTCGAGGATTTGAATGTTCTCTTTTTTAAGGCTATATAAACAATAAATTAGGCAAGCTATACAACGACGAAGACAATCACAACAGACTCATCTAATTCATTTACCTTCAATTGTTTTCCTTAACGGACACTATACATCATCATCAAAGTCAACCAACCTACATCAAAAAGGCTCAACATTACAAAATAATTATTCTCACAAATAGAATGGTATAGAAAATAAACGCGAAATTATCCAGTGACAAGTGACACTATTTGACATCAAATTAAAAGTCATGTTGACAGAATGGAGTCTTCCCACAATAAGTAGTCTCTGTATTTAAATACCTCAGCCATAACAGCTGGTTATGTTATAACAACAACACCCACCATCACTATAACCGGCAACTATTAATTTTTCAAAACACAGATGACAGCTACCACGAGATGCAGATAGCAACAACCGCACTCACAATTTATGTCAATCAGGTATTACCCTCCAATCTACGTAATATCCAATAATGGATATGACTGAGGTATTTAAATACACAGACTACTTATTGTGGGAAGACTTCATTCCGTCAACTTGACTTCTAATTTTATGTCAAATCAAATTATTGGGTTCAGATTATCCAGTAAAAACAAAACTGGAATATTGGCTAAGTTTCAATTGATATAATATAATTTTCATAGTAGATTTCAGGAATTAATATCTCGGATAAGTTCGTTATTGGGTGGAATTGGTCTGTTGGTTTTGGAATAATAATTTTTGGCACTCTTGTTGAATTTAAATTATTTTATTATGTTTGAATTTAATATTTCTTTTATGATGAGGTTCTATCAAAGATAATCCATTGATATCATTCCCAACTCTGAGAAACCAATACTTTCGGAGATATGATTTGTACAAATTTGAACAAGAGCGCCAAAGCTCCTGTCCACAGGGCTTTCCCACTTTTTTGCGTGTATGTTCTGGGGAACATCGTGCTATCATTTTGCCCAAATGTCTGTAATTTTCGAATTTTTCGCCAAAAATGTTCTCAAACGATTGGGTTCGACTCCCTCATCAAGAATTCGAGGTCAAATTTACCATGGTAAATTCGATTAAGAGAGTGTCCATTACAGGAGAACAGACAATAGAATTCACCATGGTAAATTCGATTAAGATTGTCCAATACAGGAGAATGGACAATAGAACATACTACGCGCAAAAGCTCCTGACTTCACGTCAGTGCTTGAAACAATTTTTTTCTATAGGATCATGCAAAATGTTACGACTTTTTGCACTATCTATAGTTTACCAAAACTTTAACTTTTTGTTCGGATGTTGTATGGAACAGCGTGCTATCTTGTTGCCCAAATGTCTGTAATTTTCGATTTTTTTTTCCCGAAAATAGTCTCGGACGATTGAGTTTAACTCACAGATGAAGAATTCGTGGCCAAATTCAATTCTGTCCAGCCGGCCGAATTCGACAGTTAAATATGTTAATGGGCATCAGCCGAATGGTTACCCAGTTATACCCATCTGAAATGTTGGTGTTATTTCCTCAATAACTCGAAGAATGCAGGTCGAAGTGAAAAACTACAAACGAGCGGGGTTTGAAACTTAGGATTCGTAATCTACACCCCATAATTAGTAAGTGGTGATTTTTTTTTAGCGAAATAAAGCAATGTTGCCTAAAGCACATAATTACTAACGTAATTTGTTGTACAATGCCGAAGCACAAATTTTAGTGAGAATCGTAGAAGAAATGAAAATATTTCTTTAAAAAAAAATTTGTTTCAAAAATTTTATATTTCAGTAACTATGTCAGATTCGGCTGAAATTACGCACAATCCTCCAATTCCAATTTTATTTTTCCAATATTTTCAAAAATAAGGATCCGATTGAAATCTCTTAGTCGGCTGAAAAAAGACGTCTTGATGGCAGTATTTCTTGAGAGTGTGTGGGGCGTAAATAGACAAAAGAACATGCGCGCAAAAACTCCTGATTTCAAGTTAAATTCTTTTCAATAATTTTGTATTATTCCACCAGACACACCGTCAAAATTTATTCAATAATAATCACGAAGAAGGACGTGATTAGAATTGCTATTTATTATATAAAATGTGGGAATCCAATTTCCATCTGTACCTAGTGTAATGATTAATGGGACGTTGGAATTTCGGAATCAGTCAAAAACGTCGCTGAGATGACAAGTGTGCCAGTTCACAGAACTTCTATTTCAAAATGAGGGATATTCGAGGAAATAATAAATCAAAAGTTCCTGTGGTTTCTAGAACTGAAAAATGGGGTATCGATTAGGGCTCGGAATTTTTTAAATATAAGTATTTGAATTGTCGTTTGGTAATTTATTCGAATTTGCCAATATTCGATTAACTATAATCTATTAGTCGAATATTTCAGTGGACGAAGAGTGAAAAAAATCAGTTTCTTCGAAACCAGCCATTCAAGGCGTCTGAAATTTACATTGACCTCAAACATATGGATAAGGTAGTGAAGTATGTTCTGGGGAACATCGCGTTATCATTTTGCCCAAATGTCTGTAATTTTCGCAAATCCGATCACATTGAAACTTGGTGAGTAGTTGTAGAATACAAACCTAAGGTTGTTTGTTAAATTTGGTAAGAATCGTAACACTAGAAAATTATTATTATTATTAAATTACAATAAGAGTGGAGGTAAAACCTATGCACTCAAAAAAGCCAAAATTAAAAGTATTCTGCTAGAATTCTAAAGGAAAAATAGAAACTAATTAACACCGCATCGGTCGTAAGAGTTCTGAATCCATTAGTGGATGTTGCATTCACCACTGCACCTGGGAGACGATTCCAAACTTCAAAAATTCTGTTGGATAGAAAGTTCAATCGGCAGGAGGTTCGAAATGGTTCCATGGCCAATTTATAAGCGTGTCCGCGAAGGTTGTTCCGATTTGGAAGGAATAAAATAAAGTATTAAAAAATATTAGGTTGTGCATCTAATGCGACATTTGAGTTTGTCTATAGGCATAATCGGCCAAACGGTTTTGGAGTTATACCCATCTGAGATATGGTTGTTATTTCCTCGATAACTCTAAATATACAAAACTAAAATAGTTGTAGAATGCTAACGCGAGAATTTCTGCGAAATTTTGTGAGAATCGTATCAATAGAAAATAAAAAAAAACCATTGAAAATCATTTTAAAAAAAATTCTATACATCAGAACCTGTTCGTCCGACATCGCTGAAATTTTGCAACAGCCTTCAGAACCTAACTCTTCTGCCAAGTTGCAACTCTGAACACGATCGGATCCATATTATTGAAGATCCGAGCAACCTTGTGTGAGTTAAGTAGCTCGATGGGTGACCGTTGCCTCGATAACTTTCTAACGAATGGATATAGGGACTGCAATTTTCAGGATAGGTTGCGCATCCGAATGAGAGAGTTAAGTTAGTTTTTGACCATAATCGGTCCAACGGTTTCGGAGTTATACCCATCTGGAATATTATTTCCTCGATAGCTCAAAAAATATAGACTCGATCGAATTTTGAAGCCTGGTAACTAGTTGTAGAATATCGACATAAAGACTGTTGTATCCTGATTGTTTTATCAGGATGTTATGCTTCGTAGGATCAAATGTTGAGTTCTGATTCTTTTATCAGGATATAATGTTATTTCGAAGGACCAGAACTGTACACCCTCATTGTTTTATCAGGGGGATGAGTATAGGGGTATACTTAACTTTAAGCACCCAGTAGTAATCTCGTTGATTGTGGCGTAAGTTGTTACTTGAATAAGATAAGAATTACCAGGATAGGAAGTGGTGAAATATTCGAACGCACTTTAAACACAACAACAAACTGTATTTTCTTGTTACCGACAATGTGATAACAAGCACAAAGTAATTATACAAATGTAATATTTATACAATCTAAAATCTTCCCTCTATATGAAAATATATAGCGAGGAAGAAGTGACTACATATTTGGAAGGAGAACTAAAGGAGTATTAGTTTCGCGGCCGAACAAAAATAGTGATGTTTCTTGCACTAAGATATGTAGTAGTAGTTTATTTATCTATTTATTTATTTAACATTAGGGACACAAACAGGTCTTAGACCTATGAACAGTATCCACATATTACATTTAGATGAAAATATCACACTGTCATTTGTCGTTTACGAAAAAGAGTGGGAATGCATACTAAATTTTCGATGCCAGCACCAATGAGTGAACTTTTAGGGTGTTTAAATCTTAGGAATTTGAAATCTCGAATTTCTCCCACTATCGGGACTAACTTTACTTGCTTTCTGCATCAATCTATCAGCAAAAAGCTGATAAATAACTTTCACAGGCTAGGGGTTTCCATAGCGTCTAGACAAAAATAATACCAGCACTGGGCAATGTGTTAAAAACTTGATAAGTTTTCTTTTACAGGAAATAGGCAATAAATCGCTCTACAAAGGTCGAAGCTTAACAAGAAATTCTACTCGCAGTTATCTTTTCGTAAAAGTATTATTTTCAAGGGTGAGACCACACATAGTAAATTAAAACCCCGTTAACTCAATTGACAAATATTCACGTTTTACAAGCGAGCTCCTTTGTTGGGAAAAAACAAATCAAAGTTTCCCAAAATGTGACGTCATGAGACGTAACAAAGATGATGTAAAATTTTGTGAGAACCGTACCCCTAGGAAATTTTTTAAAATTACGAAAAAAAATTGGTCAGTGCTTGAACCATTTTTTTCTTTCTTAACCTCACCCATAATTATACGGAGAACTACTCGAGATATTTTCATGAAATCAATTTTCGGTGTGTCTACCGGGATGGCAAGAAAATCTACAATATTTTAATATTTTTATCACTTCCGGTTATACTGGAAGTAGCTATCAACGTCGTTTTCTCGAATGGCAATTATTACATTTATTGATTCCGCTTCGAAATTTAATGTGAGTTTGATCAGAATATGACTGACATTCCGAAGCTTTCCAGAGTTATTTGAGCTTTTAGACAAATATTCTCTATTCGGGATGATCAGAAAGAAAGGCCGATTGTCCTTTAATGTTAGAAGGATGAAAATCTTAAGAACTATTATTGAAGCTATGTTGGACGTTTTCCCCCCCATTTTGAAAAAAAAATCTATGTATTCACAAAACATGCCGAGATTCCATTCGGGTTTTCATCAGAATCTTCCATATCTCAAATGGAAACCCATATTTTTTATCGAATTATGAATCTATACATGAATCCAATATTTAATTGACATCGTCATATCTCAAATTTGGGATACGCTGTATAACATTTTCTTACATCAAAAAGAGCGCAATTTAGAATACTAATCGACCTGTCCGAGCTTATTTACATCAAAATTATTGTAAAAGTGGGAAAGCTCTGTGGATAGGGGCTTTGGCGCTCTTGTTCAAATTTTGACAAATCATATTTCCGAAAGTATTGGTTTCTCAGAGTTGGGAATGATATCAATGGATTTTTATGATATAACAGCATCATAAAAGAAATATACATAGATTCAAAAAGGTGTCATTTAAAAAAAACAAGAGTGCCAAAATTATTAATCCGAAACCACCAGACCGATTCTACCCAATAATGAACATATCCGAGATATTCATTCCTCAAATCTACTCTGAAAATTATATTATATTAATTGAAACTTGGCCAATATTCCAGTTTTGTTATTAGTGGAGATATTCTGAACCCAACCAAAATATATATTTCCATCATCATATGGATTATGCAAGGGCATTATATTATCACCCAAAAATTATAATATCCTATAATCCTCATAATTCTACGATAGCTGAGGTTATTTCATTGGTAATTTTGCATTCAATCATACTTTGTTTTCTAGAACAGCAGGTATTTTATATCATCAGTAACGAATTTTGAATAGATCCAGAAATAAATATGACATGTCTCTTATCGATAGATGAGATGACATTATGAACGCAGATCATGAATATACGATATAAATACGTAAGTTAATTTTCGATTACAGCATTCTGTGAAATCATAGAATTACGATTTATTATCGAAAATTTGAAAAATCATATCTCCGAAAGTATTGGCTTGTTAGAAATATAAAATATTATCAATGGATTCTTATAATAAAACTTCATATTGAAAAAAATTGAATTTGAAATTTGTAATGTAATTTTTTTCTTTTTTCGTTACTCCGATACCGTTTGCCCAATAACGAACTTAACCGAGATATATATATCCCCCAGACCTACTCTGAAAATTTCAACTCTCATCATGTTAACGGCTGGCCGGACATATTCGGTGTTGACCACGGATTCTTGATAGAGGGGGTCGAACCAAATCGTTTAAGACCATTTTCATCCAAAAATTTGGGCAATTTGATAAGCACTATGTTCCGAGGAACTAGAGTGCCAAAAAGGGTCTGAATTTATTCCAAGTCAGATTCGCACTATAAGTATTAGCATAGTAGTTTTATCTAAATATTCCAGTAGGTACCGTGAAACGGGGTAACTTGAAACCCCGGGACAACTTGATAAATTCATATGCCATGTTATGTTAAAATTTACTGACATCTAGCTATTGGTGGTAGAACCAAAATATTTGGTGGGTTGCATAGCTGGTGTTATATACTTGTTTACCAGGGTGAGTTGATGAAAGGCTATTTTGTGCTATACAAAATAATTCATTGAATTAGGTAAGGAAAATGATGAATTTTTAAGTGTGAATACTTTTGAATTTGTAGAAGAGTCTTTGGACGAAAAACAATGTCAATATTTTTATTTGATATGCCTAATATCTTGTTTGTGAGTGCATAGGCGTATCATTTTATTTTTTGTTAGGTTTTCAGGGGTAACCTGAAAAATGATCCTAAAAAATCATAAAAAGCACCGACCTGAAGTCAGGAGCTTTTGCGCACATTTTCCTTGGTTTACTCAATTCTGACATCTCCCCACGAAATACTGCATGAACTTTTAAGCAGTCGTTTTCCAACCGAGCACTAATTATGAATTCGATCAGATCATTATTTTTAGAAATACAGGAAAAATAGAAATAGCTTGAAGGTTCGTGAAGAATTTCAGTAGAATCTGATGAATAGTTCCTGAAATATAGAATTTTTGAAGAACAATTCTTTTTTAATTTAATTTTTTTCAGTTTAATTATTTTTGCGATACGATCCACATAAAGTTCCCAAAGATTTTCGCGTTGGCGTTCTACAATTAATTAGAAAGTTTCAATTCCATCGGATCTGTAATTTTCGAGTAATTGCCAAAAAACAACAAAAGTTCAGATGAGTATACCTCCAAAACCGTTTGGCCGATTATACCCATTAACGATCTCAACCGTGGCATCCTGATGCGCAACCTAACCTGAAAATTGCAAATCACTATCTGTTTCCGTTCGAAAGTTATCGTGGCAACGGCCGGCCGGCGTTTGGCAAAATGATGGCACGCTGTTCCCTAGAACATGCGCGCAAAAACGCATACGAGCCAGAAAAGACAGGAATTATGACCAGGAAATCAGAACGCTGTACGATTATCCAGGAAAGATGACTTGTCAATCTGAAGGATCTGTCAGAAGGATTCAATATTACTGTTACCACTCTGAACAGAAGAGTTAGAAGACCCAGAATTTGGTTTTTTGGTCGATTCTATGAGATTAATTTTTGGCGCACTTGTTCCTCGGAACAGAGTGCTTATCAATTTACCCAAATGTCTGTAATTTTTGGCTGGAAATGGTCTTAAACGATTTGTTTCGACTCACTGATCAAGAATCCATGGTCAAAATTGATTCTGTCCGTCCGGCCGTTAACACGATAACTCTCGAATGGGAGCTAGACAGTTGAAATTTTCAGAGTAGGTTTTGGAGATAAATATCTTGGTTAAGTTCATTACTAAGCAAAATCGGCCAGGTGGTTTCGGAGTAACAAAAAAAAACTTTTTTTACATTACAAATTTTAAATTCAATTTTTTTATGATGCAGTGTTATCACAAGAATCCATTGATACCATTCGCAACTCAAACAAACTAATATGATTCAATAGAACACTCAACTCAACTTATAATTTGCTGATGTATGTAAATCCAACATGAGATGATTCAAAGACTTACGTTTTGAATTTAATTACGAAAATTCTTGAAAACTGACGCACAGAATCCAAATTGAAAAAGTGGGAAAGCCCTGTGGACAGGAGGTTTGGAGCTCTTGTTCAAACTTTGACAAATAATAACTCAGAAAGTATTGGGTTTTCAGAGTTTGGAATGTTATCAATGGAATCTTATGATAGAACTGCATCATAAAATGAAATATGCAGTTCTATCATAAGAATCCATAGATATAATTCCCAACCCTGAGAAACAACTTTTGAATATATGATTTGTCAAAGTTTGAACAACATCGCCAAAGCTCCTATCCACAGGGTTTTCCCACATTTTTTTAATGATTTTTGAGTCTAATATGAGAAATTTGTACGAAAATGATCATTTATCTAATTACTACAAAACGAGGTAACTTGAAAAATGACCTCTTAAATGTTTTTCCCAAGAACTAGGATATCCTGGAATTTCTCCAACTATCAAGATATATTACTTAGAATAAGAGGATAGATTTTCTCACAGCAGACACTTTGAAACGAATTCATCAACTCCAGGACATATCCCAAATTTTGATCAAGTTACCCCGTTTTACGTTACCTATAATTTTATATTCGATTATTTATAATAACACAAAATTCGAATTTGGAATGGTTCAATATGCGAATTATTCAATTACAATCCCAAGCCCTCGTATCGATGGAATAACCAAGATATCTTCATACAGGAAAATTGAATGCAATTGGTTTTCAGAATTGAGACTTTCTCCAGAGCAAACGCACGACAGTGTATGTGAATTATTCAGTGCATCCGAACCCAACTTCTGAGTCTGTTGTATGAAATTTCGAGTCGATTAAGGACAAACTAAAACTCGTTTCAATCGAAGTTATGAACCTGGAACGGCATAAAAAATGTAATATCGAATAAGCCATCACGAAAACCCGCCAATAAAAGGAATATCCAATTATTTTCAGACAATTTCCCGCGTTTATAGTTTCAGTTTCATAACACCGATCTCCGTTCGGAACTCCTATAAATTAAAGACTTTTCAAAATAAACCTGCTATATATAATTTTTGAATCGTGATATCCGAAGTTGTTATAAACATATACATAATCAAGTTTTTAATAGTTTCCACGTGTTAAAACGCTCTGGCTACATAACTTTCGCCGTTTCCTAGAAGGATGCATGAGCTGCCATAATTTATCATCTGAAATTGTTTGGAAATGTTTCTGTTTGGAGGATGATAATGTTCGGGCGCATTCTTGGAGGCGATAGAAATAAGTAATTTTTTGCACGACCTTCATAAATAATAGACGGTTTTACTCTCTCAAAAGCGGGAGTAAAGTGAATATTTTCCTCCCTAGGGTAAGAAAACATCAGGAATATTTTATCATATTTAATTGATATTTATATTTACATTAATATTGGAACCACCACTGATGGTGCACAAAATGTTAATTTATCAATCTTATTGTTTGGTATACTAATATCCGCGTGCTTCATCTCGCTTGAAATCGATGGTTTGTTTTCCTTTTCCGAATCATTCCCACGAGAATTTTCAGCAGTCTTTCTTATGAGTCAATGAATTTGGAACGTGCACCTTATACGGTCAATATTATTGAAGCAATATTATTGGCTCAATACTCCTTCAGTATATACAGGGTGAGTCTTTAAGTTGTACATTGATTTTAACCATGGATTTATCTCATCAAATGGAACACTTTTTTCCTTTACCATTTTGCCAAATTCGACTCAGGTAAAAAGAAGGTTCATGTAGTATTTCGCGAGGGTGTGTGAGGCAATAGAACATTCGCACAAAAGCTCCTGGCTCATTCCAAATTTTGATATTTTTCCTCTAGATATGGTAGGATTTAAACTAATTGAAATGTTCGTGAACCACAACAAAAATCTATAGATTTGCAACGAAATGTGACGTTCTTTGAGTATTCAACGGCCAATTAATTTCGTTTTCTTAACATAAGGAATCTGTAATAACTAAAAAATTTAAAATCTGTACGATGTTACGAATGAGTAAAATATTATGTTCGTTAAATGAACGACAGTGCTTAAGCCCCTGACATTACGTGAGAGGCTTTAAAATTTTTAAAGATTAGTTGGGAACATTTTTCGTCGTACCTCAATATGTCCATACATATATTTGTTTAAAGTTACGTACTTTTACTTGCTGTGGGCATATTTGACTTAAATTTATAGTTATTGGAAACGGATACCATATAAACCCATCATTTCGAAGATCTAGCGGTACTTTGAACAGTCTCATTGTCAAATGATCAATTATGTCATTATTTGCTATGGGAGTATACACGCCATGTAAGGTTAGTCAGGTCCTTAGGTCACAACTATTAATAACTAATCGTTTCACGATTACACAAAATCAGATTAGAATGCTCAGAGATTTCGGTAGAAGCCAGTCTATAAGCTGATATGGATTTTGATATTGTATTGATAATTGATCACCTACAAAAGGTATAAGGTTGTTCGGAGAGTATTCGGTTTTTTTCCTAATAGAGGTGAGAGCAGCGTGCTCATTTTGCCCAAATGTCTGTAACTTTGTAATTTTTTGCTGAAAATCGTCTAAAACCATTAGGTTCGACTCACTGATGAATAATTCAAGGTCAAATTTGATTCTGTCCTGCCGGCCGGCCGGTCGTTGGCACGATAACTTCGGAATTTTCAGGGTAGCAAAGGGCGCAAAAGGCGGATCCAGGGGGGGGTGTTGTGGGTCATGACCCCCAGATCCCCCCACCCCGGACTGGGGCGCAAAATTCTTTTAAATACGACCGGACAGAATCGTTTTTAGCTACGGATTCTTAATCAGTTCATTTTTAAGTGTCTGTGACTTTTCTGTTTCTTATATAATTTTTTTTTTTCAGAGTATCTTCCTGGTACGTCCTCCTGATATCATCATGTTGGTCGATCTACTTCTTAGTGATGGGCTACCAAGGGGAATCAGAAAATTGGATATTAATATTTTGTATATTTGGCTTTGCAGCCCTGATGTCCTCAATTCTGATATTGATACTGATATATACAAAGTTGCACAAGCTGCATGTACTCAAATTTTCGGTAGCAATGACATTCTTCGTGAGTGCTCTAAGCCTGATTGTGGTGTTTTTGATTCCTATAACAGTGGACGAGAGCAATTCGAATTTGACTTCAGAAATAAGTCCTGTTGGACATTTTTCCATTTGTATAGAGATTTTGTTACTGATATATACTTTGATACCAATGAAGTTTTATATGTGTATAATTGCGGGTGTCTTATACTCGATTTTCTTTGAGATATTAACATTGGCTTTCGAGGAAACGCCGTTTGATATTTATATTTTGATAGTGAGGTTTATGTCACACTTTTGTATACATTTGATAGGCTTACATATTTTGATCATGACGAATGTACGGTTCAGGAACACATTCATGAAAGTTGGACAAAGCCTGTTGGTTAGAAGGCAGTTGGAGTCTGAGAAAAAGCTGAAAGAGAACATGATTCATTCCCTAATGCCCCCTAGCGTCGCGACTTGGTTACTGGACGACGATGAAAATTTCACCAAGAGTGGCATGGAGCCGAGAAATTCAGATCCCGAAACTAACGACTTGGGAAGGATCTTTCGTCCTTTCAACATGAACCGTGTGGAGAAAGTGAGCATACTGTTCGCCGACATAGTGGGATTCACGAAGATGTCCAGTAAAAAAAGCGCAGAAGAACTGGTCGAAATATTGAACAATCTATTCCAAAGATTCGATCATTTATGCGAATATAACAATTGTGAGAAAATTTCTACCCTTGGCGATTGCTACTATTGCGTTTCTGGCTGTCCTGAGCCTAGACCGGACCATGCCAAGTGTTGTGTGGAAATGGGTCTCAGTATGATCCATGCAATAATGCAATTCGATGAAGAGAAAAACGAAGGAGTCAACATGAGAGTAGGAATACATACAGGGACTGTCTTGTGCGGTATTGTTGGAACCAAAAGGTTTAAATTTGACGTATGGAGTAACGATGTTACATTGGCCAACAGGATGGAATCTACCAGTAAACCCGGAATGGTTCACATTTCGGAGACCACTTTGGGATATTTGGATGGAGCTTATGTGACAGAAGAGGGGGAATCTATTTGTGGTGAGTATCAAATATTGATAAAACATATTTTGGGGTCGAAGACCTTAGAAGCCCACTTATAAAACTGTATGCCCTGACTAGCCTCTTGGAATTTTTTAAGTCACGCATACACCAAGGAGATTACTATTTTACTCTGATTACAAGAAAACTGCGAATTATGAATTAATAAGATGAAAAAATAGCTGCTGGATTAAAAATAAATCGAGAAAATTACTGACTGATGTAGGCCAGGAAACCTGGAACGCATCTGTTCTTCCTTTTTTAAATGAATTAAATTCCCTGGGGTTTAATTTGATTGGTGAACTCTATGCATAAGTATCAGTGGCGGCTGTTGATAATTCTGTTCATGGGAGCGCTGATTCGAGAAATCAAAAAAAGTCATTACCAAATGCATACTTCTTAAAATGAAACTCAATCCTTCTGTTTTTGTCGCTGATGAACTTCTCATTCAACTTTTCATCAATTTCAAAGTAAAGAAGCATCTTTCAGTTTCTGCGGTTGTCATTGGCATCGATATTAAATTAAACAAAACTTCATATATTTCTCAAAACGTTGAATCCAAACCATATGACACTATATATGATATAAAGTACGTAAACAACCGGTCACGTTCTCGTTTTCTTGTGTTATTAATCGAGTCTTCCGACTCATTATGACCACGTAGTGCAAGATTGCATTGCCATACAACTTCGGACTATCGATAAGTTTTGACAGGACGTAGCGCGTATGTTCTGGGGAACATCGCATTATCATTTTGCCCAAATGTCTGTATTTTTCGAATTTTTCGCCGAAAGTGGTCTCAAAAGATTGAGTTCGACTCCCTAATCAAGAATTAGAGGTCAAATTTTATACTGTCCGGCCGGCCGTTGCCACGATAACTTGAAAACGGAAAGAGAAAGCTACTTGAAATTTTGAGGGTAGGTGGCGCATCCCAAAAGGACGGACATGTTCGTTAATGGGCATAATCGGCCCAACGGTTTCTTAGTAATAATTTTATCTACAACCAATACTAATCCGATCGAATTGAAACTTGGTGAGTAGTTGTAGAATATAAACCTAAGGACGCTTGTGAAATTTTGTGAAAATCGTATCACTAGAAAATAAAAAAAAAAATTATTAAAAAATATCATTTATGTCACTATTACCTAAGAACGGAAACAGATAGCGACTTAAAATTTTCAGGTAAGGTTGAGAATCTTAATGCGCCATTTGAGTTCATTTATAGGCATAAACCGTTCTGGAGTTATACCCATCTGAAATTTGGTTATTATTTCCTCAATAACTCGAAAAAAAAACCGATCCAATTCAAACATGGTTATTAGTTGTAGAACGGCAACGCAAAAATTCTTGCAAAATTTTGTGAGAATCGTGTAACTAGAAATTTTTTTAAAAATCATAGAAAATTATTGAAAAAAATTCAATATGTTAGAAACTATTCGGCCGATATCGCTGAAATTTTGCGAGAGCCTTCAGAACCTAACTCTACTGCCAAGTTTCAAGTGTGAACCTTAGACTATAGTCCAAGGTTTGACTAACTAACCAAATTCCAAGTTTGAACATGATGGGATCTATATTGTTGGAGATCCGAGCAGCCTTGTATGAGTTCAGTAGCTGGATTGGTGAGCGTTGGCTCGACAACTCTCGAACGAAAGGAGATAGGTTGCACATCTGAATGGAAGAATTGAGTTCGCTGTTTGCCATAATCGGCCCAAAGGTTTCGGAGTTATACCCATCTGGAATATTATTTCCTCGATAACTCAAAAAATATAGAATCCATCGAATTGAAGATTGGTAACTAGTTGTAGAATATCGACATGAAGACGTGTGTAAAATTTTGTGGGGACCATACCACTAGAAAATTTTTAAAAAATTACGAAAAAATATTATGTATCTCATGATTCCTTCAGAAGGGAAAGAAATAGCGAATTGCAGTTTTCAGGGTAGATTACGCATCTGAATACGACATTTAAGTTCATTAGCTAGCATAATCGGCCAAATGGTTTTGGAGTTATATCGATCTGAAATTTGGTTGTTATTCCTCAATATCTCAAAAAATACAAATCCGATCCAATTCAAATATAGTTATTAGTTGTAAAATGCCGACGCGAAAATTCTTGCAAAATTTCGTGAGGATCGCAGCACTAGAAAATTGAAAAAAAAATTGGTTCAAGCACTGACGTGAAGTCAGGAGCTTTTGCGCGTATGTTCTCTTGTCCATTCTCCTTTATTGGATACTCTTTATCGAATTTACCATGGTAAATTCGGAGTGTCCAAGATTCGATTAAGAGTATCCAATACAGGAGAATGGACAATAGAACATACGCGCAAAAGCTCCTGACTTCACGT
Organism: Halyzia sedecimguttata; assembly: GCA_937662695.2. Classification (NCBI taxonomy): domain Eukaryota; kingdom Metazoa; phylum Arthropoda; class Insecta; order Coleoptera; family Coccinellidae; genus Halyzia; species Halyzia sedecimguttata. The sequence continues at coordinate 51,928,044 of OW569415.2, forward strand.
CAGTGCTTGAACCAATTTTTTTTTCGTGAAGTCAGGAGCTTTTGCGCGTATGTTCTATTGTCCATTCTCCTGTATTGGAAACTCTTAATCGAATTTACCATGGTGAATTCTATTGTCTGTTCTCCTGTATTTGACACTCTTAATCGAATTTACCATGGTAAATTCGGAGTGGATATTCAAAAATTCATTCCAAAAAAAAACAAGTTCAAGCCCTGTGGTCAGGAGCTTTCTGGCGCTCTAGTTCAAACAGACTAATTATATCTCCGAGAGTATTGGTTTCTCAGAGTTGGGAATTATATCAATGTATTCTTATGATAGAACTGCATCATAAAGGAAATTCAATTCAAATAATAGTTTATTTATCAAGATTAAATGAGCAATCTGAGAATGAGAACTGCACCATGGAAGAAATCAAATTAAAATAGCTGAAATGAATTTGACTCTCTCTTATAGAACATGATGAAATGTACGAGTATGAACACAGATCAAATAATAAAGCTTAGATAGAATAATTATAGCATTCTGTGAAAACATAGAAGTACGATTAATTATTGAAATTTAGAAAAATCATATCTCCGAAAGTATTAGCTTGTTGGAGTTGAAAATCATATCGATGGATTTTAATGGTGAAACTGCATCTTAAATAAAAATTTAATTTGAAATTTGTTGCTTAAAAAAAAATTTTTTTTTGTTACTCCAAAACCATCTGGCCTATTTTGCCCAATAACGAACATAACCGAGATATTCATCTCCCTAACCTACTCTGAAAATTTCACCTGCCTAGCTCATTCCGTTCGAGAGTTATTGTAGAAAATTTTTTTTGAAATTTTGATATTTTTTTTTAACACTTTTCGGTAACCTGGTCAATACAAAACTTCACATGCCTATAAAGGTCATGATTCTACAATTTGATGCTAAATTTCAGATAGATCGAGTGATCGGTTTCGGAAATATTCATAAAAAATGTGTTTTAATAAAATCGGCCATAACTCCGAAACCGCTTGATGGATTTCGGTCATTAACGAACTTGTCCGAGATATTTACGCTCCAAACCCACCTTGCAAATTTCAATCCTCTAACTCCTTTCGTTCGAAAGTTATCGTGCCTACGGCCGGACCGGCCGGACAGAATCGATTTCGACCTCAGATTCTTGATCAGTGGGTCGAACCAAATCGTTTGAGAACATAGAAATATGGATCATGCGGAGAAGTATATTCAAGTAGGAAGGTTTAACGAGTAATTCCGCAAAAGGTGCAGAGAAAAAATCATTCTGCTGGTACCTGCCGACACGTGTTTCTGCTAATTGGCTTCTTCAGGACAGGGCAACCAAGAAACCAAGGAAAAGATGGAACTAAAAGTGAAAATAGGTGACACCACACCAGGGGCGAGCAACCAATTGTGCCTTCAGCTCTAGGACCTACATTTCGGAGGTAAACTATGGCATCGGCACGGAGGAAGCATAAGCAACCTGTGCGATGCGACCACAACTCGAGGATATGAAACATAGAAATATGGATCATGCGGAGAAGTATATTCAGAACGAATATGCTCTCTTGAAAGTCTCCTCTTCTGCGACTCTCGAAATAAATGTACATGTTGTTTATTGGTGTCCCGATAGCTTGAAGTCATTTTTCTCGAAAACGGTACGTCCTAACGGCTTTTGAGAGGTTTACCTGTTTTGTGAAGAACAGTCGGAAAAAATCAGAAAATTCCTCTAAATAGTCCCTATTATCATTGGCGTAGAAGTTAGGGGCGACTGAAGACACGATACCACCGAAAACCACGCCACTGGGAATTGTAGGAACTCAACAGAAACATGGAAATCTTGGAAATCCTCTGATTACAATATTCTACAGAATTCAAAAGCTTATTATCCCCACTCGTTCAGAATTTATAAAAATAAATGAGAAAAAAAAATAAGTTCAACAGCCTGGACCTCCGAAGGGATTCGAGATAAAAAAATTACTTGTAAAAACTTATTATTTTAACTAGAACTATCACTTCCTGAAGTTATGAATCACCCTATATACGCAAAATCCTTTCAGTCCCGGTAAAAAAACATGCCGCTATGGCTAGCATTCTAGCATATCGACATGCATTCCAATTACTGGACGATTATGTCCTACTACGCTGGACGGAAATTTCTTCTAAATATTTTTCAAATATTTCGAACAATATAGATCCGATTGAGTTTAATCTAGAACTTGGATGTAAGATAAGGTTTTGAGGGGATCTAGCAGAATTTCAGCGATATCTGACGGATAGTTTCTGAGATAGGATTTATGGCGCTCTTGTTCCTCGGAACAGAGTGCTTATCAATTTGCCCAAATGTATGTAATTTTCGAATTTTTCGATGAAAATGGTCTTAAACGATTTGGTTCGACTCACTTATCAAGAATCCGTGTTCGAAATTCATTCTGTCCGACCGGCCGTAGGCACGATAACTCTCGAACGGAATGAGCTAGACAGTTGAAATGTTCAGAGTAGGTTTGGGAGATAAATATCTCGGCTAAGTTCGTTATTGGGCAAAATCGGACAGACGGTTTCGGAGTTACAAAAAAAAATTTTTACATGACAAATTCCAAATTAAAATTTTTTCAATGAGCAGTTTTACCATAAGAATCCATTGATATCATTTTTAACTCTAACAAGGTAATACTTTCGGAGATAAGATTTTTCAAATTTTCAATAATAAATCGTATTTCTACGTTTTCACAGAATGATATAATTATTCTATGTATGAATTGTCATAATGTCAACTTATTTTCCTGAGACATGACATTGTCTTATTCATTTCAGCAATCGTAGAATTATGAGAAATATAATATGATATCATACTTTTTGTTGGTTGATATTTTCATGCCGATGGTCAATCCATATGATGATGGGAATGGTAATGGTAAGTTAATAATTTTGTTTTCAGAATATCTCCAGTAAAAACAAAACCGGAATATTGGTGTATTGGAGTGGATTTGAGGAAAGAATATATGTATATTATCGTTCATCATAGAATTGAGGAATGAATATCTCGGATGAGTTCGTTGTTGGGTAGAATTTGTCTATTGGTTTTGGATTGATAATTTTTGGCACTCATCTTGTTGAGTTTACATTGTTCTATGATGTTTTAATTCAATTTCTGCTAAGATGAAGTTCTTTCATAAGAATCCATTGATATAATTCCCAACTCTGAGAAACCAATACTTTCGGAGATATAATTTGTCTGTTTGAACAAGATCGCCAGAAAGCTCCTGTCCACAGGGCTTGAACCATTTTTTTAAATTTTCTGTTCATACGATCCTCACGAAATGTAGTATACATCTTTGTGTCGGTATTTTTAGACTAACTACCTAGCATCAATTCGGTGAGGGAATATTCTTCGAGCTATTGGCTATAATTCAGAAACCACTCGATGGAAACCTACCCTGCAAATTTCAACTCTCTAATTTATTTCGCTCAAGACTTATCGTACTTACGATCGGACGGACATAATTTTATTTGACCCCGGATTATTCATGAGTGAGTCGAACCCAATCGTTTGAGACCATTTTCAGCCAAAAATCATAAAAATACAGATATTTGTGCAAAACGATAGACGCCTGGCAAAGTTGGGCGTTCTCCAACATATCGTCAGGAAACCTTCTCACTATGAAATGGCTGTCGGTGCAACTCTCTAGGATTCTCAGGTACCCAATAACGGCACATATGTTTGTTCACATATCCGTCTAAGTGCAAATAAACCTCGCCCAACGTTATGATTAGGGCATAAGGACCCTGTAAAATTTCCAACATTCGCAGAGAAAATCGTTACCGTTGAACTCCCGAACACGTTCCACATCTTCCGCGGTTACGACTGATGGCTAGCCTCCTCTAATGCTGTACATACCATAAATTATTATTCGTACTAATACTAATGCAGGTCAAAGTGATAGAATTTTCAAAATTTCCACATGATTATTTTAAATACCTATAACAATTTTTTTGCACACAGTTCTTCAATATTCAAAATGTAATGTGGCTGATGAAGCTACTGTATAAGTGAAACAATTATAATATTCAAAATCAATATGTGGAAATTTAATAATTCATTATAATCAACTATGAATATAATGCATTCTCATAGAGTGTAGACGGATACAGTTGAATAATTGAGTGATTCCTGAAACTCAAATGTATACGCTCACAAGATTTTGGGTTTGTATGTTTATATTCGTACATACAGTCCCCAAAAATAAATATATTTTTGGTTTTGAGCCAGCTGTATTGTGCCCAGACGAGTCCAACGTAATTTATAAGTTTGAGTAAATTTTATTGTCCATTAAGTTCTACTGTAGAAATATGTTGAAATATTGGCTTTGGAGTTCTCTCGGACAGTTTATGAGTAGTATTATTATGGAAAATTTTTAATAATGATAAATATATTACTCTTGTTTTATATTCTGAAGTTATGTCACATGATTTGTTAATAATAAAGAGGAAGAAAAAACAAAGAGCCAACCATGTCTGTTTCAAAAATATTAATGTCCAGAAATCCGCCTTCGAATATGCGCGAATGGAAGTATGATTTGGCATAATGCTTATTTAAATACAGGGTCTTTCTTTTAGCGGAACATTAAGCATTATCTGGGAAAGTAAAATGATACACTCATAAAAATTCACACCAAGAGGTTTTGAACCATAAACTACTTTTTTTTAAATTGATAAGCTCAATATGTCAGCATGACATTCATGGTTTTGAAGGTTCTCGAAAAATGTCTGCGATTCCCATCCAGCTATTGAAATCACACAAGGCTGTTCGGATCTCCAACAATATAGATCCGATCGTGTTCAAACTTGGAACTTGGTAGTAGATTTAGTTTCTGAATGTTCTTGCAAAATTTCAGCGATGTCGGACGAATAGTTTCTGATATAGCATTTATTTCCATTATTTTCAAAGATTTTTTTTCAAATTTTCTAGTGATGCGATCCTCACGAAATTTCGCAATAATTTTCGCGTTGGGCTACAACTAATAACTCCGAATTATATCGGTTTTGTATTTTTCGAGTTATTGAGGAAATAACAACCAAATTTCAGATGGGTACAACTCCAAAACCGTTTGGCTGATTATACCTATAGACAAATTCAGATGTCGAATTCAGATGCACAACCTAACCTGAAAATTTCATGCCGCTATCTCTTTCCGTTCTCAGGTTATCTTTACATAAATAATATTTTTTGATTATTTTTTTTTCTAAGTTCTAGCGATACGATTCTCACAAAATTGTGCGGACTTCCTTAGGTTTGTATTCTAGAACTACTCATGAAGTTTCAATCCGATCGGCTTTGTATTTGTTTAAAACAAAATTACCACTCGGAAACCGTTTGGCCGATTATGCCCATTAACGAACTTGTCCGTCGTTTTGGGACGCGCCACCTACCCTGAAAATTTCAAGTCGCTATCTCTTTCCGTTCTCAAGTTATCGTGGCAACGGCCGACCGGCCGGCCGGACGGACAGAATCAAATGTGACCACGAATTCTTGATCAGGGAGCCAATCGTTTGTGACCATTTTCGGCAAAAAATTCGAAAATTAGACATTTGGGCGAAATGATAACGCGATGTTCCCCAGAGCATACGCGCAAAAATAATGGCCGCTTCATCTAGGTGTTAAATTATTCGGTAGTTTATCAGCTAGTTTCACCTATCCGACACTTGTGAAACACAATTTTATCTGTTGGATAAGTTATGAATAGCTTATCCGGGACTTTATCAGCAAGTGGTGAAACAGGCCCTTAATGTCAAATCAGTCCGAATTTTTGCGCTTTGCGCAACTCAGCCTTTTTAGAAACCGGGGGTACGGTGACAAAATTTTTCTTAGAAGGCAAATATCTCCAAGACGATCAAAGATGGCCATAGATATGGTTGAATAAACAGACCTTATTTTTCGAAGAGGAATCTAAATGGGTAATAGAAAATAGGTTCAAGCACTGACGTGAAGTCAGGAGCTTTTGCTAGCATGTTCTATCGTCTACTCACATTTTAATCGAATTAAGCATAGATTTATACCGTTTTGTCAGCTTTTATAATATATGAATACATAAGTAATCATTAAAGGATACTGTGAGAGGTATATTCATCATTGAATGGTTCCTTTCTGGGTTTTCTCTCCCAAATCTATAAAATAAAGAATAATTATTTTGTGATTTGCTTCTGCGTAAGAAACACAAGATATTTTTCAGAAGCAATCAATCGAACAATGTTGCCTAACAAATAACAACGAAACAACAACAACGAAGAAACAACTTTATCGTAACGTTTCGGAGTCCATATCAGACTTATTCTTCAGACTCCGAAACGTTACGATATCGCAATCTTTCCGTTCTCAAGTTATCGTGAGATACATAATATTTTTTTCATAATTTTTTTAAAATTTCTAATAGTAGGTGCGGTCCTCACAAAATTTCACACACGTCATTATGTCGATATACTACAGCTAGTTTCCAAGTTCCCATTCGATCGGGTTTGTATTTTTTGAGTTATCGAGGAAATAATATTCCAGGTTTTCGTTCGAAAGATATCGGGGCAACGGTCACCCATGCTGCTACTGAACTCACGCAAGGCTGCTCGGATCTACAACAATAAAAATCCGATCGTGCTCAAACTTGGAACCTGGCTGTCGAGTTAGGTTTTGAAAGCTTTCGCAAAATTTCAGCGATGTCGGACGAATAGTTTCTAATATACAGAATTTTTTTTTCAATTTTCTAAATACCATCCTGACGAAATTTCTAAAGAATTTTCGCGGCGGCATTCTACAACTAACTAACATGTTCGAATTGGATCGGATTCGTATTTTTCGAGTCATTGAGGAAATAAAAACCAAATTTCAGATGGACATAACTCCAAAACCGTTTGGTCGATTATGCCCATTCACTCAAATGTCGCATTCGGATGCGCAACCTACCCTAAAAATTCCAAGCCGATATCTCCTTCGTTCTCAGGTTATCGTGAGATAAATAATATTTTTTTTTATTTTCTAGTCATACGATTCTCATAAATTTCACAAACGTTAGATACATTTGGAAATGATAGCACGCTGTTCCCTAAAATATGCGAGGAAAAATGGAAGAAATGGCAGAAAATTGTAAAAGTCCCTAAAAAATTACCAAAACGGCAGAAAAGGTAGAAGCAAACTAATTGCCAAGAGGTAAAAAACTCCCAATATTTCAAAAAAGTAGTTCTTAGTCGAGAACCTTTGTGTGTATGAGCTTACCATTTTTACTTTCCCATATAGGGCTAATTGTTCCTTTAAGGGTCGGTTTCTCAATTGCGAGTTAACTCGAGGTTGCGAGTTGACGCATGTATTTAGCGATATTCATGAATGCGTAACACTCGGGTTACCCGCAACCTCGGGTTAACTCGCAATTGAGAAACCGGCCCTTAAAGAATCACCCTGGCGGGTGTCATGCCCAAGGTCAAGCTTTAAATCAACCCTGCAAATGTGAAGGTTTTCTTCCAGAAGTTATTGTGATTCATACAGACATACCATTCTTTGCTCAAAATTCGAAAATACTACTCATTGGACGAAAAGTAAAAATAGATAAGATCAACAAATAATGATCTGCGTTTGGCCGCAATTTTATTTTAATTATATCTATATGATTATTCTGACACTTCTAGGTCTTCTGAAGAGACCCCTCATAAGCTCTTAGGAACATACTCTAGTTTGAGTACTGATTATGAACACTACAAAAGTAACACTACAGGTTCTGTCGTCTACACACTAATCGGTGTATCACTAAGGGTATAATTTCAACCCATACTTGAGTGTAGAAATTGATAGCATGCCTTCCTTAGTAACGCTTCGTCTTTAAAGATGGAAGCACTGTTTCCCAAACATGTCAGACTATAGAACCTGTAGCGGACAAGAGTGTAGTTACTTTTGTAGAGCTCTTAAGAGCATATTATTCAATTAAGAGCGTCCAATGAATTAATCATTGAGAGTTTTTTGAAACTTTTTTGAAAACTTGAAAGACATACATTGAAAACTTGAAAAACAAATATATTCTATTGAAAATTGAAACATGATCAATACTCTAACATATACCTAAAAAAATTCACGTAACATAAACAAGGCAGAGAAAAATAGAAAATCAACCTGAATATACCTATGTATACATAAGGAATTAGTTGGGAAGGCAATCGGGACAAAGCCTAGTATTCTTCTTCTTTTAGCTCAATCTTTCGAGAATATATTTTCCTTTCTTCAGGAGCAGCTAAGGTAAATGTCCCAATTATCGACACAATAGCGTGTTCCTCAAAGTGTCTAATACATTTCGACTTCAAAGAATAATTTTATAAGAATGAAATATTCTGCTTCTACTTCTCTGAACCCTCTATTTTGATAAAAGTACAAAAAACGAACATATTGAAAGGGGTAAATATTATTAAAAAAAAATGAATGGTGTCTCAAAGCAGATGTACCCATTATCGACACCGGAAAAATATGAATTACCAATCATCGACATACATGTGCACCAAATATCGACACTTTGGGAAATCCAGATTTTGGCATCAATAATATGTTTGTATTTAAAGAAATATTGATATATTTAGTGAAAATAACAGTTTAAGAATGTTCACAAAAATTAAAAAACAAGAGATATATAAATTCTCTGCTTAATATGAAAAAATATTTGATGATCTTTGGTTAATCCTTAGAAATTAACGTTTTCACTTCAGATACTTCCTATAAGCCACTGTCCTAACTCAATTTTCTTTTTTGTCATTTTCAAGGGCTCTCTCATTTGATTCACTATTTTTCGCATTTTGTATGCTTGCTTCACCAAGAACTTGGGCTTCAAAAAGATAATCTGTAATCCCCACATTCTGACCATTCATATATCTTGATGTAGCCCACAAACATTTATATCAGTGTCGGAGTAATCACGGTCATAACAATCCAGTAGTAAATCTACACCCAAATTCTCTTCCCTTACATCCAAGAGAGACGAATTCAGGGAAAAGTTAGCGATTTCTATTCTACTTGATTCAAAATTATTATTTGCGTCAGAAGTTGCTTCCGACGGAACACAGTATTTTTCATGTGTGTATTGCAGTCTTCTATAGACATTTTGTAATCATGAGATAACTGGAAACTAAATATGACCAATTATCCCCACATAAATGTGCGTATGATCGACAGTCATGAAAAAATGGATGATTAAATCAAATAAATGGACCACAATCGAATGTCGATCAGTACTGAGAGCAATTTTGAATATTCTATGAGCTGATTATCTAAAGATAACAAAAATAGTTTAATGATTTCTCCATATAATTGATTATTTTTACTTATGGTATGAGTCTCAGCCGTCGACAGAATATTGCACCTTTTATCGACATAGTGTTGAACGTATTATCGACATCAAAATTTGTTGTACTTTTATCATGTAATTCGATGGAAAACAGTGTGTCGATAATTGGTACACTGAAAATTGTGGATCTTTTGGGTAGGATAACGAAACAATCGTATCCAGGAAAATGGAGTTAACGTTTCTGGAAGTTAATCAAAAATCATCCTCAGCGACTCAAATATCGACATAGATGTCGATATCTGGGACACAATATGTTTCGGAAGTACCATTTATCGACACACAAATTTCTCATAAAATATGATACACATTAAAATTTTTTTAATAGAACTGAATACAGTTAATCGTCCCAAGTTAATTATTCTTCAAAAAATTAAATTTCACCTTCATTCGTTGAATCTGGGGAGACATAAATGAAGAGTGTGGACTTATCAGAATAGCAAGGAAAACAGTGCTCACTCGATGAAGACCGACAGTCGCCCAATTAACAGCTGATTTTTCACTGAGGATGCTTAAGAGAAATTAATGGTGTGAACAAATTCATTCAAGAAACTATAAACTAGATAATTGTTGAATTAAAATTTGTAAGGAAATTTTTTTCGTCTTGTTTTATGGAAAATAAACCTAAGTTGTCGATAATTGGGACATTTACCTTACAATAAAACACAGACATAATTTATGTATAGTGACAAATAAAGACGTTATTAAGGCAGGTTTATAAAGCGAATAAAATGAAATAAGAAACAAATTAAGATAATATGAGGAAGTTGAACATGCACATTTCAATGATAGCCTTTATACATGAAATAAGATAAAATAAGAATAGGTCTAGGGATGACCAACTTTCATAATTATTTCTTATTTTATTTTGTTTGGAAAATGACAATGCGCATGCTCAGGGTTGTGTTCGAAAATTAACTCCACGGAATAGAGTAGAGTTTTGGAAGGTTCGACAGATTTACTCTAGAGCAGGGGTCACCAATTAGTTTCATTGGAGGTCCGTTCACAAAATCTGTATTTCTGTCGCGGTCCGTTCGATAGCATTATGATGGCATAAGAATTTGGCAGCAGTTAATCTAAATCCAATATCAATAATTAGTAAATAAAGCGAAAACTTATCTGATTTTTTTTTTTATTAATATATCATGTTTTCTGGAAAAAGGGTCCGCAAAAAAAAGGCTCGCGGTCCACATCCGGACCGCGGTCCGCCATTTGGCGACCCCTACTCTGACACTGACACTGACGGAAGGTGCCAATATCGGAAAATAGGATATGTTGGTTCAAGAAAGAACCTATTATTATTGTTTTCTCACATATATGTAACTCTAATCATAAATATATATTGTGAGCAGTATTAAAACTATTAAATTATCTCACGGAACATTCATAAAACAGTGAGACAAAGATACTAGATTTTCCGTCCCATGAGTTATGTCAATTTTGACAGGAGTAAAATGAGCTCGGAGTCGAATACTCTGACATTTCGAACGACAGTCATGGAGTTAAATTTAACCAACCTTTCAGTTTTCGAACGCAATGGAGTAAATATTACTCTACGGAGTTAATTTTCGATCACAACTCAGAGAGTCAAACTCACGGAACTTGCATAAAATTGCCAAAATGCTGCGATTTGATTAATTCTTATTTCTTATTTTATTTTAGATCATCTGTATAAACCGATCTTTTTAGCCCTTAATTATTATTTTATTTTAATTTATTTCTTATTTTATTTCATTTGCTGTACAAACCTACCCCTACTTACGATGTGAAAATTGTCGCTTTAGATGTTCAGGTTAACAGAAAGGACCAGTATTATAGGTATAAGTAAAAACATAATACATTTATAAAATCTAACATTAAATTAATATAGAATTGTTCAACGGTCCACAATGAATAATAAATCTGACTTGACATGACAATCGTGTCATGTTCTTCGGAATAACCCCACTGGATCTGCATTTCATTAGAAATATAGTTATAAGTCTGTTCTTCAGATTAGATAACCCAGTACTGTTATTAGAGTATATTCTTTCAGTCTTTGTACCATTTCTGGTCCATAAGTTGCTCTGATGTTATTAAGAAAACCCATTATCATTGTCTGCCTTCCCAACTAATTTCTTTTTGGCGCTCTTGTTCCTTGGAACAGAGTGCTTATCAATTTTCCCAAATGTCTGTAATTTTCGAATTTTTGGCTGAAATTGGTCTCAAACAATTTGGTTCGACTCACTGATCAAGAATTTGTGGTCAAAATCGATTCTGTCCTGCCGTCCGCTAACACGATAACTGTCGAACGAAAGGAGTTAGAGGATTGAAATTTGCAGGGTAGCTTTGGAACGTAAATATCTCGGACGAGTTCGTTAACGGTCGAAATCCACCAAGCGGTTTCGGAGTTATGGCCGTTTTTAGTAAAAGCATTGTTTATGAATATTTTCGAAACCGATCACTCGATCTATCTGAAATTTAGCATTAAATTGTAGAATAATGACCTTTATAAGCATGCGAAGTTTTGTATTGATCGGGTTGCCGTAAAGTGTCAAAAAAATAATAATTTTATTTTTAAATTTTGTTTCTACAATAACTCCCGAACAGAATGAGCTAGGCAGTTGAAATTTTCAGGGTAGGTTTGGGAGATAAATATCTCGGTTGAGTTTTTTTCACTTACAAATTTCCAATTCATTTTTTTTAATGCAATTTCACCATGAAAATCCATTGATATTATTTTCAACTCTAACAAGGTAATACTTTCGGAGATATGATTTTTCTAAATTTCAATAATGAATCATACTTCTATGTTTTCACAGAATGCTATAATTATTCTATCTATGAATTATGATATGATCTGTGTTCATACTCGTACATGTGATCCTGTTCTATAAGAGAGAGTCAAATTCATTTCAGCTATTTTAATTTGATTTCTTCCATGGTGCAGTTCTCATTCTCAGATTGCTCATTTAATCTTGATAAATAAACTATTATTTGAATTGAATTCCCTTTATGATGTAGTTCTATCACAAGAATACATTGATATCATTCCCAACTCTGAGAAACCAATACTTTCGGAGATATGATGTGTCAAAGTTTGAACAAGAGCGCCAAAGCTCCTGTCCACAGGACTTGAACCAATTTTTTAGATATTATTAGCCAGTCAACTACTTACTTCTCATTCTATGTAAGCATATGAATGCACCTAGATGCTTGAACATCTGCATGTTCATTAATTATCCTACGTATGAAGGTATTCAAAACATTTGGTTTAAGAGTTTTAAGAAATACAGGACTGCACAATAATTGTTCAAATGAAGAAATGAAAGCTAAACTGCAAATTGTCACTTTTTTGACATTATGACTTCTTTCCTCCCTTTCAGGTTTGAAGACTTATTTCATCCTTGGTAAAATAGATGACAAGACGCCATCATACTCGGGAAGTTTCAGAGCAGAGGGCAGACAGAGATATTGCAACTCCCTTCGCCTTTTCATCTCCCCACCTGTATCATCACCAACTTTATCGCCTCAAAGTAGGCCTCGGGTCTTATCTTGTGATACAACCTCCAATTTCCTCAAACAGACATCATACAATCCTAACATGTTATCGCCAGATGTGTGTAAAATTAAAGCAAGCAGTCTTCCAAGTATACTAGATTCAGAGAATGAACAAGAGAGCGAAATAAAAGAAATGGCCGGAGAACAAATTAAAACCCCAAGTTCCACAGCTAGTGCAGAAAAGTATACAGCACCTAAGGGAAAATCTTGGAAAATATCGAAATTTTTGAGAAAATCTGATCAGTTGAGGAGAGATAGTGAATTGACAGAAATTGTACAAGGTGAAAGTACTAGTACCGCAACACAATCAGGTGAGTGGTGTTTTTAGATTCAATTGCAATTCAGGAGCTAAATGCGTTCGTTTTTTGATTTTGATGAAGGAATAAAATTTTCAACTGGGCCAATTAACACTCAAAAACGTCAATTTTTACGTTTAATTTCTACCGTATCTAAAAGGAATATATAATGAACGCATCAATTCAGATCAAACATAATGCATACATTTCTCAAGGATTTTCTCCACTGCCAAAATATTGGCCCGTATATGGTAAATAAATTTATTTGACAATAAACGGAAGAGAATTTATAAATGCCTAACCCAGACAATGATGGAGTACATTTTGAACATTTAATTTTGATTGATCAAGTTATATAATCAATATAATAAGAACGGAGTAAAAATTCCGGATATTATTTCTAATGTAAAAAAAGAAGAAATTGAGGTTATGCTTGTCATGCGCGGAGAAAATGTATTATGTGGTTGGAATTGCAAATGAAGTGACGATAGAAGAAAATTCCAGAGCTACCTACGACGTTATAATCATTTATTAAGACCCTGTATAATAATAATAATAATAATCGAGCTTTATTTCAATAGGTTAAAAATAAGGAACAGATGAAATAGTGTCAAAATCTGTTGAATTCAATTATGAGAAAAAATCTTCAAGTTTATGTTTCCAGTTGAATTAGATGATCATGTATTTGCTTTTTGTATCTTTTGAGATTTTCCTCGAACTGAATCCTAGCCGGTAATGCATTGAAGAATCTCAGGCATCTATATTCTACTTGGTTTTCTGTACTTTTCAGACGATGTTTAGCATAGGTGTATTTCTTATTTCTAATATTAAAAAGTTGTTTATTTTCATTTAGGTGTTGATTGAATTTGTTCTTGTTTTTGTGAAGGTGGATGAGGCATTCCTGCATATATATTGCATATATTGTTAGTAGTTTGTTTGTCCTGAAGACGCCCCGGCATGACTGATTTCTGTTCAATCCAAATAATGTGCGAAGGGCCCTCTTCTGTAACACAAACACTGGTGAGATATCCCCTGATCCAAAGAAGATAATTCCGAATCGTAGCCTTGCTTCTATTGTAGCTGTTTGATAGTTTCTGGGGTCAATAGATCTTACTTTTTATGGTGGAACATAATTATACCAGTCTTGGAGTCTTGCTATTGTTCAAGACTAGGTTGTTGTCGTTGTACCATGTATTGGCTAGTTGTAATACTTTCTCTGTGAGTTTCTTCAATTCTGCCCACTGTTTTCCTATCGTATAATTTCAGATGAGTATACGAGTTTTCTAAAACTACGACACATTTTCTCTAATTAACAGTTTTCTGGCGCTCTTGTTCCTCGGAACATAGTGCAATTTGCCCAAAATTTCTGAAATTTTTGGAAAATGGTCGATTTAGAATTGGATCATTTTAATGACGTTGTTTATGAAGGCAATAGGAAAATCAACATAATGAAATCATCAAAAGAAATTACTGTTCGTTGACCACTAAGGTTAATATTACCTTTTTTTTACGCATTAAGACATGTTCCTATATACAGTATTTTCATAATGATGCTAGCAAAAAAATTCTGAAATAGGGATATACATTTGTGTATAAAATATTCTTCTTGAGTTGAGATTCATAATACAGAATGAATGTGTTAGTGGTATGAACTATTAAATTATGAAATGAGGAGTGTATTTTATTAATATATTTTGTTGTATAATTAGATAAGAAAAACAATAATATAAAATATATGTTATCTTTCAAACAAATGAATTGAACTATTAAAATAATTTGTTCGTCAGCCTATACCTATTCAAATATCAACTATGCACTGAGTGTAAGTTGCAACAACCCATTCCACGAGGTTAAAACATTGCACATTGCTCATTTAATCTTTATAAATAAACTATTATTTGAATTTAATTTCTTTTATGATGCAGTTCTCTGAGAAACCAATACTTTCGCTGATATGATTTGTCAAAGATTGAACAAGAGCGTCAATGCTCCTGTTTGCAGGTCTTTCCCACTTTTTTCCTAGTTCCAATGGTCTCCTAGTTATATATTCGCGTATTCATTAAATTAAATGCAATTGACATAAGGAAAGCAGACGAAGTTTATCTTGAGTCATCATAAGAATCTTTGATCATTTAAGAAAAGGAAATTATTCTTCATCATTTCTCCTAAAACGCATCGTTTTCGAGACATTCAGCGTAGAATTATATAAAAAATCTCATAAAAATTTTATAATTTTCCTTATTTTGGTTTATCCGCACGTGCCCTAGGATGGCCTTGAATCGATGTATATCTACGATACCACACTTGCTTTTTTCCAGAAGATATAGATAATTCATGCTCCTCGATTGAATAATAAGCCAAAGCTCGCTACACAGTTTGACAATTCCGCATGCGGACGGAGATATACACATAAAGTCTATGATCCCATGATTTTCTGAGAACGTTACCTACTAATTATTATGATTATTTTGTCAGTTGCAATCACATATCAAGTATTCGGGATGAGATTTTCTTGGAAATGAATGGATAAATGGATACTCATAGAATATTCTATATTTTTCTTATAGTAGAAACGATTAATGGTTATTGATTGAAAGTTAAGTTGAAATTCAGTGTTTCAGTAGTGGAATATTATTTAATGCTGCATTATAAAAATTGAGTGAGTGAATAAGTTTTATCAAATATATTAATTCAATTTCAAGCATCAGATGATTAAGTTTTATTGTTGTTCTACAATAGATTTCAGTAACAGTTTTCTTTGTTGAACGCTTAAACAAAGTGCAGGAGTGTTTAGCACATTTTGAAATCTTTAAACGCTTGTTACTTTTTACCTGAACTGAATCAGAAAAATGGGGAAATGAAAAAAGTGTTTTACTTGATGAGAAGAATCTATGGTTAAAATTAATGTGTAACTATATTCACCCTGTATTTCCGATGCCATGGTGCGGATTTTGCCCATTGACGAACTGGACGGCATATTCCGACATGAAACCTTTCCTGCGAATCTCAAGTTTCCATGTTTCTTCTCTCGAAAGTTATCGTGTCATCGGGCATAATCGAATTTAACTACGGATTCTTGATCAGCATTTCAAATGGAATCGCTTGAGACCATTATCGGCCCAAAATTAGAAAATTACAGACATTTGGACAAAATGATATCGCCCTGGTAACACAACTTTTGCCATATCGGTTTCTTCCCCTGCTTCTATGTACGATAAAATTACCGAATCTGTACCTACACATAGATGCATAGAATACATGGTGAAGACACTCTTTGACATATTTTCGGCCGAATTGCGGTCCAAATACTGTCAAAATACAAGGATTTTGTTCTACTTCAGTTTTCGCCGATAGATGCCGGCAGTAGAAATTTTATGGACAAAATTATCGACATGTCAAATTAAATTTGAATCTTTGTTTATTCCACAGACCAGTAATCCCATAGACGGTCCACGCAGATTACATGACCTTGAACCTCTTTTGTAGTACGGATACGAATCTGCTGGTGTCGCTGCGGTTGCAGTTTCGCAATTCTATGATATTTGGTAGCAAAGAATCTTCCTATTTTGTTTATGGTCGTTGCTAGGTTATGAATTTGAATATGAAATTCTTTCATTTCTATTTTCGCTTTGCGAGAAGTTCGTAAGTTTCTTAATATTATCTTATTTTTATCATCGTTCACCATGGTTCGTCACAATAAATGTTGTGTTCCCAACTGCAACAGTGAGTCTAAAGTTAGGCATAATTTTCCTAATCCAGAAAAAGATATGGATCGTTTTAAAATATGGATTAATAATATCAGTGATATCGAGCTGATGGAAATGGATCCAATGAAAGTGTATAAGATAAAGAGAGTGTGTCATGACCACTTCCAAGAAGTATTCATTTCTAAGTGGTCACACAAATTATTCCCTAATGCTGTTCCAACACTAAATATTTCTGGTGAGTGAAAAAAGTGTTACCATGAAACTTTGAATAACTGAAACTTTCTTAGGCACATCTCGATCCATCTCACAATCTATTTGGGAAACTCAGACAACCTCAAGATCAACAAAAAGTGTTGTTGAAGGACCTTCTGCATCTGGTGCTGAAATGACTGATCTGAATGAAGAAAATACTTCCAATACTGAAGGTAATTAATATAAATGTTTAAATTATTGCTAAACTTCAAGAAAACCATCTCCAATTTGAACAAAATTTAACCACTAAAATGTAAAAATAAGTCTTACTGGTCACATGCTTCAGTCAGTTGGTGCAAAAATACAAATAAATCACCATGTAGAATGTTTCATGAAAAAAACTTCCTGTTTCACAGGAGACAGATGATGAAGTGTCATTAAATTTCACACATTAAGAAATCAAAACTTTGTAGGTACACTTCAATCCAGCTCAGTTGATCTCCTGGAGACTGCAAAATCCTCTAGATCACCACAACTTATTAAAAGCTGTGGTGAAACACCATCTGGATCTGATGCTACAGTGATTGATCTGGATGGTACAAACACTTCCACTGCAGGTAATTATATCAATTATTATTCAACAATAAAAACTGTTCAGTTCAGAATTCCCTTGCTTTGCACTACTGCTGATATTTATATAGATTAGTGAATGATTTCAACAAGTCCTAACTATTAGTTATAAAATGTGTTGCACATTTATGAGTATGTTATTTAATTTTTAGGTAATAAAGAACCTCTAACTCCATATCGGTTGCTGAAACAATCTGGAATTTCAAGACGCACCTTCACACCCAGAGAAAAAAAAATGTATCAAGCCATGAAATTGCTTCATAAAAAATTTGCCCTGCAGAAGAATAGGAAGAAATCTTTCCGACAAAGGCTTGCTGATGCTGAAACCTTCAGGATGAATCATTTTGAACATGAAAGCAGTAAATTGAATCATTTGACGAATATGTTTATTCAATGTCAGCTTAGAGAATGTGAGAAGTCAAAAAATCTGAGGAGATTCACACTTAATGAAAAGTTATTGGCTTTGATTTTGTACAAACAGAGTGCAAAATCTTACTCGCTTTTATCTAAAATGTTCATTTTGCCAAGCAAGTCTACACTGACAAGGCTTTTGTCTGAAATTGTTGGAGGACCTGGTTTGTATGATGCAGTTTTTGACTCCCTGCAATCAAAGACTGCAAAAATGGATTCTTTGGAAAAATATGTTGCTGTGCTGTTTGATGAAATGTCTATTATGCCAAGCCTACATTTCAACGAACATTTGGGATTGATAGAAGGGTTTGAAGATATGGGAGGAAATGCAAGGAAAAGTTCCCTGGCTGACCATGTATTGGTCTTTATGGTTAGAGGAATAGGGAAGCAGTGGAAATCACTCATTTCCTGCCACTTCTCAAGTGGTGGTGGCGCAACAAGTTTGCAAATAAAACAATTAACTGAGAAGATTCTTAAGAAACTCTTGGATATTGGCCTTAAACCGATCACGGTTATATGTGATCAGTACAATGCCAGTTCGATCAACAAATTGATTCATGAGACAAGGGAAAAACACTTGAGAAGTGAAAATATCGGTCAATATAGGGATGGATCATTTGAAGTCGGTGATTTCTCCATTTTTCCCCTTTTTGACCCTCCGCATTTGCTAAAAGGTGTTAGGAACAATTTCATTAAGAAAAACATTATTTATGTGAAGGATAATATCTCCAAGATAGCAAAATGGAGCCATATTGAAATTGTATATAGGAATGACAGCAGCGCACAAGATGCTCTAAAGGCACTACCTCATCTTTCTGATGAACATATTTACGAGAAGAAGATGAAGAAAATGAAGGTGAAACATGCGGCTCAAATATTTAGCCAAAGGCTAGCTTCAACCATGAGATTAGTTGCTCAATTTGGTAAGTGAAGGCAAATGGCATAGACTATTGATGCCTTATAATGAACATGTATTTTTAGTATGTTATTCTATGTAAAATGCATTATATCATCAATTCCTATTTTTCAATATTCTTTTTTTTTCATTGTATAATTGCATAAGCAGATGTACTTACAAACAGTATTGTAATTATCAAAAATTCGATTATTGGGTTATTAATCTGTTTTTCAATTACAGGAAATGAAGATGACGGTAACCTTGAAGACACTGCACAGCTATTGTCATTATTTGACCGTTTATTTGACTCAGTTAATGGGTCAAATAAAATGCCAGATCGAGGAAAATCATTACGTGCTGGTTTGAATGATGAATCTCCTCACATCGATTTCTGGAACATGGAAGCTCTACCAATCTTAGAGAATATGGAATTTGAAAAAAGGTCTTTCAGAGATCAAGCAAGACCTCCAAGTTTGAAAAATTGGTCGTTTACAATAAGGAACATAAAATCAATCTGGGAGGTTTTGAAGAAAGCAGGATTCAAATATCTTCTACCTAGAAGATTGAATCAAGATCCCCTAGAAAATGCATTTGGGCAATTGAGAAGTTTCGGGGGTCAGAACAACAATCCATCTTGTCACCAGTTTATTGGGACTTTTAAAATGTTGATGTTCAATTTTGCGGTCTCAATCTATAAGAGTTCGTTCAATTGCGAGGATGATTCTTGTGACAATTTGTTTCTGACAATCTCCAAACTTCTTGTGGGCCAGAATAATGCCAATTCAGATAACTTTGTTATTGATAAAGAATATGTAAAGTCTCCCAAGATTACTCATGAAAAGTTGTCTGAATTGGCAACAACCTACGTGGCAGGTTACATTTTAAAGAAAATTAAAAAGAAAGCAACATGTCCTAATTGCAGAAAATGCTTGTTCTCGGATGATTACACTTCTGAACAGAATCTTCTGATTGCTGCTAGAGAATACGGAGGATCCTTTGCTAGAAGATTGTGTTATACAACTTTAAACTTTGTTGAAGCATTTTTTGAAATATTTGAAATAATTAATTTTTATTTGAATATTCAAGCGTCCTCCAAAAATTTGGTGGACATAATTAAATTCACAATTGATAAGAATGTTGACTTCAACTTCTTCAGTTGTGAGAAGGAGGATCATAAAAACCAAATAATGGATATGGTTATTAAATTTTCTATAAGGACTCTAATCCATCATTGGTGCAATGAAGTCAATAACATCATCCGAGGCAAGAAAGGACCTTACACCGGTGAAAATCCGACTAAACAACAGGCCAACCGGATTCATTCTGCCAGGATGAAGAGAAAAAACTGAAAGCAACCTGAACCTGGACAAAATATTTAATAACGATCAATAAATAAAATATTTTGAAAATTGGTGTTTTGTTTAGGGTCTCCTTTAATCATGTGAAGCAACAGATAAAGATTTGTACAATATTCAACATTTTCTTGAATTAAAAAAATAAGATGAATTTCAGCAATGGGAATTTTACGTGTTATTTTTGTCTCATGAATTGGAAATCTGGTGGAGTTAAAAATACTTTTCTTTTATTAAAACATTAACGTTTATTTTCCATTTGTAATTCTTATTCATTAAATTGGGCTGCGTGAATTCACCCTTACTTGTCAAATTCGGTATACTTTTTGCTATACCCAGATTTTCACTTCTAGACAAAAATCGGACGTCAAATTCTCATTGTTTGAAGTAAACATTCAAACCCTCATTCCTATAAATAGATTTAAATTTCCCGCTTCACCATTTAGTACGGATACGTTGCTGTAGGTGGCGCAAACTTTCGTCCTCATTACATAGCATTGGCGTGAACCGTCTATGGGATTACTGGTCTGTGGTTTATTCTAGTTACTTGTGGAAAGTCGTACCGTTCGCTGAAATTTAGTATTTTGTTTAACGTCCTTGTTTTCCGCGCCGAAAGTAAGCCAAATGTTTGTTGTGTGAACTCTTAACGAGTATCCAGAACCATTTTAATCAAATACTATTTTCATTTCGATAATCCTTCGTTTTTATGCGAAAATAGTTTTTTTAACAATTGTTTATTCTTACCGGATCAGGGGTAGATTTCTAGTATCAAGGTCAATAATATTGAAATATCGCTGATACCGTTAATTGTTAATAAATCAACACAGGAGAACGCTAAGACTTGTTGATTTACTATAATCTTGCCGGTTGATGAATATAAACTGTTTTAGCAGTGGAAAATAGGTATAACTCTATTAATTAATAATTATATTCATTATTATACAATTCAGTTATATATTGAGAATTAATGAAATGACATGTTATGAAAACTAACAATATTATTTGTCAACGATGGAAGGACTAGCAAAGTTCAGCAAAGTTCAGAGCAACCACACAGTGTGATTTCATCAAAGTTGAATAGCTTTCCTAAAGCGTTATTCTTTTTGGCGCTCTTATACTATAATATTATTTGTTTCAAGGATATGGTTACACGACAAGAATGGCAACTGGCTTGTGGTAGAGATAGGGTATTGAAAATTAGAACATTTGTTTGTTCAAAATATTTTTCTAGTGAATATATATTGAGTAAAAGATTGAAACGTAGTACACTACCCTCTATTTGGTTAGTTTATCAGTTTAATGAATAATTTTTCGATATTTCATCAGTATACTTAGTTCTGGCTAGTTGTAGCTATTGAATCAAATATATTTTGCAATCTAATTGCTGCGAACATAAAAAGTTGTTAATGGGTTTTGGGTGACAGAACAAATGCCGTATACATGAGAATGTTTCGATGAAGTTTCAAATTATACATCGAAAATAATAAGTAAAATGCTCAACTTAAGTGAGCCTTACATGATGAAGGTAATTATTAATACATTTGAATAATAATATGATATCGAAAGATATTATGTAGAGGTATTACAGAATATTCTGTATTATTCAATGTATTTCAAAATTAAATGCTTATATTCTATTACATTGGATGTGATCTATTGTAATGGAAAAATAATGATTTCGCAGATTTCTTCATTTACAGTTCCATTCAAAATGTTCCAAAGAAACTCCTTTACTGCTAAATCCCTTATTTGAACTCGTTATGTCTTGGCAAGATGAAATTTCTGTTCCAAACAAATGGGGTTTACATATAATGTTCGAACAGATGTCTGATTAATCAAAAAGTGAATTGATTTTTCAATAAACTGCTTCATTATATTCTTTTAATTTGGATTTACGAACAGCAAGCAACGGTGGAAGGTGAACTTTGTCGCTTGTCAGTTTTCATTTATTCGCTTGTCAGAATCTTCGAAATCGACTCTAGCGGCACCATCGTTAATAAAGTGAAGTAGTACATAAAGTACGGGATTTGACAGTTCTAGGTCCGTTTTTGGCCGAAAATTTAACAGGAATTATAATAATAATACTCTTTATTTCAAATCATCACGCTACATGACATTGTAAACAATTAGAAGTGAAATTGTGTCAAATTTAAATATCTATCTAGGAAGGTTACTCATAAAAAATTCCTCGACGCTATATGGTTCCATTTCCAGTAGCATTTTATAGATCCTTTTTTTGTATACTTTAATATTAGTTTCTGTTCGGATTTCTATTGGGCAGTGGTTGAAATATTTAATTGACTGATATTGTGGCCCCTTTTCCGTTATTGTAAGCCGGTGTGCTGGGTATAAAATCTGCGAAGTTCTTGTATTGTAGTGTTGAGTTCTATTTTCAGTATAATAATGTCTGTTGTTGAAAAGAAAAAGTAGATTCGCTTGTATGTGGATAGCAATTGTTGTTAAAAGGCCGTTCGGCTTGAATTTTCTTCTGCAGAATCCTTCGACTTCATGCCGAGAATGATTCGTAGTGCTCTTTTTTGTATCTTGAAAATATCACTTATGTTTGAACTCGCTCCATAAAATAGAATTCCATATCTTAATTTCGATTCGAAAGAGGTTTGATAGATTATTTTTAAAGATTTTAAGTCTAAATAAGGTAAATGTCCCAATTATCGACACAATAGCGTGTTCCTCAAAGTGTCTAATACATTTCGACTTCAAAGAATAATTTTATATGAATGAAATATTCTGCTTCTACTTCTCTGAACCCTCTATTTTGATAAAAGTACAAAAAACGAACATATTGAAAGGGATACATATTATAAAAAAATTGAATGGTGTCTCAAAGCAGATGTACCCATTATCGACACCTGAAAAATATGAATTACCAATCATCGACATACATGTGCACCAAATATCGACACTTTGGGAAATCCAGATTTTGGCATCAATAATATGTTTGTATTTAAAGAAATATTGATATATTTAGTGAAAATAACAGTTCAGAAATGTTCACAAAAATTAAAAAACAAGAGATATATAAATTCTCTGCTCAATATGAAAAAATATTTGATGATCTTTGGTTAATCCTTAGAAATTAACGTTTTCACTTCAGATACTTCCTATAAGCCACGTTCATTCAACTTTTTAGGCTCGGTAATTCTACGTGTTTCTCCTCTATCCTAACTCAATTTTCTTTTGTGTCATTTTCAAGGGCTCTCTCATTTGATTCACTATTTTTTGCATTTTGTATGCTTGCTTCACCAAGAATTTGGGCTTCAAAAAGATAATCTGTAATCCCCCCATTCTTACCATTCATATCTTGATGTAGCCCACAAACATTTATATCCGTGTCGGAGTAATCACGGTCATAACAATCCAGTAGTAAATATACACCCAAATTCTCTTCCCTTACATCCAAGAGAGACGAATTCAGGGAAAAGTTTACGATTTCTATTCTACTCGATTCAAAATTATTATTTGCGTCAGAAGTTGCTTCCGACGGGACACAGTATTTTTTATGTGTGTGTTGCAGTCTTCTAGACATAAATGAATTTTAATTGTAATCATGAGATAACTGGAAACTAAATATGACCAATTATCCCCACATAAATGTGCATATGATCAACAGTCATAAAAAATGGATGATTAAATCATAAAAAGGGACCACAATCGAATGTCGATCAGAACTGAGAACAATTTTGAATATTCTATGAGCTGATTATCAAAAGATAACAAAAATAGTTTAATGAGTTCTCCATATAATTGATTATTTTTACTTATGGTATGAGTCTCAGCCGTCGACAGAATATTGCACCTTTTATCGACATAGTCTTGAACGTAGTATCGACATCAAAATTTGTTGTACTTTTATCATGTAATTCGATGGAAAACAGTGTGTCGATAATTGGTACACTGAAAATTGTTTATCTTTTGGGTAGGATAACGAAACAATCGTATCCAGGAAAATGTAGTTAACGTTTCTGAAAGTTAATCAAAAATCATGCTCAGCGACTCAAATATCGACATAGATGTCGATATCTGGGACACAATATGTTTCAGAAGTACCATTTATCGACACACAAATTTCTCATAAAATATGATGTACATTAAATTTTTTTTTTAATAGAACTGAATACAGTTAATCGTCTCAAGTTATATTATTCTTCAAAAAATTAAATTTCACCTGCATTCGTTGAATCTGGGGAGACATAAATGAAGAGTGTGGACTTATCAGAATAGCAAGGAAAACAGTGCTCACTCGATGAAGACCGACATTCGGAATTAACAGCTGATTTTTCGATGAGGATGCTGAAGAGAAATTAATGGTGTGAACAAATTCATTCAAGAAACTATAAACTAGATAATTGTTGAATTAAAATTTGTAAGGAAATTTTCTTCGTCTTGTTTTATGGAAAATAAACGGAAGTTGTCGATAATTGGGACATTTACCTTACTGTTTTATTACCCTTAGCAGATGTCAAGCTATTGAAAGATTTTTTGATAACTCTTGAATATGTTCTGTCCAGTTTAAATTTTCATTTATCCATAATCCAAGGAATTTTGTTGTTTTATTAAATTGAATCTTTGAGTTTGACAATTTGAGATATTCTGGGGTGTCATATCCGGCATGATTAGTTTTGAAAAGGATGATACTTGTCTTGTCTACATTCATGCTCAATTTGTTTTTGGTAAACCAATTTTCTGTTCGATTCAGAACTGCTTCTACCATGATGGTCATTTCAGGAAAGTTATTTGCTTTTAATAATATATTTGTATCGTCGGCATAATTGAGTATTTTGGTTTCATTCTTTTCATCTAAGCTGGTGTTAAGGTCATTTATGAAAAGAGTAAAGATGATTGGCCCGAGTATACTTCCTTGTGGTATTCCTAACTTTATGAATTTAGGTTCTGATAGGCACTCATTCATACCATTGTGTTAATGCCGTGCCTCGAATTAGCAGGGAGTGTCGACACCTTGTTATTCTATGCATCTTGACCTACACCATAGATGTATCTAGACCGCTTCTTTTCAGGTTATAAGCAGGTTCCAACAATTATTGAAACAACCAATGGCACTCCAGTTTTGAACGGCAGAAGGAAAGACTCTTGGCTAGATACCGTTTTCACCACAAGTAATCCGTATTTACCAGACCAAAAGGATGCCATAGACGTGAAATCGTACATTAGTCAGTCAAGGAGTGATATGGGTCAATATGAATTAGCACCAAACGAACTAACTAATTTTGTTCGTGGTGGAAGCTACAGATCTCAGTATAGTAGATCTCCTAGGGAATCCTTGGATTTGTTACAAAGGGCTGGAAGTAATAGGTCGAGACGCGGAAGGTCCCCGAATTTTGATATAGTTCCTACAGAAAGGTAAGTACGATTCTTAATTCTTATTTGAGCGTTCCCAAGTATATTTTCACAATTTCACTGGTTTTGCAATGTTCGGCTGAGCTATGTCATGTTTCAACTTCACTTTGATGCGCCTCTGCTCGTATAGTGTCGGATTTTCAATTATAGTCTATGCACTTCAAAGAATTCTCTCAGAGAACCGTCAAGGGGGCTGGGATCTATTTCTAAATCCGATGGCCATCTTACGGACTCTGGAAAAGACATTAGATATCCTTGCGAAGGTACACTTCCCAGATGGTCGCCTACTTGATGAGTTGGATGGCGGTTTGCCCTACGTTCCCCAGAAGCGGCGCTATAAGCAGTGCGGGGACGACTGGAGAACTGCTAAATCCTGGTATCTTGAGATGGGCGATTCGGTCGCACGCACCTTTCAAGGCTCCTGGGAGGATGGCATAACGTTACGGTTCTGTACATTCCTAAAGTGGGCAAAGTCTGTTCACAACCATACTCATACAGACCGATAAGTCTCACGTCTTTCGTTCTGAAAGCCCTCGAGAAGATACTGGATCGCTTCATCAGGTGCAGTGTTCTATCACTAAATCCACTAAGTGTGCATCAAGTGTAAATCAACCGAACTGGCCCTGAGCAACTTGGTTGGAAAGCTGAACCGTTCTCAGGACCACAAGGAGACTGCTCTGGTGGCCTTCCTGGATATTGAGGGCGCTTTTAATGCACCCCTGACGAACTCTGTCTGTGGAGCGTCTTGGGCCAGTGGAGTACCATCAAACCTCATTGCGGAATAGATAGGATCCATGTTGAATAACAGACTCATCTCCACATCCCTATGTGGTGATGTAGTGATGTAGTGCATGGCCAGGAAGGGGTGCCCACAGGGAGGTGGTCTCTCTGCTATGGTATCTCCTGGTGAAGAGATAGTCATTGTGTCCGCGGGCTGGGACGATTCAGTCCTGGCCAAGAACCTCTCAGAGGCTCTAATAGCAACACAAGCTGGTGTGAGGGGGAACAGTTAAATGTGAACCCTCATAAGACCTTGATTGAGCCTTTCAATAAGAAAAGGAAGCTTAACTTGGATTACCTTACTGGGAATGGAGATCACATCCCTTTTGCGGATGAGGCTAGATATCCGGGTGTCACTCTGGATAATAAGCTGAATTGGAATTCACACCTAGAAAGGGTAATTCACTTCCAGGCACTTCCTCTGTGCCTGCCAGCGGACTTGTGGAAGAGGTGGGCACTGTCTGTACGTGATGGTGGTGAGAACACAAATCACGACAGCATTATTTGGTGGGATTGCAGTCTCAACTCAATCTTGGGAAAATCCAGAGATCTGCGTGCTTGATGGTGACTGGAGCTTTTCGCTCCATTCCCGCCGCAGCCATGGAACACCTACTAGAGTTCACCCATCTCCACCAAGTGATCAGGAGCATGGCACGGATAGCGACATACAGATTTCTGCATATGGCTTGCAATGAGCCTGATACGATCCGATTGGTGCCCGGTTCTCTGCATGCCGAATCTGAGGCCAATGTGATAATGAGCATGCAGTCTGACGACCCAACTGCTTGAGGGTTCCTGTTGGTTCACCGATGGCTCCCTTACCACCCAAGGGGTGGGAGCGGAGGTCGGTGGTTGTCAAATAATTTCCAATCGTAAATCCATCAGTCTGGGTAGTTTTTCTACTGTCTTTCTAGCTGAATTGTTCACCTTTGATCACTGCGCGAAGCTATTACCACAGATTACCAGATAGTGCAATCGACAGTTGGCGGGAAGCACGTAGGTTTGGCCTTCAGATTTACTACCCATGAAGACGTAGTAAAATGACAGAGAGAAATGAACTGCGTTCTCGCTCTTTAAACAAACTTTAACCTCAGCTTCATAAATCACAAATAATCATATTCCTTTTATTTCTTGCACATACGCCACAAACTGCATCTTAAACGTCCTCATTACACTTTATAAAATTCATTAAATGAATCCCACTTGAGTTACAAATTTTCGTACATAAGTTGAGTATTTTAGCTAGCCTTTCCGTTTGTTGTTATAAATTTATGAATGAACGTCGTTTTGCCTCTACCATAGTTGCGATTGGCCGAGAGGTCACGTGATCATACATCTGCGATTTTATTTCCATGGTCAACATTACGCGTCAGCTGAGTTCATTCATAAATACTGGGAGTGGCGTATCTGGTTAATCTGTGCTATTACAGATAACCAAGCCGCCTTGAAATCCTTGGCTTCATTCAACTGCAAGTCCCTGCTTGTGCAAGACTGTCGGACCACATTTGTTAAACTGGTAGAGCGCTGCAGGTTGCAGCTCATCTGTGTTCCGGGCCACTCAGGCATAGAAAGTAATGAGGTGGCGTACTCCTTGGCGCCGCGAGGGGTCCCACGGGGCTCATTGGACCTAAACCGGCCTGTGGATCTCTCTCAAGGTTGCAGGGTTGGAGAACAACAGATGGTTGGACCAAAAGGTCCAGGAACTCTGGAGCAGCATATCTGGGCCTCAGAGATGCTGGCTCAACAATTATTGGCCCATCAGCTGAAAAAGCCAGACAATGGCTCAAATTCTTGATTTTAGACCTGAGAATTTTAACAGCTGTCACTGTGGCCGTAGAAAACACCTGAGTAAGTTGGGGTTGGTTGAGGATTATGCCTTGAGGACGACGAGTATATCAGGCAAATCATGTGTAACTGCTCCGCTGGGGACAGGATCAGATTTGATTAACTATGAGTCCTGAGACTGAAGAAACTGGACAAGTTCTCACCCTCCAGACTCATCTCCCTTTTCAAAAGGCTTGAGCTTGTGAGTGAAGTATAGATTTGGGTGTGCCACAATAGACTGAATGGTCGAGGCGTTTGTTCGCCTGACACTACCTATACAGATACATGGTCAAAATGTCCACTATAACGATGTCCTTCATTAGAGGAAGCGATTCTAATGAAGGACCAAACATTGGTACCCTGTAATCTTTCCAAATATTTGATCCTGTAGATACTGATAACTGATTTAATCTACAAATAATATCTATAGGTCGAGGAGTGCAACAGTAACAGTTCCATCAAATTTCAAAAGACTTTCAACAAAATTTTCACTTGAAGTTCCCTCAAGACTCACAAGTATTGCAAACTTAGATGATCATCAATATGCTAACAGCCGAAAAGACTCTGGCATAAAAAGTAATAGCAGAAGAAGCAGTATCCAGCAAGTAAGTGACAATTATTTTACATTTTCAGTCAAATATATTTTTGAAGGTTTTGTTGTGATCACTTAAACCGTTTCTATTTCAGATCGATGTGTCATGTGGTGATATTCTCCAGCAGAGAGTATCAGGTTACTACACTTCCAGCCAAAGTAGCATCAATTCACCTCAAAAAATAACAGCGAGAACGCGTACTAGTCCATTTTTTGACAAGTTCGGGACGTGTATACAAAAGTTACGTAAACAATCTGACCGCCAGTTGATCAAATGTGTACAAGAAAATTTCAAATCTAAAAGTTCCTATTTTATCCAACCCCCTCTATCGACATTCACACTCTTTTTTAACGATAAACAAATGGAGCAAGAATACAGAACAAATGTTCATTCCTTGTACGATCAGAATGAATCAATTGTGACGTTAGCAAATTCCAGGTTCAATACTTATTTTGATATTTTCGTTTCATTTGTGGTACTTTTCATTACTGCTATGATGTTATTGATACTGCATGGATTTACCGAATTGTGGTTGATTATGTTCCTTATATTTATTGTAATACAATTGTGTGGATTTGTATTCTGCCTGACATATGTGCTGAATGAACTGGAGAGATTTTTTTCATGCTTATCTAGATTTTATAGATGGAATATGTTTGGTGGAGTGTTGGTCAGTTTGCCAGTAATCACTGTCATGATCAACTTTTGTACCAAGTTAATTTTACCTTCGTCTTCAGATTATCTCTACACGTTTTTATTGTTTGTTGGATTAGTCCATTTTTGTAATTTTACACAGCTGAATTGTTGGATGAAGAATTTATTAGCCACGATTTGTGGGGTAATATTTGTTTCTTTATTTCTGACTGAATCGTGTCCTAGATCTTTTTCAAGTTATACTGCAGAAAATACTACGGAATATAGAATAAACCCAACCGCACAACACTGTCATTATTTATACAAGTTTGAAATAGTCATGGATCTCTTTTTGATTCTCTTATTAGTTTGGTTACTGAACAGAGAATTTGAGATAACCTACCGTCTGAGTTTTCATACAGGTTATATAGCTAATCGTGACAAAATTCATGTACAAAGTTTAAAAAATCAAGCTGACTACCTTATTTTTAACATTGTTCCTGAACATGTTGCAGAACAACTCAAAAAAAATGCCAAATATTCTGAAAACTTCAATAACGTGGGAATAATTTTCGCAAGTATTGTGAATTTCAATGAAATGTATGACGAAAGTTATTTGGGAGGTAAAGAATTTCTCAGGGTGTTGAATGAACTTATAGGTGATTTTGATGAATTATTAGATAGACCTGAATTCCAATCGATAGAAAAAATCAAGACAATAGGGAGTACGTTCATGGCTGCGAGTGGCTTAAATTCGGAACTGAGAAGGGTACAGACAGATCCCAACGATCATCTGTTTGCTTTGATGGATTTCGCTTTGGAGCTTCAGAAGGTGGTCGATGATTTCAATAGGGATCTCTTGGAATTCAATCTGATAATCCGTATAGGATATAATTTTGGAGATGTTACAGCTGCTGTTATTGGAAATACAAAACTTTACTACGATATTTGGGGGGATGCTGTAAACATTGCTTCGCGCATGGATACCACGGGGGTGAATGGTCACATTCAAATTGGAGAAAATTGTCTTTCAGTGTTGGGACAAAGATATGTATTCGAACCTAGAGGATCGATTTTTGTGAAAGGAAAGGATGACATGAATGTTTATCTTTTAGAACGTAAGAAAAGTCACGCCGAAATATACCATTGAATATATATATTTATATATATATTAATATATATTTATTGTGCCTCTGCCAAAAAATTTTATGCATTCCAAATGTTGCTTGAATCGCTGTAAGTATACTTGACCAAATGTGTAGCCTTAGTTTATTGGAAGCTCTGATACTGTATATGATTGTTATATACATGATACAATACAAGTATATCACTATATATATTTGAATAAGTTCATCAAAAGACATCAAATGAATTTTATTGGTTGTGTATAAAAAATCTACTAAATATTATGAATGCTTTTGAATTTATGCCGTGAATTTCTATAAAACTAATTGATCTGATGATCGGAAAGGAGAAAACTTGAACGATTTCACTATATTTTTCGCATTTTCTATAATTTATTGTATTCACTTAAGTTATCAAAGTTATATTTGAAATATTAAGTAATGCTCAATAATTTTCAAACTACTATAGATTTTTCGTTCATTTTTTTGGTTGATCTTAAATGAATACCTCAAATTACTGGTCCAAATCCGACAAAATTTTCTAGTCAATTTGAAATGTAAATGCTCAAATAGGGTGTTTTCAAAGGTTAGACTCTTGACTAATGGAAGTAGTATTTAATCAAGTTGTGGAATATACGATAAAGTCCAGATCCGAAATTAGAATTAAACTCAAAAAATCTCTTGTATTTTCCCACTTTTATAAACAAATTTTTGGTTAAAATAATTCATCTGGGCGTCATAATGCTCAGAAAGAAACCTCACCTTTGAAAACATCTTGTATATACAGGCTGTTGTCAGAGGTGAGTTATTTCCAATGGGTTGAACTCATTCAAATAACCCTTTCCACAAATCATTGTTTGTACAAATGACACAGAATGATCGATTTTAAGTTAATATTAATCCAATAACAAATTGATTACGAACCTGGACTTACTTGGTCGACTCTCGAGATTGATTACCTTTCAAAAAGCATTCTCAAGAGGGAGACTCACCTTTGAGAAGACTCTATATGGTCATAATTGTGTATAGAAGTTCTAGAGAAACTATTTTCAAAACAAGGATTTTGCATGGAAGATTTTGTCAAACAAGAATACTCTTTTTCATAGAACAAAATATATTTTCACATCTTGTTAAGTTGTCTTATGTTTTATTATTGAAATAACGAAATCACTGCGCATAATTTTATGGTTATCCGATATATACACTTGTGTATTTGTTCAATTATTATTTATTGTTGTTTATTTTTACTATGTAAATAAGTGATTCAATGAAAGAAATTATAAATTGTTGACTTTTTGTTACTCATGGGCTGTATTTTTATTTGATTGGTTGAAATTGCTATGTCTATAAAGTTAAACTCTGCTTATTCAGTTATACCTTCAAAGTACTCAACTCTGAAAGAACTTTTAGGATTATTTGCTATGTATATTTTCGTTAGTGCCTCATTGGCTCGAAATTTCTTTTATAATCCACAATTTAGCATAAAAAATATACAGTGTCCCAACATGTTGTCAAATTACAGGCAATCGGAAAGATGTCAGAGAAAATGCAAAAAAAATGCGAGCTTTTGTTGGATGGGGAACATATTTTGATGCAGTTTGCACCTCTTGAAGAAGCATCCCTTTCAAATGGTGGAAACTCTGAAACTGAAACTGAATGTGTGTTTGGTATGCGTTTTCAGAGGTGTCAATTGCATCAAAAATGAAAAAAAAAATATGTGTCCCTTCAAGCTAAAGTTTATGTATTTTTGCATTATTTACAAAATATTTCTGTTTACCTGTAATTTGACATACATCCCTTTCTTTGGAACACTCTGTATGTCCTTCTATGTAATTCAAAATGAGGTGGAGGTAAGATCGTAGATAACATGTATTAATTTGAAGCATGTTTTGGCTTATGGCCCCATATCGATTAATAGGCATGTCTAAATTTCTTGCTAATGCATTAAAAATAAAATATGTTTAAGGATAAAACATTTTTGTAAAATCTGTAGGTTTATCTAGAGTATAGTATTTTCCTTCAGTTCATTAGTTTATTTTTTATATTTCTTACAAATTTAATCCCATTTGAATATTTAATAGAGTATATATTCAATATGGACTGTCTTAGTCCATACAGGGGCCATTGGCACACAAAGTGTTATGGCCTTTTCTTCCCAAATTAGTTAAAGCCAAGCTGATGATATTTCACTCATTCCTACCTCAGCTATTTCTGAGATTAAATTATGGGCACCAATTATCTTTTTCTTAAACTAATAACAATAAGGATATTTAGAATCTGTGATAAATTTAGATTTCTACAGTAACTGAAAGACATGCTCGAACATATTTTCTGAATAAGGATTGCAAGTTACGGAAATGCTTTGAAGATGATATCCCCCATTTCTTGCCAAATAGTACAAAAAGGGCGTTTAATACGTATTGATGGAGCCTACAGAATCTCGAACAAAATATGTGAAAGAATTAGAATTATTCATACTGCATACATTATTAATTGTGATCTTCATGAAGCTTTTGAATAAAGAATGTAATGTCGTTACTGAAAGCATAAGGTTGGTCGCAGTATTGAACAATGGTTCCCCCTATTAACATGAAACAGAAGGGTTCTGATTGTCTTATATCGATAATGAATAACACCATATATGTCATCAGATAATATTCTTGAAGTGATCACAATTGACTAACGATACTTTTTTATACACTTACGTAACTTTTTACTAATTCAAATTTATAACATTTTATACTTGAATATCTGAATTAATAACAACATTCACTTAAATATTATAATTAGATGAGTGGAACACAAAAAATGAGACCTCATACCATAAATATCAAATAATTCGGTGAACCAAAGATTTTTAGATTAGTAGATATTGTTTTTTGCAGGAGAAGTTTCAAATTTATTCGGTTAGTTTCATCAGAAAAATATATAGAATGAAATATGTTGTAATTTAAATTAAAATAAGGAATTAATGTTGCAGATATTTTGTATGTTTAGGAAAATCATTTACTTTATATTTAATAACTGTAGTTATAGAAAGCAATGATAAATAGGTATATACATTCCACTTTTTTTCATCAAATATGAAAAAATGTAATATATTTGAAGGGCACGGGAAAAACATACAATCTCACATTTTTATGGTTTTTCAACTGGCAATACCATTGTATACCTAGACCTAACACTAATGTGGTAGAACAGACTGCCAAAGCATACTTGCAGAGTCACAGAGTAATCATCAAATAAAATTATTGATGCAGCGCCATAACAAGGATTGTCCAAGCTTAATTCAGCAATTTCTCAGTTCTTTGGCTTTGAGACATTGCATGTTTTTCGCCTGTTCCCTTCATTTGTTATTGTTCGTGATAGCCTGCTTGGAATCTTTGAAAATTTAAAAGTTCGCTAACAATTTCAATCTCACTTTAGGTAGTTTCCTTATATTATTAGTCCTTTGTTTGAAAATATGTTAGTGGATGAAATTTCATTTATTTTAATTTATTTATGACAAAGTTAACAAGGGGCTGTCAAGAATAGCAATAATATAACTCCTGTTAAAAGATTAATCTGTTACTTCTCCTGCATAAAATGCAGCAAAGGTGATTTTTATATATCTCATTAATAAGAGAACTATTTTGAGGTATTTATTTCTCACTGCTATATTCAACGAAACATTTATAATTGAATTTTAAGGAACTTCAGGTTAATGTTCTATCTAATGATTCCAAAATAGATTATCCCCAGTGATACAAAAATAAATATAATAGTATTATCCATTTGTTTTTCTCAATTTTATTTCAAAACGTTACAGTATGTTTATGAAAGTGCCTTCTTAAATCTTCGACTTCATTTTCAGCCAATACTTTATATAACACAATTTAACATGAGAACATAATGTGCACCGTCCTTTATGTATATTATATGATTAAATCCATATATACCAAGTGACTTGTACTTTCATTTCTGATCAACAGATTCTGTTTTCTGTGAATTCAAATTGATATACAGTGTACATCGGAATGGCCTTCGACATTCCCATTCTATTCATTCCTCCCATACTTGGTGGCTAAATATCAATGCGTTTAACACAGGCGGCACTACTATAGCAAGGCTCTTGGTAAAGACAGAAAGATGAGAGATAAAATCAGGATTTTGCTCCATTTGCTTTTCTACCAGCTACTACTTGAGCCGTGAGGGGGGATGTGTTTAGTCGGCCTTCAAACCCCAATTGTTTGTTAGGAAAATTGTCGCTCTAGATTTGACAGACATGTAGTTAATTGAAAAGCTTGCATAAAATACCAACTAATTGCAGATGAGATTTTTGAACCCTTTGCTTATTGAGACTACGCATACAACAGGATAGTCAAGAAAATTTGCTAATCTCTAAATAACAAATACTTTCAAGGCTTTGTGTGCTCACAGATAGCAACAACTTAATATTCTGTTATCAATAAACAACTTTACTGTCTATTCACCATTTAGAAATAGCAAAATTAGCTAAAGCCAATGAACTCTATAGTACGTAACTGGAAGGGACCCCTAAAACGAGCAAATGGCAAATTTTTGGACTGCTTTCTTTGTCTAAGGCCAAATGGAAATGTTTACCACCTACCTAACGGTGGTGTAGCCATCCTTTTTGTGCGCAGGTACTAGAGAAGGAGCGTGCTATCATTTGGCTCAAATTTTCGGATTTCGGCCGAAAATGGTCTCAAACGATTTAGGTTCGACTCACTGATGAAGTTTAATTCTGTCCGGGCGGCCAGTCGTTGCCACGATAACTTTTAAACGGAACTCCTTCTCTATTTCGACTGGCAATTTTCAGGATAGGTTGCGCAACGGAATGTGACGGTTAAGCTCATTAATAGGCCTAACGGTTTTGGAGTTATACCCATTTGAAATTTTGTTGCCTCAATAACTCAGATACGGATGGGATTGAATTGAACCTTGGTAATTAGATTGTAGAATAACGGCATGCAAATTTTCGCTGGAATTCCGTACAAACCAAGCCAAATTTTATTTTTCCAAAAGTTCAGATCCTATCAAATTGAAATCTAGTTCTAGTACTCGTATGGAAAAAGGCTTCTTGAAGGTTCATGCAGTACCTATTTGTTGTGTGAGGTGTGAATAGAGAAAATAAAATGCCCGCAAAAGCTCATGACATATACAAATTTGATTCTAGATTATTGAGAATGGTTCTCCGAATCTGTTTCAAAAGACATATGCCGAAGGATCTGAAAGCAGGTGACAGATTTGCGTAATTTTAGGCCCATAGGAAAGCCTTGGTTGAAACTTTAGTTTTCCAAAAACATTAGTATTATGGATTTATTTGTATGTGATGGCTAGATAGCTGATTCAGCTAAATAAAGTTTATTATTATTATTATTAATTCAAAATTCCCGCCTAACCCAATGTATGGTATGTAGTGATGTGAAATACTCGAGTTTTTAAGTTAAGGACAAATATCCTGGAAAAATGTCCGAAACTTTCCCCCAAGGTCGAGCATTTTGAGTATTTAAGTATTTACGGACATTGTGGAAAAATCGGGAAAAATATGACAATTGTCACATGTTAAGTTAAAATATCAGGACAATTTGAGGCATATTAAGAAATTTTTCATGGTCAATTGGAAATAACAAATAACTTATCATTGAATGAGTTATTATCGTGTTATTTTATTGACTATCAGTGATAAAGGACCGGAGCCAGGTTCTGAATTAAGAATTAGTATTAGAAAAATCGATTTAATTAGACTGTTAAATAATAAAAATAAACTTGTTTAAAAAAAACTTTGTATAATTTTCCAATTGGTTCACAGATCGTTAAGAACCTTCGATCCAAGTAGAAAAGAATAAGCTGCTTAAGAAAAAACTCTGTATAATGGCAACACAAATCGTTAAGCATCGTCGATCCAAGTAGAAAAAAATTAACTTTTTAAAAATTTTTGTAAAATTGGCATCTCAGATCGTTGAGCATCTTCGATCCAAGCAGAATAGAAGAATAAATATCGGACAAAATGAAAATTTTCAAAAAATGTTTAAGTAGAAAAGAAATTTATGATATTTATCCAGACATTTTCGATAATTTCCATAAATACTAAAAAACTCTAAATGTCGACTGTTTTTAGAAGTAATGATAATTTTCGGATATTTTTCAGTATTTATCAGAGGAGTATTTAAGACATTTTCCACACTCACAACACTAATGGTATGTCAATGTGGAGTATAGACCAGATTAGTTAGGTTAGGCGGGAAATTTGAATTACGATCCATCCGTGGATCCGAGCACTGAATTCCCCATCCCCATGTAGTGTTGTGAGTGTGGAAAATGTCTTAAATACTCCTCTGATAAATACTGAAAAATGTCCGAAAATTATCACTACTTCTAAAAACAGTCGACATTTAGAGTTTTTTAGTATTTATGGAAATTATCGAAAATGTCTGGATAAATATCATAAATTTCTTTTCTACTTAAACATTTTTTGAAAATTTTCATTTTGTCCGATATTTATTCTTCTTTTCTACTTGGTTCAAAGATGCTCAACGATCTGAGATGCCAATTTTACAAAAAATTTTAAAGAAGTTTATTTTTTTCTACTTGGATCGACGATGCTTAACGATTTGTGTTGCCAGAGTTTTTTCTTAAGCAGTTTATTCTTTTCTACTTGGATCGAAGGTTCTTAACGATCTGTGAACCAATTGGAAAATTATACAAAGTTTTTTTTAAACAAGTTTATTTTTATTATTTGACAGTCTAATTAAATCGGTTTTTCTAATACTAATTCTTAATTCAGAACCTGGCTCCGGTCCTTTATCACTGATACTCAATAAAATAACACGATAATAACTCATTCAATGATAAGTTATTTGTTATTTCCAATTGACCATGAAAAATTTCTTAAAATGCCTCAAATTGTCCTGATATTTTAACTTAACATGTGACAATTGTCATATTTTTCCCGATTTTTCCACAATGTCCGTAAATACTTAAATACTCAAAATGCTCGACCTTGGGGGAAAGTTTCGGACATTTTTCCAGGATATTTGTCCTTAACTTAAAAACTCGAGTATTTCACATCACTATCCCCATGCATTTAGTATGGACCTAAAATTTACGCGAATTTCTCGCCTGTTTTTAGATACTTTGGCTAATTTCTTAAGGTTTATTTTGGTTGAAATAGATTCTGTGAACCTTTCTCAACCATCTAGAATCAAGTTTTCATGACAAAATTGTATATTTCCAAAATAATTAATAAATATAAAAGTGTTCACCAAATTCGATTGACGTATGTCTTAGCTCACTCGAAATCAGTCAAAAATAATAACATAACCAGAGACAAGTCTCTTGTCTCTGACATAACCCTAAATCGGCCTTGTAATGACGCACAACAGAAGTCAT
The DNA here is from genome assembly GCA_937662695.2 of Halyzia sedecimguttata. NCBI lineage: Eukaryota > Metazoa > Arthropoda > Insecta > Coleoptera > Coccinellidae > Halyzia > Halyzia sedecimguttata. Next base: position 51,966,139 of record OW569415.2, read on the forward strand.
CTACGACATACGGAAATGTTTCGAACTAGAATGGTTTCAATTTTGATTTAAGAATAAATTGATTTAGATTTTAATGTGGAAATAACATGAAAACATGCACTAATGATGAAGGTACCCAATACTTGTTGTCTCTGTACTAACAGTCTCTTTTAAATCGGGTGGTTTCATCTCAAAGTTGAAATTCCTTGTTAAAAAATTTGAATATGGATCTCCCGCCAAGCGAATGATTCTAACCTAACTAATGTGGTCTATAGAGTTTTCTGTTATCTTGTCTTTTCTCACTGCATCATTCGATGCATGTTCTTTCGTACTGAACGAAGCGATTTATGTAACTATAGGCGCTTTCTATTTGACGCTGTATCACTTCCAAACTGATGCGAAATCAGTTTGAACCAGAGAAATAGCCGGAATTTCCCTCTATTTCTCTGGTTTGAACTGATTTCGCATCACTTTGGAAGTGATACAGCGTCAAATAGAAAGCTAGGTAAAATCTGTTGAATCAGTACTGGACGAATTGATTTATGTAACTTAAATCAGTTGGATCAGTTCGACTTCGAAAGAACACAGTGTTGTGTTAAGCACATAGAAATTTTTGCTAATATATCTGTGCTGTTCACAGAATAATATATAATTATGTCAAATCAAGGAATAACCTCAATTTTTTACATTTATTTTTCTATCGTTCAAGAGAAATACTGAATAAAATGTCGATTTATTTCAGCGGAAGCTTTTCAAGATCGGCTGGAGTAATAAGTGCCATAATAAAACAACTCAAATTGGTAAATCTGAAGCCCGTGAAAAAAATTCAAATAAAATTTGATCCATTTCATCCGAATGCCGTAACCGCTAGGTAATCTTCACTTCTATTATTGATTTTTGCTATTATTAGATTTCGAAATACGCACGCGTATTCCTTGGATAGCAAGAAAAATAATTCAAGAATTTCGTTACAGAGAATTCCTATATCATATTTCTGCACCAAAAGTTGTTGAAACTAATTTAAATTGCTTGATCAAACCTGTTGTTGTCAGCGATAGAAGTGAGCCAGAAATCAAGTTAGATTTGATAGATTCTGGGTAAGGTTTTGATCTTCCATGGCTTCTTTCTTGCAATGTTCAACATAAATGTTTCAGGAGTGTGAAATTCCTAGCAGAAAATTTGAATGTTCTAGAGATTCTGCAACAAATAAATAAACACATAAGTTCTAAAGTGAAACCAGAAGAAGACATCTCGAACACACCTATTGCTAAACTGGTTTCTAAGAAACAAAGGAAGAAATAATGGGTCTTAAGGCTAAAAAGGGCGATTATGTCATCAAATTGATTGAACATGTTTATGATCAAATTCCAGCATTTACAGATGTGTTTACCGAGGAAACGTTTTACGTTACAGTAGTAGCATTGGTTGTTAGCACTTTTGTTGTAGTTTTCATTTTGTCCCGATTCATCACTTTGAAAGAGGTGGATGTTTAAGCTGTACATTTCATAAGTAAAATACTACGTTTAGTTAGAATTAAGGAGATAAATTGGATATGAATTGAAACAAATTGAAAATTTCAAATAAACTATTTTTGTTGAAAATGTTGAGTTTGAGACTAATTATTTGTTTGAAGAATATAACTAGACGATAAATTACTAATTTCTGCCCCTCGAGGGAGAATTCTTAAAAGATGATATCTGTAAGCGGGATAAACTTATGTTTGGGGAAAGTAGTTAAACTTTTGTGAGGAATTTTTATCTTTGTGTTCAATATTCCCAGTTTGTTTTCTGGATTTATAGTGGTATTATATCTAAAACATTAAATAAATGAATCACAAATCGATGCTTAAAAAATGTTATATTTTGAATTTCAATAGCTATTAACAATAATAATCTTCATTAAGTATATTCAATTTCACTTGACATATAATTAAAAGTATTAAATGAAAGTTTTTGCGCCCATCAGAATAAATCATTTTTTTGTCACATTGGGCTTTTATGTTGTAGTTTGAATCCAGGTGGAGTCCATTTTTGTCACGTCTCCGGAATATGTCACCAAAAATAGTTGGTGACCATTGGTATACCTGAAAGGCATAAAATATTAAATGAGTAAACATAATTATATCTAAATCAGTTTTCAAATTGTGGGTGAAAAATTTTCAGTTCAAAGCACAGTGGTTAAAAATGCCATTGGGCATAGCTATACAGGATGAATTATTCACTGAGAGCTTTTCCTGTATATTCCCTTTGCAAGATGCATATTTTGGCAGATGGAAAATATTTTGACAGGTGTGTCACTTCCAATTTTACCAAAAGTCGAATTCAAGCGAATAGCCGGAACAGTGTGGTTAAGACCCATCCCTTGCTATTATAACCAATCGGTTATGTTTAGCAAGGGATTGGTCTTAACCACACTGTTCCGGTTATTCGCTTAAATTCGACTTAATTTTAATATTTGAAATGGAATAGCCAGTATATTTCAACATATTAAATTCCTCCCACTTTGAAAGCGTCCATAATGTGTGCTATTATTTTGCCAAAAATTCTGTAATTTTATGGCAAAAATGGACTGAAAATTCATTTGACTAGCTGATTAAGAATCTGTAGTATTCGATTCAGTCCCTCGGTAAACATGATAACTTTTGATAGAAGATCAACGTAGAGTCTAGTTCATGAATAGGCAATAGGTTTCAAAGATATATTCATTTGAAATTTGTTTTTCCCAATATTTCCACAACTACAGATTCCATCGGCGTGAAGAGTAACAGGTGCATTAAAAATTTCATGAGAATCGAACGACTAGAAATGTAAAATATTTTTTTAAATAAATCTTCAATATTTCGGAAACTTATCACCAGAATTCGCTGAAATTTGGTATGTACAGTGGCGGAAACCGAAATGTGAACGATTTTTTTTCCTATTGTAAATATGGCTCCATCCATGTATATCTATGATATGTTGTCTATGGGCTATACCGCGCCGTCGTTGACAACAAAAACGTCAGAATTTATTGAGGTAATTTCAAATAAACAGAAATAATTATAAAATGCCCCGACATTTGAACTATGGTGAGAAAATGTGGGCAATTGCTAAACTGGAGGAGAATTGGTCGCTAAATGCGACGGCAGAAGCCTTAAATGTCAGTAAAACTTGTATCTTCAACTTGAAGCGACGCTGGCAGGAAGGGAGCATTCAACGTCCGATTAGAGTTGGAATTAGAAGAATATCGGATCGAAATGAAGACAATGCGCTTATCAATTATATTAAGGAGCATCCATTCGCAACTGCTGTTGAAGCGTGTCAGTTCACTGATTTCCCTGGATCCGTAAGAACAGCGCGAAATAGAATCAAGGAAGGTAACTTAAAAAACTATTCTGCAGCAAAGAAGGCATTCTTAACAGAAGAACATAAAATGAAGAGATTGCAGTTCGCAAATGAATATTTAAATATGGATGACAATTTATGGAGCACCGTAGTGTTTTCTGATGAAAAAACTTTTCAATCGTGCAGCAGTGGACAACTTCGGGTTTATAGACCTCGAAACCGAAGGTATGACCAGGATTACGTCCACTCTGTAAAAAATAGTGGTCGCTTTTCAGTGAGTGCGTGGGCTTGGGTAAGCATCTATGGAACAGGTGTCTGCTGGAAAATAGATGGGAGCTTAACAGGCGAACATTATAAAGAAATATTAGAAAATGTAATGATACCTTCGGTTACACAGGTGTTCCCTGAAAACTTTATATTTCAGCATGATAATTCTCCTATTCACACTTCGAATATAGTAAGACAATGGATGCAGGAAAAAAATATAATCGTTTTACCTTGGCCTGCAAGAAGTCCGGACATGAACCCTATTGAAAATATTTGGGGGCATATGGTGAAATTAATGTATACTCGAAATTTCAGACCAGCAAATGCCCAAGAATTATGGGAATCCATAGAAAATGTTTGGGAACATATATCTGATACGTATGATACGAGATCATTAGTTTTATCAATGAGGAGTCGCCTGGAAGCTGTTATAGCAGCCAATGGTGCTGCTATCAAATATTGATTATGTTGTTGCATCAATAGATATAAAATATTCAATCTCGTTGACTCGTTTTCATTCAGAGTTTAAATCAAGGATCGGCAACTGGTGGACCGCGGTCCGTATTCGGACCGCAAGAAATCGAAACCTGTTCCTCCACAAAATTTGAACTTATACCTATTCATAAAATAATGTGTAAACAATATTAAACAGATAAATATATGCCAGTGCTATGTTTGTCAATGTTTCTAGTATTCTACAAGAAATACAGCGATCGAAACTTAGTCTAGATACAGATACGTAAGGGTTATTATAGTGTAGGCCTGGACGTCGCAGCAATTTACCCAAAATATTCGGGCTCCACTTCAAATTACTTGCCGACCCCTGGTTTAAATGAACCTGCGAAGCGTTTGGGTTTGACACTTTCATGTACTAGCAATTGAAAACCACAGAATAGAGCTATTCTATGTCAAAGCCTCATCTAAGCAACTAAAAATAGCCAAATATGCTCTGTAGAGTCGTTCACTTTTCGGTTTCCGGCACTGTACATAAAGGGCAACGCGATAAGATGAGTTATCTGAAATGTCTGCCTTATAGCTATTCTAAGTGATTCCACATTGAAATCAAAACTTGGTTTCTGATCTCATTTTTAAATTGTCTTCTATATGATTATTTAATTTTGAATAGGTTTAAAATTTTGATATTTAATATCTAAAAAAAAAAACAATTTAATTGAAATCGAATTGGTAGATGTAAAATACTGATCTGAATATCTATGCAAAATTGTGTGGCCGAGGGGATAAAACATTGCGTGTTTGTTGAACTTCAAAGTAGACAATTAATTTTGTTCACTTTCTACCTGCTCATACCAAAATTTTCTGTGAATAGGAAAATTCTGAGAAATGCTGGACAAACATGTCTGTGAACGTATGAGCAATGACAACAGATGTTGATATTTCACAAATTTGGATTGGAGATTTACAGATTTCAGCTCGTTACTTATTTTTAGCGTCTTTACCTATGGACAATTATATTGAAGAACTTAATGAATTTCTATATACAACTTACATTCCATCCCTAGGTGCTAATGGATCATAAAGAATTTCAGTTTCTTGTTCTGGATCATTTATGTGAAGTTCAGCAGTATCATTTGATCCATGATCGATTTCCTCTTTTGCTTTTGTCGCCTCAACTGCCATTTCTATGTTTTCCAACTTATAAACTTTTTTACTACTGGGTTTCTTAGTATGAGATTTTTGATGTCTCTTCATATCTGATCGTACCCTAAATGGTTTACCACATATATCACATTCATGAGGTTTTTCACCTGAAAATGAGTATTATTTAAATGTATATTTTAACTTCAACTGCTTCTATTCTGAAGAAATTCATGGATATGGCAAATTTCGCCATTACATATGTCAAAATAAAATTCCTATTTTTCATTACACATAAGTCGAATTTAAGCGAGTAACTGGAGCAGAGCGGTTAAGACCAATCCCTTGCAATCATAACCAATCGGTTATGATTGAAAGGGATTGGTCTTAACTACTCTGCTCCGGTTACTCGCTAACCATTTGTGAGGTTGGTTTGTTCTTTTTTGTATATATGTATATCATATTTTATTGTTTCTTTTTTGGATATATTATTTTTGCTCATTTTTTGAGATATTTTTTGTTGTGTTCTTTTAAAGTTTTGCTTAGTCAGGAATGTTAATGTATTCTCTTTCAAATGTTTGTTAGATATATAATTTGGGGCCAACCTATGTACGAGCATATGTGCCTATGTACTAAGGGGAATTTGATAATAAACATTATTATTATTATTATAATTTGCATAATGGAAGTGTTAATCAATCAAAAACACAATAGAAAATATTGATTCAAACGTGTCCGATGATGTAGTGACATGCCATTTAATTCAAATTGATTTTGATCCTGCAATGAAAACATCTTGAAAATCAAAGATGTTGAAAACATTCAAATTGATCTTTGTATTCATGCAAACTATGAATGAAGAAATACGAATTATTTGATCGATTCTGTCTTTACTTGATGGAAATTTATTTTATAAATAATGTATCATTACTTATTAGTAATACCAATATCGAATCCAAATGTTCAACAATTATAGTTATATTACACTTACCAGTATGTATTCTCCTATGATTTTGAAGGTATGAAGAAGCCCTGAATGATTTCTCACAAAATTCACATTTATAATTTTTCTCCCCGGTATGAATTCTCCTATGCACAACCAATGAGTACTTTCTCGCAAACTCTTTGCCACAATATTCACACTGGAACTGTTTTTCAGTAGAGTGGAGAGAGGTCATGTGATATTTTAAGTCACCCCACTGCCTGAAGTTTTTACCACATTCTGTGCAGTGGTAAGGTTTTTCTCCTACACAAAATATGTAAAATTAAAATGAAATCTGTACAGGCTGTTTTAAATAGCACAATTAACAAACATTCTCGGCAATTTTTAGGAATCTCACAATAATCCATTTAAAAACAATCGGTAAATTTTACCGAACTGTACTTCACAAGCCATTCACTCAATGATAGCCTTCTTAAATACAAGCAATGCACAAAGAAAGGCATATGCCCATTTTGGAAATCCTATGTTCGACACCAACTTCCTATGTTGCGTCTCTAAGCAGTTTCCTGATTTTTTCATTATATTCGGATATATCTCTAAGCAAACAAGGATTAATGAAAACATATTGCGGAAATTACTACATGTCATAATCTCGATTGAAAATGAAATTTATGTTTTGTTTTAAATGATTACAAAAGGTTGTTTCCACAACACCCAGGAGCTATTAATGTGAATCAATCAAGTGCTTATCAATTTGCCCAAATGTCTTTAACTCTCGAACGGAATGAGCTAGACAGTTGAAATTTTCAGAGTAGGTTTGGATATAAAGGGATAAATATCTCGGTTAAGTTTGTTATTGGGCAAAATCGGAAGGATGGTTTTGGAGTAACGAAAATTTATTTTTAAATGAGAGATGAACGGGCTAGTAGAAACCATAGTTCAGAGCAATCCACAGAGTGTGATTTCATTGAAGTTGAATATACGTAGAGATCTATAGTTTTGAGTAGCCGCAACGAGTATCTTGATGTACTATTTGGTTTCGCGACATTATGGAGACGTAGGGCCCTCTGACATTGTCGCCAAATTTCTTGTACAAGGCTTGTATTTAAGAAGGCTGGGACTCAACTGATAATCACTTCAAGTAGTAATCGGCGAAAATCAGATCAGATATGTCTTGGATATTCATGAAAATTTCCATTATGATTAATTATCTCTATTGAGTTTTTATAAAGGTCATTTTTAGTGAAGAAATGTTTTCTAACTTGCCAAATAAAATACCCTCCTTTGAAAACACTGTGAGTAAAATGAAAAACTAAAGACCTTTTTAATAATAGTGTTGAAAATTACTGGAAATATATTAATTGAATATGAAAATTCAGTTATCAAACATGATTCTAGCAAAACACTAACATGTGATATTTTTAAAAGGACCAATTGCGATTACTTTCTTCGAAGAATATAAAAGTGATAGAACAAGACTTTATTTGACCGATCTGTGATATACGTTGTGATGCTCTAGTATTGAGATGGCTGTGAACACCTGTTCTAATTCCCACAATGTAACAATTGTTAAATGCAGTTACATCAGCCTAGGCCGCTTACTGTGATATTTATAATATTATGTTTACCTGAATGCAATCTTCTATGAACCTTTAATGCACTAGAAGCAAAAAATCTTTTTCCGCATGTTTCACATTGATGGGGCCTCACACGAGTATGATGACTGTGCAAATGATACATTAGCGAGTTTCTGTGGGTAAAAGTTCGCTCACATAATGTGCATGATATCTTCGCTTTCGCAGTTTTCTTATTTTTTTTCTTCACAATTTCTGGTGCGGTAGGTTCTGAAAAGAATAGCCAATTTCAATTATACAGAAAACAATAACAATAATCAAATTGATTGATGATAATTTCTGGTAAGAATATTGAACGTGGGAATTTAGAATTTAATCTCGGTAGAAAAGGGAACTTACTTGTATTTCCAGTGATAGCACGACATGAAATTAAATGTTGTAGTAAGATAGCTCTCAAGGGAAAAGGTTGGTTGCATATGTGGCAAACATGATCTTCTGCTTCTAGTTCTTTAAGATCCTCTTCAGTTTGTTGGAGCTCCTCTTCCTTATACCTATTAGAAATGAAAATATAAGATATATGAAATATTAGAAATTCATATTATATATTAATATATTATAAGTATTGCAAAAAGTGTTGGGAAGTAGATTGTATTAATTATTAACCATAATCAATCAATTTTTGAATTTTCTCTAGTAAGAACGAATATAAAAGAATTTTTTTATCTGAGAGTTAATATAACATATAGCTATGCAGGAAATACTTGAAAAATTTTCTTATTATGCTTGTTCTAAGAATTTTTATCGTTTATTATATTTTTCTCTAGATATTGGAGAAATTCAATGTGAGAAATGACGCTCTTTGAATGTTCGGCATGTAAGTTTACAGATATTTCATGCATGCAATTAAGCATAATTTAAGTTCGACCAATCGTATTGAAAGTCAACATCAACTTCACAATTCAGGAGCATTTGAATTTTTAAGACATTTCTATACATTCATTGAAAACACATTTCTTTAGTTCAGTCAAGTTTTGTAAAATACTGTTGAAATTTAATGAAAAATTGGGATTATACATCCTAGTGTATTGTATCTTGGCAGTTCGTGTGACTGTTACGAAAGTTGACAGATTACGGAATTTGAATCGTACGTAGGGCATGGAGATCAGATTCAAAACAGTTTCCTAATAGCATGAATGATTCAAATTTTGCAAGAAGGAAATCTCTAGTACCTTATTTTTTAATGCAAATAAAACTCTTCCTCCCAACGATTATTTCACTATATCCAGATTATATTATATTGACAATAATTGAGGTGTGTTGAAATTTGATAGGATCGAAAAATATAACTAGAAACAATGCGGGAATTAGTTCATTACAGCACTATTTTCAGTGCTGTAAAGAACTTATTACGATATTGAAATAGAGAAACACATTTACAGTACTGAACCAGTTCTTGAAAATTTAAGCTGAATATCACTATTATAAACTGCCGTTCATAATATTATGTGAGAATAGTGAGAATTTCAAGATACTGTAGAATGAGATGATTCCATGTTAATCAACTTACCAAGCTTTGGAGTCTGCTTCTTCTGCATCTGAGCCATGGTTTGAATTAACAGACACATCAATACCTTCCATAAGGTCCTCAGGTTCACTGAATTCATTGAGTTCATATTTTTCATGTACTTCTTTCATGTGTGCGTCATAGGTCTTTTGTTTCCGGAATGTTTTATTACATACAGTACAGGTTAGGTTGAGCATCGATAAAATAGTCTCTTTGGTAGTAGGTTCGGAGATAATTTCATTCTTTATATCTTGCTAAAATTAAAAGAGCTTAAGTGCTAAAAATTTGTGTCTGTGGTCGACAATTGGGAAGATTATTTCAAACTGACAACAATATTTGGACATGCAGAGATAACACGCCACAAGTCCAAAAGCCAGTACGATTGGAACATGCAACCAGGAATTAAAATGATTCATTGAAATAAAGCAGTACAAAATATCCCAACACAATCTTCACAAATACTGAATTTCGTACAGGCATTCTAACAATTTCTCCACCGTATTCCTCAAAATTACCTGTAACGTTTTGTAACAATCACGGCTGTGTTTAACCAATTAACTGAACATATCCAGAGTCATGAACTGCGACAAAAGAATGGACGTCACTGAACATCGCTCAAGGTTTCTGCATCATAGAGGGTTGGAGTTCATAAGGATTGCCCTAGGTAGCCTTGGTAAGATTTTCTTTCCAGTAATACGCAACAATGGGGCTTAGTTTCCTAGAACTCCTTCGTTTATCATTCAAAGGCTAAGTTATGCTGAGGATTAGCAACAGCCATGAAACCGGTACGTATCTGCCCTGAATGACACATTTCTCTATAGGTTAACACTGAGCGATGATGTGGCTAGCCCAGATCATGAGGGAATATTTGTTGATGGTTAAACAACAACACTGTGCGTCTTTTAGAAAGTCAAAACTTCACTTTTATCGTAAAACCAGCAGTATTATTTAATAAATTTGCCGATTCTCTATCACAATCTAGCAACTGCCTGTACGATCTACGTGGAGAATGTTGATAGAGGGGGTCAAATGACAAATTACAATTTTGAATTTTGAACTGTGATTAATCAAACCCATGGTATTTATGTAAGTCGATTTGTTTGCTTACCTTAGGAGGTTCATTCTCCACCAGGGGGGTATCAGGGATCTTGGAAATGTTTGTTATAGTCGCAGAAGGCTCATAATGAGCTTTCAAATGTTCAAAAAATTGTAACTGATCAGTAAGAGAGGCATTACACAGCTGACAATTAAATAGATTTGTAGTGATTGGTGTAATAGTGGTTTGACAAAGCAACTCATGCTGGGCAAAATCATCACTGGATGTGAAAAGCTGTTCACATAAGTTACATTTAATTTTTTTATTTGTAGTAGATGACCGCTTTAATTTTTTCGTGATTCTCTTCTTATGGGGAAGTGTTTTTTTAGATGAACGATTTTCATTCCTGAAATAAAAACGGTTAATATAAGTTTATTAAACAAACACAGTGTTCCACATTGATTGAAGTCAATTCTCTTCAACTCAGCAGACATAGTTTTTGATACCATTACATTTTAGTGTGAAAGATTTTTCATTGTACTGTATAGATAAAATAATAGGTAAATCCAGAGCGCATACACATGGCACTCAAGATTCTTTGAAAATAAAATATCCTGCAATAATGCAATATGGAGAATGAATTCATAACATCAAATTCGATTCTTCTCCAACAAAATACTATTCATCGACTCAACGAATTGACTCAAAGAATGGGACTAAACGGAGCTACCAAATCACCTGATTGTATATAGTGATTTAATTCCAGTTTGAATCTCTTATAAAACGAACTATAAAATAAAGTGTGAATTTTATTGAAAATACTAACTTATCTCCTTCCAATCCATCTGATTTATCCAAATCTTCATCATTTTGAGTTGGAACTGAATTAGTCTGAATTTCAGTCACATATCTCTGTGATGTATCTTTACTAGTTGTAACAAACTTAGGTAATACTTCTTTCTCAACATAAATACTATCTGAACCAACAATTTGCAAATATCCACTATTCAAACCACCATTCTTGTCTATGATGACCTGCTCTTCCAAAATTTTATTATCTAATGCATTATTAGCATCCAGTTGTGACAAAGTATTTGCATCTTGAATTTGTTGTTGCTGTTTTTGTTGTTGGCTGAGCTGCACCGCAACCAATGCAGCTGCCAAATTTCTGTCTTCATCAGTTAAATCTTGTGAAAGAAGATCTTCTGATGAATAGTTCACAGGAATAAAATCTCCTCCACCGATATCCACAACTAAACCACCATGATTCTGCAATAGTTCTGGAGTGATCAATTGTTGGCTTTCTGGTATTCTGTGAATCAAATATTGAGGTTGTTGTTCTCCAGATATCACAACCGTTTCCAAAAGCTCAGTTTGCTCAGTTTGTGATTCCATTTCTCATTATTTCAAACTTTTTCAATTTTGAATTTACCGCCAGACCGGAAATATAGTTTGTTCACACGACGTTTCAATAGGAAGGGTCCACTTTATTTGTAGTACATTTAAGAAGTGAAAAAGTCACTAATAGGGCATAAAATTGATAATATAATAGCTGCCAAATGATCACAAGCCCATATAGTAAATAATTCCACTTTCAAAGTAAATTTTTTGCACGTAGAAACATTTGTTATGAACGATTATTTTGAGAACTGACAACAGTGGATCATCACTTGTACATAGAGCGGAAACGACACCATTTGCAATACTGCAAAATGACAAATGGCGGAAAATTTGAAAACTATTTTAAATATGGTGAATTTTTAATGAAAAATCATGAGAATGTGAATCAATTCTTAATGACCTAATGCAAAAATGAATGAAATAATAGTTATTCAAAGAACGAAACATAACTTTTCACCTAGAAATTATTGAAGGATTAAGAAAAATTCAGCTCATCAAACTAATAATAGGGGGAGCTACGGTATGTCATAGGCGTACCAATGTATATAGATTACATTCTTTATACAATGGGCGTACCTCGTCTCCAGAAAGATTACATAATCAATATGATTATTTAATTAATTATTCAATTATGTTGACGATATGTGGATAAACGAAATTACGTGAAACATATATTAGATTTAGTAATTAATTATAATACAAGTCATATTTTGTGAGAACGAAAGATTTTAAAAGGAGAAACATATTATTCTTCAATAATACACTGATGGTTTTGAAAAAGAAGGAAACTTTTATTTACAATTATTATCATATTTTTATAGTTTTCAAGGAAGTTCCTAGAAATACGTGCAGAGAAAAAGTATAATAGGTACCCTTTCTTTAGGTTTATTATTTTATTTTCAAACATACGTAATAATAACGACATTTATTTTCAAACGTACAATAATAACGTCATTTTTCGATTGCATGGATCATCGAGAAGTTCTATTTCTCCGCTAGGGTTGTGTTTGAAAATTAACTCCACGGAGTAGAGTAGAGTTTTTGAAGGTTTGACAGATTTACTCCAGCTGGAGTTTACTCTGACACTGACTGTGACGAAAGGTGCCAATATCGGAAAATAGGTTATGTTGGTTCAAGAAAGAACTTATTATTATAGTTTTCTTCACATATATGTAACTCTAATCATAAATATATATTGTGAGCAGTATTATAACTATTAAATTACCTCACAGAACATTCATAAAACAGTGAGAGAAAGATACTAGATTTTCCGTCCCATGAGTTATGTCAATTTTGACAGGAGTAAAATGAACTCCGAGTCGAACACTCTGACATTTCGAACGCAATGGAGTAAATTAAATATTACTCTACGGAGTTAATGTTCGAACACAACCTAGGAGGAGAAGTGTTGCTATACAACACTTTAGTCGAATTTAAGCGAATAACCGGAACAGTGTGGTTTAGACCAATCCCTTGCTATTATAACCGATTGGTTATGTTTAGCAAGGGATTGGTCTTAACCGCACTGTTCCGGTTATTCGCTTAAATTCGACTTTTGAGTTGGTTACCATGAACAAAAAATTCTCTAATTCAAACAAACGTCATTTTTGACGCTCTTGTTCCTCGGAACAGAGTGCTTATCAATTTGCCCAAATGTCTGTAATTTTCGAATTTTTGGCTGAAAATGGTGTCAAACGATCTGGTTTGACTCACTGATCAAGAATCCGAGGTCGAAATCAATTCTGTCCGGCCGGCCGTAGGCACGATAACTCTCGAACGAAAGGAGTTAGAGGATTGAAATTTGCAAGGTGGGTTTGGAGCATAAATATCTCAGACGAGTTCGTTAATGGGCGAAATCCAGCAAGCGGTTTCGGAGTTATAGCCGTTTTTAGTAAAAATATTTTTTATGAATATTTCCGAAACCGATCACTCGATCTATCTGAAATTTAGCATCAAATTGTAGTATCATGATCTTTATACGCATGCGATTACCGCAAAGTGTAAAAAAAATGTATTGAAAATTAAAAAAAAAATTTTCTACAATAACTCTCGATCGGAATGAGCTAGGCAATTGAAATTTTTAGAGTAGGTTAGGGAGATGAATATCTCGGTTGAGTTCGATATTGGGCAAAATAGGCCAGATGGTTTCGGAGTAACGAAAAGAAAATTTTTTTAAGTAACAAATTTCAAATTCAATTTTTATTTAATATGCAGTTTCACCATAAAAATCCATTGATATTATTTTCAACTCCAACAAGCTAATGCTTTCGGAGATATGATTTTTCGAAATTTCAATAATGAATCGTACTTCTATGTTCTCACAGAATGCTATAATTATTATATCTATGCTTTATTATATGATCTGTGTTCATACTCGTACATGCCATCCGGTTCTATAAGAGAGAGTCAAATTCATTTCAGCTATTTTAATTTGATTTCTTCCATGGTGCAGATCTCATTCTCAGATTGCTCATTTAATCTTGATAAATATATTATTATTTGAATTGAATTTCCTTGATGGTGCAGTTCTATCATAAGAATACATTGACATAATTCCCAACTCTGAGAAACTAATACTTTCGGAGATATAATTTGTCTGTTTGAACAAGAGCGCCAGAAAGCTCCTGTCCACAGGGCTTGAACCAATTTTTTATTCGTTAAAGTTACATTGAATGTACAATTATGGTCAATGTCGCATTTTGAAAATTAAAACCATGTAATAATGAACTGGTAGGATTCTGTCTCGGATTCTGTTCCAAAGCTGATGCCTCATTAGAGTCTTCTAAGTTGCTAGTTCCAGGGAATTCGTGAACGCTCAATATCCTACCAGCAATCTTATTCTTATTTCGCAGCGAATCCTCGATGTACCCTTCTGCTACACTAAGTACTTGACTTCCAACCTCCGTGTCGTTTCAAAGACTCAATGTTGGCTCCTCCATCTATAAGTAGTGTAGCAGAACTTCGCCTCAATGAATGACCTGTGTATTCGTTTGGATGATTCAATTGCAAAAAAGTGGCAACCTTTCTTGGAACACTTCTGTAATATATCCGTATGACCTAATATGAGGACTAGATATATTGCCAAGGGTATTAATTTGAATACTGAAATAAAACTACTAACTTATTTCACCCATATAATAATCTCCACTGGCTGTTACAATCGTCTGCACAGATCTCGGTATACATACATATTATATGTTACAAAAACACATTTCATGCGCAGATAATTATTCCAAATACCCTCAAATTCATCATACATTACATCTCCCCCCTTAAAATTAAAATGAACAAATTTTTTTTTCTATAGAATCAGAACAATATCAACTGTAATTTAAACGTTCTGGTGGTTTAACCACACGTTTTGGTCTACTATCAACTGGGTTGTCACTGTTTACCTGGATAGTGGGTTCAATATTGCTAGATTCTGTCATCGTTTGTTCAGACTTATCAGGGAGTGAAGCCGGAAGAAAATGAAAATTTTTTATTTGATTTATATGACGTTTCCATTCTACATTACCTAATTCTGGTACTTGTACCAAATAAGTGCATGAACCAATTTTCTTCTTCACTAACGCTTTAATCCACTTCCTGGTATTCTGTCTACGATAATCAAGAACAGTTACTTCCTCGCCAGTTTCAAAAGTTACAAATCTCTGGCCCCTATGATAGAATTTCTGTTTCTTTTGAGCTGCTGAAACTCGATCTCTCAAATTTGCTTGATCTGTTGGCAATAAAAAATTGAAACGAGTTCGCAACTCACGACCTAAAAATAATTTCGCTGGAGTCTCCTTCGTCGTACATTGAGGAGTATTCCGGTAATCAAATAGGAAATTATTCAGAATTAAATTAATATTTCCGTTTTTATTTTGACCAAGAGCATTTTTTAGAGCAGTTTTTACAGTTTTGACTGCATTTTCTGCAGCTCCATTCGAAGAAGGATGGAAAGGCGGACTAGTACTATGTAATATATTATTATTCTTCAAGAAATTTTCAAATTCACTTGAACAAAAAGACGTTCCGTTATCCGTAACAATTTGACCCGGCAATCCATAACGAGCGAAACATGATCTTAAAATGTCAATAGTTAAGTTAGAAGTGATCGAATTCATTGAAAAAGCTTCGATCCATTTACTATGAGCATCCAAAACAATCAAATATTGCCTGTTGAGAAAAGGACCCATATAATCTAAATGTATTCTGCTCCATGGCTTAGTAGGCCAAGGCCAACTTCGCAACGTTGCCTTGTCTGGGGTTTTTTTATTCAACAAACAATTTTCGCAAGTTCTACAAATTTCCTCGATCTCACGATCTAACCCGGGCCACCAAAAGTACGAACGAGCTAGAGATTTCATTTTCACTAGGCCCATGTGAGAGGAATGAAGACTCTTCAACATGTCTCCTCTTAAAATTGAAGGAATAATAATTCGATGGTTCCACATTAAGCAATCGAATTCAATCGTCAAATCATTTTTAATTTTATAATAGTTCTGTAAACTATTTCCCGAAATTTTATTATTTAGTTTTTTATTCCAACATTTTTTTACATATTCTTTAACCTGTTTCAAAGTTTCATCTTTTTCAGTGAATTCCGCAATTTTTCTGCAGTCAACAGGAAAATACTCATTTCCCTCAAAATAATCTACATAATTCAATTCCACATCTTCGATCATTTGTTCATCTACCTGTTGAGGAAGACGAGATAAAATATCAGCTTTATTTTGTTCCGATTTTACTACCTCTATATCATAGTGGTAGCCGGATAATATGAGTGCCCACCTTCTTAAACGGTTGGCTGAAAATTGTGGAATTGATTTATCGGGATGGAAAATATAAGATAATGGTTTGTTATCGATAACTAAAGTGAATTGTCTACCCCACAAATAATTATGAAATTTGCATAGTCCAAAAATTACTGCCAAAGCTTCTTTTTCTAGAGTACAAATTTTTTTTTCTCTATCGAGTAATGTTCTCGAGGCATAAGCAATAACTTTTTCGATACCATTAGGCATAGTATGTGCTACTAATGCTCCCACACCGTGGTCACTCGCATCAGTAATCAGACGTAAAGGCAATTTTGGATTATAATGAACCAAAACCGGTGCCGATGCTAATATTTTTTTTACTTTAACAAATGTAGACTCACATTCGACTGACCAATTCCAGCCATGATTTACTTTGAGGAGTTCATACAGCGGATACAATAAAATGGATAAGTTAGCAACAAATTTACCATAATAATTTATTAATCCCAGAAATGCTCTCAATGATGTTAAGTCGGTAGGTCTAGGAGCGTTGAGAATAGCTGAAATTTTTGTATCTGATGTATGAAGTCCTTCCTTATCGATGTCATATCCCAAATAAGTTATTTTCGACTTCAAAAATTCACATTTTTTTAAAGCTAATTTTAGACCAGCATCTTGAAGTCGAAACCTCTAATCGAGCTAAATGTTCCTCCTGATCTTTACCGGTAATTAAAATGTCGTCTAAAAAACTAACAACTCCGTCGAGATCTTGTAAAATTGTTTCTAAAATTTTTTGAAATACTTGCAATTCCAAACGGTGCTCTATTGTACCGAAACAATCCTTTATGTGTGGAAATGGTCATTAATTCTTTTGATTTTTCATCCAAACTTACTTGCTGATATGCATTTGAAAGATCTAGTTTGGTGAATAATGCACCACCCTGTAATTTCACAAATAAATCCTCAATTTTGGGCAGGGGATAAGAATCCGCCTCTATGGAAGGATTCACGGTAACTTTAAAATCTCCGCAAATACGAACAGAGCCATCCTTTTTCAACACGAGTACAATGATTCTAAGAAGTTATTTCTACCAGACTTTGATGGTTTATTCATATTTGTTTTATTTGGACACACTGGCGCAAGATGTCCTTTCTTATTACAAGAATGACAATAACAATCTCTGAAGGAGCACTTATCTGAAAGATGATTTTGTCTACCACAAACAACACATTTCGTTTGTTGTGTTGATCCTCCGGAATAATTCCTTTGTTTATGTTTTCCCTCTCGCTTGACCGGGCTTGACGAAGGAACTGCCAGTCCGGGAGTCCGGGGAACTGCTGTGGAAGAACGAGCAGGCGCGTGCGAATGCGCGTGGTTCCTTGATGCGTAGTACATCTCCGATTCACTTTTCACAGCTACCGAAGAAAATGGCTTATTGGCTGATTTTGAAGTAGCTAATTCTACTACACTTGAAAATGAAACGTTGCCTTTCTCTTCAAACAAACGATCCTTAACCGAACCTTTTTCGTAACCAATCACAAATATGTTCACTAATGCACGTTCAATTTCCTCGGCACCTGCGAAATTACACATAGACACTAAACTTCGCAGTCGAGCTGCCCATTCTTTGGGTGATTCGTTCGCCATTTTTCTTGCTTCGAAAAATTTTTCTCGACAAGAAAACACTGATGTAACTGGTTTGAAATGTCCATCCAGCAACTTGATTATGTCTGCATATGATTTGGACTCGGGTTCAGCAGGAATACACATGTTATACAATAATTTGTATGATTCTTCATTCAGTAGGCTTAACAGAATCGCACGTTGTCGATCACCTTCTATTATGGCATTTGCCGTGAAGTAATTATGAAGCCGCTTTTTATAAATGGACCAATCGGACACTGAAGGCACAAATTCCTGAATATGACCTGCATACTGCTTATCTGCCATTTTTCTGGTCTATATTTAGTACCTATGCACTACACGTACTATATTTCTCGTCGCCACTGTAATATATCCGTATGACCTAATATGATGACTAGATATATTGCCAAGGGTATTAATTTGAATACTGAAATAAAACTACTAACTTATTTCACCCATATAATAATCTCCACTGGCTGTTACAATCGTCTGCACAGATCTCGGTATACATACATATGTTACAAAAACACATTTCATGCGCAGATAATTATTCCAAATACCCTCAAATTCATCATACATTACAACTTCCTATACTATATATTCCCATCACAGCTCTGTAGCATTATCCAGATTGATATTCCAAAAAAAAAATCTATTTTCAACGAAATCGTTAGGTCTTAACGCAGTGTATCTACGATAAATATTTAGATTAGTCTCCCGTATAACTGTGAATGTTCTACAACTAATTACCATGTTTGAATTCAATCGGTTTTGTATTTTTCGAGTTAATGAGGAACAAAAAACAACCAAATCTCAGATGGCTATAACTCTTAAACCGTTTGGCCGATTATGCTTATAAACAAACTCAAATGTTGCATTCAGATGCACAACCTAACCTGAAATCTTCAAGCCGGTATCTCATTCCGTTCTCAGGTTATCGTGACAATAAAAATATTTTATAATAATTTTCTAGCGATACGATTCTCACAAAATGTCAAAAACGTGCTTAGGTTTATATTCTACAACTATTCACCAAGTTTCAATTCGATCGGATCTATATTGGTTGAAAACAAAATTATTACTCGGAAACCATTGAGCCGATTATGCCAATTAACTAACTTGTCCGACGTATTGAGATGCGCCACCTACTCTGAAAATTCCAAGTCGCTAGCTCTTTCCGTTCTCAAGTTATCATGGCAACGGCCGGATGGCCGGCCAGACAGAATCAAATTTGACCTCGAATTCTTCATTGGGGAGTAAACCGAATCGTTTGAGACCACGTAAAAAAAATCGAATGTTACAGACATTTGGGCAAAATGATAACGCGATGTTCCCCAGAACATACGCGCAAAAATTCTCTAATTCAAACGTCATTTTTGCGCGTATGTTCTGGGGAACATCGCGTTATCATTTTGCCCAAATGTCTGTAATTTTCGAATTTTTTTGCCGAGAATGGTCTCAAACGACTAGGTTCAACTCACTGATGAAGAATTCGAGGTCAAATTTGACCGGCCGGCCGTTGCCACGATAACTTGAGAATGGAAAGAGATAGCGACTTGAAATTTTCAGGGTAGGTGGCGCGTCCCAATACGACGGACAAGTTAATGGCCATAATCGGCTGAACGGTTTCCAAGTAATAATTTTGTCATCAACCAATATACAGACCCGATCGAATTGAAACTTGGCAGCAAGTTGTAGAATTCAAATAGAAAGACGTTTGTGAAATTCTGTGAGAAACGTGTCGCTAAAAATTTTAAAATAAAATATTAAAAAATATTATTTACGTCACGATAACCTGAGAACGGAAATAGATAACGACTTGCAATGTTTAGGGTAGGTTATGCATCTGAATGCGACATTTGTGTTTGTTAATAGGCATAATGGGCTAAACGGTTTTGGAGTAATACCCATCTGAGGTTATTATTTCCTCAATAACACGAAAAATATATTAATTCAAACTTGTTTACTAGTATTAAAATGGTGGCTCGAAAATTCTTGCAAAATTTCGCGAGAAACGTATCACTAGAAAGTTTTAAAAAAATAATTGAAAATCATTGAAAAATATTCTATATTCGGAAACTGTTCGCCCGAAATTACTGAAATTTTGCGAAAGCCTTCAAAATCTGTCTCTTCTGCCAAGTTCCAAGTTTGACCATTATCGGATGTATATTTTTGAAGATATACTAGCAGCCTTGGATGAGTTCAGTAGCTGGATGGGTGAGCACGTTGCATCGATAACTTTCGAACGAAAAGAGGTAGGGAGTTGAAATTTTCAGGCTTGGTTGCGATCCGAATGGGAGAGAGAATTTCGTTGTGGGGCATAATCGGCACAACGGTTCAGAGTTATAGTCATCTGGAATATAATTTTCTTGATAACTCAAATAATACAAACCCGATCGAATTGAAACTTGGTATCTAGTTGTAGAATATCGGCATAAGGACGTGTGTGAAATTTTGTGGGGATTGTACAACTAGTAAATTTAAAAAAAAATTACGAAAAAATATTATGTATCCGAGGATAACTCCAGAACAGAAAGAGATAGCAATTTGGAATTTTCAGGGTAGGTTGCTCAGCCAGATGCGAAATTTGAGTTTTTTCATTGGCATAATCGGCCAAAGAGTTTTGGATTTATACCTATCTGAAATTTGGTTGTTATTTCCTCAATAACTCTAAAAATACAAATCGACCCAATTCAAAAATGGTTATTAGTTGTAAAATGCCAACACGAAAATTCCCGTGAAATTTCGTTCTGAAAATTTCAAGTCGCTAATCTCTTTCCGTTCGGAAGTAATCGTAGCAACTGTGAGCCGGCCGGCCAGACCTAATCAAATTTGACCTCGAATTATTCATCAGTGTGTAGAACCCAATCGTTTGAGACCATTTTCGGCAAAAAATTACAGACATTCGGGCAAAATGATAGCACGCTGTTCCTTCGAACGTGCACGCCAAAACTTCAAATCATAGTGCCCATGAAATTGCAAAAATATGACCTCGTCGTAAAGAGAATTAACCAATGTATGAACAAAGAGGAAACACACTATTTTTTGAAATATTATATTCTTTGACAAAAATCGATTTCGGTTTTAATTCAAAACACATTTAATCTTATAAACGATACAAATCTTTCTAGAATATAAAAGTGAGGTTATAGAAAAATCATACCTCTAAATTCTTATGTAATCTGATGAAGTCGCTGTGTCGACGAAACGCCTCACAATATTGAATAAGTAAGTGTAAATCCTATACAGAGCGAGTCTCTAACTTGTAATAAATCCAGTAAATCAAAGACAGTTTTTTTGTTGTAAATAAACTCGGACAGGTCAATTATAGTGTTTTATATTGCCCTCTTTTTGAAAATGTTTTACAGCGTATCCCAAATTTATCTTCTTATCTTTATTTAGATATGTCGTCATCGATAATTCTTTTAAATGGGATTACTAATCTTTTTATGATTATTCTTAAAGGGTATATCAAGTTATACTACATGAGTGAAAACTTTTATTTAGTTCGACGATGAATACATCTGATCAACGGATCTATCTGATATCAGCTCAAATATTTTTCTTCTAGAAATGCCCAAAATTTAGTCCAATAACTAACTGACAATATCCTTAGCGGAACTGAAACACGTTTTTAATTATATCAGTGGATATTAGCCCACACTCCTGTGTTATTCTTCTTCAAGGGACCCATAAGAAATAGTCCATAGGTGTAAATTCTGGATATCTGGGAGGCCATTCAAAAGATCCCTTTCTGCCAATCCATTGGCCTAGAAACACATCATCCATAGACAGGTCTTGCAAAATGGGGAAGCGGACCGTCTTGTTGAAACCAGATGTTCCTAATCGAGACATCGGCTTCATCTAGATCAGAAACTCGGAACTAGTACTTCCTGTAAGAATTCTAAATATCCTGCTCCATTGAGATTAACTTGGAAGTAAATTGGTCCTGTTACTCGATCACGAGCCTGCCCAATAACGATAATTTTGAAGATTTACCTCACCTTTTAACGCAAACGTTGATTCGTCAGAAAACAGGACGTTTTCTCTATATACAACATTTCTGTCTAGTAGTTCCATAATTTCTACACAAAACTGGAGTCTTCTATCTGGATCAACTTCGATGACTTTCTGGAGAATTGTCATTTTATAAGACTGGTTCATTTCGAGTTCCCTAGCTATATGCCTAGTGCAGCCTAGTGGGGGATTTTCTTGCACAGAGAGGAGTACATTCATGTTGGCATCTTGAGTGAGGATACTCTGACGATGATTATTTGGTTTTCTTAAATGCCCATTTTCGCGAAAATGTTTCTGAATCTTGCTTATGGTACTTTTCGACATGGGCAATAAGTTAGGATACTTCCCTCTAAATAAATGAAGAACTTCATTTTGTGTTCTTGTCCTACGTAGCCAATCGTCATTAAAATTTCAATCTTGTGGCTTTCAGTTAAGTACGGCATTTTGTCCGATTTCTCAATTAACGTTGTTTCTCACAAAACGACGAACTAATTAATATCCTCGCTAGTCTTAGCGTGATACGATGCTACGCTCCTTACTTGTTTTTGGCGCTCTCGTTCGTCGGAACAGAGTGCTTATCAATATTCCCAAATGTCTGTATTTTTTTTATTTTATGATGAAAATGGTCTTGAACGATTTGGTTCGACTCACTGATCAAGAATCCGTGGTCAAAATCGATCATGTCCTGCCGGTCCGCCCGGCCGGCCGTAGACACCATAACTCTCGAACGGAATGAGCTAGACAGTTGAAATTATCAGAGTGGATTTGCGAAATAAATATATCGGTTAAGTTCGTTATTGGGCAAAATCGGCCGGATGGTTTCAGAGTAACAAAAAAAATTTTTTTTTACTTTACAAATTTCAAATTCCTTTTTTTTTAAGATGCAGTTTCACCATAAGAATCAATTTATATCATTTTAAACTCTAACAAACTAATAATTTAGGAGATATGATTTTTCAAAATTTCACTAATAAATCGTACTTCTATGTTTTTACAGAATGCTATAATTATTGTGTCTTGGAATTATTATATGATCTGTGTTCATACTCGTACATGCCATCTTATTTTCCTATAAGAGACATGTCAAATTCATTTCGGTCATCGTAGAATTATGAGGATTATAATATGATATTATACTTTTTGGGTGGTATTTTAATGCCCGTAAATAATCCATATGAAAATGGAAATATGTACTTCGGTAAGTTAATCAAATTGGGTTCAGAATATCTTCAGTAAAAACAAAACTAAAACTGGAATATTGGCTGAGTTTCAATTGATATACTATAATTTTCAGAATGGATGTAAGGAATGAACATCTCGGATAAGTTCGTATGGTTTCGGATTCATAATTTTTGGATCTTTTGTGTTTTTTTTTAAATGGCACTTTATTTTTCTTTCATGATGCAGTTTTATCATAAGAATATATTCCAAATTCTGAGAAACCAATACTTTCGGAGATATGACTCGTCAAAGTTTGAACAAGAGCGCCAAAGCTCCTGCTACCGGCCTTTCCCACTTTTTGGTTTGACAATTACCTCTTGACATTTTATTTTTAAACTGCCTGAATTATTCCATTGAGTTGAATGAGATTCCTTCATTTTCGAATTAGTTAAATGTTTGTTAAATATCTTTTTAACGATAAGAATTTGATATTTAGTATGCATTCGTAACTTGATATGCCAGTTAAGAATGGTCAAACAAAAATTAGGATTGACCTATAAAATTTAGTACACGCTGTATAACAGTTTCTAACGTACGAAATTCATCAAGCAAGCAATTTGAAATACTAACCAACCTATCTGAGCATAATTACAAAAAAAAATCTATTAAGAGTGTCCAATACAGGAGAACAGACAATAGTATTCACCATGGTAAATTCGATTAAGAGTGTCCAATATAGGAGAATGGACAATAGAACATACGCGCAAAAGCTCCTGACTTGACGTCAGTGCTTGAACCAATTTTTTTGAGTTGTCGAGGAAATAATATTCCAGGTGGGTATAACTCCGAAACCGTTAGACCGATTATGCTCAGAAACGAAGTTAACCCTCCTATTCGGATGCGCAGCATACACTGAAAATTGCAAGATCCTATCTCCTTTCGTTCGAAAGTTATCGAGGCAAAGATCACCCATCCAGCTACTGAACTCACACAAGGCTGCTCGTATCTCCAACAATATAGATCCGATCGTGTTCAAACTTGGAATTTGGTAGTAGAGTTAGGGTCACAAAATTTCACAAACGTCATTAAGTTTGTATTCTACAACTACTCACCGAGTTTCAATTCGATCAGATTAGTATTGGTGAAAAACAAAATTATTATACTCGGAAACCTTTGGGCCGATTATGCCCATTAACGAACTCGTCCGTTGTATTGGGAAGCCCTACCACCTACCCTGAAAATTTCAAGTCGCTATATCTTTCTGTTCTCATGTTAACGTTAACGTTAACAGAAT
Organism: Halyzia sedecimguttata; assembly: GCA_937662695.2. Taxonomy (NCBI): domain Eukaryota; kingdom Metazoa; phylum Arthropoda; class Insecta; order Coleoptera; family Coccinellidae; genus Halyzia; species Halyzia sedecimguttata. The sequence continues at coordinate 51,990,681 of OW569415.2, forward strand.
CAAATTTGACCTCGAATTCTTCATCAGTGAGTTGAACCTAGTCGTTTGAGGCCATTCTCGGCAAAAAATTCGAAAATTACAGACATTTGGACAAAGTGATAACGCGATGTTCCCCAGAACATACGCGCAAAAACTTATATTTCTTATATTTACTGAATTTATTAGAAGACTGAACTGCATAATTTTTCCTCGAGTTTTAATATGGCATCAAGCGAAAGCCACAAGCATTCAATTTTTTATTTTTTTCAGTTGTTCAATATACCTATGTAGTTTATAGTTTTCATCGAGTGAGATTCATTTGAATTTTTATGAGCATCTCGTAATGTGAAGCGAATATCTGGAAAGTATGCCACATACTGTTCTCGACTCGTTTTCCCACGGACTCCCACATCCGGTTTGCATAATATTCAGCCCCTTTCAGGATAAGCCATATCGGATGTTGTATGTGTAAACCGAACGATAACGTGCACACAATACCTGTGATATAATCTCAGTTTGGCTGCTTTGAAATGAGCAATCCTGGTTGAGCTGAAATTCAATAGTTCCTTCTTTCATATCATCAGCCACTTTGTTCTAGCAGGTGTATCTGTCGTCATTGGAATGGGCTATTTGACAGCAAATAAAAAAAATAAAAATATTCAATGAATAGTGGTTTTAAGTAATCATTAAAGGATACTTTGGTAGGTGCTTTCTGGGTTTTCTCTCCCAAACTATGAGAAATATCTAATTATAAAATAATTTTTTTATTTTTTGGCGCTCTAGTTCCTCGGAACTGAGTGCTTTTCAATTTGCCCAAATATCTGTAATTTTCGAATTTTTCGATGAAAATGGTCTTAAACGATTTGGTTCGACTCACTGATCAAGAATCCGTGGTCGAAAGTAATTCTGTCCGGCCGGCCGGCCGTCCGGTCCAGCCGTAGGCACGATAACTCTCGAACGGAATGAGATAGACAGTTGAAATTTTCAGAGAAGGTTTGCGAGAGAAATATCTCGGCTAAGTTCGTTATTGGGCAAAATCGGACAGATGCTTTCGGAGTAACAAAAAAAAAATTTTTTTTTACAGAACAAATTCCAAATTAAATTTTTTTCAATAAGCAGTTTTATCATAAGAATCCTATGATATCATTTTTAACTCTAACAAGCTAATACTTTCGGAGATATGATTTTTCAAAATTTCAATAAAAAATCGTATTTTTACGTTTTCACAGAATTATATAATTATTCTATGTATGAATTGTCATAATGTTTAATTATTTTCCTGAGAAATGACATTGTATAATTCCTTGCTAATAGTGGGTTCGAGAAACGTCAAAATCGACTTAGAGAGACAAGGGTAAAAAACCGTCAAATAAACCCCCATGTGGCAATTTTATGTCGAAAAGAGAAAATTAAGAATATATATCCCAGGTAAGTACCCACGTTTTATTCTAATACCGGAGATCGACAAGATCGTACGAGGAGCCCGATAGCCGGTGTGTCTACGCAGTCGGGGTTTCGGAACGAGAGAAGGCGGGCTCAAATCCCGGAAAGGGAATTACACTTTTTGGCGCTCTACTTCGGAACAAAGTGCTTATCAATTTTTATTTAAGATGCAGTTAGAGCATTAAATTCGGAAATGTGATTTTTCTAAATTTCGATAATGAATCGTACGTACTTCTATGTTTTCACAGAATGCTATAATTATTCTATCTAATCTTTATTATATGATGTGTGTTCATACTCGTACATTTCATCCTGTTCTATAAGAAAGAGTCAAATTCATTTCAGCTATTTTAATTTGATTTCTTCCATGGTGCAGTTTTCATTCTCAGATTGCTCATTTAATCTTGATTAATAAACTATTATTTGAATTTAATTTCCTTTATGATGCAGTTCTTTCATAAGAATACATTGATTTAATTCCCAACTCTGACCAACCAATACTTTCGGAGATATAATTTGTCTGTTTGAACAAGAGCGCCAGAAAGCTCCTGTCCACAGGCCTTGAACCAATTTTTTGAAATTGCTTCTGCGTTAGAAACAATAGATAATTGCCAGAAGCAACATTTAGAACAATGTTGCCTTATAAACAGTCACGAAACAACACCATCGATTTTACATGTTTTTTGTAGGGATTCAGATTTTCTGTTTGAAATTAAAAAAATTGGTTCAAGCCCTGTGGACAGGAGCTTTCTGGCGCTCTAGTTCAAACAGACAAATTATATCTCCGAAAGTATTGGTTGGTCAGAGTTGGGAATTAAATCAACGTATTCTTATGATAGAACTGCATCATAGAGGAAATTCAATTCAAATAATAGTTTATTTATCAAGATTAAACGAGCAATCTGAGAATGAGAACTGCACCATGGAAGAAATCAAATTAAAATAGCTGAAATGAATTTGACCGGTGACACCGAAAGAATATATTATTTCGGTGTTAACGATTTGACTCTCTCATAGAACAGGATGACATGTACGAGTATGAACACAGATCATATAATAAAGCTTAGATAGAATAATTATAACATTCTGTGAAAACATAGAAGTACGATTCATTATTGAAATTTCGAAAAATCATATCTCCGAAAGTATTAGCTTGTTGGAGTCGAAAATGATATCAATGGATTTTTATGGTGAAACTGCATCTTATATAAAAATTGAATTTGAAATTTGTTACTTTTTAAAATTTTTTTTTTTCGATACCTACTCTGAAACCATCTGGCCTATTTTGCCCAATAACGAACTTAGGCGAGATATTCATCTGCCTAACCTACTCTAAAAATTTCAACTGCCTAGCTCATTCCGTTCGAGAGTTTTTGTTGAAAAAAATTTTTGAAATTTTCAAAATTTTTTCTGACACTTTGCGGTAACCTGGTCAATACAAAACTTCACATGCGTATAAAGGTCATGATTCTACAATTTGATGCTAAATTTCAGATAGATCGAGTGATCGGTTTCGGAAATATTCATAAAAAATGTTTTTACTAAAATCGGCCATAACTCCGAAACCGCTTTATGGATTTTGCCCATTAACGAACTTGTCCGAGATATTTACACTCCAAACCCACCTTGCAAATTTCAATCCTCTAACTCCTTTCGTTCGAGAGTTATCGTGCCTACAGCTGACCGGCCGGACCGGCCGGACAGAATTGATTTCGACCTCGGATTCTTGATCAGTGAGTCGAACCAAATCGTTTGAGACCATTTTCAGCCAAAAATTCGAAAATTACAGACATTTGGGCAAATTGATAAGCACTCTGTTCCGAGGAACTAGAGCGCCAAAAATGTGGGAAAGATCGGTGGAAAAGGGCTTTGACGCTCTCGTCAAAGTACTAGCGAGTAATTATTCAAACTTTGACAAAGCATTGGTTTCTCAGAGTTGGGAACGATATCAATGGATTCTTATGATGCAACTGTATCATAAAATATTAAATTCAAAACGTTGGCCTATGACTCACCTCATATGCTGGATTTACATACATAAGCAAATTATAATTAGAGCATTATATGAAATCATAAAATTACGATTAATTATTAATTATTCAAATTTTGAAAAATCATATCTCCGAAAGTATTAGTTTGTTAGAGTTGAGAATGATATCAATGGATTCTTATGATGAAACTGCAAATTGAATTTGAAATTTGTACCTAATGTGAAAACGAAATTTTTTTTCGTTACTCCGAAACCTGTAACGAACTTAACCGAGATATTTATCTCCCAAACCTATTCTGAAAATTTCAAGTGTCGAGCTCATTCCGTTCAAAAGTTATCGTGTTAACGGACGGCCGGACAGAATCAATTTTGACCACGTATTCTTGATCAGTGAGTCGAACCAAAACATTTGATACCATTTTCAGCCAAAAATTCGAAAATTACATGACATTTGGGCGAATTGATAAGCACTCTGTTCCGAGGAGTACGAAATACTATGCATGAATCGTCCTTTTGACGCTCTTGTTTCCCGGAATAGAGTGCTTATCAATTATCCCAAATGTCTGTAATTTTCGAATTGTTGGATGAAAATGGTCCTAAACGATTTGGTTCGACTCACTGATACGGTATCCGTGGTCAAAATCGCTTCTGTCCGGCGGTCCGGCTGGTCCGGTCGTTAACAGGATAACTCTCGAGCGGAATGAGCAAGTCAGTTGAAAATTTGAGAGTGGGTTTGGGAAATAAATATCTCGGTTAAGTTCGTTATTGGGCAAAATCGGTCGGATGGTTTCGGAATAACGAAAAACAATTTTTTTTACATTACAAATTTCAGATAATTTTTCTTAAGATGCAGTTTCATCATAAGAATCCAATGATATGATTTTCAACTATAACAAGCTAATACTTTCGGAGATATGATTTTTCAAAATTTCAATAATATGTGTTTCCACAGAATGTTGTAATTATTCTATCTATGAATTACATGATCTGTGTTCATACCAGGGATGTTGCGGATGCTGATTTTTTCACATCCGCGGATGCGGATGCGGATGCGGAGTTTTGAAAGCTCACATCCGCGGATGCGGATGCGGATGCGGATGTTTGAGAGATTATGTAAATACAGTGCGATTAGCTCAGTGGTAGAGTAATTGACTTGGGAGCGGAAGCCCCAAGTTCAATTCCGAGGCTAGGAAAGAAATTTTCTAGTCACGGTAATCGCCACCATTCGCTGTTGGGTAAAAAATTAACAGTGCTGTGCCTAAGGTGGCGTAAGGACACAATAACAAAGCCTACACAGAACACAACTGGTTCTCCTAACTCAGGGCAAGCTCTTAGAGCTTATGAGGGGTCTCCTTGTGGAAGACCCAGGAGGATCAGTATAATGATAATAATAATAATAATAATAATAAAAAGTCTATTAATGAAGAATTAAAACAATGATAACTTAATTATTAACATTTTTATTTTAATCAAATCAAACGTAAGTATGTATTTTTGGCGCTCTAGTTCCTCGGAAGAGAGTGCTTATCAATTTGCCCAAATGTCTGTAATTTTCGAATTTTTGGCTGAAAATGTTCTCAAACGTTCCGAATGTGTGCCGTATGCTCTTTATACCGTGTGATAATGTTTCTGGTTGTTTGCCCGACGTAACACTTGTTGCAATCTAAACATTTAATTTCATATATACTTGATTTTAACATGTCCGGAGTTTTATCGAATGTATTTCCTAGAAGTTGTTTAATTTTCGTGTATCACACTGATCAAGAATCCGAGGTCGAAATCGATTATGTCCGGCCGGTCCGGCCGGCCGGCCATAGGCACGATAACTCTCGAACGAAAGGAGTTAGAGGATTGGAATTTGTAAGGTGTAATTTGGAGCGTAAATATCTCGGAAGAGTTCGTTAATGGGCGAAATCCATCAAGCAGTTTAGGAGTTATGGCCGATTTTAGTAAAAACATTTTTTATGAATATTTCCGAAACAGATCACTCGATCTATCTGAAATTTAGCATCAAATTGTAGAATCATGACATTTATACGCATGTGAAATTTTGTATTGAACAGATTACCGCAAAATGTAAAAAAAAAATTTTGAAAATTTAAAATTTTTTTTCTACAATAACTCTCGAACGGAATGAGCTAGGCAGTTGAAATTTTCAGAGTAGGTTAGGGAGATAAATATCTCGGTTAAGTTCGTTATTGGGCAAAATAGGCCAGATGGTTTCGGAGTAACGAAAAAAAAATTTTTTTTTAAGGAACAAATTTCAAATTCAATTTCTATTTAAGATGCAGTTTCACCATAAAAATCCATTGATCTCATTTTTAACTACAACAAGCTTACACTTTCGGAGATATGATATGAATTTTTGGAAATTTCAATAATGAATCGTACTTCTATGTTTTCACAGACTGCTATAATTATTCTATCTAAGCTTTATTATATGCTCTGTGTTCATACTCGTATATGTGTTCTATAAGACAGAGTCAAATCCATTTCAGCTATTTTAATTTGATTTCTTCCATGGTGCAGTTCTCATTCTCAGATTGCTCATTTAATCTTGATAAATAAACTATTATTTGAATTGAATTTCCTTTATGATGCAGTTCTATCATAAGAATACATTGATATAATTCCTAACTCTGAGAAACCAATACTTTCGGAGATATAATTTGTCTGTTTGAACTAGAGCGCCAGAAAGCTCCTGTCCACAGGGCTTGAACCAATTTTGATATTAAACACCTACTGGTTCTTATATTAGTAAGTGAAAAAATAGGAGCATTATACTTAATAAACAGTAGGACCCGCCCAAATTCTTTCTTGTCGCTAGCGCTACTTGCATGAAATTCGCATCCGCATGAACATCCGCATTGATTAATGCGGATGCGGATGCGGATGCAGATGTCCAAATCTATGCGGAAGTTCCGCATTTGCGGATGCGGATGCGAATATTCGCAACATCCCTGGTTCATACATGTCATCTTATCTACCGATGTGAGACATCTCATATTTATTTCTGGTTCTATTCAAAATTCGGTACACAGGATATAAAATACCTCCTGTTCTAGAAACCAAAGTATGATTGAATGCAAAATTACCAATGAAATAACCTCAGCTATCGTAGAATTATGAAGAGGATTATAGGATATTATAATTGTTGGATGATAATCTTATGCCCTTGAATAATCTGTATGATGATGGAAATATATACTTTGGTAAGTTTATTAAATTGGAATATTGGCTAAGTTTCAATTGATATAATATAATCATATATCATTAGAATCCATTGATATCATTCTCAACTATGAGAAACCAATACTTTCGGAGATATGATTTGTTTGACTTGTTTGAACAAGAGCGCCAAATCCACTGTCCTCAGGGCTTTTCCAATTTTTAGCGCTATTACGTTTAAAACTGCAGTGGAATTCATATTTTAAAGTAAATGAAATAGTTAACTTAGTCAGCGGGGATTCGAAGCCGGATCTCCTGCTCTGCAGGCGAGGATGTTTATCTCTCGGCTATCGCGGTGTAGTACTATTCTTAAAATTTTTTGATTTGAGATTTCAGAAGAGGTAGATATCAGTTTGATATTTCATTTTACGACCCTCACGAAATCTTGCAAACACTTGCGCTTTGACATTCTACAACGAATTAATAAATTTCAATCTAATCGGATTTATTTTTTGAGTTATTGAGGAAACAATATTTCATATGGGTATAATATCTCCGAAACTGCTCAGCGGATTATGCCCATTGCCGAACTCAATCGTTGCATTTGGATGCATAACCTATCCTGAAAGTTATAGTGACAACGGCCGGCCGGCCAACCAGACAGAATAAAATTTAACCTTGAATTATTCATCACGAATTTAATAGTTTGAGACCATTTTCAGAAGAAAAATTCGAAAATTACAGACATTTGGGCAAAATTATAGCCCCCTGTCCTCTAGACCATGCACGCAAAAATATTTGTTTGCCTCCAGTTAGGTAACCCAATGCAATACAGGGTCCTGCAATAGTGCGATGCGAAAGAAATTTTGATCGAAAGCAGGTTCCTTGTACTTCCATATCTGCATCTCAGGAAATTATTTTATAATATATAGGGTGTTCCCAAAGAAAATCATTCAACAAATGGGTGACTATTTAAATGTATCACCCCTTATATTTTCATATACTTTCAATGGCCTTCAATGTCTCTATCTTGACACAAAATATTATAGGTATATTTTAAACGGTACAGATTTCATTCTGAGAAAACTGCAGAAAGTTGAGGGAACAATAGTTCGCTAAAAGTCCTTTACCGTTTGCCCGAAGCAATCGGAACACGAATTTGACCAGAAAGTGTTGCGCGAATGTGCTATCATTTTGTCCAAATGTCTGTTATTTGAGAATATTTTGTGGAATATGATCTCAAACGATTAGGTTCGACTCACTGATGAAGTATTCGAGGTTAAATTTGATTATCTCCGGTCGGCCGTTGCTACAATAACCTGCGAACGGAAAGAGATAGCGACTAGAAATTTACAGGGTAGGTGGCACGTCCAATACGACGGACAAGTTCGTTAATGGGCATAATCGGGCCAACGGTTTCCGAGTAATAATTTTGACTTAACAATATAGATCCGATCGAATTGAAACTTGGTAGCTAGTTATGAAATACGGACACAAAGACGTTTGTGAAATTTTGTGAGAATCGTATTACTAGAACAAGTGTTTCAACTATTCTTAATATCCATTAGTTATTATGTCTTTTATTCAAATAAAATTTTCAGTTGTGATGACATATTTCGTGTCTGCTGGACGCAGGAGTGAAAATAGCCTTAATGTTACTTCTGAGCATTCAATTCTCTACATTATCGTGAAAACAAATGAGTTACATTTGAAAAACTCGAGAAATAATAATTTTAAGTTCTTCATATTTGACCAATAATAACGGACACCCTGTATATGACAGGATGATCATTTAGAAATGATGACTGGACAAAACTGTGGGTACTGTGGCTAATTGCCAATAACTAAAACAAGACACACGGTGAAATATTTATTGATTTTAACCATCAACAAATATTCCACGTGACCGGGCTAGATCACCTCATCGCTCAGTGTTCCCGAAAGAGAAAAGTATCATTCAGGGGCAGGCAGAAACCCAGGGTTTCATGGTCATTACCAATCATCAGGCCTTAGCCGAACACTGAATGAAATATTAAGGCATTCTAGGAAACTTATATCCATCGGTGGAGCTGGTAGAGAAAGAATCCCACCAGCGCCACCTATGGAGAATCTTTACGAACTCCGACCCACTGCGATGAAGAAACATTGAGCGATGTTCAGCGACGTTCATTCTGTTGCCGTAAGAGGGTTAAGGAATGGCAACGCCATCTACCTGTGAATCGACCTTCACGAACTGAAAACAGTTTACCTCTTGCAATGTTCACTGGTTTGTGATCTATCTAACCACAACCACAAACCCCGGGTTTGTGTCGGCCCCTGAATTATACTTTCCTCTTTGGGGAACACTGAGCGATGAGGTGATCTAGCCCAGCCAGGTAGAGGACTTTTAGCGAACTACTGTATACAGTTTTCTCTGAATAAGATCTGTACCGTTGGAAAAATATCACAAATATATTTTGCGTCATGATATTGAAAGCCATTAGAAATATATGAAAATATACAAAATTACCCATTTGTTGAATATTTTTCTTTGGGAACATATACATGTAGTAGAAAATAATTTCCTGAGATGCAGATATGATTGATATGAAAGTACAAGGAGCCTGCTTTCGAACGGAATTTCTAAGATGTCTGGTTCGGCAGCAATGGAAGCGCAACCCAGTATTGCAGGGTCTGTATAATGAATACATCAATATATGTTTAACAGGTAATTATACTAGATTTGTAGTTTTTTACGGTTTCTCTAATCGTTCAACATGTTAGTTTTAGTTCAGTGTACGAGGATAGTTAACGAATTATTGATATCCTTAACATAGAAGCAACCACAAGAAAGGAAACTTTCAACATAGTCCCCTGCAACATTTAAACAGTTGGTATATCCATGTTGAAGTGTTTCAAACCCATTTGAAAAAAAAAATCGGAACTTTCAGTCTCTAGCCATTCATTCGAGGGGAGAGGAACCTCTATGCCGCCATTCCAAACATAGTTTTTGGGATTTGTGATGAACCCATGTTTCGTCGACCGTAAGAAATTTTCTCTAAAATCCATCGTGATTCCTGTTAATGATTTGTCTCCGCTTTAAACTGACGAACACGCTTCTGGTCTACCGTCAGCATTTGTGGAAGCCAACATGCAGAGAGTTCTTTGAGACCCAATTCCTCATGTAAAACTTTTTCAACGCTTCCAACAGAGGACCATGTCATGGACTAAATTAACATTTTCTTTGGTCACCACAGTTTTGATGGCTCCCGCACTTGGTGCATGTCAACAGGACTATCATCCAAGCTTGAAATCTCGTGACCAGTTCTTGATTACCTGGTACGAACGGACAGAGTCACTCAATACTTCTACCATGTCCTTATAAAGTTCTTGCGGTGATAACCCTTTTTTGCAGAGGTATACATTATCGCACCTCCTATCTCAATTTTGTCTATTTCTATAAAATCACGGACACGGAAAAAAAAATATTTAAAATACAAATGCGCTGATGCTAATTGGTCAAACAAATGCCAAACAATAAGCTATTGTCTGATACTGCATTTTCATTTTCATGCAACGCCAACAATGACAATAATTCGTGAACTATACTCGTATTCAGCAATGAATTATGAATTAAGATATTCAGGGGAAGTTGATAGTGCAATCATCTTTGAGCATAATATCTGTAATGAATTGATATATATGAATCATTATCTTTAATTTCCTTTTTCAATTATTAATTGCAGAACTCGATTCATTTCTATAATTAATTCCGTTTTCTCTTGTACTAACTGCTAGAACCTGTGGGAAGTCTCAAAGTTGAAAAATTTCAACACGATATTGAATTTTAAACTAGTTTTCTCGTGCCCGCTAATTTGGATCGACCTAACTATATACGATCACGCTATCTTTTTGAATACCCAATCTTCTTTGGTCTAGACGTACAGTGGTCAGTTTTAAATCATCCTTTCCGTGAATCATCATTGCATTACACACTTCAGTTGTTTTCACATGCTTCCAAGACGTTTTTTTTGCCGGCAGGTTTGATGAGGGGGTTTATCTTCAACCGTTGTACCTTGAATTTGAATTTCTTCTTAAGCGATTTAAATCTCTTGGCTGGAGGTTATGAGGACAATCTGGTGGTGCCGGAGGTCACAGGTTCGAATCCTGCTCAGGGAATGGATGTGGTGTTGGTGTTGGGTGTGAATGTTTTAGTAGCTGAACGAGTTTGCGAATAATAATTGAGAACTGCGTAGATGGCCTTAGTTGCCTAGCACATATAAAGGATATAAAAAAACCATCTAGAGAGATAATTTTAATGACTCAGCCAGTGGTGGTTTTTGAATAAGTGCACATGCGCACGTGCATTCCCAAATTTAATAACAGATTCAGATTTGTTAATTTTTTTAACGATTTTATCATGGAATATATAATCTACAGGTTAAACTTGAGTTTCCAATACAGGAGAGGGGACAATATAATTCACCATGGTAAATTCGATTAAGAGTGTCCAATGCAGGAGAATGAACAATAGAACATACGCGCAAAAGCTCCTGACTTCGCGTCAGTGCTTGAACCAATTTTTGTTTCGTAATTTTGAAAAATTTTCTAAGGGTTCGGTTCTCACAATTTTTTTTTTGTAGTTTTAAAATTTTTTTTAGGGGTAGGTACCGTTCTCACAAAATTTTACATACTCCTTTATATCGATATTCTTCAACTAGTTACCACGTTTCAATTCGATCAAGTCTATATTTTTTGAATTATCGAGGAAATAATCTTCCAGGTGAATCCCCTGAACATTGCAAGTTCTATCTCCTTTCGTTCGAAAGTTATCAAGCCAAAGGTCACCAATCCAGCTACTGAAAAAAAGGCTGCTCGGAACTCCAACAATATAGATATGATCGTGTTCAAACTTGGAACTTGGCAGTAGAGTTAGGTTTTGAAGGCTCTCGCAAAATTTCAGCAATGTCGGAGGAATAGTTTCTTATATATAGATTTTTTTTCAATGATTTTCAATGATTTTTAAAAAATTTTGGAGTTATACCATCCTCATGAAATTTTGCCGGAATTTTTGCGGTGGCATTCTACAACTGACAACCATGTTTGAATGGGATCGGTTTTATATTTTTCGAGTTATTGAGGAAATAACAACCAAATTTCAGATGGGTATAACTGCAACACCGTTTGGCCGATTATACCTATAAACAAAATCAAATATCTCATCCAAATGCACAACCTTACCCGAAAATTTCAAGTCGCTACCTCTTTCCGTTCTCAGGTTATGGTGACATAAATAATATTTTTTGATAATTTTTTTAAAATTTTCTAGTAATCCGATTCACACAAAATTTCACGAACTTGCTTAGTTTTGCATTCTAAAACTACTCACCAAGTTTCAATTAGATCTAACTTGTATTGGTTAAAATCAAAGTTATGACTCGGAAACCGTTGGGCCGATTATGCCCATTAACGAACTTGTTCGTCGTATTGGGATGCGCCACCTACCCTGAAAATTTCAAGTCGCTCTCTCTTTCCGTTCTAAAGTTATCGTAGCAACGGACGGCCGGCCCGCCGGACAGAATTAAATCTGACCTCGAATTCTTGATCAGGGAGTCGAACCCAATCGTTTGAGACCATTTTCGGCGAAAAATTCGAAAATTACAGACATTTGGGCAAAATGATAGCACGATGTTCCCCAGAACATACGCGCAAGAATGTAAAATAAAATTTTTCATATGGCTTTGTTACCGAGATAATAAACTTCAAAGTTTCTGCATGTCATCAATTTTCCAGTTTAATACATAATAATACAAAAATAATTAGACCAAATATTCAAAAATACCACCATTAGTATTGATATAGACTTGGCAACGTAAAATAAGGCAATTAGACTGCATTAATAATTCGTTCCATTGATTCTTCTTGATTATTAATTTCTACTGCGTAAACTAGTTGTTTTAAATGTCCCCTTGTAAAATAATCCAAAGGATTCAAGTCAGGTGATCTCACAGGCCATAGCACATGACCAATCCGTCGAACATGTTGTGGTGCTCCATCGTGCTGATACCACATACGATTGCATACCAAATCCACAGGAAAACCTTCTAGCAAATTTGCGAGATCGTTTTCTAAAAATTGCAATTACGTATCGGCATTCAAACGATTATAGGACGGACTTTGGAAGCAGTCCCTTAAAGACGTGCCACATACATCAATACAGAATCTTTGTTTAAAACCTCTTCTTTTAAAAGGGTTAGGATTTTCTAGAGACCATACATGTTCATTATGGCAGTTATTTATACCATTCCGTGTCAATGTATCTTCGTCCGACCACAGCGTCTCTCTGAAGAAATTTTCATTTTGTTCATGCTGCTGAAGAAGCGATTGACAAAATACGAGTCTCTGCATGTGATCTCCTGGGTGCAAAGTATGTACTCTTTGGCGCTCTTGTTCCTCGGAACAGAGTGCTTATCAATTTGCCCAAATGTCTGTAATTTTCGAATTTTTGGCTGAAAATGGTCTCAAACGATTTGGTTCGACTCACTGATCAATAATCCGTGGTCGAAATCGATTCTGTCCGGCCGTCCGTCCGTTAACACGATAACTCTCAAACGCAAGGAGTTAGAGAAATTAAATTTGTAGGGAAGGTTTGGAGCGTAAATATCTCGAACGAGTTCGTTAACGGGCGAAATCCATCAAGCGGTTTCGGAGTTATGGCCGTTTTTATTAAAAATATTTTTTATGAATATTTCCGAAACCGATAACTCGATCTATCTGAAATTTAGCATCAAATTGTAGAATCACGACCTTCATACGTGTGTGAAGTTCTGTATTGATCGGGTTACCGTAAAGTGTAAAAAAAAAATTCCGAAAATTTTCAAATTTTGTTTCTACAATTCTTGATCAGTGAATAGAACCAAATCGTTTAAGACCATTTTCATCCAAAAATTTGAAAATTACAGACATTGGGCTAATTGATAAGCACTCTGTTCCGGGAAACAAGAGCGCCAAAAAGACGGTTAATGCAGGATTTCGTACTCCTCGGAACAGAGTGCAAATCAATTCACCCAAATGTCATGTAATTTTCGAATTTTTGGCTGAAAATGGTCTCAAACGTTTTGGTTCGACTCACTGACAAGAATACGTGGTCAAAATTGATTCTGTCCGGCCGTCCGTTACGACGATAACTCTCAAACGGAATGAGCTAGGCACTTGAAATTTTCAGAGCAGGTTAGTTAGTTAAATATCTGGGATAAGTTCGTTATTGCTCAAAAGAAGCGGGCCAAATGGTTTCGGAGTAATGAAAAAAAAATATTTTTTTTTAACTTACAAATTTAAATTTAATTTTTTTTCAAGATGCAGTTTCACTATAAAAATCTATGATATCATTTTCATTTCCAACAAGCTAATACTTTCGGAGATATGATTTTTCGAAATTTCAATAATGTATCGTACTTCTATGTTCTCACAGAATGCTTAATTATTCTATCTATTGTTTTTTTGCTGAGGTTTTTTCCCTAAGCTCTAGTATCATATATCAAATTATATGGTACCCCGTTACACTAACCTCTGCTAACACTTTTTTCACACTCATGCTTTATTGTAAGATACAAAACAAATTGTAATGCTCGAGTTCAAAAGAATAATAATAATAATAATTTCCTTTATGATGCAGTTCTATCATAAGAATACATTGATATAATTCCCAACTCTGAGAAACCAATACTCTCGGAGATATAATTTGTCTGTTTGAACAAGAGCGCCAGAAAGCGCCAGAAAGTCCACAGGGCTTGAACCGATTTTTGGCGCTCTTGTTCCTCGGAACAGAGTGCTTATCAATTTGCCCAAATGTCTGTAATTTTCGAATTTTTGGCTGAAAATGGTATCAAACGATTTGGTTCGACTCACTGATCAAGAATCCGTGGTCGAAATCGATTATGTCCGGCCGGCCGGCCGTCCGTTAACACGATAACTCTCGAACAAATGGAGTTAGAGGATTGAAATTTGCAGGGTAGGTCTGGCGCGTAAATATCTCGGACTAGTTCGTTAACGGGCGAAATCCATCTAGCGGTTTCGGAGTTATGGCCGTTGTTACTAAAAACGTTTTTTATGAATATTTCCGAAACCAATCACTCGATCTATCTGAAATTTAGCATCAAATTGTAGAATCATAACCTTTAGAACCATGTGAAGTTTTGTATTGATCGGGTTACCGTAAAGTGTCAAAAAAAATTTTGAAAATCTTTTAAATTTTGTTTCTACAATAATTCTCGAACAGAGTGAGCTAGGCAGTTGGAATTTTCAGAGTAGGATATAGGGATAAATATCTATTGGGCGAAATAGGCCAGATGGTTTCGGAGTAACGAAAATTTTTTTCTTTAAGTTAAAATAATTTTTTTTAAGATGCAGTTTCACCATAAAAATCCATTGATATCATTTTCAAATCAAACAAGCTAATACTTTCGGAGATATTATTTTTCGAAATTTCAATAATGAATCGTATCTCTATGTTTTCACAGAATGCTATAATTATTGTATCTATGATTTATTATATGATCTGTGTTCATACTCGTACATGTCTTCCTGTTCTATAAGAGAGAGTCAGATTCATTTCAGCTATTTTAATTTGATTTCTTCCATGGTGCAGTTCTCATTCTCAGATTGCTCATTTAATCTTGATAAATAAACTATTATTTGAATTGAATTTCCTTTATGATGCAGTTCCATCATAAGAATACATTGATATAATTCTCAACTCTGAGAAACCAATACTTTCGGAGATACAATTTGTCTGTTTGAACAAGAGCGCCAGAAAGCTCCTGTCCACAGGGCTTGAACCAATTTTGTTTAAAAAATGGATGTAAAACTCCAGTTTTTAAGATTCTCCAAGCAAAACTTTGGGACACATCAAGATGGGCAGCAAAGCGTCCAGTACTAATTTCCGGATTATCGAGCACACAATCACTTCATTCTTCCGCCATCATAGCATCATAATAATTATTTCGGGTAGCACCACCAGCCCCAGTAACCGACACAGCCTTTAATAAGCGTAGAAAAACACCCGTTGAGATGGCTGTCGTCTATTAGGGAATCTCCTGTTGTACTCCTGACGAGCTTTAAATCGTTGCCTCCACAATATCCGTACACAAAAATGATATCTGCATATTCTTCGTTAGAAATGTTTAACAAAAGAACTAAACCAACAAAGCATTTTAAATTGATAAACAAATTTTGTTCTGTCTCCAGGTTCTAGGCTTACGGTAATTTTTGAAATAAAATTGGTCGCATACACAAACTTTAAAATGCAATAACTCCGAAACCAATCCTCACCGGCAAAACATTTCTTTTACGTTTTATCAAGGATATCAGCCTTTATACGTCCCTTAATTTTTCGCCTCGGGTTTTGAATTACCCTGTATATAATTCTTGTGTAAGAGTGTATGTCACTGAACTCCTCCTAAACGACGTGACCAATTTTGATGAAATATGATGTGTGTAGTTGAGTGGGTCCCCAGATGGTTTAGATTCGCAATCGGACCCAGTAAGATGCGCCATAATCAGGTTACCGAATGTTTCTTTTCGTTTTTTCTTCGTAATGGCGGATGCATTGACCCAGTTAATACCGGTTTCAAAGAACATTGACTCTTCTCAGATCTCAGAGAAATAGAGTTGTCACTTTGACATTCTTTGATGATTTTAAATTCAGTCAGTCAGCTATTTGTAAAAATGAAGTAGAAGACATATTATATAGGTATATTATATTAAAGTGTAATTAACGTGTGAAGTGGTTTGAAATATAACTAATAACTATTCATTGTGGGAATCGTTAGCAGCAGTATTGAAGTGAGTATTTCACACTGTTATTTACCTAAAAGAGTTTCTTATATTAATGGGATCTGCAACCACATTGTTCTTCTCACCACCAATCACACGGAAAATACGAAGCCTTCTGCCAAATGAACTAATTTCAAGAAAATATCGTCCGGACATGACACTAAAATCGATCAGCTTATGGTATGAAGTCAGTTTTTGATTTTTATTTGGCAATAAATCGCACGATGACAATGTCGAAACGAAAAGATTCAATTGTCTTTCTTATGTCAAATGTCACTTAAAAATTAGCATATCAAAAATTTCAAATTTGAAAAAAACCTTTGTGATCCCGCTGATAGCAGGCAATCCAACATCTATCCGTTCCGCTAGTAAACCTATGAATTCCTATGAATAGCTATTGATTATAAAAACAATAATTGGTGCTCAAAGATGCTAACATTAAAAACTAACAGTGCTCTTGACGCGCCTGGAGTAGCAGAGTGTTTTTCGACATTAAAATTAAAACGTGTAAAAGAATAACGTAAAATACGTAAGTAATGCTTTCAATTCACTGTTATGGAGAATATTCTTGGATATCTCATTTTATTATTTTGGCTGCTTGGCTTCCAGAAAAAAATAATATTCTCACAATATTTTTAACAATATGAGTTTAAATCTAGAACTCGGTCGAAAGAATAAGGTATTGAAGGCTCTTGAAACATTCTAGCGATATTTTAACTGTGATATAAGTCAAAAAATAACAATAACATTCTATGAAATCATTAATCATCTATGAATGGTTCTTAGAACATATCTTGAAGACAAATAAGTTTAGTATTATTGCAATAAGATTCGGGAATATTCGAGGGAATATTATAATGAATTTCAGTAATCACATGATTTAACTTTTTCTATTTTGAGTTTTGCAATAAATATGTAAGTGATAACATTTCTGAATAGAGAATAACGCGACCTTTCAACGATGTATTACAAGCCCATACTTCCTATTTGAAAAATTGGGGGTTGTACCTGTCTTTCGAAGGGGGTTGAAGGTACAGTTTGCATTTTTACAAAGAATGACAATTTAAAATTTGAATTTGACGTGTTTCGGGAGTTTCCATAAATATGTAAAGTAACCAAAATGATTAAATTATTCCATTTGGCTTTCCCACACTGTATAATATCGGACGGATAGTTTCTGAGATACAGGATTTTTTAAATAATTTTCTCATAATATGATCCGCACGAAATTTTGAATAAGTTTTCGTGTAGGTTTGTTTCTACTAGCTGAAGAGCTTTAATTAGTTCGGATCAGTTTTAGAGTTATTCGAAGAACAATATTTCAGATTTTCAGTTGGTTATAACTCTGAAACCATTCGGCAAATTTAACCGGCGCATTTAGACTCCAAACCCTGCAAATTTCAGCTATCCAATGCATTTCGTTCGAGAGTAATCGTGCTGACGGCCGGACAGAATTGAGCTTGACCCGGGATTATTTATCAGAAAGTTGTAACTAATCGTTTGAGAACATGTTCGTTCAAAAATTTTAAAATTACAGACATTTGGGCAAATTGATAGGCACTTTGTTCAGGTGAACAACTGCGCCAAAAAGTTTTATATAATTTAGAGGTGTATGTCAATTTATGTACTCTGCAAGAATTAACGAATAATTTCTTCATTTACATAATCAGAACCCATTTATTACCACGTGGAGAAGAAACTCCGTTCTGACGATGAAATATTGCCAGCTTCCTCCAGTTCATCCTCTTACTCAATGAATTATTTCATAAGGTTACCTAAAACGGGGGCGTAGCTGAAGACGAAGACCAGAACCCTCGTGTCTGTTTGTCGGTACTTGAAACTCAATACTTAAAACAGGTCCGAAGTGGAAGGTAAAAATCAACCGAATATAATCTTTACATTTTGTTGCTGCACAGCCAGGGAATTCTAAAGAATGGAGGATAATCGTAAATATAAAATTTAGCATAGAATAAATTTGAAAGCAATGATTCAAGCATTGATAGCTTGTTTAGGTAATAATCAATATATTTCACAGTTATCTAACAGCGGAAATTTATGGTTATTAGAGATCCGTTTTATCAAGAAAAATAAATTTCAAATGAGCCATTGAAAATTCAGAGAAAGTTCATATTTCACGTTAAATTCTACCATATCTAATGGAAAATATAATGAACCAGAATAATTCTCTCAGATCAAGCATAATATGTACTTATCATGGACTAAGTAAGAAAAATACAATACTTTCGCAAATTTCGTTTTTGCGCGTATGTTCTGGGGAACATCGCGTTATCATTTTGCCCAAAAGTCTGTAACTTTCGAATTTTTTTACGAAAATGGTCTCAAACGATTTCACGATAACCTGAGAACGGAAAGAGATAGCGGCTTGTAGTTTTCAGGTTAGGTTGTGCATCTGAATGCGACATTTGAGTTTGTTTATAAGCATAATCGGCCAAACGATTTCAGAGTTATAGCCATCTGAAATTTAGTTGTTTTTTGTTCCTCATTAACTCGAAAAATACAGAACCGATTGAATTCAAACATGGTTATTAGCCAACGCGAAAATTCTTGCAAAATTTCATGAGGATAGTATTTGTAGAAAATTTTTAAGAAATCATTGAAAATTGAAAAAACTATTCTATATATCAGTAACTATTCGTCTGAAATTGCTGAAATTTTGCAAGAGCCTTTAGAACCTAACTATACTGCCACGATTCAAGTTTTAACACGATCGGTTAAATATTGTTGGAGATTCGAGCAGCCTTGTGCGAGTTCTGTAGATGGGTGACCGTTGCCCCGATAACTTTCGAACGAAAGGAGATAGGGCCTTGCAATTTTCAGGGTAGGTTGCGTATCCGAATGGGAGAGTTAAGTTCGTTTTTCGGCATCATCGGTCTAACGGTTTCCGCGTTATACCCACCTGGAATATTATTTCCTCGATAACTCAAAAAATAAAGATTCGATCGAATTGAAGCTTGGTAACTAGTAGTAGAAAATCAACATGAAGACGTGTTTAAAATTTTGTAAGAACCGTACCCCTAGAAAATTTTGATAAAATGAAGAAAAAAAAATTCTGTAAGAACCGTACCTAGAAAATTTGAAGAAAATTACGAAAAAAAAATTGGTTCAAGCACTGACGTGAAGTCCGGAGCTTTTGCGCGTATGTTCTATATTGTCCATTCTCCTGCATTGGACACCCTTTATCGAATTTACCATGCTAAATTATGTTGTCCATTCTTCTGTATTGGACACTTAATTCGAATTTACCATGGTAAATTCGATAAAGGGTGTCCAATGCAGGAGAATGGACAAAAGCTCCGGACTTCACGTCAGTGCTTGAACCAATTTTTATTAATCGAAACAATTTCCTTTTAAGGTGATACAATCGGTCCAATGTTTCTCCAACTTTTCGATACCGTGTTTATAGGATGCTTGATCTTTGCTCGCAAAATAGCAGCCTTAGTTTCGGCAATGACTTCCTCGCTAATGCTGATTTCTTTTTCCTGGAGTATCTTTTTCAGGTCTGCGAACATCCAGTAGTAGCTGGGGACCAAATCTGGCGAATAAGAGGGGTGAGCAACACATCCAAGCGTAGTTAATGTAACTTGACCATCGTAGCCATTGACTTGTGACGACATGGTGCATTGTCCTGCTGGAACGGTGTTTTTTTTCTTTGCCATGTGGGGCCATTTTTGGCGTGCTTGAACAGAGTGTCTATCATATCGTCCAAATGTCTGCGATTTTCGTATTTTTGGCCGAGAATGATCTCAAACGATTAGTTTCGGTTCGGACAAGAGTCCGAGGTCAAGCTTGATTCTGTCTGTCTATTACTCAGTTGACGTACTTTCACTATTGCTTACTAGTTATTTATTTAATATCGCAAGAGGTACAATCATACATTTAAATTCAAAAACTTGCTCAAATCTGAGGACAAAAGTTACTATGCCCGAATATACCATTAAAGTAATATATTGAAAAAAATATCATTTCTGTTAATACTGGTATTAGAATTTATCAGTTCATTAGTATGAGTTGTTTATTGCGACACAAAAAAGAACTAATTTACAGTTGAATCTTAAAAAAGGACATGCCACGGCACTGACATTGAAGTGAAATAATGCGAGTTTTCATTCGATTGGCACTTTAATTATTTAAAGATGATATTATTAAAAATAAAAAAACTACGTTTTTTCGAATTAGGTATTAAGTGAGCCATGAAATAAGGGCACACTTATTCGAAAAATTGGTAAAAAATTGAACTATAAAGATGCCCTTCGTAACGATTAATCTTGGCGGTCACATACCAGAAATCTGTTTTGAAATATAAATGGCATTGAATCAACTTAAAAAAAAATTATAAAAAAACATTCCACAATTTTTTTGATGTTATATTTACATTTGAAGTTCTGAATCTTTAAAAACACCCTGTATATTTTCTAATTTCATTATTCAAGTATCCAAACATCAACGTTTGTTAATATTTCGCCTCTGTCATAGCTAATCCGGCCCTGATGGTACCCATCAGATCTTCACAACCACGTCTTTCTTTCATCCTTTCATTCTTATATATTATGCCCATGCCCATGCTTCGATTCGCATGCTGTACGTTTACAAATGTCCTTTCGGTGAAGTGAGATAGACAGCGTTGCGTTCTTGGCTCAAATTTTGGTTTAGCGCGCACTTTGAATAGTGAAGTGACTGATAGTTTTGTGAATGATATACGCATGGAATAAAAATCAAAATGCAGGTATGAATTTATATTCAGTTCACGGAGTAGTGTGTTCGCAAATTGAGTTAGGAATTGAAAAATGATGAAAATTTCAAATGAAAAAATAATTTATTTTAACATGAGAAAAGTTCTCCTACATGACAGTAAAATCGAGAAGCCACCAGAATATAGAATTAAATTTTTCGATATGCTATTGACTTTTGATTTATAAATTGGCACCACAGTAATTGAAGAAATATGTAAGAAAACAAACCATAAATCTATCCGCTTGTATAATTTGATGTTGTCAAAAGTGTTGATAAAGCACAAAAAAGTGTACCTACCCATAATTTCAATTTCCACTTGAAGTAAATTCGTTTCTATTCAGAGTCATAGTTTTTAAAGGCTAAATA
Organism: Halyzia sedecimguttata; assembly: GCA_937662695.2. NCBI lineage: Eukaryota > Metazoa > Arthropoda > Insecta > Coleoptera > Coccinellidae > Halyzia > Halyzia sedecimguttata. Next base: position 52,012,192 of record OW569415.2, read on the forward strand.
TGCAATGATGACTGTTTAAAAACACTCAAATCAACATATAAATTAATTCCAGCAATTTTTAATATTGCTTCAATAATTATAAGTTTCAATGGTAATAAACCAATCAGTCAACTTCAGCGAAAAATATCAGATATCAACAAAAAGACTACTTCAAAAATTCTTTCTTTATGTTGTAGTGTTGGTGTTGTTCATATTCATAATGCAAGAATTACTAGTAAATTTTTGTTTCTACCGCGTTCTTTTGTTTCTCTATTGGAGATACCGTTTAATGTAGTAGATATTGTGCACTTTTCTTACAAGGGGTTTTCAATGCTTGACATGCGATACAATTTAGTAATTATTCCGTTGTGAGAAAAGGTCGAAGACACCGGTTTTCTCAAGAAGTGTATACTCGTAAAGTATAAATTAAAACAATACCGCTCATTGCGCACTTCACTATAGTCAATAATTAGGTGCTAATGACTTGTGAAAAGAAATAATCATCAATTAGTATTGTAATAGTAGCAATATATGAATCTACCGAAGGAACAAACTTCAAAAGAGAGAAAGTAATTAATTTTAAATACCGTCCAATTACTTTGGTCACTTACTTTGTTTCAATCGATTTTCGTATGGAGAGATCATTTGCAGATTTTGATACATTTCTTTTCTCGAAAATCTCAGGGATTTTTGTGTAGGTATGGAAAATTATTTTTTTTCGAAATTTAAACGGTTTTCAAAGTTTATCGTAAATACTATACTTGGGCCGGCAGAATAGAGTACGTTCTAAACCGAGTTTGTGCGCGCTTGTTTCACCAGTAGTAATCCGGGGTCCAATCCAATTATATCCGTCCGGCCGTAAGCATGATAACTCTCGAAAGAAATGAGTTGAAATTTGCAGGATAGGTTTGGGTCATAAAAATCTCGGTTAAGTTCGTAAAAGGGCATTATCCGTCTAGTAGTTGTCCAGTTATGGCTAATTTAAGTTTACGCCTTGAATATTTCCGAAACTACCCATTTATCTTACTGAAATTCAGCCTTGAGTTGTAGAATTCCGACCTTTATATGTGTGCAATGTTTTGTATTGATCGGATGACAAAAAACAGAAAAAGAGATTTCAAATTTAGATAATTTGGTTTTCCAATCCTAAAAATACTGATCTGATTTAATTCAAACTCGGTAGTTAGTTACAAAATGCCGACATGAAGACTTATGCAAAATTTCGTGGGGAACGTATGCCTGAAATTCCGAAACCACATGTCGTATTGATTCTGATTTTGGCATTTAGGTGACCAATAATGACCCCTTGGAGCGTGCCAAATTTCATAAATAATAGACCTCTAGGAGCCTCACGTGACGTCAGGGGCTTTAGCGGTTGTTCATTTAACGATCAATATATTTATTAAATTGTTTCTATCTGGGTTTCACCTCCCAAACTCTGAAGATGATCTATAAAATACAAAATCTTGATTTGCTTCTGCGTAGGAAACACAAGATATTTGTCAGAAGCAATTAATCAAACAATGTTCCTTAACAAATAATAGCGAAAACAACATCAACGATGAAACAACTATTTCGTAACTTTTCGGAGTCCCTAGTCCCTTCGTCAGACACTTAACGAAAACTTTCAGAATTATTTTTTGTTGAATGTGACAATTCTCGAATTTCAGAATAGCTATCAACAAAAAATAATTTCAAAGATTTTCGTTAAGTGACTGACGAAGGATTCTGATATAGACTCCGTAACGTTACGAAATAGTTTTTTCACAGCTGATGTTGTTTTCATTATTGTTTGTTTGGCAACATTGTTCGATGCTTCTGACAAATATTTTGGCTGAAGTAATTCACAAAATAATATTTTTTTTGCGCGTATGTTCTGGGGAACATCGCGTTATCATTTTGCCCAAATGTCTGTAACTTTCGAATTTTTTGACGAAAATGGTCTCAAACGATTTAGTTCGACTCCCCAATGAAGAATTCGAGGTGAAATTTGATTATGTCCCGCCGGCTGTCCGGCCGTTGCCACGATAACTTGAGAACGAAAAGAGCTAGCGACTTGAAATTTTCAAGGTAGGTGGCGCATCCCTATACGACAGACAAGTTCGTAACATAATCGTGGGCAAAATCGGCCCAGTGGTTTCCGAGTAATAATTTTGTTTTCAACCAATATAAATCCGATCGAATGAAACTTGGTGAGTAGTTGTAGAATATGAACCTAAGCACGTTTGTGAAATTTTGTGCGAATCGTATGGCTAGAAAATTATTAAAAAATATTTTTGTTGTCACGAATACTTGAGAACGGAAAGAGATAGCGGCTTGAAGTTTTCAGGTTAGGATGTGCATCAGAACGCGACATTTCAGTTTGTTTATGAGCATAATCGGCCAAACGGTTTTAGAGTTATAGCCATCTGAAATTTTGTGGTTTTTTGTTCCTCATTAACTCGAAAAATACTAAACCGATTGAATTCAAACATGGTTATTAGTTATAGAATGCCAACGCATTCGTGAGGATAGTTTTTGTAGAAACTTTTTAAAAAATCATAGAAAATTAAAAAAAAAACTCTATATATCAGAAACTATTCGTTTGAAATTGCTGAAATTTTGCAAGAGCCTTTATAACCTAACTCTACTGCTAAGTTTCAAGTTTTAACACGATCGGTTAAATATTGTTGGAGATTCGAGCAGCCTTGTGTGAGTTCAGTAGATGGGTGACCGTTGCCTCGATAACTTTCGAACGAAAAGAGATAGGGACTTGCAATTTTCAGGGTAGGTTGCGTATCCGAATGGGAGAGTTGAGTTCGTTTTTGGGCATAATCGGTCTAACGGTTTCCGAGTTATACCCACCTGGAATATTATTTCCTTGATAACTCAAAAAATAAATATTCGATCGAATTGTAGCTTTGTAACTAGTAGTAGAAAATCAACATAAAGACGTGTTCAAAATTTTGTAAGAGACGTACCCCTAGAAAACTTGAAAAAAATGACGAAAAAAAAATTGGTTCAAGTACTGACGTGGAGTCAGAAGCTTTTGCGCGTATGTTCCATTGTCCATTCTTCTGTATTGGACACCCTTAATCGAATTTACCATGGTAAATTATGTTGTCCATTCTCCTGTATTGGACACTTAGTTCGAATTTACCATGGTAAATTCGGATTAAGGGTGTCCAATACAGGAGAATGGACAATAGAACATACGGGCAAAAGCTCCTGACTTCACGTCAGTGCTTGAACCAATTTTTTTTATATTATAGAGTTTGGCAGAAAAAACCCAGGAAAAAAAACATTTAATAATGAATATACCTCCCGCAATATCCTTTAATGATTAATCAATACATTGCACTCATTTGTAACACCGTACACTGATGGAATGTAATCGTTTTCTCAGATACCATAATTGAGTTATGTATTTTCCAGGAAAACTTTATTCTCTTTTATGATGATAAAGCTTTTTTGATGATTATTCAGATAACTCATTTTATCGTTGCACTTCATGTACATACAATGAAACAAATTCTGGCGATAAGTTTCCAAGATATTATTTTTTTTATCCCATATAGGAAAAATAAAATTTCGAATTAATATACATATCTTCGAAACAATTGGGCGGGTTTAGCTGATTCAAGAAATCGACCGTATTCCGACCTCAAACATACCCTTAAGATGAAGGGTATTGCTACATATCGAATATACAATAATGTTAAACCTCTGTTTGAAATTATTAGCACCTGTTATAACATAGAAAATGCTAACTAGGAATGGAAAATAGCATCAGATTGAATTAAAATGTATTATCAATTATTATTACGGATCTACAATCAATCACATTACCAGAGATAAAACGTGACCATTAACGTCAACTGGTCATGAATATACGAGTATGTAGATTATTGAAATCATTTAGCATTCCGTAACGGTGTTCTATTTTGAATCCAACCACCCCAGTATACTAACAAACATTATTATTTACCTTCACTTGGAATATTTATAACCCCAAGCAAGTTTCTGGATTTAACCGTTGTCCATTTCCTTATTTAAGTATGCTTATTTTTTTTTATTTAATTGGCAGATCGAGATGGATAGATAAATTCCGGATATCATCCAACACATGTTTTTTTCTTGGGAGAGGAAACTCTTTGACAACTTGCGTATTTATTACAAAGATGATTGGCTCGACACTTGTCACCGTTAGGTTTTTATTAGGCTCTGTTTTTGTTTTGATTTTTATCAAAACTGAAATTTCTGCTTGGAATTGAGTTCCCATATTTAAGTAGGTATGTTTCCGTTCAATATGTAAATTGCTCTTTTGGTCATTGAAGTTAACGATTTAAAAGATTTGTGAATATTTGATCAAGAAGTGTTCCACTAATTTGTTTAAGAATGATGGACGATATTACCTTTTTGGATTCATGACCAAATTTGATCTTGTTGATGTAATGTTCGTAACCTTTGATATTATAATAATCACTAGCTGACCCACGCAACTTCGCCTGCGCCAAATCGGTTATTGCGGTTGCAATTTTATTTCCAAATTCGAAAAATCTTAAAAAAATGGGTTCAAGCTCTGTGGACAGGAGCTTTCTGGCGCTCTAGTTCAAACAGACAAATTATATCTCCAAAAGTATTGGTTTCTCAGAGTTGGGAATTATATCAATGTATTCATATGATAGAACTGCATCATAAAGGAAATTCAATTCAAATAATATTTTATTTATCAAGATTAAATGAGCAATCATGAGAATGAGAACTGCACCATGGAAGAAATCAAATTAAATCTGGCCAATTTTGCCCAATAACGAACTTAACCGAGATATTCATCTGCCTAACCTACTCTGAAAATTTCAACTACCTACCTCATTCCGTTCGAGAGTTATATCTATGTCTATGGATGAAAAGCAGTCTCACTACTCTCAGATCTCTTACTTCATGTTCCGTTCCTAAATGTAAGACTTTTCTGAGAAAAACTAATTTCGGAGCAAACAAGTGAGATTTATCTCACTTCGCTCACAATTCTTCGATTGATTAGATAATGTCATGTCTCAGGAAAATAAGTTGACATTATGACAATTCATACATAGAATAATTATATCTACCTGTGACAACGTTGAAATACGATTTATTATTGAAATTTTGAAAAATCATATCTCCGAAAGTATTAGCTTGTTAGAGTTAAAAATGATATCATTAGATTGTTATGGTAAAACTGCTTATTGAAAAAAAATTAATTTGGAATTTGCTGTGTATAAAAAAATTTTTTTTTGTTACTCCGAAACCATCTGTCCGATTTTGCCCAATAACGAACTTAGCCGAGATATTCATCTCCCAAACCTACTCTGAAAATTTCAACTGTCTAGCTCATTCCGTTCCAGAGTTATCGTGCCTACGGCCGGACAGATTGAATTTCGACCACGGATTCTTGATCAGTGAGTCGAACCAAATCGTTTAAGACCATTTTCATCGAAAAATTCGAAAATTACAGACATTTGGGCAAATTGATAAGCACTCAGTTCCGAGGAACTAGAGCGCCAAAAACCTAGAACCCGATTGCAGCGCCTCCTACCGGGACAATTGAATTTCCAAGTTATCCAGGGACCCACTCAAACACGTAATTCTAAAAAATACCTAGAACCCGATTGCGGCGCCAACTACCGGGTTCAATTGCGAATATGAACTACCCACTCAAACGGAATCTGGTTAAGAAAAGTGAGAAAAGGTGAGACAGACAGGAGACCGGCTTCGTTCTCATCTCTACTCCGTGCTGTTTACTGGGACGAGACACCGGTATAGTCTGGTAAATGATTGTTGATCTAGAAAGACGCGGAAATTTTAAAAATTCTAGCACTAAGTATAGCAGGAATAAACTGCCTTGATACTTTAATAAAAATAAATATTTTTTTTTTACAAAAATTCTAGCTTTGCCATAAGCTCAGGGAAATTTTAATCGAAATAGAGTGAAAAACATTCACAAAAAATACGGCGACTTGGTTTCAATCAGCTCTTTCTCTAGGATAACTTAACAAGTGATAGTTGATCAGTTATCGAACGGGATGAAAAATAATTAATTACTAAAATGACTATTAAAAAATAGGGGTTGGTGATAGAAGGGTGAAAATTTAGGGTTGTATGTATTTTGTAATGCCACATTATAAAAAAATAAAAACATATATATATAAATGTGAACAATTTTTGGCGCTCTTGTTCCTCGGAACATAGTGCTTATCAATTTGCCCAAAGGTCTGTAATTTTCGAATTTTTGGCCGAAAATAGTCTAAAGTGTTTTGGTTCGAATCACTGATCAATAATCCGTCGTCAAAATCGATTATGTCCGTCCGTCCGTATGTTAACACGATATCTCTCGAATGGAACGGGTTATACAATTGAAAATTTCAGAGTAGGTTTGGGAGATAAATATCTCAGTTAAGTTCGTTATTGGGTAAAATTCGGTGGTTTCGGAGTAACGAAAAATATATTTTTTTTTAAGTTACAAATTTCAAATTCAATTTTTTTTAAGATGCAATTTCATAATAAGAATCCACTGATATCAATCTCAACTCTAACAAACTAATATTTTCGGAGATATGATTTTTCAAAATTTCAATAATTAACCGTAATTTTATGATTGAAAGGTTTTTTTCTGGGTTTTCTCTCTGAAAAATATCTATAAAACAAAAATTAATTATTCTGTGATTTGCTTCTGCGTAAGAAACACAAGATGTCAGAAGCAATCAATTGAACAATGTTGCCTAACAAACAACAACGAAACAACATCAACGAAGAAACAACTATATCGTAACGTTTCGGAGTCTATATCAGACTCCTTCGTCAGACGCTTAATGAAAATCTTTAGAATTATTTTGTTGATAGTTATTTTGTTAAATTCTTCAGATCAATGCAAAAATTCATAGCGTAAAACTATGAAAAATATCTTTCTTTTTTTGTTTATAACTCTTTCAAAAAATGTTTTTCGTGACTAGGCAATATTAGTGTCAGCATGAATATGATTGTGACAAGAAAATTTTGTTTGATCTTGGTTTTTCGTAATTTGTTCTAATTTTCCCTCAAATGTCGTTTCATTCATATTCATATTTTCATTATTGAAATATTTCAATTTACATTCGAGAATCCCAAGAATGCAAATCTTGCTGCAAAATGCCAATTTATAGATAAATTCCTGATTGAAATAGAATTTTGTCATGAATATTCCACGATAGTTCAATTTCAACACCAGTTGATTATTTTCTATGACACATTTTTGGATATCAAACAAATGTCGAAAAACCAAGTTCGAACTAAATTTTCTTTTAATCATATTTATGCTGACAATAATATTGTTGGGTCAACAAAAAAAATCCGCTAGGTAATGACGAGGGTAACGATTCATATTTCAAAAGAGTTATGAGCAAAAAAAACAGTATTTTCCATGGTTTTCTGAGCTGAACTTTTGCATATTGTTCTATATAGTAATTTCAAACTAGTTTACTTGAAACTTTTCATACGACAGGATCGACATTTCCGAGATAATCTACATTTTTCTTTAAAAATGGATATACGCTCAAACCGGAAATCACAGTTGGCCGAGTATTATATAATTTTTGATGCACCAACTTTTTGTAAGAGATAAAATTTGGAAATATTAATAGAAAAGAATACTCCCTCTCGGTGTGGAGTTCCTGAGAAGCACTGCAGAACCGTATTAGGAACGATTTCACCAGTGAGGTGAAATAGTTGTTTCATCGTTGATGTTGTTTCATTATTGTTTTTTAGGCAACATTGTTCGATAGATTGTTTCTGACAAATATCTTGTGTTTCTTACGCAGATGCAATTCACAAAATAATAAATTTTTTATTTTATAAATATTTTGGGAGAGAAAACCCAGAAAGAAACCATCCAAAAGTGAATATCTTTGTAAAATCGTAAGATTTCAATAGAATTCAAACGGGGGAATAATCATCTCGATATCTTCTATGATCATAAACGAACTCAACCGTGGACTTCACACCTACCCTGAAAATTTCAACAAACTGGAAACTTGGTAATGGATTTATATGAAAATTCGGAATTTATCTCTTAATCCCTAATCTAAATTTTTACCACATTGTTCTTAGTTATGTAGCTCGCGAGAAATTTTTGACACTTGAAATAAAAATCGTTCATTATACTCATCGTCACCCAAGCTTTTCGGTTCGATTGATTCATTTCATAAGGTGAATATATGGCGACATAAAATCCATCAATTGTATCAATTTTCCACAATTATCTACGAGTAGTGAAAACATAAAAAAAATGGTTCAAGCACTGGCGTGAAGTCAGGAGCTTCTGGGCATATGTTCTATTGTCCATTCTTCTGTATTGGACACTCTTAATCGAATTAACCATACTTAGTAAACTCGATTACGAGTATCCAATTCAGAAAATGCATAATAGAAAATACGCACAAAAGCTCCCGAGTTCACGTCAGTGCTTGAACCAATTTTTCTTTTCGTAATTATTTTAAAATTTTCTAGGGTAACGGTTCTGACAAAATTTTACACACCTCTTTATGTCGATATTCTACAACTACTAATTAGCAACCTTTAATTCGATCGAGTCTATATTTTTTAGTTATCGAGGAAATAATATTCACGGTGGGTATAACTCCGAAACCGTTAGACGGATTATGCTCTAAAACGAACTTAACCCTCTCATTCGGATGCGCAACCTACCCTGAAAATTGCAAGTCCCTATCTTCTTCCGTTCAAAAGTTATCGAGGTAATGGTGACGCATCCAGCTACTGAGCTCACACAAGGCTGCTCGGTTTTCCAACAATATAGATAGGATCGAGTTAAACTTGGAACTTGGTAGTACAGTTAGGTTTTGAAGGCTGTCGCAAAATTTCAGCGATGTCGGACGAATAGTTTCTGATTTATAGAATTTTTTCAAAGTTTTTTAAAACATTTTCTAGTGATACGATCCTCACGAAATTTTGCAAGAATTCTCGCGTTGGCATTCTACAACCTACAACTAATAGCAATGTTTGAAATGGATCGGTTTTGTAGTTATCTAGTTATTGAGTAAATAACAACCAAATTTCAGATTGGTATAACTCCAAAACCGTTTGGCCCATTATGCCTACAAACAAACTCACAACAAAGTTGCATTCAGATGCATAACCTAACATGAAAATTTCAAGTCACTATCTCTTTCCGTTCTCACGTTATCGTGACATAAATAATATTTTTTAATAATTTTTTCAAAATTTTCTAGTATTACGATTCTCACAAAATTTAACAAACGCTCTTAGGTTTGTATTGAACTGCTCACCAAGTCTCAATTCGATCGGATTAGTATTGGTTGAAAACAAAATTATTACTCGGAAACCATTTTGCCGATTATACCCAGTAACGAACCTGTCTGCTGTATTGGGATACGCTACCTAACCTGAAAATTTGAAGTCGCAATCGTTGAGACAATTTTCGGCGAAAAATTCGAAAATTACAGACATTTAGGCAAAATGATAACGCGATGTTCCCCAATACATACGCGCAAAAAAGTTTGACGATAATGTAGTGAATTACGAAGAGAAAATATTAAACCTTCATCTAAAATTTACAGCGGAATCTATTCGTTAGATCCGCAATGGAATAAAACGATATCTACATATTTTATTTATTATATCCTTTTTTTGTCGATACTTGGAAACCACTTTAGGTACAAAGCTTTCGATTAAGTAGCACTATAGAAATCGAAGATTCCCTCAATTGCTATTCTAAGCGCGTAATATACGTGAATTATAACAATAATCTACCCTTTAGAGGTGCGGATATCCAATCTGAATATGTATTATCCTCCTGCTAGTGGAACGAGATTTTTTTTCAATGTCAGGCGGTGCAAGTCTTGAGAATCGGCTTGAGGCCGCCTGCGGAAATCCACTTCCGGTCAGTGGGTTGGCCGTTTGTAACAAAAACCTGTCACTGGGTGTTATTACGATCATCAAGTGAATCGTGTTCTTCATGCTTAATATCCTGAGGAATTAAGCAATTTTATTCCCAATCGAGTAGAATCAACCTGTAATCTTATGAATTACATAATGCAAATAATTTTATTAAGAATTTTTATTTTTGCGCATATGTTCTGGGGAATATCGGGTTATCATTTTGCCCAAATGTCTGTAACTTTCGAATTTTTTTACGAAAATGATCTCAAACGATTCGGTTCGACTCCCCAATGAAGAATTTGAGGTCAAATTTTATTCTGTCCGGCCGGCTGCCCGGTCGTCCGGCGGTCCGGCCGTCCGGCCGTTGCCACGATAACTTGACAACGGAAAGAGCTAGCGACTTGAAATTTTCAGGGTAGGTTGCGCATCTCCATACGACGGACAAGTTCGTTAATGGGCATAATCGGCCTAATGGTTTCCGAGCAATAATTTTTTTTTCAACCAATATAAATCCGATCGAATTGAAACTTAGTGAATAGTTGTAGAATCTTAGGCACCTAAGCACGTTTGTGAAAGTTTGTGATCGCTAAAAAATAATTAAAAAATTATTAAAAAATATTTTTGTTGTCACGATAACCTGAGAACGGAAAGAGATAGCGGCTTGAACATTTCAGGTTAGGTTGTGCATCTGAATGCGACATTTGAGTTTGTTTATAAGCATAATCGGCCAGAGGGTTTTAGAGTTACAGCCATCTGAAATTTGGTTCTTCTTTGTTCCTCATTAACTCGAAAAATACAAAACCGATTTAATTCAAACATGGATATTAGTTGTAGAATGCCAACGCGAAAATTCTTGCAAAAATTCGTGGGGAAAGTATTTACAGAAAAATTTTAAAAAATCATTAAAATTGAAAAAAAAAATTGTATATATCAGTAACTATTCGTCTGAAATTGCTGAAATTTTGCCTTTAGTTTAGAACATAACTCTACTGCCAAGTTTCAAGTTTTAACACGATCGGTTAAATATTGTTGGAGATTCGAGCAGCCTTGTGCGAGTTCAGTAGATGGGTGACCGTTGCCTCGATAACTTTCGAACGAAAGGAGATAGGGACATGCAATTTTGAGGGTAGGTTGCGTATCCGAATGGGAGAGTTAAGTTTATTTTTGAGCATAATCGGTCAAACGGATTCGGAGTTATACCCACCTGGAATATTATTTCCTTGATAACTCAAAAAATAAAGATTCGATCGAATTGAAGCTTGGTAACAGTAGTAGAAAATCAACATAAAGAAGTGTTTAAAATTTTGTAAGAATCGTACCCCTAGAAAACTTGAAAAAAATGACGAAAAAAAAAATTGTAAGGACCGTACCCCTAGAAAATTCCCAAAAAATCACGAAAAAAAAATTGGTTCAAGCACTGACGTGAAGTCAGTGCTTGAACCAATTTTAATTGAAAACTTTGTATAATCTATATTCCTAAATAAATTAAATATTTTTGAGAAGCAACAGTCTCATATTCCATAATATTTTCAGGAAAAATCATTCGATCGATAAATGCATAGAAATTGTCAAAATTTACTTATATTGGAGACAAAATGGCATGCTGTCTAGCGTCGTGGGTATCTGAGCTAGCCATTCAGATGGTTTGGTTTGTGTTTGGAAATTTATGACATAGTTTCACAGAATTTCTGTGTGATTCAGGAAGCTACTACATGGTCTTTATAAATGATTGTAACATCGTAGTTAGTTCTGAAACACTCTCATTTTGCCGCTGTATACATGCTGTTCACATTCGCAATTCCAGCCACAGAATTCATAATATACACATAACCTCACTTTCTCCTTTGTTTACATTCGCAATGATACATTATGAGTTCCAAATTTTTTTTTAAACTCTGATTTATTTGAACTATCATAGGTACAACTACATAATTCTTTACAGTCTCTGAAACAGTGTCTTCAACACTGGTATTGAGTTCCATATTGCAAAAATACACACCATTGTGTAGACCCACAACAACAATCATATCAATATTTCAAATTAAAGAACAAAACAAAAAATAACAATAATCCCAAACAAAATCCACAATATTATGAGGAAATTTCTAACAAATCAACCTTACAAAATCAACAATAAGCAGCCATGTACAAAATAAAATATTACAGCAAACTTAAATACGATTTCATCTCCTTAACAAATTTATCGTTCCTTTGAATGTTCCTGACATGGAGGGGCAACAGATTATAGAACTGCATAGCTTGCATGATTGGATTAACAATACCCTTCTCCGTTCTTACATTCGGTAAGTGTATGTCTCTCACCGATCTCGTGCCGTGTTGATGAACTTCGCCTCTATAGTATTTATAAGATATATTAGATTTTGTCAGCCCCTTCGTTATCTTGAACACAAGTTTACATTGTTCCAGTTCCTTGATCTTACTTATATTCATCAACTTCATTGTACTGTAAAGGTGTAGTGTTGGCATCAATCTATCCAAATTAAAAAGTATTTTTAAAAACTTATTTTGCAGAATTTGTACCTTCTCAAATGTCGTCCTACCGCAAATACCCCAAATCGGAATCAGGTATCTAATATGTGAGAGAAAAAACATTCATATATATCACGCTTTGCCTTAAATAGGTTCTACATTTATATATACCCGGAATCAGGGAAGTCACCTTCCTTGCTATATGATCAACATGCCCGCGCCCGTTCAGGTCCTCGTCCAAGATTAAGCCCATCAGCATTTATTTTCACATTAAGATCTTTTACTTTTCTATTCTTTTGTCTGAATACCATATATCTAGTTTTTTTCTGTATTTATCTTCATTCTATTATGAGTTATCCATTTACATAAATTTTCAGATCGTCGTTTATATAATTGTTCAAAATAGTTTCATCGTTACCAGTATACAATAAGACAGTATCGTCGGCAAATGTGAAATACCTGGCCCCAATACAACATTGTTTTAGACTTAATATATACATAGAATACAAGAGCGGTCCAAGCACCGATCCTTGAGGTATTCCAAATTTACATGTCGACCAATTACTGTTCACATTATTGCAAGTCACATATTGATTACGTGCAGTTAAATATGATAGAAGTAATCTGAAAATATCTTCCCTTAATGCCATCAATTACAGCTTATGCAACAAGATATCTACATTCACGACATCAAAGGCCTTTTTTAAGTCGATGAATACTGCAACCGCAATTTTCTTATTATCCAGTGCCATATATACATCATTCAAAAGATCGACAATTGCATTCAAAGTGCTACTATTTTTCGTAAACCCATATTGGAACTCGTCCAACCGTACATATTTCTCCAAAAACTGAAGCATTCTCCTTTTAATCACTTTTTCTATTATTTTAGGAAATATATCTACTAATTACCGAACTGGGCCTATAATTACTCAATTTACTTTTACTACCAGACTTGTAGACTGGAGAAATTTTACTTATTTTTAAGACTTCAGGAAAATTCCCTGAATTGAGAGATTTATTCATCAACATTCGCAACACCGGTACAACTTCATTCTTGAGATTATCTACATCAGTTACAGTAATCTGTTCGTAATCAGGTGCTGCATTTTTTGTCAGGCCCGTGATAATATCAATAATCTCCTGTTCAGTGGTCGATTCCACAACAATACTGTTTACAACATTTACTTCTTCATATATTAAGTCAGTATTTTTCTTAATAATTTCCTTCTAAATGTCGTTCGATATTTTCATTCCAACCTCACAAAAATATTAATTGAATTTGTTACAAATCACCAACCGATCGGTAACTACCTGATCCACTTCCAATTCTTTCAGAGTTTTTATTCTTCCTTAGTAATAGTCCGTTTAGGAATCTACACTGTTTTTTACATCATTTCCTGTTTTCTTCCACTCATTTCTGAAATGTTTATATTTCAGAATTCTGATTCGATTAACAATTGTTTTCCCATCCTGTTGAGACCTTTTTATATCGTTAGTATGGTGGATTTGGGGAATTTAAGTGGAATCTGTAATAGCCATGACGACACATCTGTGCTCCTTTAAAAATACACATGGTTCTGATTCTGACGAGCAGTTGCAAATGCACCCGTTATTACATCTGTCGCAGATGTCAAGTTGACATACTTCCTTTGGTTAGGTTTTGAAGGTTCTCGCAAAATTTCAGCGATGTCGGACGAATACTTTCTGATATATAGAATTTTTTTCAATGATATTCAATGTTTTTTTCTATTCTACTAATAATATCTTCACGAAATTTTCCAAAAATTTTTGTGCCGGCATTCTAGAACTAATTAAGTACCACGTTTGCACTGAATCGACATCGTATTTTTTGAGTTATTGAGGAAATAACAACCAAATTTCAGATTGATATACATAACTCCGAAACCGTTTGGACGATTATGTCTTCTAACGAACTAAAATGCTATATGTATTTCCATTCTCTGATAATCGTGAGATAAATAATATTTTTTTATAATTATTTTGAAATTTTTTAGTGATACGATCATCACAAAATTGCACGAAAATCTTTGCGCCGATAATCTACAACTACTCACTACAGTTTCAATTCGATCGGATCTATATTCTTTGAGTTATCGAGAAAACAATATTCCAGATAGGTGTACCTCTGAAATCATGTGGCTGATAAAAATTGCAAATAGGTTTTGAAGGCTTCCGTAAAATTTCGGCCATATCAGATGGATAGTTTCTGAGGAATATAATTCTTTTTTAAGATTTTCAATGATTTTTTAAAAATTTTGTAGTGATATGATCCTCACGAAATTTCATAAAAATTGTGCGTCGGCATTCTACAACTAATTACCATGTTTGAATTGGATTGGTTTCATTTTTTGAGTCAAGGAGGAAATATAAATAAAATTTCAGATAGGCATAACTCCGGAACTGTTCAGCCTACCCTGAAAATTGTATAGGAAAGCATTGGTTTTCCTATGAACAAAGGTCCGATTCGTTTTCGTTCAAAAGAGACATATTTTCATGTTCAAATTAAAAGACGGCTGATAAACCAAAATACTGGTTGATAAGGCAACTTGTATCATTTTAATTATTCATTTGATACTTGTCGTACGTTCTGAATAAACAGTGCAATCTTTCTCAACTCAGGAGTATGCAGATATTGTGTTCGTATATGGGTATTTTAATGGAAAAGAAAAGCAGCTCGGGAATACCGAAGGAAATATCCAAATAGACCAGCCTTTCCACGCAGTATTAAGTTCATCATTCCGAAGACTTCGAGAAAAAGGTAATCCCGCTCCAAAAAAAACCATTCGCTCAACTGAAGTGAATGTAGAAAATTAAGAAAATGTAATTGAAGCTGTTCTTGGCAACTCTTCAATTAGTGTTCGGCGTGTAGCTACTAGTCTTCATTTATCTCCAAATTTTTTATGGCGTGTCTTAAATAGAGAAATATTTCATCCATTTCATAAACAAAATGTACAAATTGTACATGCTAGAGATGCCCCACAACGGTTAGAATTTTGTCGATGGTTACTTCAACAACATGCTGAAAATAATAGATTTATTTTGCTTGTCATGTGGCCTGACGAGGCTTGTTTCTTGTTATACTAGGGACGATATCAACAACAATCATAACGAACACGTGTGAGCATTGCAAAATCCACAAGCCATTATACCAAGACGATTTCAGCAACGTTTTAGTGTCAACATTTAGTGTGTGATGCCAGTAGGTACATGTTGTAAATGATAGTTTGCATACAGATTCGTATAGATTTTTTTTAGTACACAACCTTTTAGAGTTCATTGGTGACGTAGAGCTCAATATTTTTGGAAATATGTATGTGATATCAGCATGATGGTGCACCACCACATTGAGGCAGACAAGTGGTTGCTTGGTTAAATCAATATTTTCCGAATAGATGGCTAGGTCAGCGAGGTCATTTCGAACAATTTCTATAATTTCAAGATTTGTTATTTCCATTCACCAGAATTTTTATAGTCCATTGTTTATTAAGGTTGAAGCAATACAACATGAAGAATAAATTTTTTTAAATGCTTGTATCTTCTATACGAAAACCAATCGGACATATGTTCACAGCTATCATCTGCTAAAGATTGTCATAGAGCTTTATACACCCTGTAATACTGGCTATGATTTTTTTTTTTGATTTGGATATCTCAACATATTGATACTTCATTATAAAGATGTGCAGTTGAATTGAGCAAATTGTTCGCGACATATCGAGCAGTTCTTGATAGTATGGGTTAATTAAAAAAAGTGGAAAGCCCTGTGGACAGGAGCTTTGGCACTATTATCAAACTACTAGCGAGTAATTATTCAAACTTGGACATATCAAATCTCCGGAAGTATTTGTATATTGGTTTCTCAGAGTTGGAAATGATATCAATGGATTGTTATGATAGAACTGCATCATAAACTGGGTCCTATAACTGATGTCACGTAATATTGCCCTTCTCAGCGTTCTGCAATTAGGAAATTCGTAGCGACGCAGTGAGTATTACTGAGGCGCTAGTAAATCATATCTCCGAAAGTTTTAGTTTTCTTGATCAGTGAGTTGAACCAACTCGTTGAAGACCATTTTGATACAAAATTTCGAAAATTGATAAGCACTCTGTTCCTCGGAACAGAGCACCAAAAATTAGGAAAAGTTGTTAGCATCAAAACATCCTTACAAAGTACTGACGTGAAGCCAGGAGCTTTTGCACGTATGTTGCAAGTCACTATATATTACCGTTCGAAAGTTATCGTGGCAACGGTCACCCAGCCTGCTACTGAACTGACCCAATGCTGTTCGGATCTACAACAATATAGATCCTATCCAGTTCAAATTTGAAACTTGATCGCAAAATTTCAGTGATATCGGACGGATAGTTTCTGAGATGCAGAATTTTTTTCAATGATTCTTTTGAAGTTCTTATCACCAGTGATAAGATCCTTACGAAATTTCGCAAAAATTTGCGCGTTGGCATTCTATAACTAATCACCTTGTTGGAATTGGATTGAATTAGTTTTTATTGAGTTACCTATTTAGGAAATAACAACAAAATTTCAGATGGGCATAAATCCAAAACCATTCGACTGATTATGCCTATTAATGAACTCATTTGGATGCGCAACATACCCTGAAAAATGCAGGTGGCTATCTCTTTCCGTTCTCAAGTTATCTAAAGATCAATAATATTTTATTATAACTTATTTTTAATTTTCTTGTTATATGATCCTCATGAAATTTCATACGCGTCTTTGTGTTGTTATTCTACAACTAGTTGTTAAGTCTCAACTCGATTAGATCTGTATTGTTTGTTAACAAATTTTACTCGGAAACAGTTTGGCCGACTATGCCCATTAGAGCACATAACCGTCGCATTCCGATACGCAACCCACCCTGAAAATTTGAAGTCGCTATCTCTTTCCGTTCGAAAGTTATCGTGACAACGGCTGGCCGGAAATAACCAAATTTGACCTCGAATTCTTCATCAGTGAATCGAACCTAATCGTTTGAGGCCATTTTCAGGAAAAAATTAGAAAATTACAGACATTTGGCAAAACGATAGCACGTTGTTCCCCCGAACATGCGCGCAAAAAGGTATTGTACCATGGAGTATAATGTTGTACAGGGATTTTGGTTTACCGATACATATTCGAAAGGGGGGTGGAAGGTGGAATTATGTTGAACGTATATTCGACACACTGATGAAGAATGACAAATTGGATTCAGTCCGACCGGCCGTCCGTTGCCATGATAACTCAAATGGACGGAAAAAGATAGCGAATTTAACTTTTCAGGGTAGGTTGCACATCCGAATTTAAGTTCGTTAATGGGTATAATCGACCAAACTGTTTCGTAGTTAGACCCATTTGAAATATTGTTTCCTCAATAACTCAAAAAACACATATCCGATCGAACTGAAAATTTGTAATTAGTCGTAGAATGCCGACGCGCAAATGTTTGCGGAATTTTGTTAGGATCGTATCAATGGAAATAAATATTTATTTCTCCAAACATTTTCTCCTCCAAAAGTTTTATATTTCGGAAATTATCCATTTGATTCCGTTGAAATTCCGCAAAAACCTTAGTTATAGTTATAGTAATTTTGTGAAATTCAATTCTTGAATCTCATAAAATAACTATCAACAAAATAATTCTAAAGATTTCCATTAAGCGTCAGACGAAGGAGTCTGATATAGACTCCGAAACGTTACGATATAGTTGTTTCTTCGTTGATGATGTTTCGTTGTTGTTTGTTAGGCAACATTGTTCAATTGATTGCTTCTGTCAAATATCTTGTGTTTTTTACGCAAAAGCAAATCACAAAATAATTAATTTTTATTTTATAGATATTTTTCAGAGTTTGGGAGAGAAAACCCAGAAAAAAACGTTTCAATAGTTGTAGAATATCGACATAAAAACGTGTTTAAAATTTTATAAGAACCGTACCCCTAGAAAATTTCAAAAAAATTGCAAAAAAAAATTGCTTCAAGCATTGACGTGAAGTCGGGAGATTTTGCGCGCATATTCTTTTGTCCATTCTCTTGTAGTATTGAACAATAATTGCCAAATTTAAGTTATTCACCGCAATATTCTACGATCAGTTAGTGATTCGTGAAAAAATAAATTATGTTAATTTGAGATAATCAACATATTATCTAGATATAGACCTAGAAAGGAAGAATCAATAAACTTTGAATAGAAAATAATAATCCTTTGTGTAATATTTGCGGCGTTTTTTCCCTACAAGAATCAATTTCAGTAAAGTCAAGAGTACATCTGCGGTCTGACGTTAACCACTCGATTCTTTTTTCACGAATCAGTGGTTCCACCTTACCGGACTGCTTTTTTCAATGTCATTTGCCACCAAGATTTGATCCAACCATTATTTACCTCTATTTGTTGTTCCACAAAATTGAAAGGTTCTTATTTGTGATCTCGAAATCCATACTCGAAATGTTTCTCGTGTTAGGTGAGCAGCTGCCACCTATGATCGACAGTGAAATTGGTGTTTTTCAAAGAAATATTCTCTTTTATGCAGAGTTCATGGGAGTCAGTCTGACGCAAACTTGAGAAATGCAAACTAAAAATATAAATGTTGACAAAATACCTGATGGAGCTGTGATCGAAGAAGAACCTGTGAAATTACCTGAGGTGAGATAACTATTATAATTTTTTGAATTTAAGTCACTTAATTTAGTAAAATTCTAAGCTATAAAGCGGTATTTTTAATTGTTCAATAAACTAATATAGATTGATCTGCTTGTCTCATTTTGAACAAATCGTACCTTTCATATTAAACAACTCCATAAACTTCATCGCACGAAAACTTAGTCTAGCTATTGCTCTACGTAATTCGATTTTTACTTTATTACTTCGACAAATAAAACATTTTTTATCATGCATTGAAAAAAAATTTGTAACCTCCTTGAAACATTTATTGTTCTCGTTTAGAAATAAAAAGTGACTCCTTAGCAAGTTACAGGCCCAATACTTTGAAACTATTTGACGTAAAAACACCGACATAGTTAATACAAAATAGTAATCAAAATAATTGAGCAGCAAAAACACCGGCATAACTAATGCAAAATAGTAATCAAAATAATTACGCAGCTATAAGTTTGAATATCTCCAGAAATAATAATTTTATCGTTACAAAGAAAGTGTATGTTATTTACATAGAAAGTATTGGAGAATCGAAAAATTGTACTAAAATGGAAATTCCGGCAGTGGCGTAGAATTTAGGAAAGGTCAACCAGTCACTTGCCCCTATCGTACGTCCCTGTTATAGGCGAGAACCGTTTATTTAACCTAATTTAATAAGGTATAGAGTACTACACTTCCCGCCAAGTATGACAAGGATACGTCAGAAAGTTTTAAAGTAGGTACAGGGTACAAATAATTTTTGAAATTGAAATTTTGAAATAAAACAACCTGTCACTCAGTTAGGAGTCACATTTTATCTAAGTTATTTAGGTCAATATATTTAGGGCTCAAGATTCAATAGGAAAAATATTTCAAATTGTTAACCTGTAAATGAATAGAGAAAGTCGCATGTGTAAAAAAGCAAAATATTTAATTAAATTGATAGTTATATGTTATTTTCAAATCCGTAACCAAAATATAGAAATTCGAATAAACAGGATGTTGTGTTCATTGAGGAAGATATGTGAAATTTTACTTGATATTTAACTGAATTCTTCCGAATTTTATGACTTCCATCGGTTCTACAAGAGAGGAAGATATACCTACTTTTGGTATGTCTTTCTGAAACTTGGTATAATTTAAACCAGTCCGGTTAAAAGCCTATGCGGCAATAAAAAATGGACAAAATGCATAAGACTCGGTATAGACTATAGATAGGGGGCCGTTAAAATGCCCTATGCGCCGTTAAAATGTTTTCTTCTCCCAGTCAAACAGCCTGTATACATTTTGAAATGCTCAATTCACAAGTAAATACAAATAAAATTTAAAAAATTCGTAGACATAGATTATTAACAGTGAAATTTGGCATTTTGCTGTGGAATTATAAAACTCTCATGTAAAATTCACCGCAATTTTCACAACATTATAGCTTTGAAGGGACAACAAATATTTTTGAAATTCTTGAAAATTATAAGACCGATTAAAAGTGACTATAAAATATGATATTTTAATCTCATTTAATTTTTTATCCCTTTCTCAGATAAATCTACAACGTTTTTACACCCAGTTAATTCAAAATGGATCATCAGTTTATCATACGCCAAAGAAAATGTTCCTCGACCAAGGAGCTCCTCCCCTTCCCCCGAGATCGGCCCTCATCTTTACTCCACTACCTGATTCCACTAAATTACAGGGTGAGCCACAATTTAAATTAATATTTTAATTAACTTTTACGTCGGTATATACTAAATTATTGTTGCATATAATTTCAAAATGTATCAAAAAGTAGAATCATGGGGTAAGATTGTAATTATTCTCTATAGTCTCTTTTCTCATATATATAGATACATAGTACTCAAATTGTGAACGAAACTTATGTATTTGTGGGAGTTTATTATTCAACAGAGGAAATTAAAAAAGTTTAGTCCTGACCATTCGTATGAACTGCTGATTAACTAAATACATATGAAGAATCTAGGTATATTCTGTAGAATTGAAGGTATTTTCAAGAATGAAATGACATCCGGAGGTAAATCGGTCCTTTTGGCTGTCAGTGGTATAGCCACTGGGGGGGACAAAAGGGATATATCCCCCAGAAAAATTTGAAGTTCAAACATTCACAAGTACCAATTTGAGATGTCTATTTCTGAAGAAGAAATCATCAATGAACTGGCGTAACGACCTAAGTGACTAAATTTACACACTATTAACTATGCTCTTGTCCACTACATTTTTTTATGTCTGACATATGTTTCGGATACGATGTTTCCGATTAGTGAGAACAGTGAGTTGTTAATAGGGTTTAGATCATTATTGATTACATTATTTTTTCTCTTATAAATTCAAGTGTTCCTTTGACGACTATTTGACGAAATTTTCTGAAATTGAGTGGCCAGTTGTGGAAACGTGATTTGCAACAGTATATTTATCGATGTTGTTGTTCCGAATTTGTCCTGTATATGCGTGTGAGAATGTTCTGCTTGTTAGCCCTTGTTGAAATCTAACCATTCAATTCATATATAAATATATATATATATCCGATTTTAACATGTCCGGAGTATTCTTTTTGTTGGACACTTCGTAGACAAGTGCCATGACAGTCCTCTTTACTGTTGGAGATATGAGTTCATTCATTCGAACCAGGGATGTTGCGAACATTCGCATCCGCATCCGCAAATGCGGAACTTCCGCATAGATTTCTGCATCTGCATCCGCATCCGCAATAATCAATGCGGATGTGGGATCCAAGATACTGAGGTAAATTGGATATCTAATGCTCGACTGATAAAGAATTGAAATTAAAATAAATGATCTCCGTTGACTCAAAGCAATCTTGTAGAAACTGATGATTAACGTTATTGAGTTTAAGTATAAACTATATTGAATGATTAATTTTACCTTCATATATTGGCAAAACTCAAAAAAAGTCATCAACATCATGTTGGCTACTTCCATGAAATACAAGAACGACGCGGGAATCCTCCCCAAATTATCAACGTGATAGATATACTGACTGACAAAGAAACTGCAACACCCAGAAGGAGCTGTTTAAATTTAATTTTTTTTTGGTAAAACATAGTATAGCAAGGAGTAAATGATTGAAATTTGAAGAAAAAAAACGAAGGGTTTACAATTGTTTTTAATAAATTTGTTAATGATGTGTTTGTCCACCGCGATTATCTATACACTCCCCAACACGTTTTGGCATTGATGCAATAAGATGGTCTATTTCTTCTTGAGGGATACTATTCCAAGCCACCTGTAGTTCATGTATCAGAGCCGCCAAAGTCCGTGGGGGCTGGGGTAAATTTCCAAGCCTTCTACCCATCATGTCCCAAACATGCTCTATGGGCGAAAGATCGGGGGATCTGGGCGGCCATGGTAAAATATTCATATGGGTCGCTTCAAAAAAGGTTAAACTTACTCTGGCAACATGAGGTCGAGCATTATCTTGCTGAAATACTGGATTCCCGATCCGGTTAAGTTGAGGGAGAACATATGGCTCCACTTTTTCTTGAAGGTAACGCAGCGCTGTCATGTTACCTCGAATAAAGATTAAAGGTGACCAACTTGCATGTGCAATAGCACCCCATACCATATCGCCTACTGTCCGGTGTACATGACGCTCAATATCAAACTGAGGTTCACGTCCCCAACGTCGTCTAACCCTTCTGCGGCCATCATGTGCACCCAAGCAGAATCGAGATTCATCTGAAAAGACGACCTGAAGCCATTCCACATTCTATTGTTGACGTTCTCTGCACCTCTGTAATCGTTGCTCAACCGTCAGAGGTAACACAAGATGGGGTCGATAATGCTGCGGTCCAAAGGACCTTATCCTTATCTTGAACTTAATTTGGCCCCTCCGACTTCCGGTGCCTACTCTTCTTCGATTTTGGGCATTATCAAACCATGCTCGACAATAACTCATAACAGTAGCTGGATTTCTGTTCGTACGGTTAGCGATTTCTCGAAACGACAACCCCGCCTCCCATAGACCAATAATTCGACCTCTTTCAAATTCACTTAGATGGCGATAAATTCCGCGTACACGTGCTCTAGGCATTTTAACAAGAACTAAACATCGACTTTGGATCTCCTCGAATAGCTGGTTTGTTGTAAATTTGAAAAAAATGCAAAAAAACGACTACAATATGTAAGTAACAATAAGTAACAAAAAATTTTAAAATTTAAATAGCTCCTTCTGGGTGTTGCAGTTTCTTTGTCAAATAGTATAATATTGTATTGAGCGTAATTAATTCGACGAATATGTCAAGAAGCATGAATATATGTCAAATAATTCTTCAGTAATGGATATTGGAAATAAGGGAAGAAACACTCTCCTCCAAACGTACCATAGCAATGTCAATTTCTCTGCCAGCGACAGTTTTACTATTTGTTTTCCCTCCACCGGAAGGAAATGTGTTGTATTGAAAACAATAAATTATTAACACAGCTTCATTGGCCAAAGTCTCCTTTCAAACCTGCCAAAATGATTTTTTCCATAACAACCATAACTACCTCCAGTTCCCATTAATATTATATTGATTATATATAATTATAAATCAACCCCAGAGCTGAATATCAAGATTATTATGAACATACAACTCAGTCGCGCTCAAGTTGTTCTAACTATTAATAATATTTATCAATAATTAATAAAATGTATTTACAACAAATAAAACAGTCCCAAATAGATAATTATTAATTCCCTAACATTTCTCTCAGTGTATCAGAAACTATGCGTATTTTATAAAAGCTGAGAAAACGGTTTATATCGATGCTAAATTCGTAGTATAGTGTACAATAGAGTCCCCATAGAACATTTTTTGGTTTATATTTCCAGAAATGATAAAAATTTGGAAATTTTTTGAGCTGCGCTGAGAACTCATTGGACAACCTTCAGATCTTTAACGTTTCACTCTCCCGCTTTAGAAACCATATTATTGACCTAGCTATTTGATGCTCTCAGTTTGTGCTCTTGTATTGTGTTTGGTTTTACTAGGCCTGCATGAATTATATTAGTTCAAGTTATAACACCTGTATATTTTTCTCTTCATATTTGATTTACATATTATCTTACTGTACTTAAGCTGTATTATTCACAAAATCTTCTTTCAAACCACTATATTATATTGCTCATTATATAGCACTGTAATACTTTTATCTGAATTAGGCTTGCCCGGGTATAAATTAAATAAAATAAAATAAATAAAATAAATGTTCATTCCCTGTTTTGAAGGATGAAGTAGTTATTATTGAATAAAACAGACCAATTCATCTCAAACCCTTTATGTCTCGGAAATAATACAAAAAGACTGAATTAGGGTAGTATAGATAACCCGTCCTCAAATACGTTTCTATCACACCAAAGTTACTACAATCACGTAAGACTTAGTGTGCGTTAGGCAACACATAATACACATATTTTCTGAACGATGCCTTTCTCGAAACTCACTGAGCACTCATTTGATAAAGAAATCGAAAATCCTACGAAAACTTCTCCAATATGGATTTATTTCGATATATGTCAGTTAGGAACTGAAACTTAACCAATTCACCATTGCATAGGATCTATATGCCATCCGCCTGGAAATGGGGATTGCGAAATTAGACTTCAACGGGCAGTTAAACGCGAAACATTCTTAGGTGTGATATCTTCCATTCTCCTCCACATTTTATTACGAAAATGTTTCTCTAGAGATATTTTCATGATGTCGATAAGGAATTCATAGCCCATTAACATTAAATATTCTATTTTGCAATTGTATATAGAACATGAGAATGTTTTATGGATAATTTCGACTTCAAATGTACTTATTGTGGAAACTTGCTTCACATTTTGGTGGATTGTTCATGGTATTATACATTTCTAGCTATTCCTAGCATATTCCGACAAGAGTGATGAAAAGCTGTGTTCATTTCACACAAAGTTTTATTATTTCTTATTCAAATTATACGAATTATTCTTTTTTTTATACGTTCAGGGCAGGATCCAGCTTTTTAGCCGCTCTGACCAATAATTATATCCGGTCCCTTTGCAATGACACCACTTATACGCAGGTTTTTTCAAGCCTGCAGTTCAGATGAATGAAAACAAGAAAAGAAATTATTTCTTCAAAAACTCAATGCAAATAGAAAAAAATTAGTTATTATCCAGAGAAATAAAAGCGTAGGTATTAATCATTCTTGAAAAATATAACTATTAAATCAAAAAATATTTTTATAAAAACCTTCAACTCTACCTCGGTGTCATCAGTGTCTATAGACCCCCTTCAGTAAACTTTCAGGTATTTTTGAACATATTTACTCATATATTAACAACATTGCCAATCACTTGTGGACTATATTTTCCTCTGTGGCGATTTAAATACATATTGACTTATTGAATGGTGGCTCTAGGTTGAAACCTCTTCCCACTGATCTATCGTACTGCTTTAATTTGAATGTTACTAATCTTGAACCAACCAGGGTATATTTATTGATAAAAATGGACATACGTCAGCTACAAAGGTTGATTATGTACACACTGTCGAATATTGACGCAAATTCTTGCACAACAAATGTTGGGGTAACGCACATCAACGATCATAGAGCATTATCTACTGGGGGTACATCTGACATTTCTAGAAAACCTAATAATAGAATAAATAAATTATGTAGAAATATCCCATCCCATAACTTAAATGAGCACACATTGTCAATTTCTAATGCTTGTTTTGATAGTGTATACACCTCCCCTAATATCGACAAGGCCTGTGATTATTTTGTAGAAATCATAAAATTTGCTATTGGTGAGTGCTGTCCACTGAGATACCACAGCGTTTCAAATTGTTCGAAAATAGGTTGGATAACATCAGAGGTAAAGATAGCTAGTGAAAATTTGAAGAGATTGCAATGCCTCCCTCCACATTAACTTGTAAACCCAACACTCGCTTGATATACGTACAAAGAAGCTAAAAACCAATACCGACTAACCACTTCAAACTTCTAAACTTACATGCGCGAAACTAAGCTTTTTTGTCTTCTAACAATCAGAGTAGTGTGTCTGGAATATTGTTAATCAGGATACCAGGAGGAGATCCACGAAAATTCTTATATAATGTTGAGTGTAGATGGAGTTCCAGTATCGGATTCTACGTTGATATAGCTGATGCATTTGCTAAATACTTTTCAAGCATAGCCTGTAAAAGTCTCGTAAATAGATATGGTCATTCGATATCACATTCATGTATGTACTACCTACTTCATCCATACATTTTTCTTTCGCTCTGTCGATAAATATGAGGTGAGTGACACTATTAGATCACTAAATAATAAGAAAAGTGTCGGTGCAGATCTCATCTCCTTGAAGATATTGAGAAATATATCTGAATATATTGCAGAGCCATTTTCCCGCATAGTAAATGTATCGATATCCTCTGGAACTTTTCCTGGGTTATTGAAGCATGCCACAGTACTTCCGTTTCATTAGAGAAATGATGTGGAAGATATCACAAATTATAGAACCATATCTATCCTTAGCGTCTTTATTTGGGTATTTATTTATTTATAAAGGGGGAATACGAACGGGACTGACCCAAAACAGTATTCACATATAGGTTATTTCTCAAAAAAAGTATATCTATTTAATTTCAAAATATCTGCGAAATCGGTGATAGTTCTAAAAATCAACAAAGAATTCAAGCAATGAAATGCGCACATGTATAGTGAATGAAATCAATGAGCAAAAACGAAACAGAAAGATGAAAAACACACCCATACAATATACACACATATGTTTATATATATACACACACACATAAATCAAGTCTGTGAAGCAAGAAAATATTTTTTCAAGACATTGAAAAATTTAACTCCTCAAAAGTTATCGAGAGAATGGCTCTAAATCGTATGACAGCATACCTAAATAAGTACATTATAACCTACTAAATAGTTGTCAACATGGTGTTAGAGCACGAAAATCAACTCATACGGCAGCGATTGACTTCTTCGGATCTGTCTATGAGTCCCTTGACAAGGGCGGACGTTTGGCAGGTCTATATTTCGACCTCACTCGTGCTTTGGCTGTATCACTTTCAGTTTTCTTATGAGTAAACTTTACAGCCTTGGTTTCCGGGGAGCTCTTCTGGACTGGATATTTAGCTTCATCACAGGATGTTCCATGTCAGTCAAAATAGGAAGCTCGTGGTCTTGCAGGCATATAAGTAAACTCGGAGTTCCTCAAGGTTCCATATTGGGTCCACTGCTTTTCATTATTTTCATCATGACCTACCTAAACACCTGCTTACGATTATGGTTAAATTTTTTATATTTGTCGATGACTTATCAATAGCCATCTCTGCAGAGACCCTGGACGAACTGAGGATCACCTGTCAGTCAATAATAGGTCAGTTCAAGGGATTGGGCAGGGAGAATGCACTGATAATAAACGTGGGTAAATCTGAGTGTATCTATTTTTCAATGAGGGGTGCAACTGTCGAGTAGTTGGAAAGTCATTATGGTAATGAGCCCTTGACAGTCCTCGAAGGAAGTTGTCAAGTGTTTGGAAGTTCAGGTAAATAATAAGCTAAGAAGGTGTCACTAAATAAACCATATCTGCAAAAAGCTCAGTTCAGCCTATTATGCTAGTTGCCGCATATAAGACACTGTACCACTGAATGTTTTGATGAATGTTTTAATTCGAATTTACCATGGTAAATTCGAATTAAGTGTCCAATACAGGAGAATGGACAACATAATTTACCATGGCAAATTCGATTAAGGGTGTCCAATACAGAAGAATGGACAACATACGCGCGAAAGCTCCTGACTTTACGTCAGTGCTTGAACCAATTTTTCTTTCGTGATTTTTTTGAAATTTTCTAGGGGTACGGTTCTTACAAAAATTTTTTTTTTCGTCATTTTTTTCAAATTTTCTAGGGGTACGGTTCTTACAAAATTTCAAACACTTCTTTATGTTGATTTTCTACTACTAGTTACCAAGCTTCAATTCGATCGAATCTTTGTTTTTTGAGTTATCAAGGAAATAATATTCCAGGTGGGTATAACTCGGAAACCGTTTGACCGATTATGCCCAAAAATGAACATTACTCTCCCATTCGGATACGCAACCTACCCTGAAAATTGTAAGTCCCTTTCTCCTTTCATTCGAAAGTTATCGAGGCAATGGTCACCCATCTACTGAACTCACACAAGGCTGCTCGAATCTCCAACAATATTTAACCGATCGTGTTAAATCTTGAGACTTAGCAGTAGAGTTAGGAGGTAAAGGCTTTTGCAAAATTTCAGCAATTTCAGACGAATTGTTACTTATATATAGAATTTTTTTTCAATCTCCAGTGATTTTTTAAAAATTTTCTACAAATACTATCCTCACGAAATTTTGCAAGAATTTTTGCGTTGGCATTCTACAACTAATAACCATGTTTGAATTCAATCGGTTTTGTATTTTTTGAGTTAATGAGGAACAAAAAACAAACAAATTTCAGATGGCTATAACTCTTAAACCGTTTGGCCGATTATGCTTATAAACCAACTCAAATGTCGCATTCAGATGCACAACCTAACCTGAAATCTTCAAGCCGCTCTCTTCAAGCTCATCTTCAAGCCGATCTCTTTCCGTTCTCAGGTTATCGTGACAACAAAAATATTTTTTGATAATTTTTTAATAATTTTCTAGAGATACGATTCTCACAAAATTTCACAAACGTGCTGAGGTTTATATTCTACAACTATTCACCAAGTTTCAATTCGATCGGATCTATATTGGTTGAAAACAAAATTATTACTCGGAAACCATTGGGCCGATTATGCCCATTAACGAACTTGTCCGTCGTATCCAGATGGGCCACCCACCCTGAAAATTTCAAGTCGCTAGCTCTTTCCGTTCTCAAGTTATCATGGCAACGGCCGGATGGCCGGCCGGACAGAATCAAATTTGACCTCGAATTCTTCATTGGGGAGTCGAACCGAATCGTTTGAGAGCATTTTCGAAAATAAAATCGAATGTTACAGACATTCGGGCAAAATGATAACGCGATGTTCCCCAGAACATACGCGCAAAAATTGTTTCTCTTTTTTATTTGCAAAATATACGATACCCGTTTCAATACGATGGACAAGTTCGTTAATGGATATAATCGACCCAATGGTTTCCGAGTAATAGTTTTGTTTTCAACCAATACAAATCCGATCGAATTGAAACTTGGTGAGTAGTAGAACACAACCTTAATGACGTTTGTTAAATTTTGTGAGAATCGTATCACTAGAATATTTTTGCCTCAATAACTTTCGAATGACAGGAGCATAATAATCGGCCCAGACGTCTGTCACTAAAATGGTATGAAATGAATTCATATATTATAAAAGCTGAGAAAACGGTATGTATCGATGCTAAATTCGTAGTAGAGTGTCCAATAGAGGTGAGTAGACAATAGAACAGGCGAGCAAAAGCTTCTGAGTACACGTCAATGTTTGAACCTCTTTTTGTCCATTTGTGTGTAGGACAAAAACTCGTACTGGCCGTACATTATATTTTTATTCGTTATTTTAATTTTTTGTATTGACTCTTTTACGTTTTCTTAAAATAGCAGGGGGTGTAATAAAAATGTTTCCGTTGAAATATTTCAAAGCCTCATTGTTTGATAAACATTGAACCAAAACAACATACTTACGTTTCATTGAACTAAATTTTTTCGACGTCACCTTTCGTCTCATCTTCATACGGCGATCTTCAGTTATCTACGATTAAATAACGAATAGTGCCGATCATTCACGACACTATTCCTACGGATAAGTGGTCTTCGGGTTATTGTCGCTTCTTACTGCCGCTCACCATGCAACCTGTCAGCTTTTGTACAAGGCAGGTGCGTCAGACCGTTTTTTAGTCAGTATTTTTTATGCACGATGGCATAGGATAGAAGCGATCCGCGAGACAAAAGAATAGTGCGCCCTCAGGACTCTGTTTTAGTGATAACACGGGAAAAGGATTAAACTGGACCGATATCCTGTTAACATTGGTGCCGGTGAGTGCAATGCATGACATTTTACCTATTTGACTTGACTTACAAGAGTTGATGGGAAATAATTTGTGCAGATGTCTAATGGGGGAGATCATATCTTCGTTAACGGTCACGAGGTTGATATCAAGCCGGGAAAAGGTTGTTTCGGGAATAAAATTTTATTATTTCAGTATCGAATTACTATGTTACAATATGCGGGTATACTTATTTTCATTTGACAAGCATTCTTATTAGTCTTGTCGATACCTTTAAATACGAAAGGTCACTGTCATCTGCGATACGAGAAACTTGAGAAGATGCAGAGATAACAGTATAAATAAATAGGAATAGTTTATATCAATGAGGTTATTCGAAATGTTATTCTATTCATCTACATTCAATTATTTTAAGTGGTTCCGAAATTGGATAAATATATTTGGGATCTCAGATGCTGTTTAACCTCAATTCAACTTTCTTTTTTCGGACAGCTAACGTTTCACTATGGATGTTTTGAAATATCATTGATACTTCTAATTCCAAATACTAAAACAGAAGAAATAGCATCATAAAAAGTTGAGTTTCACATGATATTTATTAAGTGTCAAAAACAGTTTTTGCGCGTGTTCTGGGGAACATCGCGTTATCATTTTGCTCAAATGTCTGTAATATTCGAATTTTTTGCCGAGATGAAGAATTCGAGATCAAATTTTATTCTGTCCGGCCGGCCGTCCGTTGCCACGATAACTTGAGAACGGGAAGAGATAGCAACTTGAAATTTTCAGGGTAGTTGGCGCATCTCAATAGGACGGACAAGTTCGTTAATGAGCATAATCGGCCCAATGGTTTCCGAGTAATAATTTTGTCTGCAACCAATACTGATCCGATCGAATTGAAACTTGGTGAGTAGTTGTAGAATATGAACCTAAGGACGTGTGAAATTTTGTGAACATCATATCGCTAGTAAATTTTTCAAAAAATTATTAAAAAATATTATTTACGTCCCAATAACCTAAGAACGGAAAGAGATAGTGACTTGAAATTTTTAGGTTAGGTTGAGAATCTGAATGCGCCAATTGAGTTTGATTATAGACATAATCGGCAAAACGGTTTTGGAGTTATACCTATCTGAAATTTGATTATTTCCTCAATAACTCGAAAAATACAAAACCGAACCAATTCAAACATGGTTATCAGTTGTAGAATGGCAACGCGATAATTCTTGTAAAATTTTGTGAGTATCGTATAACTAGAAAATTTTTTAAAAATAATAGAAAATGATCGAAAAAAATTCTATATATCAGAAACTATTCGTCCGATATCGCTGGAAATTTGCGAGAGCCTTCAGAACCTAACTCTACTACCAAGTTCCAAGTTTGAACATGATCGGATCTATATTGTTGGAGATCCGAGCAGCCTTGTGTGAGTTCAGTAGCTGGATGGGTGAGCGTTGCCTCGACAACTCTCGAACGAAATGAGATAGGGACATGCAATTTTCAGGATAGGTTGCACATCTAAATGGGAGAGTTAAGTTCGCTGTTGGCCACAATCGGCCCAACGGGTTCAGAGTTATACCCATCTGGAATACTGGTTGTAGAATATTGGCATGAAGACGTGTGTAAAATTTTGTGAGGACCGTACCAGTAGAACATTTTTAAAAAATTACGAAAAAAAAAATTGGTTCAAGCACTGACGTGAAGTCAGAAGCTTTTGCGCGTATGTTCTATTGTCCATTCTCCTGTTTTGGGCACACTTAATTGAATTTACCATGGTAAATTCTATTGTCTGTTCTCCTGTATTGGACACTCCGTATTTACCGTGGTAAATTCTATTAAGATTTTCCAATACAGCAGAACGGACAATAGAATTCACCATGGTAAATTCGATTAAGAGTGTCCAATACAGGAGAATGGACAATAGAACATACGCGCAAAATCTCCTGACTTCACGTCAGTGCTTGAACCAATTTTTCATCCACATAATGTCTTTTAAATCCTGGATGCAGGCCCGTACTGTCATCTTTGGGGGCTCTCGGCTGGGGATTAAAACCACCCTTGGGAGACTGGAATATAAAATATGTAATTTTTGGCGCTCTAGTTCCTCGGAACTGAGTGCTTATCAATTTGCCCAAATGTCTGTAATTTTTATTTAAGATGCAGTTTCACCATTAAAATCCATCGATATCATTTTCAACTCCAACAAGCTAATACTTTCGGAGATATGATTTTTCTAAATTTCAATAATGAATCGTACGTACTTCTATGTTTTCACAGAATGCTATAATTATTCTATCTAAGCTTTATTATATGATCTGTGTTCATACTCGTACATTTCATCCTGTTCTATAAGAAAGAGTCAAATTCATTTCAGCTATTTTAATTTGATTTCTTCTATGGTTAAGTTCTCATTCTCAGATTGCTTATTTAATCTTGATAAATAAACTATTATTTGAATTTAATTTCCTTTATGATGCAGTTCTTTCATAAGAATTCATTGATTTAATTCCCAACTCTGAGAAACCAATACTTTCGGAGATATAATTTGCCTATTTGAACTAGAGCACCAGAAAGCTTCTGTCCACAGGGCTTGAACCCATTTTTGATATTCAGTTTACATGGCCAAAAGTCACATTAAGTATTTTGTCACTTGAGGATTATGGCAGTTATTTGATAAAAACTTATTTTAGTTATTTCTTTGAGAAATAAATTTTGTAGACTTGATAACAGAGTTCCTATAAATTGGTCCAAATGTCTGTATTTTACGAATATTTGCCCATGAATGGTTTTTTCCCAATAACTCGAAAAATTCTGATCTGATAAATTAAAGCGCGGTAGTTATTTACCAACAACAAGATTCATGCAAAATTTTGTGAGGATCGCATGACAGGAACATTAATTTTTTTTTAAGTATGTTTCTCATATGCTGCCATCAGATATCTGCGAGAGCCTTCAAAAGCTTATTTTACAGTAATGTTCTAGATTCGAACTCGATTGGATCTATGGCTGGTTTTCCTGTCACGCTGACGGTCGGCGCTGACGGTCAGCTCGGATCCTTTTAGTATTGCGCTGATCACATAAAGAAATAGAAGGATGCTATTGTCTCTGGCTCACTGAATGTGGAGGCTTGTCGGCGCCAGCTAGTCAGCGGCGCCGACGCGCCTGCGCGTACGTGCGCGTATATAGCTCAGCGCTGACGGCCGCCAGCGCTGCGTGACTCGAAAACGCTACCTATAGCTACATACATATTGACTCATCAGCGCCGACCGTCAGCGTGACAGGAAAACCAGCCTAAATTGGTGAAGATATTGCCGAAATATTCCAACGATCCACTGGTCCACTGGTTTCACACTCGAACAACGAAGTTGTCAACAGTTTTTGATTTTTGACGTGATCCGGAAAAATATACCTCATTTTGTAGCCAAATTCTCGATTTAAACTTTATCGAATAATATGTAACATGATGATATTGTTCTTAAATTAGAAATTTGAAAACAAGGTACCAAAGATCAGTAATAACATTTTATTCAATTCAACTTAAATGTTTACTGCTTCTGTAGCGTACCTAGTTGTAGAGATTTTTCTTCATATCTTTTTAATTTTTTTTTCCACTTCTATCGAAATTATAACTTCGAGAAAAGCGTTATGGACGGAGTTAAGTCAATATTTTCATAGAATTACCTGAGTACTGTCGTATATTATTATATAAGTATCAAAACATTACTGTTATATATACAAGGCGTTTTTGGTAAAATGTCAATTCATAGTTCCTCATGACACAACGGTCTAATTCGACTGATTTGTGTCATATAATCCACCACAAACACAGCGCTGTTCATTTTCGAACCAACAGTGAATGAATGTATTCGAATGAGACCTTACGCCACCGGGTACACAGCACTGTTCATTTTCGATTCAACAGTGAATGTAGGTATTTGAGTCGAAACTAATCGTTTGAGGCCATTCTTTTTCAACTTGTTTATTGATAAGACAGAAATTTGACCAAGAAGTAATGGAAATTATTTATAATTTAATCCTCACGGTCGCAGAAAATGTCGTAGGTTGCTAATCCCCCATCACTTGCATCATAGTTAAGGAACTTCTTCCTTGTACTCAATACAGTCTTAACCCAATATCCTTTTATATGTGAATAGATGTACCTACATACTCCAAGTGTAGGTATAGTTTGGCTCAGGTACAGGAGATTTCGTTCCCATTTTTATTTAAGCAATTTAAATTTTACAATTAAGCACCAAAATACGAAATCGACAGATTATCAAATTCAAATTATCATAAAACAACCAAAGATTTACAATATTCTGTGAACTATAGTAAAAACCACAGGAACGCCTTACCACGCTATAAAAATCAAAGATGGAAACGGGTTATCTATCTCAGAATTAATTTTCTCCAGCCTAATGAAATCGCAGGGTTAAAAATTGGTTCAAGCCCTGTGGAAAGGAGCTTTGGCGCTCTTGTTCAAACTTTGACAAATCATATCTTCGAAATTATTGGTCTCTGGGAATGATATAAATGGATTCTTACGAAAGAACTGCATCATGAAAGAAATTGAATTCAAACAGACTGATTCTCCCCGATAACGAACTCATCCGAAATATACATTCCTCAAATCTACTCTGAAAATAATATTATATCAATTAAAACTTAGACAATAGTGCAGTTTTGTTTTTACTAGAGATATTCTGAACGTAATTTGATTATGTATCTCACCAAAGAATATATTTCCATCATCATAGGGATTATCCACGGGCATTATATTATCACCTTAAAAGTAACATATAATATCGTTCTCATAATTCTACGATAGCTGAGTTTATTTCATTGGTCATTTTGCATTCAATCATACTTAGTTTTATAGAACAGGAGGTGTATTTTATATCAAGAATAACAAACCAGAAATCATTTTGACATTTATCTCTCATAGGAAAATGAGATGAAATGTAAGAACACAGATCATATAATAATTCATAGATAGAAAAATTAAGTACAGAAACATGTAATGAAAACATAGAAGTACGATTCCTTATAGAAATTTCGAAATATCATATCTCCGAAAGTATTAGCGCGTTAGAGTTGATAATAATATCAGTGGATTTTTATGGTGAAACTGCATCTTAAAAAAAATTGAATTTGAAATTTTTAATGTAAAAAAAATTTTTTTCGATACTCCGAAACCCTCTAGCCGATTTTGCCCAAGAACGAACTTAATTAAGATATTTATCTCCCAAACCTAGTCTGAAAATTTCAACTGCCTAGCTCATTTTGTTCGAGAGTTATTGTAGAAACAAAATTAAAAATTTTTTTTTTGACACTTTATGACAACCCGATGAATACAAAACTTCGCATGCATATAAAGGTCATTATTTTACAATTTCATGCCAATTTTCAGATAGATCGAGTGATTGGTTTCGGAAATATTCATAAAAAATGATATTACTAAAAACGGCCATAACTCCGAAACCGCTTGGTGGATTTAGCTCGTTAACGAAATCTTTCGAGATATTTACGCTCCAAACCTACTCTGCAAATTTCAATCCTCTGACTCTTTTCTTTCGAGAGTTATCGTGTTAACGGCCGGACGGACGGCCGGACAGAATCGATTTCGACTACGGATTCTTGATCAGTGAGTCGAACCAAATCATTACAGACATTTGGGCAAATTGATAAGCACTCTGTTCCGAGGAACAAGAGCGCCAAAAAAATAACATTTTAACTCCGAGTTACTTAACTCTGTGCTTAATACCTTAACCCCGTATTCCATACAAGCTATTCCATAATAGTTAATTATTTGAAATAGTCTATGACATTGCCTATCAGCGGAGCGGCTCTTACTTTCTGACCATCACTGAGTATTCCCATTGAAAGGGAACCAATTGGACTGATTTACAAGGGAGACGAGATAGACTAATAAAATTGCGACATTACGACATGGGAAACCATTGTTGATTGCAAACAAGTAAGACTTGACGTCGAACAACGATAAAAATCAAAGAAACCTGAACCATTCGCTACTCTGCATTCCTCTAGTTTGAGCTTGCGGATTGGTAGTTCGAATTGATGTGATTTATTTATTATTCGAGGATATATCATGATTACGATTACAGAGGAAAGTCTCTTAGTTTATTCAATATTGGATAGTTGCCTTATTTTGGCTATTGTATTAGCTCAAATCATATTAAGATTTCACTGTAGTTTAATCCACAGAATTATATGATTATTACCTAAAATGTCATATGTAAACTACACAGTAGTGAAAAACTCACTACTGTGAGAAGCTGTGTGCACAGTAGGTGAATAAACAATTGATGAACATATTTGTATTCTGTGCAAAATGTATTTATTTTGAGCAGAGTGCTTTCGGCCTCTAGGCCATCTTCAGTGCTACCTGAAAAGCGAAACACAATCTCAGTCAATGTAATGAAATTTAAACTACAATGCAAACAGTCAAAATGTAACATGACCAACAAAGTTAAAATCTTACAAGATCCTTCCTTCAATAACTTTTTAGTTAACATTAAAGCATTATTCGATATTTCTGCCATTCATAATATTTAGGAAAATTCTTGAATTTTCATGATAAGGTGAAACTGTATTCCGTTAGCTCCACCGTTTCTGAAGATGACTACTTATTTTAATAGGCTGGTGGCATGATGAAATTGAACAAATTATAAACAGATTTGATCCTGATTATAGCATTCAATCTAATTAGAACTATTTCTCTTATAATTATGAATTTAAAATCCTATCATGAGGGAAGAATGCGTTTCATTGGAGGTTTTCTTCGTTCATGAGAAAACTGTTATGTGAATTTCGAACGTCCATCGATCAGTGTGTAATCAGAGGAAGAATTGAACTGTGCGAATGGTCATTATGTTTATTTCATGCAGATTAATCATCAGTCTCATTTCAAGCAGTGCCGGGTGTTTCATGAATATATCGTCAAAATTCATGGAGTGATTAGAATTTGATTCATTCTATTAATACTATAACACATTCACAAAATACATTATTCACTTGAAAAGTTACTCATTAATGTCTTCATCAGTTACAGCAGTGATTTGTGAAATGGTAAATTATTTTCAGGTATATATTTATCTGTTGGTTGATGTCAATATTGATCGGGACCTATCCAACACTCTCTTCAAAACAATCGGAACCGCCATAATTGTTTTCATTAGATTTGTGTTCACTGTCATGTCCAATAAAACCACATAAACTTATGTACAGCTTATATTTCAAAATAAATTAATACTTTTCAGTATTTCCGTATGCAATAAACGAATGCTTTCACAAGAATGAATAACTGAACATCTGGACTAATAATATGAATCAATCAACTCAAATATGATGCGCATAATATATAAAATATATCACAATCTCCCACATTTAATTATAATTTGATTTAATTATAATATTCAATCTAATCCTGAAAATCTATAAGTTACAATTAATCATTAATCGATTCTAAGAAAATTAATTAAACTTAATATAATTTGTAAACATTATTTCACAATAATATAATCGTCCTCATTCACAACCTAATCTAGAGTTCCTCATTAAAACTATAAACTGAAATTCTAAATCTTAACAACGGACGGACAAGTTCGAGTAATAATTTTGATTTCAACCAATATAAATCCGATCGAATTGAAACTTGGTGAATAGTTGTAGAATATAAACCAAAGCACATTTGTGAAATTTTGTGAGAATCGTATCGCTAGAAAATTATTAAAAAATTATCTTATTGCGCGCGTGTTCTGCAAGGAACAGCGTGCTATCATTTCGTTACAATGTCTGTATTTTTCGAATTTTTTTACGAAAATGGTCTCAAACGTTTGGGTTCGACTCCCTGATAAAGAATTCGAGGTCAAATTCAATTCTGTCCGTGCGTACGGCCGGCCGGTCCGGTCTGGCCGTTAGCACGATAACTCTCGAACGGAACGAGTTAGAGCGTTGAAATTTGCAGGGCATGGTTGTAGTGTAAATACCTCGGACAAGTTCGTTAATGGGCAAAATCCATCCAGCTGTTTCGGAGTTACAGCCATTTTTAGTTAAAACGTTTTTCAAGAATATTTCCGAAACCGATCACTCGATCTATCCGAAATTCAGCATCAAATTGTAGAATCATGACCTTTATATGCCTGCGAAGTTTTGTATTGATCGGATGGCTCTAAGCTAGAAAAAAAAAATGTTAAAACTTTGAAAATTAAATTGAAATTTTGTTTTCAGTATAACTCATAACTCAAATACTCATCCGATTGAATTGAAACTCAGTAGTTAGATGCGAAGTACCAATGGAAACACTTGTGCAAAATTTCGTGGGGATAGCATGAGTAGAAAAAATTAAAAAAAAATTTAACTATTAGCGGAATATTTTGCTTGAAATTCCGAAACAAAATATCGGAATGAGTTCAGTTTTGGCACTTCGGTGACGAATTATGACCTCTTGGGGTGTGCAAAATTTCACTGAGAACAGACCACTAGGAGCCTAAAAAAAAATTATAATTTTCAACTCCCAAACTCGACAAATTATTTAATTTCGAATTTCTACATGGAATATCTGTAACATCTGGAGATCAGATTTCGTTCCAAAGTATTTTTTGCGCGTTTATCTGAATCAAGTCGATATGTACGAGGGCATCTGATTAAAATATGGACCACTTACTAGCATGGCAAATGAATTAATGCGTAAACGATGTGTGGAATTTTAAATTGGTTTTCAAAATTTGTCTGAACGGTGAACGACTGGGTATTTTACTGCCTCTTTCAGGCATTTTTTGTTATTCGGATAAGCAGACTAGAAATAATTTAACTGCTCGAGTTTTCTTCTGAGAAGATTGGAGTTTTGGGGTGGAGGATGCTGTTCCTCTATAGAATCCCCCGGTGCAGGTCTGCGCATGCGTGGATTCAAGATGCGATATCTCCACTAGTGTTGGAGAATCGGAATTTTTTGTGACTGACCAGATGGCCATAAAGTAAAAAAAAAATGTTTCAAAAATTTTGTTTCCACGATAACTCGAAAAATACTGATCTGATTGAATAGAAACTCAGTAGTTAGATGCAAAAGACCAAAGCAAACACTTTTGCGAAATTTCGTGAAGATCACGTGACATGAAAAAATTCAAAAAATTACTTCTATTTTGTGGAATATTTTGCTTGAAATTCCGAAACCTATTTTTTTGAAGTTCATGCTGCCCTTTCCGGGCATTTTTAATTATGCGCATGCGCAGATGAGAAGTCATTTAACTGCTGTAGTTTTCGTCAGAGAGGATTGGGGTTTTGGGGTGGCGGATGCTATTACTCCATAGAATCCCCTGGTGAGGGTCTGCGCATGCGTGGATTAAAGATGCGATATCTCCAGAACCACTAGTGTTGGAGAATCGGAGTTTTTTTAAGGTGTGTGATTTTGAGAGGACTTTCAGCCGCGAGTAGATTGCGCATGCGCAGAAGAGAAGTGACTGTTTTTGGGTTGTATGGGTTATGTTGGGAGTGCTGAGCGATATTGTGAGGTTTGAAAATAATATTTATCGCAATTCAGTGCAAGGTCTAGTTAGTTTGGTTCCCCCAAACTGACTAGTCCTTGTAAAGAATTGCCATAAATATTATTTTAAAACCTCACAATATCGCTCTGCACTCCCAACATAACCCATAGCGTTGTTTCGGAGTTGAAATGTCTGTATGGTGGCCCTGAGGCAAATTTATAAATAACTATATTCGGTAGATCTATATTAAAATACGTTCGGATTTGGAGAAGAGGCAATTGCGTTCCTAACGGAGGTCCCATAACCGCAATTTTTTTCGATCTACGGTAAAGCTAACAGCCAAACTGTATTGATAGCTATATTTGTTAAAGGAACTTGAAAAAAAAAGCACTGACGTGAAGTCAGTCCTCTTTGGCGCGCGTGTTCACGGTGGCTAATTTGAATTGAATGATGAGTACTTCAAGCTCAGAAGATAGAGCGAGCTGAAGATCTACCCAAAGGATAGTGGACACCATTCACTGTCGGTTCAAAAAACAGTGCTGTATCTAAGCTGCCATCAGGATAGAGTAACAAAGTTGTAAAAGAACACAACTGACTCTCATTAGTCGCACAAGCTCCTAGAATATTTGGGAGGATCAGTATAATCCTAATCATGTTTATAGCACGCGCGCCAAATGCAGATTGACTTAACAATGAAAGAAAAAGTGTAAAAAAGCATTGACGTGGGGTCAATCTACTTTGGCACGCGTGCTATAAACATGATTAGGATTATACTGACCCTCCCAAATCTTCTAGGAGCTTGTGCGACTAATGAGAGTCAGTTGTGTTCTTTTCCAACTTTGTTACTCTATCCTGATGGCAGCTTAGATACAGCACTGTTAATTTTTGAACCGACAGTGAATGGTGTCCACTATCCTTTGGGTAGATCTTCAGCTTGCTCTATCCACTGACCTTGAAGTACTCATCATTCAATTCAAATTAGCCACCGTGAACACGCGCGCCAAAGAGGACTGACATCACGTCAATGCTTATTTTTATTACCTAATGTTGAAAAAGTTTGGAATGTTCAACTGTGTTGGTTCTAAAACTCCAATAGAAGTAGGTTTAATTCTACTTAAAGGTGAGAAAAATTGGTTCAAGCACTGACGTGAAGTCAGAAGCTTTTGCGCGTATGTTCTATTGTCCATACTTCTGTATTGGACACCCTTAATCGAATTTACCATGGTAAATTATGTTGTCCATTCTCCTGTATTGGACACTCTCAATTCGAATTTACCATGGTAAATTCGAATTAAGTGTCCAATACAGGAGAATGGACAACATAATTTACCATGGTAAATTCGATTAAGGGTGTCCAATACAGAAGTATGGACAATAGAACATACGCGCAAAAGCTTCTGACTTCACGTCAGTGCTTGAACCAATTTTTTTTTCGTGACTTTTTAAAAATTTTCTAGGGGTACGGTTCTTGAAATTTTTTTTTTTCGTCATTTTTTTCAAATTTTCTAGGGATACGATTCTTACAAAATTTTAAACACGTCTTTAGGTTGATTTTCTACTACTAGTTACCAAGCACCAATTCGATCGAATATTTATTTTTTGAGTTATCAAGGAAATAATATTCCAGGTGGGTATAACTCGGAAACCGTTAGACCGATTATGCCCAAAA
This sequence comes from Halyzia sedecimguttata, assembly GCA_937662695.2. Lineage (NCBI taxonomy): Eukaryota > Metazoa > Arthropoda > Insecta > Coleoptera > Coccinellidae > Halyzia > Halyzia sedecimguttata. The sequence goes on from OW569415.2 coordinate 52,053,394, forward strand.
ACGAACTCAACACTCTCTTTCGGATACGCAACCTACCCTGAAAATTGCAAGTCCCTATCTCCTTTCGTTCGAAAGTTATCGAGGCAACGGTCACCCATCTACTGAACTCGCACAAGAATGCTCGAATCTCCAACAATATTTAACCGATCGTATTAAAACTTGAAACTTGGCAGTAGAGTTAGGTTATGAAGGCTCTTGCAAAATTTCAGCAATTTCAAACGAATAGTTACTGATATATAGAATTTTTTTTTTTTATTTTCAATGATTTATTAAAAATTTTCTACAAATGCTATCGTCACCAAATTTTGCAAACATTTCCGCGTTGGCATTCTACAACTAATAACCATGTTTGAATTCAATCGGTTCAGTACTTTTTGAGTTAATGAGGAACAAAAACCACGAAATTTCAGAAAATTTCAGATGGCTATAACTCTGAAACCGTTTGGCCGATTATGCTCATAAACAAACTGAAATGTCGCGTTCTGGTGTTCATCCTAACCTGAAAATTTCAAGCCGCTATCTCATTCCGTTCTCAAGTTATCGTGACAACAAAAATATTTTTTAATAATTTTTTAAAAATTTTCTAGCCATACGATTCGCACAAAATTCCACAAACGTGCTTAAAATCATATTCTACAACTACCCACCAAGTTTCAATTCGATCGGATTTATATTGGTTGAAAACAAAATTATTACTCGGAAACCACTGGGCCGATTATGCCCATTAACGAACTTGTCCGTCGTATTGAGATGCGCCACCTACACTGAAAATTTCAAGTTGCTAGCTCTTCTCGTTCTCAAGTTATCGTGGCAACGGCCGGACGGCCGTACGGCCGGACGGCCGGACGGCCGGACGGCCGGCCGGACAGAATCAAATTTGACCTCGAATTCTTCATTGGGGAGTCGAACTGAATCGTTTGAGACCATTTTCGTCAAAAAATTCGAAAGTTACAGACATTTGGGCAAAACTATAACGCGATGTTCCCCAGAACATACGCGCAAAAAGGTGAGTATATCTCAATTACTCATGCTAGTAAAGAGTGTATTTTTTTCAGAGGTTTTTTGTTTGAATTGTGTGGTAGGTCTGGTAGTATGGTGCTATATAATATATAATATAATATGAGTGCATTGAAGCTAACGCAGCATGCTGGTTTTCATGCTAGGAATGAGCATATAGATGTGAGGTTTCATTATATTAGAGAACTGTGTAAGGAGAACAAGTTGGAGCTCATGCACATGTCAACCAAAGAAATGCCTGCGGTAATGACCAAGGGTTTGACTGCCAAGTGCCATGATAAATGTATTAAACGTTTTGGAATCGGTTAATTTTATTTTAATAACTTTGAAATGTAGAAATGTCATGATTAAGGGAAAGTGTTGAAATACTGTCTAAAGTTGGTATTACTTAGTTGTAATCATGTCATTCAGTTTTTCTGTACGTTATGTTTCCTGTCCTGTTACGCTTGTCAACTGTTTACTGTATCGTTTCCGGGGAGATAGTCTGAAATAAAAGCTGTTCCTGGAAAGATGTTCGTGTTTCATTTGTGGAACTAATGCGATTGAATCCTGGAATATCGGGCTGAATCATTGCGTAGCTCAATTGATTTCAAAAGCTATGGTTTTGCCATAACACATCAGCAATTGTAACTCTTCACTATTTCGTCCCTTTCTGTATCACTAATTCAGGATAGACTCAAATACAGCATATTCAAAAAAACTCCAAACATCTTGATGGACATCACAAAAATTATGTAGTACACAGCATATGGAAATTATCATAATAGCTTTCTCTATGGAGTTATAATTTATAAATTTCGATGTTTTCCATCTCGATCTGAGAATGATAAAAGTATGTTCGACAACGATTCTAGTTTCACTGAGAACAAGAATGTGGTTCCATTTTAGCTGATTGATAACTCATGTTTCCCTGAAACATGGCAATGTATCAGATCGAGGATTACACGGTTCTAGAAGAACATGTCTTAAGGAGTCATTAGCCACTTTTTCTAAGAATATGCCACATCTCTAACAATATGATAATTAAAAAACATATTTCTGGAACACTTCATTATATCTTCTATTCTTTGTCAGAGTCTAGAAGACTCTGACTACCATGAGCAGATACAGGGAATCCCACCAAAATGTTCGTGAAATTTTTTTTATGTGACAATTGCTAGAAGTTTAATCGAATGGTTCATTGTTCAATTACTAATATGCTGATCTACTAATATGCTGATCTAAGGGAGCTCTTCCATTATCTTCCGATGATTCATCAGAAGATGAACTGCTTGATAAAAGAATTTCTTGGAAAATATATGCCGCAGCTTGATCCATCACTCAGCCGAAACTTTGACAAAACAATAACATGAAACTTCAAAATGAAGTGAGCAGAATGTAAGATGAAAGTGTTCCTTTTCAAAAGTGAGCGGTGAACTGAGAACACAAATTCTCACTTTCTGCATTCATAACTCCAAAATACATATCATAACACTTTGGCATCGGCACGGAGGAAGCATAAGCAGCCTGTGCGATGTGACTTCAACCCGAGGATATGAAATATAGAAATATGGATCATGCATAGTTTGCCTCCGAATTGGAGGTCCTGGAGCTGAAGGCACAATTCGTTGCTTCCTCCTGTTGTGGTGTTGCCTATTTTCAGTTTTTTTCCATCTTTTCCTTGGTTTCTCGGTTGCCCTGTTCTGAGGAAAGCAACTAACAGAAACACGTGTCGGCAGGTACCAGTAGAATGATTTTTCTCTGCTCCTTTTGCGGAATTACCCGTTAAACCTTCCCACTTAAATATACTTCTCCGCATTATCCATACTTCAATAATAATAATATTTGTCGCCTCAAAAGGATTTCGGGGGAATTCGCACAACCTTTATCTTATTGGATGAAAAGATGTATTAACTAATTTTCGACCAAAAGTAGACCTGCCTCGTTGTTGCTGCAAAATCTTAAATGGGAAAGTTTTCCATGGTTATCACTCGCATGTGTGAAAAACGTTTCGATGATTTCAAGTGAAAAAGAATGATGTTTACCCGGAGAAAATCTAGTTCGTTTAGCAGCGAATGTCTCACGAAATTACGTGTGAATCACGAACAAAAAAAGGAATCACGGTTCGCCGGCTAGGCTAATAGTTCTCAAGGAAACCACCTAATCTGGAATATTCATTCTTTATTCGTTCGCTTTGGGACTCTCCTTTCACAGGCGTACGGGACCGTTCGTTGCTTTCTCGCTTCGTAAGGCTTGTTAAGTTGTCAAATGGTGATTCGCTACGACCGTGATTTACGTGTGTTTTCGATAACTCGCGATATCTAGGTGGTCCATTTTCTATGGCGATTCAATGTACAAACTGGTCTCACTTCACTTGAACTCGATCGGTGGAAGTATAAGCTGTAGGATGAGAGAATTCAGATGTTGAATGCTGCTGGCTTTTACAGGGTTTTCCAATAAGAGGTGTTATTTTGAATAGCCCGCTATTTCGGTAGATGTCACTTTTGAAGCTGTAATTTTTTGACATTTGACAAGTAGAAACTACGCCATTAATAAAAATGAACGATACACGCTTCAAGAACGCATTGAAATTATTAAAATTCACTATAAAAATGATGAAAATTTGGCAGAGACCTTTCGTAAAACTCGAACATTTTTGGGTCGTCGTGATGCACCTTGTCGGACCGCAATAAAGAAATTGGTGGAGCTGTTGGGACAAGTTAGTTATGTGAAGAATAAAACCCGTGCACGTCGCTCAAGAACAGTCGAGAATATTGCTGCTGTAGCCGAAAGTGTTGAAGAAAACCCAGGTTTGTCCATTCCTCGTCGTTCTTTGGAATTAGGCATTCTACAAACGTCATTACACCGTATTTTGCACAAAGATTTGGGTCGTTAGGCTTATAAAGTTCAGTTTACACAAGAACTCAAGCCGGCCGATCATCAACAACATCGTGTCTTTGCTGATTGGGTCGTTGAAATGCATGAAAATGATCCGGAATTCCATCGAAAAATCATCTTGAGTGATGAGGCCCATATCCACCTCGGTGGCTTCCTCAACAAGCAAAATTGTCGCATCTGGGGCTCGGAAAACCCAAGAGTTATTGTTGAAAAGCCTCTCTATCCTCAACGTGTGACTGTTTGGTGCGGTTTATGGTCCGGCGGAGTCATTGGACCTTACTTTTTCGAAAATGAGGCTGGAGCTACAGTTACGGTGAATGGATTGCGCTATCGAGAGATGATTAATGATTTTTATGGCCGGAATTGCATGGTATTGATCTGGACAACGTTTACTTTCAACAAGACGGCGCTACGTGCCACACAAGCAACGAAACCATTGAACTTTTGCGGGAAAAGTTTGGTTTGGTCTGGTTATGTAAAATTTCATTAAAAGGATATGGTCCTGTAAGCGTGGTCGTGGTGGTCATTTGCCTGATGTTATTTTCTACTATTAACGGCATAGCTTCTTCTTTATAATGAAATAAACATCCGATCATTTATATTGAAAAGTGGCATTTTCCTTTGAATATCAAAATAACACCTCTTATTGGAAAACCCTTTACTTGACGCAAATCGACATTGAATCCATTGAAAAATTATACAGGATGTGTGTAAATTGATTTTTTTAGGAGGTGAAACTTCAGAAGACACACGGTGAAATATTCATTGATTTTAACCATCAACAAATATTCCCCCTTTACATCGCAGAGGGTCGGTATTCTCTCCCTGTCAGTTTGCAACGGACGGAATTAAATTTCCTAGAACTCCTACGGTTGTTCATTCAGGATGCTAAGTCAGAAGTCACGCTGGTGATTGGTAACAACCATGAAACCGCGGTCCGTATCTGCCGTTGAATGACGCTTTCCTCATTGGAGGAACACTGAGCGATGAGATGACCTAGCTCGGCTCACGGTAAATATTTGTTGATGGTTGAAATCAATGAATATTTCACCGTGTATCTTCATTAGATATTGGCGATAAGCCACCGTTCACCTCATTGTAGGTGAAACTTCGACGAAAGGTAAGAGTCCTTTCATATAATATTTTGTTTCATGCCCCTTTCCATCCATATTATTGTCCTTCGACTCCAGCATTCTTGGTATTAATTAGTATGAATACATTTGACAAAAATTATAAAGTTTGTGAATTTATGTGTAGAGAGTCAGGGTAATACGTCATTTCGGACTTTTAATGAATACATATTATTTAAACTTATTGAATATGAAAATTAAGAACTGGAAAAATTCGCCTGCAGGACAGATCAATGAACAATAACCTGTGGTCCAAACATTTTTATTGCGATTTTTCAATTAGTGATTCATTGTTATCCACAGTTATCCATTGATATCCATGTTCAATTAAGCTTTATAATTATTAATAATAAAGCGAAAAATAATTTTTCTTAAATTTTTCCAACATGAATCTATTATAAGGCCTTTGTGAAATAGCTCATTGAAAGAAAAATATTATCAGATTGATAGTCCAACAATTATCACACTTGCAATGTTAACATTTCTGCTACAAAAAATTGTTGATTAACTAATGAATATTCAGTTCTCAATTTACATACCTATTTAATAAGCTTAAATAATATTTTTTCTTTAAAGATAAAATTATAAATATTGGTCCTAAAGTTCCAGAAGAAACTATTTTTGGAAAATTCCCTCCTCGTTTTGAATCTTTTCTCAAATTTGAAAAATCTCAAAAAGTTTTTGAGATATATGCAAAAAATCAAAACTCCCTTGTTTTTGGCGCTCTAGTTCCTCGGAACTGAGTGCTTATCAATTTGCCCAAATGTCTGTAATTTTCGAATATTTCGATGAAAATGGTCTTAAACGATTTGGTTCGACTCACTGATCAAGAATGCGTGGTCGAAATTCATTCTGTCCGGCCGGTCCGGCCGTCCGGCCGTAGGCACGATAACTCTCGAACGGAATGAGCTAGAGAGTTGAAATTTTCAGAGTAGGTTTGGGGGATGAATATCTCGGCTAAGTTTGTTACTGGGCAAAATCGGACAGAAGGTTTCGGAGTAATAAAAAAAAAAATTTTTTTTTACAAAACAAATTCCAAATTAAATTTTATTTAATAAGCAGTTTTATCATAAGAATCCATTCATATCATTTTTAACTCTAACAAGCTAATACTTTCGGAGATATGATTTTTCAAAATTTCAATGTAAATAGTATTTCACAGATTGATATAATTATTCTATGTATATTCTATGTATGAATTGTCATAAAGTCAACTTGACAGAAGGGAATATTGTAACTTCAAGAATATTGGGGTTGAAATACTCGTATTTTAGCGATGCAACGGGGACCTCACCCGAAAATATTTGAAAATATTACGTAAATATTGAAAGCATAATTCTGTAGTTCGAGAGAGGAGAAAATTTGGTGAACGTAGATCAGGAAATTTTTGATCGATTACAAGGTAATTTATTATAACTTATCTAATAAACTATTATTTGAATTGAATTTCCTTTATGATGCAGTGATATCATATGAATACATTGATATAATTCCCAACTCTGAGAAACCAATACTTTCGGAGATATAATTTGTCTGTTTGAACTAGAGCGCCAGAAAGCTCCTGTCCACAGGGCTTGAACCCATTTAATCACTTAATTGTTTATCACTTTTGGAATTTTTGCGAGCGGCCCTTGAATTTTCATGCCATTCCAATGACGCCTCAATCATAATTTTCGGAGAACTCCAAAGAGTTTTGACGTGAAAGGCACTTGTTGACTAGACTATAAGTCGTGTACAGCCAAAATTTCATTTTAAAATTTGAATTCAGTCGATGCCCAATGCATTTTTTCTCATGTTAACGCTTCCTTCATTCATACTCAACTTCACGCAATATTCTTTGAGGGTGTGTTCGTTATGAACAAACATTAAAACATGCGCGCAGAAGCCCTTGAAATCGTGCTAGTGCTTCTCATGATTTTATTTTATTTCCCTACCAGTATTGTCAACCCTCACAGGATATCAGTATATTCTCTAGGATTAATGCCACTTAACACTTGATCTTTCTACCAAATTTCATGAATTGAGTTCCAGTAGTTCTGGAAAAATTTCAGATGTCGATTTTTCTGGATTATTAATTATAAATCATGAATCGTCCCTTGGCCCCTTGAACTTTAAGGAGAGTCACCACTGACACCAATTGAAATAGCGTTTTCCACTTATTCAGATTAACATGATTTCAGAATCAAATGAAAACCACAATTTTTAAACAAATAACTTTAATTATTATTAACAACTCTTTTCAAAAAATATAACTGTATACTATTTGGCTCACATACCTACTCTTGTATGTAAATAATAATGCATCCACAGCACTAAGCGGCCTCTTTGAGACATCCCAAGAAGCGTTTTCCTCCGGAATTCTGTTTTCTTGTCGATTAAGTTAATTGCACTGAATATCACTCCATAAATAGCGCTAAATGTGCTTTTCGTATTACCAACTTTTAATCATAAATCGACATAACTAGCATCTGCTTGTCCTAGTTGGAACATTATTCGCAATTCGCATTGAAAAGAATTTCGAAAGTGCCATATCTTCGGGGACATTAACAGATGGGGTACAATATTTCGTATTGTTCGGAGAAATATCTTATAAGAAGCGGAAGAGGATTCTTGATTTCATTTTATACAGGCTGTATCAAAAAGGCTGGCATCGTTGAGTCGGTGATAGGATTGGCAGAGCTTAACATTTTCATAACGGTATCCGTATTCAACATGTGTTCCCAGAAAAATTTCATGCACATTTTTTTCGATACTGATAACATTGTAATAATATTTTGCAGGAATTTGATTTGGAAGCTGACATATCCCAGTAATTTGTTGACTCTCATAGACGGCGCTATAGTACACGGTCCGTACTTTAATGTAATCTGTACCAATATTTTGATTTGAAAATTATGAAGTATTAATAAACTGATGTTTGTATAAAGTAATCCTAATAGTACCTATATTCTAAAACAAGTTGCAGAATGGGCTCCTATTCAAACACGAAAGTGAAATTCGAGAACGAGTTTTCGAACGCATGAGGGTTGGAATAGGTCTCTTGCATGCATTTTTTTTTATTATTGGAATCGATTATTATATCCATAAGAATACTGCCGTTCGTTCAACCGCCGTCAAAAATTTCAATTTTCAACGAGAAAACGATCATTCAAATTTGGTTGCATATAATGCCTGTACACACGATCGAAACTTGGCGCTGGTCCATGACGTAACCCGTCATATCTACTCTCGCTCTCTTCTCGTGTCCGTTTCACTCTTTATTCCAGTGTAACACAGCTCCCTATAAAGGGCTCGAAGACAGCATTGGATATAACAAGCAGATGGTAAATTTTGATTACGTCATCCGTTATAGCAACGATTCAGAAGCGTTTCACCTCATTTGAAATTGCTTCTTGATTTGTGGATTTTCAATACCGATATATTCAAATTTTATAAATTATGAAAGTGTATGAGGGCATACATGATGATCTGGTAATGAAGTAGATTCAGAAAAACATAAACATATGGTATTTCATGTCACATGCAAGAGACCTATTGCCTTCTGCAACAAGTATTAGACAATATTTTCTCTATTTCAGGCAAGTTTTGTAAAATTCTGTTGAAATTTTATGAAAAATTCGGATTATACATCCTAGTGGCTTTTATATTGTATCTAGACAGTTGGTGTGACTGTTGAAAAAAAAAAAACAAAAGTTGACAGATTACGGAATTTGAATTTGAATCGTACGTAGGGAATGGAGATCAGATTTAAAACAGTTTTCTAATAGCATGAATGATTCAAAATTAGGAAATCTCTAGTACCTTATACTTTGATGAAAATAAAACTTTTCCTCTCAACAAGTATTTCACTATATCCATATTATATTATATTGCCAATTGACGAGTGTTGAAATTTGATAGGATCGAATGCCAGTGCTGCCTACGACAAAACGAAAAATATAACTAGAAATAATGCGGGAATGAGTTCATTACAGCACTGTTTTTAGTGCTGTAATGAACTCATTACGATACTGAAAAAGAGAAATTTATTAATTAAATAAATCAAGAATAGAAATTTAAACAAATTTGGCTACATACATGAATTATTCAATCGGGAGGTGACTTCATCATGAGTTTTCGCATTCTGAACAATTTTTTTAACTATGATCTATCCTCCCTTTTCCCCTTAAACAGTAAATCTCATTTGTGTTGTCATAACCTGAACCTGAAGAAACCACGATTGAGTTATGATGTGAGAAGAAAATTCCTCCCCAATAGGGTTTTTGATGACTGCCGCATTATTAAGAATTCCTATCTTTGTTTTCATTTTTGGCGCTCTTGTTCCCCGGAACAGAGTGCTTATCAATTTGCCCAGATGTCTGTAATTTTCGAATTTTTGGTTGGAAATGGTCTCAAACGGTTTGGTTCGGCTCACTGATCAACAATCAGTGGTCGAAATGGAGATCAGATAAAATATCAGTTTTCAGAAAATTTAATCAACCTAATGGATTCTACGTAAAAAGTAGCTACAACCAATAATGTTTTTACAGAAATAGAAAATTTTCAACAGAAGAAAAGATACAGCAATATTTCATACATATATTTTCGAAAAAAATTCTGTAACTATATAACAGTGATAGATAACGACATGCGTTTTCCACCTATGAGTTTTTCATGAAAATTGCCCCTCGGACACCGACATCAGTTTTCGTCTGTCTAGTACAGAAATAGGACTTTCCCTTCAGAAGTGTCCAATTTGGCCCACCCTGTACAAACCTTCAAGCCGAATTATTATTTTACCAAAAAATCTAGTACTTGGTTGAAAAAGACGGCTTGAAGGCTCATGCAGTATTTCGTGAGGGTGTGTGAGGCGTGAGTAGAACATGCTCCTGACTTCACGTCAGTGCTTTTGAAGAATTATTTAAATGATCAATTCCCGGTAATTTCTCGCTGTATGTATGTCGCAATTTTGCATAAACCTCACATATCATATCTGAAGAACGTTTCCAATGTCTTGACTCGAATAATGGTCTGTGGGAGTCGAGAAAGAACGAACATAAAAACGTAATGAACCTCAATTCCCATTACATGAGCGGGTTCAGTGACATTATCCTCATAATTCCATAAATAACATTTCGAAATCAATGGATCTTCAGACGTTCTTCCATATCGATGATGGAATATTGAATGCCCGCAGAACCATTTTGAATAGTTAATGACATCAACTGCGTGTGCGATGTAGATCTTTTTACATTCATCCACCAGAACAATACTACACGCATCAGGGAAGACAAGTCATATTACCGTAGGCAGAACCGATCTGAGCTCATATCTTTGAATCTGTATATCCCCACTTAGTTTCAGTAGAGCGAATAAGTAGCTACTTCTAGCTTTGTAAGAAGAACACTTTTTTGTATTATCCGCGAAAGTAAAGTCCTCCTGCCTTTAATGAATTGTAGAATGTCACAAATTACCGGTCCCCCCTTCTTTCTGCGTATATGAATTATGGTTCCTAACGTGGTACCACCGTGAAAGTCGATTGGCTATTATTAGTACTACTGCTCCGTTTTTGTGCGACGTCTGTCGTTTGTTCTTTTGAATTCACCATTGTTACATCATGTAGGAAAGTTTAAAAACCTCCTGGTTGAATTGGAGTACAGTAAATGAACAACAGTTACGAAATAATTATTGCTGATGTTCTTTTGGTTCTCAAGTCATTGTGAAGCGTTCTTGGGTTGATGTTCTGTTCTATTATGGTGATATGGTTGGGTGTTAGCCAAAGTGGTGTGCTATGTTCGTTATCGGGGTTAAATACAGTTGACATGTCGTCATGGTATGGCATCTGGTCGAACTGTCCGGCAGGTGAAGCATGGGGAGAAGTTGAGGAGGTCTCAAAATTCCCTGAATCCTCTATCGTCGCCTGAGACCACTGTTAAACATGGTAAAGATGCCAAACTGGTCAAAATTGGTGAGTTTGATCAAGCCTTCTTAATCCGGGGCACCTAGAATTGTACCATTATGAATGATTTCGGGAACTTAGGCATTTGTCATATATATCTAATATATAATATTCTACTGTATGTCGTTTAACTCTTCCTAAACGATGATATTGGTTTTAATTCAATTTTGTGTGTGTTTTTGACAGAGCTGTGCCGAGCACTGAAGAAAAGTGCTTTGAGCCCTAAGCACTAAGCACTCAATGAAAATACTCCCGAGCCTCGGACACAAAGCACCCTGTTTTCCCAAATGGCTTGCGATTACTAAGAACTTTATAAAAGTCATTCGAGTTTTCAAGCACTAAGTACTTTCAGAAGAATGTTGGACATGCAGATATTTCCTACAAAGTATTATATAAAATTGTGTTAAATTGGAGAAACATGTACACATGCAAAATTGCATACCTCATATGCGTCCTTGACGGATCAGAAATGGAGTGCAGCGAAACCAATTTTTATAAAACTAACGAATGCGTTTTATTCTCACACATTTTGAAAAAGTCTTCAATATTTAAGGAAATGAATGGAAGTATGAATTCCACAAGCCTCTCGGTGTTTTCTGCACATGCAAAATGTATTTCCCATTTTCAAAATGGGATAAAACCCGAAAAATAGCGGGTGCTTTTTTCAGAGCCTTTATATTTGATTTGAAAAAAAAACACATAAAATTCAGCAAAATGTATGAAATTTTTTATTTGAGTCGATAGAACGATCGAAAAATTTAATGTTCAAAAAAAATAAATGTTGGCCGCGATTGCGCTTCAAATGGTCCATAGGCTGGGTCCAATTCTGTCATACTCCAACATATCGGCCGGTATCTCACGAATGAATTCTTCAATATTGACTTAAAGTTCGTCAATCGCTGCAGGCTTCTCCCTATAGACATAAGTCTTAACATAGCTCCACAAAAAATGGTCTAGAGGCGTTGAATCACACGATCTAGACGGCCAATTGACCGGCCCGAAACTTGAAATAAACTCCTTACCGAACTCGCCTCTCAATTCGGCCATCGTTTCACGTGTTGTGCGGCATGTGGAACTGTCTTGTTGAAACGACATGCCAGCCAATTCCAGCTCTTCCATTTCGGGCAAAAAAACTTTGTAATCATCGCATGGTAGCGCTCGCCGTTCACAGTAACGTTCCGGCCTTCGTCTTCTTTGAAAAGTACGGCCCAATGATGCCGCTGGCCCTTAATCTACACCAAACAGTGAATTTTTCAGGATGCATTGGTAGTTCTTTGGATGCTTTTTACTCCAAATATGGCTTTTCTGCTTGTCCACGTATCCATTTAACCAGAATTGAGCTTTGTCACTGAACACAATTTTGCGATAAAAATGTGGATATTCATCCAACTTTGCCACCGCCCATTCACTAGAAGTTAGCAGTTGTGGTAGGTCGTGGGAAATTTAGTCACAAGATTCCGCGACCAAAGAAGTCCACGATACCCTTTCTTAACGAGCTTGAATTTTGATAATAAAAATCAATAATTTGTAAGCGATGTTCGTTTGTATGTTGTTTCATGGTTGAATTATAGACCAAACTGAACATGTTTGATAGTCCCACAAGGCACTAAAGACGCGTCAGGTGTCAAAAACAGTGTTTCCATAAAGAAAGTTGTTGAAAAAATCACTCGTTATATGGCAACAAATAGTATTATATTATGAATTATTGGCCAAGTTTTTTCTTTTCCTTAATAAAAAAAATGGGTTCAAGCCCTGTGGACAGGAGCTTTCTGGCGCTCTAGTTCAAACAGACAAATTATATCTCCGAAAGTATCGGTTTCTCAGAGTTGGGAATTATATCAATGTATTCATATGATAGAACTGCATCCTAAAGGAAATTCAATTCAAATAATAGTTTATTTATCAAGATTAAATGAGCAATCATGAGAATGAGAAAAGCACCATGGAAGAAATCAATTTAAATGTGGCCAATTTTGCCCAATAACGAACTTAACCGAGATATTCATCTCCCTAAACTACTCTGAAAATTTCAACTACCTACCTCATTCCGTTCGAGAGTTATATCTATGTCTATGGATGAAAAGCAGTCTCACTACTCTCAGATCTCTTACTTCATGTTCAGTTCCGAAATGTAAGAATTTTCTGAGAAAAAAACTAATTTCGGAGCAAACAACTGAGATTTTTCTCACTTCGCTCACAATTCTTCGATTGATTAGATAATCTGTCAGGAACATCATTTGACATTATGACAATTCATATTCATACATAGAATAATATCATTCTGTGACAACGTTGAAATACGATTTATTATTGAAATTTTGAAAAATCATATCTCCGAAAGTATTAGCTTGTTAGAGTTAAAAATGATATGAATGGATTCTTATGATAAAACCTCTTATTAAAAAAAATTTAATTTGGAATTTGTTTCGTAAAAAAAAAAATTTTTTTTTGTTACTCCGAAACCATCTGTCCGATTTTGCCCAATAACGAACTTAGCCGAGATATTTATCCCCCAAACCTACTCTGAAAATTTCAACTGTCTAGCTCATTCCGTTCGAGAGTTATCGTGCCTACGGCCGGACCGGCCGGACGGCCGGACAGAATGAATTCCGACCACGGATTCTTGATCAGTGAGTCGAACCAAATCGTTTAAGACCATTTTCATCGAAATATTCGAAAATTACAGACATTTGGGCAAATTGATAAGCACTCAGTTCCGAGGAACTAGAGCGCCAAAAAGCACTGGCCTGTATTCAGTGCTCATTGGGGCAGTTCTCTATCAATACATAATTTTATTCGAATTGATCAACATGACGTCAGTGCTTTTTGAAATTTTACAAAATGTCAAAAATAATCTGCAGAAATCAGACAGTATTATTTTCTGTTGTGTTTGTATTCATAAGCAATTTAGCATTATAAATTGTAGATGAAAATTTAAATATGAATATATCGAATAAATCTGTGAATTCACACGAAAATTCCTGAAAAAACTTCACTTATATCTTCGTGATAGACGATCCACATAACAATGTTTCGATACTGAATAATTTTCAGGAGTTGGTAATATTCACATATCCACGCCCCATCAAATGGATCAATAACCAACAACTGATAATTACAAGTTCCGTTCATGCCTCAATTGATCACACTGGTACACATTGACTTCTCCAATCACAGGGCATCATCGTCTGTTCGTGTACGACAAGATTTGGGAAAGACTTAGTAATGCTTAGTAATCCTCAGAAGTGCTCGGGAGCAATTAAGTGATTACTAAGCACTAAGCCTTTTCTTGAAGTGTTCGAATTGCCAAGCACTGGTTTTAAAAAGTGCTCGTGAGCACATTACTCTGGATGGTTTAGAGTCGCAAACGCATAGAGTAGGAGGCACCACAGTCAAGTTATAGAATATTTGTTAATTTTTTTAGTTCAAAATGGCGGATGTGCTGACCCAGTTATTAGAACATCGACTCTTCTCAGAGACCTGTAGATGTCACTTCGTTATAAATTTTAATTTCAGTCAGTATTACGCTGTTTGTAAAAATGGAATCTGAGACATATTATATCAAGTTGTTATTAATGTGTGAACGGTTTTGAAATGTAATTGAAAACTATACATTGTGGGATTCGTTAGCAGTAGTATTGAAGTTATTAACTCATAGAAGTTACTTATATATAGGTGATCTGCCACTACGTTATTATATTCACCAGCAATCACATGAAAAATACTTTCTTCTTCCGAAACGACCGAATTTCAAGCACCAAATATCGTTCGGACATGACACAATTATTTATCAGCTTAGGATACTAAGAAATGGCAATTAGTTATTTATTTATACAGAGCCGATTGAGTTGAAACCCGGCACTCGATTGTAAAATGGTTTCTTGAGCCAGATAGTGTCTGAAATAAAACATATATTTCAATTTGAAGACCGCAAGCTCTTAAGAAGATACTTTTTATAACGTATCCAATAACAATAAGTTTCAATAGTGTACGTTGTTACACAACAGTGGAATATATTACACATTCATTTTTTTTTTTTTCAGTTGAGGTTGATGGTTATGGGCCATACAAACCAGTGCCACCCCCAAAACCACTCCCGCAGCTACCTTCAGGTTCTCAGCAATCAGGTTCATCTACGCCGCCTCCCTACAGAATGCCCCCATATCCCCTATATAATGAGGCAACCATCCCAGGAGCAGCAGGCAACGATGGGCAACTAAGTACTCCCCACTCTAATGTACAGCAAGGATTACAGACTCATTCCAGCAAATTTCCGGTGAGCCGCTAAATTTCACATTCCACTTTAACGTTTAAACAGTTCTTGTAGATGTAGATAGAAAATTCAGTACGTGGATTAATTATTATTCATTCTGATGAATATTGTGTAATCAATCAAGATGATCGATCTGGTGTTGAATGAATGAAATATCAAGTAATAAAAATTGGAAAAGCACTGACGTGGGGTCAGTTTGTTTTGGTGAGGTTGTGCAAATTCATAGCCAGGTACTGAACTGACCCAAAACTGCTTCACTTCCAGGAAAAATAATTATGTTTTCCAAAATATAGATCCGATCGAGTTCAAATTCAGGATCTTGGCTGTAAAATGAAAATTTGAAGGCTCCCGCAAAATTTCAACGATCTGACTGAGATACACTTTTCTTAAAGAAATTCTAGTTATAGGATCTTTCAACGAAAAGAGTGCTTATCAATTTGTCCATATGTCTATAATTTTCGAATTTTTGACTGAAATTGGTCTGAACGTTTGGGTTTGAGTCACTGATCAATAATCCGCAAAATCGATTCTGTCCGACCGTTCAGCGGCCGTCTTTTAAGACGATAACTCTCGAACGGAATGAGCTAGAAAAATATCTCGGTTAAATTCGTTATTGGAGAAAATCGGTCTTTGGAGTAAAGAAAAAAAATTTTTTTTTACATTACAAATTTCAAATTCAATTTTTTTTAGGATCTAGATTCATCATATGAATCCATTGATATCATTCTCAACTCTAACAAACTAATACCTACTTTCAGAGATATAATTTCTCAAATTTTCAATAATTAATCATAATTTCAAGGTTTTTGCAATACAATATCTTTTATGATGCAGTTCTGTCATAAGAATCCATTGATGTCATTCCCAACTTTGAGAAACCAATACTTTCGGATATATGATTTGTAGAAGTTTGATTAGAATTTAATTTCTTTTATCAAGCAATTCTATCATAAGAATCCATTGCTATAATTTCGTGGGTTTTTGCCCGGACCGATTGACACTAAGGACTCAACATTTGGTTGAATATAGAGGAAATCTAAAACCTTATCAAATTCTCAAACTAAAGAAAAGAACTTGGCTCCAGTTCAACAATATAATAATTTGTTATTGTCATGAAAAAATTGCACTTAGCAAAGACAAAACTTCAGTACCTACATTCATTTAGATAGTGCTTCATATTTTTTTCTTATAATTCTTGTAATATTAAGCGCAGAATATTGTAGTAAAACTTATGGATTCGCAATAAAAATGCTTATTCCAACTTTTATGTCACTTTCAGAACCTGTAATGTTCTGATTCATGAATTTTCCCTGTATAGTTCAGGAAAAAATCGCCGAGGAGAAATGTTTTATTAAACGGTTTTATTCAGCATGCCCTGTTTGTTTATTGGTCAAATTTAGTGATTGAAATTTTACTCCTTTCACGTTGACAAATTGATCTGATATTCGGTACACAACTTTAGTTCTGATGAGAATACAAATTCATTATGGCCAACAAAATGGCCCATTATATATTTTTTCAGTTATTGAAATGTTACTCCCTTCCTGTTGACAGATTGATCTGATGTTTGGTAGATACAAACCTTTAGTTCTGATATAGACTAGGTTCGAAGCCTTTAAAAATGGTAAAAGGGAAAAAAAAATAAAGTAGAATGAAACCCATTGGAAAAGGAAGAGAATATAACAAAAATGATAGGCGTAATAAAAAAAATATACATAAATATGGTAAATTTTCTCAGAAAATTCTAAGAAAGTTAATATTTAATAAGTCATCTACAATATTTTGAGAAAGTTTAGAACCAATCATCCTCGGAATCTTCTCTAAATTATATACCTAGATGTCTATTTGTTGCTATTTTATGATAACTTATATACCTGAGTAACTTACGAAAAATTTCAGCTCATCAAAAGGTATTTCAAGAGAAGTGGGGAAGGAACTAGGAGGGTCTGGGCCTTATTGCCCGTTATTTCGTAGAATTTTCTGAGAAAATTTACCATAGTGATGTATATTTTTTTTTAAGACCATCAGAAAGTAGAGATTTCAAAGAACAAAAAGCCCACCTCCTTTTTTGAAAAAGCAGATATTTTGACGCGAGAATTTTTGATTGAAAATTAGGGTGCTTTTTCGTATTGAGTCAAATTGAGGTGAAAAAAAAAATATTTTAAATCCAAAAAATTACAGTGTATTTGGGACATAAAAAGGTAAGTTTTTTCCAAATTTGGTGAAAATTTTTTTATTTGTAAAATATACAAATTAAAAACCAAAAAAGTGTTTATTTGAATTGATCACATAAATTTTGAGGTTATGTGAAAAAAGTGCAAAAACAAAAGTTGTAGATCTTTTTATTACATACAACTTTGCCATTCAACTTTTTTTCATAGGACTTTTAGTTTTGCCGGAAATCGAGATAAACCGTTTTTACCCTTAAAACTCACCCCCTTCCCCTTCCCGACCTCAGATCCCCTGTAAATTATTTTGCCTATCATTTTTGGCGCTCTAGTTCCTCGGAACTGAGTGCTTATCAATTTGCCCAAATGTCTGTAATTTTCGAATTTTTCGATGAAAATGGTCTTAAACGATTTGGTTCGACTCACTGATGAAGAATCCATGGTGGAAATTCATTCTGTCCGGCCGTCCGGCCGGCCGGTCCGGCCGGCCGGTCCGGCCGTAGGCACGATAACTCTCGAACGGAATGAGCTAGAGAGTTGAAATTTTCAGAGTAGGTTTGGGGGATAAATATCTCGGCTAAGTTCGTTACTGGGCAAAATCGGACAGAAGGTTTCGGAGTAATAAAAAAAAAAATTTTTTTCACATCAACAAATTCCAAATTGAATAATTTTTAATAAGCAGTTTTATCATAAGAATCCATTCATATCATTTTTAACTCTAACAAGCTAATACTTTCGGAGATATGATTTTTCAAAATTTCAATGTAAATCGTATTTCACAGATTGATATAATTATTCCTTGTATGAATTTTCATAATGTCAACTTGACAGAAGGGAAAATTGTAACTTCAAAAATATTGGGGTTGAAATACTCGTGAAGTTTGTATCGACCAGATTACCGCAAAGTGTAAAAAAAAAAAATTGAAAATTTAAAATATGCTTTTCCACAATAACTCTCGAACGGAATGAGCTAGATAGTTGAAATTTTCAGAGTAGGTTAGGGAGATGAATATCTCGGTTAAATTCGTTATTGGGCAAAATTGGCCAGATTTAATTCGATTTCTTCCATGGTGCAGTTCTCATTCTCATGATTGCTCATTTAATCTTGATAAATAAACTATTATTTGAATTGAATTTCCTTCATGATGTAGCTCTATCATATGTATACATTGATATAATTCCCAACTCAGAGAAACCAATACTTTCGGAGATATAATTTGTCTGTTTGAACTAGAGCGCCAGAAAGCTCCTGTCCACAGGGCTTGAACCCATTTTGGCGCTCTAGTTCCTCGGAACTGAGTGCTTATCAATTTGCCCAAATGTCTGTAATTTTCGAATTTTTCGATGAAAATGGTCTTAAACGATTTGGTTCGACTCACTGATGAAGAATCCATGGTGGAAATTCATTCTGTCCGGCCGTCCGGCCGGCCGGTCCGGCCGGCCGGTCCGGCCGGCCGGTCCGGCCGTAGGCACGATAACTCTCGAACGGAATGAGCTAGAGAGTTGAAATTTTCAGAGTAGGTTTGGGGGATAAATATCTCGGCTAAGTTCGTTACTGGGCAAAATCGGACAGAAGGTTTCGGAGTAATAAAAAAAAAAATTTTTTTCACATCAACAAATTCCAAATTGAATAATTTTTAATAAGCAGTTTTATCATAAGAATCCATTCATATCATTTTTAACTCTAACAAGCTAATACTTTCGGAGATATGATTTTTCAAAATTTCAATGTAAATCGTATTTCACAGATTGATATAATTATTCCTTGTATGAATTTTCATAATGTCAACTTGACAGAAGGGAAAATTGTAACTTCAAAAATATTGGGGTTGAAATACTCGTGAAGTTTGTATCGACCAGATTACCGCAAAGTGTAAAAAAAAAAAATTGAAAATTTAAAATATGCTTTTCCACAATAACTCTCGAACGGAATGAGCTAGATAGTTGAAATTTTCAGAGTAGGTTAGGGAGATGAATATCTCGGTTAAATTCGTTATTGGGCAAAATTGGCCAGATTTAATTCGATTTCTTCCATGGTGCAGTTCTCATTCTCATGATTGCTCATTTAATCTTGATAAATAAACTATTATTTGAATTGAATTTCCTTCATGATGTAGCTCTATCATATGTATACATTGATATAATTCCCAACTCAGAGAAACCAATACTTTCGGAGATATAATTTGTCTGTTTGAACTAGAGCGCCAGAAAGCTCCTGTCCACAGGGCTTGAACCCATTTTGGCGCTCTAGTTCCTCGGAACTGAGTGCTTATCAATTTGCCCAAATGTCTGTAATTTTCGAATTTTTCGATGAAAATGGTCTTAAACGATTTGGTTCGACTCACTGATGAAGAATCCATGGTGGAAATTCATTCTGTCCGGCCGTCCGGCCGGCCGGTCCGGCCGGCCGGTCCGGCCGGCCGGTCCGGCCGTAGGCACGATAACTCTCGAACGGAATGAGCTAGAGAGTTGAAATTTTCAGAGTAGGTTTGGGGGATAAATATCTCGGCTAAGTTCGTTACTGGGCAAAATCGGACAGAAGGTTTCGGAGTAATAAAAAAAAAAATTTTTTTCACATCAACAAATTCCAAATTGAATAATTTTTAATAAGCAGTTTTATCATAAGAATCCATTCATATCATTTTTAACTCTAACAAGCTAATACTTTCGGAGATATGATTTTTCAAAATTTCAATGTAAATCGTATTTCACAGATTGATATAATTATTCCTTGTATGAATTTTCATAATGTCAACTTGACAGAAGGGAAAATTGTAACTTCAAAAATATTGGGGTTGAAATACTCGTGAAGTTTGTATCGACCAGATTACCGCAAAGTGTAAAAAAAAAAAATTGAAAATTTAAAATATGCTTTTCCACAATAACTCTCGAACGGAATGAGCTAGATAGTTGAAATTTTCAGAGTAGGTTAGGGAGATGAATATCTCGGTTAAATTCGTTATTGGGCAAAATTGGCCAGATTTAATTCGATTTCTTCCATGGTGCAGTTCTCATTCTCATGATTGCTCATTTAATCTTGATAAATAAACTATTATTTGAATTGAATTTCCTTCATGATGTAGCTCTATCATATGTATACATTGATATAATTCCCAACTCAGAGAAACCAATACTTTCGGAGATATAATTTGTCTGTTTGAACTAGAGCGCCAGAAAGCTCCTGTCCACAGGGCTTGAACCCATTTTTGTTATATTCTCTTCCTTTTACAATGGGTTTCATTCTACTTAAAAAATTATCGACCCTGGTCATTACATATTTTTTCAAAACCCCCTCAATATAGATATCAAATGGTAGACTTGACTAGTAGATTACAGTACTCTAATCCAAATCCGATTAAAAACTAACAATAAAATAGGTATAAATGAACGTTGGAGATAAACGGTTTTATTGAAAAGGAAGATAATAATGATGTAAATAATTAATATCAGCGGGATCAGCAAACGTTTTTTCAATATTCATATTTTCGTTATACTATATTCTATCACATAAATATGCATATCACATAAATATAAGTTACTTCTTTAAGTTAATAACTGTGTGAAATACTCACTTCAATAATGTAGCTAACAAATCCCATAATGTATAGATTTCGATTAAATTTCAAAACCGTTCACACATTAATTGCACTTCAATATAATATGTATTAAACTTCATTTTTACAAATAGCGTGTTACTGACTGAACTTAAAATTAATAATATCAAAGTGACATCTCCAGGTGTCTCTAGGACCCGAGAAGAGTCTCAATCACTGGATCAGTGCATCTGTCATTTCACCTCCTACTGGGTCCGATCACGAGTCCAAACCATCCATCGACCCACTCAAAAAGACACACGAAATTTCATAAAAATCGGTCACGTCGTTTAGGAGTAGTCGAAACACATGCACAGACTTACAGTACAATTTTATATATTAAGATGAGAGGTTTGACTGCTGATAGAAATTTCATGCGCCCCACGACCTTGTGTTTGAGTCTGATTAATGCCTTGGATTGAGAGTGGTGTGATGATTGGTACCTAGGACCTACCTTATTATTTTTTAGCTTTTAGTACATTATTATCAATATCATCTTTCTTTTCAATAAAATTGATTCAACATTTGTAACTGTAACTTTAGAATTTTTTGACGAAAATGGTCTCAAACAATTTGGTTCTACTCCCCGATGAAAAATTCGAGTTCAAATTTGATTCTGTCCGGCCGGCCGTCCAGCAGTTGCCACGATAACTTGAGAACGAAAACAGATAGTGACTTGAAATTTTCAGGCTAGGTGGCGCATCCCAATACGACGGATAAGTTCGTTAATGGGCATAATGGGCCTATTGGTTTCCGAGTATAAATTTTGTTTTCAACTAATATAAAACCGATCGAATTGAAACTTGGTGAATAGTTTTGAATATAAACCTAAGCACGTTTGTGAAATTTTGTGAGAATCGTATCACTAGAAATTATTTTAAAAATTATTAAAAAATATTTTGTATGTCACGATAACTTGAGAACGGAAAGACATAGTAATTTGAAATTTTCAGGTCAGATTGTGCATCTGAATGCAACATTTGAGTTTGTTTATAAGCATAATCGGCCAAACGGTTTTGGAGTTATACCCACCTGAAATTTGGTTGTTATTTCCTCAAAAACTCGAGAATTATAGAACCGATCCAATTCAAACATTTCAATCATATTGAGGATCATATTACTAGAAAATTAAAAAAAAATCGTTGTATATCATTGAAAAAAATGCTATATATCACTTATATCAGAAACTGTTCATCTGACATGGCTGAAATTTTGCGAGAGCCTTCAGAACCTAACTGTACTACCAAGTTCCAAGTTTGAACACAAACGGATCCATATTGTTGGAGATCCGAGCAGCCTTGTGTGAGTTCAGTAGCTGGATAGGTGACCGTTGCCTAGTTAATTCTCGAACGAAAGGGGATAGGAACTTATAATTTTCAGGGTAGGTTGCGCATCTGAATGGGAGACTCGAGTTTGCTGTTGTTCATAATCGGCCCAACGGTGTCGGAGTTAAATCCATCTGGAATATTATTTCCTCGATAACTCAAAAAATATAGACTCGATCGAATTGAAGTTTGCTAACTAGTTGTAGAATATCGACATAAAGACGTGTTTAAAATTTTGTGACAACCGACCACTAGAAAATTTAAAAAAATTTACGAAAAAAAAATTGTTTCAAACACTGACGAGAAGTCAGGAGATTTTGCGCGTATGTTGTATTGTCCATTCTAGTGTATTGGACACTCTCACTCGAATGTACCATGGTTCAAGCAATGACGTGAAGTCAGAAGCTTGTGCACCATGGTAATTTCGATTAAGAGTGTCCAATACTGGAGAATGGACAATGGACAGCTTCTGACTTCACGTCAGTGCTTGAACCAATTTTTTGTTCTATTTTTGAATTTTGCATAATCCAACTATGACTATGAGAATTTCAAACGTGTTACAACATTTGCTCGTTAGACGAATCGAAAGGTATATTATTAGAGATAATATTAAACCTTCGAAATTCGAATACATACTACATACAAGGGAATCATTTCCTAATAAATAATTCTGAAATGTTATGAATTCATATGGCATAAACTATATCAATGGGAATTCATGTAAATATTACATTTCAGATTGAAAGGGAAGTGATTCTTTCCAGTACAGATAAAAACTCCAAAATACCAATTCTACACGATTATAAGAAGAGGACGAAAGGAGTTGTCGCACCAGACGTACCTCCTAAACAAATGGCAGCCTGGACACTTTCAAATGGACAAACATTGTCCCCAGATCAGGTACGAGTGCTTTTGTTTCTATCAGAACTCTTCGACTAACAGACAAATTTTTAGATTGATATCTGAAAATTTGTCTGTTCGTCGTTTTCAATTACCTAATAGTGAACAAATGTATTTTGATTACTCAAAGTTCAGGTTTTTCATCGAAAATGTATATGCTGCGAAACGTTATTTTTAGTTGTCAACAAGAATACAATACAGATTTTAAACAAAGGTATATCCTTTTTCCATCAGTGTTTAACTTCATTTTTGAGCGCTTGTTCCTCACCTATCGTTTTGCCTAGAGATTTTTCTCCACTCGTCTCGTTCTCGTCTCGTAAAAGCGAGACGAGACGAGACGAGACGGTCTCAAAAATATTATAGGCGATACCGAGACCACATACAGCGCAACACGGAAGTCTCGTTTTTGGTCTCGTTGAATTTTTTGTATGAAGTTTTATATACGACTCGACTTTTTTCAATACCCACAGAAAACAATTGAATATGAAGAGTTTCCACTAGAATTACCGATATATTTTGTCCATATTATGCATCGATCGTTCTAGAAATTCACGATTTTTTAGAAGATTATAAATTCGTTATGACTTGCAATAATTGAGATTATTTTTCAAGAAAAAAATATAATTCACAACCATAAAAACGAATGCCATTAAGAATTCAACACTTAACGGACAACTTTTATTGCCCCTTTATCCTAAGGCTTTGAAAATTTCGTCTCTACCTGAACATCTGGAGAAATTTATTCTTATTAACTGCAGATCAGGTTGAACTCAAATCCAGTAGGTACTCTGTTGAAAAAGACGGTTTGTAGGTTCGTGCAGTAGGTATTTCGTGAATATGAATTAACAAAAAAATTGTCAAAAAAAATGGGTTCAAGCCCTGTGGACAGGAGCTTTCTGGCGCTCTAGTTCAAACAGACAAATTATATCTACGAAAGTATTGGTTTCTCAGAGTTGGGAATTATATCAATGTATTCTTATGATAGAACTGCATCATAAAGGAAATTCAATTCAAATAATAGTTTATTTATCAAGATTAAATGAGCAATCTGAGAATGAGAACTGCACCATGGAAGAAATGAAATTAAATCTGGCCAATTTTGCCCAATAACGAACTTAACCGAGATATTCATCTCCTATTCTACTCTGAAAATTTCAACTACCTACCTCATTCCGTTCGAGAGTTATATCTATGTCTATGGATGAAAAGCAGTCTCACTACTCTCAGATCTCTTACTAACTTCATGTTCCGTTCCGAAATGTAAGACTTTTCTGAGAAAAACTAATTTCGGAGCAAACAACTGAGATTTTTCTCACTTCCCTCACAATTCTTCGATTGATTAGATAATGTCATGTCACAGGAACATAAGTTGACATTAGGACAATTCATACATAGAATTATATCATTCTGTGACAACGTTGAAATACGATTTATTATTGAAATTTTGAAAAATCATATCTCCGAAAGTATTAGCTTCTTAGAGTTAAAAATGATATGATTGGATTCTTATGATAAAACTGCTTATTAAAAAAAATTTAATTTGGAATTTGTTTTGTAAAAATAAATTTTTTTTTGTTACTCCGAAACCATCTGTCCGATTTTGCCCAATAACGAACTTGGCCGAGACACATTTTTTATGAATATTTCCGAAACCGATCACTCGATCTTTCTGAAATTTAACATCAAATTGTAGAATCATGACCTTTATACGCATGTGAAGTTTTGTATTGACCAGAGTACCGCAAAGTGTAAAAAAAAATTTAAAAATTTTTAAAATTTTTTTCTACAATAACTCTCAAACGGAATGAGCTAAGCAGTTGAAATTTTCAGAGTAGGTTAGGGAAATGAATATCTCGGTTGAGTTCGTTATTGGACAAAATAGGCCAGATGGTTTCGGAGTAACGAAAAAAAAAATTTTTTTTTAAGCAACAAATTTCAAATTCAATTTTTATTTAAGATGCAGTTTCTCCATTAAAATCCATCGATATCTTTTCAACTCCAACAAGCTAATACTTTCGGAGATATGATTTTTCTGAATTTCAATAATCAATCGTACTTCTATGTTTTCACAGAATGCTATAATTATTCTACCTAAGCTTTATTATATGATCTGTGTTCATACTCGTACATTTCATCCTGTTCTATAAGAGAGAGTCAAATTCATTTCAGCTATTTTAATTTGATTTCTTCCATGGTGCAGTTCTCATTGTCAGATTGCTCATTTAATCTTGGTAAATAAACTATTATTTGAATTGAATTTCCTTTATGATGCAGTTCTATCATAATAATACATTGATATAATTCCCAACTCTGAGAAACCAATACTTTCGGAGATATAATTTGTCTGTTTGAATTAGAGTGCCAGAAAGCTCCTGTTTTGATATAATAATTGATACTGTCAGTACAAACCATAGGTTTAATTGACGGTGATTCTGGAATGTTAGTGTACTAAATTTGGTAAAATGAATTTAATTGATTGATCGATTGATTCGGATCTAACCTAACCTGAAAATTGCTATCTCTTTCCGTTTGTAAGTTATCGTGGCAACAAACGACCGGCCGGCCGGACAGAATCGAATTTAACATCGAATTCTTGGTCAGTGAGTCGAACCTAATTGTTTTGGACCATTTTCAACAAAAAAGTGGAAAATTACAGTTATTTGGGCAAAATGATAGCACGTTGTTCCCTACAACATGCGTGCAAAATTGTTGAAACACTATTTATTTGCAGCTGAGAAGCATGTTCAAGTTACTACATGCTAGAAATTATAGACTTGACGGTCAGCTTCAAATAAATAATGTTTGACATTTTCGTAATTTTATTCCGGAGTTCATGGACATTTCTACTCCTAGTACTCTGACTAGAGTTTTCAGAATTTTTTTTAAAAGTCAAAATATCAGATATTCGAAGAAAATCTGATAGATTTTCGTTAAATAATATCAGATTTTCGTTAACTCGCCTGTACGTGGAAACAATGAGGGCATTAATGGTATTCATTGGGAAGAATTTTGAATTTTTTGGCGCTCTTGATCCTTGTAGGCAAATTGCCCAAATGTCTGTAATTTTCGAATTTTTGGCTGAAAATGGTCTTGATCGTTTTGGTTCGAATCACTGATCAAGAATCCGTGGTCGAAATCGATTCTATCCGGCCGTTCGGCCGTTAACACGATAACTCTCGAACGAAAGGAGTTAGAGGATTGAAATTTGCAGGATAGGGTTGGAGCGTAAATATCTCGGACGAGTTCGTTAACGGTCGAAATCCATGTAGCGGTTTCGGAGTTATGGCCGTTTTTAGTAGAAATATTTTTTATGAATATATCCGAAACCGATCACTCGATCTCTCTGAAATTTAGCATCAAACTGTAAAATAACGGCCTCTATATGCATGCGATTTCGTAGTGATCGAGTTGCCATAAAGTGTAAAAAAAAAAATTTTAAATTTTAAAATTTTGTTTCTACAATAACTCTCGAACAGAATGAGCTAGGCAATTGAAATTTTCAGAGTAGGTTTGGGAGATAAATATCTTGGTTGAGTTTGTTATTGGACGAAATCGAATGGTTTCGGAGTAACGAAACAAAATTTTTTTTACAATACAAATTAAATTTTTTTTAAGATGCTGTTTCACCATGAAAAACCACTGATATAATTTTCAGCTTGTTAATACTTTCGGAGATATGATTTTTCGAAATTTCAATAGTGAATCGTACTTCTATGTTTTCACAGAATGCTGGTTTAATTATTATATGATCTGTGCTCTTACATGTCATCTTATTTTCCTGAGAGCTAAATGTCAAAATTATTTCTGGTTCGTTATTCTTGATATAAAATACACCTTCTGTTCTAGAAACCAAATTTTGATTGAATGCAAAATGACCAATTAAATAACCTCAGCTGTCTTAGAATTATGTGGATGATATGATATTATACTTTTTAGGTGATAATATAATGCCCGTAGATAATCCATATGATGATGGAAATTAATTCTTTGGTAAGATACATAATCAAATTGGGTTCAGAATATCTCCAATAAAAACAAAACTGCAATATTCCCTAAGTTTTAATTGATATAATATAATTTTCAGAGTAGATTTGAGGAATGATTATCTCGGATAAGTTCGTTATTGGGGAGAATCGGTCTGTTTGAATTTAATTTCTTTCATGATGCAGTTCTATCGTAAGAAACCATTTATATCATTCCCAGAGACCAATATTTGCGGAGATATGATTTGTCAAAGAGTGAACAAGACCGCCAAAGCTCCTGTACACAGGGCTTAAATTAATTTTGAGTGTGTACTTGAATAGTGGTGGCTATTGATCTGATGAGTAAGATTAATCGTTAAATAACAATAATATAATCGTTGATCTTTGTCGTAGTGGATCGTCATTAAATTTTTGAAAGAGATCTGTACAAATTTGAATAAACTGCAAACCTGCATACTAATGTTGAAAACTCAAGCTATTCGTCACTGATATTTATCCATCATCGATGAATTAAGTTCACATTTCACGCACAAAAACTACGTAAAAGATAAGGTAAATTACAAAAACTAACTAGTAAGGTAAGCAAATGGAGGAGCTTCGTCTCATATTGAATATTCATAAAGAAACTGGTTCATGCCATCGAAGCCGTTAGAATGTGGATTCTCTTCCTGTGTGAATTGTATAAATTTAAAGAGGTGCTGTGCATCTTTCCACAACTTCAGATTTGTGGTGGATTATTTCATTGAATAATGATGTTCAGGTACACAGACCAGCACACTTTGTTATTGAAACATATACATAGCACTGCTTTGAGATGGGGCTTTTGGACGCTCGTTCGCGTAATGATTAATATATTACATTGATTAACCCCGTAGGGTCAAGTGGGGGACAGTGTAACAGAAAAGTTCTCTATTTTCTGAAAAAATAATTGGTTCAAGCTCTGTGGACAGGAGCTGTGGCACTCTTCTTCAAACTTTGACAAATCATATCTCCGAAATTATTCTACTCTGGGAATGATATAAGTGGATTCCTACGATAGAACTGCATCATGAAAGAAATTGAATTCAAACAGACCGATTCTCCCCAATAACGAACTTATCCGAGATATTCATTCCTCAAATCTACTCTGTATGTGTATATCTATTATATTATATCAATTAAAACTAAGAAAATATTGCAGTTTTGTTTTCACTGGAGATATTCTGAACGCAATCTGGTTATGTATCTTACCAAATAATATATTTCCATCATCATATGGATTATCCACGGGCAT
This sequence comes from Halyzia sedecimguttata, assembly GCA_937662695.2. Classification (NCBI taxonomy): domain Eukaryota; kingdom Metazoa; phylum Arthropoda; class Insecta; order Coleoptera; family Coccinellidae; genus Halyzia; species Halyzia sedecimguttata. The sequence goes on from OW569415.2 coordinate 52,081,871, forward strand.
TATATCATCACCATAAAAGTATAATATCATATCATCCTCATAATTCTACGATAGCTAAGGTTATCTCATTGGTCATTTTGCATTCAATCATACTTTGTTTTCTAGAACAGGAGGTGTATTGTATTGAAATAATTTTCACATTAATCTCTCATAGGAAAATGAGATGACATGTAGGAACACAGATGATATAATAATTCATTGATAGAATAATTAAGTACAGCATTCTGTCAAAACATAGAAGTAGGATTCATTATTGATATTTCGAAAAATCATATCTCCGGAAGTATTAGCTTGTTAGAGTTTTAAATGATATCAACGGTGAAATTGTATCTTAAAAAAAAATTATTTGAAATTTATTAAGTAAAAATTTTGTTTTTTTCGTATTTTTTTACTAAAAACGGCCATAACTCCGAAACCGCTAGGTTGATTTTGCCCGTTAATGAACTAGTCCCAGATATTTACGCTCAAAACGTACCCTGCAAATTTCAATCCTCTAACTCCTTTCGTTCGAGAGTTATCGTGTTAACGGCCGGACGGACGGCCGGTCGGACAGAATCGATCTCGACCAAGGATTCTTGATCAGTGAGTCGAACCAAATCGTTTAAGATCATTTTCAGCTAAAAATTCGAAAATTACTGACATTTGAGCAAATTGATAAGCACTCTGTTCCGAGGAACAAGAGCGCCAAAAATCCGTTTATTATATCCGATCGTCTTCTTATTGTTCATTATAACGCGGTAGTCTTCAACCTATTCTTAGGCTTAAAATAATAACAACAATTAATTTATAAACTACTGTTTTGATTTTTATAATTCGCAAATTTGTTATGGTGTATATGGGTACAGCAAAAAAATCATAGGGGTACAGTAAAACAAGATGGGTTTACTATAACAATAGACTAAACACACAACAAATCAAGTAAATTGAGAAAAATAAAATATCTTTTACATCAATAGTTTTGGTAATGAAAATCAATATAAATATTCAATATGAAAGTATTATCTTTCTTCAACCAAGATTAAAGTGCAACAGTATTTTTTTGGACATGAGTAGCAATCGGCCTGAGGTTTCGCTTTTATTTCCATTCTAGAGAGAGTCTTCCCCAGAAATAGAACTCTAGTAACCTTTTCTAATTCGTTTCATTTCTCCTTTATTTTCATAATTCCCGCTTTTAGGCTTTTCATTTTACACACTTGGTTTTTTCTTCAGCTGGCTGCAAATTCTTGTTTAACTGGTGTATTGGGGGCGATACAACTCTTTCCTTTTCCATGTCTTTGTGCAGACTCTGGGATCGGCTTTACACTGGAGTCAAGGATTTTCTTCGCGTAAAAAAGAACCGTTCGAAAATTCGTGTGGTAGTTTGAATTTCAATTACAATTCATTGAAATTTATTTATCAATCAATGAACGAGTGCCTTCAAGCCCCTGACGTCACGTAAGTCCTATCATAAACTTTATAGGCTCTTATATAGGTCTTATTCTTAACTGACAATGAGATCTCAAGTCTAACCGCAACCTTCCCCTTGATTTATATCACAATTTCGAGATACTTTAAATTCTCGAATGAAATATTCAATTGCCTGCAGTTACCTTAAGTTCCTGTACAAGATGTCTTTGGAATTACAAATTTTCATCTGTGCCAAAATAGTTTGTAATTGGCCACTTGCTCTACAGACGTTGTTAGAATTTGAAATACGTCAGAATCGATAAACAAACTCTATCAGATAATACGTGAAAAGAATGTACCAGACTTTGAGGAATATTTAAGTATTTATTGTAGTCTGATAAAAGATGGATTGCCCGCTCAGGACGTCTTCAACAATCCGGACAATAAAATGTTAATAGTATTCCTTGAAAATAATTTCCATGTATTTATATCGAATGTTATGATCTGGTAAAATGATAAAATGGATTGAATATTTTCGAACAATATGATTTAATTTATTTGTTGGCGGACATTTCAAGTATCTAATCTTAATGTTCTGAATTTGGTATTGTTTTTATTATTTGGTATTTATTTCAATTCTTATCGATTATTCAACAACCAAATTTGTAATTTGAACGACAAACACCCTCGATTTAAAGAAATCCATTAATCCTTTTTGATGAATTATTATTGTACCAAAAAGATAGAGCATGGACAACATTAAAAACTTAGAATAGAATATTTATAGCAAAACAAATAACTGCAAATATCAATATGAATATTTATTATTCTGAAGCGCAACGATCAATAAAATAAAACCAAACTTTACTTAGGTTTATTGTACCTTATAGTTATTTATATGCATATGTTCGGATAGGTTTCCGCGCATACAGGGGGTCCCAGTGAAAGTTTGACCCCCCCCCCCCCCAGAACTCAGAATCGAAGAATTTTCGAAGAATTTAAAAAAACAGGTCAACTTCTGTTTTGAGGGGGACGAACTTCCATCATGAGTTTGTTCAGAAAAACCACCCCCATGAAGTTGGCATCAACCCCCAACATTGTTTTTAATAGGGGAGTGATGTGGAATGTTTGTTAGTTTGGAAGTTATTTATGCTCTGTACACAATCCAGTAAAAAATTTCGAAATCGGTTTATTATTTACGAAATAATGTAATAATTGAACTTACCTCCGCAAGAGAATTTAATTCAATCACGAATTCTTCATCAGTGAGCCTAATCATTTAAGATCATGTTCACCAAAAAAATCGAAATTACATTCGATTTTGACCTCGAATTATTCATCAGTGAGTCGAACCTAATCGTTTGAGACCATTTTCAGCAAAAAATTAGAAAATTACAGACACTTTTACTAAATGATAGCTCGTTGTTACTTAGAACAAGCTCGCAAAAACACTATGGATTTCTTGGAGACTTGTTAGGCCAGTTTTCAATTGTGAAATTATTATTTCTAGCTTTCGATTGAAAGTTTAGATTCGAAATATTTTTTATCATCCGCTAATCTTTCATCGCTATTTTTGGCGCTCTTGTTCCTCGGAACAGAGTGCTTATCAATTTGCCCAAATGTCTGTAATTTTTGGCTGAAAATGGTCTTAAACGATTAGGTTCGACTTACTGTTCAAAAATCCGTGGTCTAAATCACGATAACTCTCGAACGGAATGAGCTAGAGAGTTGAAATTTTAAGAGTAGGTTTGGGACCTTAATATCTCATTATATGTTCGTTATTGGGCAAAATCGGCCCGATGGTTTCGGAATAACAAAAGAAAAAATTTTTTACACTACAAATTTTAAATTCAATTTATATTAAGATGCAGTTTCATCATAAGAATCCATTGATATTATTCCCAACTTTAACAAGCTAATACTTTCAGAGATATTATTTTTCAAAATTTCAATAATACATCGTACTTCTATGTTTTCACAGAATGCGAATTATATCTGTCTGTGTTATATCTGTTCGAAGTAGGTCCAGTTTGAAAGATAAACATGATTAATGTAAACGAAACTGAAATTGTATTTCTGGAGAGTTTGGTTGATGTAAGCATGTAAACAAATTGAAATTTGGATTCGCTAAGTTCATAGGCAGAGTTTTTTGGTTAGTGAGCTCCAAAGCTCCTGCCACAGGGCTTTCCCCCCTTTTTCTGTGGGCGTTGGGCCTACGGAATTTCTTGTGCTCATTGTGCAGGGGATTTAAAAATTTTAACTACCTACTCATGCCAAAGGGGCCCATAGAAGTTCGTTGCCACTTCTGTATACTCGGTAGTTTCGCCACATATACGTCTCTTCTTCCATGGCCACACGCCCTTAACCGGCGTTTGCAGCAGTTTGGGAACCGCTGAACTAGACGGAAGGTCATCAACATCGGACCCCGAATTTCCAGGGAACATCCTCCCTAATCCGAGAATAAAATGAAAATACGTTTCTGAACGGAAAATCACTGTAATCACATGCGCAAGGTAAATAATACGGATCCTTCACTGAATGCATAATGTTAAAGTTAATGGCCAACAATAGAGGAGCACAATTAAGGAGCACTCTTCCACTCTTCAGGTACGACTAGAACTATACAATTGTATGATTGCTGCTTCACGGAAAAGTACGATTATAATCTTGGGATATAATTTATATTCTGCGTGGATAGGATCAAACACTGTTGCTTCTTCAAGTTGGTTTCATGAGCGCACTCAGTATGTACACGGCCTTTGTTACGGTAGTTGGTCTGTTACTTTATAATATTCAGTCAGAATAACATGGTCGAGTTTGCGTTGAACAGTAATGATACTGTAAGTTCCTAATTATTTCTTAACTTTGCACCAAAAATACATTTATGACAACAATGACCTGCCTTATGTTTCCTATATATGGACCTCTGCAGAGTCTTCTTGCTGGATTCTATACCTAAAAGTGTGAATAAACCGTTAACGCTTCGATCTCTATCTGAATGCTGTCATGGAATTTGCAATTTGTTAATGGATGATAGCATACCTAAATATACTGATTTACAGAAAAATCTCAGTAAGGTTTGATCAATTTCAATGAACTTTTTAACGATGTTGGCTGAATTAATATTTATATTATTCTCAAGTGATTGATTCCGTTGCTAATGAATCAACAAGGTCAGAGCTTTCTGTCAATAGGGTCCCGTACGATTTTTATACTTATGCATAGAGTTCAAAAATCAAATTAACACACTGGGAATTTCATTGATTTCATCAGTGTTCTGTAGCTCTCGACAAATTTAACTAAATTGTCAACCTTCCCATATTTTTCACAGTTCAAATTTCTACATGGGTGGAAGACTGAGTTCCTGATTTTCAACCATAGGTGGCGAGGACGTTTACAAATAACGTTTCACGTCGGCTATGGGAAGGTTAGTACGGCTCTATTATTGTCTCGCCCTGTTGGAGTCTTTTCTCGATTAATATTGTGCGAATGGGGGCATATGTTTTCACGGTTCAAATTTCAACAGGGGGGAAGTCTGACTTCCTTGTTTCCTCCCAGAGGTGGCGTGAGAAACTATACATAACACAACACGTCGGCTATGAGAAGGTTAACACGGCTCAGTTTAGGGCCGGTTTTTCAATTGCGAGTTAACTCGAGGTTGCGAGTTACGCATGTATTTAGCGATATTCATGAACGCGTAACACTCGGGTTACCCGCAACCTCGAGTTAACTCGCAATTGAGAATCCGGCCCTTAGTAGAATGCAGAACACTGATGAAGACCAAGAAGTCTGAAAGTCGTCTGTTCGTGCTCTCGGTGAATCAATTAAATACCCTAGGTGTTAATTTGATTAGTGAAGTCTATGCATAAGCATAAAATTATACAATTTTCTTCTGAGGTATTGAATTGTCAAAATGTTTCGCTTCTAGAGTTACGATTCTCATGAAGTTCTGCATGAACCTTGAAGTCGATATTCTACACCTAAATGTTAGACTTCAACTCGGATTGGATTTGTGGTTTCGGAGATATTGGGAAAATGAAATGTCTCCAAACCGTCGGAAATTTCTGTTACGTACTAACTGAGGTTCTCAGTTAAGGATAAATTTGAATCGCAACCTCAGTTATCGTGAAAATTAACGTGAAACACCGGATTCCTGGATTTTTTAATTCCGTCGCCTAGGTTATGTGGTGGTTGGTGTGAAATACCTAGTACATTGTACATTGGCAATAATATACCAAACATGTTCGATTGGTGAACAGTCTGGAGAGCGAGAAGGCGATGTACAGGGACACGATATTTTCTTGTTAGAACGAAGAAATCCGATACGATCTTTTATTCTTTTACCCCACTTATTGCATCCTAAGGACATCATCATTGGTGTTAACATACCTGATCCAGTAAGTGTTTTCGTGGAGGCCCTTTGGGCAATTTCATCGGTCTTCTTATTTCCCTCAATACTATAGTGCCCTGGCACCCAAGAGTCACTTCATTGTCTCTAGCCATTTGCTCTATGGCAGGGATGGCCAAGATCTACTATTTACTGAAAAAACTTTGCGCGATCTACCAACATAGATATATAGATCTATAATTGTATAAGTTTCAAATGAAATTCGATACTGTCAGCCTCGCCACGATCGATTGGACCTATAGCAATGATCGACCAGTCGATCGCGATCGACCGGTTGGCCACCCCTGCCCTATGGTATTCCGACATTTCCAGGACAGAAGGACTGGAAGGGTGATTCCAGGTTTCCCAGTGAGGCCAGGCTGTCCGTTATAAATGTTATAATGTAGATCTGCGATCCCTTGATGTTCCTTTTCAGACACTCTTGAGCACAAATATAGACAGCTAGTATATCTGCGTGTGAGACAGGGCTTATGCCCCAGAGGCCCAGAGATCATCAGTTTCCGCCCATATATCCCAATACCCGTGCTCTTACCTGATTATATATACAGGGTATAACAATGTGGCCTCGTTGCTAGAATCAGTAGAACACCAAAAAATAAGTACCTAAACATTAAAGAACACTTTGGGAGGTGCATTCATCATTCAATGTTTTTGACGCACTTGTTCCTCGGAACAGAGTGCTTATCAAATTGCCCAAATGTTTGTAATTTTCGAATTTTTGTATGAAAATGGTCTTGGACGATTTGGTTCCACTCACTGATCAAGAATCCGTGGTCAAAACCGATTATGCCTGCCGACCGGACGTTAACACGATAACTCTCGATGAGATTGAGTTAGACAGTTAAAATTTTCAGAGTACGTTTAGGAGATAAATATCTCGGTTAAGTTCGTTATTGGGCAATAATCGGCGTGATGGTTTCGGAGTACCTAACGAAACAAAAAATTATATTACAAATTTCAAATTAGTTTTTTTTAAGAAGCAGATTCACCTTAAGAATTCATTGATATAATTTTCAACTACAACAAGCTAATACTTTCGGAGATATGATTTTTTTAAATTATATCTTCTATGTTTTCACAGAATGCTGTAATTATTTTATCTATGAATTATTATATGATCTGTGTTCATACACATATATTGTCATCTTATTTTCCTATAAGAGACATGTTAAATTTATTTTTGGTTCGTTACTCATGACATAAAATACCCCTCCCGTTCTAGAAAACAAATTATGATTGAATGCAAAATGACCAATGAAATAACCTTAGCTATCGTAGAACTATGAGGACTATAATATAATATTATACTTTTCTGGTGATAATATAATGCCAGTGGATAATCCATATGATGATAGAAATATATACTTCGGTAAGTTAATCAAATTGGGTTCAGAATATCCAGTGAAAAAAAACTGAACTATTGGCTAAGTTTCAATTGATCTAATATAATTTAGTAGATTTAAGGAATGAATATGATATGATAAGTTCGTTATTGGGTACAATCGGTCTGGTGGTTTCGGATTCATCATTATGGGCACTCCGCGTTTTTGCGCGTATTTTCTGGGGAACATCGCGTTATCCTTTTTCCCAAATGTGTAATTTTCGAATTTTTCGCCGAAAATGGCCGGCCGTCCGTTGCCACGATAACTTTAGAACGGAAAGAGAAAGCGACTTGAAATTTTCAGGATAGGTGGCGCTCGAGGTGGCGCATCCCAATATTACGGACAAGTTCGTTTATGGGCATAATCGGCCCAACGGTTTCCGAGTAATAATTTTCTTTTCAACCAATGCAAGTCCGATCGAATTGAAACTTGGTGAGTAGTTGTAGAATGCAAAACTAAGCAAGCCTATACAAGTTTGTGTGAATCGGATGACTAGAAAATTTTAAAAAAATTAAAAAATATTATTTATGTCAACATGACCTGAGAACGGAAAGAGATAGACTTGAAATTTTCGGGTAAGGTTGTGCATCTGAATGGGATATTTGAGTTTGTTTATAGGTATAATCGGCCAAACGGTTTTGGAGTTATACCCATCTGAAAGAGCTTTCGCGTGTATGTTATATTGTCCATTCTCCTGTATTGGACACACTAAATCGAATTTACCATGGTGAATTCTGTTGTCCGTTCTCCTGTATTGGACACTCTTAATCCAATTTACCATGGTAAATTCGATTAAGAGTGTCCAATACAGGAGAATGGACAATAGAACATACGCGCAAAAGCTCCTGACTTCACGTCAGTGCTTGAACCAATTTTTAAATGACACTTTTTTTAAAATAATTTCTTTCATGATGCAGTTCTATCATAAGAATCCATTGATATCATTCCCAGCTCAGAGAAACCAATACTTTCGGAGATATGATTTGTCAAAGTTTGAACAAGAGCGCCAAATCTCCTGTTTTTTTAATTTTTCGATTATGTCAAAACTACTGGGGTGTATATAATGAAATTTTGTGTGAATATGTTTTGGAAGCTGACACATCCCATGAATTTGTTTTTATATCTGTCTCTCATATAGGGCAGGGCGCTGGTATCACGTTTCGTGCTGTGTAGTTTTAAATAGTATATTACGCACCGAGGGAGAAAAGTAGGACATTCACGCCCGCGAATGATTGTCTCCCGAGCCGGAGGCGAGGGTGACAATCGCGGGCGAGGATGTCCTACTTTTCTCCCTAGGTGCGTATACGATTTTTTTCTTCTCCGTCTAATTCACTTCCATCAGAGTTAATCAAATGCATTTTTTATTATATTTGTCGGTATTCACCATAGACATAGAATAATATGGACTGGTTCTGAGAAAGAGACCATTGATATCAGCATTAAAAAGAGATAGAATACTTCAAGGCAAAACCAGAGACAATAGAATAGATTCTATTTCTCTATGGGCAAAACCACGGTGTGACGGTATAAGAATATATTCTTATACTGTGGCAATTGGGAACTTCCAAAACTCTGGTGGCGGGATTCGACAATTAACCAAGCTCCTAATGAGCCACGTGTTCGAGTTTAATTGTTCAGTATTCGTCAATAAACTTTTGTTTAAAAGAAAAATTCAAGTTGAAATAGTGAATATTATCCTGCCTAATATGTCTTCGACCAGAAACGACTATTGTTGTGTGCCTCAATGCAAATCATGGGCGAAAAAAATGCCACAATGTATAGGTTTGAGTTTTCACTTCTTACCTCCGGAAATCCAAATATAAATATTGGAAGAGTACTTAACCTGGACCTACATCCAGATAATCTTTATTATACCTCAAACATTACACTTATTGTTAATAATTCTTTTCACATAATATATATGTATCATATTTTGAAAAAATCATTTCAATTATTGGTAACTGTTTTACAAAAGCTTTATCTGGTTCAATTTGACACTATATTCTCATAAATAAACTAGAACATCATGCACCTGAACTTTAATTAATACATCAGTAATATATTTACAACTCCTCCGTGCTCCGATTTTACAAGAATATACCATACCTTCTATTTTAAGTTTACCATTCTCCACATTAATGGGCCATCAATTTTATGTGGTACTGAATTAAGGGCACTACTTTGTAAACATAAAGAACAAATATCTATAAAACTGGGACCACAATTTGTTTTGTCACACACGATTACATGATCTACATTTAGAACCTCTTCTCCTTCTACAAGGACTCTAGAATTAGAAGTTGAAGCTCCTATGTACTCCAGAAATTCTAATCAACTGAGTCCCTTCCTAATCATTCGCAAATAGTAACTGAAAGAACTTTTAAATATAATGGAAGTTTGACAAACATATATGAATATACTTACTGGTTGTAGTCTTTATATCAATCAAGTGCCATAAAATTAGTTATATAATGATCAATATTATAATCTATATCACAAAGTAATCCAACAATGATCTCAAGTCAATTATAATTTAAATTTTCCATGAAAATTTCGGTCAAACTTCGTCGACTGACCTGTCCAACACGAGATTGTTTACATTTATTACTAGCCTGGTTAGTTGCCGAATCCCGCCACCAGAGTTTTGGAAGTTCCCAATAAATATCCCATGTATATTTGCCCATGGTATAAAAACACCATTATTTTTATACCATGATATATGCCTTGAATTATTCCATCCTTCATAACATCTCTCTCTCTAATGTATTCCGCAATGAACAGTGTGATAAAATTACGTGAGGGCCAGTCCATGTTATTCTATGTCTATGGTATTCACTGAAATAACTAACCTTCTTTTGACTCAGCTGTCATCAATGAGAATTCATTGATTGTATCGCTTTTCATATAATCGTTTGGATTTTACCAGAAGTAGTTCACTGGTAATAGCTGCCCCTTCTTCTTCTAAATTTCTTATTATCTCATCTCCGTCGATTTCACTTTCATCAGAGTTAATCAAATCCATTTATTTTATATTTGTCAGTATTCACTGAAATATTTAATTAATTTGAATCAGCTGTCAACAACTTGAGATACAAACACGCGGTTGCTAGGTAACCGCCGGGAGATAAAGTAAAGGCGAAAATTCATGTGGCGATTTTGTCGCCGAAAACCAGCGATTTTGTCGCCCAAATGAGTATACTGTCATTTGGACCGTTTTGGGCGACGTCGTCCGTGTCGCTGGATTAATCCAGCATTCCAACGACAACTGATGACATATCTCTGACAGCAGTGACAGCCGCAAAAATTAAAATTGGTTCAAGCACTGACGTGAAGTAAGGAGCTTTTGCGCTCATATTCTATTGTCCATTCATCTCTATTAGACAAATTCAAATGAAAGTAGATAATATTATCCTATCTAATATGTCTTCGACCAGAAATTACTATTGTTGTGTGCCCAAATGGGCGAAAAAAATGCCAAAATGTATAGGTTTTATTCTGTACTGGTTTTATTCTGTCCAACTTCCTGTGAAATTTACTAGTATAGGTTTGTGTATTCAATTCTTACCTCCGGAAAACCAAATATAAATATAATTATTGAAACTGCGTTAGGAAGATAACTAATAGACCGAAGAGTACTCAACTTGGAACTACATCATCTTCAAACAGAGTACAAGGAGGTACCTCGAAAGAGAACTGAGGAAGGATGTATCGATGACTTGCTGTGTTGAAAAACCTCATTCAAAAGAAGAAATAAGTATCACCCAAGCACCCTTGAGTTAGTTGAACAGCAATAATAATTTTAGTAGTATACTTGGTTGTGTACATTGTTAACAGACCACCTAACACTTGTGCCATTGATATATTCGGGTTATCTACAAAGAGTGATATCTTGAACAGTGACAGTGCTTTGAAAAGTTTCACAGGCATAAACAATTTTGATATTTTCAATTGAATAGAAGAGATGGTCATCAAAACTCTTGGAAACAAAACAAAAAAAAAGCAATTTTATTATACCTCAAACATTACACTTATTGTTAATAATTATTTTCACATAATAAATATGTATCATATCTTGAAAAAATCATTTTAATTATGGATAACTGTAATACCACAGCTTTATCTGGATCAATTAGACACTATATGTATCCTCATAAATGAATTAGAACAGCATGCACCTGAATTTGAATTAAAACATCAGTAATATGTTTACACCTGCTCCATGCTGCGACTTTACAAGAATATACCATACTTTTTTTTTAAGTTTACCGTTCTCCACATTAATATGGGCCATCAATTTTATTTGATTCTGAATTAAGGGCACTACTTTGTAAATATAAGGAACAAATGTCTATAAAAATGGGACCACAATTTGTTTTGTCATACATGATCTACATTTAGAACCTCTTAGTCTTCTCCTTCTACAAGGATTCTAGAATTAGGAGTTGAAGCTCCTATATGTACTCCAGAAATTGCATCGTCTTGGAAGTTCCCTTTTGTTTTTCTTTTGCGATTTAATACATTTATATAATTATTAGAGATAACTGTAGTACTTCCGGAACTCATTTTGTACCTAAATATGTATTTATTTGTAATATTTAAATTCAATTAGGTTATGTTTCTGTCAGTTCAAAATAATCTGTCGTGGCGATTTTGTCGCTCCATGAAATATAGGGGAAGGGAAATTTCGAGCGACAGTCGCTGGTTTTGAACGAAAATATCGTCGAAATTTTGGGCGACAAAATCGCTGGTTTTCGGCGACAAAATCGCCACATGAATTTTCGCCTTAAATTTGCCATCTCACCTGGAGAGAATCTGGTACTTTTCTCCCGCGTGACAGGGACGAAAAGTGAACTTTTCATCCCGGGGGAGAAAAAAATAACTTTTGTAAGGCTAGATTTTCGAAACCAAATTCTAAGTGAACTTGAACAACATTCAACGTTACACCATAAAGTTACTCTAGGTAAAACTCGACACTGTTCATCGTTTTCGAATTATTTTGAATTGAAAATTATAAAGTAGCTTCTTAATAACTGATGCTGGTATGAAGTAATGCAGACTTTTTGGATTAAACAAAGAATCACAATAAGAAATTTAAAAGAAAATAAAATTTCAGTTGAAACATGAAATATCACGTGTTGAGAATGTCCTCCGTTTTCCCGAATACACAACACCCGGTATCTTGAATGCAGATGCCATTACAAATTTTTTTCTACAAACGTCAAAAAATGACAAGGTTCGCGCATTGAAAACAATATGCGAAGTGACCCTTTTTTTCATTTTCCTTCGTTACCATGACACCGTGCGCGAAGTAGTGTGCGAAGTACTTACTTCGCACACTGCATGTAAACTATATGGAGTTTTTATATTTTAACCTTTATGTTCCTCAATTAAACAAACAAATGCCATTTTATTTTCATAGTTACAGTATTTACTTGATTTGGAAAAACATTTTAAGCCAGTTCAATACTATTTTTCATATTAAGCTATGCATGTTACTTATTTTAGAACAATATTTTTGGCGTTTGTAGAAAAAATTTTGTTTGCATCTCATGCGCGAAATACTTTGTTGATCTCGACTATTTTTTTAACTCGGCTGCGCCTCGTTAAAAAAATCAGTTCTCGATCACCAAAGTAGCATTTCGCGCACTAGATACAAAAATAACTATTTTTAATGAGAAAACCCCACTTATTTTTTAATGATCTACCTATCCTAGCAACGGGGTCATCTTTGTTGATACACCCTGCATACATTCAGCATATTCGTCTCGTATCAGAAATGGATGCAAGATTTTCAATTCCAAGAGAAAGTTCGTGAGAATGTTGTGAATACATGGATTGGATTATATTTAGACCATAAATAGTGTCGAGGAAAATTCCTACATTGAATTCTCTTCAAGGATAATCAGCGAAATTGACGGCAATAAAATACTTTTATGAATAACTTTCGACCGTATATTTTGAGTAGCTCAATAATGATTCAGGTTGGAGGACTTACAGTGGAATCGAATTAAAATGAAGTATTCAGAAATGGAATATTGTCTAAATATAAGACGAGAAAATTTCACTGGTGAATATCACTAATTATATCCGTCTAGTTCATTATTTTCTATCAATAAACCTTTGGAATTGAACAGCGAATATAATGTTTCGATTCGTCCAGAAATTCCCAAAGTATGGAGGTATGAAGAGTCAACACATCTGCATATTCTACTTAAAGCTATAGTATGTCCTACTCAAAATCTAGAGATTTTCTCTGTTCTATTTGGCCACTACCGTCTGACTAGATCTCCGGTTCGCTTTATCCACTGAACTTGAAGCACTCATTATTCAATTCAAATTGGTCGACTTGAACAAGCGTGCCAAAGAGTAAAGACTTCACTTCGGTTTTTTATAATATTTTTTCTTTACTGGACACTCTTAATCGAATTTACCATGGTGAATTCTATTGTCTGTTCTCCTGTATTGGACACTCCGAATTTACCATGGTAAATTCGGTTAAGAGTGTCCAATACAGGAGAACAGTTAAATCATTTTTTGTCTAACCATGCGTATGACGAAGAATCCCTGAAAGGGGCATTTTCAAAATTGACCCAAGGACTACGTAATGGACACTCCACCTCGGAGACTAGACTATTTCGTCGAAACTGGTTTGCACACACAGATAATTGACATCAGGTGATAATATGGCCTTTCAGTACCTCCGCAGTCACTCAACTTTGGGACAAATTTTGAAAAAAAAAAAGTAAAATACCACACATCGTTCATCCACTTATTGAATCGCCACCGTACTTACACTAATTACTCCGAGTAATAAAAGACGGAAATGTAAAATGTCTGCAAAACCATCCTGTGCATATGTAGAAGTAGCAAAGAATAATTTCACACATTTCTCGATTCCACATTAAAAAATTAAATGTCAAATAAAATTCCACAGACCGTTCATCCATTTTTGGGCGCTGTTGTTCCTCGGAAAAGAGGGCTTATCAATTTCCTTAAATGTCTGTAATTTTCGAATTTTTGGCTGAAAATGGTCTTGAACGTTTTGGTTCGACCCACTGATCAAGAATCTGTGTTCAAAATCGATTCTGTCCGGCCGGCCTCAACCACGATAACTCTCGAACGGAATAGGCTACACAGTTGAAATTTTCAGAATAGGTTTGGGCAGTGACGGATCAACCGGTACGCTTAAGCGTAGGGCCCTGAGGTCCACAGCAGTCCCCCTTAGACTATAGTCTTCTATAATCTAAGGGGCCCCCGGGCCCCCGACCGAATCAAAAGTTCTGCAAGTGAAAATGAAAAATAATGAAGAATGACTTGTAAATTGTCAGTCACACGAAACAAACGCAACCAGACCTAGAGCAAAATTCAGCCGTCAGTAATAAAATACCATCAAATCAAAGGTTCCACATGTTTTCTCCAATTATTATTCTTATCTGCCTGCAATAAATTTCCGCAACGGTGGCAGAAGAGTTGCTGGCATCCCTTTTGAATCTAGGTACATGCCAACGTCGATATTGTGTGGGAGGGATGGGGTGCAAAGTGCAAGATACTTGTTTTGCATTTCTTAATTCTAAATATTTGTCATATTCATTTTATAACCCTAGGGAAGATAGGAATAGCGTTGATGGTGATGAACAGGTTTTATTCTTCGTTCTACTTGCATTTGATATAAGAAAGTATTGTGGAAAACTGAATAGTGTTGGTGTAAATGAACAATTTCTTTTTATCTTTGGACTTTCAATTCGGGTATGATAACATATTCTTCCTGAACTATAAAAGATAAGCTTTATGTTTTAATTCCAGGCATAATTATTTATTCTCCAATCAGGGAATTGTTTTCTGAGAGGAGGGAAGCATTTCATACAATCTATCCACCTTTTCACTGATTTCTACTTTCTACTAGACATTCACTTTTCTAAAGAAACGAGTACCTATTCGAAGCCGAGCTTTGAAATGTTAGCATTTTTCAATATTCTGACTATTTTATTGTGTCTTGATCTCTACGAGGAACTCATTTTGGGCAGAATTTTCACGAACTTGGTTTGAATAATAAATTAGGAATGAAAAAATAATTTCGGTTGAAATATATGGATACTTGCGTTTGAATATAATAATATTGATATTTTCGTTTAAATATTGATGCTAATAACGGATTCAATTTTTTTCAATTTTCGGCCATCCCCCGATAGACTGATTCACTATTGCTACCAAATGGTTGGCCTATTCATTTCTCACTATTCTTGTTGTGTATCAGTTAATTATTTTGTATATTGTGAGCTCATCGGTTTAGATTTTGATGGTAAATATCGATAATTCGGTTGTGTGATGTAACTGACAACTGACATTATGAAATAGAAAATCAACATCAATTATTTCTGTATCTTCACAGTTGCTGTAATATTTGTGCGACACTATGTCTGAGTCTGACTGAAATATGTATTTTATTTTATTTTTATTTTTCAACAATTTTTCATGTTCATGTTTATTTGTTTTGTTTTGTAGAAAGAAATATTGATTTGTATTTTGTACCTGATATACTCTTTTTAAGTTGTTTACATTTGTGTTGATTGTTGATTTCAATTCATTTGATATATTTGAATTTATGTACCTTATATTTTTCAATAAAATTTATGTTTGTTTTGAAAAAAACCGAATTATGATTGAAAAATTGTTTTGAATGGTATTGAAAAAGTAGAGGGGGGGGGGGAAGGTTTTAAAGCGTAGAGCACCAGAAATCGTCAATCCGCCAATGGGTTTGGGAGATAAATATCTCGGTTTAATTGGTTATTGGGCGAAATTGGCCTGATGGTTTTGGAGTAACGACAACAAATTTTTTTTTTACATTATAAATTTCGAATTCAATTTTTATTAACATGCAGATTCACCATAAGAATCCATTGACATCATTTTCAACTATAACAAGCTAATACTTTCGGAGATCTTGTGTTGATTGTTGATTTCAATTCATTTGATATATTTGAATTTATGTACCTTATATTTTTCAATAAAATTTATGTTTGTTTTGAAAAAACCGAATTATGATTGAAAAATTGTTTTAAGTGGTATTGAAAAAGTAGAGGGGGGAGCCGAAAGTTTTCAAGCGTAGAGCGCCGGAAATCGTCAATCCGCCACTGGGTTTGGGAGATAAATATCTCGGTTAAGTTCGTTATTGGGCAAAATAGGCCTGATGGTTTTGGAGTAATGACAACAAAATTTTTTTTTACATTACAAATTTCGAATTCAATTTTTATTAAGACGCAGATTCACCATAAGAATCCATTGATATCATTTTCAACTATAACAAGCTAATACTTTCGGAGATATGATTTTTCAAAATTTCAATAATTATTCTTAAATCTATGAATCCATGAATACTCTAATTATAATTTTCTGATGTATGTAAATCTAACATGAAATGAGTCATAAACCTTGAATTTTATTAGGAAAATTCTTGAAAATTGAAAAAATGTTACAGCACCCGGTGTTCCCAAGTGGTCACCCATCCAAATACTAACCGCGCCGGACGTTGCTTGGCTTCAGTGTTCGAACGGTATCTAGCATATTGAGTGTGGTATGGCCGCGAACAATATATTTTCTTCCTCTAACTCTGCAATTATACCTATTTATGATGCAGTAGTCAATGAAAATCTCAGGACATCTCACCAGGGGGAGAGGAGGAGCCAAAAAATCCTCAAAAATGTCTCATTAATTCATGAACGCCCCCTAAAGAAAACATCGTTTTTTTACAACACAAATTTCAAATTTATTTTTTCTTAAGATGCATTTTCATCATAATAATCCACTGATATCATTCTCAACTATAACAAATTAATGCTTTGGGAGATATGATTTGTCAAAATTTCAATAATTAATCGTAATTTTATGATTTTTTTCAATTTAATTTCTTCTATGATGCATTTCTATCATAAAAATCCATATATATCATTCCCAACTCTGAGAAACCAATACTTTCGGAGATATGATGCACATAGTTGGCTTCGACCCTGAATTATTCATCAGTAAGTTGAATCCAATCGTTTGCGACCATTTTCGGCCAAAAATACAGATATCTGGGCAACATGATAGGATGCTGTTCCTGGCGGGCAACGGATAAACTCAAATGAAAGAACATCATCATTAATGTCACATGACTCAAAGAAATTTCTCATTTATTTACAGACCCATCCCAACATGGCACAAACCTGTCACGCAGGTGATAGTAACACCTTCTATCGTCCAACTTACATACCACCACAAGAATGTTACAACGGCCAAACTCCCTCGTCTACTGGTGCAGTGCCAAGACAAACTTGGCAAGGAGGAGATCCTACAAAACCGGCTCCAAGACCTTTCGTGCCCCCTGACGAGTATACGAACAATAACCAGTCGGTATCGGTTCAAATAGATCCAAACAATAAAGATAATAACCAGAAAGATACGCCAAAAACGTCGAAAGGCATGACCAAAACATACTATACTATAAAAGATATGATTTCGAGTAAATTTAAAAGTAGTAAAGAACAAGACGAGAAAAATGAAGAAGTAGGTCTTAATAATGTGACGGATGAACTCAGAAAAAGTCAAAGGAATTTGAATGAAGAACAAAATGAAGTGAAAAGGACACAAGACCAAGGAAACCCACAGAAATCTAGGATTGATATGCAACAACAGCAATATAATCAGCACTTCATTCAACAACATCTCTTGGCACAACAAGCTCAACATCAATTTCAAACAAATCAACAAATTAAATTTCAACAACAAACAATCTTCCAACAACACCTAGCTCAAGCCAGATCCCAAGAGATGTTAGCTGCGAGACCAGATGAACAAATGTACTACCAAACAGCCTATGGAGGAAGTTCAGCGAATCGTATGGTTAACAGACCACAGAACTTCGTGCAGATGCAGCAACAGGTTAGTATATGCCAATTTACACTATTCAATTCATGTTTTCACCTCTAATTCCTTCATTAAGGCTCTCAATAAGGATGGAATGAAAGACGAAAGGAACTCGCACCTGTCTCCAGATAGACGGAGCATTCAACAAATAGAAAGAGATCAACAAGCGAAAACCTTCGAGGCTAGAAGAACTGCATCACAACCTCAACTTCTCACAGATGAAGTCAAAACTGACCTCAATGACAGCAGACCTCAGCCCCAGGCAGCTGTATCTAGTCGCAGAGGATCATATGGGAATCTCGTAGATATGCAGATATCTCCAAATGACCATGGAAAGGAGAGCGATGATGGAGGTTTCCTAAAACGAAACAATTCCAGAGAAAGACAACTCGGTGACCAAACTCATCCAATGGACAATTCCCACCTAGATTCTACTGTTAGCAGGGAAAAAGACAGTTTGGCTGATATGCTTCAAGGTACACCGCGTAAGAAACTGGAAGGTGAAATTGGTAAAATTGAGGGGGTCTACAATGTTGGCCAAAGAACAAAGCCTGATGATGAACAGAAACTCGGTAAGCGAACTGCAGGCTCAGGTGCAAGTTCTGATTATGATAAAACTGGCCAGTCGTCATCTAATGTTGATTCAGGAAGAGGGAGTGCAGCTTATAGCAGTGGAAGAAGGCAAACAGACATAAGTGATATAGGGGAAATGTCAAGAAATGTCTACAAAGATATATCATCAGGTACTATCGAGTAAATTCGAAAATATCAATATTTAAATAATTTTCTCTCCAGGTCATGATTCTGAATGGGTAGATGTCGTAGAAAATGAACTGAGAAGCATATTGGAGCCAAAACTACATGAGTTATCTTTACACGCAAATTCTTCTAACATTGCCAATTCAACTATTAGTGAGAGTATCTCTTCTATGACCCCTCCTTTGCCACCTTTATCACCAGGAGATCAGTCCTCTGCCACTCCTACACCCAGGAATTCGACAAGGTTCAAACATAGCAGGTTAGAATCATGATTTTTTCCTAGATTAACAGATTTCTGCAAATCTGATCCTTTCCTTTTTTCAGTTTGCCTTATGGAAGTAAACCGGATTACGAGGGTTATCAAATGAAATCCCATCATCGAGAAATATCCGCCAATTCTAGATGGAATGGAAATTCTGCCCAGAAAAGCAGATATACGAAGAAAATGGATCATAATGCATTATTCAGAGGAAAACCAGGTATGTGCATATATCGCATAAAAAGAAGACTCTTGTGAATGAATAGTCATCAATTCTGCTTTAAATTTAAAAAAATTGTTCTCCCTTTAAGTTTTCGGGTTGGACAACACAGACATCACATCTACAACAACAAGGTCTCTAGATCTAGAATCAATGCTTGATGGTCAAAGTGATTCGGATGAAGATAATATAAGTACAGCGGATGCCAGAACAATAAGGAAGCAACTTGAAGGACTCGAGAGTATGTATTCTGAAGTACTGAAACTATTGGGAGTTAAGAAGAACGTGGGAAGATACCAACCATCTGATCCAAGATTCAGCAAGAGGAGATATGGCAGTATGTCATCTCTTCCATCAAGTTCGGTAAGCAGTAGGCCAATAAGGGACAAAAGAAAGGCACACGAAGATAGGAAGAAAGTGAGAGATTTGAGAGGGATCAATAAGAGGTTCCAAAGGTTAGAATCTCACGTTGTAACTTTGGCAAGATCTGTAGCCCATCTATCTTCGGAGATGAGAACTCAGCATATAATGATCCAAGAGATGGAGAATATAAGAGGAGAAATTTCCGCCTTGAGGACACAAACCAACATCTTAAATGTGAGATCGCAGTCTTCATCCAGGCCTACGAATAGTTCCAAAGATTTGCCAAATCTAGCAAATCCGACTAGGGTTAAGAAATTGACTAAGTTTTTTGGAGATGAGCCGCCATTATTGAGGATGTTTTTGAGGAAATTAGGCTATGAAGTAAGTGATATAATATTTCAGCTAGTAAATATATCATTTCCATCTTAGCAGGATACAGGATACAGTTTGTCCAGACGATAGCCATCCAGCATGCCGTTGTATTCATGATAACTTTCAGAAGATATATCTTAACGTCTTCCAATTTTCAGCGTAGATCGAATATTCGAATAGGGAGATTAAGTTTGTGAATGGGACGATACGTCCATTGGGTCCGGAAATATTTGAAGAAGTATTGATAAAAACATTCTCTCACGAAACAAAATACTTTATACGAAACTTTATAATTGTTCAAGGCTCGTTTTATTTTAAACTCTTCATTGTGAATTATTAAAGCACTGACGTTGTGTCAGAAGCTGCAGCGTGCTCGTGCATTACATTATCAATATATTGCACTGACTTGTGTAATTGTACACCGCACTCGTTGCGCTTGCTTCAAAGGCTGACAATATACCATTTTCTGACGGTTGCACCTATGGACCCCCTTCCATAGATGCCGACAGAAATTATTCTAGGGGGGCAAGGCCGAAATATAGATATATATACAGTGCATACCTGTACTTTGCACCAGAATATTGAAACGACTTTTGAGCGACTTTTGTCGAAAAACATTTTCCACAAAATTTTTTCGTTACAATCATATTGATGCCGACACTAATATTATCTAGTGCCAAAAAAATTATGTTAGGTAATTATTCGATTTTTAAAAGAGTCATAAGCAAAAAAGAAAAAAATGTCATGCTTTTTCGACCTGAATGTTGGCCCACCGACCCCCTTTCGAGCGCCTATGTGACCAAAATGATTATTACTCCCGCTTCAACCAATCTTCATCTACCAATAGGACTGTTGGCGAAACTATGGTTCGATAGCTAGATGGTGGAGATTTTAATGGACTGTATCAAAAATAGCGATGGTATCAGAAACCTTACCTGTGGTGTGGCTTCTAATTGCGACGATGGTTGGGTCCTTCCATGACTCCGTCGAAGAGCTCTGGTTAATCCTTTAGTGCACAGCACAGCGGTTTCACTAATGTGGTTAAAAAGCACAGTGAAATACAGTTTTAAAAAGAATAGCGAGAGATAGTCCAGAACAAGAAAAAGACGTAAAAACAGAAGCGGCGAGCGATATGTTCTCTGTAGCGATTGTCTTTCATGACTGCTGTTCTTGTCCTTTTTAGAGAGGGGGGGGGGAAACAAGATCCCTGATACCAAGTACAGCGCGTATAATGAAAAATGTCATTGTTTCCCCAACAAGGACATATAGAATTAGTGTAGTTCAAAAATTATTACATATCTCCATTTTGATGAAAATATCTGGGGCATTTATATAATTATATGATTCATTTCTGGGTTTTCTCTCAAACTCTGAAAATTCTGAAATTCGAGAACACTGCCAATGTGACAATTCTCGAATTTCAGAATAACTATCAACAAAATAATTCTAAAGATTTTCGTTAGGTGTCTGACGAAGGAGTCTGATATAGACTCCAAAACGTTACGATATATTTTTCTCTTCGTTGATGTTGTTTCGTTGTTGTTTGTTAGGCATTTGTTAAACATTGTTCGATTGATTGCTTCTGACAAATAGCTTGTGTTTCTTACGGAGAAGCAAATCACAAAATAATTAATTTTTATTTTAAAGATATTTTTCAGAGTTTGGGAGAGAAAACCCAGAAAGAAACCTTTAATTACAAGAAAGTGTTTGCTGTTCTTAAAAAAAATTCTTTCTTTCCTGTTAATGGGCTTAAAAATTGTAATAAATATTTCACTTAATTTTGACATGGTGATCGAATAGAACTTACTCTTCGTCTCAGTGGAATTAGAGATTTGTGTATTTTTGTAAGGCCATATAAATGTGGTGGCTTAGTGCAAGAAGGTATGAGGCCTTTTTTTGTCTGCACGTAAGGGTTTTTGAATGTTTTTGACTTGTCTTTCTGTAGAAGTGGGATCTTTATTGATTTCGGTATATTTGTTCTTATCATTAACAATATCCAAATGTATATTCTTGATTCAACTTCTTGATCTGAATATCATTATTTACAGAAATACGCTAATGTTTTCGAGAACGAGCGTGTCGGGATGGTGGAACTACCTTATCTCAGCGAGGAAAGATTACAGAAAATGGGGGTTCCTCTAGGACCAAGATTGAGAATCATGCAAGAAGCTCAAATCTCAGTTTGTAAAGATAATACTTTGTGCATAGTTTGAAATTACGAGTATTGTAAATTATTTATTGTATATATTACCGTGTAATTTTCTCAAATGATGACAAGATGGCGGCTCAATTGAAAGACTTCGGATGTTAATATAAGATTGGACATTACTTGATAAGTTTTAAATGTAGTATAGTTTAAAATAATTTTATTTTTCAATTTATTTATGGCTTCTCTCATAATTCATAGATGAATAAGTGTTATAGGTACATATTATCGTTCATTTATTGCCAACAATACCAAAGAAATATCATTTGCATCACCGATTATTTTAAACTCTTTTAAACTAAAGGAAAAATCAATTATAATTACACCGATTTTTTCAGTGCAAAGAAAATTTATATTGAGCTGTTTGTAATATTAAAATATAGAATATAACAAGAACTTTAATTAATTACCTGATGAATATCGAACATGACCAATCGGAATGACCTTTTGTCGTGAACGTTATGGTGCCACAAAAATTTTGCGCAAATCAAAAACTATTTCGGGTATATTATGAATGAATTTTATCTCTGAAATTTAATTGTATTTGCATTCAATAATTATCTGCTAAAGGAAGTGTTCTGACTGCCGATATTATATATGCTGCTTCGACTCGTTGAATAATGGCTCTTCACTAGGATATTCCATAATGAGGGCACGAGAATAGAAATTATCCAATTATAACTTATAGCATTGAATTTTCAAAGGAGAAGGGAAGATTTGAAATAAAAGACCTTGAGATGAATTCATTTGCTTATTTCAACAAGAAATACAGTGGATCTTTGTGCGACTTCGCTTTACAAAAAAGTGTCAAGCATTTTTCACGAACACCAAATTTCCATTTGCAAATATTTATATTTATTCTTGAAACCGCCTTTTTGGCGCTCTAGTTCCTCGGAACTGAGTGCTTATCAATTTGCCCAAATGTCTGTAATTTTGGAATATTTCGATGAAAATGGTCTTAAACGATTTGGTTCGACTCACTGATCAAGAATCCGTGGTCGAAATTCATTCTGTCCGGCCGGCCGATCCGGCCGGCCGTAAGCACCATAACTCTCGAACGGAATTAGCTAGAGAGTTGAAATTTTCAGAGTAGGTTTGGGGGATGAATATCTCGGATAAGTTCGTTATTGGGCAAAATCGGACAGATGGTTTCGGAGTAACAAAAAAAAATTTTTTTTTACGAAACAAATTCCAAATCAAATTTTTTTTAATAAGCAGTTTTATCATAAGAATCCATTCATATCATTTTCAACTCTAACAAGCTAATACTTTCGGAGATATGATTTTTTGAAATTTCAATGTAAATCGTATAATTATTATTCTATGTATGAATTCTCATAATGTCAACTTGACAGAAGGGAATATTGTAACTTCAAAAATATTGGGGTTGAAATACTCGTATTTTAGCGATGCAACGGGGACCTCACCCGAAAATGTTTGAAAATATTACGTAAATATTGAAAGCATAATTCTCTAGTTTGGTGAACGTAGATCAGGAAATTTTTGATCGATTACAAGGTAATTTTTTATTATTACTTATCTTCTTTCATATTTGTTTTATGGAATACCTACTATTTGTAGGTACTTTAAACCTGTTTTGGGCAATTGTCATACGAAACTTGTTTTTTTGGCGCTCTAGTTCCTCGGAACAGTGTGCTTATCAATTTGCCCAAGTGTCTGTAATTTTGAAATTTTTGGCTGAAAATGGTCTCAAACGATTTGGTTCGACTCACTGATCAAGAATCCGAGTGCGAAATCGATTCTGTCCGACCGGCCGTAGGCACGATAACTCTCGAACGAAAGGAGTTAGCGGATTGAAAATTGCAAGGTGGTTTTGGAGCGTAAATATCTCGGACAAGTTCGTTCGATCTATCTGAAATTTAGCATCAAATTGTAGAATCATGACCTTTATACGCATGTAAAGTTTTGTATTGACCAGATTACCCCAAAGTGTAAAAAAAAAAATTTGAAAATTTAAAAAAAGTTTTTCCACAATAACTCTCGAACGGAATGAGCTAGGTAGTTGAAATTTTCAGAGTAGGTTAGGGAGATGAATATCTTGGTTAAGTTCGTTATTGGGCAAAATTGGCCAGATTTAATTCGATTTCTTCCATGGTGCAGTTCTCATTCTCATGATTGCTCATTTAATCTTGATAAATAAACTATTATTTGAATTGAATTTCCTTTATGATGCAGCTCTATCATATGTATACATTGATATAATTCCCAACTCAGAGAAACCAATACTTTCGGAGATATAATTTGTCTGTTTGAACTAGAGCGCCAGAAAGCTCCTGTCCACAGGGCTTGAACCCATTTTTAATAGGTTAACACCGTTCGAATGTTTGCATACAGAAAAATTATTGATGAGAATAGATTTTCATCATCACATTATGGATTTAAGCATAAAAAAAATATTTAGAAAAATTTTGTATCTCAGAACCTATCCGTCCGATATCGTTGAAATTTTGCAGAATCCTTCAAAACCTTATTTTACAGTAAAGTTGAAAGATTTGGACTCGATTGGATCTTTATTGTAGAAGATATAAGGGAAATACAGATAAGTCACAAAAAAAGTGGAACAGTTTTTTTCGACGCTTGTTTTTACATTCGTATTTTTTTCATGGAGCTAAGCAGCCTTATGGGAGTTCAATATCAATAACCGTATCGTTTGGGACCGTTTTCGGCGAAAATTCGAAAATTACAGACATTGGGGCAAAATGATTACGCGATGTTCCCCAGAACATAGCGCAAAAACCCTATCTCCCCGTTAGTGTTGAGATTTATGAGAAAGGAAAATTGTTAACAAAATATGCTGAAATATTAAATATTAAAGGGCATCTTTTTCATTACTATCGCTTCTTCCTTCAACAAGCAGAGAAGTTTCTCCAAGGTACCCGAAACTCAATCTGGAAAAGGAAAGGACAAAAGGAGGAAACGAATAAATTAAAAATGGAATATTCTATTTTCTATCAAATAGATTTAAAACCCGCTACCCATTCTAAAAAAGATACAGAAACATTATGAATAACCCTAAAACCATCCTTGAATCTATATATGCGACAATTATTGACTAAATGATCTATGGTTTCCTCTGCTTCCCCGTATTCACAACTAGGGCTCTCAACTGAGTTCCACCTGAAAAGCATGCTGTTGCATCGACCATGACCGGTCCTTAGACCATTCAGAATAGACCATATTTTCCTTCGAAGGTTAAAGCCCGGAACTCTATTTGAAGGATCAGAAATAAAATCTTTGTTGAATAAATCTCAAGAAACCCATTCAGACTGCCAAACTTCGTTGTCACTTTTATTCGAATTAAGAAAACAGTTGGACCATAAAGGGTTTCGTGACTTCAATCTGGGAATCTTATTGTCTGGAATGTAGGAAAGAATTGGAAATTAATTCGGAAAAGAATTAAATTTATTCCAGGATTTTGAAACAGCAGTCTGCCTGCGAATGTGGGGCGGAACAGTGTTTGTAAGAACTGGCAACCAATGAATAGGTGTAGATCTAATAGTTCCAGTGATGATCCTCATAGATGAATTCATCTGTGCATCAATTTTTTGAGTACGAGCACTATTAAACCATTATTGAAAGGTTTTTTTTTCTGGGTTTTCTCTCCCAAACTCTGAAAAAGTATACGCCCCACAGTATCCTTTAATGATTACTATTAAACCAGACGGGGCAACAATATACAGCAGCAGAAAAAACCAAGGCAAATTTTTTGAGTATGTGCAATATTAAACCATTATTGAAAGGTTTTTTTTTCTAGGTTTTCTCTCCCAAACTCTGAAAAATATCTATAAAATAAAAATTAATTAATTAATTAAAATAATTAATTTTTATTTTATAGATATTTTTCAGAGTTTGGGAGAGAAAACCCAGAAAAAAAAACCTTTCAATAATGAGTATAATAATAATAATAATAATAATTTTACTCCACTGAATTTACAGCGATGTCAAAAAAATTCAAAATTTGCAATACACAGAAAAAAATCGAGTAAACAACTAAGTAACACAATATAAAGACATACAGAACAAACAGATTACCGGGAATCCACCGCCGAGACGAACTCACTGACGCTATAGTAAGAGCCAATGGCAAGAATCAACCTCAGCTTACGCTTGAACCCCGATGGATGCTTCCCGACCAAGTACTCTGGCAGAACATTATTAAGGTGTATACCCGATATTAGCGGCGATCTCTGATGAAATGTGTGCCTCAACCCTGAGTGGTAAAGTTTTCGACAACCGCGAGTATTGTATGAATGGTGGTCACAGAGCCTAGGAATACCGAATTTCCTATCATGAATATAAATCATAAGATGATAAATATACAAGGATGGAAGTGTAAGGAGACCATGGGAACGAAAGCTTCCCCTGCAAGAGACTCGTGGGTCGAGACCTCCCACAGTATCCTTTAATGATTACTATTAAACCAGACGGGGCAACAATATACAGCAGCAGAAAAAACCAAGGCTAAGGCTGCCGTTCGAAGAGTAGCTGCATCAGCACCACATGAAGTACCAGCTAATTTCTGCAGAATGTTATTTCTTGTTTTCAACTTCAGATGCAAGTCTTCCAAATGGGCTTTGAAATTCCAAGAGGAATCTAGTTTCACTCCTAGAAATTTAGGATAAAAATTATGTCTCAAGAAAGAATCACCGAAAATTACACTCAATGTTCTATATTTTTGATGACTGTTCAAATGAAAGCAAGAAACCTCAGTTTTATTAGGATTCGGACACAAACGCCACTCAAATAGGTACTTTTTCAGGATTTCTAAATCTGCAGATAGATTATTTTCTATACTTTGGAAATTGGAACGACGAAATGCAAGGGCAATGTCATCAGCATATATGAATTTCTCAGAGGTAGTAGCAGGAATATCACACAGATATAAATTGAAAAGAAGAGGTGCTAGAACTGAACCTTGTGGTAGACCATTATTCAAATGTTTTAATTTACTACTATTATTATCAACAAAAACACGAATCCTTTTATCCGTCAGCATATTTTTGACTAAACGAACCATTTTTCAACACTTTAAATGAGTGTAAAGTTTAAAAATCAAACCATCTTTCCATACCGTGTCATAAAGCTGCCAATAGGAGGTTATGTTGAGAAATTAAACGCTTTTTTGGTTGAAATATTATCTTATTCAAAGAGTCACCGGCTTATTAAGTTGCCCTCGTACTTATGCGTCAAACAATAGCACAAAGTGGCATATCATTGAATTGATAATACAGAATTATAAAATTTGAAAACAAACATTTTATTTATCGATTTTTAACACTATTTTTGAAGAGCATAGAATCAATCATGACAATTTAAAAATGATTCATTTATAGGGGGTGTTTGAATTTGAAGAGTTGTTTTTCAGCAAAATTAATGGGGTATCTAATATAATTTTTAGTTCTAATTCCTTTCCTCTCCACGTTCATTGAGACTTTATTTGACACCAACTTACTCTATATTAGTTAATATGACTACATTTGGTAGCAGATTACTTAATTTTTTCAACAAATCTCAATAATTTTTTTTGAAGAACCATCTCATAAAACATTTTGCATCAATTTAGGAACACCCTGTACTTTTACTGCAAAAACGCAAATTATTACCTACAGAAGAAATCTCCATAGTAACTATATCAATCTTAGTAATTAATTTGAAATTTAAACTGTACCTACTGAGTTCAGAGAGTGATAAATTCGTCAAGATATTATCTTTACGGTGCAGATTGAATTCGTGATCAGTGTGCGTAACTGGAGACCAAGGGGAAACAGCGTCCCCGAATCCATACTCGGGCACCAGGACGTCTGGCGTCCCTAGGGAAGGGGAACAATTTTTACAGCATCCCTTCGAGTATAGAATAATCCGCCAGCGGCTCTGTGTTCCGTTCCGATATAACATGTTCCAAAATTAAGGATATAACATGGTGAAGAAATTCTGTTTGGTTTTTAGTTTCCGCAATGGGGCCATAATAATGAGTCTTGTCAGTTTTGTGAGTATTCCTCAGTTCAAATTCATTCTTCGTAATTTTATTATTCATCTCTCAAAAATATACTGGGTGTACCATCATTTGTATATACTTTCAATTATACAGTGTGCTCCATTTCATTATAAAATAATAGGTGCTATTCACACAAAATATATGTATCTCCGGTCGATGGTCATTGACGGTAGTCGAAAAAGAACAGTTATTATTATTATTATTATTATTTGTATTCAGCTATATATATTTTTTTTCGTTTATCAGCAAGGCTTTCACAGCGATAAGAACCTTTCAATTCACAAGATTTTGCCGCATTAACACAATAATAGATATATAAATTCCAATTCCAATAAAATTCGTGATATAATATCATCCTCAAGGTTCACCACATCTTCCATATTCTGTAACCGCATTTTAAAATATTCCAAAATAAGTATTTTGATCGTTTACAACTGGACAATTCTTGTCTAAGCAATATTTTCATTATCACATTTTTTTGTTTTGATTGAATACCGTATCTTTGGAACAATTCAGAAGATGGAAATTTGTTAAATCGCTAACGGTTATTTAATATCACTTTTTGTAATTCCATTATGTTATGACAAAAGTTTGAGAAACTCAACAGCTACAATATTTTGCATTAAAACTTTTTGATAAAAAATTGATTTGAATTGAAAAATTTAATACACAACTTTTTTGTATCCTGATTTTTCCTCCTAAATTCGATAATTTAACTGCAACAAAAATGAAATATTACTGAGACTATTTTCACACAAATTTGCAGACGTAATAATTAGTTGAAACGAGACAGACCAGAATCACAGATTAAACTGTGATCACAGTTTGGAATGTCTATGCTGTTCATAGACAAAAAAATAGGTTCAAGCCCTGTGGTCAGGAGGTTTGGCGCTCTTGTTCAAACTTTGACAAATCATATCTCCAAAAGTGGTTCTCAGAGTTGGGAATTATATCAATGGATTCTTATGATAGAACTGCATCATAAAATAAAATAAATTAAATACGAATCTATTCCAATTCTGGAAAACCAATACTTTCCTAGTTATGATTTGTCAAATTTTGAACGAAAGCGCCAAAGCTCCTGTCCACAATGCTTTCCCACTTTTTCAATTTGGCTTCTGTGGGTCAGTTTTCAAGAATTTTTGTGATTAAATTCAAAACTTAGGTCTATGAATCATCTCATGTTGGATCAACATACATCAGCAAATTATAATTAGAGTGTTCTATGAAATCATTTAGAATTATTGAGAAAAATTATTGAAATTTTGAAAAATCATATCTAAAGTATTGGTTCGTAAGAGTTGAGAATGATATTAATTGATTCTTATGATAAAACTGCAAATTTAATTTGAAATTTGTAATGTAAAAAATATTTTTTTTTGTTACTCCGAAACCACTTGGCTGATTTTGCCCAGTAACGAACTTAGCCGAGATATTTATCTCCCGAACCTACTCTGAAAATTTCAACTGTCTAGCTCATTCCGTTCGAGAGTTATCGTGTTAACGGATGGCCGCCCGGTCGGACGGACAGAATCGATTTTGACCATGGATTCTTGATCAGTAAGTCGAACCGAATCGTTTGAGACCATTTTCTCTCTCTGTTCCGAGGAACAAGAGCGCCAAAAAGTATGCTGCTGTCAAATATAGACATATATTAATATTAATATATATATATATAATATTAAGCGGGTTGGCGTTGAATAAAAACCTATTGAACAATATTTTTATTGTCAAAATTTTTAGAATGTCGAAGGGCGGTAAATAGGAGTCAAGGAATGAAAGATTATGTGGAAGACTCCCTTTAGTTTTTGCTGTAGAACCACCTTTAAAAAGTGTTCACATCAATTTAAAACACTGTATACTTTCTGATAAGCTTAAACAGTATTTTATACAACAATATACAATTGACGTCCTAGGATTTGTTTCTCTAATATAAATCATGTACGGCTTTGTAATTACAAGTTAATGTACTTTTAATAGGAATTTTTACCATTTTGACTTACTAGTATGAGGAAGAACTTTACAAATATTCCCCAAACTTATATCAGAACTTTTTATTGTATAGCCAATGAGAATGAGATATGACCTTCATCAGAAATGATTATTAAATATTTCCATTTTCAGCTGACAGGTGTTGGTCTGATTTTAAATTGTGTAATGAATATCGAAAAAGGGACAGCTAAAAAGTATAGTTCTTTTATTGTTGTTGGTATATTGATGGGGTTGACGAGTTTAATAGCAGGTGGAGTTCTTGCAGCAGCTATATTCAAGGTAACATTCTGTCATTGATTGTTGAAACATAAAGTGCAGTAGAAAATATTGCTCAATAATTTTAGTGGATATTACTAGAATATCAAAATTTTCTGTGTCAATTTTTGAAATGAATGAAAATAAGATAGTACGATGAACAAAGAGTATATTTTTATGTGTTGCCAATTCCACTATAGGATGGTACAATTATCTTCTTTATAACCGTGTTTGCGATATCTTACTGCAGTCATTGTTTAATTAATCAAAATTATTATTATTATTATTATTATACTGATCCTCCTGGGTCTTCCACAAGGAGACCCCTCATAAGCTCTAAGAGCTTGCCCTGAGTTAGGAGAACCAGTTGTGTTCTGTGTAGGCTTTGTTACTGTGTCCTTACGCCACCTTAGGCACAGCACTGTTAATTTTTTACCCAACATCGAATGGTGGCGATTACCGTGACTAGAAAATTTCTTTCCTAGCCTCGGAATTGAACTTGGGGCTTCCGCTCCCAAGTCAATTACTCTACCACTGAGCCAATCAGTAAGTTTGTGCGGCCATTATAACACAAGGCTTCCAAGACACAAACTATTCGCTCTCGAAAAGAGCGTTTGGAGCCATTAAATTTTCATTATATCGATGTACTCTTCTTCTCCATAGTCCATACAAATATTCAACGATCAGTATACAAACGAAATCTTGGCTCGTCTGCAAAGGGAGAGAGGAAAAAAATCCCTGAGAAAATATTCATTATATTATAGGTAATTATAGGAAATGTTCATGATAGTATACAATGAAATTGGTTTAAGAATCATTTTTGAAGCAAATTTTAGGAGAATACAAATGTCCACTTCAATTGTTGGGCAATATCCTAGTATTATATCACCATATCATTTGTTGATTATGGAGAAACTCTATTCTGCTTAGTCCAAATAATCGTATGGCCTGTTGTTAAAAATGCATTTCAATGATTCTATATAATTTGTTACAATGCACCCATGTCAATTTGATTGTTATACTTGACGTTTTTCACTCAACTACAAATACAATATAAATTCATAGTGTTGCTTAGCTCAAGTCAACGACCTCAGTAACGCATGAGGAAGTTATTGTTTCCCAATTATGTACTTTGTTTTGTCAGTTGCATACACAATTCCACTTTTTAAATATTTTCTTAGAAACATGACAATCTTCCAATTATATTAAATATATTTCGCTTTTATACTTTGAAAATAGCATTTACACCTTAACCCGTTTAGAAACTCTATAAATAAATAAATATACTAAAATTGAAAATATACTTACTGAACAAGCTGATGTGGATAGATCCCCACTCTGAAATATTTTTGGTCAACTGAATTTTTACTTGCATCAGTATATAAAGCAAGATTCGCATATTCAAAATGTTATGCAACTGCCGGTTAAACAAACGATAGTCATATTTTAAATAAATAAATATATCGTGATTCGATAAATTTTTATTCGAATGATTTCTCATAGAACTAATTCATCAAAGCTTGAACATTTTAAGGATTACGACTAACAGAGTAACAAATTATAGTGAGAACACATTTTTTCATCCCATAATTTTATATTTATTATATTCTTTCATTTCAAAACCAGTATTTAATAGATTGTGGTAAATTTTCAGGCGAAAGAGAAGTACATCCTGCTCTATATACTTTTGGAATCTGTCTTACTTCTTATTGTTACAATTTACTCAGGAATGTTTGTTTTTACGAATGCAGCTTTCTTGATGGTTTTGTTGATTAGTGGTGAGTATCCAATTTATTTGTTGACAAATATATTTTTGTTAAAACTTTCAAATCAACTAACTTCAATTTCAACAAGATTAATCCACCTTTTGAAGTGGATTCAATTCAAGGCTCATCAGAATATCGGTAGTGACTCAGAGGATTGACAATTAACCTAGATCACAATGATATTTCAATTTCAAATCGACGAAAGGTACCTACATGAAAGTTTATTTTTCCGTGAGACATGCATTCTATAGGAACAAGAATCGGAACATTTTCATAAATTTTCCGACTGAAAATTCGAATACTGATCACGTTCCGGCGTGTTGGCTAAGCTTTGATTTGGCATTTAACAACTGAACGGATTAACATATTCAAATTTCTCGCATTTGTTATATAACATAAAATTCTATAGCCGTCAGGATAAAATAGCAATGGATTTTTGGTCGATAATTTTTGAAGAAAAAAATGATAGTAGGATGAAAACCATTGAAAAAGGAAGAGAATATAACAAAAA
This sequence comes from Halyzia sedecimguttata, assembly GCA_937662695.2. NCBI lineage: Eukaryota > Metazoa > Arthropoda > Insecta > Coleoptera > Coccinellidae > Halyzia > Halyzia sedecimguttata. The sequence goes on from OW569415.2 coordinate 52,114,668, forward strand.
TGAGGGGATTAATGATTTACGGGTGATCTGAGCTCGGGAAGTGGACGGGGGTTGGATTTTAAGGGTAAAAAAATGCTATAAAAAAATTAAATAATAAAGTTTTTGTTAATAAAATGATCTACAACTCGTGTATTTACGCTTTTTTCACATAATCTCAATATTTATATGAAAATTTCAACTAATCCAGTTTTTGGTTTTTCATTTTTACCTTTTACAAAGAAAACATTTCCCTCGAAATTTGGTAAAAACACACTGTAGTTTTAATTACAGTGTATTCGGGACATTGAAACGAAATTTTGTGGAAAAAATTTTTTTTTTGTTAAAATAAAGAACCAAAAACTTGGTTATTTGAATTTTCCACATGAATTTTGAGGTTGTGAAAAAAGTGTAAATATAAAAGTTGTAGATCTTTTTATTAGCTACCACTTTGCTATTTAACTTTTTTCCATAGGACCGGTTTTAACCCTTAAAAACTCACCCCGTTCCACTTCCCGAACTCAGATCCACCGTAAATAATTTTTCCTTTTTACCTTTTACAAAGGCTTTATTCAGCGCTGGTCTATTTGCTGAAAACATTCCAAAAGTTTCAGAGCCCCAAAATTCAGAAAATGTCGAAAACTCAGGGAAGGACACACTTACAAAAATGCGATTTCTAGCGTATACACAGCGATTATACCGGAAAAAGTAAGTCTAAACTATACTTTATTGAAAGGTTTCTTTCTGGGTTTTCTCTCCCAAACTCTGAAAAATATCTATAAAATAAAAATTGATTATTCTGCGATTTGCTTCTGCATAAGAAACACAAGATATTTGTCAGAAGCAATCAATTGATCAATGTTGCCTAACAAACAACAACGAAACAACATCAACGAAGGAACAACTATATCGTAACGTTTCGGATTATATATCAGACTCCTTCGTCAGACGCTTAACGAAAATCTTTAAAATTATTCTGTTGATAGTTATTCTCAAATTCGAGTATCCTTTAATGATTACTTAAACTTTACATTCTCCAAAACGGATTCAGGCATTTTTCAAAAATTGAATGAGCCATAAAGCAAGAGCCTATCAGTTTCAACGGCGCACGTTAACAAGTGCATATGGTGAATTTTGAAATCTTGTCCAATTATTTTGAAATCGTCAATTCAATTCGGTTTGTTCGGTTCAATCGCTTCTAACTTTTTTATAATTATTGCAATGATATTGATGATATTGAGAATTATACATTTTAGCATTGTTTCATTTGTTTCGGGTGTTGAAAAATACTGGAAATGCTATTCTTTCAAACTGGTTAACTCAAAACTAAATTATCATTTTCTCATATTTATAATATATGATAGACAGTGGATTGTGCGCTCCACATCCAGGTGTGATGTAAATACGCACAGAAAAGCAGGAGAGCCGAGAGAGACCAATCGATCGTGCGGCCAGTGGTCAGTGCTGGCCTCCGTATAGAATTCTGAACCTAGTCCTCTAGCTCTAATGGGATTCCGAACATTTCTGACAAATGCTTTCAATTCAAGATACAGCTGCTTCGTAATTCGGACGTACAGAAATTATACAAGTCGTACAGTAAATTTGTGTCATTCTAGAGAATTTTAGGTTATTTCTCTGTTAGTCTGTCCATCCTCTATGTCTATGTTATCTATGTATGTCGTTCATAGACATAGATAAATTACCGCGTCAACATCTACGTGTTGATGTACGTCATTCCTGTCAAATTTCATTTCAGATAGTAGTTGTAGTCTTCAAGAAACTTTTTGTTTTAGGGTTGATGTGGTTTGGAATAGTTGGAATCTACGGTTTTTACACAGAAATTGCTGAATATAATTCAGCGAAACCAGGAGTTTATGAGGTATCTTTCACTGATAATGCTGGATACGCCACCACTACGACTAATGGTCAACTTGATAGTACAGCAGTTTAGCAATGTTATCATTTCACGACAGAATCCAAATTTTCAAACTGGGCTTTACCCATACCGCCTAGATTGAAATTCTAGGAGGTATTGGTTTTAACCATAGAAATGTCATATCTTTACGTTACATGATTTATTTTTGGAAGATTTTATTTTTCTGCCTTCATATTCTATTACTTCAAAAATCATGCAAAATCAATTAATTGAAATTAGGACGAGTACAGACATGAAAAGTGTAAATATTACCACTCAGATATTTCGGATATACACACTTAAATGACTGACAATTTTTATGTTATATACATATTATGAAATGATCTTATTGACAATAAAATCATCAACCCGACATTTTTACATCCAGATGGTTATTTTTTTTTCATTTCGTTTCTCCTCATTCCAGTTAGACCAGAATATTTCAGGAAATCAAAAAACGTATTCTGCTTCATTGCAATTTTATTGAATAATTTGTACAATTTTTACAATTCATAGCTCAGATCATCCAACAATATTTCATACTGGAGAAAAAAATTATTTAAAATTTTATATTGCTATTTAACGACATAAGAGACAAATATCTATACTGGAGAATTAATGGACATTAATGGATGTAAAAATGTTGAGTAACAAAGAGTGTTATAATAATGTTTATATTTACTGTATATACAAGCAACTCGTATTTATGTATGTATGGTTTTATGTGCGAATAAAAATTATTCAGTATTCAATCATTATTTCATACAGGGGTTTTCTATGCAAATCTGGTACCAGACATTCAACAGCTGGATATCCAACTGGCAGGAGGAAGACCAATTTTTCTGATGAGGGTCTATTAAGGAGAATTCGAATAGCCGGCCCACAATTCAAAGGTGTGGACGTTAATGAATATAATCCTGCATTCTAAAAATAAATATTCTTATGAAGAGTGTTAAAATAGATAAAAAAAGTTCAATTCAGGGGAGGCTTGTAGCTCATGCGCCGAGACACTACCCAATGCGTATGCGCCAATATATTTTAGCCGATCGATCATTATCGGTACATGAGTACCTACCGAATAAATGTGCTATTACTTCCGTATTAAGTAATGAGGCTTCTAACATTTTTATTGACTTTGAAAATGTATCTAACTCTTACGGAATAGTGATTGGAACCGTTACCAGTCCTCTCGTAGTTTCACAGGTCACCCAAAATATTATACCGGGTGTCCCAGTATACATGTTTCAATGGATTATCTCAGCCATTTCAAAAGATACAAATTCACAATTTTGGATCAAAACTTCCTATTCAGTGGAAGCCGAGAAGTGAAGCAGAGCGTATCTGGTTTCGTTATTCGAACATGTCGTCAAGCAAATAAAGCAGCCAAAGAACGCGACTGTGGTCTAAGGACTGGTATAAACTGATAAACCGCTTCACTCATGAAAATTTAAATAATTTTCGGCGTGAATCGGAACCAGGGATCTACAGGAACTTTTTCAGAAAGGACAAAGAAAGTTTTTACACAGAGTCACTGACGCAATGCTTGACGGAAATGTCCCTAGACGATCAAACACCCTCTTTGGTCATTCAAACTTTCTATCAATCACCGTCAAGCCTTGTTTCAAGCATCAAACAGATTTTTAAACGTTAAATCACGCTTGATTCAATCAATTTACTCCAGGCAATACATAAAGGGTTTTCCAATAAGTGGTGTTATTTTGATATTCAAAGAAAAATGCCATTTTTCAATATGAATGGTCGGATGTTTATTTCATCATAAAGAAGAAGCTATGCCGTTAATAGTGGAAAATAACATCAGGCAAATGACCACCACGACCACGCTTACAGGACCATATCCTTTTAATGAAATTTTCCATAACCAAATCGCAAAATGGCTGCCGTATGTCCTCAATAGCCTCACGAATTCCATCTTTGAGGTCTTGAATCGACGCTGGGCTATTAGCGTAGATCTTCTCTTTCACGTGACCCCAAAGGAAAAAGTCGCAAGGTGTTAAATCACAACATCTCGGTGTCCAATTGTGATCACCTCTTCGAGAGATAACACGGTCCGGAAACTTTTCCCGCAAAAGATCGATGGTTTCGTTGCTTGTGTGGCACGTAGCGCCGTCTTGTTGAAAGTAAACGTTGTCCAGATCAATACCATCCAATTCCGGCCATAAAAAATCATTAATCATCTCTCGATAGCGCAATCCATTCACCGTAACTGTTGCTCCAGCCTCATTTTCGAAAAAGTAAGGTCCAATGACTCCGCCGGGCCATAAACCGCACCAAACAGTCACATGTTGAGGATAGAGAGGCTTTTCAACAATAACTCTTGGGCTTTCCGAGCCCCAGATGCGACAATTTTGCTTGTTGACGAAGCCACCTAGGTGGAAATGGGCCTCATCACTCAAGACGATTTTTCGATGGAATTCCGGATCATTTTCATGCATTTCAACGACCCAATCAGCAAAGACACGACGTTGTTGATGATCGGCCGGCTTGAGTGCTTGTGTTAACTGAACTTTATAAGACTTAAGACCCAAATCTTTATACAAAATAAGGTGTAATGACGTTCGTGGAATGCCCAATTCCAAAGAACGACTAGGAATGAACAAACCTGGGTTTTCTTCAACACTTTCGGCTACAGCAGCAATATTCTCGGCTGTTCTCGAGCGACGTGCACGGGTTTTATTCTTCACATAACTAACTTGTCCCAATAGCTCGAATTTTTCCACCAACTTCTTTATTGCGGTCTGACAAGGTGCTTCACTACGACCCAAAAATGTTCGAGTTTTACGAACCGTCTCTGCCATATTTTCACCATTTTTATAGTGAATTTTAATGATTTCAATGCCTTCCTGAAGCGTGTGTCGTTCCATTTTTATTGATGGCGTAGTTTCTACTTGTCAAATGTCAAAAAATGACAGCTTCAAAAGTGAAATCTACTGAAATAGCGGGCTATTCAAAATAAGACTTCTTATTGGAAAACCCTTTAGTATGCTGGCGCCCCATTCTTGGCTAGTTCAGAAATGGCTCTAAAACTTCCGAAGGAATGGAACAAGGAGTCTATGGAAGCAATAGGGAAGGGCCGAAGCCAAATTTTGGAAGGCAGGGGGGGGGTGAAGTTTTCCAACTGTGCATTGAAGGATTATATAAACGAAGGTGACGGGAAGGGGGAGGGGGAATTATCCAATGATGAGGAAATTTTTCTGACTGAGCAAAATAATAAGCTTTATCAGTATGCAGGATCTGCCCAAGGAACAATCATTTTGTATTATCGTTAGCAGCAATAACCACAATAATTCGAAAGATGGTATTAAGTCGGGATATCGTCCTGTCCTTACCAATCACCGTCAAGTTATTGGAAAGACAATAATATCAACTTACATGAATAGCAGCTAGTAAAAATCCCACTGCAATCGACAAACTCTGTTCATTGTAATAATGGATTTTCCTGGATCCATCTGGTTTAACTCCATAGGTTTGTTTGAACACAAGGATAAGATAAGGTGCTTCTGTAAGATATTCCTTGATCCAGTTGGTCTTCAATGGTTTCAAGTCGGTCGTCCATGTTTTTCCCATTCTTTTTCTGTAGTTGGTCTCTTCTTCGGCTTCTATTATTTCACGAATTTTTGTTTTGATATCCATGGTTTCCACCACAGCGAATGTCCACGGTTCAGTGTGAGCTCCGCTTGGTGCTGTTCCTTGAAATGATTTAAAGAAAATTTCTCAGTGCTAGGGAGCTCTAGAACTGAAGTAGATATAAGAACAACTGATATAAATTTTATACAAGATACAATATTATTATGTTGAAATTGTCCTGACGTCCAAACTCAGAACCATTTAGTTCATAGAAGAATTGAAGTTTGGCACCCATTGCAGAACATTACATTTCTCAGTGAAGAATAAAAATATATACATAACGGAATAATAGAGGAAGTGTATAATGATTGGGTGAAATTAAATGAACTCTCCGAATCCAGCTCAATTTTGGCGCTCTTGTTCCTCGGAACAGAGTGCTTATTAATTGACCCAAATTTTCGAATGTTTGGCTGAAAATAGTCTAAAACGATTTGGTTCGACTCACTGATCAAGAATCCTCGGTCGAAATCGATTCTGTCCGCCGATAACACGATCACTCTCGAACGGAATGCGCTAGACAGTTGAAATTTTTACAGTGGGTTTGGAAAATATACATATCTCGCTTAAGTTCGTTATTGGTTCGGGATTAACAAAAAAAAATTATTTTTGTACTTTACAAATTTCGAATTGCAGTATCATCATAGGAATCTAATGATATCATTTTCAACTCTAACAAGCTAATACTTCCGGAGATATAATTTTTCAAAATTTCAATAATACATCGTACTTCTATGTTTTCACAGAATGCGAACTCTATCTGTCTGTGTTCACTGTTCATACATAATATAATCTTATCTACCTATGACAGGTATGTCAAATGTATTTCTGTTCTAACAAAGTATGATTGAATGCAAAATCACCAAATATAGGATATTATAATTAACCCTACCCTTCGATAATCCATATGATGATGGAAATATATAATTTGGTAAGTTTATCAAATTGGGTTCAGAATATCTTCAGTGAAAACAAAACTGGAATATTGGCTAAGTTTCAATTGATATAATATAATTTTCAGGGGAGATTTGAGGGTTGAATGTATCGGATAAGTTCGTTATTGAATTTTAATTTAGTTTCTTTTATGATACAGTTCTATTATAAGAATACATTGATATCATCCCCAACTCTGAGAAACCGATAATTTCGGAGATGAATTGTCAAAGTTTGAACAAGAGCGCCAAAGCTCCTATCCACAGGGCTTTTCCAGCTTATGAAATCATGTTTGATTGAAAGTCTTCCAAAATAAATTAAATCATTAGTAATCCAACTTCTTTCTAGGGAAGTGTAGAATTTGAATTAAGAAGGAAGCGCCGTCGGGGAACCCCCTCAGGAACGAAGTTCCTTAGGATTTTTCGATAATACAGAGGATATTTTTAAAATTCCGTTATTCTTGCAGCCAGCATATTAAGAGCTGTCATTTTTTGATAGACTACAAGTAAAACTATGCCATTTATACAAATTCGAGAAAAGCACTGAAGATCTCAGGAGCTTATGCGAGCATGTTTTATTGTCTATTCACGCCTCACACATCCTCACAAAATTATGCGTGAACCCTCAAGCCGTCAAGTTAACACGTGGAAAAATGCATTGGGCATCCACTGAATACAATATTCTAGTTTGAGTTCACTGTGGACCTTGGACCAGAATGGACGATGCCACCACACGTAGTCGGTTTCAGAAATTGCAATGGCTTGCCTGTGTTGGTGTCACAGGAGCTAGCTTTAATACTCCCATAGCAGCATTTGAGGTCCAGCAGTACTTAATCTGCCTACCTTACACTTAAATGTAAGGAAATGTAGCCTGCTACATGCAATAAGAATTTCTCGTAGTAGGAAACTCCTAACTGGCAACTGGGTAGGACATATGAGGTTATTGGACCAACTGGACACAAATCTCTTAGCAAAGCACTCGGATGTAATGCCAATGCGGTGGACCTCGTAATAGGGTACTGGGACATGGGCCCTCTAACTTAAGGCCGGTCCATACGCTACGTTTTGCACAACCTTTTGTATGCGCTGCCTCAAGACGGAATGAAAACGTAGCAATTTTTAGTGCGTCCACACGATGCAGAGATATCTGTATATTTCGCACAGTTTCAATGATATCGTCATGGAGCAGGTACTACTCTTGTCAATTTTGGCATGCTGTTGCCACATTTACCGTCTACATGCAGCGACACATCCGCGCAATTCACGGATATCTATGCTGTCTAGCTCAGGTTTCGCTGCAACTGCAACGTCTCCGCGACGTTTTCAAAGCTGCGCAATTTTGCTGTCTACACGCAACGTTTTACCTGCAACGTGTTGAACTGCGCAGGTAAAAGGTTGTGCAAAATGAAGCGTATGGACCGGCCTTAACAGGCAGGTATACTAGCTGTCTATATTTGTAGTGAAGGGGGCACACATCTACATCATAACAGACAGCCAGGCCACACTGAGAGACCGGGTATCACCTATACAAGGTTCCGTACTATCCTGGGAATGCTGGAATACCATAAAGCAAATGGCTTGAGGCAATAAGGTGCCAGGGTACTGTGGTATTAAAAGAAATGAGAAGGCCAAAAAACTTGCGAAAAGGGTCTCCAGGGTAACACTTGGTTGGCCGGAACCCAGGCATAGGCCAAAATGTTCGTGGGTTTCTCAACATCCTATGCCATCAAGCCCCTGCAGCTGCCACGAGCTGAGCTGAGCTACGGATAATGGTGGCACTGCCGACACAAATACCACTTCCCAGATAGCACACAATATCCTATGGATATCCGTTTCAAGTCCATTTCAGGTAGGGATATCTTCGTACATAGTGTAGTATGTATCAGTAGGAACAAGCTGTATATTTTCATACGTAAGATGTATAACCTTACATCATCTTAAAAACGTGCCTCAGATAGATCCAAGTGATATTGAGAAGACACGTTTGTTTGTAACCATTGTCGTTCATGTTTATCAATACAATAAGCAAACAATATTATAAATATATACATAACATTTGGCTGGAAGAAGATGAATTCAGTATTGATTGATACTTCATTGATTATTAAACTTACATCATAGTAGTCGAGTCTTTTGTGATCCGTTCAGTATGGCTTAAGAAATAAACACCCTTCGATGAGTCTGCTGTGTATTATTCGCCATCCCTCTACTGTATAACGATTGAGCGAACCTACCCTAGCGGGGTACATCACATGGCGATCCTGCCAGTCCTATGCAGTTAGAGGTCCAGATGGTATTCATCAGGATATGGTTATGTGATCCCACTTGAAGTTCATAGTTCGACCGCCAAACCAAGATGGGATCGGGGCCATCCAATCAAGAAGGGGTGATCATGGCCCGTCAGACAGGGAATAGTGCAGCCACTTCATCAGTTGCAGCAAGGTCCCTATCTTCATATATCTTCAATGGGAGAATCAAGGAAGCAATTGGAAAGAAGGTGCAGCTCGAGGTCAGGAGAAGCCACCAGGATTTGGTATGAAACCGTAAGAATTTTGCCTCTTTCTTGTTATGTATGATTGTCCATGGAAAGTGATAAACTAATTGCAGAGTTAAGTGAGTTGAGTAGTGTGAAATGTAGCTAAATGAAATTGTCAAGTCGGATCCAAATTTTCTCGAAGCATCAAGTCCTCACCAAACAGTTATAGAGAATTCACTTGCAGAAGCTAGTAAATTGCTTCTCGATAGATATAAATTAATTGAAGATAAACTTTATTCTAGAGAACTCATGAAAAATTCAGCCCAACCAACTAGCCAGAAAATGTTTCACATGAAAAATAATAATCAAAATGGTAAATCAGTTAGTCGTGGGAAAAAGTTCAGCTATCCAAATCGAGGTCGTTACCACAAAGGAAATCCGAATAACAAACAATATTTCAATTCAGCAGAAAGAAATCATGGTCAAGGACGCGCTCGTCCATTCAATCGAGGTCCCATAAATAATAACAACAATTATTCGAACTCGCGTAGAGCTTATTTCGCCGAAAACTCTTCAAACTCGGTCGAGGAACAAAATCCCCAGCCTGAAAAATTATTTCGTGGCCAATAATCATGTACACTTCAATATAAATGCTTTAAATTACGTTTCAGTTCAGTATGACAAATCCATCTAGTAGATTAACTAAGTTTCGCTTGATTTTGGAAGAATATGATTTCACTGTTCATTATGTGAAAGGTTCAGAAAACGTTACAGCGGATGCCTTATCGCGTATTAGGTTAGAATCTGACGAACTAAAAGAGATGAAAAATCATGTAGGAAAAATTAACGTTCTAACGCGGTCTCGAGCAAAAACCGAGGTAGGTTCCCAACAACACGAGACGAATACCTCCGATAGCAAGAGGATTGATCACCCTGTAGTTGTCGAAGTGTTGAAACGTCCAACAGAAAGTGTTGAGTTGAGGCCACTTCATGAAATAGAATTTTCCAATTTAAAAACGAATCAACACACAGTTCAGTATAATAATAATATGATATACGATGTGAATTCACAAATCATTTTTATTAACCAGACAATCCGATCGGCGCACGACTTAGGTATAACGTTGAGGACTCTGGAAAACTTGTGCACAGAAAATGATATAAAAGAAGTATATTTAATGAAGCTAGCTAGCAATATTGAATTTCTGAACGTGTTGATGAAATATAAGAATGAAATTTTAGGAAAATCATTGAAGATAAACGTTGTTAGAGACGCAAGACATATAGAAGATAAGGAATTGAGACAAATTATTCTTAATGATTTCCACATGTTACCTACAGGTGGACATGCGGGTATAGAACGCATGTATAATAATATTAAAAGAGAATATTTCTGGAACAATTTGAAAGCAGACGTTCAAAAATTCGTCAAGAAATGTGATGATTGTCAAAGGCATAAACATTCTTTACCGCGGAAAGAACCGATGACAATCACTACAACCGCTTCTTTTGCTTTTCAAAGAATTTTTTTAGATCTAGTAGGTCCTTTACCTGTCGATATCCAAGAAAATAAATACATACTCACAATTCAATGTGATCTTTCCAAATTTGTCGAGGGATATGCTCTGCCGAATAAAGAAGCCGAAACAGTCGCTAAAGCTTTTGTTCAAAATTTTGTATTAAGGTATGGTATACCTTCTGAAATTGTTACCGACCAAGGCACCGAATTTTTATCAAAAATAGTTAGTGAATCGTGTGATCTGCTCAAAATTAATCATTTCAATTCAACCGCTTATCATCACGAAACACTAGGTGCACTTGAAAATTCTCATAAACATTTGGGAGCTTTTCTTCGTATACACGCAGCTAAGGAAAGTAACAGTTGGAGTAATTGGGTTCCGTACCGTAAATTCTTCAACTCGCTATACTCCTTATGAACTCGTTTTTGGTATGCCCAGTAGAATTCCCCAAAATATTCAGAAACAGATCGATCCTATTTACAATTTCGACAACTATCCTATAGAATTAAAATATAGATTGCAAAGAGCATGGCAAGACGCAAGAGAAAATTTGGAAAAGATTAAATGCAAAAGGAAAGATACTTTTGATAAAAAGTGTGTTAAGAGTGACTATAAAGTAGGAGATAAGGTACTTATGGACAATAAAAATAGTGAAAGTAAACTGGACCCTTTGTTTCACGGTCCCTACGAAATAGTGAAAGTGGACAATCCAAACGTGGTCGTGAAACTAGACAACCGTAAACTGAAAACGGTTCATAAAAATAGGGTGAAAATTTATAACTCTTAACAGTGCTTAGAATTAAGGAATGTAGTGAATTTATTTTAATTTTAGTTTTCTAAATAGAGACAATTAATTGTATATATGTATAGGCTTAAGTGATTCTGTGATATTAAGTATATGATAGATAAGTCAAAAAAAAAAAAATTATAATTGTGTAGAAATTTTTTTTTTCTCTCAAGGAGGGAAGGTGTAGTATGTATCAGTAGGAACAAGCTGTATATTTTCATACGTAAGATGTATAACCTTACATCATCTTAAAAACGTGCCTCAGATAGATCCAAGTGATATTGAGAAGACACGTTTGTTTGTAACCATTGTCGTTCATGTTTATCAATACAATAAGCAAACAATATTATAAATATATACATAACATTTGGCTGGAAGAAGATGAATTCAGTATTGATTGATACTTCATTGATTATTAAACTTACATCATAGTAGTCGAGTCTTTTGTGATCCGTTCAGTATGGCTTAAGAAATAAACACCCTTCGATGAGTCTGCTGTGTATTATTCGCCATCCCTCTACTGTATAACGATTGAGCGAACCTACCCTAGCGGGGTACATCACAATAGAATGAATATCCATTAGATATCCATCAGCAGATATTAAATGGATATTCAACACTGGCTATCCTATGGATGTCCATAGAATATCCATTGGAGACAGTAAATGGATATCCTTTTCTCACAATGATGGATCTCCTATGGACGTCCATAAGATAATGGGTTGTCAGTTGTCATTGTCAATTTATCCGTTAACGGTAGATCCATAGTAGATCTCTCAAATAAGGTTGAAAATCAATAAAAAATGAACAATGTGCCCAATAGATATTTCAGTAGTTAATATTAATTGATTTTTCACGTTCCTGTTGTGGATTCGGAAATTGGAATCAAATATAATGATATATCATATCATTATTAGGGTTATGTTCGACATGAAACGTTCACCGTACGCCTACGATATTCGGCAATCGGCGCTATTCAGTGTATTTCTTGGGTAAGTAATGAAAAGTTGAGATAAATTTCATAAATAGCAACTTTTTGAAGCTCGCTATTATATTTGTTTATTTCAGATTATGGTTCTGTGGAATATACTCACTGATGTTTTGGAGGAAATGGAAGAAATTAATATGAAGCCTGTCTCAAATAAGAACGAATAAGAAACTGATTCAATCTTTCTATTAGTTGATAATTTCCCGATAAACAAATGAAGGAGTTCGAAACACTATTGAATAACAAACAAAGTTTTTATTGTAAGTATAAAATGTAGTCACTTATTCGCCAAACTGAATCATGAATATTTTAGGTTAAGGAATTTCACAAGATGGGAAGAAGATATTATAGCTGGTTGGGAGCCAAGAAGAAAAAAATTTTTGGTTTCGAGAAAACTGGCTGAACTATTTATGGGTGAGTTTTTCAACATACAATTCATTAAAGTAGCTAGCACAAAAACACTACACCACTTATATTTGTGTTTAAAATCTTGACTTTGAATAGTGAAATAATATGTGTTGTGGTTTTGTATATTCATATCCGTGAAAGTCATTTGCAAGCATTAAATCATTTGTTGAATTTAAGCGAGTAACCGTAACAGAGCGGTTAAGACCAATCCCTTGCTATTATAACCGATCGGTTATGTTTAGCAAGAGATTGGTCTTAACCACTCTGCTCCGGTTACTCGCTTAAATTCGACTATTGTGTATTCAAAATTCCTACATTATATTATTCACCTGTAGGTACCTGACTACATGAAGGAACCTTTCAAATATGTTTTGGGAACCATTAGATAGAAAAATCTCATTGTTATTAGAATCTGCATGATACATTAATGTTACTATATAAGAGTTGTGCACATATGCATATGCATATGCATATTATTTGTGTTCTGTGGATGTGCAGTATATAATTTATACCAGTGCATTACACAAAAGAAGGCTAAAGGCTCCATTCTTCTGACATTTCTACTAATCCTATTCACAAATTTTACTCAAAAAGGTTTTAAAGTTTAGAGAATACAAAAAAATCAGTTGTATTCTCTAGTGACTACAGATGAAAATCACCCATCTTCGGAAAAGAAGACAACTGAAGTATCAACATAGGATTGGCGCAGAAGGGCTAAGGAGAGGAGCTTGTACAGCGGAAAGAACGCAGAACTCTGAAGTGGATTCTTCAAAATTTTCAAATAAGTATACTTTTTTGTGTTGTGTTCATTGGTTAGAATGTTATCTTTCAGTTGTAAATTATTTTCAAGTACACTCTGTTTTCTTTACAAGTAATGATATTCAAGGAATTCTTCTGTGAATTAAACTAAATTTGTTTTGATTATTTAACAAATTGTTTCTAAGACATATATGTTCCATTTTCAAGATTTAGATCTTGTGATCAAAAGAAAGTATATTTTTCATTTCAAATGGTTTTCATTGCACTTTCAATTTGAATATTATAGTAACGATTAAGATAGAAAAATCTGTCACTTTAATGATTAAACTAGATTTGATATTCTTCAACTGATAAGATTCAAATATAGTTATCAAAAGGAAAGTCATTTTTGGCGTTTCTTTTGATAAAAATGTTTGAATCTTATCAGTTGACGAATATCGAACCTAGTTTAATTTACAAAGGATATCTCATGAACATAAATATCGGTAACGGACATCTCATGGATATCCATAACAGATGTCTTATGGATGTCTGTAACATATATCTTATGGACGTCGGTAACGGATATCCTATGGATGTCCGATTTGGTGGCCGCCAGATATGTTTAGGACATCCATTGGATATTCAATAACCTCCCAAGATATCCTATGGATGTCCTGAATATCCGCTACGGATATCCATCGGACATCCATAGGACGAACCTGTGCTATCTGGGTTGTACCGTACCGAATGGGCAAGTCAGCAGACGAAATATGGAGGCTCTGTGGATCAGAAAACAAAACATATGATTGGCAAATGTCCAGAGCTGGCCTGCCTAAGAATTCTATATTATATGGGTGAGCTAGTTATAAATCCCCACAAAGTGATTGCCAAGGCTCCTAAAGACGTCATCAGATATATTGACACCATTGACAATATCCTTAGGATTGAATAAGTAGGATAATAGAACAAAAGATAGAATCGGTTGCAATTCTGAAGGGCTGAACCAAGCTACACGACCCCATTCTAATCATTTTATTAACTACACTCTCCTCAGTAACTGCCCAGTAACGCTTCATCTCAGAAGATGGAAAAATCGTTTCCGAAACATATGTCGGACGATAACATTTGTGTAGTTACTATTGAGCTGAATTACAACTTTAAAATAAATTAAATAACGGACTTACTCAGAGGGAATCGAAACCGGATCTACTGCGCGACAGGTGAGCATGCTAACATCTTGGCTATTGAAGCGTTGTTACAATTCTGAGAATTACGTGATTTGAAATATCAGAAGAAGATAAATACCATTTCGAAATTTCATTTTCACAATAATTTCTAAAATAAAAATTGGTTCAAGTCCTGTGGACAGTAGCTTTGGCGCTCTTGTTCAAACTTTGACACATCATATCTCCGAAAGTATTGGTTTCTCAGAGTTGGGAATGATATCAATGTATTCTTATGATAAAACTGCATCATACGGGAAAAATTCAAATAATAGTTTATTTATCAATATTAAATGAGCAATCTGAGAATGAGAACTGCACTATGGAAGAAATCAAATTAAAATAGCTGAACTGAATTTGACTCTCTCTCATAGAACAGGATGAAATGTACGATTATGAACACAGATCATATAATAATTTATAGATAGAATAATTACACCATTCTGTGAAAACATAGAAGTGCGATTTATTATTGAAATTTCGAAAAATCATTTCTCCGAAAGTATTAGCTTGTTAGAGTTGAAAATATTATCAATGGATTTTTATGATGAAACTGCATGTTAAAAAAATCTTGAATTTGAAATTTGTAATGAATAGAAATTTTTTTTTTTCGTTACTCCGAAATCATATGGCCTATTTTGCCCACTAACAAACATAACCGAGATATTTGTCTCCCGAAGCTACTCTGTAAATTCCAACTGCCTAGCTTATTGTGTTCAACAGTTATTGTAGAAACAGAATTTAAAAATTTAAAAAATTTTTTTTTTACACTTTACGACAACTCGATTAATACAAAACTTTGCATGCGTATAAAAGTCATTATTCTACAATCTGATGCTGACTTTCAGATAGAGTGATCAGTTTCGGAAATATTGATAAAAAAATGTTTTTACTAAAAACGGCCATAACTCCGAAACCACTTGGTGTATGCCGCCCTTTAATGAACTCGTCCGAGATATTTACGCTCCAAACCTACCCTGTAAATTTCAATCCTCTAACTCCTTTCGTTTGAGAGTTATCGTGTTAACGGACGGACGGCCGGCCGGACAGAATCGATTTAGAACACGGATTTTTGATCAGTGAGTCGAACCAAATCGTTTGATACCATTTTCAGCCTAAAATTCGGAAATTACAGACATTTGGGCAAATTGATAAGCACTCTGTTCCGAGGAACAAGAGCGCCAATAAGAATATGGAGCTGAAATCCAGTACTCGATCGTAAAATGGTGGCTTTAAGGTTTGTGCAGAATTTCAGCGGAATCTGACAGATTCTCAAGTATTAAATTTTTAAAGACATTTTTTTTAGTGATACGATCCTCAAGAAATTTTGCAGAAATTTGGGCGTTGCCGTTCTACAACAAATTACCAAGTTGCAGATCCGTATTTTTTGAGTTATTGAGGAAACAATATTTCAGATGGGTATATCTTTGGAACCGTTTGGCCGATTATGCCCAATAGCGGACTTCATCGTCGCATTCGGATGCTCAACCTACCCTCAAAATTGCAAGTCGCTATCTCTTTCCAATCTTGGCAAAGTGGATCAAAATCACGTTCCGAGAAGTCGATTACAAACAAGCAAAGAAGCAAACATACAGGTGAAGCTTATATAAGCGTCTTAAAAATAATTTAACTTCTTTTGGGTTCGAACACCCGACCTTCTCCATTGAGACTTGTCTTAATGTTCAATACGCCATGTATGAAAATGATTCAAACAAAATCTTTTCAAATGGTCGTAGGTATTATACAATGAGCAGATTTGGCTCATTCGCCAATCTTACCAATTGAGATTTTTAACTTTAGGTATACAGTGCGTGGGTGGATAAAGTAAGGAATAAAATTCATAACTGCGTTATTGAATGTTTTCAAGCAAAATGCTCGGACAGGTTAAATTTAGTTTTTAATTAAGCACCTTATGGAATAAGAAATGTTTTCTCTTGTGACACAGATGTCATCACGATAATTAGTGCAAAAAACATGTTGCAGAACCTGAAGAAAATCCTCACCTTTCTACAAGACAGCCAGCCCTAAATGATGACGTGGACCACTCTTTTGTCGCGAAGTCCAAGAAAGATAACTGTCATCCTTAGAAAGTTCAACTGATTCAGGAATTAAACAAGTATTATCCAGGATGTTTAGAGTTTTAAGAAGAACTAATGTTAGGCTGCGATGAAGAACTAAATTTTTTAAATAATATCATATTTTCTGACGAAGCCACTTTTTGCCTGAATGGAACGTTATATCGCCACAATTGTACGTATTGGAAAAGAGAAAATCCTCACTGGACTCAAGACTGCCACAGTCAACGCCGCAAGAAATTGGATGGATTTTTTTGTGAAGTTAGGAGTTTTTGCGCGAATGTTGTAGACAAAATTATTACTCGGAAACCGTTGGGCCGATTATGCCCATTAACGAACTTGTCCGTCCTATTGGGATGCACCACCTACCCTGAAAATTTCAAGTCGCTATCTCTTTCCGTTCTCAAGTTATCATGGCAACGGCCGGACAGAATCAAATTTGACCTCGAGTTCTTGATCAGGGAGTTGAGCTCAATCGTTTGAGACCATTTTCGGCGAAAAATTCGAAAATTACAGACATTGGGGCAAAATGATAACGCGATGTTCCCCAGAACATACGCGCAAAAAGCAACATTGACCTGTCTGAGCGTTTTTCTTGAAATCATTCAATAACGCAGTTATGAATCTAGTTCCTTACTTTATCCACTCACTGTATATTTAAATCCATAATTATATTTCTCCCAAATATAGGCACATGTCATTTGTTATTACGGTGAAATTCAAATTGAATGATCCTTCTTTCAATTAATGTTCACTCAATTGTACCTGCAGTTTTAATTATGTTATAAATAACCTCTTTCGGAATGGCCTTGGAACTGAATTTTCTAATTGTTCTGCGTTTGTTCATATTCTCATAAAAATTTCTCGAATTTCTGGTCATTACTTCTTCTGGTAATACTTCAAAATTCAAAGGTATATGTTTCAGGTCTTCTGGTAGAGCAGGGGCAATACCGGGATCCCCTTCAACGTCCGAATTATCTGTAAGAAATAATGAGTACAGTGAGCACAGTTTTATAATTATAAAAAAAATTAAAAAGCAGTGACTGTGAAGTCAGGAGATTTTGCTCGCGTGTTCTTCTGTCTATTCACGCCTCACACACCCTCACGAAATACTGTATGAACCTTCAAGCCGTCCTTTTTCAACCGACTCGTAGATTTCAATTCGATCGGATCCGTATTTTTGAAAATATTGGGAAAATGAAGGTTTGTGCAGAATTTCTGCGGAATCTCATAAATAGGTTCTGAAATAGAAAATTTATATTCATATTTTTTTTCATATTTTTTTTTCTAGGTCTACAAATTAGTGCGTCGGCATTCAACAAGTATTTACCAAGTTAATAACAACAATTTCCCAGATGAGTATAATACCGAAACTGTTTAGGCCAATTATGCTCATAAACGCATTCGGATGCACAGCCTACCCTTTAAATTTCAAGTCGCCGTTCGAAAGTTATAGTGGCAACGGACTGCTGGAAACCGATAATGATCCAAATTTTCCGCCGCCGTATTGGGATGCGCCACCTACCCTGAAAATTTCAAATCTCTTTTCGTTCTCAAGTTATCGTGGCAACGGCCGGTGGCCGGACAGAATCAAATTTGACTTCGAATTCTTCATCAGGGTGTCGAACCTAATCGTTTGAGACTATTTTCGGCAAAAAATTCGAAAATTACAGACATTTGGACAAAATGATAGCACGCTGTTCCCTAGAACGCGCAAAAAAATTAATAATGAAATTATTTGATATCAACTTTGGTTTTGATGATCATCGAACTCACCATCGCAGATATAACGTTTTCTAGATTCTTGATGGTTAGTCTTCTTCTGAAACCATAAATAGATGAAGTGAGTAACACAATACACAATCAAACCGGCAACTAAATATTCCCAATATTTCTCGATCACCATCGCGATTCACTGGTGTTATTAGTATTGGAATGAAATTGAAACAACAATTATTATCTCTCTTGGTCATTCACATCTTGCGAGGTTGAAATTGTCACACTTACGATAGGGTCACATGATACACTTCATAGTGTTTATGGTGTGCTAAATATTCAGTCAAACTGGATATTGCATTAGCAATAATCCAAATGAGCAATATGTATAACGCTCAGAAAATGAAGAAATTTGCAAATATCAGCTATCAAGATGTATATAATCTACTTTCAGATTTGAATTGATGTACAGACAGATACCTTTATCGCATAACTTTCTTGAAGTTTAGATTTGGTTTCATATAGTAGGTACAATTATTGCACTGGCAAATGGGAAAGGATGAACGCTGTTACTTCGTATTCTCCCAACAATTTCGGATGAATTTTTGGCGCACTGTTGAGGTGATTATAGTGCTTATCAATTCGGCCAAATGTTTGGAATTTTCGAATATTTTATAAGTTTCGACTGACTGAAAAGAAATCCTTAGTCAAGTCCGGCCGGCCGTCCGTCAGCACGATTACGCAATGAGATACATAGGTCCGTTAGATGCAAATCTCCTAGAGAAAACAACATCCATCGAATGAGGAAGTTTCCCTCAACTGATAGCAGTATGGTAGTACACAAATAATGTGGTTGGTCGCAGTGCAGAAAGGACCTCTCAAGGCCGAATTACCACCTCTCTTATCATCCAAATCTCACAACAAAATGTGATATGATTGTTTACAATAATTGAAAAATGAACCTTCGGAGTCGAGTAGCGGAAAGGTATATTCTAATACAAGTTGCAGAATAGGCTCCTATTCAAACACG
The DNA here is from genome assembly GCA_937662695.2 of Halyzia sedecimguttata. Classification (NCBI taxonomy): domain Eukaryota; kingdom Metazoa; phylum Arthropoda; class Insecta; order Coleoptera; family Coccinellidae; genus Halyzia; species Halyzia sedecimguttata. The sequence goes on from OW569415.2 coordinate 52,134,097, forward strand.
AATGGGAAATTCGAAAACGAGCGACGAAGGAGCGAGTTTTCGTACGCATGAGTGTTGGAATTGCCTTCTGCAACGAGTATTAGACGATATTTTCTCTATTTCAGGCAAGTTCTGTAAAATACTGTTGAAATTTAATGAAAAATCCGGATTATACGTCCTAGTGACTTTTGTATTGTATCTTGGCAGTTGGTGTGACTGTTACCAAAGTTGACAGATTACGGAATTTGAATTTGAATCATACGTAGGGCCTGGTGATCAGATTTAAAACAGTTTGCTGATAGCATGAATTATTCAAAATTAGCAAGAAGGAAATCTCTAGTACCTTATTTTTCAATCAAAATAAATCTTTTCCCTCGACAATTATTTCACCATATCCAGGTTATATTATATTGAGAATTGACGTGTGTTAAAATTTGATAGCATCAAATGTCAGTGCTAACTACCACAAAACGAAAAATATAACTAGAAACAATGCTGGAATGAGTTCATTCCAGCACTGTTTTTAGTGCTGGAATGGACTGTTGGGTCAAAAATAAAGAGTGCTGTGTCTGTGGTGGCACAAGCACCCACTCAAATACATACATTCACTGTTGGGTCAAAAATAAAAAGTGCAGTGTTTGTGGTGGCATAAGGACCCATTTACTTTTGGGTCGAAAATAAACAGTGCTTTGTTTGTGGTGGCGTAATGTATAGCAGTGGTCTTATTCTCAATAATTTAATTCGAGAATTATTCCAGTGATACAAATCATTCGAATCGTACGCGCGATCGTGCCATGAGGACATATGAATTGACATTTTATCAAAAAGATCAATTATTTCAGCTACGGGAATCGATCCTGGTACCTACTTGCTCATAGGACGAATCCCTACCACTGTGCCACAAAATAACTAACTAATTAATGTAAATTTCGTAACTTGAACTTATGTTATTGTAGGAATTCTTATATTTTCACCCTTGTAAATAATAGACTTGAGATTAGTTTTACTGGTGCGGATGAAGTTGAACGACGTTCGAACAGATATTTTAGACGTATTTCTGGATTATATCCCTACCTGAAGAGATCCTAAAACATTCCCATGGTATCACATATTGAGTCTGGAGGCGCCTCGAAGGCAGTCGTTAGTCGTCTAGACTATTTTTCTTTGAAGAGGAAGTGTTCTATGTTAGCTGTCATCTAAATCTTGGAAGAGCCTTCTTGGGTGTGCAGTTCTCAGAAATCAGTAACGCTCATGATATTGTTCCCACGCAAACCCGTTGGTTGCAGCGAAGTATCGCTAGGTAGAGGATCTTCCAATCAGCGTTGACGTGGTACAGCCCTTAGCTGATGGAAGGGAGAAGAACGGGAGTACCGGAGGGATATACGTTTATAAGTTCGAAGGGTGCGGCGGAGTACGAGAGACGTTGATAAGGAAGTTGGTTCCTATTTAGACGAAAAACTGATTAGAGGTGCGAGTGTTGTAAAAGCTCATTAGACGGTAGAGACTTATTATTACTGCTCTTTCATACCTTGTTTTCAAATTTCTAATTTCAGAAAAATATGATCATGTTGCATATTATTCGATCAAGTTTAAATCCAGAACTTGGCTGTAAAATGAGTTAAATATCATAGACAAGATTATCACTAGGTATTGAACTAATGTAATTTCAGACGTATCGCCTTGTCAAATTTGACTTCGTCCAATATAATTCACTGAATTCTCTCCATCATATCAAAAATGAAAAACTGTTGACAACTTCGCTGGTCGAGTGTAAAACCAGTACATCTCAATCGTTGGAATATTTCGAAATTTCGGCAATATAGATCAGATCGAATTGAAATCTGGAATAACTTTACAGTAAAATAAGATTTTGAATGCTCTCGCATAATTTTAACGGTACCTGACGGATGGTTTCTGAAATACAGACATTTTTCAAATATTTTTTTTAAGTACAGCAAATTTCCGTCTATTTTCCTATTCTTCAATTTCTGCAGTAATCTGTGCCGCCATATTGTGTCGAAGGCTTTAACTATATCGAAGAAAACTGCAATCAGTTCTTCTTTATTAGCGAACTAGGTTTGTCTATGGTTGATCTATGTTTGCGAAATCCACTTGATATTTTGTCATCAACGCTTTACTTTCTAAAATGTAACATATTCTTTTTTTCATTATTTTTTGCATAACATTAATAAGAATCATAAGAGGTCAAAGACTCAAAGAGTTGAATAATCTAATACAGGCTGGACCTCAGATCAAAAATAATTGAAGTTTACTTATTGATCTGAGGGATGGACATATTTTGTGAGACGGAATATTATAACTCTTCATTTGTGACTAACTACCGGTAAGCGGAACTAGTCGAACACCTTGTTAGGGAAAATTTAAACAATAGCTCCTTAATTTTTTTCGAATTATAACAAAAATCTTTTAACTGAACTGACATCACTTAAGTATAACATTACGCAATCGAAAGCAGAAAAACAAGATCATAATAAAAATAGTTATTGTTTTATAATAATTTATTTGGCATAAACATGAAATGAAAGATATATTCTTATAAAATAACGAAATGAATGAAAAAACGTTAACGATTGTTCAAGGCACATAACAAACATAAAATTTAAACTATAGTTAATATTTTGATGGATCGTATCCTTTTATCTTCTTCGCAGCGAGGATTGATCTGTCCTACCCTCATAAAACGGTACACAAATCCACATACCGCACCTCCCCCACAGAAAAGCTTTTTGAAAAGATACCAATTTATATTTTCAATTTTGACAATGGATTCTTGATCAGTGAGTCGAACCAAATCGTTTAAGACCATTTTCCGCCAAAAATTCCAAAATTACAGACATTTGGGCAAATTGATAAGCACTCTGTTCCGAGGAACAAGAGCGCCAAAGAATGAACCGTCGGAGTCTAGTAGCGAAAAAAAATGTTCAACCCTCTCAAAAATATTCACAATTGCACTCACTACAAGTTGGGAAAGCACTGTGGCCAGGAGCTTTGGCACGCTATTTAATTTATAGCCAGCGTTCAAAAAAAACTGGTCAACCGTTTGGCAGATAATGGTATCAAACATATTGACTCAATACATACATTCACGGTTGGGTCAAAAATAAAAAGTGCTGTGTTTGTGGTGGCGTAAGAACCCATTCGAATACATACATTTATTTTTGGGTCAAAAATAAACAGTGCTTTGTTTGTGGCGGCGTAATGTATAGGTAACAGTGGTTTTATTTTCAATAATTTAATCCGAGAATTATTCCTATGATACAAATCATTCGAATCATACGCGCGGTCGTGCCATAAGGACCTATGAATTTATATTTTATCAAAAATATTAATCATTTCAGCTGCGGGAATCGATCCTGGCCAATAGGATGAATCCCTACCATTGGGCCACAAAAGATCTAAATAAGTAATGGGAATTTTGTAATTTGAACTTATGTTAATACTGCCCTTTGATACCTTGTTCCAAAATATCTAATTTCAGAAAAATATTATCATGTTGCATATTATTCGATCAAGTTTAAATCCAGAACTTGGCTGTAAAATAATAAGTAATGAACTAATATTATTTCAGACGTATCGCTTTGTCAAATTTGACTTCGGTCGATATAATTCACTGAATTCTCTCCATCACGTCAAAAATAGAAAACTGTTGACAACTTCGCTGGTCGAGAGTTAAACCAGTGGACCAGTACATCTCGATCGTAGAAATATTTCGAAATTTCTGCAATATAGATCCAATCGAATTCAAATCTAGAATAACTTTACTGTAAAATAACGTTTTGTATTCTTTAGCATAATTTCAACGGTATCTGACGGATGGTTTCTGAGATACAGATTTTTTTTAAATATTTCTTTAAGTACAGCATATTTCGGTCTATGTTCCTATCCTTCAATTTCTGCAGTAATCTGTGCCGTCATATTGTATTGAAACTATTCTAACTATTTCGAAGAAAACCGCAATCAGTTCTACTTTATTATAGAAGGTGTCTAGAATTTCCGTGTGCAATTATTGGAACTAAGTTGTCAATGGTTGATCGATGTTTGCGAAATTCACTTTGATATTTAGTTATCAACTCATGACTTCCTAAGATGTAACATATTATTTTATTCATTATTTTCTCCATAACATTAATAAGAATCATAAGATGTCAAAGAGTTGAATAATCTAATTCAGACTGGACCTCACATCAATAATTAAAGTTTACTTATTGATCTTGTTACGCAAAAAAAACTAATTACTACAATAATGAAAATATGACGATAATGAGGATATTTGAATTCTTCAATTTGACCAGACGTAGCAAAAGGTGACCAGCTAGCTCACTCAGGGTGGGGTTACCCTCTTGAGCACGGAAGAAATGATAAAATTTGGGGGTGCCAGGTAATTTGAATATCTGGCCACCTATTTCCTGAACTACCAAATTTATGTCAAATTTTAAATTAAATATTTAGATCAATGTGAGAGGTGGTATGAAATTTAAAATATGAATTCTGTTTCCTTAAATCTATATTACTATTCTACTCAATTCTTCACGAAAAAAAGTACCCTACTATAATCTATAAGCTAATTTCCGTAATCAAACTACCATATCTACTACTAATATACTTTTTATCTAATCTTATACAGGGTGAGTATTTAAGTTGTGCATTAATTTTAACCAGATATTCCTCTCATCAAATAAAACACTTTTTCATTTACCATTTTTCCAGATTCGGCTCAGGTGAAAAGTTATAGGCGTTTAAAGACTTTACAATGGGCTGATACTCCCCTGAATTTTCTCTGTACGTTAAGCACAAATTACTCATAATGTAACTTGTATTGTATATTGACCAAATCTGTATCATCTGATGCTTGAAATTCACTGAATTTGTTTGAGAAAACTTATTCACTCGCTCAATGATTATGATTTGGCCCTTCATACAACATTTCCAGCAAAAAATTTCTTCAATTCTCGACTATTAAAACAGTGAACTTTAACTTGTGACCTATTCTATCCATTCGATACTTAATTACCCAATTGATTCCACTATAACAATATACACAATTTCATGATCTTCTATTAGGAAAAATCCTTAAATATCCTAACTATCTTCAATATAATAATTGGAAATTAATTCACTCATATTGTTCCAATCAAATTCCAACCTCAATATAAATCACAGAACACTAATAATCTATGATCGAACTCCGTAGCAATGATCTAATAATAAGTAGAATAAGAATAGCTTAGGGAGACAGAGAGGCATTGACTCCAACATAAGAATGAGATGCAATGATAGAAATCAGCTGATGTGAGGCAAAACATTGTGTTTTGTAAGTCTTACTAAATTATCATAATTTATTCATTTTTTCAATGTTCATTAAATTGTTTTTGACTTATTTAAAGTTTTATAAAGATTAATGGATTATATCTAACAATGGAGATGGCCTATTAGGCGTCCGGTTGTACGAATATTATAAAAATAAATCATTGAATTTCAAAGGTGAGCTATCTGAATCTTAGGAGATAATAATTTATACACATTCTAAAATATGAGAGACTTAAGTAGTTATTTGAAATGAAATCAGGGATTACTAAGAGCTGATATCCATTCTGTAGAATCGATCATATTTTTATTTGTGTGGATAGGTACATCCTGATTTGAATATAAATTTCACATAGGTACATATTATTCTTAGGTAAAATATTTGATTGCTTTCAAAGGATTGCTCAAAACAGTAAGTCTTTAGGCTTTGAATTATTTTTTTGTCCAAAAGAGAATCAAGAACTTGCGAACAAACGCAAGTTATTATACATGTTTATTAATAGAACTCAATCCTTTGACACCTATTAAATGTTTTATGAAATTTTTAATCGAAATAATAATCTATGAACGATGGCATTGTGGCTTTCAGTTTTGATCAGAGATATGGAGGTATCATATTATCTCTGGTTTTGCCCCTTATCCAGGGGCGGATTCATAGATGTAGTGAAATTTCTGGATTTTTCATAAGACTTTATTTCTCTAAAATGATTGTAGATTCTTATAATAATTTGAGCTAAACTTAATCTGCTTTCTTTATGCTAATTTCTCATAGTATTTTTAATTCGCGAGTCTATAAATAGGAGTGGAAGTAGGAAAAAACTGTTAATTGGAAATTATATATCATAGTTATAGAAAACTTCACCCCAAAATTCATTCTATTCAGAATATCCATGTCAAAGATAGAAAAGAAAAACTGATTTTTTTTTCGAAATTTCAACAGGCTGTATAGAATTAAGAAAAATGGTAAATGAAAAAAGTGTTTTATTTGACGAGAGGAATCTTTGGTTGAAATTAATGCACAACTTCAAGACTCAACCTGTATATATATCCTACTATTCCTATGTCCTACTATAATACTACTATATATATATTCTTTTGACTGAGAGTTTTATATGTGTTAGCAGAGGTTGATGTAACGGGGTACCATACATAAATCTGAATTTATGTACACTGATTCAAATATATACAGATCCCCTGTGGGGTACTTATCTATACACTTGATTAGGGTTGTGTAATTTTAATTTATTTCGGTCGCAATCAGGATCCAATCAACCAGTAGATGTGTATCAAAACGAAATAACAGAAATATATTGGATAAAATGAAACCCTATAAATAAATCACAAATAACGATTAGAATATTCCTTCTGGACAACGATAATGGTATCTTACACTTGTTGGTGGTTGGGGTTGATGTGAGGTAACAGGAAATTTATTATCAAAGTCCGATATTCGATATTCGATATATTCGATATATTCGATATTCGAGTCCAGCCAAAAACAATAGGAACAAAATTCCTCCAGCTAGCTTTTCTAAATTCCCTTATTTATGGAGACAGTTTGAAATCCCCGAAGGAAATCTTACAACGATATAGCCAATTAATTCTCTTCTTGCTACCAGAATATTGAATAATTAACCATAATTTCTCTGCATGTGTACCGTCGATATTCCAGAAGGAAAATTCGGACAAAAATAATTGACATAACAATAAAAACCTGATTTGTTCGAACTCCGGTCGAGTAGCTCGAATGAAATGGGCAAACGCTGCTTGGATAAAATTATGAATGCGGGCACGATACACTGTTAGTGTATCGTGAATGCGGGGACCTATACTACCCCTGGTTTCAGAAAGGCTGGTCAAAGTTAACAGAACTGTTAAGGTCAAATCAGTTCTAGTTTTTGCGCTTTGCGCAAGTCAGATGAGGGTTAACAAGAGATTGATCACTGATTAGTTAACATTTGTGTTGATCAGCCTTTCAGAAACCGGGGGATAATCAATGGAATGAGTGTATCAATCTGAGTAATGGACATACATATTTTGTGCGACGGAAGATTATAACTATTTATTCGTGACTAACTACCGGTAAGGGGGGTCTAGTCAAACTCCTTGTTATGGAAGATTTTAAAAATAGCTCCTTAATTTTCTTCGAATTATGACAGGAATGTTTTAACTGCACTGACATCACTCAAGTATAATTTTACGTAATAGAAAGCAAAAAAATTGGTTCAAGCACTGACGTGAAGTCAGAAGCTTTTGCGCGTATGTTCTTTTGTCCATTCTCCTGTATTGGACACTCTTCTTAATCGAATTTACCATGATGAATTCTATTGTCTATTCTCCTGTATTGGACACTCTTCTCAATCGAATTTACCATGATGATTTTTATTGTCTATTCTCCTGTATTGGAGACTCTTCTTAATCGAATTTACCAAGATGAATTCTATTGTCCATTCTGGACAATAGAATTCATCTTGGTAAATTCGATTAAGAAGAGTCTCCAATACAGGAGAATGGACAATAGAATTCATCATGGTGAATTTGATTGAGAAGAGTGTCCAATACAGGAGAATAGACAATAGAATTCATCATGGTAAATTCGATTAAGAAGAGTGTCCAATACAGGAGAATGGACAAAAGAACATACGCGCTAAAGCTTCTGACTTCACGTCAGTGCTTGAACCAATTTTTTTTTATTTATAATATCATTTAAATTAATATTGTAGGACGTTACTTTAAAAGTTCTAAGCTATACTGACTTACGGCTAAAATATTATAAAGAAAAGAAGCAATTGGATAGTCTAACTATCATTTTAATAAAATGATGCATTTTAATTGTTCAAATAAAGATATTTTGTTAACTTACAAGAATTTCTTCATTCAATGGTATTTCAAAGATCTAATTACAGTTTTAAATATAAAATAAGTGTCCAATACAGGAGAATGGACAACATAATTTACCATGGTAAATTCGATTAAGGGTGTCCAATACAGAAGAATGGAAAATAGAACATACGCGCAAAAGCTATCTATCATTTTCTTCAAGTTTCACGCCCAAAAAAGGCCTAAATCGTCAGTTTCGCTTTCGAAAATTTCCGACCCCGTCTCTCGAATTAATTCTGACGTTTCTCGGATTGACTTTTTGAATGGAAAATCGTCGGACTCAAAACCTCCGAAACTTGTATTGAATTAGTATATTTAGGCTCAACCTAGAAGAACGAAATTTGGGAAAAACACAAATCGATTCGTCTTCTTCGACTCGACGGCAAAAGTCCGGGTCGAGGGATCGTTTCTTCGGAGCCTTACGCTACACCAAATCGGTACTACTCAACTCGCACAAGAATGCTCGAATCTCCAACAATATTTAACCGATCAAATTAAAACTTGAAACTTGGCAGTAGAGTTAGGTTATGAAGGCTCTTGCAAAATTTCATGAATTTCAAACGAATAGTTACTGATATATAGAATTTTTTTTTTTTATTTTTAATGATTTATTAAAAATTTTCTACAAATGCTATCCTCACCAAATTTTGCAAACATTTTCGCGTTGGCATTCTACAACTAATAACAATGTTTGAATTCCATCGGTTCAGTATTTTTCGAGTTAATGAGGAACAAAAAACCACCAAATTTCAGAAAATTTCAGATTGCTATAACTCCAAAACCGTTTGGCCGATTATGCTCATAATTGAACTGAAATGTTGCGTTCTGGTGCACATCCTAATCTGAAAATTTCAAGCCGCTATCTCATTCCGTTCGCAAGTTATCGTGACAACAAAAATATTTTTTAATAATTTTTTAAAAAATTTCTAGCCATACGATTCACACAAAATTTCACGAACGTGCTAAGGGTCATATTCTACAACTACCCACCAAGTTTCAATTTGATCGGATTCATATTGGTTGAAAACAAAATTATTACTCGGAAACCACTGGGCCGATTATGCCCATTAACGAACTTGTCCGTCGTTTTGGGATGCGCCACCTACCCTGAAAATTTCAAGTTGCTAGCTCTTTTCGTTCTCAAGTTATCGTGGCAACGGCCGGCCGGACGGCCGGCCGGACAGAATCAAATTTGACCTCGAATTCTTCATTGGGGAGTCGAACTTAATCGTTTGAGACCATTTTTTTCAAAAAATTCGAAAGTTACAGACATTTGGGCAAAACTATAACGCGTATGTTCCCCAGAACATACGCGCAAAAACAAGATCAAAATAAAAATAGTTATACTACCGTATTCACAAAGCATTCAATCTCCGTTCAGTCCTAACTGAGGTCCTCAGTTAAGTGTAAATAAGAATCGCAACCTCACTTATCTTGAAAATTAGCGTAAAACAGGCCTGTTTCACCATCGTTACATACGTTAACTGTTAACAAATACAGGAGAATGGACAATAGAACATACGCGCAAAAGCTCCTGACTTCACGTCAGTGCTTGAACCAAATTTTTTTTCGTGAAGTCAGGAGCTTTTGCGCGTATGTTCTATTGTCTGTTCTCCTGTATTTGACACTCTTAATCGAATTTACTATGGTAAATTCGGAGTCTCCAATACAGGAGAACAGACAATAGAATTCACCATGGTAAATTCGATTGAGAGTGTCCAATACAGGAGAATGGACAATAGAACATACGCGCAAAAGCTCCTGACTTCACGAAAAATAATTGGATCATGTACTGACGTGAAGTCAGGAGCTTTTGTGCGTATGTTCTATTGTCCATTCTCATGTATTGGACACTCTTAATCAAATTTACCATGGTAAATGCGGAGTGTCCAATACAGGAGAACAGACAATAGAATTCACCATGGTATCTTCGATTAAGAGTGTCCAATAAAGGAGAATGGATAAGAGAACATATGCGCAAAAGCTTCTGACTTCACGTCAGTGCTTGAATCAATTTTTTCTCCACTTCCCCGATTTTCGTGGAATGAGTCAAACGGACTGGAATATGAAGTTCTTCCAACATTTTCAATATGTGCGACTGAGAACAGTTGGATAAGCAACAGCAGCCGGATTCTTACCAAGTGCCTTCCGTTCTAACGTTGAACGAGGTAGGTACTTTTAACTTTCAACTGCCCTCTTCTTCGATATCGCCTTCATCTCTTAGTTATTGTTCACATATTGTTTTGAACCGGGAGCTTTTTCACGTTCTCACCATTTTTTACGATTAACTGACCAGAAACAACAAAATGTACAACACCTACAAAATTTCACTGCGCACTTTCGTAACAGCTGAATGAAGTTATGGAGCGTGACCAAGTGGCCCTCCCCAGTGACCATGTAGCCCCGTTTTAGGGTATCTAATGAATTTAAATAAGCGTCTTATGGGGACAATATAAATTTCATGATAACGAATTAATCGAAAAATTCCGCAAAGGAGCAGACAAAATTGTTGGTACTTGGCAAGTCAACCAAGAAACAAAGAAAAATATGGGAGGTAGCTGAAAACACAGATGACACCACAATAGAAGCGAGCAACCAATTTGTGTATTCAGCTCTAGGGTCTCCATTTTGGAGGAAAACTATGTGATTTTTTACACTTTTTATTCATAACTCGCAATTGATTGTAAGATTTTTTGATTGAGTCATAAAAGTCATATACATTCCGTCATTAAGTTTCAGGTAAATACTATTTTATACGGTCAACCACTAATATTCTTAATACCGAGGGCCTCTTGCGTGAATACGGGTTATCCTAATTAATTCAGAGTTAAATATTACCCCAGGGTTAAATTGATAATTTTACTTGCACCTTCAAGAGTTATAGCTCAACCCAGAGTTAAAACTATACAAATTTAACCCCAAAAAATGGCAGGGTTGAATCGCTAACTCCGGGTAAAGTTGACGTTTCCAATTTGAATAGTTGACAGTTGAGACTTGTGTTGAATTTCTGGTAAATAATAAATATATTGTTGACAGTGATCTCTTACTTGCCCCTATATTGTGGATTAAAGTTGCTTCATCAACTGTTAATAATATAGGCCACGTAACTCAATTCAATCAGGAAAACCAACTTAGAAAATCCATTTTTGCACTAGATGCAGTATTCTTGGCCTTTTTTTATATTATATTTTCTTTATATTTATTATTATTATTATTATTATTATTATACTGATCCTCCTGGGTCTTCCACAAGGAGACCCCTCATAAGCTCTAAGAGCTTGCCCTGATTTAGGAGAACCAGTTGTGTTCTGTGTAGGCTTTGTTACTGTGTCCTTACGCCACCTTAGGCACAGCACTGTTAATTTTTGACCCAACAGTGAATGGTGGCGATTACCGTGACTAGAAAATTTCTTTCCTAGCCTCGGAATTGAACTTGGGGCTTCCGCTCCCAAGTCAATTACTCTACCACTGAGCCAATCGCACAATTTAGATATAATGTCGTAAAGTAAGACATTATCTCTTATTATATTATCTATGCAGTTTGGTGCACGTACAGGAGATTTCGCTTCCATAATTGTTTAAAATTAATTTTTTTAATTAAAAACCAAAATACGATATCGACAGATTATCAATTTCAAATTATCATAAAACATAGCGACATGGCAAAAACAAATATACAATATTCTGTCAACTAGTAAAAACCACAGAAACGCCTTACCACGCCATAAAATTCAAAGATGGAAACGGGTTACCTAACTCGGAACTAAGTTTCTCTAGCCGCTAGCGCTAGAGTCTAGCGCAATGAAATCACAGGATTCAAAATGTAACATTTTAACTCCGAGTAACTTAACTCTGTGCTAAATATTTTAACCCCGTATTCCAATCAGGTGGGCCTTAAAGTGAATCGATTCAAATCAATTTCTCGGAGTATCGTGCGTAGGATGGCAGTTAATTTTTCAATTCTTTTGGGATTTCCTCCCTCAACCTACACCTGTTAGAGTGAATTTATGAGGGAAAAAACCTCGCTGGATTAAGGCTGAATTTTCTACCAAGTTTAATGAATTTCCGCCCATTTGGCAAGGACAAATAGCTTGGACGGATGAATTATTATTTGGAGTTGAGAAAACATAAGTATTCAACTAATATGAATAGAAATACAGAACGAAATGGTTAAAACAACACAAACGTCAAAAATAGTATAGCTTTATTCCATTTACTAATCCTACATCATAAGTTTTAAGCATTATTTATCACAAGGCCATTTCAAAGATAATTAAAATAGATAATAACACAGACGTTTCAAAATGACCACAAAGATGAAATTACACTAAATTACCTATTTAATTGGTATAATCATAAGCGTCTATACACAGACTGCCAGTGCAATCTTCATTAAATAAAAAATCAATTTGATTTTCACATTAAATATCATAATCCATTTCATAAAAAGATAGTGAAACGAATAACTATCTTTCGAAACGAAAAAAAATGCATTTATCATCAAGAATCGAATCATCTACTTTTGTAACTAATTAAATATTTTGGACAATCCTGTATCGTTTGAAAATCTAAGGAATACGTTGGCAATATCATAACCTTCTATATACGAGCCTGGAACATGATTAAATGACAACATAAGACTGAAGCATACGCATTACGTCCTAGGCCTACATAACAAGTAGTTATGCACGGTGGGGGAAAGCACTGTACCTATTTTCCCAAATTTACCAGAATACCTTAAAAAACCAGCTCCAAAAACAAGGGCTAATCCCCAGTCCAGGAGGGATACTGTAAATTCTAGTAATTTCAGTAAAACAGATGCTTTCATTCTATCCGAATTCATAAAAGAGTATGATTACCTGGATTCATCATTCAACAAAAATTTATACATCTGGATGGGAGATCCAGAAGCTCAAAGAAACTTTTTATTTTCATATATTATTCAATTTGGAATATTCATCGTTGCAGATGCGTCAGATCATTTGAAGAATTATGTAAGATATTGGAATAAAAATGGTAATGTCGAACAAATAGAAAAGAAACGGAATTATTTGGGAAAAAGCAGAAATTTGCCATTAGTAATAAACAAAAATTAGAAAATTTAATATGATTTCATCGAAATTTTCATTAGTCTTACAGAATTCTTGTATTTAAGAATATAATTATTTCGAGAATCTATTTTAAGTTTGAAAAGTGGATGGCAAAAGTTGACCCTAACCTTCGCGTGGTTCTTGTTGATCCATGAATTGAATAACAACAATTTCAAGATTATTGTTCAGAATAAATGCAGTTATTCAATTAATTGGCCAAGTACTGTCTCATATTTCTCATTATTCCAGGGATTCTAAATGAAATAACGAATTCAAAACATTATTTTGAATTCGATATATACGCACGATATATTCGATATATCTCCCGCACTAAAGTATTGAAGCTTGAAGCAGTAGGACTCCAAGGGACGCGCACATGCGGCTTTTTCAAACTGTGTTCCAGGTTATCTCTATATACGGCTGTGATAATATCGAGATCTCAATTCAATTTAATAGATCTGCAACTAAGCAGATCCAAATGAACAATAATAATACTAACAACATTTTTTCGAATTCATACATCGTTCTGTATATTATATTAAATATACTCCAGAAAAGATAAAAAAAATTTTTGGGATGTACCAACTTGATCTCATTTGGTTTAATATTTCGAGATCTTTTGCAGTATTGAAAAAAATCTTGGCTATCAGTGTCATAATTGATATGAAAAGAGTACCTATATGGTTAGTGAACTATCTTTGCTGCAAGCTACGATTGATGAGTACAATCCAAACACTTGCAGATGTTGAAATTGACAGCTTAAGCATTCTTTACTTAATTCGTAGCCGGCTACGAATTAAGTATAGTAATAACGAGGATATCTGGGAAGTTCATTGATTTTGCTTGAAGCTAAGAATTGGTCAGTCCAATCCTGAAGCATGTAGCTGCTGGGTCTTTTGCGAATAATCTACAGAAGTTCTCTGAATGACGTGCTACGTTTCTTAACATGTTTGCCGCCACAAATTTCAATTTTAAATCTAAATTCAAATAGTCCAGACACATGAAATACAAAGGTTGATAAGAATTTTCATTGGTTTAAAAAAGGATATAACAGCAAATAACAGCCAAAGTCACAGATTTAGTTAGTTCAGGATATGGATCAAAGTTTCTCAATTAAAATTACATTACGCGAACAAATTTCTCTTTGAATAATGTAATATTTTGAAATGAATTTTGAAGTAAAAATATTTTTCTCTATTTCAGTATCGTAATGAGTTAATTCCAGCACTAAAAACAGTGCTGGAGTGAACTCATTCCCGCATTGTTTCTAGTTATATTTTTCGTTTTATGGTAGTCAGCACTGACATTCGATCCTATCAAATTTCAACACACGTCAATTATTGTCAATATAAGATAATCTGGATAAGGTAAAATAATTGTTGAGAGGAAAGATTTTATTTTCATCAAAAAATAAGGTACTAGAGATTTCTTTCTTGCTAATTTTGAATCATTCATGATATTAGGAAACAGTTAAATCTGATCTACATGCTCTACGCACAATTCGAATTCCGTGATCTGTCAACTTTCGTAACAGTCATACCAACTGCCAAGATACAATACAAAAGTCACTAGGATGTATAATCGCAATTTTTCATTACATTTCAACAGTATTTTACAAAACTTGCCTGAAATAGAGAAAATATCGTCTAATACTCGTTGCAGAAGGCAGTTTTAATATCACGTCACAGGTCTGTAACTTAGAACTAAAGGGTGTCTAAAAATTACCTGATATTCAATATTGCACAACATTTTTTGTGATGACTGAATAGTAGTATTGTTTGAGAACTAGTAGGTAGTAACAGTATTAGGGTTGAATCATGAAGAATGTCAAGACCAAGTAACGAATAAGAATCATAAAAATTTGATCCAACAAATCTTTCAAATAGTGTTCGCTATATATTTTATATAAATGATTGAGGGTGAAATGGTGAAATTTGAAACAAATATTATTTTAACAAGATGCAAAACTTACGTCGTTGCAATGTTCGTTGGTCATCAATATTATACGTTTTGACGCTATTGCTTTATTTTCTTTGGGTTTCGCAATAATGACAAATCGTCATTCATTATTCGTCAAACATTTGTCGAATATTGTGTATCAGTGTATCACACATGTCATCCATGTTAGAACAATTTAAATCATTATTCGGTTGAAATATCATGTTATTTTGAGACACTCTATATTTCCCATATTTCTCCAAACTTACTAAATCGAAATTCAACTTTTATGTGAAATCTAGTAATTATATAGATATCTTTCATTCCGAAAACAGCTCCACCGTTCGTTTCGACCTATTTCTGTTCCGAAATATACCCTTCGCCAAATCCTTTTATCATGAAGTCCTATTCAATAAATACCCCATAAATATAACGGAGAATATTTGAAGGCTCAGCCTCAGGGTTTTCCTATCAATCCTGCAATTGTTCCCAAGATTATCGGGTGGCTTTTCAATGCGCACAATAAAAGGAGAGCTCCCTATGTGTACAGGCTTTTTCACAACATTCGTTGAAGACTCCTCTTTTTCTTCTCCTTTGATAGAATTTCATCATGGAAACCGCTCTTGATTTCCGGGTGAAAGGAAATCTAGCCCCTTCATACTCGGTATTATAGACAGGACTCCAATAACCTTTCTTTTCTATTACTGAAAAGAAAAAAAAAATTGTTAGTTAAATTCACCAACTTCGTCACAATGTAGAATAGGTTTTTTTTTAGGAAACTACACACTACGCACACTCAATTAGGTTTGCGAAATAATTTTCTGGCCAGATACTCAACAATATAACGTATACAATTGCATTTTATTTTGCTACCGAATTCACACCTTCAGCTTTTATAATCTTTATATATTCCAAACAATACACCAACAAGACTGCATCCGTCTGCCATCAGATATCAGAAATAACCGTATTAAAGATGTTTCGATGGAAAAACTCATGTATTTGATTTGAATCCTGTAGTTCGGTTTTCTGGATGATACAGTAAGTTCCGAATAACCATAATTTTAAAAAAAATATGACAAAGTTACCCTCCAGCTCGAAAACTGAAAGCAGTCATGTTGATGGAGTGTGTTGTTTCAATAGTCTCCAAATGGACAAACCTAGGGTTACAGCCCCACCCCAAGCTACAGCGGCGATATTTAGTGTCTTCAAATCATTAACCTGTCCGACATGGTATTTTCACCATATTTGTAGTGAATTTTCGTTATTTCAATATGTTTCACAGGCATATATCGATGCATGTGAAAAAACTACTGGTTTTTACTTAACGGTCGTGATGTCTCTGTCAATTTCATATTGACATTTAAATCCTCTTATTCAAAGACCTGAGATATTATTATACAATATACCTACGTACCATCTATTTTTTTGGTCAATGTGTTGTAATTTCCTTTGCAGACCGTGGAAAGTGTTTTGGATAAATTATCACCACAATATTTCTTCTTTGTCCTCAACATTTCTAGAGGATCAGTTTGGCAATGTGAAGCACTTATGAACATTATGACAACGGACCAGATCAGTCGCAGGATATTCATCTGAAAAAAAAATATGCTGAATACACTACAGAAAAGTAATACTTGAATTCATTTTTCGTGTAATACTCATGTTAATGAATAGTATGAATATAGAGAGATTTTCTGTAGCTGTCCATCCATATTGTCTAATATAAAGATTTTAAGTATTGGCTATACTGCGTGTTTTTTTCTTTTTGGCGCTCTTGTTCCTGGGAACAGAGTGCTTATCAATTTGCCCAAATGTCTGAAATTTTCGAATTTTTGGCTGAAAATGGTCTTGAACGATTTGGTTTGACTCACTGATCAAGAATCCGTGGTCGAAATCGATTCTGTCCGGCCGTCCGTCCGGTCGTTAACACGATAACTCCCGAACGGAATGAGCTAGACATTTGAAATTTTCGGAGTATTATTGGGCAAAATCGGTCTACTAATTTCGGAGTAACGAAAAAAAAAATTTTTTTTTACATTACATCTTTTGAATTCAAATTTTTTAAGATGCAGTTTCATCATAAAAATCCATTGTTATCATTTTCAACTCTAACAAGCTAATATTTTCGGAGATATGATGTTTCAAAATTTCAATAATACATCGTAAGTTCTATGTATTCACAGAATGTGAACACAGAATCTGTCTGTGATCACTATTCATGAATGTCATGTTTTCTAGCTATTAGAGAATTGTCAATTCATAGTTGTTATTTTATCTTGGAAAGCAAGTATTTGATTCTTGAATTTGTGAATATATACAAGACTGTTTTGATGTAGTTTACGGAGGCAATAGGAAAGAAGAACATAATAGAATCATCAAAAGAAATTACGGTTCGTTGACCACTGAGGTTAATATTACCTTTTACTTCCTTAAGTAGTGAGACATGTTCCTATATACAGTATTTTCATAATGATGCTAGCAAAAAAATACTGAAATATGGATCTACATTTGTGTATCAATCATGTTTTCTTGAGTTAGGGTTCATAATACAGAAAAGAATGTGTTAGTGGTATGAACTATCAAATTTTAAATTATGAAAAGAGGATAGTATGTTATTAATATATTTTGAACTATAAAAATAATTTGTTCGTAATCCACTACCTACTCAAATATCAGGAATAAATGGAAAATCTGCTATGATTGTCTCCAGCCTTGCTCTAGACATTTCGATGATACTTTCCTTAGGTATTTCGAGTTGTGAAAACTATGCACCGAGTATAAGTTGCAACAACCCATTCCACGAGGTTGAATTATTGCAGATTGCTCATTTAATCTTGATAAATAAATTTAATGACAATTTTTGACGCACTAAGGCATTGAAGCATTGTAGATTGCTCTTTTCTTTTATAAGATAATTTTTGAAGCATTTTTTTTAAAGGACACTTTTTTTAAATTTAATATCTTTCATGCTGTATTTCTATCATAGGAATCCATTGTCCACAGGGCTTGAACCAATTTTCTGAATCCAAGTTGCATACCCCAAATGAAATAATTTACTTCTAATGTCAAATCTGACAAATGTCTATCTATCCATAGAGTTTATAACTCTGTGGATCTTTCCAATTTCCTTATATTCAAGCCGTTTAGTAATGAAAATGCTAATCGCTGATTGCATCAGAGCCGTGAATTTTGGACTAAAACTGATGTTTTGTTTTATGCGTATTGAGTAATATTAATACTCAACTGAAAGAACACTTGAAAGGGACGTTTTATACAATAGTCATAGAAAAACATATATATATTACATATATACATACATATATACATATTGTCTAATAGAATGATTTTAATGATGTACTTGTTGATTCGAATATTGGATGACCAATCTAAATTGTGATTATATAATCTAAATCAGATATGTATTCATTCGAAGAAGCAATAATCATAATTTTCCACTATCTGTCTGAGAATTATCTAATTATATTCAATTTGTTTGTCAATTATATGTAATATGATATAATTAAATCCCTTTGTTTCTGATTATTAGTATTGGCTGACCTTATGCTGGCTGAACTTATCTTGTAGTGTTTTGAAACTGCCTAAAATTCTCTGGGTATTCAGCATAATCGCTCATTAATCAAACATCATTACCGGAACATTACGGCGGATACCGCCGTATTCACAAAGCATTCAATCTCCGTTAAGTCCTAACTGAGGTCCTCAGTTAAGGATAAATAAGAATCGCAACCTCAGTTTAAATGAAAATTAACATGAAACAGGCCTGTTTCAGCACCGTTACATACGTTAACTGAGGTTGCGATTCTTATTTATCCTTAACTGAGGACCTCAGTTAGGACTTAACGGAGATTTAATGCTTTGTGAATAAGGCGGATAGAATTTCCAATTATGTCGAATTCGACAGTCATCAAAACGGATATTAAAATTTTTGTTTTTACTCGTTCATTTCGTCCAAATATAATGATATAATTATTAGTATTTGCAGACCCGTAACTTCAAAAAATCTCCTAACGTATTGTGAAAATGTTCTCATGTTTAAAATTGAATGCTTGTGGCTTTAGCTTGATGCAAATCCATATTAACTCAAATGAAAAATTGTATACGATTTACACTTATTTATTTAATATTGTTACGCGTTTCGTCGACACAGTGACACAAAATACATCATACTAAATTCTTAACAAGTAATGATCTCCCTATATATGCCTCTCAATCGATGACCTGGACATAGAGTCTTTTTGTACTTCTTCCTTGTTCTTCTTCTTCTTCCGATTTATTTAAAACTGGTAACATAATATTACACTGCTAGTACTTGGTAAACATTTAAAATAATATATTCCCTATTTCATAAGATTGAGTAATGGACAAAAATGGAGATCTAACTCTTCATGAACTAAATTACCCGTATGTTTTTTTTTTCTCAATTTATTTCCACCATTTCCCATTGCGCAAACTAAATCACTATAAAAGTAACTACACTCTTGTCCACCACAGTTTTTTTGTCGTCTGACATATGTTTCGGAAACAAAGTTTCCATCTTCAAATACGAAGCGGGTAATTTAAGTAATGAGCAATTAGATCTCAATTTTACCCCTCAACTCAATCTATTTAAATAGAGAATAAATTTATATAGCCAATAGGAATTAATTATTTTATATGTTTACGAAGTACTAGGAATGTAAGATTATGCAATTTGTTTCAAAAAATATTTAAGAAGGAGAAGAACAGAAAGATTTTATATCGATGACCTAATTGTGAGGTATAGAGAGATCTGATGAAGTCGCTGTACCGACGAAACGCGTTACAATATTAAATGAAATAATTTAAATCGTACATGATTTTTCTTTGAGTATCTATTCTCATTTATTCGGGGATGAAAATAATGTATAATCTCTAATTATTACATTTACAAATCTGCCTTAGCTCTGCAAGAAACAGGATGCTATTTTTTATTATTATATATCAATTTATTAGCGCCCAAGTTCCTAAAAAAACACCCTTTATATTCACGAAATGTTGGATAAGGAGAGATGATATCTCCTTTGCGCTGTTTGTGGATTTTCAGCAAAGAATGATCTCGACACTTAACGTATACCGATGAAAATAATAAATATCTAGAAACTTGGTATTTCAAGCTCAAAGTTCATGAATCGTCATCATCTACCTATTTAGCTCAGAAAAAAAAAACTTTTTTTCCACAATATCCCAAGAATCCGACTAAGTTTGAAATGGCAAGATATAAAATATCGATTTCAAAACTTATACTGAATTTTATGAGTAGTTGCATTAGCTTAATGTTAGAGCGTTGGACTATGAATCCGAATATATCGAACAAAAATGTTTCAAATGAATATATAAACCAAGGTTATTAACTTGTTGACATTTTATAATCCATACGCAAAACTCTCGGCTTTAGGTCATGTAAGGAAGGATGTAGTTCAGTTTCAAATAATAACGGATATCGTAACGGTTTCGTAATATTTTTCTCCTCTATAATTTCAAACTAGCTCATCCTTAAAACATCGTGTATTATAGCAAAAACTGCCAATTTAATTAAGAAACTGTTGAATTCTTTCATCGTGAACCATGATAGAAGGAAACAAGATTTTATCGAAACAAATTTAAGTTGACAATTTTCTTTTACATTTCGAAATTAAAATATTTTATGATAAATCGTCAGAAAATTCACAACGAAAACACCGCTTTCCGCACTTGCTAGAAAAATAACTATATTACTGTTTTTATCACTAGCGATAAACACCGTGCAGAAAGTACAGAGTATCTATATAACATGCCGATCTTAATGTTCAGCTAATAATTTTACAAGATTTTCTACTTTTTTCTGTATGCAAATTTTTTGTAATGAATTAATTCGACAGATACTTGAAGAAAATCCATCCTTAAATATTGAATAAAAGTACATTTCTGGGTTTTCCCTCCCAAACTCTGAAAAATATCTATAAAATAAGAAAAAATTATTGTTTTGGATTCCAGAATAACTGTAAACAAAAAAAGATTGTGAAATATTCGCTTGGTGTCTGAAGAAGGAAACTGAATTAGTCTCCGAAACGTTACGAAATAGTTCTTTTATGGTTGATGTTGTTTCGTTATGGTTTGTACATTGAACTATTTACTGCTGCTTCTGATAAATATCTTGTGTTTGTAACGCAGAAGCATTTCAAAATAATGATTTGTTTTCATTTTATAGATAGAGTTTGGGAGAGAAAATCCAGAAAGGAACCATTTCGAGATGAATTGAGGAGCATTATCAAAACGCATTATGTCCAATTTGGGCGAAATTGAGTTGGAAGCGGATTCAGAAATTATTTATATTGCTCTATAGCCCTATGTAAACAATATCTTCCAAATGGCATTATGTCCCTGTGTAATTCGAATCCAAAGTATGTAAGCCGCATCGAAAAGCATTTTGTCCAGACTTGTAGTCGGATCAAAACGCATTATGTCATTTTGTCGGCACAGAAGGAGCCACAATATTGATGAACAACTGAAGTACGGTACAATTTGTTGGAAATAACCTAGGTGTGCACGTTTGAATAGAATAATATTTCTGTTAATTAATGCATTATAATGGAAGTCTCGATAACAGTGTTAAGGTGGGCGAAAAAAATGATGGCTCAAGAAAGAAGCAACGTCGCAAAACAAAAAGGGAATTCGAATATGAGAAGAGGTGAGTATTGTTTTTCTGCTACAATTGAAAATAAGTACCAATGTACTTAATTTATTTGTAGATACCAAGATTCTGACCCCTTGTTGGTAAATTTTAAACCACCTTGCTGTCATAAAGATGGAAAATTTAATTGCTGCAATATATCAAGGAGCATTCTCGCGAAAGCAAAAAGGAAGGTTGTTTTTAAACGAAACAGAAAAGACCAAGACAATAGAATGTCCTTTTTGATGGATGTAGCGTATCCAGAATGCAGCCGTGTTCGTGTTCGTGGTGTAATGAGAAAAAACAGGGGACATCGTGTTGCAGTGAACTATTACTTAATGTCTACGGAAAAGGGAATAATACCTGTATATGCTCCAAATTTTTTACCAAATTATTTGGCGTTGGTCAAAGACGATTGAATACAATCGCGGAAGGAATTTTATCTGGCAACGAGGTGGGGATCAAAAAGTTAGAATGTACTCAGCAAAAAGATTGAAAGTTTATGAGTTTCTTTCGAAATTAAAAGCTTGCGAAAGTCACTATTCCCGAAATAAAAGCAGACGACTTTACTTGCAATCATCTTTGAACATCAACCGACTCTTTTGCCTTTATAACAGCACCGTTGAAGACGAGTTAAAGGTTAAAAAAACATTTTTTGTGAAAATATTTGAAACAAAATTCAATCTAGGCTTCGGTTCTCCAGCCACTGATACATGCAGTTTTTGTGCAAGACTAAAAACAGAAATTGATCCTTGCGGATATGGTGAAATCAAACGAGGTTTGAGTGCAGAACTTGTAATTCATAAAAAGAGGGCTAAAGCCTTCCACAGTCTGATGAAGGAAATACCAGAGGCAAGTATTACGTACGTTTTTGACATGAAACAAGTCCAGCCGATTCCTAAACTTAGTATTGGGGAGGCTTTCTATGCTCGACAAATTTCATTTTATTCTTTGTGTGTCACTGATGTTAAAACTATGAATCCACATTAATATGTCTGGAACGAAGCCCAAGCAGCTAGAGGTGCTCAAGAAATAAGTTCCACTTTAACAGATTTTTTAGAAAAAGCGCTTATTGGTAGTTCCATATACCAAAGTAGACTTTTTGTGGATGGTTGTGGGGGGCAGAACAAAAACCAGCACGTCGTCCATGCCTTGATATACTGGCTCCAGAAAAAAGCCCCAAGAAATATAAAAGAAATATTATTGTTTTTTCCAGTTCGCGGTCACTCGTATCTACCTGCTGACAGGGTTGTTGGTAGAGTTGAAAGGAATTTAAGAGAAAAAGAAGAGATTTTAGACTCATCAGTGTATATTGAAATTTACAGGAAATTTGGAAACGTTCGAATTTTAGGCAAAGACTGGTTCCTTAAAAACTACAAATATTTAAAAGTTATATTGTATCCAATTTATGGAATTAGTGACATGAAAAGAATATTCTTGCAAAAAATCATAAAAAATGGCAACGTGGATGTTGAGATGAAACTTGAGCCCACCTACAGATTTGACGACATTTCAAAAAAACCAATGTCAATAACAAAACGAGGATTCAGCTTGATGAGGGATATGCATGATCGCTGCAACGTGCCACTACAAAATAAAATCAGTGAGGAGAAAAAAAATGATGTGCGAAAACTGCTTTGTGCAAGATTTGGACAAAACTGGAAAGACAATATTCCTCTATCTTCGTTCATGTTCTTTAGTCATGCTTTTTGAACTTTAGCTGACCTAGACTCAGCAGTAGCTGAAACAGTAGATCCTACTGTAGACGTTGAAGAAAATATCGTGTGCGACTGTCTCGAGGATGACCCTAATCAGGAACAAATTTAATTTTTTCAACATGTTTCGATATTATAGAATAAATTATGTTTACGTTATTATTTTTAAAACAAATAAAATATAACCAAAAAAATTGTTTATCGATTTGCTCATGTTAATTAGGTTATAGGCCAACACTACTTACTGTGCAGACTGTTTTCTCTAAATTTAATAAATCGCAACAAACAGCATTATGTTCAGTTTCAACCACATCAAAACGCATTATATACAATGGGATGAATCAAAACGCATTAAGTCCAAACGTTTTTTACATTTTCTATGCATATCTGATCAAAAGTGATTTAAATGAGATTAGTTATTACCTTTAGATGTGAATTTCTATCAAACAAACTCGACGTACTCAAATTATAAGCCAGGGTGTAAGAAAAAATCATTTTTCGTTGATTCCCAGTAAAATGGTTTTTGGACATAATGCGTTTTGATAAGTTACTCCTCAATTCACCTCCCAAAGTATCCTTTACACTCTTAATTCGAATTTACCATGGTAAATTCGAATTAAGTGTCCAATACAGGTGAATGGACAACATAATTTACCATGGTAAATTCGATTAAGGGTGTCCAATACAGAAGAATGGACAATAGAACATACGCGCAAAAGCTTCTGACTTCACGTCAGTGCTTGAACCAATTTTTTTTTCGTGATTTTTTTGAAATTTTCTAGGGGTGCGGTTCTTAAAATTTTTTTTTTCGTCATTTTTTTCAAATTTTTTAGGAGTACGGTTCTTACAAAATTTTAAACACGTCTTTATGATGATTTCCTACTACTAGTTACCAAGCTTCAATTCGATCGAATATTTATTTTTTGAGTTATCAAGGAAATAATATTCCAGGTGGGTTAACTCGGAAACCGTTTGACCGATTATGCCCAAAAACGAACTCAACTCTCTCTTTCGGATACGCAACCTACCCTGGAAATTGCAAGTCCTTATCTCCTTTCGTTCGAAAGTTATCGAGGTAACGGTCACCTATCTACTGAACTCACACAAGAATGCTCGAATCTCCAACAATATTCAACCGATCGTGTTAAAACTTGATACTTGGCCGTAAAGTTAGGTTATGAAGGCTCTTGCAAAATTTCAGCAATTTCAAACGAATAGTTACTTATATATAGAATTATTTTTTTCAATTTTCAATGATTTTTTTAAAATTTTTTACAAATACTATCCTCACAAAATTTCGCAAGAATATTCGCGTTGGTATTCTACAACTATTTACCATGTTTGAATTTAATCGGTTTAGTATTTTTCGAGTTAATGAGGAACACAAAACAACCAAAGTTCAGATGGCTATAACTCTAAAACCATTTGGCCGATTATGCTCATAAACGAACTGAAATGTCGCGTTCTGGTGGCACATCCTAACCTGAAAACTTCAAGCCGCTATCTATTTCCGTTCTCAAGTTATCGTGACAACGAAAATATTTTTTAATGATTTTTTTAAAATTTTCTAGCCATACGATTCGCACAAAATTTGACAAACGTGTTTAAGTTCATATTCTACAACTACTCACCAAGTTTCAATTCGATCGGATTTGTATTGGTTGAAAACAAAATTATTACTCGGAAACCACTAGGCCGATTATACCCATTAACGAACTTGTCCGTCGTATTGGGATGCGCCACCCACCCTGAAAATTTCAAGTCGCTAGTTCTTTTCGTTCTCAAGTTATCGTGGCAACGGCCGGACGGCTGGCCGGACAGAATCAAATTTGACCTCGAATTCTTCATTGGGGAGTCGAACTAAATCGTTTGAGACCATTTTCGTCAAAAAAATCGAAAGTTGTAGTCATTTGGGCAAAACTATAACGCGATGTTCCCCAGAACATACGCGCAATAAGTGAATTCAGCATTCGAATGAATAAAAATAATTATGGCCACTATTCAAACAAACCTTTTATTTATATTCCTTGTAATTCAAAGTAAAACTGTTCATCGTTTTTGCGTCATAAACACTACGAACTGCACATGTATGTGACACTTCAACTTAATATCAGGCACTCGAAGTACTGTACCACTGAGTCCATCAAATTCTTATCATTTATTGAAGCTCTACACTCGAATCCTTACTTTATAAGAAGATAGATAAGCGAATTCATTAATCTTTACTTGAGTTTAATTTGACTTTCGATTAGATAAATCGAATCCTAGCATTCGTAAGATGTAAATGTAAGGAGTTTTCTTCAGCAATCTTACAGTATTGTCAAAAAAAATATTCCTCATTAATTAATTGCACTTATATTGCATAATCGAATATTCAACAATTAATCCTTGTATCTATCAATATTTTGATAATATTTTGAAATATACAGATCCGATCGAATTGAAACTTAGCAGCTAGTTGTAGTATACCGACACAAAGAAGTGTGCAATATTTCGTGAGGATCATGTTTCTAGAAAATTTAAAAAAAATTATGAAATAATATTATGTATCTAACGATAACTTGAAAATATAAACATATAGCAACTTGCAATTTAGAGGGTAGGTTGCGCTTCCGAATGCGACAGCGAATTTCGTTAATAGGCATAACCGGTCGAAGGATTTTTGAGTTATTTCCTCTATGATTCCGAATATACAAATGCAATCCAATTAAAACTCAGTAATTACTTGTAGAATTCCAACGCGCAGATTTCCGCCAAATTTCGAGAATATTGTATCACTAGAAAAAATAAAGATAATTTGTTTATTCAAAAAAACAATATATGCATCAGAATCAGTTGAAATTCCGCACATAACTTCGAACCACCATTTTACAATCGAGTACCGAATTTCTGCCTGATCGACTTCGTATGAGGTGTGAATAGACACTGGATCATGCGTGCAAAGGCTCCTGACTTCACGTCAGTGCCTTTATCAAATTTGTCTAGCTCAACCCCGCACAAATTGATTTCCAAATATACGTTTCATGAATAATAATGAATCAAAAAAGTCTTGATATTTTCCAGGTAAAAATAAATCATTTTGCGCGTATGTTCTGGGGAACATCGCGTTATCATTTAGCTCAAATGTCTGTAACTTTCGAATTTTTTGACGAAGATGGTCTCAAACGATTTAGTTCGACTCCCCAATGAAGACTTCGAGGTCAAATTTGATTCTGTCCGGCCGTTGCCACGATAACTTGAGAACGGAAAGAGCTAGCGACTTGAAATTTTCAGGGTAGGTGGCGCATCCCAATACGACGGACAAGTTCGTTAATGGACATAATCGGCCCAGTGGTTTCCTAGTAATAATTTTGTTTTCAACCATCGAATTGAAACTTGGTGAGTAGTTGTAGAATATGAACCTAAGCACGTTCATGAAATTTTGTGCGAATCGTATGGCTAGAAAATTATTAAAAAATTATTAAAAAATATTTTTGTTGTCACGATAACTTGAGAACGGAAAGAGATAGCGGCTTGAAGTTTTCAGGTTAGGATGTGCATCAGAACGCGACATTTGGTTTTGTTTATAAGCATAATCGGCCAAACGGTTTTAGAGTTATAGCCATCTGAAATTTGGTTGTTTTTTTGTCCTCATTAACTCGAAAAATACTAAACCGATTGAATTGAAACATGGTTATTACTTGTAGAATGCCAACGCGAAAATTCTTGCAAAATTTCGTGAGTATAGTATTTGTAGAAAATTTTTAAGATCATTGAAAATTAAAAAAAAAATTCTATATATCAGTAACTATTCGTCTGAAATTGCTTGAATTTTGCAAGAGCCTTTAGAACCCAACTCTACTGCCAAGTTTTAAGTTTTAACACGATCGGTTAAATATTGTTGTAGATTCGAGCAGCCTTGTGTGAGTTCAGTAGATGGGTGACCGTTGCCTAGATAACTCTCGAACGAAAGGAGATAGGCACTTGTAATTTTTAGGGTAGGTTGCGTATGTTGCAAATGTGAGAGTTAAGTTAGTTTTTGGGCATAATCGGTCTAACGGTTTCCGAGTTATACCCACCTGGAATATTATTTCCTTGATAACTCCAAAAATAAAGAATCGATCGAATTGAAGCTTGATAACTAGTAGTAGAAAATCAACATAAAGACGTGTTTAAAATTTTGTAAGAACCGTACTCCTAGAAAATTTGAAAAAAATGACGAAAATAAATTGTTTGTAAGAACCGTACCCCTAGAAAATTTCAAAAAAATCACGAAAACAAAATTGTTTCAGTTTACCATGGTAAATTCGAATTTGGTAAATTCGAATTAAGAGTGTCCAATACAGGAGAATGGACAACATAATTTACCATGGTAAATTCGATTAAGGGTGTCCAATGCAAGAGAATGGACAATAGAACATACGCGAAAAAGCTCCTGACTTCACGTCAGTGCTTGTTTTATCGATGAGGTAATATTCCATGCTATAATAGCATTTATACATTAATAGAGCCTTTACCTCACCCTTAAACTGTCGGACATTCACTGACAAGAACCTAGTCGGCAAATGGTTAAACAATTTGGTACCTAGAAAAGATGGTGATGCCTCGTATTTACTTATTTAGTGGTGTGATGTCTGGGAATGCAAATAATATTGACATGTCTGGTATCATAGTTGTGGAAGTCAGAGCACTTTTTAAGTGTTTGCTCATTATGTTTGATAAATAACAAACAGTTCAAGATATAAATACATGGGAAAGGCAAAATATTATACTTTTGGAACAACGGATGTCAAGAATCTCGAGGTTCAAATCAAATATGAGTCTGATTATTTTTTCTGACAAATAGACACACGTCTTACATCAACATATGACCCCCACAGAATGACGTTATAACAGAGATGACATAGTGCGGTTGGCTCAGTGGGAGGGAGAGTATTGGAGCGGAAGCCCCAAGTTCAATTCCGAGGCTAGGAAAAAAAATTTCTAGTCACGGTAGTCGCCACCATTCACTGTTGGGTCAAAAATTACTAGTGCTGTGCCTAAGGTGGCGTAAGGAAAGTAACAAAGCTGACACAGTACACAACTTATTCTCCTTACTCGCTCCTTATGATGGATCTCCTTGGGGGGGGTTTGAAAGATCAGGGCCTGTCGGAAGAATTAGCCTTCGCCTTTTCGAAGTCTGCTGGACTCAAGTCGGAAACGGAGGGATTAGTTATAGCTTGTCAAGATGGGGTTATAAATACCAGATGGTATAAAAAGAACATCATGAAAGTGGACACTCCCACAACGTGCAGAGCATGCAACAGCCAGCAAGAAACTATTGGGGACATTATGTCTGCTTGCAGAGTCCATGCTCCATCAGGATATGTGGAAAGACGCAATGCGGCACTCCTAATTCTCTACTTCCATCTGAGAGAGGTTTATGGTATAGACAAGGAACCAGTGCTACCATATGTGCCTCTGGAGATTGGAGCAGTTGTTGAAAATAGCAGGGCTCGCATCTACTAGAACTATGCGATTCCAACATCTCGGCAGATCCACGCCATAAAGCCAGATATACTTCTGCTGCACAAAGAACTCAAGGAATTGTCTCTCGTCGAATTTTCCTCCTCCGCAGAAAATAATGTGGTGATGAAAAAAGAACAGAAGAGGGAGAAATACAAGGATTTAATGTTTGAACTTGGGATCCTGTATCCAAGGCATAAGGTTAGGATGGTATACTAATCATAGGATGCCTAGGCGGAATGAGAGCGAACTACGTAACCGAATTGAGGATTATTCCGGCCTGCAAATCTCTGGCCGATGATTTATCACTTCGAGTCATCAGGTCCCATCAACTACGAAGGCCGCTTGCAGCTCATCTCTTTTGTTAAGAGACGCTGTAAGGGCAGGACAAAGAACTAATCCAAGGAACGTGCGAGAGGTTTTTTAGTGAGTAACCATCAACATCTGGAGTCTCACACTCCTGAGAGAAGCAGACCCTCTCAGGGCGGGCCTATGAAATGTTTTTCCTCTCGAGCGTAAAAAAAAATAATAATAATATACACCATACTGTGGTATATTCCTGGTAGGCCACCTATCGGAAGTACGTTCTTAAGTCTACATAATCCATAAAATGAGTTGTTCAATTTTTTACACACATAATAAACCTGAAAGTGCCACTTGAGGTTTCGGTTGACATACAACTGAAGGAATTTAACGCCTTCTGGCGACACCAAATTTCCCTTAGGATGTTTCAACGAGGACAATGTTGACAATGAGTGCGTTCCGGTGACACCAGTCTATTAAACAATCAACTACATAAAGAATTCTGAGTTTCTCCAAACTATTGGCTCTTATCGCATTATAGGTGTCATCAGCAAAGATAATTAAAATACATTGTGAATATATTTTGGTAAATCGTTCACAAAAGGCAAGAACAAAAGTGGCCCCAACACAGAGCCCTGGGGGACTCCCAAATCATTGTCATACTCGTGAGAGCACTGCCCCGCCATTCGAACGTACATCCTCCGATTGGACAAAAAGCTACGGACCCACTCAAGAAACAACCCCCTGAATCCCATGTGGTACAATTTATCCAAGATGAACCCATGTCCGAGCGTGTCGAAGGCAAGGGCAGATTTTTGCAAGTTTTTTTAATTATAGCTTGACTCCTTGCTAACGTAACCATTCAGATGTCGCCCTCAGATACTTCGTTTTTTGTTATATACAGGGGTGAACAAAAATAATTAATTGTAAGCTTTTATTCAGAACACCCTGTAGAGTAAATCCTTGACAGACGAGAATGTTTACGAACACTCAGATGTTGCCTCATCTTTTCTGAACATTTCCTTTTTGGCACTCTTGTTCCTCGGAACAGATTGCTAATCAATTTGCCCAAATGTCTGTAATTTTCGAATTTTTTGATGAAAAGGGTTTTTAACGATTTGGTTCGACTCACTGACCAAGAATCCGTAGTCAAAATCGATTCTGTCCGGCCGGCCGTAGACACGATAACTCTCGAACGGAATGAGCTAGGCATATGAAATTTTCAGAGTAGGTTTGGGAGATAAATATCTCGGTTAACTTCATTATTGGGCAAAATAGGCCTGATGGTTTCGGATTCCGAATATCAATCAATGTCAAAGCAACATTTTTTTTGCATGTATCTCGTCATCTGAGCCGAATCCGGAGAAATGGCAAATGAAAAAAGTGTTTTATTTGATGAGAGGAATAATATGCTTAAAATTAATGTACAACTCACAGACTCACTCTGTATTTGACCATATTTCTGATCATCTCGAATAGAGAATATTTGTCTAAAAGCTCAAATAACTCTGGAAAACTTCAGGATATCGGTGAAGTCATAGGATTAAAGTCACAATAGAATTCGATGGGATCCCAAAAAAATGTGATAGTTTATTAAGCAAGCTATTTGAAAAAACGAAGTTGTTAGCTACTTCCGTAAGTGACAAAAACATGAAAATGTTTTGATTTTCTCGGTATCCCGGATAACAATGTGAAAATTAATTTAATGAAAATATATTGAGTAGTTCTCCGTATAATTTTGACTGGGATTAAGAAAGAATGACCCTGTATAGGTATCTTAGGATCAAAGCTGACGAGAATATGAAGTGGCATGTATGTTGATAACGCAGTTCTATCTTCCAACATCTATCAATTAATAGGAGTAAAAGGACTCCCTACATGAGTTTACAATTTTTTCTTCAGACTATAAAACTGAAGGTTTACTTATTTATGCAGTTCCTGAAATACATAATTAATATATTTTCCTCGATTAACATGCACTCTTCTTCTCTCTCATATATATTGGAAATATCAAATTGTGTCCATAAATAGT
This sequence comes from Halyzia sedecimguttata, assembly GCA_937662695.2. Taxonomy (NCBI): domain Eukaryota; kingdom Metazoa; phylum Arthropoda; class Insecta; order Coleoptera; family Coccinellidae; genus Halyzia; species Halyzia sedecimguttata. The sequence continues at coordinate 52,165,534 of OW569415.2, forward strand.
AGAATGCGTTGAAATCACGTGATCACTGATGCTATTTTTGAACCAGGTCACACTTATCAGACAATAATATTGTTGATGCGACATTCGTAAAGACCAGAAAAATTATGACAAACAACATTGGACATAAGTGATAGCTATCTCACAATTACGACGAATAATTTCTGCAAAAATATTCGAAAAGAAACAATTCGAATTTTATCATTTACATCATTTGAATTAAAACGTATAAAACTTGATGGAATGAGTTGTTATTATTATTAGTGCGCGCATGTTCTGATGGGGTCAGCGTGCTATCCATTTCCCAAATGTCTGTAATATTCGAATTTTTTGCCGAAAATAGTCTCAAACTATTAGGTTCGACTCACTGATGAAGAATTCGAAGTCAAATTTGATTCTGTTCGGCCATCGGCCGTTGCCACGATAACTTGAGAACGAAAATAGATAGCAACTTGAAATTTTCAGGGTAGGTGGCGCATCCCAATACGGCGGCGGACAATTTGGGGCATTATCGGTTTCCAGCAGTCCGTTGTAATATTCAAATTTTTGCGGAAAATATTCTCAAACAATTAGTTTCGACTCACTGATAAAAAATCCGAGGTCAAACGAGTTCACTCGTTGCCACCATAGGTAACGTTCTATGGGAAAGAGATAGGGACTAGAAATTTTCAGGGTAGGTCGCGCTTCCGAATGCGAAAGTTAAGTTCGTTAATGGGCATATTCGGCCAAACGTTTCGGAGATATACCGATCTGAAATGTTGTTGTTATTGCGTCAATAACTCAAAAAATGCAGATCTGATCAAATTTAAACTTGCAAATTACTTGAAGAATGTCAACGCACTTATTTTTGCGGCATTTCATGAGGTTCGTATCACTAGAAAACAACTATATTCCAGAAACCATTTGCCAGATTCCGCTGAAATTCCGCAAAAACCTTCAAGCCAAATTTTATTTTACCAATTCAGCTCCGATCTAATTGAAATGTAGTAGTCGGTTGAAAAAGATTACTTGGAGGTTTATGCATTATATCCCTAGGATCTGTGAGGCGTGAATAGACCAAAGAACATGCGCGCACAATCTCCTGACTTCCCGTTACTGCTTTTTAAGAATTAGTTTGAGTTAATTCAATGCCATTTATAATGATTTGAAAAGAATTTATCTACGATTTCTATAGAATTTAGTGATTCTTAGTTCGACTTTGATCACAAAATGTTAGACTTCCATCACTTGTTTAGTATCCTTTTTGACTGTATTTTATTCCATCACTTGTTATGGAATTAATATTCTGAAATATTTCCACCAACAGCAGAGAATTAAAAAAAAAGCAATGACTTGAAGTCAGTACTCTTTGGCGCGCTTGTTCACATTGACCAATTTGAATTGAATGTTGAGTGCTTCTAGCTCAGTGTATATAGGGAACCGGAGATCTAGTGAGATGGTAGTGGCCACCATTCAGTGTTGGGTCAAAAAAACGCTATGCCTAAGCTGGCTTAAGGATACAGTAACAAATCCCACACAGAAAACACTTGACTCTCCTAACTCGTACCAAACTCCTAGGAGCTTCTGAGGAGTCTCCTTAGGGAAAGTATAATCATGATCATGTCATTAGCAAGCGCGCCAAAGCAGATTGACCTCATATCAGTGTTTTTTAGCTTCTTTACTTTTTTCAATGTGAAGTTGATCTACGTTGGTGCGATTGCTAATCACATGATTACGATTAAACTGACCTCCTAGGTCTTAGAAGACCTCTCAGAAGTTAGTCGTGTCATTGACACCTAAAGGAACATCCTTTAGGGTTTCATGCTCGTGTTCTGTGTAGGCTTTGTTACTGGATCATTAGCTAGCTTGGGTTAAGCACTGTCAATTTTTGACCCAACAGTAAATGGTGGCCACTACCACCAGACAAGATCTCCGGTTCGCTCTATCCACTGAGCTTGAAGCACTCAACCTTCAATTCAAATTGGTCAACGTGAACAAGCGCACCAAGGAGTACTGATTTAACGTCAGTTTTCTGTTGCTGATTATAACTTGTTACTGCATTTCATTTAAATCGAATACGTATTTAAGAAAATATTATAATAAAAAATTGGTTCAAGCCCTGTGAACAGGAGCTCTGGCACTCTTGTTCAAACTTTGACAAATCATATCAACGAAATTATTGGTCTCTGGGAATGTTATAAATGGATTCTTACGATAGAACTGCATCATGAAAGAAATTAAATTCAAACAGACCGATTCTCCCCAATAACGAACTTATCCGAGATATTCATCCCTCAAATCTTCACTGAAAATTATATTATATCAATTAAAATATGAAAATATTGCAGTTTTGTTTTGACTGGAGATATTTTCAACCCAATTTAATTATGTATCTTACCAAAGAATGTATTTCCATCAACATATGAATTATCCACGGGCATTATATTATCACCTTGAAAGTATAATATCATATCATCCTCATAATTCTACGATAGCTGAATAACGAACCAGAAATAATTTTGACATTTATCTCTCATAAGAAAATAAGAGGACATGTAAGAACACAGATCATATAATAATTCAAAGATAGAATAATTAAGTACAGCATTCTGTGAAAACATAGTACGATTCATTATTGAAGTTTGAAAACTCATATCTCCGAAAGTATTAGCTTGTTAGAGTTGAAAATGATATCAATAGATTCTTATGGTCAAACTGCATCATAAAAAAATTGAATTTGAAATTTGTAATGTAAAAAAGACATTTTTTTTTCGTTACTCCTAAACCATCAGGCCGATTTAGCCCAATAACCAACTCAACCAAGATATTTATCTCCCAAACCTACAGAGTTATTGTAGGAACAAAATTTAAAAAATTTTAAATTTTTTTTTCCACTTTACGGTAACCTGATCAATAAAATCCTTCGCATGCATATTGAGGTCATTATTCTACAATTTGATGCTAAATTTCAGGAAGATCGAGTGACCGGTTTCGGAAATATTCAGAAAAAATATTTTTACTAAAAACGGACATAACTCCGAAACCGCTCAGTGGATTTCACCCGTTAACGAACTCGTCCGAGATATTTATGCTGTTAACCTACCCTGGAAATTTAAATCCTCTAACTCCTTTCGTTCGAGAGTTATCTTGTTAACGGCCGGACAGAATCGATTTCGACAACGGATTCTTGATCAGTGAGTAGAACCAAATCGTTTAAAACCATTTTCAGCCAAAAATTCGAAAATTACAGACATTTGAGCAAATTGATAAGCACTCTATTCTGAGGAACAAGAGCCCAAAAATTGGTTCGAGCACTGACGTGATTAGGAGTACCCAATAAAGGAGAATGAACAATAGAACAGGCGCTCAAAAGCTCCCGACTTCACGTCAGTGCTTGAAACAATTTTTTTCTTCGTAATTTTTTGTAAATTTTCCAAGGCTACGATTCCCACAAAATTGTACACATGTCTTTGAGTCGATATTCTACAACTAGTTACCAAGCTTCAATTCGATCGAGTCCAGTTACTGAACTCACCCAAGGCTACTCGGATCTCCAACAATATAGATCCGATCATGTTCAAACTTGGAACATTGCAGTACATTTAGGTTTAGGAGGCTCTCGCAAAATTTTAGTGATGTCAGACGAATAGTTTATGATATATAGAATTTTCTTCAATGATTTTCAATGATTTTTTTAAAATTTTCTTGTAATACGACACTCACGAAATTTTGCAAGAATTTCCGGACAGCCAGCTGGCCGGACGAACAGAATCAGATTTAACCTCGAATTCTCCATCAGGGAGTCGAGCCCAATCGTTCGAGACCATTTTCGGCAAAATACTCAAAAATTAAAGACATTCGGGCAAAATGATAACGCGATGTTCCCCAGAACACACGCGCAAAAAACCTAAATTCAACTCAGCCATGATTCGGAAACCACCCGGTGGATATCACCCATTAATGAACTCAGGAAGATATCTATACTAGAAACCTACCCTGCAAATTTCAACTCTCTGACTCATTTCTGTCGGGAGTTATAGTGCTTATGGCTGGATGGCTGGACGGCCGGCATGCCGGACAGAATCGGATTTCATGCAGGATTATTCATCACTGCGTCGAACCCAATGGTTTGAGATCATTTTTGGCCAAAAATTACAAAAATACAGACTTCTTGGCAAAATGATAGCACGCTGTTCCTGGCAGAACAAACTCTACTATCTGTGATCCGAATTAATAGTCATACTTTCATGCAGTTTTGAGGGTCGTCATTTTCATTTTGGAATTCAACATTCTTATTTAGCATCGTGGAGAAAGTATAGTCGGTTAGAATGAGAATCCGAGGATCGAGTTTCCTCAGGCTTATATCTTAACAAAAATAGTAGAATCTTCATGATACTCAAGTTATGCCCTAGGACCAAGTTCAATAAGTGCTACCAGTGCTACCACTGTGGTTTGATTAAACATTTGCAGCACTAGTTTCACATTCTGCTTTTCAATTGACGTTGGATATAAAGATATGGTAGGTCCACCAGATATTTCTTATATATTTCAATAGATGAACTGAGTCGACATAAAAAGGGGTCATAAAAGGTATCAGAAGGATGTTTATATAAAATACAACAATAATGTCATTTCTTGCATCTCAGTCGCCATAGACTCCTATTCTTCCAATCTCGGTATTCCAAACCTCCACGTTCTTCTGGGTCTTCCTCTTCTTCTTTGCGGCAGAACCCAATTGAGGACTCTCCTCACTCAATCTTGACATGCGCGCGAACCATTGTAGCGTCTCTAATATATGTATCAACACCAACTTTAGCTCTTATCTCCTCATTCATGACTCGATCTTGTAGCGTTAGTCTAGAGCAGTGCCTCCAATATCCCATCTCCATCGCTTTCATTTTATTCTTAAGTTGCGTTGTCATTTCCCATACCTCGGCTCCATATTAGGTACTCGGGACCCTTTCCTTTATTTCCCTTTCGCTGGATCCGATTGTTGTGAGGGTCACTCCGAGATATGCATATTCATCTACTTAGTGTTTATGGTCATACCCCACTCTATAGATGCCTCATCTAATTTCCTCGACATATAATAAATATCTTCATCATCTTCGGTCAAGATGACTTGGTCGTCCGCAAAGTGTAGAGTGAAAAGTATATCTATTCCTATTGGAATTCCCATATTTCGAAATTCTCTTCGTCAGTGTTTCAGAGTCGAGACATCTTTTGAGATAAGAAACTACTTAGACAGTTTGGTTCCCACCTTCACCCTTGCTGAAATATCCGTGTTGAGCTCCTTCACTGCTTAAATATATATATCTGGCTCAGGCCGAGTCATCAAAATTCAAGTTTCTCTCTGTTCTTTTTTCCACCAGCTGCTTTCGGCAAAAAATGTTGTCAACGCATGATCTTCCTGCCCTGAACTCATTTTGCTCTTCTATGACATGAATTTCAATTTCTATTCAACCTTTTATGCACACTGGTAGCTCGATCCGCAGAATTAAATACCGACAAAATAATTAAACCATAGAAACGTTATTCACTAAAAATAGTACGAATCTATCAACTATCGATATATCTATAGAAATTAGAGAGGACGGATAACGTATTCCCTGACATTGAAACCAAATGTCCACCACATGACCACAGAACCAGGTTCCTTTTTCCTGCTGTGGCTTTTACATCCGTAAGCTGCACATCCTACCATTATGTCTAACATAGTTTTATAACAAAACAGTCCGTAAACGCTCAGATATACACAAGAAACAAACGTGCACCACATCGTTTGGTGTCCACCAAACTGTCTAAGTTTTTCAAAGTTTTGGTTTCAGATCGATAGCGTTGCGTAGTACGGCATGCGGTATCCCCTCTCTTCCCTAATCAAAGGAATCTCCACTTGAAATCAAATTTTCAACGATGATTTAAGCATTCACTTTTGACAAACCACATAGCTGTCAATTGTACCTTCATCCACCTTCGCCGCCATATTGTAAAAAGAGATGGAGAGTTGATTGGCTCCCCTTTTAGGAGGTCTTGGATCAAGTACTCAATTCATGATTAAAATGTCAAACCTTTCTGAACACAAATATCAAAAAACTTTAACAAACGTCATTCGAAAGGTATCCTTATCCAAGAATCTTATGCAATATTATGCAATCTTACGCAAGAACTCACAAGCAAAACGACATCATGGATGCTAAAGTGGAGAATTCTGCCGAACCCCTCGAAAACTAAACTTACACTATTTAGGTAACCACAAAATTAACGCAAATTCTCCAACCATTAAACTTATTGGCGATACTATTCATCCCACAAGCAACTGCAAATATCTGGGCATACAGATATATAGCAAGCGCAACTTCAAATCAGAAAGTAAACACAAGAAAGATACAGTAATAACAAGAGCTAAACACTCCAGGTCGTTGGCCTATAAAAACGAAGGTATAAGCACCAACACAGCCAGTAGAATATATAAAATGATATGTAGACCCTTACTCGAATATGGACACCCGTTTATATCGAATGGAAATTTTACTATGCGAAGAACCATAGAAGTGGGAGAAAGAACAAGCCTCCGTAAGATCACAAGACTACGACATCCGAACAACCCCCTGCATATCCCCCCTAATCATACGTTGTATGAAATGACCGGAATTGAACCTATTCTGAACAGGATGAATAGATTGGACAAAAAATTCATATCAGAACAACACAACAGAGATATCATGCAACGTCTCATTCACAGATACGACATGAACACCATACCAAAAAGAAAATTTCCAGAAACACCTCTATTTGAATTTTTAATGAACCTAAATTAATATACATCCATACTAACACCAAATATGAAGTAACTAAATTGTAATTGTATGAATGTTTGTAACAGGCAGGAAGACTTAGGTCTATATCCTTCATGTTCTATCATTGGATTTTTGTTTTGTTCTTGTGCTGGTTTATATATTTTCCACACAAGACAGTTTCACTGGCTTGCCAATGGAGTTGCCTTCGGAAAAGATATTTTTTTGATGTTTTAACAGCTATGTCTTAGTTAAGTTAGAAATAAATTGAGGTTTGTATTTAAACCATATTATATGACTTTTGTATTTTTGATTGAATAAACATCATTATTATTATTATTATTATAGCCATTTGAAACCATCCAATAAAGTCTCTCTCTCTCTCTCTCTCTCTCTCTCTCTCTCTCTCTCTCTCTTATGGAGCAAAAAAATAACAACCAATAATATATCATCTGATTCATACAACAAGGAACCGCTAATCAGTTGAGTGGTTGATAGGACATCCCCAGTAACAACGAGAATACATACAGTCAATGCAATCAATTAAAAGTCAATCATTCCTGTTAGATGACAAAAAATGTCTGATGCACGTCTAGTGATACTCCCGTTCTAAAAATAGACGAGAAGCAAAGAAACAATGACCTCTTGTACTCATTAACGCTGTTTATAACTACAACACATAAATATGATTATTTTAATCTAGGTATTCGGTTTGCTATCGGAATAACAATGTGTGTATATGGCTCCAAATCAATTTTTCTGATCCGGTACAAAGAATTTGACATCTGGTGATCTTTCCAATATTATTTACGAGTTGTACTGTAGTTGTGCTGGTATAGGTTGAATCTTGATCTTCAAATCCTTGTTTAGGATGTCTATAAGGTCAATAATAACTTCATGCCCGCCTGTTACACGGGCCGTAAAATATTCGTACACGTGTAGAACTTTACTGCATCATATTAAATAAATTACATAATCGCACCTTCGGGATAGATAATACCCGACATTAAATTATGTATGCGAATAGATAATCTGTTGCATGGCAATCTGTACTTATGCTCGGAATTTTTAATATACAGGGTGTTTCATTGGTAAATGAACATACGTTAACCTGAGGTAGATCTACTCCAGACGAGCCCAAATAATCTATATACGATAGGTCTAATCAGCTCCATAGCTGAGATACAGGGTGATTTACGTATTAGCCAATATTTGCAATTGCTTATAACTTTTAATCCACCCAGTAGTATTAGTTGATATTTGGAACATAAAATACACTTCCATGGGCCGATCGATTAATCTTTAAACTGATAAAAAATCCAGGTCTGTATCAGAAAAATATAGAACTTTTCGCAAGTTGAGATTCAACACCCCGGATTAAGGAATATTGGAATTTGATTAGAATTTTCTGAAAAAGCAAACTTGTGTAAGCACTAGGTAAATAGCAGTGGAAACGGATATTTCACAAAGTAATGTGAACCGAATAATACTGAAGCATAAGTTCCACCCTTCTCATCTGAACCTACATCAAAAATGATATGGTAATGATTTTGCTAATAGAGTTGCGTTTTGTATGCAAATGAATAGCATGATTGACGAGGATTATAATATTTTAAACAAAATAATGTTTTCTCATGAAGCAATGTTAAGAACATTGGGTCGGTCAACACCATAATATTACCGCATTATTGTGCAGCCGAAAATCCTCACTGGTTGAGGACAGTTGATCACCAAAACCGATGGTAGCTTAATGTTTGGGGAGGATATATTGGACAACCCATTATTGGATCCTACTTTATCCATAATGGTGAAAGGTATTCAGCTTTTCTTCGCGAACATATTGCCGGAATGTTAGAAGAATTGGATTTGAGTGCCCGAAGAATCAGATGGTTACAGAACGATGATGCTTGAGTCCATAACCATAAGATAAAGGGTATTCCAATAAGAGGTGTTATTTTGATATTCAAAGAAAAATGCCATTTTTTAATATAAATGATCGGATGTTTATTTCTTAATAAAGAAGAATGCCGTTAATAGTGGAAAATAACATCAGGCAAATGACCACGCTTACAGGACCATATCCTTTCAATGAAATTTTCCATAACCAAATCGCAAAGTGGCTGCCCTATGTCCTCGATAGCCTCACGAATTCCATCTTTGAGGTCTTGCATCGACGCTGGGCTATTAGCGTAGACCTTCTCTTTCACGTGGCCTCAAAGGAAGAAGTCGCAAGGTGTTAAATCACAAGATCTCAGTGGCCAATTGTGATCACCTCTTCGACAGGTAACACGGTCCGGTAACTTTTCCCGCAAAAGATCAATGGTTTCGTACTTGCGTGGACGTAGCGCTGTCTAGTTGAAAGTAAACGTTTTCCAGATCAATACCATCCAATTCCGGCCATAAAGAAGGCATTAATCATCTCTCGATAGCGCAATCCATTCAGCGTAACTGTTGCTCCAGCCGCATTTTCGAAAAAGTAAGGTCCAATGACTCCGCCGGACCACAAACCGCACCAAACAGTCACACGTTGAGGATAGAGAGGCTTTTCAACAATAACTCTTGGGTTTTCCGAGCCCCAGATGCGACAATTTTGCTTGTTGATGAAGCTACCGAGGTGGAAATGGGCCTCATCACTCAAGATGATTTTTCGATGGAATTCCGGATCATTTTCATGCATTTCAGCGACCCAATCAGCAAAGACACGACGTTGTTGATGATCAGCCGGCTTGAGTTCTTGTGTTAACTGAACTTTATAAGCCTTAAGACCCAAATCTTTATACAAAATACGGTGTTATGACGTTTGTAGAATGCCTAATTCCAAAGAACGACGAAGAATGGACAAACCTGGGTTTTCTTCAACACTTTCGGCTACAGCAGCAATATTCTCGGCTGTTCTTGAGCGACGTGCACGGGTTTTATTCTTCACATAACAAACTTGTCCCAACAGCTCGAATTTTTCCACCAATTTCTTTATTGCGCTCCGACAAGGTGCTTCACGACGATCCAACAATGTTCGAGTTTTACTAACCATCTCTGCCAAATTTTCACCATTTTTAAGTGAGTTTTAATAATTTCAATGCGTTCTTGAAGCGTGTATCGTTCCATTTTTATTAATGGCGTAGTTTCTACTTGTCAAATGTAAAAAAATGACAGCTTCGAAAGTGACATCTACCGAAATAGCAGGCTATTCAAAATAACACCTCTTATTGGAAAACCCTTTAGTTCGACAATATTTAGATCGATTCTATCCTAATCGTTGGATTGGCAGCGGAGGAACTGTTCCTTGGCCCGCGGGATCCCCACACCTTAATCTTACAGATTGCTCTCTTTAGGGGTACGTGAAGCAAAGAGTTTTCAGAGATCCTCCGACAACTGCACATGATATGAAAAATTGGATCACGGAAGCCTTCCGATCAATTGATGGAGCAATACTTGCTAGACTTCAACACTCATTTACAAGAAGATTAACATCATGTGTGGAATACTATGGCGGCCTATTTGAACATTTTTAAGTAGCCTTTCCTCAAAATGTTTTTTCACCTGGTTTTCTGTTAATCACTATTTCCTGTCCTTGTGAGGATTAATATAATCGTTTTCTTTGTGATGTACTCCTGTTTCTATTAAACTTTCAAAAACATTTTCATTTCATTATTTTGTAGTACAACATATTTTGCAAACTTCACAAACCCTATATCGACGAAAACCTTTTCAAAAAAGTCATGCAATGGTGCAATAAAATTGTGTTGCCTTTTAAAAAGTCGAGTCATTGTCATTATTGTTGAATTAGTGTCCATTTCAAAAGATATCCTGAAGCTTAATTAAATCGGCTGGAAAAAAGATGGTTGAGTTATGTTAAATCCTTCTGAAGTTATGGTTTTTTCTGTGGGTCCATGCACGACGCTATTTTGCTACATAAATTGATACAAGTCAAAATATACTGCAGATATTTCCATGAAACTGGGGTGAGTTATATCAACAATTTTGAGGCAAATCCAACAATCTAACAAAAATGGGATGTTGACACTAAAAAAAAGCGAATTTATATGTACCTATATATCATTTTCGGACATGCAGTATATAGATGAAAATATTTTTGGGATGTTCTCATTGTCGCACATATCGTTCGAAAAAAATCAAGTCGATAACTTAGATAGAAACAAAGTTATGGGCCATGGACGCACCTCTGGGTCACCTGTATATCGTATACGAATTGTTTGCTTTACACCATTTGGTTAAAATATACAGAATGTTACTGAATTAAAACAACATATTTTAGAAAGTGATACTTAAGGGGGTTTTTCAATTTTTTTTTGTTCTAGGACCCTTCTCCTCCAAGTTACTAGAATTGCTTTGAAATTGGGGGAATTTTTTTATTGATTATCTTCTATATGTAACCATTTAGAAGAATTAAATTTGGCAGCTGACGCTAATTAATGTCACTATTGACCGTTTTTTCAATTCCGAAATTTCATCATGAAGTGTTCAATCAACCCCTTCTATATTTTGCACCAAAACATTTTGATCCTTCAATATTTTTCAAATTAAGAATTTGATTTGAAAACACAATTCAATGTGTATCTTTTTTGTATCGTGACTTTTATGCTAAAATTGTTAGTTTGACTACAAAAATATAAAATATTACTCAGGCACTCTTCACATGAACACACGTACGTTATAATTCAATAATAAAAATTGACTAGGCTGCTGAAAAATATATTCATATTAATTCATATCTAGAAGGCTAGTGTCAAAAAACGTCCTAGGGAAAAATATGTCCATTGTTCAAATTTCTATGCTGTCCAAGGGGTGTCACTAATTTCAAAGGGCAATAACTTGGAGGGGAAGGGGCTAAAAACAAATATTTTAATGACACATCCTCCATAATTTTCGTCGAAGTTTCACATTCTGAAAACATTTGCATCAATTTAGGAACATCTTGTAAAATAGACATCTTATGAATAACAGGCTTGCGTCAAAAAGAGTAAAATTTTTTTTTAATATTAATATGATCAAGCGTGCAAAAGCATTTATTTTAATCAAACTATTCTACCTATTCAGACTTGACGAAAATAAAATATGATTTGTATCACTAGTCCAGGAGGAATTGGCGCATGAGTACCGAAAACTATTCCACCTCAATTTTTTTATGAGATTCTCTTCAAATTACCCTACTAATGATATAAATGCATGTTGCCATGGGGCAACCCCGTGCCATATGGTTTAAAATGAAATTGTTTAAACAATTACAAGGAATTGTTATTTTTCAACCGTACAAATTTTGTTTGTATTCTTTGTTGAAATACAATCAAAAAAGTCTTATGGCTTATTACGATAAGGTAATTATTATTCGAGATATGAATTTTTAAATGTTGAATAACAATATCCTTAATTACGATTTCAAGAAATTTAATTGTTTATAACTGTTTTTGGCGCTCTAGTTCCTCGGAACTGAGTGCTAATCAATTTGCCCAAATGTCTGTAATTTTCGAATATTTCGATGAAAATGGTCTTAAACGATTTGGTTCGACTCACTGATCAAGAATCCGTGGTTGAAATTCATTCTGTCCGGCCGTCCGGCCGGTCCGGCCGTAGGCACGATAACTCTCGAACGGAATGAGCTAGAGAGTTGAAATTTTCAGAGTAGGTTTGGGGGATGAATATCTCGGCTAAGTTCGTTACTGGGCAAAATCGGACAGAAGGTTTCGGAGTAATAAAAAAAATTTTCTTTTTACAAAACAAATTCCAAATTAATTTTTTTTAATAAGCAGTTTTATCATAAGAATCCATTCATATCATTTTTAACTCTAACAAGCTAATACTTTCGGAGATATGATTTTTCAAAATTTCAATGTAAATCGTATTTCACAGGTTGATATAATTATTCTATGTATATTCTATGTATGAATTGCCATAAAGTCAACTTGACAGAAGGGAATATTGTACCTTCAAGAATATTGGGGTTGAAATACTCGTATTTTAGCGATGCAACGGGGACCTCACCCGAAAATGTTTGAAAATATTACGTAAATATTGAAAGCATAATTCCAAAGTGCGAGAGAGGAGAAAATTTTGTGAACGTAGATCAGGAAATTTTTGATCGATTACAAGGTAATTTATTATTTTATACATGTTTTATGGAATACCTACTATTTGTAGGTACTTTAAACCTGTTTTGGGCAATTGTCATACGCAACTTGTTTTTTTGGCGCTCTAGTTCCTCGGAACAGATTGCTTATCAATTTGCCCAAGTGTCTGTAATTTTGGAATTTTTGGCTGAAAATGGTCTCAAATGATTTGGTTCGACTCACTGATCAAGAATCCGAGTGCGAAATCGATTCTGTCCGGCCGGCCGACCGGCCGTAGGCACGATAACTCTCGAACGAAAGGAGTTAGCGGATTGAAAATTGCAAGGTGGTTTTGGAGCGTAAATATCTCGGACAAGCTCGTTAATGGGCGTTAATCATCAAGGGGTTTCGGAGTTATGGCCGATTTCAGTAAAAATATTTTTTATGAATATTTCCGAAACCGATCACTCGATCTATCTGAAATTTAGCACCAGACTGTAGAAGACAGTAGAATCATGACCTTTATACGCATGTGAAGTTTTGTATTGACCAGATTACCGCAAAGTGTCAAAAAAAAAATTTGAGAATGTGGTACAGTTCTCATTCTCATGATTGCTCATTTAATCTTCATAAATAAACTATTATTTGAATTGAATTTCCTTTTTGATGCAGTTCTATCATATTAATACATTGATATAATTCCCAACTCTGAGAAACCAATACCAGATATAATTTGTCTGTTTGAACTAGAGCGCCAGAAAGCTCCTGTCCACAGGGCTTGAACCCATTTTAATCGTAAATTCCGCGCGCTCAAAAGTTTACTCGCTTACCTATAAGTATCGCCGTCTCTCTCTGACTCATACTCTGACGTACCCAGTTTGTGAAATCTTACCTGCTTTACACGCATTTACGGGTTGTGATACGACTAGTAAGATTGGCACAAAAAAAAAGCTTTAGAATTAAGTACTAATCAGTTAAAAGATCTAGAAACTGTATATCTAAATATTTTGGGTAAAAAAGGTAATACCGCGGATGAAGCCAGACAAATAATTTTTACACGTAGTTTTGGTAGTAATATTAATTTATCGAAAATTCCTTATACCTCAGATTCCTTGCCTTTGCATGCACTTAGGGCTTCAGCTCAAACATACGTTTGGCAACATGCTTTAAATCCCAATATGAAATATAAGATTTTACTCAGTGCGGTTTCAAAAATGAAAATGACACTTTGCTACCTTTATTTATGAACAAACGCTCGTTTTCAACTGATCGAAACAGTGCAATTGTAAGAAAGCTTGTAAAACCAAAGCATGTTATTGTAAAAAAATAATATAGAATTATTTCTCTGGCTTCATCCGCGGTATAACCTTTTTTACCCAACATATTTAGATATACAGTTTCTAGATCTTTTAACTGATTAGTACTTAATTCTAAGCCATTGCCAAGAGGGACTAGACTAGAGCATCACGATTTTCTTTTATTTTTATTAATTCTATTTTTTTTGTGCCTAGTCGTATCACAACCCGTAAATGCGTGTAAAGCAGGTAAGATTTCACAAACTGGGTACGTCAGAGAGAGAGACGGCGATACTTTTAGGTAAGCGAGTAAACTTTTGAGCGCGAGGAATTTACGATTAAAAGAAACAGTTATAAACAATTGAATTTCTTGAAATCGTAATTAAGGATATTGTTAACTATTGTACACAGAATAAAAAAAATATATAATTTATATTTAATTTTTTTTAAACATATTTTTCATGGGTCAAAAGTATCCAAGTTTAAGATTTCTTCAACATTTAAACATTCATATCTCGAATAATAATTACCTTATCGTAATAAGCCATAAGACTTTTTTAATTGTATTTCAACAAAGAATACAAACAAATTTTGTCCGGTTGTAAAATAACAATTCCTTGTAATTGTTTGAACAATTTCAGTTTAAACAATATGGCACGGGGTTGCCCCATGGCAACATGCATTTATATCATTAGTAGGGTAATTTGAAGAGAATCGCATAAAAAAATTGAGGTGGAATAGTTTTCGGTACTCATGCGCCGATTCCTCCTGGACTACACTTCTAAACAGATAATAAATAGGAATTCAAAAACTCCCTAAAAAGGGAAATGAAATGTTAAATAAACACAAAAAAAATGCTTACCTCTTGCAAGACACGTATGGGATACACCGTATATTTTTGTGACCATGAGATGAGATGAGATATTTAAGTATAAGCTATTTGAGCAACCGTGCACTTGCACCTAATAGTTATTAAGTGATGTTAAAGACAAGACGCCGATGTCTAATGGGGACCAATTTATTTCCTAGTAGAGTGTCCACTCTACCTAAAAGTAAATTATAAGCTAGTTACCTAATAAAATTTGCAATTGTCCCATTACTAGCATATTGTCAACGCGTGCTAGATATATGTTCCTGGAAGGTTCGGGAGCAGTGCTACTTTGGGTGGACTGATTATTGATTGTGGAAAATTTTTATTCTATCAATGAATCGATAATGATTAAAATCCGATTTGACGGCACATTTCCTGCTACAATCATATTGATGGTGGTTAACAGGTAGATTTTTGCCAATCTATATTTGCTTAAGTAAAATTAAATTAGACAAATTTTTCGATTTCATAAATTCAAAGGAACCTACAATAAAATTCACTTTAGAAATAGAGAAAAATAATCAGCGTTCTTTTCTAGATGTTTCGATAACTAAGTATCCGAACCATTTCGAAACGAGTGTCTTCAGGAAGCAGACACATACAAATAGAAATTTGAATTTCTATTCAAACCATCAACTTAGTGTAAAAAGAGGTGTTATTAAAACACTTTACGATAGAGCTAACCTTATTAGTTCTACTCTTGAAATTCGAAATAAAGAAATTGATTTCATCGTAAAATTTCTTGAAGATAATGGATATTCTAGACAATTCATAAATACCTCAATCATGAATTTAGATAGAAGAGCAAATAGTCAAGTACAACATAATAATCAACAAGAACAGCAACCCAATATGTTAAATGTGATCCCTTATGTTCGTGGCCTTTCTGAAAAAATCAGAAGAATCGGTTCTAAGTTCAATATAAGAACCGTCTTCAAAACACAAAATGATCTCATGTCTTTATTAACGAAGACAAAACCCATTAATGAAAAACAAAAATCAAAAAACTGTGTATATAATATTCCTTGTATTTGTGGTGAATCGTACACAGGAGAAACATCAAGACCACCAGAAGTAAGAAAGTCAGAGCATAAAAATAACTTGAGAAGTAGAGACATACAGAAATCAAAAATAGCAGAACATGTATGTACAATCCAAGGAGATCACATGATGGATTGGAGTAATACAAGGATTCTGATGACAGAAACTGATTATATTAGAAGGAAACTTAAGGAATCAACTTGTATTTTATTGAACAGAGAATGCAATTTTGCAAATTGCTCAATTGGTATTGACCATATTTGGCTGAATTTATTGAAAAGGAGGTGGAACTTGGAAATTTCTATACAAAGTAAAACTATGTTAGCTATGATTTTCAAATACTGTCAATGTGACAATTCTCGAATCTCAGAATAACAATCAACAAAATAGTTCTAAAGATTTTCGTTAAGCGTCTGAAGAAGGAGTCTGATACAGACTCCGAAACGTTACGATATAGTTGTTTCTTCGTTGATGTTATTTCGTTGTTATTTGTTAGGCAACATTGTTCAATCGATTGCTTCTGACAAATATCTTGTGTTTCTTACGCAGAAGCAAATCACAAAATAATTAATTTTTATTTTATAGATATTTTTCAGAGTTTGGGAGAGAAAACCCAGAAAGAAACCATTCAATATTTGCTTCATCAGGGCTACAACAGAGATTATTAATACTCAAAATATTTCAAATGATCTTACACTAATCACAGACACAAGAAAATTCTTGAAAAGCACTGAAGTGAGATCAGGAACATTTGTGCGTATGTTCCATTGTCTATTCACGCATCATACAAAGTTGATCGAGCTGAAATTCGACTGGAAGATATGTGTGAAATTTCAGCGGATTATGACGGATAAAACACAAAATTTTTGCAAACATTTTTTGCGCGTATGTTCTGAGGAATATCGCGTTATCATTTTGCCCAAATGTCTGTAATTTTCGAATTTTTTGACGAGAATGGTCTCAATCGACTAGGTTCAACTCACTGATGAGGAATTTGAGGTCTTTGATTCTGTCAGGCCGGCTGGCTGTTGCCACGATAACTTGAGGACGAAAAGAGATAGCGACTTGAAATTTTCAGGGTAGGTGGCGGCGCATCCAAATACGACGGACAAGTTCATTAATGGGCATGATCGACCCAACGGTTTCCGAGTAATAATTTTGTCATCAACCAATACAGATCCGATCGAATTGAAACTTGGTAGCAAGTAACAGAATACAAGTACGAAGACGTTTGAAGAATTTGTGAGAATCGCGTCACTAGGAAATTTTAAAAATATTATTAAAAAATATTATTCACGTCACGGTAACCAGAGAAAGGAAAGAGATAGTGACTTACAATTTTTAGGGTACGTTGTGCATCTGAATGCGATATTTGTGTTTATTAATAAGCATAATTGGCTAAACGGTTTTGGAGTTATACACAAATTTGGTTGTCATTTCCTTAATAACTCGAAAAATACATAACCAATCCAATTCAAACTTGGTCAATAGTTGTAAAATGCTGGCTCGAAAATTCTTGCAAACTTTTGCAAGGATCGTATCACTAGAAAATTAAAGAAAAATAATTGAAAATCATTGAAAAAAATTCTATATATCAAAAACTATTCGCCCGACATCTCTGAAATTTTGCGAGAGTCATCAAAACCGAACTCTACTACGAAATTCCAAGTTTGAACATGATCGGATGTATATTTTCGAAGATCCGAGCAGCCTTGGATAAGTTCAGTAGATGGATGGGAGACCGTTGCCTCGATAACATTCGAACGGAAAGAGGTAGGGAGTTGAAATTTCCAGGCTTGGTTGCGCATCCGAATGGGAGAGTTAAGTTCGTTGTTTGGCATAATCGGCCCAAGGGTTGCGGAGTTATAACCATCTGGAATATTATTTTCTCGATAACTCAAAAAATACAGTCATGATCGAATTGAAACTTGGTATCTAGTTGTAGAATAACGACATAAAGATGTGTGTGGAATTTTGTGAGGATTGTACCTCTAGTAAATTTTGAAAAAAATTACGAAAAAATATTATGTATCTCACGATAACTTGAGAACAGAAGGAGATGGTGATTTGCAATTTCCAGGTTTGGTTACGCAACCGAATGCGACATTTGTTTATAGGCATAATCGACCCAACGGTTTTGGAGTTATACCTATCTGAAATTTGGTTATTATTTCCTCAATAGCTCGAAATATACAGAACCGATCCAATTCAAACATGGTTACTAGTTGTAGAATGCCAATGCGAAAATCCTTGCAAAATTTCGTGAGGATCGTATCACTAGAAAATTATAAAAATAAAGGCGCGAATTTACCATGGTAAATTCAATTAAGAGTGTCCAATACAGGAGAATGGACAATAGAATATACGCGCAAAAACTCCTGACTTCACGTCAGTGCTTGAACTTTTTTTTTTAGTAATACGATCCTCACAAAATTTCCCAAAAATTTGAACGTCTGCATTCTACAATAATTACCCAGTTTAAATTGTATCGGATCTGTATTTTTTGAGTTATTGAGGAAATAACAATGAAATTTCAGATGTGTATAAGTCCAAAACCGCTGAAAATTGCAACTCTATTCCGTTCGAAAGTTATCGTGGTAACGGTCACCCATCCAGAAACTGAACTCGCCCAACGCAGAACGCTTTCCAATATTGTTTTCAATATCTCCAACAATATAGATCAGATCTGGTTGTTATATTTCCTCAATAACTTGAAAACTGCAAAACCTATCTGATTCAAACATGACTATTACTTGTAGATTGCTGACGCGACAATTCTTGCGAAATTTCGTGAGGATCGTATGACTACAAAATTTTGAAAAAAATCATTTAAAAAAATTATATATATATCAGAAATTATCAGAGTCTACAAAACCTAACTCTACTGCCAAGTTCCGAGTTTAAACAAGATCGGATCTATATTGTTGGAGATCCGAGCAGCCTTGAGTGAGTTGAGTAGCTGGGTGGGTGACCGTTGCTTCGATAACTTTCGAACGAAAAGGGATAGGGACATACAATTTTCGGGGTAGGTTACGCATCGGAATGAGATAGCTAAGTTCATTGTTGGGCTTAATCGGCCCAACGGTTTCGGAGTTAACCCATCTGGAATATTTCATTATCGATAACTCAAAAAATATAGAATTGAACCTTGGTAACTGGTTGTAGAATATTGACATAAAGACGTTTGTGAAATTTTGTAAGGACCGTACCAATAGAAATTTTTTTAAAAATTACGAAAAAATATTATCTCACTATAACTTAAGAACGGAAAGAGATAGCGACTTCCAATTTTCAGGGTAGTTCGCGCATACGAATGAAAGATTCAAGTTCGTTAATTGGCATAATCGGCCAAATTGTTTTGAAGTTATACTCATCTGAAATTTTGGTTTTATTTCCTCTATAACTCAAAACATACAAATCTGATTGAATTAAAACTCGGTGATTACTTGTAGAATACCGACCGACTGATTTTCGCGGAATTTCGTAAAAATATCGTATCCTGAAGTTACTTGAGGCGTAAGTTTTTTCGTATTTCAATTGCAATACGACGATTTTCCATTGAATTATGTCATTCAAATGGCAAATGTATTCATATATTATAAAAGCTGAGAAAACGGTATATATCGAAGCTAAATTCGTAGTAGTGTCAAATAGAGGTGAGTAGACAATGTAACATGCGTGCAAAAGCTACTGATTCCACGTCATAGCTTGTTGAATATTTTCTTCTTCTCCATACAGGAATATTTGTAGATTCCTGGCACTAACTTTGCAATACTGACATCTCGTTCAATCTTAATATTTTCGAAATACGTATTTGTGGTGAATATTCCGAAAAATCAAGGAAATATCAATGTAATATAGTTTCATGTATCTACAAACGAACAAGGCCACGTGGTTCAACATACCACATCGCAACAATTTTGTTATACCGCCTAGTAACAGACGATAAAAATATTTAATTGCTTGAAATTGATTAGGTACAATTTGTGCAAGTTTTCAGTAATTTTTAATCTATGATGGATCATCTCTTTCTTCCATTTCATAAGCCACATATTACCTCGTTCAAAAATTTGTGCTACCAACCATAAGAGCTCAATTTCTAAAATCGACGACGATTGAGTCATTCTCAATTCTAGAAATTTTTGGAACCGAAATATGAATTTTTAAGAATAAGAATAATTTTATTCTTAGGTACTCAATAAATAATTATCCAACTCTATGTAAGACTCCATAGAGGAAAAGACTGGTACATACATGTCATTGAACAAAATGTCCTTTGTTGAGTTTTCCTATTATAGTAGGACATATTTACAACAGATCGAGTGAAAAATTTTCATATAAGTCATGTTTGGCAAAAGACGTATCGCTTATGCCATGAATGAGTGAATGAGTGTTGAATTTTCGTGGAGTAGTGTTGATGAGTTCTACCTCCTTTAAAAAATATGACTGTTTCGACCTCATTTCACAAATTGCGTTAGACTAGAGCAACCAGACACGAAGTCGAAATTTCGATATTTTAGAAAACCTACCAATTCTGATATCTATATTTCGTCTAATTCAGTTGCTCCCTAGACACATAAAACGGCCAGCCTACATCTTCTCGTCAACCGGTTATTTAACATCACGCAAAACAATATAAACTTCAAGAAAGAAAGAAAAATGATTTTCCAAATTTCCGAAAGAAACAGGTTAGCCATCAACTAGTTCAGAAAAGTATCAACAAACATGAAGATAAAAATCTCTTCAATTACATAACCCTAACGAAAGACATAAAAACAGAAAAATTATAATTCATTAAGTGCACCCCGATTTGTTTTGTAAATAAAACATTATTTATTTGCAAATTATTGAAATTTTTATTATTAATTAATAATAATTTATTGGTCCATTTCTTGAAATAATCGAATCACTGAATTTTGTTTTCAATAAAGTTTTTGTGTGTTTTGGCAGTATGGCGAATGGCACCGTCCAGTTGAAACCACAGGTTCTCCAAATCAAGACGACCCAATTCAGACAGAGCTCCGTTGAAAAAAAATAAGGTCCTCTAGCATAAAATCCGCACCAAACAGTAACTTTATCAGGATGTAATGGTAGTTTTTGATATTCTTCAAGATTATCACCACTCCAGATACGGCAATTCTGCTTGTTAACATAACGGTCTAACCAGAAATCGGACTCACCACTGAGAATGATTTTCTTATGAAAATCTGCATCATTTCCGATTTTTTCTAAGCACCAATTACTGAAGACACGACTCTTTAAATGAAGAGTTGGTTCGAGTTCTTAAGTTAAAACAATTTTGTATGGATGTAAATCAAGGTCTTTTGGTAAAATTCGCCACAAAGAAGTCTAGGGGATGCCTAGTTCTTATTCTGAACGACGAAGTTTTGGTGTTCCGAACACTTTCACGTACGGCAATATTCTCTTCACTTCTTGCATTTTATTGTCCCACTGGCACTGTAACATTATGAAGTGTAAAATTTGTTTCAAATTTCTTTACTAAACGTACAATTGTTCTTTTATCCGGACGATTATAAAGACCAAAAATTGAAGTTAAAGCACGTAAAGTTAGAGTAACAGATCACGATTTTTCATAATAAATTTGGATTATTTGTAAACGTTGTTAAAGCATTTACCTTTCCATGATTAAATGGTAGACATTGACCAATACAACTGTCAATGTCACTAATAAAAAATGGCAGCCATGCGTGAGTAATGTCAATTTGTGAATGGGGCGATGCCATTGAAAGACCCGATACAACTCTGGACATGTTAGAATCGGGTATACAGGTTGAGTCTTTAAGCTGTAGATTAATTTTAACCATATATTCTTTTCGTCAAATGAAATACTTTTTTCATTTACCATTTCTCCAAATTAAGATCAGGTTAAAAGATACAGGCTGTTAAAATGTCGAACAAAAAATTTGATTTTATTTTATAGCTTTGACATATTTCCCAAATATTCGTTTTCTCCTACTTCTACAGGTTTTCTAATTATAGACTCGTGGATTCATAAAACTAAACGAAATTAGCATAAAGAAAGCAGATAAAGTTTTTCTTGTGTCATTTCAGGAATATTCAATTGATTTAGAACATTAAACTATTTCCCATCATTTCTCCTTACACGCACCGTTTTCGAGATATTCTTCATTGAATGTTATGAAATGGGAAACTCCAGAAATTTCACTACTTTTATATGGATCCGCCCCTGAGCGTTGGAATCCCGAATCAAGCTGTAAGGCAGATTACTGTACCTTTTTCTCGCCCACCATTAATATCATAGATAATTTATATGCAGGAGTGTTAGTACATTGTGAAATGTTTAAACGCTTTTAACTTTAAGCTGAGCCGAATTTGGAAAAATGGTAAATAAAAAAAGTGTTTTGTTTGATGAGGGAATCTACGGTTAAAATTAATGTACAACTTTAAGACTCAACCTGCATATTAAATTAAATGTTTATATTGCAACAAGTGCTACGTCGTGCAAGCAACCATCAGGAACATTTTCACATGGTATAGAGAGCGTACGGGTCACATTCGGAACAACAGCATCGATAAATCTGCTTTTGCAAATCACGTCTTAACAACCGGCCATTCATGTTCAGAAACTTCCGTCAAATTGTTGAAAAATTCCAATCAATTTTATCCTGGGACACCATGTATAAGAGAATAGTTATTGTTTTACTAGGCAGCAAAGTAGTAGATTGACTGCCGCGGCTGAGTTCATATAGGATAGGAATTCAACTAAGGCAGTCACTTTGCTAAAGAGTTGAATATATAATTTTTTCTCCGATTGTTCATGATGATATATTATGTAGGATATTGTATTTGCAAATTATTACCAACCAACAATCTTTTTATTTTTCCTGTATTGATAAATTAAAACAAAATTTGTTAGAAATCCTAATTCTTGGAATATATATATATATATATATTCTTTTGAACGGTTGGAATGGTTGGTTGCTATGGAAATGTACCTATATGTCCATAATAATTATATATAGCGACTTAGAAGTACTTACTCCTCCAGAAATAAGGGAGGTGGCAAAAAATATTGAGTCAAATTTGTTGCCGGAGACATCTCGGATGAAATATGACGGAAATTTTAATCATTTTGCTGCCTAGGCATGATTATTCTCAATGGGAATAAAACATTGCAATTTCTATCAAATTTTGTTTTAATTTATAACTACGGGAAAAATAAAAAAATTGTGGGAATTGTAATGATTTGCGAAAACAATATCCTACATATATCATTATAAACAATCGGTGAAAAAGAATCTAGAAAAGAAAGCTTTTCCTTGAATATATTACTCATGACAGGTGATAAAGGCGAACCCATTGCCATTCCAAAATTTTGTCGACAAAATTTTGGAATGGCAAGAGGTGTTATTAAAACACTTTACGATAGAGCCAACCTTATTTGTTCTACTCTTGAAATTCGAAATAAAGAAATTGTTTTCATCAAAAAATTTCTTGAAGATAATGAATATCCTAGACAATTCATAAATACATCAATCATGAATTTACATAGAAGAGCAAATAATCAAGTACAACAGAAAAATCAAAAAGAACAGCAACCCAATATGCTGAATGTGATCCCTTATGTTCGTGGCCTTTCTGAAAAAATCAGAAGAATCGGTTCTAAGTTCAATATAAGAACCGTCTTCAAAGCACAAAATGATCTCAGGTCATTATTAACGAAGACAAAACCCATTAGTGAAAAACAAAAATCAAAAAACTGTGTATATAATATTCCTTGTATTTGTGGTAAATCATACACTGGAGAAACAACAAGACCACTAAACGTAAGAAAGTCAGAGCATAAGAATAACTTGAGAAAAAGAGACATACAGAAATCAAAAATAGCAGAACATGTATGTTGTATGTACAATCCAAGGAGATCACATGATGGATTGGAGTAATACAAGGATTCTGATGACAGAAACTGATTATTTTAAAAGGAAACTTAAGTAAAACTATGTTAGCTATGATTTTCAAATACTGTCAATGTGGCAATTCTCGAATCTCAGAATAACAATCAACAAAATAGTTCTGAAGATTTTTTCGTTAAGCGTCTGAAGAAGGAGTCTGATATAGACTCCGAAACGTTACGATATAGTTGTTTCTTCGTTGATGTTGTTTTGTTGTTATGTGTTAGGCAACATTGTTCAACTGATTGCTTCTGACAAATATCTTATGTTTCTTACGCAGAAGCAAATCACAAAATAATTAATTTTTTATTTTATAGATATTTTTCAGAGTTTGGGAGAGAAAACCCAGAAAGAAACCATTCGAATAACTATTGGCCACTTTATTTGGAGGTGGAAAGACTGGCCCTAAAGGTATAATGTCAACCCATAATAATTGATAGCATGCTTCAATAACTCTTCGCCTTAGAATATGGAAACTTCGATTCCGAAATATAATATATGTCAGACGTTACTAATGTAGTTTTCGAAATTTCGCGAAATAATAAGGATTAAGGCAGTTCCAAATACACTCCCAGATTTTTCGGGCCAACCGAAA
The DNA here is from genome assembly GCA_937662695.2 of Halyzia sedecimguttata. NCBI lineage: Eukaryota > Metazoa > Arthropoda > Insecta > Coleoptera > Coccinellidae > Halyzia > Halyzia sedecimguttata. The sequence continues at coordinate 52,190,105 of OW569415.2, forward strand.
ATTCACGTTTGACCTTCTACAGAACTGATGTTCGTATTTCAAACAACACGAGGGTCCGAAAAGTTCAAGTTGCAATTGATATCTCCTGTAAAAATATAGGATCTGAGCACGTGTATCGAACTCATGCGAACAATGTAACACGTGACGTGCTCCTCCAGTTTTTTTGTCGAAAGTTTCATCATAATGTCTGGACAAGATTTCACAACACGGGAATATGAAATGGATTTTCTGTTGAAATTTGTCGCCTGTATCTTCATACTTTTCCATCGTGAATACAATAACAACTCTTCGGTTTCTCCTTCACGAAATAAAGGTTATCTCGGTTCATGGCGAATGGATACGAGGAGTTTCATCCTATGGTATTAATGTGATCTTATGATTTAATTCCTCATTTTTGCTCTTATCAGGGTGCTATCATTTCGCCCAAGTGCCTCTTATTTTCGAGTTTTGAGCCCGAATAGTGCAAAACAATTCAATTTGAGGACTGCACGGGAAAAACGACGAAGTCTAAAAAAAATAAAATTGAGATAATACTGACATATTGAGCTAGTTAATTGTCCCTTCCAAAATAATAATAATGTATCACTGAAATATCGAGGTAAGTCCACTAACATAAGCCATTAACATTGTCATACTTTGGAGGAACGATTTAAGTCCAAGTGAATCTACGGAAGACTGATCCAATTCCTCTGCTTAGGGCTTCACGCGAGAGCGAGATTTTTATCGTCTCGTCTCTTTCTCGTCTCGTTAAAGCGAGACGAGACGAGACGAGACCTTTTCAAAAATATTATAGGCGATACCGAGACCACATACAGCGCAACACGGAGTCCCGTTTTTGGTCTCGTTAAATTTTTTGTATGAAGTTTTATATACGACTCGACTTTTTTCAACACCCACAGAAAACAATTGAATATGAAGAGTTTCCACTATAACTACCAATATATTTTGTCTATTATGTATCGATTGTTCTAGAAATACACGATTTTTTAGAAGATTATTAATTCGTTATGCCCTTGCGATCATTGAGATTATTTTTCAAGGAAAAATAGAATTCACAACCATAAAAAGGCATGTCATTATGAATTCAATAATTAACGGACAACTTTTATTGCCACTAAATCCCAATGCTCTGAAAATTTCGTCTCTATCTGAACATCTGGAGAAATTAATTCTCTTGTGCTCCTTGTAGTGAAGATGTGAACAATTATTGTATACATCTGCGGAACTACGTATAATAAAACTGGTAAAGAAATGAAGCTATTCAATGCTTCGAAAAGTGTTATGAGGAATTTGCCAAGAACACCCTCAATGATCTACCCACTGGGAAGGTACTCTTTGAAAACTATACCAAATTGTTCAATTCTATTAAAAAATGTATCCACATCGATAGCCTGTTTAAAACATCAACAAAACTTATTTCGAAATATCAAAATATTTTACAGTTGTGGAGAGTGATGAAAAAGTTCTTCATACACTTTCCAAGATGGCTGATGATTTATTAATGGCTACGTCCGTACCAGTTGAAAGATTTTCCACAGCAGGTATGATCATGGCTAAAACACGAACATCATTGAAAAATGATGTGATGCAAGCGTGATTATGTTTGAATTCTTGGTCATCGAGTAATTTAAAAGTTGAAATTATCAGTGTTCGAAATTAAAAATAATATGCACATATACAAATATTTTTGTAAAGAGCGTAATAAATATAGCTTTACAAAATTATTTATTATTGTATACCATTTCGTTTATATATTATAATATTCATTATCCTTATTTAGATTTAAGCGAGACGAGACGAGATAACTGATAACGAGACGAGAACGAGACTTAAACGAAACTTGATTTTTTGGGAATTGGCGAGAGCGAGACGAGATATTTTATACTCTCGCCTACTCTTCTCGTATATTAGTTTATGTTTTTAAACAAATCCACGCTAAATATACGTTTATAATATTTTGATTAGGCAGTTCTTCGTGGATTAGTGGATGAATATCTGCAAAATTTCCCTTGTGTATCAAACAATAGGTACCTATTTGTTTGTTTGTGTCAGATCAATACCGATCGAGCTAGTAGCCCGTGCTGCAGCCTAGAGATGCTTATTGCACCCTAGGTCGGTATCCTATTAGGTGACAGGGTCCCATTGTTGATTCCCGTCAGCTCGGGTTGCTAGCCTCCATAGGATCTCTTAATCAATCTCCGGCAGCTCTGGTTTACAACCAAGCTAAATCCTGCACTGCCGACATCTCATGGGTCTCATGTAATATCCCCTCTGCCTTGTCGGTGTATTACCTACATAAGACCTATTTTCCTAGCAAGTAAGATTGGGCCCTTGACCTCGCACGATTTATGTCACTCAGGGTTGTGTCGTCACTCCAGTAGTGAAGTCTCCATTGTGTGTGGGCTGGACAGTCAAATATGACATGCGAGGCAGTTTCGCCTGCCCCCCCCTCACATTCCCTACAAACAGGGTGTTCTCGAAGATCTCCCATGTTATTTAGGTGTTTTCTCAGGGTACTGGTCACCGGTCACTGCCTTGAGCTTACTCCTACGATTTGGTCACCCCTACTGCCGGTTCTGGCCCGAAGAAGGGGATAGCTGAGCCCTCTCTAGTGAGTACGTCAGCTCTTTCATTCCCTTCACCCCTGTGTGCCCCGGCAACCACCCGAGCTCAACTCGGTTTCTGGCAGCCAAGGTTTCCAGGTGCTGTCGGCATTCCACCACAAACCCGTAGTTAATTTTCCTCAGTTCCTTATAGGTGGCTATTGCCTTAAGTGGTGCCTGACTGTCCGAGAGAATTCGTATGTTCCTATTGAAATAGCCCATACGAATATTCTCCACGCCACATGTCGTGATAGCTACCACTTCCGCCTGTAATATAGTTGTGTATTGCCCAAGCAACATCGTTCTGCTCACATTGGGTGCTGCCCCATACACTTCAGCACCAGAGCGTCCGCCCATCACTGAAGGGTCCGTGAGCGTGAACCATGTTAGTTCACCGTGCGGTATATTTTCCCTCTCCGCGTGTGACTTAAGCCTCAGCTGGAAGGAAGGATCAAATTTGTGATTTGCTGGACTCCAGTCGCGCACCACACAGAATATACCCTTGAAGAAGTGATAACTATGACCAAAATCTGGAAGCAAATGTCAAATAATCTAGTAGTTCTGCATCCGAACACCAGAGGCGCGACTGTGACAGCAAGTAGATGCAAATATAATCCTTATTAAAGGGACAATAAGGTGATAAATAGCGTGAAAGATTTGCTCTTGTCGTTTCGTTTGACAGGATACTGGATAATTGACAATTTTCATTTGTCAATTCGACCGCCAGGGCGCCAGCTATATTTATCGAGTTCTGAATTATTTATGTATGTAAGTATAAATTTGCACTAAAAATGTCGATTCATACATTCATTAAAAGCTACAAACCATCATACATCTTCACAGCTGTTTAGAAATCGTGGCCAGGCTAGGAAAGCCGAGAAATCGAGGCGACAATTCAAGTGCTCGGTGCATTTACTGATTTTTGAAGAAAAGTATTCATGTAAGTATAAATTTGCACGGAAATGGTCCGCACATTCATTTTGAACATCATACATCTTTACAGAAATTGTTGCCAGGGAAGAGAGGAATCGAAGCAAGATATAACATAGACGTTGGGGTAACAGCATTCCAGTTGAACAGCTAAGCTTTTTTCATAATCATCTTTAATTATTGAAATTAATATGTCGACTCCGAGACAGGTTTATTCTTGTAGTATCCAGATTGCTAGAATGGATATTTTGTAGGATGTGGAAAACAGTTTTTCAAATTGCTGCAGGAAGACATTTAGCTTTCTAAAAGGATGAAAATTTGTCAGATTAAAGATTCCATCATTTGCTCAAATTTCAGTATTTATGTGAGGATTATTTCAATGATACTGATTTTGTTAATAACAGAACAAGTAAACTCGTTCAACATGCATCACCTCATACATTTTTGACTTCAGTTTGCAATAAATCATTCTCGGAACCACGATGTCGCTCCTTGAATGTTCAAAAACTTTCTGAAGAACTCTCAATCAATTCACATTCAAATTCAATTTTTAAAGAACACAATTATTTCTTACCACATTATTTAATAACCAATGAATTCTTGGTTGTTTATTTATCTTTCATTTCATAATAAAACATACAGTTTGTATTCATTTTTGAATTGGTTATATGTATTATTCATTTCGAAACTTGATAGCGATGAACATTTATAGTTTGTGTATTTCTTGATATCTGGTTTACGTTTATAAAGTATTATGCATTAGGGAAAATCTATTTAAATTTATAATTTGTTAGAGCATTGTTATTTAAATTTTTAAGTAATACACTATTAATTTATAAAAGAATATGTAAATTATTTTGTCTATTTATGTTCAATTTTGCAATAAAGCATAATTAGAATTTGTGTTTGTATTAATTTTTTTTAATCAATGGTCTTAATGAAAGTTATCAATTGAAATTTACCATTCAAAATAATTAGTTTTGAATGGTAAAATTCAAATTGATACGTATTATTCAAATTCATAAAAAATAATGTAGAAACTTGGAAGAGTGGTTCAAATTTACCGCCTATTTTAGTGTTCAAATTTCGCGCCAAACAAATAATACAGCACCCGGACCAGGGTCCGCTATTTTTAGTTGCCATACAATTTGTTTGGAGCTTGCACTTCTTCTAAGGTATATTCTGTGGCGCACCATGTTCAGGATCGGGTAACTAATGAGTCCCCCAACCTTATCGTGTCCGTATCACCGTTGTCTCCAGATCCGTTTAGCTGCAGCCTGTAGGCCCCCAGCCTCACCTTGGTCCTCACCTGAAGGTGGAGGGAAGGGAGTCCACCACTTGGCACTAGCATATGTGAGGGAGGGCATCACTATATCAGTGTAAATCCACTTAGTGATTCCCGGACTCAAGCCCCATGTTTTGCCAATTGCTATACCTATTGAGATGATGCAGATATGATGAATAATACGAATTTAACTATATACATTGCTTTTATGTCTGCCTTAAAAGCTACTAAAATTTGATTGGAATAACGATGAATTCGAATTCCTCGCCTCCAAAAATATTGAAAACTCGATTTTTATATCTGCACACCTATTACCAACCTGCACCCCTAAACTTTGATTCTCATGTAGGGATCTAATTCATCTCTAGCCTCTTCTCGTTGTCTCCGGTATATGGCGCAAACATTGGGTACCTTCATCATTAGTGGGTACCTTCAACATTAGATGTGTTTGAAAGACCTGTCGAAGCTTTTATCATGGAGCAGCTTGTTGACAGCTCATTCGTCAAACTAGGATATATCACTGAAGATGATGTCATCAAGGCATCTAGGAGACTTTCGAACAAATGTACGGCTGGACCGGATGGAATTCCTAGCTTTTTAGTCAAGGACTGCATTGATGTGTTTGCTGCACCTCTGGCGCATATTTTCAATATGTCTGCTGTTGAGGGAAGATATCCTTCTCTGTGGAAACTATCAAAAATCATACCAATTTTCAAGAAGGGTGAGAGTTCGAATATAAAAAATTACCGACCAATTGCTATATTGTCTAATTTTTCCAAGTTATTTGAGATTATTGTATATAATTCAATTTTTTCGTCAGTTAAGCACCGTATTAAACCTTAACAACATGGTTTCATACCAAGAAGATCCACCTGTACTAATCTTGCTTGCTTTTTCGAACAAGTGTTGAATTAATTGGATAAATCTGAACAAGTGGACGTAATCTACACGGATTTCCAAAAGGCATTTGATAAAGTCGATCACAGAATTTTGATGAGTAAATTGAGGTTGATATTTGGATTTGGAAATAGGTTGGCCTCATTGGTGGAGTCTTATTTGAGTGAAAGAGTATGTTTTGTGGAGATCGAGCAGTCTCGCTCATTTGAGTTCCACGCAACATCTGGCGTTCCTCAGGGCTCTAACTTGGGACCTTTATTTTTTCTTCTTTTTGTGAATGATATTCTTGATGACGTGGAAATTTCGACTTTGATGTTTGCTGACGATTTAAAGCTCTTCTCTAGGATATTCTCTGTCAATGATTGTATTCGATTACAGAGAGCGCTCGATGCTCTTTTGAGATGGTGTGAGCAGAATGGGCTGTCGTGGAATGTTTCTAAGTTCTATGCAATGTCTTACACTAAAAAAAATAATAAAATTCTTTATAACTACCAAGTAGATAACCAGGTATTATCTGTATCTGTAACTGAGTATAGAGATTTGGGGGTGTTGTGTGACAGTACTGACAGTCAATGTTCTTTCGTGCCACACTTGAATCAACTCATTTCTTCTATCAGTAAAACTTATGGATACGATACATCATTCGCAATGGTAGGCGTTTTAATAATTCGAGTACGTTAATAGTTTTATTTAATAGTTTTATTCGTAGCAAGTTAGAATATTGTAACATTATTTGGAGACCCATCTATACGAATTGAATCTGTACAAAGAAAATTCTATAAGTATCTTGTTTGGAGAGAAGATGGTGTTTATCCTAATATAGGTTTTTGTAATGACATATTACTTAGTAGATTTGAAGCTGAGCACATAGAGCATATGGTAAAAGTAAGGGCACTATTGTTCATTTATAATATTGTGAATGGCCTAATAGATTGCATCGACTTAATTGAGCATCTATCGTTTTTGATGCCCCGATGTGGCTCAAGGAGTAATGCTGTATTTTACTGTAGGGCGGGTAGAACAAACGCCAGTTTCTCCAATTAATTTTATGTGTTGTTTATTCGATTCCATAGCCGGAAGATGCGATATATTTAATGATTCTCCCCGCTCTATAGTATCTGCTTTTCTGGAGGAGATTGGTAATATCATCCATTCTTGAATAAGTTGTTTTTTTGCATTTTGTCCGTGTTAATCTCTTATTATGGAGATATTTTGATTTATATTTTCCTGTAATTGGGTATTTTGACCTGTTGGAAATTAAAGGCTTATTATTATTATTAATATTATTATTAGTGCATGTTTTCATGTTCTTTAAAGATCAAAATCTACTTCTATTTATCCTTAAATCAAAATTGAAACCAGTGTAGTTCGAAAGATTTCCGTATGTCGTTGATGACTTCTGTTGTGCGTCATTACATGGCCAATTTGGGGTTATGTTATTATTTTTGCCTGATTTCGAGTGAACTGAGACATACGTCCATAGAATTTGATTAACATTTTCATATTCATTAATGATCTTGGAAATATACAATTTCGTTATGAAAACTTAATTCTAGATTGTTGAGAAAGTATCACTGAATCTGTTTCAACAGAAATAAACCTTGAGAAATTAGCCAAAGTATCTAAAAACAGGCGAGAGATTCGCGTAAATTTTAGATCCATAAGATTGATCGTAATTCAAAATTCCCGCCTATCCTAACTAATGTGGTATATTGAAAACGTTCAATGATAGGGGCTGGAACGAAGCTATCCGGAGGAACGATGAATGAGGAATTTAAAATAGATGTTCATTTTCAAGAAAAGTAGAGGTGAAACAATTTTTCTCCTAAAAAATTTCCAGTCACGTGCTAGTAAGGACACCAACGGTTGGAAAAAAAAGCAGTTTCCGCCACAAAACTTGCTAACACGCTGGTTATTCAGGCCTAGAAATATTCCTTCAAATATCTGCAGCCGTTAGGCAAAAATTAATAAATTTTATTTTTTCTAATCGAACTTTGACGACGAAGCATATCCCGAATATAGTTCAGTAAGGAAAGGAAATTCATACTATTTTTCGATTCTCTATGGTCTCCTGGGTTTTCCGCCCTGACTAACGAGTTACACAGTTCAATCATCGTTCCTAAAATAGGTGCGATAAAGCGAACTGGAATAATAATAAGTTGGGGCTGGGGAACTGTGAAAGCAGCAAGTTCGAAAGAACGTAGATCATTGCGCAGGCTCTGCGATTCTGCAACTGGTTGTGGTTGTTATGGTTATTGCGGAAGAACATATTATTTACATGCGACTTAATCTATAAATGAGGAATCGTAAAAGGAAAACCATGAAACTGGAGGAATGTTTGGAAACGAAATAGTTATTTTCCTATCTAGAGCGGAAAGTTGTACTTTCCCGTACGAGATTGTCGTCAAGCAATCTAGTGCGAGAATAGTATATTCTAAAACAAGTTGCAGAATGGGCTCCTACTCAAACACGAATGCAAATCGAAAACGAGCGATGAAGGAGCGAGTTTTCGTACGCATGAGTGTTGGAATTGCCTTCTGCAACAAGTATTAGACGATATTTTCTCTATTTCAGGCAAGTTTTGTAAAATACTGTTGAAATTTAATGAAAAAATCGAATTTTACGTCCTAGTGACTTTTGTATTGTATCTTGGCAGTTGGTGTGACTGTTACGAACGTTGACAGCTCACGGAATTTGAATTGTACGTAGAGCATGGAGATAATATTAAACAGTTTCCTAATATCATGAATGATTCAAAATTAGCATAGAAGGAAATCTCTAGTTCCTTATTTTTTGATGGAAATAAAACCTTTCCTCTCAACAATTATTTCACCTTATCCAGATTATATTATAGGTATTGACAATAATTGATGTGTGTTGAAATTTGATAGGATCGAATGTCAGTACTGACTACCACAAAACGAAAAATATAACTAGAAACAATGCAGGAATGAGTTCATTCCAGCACTGTTTTTAGTGCTGGAATGAACTCATTACGATACTGAAATAGAGAAATCATTTATCACATTTCAATTCTGTTCTCAAACCCTTCATCTGCTTCCTTAACTTCTTATTTTGATAATACTAAAATAATAATATGTAATATGATCTTTTCTTTTCAGCACGAGTAACCCTCATAGTAACCACACATGGAAAAATTTTCATGGACTTCACTTTTCCGCAAAAAGAGAATAAAAGTGTTTTTTTCAGCAAAAATTGGTTAACGATCTTTCTTTTCTGTTTTTTATGTTGAAGAGTTATTGTCCATAGATCTAACAGATAATAAAATCTTCTTACGACTTGCTATATTTTATTATTTCTTATGGATTACTCTTCAAAGTTTCAAATTAATAATTAATAAATGTGACTAAGATATTTTTCCCTTGTTGTCTATATTTGACTCGCTAATTAGGAACCGTATTCAAATTCTATTTTGTCCATCCGCTCATATACACAAGAAACTTAGGGACATGAAATTGGCAAAAAATATTTCAGTCGAAGTGCCGCTCGAGTTGAAACTTGATATTTAGGTGTAGAACAACGATTCCCAGCTTCACGCAACGTTTCTTGAGAATCGTATACAGTGCAGGAAAGCCGAATGGAATGAATTGATCATCTTGGTTACCGTATATTTATGGAAAATCCTGAAACAAGTCAAATTCAAATTTTAAATTGTAGGAATAATTATAATTATTAAAATTAAAATTGTTAGGTTTTGATATGAGAGTAGTTTAGTTTCTGATGTGAAAAAACTCAATATAGCTGAAGATGACGATTCCGACGGTTTAACTCGGCTTGCACCGGTTATCATTCCTCCTCTATCCGAGGACGAGATCAAATATACAGGGTCCGAGGCCGCCACACCTACACGGGCAAGGAGGTGATGGGGTATCATTAGGGTATCATACTTCCTGTTGTTAAACTGTCCTCCGGATCTTCTGATGGAAGTTATGGATGGTTTAAGGAAGGGGTGAGCTTCCGTATTTTGCAAATATTTTAGAGACCAGTTGAGATAGAGCAATGAAATTTGACGGTTTGAGTAAGTAGCCCGAGTACTTTGAAACCCTGGTAAAATAAGTTTTTGTTACCTCCACTAAAACAAATGGTAGGAGGTGGGGGTACTTTTAAAATAAATTATGTTTTCCACGGTAACGCAGTAATACTAAATTAGATTCCAAAACTGCGATCTTTTAACTTTCATTTGGTGTATTGTTGACACTTGGGGCACGAACACACAACATTTTCGATAACGGGTTAGAGCACTACATAGGTACAGATCGGCATTTTCTAGCTTCCCATTACCAAATTGATTTTTTTTCTCTTGCGAGTGTCGTTAGGGACCATAGTCTCCATATTTTCGAGATATTAAGAAGTATACATGGTGTTCCAAAAAAGGCTAGTCATCTCAGAACTTCCAAACTTTCAATGTGATAGAGCAAGCCGGAGATCAACCCAGAGGGTAGTGGACACCATTCACTGTCGGGTCCAAAATTAACAGTGCTGTGTCTAAAATGGCGCAAGGATAGATTAACAAAGTTGACAAAGAACTCAACTGACTCTCCTCAGTCATACAAGCTCCTAGAAGCTTCTGAGGGATCTACTTGGGGAAGACTTAGGAGGGTCAATATAATCATAATCATGTTTATAGCACGCGTGCCAGAGCAGATTGACCCCACGTTAATGCTTTTCCAGCCTTTTTCTTCCATTGTAAAGTCAATCTGCATTTGCACGCGTGCTATTAACGTGATTATGATTATATTGACCCTCCTAAGTCTTCCCCAAGTAGACCCCTCAGAAGCTTCTAGGAGCTTGTGTGACTAAGGAGAGTTAGTTGAGTTCTTTGTCAACTTTGTTGCTCTATCCTTACGAGCTTGTGTGACTAAGGAGAGTCGGGTTTCGGAGTAACGAAAAAAAAATTTCTTTTACATTACAAATTTCGAATTCAATTTTTTTCAAGATGCAGTTTCATCATAAGAATCCATTGATATCATTTTCAACTCTAACAATATAGGTAATACTTTCGGAGATATGATTTTCCAAAAATTCAATATTAAATCTATGATTTCAAAGAATGCTGAATCGAAAATGAACGTCCGTATCTATGAATTTCATGATCTGTATTCATACATCATTGTCATCTCATCTACATATAAGAGACATGTCAAACAAAGTATGTTTTAATGCAAAATGACCAATGAAATAACCTCAGCTATCCTAGATAGCTCTTGGATAATCCAAATGATGATGATGATGGAAATATATACTTTGGTTAGTTAATAAAATTGGGTTCAGAATATCTCCAGTAAATACTATTAGCTAAGTTTCAATTGTTATAATATAATTTTCATAGTAGATTTGAGGACTGAATATCTCGGATAAGTTCGTTATTGGGTAGAATTGTTCTGGTGGTTTCGGATTAATAATTTTTGGCACTTGGCCAAAAATCTAGTGGGTGAAATGAAAAAACTTTTTCATTGGAGACCATGTGGATATGAAGAGACACCAAACATTTCCATTATTATACCTCCGTTTATAGAATACATAACTGGTAAAGATATTAGAATCTATCCGAGAAACCGTGTGGCCCAAATTGTGGGATAGCGTTCAATGTATCGCTATCAAAAGTGAAATGAAGTCAACGTACCACCTCTTCCATCTTAATCTCAGTCAAAATTTCCAAAACGCGTATTAAAATAATACGACAATGAAGATTAATGGATTCTATATAAAGTCCGGGAGATTCTTTCAAATCCGTTTTGTCGGGACTCTGGATGCACGTGAGTATTCATTGCAGCTATGTACAAACATTGGTTAGTTAATTATATTTAGGAATCTGAAGTTTCTTTAGGTAGGTATCTAGTTACTCTTAAAAAATAGACTTAAATACTCATCTTGAGTAACTTTTTGAAATACTCGATAAGATACTTATTTAGGTCCCTTTATAGGTTAGAGTTTCATAATGTTTTAAGTGAGATAATGTATTTCTTATCATAATTATTTTAGGAAGAAGGAAAATATGTATTTTCAAACATATATAGCATCAGAAATAGTGAAAATTGGAATTATCCCCCTGTGGTCGAGCACGCAAAAACAATATGGAACCCGTTATAGGTCAACATCCTCAATTATTTTCAAATTTCATAATAGAATGAAACGAAACTTAAATGAACTAGAATAATATATGAAAACATATATAGTTTACAGCTAATTCAGGACAAATAAAAATAAAAAAGAAAAAAGTCAGGAGCATTTGCGCGCATGTTTCATTTTCTATTCACGCCTCATACACAGTCGATCGAGATGAAATTCAGTACTCGATTGAAAAATGGTGACTCGTGGCAATGGTCACCCATCCAGATACTGAACTCACCCAAGGCTGCACGGATATCCAACAATATAGATGCGATCGTGTTTAAATTTGCAACTGAGGTTTTCAGTTGTACTGGTTCCGCCCAAAAAGTTTCTATAACTGTTTCTCAAATGTAGCTATTCTGCTATTGTACTCTATGGCGTGATTCTTACTTTTGGCTGTGTGATTTTGGTCATCTAGTGAACAAAGAAGGACTCTATGTTGTGTAGGCAACCCAAGATACTTTTAGATACCCAGAGTAAGAGAGATTGTTAGGAAGGTCAGGATGGAATGAAATAAAATATCATAATAACTTATGGATATCATAATAACTTATAAACTTGAGGAGTTTAATCTACGTTCGGCGCAAGTTACCTAAGATTGGGGAAAAGAACTTAAAAGAAAAACACCTCATATCAGATAATTTCAAATATATATTCATTGGTACATGTAAAATGATTCACTCAACTATATATAGATGTATGCTGGATCAAAATAGGTGATAATGCAAAGACACAGGAACATGATCAATTGCAATAGCTACATAATAAATAGCTATAGGTACATGGTGAGTAGCCATAGATATATCGTGAAGATCAATATGTGCATGGTCAATAGCAATAGATACATAGTAGAAGGAACTAAGTTTTCAAATGTCTTGTTTTATTGAACTGCGAATTTGGTTGGTGATTTGAAATATCGTGACAAGTCCAAGTCCAAGTCCAAGTCCAAGTCCAAGTCCAAGTCCAAGTCCAAGTCCAAGTCCAAGTCCAAGTCCAAGTCCAAGTCCAAGTCCAAGTCCAAGTCCAAGTCCAAGTCCAAGTCCAAGTCCAAGTCCAAGTCCAAGTCCAAGTCCAAGTCCAAGTCCAAGTCCAAGTCCAAGTCCAAGTCCAAGTCCAAGTCCAAGTCCAAGTCCAAGTCCAAGTCCAAGTCCAAGTCCAAGTCCAAGTCCAAGTCCAAGTCCAAGTCCAAGTCCAAGTCCAAGTCCAAGTCCAAGTCCAAGTCCAAGTCCAAGTCCAAGTCCAAGTCCAAGTCCAAGTCCAAGTCCAAGTCCAAGTCCAAGTCCAAGTCCAAGTCCAAGTCCAAGTCCAAGTCCAAGTCCAAGTCCAAGTCCAAGTCCAAGTCCAAGTCCAAGTCCAAGTCCAAGTCCAAGTCCAAGTCCAAGTCCAAGTCCAAGTCCAAGTCCAAGTCCAAGTCCAACTCCAAGTCCAAGTCCAACTCCAACTCCAACTCCAACTCCAACTCCAACTCCAACTCCAACTCCAACTCCAACTCCAACTCCAACTCCAACTCCAACTCCAAATCCAACTCCAACTCCAACTCCAACTCCAACTCCAACTCCAACTCCAACCCCAACGCCAACTCCAACTCTGATTCATTACTAAAATGGCTAAAAAAAATTGAGGTTGGTGATAAAAAAGTAAAAATTTAGGGTTGTATGTATTTTTTAATGCGACATTATCCTTACATTGTATAAAAAAAGTCGCTTCCTGCTGTCTGTCTGTTCCTATGTATGCTTGGATCTTTAAAACTACGTAAAGGATTTTGATGCGGTTTTTTTTTAATAGATAGAGTGATTCAATAGGAAGGTTCATATGTATGATACATACATTATATATATATATTAGATATATATATATATATATTAGAGAAAAACTGATAATTTTAGAGGTTTCTAAAGTGATGTCGTAAATAAACACTTTTTTTGCGCTTACATTGCAAACGCTGGCTGAACCCTACAGATATATCAAAATACTGTAGTACAGTATGGTACACCTTATAATGGTCTACAAAAAAGTCCGCGATGGTATATGTCTATATCTTAAGGATAACCCACAATAACCATTTTTAATCCTTTACATTCTACGAGAAATATGGCTTGATTACAAAGCGATTTTAAGCAATACAGCATCGATCCTTATGCAATTAAGTACCTTAAATGCATTGTGCATTTAATATTGATCAATATGACCCTTTACAGCATGTAATTTAAATGAATATTTTCGAAGATATTGCAGATTTAAAATGCAGGGACATAGCGATAGAAATCGAATACAGAGAGCCAGAGAATCATCTGTAGAGTGTGAGGCTCGCCTCAGCCAGGATAAAATGTATTGATTCCCCGAATTCCTCTGATATCATCGCATTTACTGATCCAATTTAAACGCCTACATATTCCGGTAAAGATATATTTTGCAATGACCATTAATAAATGGCCGTCCGGCCGTCCGGCCGTGTAAGGTCCAACTTTCAACGCTCCAGGGTTATATTTGAGCGATATGTGTTTTTCAAATGGCCAATTATATGTCGCTCTTTCGAGAGTAACCTCTAAAGAAAACATGTTTGTATCGTCTAACGAGAAAAATGCTGTGAACGTTGTATACAAAGAAATTCTGTAGTATATTTAGTATCAGCATGTCAACCGTACGAAGCCGGTTAAAAAATGAAAACAAAAAATTTCGTCCCAAAATGAAAAAAAAAAGGGTAAACAACCCTTATCATGGGTATGAGAAATAGATAGTAGCCGATTCGCAGACCTACTGAATACGCATATAAAATTTGGTAAAAATCGGTCGAACCGTTTCGGAGGAGTAGATTTACAAACACAGTACAACGAGAATTTTATATATTAGATTACAGGAGTTCTGAACATAGATATGTTGGAAAACTCCAAAGAAAAAGTGGAAGTTATAAATTTCTTCAGTTGCTACAATATCAGACAAACCATATTTGAACCCACAAGGATAACAGCACATAGCTCAACCTCAAGAGATGGTATTTTCACAAACCTTGACATACCATTCAACACAAAAGTCTGGGAAACACATATATCCACCGTGCTCAACAACTAACCTTCACAGAAACACAAACAAAACCTCAATATATATGGAAACATTGGAAACGACTCTTCACCAATAAGAACATCACAAAATTCAAATCTGCTATACAAATGCAAGACTGGTCCACACTTTACACTGTTAATCACGATTTGAATGATACCTTCAACATGTTCCACAATATTTACATTGGACATATGAATGAAGCCTTCCCACTCAAGAAGCTTCAAGAAAGGAAAAATAAAGTAAAGATAACGGAAAGCCCCAAAGTCACAGAGATGAAGAATAAACTGGATATACTGCTGGTTTTAAGCAATCAAAATCCTAAATACAAGGATGCATACAAGAACCTTAAAAAACAATACAACAATGAACTCATTGCCAATAGGTCAAAACTATACGAAAAACAAATAAAACATCGGACAATAAAAACAAAGCCCTATGGTCAGTAGTCAATAAAAAACTCAAACTCAGAAAATGACTATCCTACCAGCGACAACCCTACACATACAAGTTGAATGAATACTTTATAAACAAGGCCCCAAGTCTAACAGAACACCTTCAAAAGAATAATACAAAAAACGAGACAAGCACAGAACTGAAAAAATGTACTATGCTACAATATAAGCAAGGCTAAGATTCGGAATTATCTTCTTTGGTTCAGGGGATATCTCGCCAGTGTTTGTGTTACAGAAGAGGTCCCTTCGCACATTATTTGGATTGAACAGAAATCAGTCATGCCAGGGCGTCTTCAGGACAAACAAACTACTAATAATATATGCGATATATATATGCAGTAATGCCTTATCCACCTCCACAAAAACAAGAACAAATTCAATCAACACCTAAATGAAAATAAACAACTTTATAATATTAGAAATAAGAATTACACCTATCCTAAACATCGTCTGAAAAGTACAGAAAACCAAGTAGAATATAGATGCATGAGAGTCTTCAATGCATTACCGGCTAGGATTCAGATCGAGGAAAATCTCAAAAGATACAAAAGCAAATACATGATCATCTAATTCAACTGGAACCATATAAACATGAAGATTTTTTTCTCATAATTGAATTCAACAAATTTTTACACTATTTCATCTGTTCCTTGTTTGTAACTAAGAAGCTATTGAAATAAAGATCGTTTAGTATTATTTATTATTATAAGTAAATTATTATTATAACAATGGTAAATCAGCATCCTCAGTCCACCCATGGTAATATCAGATATGATGAGGATCAATGATGACATCTGCATTCGAAAAATGCAATATAAAAAATGTTGGGAATCTCCCACATCTAATAAATCAACAGTTGGAATCAGAATTGACCTTTGAGCAGAGACAGTCGACCAGTAGCTAAAATTATGCCTTTAAGTATATGTCATCTAATGCCGTCTAATAACTTTTTATTAATAGGCCGACTATTCTAAGTCTGGAAGTCGACACATCAATCACTAGTTGATTGAGGGTGACCCATTATGTCTTTTCTAATATAACATAATTCCCTGATTATCATAGAGAAGTATAGTTTCCATTCAATTGGTTAAGAAGTTTGAACAGAGTCGGTTCAAGTTAGGTTTTTCGGAAATAGGTTTTTCCCACTACCAACATGGAAAAATGTTACTTTTCTCCCTATTTTGCGGGTACAAAGTAAGACTTCGAAGACCCGGAAGTATTCGACTAGACGTTCGGTATATTATTCGAATATTCCAATAATCCACTACCTATAATGTATTACGCAAAGTTTTGTATTGATCCGATATCTAGGAGTGGAAAAAAAATTTCAAAAATAGAAAATTTTGTTTTCCCAATAATTCTCTGAAATACTGGTCTTATCGAATTGAAACTCGGTAGTTAGTTGAACTAGCACTGACGTGAAGTCAGGAGCTTTTGCGCGTATTTTCTATTGTCCATTCTCCTGTATTGGACACTCCATGGTAAATTCGAGAGTATCCGATACAGAAGAATAGTCAATAGAACATACGCGCAAAAGCTCCTAACTTCTCGTCAATGCTTGAACCATTTTTTTTCGTGATTTTTTTCAAATTTTCTAGGCGTACGGTTCTTACAAAATTCTATAGGTACACGTCTTTATGTCGATATTCTACAACTAGTTACCAAGCTTCAATTCGATAGAGTCCACATTTTTTGAGTTATCTAGGGAATCATATTCCAGGTGGGTAAAACTCTGAAACCGTTGGACCGATTATGCCCAAAATCGAACTTAACCCTCTCATTCGGATGTGCAACCCACCCTGGAAATTGCAAGTCCCTATCTTCTTGCGTTCGAAAGTTATCGAGGCAACGGTCACCCATCACGCCACTGAACTCATACAAGGATCTCCAACAATATAGATCCGATCGTGTTCAAACTTGAAACTTGGCAGTAGAGTTAGGTTTTGAAGGTTCTCGCAAAATTGCAGTGATGTCGGACGAATAGTTTCTGATATATAGAATTTTATCACTGATTTTCAATGATTTTTTAAAAATTTTCTAGAGATACCATCCTCACGAAATTTCGCGTTGGCATTCTACAACTAATAACCATCTTTGAATTGGATCGGTTTTGTATTTTCAGAGTTATTGAGGAAATAACAACCGAATTTCTGATAGTAAACAGTTTACTTATTGATCTGAGGTGTAACTCCAAAACCGTTTGGTCGATTATCCCCATAGACAAATTCAAATGTCGCATTCGACTGTGCAACCTACTCTGAGAATTGCAAATTGCTATCTCTTTCTGTTCATAAGTTATCTCGAGATACATAATATTTTTTCTTAATTCTTTTAAAATTGACTAGTGGTAGAATACTCACAAAATTTCACACGGCTTTATGTCGATATTCTACAACTAGATACCAAGTTTCAATTCGATCGGGTCTGTTTTATTAGAGTTATCAAGAAAATAATATATATGGATATAACTCCGAAACCGTTGGACAATTATGCCCAACAACGAACTTCGGATGCGCAACCAAGCCTGAAAATTTTAACTCCCTACCTCTTTTCGTTCGAAAGTTATCGAGGCAACGGTCACCCATCCAAAAGTCCCCTCTCACAAATATACTCCTCTGTAGCCACATGGTTCTCTTGAAGAAGAATCGCCTCCGCTAGTTTTCAAAGTAATTCACTCTTGTTCATAGAAATCCCTTCAATATTTGATTTCAAAAAGGAAAATTTTGTGGCTCATAAGGCCAGGAGGATCTCTTTCAAAACCAGGTCTGGCCAATCCAAACAATGATTATTCAAAACTTCAGATGTTCGAAGACCGCAAAATTTCAGCGATGTCGGACAACTGCTTCATATAATTAATTTTTTTCCAACGATTTTTTTATTTTCTAGTAATACAATCTTCACGAAATTTTGTAAAAAATTTTGCGTTTGCGTTCTATAACTAATTACCATGTTTGAATCGAATCGGGATCGTAATTCTTCGGTTATTCAAGAAATAATAACCAATTTTCAGATTGATATAACTCCAAAACCATTTGGCCGATTATGCTAATTAAAGAAATTTACATTGGGTTTCACAAAGCTTTGACAGCTCTTAATTGCCGAATTAGTGCGATTCTATGGCGATTTTCAGTTCATTTTTCATAAAACCATCGAATTGAATCCACGATTAAGCTAATCGAAGCTTCGTGAAACCCAACCTAAATGTCGCATTCAGATGAGCATTCTACCCTGAAAACTTGCAAGTCACTATTTATTTCCGTTCTCAAGGTATCGTGAGATACATCCTATTTTTTCGTATTTTTTTTTTAATTTTCTTGTGGTACGCTCCTCACAAAATTTTACACACGTCATCATGTCGATATTCTATAACTAGTTAGCAAGTTTCAATTCGATCGAGTCCATATTTTTTGAGATATCAAGGAAATAATATTCCAGATCCCCCATTTAGATGCGCATCCTACCCTGAAAATTGCCTTTCTCCATCTCCTTTCGTTCGAGAGTTATCTAGGCAACGGTCACCCATCCAGCTACTGAACTCACACAAGGCTGCTCGAATCTTCAGCAATATAGATCCGATCGTGTTCAAACTTGGAACTTGGTAGTATAATTAGGTTCTGAAGGCTCTCGCAAAATTTCAGCCATGTCGGATGAATAGTTTTTGATATATAGGTATTTTTTTAATGAGTTTCAATGATTTCTTAAAATTTTTCTAGTGATACGGTCCTCAAGAAATTACTACAACTAATAACCATGTTTGAATTGGATCGGTTTTGAATATTTCGAGTTATTGAGGACATAACAACCAAATTTCAGATGGGTATAACTCCAAAACCGTTTGGCCGATTATGCTTATAAACAAGCTCAAATGTCGCGTTCAGAGGCACAACCTAACCTGTAAATTTCAAGTCGCTATCTCTTTCTGTTCTCAGGTTATCGTGACATAAAAAATATTTTTTAATAATTTTTTTTTAATTTTCTAGTAATACAATTCCCGCAAAATTTCACAAACGTGCTAAGGTTCATATTCTACAACTATTCACCAAGTTTCAATTCGATTGGATTTATATTGGTTGAAAATAAAATTATTACTCGGAAACCTTGGGCCGATTATGCCCATTAACTTGTCCGTCGTATTGGAATGCGCCACCTACCCTGAAAATTCCAAGTCGCTAGCTCTTTCCGTTCCCAAGTTATCGGAGCAACGGCCGGAGGGCGGCCGGCCGGACAGAATCAAATTTGAACTCGAATTCTTCATCGGGGAGTCGAACCGAAACGTTTGAGACCATTTTCGTCAAAAAATCGAAAATTACGGATATTTGGGCAAAATGATAACGCGATGTGCGATGATTCCCAGAAAAATGCTCAAAAATGATATTTTCCATTCTTCCGCCACTGTATAGATATGATATTGCAAAATAGTTGGCAACTGCATAGATATGATGGCGGTAAACTATATCACTTGGCATTTAGAAGACACATTGCAAAGGAATTACTTGAATCTTACAAGAAAAAAAAACAAACCCTGTGGACAGGAGCTCCAAAAGTATTGGTTTCTCAGAGTTGAGAATTATATCA
Source organism: Halyzia sedecimguttata (assembly GCA_937662695.2). Lineage (NCBI taxonomy): Eukaryota > Metazoa > Arthropoda > Insecta > Coleoptera > Coccinellidae > Halyzia > Halyzia sedecimguttata. Next base: position 52,210,039 of record OW569415.2, read on the forward strand.
ATGTATTCCTATGATAGAACTGCATCATAAAGGAAATCCAATTCAAATAATAGTTTATTTATCAAGATTAAATGAGCAATCTGAGAATGAGAACTGCACCATGGAAGAAATCAAATTAAAATACCTGAAATGAATTTGACTCTCTCTTATAGAACAGTATGACTTATACGAGTATGAACACAGATCATATAATAAATCATAGATAGAATAATTATAGCATTCTGTGAAAACATAGAAGTACGATTCATTATTGAACTTTCGAAAAATCATATCTCCGAAAGTATTAGCTTGTTGGAGTTGAAAATGATATCAATGGATTTTTAGGGTGAAACTGCATCTTAAAAAAAAATTATTTTGAAATTTGTGAGTTTAAAAAAAAATTTTGGCCAGTAGCGAACTCAACCGAGATATTTATCTCCCTAACCTACTCTGAAAATTTCAACTTCCTAGCTCATTCCGTTCGAGAGTTATTGTAGAAACAAAATTTAAAAATAAAATTTTTTTTTTTTACACTTTACGGTATTCTGATCATTACAAAACTTCACATGCGTCTAAAAGTGATGATTCTACAATTTGATGCTAAATTTCAGATAGATCAAGTGATCGGTTTCGGAAATAATCATAAAAAACGTTTTTAGTAAAACGGCCATAACTCCGAAACCGCTTGATGGATTTCGCCCGTTAACGAACTCGTCCGAGATATTTACGCTCCAAACCTACCCTGCAGCTCCTCTAACTTCTTTCGTTCGAGAGTTATCGTGTTAACGGACGGCCGGCCGGACAGAATCGATTTCGACCACGGATTCTTGATCAGTGAGTCGAACCAAATGGTTTGATACCATTTTCAGCCAAAAATTCGAAAATTACAGACATTTGGGCAAATTGATAAGCACTCTGTTCCGAGGAACAAGAGCGCCAAAAAGTGGGAAAGCCCTGTGGACAGGTGCTTTGGCGCTCTTGTTCCTACTTTGACAAATCAACTCTGAAATTATTGGTTTCTTAGAGAAATAGAACTGCATCATAAATGAATATGATACAACTGCATCATGAAAGAAATTAAATTCAAACAAGGGTGCCAAAAACCACGAAAGTTCGTGGTAAGTACCCAAGATATTCATTCCTCAAATCAACTCTGAAAATTACATTATATTATATCAATTGAGACTTAGCCAATATTTGAGTTTTGTTTTTACTGGAGCTATTCTAAACCCGTTCTGATAAACCTACCAAAGTTATTTCCATGATCATATGGATTATCCACGGTCATTGAAATATCACCAAAAAGTATGATATCATATTATAATCCTCATAATTCTACGATAGCTGAAATGAATTTGACTCCCTTTTATAGGAAAACAAGACATGTACGAGTATGAACACAGATCGTATAATAATTCATAGATAGAATAATTATAGCATTCTGCGAAAACAACGTTTCATTATTGAAATTCCGAAAAATCATATCTCCGTGCTTTCCAAGAGAAAATATACGAATTGACAATCTCTAATAGCTAGAAAAGATGACATTTATGAATAGTCACACAGACAAATTATGTGTTCACATTCTGTGATAACATAGAAGTATATCTCCGTATTAGCTTGTTAGAGTTGAAAATGATATCAATGGATTTTTATGAAACTGCATCTTAAAAAAATTGAATTTGGAATTTGTGGTATAAAAAATAAATTTTTTTTGTTACTCTGAAACCATCTGGCCGATTTAGCCCAATAACTAAATTAACCGAGATATTTATCTCCCAAACCTACTCCGAAAATTTCAACTGCCTAACTCATTCTGTTCGAGAGTTATTCTAAAAAATTGGTTCAAGCACTGACGTGAAGTCAGAAGCTTTTGCGCGTATGTTCTATTGTCCATACTTCTGAATTGGACACCCTTAATCGAATTTACCATGGTAAATTATGTTGTCCATTCTCCTGTATTGGACACTCTCAATTCGAATTTACCATGGTAAATTCGAATTAAGTGTCCAATACAGGAGAATGGACAACATAATTTACCATGGTAAATTCGATTAAGGGTGTCCAATTCAGAAGTATGGACAATAGAACATACGCGCAAAAGCTTCTGACTTCACGTCAGTGCTTGAACCAATTTTTTTTTTCGTGACTTTTTAAAAATTTTCTAGGGGTTTCTTGAAATTTTTTTTTTCGTCATTTTTTTCAAATTTTCTAGGGATACGATTCTTACAAAATTTTAAACACGTCTTTATGTTGATTTTCTACTACTAGTTACCAAGCACCAATTCGATCGAATATTTATTTTTTGAGTTATCAAGGAAATAATATTCCAGGTGGGTATAACTCGGAAACCGTTAGATCGATTATGCCCAAAGACGAACTCAACACTGTCTTTCGGATACGCAACCTACCATGAAAATTGCAAGTCCCTATCTCCTTTCGTTCGAAAGTTATCGAGGCAACGGTCACCCATCTACTGAACTCTCACAAGAATGCTCGAATCTCCAACAATATTTAACCGATCGTATTAAAACTTGAAACTTGGCAGTAGAGTTAGGTTATGAAGGCTCTTGCAAAATTTCAGCAATTTCAAACGATTAGTTACTGATATTTAGAATTTTTTTTTTATTTTCAATGATTTATTAAAAATTTTCTACGAATGCTATCCTCACCAAATTTTGCAAACATTTTTGCGTTGGCATCCTACAACTAATAACCATGTTTGAATTCAATCGGTTCAGTACTTTTTGAGTTAATGAGGAACAAAAACCACAAAATTTCAGAAAATTTCAGATGGCTATAACTCTAAAACCGTTTGGACGATTATGCTCATAAACAAACTGAAATGTCGCGTTCTGGTGTTCATCCTAACCTGAAAATTTCAATCCGCTATCTCATTCCGTTCTCAAGTTATCGTGACAACAAAAATATTTTTTAATAATTTTTTAAAAATTTTCTAGCCATACGTTTCGCACAAAATTTCACAAACGTGCTTAAGATCATATTCTACAACTACCCACCAAGTTTAAATTCGATCGGATTTATATTGGTTGAAAACAAAATTATTACTCGGAAACCACTGGGCCGATTATGCCCATTAACGAACTTGTCCGTCGTATTGAGATGCGCCACCTACCCTGAAAATTTCAAGTCGCTAGCTCTTCTCGTTCTCAAGTTATCGTGGCAACGGCCGGACGGCCGTACGGCCGGACGGCCGGACGGACAGAATCAAATTTGACCTCGAATTCTTCATTGGGGAGTCGAACTTAATCGTTTGAGACCATTTTCGTCAAAAAATTCGAAAGTTACAGACATTTGGGCAAAACAATAACGCGATGTTCCCCAGAACATACGCGCAAAAAAAATCTTAAAATCTTTGAAATTTTTTTTTGCCACTTTACGGCACCTCGATCAATACAAAACTTCGCATGCATATTAAGGTCATGATTCTACAATTTGACGTTTAATTTCAGGTAGATCGAGTGATCGGTTTCGGAAATATTCATAAAAAAAGTTTTTACTGCAAACGGCTACAACTCCGAAACCGCTTGGTTTATTTTGCGCGTGAACGAACTCGTCCGAGATATTTACTCTTCAAACCTGCACCTACTGCAAATTACAATCAAATGGCTGGCCGGACGGCCGGACAGAATCGATTACGACCACGGATTCGTGAGCAGTGAGTCGAACCAAAATGCTTGAGACCATTTTCATCAGCCAAAAATTACAGGCATTTGCTCAAATTTATAAGTACTCTGTAATCTGTTCCGAGGAAAGAGCGCCAAAAAGACGAAAAGAGAACCTGTTCATTTCAGTGCAAATTGCCATACACATTCACGCTATGATTCAATTGGCCATATGGTGATTTATAAAGAGAAGCAACGCAAATGTGCATATTGTCACAAAAAAGTCAATTTTTCTTGCGAGAAATGTGATCCCACAAAATGTTTTTCACTGTATCATAATGAATAATACTTTGAAGTTCAAATATTATTGAATGTATACATTTATGCGCGTATGTTCCGGGAAACATCGCGTTATCAGTTTGCCCAAATGTCTGTAATTTTCGATTATTCTTGCCGAAAGTGGTCTCATACGATTGGGTTCGACAATTTCGTTAATGGGTATAATCGGCCCAATGGTTTCCGAGTAATAATTTTGTTTTCAACCAATACAAATCCGATCGAATTAAACGTTGGTGAGTAGTCGTAGAATACAAATCTAAGGACGTTTGTGAAATTATGCGAGAATCGTATCTCTAGAAAATTTAAGAAAAAAATTATTAAATAAATTGGTTCAAGCATTGACGTGAAGTCGGGAGCTTTTGCGCGCATATTCTATTGAACATACTCCTCTATTGGACACTCTCGAATTTACCATGGTAAATTCGATTAAGAGACAATTTTTTTGACATATAGAATTTTTTTCAATAAATCCAAAAGATTCTTTTAAAATTTTCTAGTGACTTGCACAAAATTTTAGATAAAGATAACTCCTAAACCTATTCGCCGATTATGCCTAAACAAAGTCAAATGACGCATTCCGATTCTCAACCTACCCTAAAAATTGCAAGTTACTATATCTTTCCGTTCTCAAGTAATCGTGAGATAAATAATATTTTTCAATCATTTTTTTCAATTTTTCTAGTGATACGATACAAAATTTCACATATGGTATTCTAGATCTAGTTACCAAGTTTCAATTCGATCGGATCTGTATTGGTTGAAGACTAAATTAGTACTCGGAAACCTTTACCCTATGTCCTAATTAGGAATTACTCGTACGACCGTGCTTTTTACGATGGTCGGACGCTCGTACGAGCATAAATCAAAACCAGAAAACTTAGGAAGGTGTCCAGATTGATTCGAAAATGTGGTCGTACGATGGCCCGTAATGGACGGGTTGGTTTGATTCGTGATCGTACGAGTAGATCGTGCGGACTACGCATAAACGCATATGAACAAACATGTATGTTTAACACAGTTGTGTACAAAATGGTCATAGAGCTCCAGTCGTTCGCACGATCTACTGTCGGATAAACGCATAAATAACCAGTTGTATTTTGGTCGTACAACCTTGCGTTCTTTCTTGCATATTTAAACTCAAAATTAATTTCGAAGAGGAACTTGTCAATTAATTGAGATTTAATACAACTTTGTGGGACAAGATTTCCGAAGATTACAAGAATCGGTTGAAAACAGGCCAAAATTGGGAGGCTTTAGCGGAGACAAATTTCATTTTTTTATTCGTTCAATCTTCTAGTTCCATAGTATTTACGTAAATGTTGCCAAAAAAAAAGTGCTTCGTCCTCATCCATCTTTCCACGTTTTCTTGTTTGTAAAATGAATACACCTCCAAATGCCCAAAGGAACTGACCGCAAAAACGCATGAGCTGGTCGTACGATCAGGTGCGGCAACGCCCGATCGTGCGAATATCCGATTGAGGGTAGGACATAAATTTTGATCGGATCGGACGATCATCACACGCGTACGACCATCGCTGGACGCATGGTCGTACGACCACGTTCCAATTAGGACATAGTGTTAGACCGATTATGCCCATTGACGAACTTTTCCGTGGTACAGTGACTATTTTCTTACAGTGGCGACATAGGTGGTTCGATTTTCTATTGGTTGATCACGGTCACGTGGTATAAATCCACCATGTTTCGTCGAGCGTCAAAATTTTGTACACAGAATTGACAGAATGCATATTCCAAGCAACTTCGTCAAAACATTTGTGTTTGCTTATGTTCACGTTTACGTTCATTTGAATAGAATCTTCTTTTGGAAAAGGTGTTGAGTTTGTGCAATTTAGCGACTTTGGCGAATAGAAATAGATTTCAAAATGCCCGGTTGTGCAGCTGTTGGATGTTCTAATTCATCAGTAAAAGGTTTCGTTATGAAATGCTTTCCGTGAAATCTTGCCAGACGACATGAATGGGCAATAAGAACTAGACAAGCTAATTGGACCCCTACAAATAATTCTTATTTGTGTGAAGTAAGTCCATTTAATTTTACTAATTTACCTTAACGAAATTGAAAGTTTTAAGAAAGGTAATTTTCCTGGAATTAGTATTTATTTTTTATTATTATTTATTTATTTTTATTTATACATAGTAGATTTTAATATACATTAAATATTTCAGGTACACTTTGCCCTTTGCACCTGATATGTGGGAGAAGGTGAGAGTTGATGGAAAAAGAAAGTTGAAACACAACGCTGTGCCTACAATATTTTCTGTTATACAAAATACTGAAGTAATATTGAATGAGCCATTAATTTCTGAGGAAGGTAAGACATAATTTTAACAGCATATTTCAGATGAATTGATTTAAATGTTATTTATGCTGATAATAAATTCAAAAAGCAAACACATTTCCTAATATTCTAGGAACAATACCTTCATTTCTCGTCTGAGATGAAGTGTTCTAATCACATAGTCGCACATGATATTTAGCTATACAGGGTCTTTCACGAGGAACCTCACCCATATTTATACGGGAAACTACTGAACGTATTTTCATGAAATTCAGCAATTATAAGTACTTCACGACGTCAACTTCCGTTTTTCAAATTAGAACACCATTTTTTCATTGCAGAAATAGATTCCTTAGAAAATTTCAAGTTATTCTGATGTAACATTTTTCAGTTTTGGTTGGAAAATTCTCTCTGAGCGGGAAAATTCGAAAAAAAAATCGAAAATAGAGCTCCGCTGAAACAAGAATAACTTCGAGGTTTTTGGATGGAAAATTTTCATTTTTGGGATTTTTCAAGATGTAAGATTGATGTATCCACTTTAAAAATCGAAATCGCGAATCATGATACAGGGGGTGAAAAAATCGCTTTCAAAGTTATGGATGACAAAATCGTGAAAAATCAATTTTTTCAAATTAGAACCCCATTTTTTTATGGCAGATATTGAATCTACGTTAAAAAATAATGTGAGTGTATGCATCACACCCTTGCCCTAAAGTGGATATTTTCTGAGTTATTCACAAAAAACTGTTTTTCCACTTGAATTTTCAGCTATTTCTTTTCCCTTCACGCCAAAAAGATGAAATTTTCAGGAACTGTTACTTAAACCATGTTTTAGATTTTACTACCCTAATATGCAAGAGAAAAAAGTTACAGGTTGTTCCTAAATAGATGGCGAATTTTGATTCGAATTTGTATCGGAAACCTCTTTATTTCAACTAATCGGCCATCGGTTTTCTCTCCAGTGATAAATAAATAATTCCTTATGAACCATATGCAAAAACTTACCATGTTTTACATTCTTTTTTTTTAATGAATGATATCATTAATTACATCTGCCAAATTCCTCTTTATTCAGTAGCATTTTGTGTTTACTATTAATTTGGTGATAATTTGTATTAAGTTATAAAATCGATCACTATGCCTAATTTTACCAATGAAGATTATTTAAATCTCATTCTACTTCATGGAGAATGTAATAAAGTTGTAGATAGAACTATTCGACTGTTCATTAAGAGGATTCCTGACCGACCCAGACCAACGAGAGATACCATTAACAGAACCATGACAAACTTGAGAAATGTCGGATCTTTCGTTAAGAAAACTATACACAGTGAAAAAAGTGTAGTAGAAGATGAGAACAACGAAATTACAGTTCTTGCATATTTTCGTGTGAATCCTCAAAATTCTCTCAAAGATGCCGAGATTGATCTGGGATTATCTCAATCGAGTGTTTGGAGAATATTAAAAAAACATAAAATGCACCCATATAAATTCAATAGGGTACAGCATTTGAAGGAAACTGATTTCGTCAGGAGAACAGAGTTTTGCGAAGCTATGATGATTCGATTTCAAGAGAATGAAAACTTTTTGGACTGTATAATCTGGACAGATGAATCTAAATTCACAAAGAATGGTTCTTTCAATAGGCATAACAGTCATTATTGGGATGAAGAGAACAACCACCACTTCAGACAATGGAACTTTCAAGAGACCTGGAGTTTCAATGTTTTTTGTGCCATCAAAAATAATGCAATTCTCGATGTTCACATTTATGATGGGACTTTAACTGGTAAGATAGAACTCTACACATGTTTGCATTATTTAAAGAATGTTCTCCCTTAGGAGATAGATATTCTGACATATTGACTCAAATAATTGAGCCGCTAGTACAGAACCATAATGACTTATGGTATCAACAAGATGGCGCGCCTCCACACAATTCACTCAATGTGTCAAATATCCTCTACAGGCTATTTGAAGATCGATGGTTGGCGAACAATGGTCCACATCTTTGGCCACCACGTTCTCCCGATTTAACTCCTTTAGACTATTATGTTTGGGGTAGGATAAAATATATTGTCTACTCAACTCCCCTGACTGATAAAGAGGACTGCATAGAACGAGTCAGAAATGCGTTCAGGTTTGTTTAGATTTTTAGATTCATAGTTTTGAAACTCAATTCGGTTTTTAAACACTTTTGCAGATCTCTTCCTCCCGATGAAATAAGAAGAGCAACGCACGAAGTATTCCTGAGAAGTATAAATAAATGTCTAGAAATTAACGGTCAAAACTTTGAGCATCTTCTCTAGTTATAACTGCGAGAGTTTGCCATGGTTCTCCTAATAGTAACTTGAAGTCGGTTTCAAGAAGGGGTGAAAAATCTACAGCATGGTTCAAATAACAGTTCCTGAAAATTTCATCTTTTTGGCGTGAAGGGAAAAGAAATAGCTGAAAATTCAAGACAAAAAACAGTTTTTTGTGAATAACTCAGAAAATATCCATTTTAGGGCAAGGGTGTGATGCATACACTCACATTATTTTTTAACGTAGATTCAGTATCTGCCATAAAAAAATGGGGTTCTAATCTGAAAAAATTGATTTTTCACGATTTTGTCATCCCTAACTTTGAAAGTGATTTTTTCACCCCCTGTATCATGAATCGCGATTTCGATTTCTAAAGTGGATACATCAATCTTACATCTTGAAAAATCCCAAAAATGAAAATTTTCCATCCAAAAACCTCGAAGTTATTCTTGTTTCAGCGGAGCTCTATTTTCGATTTTTTTTTCGAATTTTCCCGCTCAGAGAGAATTTTCCAACCAAAACTGAAAAATGTTACATCATAATAACTTGAAATTTTCTAAGGAATCTATTTCTGCAATAAAAAAATGGTGTTCTAATTAGAAAAACGGAAGTTGACGTCATTTCCGGAAAAACCGGAGGTGCTCATGCCTTGAAAATATTTTAGATTTCATCAGCATCGTGAAATACTTATAAGTGCTGAATTTCATGAAAATACGTTCAGTAGTTTCCCGTATAAATATGGGTGAGGTTCCTCGTGAAAGACCCTGTATAAATGAATTACAAAGACTTATTTGCAGTTGTTCCTCAAGCAGATATTACCAATATATCCAATATCACGCAAACCATAGTTGAAGTACCAACTGAAAATATACCATCGGATAGCAGCAATGGTAACATCACTGCACCTAGAGTCCACATGGAACAAAAAGAATTGAAGCAGAAACTATCCAAGTACGAATTATTGTTTCTAAAGGAACGACAAAGAAGTATGAAATATAAGAAAGCATTGCGGCATATGAAGAAAAAGTTTGCTCAGCTCAGATTGAAATATGAATAGCATTCGTTATTGGGCAAATTGTACAATCCTGATCAGATTGAAGTATTGATAAGTAAAAGGAAAAACAAGTTAGCAAAGTTTTCCAGAGTATCAAATTCAACGATTACAAGAGCCCTTCGTTTAAAATTCAGATGTGGTAAATGAAAAGGGATATCACTTCGTTTTAACAAGATTTTCCCAGGATTGTTTGGAAAATTTGTTTTCAATTCTGAGAAGCAAGCAGATAGTACCCAATGCTCTGCAAGTAAAAAATAATCTGAAGTTGATATCTGTATCTCAGTATTTTCAAAACCCAACTAAACTAATAGTAGTTACGACGAGGATGACAGAGAGTTTTTATCAGGATTTTTAGACACTATTACCACAAAGGTCCAAAAATACGATGATCCGAAAGTTCCAAGAAACATTGAACATAAGGATATACAATGGAGTAGTAGTGAGCTCAACTATTTTTATAACGTATGTGGATACCTCATAACAAGTATCAGAAGTACTTCGAGAGGTGTGTAACACCTGCATCGCCTCTGTTGGATCAAAGACGCCCCTATCCATACAAGATTCTACAAATGTTCACAGTTGAAAAGATTCAGGCCTCATACATTGTTCTTTTGTAAGGAAGCAACCTTTAATTTTTTTATAGAATTAGAATCTGTCTTTGTTCTTAATATAAAATTCATTAAAAATCAACATATTGACCTAAAACAATTTTATGTCGATAAAATGAATGAAATTGACTCGGATATTCTTAATTATTGTCATAATCAAAAAAACAAAATTATAAAACGTTTTATTGTCTACAGACTAAAAATAAGGTCGAAAAAAAATAAATCTTTCAAGAGTTATGGCCAGTAAGTCTATGGCTGGTCATTCGAAGTAATAGTATATAGTTGAAAAATATTTATTATTTACTTGTGTTATAGCTTTTATTCAATTTTATTGAATTTATAATGGTATTTGTTTTATATTGTACCTGTAATTTGAATAAGAAATAAAAAATAACACAATTTTCAACACTTTTAATTCTCTCCTTATTAGAATTCAGTCGATGAAGTTTCGTAACGAACACATATGGATATAATAATTACATTATGATAAGCTAAAATTTCTATGGAGTTGCACATATTGACCTCTTGACTAGTTCATTTCAAAAACATTAATTCTGCACAATTATTGTATCTGTCATCTTTCCTATTCAACCGTAGATCATAAATAGTTGTGAATACTAGTTTATTTTTTGTTGGTGCAACATGAATATTGAAAATAATATACTGTGTTAAATCTAAAAATAATATATCTTAGATTAAAAAATTTAATTTCAAACTACATAGTTATACGAATATTGTAAAACGATCAGCAATCAGGAAGGAAAATCAAAATTCATCAATTAATTCTATCTATTTCAAACTCTTCCTACCTATATTTGGGATATGTACCTTCCTAAATAATAATTCATATTATGACTTAGTTAATTTAAAACAACATACACTGAATCGAATTCATATACCGTAATGTCACTTCCTACAGAAATTGAGACCAAAAATTCGAGAAATGCACTTATGAGGAGTCAAGAGATTTGCACGCATGTTCTTTTGTCTATTCACGTCTAACACAGAAAGAATTTTTGAAGAAACAAAAATATATTTTTTCTAGTCATTGGATCCTGATGAAATCTTGCAAAAATATGCGCGTTGGCATTCTACAACATGATTACTAAAGTTTCGATTCAATCCTATCTGTATTTTTTGAGCTACTAAAGGAAAAATACACAGAAACCAGATCAAAATCTTATTTTAATAATAATTCCTAAAATACAATACCGATCGAGTTGGCATTTGCTACTCGAACGTAAATATGCATATACCCATATATAATTCAAAAATACCACCAAAATGATTTGACGAAACATGGCGGACTTTTGACAGATTTATGACCCCTTGTCGCCACTGTGAGAATATAGTCACTGTATTCCGTGGTATTTGTACGCGACACCTACCCTGAACATTTCACGTCGCTATCTCATTCCGTTCTCAAGTTATATTGGCAACGGCCAGCTGGAGAAATCAAATTTGACCTCGAATTATTCATCAAAGAGTAGAACCTAATCGTTTGATATCATTTTCGAACGTTACAGACATCTGGGCAAAATGATAGCACGTTGTTTCCTAGAACATGCGAGCAAAAAAATTTTCAGCTTTCTAATTTCTGGAAAATATCATCATGTTACATATTATTTGACGGTTTTTATCCATAATCTTCACCTTTTGCCTAGTTGCCCTTTCGAAAATAGTCCGTATCAGCATATTTTGCGTGAAAAATTTTAAACCTCGCCCATTCTAACCCATCTGACAGATGTCGAATTTTTCGATTGGTCAAAAGAAATTGAAATTCTTCCGAAAAATACCAGCTTTCCTTACGTAGATTTAAATATAAAAGTTTCGAAAAGGAAAACCCCACATATTTTATTGAGCGGATCGGTGTTCCGACATAAACTCGCGAGCAAGTCCTACTTTGGAGCGTGCATCCATATCACTCTACTTTTCGACTATCGATTTTGTCGCGATTTGAGGTCCGGACGTAGATTTTGAAATTTCGTCTTCGGCTTTCGCTTCTTACCGTTCCAAAGTTTAAGTCGCGTGATTTGATAGCGCTCGAAACGACCCTTGAATATTTAAATAAATTCCCAAAATACCCGATTTACTTAGGAAAAATACCTTTTTCAAATTTCTAAATTATATGAAATTTTTCCAAAGATCGCCACTATAGCCTTAATCGCAATTTCAACCACCCCCTTTCCCCCCGTTGCCTCAAAATACCTTTTTTCCACCTTTTTCCCTCAAGACGTCCCCTCATTTACAAAAATCTTCGCTAAGTAAAATTCTAAACGTCGTTTGTCAGAAAGTGAACTCGCACAACGAGTCTCGGTTTCCAGTATTTCTTCTATAACTCCTACAATATTGATTCGATCAGAGTCAGTATTTTAAGGCTGTTGCAAAATTTCAACAATATCGGACGGATATTCTCTGATATACATAATATTAATTTTTTCTAAAATTTTCTAGAAATACAATCCGCACGAAATTTCGCACAAATATTTCTGTTGGCATTCAATTCAAGATTCAATTCGAACGGTTTTGTATTGTTCGAAAACAAACTTTGTACTCGGAAACTGTTAGGCCGATTACGCCCATTAACAAACTTGACCGTCACATTAGGATACGCAACCTACCCTGAAAATTTCAAGTTGCTATCTCTTTCCGTTCTCAAGTTATCGTGGAAACGGACGGCCGGACGGCGCGCGTTTTCTCAAAATGACAGCACGCAGTTCCCTAGAACATTCATGCAAAAATATTGTTTATGTAACGATAGCCTGAGAACGAAAAGAGATAGTGCCTTGACATATTCAGGTTAGGTTGTGCAACGCAAGGAATGCTTTGGGCAAGAAATCTGCAGGGGCGAAGACGTTCCCTCCTCGAAGCCATCCCAGATAGATACTGGAGCTCATCAGAACTCTGGAACTGGAAGGCGAGCTGTAGATGGTGATGACATCGACAGCTCTAACGAAGGGGCACAGTAGACCTTAAGGTCGCAGTGCAACGTCACCCCCCTATAACAATATACAATATATAGGTTGTGAATCTGAATGCGACATTAGAGTATATTTATAGGCATAATCGGCCAAACGGTTTTGGAGTTACAGTAAAACTCGTTTATAACGAACACGTGATATAACGAACGTTCGGTTATAACGAATAAATATAAAATACCGGACAAAACCATATATTATTACATATGAATACGTACCCGCTTATTGCGAACGCTCTAATATAGCGGCCTATTTTTTCCATCGAAGGACCGAAGTTAATTACAATGTCACCGGATATAACAAACTATCAAAAATCTTTCGCCCCACCAGTTGTATTGCGGCTTATGTTTACAATTTACAAATCAACCCGTTTAATTCTTGTTACTACATGTTAGGATTTCGGTTGTTCTTTACGATGGCGAGCGTAATTTGCCGCTAAATGGCAAATGCAAATCAATAAGTTTAAAAACAAAAATCGAGATTCTGCAACCAACGGTACCAACGGTTTCGGAGTTATACCCACCTTGAATATCATTTCCTCGCTTACTCAAAAAATATAGACTCGATTGATTTGAAGCTTAGTAGCTAGTTTTAGAATATCGGCATAAAGACGTGTGTAAAATTTTGTAGAACCATACCCCTGTAAAATTTTTAAAAAATAACGAAAAAAAATTCGTTCAAGCACTGAAGTGAAGTCAGGAGCTTTTGCGCGTATTTTCTATCGAATTATGTTCTAATCGAATTTACCATGGTAAATTCGATTGAGAGTATCCAATACAGGAGAATGGACAATAGAACATACGCGCAAAACCTTCCTACTTAACGTCAGTGCTTGAACCAATGTTTTCACATCAAGGTTAAAACTGGATTATGAGTATTTAATTTTATTTCTGTTTTTCCTTTTCAGGTTTAGACACTTTCACAAAAAAACAATATTTGAATATTTATATATCCGAATATTTCAGTATTTAAATAGCCAACTATTCTAATATTTCAGATAATTCAAATTTAGAATAGGTATCTAGTCGAATATTCGATTACATTTTCGAGTCCCACTTCAATGTAAGGTCTATTGTTTTGGTGGAATATTCGGATCATCAAATATTCGAATATTTTTAATGATTCGAATTTAGAATTGCTCAGTTATTCGAATATATTTCCTTAGAAAGTAGTACTTCACTCCCTAAGAATGGACAAGACGAACAAAAAACATATATATGGCCGTTTCAGATATCGTTTTTCATCGGTAAGTTCATTCAATTTCATATAAAAATTTGAGGCCAGTTTTGGCTGAAAATTAGAAAAATAAAGACATTTAGACGAAATGATAGCGAAATATTTCACTGCCTTCTTTGATCCAATCATGCCATTTGTGTATTCTTTGGTAGTATCATATTTTACATATTCAAACGATTTAATGTTTCCTGTTAAATTGAATAAAATCCAAAATATAAACAAGATGTATTTTATTATTTCCAATGTTCAAGATATAAAATATACATACACAGCTTCATAAATCCTCCAGAGTTAATATCATCGTAAATGATGCAATATTATTTAGAACAAAAAGATCTCAGAACATTAAGGGAGCATGGCTTCCTACAACATTCTTCAATAATACCACTTTGTCTCTGATGTCTCATTGGGATGATGGCATTTATGTCATTGTCCAACCATCTATAACCAGGACCAGATAGAGCATTGGAACTATAATCATCCATGTAGTCAGTAGGGTCTTCTAGATTCCATTTAACTGGGAAATTAAATGAAATATGAAAATCTGATTCAGCAATTTTCAATTGTAAGACAATTCGTTTGCATGACTCTGTTAATCCAAATCAACGACTTTCTGACGTCCATAACTACGATGTCCAAAATATTGGCATATTTATTCTAGCATGGAAACGCTTGGACCAAATTGAAAGACATCACCTTAGTCGAATTTGAGTGAGTAACCGAAGCAGAGCGGTTAAGACCAATCTCTTGCTAATCATAACCGATCGGTTATAAAGTAAGGGATTGGTCTTAACAGCTCTGTTCCGGTTACTAGCTTAAATTCGACTATTGTCTATATGGACATCACTTAGAAGTTCAGATGGCAAGCACACAATTTCGTTCGTAAACGAACGTTAATGACGTTAAGATCCTTGCGAAATCCAAATTGGAGGAAGAATTTTTTCATGAACTAATAAATAAATTATTCAATTCTTATTTCCAAGCATTAGCAAGATATGAATTATGCAATAACTAAAAAGTATTTCTTGTGCAATGAGTAGTTTGACAGAAATCATACAGAACAATTTTCATACGCAAAATACGTGTTGTCGATCATCAATTTCATAGAAATATAACTCAATGACTATTCAATATCACCATAAAATTAACAGAAAAGTTGAATCGCTAAACTAAACAAGTTGGAAAAGCACTGTGGCCAGTAGTTTCGGCGCGCTGTTCAAATTTATAGCCAGAGCGATGACCCATCCAGGTACTGAACTCGTCCATAGCTGCTTAGCTCCAGGAAAACAATAATATTTCCTAGAATATAAATCCGAGTGTAAACACATACGTGCGAAAAAAACTGGTCCACTTTATGGCCGAGAATGGCCTTAAACGATTAGTTTTGACTCAAATACATACCTTTCACTGTTGGGTCGAAAATAAACAGTGCTGTGCTTGTGGTGGCGCGAGGCGCGAGGGCCCGCTCAAATACATAAATTCACTGTTGTTGGGTCAGAAATAAATAATGGTTTGTTTATGGCGGCGTAAGGACACAAATCAGATCAATCGTACAATTATGCCAAGAGATAAAAACCACCTGTATTGCAGTGATTTATTTTCAATAATTTATTACGAGAATTATTCCTATGATACAAATCAGTAGAATCGTACGGTTGTACCATGAGAAATTATGAATTGACATCTAATCAAAGATGCCCTGTATATCAGGAATTTTCCGTTTATCTATTAATATACGAAAAATATCCACGCTTTACGTAATTTTATAAAAATATCGACTTAAATCCGTCCATATCCCTCTTCTAAGACTTATTATTCCGATAGAATTGGAAAAAAAATGAGAAAGATCAATAATTTCGGATACGGGAATCGATGCCGGTACATACTTGCCAAGAAGACGAATCCCTACGACTAGGCCAGATAAGCAGTTAATAATTAATGTGAATTCTGTAACTTAACGTATGTTATTACTGATCTTCGATACCTTGTTGTCAAATTCATAATTTCAGCACAATATCATGTTACATATTATACGATAAATTTTAAATCGAGAACTTGGCTGTAAAATAAGTTACATATCATAGACAAGATATACCAAATCTCACTGGGTATTGAACCAATGTTATAACTGACGCATCGACTTCTCAAATTCAACTTTGGCCGATCTAATTCAATAAATTCTCTCCAGATACGTCAAATATCAAAAACTGTTGACAACTTCGTTGGTCGAGTGTAAAACCAGTAATTCGATATTTCGGATATCTTCATCAATATAGATCCCATCGAGTTCAAATCTGGAACTTTACGGTAAAATTAGGTTTTGAACTATCTCGCAGAATTTAACCGATATCTGACGGATAGTTCTTGAACTACCAAATTTTTATGAATTTCCTTATCAAGCGATCCTAACAAAATTTTGCATAAGTCTTCGTGTCGGTATTTTTCACTCATTGTGTTCAAGCGTAAACATGCTGACGGACAAAATCATCGTTCTGATCGTTTGAGACCATTTCCGGTCAAATATTCCAAAAATGCAGACATTTGGACGAATTGAACAACGCGCCAAAAACAGATATTTATTGAATCGATCTCAAAATGATGATAATTGATGTAAATATCAAATGAAATAAATGTATGTTGATTTAGACTATTCATTCACCATTGTGACGCCGTTTCGTTGTATTGCGACTTCATCAGACATTAGTCTGATGCCCAATTGTTGAGCACACTGCAAATGGAGGAAACCATAAACCACTTCAAATAGTGTATATCAACATTTAGTGTTTTCTTTTATTAAATTCAATTTCATTAATTACGTACCTGATTTCTTATTGGGACCAGAATTATAATGATAATTACAAACTATGGCCATAGTATCCGTCAATCGCGATCCACATAAGCCCCGGTTTTCGTGTGTGTATGGACTACAAGAATGTTGAGATATAAAGATGAAACAGACAGCCAAAAAGAAGAAGAGTTGAGAATTCTGAAACATCAATTGATAAGCACTGTTATTCATAAATTTCGAAACTACAATATAGAGCAAAGCGTTATTCGAATATTGACATTATTTAATGAAAATAAATAAATTTCTAAAGTATAATATGCTGATGCAATAATGTTTTGAATAGGTACATAAATATATAACAAATTCAAAATATTGTTCTTATTAAGTTCAGTATGTCCCATAAAAACGTTACTGAGATTATAATATTCTGTGACGGAAGTACCGTGTATTTATATTTTTTTTTATATCTTGTTACCACTGTACAAAGTTACAGTGTGTTCACAGCTGCTGTATTTGTCATTCAATTAGATATGGTACTCTGCGTTCTTACTATCGGTATAACACCCGGTTTCTGAAAGGCTGGTCAAAGTTAACAGAACTGTTAATGTCAAATCAGTCCGAGTTTTTGCGCTTTGCGCAACTCAGATGAGGGTTAACAAGAGATTGATCACTGATTAGTTAACATTTGTGTTGATCAGCCTTTCAGAAACCGGGGGTAAGTCTGTCTTTAGTTTCGCGTATCGATGTAGATTTTTTTTACCGAACAAATAGAACGAAACATTATTTGAAAAAACCCCATTAATTTTTGATAAAGCACCTCAAATTTTCCCATCGATCTAGAAATACCCTGCATATTTTCGAAAAAGCGACTAGCAGAAGAACTGAAAAAAAAAATTTTGTTTTGAATTTGATTCGGTACATAATCTAATGAACACAGCCCTAGGAAATCGTGATTAATACGATAATCATGTGGTTGAAATACTCAACATGTTATCAAATAATTTTGATAACATGCTTCGTTTCAACCCCACGATATAGTATATGAAATTATTATAGTTATTATTGGATGTAAGTACTTACCATGACGGATACTTTAGGAATGCTGATCTCATAATCTTCACCATCTTATATATGAAAAAGGACCCCAGGGAACACCTACATGGGGAAATATTTTCGGCACATATTATGCAAATGTATATCAAATCTCTGAATCGTTCACAACATCTCAAGTAAATTGGAATGAGCATTTAAGTAATTAATATTCATAATCGGGGGTAAATAGTTCACAAGATTAAATTATCATATACCTTACACGTGTTGAAGGGTGATTTTGACTAGACAAAGATGTTGACAAATGTACAAGGTGCATTCCAAACTAAGAAAGACCTTTTCATAATATCGGAGTTTAGTAGTGACACCTATTGAAGACTACCTGAATTGGAAGGTTACCTGCATCCGCCAATGACGTTTTGTGCAACCTGCATGATAATCGCACGCAGTCATCTTATTGCGATATGAATGTATTTGTATATCTTTGCTACATCGGTGTAAAAATGAATACCGGACCAAACAAACAGCACAATATTAAGTTCTGTTTTAAACTTGTTATACATTCTATCGATACGCTTCAATTAATTTAACAAGTTTATGGTCATGAGTGTACGTCCCATAGCCGACTGCACGAGGGGTATACAAGCTTCGCTAATAGTCATAAAGACGCAATTGATGAATAACATCTTGGGCATTCCAAATTTGTCATAACCGAAAATTTACAACAAAACAGCGTCAATGTTAGTAACAAAGGAAACGGAAACTTCTTGTGTAACATTGCCACTGGTGATAAAACGTGATATACAGTTAATAACATCCAGAAACCCATTCGGAGTCAAAAATGGAGACGATATTAATCGTATTTTTTTTTAATGAATGCATAAAGGAGACCATCTCACCTGGCCAGGCGAATAATACTCTTTCTTATAGTTGTGTTTTACAGCGTTTGATATAGCCAGAATATCGACGAAGAATGATTAGAACGTTTTAATAATAATAATAAGAATTAAAACATCGACCTCGAAGGGGAAATAAGCATTCGATACCTCGCAGAGGAAGAAATATACAAATTCCATGGGATGAAACAACGAGGTGCACTGGAGACAACCCAAATCAAGGATGCCTTAATAGCTAGCTACAAAAAGAACATCCGAGATATATGGAAGTCACAGCTGTCCGGGAAAAATATAGTATCAGCTACGAACAGCTTGGCACTCCTGATAATCACCTACTCCTTTGGAATAGTTAACTGGACAGTGAATGAAATTCTCGAGCTAGACAGAACCACTCGTAAAGTGATGAACATGAATCGTAGTTTGCATCCCAACTGCTCGATTAATAATAATAATAACTTTTATTGTTTCAATTCTACTAATTAACAATTAACAAAACAATTTTCTATCGTGAACAAACAAACAATATCCAATAATAATGACAAAAGTCTCCAATTGTGCGTGAGATTTATTTCAATATGGTACTCTGCCTCGATCGAACATTTCATTCTTCAAATCAATTTCTCTTATTCCAGAGAACTTCCTCAACAAAAGTTGTTCCTATTCAAGAACTTCTCAATTTTTGCTCTTCCTCTTTGCCATATCAAATGCCTTATTAATTTCTTAAATATATGCGATAATCTACTGCTTCTCAATTCAAGTGGTATTTCATTATATAGGAGTGGACCAAGGTAAGTAAAAGTTCTTTGTCCTATGGTTTTCTTCATATGTGGTACCTTCATTTCAGTTCTTTCCCGTAAGCTATATTCTATATCTCTCCTACTTTCAGGTACTTCTTTACTCCGCTTGAATTGATCCAGGAGCAAGGCTCGGGCATACAGTTGGCGCAACGTGAGTATTCCCGCCATATCGGGAAATGTAATTTTTTTCCTATAGATTACCTTAAGAACCCATGAATTGTTTCTACTCGTTTGTAGTAACAATGAGCTAGACTTCTCCATGCAAGTAGCCCGTATGTCAAATGCGGCTCCCCCAATCCGTAGTAAAGTTTCTTAAGTTCTTTTTCTTCACATATATTTCTCAAATACTTAAACTTTCCGACCAACCTTCTAATTTTTGCTGTGACATATTCAGTATGAGGCGCCCATCTCAAATGTTGGTCCAATATAACTCCTAAGTATTTAATTTTATCAGTTGATCAATGGTAAGAATGCTGTCATTTAACTCCATTTTGAGCTTATCGTACTCTGGAAGTCCATCTCTGTAGCTGGTGAATTTCATGAATTTCGTCTTGTCCATATTGATTTGAACCTTTTTTAGTGCAAACAATTCAATTATTTCTTGAAATATCTCCTGTGATTTAATTTTCAAATCACACCATCTATCAGCTCTTATGAGAACCGCTGTATCTTCTGTGAAGGTAATAATCTCGGCATCAAGGTCCATTGCAAATAGCTCGTTAATGTACAAAAGGAACAAAACTGGTTCAAGTACCGTACCCTGCGGAACCCCACAATTAACTGTTGTTTCTTGACTAGTACAATTTCCAATTTTGACCAGCTGTCTCCTTCCATTTATGTAGCTCTGAAATAGTTTATAAGTAATCCCTTTCCATCCTATGTATTCCAATGATTTCAGTAGTTCTTCATAGTTGACAGTATCAAATGCTTTGGCTAGATCTATAAACATTTTTAAAGTCGGTACATTCTTATCCATTGATTCAGATATTATCGAGATCAGGGTTGCGATGACATCTTGAGTTGACCTGTTTTTTGGCGCTCTAGTTCCTCGGAACTGAGTGCTTATCAATTTGCCCAAATGTCTGTAATTTTCGAATATTTCGATGAAAATGGTCTTAAACGATTTGGTTCGACTCACTGATCAAGAATCCGTGGTCGAAATTCATTCTGTCCGGCCGGTCCGGCCGGCCGTAGGCACGATTACTCTCGAACGGAATGAGCTAGAGAGTTGAAATTTTCAGAGTAGGTTTGGGGGATATATATCTCGGCTAAGTTCGTTATTGGGCAAAATCGGACAGATGGTTTCGGAGTAACAAAAAAAAAATTTTTTTTACGAAACAAATTCCAAATTAAATTTTTTTTAATAAGAAGTTTTATCATAAGAATCCATTCATATCATTTTTAACTCTAACAAGCTAATACTTTCGGAGATATGATTTTTCAAAATTTCAATAATAAATCGTATTTCAACGTTGTCACAGAATGATATTATTCTATGTATGAATATGAATTGTCATAATGTCAAATGATGTTCCTGAGACATGACATTATCTAATCAATCGAAGAATTGTGAGCGAAGTGAGAATAATCTCAGTTGTTTGCTCCGAAATTAGTTTTTCTCAGAAAATTCTTACTTTTCGGAACTGAACATGAAGTAAGAGATCTGAGAGTAGTGAGACTGCTTTTCATCCATAGACATAGATATAACTCTCGAACGGAATGAGGTAGGTAGTTGAAATTTTCAGAGTAGTTTAGGGAGATGAATATCTCGGTTAAGTTCGTTATTGGGCAAAATTGGCCAGATTTAATTTGATTTCTTCCATGGTGCTTTTCTCATTCTCATGATTGCTCATTTAACCTTGATAAATAAACTATTATTTGAATTGAATTTCCTTTAGGATGCAGTTCTATCATATGAATACATTGATATAATTCCCAACTCTGAGAAACCAATACTTTCGGAGATATTTGGAATCCAAATTGATTTTTTGATAGTAGTCTGTATTTATCTAGGAAATTAATTACTTGCATTTTCAGGATTTTCTCGAATACTTTTGCCAATGATGATGTCAAGGTAGGGGGAAATCACTCTCAAAATTGGGTACAATATATCCAAACATATCCAAATATTTATTTATTTTATTTATTCAACTATAAATAAGGGTTGAGGATGTACCTATAAACCCAACAAAGAAAAATGTACATACTCTGAAAATTGAACCATGAACAATCGGCCAAAATGGCGATTGAGAAGAAAAATAGAAAATAGAAGAAGCTGAGTGATTAATGCGATCGCCATTGGTCCAGTCCATTCTTGAATGCATTTACAGTTTGAGACTCCACAACCGTTGACGGCAGCTGGTTCCACGCGTTGAATACCCTGTTTGAAAGAAACATCTGGCGTGGCGATGTTTTGAAGGGTTCCTTGGACAACTTGAAGCGGTGACCACGCAAGCAGTTTGTGTTGAGATGGAAAAAATCTCTTATTTTCTCGCCAAAATGACAATTCAACGCACGAAATGTGAAAATAAGATCTCCCCTTGATCGTCGATCGGCAAAGCTAGACAACCCAAAAATAGTTAGGCGATCCTCATAGGATGGGCGAAAGCGTGAATATGGAAGGCGTGTCACCCAACGCTGAATAGACTCCAGGAGATTTTCATCGTGTTTAGTTGATGGCCACCATACCTGACCAGCATACTCCAATATCGGTCTTATGTACGTCTTGTAGAGGAATTTCCAAGTTGATGCTACGGAGTTTTTGAAAGTCTTGCTGAGGAGGTAAGTTATTCGTTTCGCCTTTGCCGTAACATGGTCGGACCATGCAAGATCTGAACATATAACAGTAACTTCAAGATCGACATGGTGAGTCACAGACAGCAGCTGATGACTATCGATCGAGTAAGATCGCTTTGGGTTGTTTCTGCCAATGTGAAGAACACAACATTCCTGGATGTTGAGGGGAAGCATCCATACATGGCACCATCTAGCAAGGATATCCAGGTCCTCCTGAAGAGTGTGGGCATGAAGAAGGGGAACGTTGATGAGTTTGGTCTCCATTGGTATATCCAAATATATCCAGATATATCCCAAAATATCTAAATATATCCAAATATATCCAAACATATCCAAATATATCCAATAATATCCAATAATATCCAAATATAGCGAAATATATCTAAACCAATGTAAATACATTATCACGTGCTTGAGTTCATTTCTCGAAGATAGATTTTGGCAGAATCCATGTTTTACAATCTTACTTATAAAATTTTTTGCGTATTAAGATCTTCAATGCTCACAGCATCAAGTGATAGCATATTTTAATGAGTTTTCATCGTGTAATTGGATTACTATTTATTCGGTAGCACTATTTTTTCTCCACTTCAGGATTTAATTCAGCAGAAAATAGCGAAGTCCTTCGGGCTTGTGTATATATTTCAGCGATCATCTACGTCTGCGTATTTAGAACGGTCAGAGCAAATATTTGAATGTAAAATGCTAACACAAAACAAAATGCACATTTTCGCGCATATTATGTGGAACAGCGTGCTATCATTTTGCTCAAATTTCTGTTATTTTCGATCCCGGCCAAACGGTTTCGGAGTTATAACCATCTGGAATATTATTTTCTCGATAACTCAAAAAATACAGAACCGATCGAATCGTGGAAACGACAAACCTCGAGTGAAATGAGTTAGAGAGTTGATATTTGCAGGGTGGGTTTGGGGCATATATAACTCAATTAAGTTAATGGCCAAATCCGCGTAGTGATTTCGGAGTTAGCCATCTGAAATTACTGATTTGATCGAATTAAAACTTGGTAGTCGGTTGAGAATACTGGTAAGAAGATTTGTGCAAACAAACACTATTAGACTACAGGCCCATGTTGAAAAAATTATGGGTCATTTGAACCACCAGGTGTCCTATCTAGAACGATATAAGAGCATAAAATAATAAGATTCAGCACTATGCCTTCACTTGTAAGCTGTCCAACTGAGTGCAGGTGAGAATTCGAAAGTACAGGTAGAGTGAGTACTTTTTGGTCACATATTTTTGTACGGCATTCTTACCACCGATAGATCCATGAAAAATAATAAGAAAACGCACAGTGCCGTGAAAAAATGGTGCGCCACAAACTCGGAATTTTTTTTATTTTCCGACAAATACCAGGGTAAATTTGGTATTTGATTTTGTACGGCATCTGTGTCATACTATTTCAATACTGCTTCTAATTCATTATTCCGCAACGCCGTACAAAAATCATGCGACAAGGGGAAAAAATCGAGGGTTGCAATACCCTCTCTTTCCGTGGTCCAGGGGGTGATTTGACACAACATGAAATAAATTTATTTTGAAGGTATTTTATGCATAGATAATATTTTTTCATATGCCGTACATTTTCGTTGGCCCAAAGGGGAAAAAAACTGAAAAAGAAAAAATCAAAAAGAAAAAATCCATATAACGAAATGTAAAGTGAATTTTTTTATACGGCATTTAGATAGTTTATTTGTACTAATTTTCATAGTCTATTCGTGATTCTAGGTTCCTAGTTAGAAACTATGTTAAATACGGGTTTGTATACTATCGATTTATATTTTAACCAAAATATAGACATGTCACTGATAATTCCAAAATACAACATATTTTTGAGAAGTACTCATGACACTGAATTTAGCAGACACCTGTGAAATTTAAGCTTTTATTTCGGAAATAAATAAGTGGGAAAAAAAATTTTAAATAATTTGTACCTACTTACAGTTTTTTGAATTATGTAGATGTGCAATTTTTTAAAAAATTTTTTAAAAATAATTTTTACAATTAAAAAAATCATACAAATTGTTACATGTCTGCTAATTTCAGTATCATAACTACTCGCACATTTTCGGAGCGACGTTCTGTTACGACGTTTAGCATTTGTAGGGAATACCGTATTTTATTCGGATTTTTTATTATATCATTAAATATATCGAATTTTTCTAAAAAATGATTGTTTTATTTATTCACATCATTACAATGAAACAAATCAATTATATGTATGTATCAATAATGTTTGAAGTATATATTAAACCAAAAAGTATATAAAACTGTTGACACTGGGATTGACAGTTTCAATTCTTGGACATAATATACACACCATTTCAGTTCAGTTAGACGTCATAGTGATTTTATCATATTATTAATTGTTCTCTTCAAAAATATGTTAATACCGTACTGTACCCTTAAAATTGTAGCGTCACTTTCATCAGCCTAAAAGATATGGTCTGCATAAAAATGTACGGCATCATTTTTTCCTAATTTATCTATGTTAATACTATTTATAACAAGGGATAAAATATAGAAAACTGCTATATTTCATTAATCTATGATATTTAAACTTTTACAATATTTGCAAAATTTCAGTTTTTGTATTTCTCTATAATTTTTTTTAGAACGGCTTCTTTTGAACGGCAATACTATATAACAATTGTATTTTACAATATCATGTAAAAAAATGGGTTCAAGCCCTGTGGACAGGAGCTTTCTGGCGCTCTAGTTCAAACAGACCAATCATATCTCCGAAAGTATTGGTTTCTCAGAGTTGGGAATTATATCAATGTATTCATATGATATAACCGCATCATAAAGGAAATTCAATTCAAATAATAGTTTATTTATCAAGATTAAATGAGCAATCATGAGAATGAGAACTGCACCATGGAAGAAATCAAATTAAATCTGGCCAATTTTGCCCAATATCGAACTTAACCGAGATATTCATCTCCCTAATCTACTCTGAAAATTTCAACTACCTACCTCATTCCGTTCGAGAGTTATATCTATGTCTATGGATGAAAAGCAGTCTCACTACTCTCAGATCTCTTACTAACTTCATGTTCCGTTCCGAAATGTAAGACTTTTCTGAGAAAAACTAATTTCGGAGCAAACAACTGAGATTTTTCTCACTTCACTCACAATTCTTCGATTGATTAGATAATGTCATGTCACAGGAACATAAGTTGACATTAGGACAATTCATACATAGGAGTATATAATTCTAGACATAGAATTATATAATTCTGTGACAACGTTGAAATACGATTTATTATTGAAATTTTGAAAAATCATATCTCCGAAAGTATTAGCTTGTTAGAGTTAAAAATGATATGAATGGATTCTTATGATAAAACTGCTTATTAAAAAAAATTTAATTTGGAATTTGTTTTGTAAAAAAACCACCATTTTATTACGGCACTGCGCGTTTTCTTATTATTTTTCATGGATCTATCGGTGGTAAAATGCCGTACAAAAATATGTGACCAAAATGTACTCACTCTACCTGTACTTTCGAATTCTCACCTGCACTCAGTTGGACAGCTTACGAGTGACGGCATAGTGCTGAATCTTATTATTTTATGCTCTTATATCGTTCTAGATAGGTCACCTGGTGGTTCAAATGACCCATGATTTTTTCAACATGGGCCTGTAGTCTATATCTGCCTGATATCGCTGAAGTTTTGCAAAAGCCTTCAGAATCTGATTTTATAGCCAAGATCTAGATTTGACCCCGATTGCATCTAGGCATTATTTTGAAATACCTAATGGAAACATATTATTTTATTTCTTGGAAGCCAAGCACCTTTGAGCGAGTTCAGTACCTGGATGGCTATGAATTTTCTGGCTATGAATTTGAATAGGCGCGCCAAAGCAGACTGACCTAACTTCTCCAATTTTGATTTTTATGGAGTTTTTATGTGCATTTCTGATATGTGGTGTTTCTGTTGAGCCAAGTATTTTTGATTTAATTTTTCAAAGTCTAATTTTTGGTATACCTGCTTTACTCTTTTTGTGTGATCAGAGCTCTGCCGCACAACAAAATGAGCTCTTCCCAATAACTGCAGTTGGTACAGACTGGTATTTTTCAGATCCGAACTGTTACTTAAAATTAATTCCGTAGATAACAGTTGAGGACCACTACCTACTTCTCCATTAATGAAATTGGTCCAATTGTGTGTTGTCTGTTATTTATTATATTCAAACATATCCAAACATATCCACATATATCCAAATATATCCAAATATATCCAAACATATCCAAATATATCCAAACATATCCGAATATATCCAAATATATCCAAGCATATCCACTGCTGGTACAATAATATCCACGAGTGATCTCCCCCTCGGTTATTGGTCTGTTGTTTGTAACACCTTTGAAGACTGGAGTTATTATACCTTTCTTCAATGCATCTGGGAAAACCCCTTTCTGGATACTCTGGATTTATGAGGTATGTAAGGAGAGCCGTGACATATCCTGAATTATTTTTGATAATTTCCGCCTTGATTCCATCATGGCCTGGAGCCTGGAGCTTTGTTGTCCTTGAGATCCTTGATTACTTCCATAACTTCAGCTTTAACTGTTTCAAGAATTACTATGGAGTTTCTATTTCTGTGTTGGTTTATTTTTAATTTCCCATTTATTTTGCTTTCAATTTTTGATGCTAATTCTTTGCCCATGTTTGCAAAATGTTTATTGAACTGTTCTGCTATTAATGCCTTCTCATTCAAAACACGACACCACTCTCGTTATCCACCTTATTTATTACTTCGAACTGACGTTTAGAGTGATTTACAAAATTCCAAAGTCCACTAGAGCCATTTTTATTGTTTTCAATTTCACGCCTATAGATTTATAGAACATCTTTTTGCCTTCTTTATCAACAAATCTAGCTTGTTTTTGTACTGTTTGAACTCATTTAAGGTTTCCACATTACCCGGATCTCTAGACATCTTCTTGTATAATCTATTTTTCTCCATTACCGATTGCATCAAGCCACTTGTAATTCAAGGATTTCGTTTTATATCTTGTTTTCTCAATTTGACTGTTCTACTGCATTCTTCAATCTTGCCTTACAGATTCTCAATGAATGAATTCCACGCTAAATTACTATCTTTAATTTTGTACAAGGTTTCCCATTTTTCTTTGCTTAGCTTGTCAGTTAGCCTACCATAGTTAGTAATTTCCTTTAGATAGTCTCTGTCTTGTTTTTCAGGATCGGACGTCTCTATTGTTGTCTCAATGAAAATCGAATAATGATCAGTAACAGTTGAGCGAATTATCACCGGAACAAAGTTCCCTTTTCCGAATCTATTCCGTAAAAATATGTGGTTTAAACAGGATGAAGATTGAGCAGTTACTCTAGTCGGACCATTAATCATTGATACAAACTCATTTTCCATCAATGTTGAGAGGTATAGTTCCGTTTCATTTGTTCTCTCCAAAATATCAATATTTATGTCTCCCAAAAAAAATATAATATCAAACTCACCATTTTTTCTGTTGCAGATTTCCAGGTAGGACTCCAAATCCTCGATGAAGTCTCTGGGTGGCAAGCTTGGGGATCTATATGAGCCATTCACTTGGATTTTCCTCCCAAGAACCTCAATATTAACCACAACCATTTTCACCACACCGAGTCCAACAATCTTATAATGATGCTCTAAATTTGTTTAATAAATACCACAAGACCATCGTTTTGATTATTTCTACCGCAATTGTATACTGTCTTATATCAATGTCTTCTATTTCCCAAGTTTCCGAGAGGATTATACAATCAATATCGCATTCTAGTTAGGCCAGTAAAATCTGAAATTCATCAAAGTTTTTGGATATGCTTCTTATATTGTTATGCTGTACCCTGAAATTTTTATACCTATTTAGGAATGATTTAAGTTCATTAAGTTTTCCGATCTCCAATGTATTTATTTGTTCAGTCTTGAAATCTCTCACGAACTGGTTGATATATCAAATTAATATTAAATACCAAAAAATTCCCACAATAAAAAATAAAATAAGCAATAAGTTGAGTTCGTTCTATTTAAACGACAATCCAATCAGTGTTTCATAAGTGCATCAACTTGTTGGTCATTTAAAACTTCTACTATTTTAGCAAGTTCACTCCTTCTGCAGAGAACTCTCCCTTCTTCAACCCATATGTACTTATATCCTATATTCTTCAACTCTTTTGCCTTCTTAAATTGTTCCCGTGTTACCCTTGGCAAGTCCTCATTGATGAAATTGTAGCGTTTTTCTCCCTTTAGTTCCATATTCTCGGAATTTAGCATTCCCTCAGCTTTTCTCTTTATCAGCACTTCATTTCTAATACTTTCATTTGGAAGCGTTAATAGGATCGGTTTTATGAGACTGCTTGAAGGTATTACCCTAGTTCTAATTTGTTCCTCTACAATATTTACTTCTAGATTGTTTAAAACCTTCAAAATTTCAGACTTCTCTGTCATCCCAATCACAATAACATTATTTTTCCTCGCTTGTATATCCACAGCCGTGGCAGACGGAATTGTTTGATTCTTCAAAATATCCAATTCATTCTTGAGAAGTTGTATTTCGATTCTTTGTTTGTACTGTTCTCTTCTTAGGCTCTTATTCTCCTTTTAATTTCCTCTAGGGTACCTTTCAGTTCTTCCATAATACCACTATTGAATGTTACCGCGATCTCCAGCGATTCGAATTTTTCAAGTAACTTACTCAGCATTTCTTCTGTAGTGGGTACTCTTTCCTGACTGATTCTTTCAGTCAAACGTTCACATGCCTGTTGTAAAGTACATTCTTCTACTGAGCTTTCATCAGAACTCGGTGCCTCATAATCAGTACATATCCATTTTGACTTTTTTCCCTAAAGAATTTCTTCCTTTTTATTACCAGTACAGGTCGAATGTGCCCTACCATTACATTTTTCAGCACATTTTATCTTGTATCCACTTTTCCCAATGGGCCTTCGACATACAATACATTGGGTACCACCCGCCATTCTATCTGGTGTGATCACCTTGGAAATCAAAGGATATACCTTCCACGAACGCAGTGAGGCAGGGGTTTGCAAAGTTTGGAATACCAACACCATCAACAAACGTTGGAAATGGCACAGGCACAACTTAAGACACTACTCGCAGATCATATGAGTAAACACCTGCACTCCATATTTTTCAGAAGTTTAAAAGATCAGGGTCTGTCGGAAGAATTATGCTTCGCCGTTTCGAAGTCCGCTGGGTTCAAGTCGGAAACGATTCGTTATGGCTTGTCAAGATGGGGTGATAAATACAAAATGGTATTAAAAGAATATCACGGAAGTGGACACCCCAACAACGTGCAGACCATACCACAGCCAGCAGGAAACTGTTATGCACATTCTGTCTGCCTGTAGAGTCCATGCTCCAACAGGATAAGAGGAAAGACAAAATGCAGCACTCCGAATTATCTACTTTTGTCTGAGAGAGGTTTATGGTATAGACAACGAACCAGTGCTACAATATGTGCCTCTGGAAATTGAAGCAGTTGGTGAAAATGACAAAGCTCGCATCTACTGGAGCTATGCGATTCCAACAACTCGGCAGATCCACGCCATAACACCAGATATACTCTTGCTGGACAAAGAACTCAAGGAATTGTTTTTCGTCGAGTTTAAAACTCGTAGTAATAGAAGCCATGCACTGTATAGATATCCCTAGTTTTAATGAAACCTCTACATGATTATTAAAAGGTTTCTTTCTGGGTTTTCTCTCCCAAACTCTGGAAAAATATCTATAAAATAAAAATGAATTATTTTGTGATTTGCTTCTGCGTAAGAAACACAAGATATTTGTCAGAAGCAATCATTCGAACAATGTTGCCTAACAAACAACAACGAAACAACATCAACGAAGAAACAACTATATCATAACGTTTCGGAGTCTATACCAGACTTCTTCGTCAGACACTTAACAAAAATCTTCAGAATTATTTCGTTGATTTTCGTGTCTGACGAAGGGGTCTGATTCTGATATAGACTCCGAAACGTTACGATATAGTTGTTTCTTCGTTGATGTTGTTTCGTTGTTGTTTGTTAGGCAACATTGTTCGATGGATTGCTTCTGACAACTATCTTGTGGTTCTTACGCAGAAGCAAATCACAAAATAATTCATTTTTATTTAATAGATATTTTTCAGAGTTAAGGGAGAAAACCCAGAAAAAAACCTTTCAATAATGCAGCCTATCACCTAATTTCATTTTTTATTTTAGAAAAGACCGAGGTTTAGCTCTGAAAGTGAACAAGAGTTCGATGAATCAGATTCTGACCAGACTGAATCTGATAAAGAAAATACTCAATGCAGAGAAGGTTTCGATGACTATGCAAGTACCAAGTCCACGGCGGACTGGATTCAGTGCCTCCCACAGTATCCTTTAATGATTAGCTCTACATGATTATTTATATTATAAATTAAATATTAATCTTACAGTCCTCTTTTGTACAACAAACATTTCTTCGTAGTTTACACTTGTCTCCCAAAACACTATTCCATATCTTAAGACTGATTCAAAATTGAGATGGTAGAGTACTCTTAATGTTTCCGTATTCAGATATTTTCTTGCAGTTCTTGATACAAAAATTACTCCATTCAGTTTCAGACCCAAATATTCTATATGTTTCCCTTAGTTTAACAAGTTGCCAACAAAGATGCCAAGTAATTTAGTATTTTCTGAAATTTTTATGGTATTACCTCCTAATACAATTTCATCTGGTTTTTCTTTTTGGCGCTCTTGTTCCTCGGAACAAAGTGCTTATCATTTGCCCAAATGTATGTAATTTTCGAATTTTTCGTCGAAAATGGTCTCAAACGATTGAGTTCCACTCCCTGATGAAGAATTCGAGGTCAAATTTGATTCTGTCCAGCTGGTCGGCCGTTGCCACGATAACTTGAGAACGAAAAGAGATAGTGACTTGAAATTTTCAGGGTAGGTGGCGCAGCCCAATAGGACGGACAAGTTCGGTAATGGGCATAATCGGCCGAACGGTTTCCGAGAAATAATTTTGTCTACAACCAATACTAATCCGATCGAATTGAAACTTGGTGAGTAGTTGTAGAATATGAACCTAACGACGTTTGTGAAATTTTGTGACCATCGTATCGATAGAAAATTTTAAAAACATTATTAAAAAATATCATTTACGTCACGATAACCTAAGAACGGAAAGAGATAGCGACTTGAAATTTTCAGGTAAGGTTGATAATTTTAATGCGCCATTCGAGTTCGTTTATAGGCATAATCGGCAAAACGGTTTTGGAGTTATGCCCATCTGAAATTTGGTTGGTGTTTCCTCAATAACTCGATCGATAGAACCGATCCCATTCAAACATGGTTATTAGTTGTAGAATGCCAAAGCAAAATCTCATGCGAAATTTCGTGAAGGATCGTATCACTAGAAAATTTTTAAAGAATCATTGAAATTAATTAAAATAAATCTATATATCAGAAACTATTCATCCGACATGGCTGACATTTTGCGAGAGCCTTCAGAACTCAACTCTACTACCAAGTTCCAAGTTTGAACACGATCGGATTTATATTGTTGGAGATCCGAGCAGCCTTGTGTGAGATCAGTAGTTGGATAGGTGACCGTTGCCTCGACAACTCTCGAACGAAAGGAGTAAGGGACTTGCAATTTTCAGGATAGGTTGCACATCTGAATGGAAGAGTTGAGTTCGCCCAACGGTTTCGGAGTTATACCCAGCTGGAATATTATTTCCTCGATAACTCAAAAAATATAGACTCGATCGAATTGGAGCTTGGTAACTAGTTGTAGAATATCGACATGAATAAGTGCGTAAAATTTTGTAAGGACCGTACCACTAGAAAAATTTAAAAATATTACGAAAAAATATTATGTATCTCATGATTCCTTGAGAACGGAAAGAAATAGGGACTTGCTGTTTTCAGGGTAGATTGCGCATCTGAATACGACATTTATGTGCGTTAACTACCATAATCGGCCAAACGGTTTTGGAGTTATATCAATCTGAAATTGGGTTGTAATTTCCTCAAAAACTCAAAAAATTACAAATCCGATCCAATTCAAATATGGTTATTAGTTGTAGAATGCCAACACGAAAATTCTTGCAAAATTTCGTGAGGATCGTAGCACTAGAAAATTTTTAGAAAACCATTGAAAAACAAATTGGTTCAAGCACTAACTTGAAGACAGAAGCTTTTGCGCGTATGTTCTCTTGTCCATTCTCCTGTATTGGACACTCTTAAGCGAATTTACCATGGTAAATTCGATTGTCTGTTCTCCTGTATTGGACACTCCGAATTTACCATGGTAGATTCGATTGAGAGTGTACAATATAGGAGAACAGACAATTGAATTTACCATGGTAAATTCGATTAAGAGTGTCGAATACAGGAGAATGGACAATAGAACATACGCGCAAAAGCTCCTGACTTCACGAAAAAAAATTGATTCAAGCACTGACGTGAAGTCAAGAGCTTTTGCGCGTATGTTCTATGGTCCATTCTGCTGTATTGGACACTCTTAATCGAATTTACCATGGTGAATTCTATTGTCTGTTCTACTGTATTGGACACTCTTAATCGAATTTACTATGGTAAATTCGGAGTCTCCAATACAGGAGAACAGACAATAGAATTCACCATGGTAAATTCGATTAAGAGTGTCTAATAAAGGAGAATGGACAAGAGAACATACGCGCAAAAGCTTCTGACTTCAAGTCAGTGCTTACACCAATTTTTTTGTTAGGTTTTATTGTGACATGGTGATCTCTGATACTTAATTTGAAATTGAATCAAATCCGTAGTATTCGAGGAGTTTGGTGGAACAGTATATTTGAAAAATACCGACACGAAGACTTACGCAAAATTTTGTGAGGATTGCATGACTGGAAATTAAAAAAATATATATTTAAAAAATGTCTGTACCTACCTCAGAAACTATCCGTCAGACATCGTTGAAATTCGGCGAGAGCCTTCAAAACCTTATTTTACATTAAAGTTCTAGATTTGAACTCGATGGGATATATGTATATTGGTGAAGATATTGCCGAAATATCGAAATATTCCAACGATCGGGATATACTGGTCCATTGGTTTGACACTTGACCAGCTAAGTTGTCAACAGTTTCTGATTTTTGTCGTGATGGAGAAAATTCAATGAATTACAGAATTAGATTAGCCGAAGTCAAATTTTACTATTAGATAAGTCAGTAATAACATTCGTTCAATATCTAGTGAGAATTGGTATATCTTGTCTTATCCTACATATTTTACAGACAAGTTCTCGAATCAAACTTGATCGAATAATATGTATCATTGAATGGTTTCTTTCTGGGTTTTCTCTCTCAAACTCTGAAAAATATCTATAAAATAAAAAATTAATTAATATGTAACATGATAATATTTTTCTGAAATTAGAAATTTGAAAATAAGGTATCAAAGATCAGCAATAACATGAGTTCAAGTTACAGAATTCACATTATTTATTTAGGTCTTCTGTGGCCCAGTGGAAGGGATTCGTCTTCTTGGCAAGTAGGTACCGGGATCGATTGCTGTAGCCGAAATTATTGATCTATTTCATTTTTGTTTCCAATTCCATCGGAATAATAACTTTGTGAAATTAAGTCGATATTTCCATAAAATTAAGTGAATATTTTCGTATTTTATTAGATTAAAAAATATTACTGCTATATAAAAGGCGTTTTTGATAAAATGTCAATTCATATAGGTCCTCATGGCACAACCGTACGATTCGACTGATTTTTATAATAGGAATAATTCTCGGAATAAATTATTGAAAATAAAACTACTGCTATACAGGGTGTTTCACGAATGATTGTACAGGCTTTCAGTGCAGATGCAGGACATTTTGGTGAGTCTAAATCAGTGTTAGAAATATGTACTAATTATATTCGTTTAAGAGATACAGGATATTTTATGTATTTTATCAAAAATGTTCGATCGGCAAAAATTTCAGGAAATTATTATAGGCCTAAGCCCAATATTCACTCATAATGACTTGTTGATAGAGCAAGTCCGAACTGAAAATATTATTTTCTTTATTCCACATCCTGTAAAACACCCTGTACATAAAATTTTCAAGAAGTGAAATTTTTGCAGAATCTACAATAAATACTCTTTCTAACAAGCCTATTGGCAATAATGGCACACTTTGCATCAATATTTTATGAACCATTGAATATCTGTAATTTTCAATTGATAATAAACACGGACCTGTGTGCCTCCGAATAATGCGTTAATACATATTTAATGAATTGAATTTCTCAGTATCATGACTTCAGTAATGCGGTGCTTATTTCACCCAATATACAAATTCGGGGATTCGACTTCAGATTACCCAAAAGAGTTTTTCAAAAAAATACTGCTAAATATGTTCAAAAACTTGGATCAAATGATAGAAATTCTCATTCTCAAATTATTTATCTTCGACAATTCTTTGTTTTAAATAATTGAAATAGATTGTAGCAGAATCAAATATTTCATAGAAACAAAATCACACAAAAATATTGAGCATTGAAGTGAACTCATCATGAAAGGGATTAAAAGGAATGAGAATGTGATTTGTTCTCAAAAATTCCCCTATTTCTTTTTGACACTTGGTAGCTCTTGTATTGAGTGTGCTGCAGCTTTCATTAGCCTTTCTCGTCGATTATTTATCTCCTCACATGCAGCTTAAATCGATCTGTAGAGAGTAATGTACAACATGAACATGAACATGATGGGCCTCCGGCACATTTCACCCGTGAAATAGCATTTGAATGGAATTTATCCAGGTCATTGGTTTGGTAGAGGGAGACCTTATGACTAGCTTGCAAGATTCCCAGATCTTACATGCTTGAATTATTTCCTCTGGGGACACTTGAAAAATAAAGTTCACTCCGAAGATATCGTGGATATGGAGCAACTATTCCTTTACACTTCTATCCATACTTAATTCGAGTTTTCGGCTCTTTGGCATAAAATCTTCAATTATGCTGAAATCTGTGTTTCAATTATTCGAAAAAGGAATTTTCAAAGTTGAATAATTCGAAATTGAGTATTTCTATCATTTCTATTTTCAGGTACATAGGTAATCGAATGTGGAACTCCTAAATTCATGTATTGGATTGAATAAGATGATGCACTATAATTAAACGATGTTACTGATAATTTCAATTGATTCAATATGAATCAACGCATTATTCGGAGATTCACAGGTTCGTGTTTATTATAAATTGAAAATTCCAAATATTCAATAGTTCATAAAATATTGATGCGAAGTGTGCCATTTTTGCCAATAGGCTTGTTTGAAAGAGTATTTATTGTAGATTCTAACAAAAACTTCACTTCTTGAAAATTTGTTGTACAGGGTGTTTTACAAGATGTGGAATAAAGAAAATAATTGTCTCTGTCTGGACCTGCACTATCAAGAACACTTATGAGTGAATATTAAGCTTGGGCCTATATTAATTCCCCAAAATTTTAATGAAGATCCATGCAGGCGTTCAAGAGTTATACCGATTGAAAAGTTTTGATAAAAAACATAAAACATCCTGTATCACTTGAACGAATAAAGTAAGGACATATTTCGACCACTGATTTAGACTCACCAAATTGTAATGCATCTGCAGTGAAAGCCTGTATCGGGTGCCCCAAATTCGTTGTTTAAAAAAACACAAGTTTATATTAAAACTTGAAAAGTAACCACAATAAAAACAATTTGGTAACACCAGTAGATTCTACTAAAAAATGTGCATGTAGAAGGTTTTTGTTTCAAGTCGATATCTTCAGTAAAGAAGTTATGAGTAGGTACTTTTCATTTCACGCCAATTTCCAATTTACGCTCATAACTCGAAAACAGTTGAACTTATAAGGTTGCGGTTTTTACCAAATTGATTCTCTCAAAAATCGAGGCCGAAAATATGCCATTCATTTTTTTCTAGCTCAAAGGGATCCTGAGATCCCCTCACTAAACAACGAATTTGGGACACCCGTTACAATCATTCGTGAAACACCCTGTATATTACACCGCCACAAACAAAGCGCTGTTTATTTTAGACCCAAACGTAAATGTATATATTTTTTTTTATTTATTTATTTATTTATTATCAACATACATACAACTCAATATTATTGTATGCATGGCATACGGGAAACCCCCATTTAGAGAAAATATCTTAACAACTAAATGATACAACTAAATTGTAGAAAGAGAAAAAATACTGAAAGAAAAAACGAAACAAGCTAATACAATTTAAAGCATCGGTGTTAACCTCGCAAGCCTACGCTTAAACGAACTGAAAGAATTCGAGAAAAAGTCGATATCAACTTGATTGGCATATCTTGAGACACGGTTAAAGAAAAAGTTATAGCTGTAATTATATCGTTGTGTGGTTGATGTGAATATAGGTGTATGTCTAGTCAATCGCAGGGGTGAATTGAAATTAATTATGTTCAAAATCTGCGAGCAGTTTACTTGGCCATTTACGATCTTAAAAAACCAGAGAAGATCTGACATTCTCCTTCTGCTTGCCAACGAGAAAAGATTAAATTGAGCATATAATGCATTTAGGTTACTAGGTTGAATTCGTAACTTGAATGCCAGATGGCGGAGAAACCTACGCTGAACCTTCTCCAAGGAATCAATGTCACAGTTGTAGTAAGGCGACCATACACATGAGCCATACTCCAATACTGAACGCACAAGTGAACAGAACAGAAGTTTGAGGGTGTAGACCGAAAATTCGGGACAACTACGTATAATAAAACCCAGCAACCGAAATGCTCTAGATTTCACACTAACTATATGTTCCTTGAAATTCAGTTTACTGTCCAAGATTACACCCAGATCGGTTATAGTATCCACACGAGCCAATTCCACGTTATCTAGTGTATAACCAAAGCTGACAACCGACTTGGACCGAGAAAACGTTATTACTTTACACTTATTTATATTAAGAGGGAGATGATTTGAGATCGACCAATTGTAAAAAGCATCCAGCTGCACTTGAAGGTTACGTGAGCAATTTCCATTCTCAACACAAGCATAAATCTTCACATCGTCGGCAAAAACCGAAAATTTACAAAATAGTTGATTCCTGACATCGTTTATGAAGATGTTAAACAGTAAAGGTCCCAAGTGTGAGCCCTGTGGTACACCAGAAGCTACAGATATTTCCTTCGATATAAAATTTTTATATCTTACCATCTGAGTTCGACCACAAAGGAAACCTCTAAGCCACGATAAGAGAGACCCACAAACACCATAGGCTTCCAGCTTTGATAACAACAGATTATGATTTACCTGGTCGAACGCCTTTGCAAAATCCGTATAAATAGAGTCCATTTGGTGCCCTGCCTCGAAGCAGTTAATGATGTCATTGGTATAAAGCAACAAGTTAGAAACTGTTGACCGACCTTTCGTAAATCCATGTTGTTCATCCATCACTATCGGCCCAAAGTGCCACGACATATAGCTGCACACCAAGGAATCAAGGAGTTTGGGAAGCACCGACTGTATAGAGACACCTCTATAATTATTAATCAAATGTTTAGGACCTGCTTTGTGAATGGGTGTGATATAACTGTTCCTCCAAAATTTGGGGAATTTACCTAAGGAGAGAGAGATGTTAAATAAATTACAAATTGGTGGCGCTAAGGAGTTAACACATTTCTTCAAAACAAAATTTGGGATGCCATCAGGTCCCGCGCTTAGGCTCTGTTTGCAACCACTGATCACCTCTGACACTTCAGTAACTGAGAAAATACACCCACTGAGATTTAAGGGGCTATTAAAATCAACCTTGGAAACTACAACCTCCTCCGTACTATAGATACCACCGAAAAAGCGTGCAAATAGGTTAACTACGTCCCTACCATCAGTTACTACAACATTATTCAGTTCCATAGTGCCAGGCAGGTCTGTGCTCTCATTTTTAGAGCCGATATACCTCCAAAAGGCT
This sequence comes from Halyzia sedecimguttata, assembly GCA_937662695.2. Lineage (NCBI taxonomy): Eukaryota > Metazoa > Arthropoda > Insecta > Coleoptera > Coccinellidae > Halyzia > Halyzia sedecimguttata. Next base: position 52,248,781 of record OW569415.2, read on the forward strand.
CTTGGGTTGGTCGTAATATTCTGTTCCACCCTATGTACGTAATTTGCATACAACATACTGTTCAAGAATTGACATCTACGCCTCAGGTCAGAGAACTTATTATAATTCTCAGCAGTTCTATTTCTCTTAAATGATCTATGAGCCCGCCTCTTCAAACCAATCAGTTCAATCAGATCTTTGGAAAACCAACGGGGATATTGCGAAGAACCTCTGACCCTAACTGGAATATAGAGTGACATGCCCTCATATAGGTTATTATAAAATTTAGCCAGTGAATGTTCAATGTTAGAATCGTCTAACTGCCAATCGCAATCAGCAAAAAAATTCTCGAGACCTAAATAGTCTCCCTTGTTATAGTCAAACTGTGTTTCTACATAAGCCAATTGATCGTCTTTTGAAACAGAGAAAGAAACTTCAAACTGCAGACCACTATGATGTAAGCTGTTGTCTTGCAGAAGGTCATAGGCTTGCGTTACATTTAGTGAACTATCATTAGAAAAAATTAAATCCAAGAATGTATCACGACTATTAGCAAGTTTACACACTTGAAAAAGGTCCACAAAACTTACTGTGTCACTTAAACTCGATGCCGGATGGTCCACTTCACAGAGCACGAAATAATTGTCATGCCAACCACAGCCCGGTAAGTTGTAATCCCCACAAAGGTACATTGGAGTGCCTGGATGATGGAACGAGATCTCCTCAATAGCTTGAGAGTGGGCTGCATAAACATCTTCGGACGAATTTGGCGGCATATAGGCTCCTCCAATTATAATTGCACCCACCCCATCAAAGATTTTAAGGAATAAGTGTTCAACCGTGTCAACAGAATGCTTAATAACTTCAACCCTCAACGAAGATCTCACCAAAATCAAGACCCCACCACCTCGCTTTTTAGAGCTTGTTCTTCCACACCTGTCGCACCTAAACACCTGATAATCCAATGAGATCTCTGAATTCAAAATTGTTTCATCAAGCCAACTTTCTGTAAGAACTAATATATCGTATATGGAATGATTCAATTTGAGACTAATATCCTTCAACTTTGTTTTGATACCACCCACATTATGATAGTAGACTGTGATGCTCGATGGGGGTATACTTAGTTTTTTTTATTGTTAATCTCTGAGACTACAGTAGGGTTACCTTTAATATACTTAATGGTTAGATGTTGGCCACCTGCTTCGCGCCTCGATTGAAGATCACTGCGAGCTTTATTCAGTTGAGACCTTTGCATTTCAGTACGATCGCCAAATATTGAAATTTGCCCATTAAAAGAACTAACAATGGTTTCTTTGTGTTTCAATATCTTATTAACTAAATCAGCACTGGTGAGAACTACTTTAGTAATTCTGCTTTTATTATTATCATTCTTTTTACCAACTCTAATAACTTTTAAAATATCATCCGGTGCAATTTTGCAGGAACTGAGTATGCCTGAAACTGCAACAATGTCGTGTTCAATTCTTTTTGCCAGATCAGTATCCTTAGATTCAATGACATTAGTGATCAATATATTCTTAGATCTCATCAATCTGTCATTAACTTCCGTGACAATGTCTGCTGCATTCCCTCCTGTTGTCGTTTTGAGCTCAGAAACGTCCTTCTTCAAAGACAAGATTTCCAGATTTAGCACTTTGTTAATATTAAGTTGTTCATTGAATTTCTCCAACAGAGAGTCATATTTATCCTCAATGCTATTTAATTTTGCCATAACATCAGTCAGCGAATATTCTCGTCGACTTCTCCTGGCTGATATTGTAAGAGCATCATTCAAATCTGTATCCACAATGCAATGTCTACAGGACCATTCGCTTTCACCAACCTTAAGCTTCTCAAATTCAAGTACCCCAATGCTGGTACATGATTTATGATACCAAAGCTCACAATCGCTACATTGTAACTTGCATCCCCTTACCCTACCTAGTTTCTCCTTGCATTCGTTACACGTTGATGCCATTGAATATAACTTGGGTGGATCCTTGCGTCACCATAGATACAGCACAGCAACTTTGGGAGAGTTCAGTACCTAAATGGGTGATCGTCCTGGCTACGAATTTGAACAGCACGCCAGAGCTCCTGGCCACAGTGCTTTTCCATCTTATTAACATACAAAAAGACGATATTAATCTGCGACCCATGTACGTCTTTTTGTACTCATCTTCTATATACCTACACCTTTTCAAGTTAAATTTCGGAAAAAGTAAGAGAAATTTCGGAAATCGTACTAAGTAAATCTGAATATTTGGTCCGAAATTGGATTTACTTTTTCCGAAATTGAACTTGAAAAGGTATAGAGAACAGCTTGCTATCATTTTAGCAGTGCGGCGTTCCGATTTGAAGGCGTCACGCACTGGGGTAACAGGTGTTCGTCAAGAGGAGGGGACATCTACTGGCGAGAACGGCGAGGAGGCAGAAGGATCGGACGGAAGGATGTACTTCCCTACAATAGGATAGGAGGGAAGGATGTAGTTCCCTACACTTCTATTACCCTACTCATTCAATCCTAAGGACATTGTCAATGGTGTTAACATACCTGATGATGACGTCATTAGACTATCACGTCGTGAGGTTTTAGAACTGGCTCACCCAAATGTAAAATTCTTAGGCTGGACAGCTCTGAGCATTTGCAAACTTTATGTTCGGCACGTATTCGGCACTTTTCCGATTCACAGAGTCTGCATGTTTCGTCTTGTGACTTGCCCATACGATAGAATTGGTATTTGTACCAAATGTCAACTGACCCACCATTATCCGAAGCTCAGCTCGTGGCAAGTGCAGAAAGTTTCTAGAATAGGGTGGTGAGAAATCCATGAATCTCTTTGCCTGTGCAAGTCCTGGAGTATTTCCGAATAGCTGTTCTGTTATTCAGCTCCGCTTGTTGGACCTCTGCCAGTAGTGGTCCCTTCCAAGCCCACAGAAGGGTTCTGGTCCAGCAGGTGTTACCCTGGAGACCTTCTTCGCGAGTGCATCGGTGTTCTCATTCCCTTCAATACGACAGTGCCCTGACATCCATAGAAGAGACACCTTATTGCCTCTAGCCAGTTGCTTTATGGTATTGCCTTATTCCAGCATTCCCAGGACAGTAGAGAACCTTGGATGGGTGATTCCAGGTCTATCAGTGTGGCCTGGATATTGGTTATAATAAAGATGTGCGCCCCTTTGAGGTTCCTTTTCAGACACCCTTGAGCACATAGCAGACAGCTAGTGTTCCTGCCTGTAAGATATAAGGCTCATGTCCCAGGGACACAGAGATTCTCTGTTTCGGCCCATAATAATGTTTATTATCTCACGTTTACATCAATTCTTGTACATAATCTATTATTTACGAAATATAAACATAATACTCCACGAGGAAAAGTTTCCGCGCGTGGACATTCTCTGAACTTATTTCATTAGCACATTCGAAAACAAAACTTCAAAAATAAAACAACCATACCGACTATAATAAACATCTAATAACTAATTATAATAAACAATTAATAACCCATTATAATGAACAATCACAACCAGCCATACCCAACTAACCGGAACCAAAAATTTGTGTTATGTCTTATTTTCTATCTATTAAATCCCTAACAGCTGTACGACCTTTATTGACCAAATATTCTGAACATGTTTTTCGATTTCATTTTTTTTACTGTTTTTGGAAGATCATTTACTAACTTAAGTCCCAAGTAAATGAATGAATGCTGCCCTATCGTTTTATTCATTTTAGGTTCTACTATGGAATGTTCCCTATATCGTGTACTATGCGTATGTTCTACCTCTAACCAATCGCTCTTATATTTAAATTGATGCATGCACAGAGATTGACAATACAACTGTCTCATGTCCAAGAATCCACTTTTCCGAAACAATTGATCTGTCGGAAATCGATAACCCTTTCGAAACATAACTTTCATAATCCATTTGTGTGCAATCTCTACTTTGCGTAAAAAGCAACTGTACATTCCTCCCCAAGCTATTGGCGATTCAAGTCGATCTCCGAGCCACCTGGTGGCGAATTTTGAAGCGTCGTGTATGGGTAATGGAGTTTGTTTTGCTTTGAGATGGTATATTTCTTAACGCATTAACTGTTGTTTGTGAGGATTGAATGCTTAAAATGTATTTTTCTGCACTTCTTTCATCTATTAGACTATTGAGGTTAATGATAAATTACTTCAAATGTCCAAATCAAAAGTGTTTTGTTGTGTTTATGGATGTAATAGTTTGGCCAACAGGGATAAAGTGTTCTGACATGGAATCTGGTTCCCAAAGTAGAGGAATGACAATTATGTTGTGCTGTGGTGAACCTATCAAACCCTATTTTTTCCGAAGATCATTTCTGAACGTAGTTTTTTTATTTTTGAGGCCTAATGTACTTTTCTTTCTATTTATTATTTTGTATAGCTCCATAATACGTCAATATTGCCCAAATGTATTTATTGCTCATTTGGTATAAATTTCACATTATATAATCTGAATCGCATTGTAGTGCTTTGAAAAACCTCACCCTTACCACCTTGTACCTACATAATTTTATCAAGGTATTATTTAAGACCTTCAGGATAAGTTAATGAAAGTTTCATGGAACGTCACACATATTTAATTTATACATTAATATATACATAAATAAAGAAACGAAACAGAGTATAAGACATTCAATGTCAAAGTACTTATGAGCCAATCAGAGGAAAACTGGTATAACTCACAAATTTCGAATTGTTGAGTTGATACTCATATTTTGGTATGTATTTCATTCACTGAATGAATGGTATAAGTCGAAACAATTTTGTGACCGAGTTAGAGCCTGTTGATGTTTTACCTCTCAACGAAATGCCTTGATTTTTTGAATCCATTGAAAGGTAAAACCTTAAATTCCCAACAAATCACAAATGGAGTTATACCACTTTTCCTCTGAGCGGCTCTTATATCTCCAGTGATGTAAGTATGTGAGTAAGTACCTATGTAAACACTCGCATGTTGTATCATTAGCTGATACAATCCTATTTGACTGTATTCATTCAAATTGATATTATATATTCTTCTGAATCAAGATCAATTTGTTTAACAATAAAGCATATGTATGACAGTAAAAGAAGTGTTCTCAGGGGGGGAACGGCTTTATATTTGGTGCTCTTCTCATTTTTTTTATTTTTCCACAAGCGCTTGAGGAGGTCAGTCCTGAAACAAAAAACGCAAGGAAAAGCAAAATATCTAAAAATTATATTGTGTATATATTATTCTCAAATTGCAAGTCCTGATTCAGACATCAAATAAATTAAAATTATACAACCTTGTGCAATGTAGAAGTAGAGCTGATATATGTTTACATCTGCCTCCTAAACCAGCCTTACAAGAACAGCTAAAAGCTGATATTCTTGCAGACCTTTCATCCGATATAATTTTTCCTCTTATTTCGTGAGGATCTGTTGAGAGGGCTGAGGTTTGCAAACACAAACCGAACACTTCTAAGCATCGCTGACTTTTGCCCAAACTTCCACACATAATAATGTGACCGGCATTCAAGACCGCTTCTCCTAAAATATTTGATCTTTGGATAATGCATGATTACTTATAAATTTCAATGAACTCACCTTCTATCACGTTCCTACTATTTGGCGTTGCTTCCAAATATCGGAAATACTCACTAATGCTAATAAACACACTCTTTTCTCTTTCCATCTTAATTTTTCCTCGCAAATAACCTTATGTCAGACCTAATGTTTACAAATCTTACCCATACAGGCAAACACGTGGTGTAGAGGGCGCAGCCTACCCTTGAATCGCGAATATTACCGTATAACAGATGACTCTTCACTAGTGCGTTATATATAACTCTCATCTGGCGATCATCACAAAAGGATCCACACAACTTAATTTTCGGAATTAGTGATCTTAATTTCTGAGTGAGCTTCGTCGCATGAACATTCCAATGGAGATGACTATCTATGTGTATACCAAGGTATTTTATGTTGTCCGTTAACTCAATATCCATGATTGTATCCCCTAGATTTATACTGAGTTTGGTGAATTCTGGAAGCTTATGAGCGAAGCTGTTGAACATCATGAACTTAGTTTTTTCCCTATTTACTGTGAGCAGTTTAGAATTGAAGAATGATATAACTGTTCCCAAATCGTTATCCACCTTCCTCTTTAGCTCATTCCAATTTTTATCTTGATAAAATATTACAGTGTCATCCGCGAAGCAAACAGCCTCTCGCGAAGTTAAATCATACAGATCATTGATGTATATCAAAAATAAAAGTGGACCTAGAACTGTGCCTTGTGGTACCCCATACTCAATTTTTTTAAACTCACTCAAATATTCTCCAACTCGCACTGCCTGAGTCCGGTTATAAAGATAACTTTCGAGGAGATCTAATGATTTACCTCTTATACCCATGTTCTCCAAGCTCAAGAGCAACTTACCGTGACTAACAGTGTCAAAGGCCTTGGCCAGATCAACGAAAACACACATGGCAGGAATATTCTTATCAATAGCCTTATATATATTGCCAATAACATGAGCAATGGCGTCTTGTGTTGAAAGACCTTCTCTGAAGCCATACTGTTTGTCAGAAATCAAGTTGTACTTATTTAGATAATTTAAGATTCTCTTCCTTATTATAATCTCAAAAATGTTGGATATTCCGGGTAAAAGAGATATGGGTCTATAATTGCTGCAAGATGTTCGGTCATCGGATTTGTATATCGGTATTATTATTGATTTTTTTAGGCAGTCGGGATAAATACCACTTTCAATACAATTATTGACAAGATTACACAAAGGTTTAGTTATATATTTAGAAATATGTTTCAGAGTTTCCGCTTTAATTCCGTCCACACCTACAGACTTTTTGTCTTTTAATCTCATTATGATATTGTGAATTTCGTCTTCTGTAGTTGGTAAAATGACTATTGAATTCACACAAGTTTTTTGGTTGTAATTGAATTTTGTTTGTTTTATGTTATCCACTAATTTTTTTCCTATAATGGTGAAAAATTCATTGTATGTTTCCGCGATATCAGTTTGCTGTGAAACAATGTTACCACTTGAATCTTCTAGAATATCTATAGCTTCTTTTTTATTTTTATTTCCGCTCAAATCTCTCACAGTTTTCCACAATCTAGAAGGTTCACCAGAATTCCTATTTATTTCTTTGCGAAAGTAATTTCCTTTTGTTTTTTGTATTAAATATTTCAATTTTTTTGCATAATTTTTGTACTCATTATTAAGATTGATATTGTCGGGATCAACTTTATACTTTTTATATAATTCATTCTTCTTGTTTATTGATTTTATTAAACCATACAGAGTGTCCCAAGTTCGAGTGCCTATTAGACGTTTCTGGAGAACTGTACATAGTTTAGATCTGAAAATGCGCATTATGATCTAGGTTGAAATTCTCTACAGAGCTAAAATATTTTCGAATCCCAAACCAATCCGGTTATACAGGGAGTGAAAATAAATTAAATGAAAATTTTTTTTTCGAGTTTTTCATTCATGGTATGATCGAGTATTCAATGCTGAATACATTTCTGTTAAAACCATTGTATTCATTCGAATAGTTTTCAAAATATCGAAAAAAAAGCGGAAAAAAAGTCGAATAAATGTTTAGTCAGTATTATGTACATTATTCTTATTTTAAACATCCTGAGCGTGAACCGTTTTCACAACATCGAAGAGGAAGAATGTGGAAAGCTCATGCATCTTTTGAATTTCAGAAATATCATCACAGGGTGTTTCAAATTTTGTGTCGGAAATTGTGATCAAAAATTGGCCATAACTTCGGTTTTTCAAATTAGAACCCTATCTTTTTATGATTGCGTTGGATTCTGCGGTGAAAAATAATGATAGTTTTCTAACATGATTATGCTCCTAAATTGAATAATTTGTGATTTTTTTTTTAATTTAGGAGCATAATCATATTAGAAAACTATCATTATTTTTCACCGCGGAATCTAACGTAATCATGAAAAAATAGGGTTCTAATTTCAAAAACAGAAGTTATGGCACAATTATCACAATTTTCGACAAAAAATTTGAAAAAGCCTGTGATGATATTTCTGAAATTCAAAAGATGCATAACCTTCCCACATGCTTCCTCTTCGATGTTGTGAAAACGGTTCACAGTCAGGATGTTTAAAATAAGAATAATGTACATAATACTCACTAAACATATTCGACTTTTTCTCCAGTTTTTTTTTCGATATTTTAAAAACTATTCAAATGAATACAATGGTTTTAACAGAAATGTATTCAGCATTAAATACTTGATCAAACCAGGAATGCAAAACTTAAAAAAAAAATTTCATCAAATTGATGTTCACTCCCTGTATAACCGGAAGTGCTTGGGCTTCGAAAATATTTTAGCTCTGTAGAGAATTTGAACCAATATCATTATCCCAATTTTCAGATTTCAAATATGTCCAGTTCTCCAGAAACGTCTAATAGGCACTCGAACTTGGGACACCCTGTATACCTAAATATCTGCACCCTTATCTGATTTTGATCCATCCGTATACTAAATGGATGCCTTTTTGTCCCATTGATTAATGAGGCCCACCGCATTCCGACGGTCTCTTAGACCGTTGCAAAGGGTGTTTCCAGTATGGTGGGCGTTACATCTGAGGGCTTTGCCAAGAGGGTTGAGTTTGAGGTTTGATCTGTATGATAGTTATTCTTAAATTCGAAAATTACCAGAACCATTTTAATGAATATACCTCCCAAGGTATGGTAGGTATGTAAACAATAAATATTTAAAGTATGAATTATCATTTATCAGAGATAACAAAGAATAAAAATAATATTTTACATCTAAGAAAACGAAAGAAGACACAAATTTAACTTGATTTCATGGAATAAAAATATAAATGTAGAAAAGTATGAGCCTAATATTCATCGAGCAAGCTAATCACATTTGGAATTTGGCATTGGCGACTCCGCGGCCTTTCTGTATGTAGGTACCGATTTGAACCACAAAGTGCATATTAACCAAATTTCGTTTGATTTTCCAAATTCATCGCATATGAATCACCATTCATCTTGAGATGACCCAGGAAGAACATCTTGCTCATCATAATTACAATCGGCCGTTAGCATTTCGGAGTTACGGCCATTTTTAGTTAAAACGTTTTTCAAGAATATTTCCGAAACCGATCACTTCATCTATCTGAAATTCAGCATCATTTTGTAGAATAATGACCTTTATATGCCTGCGAAGATTTGTATTGATCGAATGGCTCTAAACTAGAAAAAAAAAGTCAAATATTTGAAAATTAAATTGAAATTTTGTTTTCAGTGTAACTCGAAAAATAATGATCCGATTGAATTGAAGCTCAGTACTTAGATGCGAAGTACCAACGGAAACACTTGTGCAAAATTTCGTGGGGATAGCATGAGTAGAAAAAATTTTAAAATTTTTTAATTATTAGCGGAATATTTTGCTTGAAATTCCGAAAAAATATATCGGATTGAGTTCAGTTTTGGCACTTCGGTGACGAATAATGACCTCTTGGGGTGTGCAAAATTTCACTGAGAACAGACCACTAGGAGCCTAAAAAAAAAATTAATAATTTTTGCGCGCGCGTTCCGCAAGGAACAGCGTGCTATCATTTCGTCACAATGTCTGTATTTTTCGAATTTTTTTTCGAAAATGGTCTCAAACGATTGGGTTCGTCTCCTTGATGAAGAATTCGAGGTCAAATTCAATTCTGTCCGTCCGGCCGGCCGTTAGCACGATAACTCTCGAACGGAACGACTAAGCGTTGAAATTTGCAGGGTAGTTTCGTAGCGTAAATATCTCGGACAAGTTCGTTAACGGGCGAAATCGACCGAGCGGTTTCGGTGTTAAGGCCGATTTCCGGAAACGATCACTCGATCTTTCTGAAATTTGGCATCAAATTGTAGAATCATGACCTTTATATGCCTGCGAAGTTTTGTGTTGAACGGACGGCCCTAAAGTGGCAAAAAAAAATCAAAAATTTTAAAATTTTGTTTTTACGATAACTCGAAAAATACTGATCTGATTAAATTGAAACTCAGTACTTAGATGCAAAAGACCAAAGCAAACACTTTTGCAAAATTTCGTGAAGATCACGTGACATGAAAAAAATAAAAAAATTACTACTATTTTGCGGAATACTTTGCTTTTAATGCCGAAACCCATGTTTTTGAGGTTCATGCTGCCGTTTCCGGGCATTTTTCGTTATGCGCATGCGCAGATGCGCAGAAGTCATTTAACTGCTGTAGTTTTCGTCAGAGAGGATTGGGGCTTTGGGGTGGCGAATGCTATTCCTCCATAGAATCCAGATCCTTGATGAGGGTCTGCGCAAGCGTGGATTAAAGATGCGATATCTCCCGGACCACTGGCGTTAGAGAATCGGCGTTTTTTGTAAGGTGTGTGATTTTGAGAGGACTTTTAGTCGCGAGTTGATTGAGCATGCGCAGAAGAGAAGTAAATGTTTTTGGGTTGAATGGGTTAGGTTGGGAATGCTGGGTCGATATTGTGAGGTTTTAAAAGAATATTCATGGCAATTCAGTGCAAGGACAAGTCAGTTTGGCGGACGCAGCGTTGTTTCCGAGTTGAAGTTTCCGTACCGTGGCCCTGGGGATAATTTTGAAATTGATGTTACCCCTTACAGGCATTTTTCGTTATGCGCATGAGCAGGCCAACAGTGATTTAACTGGTGGTGTTTACGTCAGAGAGGATTGGGGTTTTGAGGTGGCGGATGCTATTCCTCCATAGAATCCCCTGGTGGGGGTCTGCGGATGCGTGGATTAAAGATGCGATATCTCCTGAACCTCTAGTGTTGGAGAATCGGAGTTTTTTGTGAGGTGTGTGATTTTGAGAGGACTTTTAGCCGCGAGTAGATTGCACATGCGCAGAAGAGAAGTGAGTGTTTTTGGGATGTATGGGTTATGTCGGGAGTACTGAGCTGATATCGTGAGGTTTTAAAAGAATATTCATAGCAATTCAGTGCAAGGACACGTCAGTTTGGGGATGTAGCGTTGTTTCCGAGTTGAAGTTTCCGTACCGTGGCCCAGGGGATAATTTTGAAATTGATGTCACGACTTACGGGCATTTTTCGTTATGCGCATGAGCGGACCATCAGTGATTTAACTGCTGGTGTTTTCGTCAGAGAGGATTGGGGTTTTGGGGTGGCGGATGCTATTCCTCCATAGAATCCAGATCCTTGATGAGGGTCTACGCATGCGTGGATTAAAGATGCGATATCTCCTGAACCACTAGTGTTGGAGAATCGGAGTTTTTTGTAAGGTGTGTGATTTTGAGAGGACTTTCAGCCGCGAGTAGATTGCGCATGAGCTGAAGAGAAGTGACTGTTTTTGGGTTATACGGGTTATGTCGGGAGTGCTGGGCCAATATTGTGAGGATTTAAAAGAATATTCATGTCAATTCAGTGCACGGACACAAGTCAGTTTGGGGGAAATAGCGTGGTTTCCGAGTTGAAGTGTGCATACCGTGGCCCTGGGGCTAATTTTGAAATTGATGTTACCCCTTACGGGCATTTTTTGTTATGCGCGTGAGCAGACCATCAGTGATTTAACTGCTGGTGTTTTTTTCAGAGAGGATTGGGGTTTTGGGGTGGCTATAGAATCCCCTGATGAGGGTCTGCGCATGCGTACCACTAGTGTTGGAGAATCGGAGTTTTTTGTAAGGTGCGTGATTTTGGGAGGACTTTCGGCCGCAAGTAGATTGCGCATGCGCAGAAGAGAAGTGACTGTTTTTGGGTTGTACGGGTTATTTCGGGAGTGCTGAGCCAATATTGTCAGCGAGGATTGGGGTTTTGGAGTGGCGGATGCTATTACCCCATAGAATCCCCTGGTGAGGGTCTGCGCATGCGTGGATTAAAGATGCGATATCTCCTGAACCACTAGTGTTGGAGAATCGGAGATTTTTTTAAGGTGTGTTATTTTGAGAGGACTTTCAGCCACGAGTAGATTGCGTATGCGCAGAAGAGAAGTGACTGTTTTTGGGTTGTATGGGTTATATTGGGAGTGCTGAGCGATATTGTGAGGTTTTAAAAGAATATTCATGTCAATTCAGTGCACGGACACAAGTCAGTTTGGGGGAAATAGCGTTGTTTAAGAGTTGAAGTGTGCGTACCGTGGCCCTGGGGCTAATTTTGAAATTGATGTCACCCCTTACGGGCATTTTTCGTTATGCGCATGAGCAGAAGATAAGTGAATTAACTGCTGGTGTATACATCTGAGAGGATTGGGGATTTGAGGTGTAGGATGCTATTATTTAACAGAACCCCCTTGGGAGTATCCACACATGCGTGGATGGAAGGTGCGATCTCTCCTGAACCAATGATTTTGGAGAATCAGAGTTTTGTGTGCGGTATGTGATTTCGGGAGGACTTTCAGACACGAGTAGATTGCGCATGCGCAGAGGTGACGTGGCTCTTTTTGGGTTGTAGGGCTTATGTAGGGTGCGGTTTACGTCTAGCGGTCATGGATTTTGTGCTGAGCCAATATTGTGAGGTGTTAAACGAAAATTCAAGACAATTCTATGAATGTTTTCGAGTTGATGTGTCTGTGTCGTGGCCCGGGGGCCAATTCATAAATAGCTATATTTGGAAGATCAATTTTAAATTACTTTCGGATTTGGAGAATAGGCGAAGAAATTGCGTTCCTATTTAGAAATTCATGTAGCCCCTTTCGGAGATATTTCGTTTCACTCATGAGCAGACAAGAAGTGATTCAACTGCTGGAGTTTTCGTCTGAGATGATTGGAGTTTTCTGGTGCTGGATGCTATTCCTCCATAGAATCCCCTTGGAAGTGCCAAATGCAGATTGACTTAGCAATGAAAGAAAAAGTGTAAAAAAGCATTGACGTTGGGTCAATCTGCTTTGGCACGCGTGCTATAAACATGATTATGACCATACTGACCCTCCCAAGTCTTTCCCAAGGAGATCCCTCAGAATCTTCTAGGAGCTTGTGCGACTAAGGAGAGTCAGCTGTGTTCTTTTTCAACTTTGTTACTCTATCCTCATGGCAGCTTAGATACAGCACTGTTAATTTTTGAACCGACAGTGAGTGGTGTCCACTATCATTTGGGAAGATCTCCGGCTCGCTCTATCCACTGAGCTAGAAGTACTCATCATTCAATTCAAATTAGACACCGTGAACATGCGCGCCGAAGAGTACTGACTTCACGTCAGTGCTTTTTTTATTTTTATCTTCGTCAACATCGTCAGTAACAATCAGTGGGAAGGAAGGTTCCTTCCCACTATATTCACTTTCGCCTTCGGGGTTTTTGTTTGGCGGCTATCTTCCCTTTTATCTTTTCTTCTCCTTCTCATATATATTTTAGCGCGCATGTTCTAGAGAACAGCGTGTTATCATTTTGCCCAAATGTCTGGATTTTTTGAATTTTTTGCTGAAATTGGTTTCAACTCAAACGATTAGGTTCGACTCACTGATGAAGAATTCGAGGTCGAATTAGATTCTGTCCGGCCTGCAGGCTGTTGCCACGACAACTTTCGATCGGAAAGGGATAGCGACTTTTTAATACTGTCCTTACGAAATTTCGCAAATTTCGTGCGTCGGTATTCTACAAGTATATTCACGAAGTGTAAATTGGACCGGATTTGTATTTTTTGAGTTATTGTGGAAACAAAATTTCACTTGGGTATAACTCCGGAACCGTTTGGCGATTATGCCCATTAACAAGCTTAACAATCGCATTCGGATGCGCAGCCTACCCTGAAAATTGCAAGTTGCTCTCTCTTTTCGTTCCAAAGTTATTGTGACAACGGTCACCCATCTATCTACTGATTTCGCACTAGGCTGCTCGGTTTTCAATATTTTTTCAATATCAATTCAATATCTCCAAGAATACAGTTAGATCCGATCGTGTTAAAATTTAGAACTCTGCGGTAAAATTACCTTTTAAAGGCTCTCGAAAAATTTTAGCAATATCGGACGGATAATTTCTGAGATACAGAACTTTTTAAAATTATTTCTTTTTTAATTTTCTAGTGATACAATCCTCCCGCAGTTTTGCAAAAATTTGCGCGTTGGTTTTCTACAACTAAATGTGAAGTTAAAATTTTATCGGATATGTATTATTTGAGTTATTCAGAAAATAGCAATTGAGATAGGTACATAATATTTTTTATAATTTTTTTAAAGTTTTTTATTGATACGCTGCACACGAAATTTCGACTAAGTCTTTGTGCCGGAATTCTACAACTAGTTACCAAGTTTAATTTCGATCGGATCTGTATCCTTTGAAAACAAAGTTTCAGCTCCAAAACTGTTTTTCCGATTATGCTCATTACCGAGCTCAACCCTAGTATTCAGATGCTCAAACTATCCTGAAAATTTAAAGTCCCTATCTCTTTCCGAACATTACAGACATTTGGGCAAAATGATAGCAAGCTGTTCTCTATACCTTTTCAAGTTCAATTTCGGAAAAAGTAAAACCAATTTCGGAAAAAGTAAATCCAATTTCGGACAAAATATTCAGATTTACTTCCTGCACTTGCCACGAGCTGAGCTTCGGATAATGATGGGTCAGTTGACATTTGGTACAAATATCAATTCTATCGTATGGCAAGTAACAAGACGAAACATGCAGGCTCTGTGAATCGGAAAAGTGTCGAATACGTGCCGAACATACAGTTTGCAAATGCTCACAGCTGGCCTAAGAATTTTACATTTGGGTGAGCCAATACTAAAACCTCACGACGTGATAGTCTAATGAAGCCATCAGGTATGTTAACACCATTGACAATGTCCTAAGCATTGAATAAGTAGGGTAATAGAACTGTAGGGAACTACATGCTTTCCTCCTATCCTATTGTAGGTAAGTACATCCATCCATCCGACCCTTCTGCCTCCTCGCCGTCCTCGCCAGAAGATGTCACCTCATCTTGACGAACACCTGTCACCACTGTGCTTGACACCTTAAAACCGGAGCGCCGCACTGGAGACATCACTTCGGCACATTCGTGCTGAAGTCTACGGTAGGCTCTCACTGAACAAAGCCGTATTGATAAGTTCATCAGTGACAGCCGGAATGAAACGCTGCACGGTCAGGAGCACAGAATATATCGTTAGGAGAAGTGAAAGCTATGGTCTAAAATTGGAAGTATATTTTTGACGTTATATAGTTCGCACCCGGCTCTCAGATGGAGCTTCGAGTATTATTCTACAGGATACAGGATCCTTATTAACCAATTTTACCATATGTCAATCATAAAATAAATAAATTTATGGTTATGATGGTTGTAAAAGCATAAACGACTACTTGTTTTAGGTGAGTATTATTCATATTTAATTAAGAATTCAATTAGAATTTATATAAAATTGTTTTCAGGAATGCGACAACTATAAAGGACCATCTATAATAATTACATGGACAGGATATATCGATCAAAGGAGAAAAGCTAAGTATACTCGCTACATATAAAATCTCATTTACAATATGCTTTTTGAGACACCAAAGTATTCTTGCAATTACCCTACTTGCAAGAATTAAATACTATGCTGGATTGAGTGGAAAGCACTTTTTCATGTTTCCGACGAATGTAAGTGGCCAAACTTGGAAACAATTTCGTTTGATTCCAGAATCTGTTCTAACTTGAGATTGTTTACGATCTCTTCGTTGAAAGTGATTTTTATAACACGAGTAAAGCAAGGTTGTTAAAAGGAGCCTGCCTGCAGATCTATGCCTCCTGTAAACCATGCTCTCACTCTAGATCATTATTATGCACAGCATAACGTTTCCCCACAAGCATGTTCTGAAAGTCAAGAAAATGTTCAGAATGATCATGTCAACATCTTACGTTGAAAGTGAGGTACCACTGCTTCAGATACAAACAATTCTGGTGATAAAAACTTTTGGTCAGCTTATAATTTACCTCCAACTGAAAGACATTTTAGTTATTTTTTATATATTGTTTATAGATAAGTTTTTGTTATATTGACTGTATGTACTTCTTGAAAATATTTTTCCTTTTCAGAAATAAATTGTTTTAGTGCTTGTTTCTCATTCAATGATTATTGTTTTATTAATGAATCTATTATCATTGATAAAATTCTTTTCCCAAAGAAAAAAATTCAGAATAAAGTGATATTTCTTCATTTACTTTTGCAATTATATATTTCGAAGAACTGTTATCTTCAAACGATAACAGTTCTTGGAATAATAAATTTGAAATTGTATTGAAACTGAAAAAGGCGCTACAGCTTAAATTTGGCGCGTCCGGCGTTTAGTTCTGCACACGGCTCCCTGGGGTCGCTTTTTACGCTTCCAATCCAACTCTATATAGCTCTCACTTCTCCTAACGATATATTCTGTGGTCAAGACTCAGGAGGTTATGGCTCCTCACAACATCACAGTCAACGAAACCCACAGAACCAAAAAGATCGTATCGGTCGCCGTTCTAATAATTAATAAATAAAAAATAACTTCTACGACCGGGCAGCGTATTTGCATTTTCTACTTCTCTGCGGATCCTAAGTGATGCTGCACCGTAATACAGAATGTCTGGAAGGCCGCCGATATTTACCGGAGTTATATACACAGAACCAGTGTAGAGTGTACCAACTGCAGGAATTTTCCTTTTTTAGGGAATTTTGACACCGAAAGGGAAAAAGGAATTTTTTTTCATAAAATGGTCGAATTGAGGGAATTTTTCGAATTTTCGAGATAACATTATAATTTTCAATAAAATCATATAATTTCAGAGATTCTTCGAGAATCCCGACATTATGTTTTACAGAGAATAAATTTTATTTTCAGAGAATTTGTATTTTTCGCTTTTTCTTAGTTAATTTTTTTGTAGTTTCTTTATATTTAAAAAAAATACGGTGGTTTTTATTCATGTACTAGGAGATTATTCTACATTTTTGGCATAATTTGGGGGTGCAGGGAATTCTAGCTGTAAAATGGAGGAAATAGGGAATTTTTGGCATCCATCAAGGGAATTTTTATTTGAAAAGGTTGCGACTACTGCACATAACCGCAGAACTGAAGTGAAGATGAGTATTGTCGGACGGAAACACGCGATTACAGTGACGGATTAACCGGTACGCTTAAGTACGCTTAAGCGTAGAGCTCCTGATCGATGATCGAATCAACATTTCTGCAAGTGAAAATGAAGAATAACGTGTAAATTGTGAGTCACACGAAACGAAACGCAGCCAGACCTAGAGCAAAATTCAGCTGTCAGTAATAAAATAACATTAAATCAAAGGTCCGGCTTTCGCATGTTTTCTCCAATTATTCTTATCTGCCTGCAATAAATTCCCGCAACGGTTGCAGTTAGACCTTTGGAATGTTTTCAGCTTCACGAACTTGATTCGAATAATAAATTATGAATAAAACAAATATTTTCGGTTTGAATATATGGATATTTGCGTTTGAGTATAATAATATGGATATTTTCGTTTAAATACCAACGGTTTAAATTTTTTTTCAATTTTCGCCCATCCCCCGATAGACTGATTCACTATGGGCCGGTTTCTCAATTGCGAGTTAACTCGAGGTTGCGAGTTGACGCGTGTATTTAGCGATATTCATGAATGCGCAACACTCGGGTTACCCGCAACCTCGGGTTAACTCGCAATTGAGGAACCGGCCCTATAGGTACTAAATGGTCTTCATTTCTCACCATGCTTGTTGTGTATGAGTTAATCATGTTTCGTATAATGCTATTTCGGTTGTGTGATGTTACTAACAGTATGAAGTAGAAAATTAAAATTAATTATTTCTGTATCTTCACAGTTGCAGTAATATTTGTGTGATACTATGTCTGAGTCTGACTGAATTCCATATCTTATTTTATTTTTATTGTTCAATAATTTTTCATGTTCATGTTTATTCGTTCTTTCTGTAGAAAGAGTTGTTGTGGAGTTATGTTGATTGTTGATTTCAATTCATTTGATATACATATAATTGAATTTGAACTTATAATTTTTCAAAAAAATTTATATGTTTTGAAAAAACCGAATTCTGATTGAAAAATTGTTTTGAAAGAAATTGAAAAAGTAGAAGGGGGCCCGAAAGTTTTTGAGCGTTGTGCCCCGGAACTCGTCGATCCGCCACTGCGCGATTATTATCGATGGCACTGCCTATCAGGCTCAAACAGCATTACTGGTTACCAATTAAACAAGTGCTAGAACTTAGTAATATTTATTAAACGTTTGGAATATTCCGATAGAAAACCAGAAGACACGTATTGTTATTTCATCACCTAACTTTCAGGTGGTTGCTCAAATCAATCTTATACGTTTTGGTTTATGTATACATTATTGTGAAATCGGATCGTATTGTCCAAAGTTTTTTCTTAATTTATTGATGCAATAAAAAAGCGCTGTGAAGGAAGTGAAAAAAAAAAACGAAGCAGTTGGGAAAATTTCAATGGAGTTACGAAAAAATGTGAAGGAATTTAACCGCCTGACCGGATAAATGCAAAGCACGCAGATAATAGGGACGGGATAATATGGAATAACACCATGTACCCTTGTACACATTCCTGTTACCGTAAAAGCAATGTGTGTAGCCGGCAAAAAATAATATTTATCATAATATTGCAGTAATTACTTATTTTCTTTTGCGTTATCCCAAAGCGGTACTTCCCTAGATGTTTCAGTTTCGTCGACTGGAGTCATAAAACAAACCATCTGGTAACAATTTGAGTTGTTTCTCACTGTCGAGCTCCTTTCTTTTAATATATATATATATATATATATATATATATATATATTCGTATGAACAATTACACATTGATCAATTCACAATTCACTAAATTAAATATCAAATATTTGGATCACAGCCGCAAGTTACACTGTCGTAGCCATTCTGCTGCATTCGGTGTGAGGTCATGTAGCTCTTGTAGTGTGACACTGAAGGAGGAAACGGGACATTCCAGGACCAGGTGGGTGATTGTTTGTTCATCAGCGCCGCAGTTGTCGCATCGTGGACTGTCGGCAGCTCCCCACTGGGTAAGGCTTTTGTTGCAGATTCCGTGACCCATGCGAATTCTATTGATGATTGTTGGTTCATTTCAATGTGTTCACCAGGAGATCCAAAAGGACGGTCTGGTGGTTCGTTGTTGTAGACTAATTTAGCCGTGAGGTAAGTCACGTTTCCCAGGGTGCACCGCGAAATAGAAAAGTTTGAATTTTAGATCCCCCCATCAACTTCGGTTTTATATAATCCTGCAATGCACAGTTGGAAAATTTGGATTCGGATCGTCCCTGATTAGCAAGCGCGCCAAAGCAGATAGACCTCACGTTAGTGATTTTTTAGCTTTCTTACTCCTTTCATAGTGAAGTCAATCTGCATTGGCATGCTTGCGATTGACTATATCTTCCGAAGGAGATCCCTGAGAAGCCCCCAGGAGTTTGTGTGACTAAGGAGAATCAGTTGTGTTATATGTTGGCTTTGTTACTGTATCCTTACGCCAGCACCAAAAGCTACTCAACGTGAACAACAGCGCCAAACAGTACTGACTTCACGTCAGTCATTTTTATATTTTTTCAAGTATCTTAGAATTCTGTTCATTGCTGCATGCCTACGCCACTAGTTTTACGGTCACTCGAAATAAAAAAAAATTGGATCAAGCACTGACGTGAAGTCAGAACCTTTTGCGCGTATGTCATGAACAATAGAACATGCGAGCAAAAGCTCCTGGCTTCACATCAGTGCTTGAACCAATTTTTTTTCCGTGAAGTCAGGAGCTTTTGCGCGTATGTTCTATTGTCCATTATCCTGTATTGGACACTATTAATCGAATTTACCATGGTGAATTCTATTCTCTGTTCACCTGCATTGGGCACTCTTAATCGAATTCACCATGATACATTCGGAGTGTCCAATACAGGAGAACAGACAATAGAATTCACCATGGTAAATTCGATTAAGAGTGTCCAGTAAAGGAGAATGGACAAGAGAACATACGCGCAAAAGCTTCTGACTTCACGTCAGTGCTTGAACCAATTTTTTTTTCAATAATTATTTAAAAATTTTCTAGTGCTACGATCCTCACGAAATTTTGGAAGAATTTTCGCGTTGGCATTCTACAACTAATAACCATATTTGAATTAGAGCGATTTGTATTTTTTGAGTTATTGAGGAAATATCAACCAAATTTCAGATTGATATCACTGCAAAATCATTTGGCCGATTATGCTAGTTAACGAACTATTCCTATTCAGATCCGCAATCTACCCTGAAAACTGCAAGTCGCTATTTCTTTCCGTTCTCAGGGAATCATGAGATACATTATCCGCCCTATTCACAAAGCATTCAATCTCGGTTAACTCCTAACTGAGGTCCTCAGTTAAGGCTGAATAAGAATCGCAACCTCTCCTAACGTATGTAACGGTGCTGAAACAGGCCTGTTTCACGTTAATTTTCACTTGAACTGAGGTTGAGATTTTTATTTATCCTTAACTGAGGACCTCAGTTAGGACTTAATGGAGATTGAATGCTTTGTGAATACGGCGGAATATTTTTTCGTAATTTTTTACGGAAAAAGATAGTGAATTTTCAGGGTAAGTGGCTGAAAATGGTCTTAAACGATTTGGTTCGACTCACTGATCAAGAATCCGTTGTCGGAATCGATTCTGTCCGGCCGTCCGTCTGTCTGTCTGGCCGTTAACACGATAACTCTCGAACGGAATGAGCTAGATTGAATTGAAATTTTTAGAGTAGGTTTGGGACATAAATATCTCGGTTGAGTTCTTTACTGAGCAAAATCGGCCGGATGGTTTCGAAGTAACGAAAAATTTTTTTCACGTTACAAATCTCGAATTCAATTTTTTTTCAGATACAGTTTGATCATAAGAATCCATTAATATTATTCTCAACTCTAACAAGCTAATACTTTCGGAGATATGGTTTTTCAAAATTACAATAATACATCGGTTTCGTTCTCCAAATTGAAAGATAAACGTCATTAATATCAAATGAAAAACGAAACGAAACTGAAAGTGTATCTCTGGAGACTTTGATTGATTTGATGTAAGCCTGTAGACAATTTGAAATTTGGATTCGTTAAGTTCATAGGCTGAGTTTCTTGGTTAGTCAGTCAAAAAGGAAGGATACAAGGAGGTCGAGCATAATTTACGAGTCATTCTCTAATTATGGAAGATTAAGAACTGGATTTCCAACAGGTAATTCCTTAGTAACACTATTTAAGGCTTCCTATATGAGTATATTCTCGTATGAGTTCTCTCTGGACTGATTACATTAGATTTGTTTCATAAATAAAACTAGCTATTTCATTTACTCAATGTTTCAGAATGACTCCTAATAGTTTTGAAACACTTGTAGCCAAAATTGAACCGTCATATAAAGATAAGATGCAAAGGGATTTTAATTTCTTTCATGATGTAGTTCTATCATAATAATCCATTGATATCATTCCCAACTCTGAGAAACCAATACTTTTTGGCGCTCTTGTTAAAAGAAATATTGACTATTTTGAATGAGATGATTATCGAATAAAATTGGTTCAAGCCCTGTGGACAGGAGCTTTCTGGCGCTCTTGTTCAAAACAGACAAATTATATCTCCGAGAGTATTGATTTCTCAGAGTTGAGAATTATATCAATGTATTCTTATGAAGAAGAACTACATCATGAAGGAAATTCAATTCAAATAATAGTTTATTTATCAAGATTAAATGAGCAATCTGAGAATGAGAACTGCACCATGGAAGAAATCAAATTAAAATAGCTGAAATCAATTTGACACTCTCTTATAGAATAGGATGTCATGTACGAGTATGAACACAGATCATATAATAAATCATAGATAGAATAATTATAGCATGCTGTGAAAAAATAGAAGTACGATTCAATATTGAAATTTCGAGAAATCATATCTTCCAAAGTATTAGCTTTTTGAAGTTGAAAATAATATCAATGGATTTTTATGGTGAAACTGCATCTTGAAAAAAAATTATTTTGAAATTTGTAAGTTAAAAAATAGTAATTTACGTAACAAGTCCGGAAAATATGGTTTTTTTGGACGAATAGACAAAATTCTAGGACGAGCGTAAGCGAGTCCTGGAAGTCTATGAGTCCAAAAAAACCTTTTTCGGGCGTGTTGCGTACAATATTTTTTCGGCAACCGTGTTTTTCTAGACTATTCGAAGGTTTTCGACCGATTCGGTTCGAAATTCAAATTCGATTTGACATTTCTAATCGCTCGTTCTGACCGAAAACGTCGACCGTGAAGGAGCCGCGTTAAAATTCGCCACAGAAATACGTGAAACGTCAGAAGTTCGTCGATTTTCGCCGAAAAGTCACATTTTCCTATCGTTCTTCCGGGAAAACGAAAGAGTGAATCGAAAAAAGGGCTCAGCTACGACTAATTTCGAATCTCGTCTTCGCGTTCCCGCAAATACCGTCGTTCCGAACGAGGTTTTCATAATGTATTTACAATGACCAAAACGACGTGATTCTTCCCGGCCTAGTCCGGGAAGTACGTACTTCCCGGACTAGGCCGGGAAATGCTTCTTTCTCAAAGAAAAAGCGTCCGGGAAGTGGGCACTTCCCGGACGGTTGCCGAAAAAAAAAATTTTCGTTACTCCGAAACCATCTGGCCTATTTTGCGCAATAGCGAACTTAGCTGAGATATTTATCTCCCTAACCTACTCTGGAAATTTCAACTGCCTAGCTCATTCAGTTCGAGAGTTAGTGTAGAAACAAAATTAAAAAAATTTAAAATTTTTTTTGACACTTAACCGTAACCCGATCAATACAAAACTTCACATGCGTACAAAGGTCAATATTTTACAATTTGATGCTAAATTTCAGATAGATGGAATGATTGGTTTAGGAAACATTCATAAGAAATGTTTTTACAAAAACGGCTATAACTCCGAAACCGCTTGATGGATTTCGCCCGTTAACGAACTCGTCCGAGATATTTACGCTCCAAACCTACCCTGCAAATTTCAATCCCCTAACTCCTTTCGTTCGAGAGTTATCGTATTAAAGGACGGACGGCCGGCCGGACGGCCTGACAGAATTGATTTCGACCACGGATTCTTGATCAGTGAGTCGAATCAAATCGTTTGATACCATTTTCAGCCAAAGATTTGAAAATTACAGACATTTGGGCGAATTCCGAATTCCGAGGATCAAGAGCGCCAAAAAGCTGAATCAATCACAGTGAGGAATTTTATGTGGCATATTTTCCTATTATAAGCATGAAGAAATGAGAGAGTATGAGAACGTCGACAACAATGAAAATACAACTAATGTGAACAAACCGTGGTTACCCAAGAAGAAGAAGGTACATATATGTACCTATATTATGTACCTATAGGTACTATTATTTTTTGGCGCTCTTGTTCCTCGGAACAGAATGATTATCAATTTGCCCAAATGTCTGTTATTTTCGAATTTTTGGCTGAAAATGGTCTCAAACGATTTGGTTCGACTCACTGATCAAGAATACGTGGTCGAAATCGATTCTGTCCGGCCGTTAACACGATAAATCTTGAACGGAATGAGCTAGACAGTTGAAATTTTCAGAATAGGTTTGGGAGTTAAATATCTCGGCTAAGTTCGTCATTGGGCAAAATCGGTTAGATGGTTTCAGAGTAACAAAAAAAAAATTTTTACTTTACAAATTTCAGAATAAGTTTTTCTTAGGATGCAGTTCCACAGAATGCGGTAATTATTCTATCTTTGAATTATTATAATATGATCTGTGTTGATACGTGTCAACTTATTTTCCTGAGACATGATATGTCAAATTTTGATATTTATAATGCCCATGGTTAATCCATATGATGATAGGAATGGTAATGGTAAGTTAATAATATTGAGTTCAGAATATCTCCAGTAAAAACAAAACTGAAATATTGGCTAAAGTTTCCAATTGATATAATATAATTTTCAGAGTGGATTTGAGGAAAAAATATATCGTTCATCATAGAATTGAGGAACGAATATCTCGGATGAGTTCGTTGTTGGGTAGAGTTGGTCTATTGGTTTTGGATTGATAATTTTTGGCACTCTTGTTGATCTTAAATTCTTTTATGATGTTTGAATTTAATTTCTGCTATTTTGAAGTTCTATCATAAGAATCCATTGATATAATTCCCAACTCTTACCAATACTTTCGAAGATATGATTTTTTTAGCAGGGATTGCAGAATTACTTGTACTATTTTAAAACTTGTAACTATATTTTATTAACAGAGTTGAAAACGCAAAAATTTTATTCTACTTTTTGGCGCTCTAGTTCCTCGGAACTGAGTGCTTATCAATTTGCCCAAATGTCTGTAATTTTCGAATATTTCGATGAAAATGGTCTTAAACGATTTGGTTCGACTCACTGATCAAGAATCCGTGGTCGAAATTCATTCTGTCCGGCCGGTCCGGCCGGCCGGCCGTAGGCACGATAACTCTCGAACGGAATGAGCTAGAGAGTTGAAATTTTCAGAGTAGGTTTGAGGGATAAATGTCTCGGCTAAGTTCGATACTGGGCAAAATCGGACAGATGGTTTCGGAGTAACAAAAAAAAATTTTTTTTTTACAAAACAAATTCCAAATTAATTTTTTTTTAATAAGCAATTTTATCATAAGAATCCATGCATATCATTTTTAACTCTAACAAGCTAATACTTTCGGAGATATGATTTTTCAAAATTTCAATGTAAATCGTATTTCACAGATTGATATACTTATTCTATGTATGAATTCTCATAATGTCAACTTGACAGAAGGGAATATTGTAACTTCAAAAATATTGGGGTTGAAATACTCGTATTTTAGCGATGCAACGGGGACCTCACCCGAAAATGTTTGAAAATTTTACGT
Organism: Halyzia sedecimguttata; assembly: GCA_937662695.2. Classification (NCBI taxonomy): domain Eukaryota; kingdom Metazoa; phylum Arthropoda; class Insecta; order Coleoptera; family Coccinellidae; genus Halyzia; species Halyzia sedecimguttata. Next base: position 52,273,588 of record OW569415.2, read on the forward strand.
AAATATTGAAAGCATAATTCTGTAGTTCAAGAGAGGAGAACATTTGGTGAACGTAGATCAGGAAATTTTTGATCGATTACAAGGTAATTTTTTATTATTACTTATCTTCTTTCATACATGTTTTATGGAATACCTACTATTTGTAGGTACTTTCAACCTGTTTTGGGCAATTGTCATACGAAACTTGTTTTTTTGGCGCTCTAGTTCCTCGGAACAGAGTGCTTATCAATTTGCCCAAGTGTGTGTAACTTTGGAATTTTTGGCTGAAAATGGTCTTAAACGATTTGGTTCGACTCACTGATCAAGAATCCGAGTGCGAAATCGATTCTATCCGGCCGGCCGACCGGCCGTAGCCACGATAACTCTCGAACGAAAGGAGTTAGCGGATTGAAAATTGCAAGGTGGTTTTGGAGCGTGAATATCTCGGGCAAGTTCGTTAATGGGTGAAATCCATCGAAGAGTTTCGGAGTTATGGGCGATTTTAGTAAAAATATTTTTTATGAATATTTCCGAAACCGATCGCTCGATCTATCTGCAATTTAGCATCAAATTGTAGAATCATGACCTTTATACGCATGTGAAGTTTTGTATTGACCAGAGTACCGCAAAGTGTCAAAAAAAAAATTGAAAATGTGGTGCAGTTCTCATTCTCATGATTGCTCATTTAATCTTGATAAATAAACTATTATTTGAATTGAATTTCCCTTATGATGCAGTTCTATCATATGAATACATTGATATAATTCCCAACTCTGAGAAACCAATACTTTCGGAGATATAATTTGTCTGTTTGAACTAGAGCGCCAGAAAGCTCCTGTCCACAGGGCTTGAACCCATTTTTAGTTCAGAATTTAATTTTGTATCAGAACCCAAAATAGTTCATACGAGTCATGAATCACCCTGTATGAAGGATTTAACTGGTTTATTTTGATGAGAAAATAGTAATCCTTAATTTATTATTAATTAATTCCTTAATTCTCATGAAATCAGCTGCCTTTTCGTTGTAGGACACCTAGCAAAATTACCATATGGTAAGGATAATTTTTGTAATACCAAAGGTAGGTATTATTATTATTATCAATAATAATATAGGTACACTATCTATACCTCATATTCTTGATTTGAAAACAAATGATCTTCCCTTAGTAAATGAACATCCGCCGTTTCACCTATAGATGTTTGAATTCTGATTGATTCAATTATTGTATTTTCATATATATAATCATAGAAATGCCTGTACTCACCGTTTTCATACCTTTCATGCAATAGATTCATATTAATTATTATTATTTATCATTTAACGTTCATCGCCCACTAATTTCAAATTCACAATAATAAATAAATGGGATGACTGTCACACTGTTTTCACCTAATATAAGTACACATGTTGTCAATAATCGGATCGAGTGTGCTATCGTATGCTTATTAGAATAATCATTGTTCACTATTTACAGAAAAACCCCATGATTATATATCTCCAGGATTCAGTATCGAAAGTATTCCCTACAAACACTATTATTGCAGAAATACTGTTCGTATGTATATGCCGGTGTATGCTTAACAGGAGGTAACAGGTAAGAGCAGGCTGTATGACAAAAAGATCGAATATTTATACTTACTATTTGAAAGGAGTGAGTTGGGCTACTCGTATATAGAAATATGACTTCATTCAAAATACAATACAATTACTTTATTTTATTTATCCCCCTTTCAAAAAAAACAATATCAGCAAAATCAGAATGAGAATTTGAAGCTCAGACTAGATATATTTAGATATCTTCTTGAAGTTTGGGTGCTTAAAAGCTCGTACATATTCAATAATAATAATATAATATATGAAAAATAAATGTTTTCACATCCTAACTGATTAACGTGCTTTCGCCAAATTTTCTCTTTTTGAAATTAGCGCATCCACCACATTTGTGCTTCATTGTACCTAGAATAGTTCATCCTTCAAGGCTCGAATGAACAAAGAAGCAGGTATAAAATATGATATGACAAATGAAACTAAAACAAGAAAATATTAATGATTTCAAAATGCAAATTTCATCCCCGGCTGCATAGTTCATTATTTCTTATAAATAGATATCCATACCTCCCACTGCACAGCCTCATTAAATTTGCTACAAATAGATTTCATCAATGAAAAGCATATTTTAAAGAGAATTTAACTTTTTGTATTGTATTGGATAATATTATAATGTAAAATAATTATGTTTAGGAACTTGTTCAATTTATGTATATACATACTGATATTAACTTACACCTCAATATCTCAATTAAAATTAAAACATAAAATAATAGTTTTCATTTGATTTTCCACATTCAGGTTAAAGTGATAATAAAAATACGAAAAAACTGTCGAAAAAATTTATTATACAGAATTTTAGATAGCTAATATAGGTCCATCGAACTCATAATAATATCACCCTGAGTTTTCATTTCTACCAATGTACTAGTGCATTTCAAATTACATTCCTCCTCCACTCTTCTGGAGTAATTGGGCAAATCTATTTGTGATAAGGAGTGAAACATCGATAAATCTATCTACACAATTCGTTAGACATGTTTCAGTTTTGCTGTCCAATTTGTTTCCAGGTTTTTCCACACATTTTTCCCAGCAGAAGTCATTGAATTCATGTATCTTGAAGGAATAAGAAAACAATAAGAACATATAATTTGTTTCGGTAAAAAAACACCTACCTGGGCATTAAACTGAGCCTTTTGCTTCTCAATCATTAAAAAATCTTGTAGGTCTTTATCACCACCTTTGGGGCCGCTTGAGTCAAAGGAATCGAAACTCATTTTACTTTTATGGACTTCGGAAGGGAATCTTTTGTTTTCTAATTGATAATTCGGAAAAGGGTTTTAATCTAATTAGAATAGGTTTGAAATAAGGGTTACGAAAGTTATTCTCACTTCCTCAACTGATTGAAATTTAATTTCATTTTAACCTAAATTTCGTTATATACACAGAAAAGGATTAGCAAACAATGAATTTCTATGATTACCAAAACGGGTATTTATTTCGGTTAATAATTTTTATACTATTCTTTTGATTGACTGCATTGTTAGTGGAAGTAGTCAATCAATGATGGTTCACACAACTAGAAAAACAAATTGAAATTTTTAATCAATCTATTAAATATATCACAATTATGAGCAGTGATTACATAGTTCTTCTCCGATATTTTTTTAGTTTGGATATATAGAGTTTAGATGGCACCTCTAGAAGTGGCCTCCGAGGAAAATAGTTCGAAATATGAAACTAGATGGCCAAAATGTAGATTTTTCTACTTCCTGTGGACTTCCATTGCATGCCGGATTGCTTCGTTTTTGAATGGTAGGGATTTCGTGACAAGACAAGGCATGAATCACTGAACACAATGAACGCTCCACGCAGTCGCCGTTTCAATTGACAATTGGGATTTAGGTATTTTGACAATGCAGTGATAGTCTAGTAAAGAGCTGGGTTTATTTGTTTTTATTTTATTTGTTTACCAGTGAAGTGTTAATTTCAATTTGTAGTTCTGTGCCGTGGGTCAATTATGTGCATATTGTTGTGATCTGAACGTCTGTTGATAAAATTTTCGTAGGAATAAGTGAAGTGCAGCTTTTATTTGGTCCATTGAAACTTAAATAAAGTATCGCAAAGGCTTTAAAGTGACGTTGTTTTGTGTGCCTCGTCAACGGAAATCTTCTCAGAGCGACAGCGTAAGTTCATTGTATTTAGTTCAATTATTTTTTGTCGAATAGCGGATGTGATCGATGGCGGAGGTGATGGATAGAAATATTCGTCATTCACAATATCGAATTATGGCATTCTGTGAATAGGTAGCCAGGGTAGGTCTCGAATTAGAACATTTTCAAGCTTCCGTTTGTTCTTTCTGCTAAAAGTGACAATCATTAACCCATTGCACCCTTGAATTTGCGTAGAACTAAATTTCAGTGTCCTCGGTTTATGATCAGATCAAAGCAAACGCACAACAGTTTAAATTTATTCACACCAATTATACCTTCAATTGATTATTGTTTATCTATTTATTGATAATGTTCATTATTAAAAGAAATTCAACATCTTAAGGTGTGTCAGGAAATTATTATTTAATTGTATATAGTATAATCATTATGTATTGTTTATTATGTTGAACTAACGGTAAATACCTCTATTTGATTGAATTGCCCTAGTTACAGACTGATTTGAATACTACTGATTCGAATTGCAGGGGTCATAGATACTATGTTATGTTATGGATATTATTTCAGTAAACATCCATTGGAAAGAGTTTCATTACTTCTTTTGCATTTTTAAATGACTTATCAGGAATGTCTTGTCTATGCTGCGAACACAAAATATGTGAAATTCTCTTTCATTAATAATTATTATTTTTGGCGCTCTAGTTCCTCGGAACTGAGTGCTTATCAATTTGCCCAAATGTCTGTAATTTTGGAATATTTCGATGAAAATGGTCTTAAACGATTTGGTTCGACTCACTGATCAAGAATCCGTGGTCGGAATTTATTCTGTCCGGCCGGTCCGGCCGGCCGGCCGGCCGGCCGGCCGGCCGGTCCGGCCGGCCGTAGGCACGATAGCTCTCGAACGGAATGAGCTAGAGAGTTGAAATTTTCAGAGTAGGTTTGGGGGATGAATATCTCGGCTAAGTTCGTTATTGGGCAAAATCGGACAGACGGTTTCGGAGTAACAAAAAAAAAAAAATTTTTTTACGAAACAAATTCCAAATCAAATTTTTTTTAATAAGCAGTTTTATCATAAGAATCCATTCATATCATTTTCAACTCTAACAAGCTAATACTTTCGGAGATATGATTTTTTAAAATTTCAATGTAGATCGTATTTCACAGATTGATATAATTATTATTCTATGTATGAATTCTCATAATGTCAACTAAATCGATACAAGTTCTCGAAGTTCCGACCTCGGGAATTTTCCTTGCTAAAAGTCTGTCTGAGAAACGTCAAAATGAATCCGTTAGACGGGGTGCGGGAAATTTTTCGCAACGAAATGGCCGTTCTAGGCAGTTTTCGGGACTGAACGTTGACGAGAAGCGAAGATAAGGGTAAAAAACGGTCAAATAAACCTCCATGTGGCGATTTTATGTCGAAAAGTGAAAATTAAGAATATCTATCCGCGGTTAGTACCGACGTTTTATTCTAATACCGGAGATCGAGAGGATCCTTCGAGGAGTCCGATAGTGTAGATGTATAGATAGTGGATATCTCGGTTTCGGACGAGGGAAGGCGGGTTCGAAGCCCATCAAGGGAATTATACTTTTTCGTGTTTTTTTTTCAATTTTTATCGCAATATTAACTTCGAATAACGGTATATCTGCCGACTTTAAGTAAGGGTGTTTTCCTTTTTTTTTTCTGAGCATATATCGCTGAAAATAAACCATTACTATACGGGGTGTTCTTTTTTTCACGGCACAATTTGCCACGATTGAATTGATTCGTGCCACAAACAAACCGTTATCTAAATAGGAACCTTGGATGGATTCTTATAATGTATTTTTCGGAAATCTCTATACAGGGTGTTTTTCTTTTAATGTCAATTGCAGATTGCTGTTTTTAACGCTATGAACATACCCTTTCATTTTTTCGTGTTGGAAAATATACTTTCGAGGCATACATCGTTGGAAATAAACCATTACTATACAGGGTGTTCATTTCCTCGCGGCATCGATTATTTTCAAATGCAAGCGTTTTAGGTAAAATGTCACTTCGAGATTTCTATCGCGAGGAGAATTCTCAACTTTGTAAAACCGTTGCGAAATGATAACCGCTGCTATACAGGGTGTCTTAAGAAATATGTCAACTCCGAAACTTTACGTGTATGTATTTCAGTGGAACCCAAGGCGGCTCAGATTCACAATTGGACCCTGTAGGGGGCGCTAAAATCGATGTATAGGAACTCGGAAACAGGCGGATCGATTTTGATGAAACTCTGTGATTTTCTTTCGGCGTATCTCTGATTCACAATAGCATCCTGTAGGGGCGCCCCGATCGATCTATAGGAAACGGCTCGAACGATTTCGATTAAACTTTGTGTGCGTATTTGAATGGGCCTCAGAGTCACAATAGGAACTCGGTAGATAGCACTGTGTTCGGTTTATAGACTCTCGAGAACGACCGGACCGATTTCGTTGAAACTTTCTGTGTGTGTGTGTCTGAGGAAGTCTCGGAAAAATGTAGATCTACCGGAAAATGTAGATCTATCGGAAAAATGTAAATCTACCGGAAAAATGTAGATCTGCCGGAAAAATGTAGATCTACCGGAAAAATGTAGGTCTACTGGCTAGGTAGATCTGCGGGCCCACTAGTTATTATTCTATCTATGAATTCTCATAATGTCAACTTGACAGAAGGGAATATTGTAACTTCAAAAATATTGGGGTTGAAATACTCGTATTTTAGCGATGCAACGGGGACCTCAACCGAAAATGTTTGAAAATATTACGTAAATATTGAAAGCATAATTCTGTAGTTTGGTGAACGTAGATCAGGAAATTTTTGATCGATTACAAGGTAATTTATTATTACTTATCTAATAAACCATTATTTGAATTGAATTTCCTTTATGATGCAGTGATATCATATGAATACATTGATATAATTCACAACTCTGAGAAACCAATACCAGATATAATTTGTCTGTTTGAACTAGAGCGCCAGAAAGCTCCTGTCCACAGGGCTTGTTTTTATATGTATTTATTCATCTTTTCAGTATTATAGATTCATATTGAGTAATTATAACATTTGATTGCATAACTATACTACTAATAGCAAATGTACCGTTTCATAATGATTAATAATGGATGAGTTATACCAAGGGACAATTTATTATCTATATCCTCAGAGCTTACTATGTTTACTATCAAAGCAACCTGCATAATTGATAAATAGTAAATACCTAGTAACCCGATGATTTTGGACGTATAACTTTCCAAAATGGACCATTGCACCAAAAATCTACCATATAGGTACAGTTGAAAAAATATAATGGCAGTTTTTACAATTTCATCGGGTGTATGTTTTGCAAGATATTTGTTCTGTTCTCTGTGGTTTGCGCTTTTGATTTGTGTTTAGGGCGTTATTTTACGTCGAGTTTTACGTAGAGTGCGTCAAGAGGCAAATTACTTCCAAGCGAATTCGACCAGAAGTCACAGTGTAAAAAATTGTAAATGTACCAAGAGTTGAAAAGAGCCGGACACTAGGTAGGTGTATCTACCTTTTCTCCAATCGTTTCAACGTATTTTCAAACTCTTTCGGCCTAGATGACATTATAGAGCTCAAACAGTATAAGATGTAGTTAGTAGAATTATTAAAAACACTAAGTTTCATTTGTCTAACTTTTATACTTTAAAAAAACAGAAAAATTAAGAAATCTGTGTCTTTCACCCTCCTACCCCATAAAGATAGAGATAATTATACCACGCGGGTCCCGGATAAAATAATATCTACTATATTCCGTCTAAGATATATTGACATCGAAGTAGGCCATCAACATTTAGTTGGTGCTTTATTTCTAGTTACAAAAAGTTACTGTTCTGTAACCAGAGACATGAATTATTAATATCACCTTGAATATTTTCAATGCTCTCCTATTTGTAATTAATTGAAGACCCTTATAAATGCATTCTTGATGTTCTTTGGAAATTCAAATCCCCAATGAATTTTATCCTGAGATTTTGGAAGGATAATTTTCCAAGTTCAACTGCAGTTGACTGATGAAACGAACATAAATATGAGGTTGATACCCAGAAACCATTTCAAGGAATTGGAAAAATCATTATTTATAATAGAAAAGAACAAAAATTGGATAGTTTTTTTAACGCAGGATGAAGAACTTTTTGACATATAATCTTGTGCATCTCAATATATCTTAGAACTTAGGTTCCTTATCCAAAGCAATTGGAAAATCAATCAAGGTCTGAAAGCCCATAGGAAACTGACTTTTCATTTATTGAATCCATATTGGTTATTTAATAATTTCATTAATATATTGTTAATAAATAATAAATATGATGATATTATTATTACTTCGTCAGTATAAATAATTGAGAGGTGGGTTAAATAATGGAACATTATAATGGAAGAAGAGTTAATTTATCAGTGTTTAAGCAGACTTATTATTTCTGTCTTAGTTTAACTTGGAAAGTAATAGCGAGAGTAATAGCTTATAAAAGAAAATAATCTTTATGCAATGATAATAGTTCAAGTGTTTATTTTTCCACAAAAAAAATCGGAACCAAAATCTCACTACGTAAATTTTTTCAACATAAGCTGTGAATTTTATGGATTTCAATTGCAACTAGGAACAGAAAAGATTATCTGCCATTTTCCTATGAATTGTCGTTTTAGTATTACAATTTATAGAAAAACTTAATGATTTAAAATTCTATTTCAAACTTTGATTTGCTTAGTTCGTAGAGCTCATGAATAATTTACAAATTTCTTACAAATTTACAAAAGCTTTAATTTAATGTGTCTTTAAATGTATAGTCGTATATCCCAGGAGTTCTTCCACAACTGCTGCCAGGTTTTAATGATGTACCATCTTCTTTTCTCCTAAGAATTCTTCGAACAGTACTTGAAGAAATCTGAAATGTTATGGCCAATGTTATAATCAGAATACACTTTTAGTGGTTGAATAACAGTTTACCTGGAACACTAGAGCAATGCTGGCTGTAATATCTGCAGAGTCCCTGAAGAATTCACAGTAACATCTATATACTGCTTCGCGTTCCCTTTTAGTTAGGCGAGAGGTATCGTGTAACGTAATCAATTCCAGACATTTTTAATAGCACTAGGATGCGGAAATACTCAAACTCGGTACGATTAATTATAAACACACATGTAAAAACTATCCCAAATGGTTCGATTTTCGTTATATCCAAATTGTAAAGAAATAAATAATAAATGACAGTTCATCAGCTCATGCAACACCTCTAAATGGATTAATGTAGGAGTTGTTGGCTCATGGTAATTTTCAATGCGGACAACCTAAATTATGTGACTTGAAATATAACTAGACCAGCCGTTGCAACTGAATTTCGATTTTCCATAGGCACCCTTGATGTCAATATAGGGTGACTCTACCAGTAATCGCCACTTTATGACAAATTCTTAGTTATTTCGTATTTTGATTGATATATTTGGTTTAATAGCAAAATTCCAAATTGTCAGGTGATGAAATGGTTCATCTTCTCCATATTCACATTATTATTATTATTATTATTATTATTATATTATGAATCGTTGTTCTGAAACATATTTCTCGTAAAAATTTGGAATTCTATGATGGTCCATTCGAATCTAGTAATTGCCATCCAACAATCGAAATTTTCCAATAATTGCCATGTTATGTTTCCAATATTTGCCACCCTACAGAATCACCCCTAAATTCGAAATATCAACTCGCAAACCGATAGAAAAAATTATCATACCAAGACACAGGATTCAAGGAATAATTCATACGCACACTTTTTTTCAGTGAAGAAAATCAGAATGATAAATGATTATTTTCAAAAATAAATTTATCTTTATTCTATATCAATACATAAAAATTAATAAATATAATATGAAAATATATATGTAAAAATAAAACAAAATACAAACTTAGAAGTTACTTTGACTAGAACTTTGAATTATAAAAAAAAAATAAACTTGGCATGAAGTTTGAACCACTTCTTTCCAGGCTTATTATCAGTGAAGGGATTTTCTCTCTTATTATTGATTACAATTTTTTTTTACTGTACACAATATATCCTCCTCAACAAGAGGAAACCCCATTCTCGATGTTTTAATTATCCAGTTCACTAGACGTTCTTCTTCGTTCTCAGTCAATATTGTTTTGGGTCCTCTTCTCTGTGCTGGTGATTTTCCAGAGACTTTATTTCCCAACGTTCTTCTGGGGACATTGAATTTTTCTGAAGCCGCCTTTATACTACTTCCTCGTCTTACTTCAGCAATAGTTCTTTCCATAGATTCTTTTGAATATCGGAAAAAGATTTTTTTTTTCTGTTCCGCCATGTTCACACTTTCTGCAAAAAGGATCCAGTAAATGCCACACTCATAACCAAAAATTGCCACCCCCTGGCAACTACTGGTTCCGTACATCTCAGAGAGTTGTTAATTGAATAGAGATTGAAATTCATATTCTTGAGCATTTTCAAATCAAAACCGACGAATTTCTTGTAATGTTATGAGATGCCAATAATTGCCATAGTGTGGCAATATTTGGAATTACAACAGAATTAATTCCAATAATTGCCAACCCATGATTTATGATAAATGATCATCATTCACTGAAGATAATAAAGAACATATTAAATTTACACTCTTTATCAAAAAATATCGAAAAAAATACTACACTTCAAAAGGATTTTTAAGAAAATATGTGTAAAAGTCGGATCAACTTACCTTAATGTAAACGCTTAGCAGTAGCACATAACCTTCATATGAAATTGGCGCGAAATTAAGCGATGGGCATAATCGAATTGGTGCCATCTTTAGGTAAGTAGAAACACATTGTAATAAGAGTTGATGAGTTCTACTATCCATCCCAGAATATTTAGCCTCAGTATATTCGAGATAATTCTTATTATCTGAGCAATTATTCAAAAGTGGCAATTACTGGAGAGGTGGCGACTACTGGTACCATCACCCTATCTTAAACCGAGTCAAAACGGACTATAGATAGCTATTTGACAATTTAATGGGAGGTCTGTTTGGCAACGTCGCATTTATGCTTGCTACTGGTTGAAAAAACGTAAGGTGGGGCCTTGTAACTTGTGTATTTATGTCTCTGTGATGATTGTTGCATATAATCAGAATGTTCTGTAAGTAATTTAGGAGGTTAGGATAGGCATTCCGCCGTATTCACAAAGCATTCAATCTCCGTTAAGTCCTAACTGAGGTCCTTAGTTAAGGATAAATAAGAATCGCAACCTCAGTTAACGTATGTAACGGTGCTGAAACAGGCCTGTTTCACGTTAATTTTCACTTAAACTGAGGTTGCGATTCTTATTTATCCATAACTGAGGACCTCAGTTGGGACTTAACCTCGGACTTAACGGAGATTGAATGCTTTGTGAATACGGCGGATTGTTAGGTTGTTGTTTTTATGTCGTCTTCTATAAAATCTAGTACATAGTCAACTGCTAACTTTGATAGTCGAAACCTGGACTTAAACTCTTCCGTCGTATTCAGCAAAATTATCAACTCTGGTTCTAATTTCACGACGTTTTCCTAGACGTGAGATACATGCAAGGAAATCGTCAAACTCGTCCTCTAAAAACTCGAAATGATCCATGTTCACACAAAAAAGTTGCTGTTGCTCCAAAAACAGTTCAAGAAAGAATGACACTCGAAAACATGTCATTGCGTATATGAATGACGCCTGTCATGATAAAAGTTGGGTTATCCAACGAATAAAAATATAATGGCCGCTTCATCTAGGTGTTAAATTATTAAATTAAATTAATTAAATAAGTTATGAATAGCTTATCCGGGACTTTATAAGCAAGTGGTGAAACAGGCCCTAAACTTATTAAAATTAGGCTGCTTTCCGAAGTCCTCGAGAGCTGAAATTTGTTGTTGTTGCAAGTTTATATTAAACTTAACACCAGGGTACTAGAAATCTGCAATTTACTATGCAGACTATAATTAGTTATGGCGTAGTTCTGCATATTATATATTTAATTGATATGCAGACTAGAATTAGCGAACAAACACTGAAATCTAGAAATCTGTAATTTTCACCCTTCAACCCCCTTAAAGGGGGCAATAATGCACTTTACTTATAAAATTGATAAAAATAGGGTACTTTTCAAAGTCCTGCTCTGAAATTTGGTATGTAGGTTAAGATTTATACAAGGTAAGAACAAAAAATTTCAAAAAACTGCAACTTTCACCCTCCAACACTCATAAAAGGGATGCAGATCTGTGTATGAATCTAGGGTATTTCCCGAAATCCATGAAAGCTAAGATTTGGCATGTAGGCTAGGATTAGCCTTCCACCACTACAACAACCAAATTGAGCAATCTGTAATTTTCACCCTCTACCCTCCCTAAAGGCGGGTGCAGCTCTTCATATATAATTTCTTATAAACAACTACTTCCATTCGTCGTGAAAACTAGATTAATGTATTGGTAATATTGAAAAATGGCTGATACTGTTGTTGAATAAATCAACAAGTTCAGAGCATTCTGCCAATAGGGTCTCCAAATGGGTTCGTATACATATTATACGTATGCTGAAATCAAATTAACACCCAGTGGACTTCATTGACTTACCTAAAAGCTAGAACAGATGCGTTTCAGACTTTTCGGTCTTCATTTAGTGTTCTGTAGCTCACTTCAAATTCTAAACTGTGCAGTGTTAAGCTTCCCATGGCCGGCTTCATAGGATATATCTCGGGATATATATAAACGCTCACGCTACCTATGAAAAAAAAATACTCAGCCTTCTCTGATATCGTTTGTTGTATTTGACGAGTACTACAATTTGTCACGAGCTACCGAACACTGATGAAGACTAAGAAGTCTGAAACGCGTCTGTTCTTGCTTTTCGGCAAATCATTGAAATCCCCTGAATGTTAAACCTCCACAAAGTTAGCGGAGCCACTTTGCCACGAAAAATTGAAATTGAAACCTATTGCATTAATTGTCGAATAATTGTCGAGAATTTGTCGTGACAAAAAATAATTTGTCGCACTTGTCAATACGACAAGAGTATGTCAAAATTCGATTACATATCGGTTCAACAACATATTAAGAAATATTTTTCGAGTTATCTAGAGCAATTTCATTCCCGAAGAAATTTATATAATGGAGCCGAAGTTGGTCTTTTTCGTTTTTTTTTTCATTTATATTGAAATAATAACTCCGAGGAAACAGTTATCGAACGAATTTAGGTTGATTTATTTTCTTAAAATTACGCGAATCGTGAGTATTCTCGTATATTATTAAATATTAAAATTACTTCTATACAGATGTTTTTTTGTGAATTGTCAACTCATAGTTTCTCATGGCGCAACTGTACGGTAGGATTTATTCGTTTCATAAAATTTACTCTCGGAATACAATATTGAAAATAAACCACTGCTATACAGGGTTTTTTATCTTATGGCACATTTGTATGATGGAACTGATTTGTGTCCTTACTCCACTACAAACAAAGTACTGTTTGTTTTCACCCAACAGTGAAAGTATGTATTCGAACGGACCTTACGCCACCGCAGACACAGAACTGTTCATTTTCGAACCAACAATGAATGTATGTATCATTTTGGACCCAACAGTGAAAGTATGTAGTTGAACGGATACCGTATGCCACCACAAACACAGCGCTATTCATGTTCGACCCAACGGTGAATAGCCCCTATCCTTGTTGGCGTCGAAGTCAGGGGCGACTGAAGGCACGATACCACAGAAAACTACGCCACTGCAGAATAGTTGGAACACAACAAAAACATAAACATATTGGAAATCCTCTGAGTACAATAACTGCAAAAGTCAAACGCTTATTATCTCAACTCGTACAGAATTTATATAAAAAATTGGTTCAAGCCCTGTGGACAGGAGCTTTCTGGCGCTCGTGTTCTAACAGACAAATTTTATCTCCGAAAGTATTGGTTTCTCAGAGTTGAGAATTATATCAATGTATTGTTATGATAGAACTGCATCATAAAAGAAATTCAAGCAATCAATCAATTCAAATAATAGTTTATTTTTCAAGATTAAATGAGCAATCTGATAATGAGAACTCCACCATGGAAGAAATCAAATTAAAATAGCTCTCTTATAGAACATGATGACATGTACGAGTATGAACACAGATCATATAATAAATCATAGATAGTATAATTATAACATTCTGTGAAAACATAGAAGTACGATTCATTATTGAAATTTCGAAAAATCATATCTCCGAAAGTATTAGCTTGTTAGACTTGAAAATTATATCAATGGATTTTTATGGTGAAACTGCATCTCTGGCCTATTTTGCCGAATAGCGAACTTAACCGAGATATTTATCTCCCTAATCTACTCTGAAAATTTCAACGGCCTAGCGCATTCCGTTCGTGAGTTATTGTAGAAACAAAATTACACATGCGTCCAAAGGTCATGATTCTACAATTTGATGCTAAATTTCAGATAGATCGAGTGATCGGGTTCGGAAATATTCCTAAAAAATGTTTTTACTAAAAACGACCATAACTCCGAAACCGCTTGATGGATATCGCCCGTTAACGAACTCGTCCGAGATATTTACGCTCCAAACCTACCCTGCAAATTTCAATCTTCTAACTCCTTTCGTTCAAGAGTTATCGTGTTAACGGACGGTCGGCCGGACGGACATAATCGATTTCGACCACGGATTCTCGATCAGTGAGTCGAACCAAATCGTTTGATACCATTTTCAGCCAAAATTCGAAAATTATAGACATTTGGGCAAATTGATAAGCACTCTGTTCCGAGGAACAAGAGCACCAAAAATGAAAAAAAAATTAAGTTCAAGTATCTCCGAAGGGATTTGAGTTAGAAAAAAAATTTACTGGAAAAAACTTATTATTTTAACTAGAAACTGGAACTATCACTTCATAAAGTTATGACGAGGACTTTAGAATCATGTTGTATATTGACTTCTTCCAATCGTTTTATGTGCTATAAATTGGATAATCGAGTTCTTAATTGAATGTCCCCATTTTCATTAAACACATCAGGTCGAGCTTCAGGTCATAAAAGATGCACACTATCAGAATACGTTCATTTGTGCTTCTCTTCCAAATCTCATAAGTCATAATATAAACTTACGTGTTCCATCTCTTAAAATCGAGAATCTTGCTGAGTAATGGCGAATAAATCTCATTATTCATGTTTTTAGAAGTGGAAGTTGCTATGATGAAATCTGCTCATAATATAAGCGTAACCAATGATTTACACAATTTCTTCTTTCAGTGTTGTCTATATATGCGTTACTACACTTTGTAATATTCAATTAAGTGCATCTCATGGTTAAAGGAGATATGCTCATGGGAAATAGGAATCTTGCTTGAGAAATGTTGGTCGAATTGATGGTCTGTTTGTTCAGTAATTAGTTTTTCAGACTTGTACCAGACCAATCTGCGTAAATATCCGTCGGATACTAGTGTCTAGTCTATTAAATCTAGAACAGGGAGCATTTTCATAACTTACCCACTCTATATCGGAATTGACCAACACACGGCTATGAGGGCTTGCTTTGTTTGTTTTGCAAATATGGAACATAGACATTATTCATGAAGGAATTTTACTGCTATCATCATTCCTTATAGTAAATCCCTTGTTGGGGCGGTTTTTTCCTTAATTCCGTTTTTTCTACGCTCATGTGTAGAAAGTTCGACCTTATTTGGTCTATTTACATAAGTTTAGTCGATTGAAAAACAAAAATTTTCAGCATTAGGCTAGGCGCGCACATGCGATTTCTTGTCGCGCGACTGAATAATCGCAATCGCCAAGAAAGCACTTTGGAAATGTTCCATGCGCGCACTTGCGACAAATTAATCCAAACTATATTCAGTAAAAATTGGTTCAAACCTTGTGGACTGGAGCTTTGGCGCTCTTGTTCAAACTTTGACAATTCATATCTTCGAAAGTATTAGTAAGAGTTGGGAATTATATCAATGGGCTCTTATGAACTTCATAATAGCAGAAATTGAATTCAAACATCATAAAAGAATATAAATTCAACAAGAGTGCCAAAAATTATCAATCCAAAACCAATAGACCAACTCTACCCAACAACGAACTCATCCGAGATATTCGTTCTTCAATTCTATGATGAACGACATATTTTTTCCTCAAATCCACTCTGAAAATTTTATTAGATGAATTGAAACTTTAGCCAATATTTCAGTTTTGTTTTTACTGGAGTTATTCTGAACTCAATATTATTAACTTACCATTCCTATCATCATATGGATTAACCATGGGCATTAAATATCAACATTTGACATATCATGTCTCAGGAAAATAAGTTGACATGTACCAACACAGATCATATTATAATCATTCATAGATAGAATAATTATCGCATTCTGTGAAAACACAGAAGTACGATATATTATTGAAATTTTGATAAATCATATCTCCGAAAGTATTAGCTTGTTAGAGTTAAAAATTACACCAATTGATTCCTATGGTGAAACTGCATCGTAAGAAAAACTTATTTTGAAATTTGTAATGTAAATTTTTTTTTATTGTTACACCGAAACCATCTGACCGATTTTGCCCAATAACGAACTTAGCCGAGATATTGATCTCCCAAACCTATTCTGAAAATTTCAACTGTCTAGCTCATTCCGTTCGAGAGTTATCGTGTTAACGGCCGGACGGACGGCCGGATAGAATCGGTTTCGACCATGTATTCTTGATCAGTGATTCGGACCAAATCGTTTAAGACCATTTTCCGCCAAAAATTCGAAAATTACAGACATTTGGGCAAATTGATAAGCACTCTATTCCGAGGAACAAGAGCGCCAAAAAACATGGATTTAATTGAAACCGTTTGCATGGTACTGGTAGCTCTACGATCCAAATCAAGGAAACGGCGCCAAAATCAGTATTGGGTGCATCCAGTGATACGTCAAAGGCTGTTAAAAGGGCAATTTCACAAAATTTGTACCTACTTAAGAAACCATCCTGCTAAATTTTTTCAATACTATAGGATGAACTTCACCCGAGACTTCACCCCATAGTTTTTCTATTACATTGCGGTCGATAAACTCTTTCAATTGCTTATTATAAAGAGTAGCACCTTTTCCATTTCTACAATGATTTTATTTGTGTCGAAAACACTATTTACTAGGTCATCCTCAGCAGGAGATTCGTTATTGGACAATTTTTGGCGATCTTGTTCCACGGAACAGAGAGCTTATCAATTTGCTCGAATGTTTGTAATTTTCGAATTTTTGGCAAACATGTTTTGGTTCGACTCACTGATCAAGAATCCGTGGTCAAGATTCTGTCCGGCCGTACATTAACACGATAACTCTCGAACGGAACGAGCTATATAATCATGATATAAAATACCTCCTGTTCTAGAAAAAACAGTATGATTGAATGCAAAATGACCAATGAAATAACCTTAGCTATCGAAGAATCATGAGGATGATATGATATTATACTTCTAAGGTGAAAATGTAATGCCCGTGGATGATCCAGATGATGATGGTAATATATTCTTTGGTAATATACATAAACAAATTGGGTTCAGAATATCTCCGGTAAAAACAAAACTGCAATATTGCCTAAGTTTCAATTGATGTAATATCGTTATATCGTTTTCATAGTAGATTTGAGGAATTAATATCTCGGATAAGTTCATTATTGGGTAAAATTGGTCTGTTGGTTTTGGATTAATGATTTTTGGCACTCTTGTTGAATTTAAATTCTTTTATGATGTTTGAATTTAATTTATTTTATGATGAAGTTCTATCAAAATAAACCATTGACATAATTCCTAACTCGGAAAACCAATACTTTCGGAGATATGATTCAACGATTCTCTATTTACTCAAGTATGTCATCAAAATGCTATGAAATCTATTCATATCTTATAAAAGCTGAGAAAACGATCTATATCGATGGTGAATTCGATTAAGAGTGTCCCATAGAGGTGAAAAGACAATAGAACATGCGCGCAAAATCTCCTGACTCGTCAGTGCTTGAAGCAATTTCTTAATTCAAATATTATTGAACATAGTTATAGGATATGTACATACTTAATTAATTTGATTTTGACCATCTAGCGCTTGATAGGGCTATCAAAGATCTGTGAACGCACCGTCGCCCGCTGTTCTCTTTTCTGAAGATTTCTTTTTCACGAATAATTCATAGAATGAAAGTTAATCGCGAGTATCGTCCGAACCAGTGAGAAATTCATTATAGTCGAATTTAAGAGCTTTCTTGTGAAACGCGAATTAAAAAATATTCAAGAGGAGTAATCTTCTCATCATTTACCACATATGAAAGAGAGTGCAATTGCAAATGTAACGTTGTATTGTTATCAACTAGCAATCTCGACTAGTACGATATTTAGGTTGGTACTTCCGGAAGTTCTTATCTACGAGATTGAAGAGCTTCAATAGCCATTGTTTGAATTAATATTTTGGGCATATTAAGAAATCGTTAAGATGCCATATGATGAAAGTTTCGTATTGTTATTGTTTCATTGATGTAAATCAGATATGATATTCTGGAGGTGATTAGATTGGAGAGATTGTTGTTCATACGCTCATCTAATGCTATGACCACACATGCATACATCGTCACCAAGCAAAGCTTCCTATGTTCTGTTCAGTGAGGGGCACAATAGAATGTCTCAAAAATCGAAATGTTACAGCTCGAGAGATTCGAAAAATCGAACGATCATTCGAGTGGTTAATATCTCGATTCTCACTTCTTGGCTAACTAATATACCCACCCTTCAGTGAGTGCCGGATATTCAGAACGCCCAACATATATGTATTCGATGAGGAATATGAATTTGCTGATATTTTCAATTAATCTCTTCATTTCGTTCATTTCTATATTTTCTAAAATTTATAGGTAACTACATAAAACCATTTAAAAGTGAAAAAACTATTATATGCACCGAAACCTCTTCACCAAATCTCTCGATTGATATTACAATCGGAATGTTTCCCACTAGGTGAAGATGAATATCATTCGAATGAATTCACTCGCAGTTTTCAAAGTATTTCGAGTCTTCTCGAAAGGTTTCAACAATTGAGAGGTTCGATTATTTTCATTCGAGATTTCCCATTAGCTTACTGAAAAGTTATCACGCTAGTGAGGTTGGTACTGGAGCAGATTCGGTTCTCCAAAATTGACGAGAGTTTTCATAGGTGATCGAGTATTGCAATATCCGACTATTCGAATTAAATACCAAAAGGCTATTGAATAATTCCGAGCTAAATCGGAATTTTATTCGAATATTCGACTATTCAAAAGCCGAACTTTGTGTTGGTAAAAAGATTCGGCTATTGGAATATTTGACTATTCAACTATTCTTATGGTCGTATATTAAAATATTCGACCATTCGTGTTTAATGTGGAACTGTAAATTTCAATGTAAGAGTGGGAAAGCCCTATGGACAGGAGCTTTGGCGCTCTTGTTCAAACTTTGACAAATCGTATCTTCGAAAGTATTGGTTTCTTAGAGTTGGGAATGATATCAATGGATTCTTATGATAGAACTGTATCATAAAAGAAACTTAATTCAAATTATAGTTTATTTATCAAGATTAAATGAATAATCAATGGTTTAACCCCGTGGAAAGGGTTGTTGCAACTTACACTCGGTGCATAGTTTTCACAACTAGATATATCATCAAAGTATCATAGAAATGTCTAGATCAAGGCTGGAGACAATCATAGCAGATTGCCCATTTATTAATTTATTTGATTAGGTATAGGCTGACGAACAAATTATTTTAATAGTTCATTTAAATTGTTTGAAAGATTAAATATGTATTTTATATCCTTGTTTTTCTTTATTTGAAAACTTATCTCATTATAAGACAAAATATTATAATAAAATACAATCCTCTTTTCATAATTTAATAGTTCATACCACCAACACATTCATTCTGTATTATGAACCTTAACTCAAGAAAGAATATTTGATACACTTGTAGATCAATATTTTAGCATTTTGCTGCTACCAACATTATGAAAATACTGTATATAGGAATATGTCTCACTACTTCAGGAAGTAGAATTTCTGAATATGTTTATACAAGACTGTTTTGATAGCAAAAATAATATTGACTTGTTGCATATTGAATAACTTATGTATAAATATTGGGATGATATTTCAGAAGATTTAGAATTGGATCATTTTAATGATGTAGTTGATGAAGCCAATAGGAAAGAACAACATAATGGAATCATCAAAAGAAATTACTGTTCGTTGGCCAGCGAGGTTAATATTACAACCTGATCGATCCGTGGTCGAAATCGATTCCGACCGGCCGGCCGTTCTTCCGTCCGGCCATTTACACGATAACTCTCGAAGAATTGAGCTAGACAATTGAAATTTTCAGAATAGATTTGGGACATAAATATCTCGGTTCAGTTCGTTATTGGGCAAAATCGGTCAGATGGTTACGGAGTAACAAAAAAAAATATTATTTTTTACTTTACAAATTTCGAATTAAATTTTTTTAAGATGCAGTTTCATCATAAGAATCCATTGATATTATTCTAAACTCTAAAATGCTAATACTTTCGGGGATATGATTTTTCAAAATTTCAATAATACATCGTACTTCTATATGTTTCCACAGAATGCTGTACTTAATTATTCTATCTATTAATTATTATATGATCTGTGTTCTTATATGTCATCTTATTTTCCTATGAGAGATAAATGTGAAAATTATTCCTGGTTCGTTATTCTTGATATAAAATACACCTCCTGTTCTAGAAAACAAAGTATAATTGAATGCAAAATGACCAATGAAATAACCTCCGGTGTCGTAGAATTATGAGGATGATATGATATTATACTTTCAAGGTGATAATATAATGCCCCTGGAAAATCCATATGATGATGGAAATATATACTATTAGGATATGGGATTAATAACTTGCATAAAACTCGGGATATAAAGAGATACCTATATTTCTCTTATTAACGCGGGTACGAAGAGAGAGTGATGTTTATTTCAGAGGTTCGCTTGAATAACTCACTCGACTTAATTTCATCTCAAAAAAGTGAATTTCTGTTTGCTGATTCTGCAGAAATATATTATAACTATTGGGCGGCCCGAGATGGAAAACTTAACAATACGCATATATGCTGGTTTGCAGTTCTCAGCCGATTAGTGCGTACTGCGTACTTGATAAAAACTTATCGTTCGACCATCTCTGTATTTGTTTACTTAAATCTCCTCTGAAACAGAATCAAGTCGGAGGAATATTTTTGCTCAAATATCATTGAATTCCAACATATACTTTGGTAAGATACATAATCAAATTGGGTTCAGAATATCTCCAGTAAAAACAAAACTGCAGTATTTGTCTAAGTTTTAATTGATATAATATAATTTTCAGAGTAGACTTGAGGAATAAATATCTCTGATGAGTTCGTTATTGGGTAGAGTCGGTCTGTTTGAATTTAATTTCTCTCATGATGCAGTTCTATAGTAAGAATCCATTTATATCATTCCCAGATACCAATAATTTCGGAGATATAATTTGTTAAAGTTTGAACGAGAGCGCCAAAACTCCTGTCTAGGGAATCCAATCCCGCAAATCCCTCTGAAATTCTGCGGGATTTTCCGTGCGGGATTCAATATTAAAATTCCGTATTCGATAATGAAACCGCAAAAGCTTCAGAAAAAGAATAAGTGTACTCTTTTTGTCGACCTATATGAAAAATGACATTTTGCGTACTAATTTGCGGCCGTAAAATCGACTATTGAAGGCAAGTACTTTGCGGAAGAAAAAGTACTTTTTCGTCCGCTGTGGTCACTATGGATACGGTATGATACGGCCCAAAATAAACATAAGTGACTGTGAGAATAACTGTCAGTGCTATAGTGAAATTATTTAAGTGGTCCGAAATTCATAAAAGTATGTAGAGGTCAACGAAAAAATGTTATATGCACATCTGCGAAAAACTGTCTCTTGTCTCGCCTACTTGCATTTTGCTGGCACGACAATATAATAGACAGTTTTTCGTCCTTGGCACATACATAACTATTATGCTACTACTATAGTACGTTTTTAATTGCATAAGACCTTTTTATAAGCATTTTTATTGGGTTGAGTGCAAAGAGTATATATATTTTTAACAATCCCGCATTCTTGCGGATCCGCGGGATTGATTATTTCGATCCCGCGCGTTTGCGGGTTAGAGGGTTTGGTGCGGGATTGGATTCCCTACTCCTGTCCACAGGGCTTTCCCACACTTTTTTAGTCATAGGTACCTACTTCAATATACATACTATTACTATTTTAATTGAAAACTGTTCCTAATGTCGACATGTTACGAAGAGTTTTGAATTTAAATTAAACTACCTATTTCGAATACCTAATTTATTTATCCTTATCTAAAACAAAATAGAAAGAAATTTCTGTTGATGTTGATATTCAATGATGTGTTTGCAAAAATTTCCTCCGACTTGGTTTTCTTATTTGTTACATAAGTGATTTAAATAAACATATTATATTAAAGTACGGAGATGGAGATGGTGGAACGATACATCTTACAAGTATACATTAATCGCCTAAGAACTGCAAGCCAGCATATTTGTGTAGTGTGTACTGGTACGTTTTTTTATCTCGGCCCCCCAATATTTATATTATGTATATTCCCGCTGAACAGGGAACTTCCTTTTTGAAGATGTAATATGTATTTCACAATCACAATTCACATTTGGCAGTGAGTTAGTTTGTTTTTAGTTATTCAAGCTAACTTGAACTTATGAAATATAGTAAACAGACACGCTGTCTCTGCGTACCCGCGTTATTAAGATAAATAAAAGTATATCTGAATTCTGTATATCTTCAGTTTTATTCCAGTTATTTATCCCATATCCTAATATCAACGAACATAAAAACGGTTTGAATGATATAGGTATATAAATCTTGAAAAAAAAATGTATAACCTAAGATGAAAAAGTGGGAAAGCCCTGTGGACAGGAGCTTTGGCACTTTTGTTCAAACTTTGACAATTCATCTCCGAAATTATGGGTTTCTCAGAGTTGGGAATGATATCAATAAATTTTTATAATAGAACTGCGGCATAAAAGAAACTCAATTAAGATTAAATAACGAACTTATCCGAGATATTCATTTCTCAAATCTACTCAAAAAATTATATTATATCAATTGAAACTTAGCCAATATTCCAGTTTTGTTTTCACTGAAGATATTCTGATCCCAATTTGATAAACTTACCAAATTATATATTTCCATCATCATATGGATTATCCAAGGGCATTTAGGGTAGGGGTATTTATAATATCCTATAATTGGTCAATTTGCATTCAATCATACTTTGTTTGTTACAACAGAAATACATTTGACAGGTCTGTTATAGGTAAATAAGATAACATGTATGAACAGTGAACAGATAGAATTCGCATTCTGTTAAAACAAAGAAGTACGATGTATTACGAAATTCGCTTGTTAGAGTTGAAAATTATATCAATGGATTCTTATGCTGAAACTGCATCTTAAAAAAAATAGAATTCGGAATTTGTAATGTAAAAAAAAATTTTTTTTCGTTACTCCGAAACCATCCAGCTGATTTTGCCCATTAACGAACTTAACCGAGATATTTATCTCCCGAACCTACTCTGAAAACCTCAGCTGCCTGCTCATTCCCTTCGAGAGTTATCGTGTTGAAGGACGGCCGGATAGAATCGATTTCGGTCACGGATTATTGATTAGTGAGTCGAGCCGAATCGTTTCAAGACCATTTTCAGCCAAAATTCAAAAATTGCAGACATTTGGGCAAATTCATAAGCACCCTGCTCCGAGGAAGAAGAGCGCCAACAAGCGCACAGAACCTTGATGACTTGACGTGAGTGCCCCGTCTATTTCCGACTATTCGAATATTCCACTAATCAATTATTATAGGTATTCAAATATAAGAATTTCGAATAAAATAACAAATGACTATTCGATACTTATATTTTAAAAATTCCGAGCCGTAGTTGAAGGTCAATATTAAAGCGGTTGCCAAATATTAAGGGTTTGTTTCGTATTTAACAATGCATACGAGAAAAACTTCTGTTTACTAAGGGCCGGTTTCTCAATTGCGAGTTAACTCGAGGTTGCGAGTTGACGCATGTATTTAACGATATTCATGAATGCGTAACACTCGGGTTACCTGCAAGTCCCGCAACCTCGGGTTAACTCGCAATTGAGAAACCGGCCCTAAACGAATTAAACTACTGCAGAGTGTAGATGGTACTTTCTCAAATGTGACCCGTAAAGAACGGTTATCAACCTAGATTACAAAAATGCTTAGTACAAACAAATCCACTGAACGATGTAATTAATATTGATTAACATATG
Source organism: Halyzia sedecimguttata (assembly GCA_937662695.2). Lineage (NCBI taxonomy): Eukaryota > Metazoa > Arthropoda > Insecta > Coleoptera > Coccinellidae > Halyzia > Halyzia sedecimguttata. Next base: position 52,297,688 of record OW569415.2, read on the forward strand.
ACTGATAAACATTGGTATGCAAGGGCATTCTATTACAGCGTTTAGAGAATCTGCTAAATTTATCATGGTGAATTTCAGTCCATGTTCGTAATTTTTTCCAACTGCTGTTTTGATAGTTTCAAGTTCGATGCAGTGTGAAGTTGACGAAAGGATAGACACAGGTTAGATCGAGATCATCAATAAATTCAGATCATTAATTTAGACTTTCCAGACTGATGAAGATTATATTGTTACGTTAACCTCTTGTTATAATTCTTGATTGATTTCTTGATTGTTACTAATTATTAATAGTCGATTGAGACCATTTTCCCTTTTGAGGATTCCTGATACAAAATTCAAAGTCTTTTTTCTTAAAATTACATATATTGAAATCTATTCAATCCAATCGGACATTTCTAACTCGTTTAATATATTTTTTCTACTGAACATTATTTTTTTGTTTCCATGAGTCTTTTTGGCGCTCTTGTTCCTCGGAACAGAGTGCTTATCAATTTGCCCAAATGTCTGTAATTTTCGAATTTTTGGCTGAAAATGGTCTTAAACGATTTGGTTCGACTCACTGATCAAGAATCCGTGGTCGAAATCGATTCTGTCCGGCCGTTAACACGGCACCTCCCGAACGAAAGGAGTTATAGGATTGAAATTTGCAAGATAGGTTTGGAGCGTAAATATCTCGGACGAGTTCGTTAACGGGCGAAATCCATTAAGCGGTTTCGGAGTTATGGCCGTTTTTAGTAAAAACATTTTTTATTAATATTTCCGAAACCGATCACTCGATCTATCTGAAATTTAGCATTAAATTGTAGAATAATGACCTTTATATGCATGCGTTTAGTTATGTAGTGATCGAGTTGCCGTAAATGTAAAAAAAAATTTGAAAAATTTTTAAATTTTGTTTCTACAATAACTCTCGAACAGAATCAGCTAGGCAGTTGAAATTTTCAGAGTAGGTTTGGGAGATAAATATTTTGGTTGAGTTCGTTATTGGTCGAAATCGGCTTTATGGTTTCGGAGTATAAAAAAAAAAACAAATTATGATTGAATGCAAAATGACCAATTAAATAACCTCAGCTATCTTGGAATTATGTGGATGATATGATATTATACTTTTAAGGTGAAAATATAATGCCTGTGGATAATATGATGATATATATTCTTTGGTAAGATTCATAATCAAATTGGGTTCAGAATATCTCCAGTAAAAACAAAACTGCAATATTGTCTAATTGTCTATTGATATAATATAATTTTCAGTGTAGATTAGAGGAAAGAATATCTCGGATAAGTTCGTTATTGATGAGAATCGGTCTGTTTGAATTTAATTTCTTTCATGATGCAGTTCTATCCTAAGAAACCATTTATATCTTTCCCAGAGACCAATAATTGCGGAGATATGATTTGTCGAAGTTTGAACAAGAGCGCCAAAGCTCCTGTCCATAGGGCTTCCCCACATTAAAATTTAATAAGAATGAAAAAGGCCACCTTTGAAAAAATAATTTTCTTTTAGAACTAAGTCATTCAGAAAAACATTAGAAAACAAGAGAACAGTAGCAGAACATTTATAGACTACGTTCAAAAACAATAGATATCCTGTTACAGCATTTTCAACGCTGTCCATGCCGATTGGCCGACTAAACGAAAGACGAAATAAAACAAGTTAAACCGTCCTTAATGCACGGTTATCCACGAGTATCCACGAACTGCGAGGGTAGAGACCTCTCATTGGTATGATTTGGACTGATTTAACCACACGTTACGTACGATTTATCTATGTTAGGTCTAACCTCCGTGTAATATCATTATTATTATTTAATCACAATAAGAGTTAAGGATATCCTATAAACTCAACAAAAAAATATTAATATTGTTCACATGCAGAACTTGTATACATTTATACGAGAAAAAAAGGTTCAAAATTCCATCTCTGAATGGACTAGAGCAGTTCCTCATCGCTTTTTGTAGATGGCCACCAAATAGGACCCACATATTCCAGAATTGGTCTTACAATTTCGGGATATCACTACCTCCGAATGACTTATTGATGGCGTAAGTTATGCGTTTGGACTTGGCGCAAATAGAAGAGACATGGTCAGACCATTGCAGATCACAAGAAACCGTCAACCCGAGGTCGCAGTGGCTGGTTACACTTCTCAGGAACCTCCCGTCGATAGTGTACTCTGCACAAGGGTTGCTCCTCCCGGTGTAGAGAACGCAACACTTGTCCACGTTCAGAGGAAGAATCCAATCCTCGCACCAAGAGACAATGACTTGGAGATCGCGCTGAAGGGTTTGCCGGTGGGAAAGAGGAAATAAGTTTCCTCTTTGTATAAGACAGCGTCGTATCTGTCTGCGAACATAGAGCATCTCGAGCGGAGTAAACGTAGTAAGTCTGAGGTGTAAAGAAGAAATAGGATGGGTCCGAGTACAGAGCCCTGAGGCACACCAGACGTGACTGCTTTGTCTATCGAGAAGCGTTTATTAGTTTTACGATATAATATCCAGATTTTTTTGTTATCGGATACCGATTAATAGAACTTAAAACCGTAAATGTGCTCGTCCTGATTCAAATCCTGGACATCGACCTTTATTACGGATTATCTTCCGTTGCATGCTGTAGGGTTGAAACAAATGCAATAAAAATAGTATTAAACAGGGCTGGCCGGAACGATTGAATTAATATTCTTCATTATTTTTCAACATTCTAGAACTCGATAAAAAAAATGGAAATAGTGCTGACGTAATGTTGCTTTTACACGCTTGTTCATGTTAAGGTCCTCGAAAACATGCTTACATATAGTATGTACATTGGTATATCAGATCTCTTATATCCAAAATTCAGTATGTACCTACTTTAATGAAATTTCAAATATGCATTAACATGGAGCTGTAATAATGTTTCTAACGTAGAGGAGACCTAGCTTTGATAGATGAAAGTATTTTTGAAATTTTACGTATTTTCGAAATTTGGGTAAGATCAATTTTGGAAAAATGTTTCTGATCTTAATTTCAAAATCTCAAATTTATCAATAAATTATTTAAATATCAATCGTTCTTATTTTATTTGATGTAAGTAAGGAGTGGCCCTAAGGTTTGAATTATATAAAGGGCTAATATTTGAATGAAAATTTTTTTTTTATTATAATGGGTAGAATATGAAAGAGCAGAACGGTGTTGAGATTTTTAGTTTATGAAGGAGTTAGAGAATTTCAAGAAAACCACTATCGATAAATCATTTAAATTAAACGATTACAAGTAAATTATACAGTGTGGAAAAGACAAATGGGATTATTTCATTAGCTTGGTTACTGCACATATTTATGGAAAATCCCGAAACACGTCAAATTCAAATTTTGAATTGTCATTCTTCTTCGTAAAAATGCGAACCCTACCTTCAAATCCCTTCGAAAGACAGGTTCAACCTCCAATTTTTCAAATAGAAGTATGGGCTTGTGATAAATCGTTTGAAAGGTCTCGTCATTCTCTATTGAGAAATGTTATCACTTTCATGTCCATTGATAATTAGAAAAATTAGAAAAAAATAAAATCAAGTGATTAGCGAAATTTGGTACAAAGTCAAAAACTAAAATGTAATACAAAATATAGTAAAAAAATTATGAATGTAAATGAAGTAGATGTTGAAAGTTTTTACCGCGAACGCCTTGGCAACACCTTAACCTCAAATAAAAATTCCTTTCATCATTATTCAACATCTCAGGAGTGATCGATCTAAAGGCAAGCCTTATTCCATCTTTTAGGACATTCATCAAGAGGTTTAGTTTGGTACTCAAAGCACTTCACATATCCCCATAAAAAGAAATCTAATGGGTTAAGATCAGGGGATCGTGCTGACATTCGATCGTTCATCGCCTTCCTATCTACCGATATGGAAATATTGCGTCGAGGTACTGCCGGACAATGCGTTGGTATTGTGGTGGTGCTCCATCCTGTTGGAACCATATCGTAGCACGTGGAACTTGAGGATTTCCTTGATCAGGATATAAATTTGCCAAAGTTGGAACGACATAATTTTGAAGTAGTGCTAAGTATTTATCGCCATTCAAATTACCCCCAATGAAAAAGGGGCCTGTGATATGGTTTCGAACATTTTCTGCCCAAACATCAACCTTTTGAGGGAATTGCTTGTGTTCCTCTATCATTCAGTGTGGATTTTCGGTAGACCAGTAGCGGCGATTTTGACGATTAACATGGCCGTTGAGAGAAGAAGTGCACTCATCAGAAAATTGATGAGTCTACTAATTGGATAATATTGTTATCCAACATGTCCATCATTTGTTCACAAAAATTAGTTCTCCTATCAAAATCTTCTTCCAAGAGCTCCTGGGTAGGTATTATTTTATAGGGATGCATTTTATCTTGTTTTGATATGTTTAGAATCCAGGTATGGCTGACATTGAATTGTGTTTGTGGAGGCATCTCTACTCTATGTATGTGGATTTTCTTCAAAGTCCAGCATCACATCTAATTTCACATCCTCACACAGTGTATTAGAACCTGCTTTATGGTGCTCCTGTTCCTCGGAACAGTGCTTATTAATTTGCCCAAATGTCTGTAATTAGGGAATTTTTGGCTGAAAATGGTCTCAAAAGTTTTGGTTCCACTCACTTATCAAGAACCCAAGGTCAAAATTGATTATGTCTGGCTATCCGTTCACACGATAACTCTCGAACGGAATGAGCTAACAGTTGAAATTTTCAGAGTTAGTTTGATGGATAAATATCTCGGTTAAGTTCGTTATTGGGCAAAATCGGCCAATGGTGGTTTCGGAGTTACGAAAAAAACAGAAAAATTAAATATTTGGCGCTCTTGTTCCTCGGAACAGAGTGCTTATCACTTTGTCCAAATGTCTGTAATTTTCGAATTTTTGGCTGTATATGAACTCAAACGTTTGGGTTCGACCCACTGATCAAGAATCCGTGGTCAAAATCGATTCTGTCCGGCCGTGCGTTAACACGATAACTCTCGAACGGAATGAGCTAGACAGTCGAAATTTTCAGAATAAGTTTGATAGATAAATATGTCGGTTTAGTTCGTTATTCGGCAAAACCGGCATGGCGGTTTCGGAGTAACGAAAAAAAAAATTTTTCACATGACAAATTTCAAATTCAATTTCATTCAAGATTTCAGCAGTTTCATCATAAGAATCGTTGGCAAACTTTTGATAAATGACTTGATCAATCACATTAATGAAGTCCAAATTCTCGAAAAATCTTTATTTTGATGAAAGTTTCAAAATGTATTCTCTACAAACTAATGACAAAATTTTTTTTTAATTGCATCTGCTAATGGGTTCATCGCTCTCTCCGTAGTTACGGCATTGCTCCCCATGGATCATGCCAGACACTCAATAAAGCCGAAGGGAATGTTTCACGAGCCATAAAATTCTTTACTGGTGTGAATTTTTCCTGTATCGCAGCGAAAACAAACAACAGAGCTCGTACACACACAGAACCAGATGTTCAACAGAAATCCGATGCGATAAGAATAGTGGGACGGTAACTGGAGCTCGGTGATCCAGAGGCCTTCGACGGCGTTTGTTCCTATCACGTTCTATCATTACGGACCGATAAGAAAGCAGTGGTAGCCGAGATATACCTGACTGCAACAGCCGCGATATACATATAATACATGGCGACCAACAAATCAGAAATGCTCGCTGTGTTACGACATATATTTGAACATTGTTCCATCAGCGGAAGTGCAGAACACGGGTTTCTATTCGATTTTGGAGAGAGCGATGACTTCGGGTGATCGAGGGTTTTCCAGGAATTTTTTTTCGAATCGGTGAGTGTTTATTGCGATTGTGATGTTTGTTTTTCGCCGAATGTCTATTATTTTCGATGTTAGCCGAAAAGGATCGCCAACGATTTCATTTCACTTGAGGCTGGTTCACACAGCAACTAAAACAAATTAAAATAAAAAAATGGGTTCAAGCCCTGTGGACAGGAGCTTTCTGGCGCTCTAGTTCAAACAGACAAATTATATCTGGTATTGGTTTCTCAGAGTAGGGAATTATATCAATGTATTCATATGATAGAACTCCATCATAAAGGAAATTCAATTCAAATAATAGTTTATTTATCAAGATTAAATGAGCAATCATGAGAATGAGAACTGCACCACATTTTCAAATTTTTTTTTTGACACTTTGCGGTAATCTGGTCAATAGAAAACTTCACATGCGTATAAAGGTCATGATTCTACTGTCTTCTACATTCTGGTGCTAAATTTCAGATAGATCGAGTGATCGGTTTCGGAAATATCCATAAAAAATATTTTTACTAAAATCGGTCATAACTCCGAAACCCCTTGATGGTTAACGCCCATTAACGAACTTGTCAGAGATATTTACGCTCCAAAACCACCTTGCAATTTTCAATCCGCTAACTCCTTTCGTTCGAGAGTTATCGAGCCTACGGCCGGTCGGCCGGCCGGACAGAATCGATTTCGCACTCGGATTCTTGATCAGTGAGTCGAACCAAATCGTTTGAGACCATTTTCAGCCAAAACTTCCAAAATTACAGAGACTTGGGCAAATTGATAAGCACTCTGTTCCGAGGAACTAGAGCGCCAAAAAAACAAGTTTCGTATGACAATTGCCCAAAACAGGTTTAAAGTACCTACAAATAGTAGGTATTCCATAAAACATGTATGAAAGAAGATAAGTAATAATAAAAAATTACCTTGTAATCGATCAAAAATTTCCTGATCTACGTTCACCAAATTTTCTCCTCTCTCGAATTCGCTTTCAATATTTACGTAATATTTTCAAACATTTTCGGGTGAGGTCCCCGTTGCATCGCTAAAATACGAGTATTTCAACCCCAATATTTTTGAAGTTACAATATTCCCTTCTGTCGACATTATGACAATTCATACATAGAATAATTTAATAAATCTGTGAAATACGATTTACATTGAAATTTTGAAAAATCATATCTCCGAAAGTATTAGCTTGTTAGAGTTAAAAATGATATGAATGGATTCTTATGATAAAACTGCTTATTAAAAAAAAATTAATTTGGAATTTGTTATGTAAAAAAAAATATTTTTTTTGGTTACTCCGAAACCATCTGTCCGATTTTGCCCAATAACGAACTTAGCCGAGATATTTATCCCCCAAACCTACTCTGAAAATTTCAACTCTCTAGCTCATTCCGTTCGAGAGTTAACGTGCCTACGGCCGGACAGAATGAATTTCGACCACGATTCTTGATCAGTGAGTCGAACCAAATCGTTTAAGACCATTTTCATCGAAAAATTCGAAAATTACAGACATTTGGGCAAATTGATAAGCACTCAGTTCCGAGGAACTAGAGCGCCAAAAACAAAGAAATTTAAATGAAACTTCGATAATACACGAAATAGATAAAATAAGAATAGCAACTAATGATGTCCAACTTTCATCTATATTTCTTATTTTATTTCATATTGCCCAGAAAATGTTAATTCTTATTTCTTATTTTGTCTTGAGCCATCTGTATAAACTAATCAATTTTACCCTTAATTCTTCTTTTATTCATTTTTGCGCTATGTCCTGGGGAACATCGCGTTATCATTTTGCCCAAATGTCTGTAACTTGCGAATTTTTTGACGAAAATGGTCTCAAACGATTTGGTTCGACTCCCCAATGAAGAATTCGTGGTCAAATTTGATTCTGTCCGATCGACCATCCGGCCGTTGCCACGATAAGTTGAGAACGGAAAGAGCTAGCGAATAATTTTCTTTTCAACCAATATGAATTCGATCGAATTGAAACTTGGTAAATAGTTCTGGAATATAAACCAGAGCACGTTTTTGAAATTTTGTGAGAATCTTCGCTAGAAAATTAAATAATAGTTATTTTTGTATCTAGTGCGCGAAATGCTACTTTGGTGATCGAGAACTGATTTTTTTAACGAGGCGCAGCCGAGTTAAAAAAATAGTCGAGATCACCAAAGTATTTCGCGCATGAGATGCAAACAAAATTTTTTCTACAAACGCCAAAAATATTGTTCTAAAATAAGTAACATGCATAGCTTAATATGAAAAATAGTATTGAACTGGCTTAAAATGTTTTTCCAAATCAAGTAAATACTGTAACTATGAAAATAAAATGGCATTTGTTTGTTTGATTGAGGAACATAAAGGTTAAAATATAAAAACTCCATATAGTTTACATGCAGTGTGCGAAGTAAGTACTTCGCACACTACTTCGCGCACGGTGTCATGGTGACGAAGGAAAATGAAAAAAAGGGTCACTTCGCATATTGTTTTCAATGCGCGAACCTTGTCATTTTTTGACGTTTGTAGAAAATAGTTATTTTTGTATCTAGTGCGCGAAATGCTACTTTGGTGATCGAGAAATGATTTTTTTAACGAGGCGCAGCCGAGTTAAAAAAAAATAGTCGAGATCACCAAAGTATTTCGCGCATGAGATGCCAACAAAATTTTTTCTACAAACGTCAAAAAATTTTGTTCTAAAATAAGTAACATGCTTAGCTTAATATGAAAAATGGTATTGAACTGGCTTAAACTGTTTTTCCAAATCAAGTAATTACTGTAACTATGGAAATAAAATGGCATTTGTTGATAATTATTTCAAAGTGACAGTTCTTGATAATTATTTTGGAGTGACTTTTTATTCGCGTCAATTTCGTGCGTGATATTTATAACTTTAAAATAATGGAAATTTCGAGCGACGATGAAGTAAGCAGTACCCCACCTAACTTGGCAGATGCGGCCAATTCAGTAATTTCAAATCTTTTACCGGAGAAATCGAGGCGCCAGTATGGAAATGCATATCAGCAATTTTGAATTCCATATAGTTTACATGCAGTGTGCGAAGTAAGTATTTCGCACACTACTTCGCGCACGGTGTCATGGTTACGAGGGAAAATGAAAAAAAGGGTCACTTCGCATATTGTTGTCAATTCGCGAACATTGCTATTTTTTGACGTTTGTAGAAAAAATATATTAAAAAATATTTTTTATGTCACGTTAACCTGAGAACGGAAAGAGAGAGCAATTTAAAATTGTCAGGTTAGGTTGTGCATCTGAATGCGACATTTGAGTTTGTTTATAAGAAAAATCGACCAAACGTATTTGAAGTTATACCCATCCGAAAATTGATTGTTATTTACTCAATAACCCGAAAAATATAGAACCGATCCAATTCAAACGTGGTTATTAGTTGTAGAATGCCAAAGCGAAAGTTCTTGCAAAATTTCGTGAGGATCGTATCACTAGAAAATTTTCAAAAATCATTGAAAAAAATTCTATATATCAGAATCTATTCATCCGACATGGCTGAAATTTTGCGAGAGCCTTCAGAACCTAACTCTTCTACCAAGTTCCAAGGTGGAACACGATCGGATCTATATTTTTGGAGATCCGAGCAGCCTTGTGTGAGTTCAGTAGCTGGATAGGTGATCGTTGCCTCGATAACTCTCGAATGAAAGGAGATAGGAACTTGCAATTTTCAGGGTAGGTTGCGTATTTGAATGGGAGAGTTAAGTTTGCTGTTGACCATAATCGGCCCAACGGTTTCGGATTTATATCCATCTGGAATATTATTTCCTCGATAACTCAGAAAAATATAGACTCGATCGAATAGAAGCTTGCTAACTAGTTGTAGAATATCGACGTGTGTAATATTTTGTGAGAACCGTACCGCTAGAAAATTTAAAAAAAGTTTGAAAAAAAAAATCGGAACAAGCACTGACGTGAAGTCAGGAGCTTTTGCGCGTATGTTCTATTGTCCATTCTCCTGTATTGGATACTCTCAATCGAATTTACCATGGTGAATTCTATTGTCCATTCTCCTGTATTGGAAACTCTTAACACGAATTTACCATGGTAAATTACATGAAAAATACAGGAGAATGGACAATAGAACATACGCGCAAATGCTCCTGACTTCACGTCAGTACTTGAACCATTTTTTTTATTTGCTGTATAAACCTTTACTGATATAACAGAGTGCTTATCAATTTGCCCAAATGTCTGGAATTTTCGAATTTTTCGATAAAAATGGTCTTGAACGATTTGGTTCGACTCACTGATCAAGAATCCGAGGTCAAAATCGATTCTGTCCGACCGGCCGGCCCTCCGTTAACACGATAACTCTCGAACGGAATGAGCTCGACAGTTGAAATTTTCAGAGTAGGTTTAGGCTATCTCGGCTAAGTTCGTTATTGAGCGATGGTTTCGGAATAACGAAAAAATAATTTTTTTTTACATTACAAATTTCAGATTCAATTTTTTTTATGATGCTGTTTCACCATAACAATCTAATACTTTCGGAGATATGATTCTTCCAAATTTCAATAATAAATCGTACTTCTATGTTTTCACAGAATGATGTATTTAATTATTCTGTCCATGAATTATTATATGATGTGTGTACATCTTATGTCATCTTGTTTTCCTATGAGAGACATGTCAAATTTATTTCTGGTTCGTTATTATTTCAAATAAAATGATGATTTTCGACTTTTCGGATCCATAAAAGTAGTGAAATTTCGGGAGTTTCTCATTTTATAACATTCAATGAAGAATATATCGAAAACAGTGCGTTTAAGCAGAAATGATGAAGAATAATTTAAAACGTTAAAACGACTGAATATTCTCGAAATGGCTCAAGAAACACTTTATCTGCTTTCTTTATGCTAATTTCCTTTAGTTTTATGGTTCCAAGAGTCTATAACTAAAAAACCAGTAGAAGTAGGAAAAAATAATATTTGGAAAATTTGTATCATAGTTATAGGAAACTTCACAACAACATTCATTTTATTCGAAAAAAGGTATCAAAGCTACAAAATAAAAACTGTTTTTTTTTCGAAATTTCAACAGCCTGTATCTTTTTACCTGAACCGAATTTGGAAAAATGCTAAATGAAAAAAGTGTTTCATTGGACGATATGAATCTATGGTTAGAATTAATGTACAACTTAAAGACTCACCCTGTATTTCTATCATCATAATATTATGGATTATCCAAGGGCATATAGGGTAGGGTTAATTATAATATCCTATAATTGGTCATTTTGCATTCAATCATACTTTGTTTGTTAGAACAGAAATACATTTCACATGTCTGTTATAGGTCGATTAGATTACAAGTATGAACAGTGAACACAGATAGTATTAGCTTGCTAAAGTTGAAAATGATATCAATGGATTCTTATGATGAAACTGCACCTTAAAAAAAAAATGAATTCGAAATTTGAAATGTAAAAAAAATTTTTTTCGTTACTCCTAAACCATCCAGCCGATTTTGCCCAATAACGAACATAACCGAGATATTTATCTCCCAAACCTACTGTGAAAATTTCAACTGTCTAGCTCATTCTGTTCGAGAGTTCACAGAATCGATTTCGCCCACGGATTCTTGATCAGTGAGTCGATCCAAATCGTTTATGACCATTTTCAGCCGAAAATTCGAAACAGACATTTGGGCAAATTTATTAAGTACTTTGTTCCGAGGAACAAGAGCGCCAAAAATATCAATAGACGACGTTTGGATATGATTTCCTTCGAAAAGTGAGTTTTTTCAATGGATTTGCATACCTAAATATTTATCCTAATGCATTTTTTTTTAAATAATTGAGAGTAACCATTCGAAATTTCGTTCCCTCAACTTGATTTATTCATAAATTTGTAGAACTCCATTGCGAAATTCTGTGGCTTAGATATCTGAAACACTAACAATTCATATTATCTCTATGGTTCATTATCGAATGGAGTTATTGAGGCTAATCGCTTCTTTAACACTCTTTTCACTCAAGAAACCATTCGGACTAATCTTATCAGTCTCGTAGTCATTGAAAATACCCATATCGACTGAAAGCTCTTTAGCATTTTTAAACTGTTGATATATGGAGGCATCATTTATCCGTCAATAGAAAAACCGAACGTGTAAATTAATTCGTTAACTTTCACCCAAATTAACTACTTGCGTACAGTGATAAGTTGGTACCCTCATATAGATTGTAGCCATTTCCTATATAGAGATAGGTTTCACTTTTATTGATGTTTTCCGCGAATGAATGTTATCCCATAATTTTTTGATCATCATTAACTACGAATAACTACATTAAGGTCCACTTATGCTTTTGTGGTCTAGCACGTTTCGGAATCAATGTTTCCTTCATCAGTAGACATTACGTTATTAAATTAACTATTATCTGCATGTTTGTCTACTTTTGTCATTACTATTTAATTATATTGTAATATAAGTCGTTCGTATAAACTTAAGTCCACTTTTGCTTCATTTTCGATTCACAAGCTGTTAAACATTTATTTCTTATCTTGGTAACTGTACATACTACATATACAGGATGAGTCTTTGACCACTGCATTAATTTTAACCAAAGATTCCTCTCATCAAATGAAACACTTTTTTCATATACCATTTTTCCAGATTCGGATCAGGTAAAAAGTTATAAGCGTTTAAAGATTTCACAATGTGCTAATACACTCCCGCATATAAATTATCTATGACATTGTTGGCGGACGAGAATAAGGCATGGTAACGTGGTTTACAGCTTGATTCGGGATTCCAACGCTCAGGGACGGTTCCATAAAAGTAGTGAAATTTCTGGAGTTTTCCATTTTAAAACATTCAATGAAGAATATCTCGAAATCGGTGCGTTTAAGGAGAAATGATGAGGAATAATATAATGTTCTAAAACGATGGAATATTCTTGAAAGGACTCAAGAAAAATTTTATATACTTTCTCTATGCATTTTATTTTTGTTTTATTTAATTTCGTTTAGTTTTATGAATCCACGAGTCCATAACTAGAAAACCAGTAGAAGTAGAAAATAACTAATATTTGGAAAATATGTATCATAGTTATAGGAAACTTTACGCCAACATTCATTTTATTCGAAAAAAGGATGTCAAGGCTACAAAATAAAAACTGATTTTTTTTTCAAAATTTCAACAGCCTGTATCTTTTTACCTGAGCTGAATTTGGAAAAATGTTAAATGAAAAAAGTGTTTCATTTGTTGAGAGGAATCTTTGGTTAAAATTAATGCAGTGGTCAAAGACTCACCCTGTATAGGGGAAATCCCGAATAACAAATTGAAATTTTGAATTGTCATTCTTCTTCGTAAAAATGCGAACCCTACCTTCAACCCCCTTCGAAACCCCCAATTTTTCAAATAGGAAGTATGGGCTTGTGATACATCGTTTGAAAGGTCTCGTCATTCTCTATTCAGAAATGTTTATGTTTATTGCAAAAATTTAAAAAAATGAAATCAAATGATTAGCAAAAATTGGTACAATATCAAAAACTAATACCTATGTGATACAAAATGTAGCAAAAAAATTATTAACGTTAATGAAGTAGATGTCCAACGTGTTCGCCGTGAACGCCTTGGCAATATCCTAATCCCAAATAAAAATGTCTTCCAACATTTTATATCAATTTTAATTTAACACATCTCAGGAATGATCGACCTAATCGCAAGCGTTATCTTTCAGATCATTCAAATCAAGGCGTTTAGTTTTGTACACAACGCTCTTCACATATCCCCATAAAAAGAAAACTAATGGGTTAAGATCAGGGGATAGCGCTGGCCATTCGATCGTTCATCGTCTTCCTATCCACCGATTTGGAAATATTGCGTCGAGGTACTGCCGGACATTGCGTTGGTAATGTGGTGGTGCTCTATCCTGTTGGAACCATATCGTATTCCGTAGAACTTGAGGATTTCCTTGATCAGAATATAAATTGGCAAAAGTTGGAACGACATCATTTTGAAGTACTAACTAATTATCGCCATTCAAATGACCCTCAATGAAAAAATGGGCCTATGAAATGTTTCGAACATTTCCTGTCCAAACAGTAACCTTTTGAGGGAATTGCGTGTGTTCTTCTCTCATCAATTGAGGATTTTCGGTAGACCAGTAGCGGCAATTTTGACGATTAGCATGGCGGTTGAGAGAAAAAGTGCACTAATCAGAAAATTGAGTCTACTAATTGGATAATATTGTTATCCAGCATGTCCATCACTTGTTCACAATAATAAGTTCTCCTATTAAAATCGTCCAAGAGCTCCTGGGTAGGTATAATTTTATAGGGATACATTTTATTTTGTTTTAATATATAGAATCGATGACATTGAATATTGTAGAGGCATCTCTACTCGATTTATGTGGGTTTTCTTCAAAGTCAAGCATCACATCTAATTTCACATCCTCAGACAGTATATTAGCAGCTGCTTTTTTAAGCTGCTTTACATGCCCAGACTCGCGAAACTGCTTATCTATTTCACTTAACCGGTGTGAAGAGAGCAGATAAATATAGCGGATGAAATCTCCGGAAACACCCGAACGGCGCAACCAGTGGCGCACCGATCGATTCAGTCATAATCATATAGAACCAATATATTCTGGCATGAATTGAAGTAAATCGAAGTTCTGCGTTAATATATATACACAACAACTTGAACTGATGGTTTCTTCGAGAGATGAACTTAATTTGGAACTTATTTTGTGAGTCCGATCAAGCTCTTGTGGAATATTGATAGATTTATCAATGCTGGGGAATGAATGTTATTTTGGCATGGGAAGATTTTGGCAAGATAATGGTAATGCAGATTCGGTTCTTTACTGAAAAAAGTATCCGCATTGGATGAGACCCTGGGGTTGAAATTTCAACCCTTAACACAAAAAACCCGGGTTTTCATCCGTTTTTCCTAGAAGGAAGAGTTTTTTCATGAACAGATTTTGAGAACATTTTGACAACGACGATATCGATACTCAGTAAAAAAATGGTCCACTTCGGATGGGGCCCTGGGGTTGAAATTTCAACCCTTAACACAAAATCTCGGTTTTTCCGGTTTTTTTCATACAAGGAAAAGTTTTTTCATCTACAGATTTTGAGAACATCTTGACTACGACGATACCGATATTCAGTAAAAAAATTGTCCACTTCGGATGGGGCGCTGGGGTTGAAATTTCAACCCTTATCTCAAAAATCTCGATTTTTCGTCGTTTTTTCCCAGAAGGAGAAGTTTTTTCATCAACAGATTTTGAGAACATCTTGACTACGACGATACCGATATTAGGTAAAAAAAATGGTCCACTTCGGATGGGGCCCTGGGGTTGAAATTTCAACCCTTAACGCAAAAATCTCGGTTTTTCGTCGTTTTTTCCCAGAAGGAAAAGTTTTTTCATCAACAGATTTTGAGCACATCTTACCTATGACGGAGTCGATATTCAGTAAAAAAATGGTCCACTTCGGATGGGGCCCTGGGGTTGAAATTTCAACCCTTAACACAAAATCACGGATATTCCTGGTTTTTTCATAGAAGGAAAAGTTTTTTCATCAACAGATTTTGAGAACATCTTGACTACGATGATACCGATATTCAGTAAAAAAATTGTCCACTTCGGATGGGGCTCTGGGGTTGAAATTTCAACCCTTAACAGAAAATCTCGGTATTTCCTGTTTTTTTCATAGAAGGAAAAGTTTTTTCATCAACAGATTTTGAGAACATCTTGACTAGGACGATACCGATATTAGGTAATAAAATGGTCCACTTCGGATGGGGCTCTGGGGTTGAAATTTCAACCCTTAAGACAAAATCTCGGTTTTTCCTGTTTTTTTCATAGGAGGAAAAGTTTTTTCATCAATAGATTTTGAGCACATCTTAACTATGACGGAGTCGATATTATGTAAAAAAATGGTCCACTTCGGATGGGGCCCTGGGGTTGAAATTTCAACCCTTATCACAAAATCTCGGATTTTCCTGGTTTTTTCATAGAAGGAAAAGTTTTTTCATCAACAAATTTTGAGAACATCTTGATTACGACGATACCGATATTCAGTAAAAAAATGGTCCACTTCGGATGGGGCCCTGGGGTTGAAATTTCAACCCTTATCTCAAAAATCCCGATTTTTCGTCGTTTTTTCCCAGAAGGAGAAGTTTTTTCATCAACAAATTTTGAGAACATCTTGATTACGACGATACCGATATTCAGTAAAAAAATGGTCCACTTCAGATGGGGCCCTGGGGTTGAAATTTCAACCCTTAACGCAAAAATCTCGGTTTTTCGTCGTTTTTTTCCTGAAGGAAAAGTTTTTTCATCAACAGATTTTGAGCACATCTTAACTATGACGGAGTCGATATTCAGTAAAAAAATGGTCCACTTCGGATGGGGCCCTGGAGTTTAAATTTCAACCCTTAACACAAAATCCCGGATTTTCCTGGTTTTTTCATAGAGGGGAAAGTTTTTTCATCAACAGATTTTGAGAACATCTTGACTACGACGATACCGATATTCAGTAAAAAAATTGTCCACTTCGGATGGGGCTCTGGGGTTGAAATTTCAACCCTTAACCCAAAATCTCGGATTTTCCTGGTTTTTTCATAGAAGGAAAAGTTTTTTCATCAACAGATTTTGAGAACATCTTGACTAAGACGATACCGATATTAGGTAATAAAATGGTCCACTTCGGATGGGGCTCTGGGGTTGAAATTTCAACCCTTAACAGAAAATCTCGGTTTTTCCTGTTTTTTTCGTAGAAGGAAAAGTTTCTTCATCAACAGATTTTGAGAACATCTTGACTAGGACGATACCGATATAAGGTAATAAAATGGTCCACTTCGGATGGGGCTCTGGGGTTGAAATTTCAACCCTTAACAGAAAATCTCGGTTTTTCCTTTTTTTTTCATAGAAGGAGAAGTTTTTTCATCAACAAATTTTGATAACATCTTGACTACGACGATACCGATATTCAGTTAAAAAATTGTCCACTTCGGATGGGGCTCTGGGGTTGAAATTTCAACCCTTAAGACAAAATCTCGGTTTTTCCTGTTATTTTCATAGAAGGAAAAGTTTTTTCATCAACAGATTTTGAGCACATCTTAACTATGACGGAGTCGATATTGAGTAAAAAAATGGTCCACTTCGGATGGGGCCCTGGGGTTGAAATTTCAACCCTTATCACAAAATCTCGGATTTTCCTGGTTTTTTCATAGAAGGAAAAGTTTTTTCATCAACAGATTTTGAGCACATCTTAACTATGACGATATCGATATTCAGTAAAAAAATGGTCCACTTCGGATGGGGCTCTGGGGTTGAAATTTCAACCCTTATCAGAAAATCTCGGTTTTTCCTGTTTTTTTCATAGAAGGAAAAGTTTTTTCATCAACAGATTTTGTGAACATCTTGACTAGGACGATACCGACATTAGGTTATAAAATGGTCCACTTCGGATGGGGCTCTGGGGTTGAAATTTCAACCCTTAACGCAAAAATCTCGGTTTTTCGTCGTTTTTTCCCAAAAGGAAAAGTTTTTTCATCAACAGATTTTGAGCACATCTTAACTATGAGGGAGTCGATATTCAGTAAAAAAATGGTCCACTTCGGATGGGGCCCTGGGGTTGAAATTTCAACCCCTAACACAAAATCTCGGATTTTCCTGGTTTTTTCATAGAAGGAAAAGTTTTTTCATCAACAGATTTTGAGAACATCTTGACTAGGACGATACAAATATTAGGTAATAAAATGGTCCACTTCGGATGGGGCTCAGGGGTTGAAATTTCAACCCTTAACAGAAAATCTCGGTTTTTCCTGTTTTTTTCATAGAAGGAAAAGTTTTTTCATCAACAGATTTTGAGAACATCTTGACTAGGACGATACCGATATTAGGTAATAAAATGGTCCACTTCGGATGGGGCTCTGGGGTTGAAATTCCAACCCTTAACAGAAAATCTCTGTTTTTCCTGTTTTTTTCATAGAAGGAAAAGCTATTTCATCAACAAATTTTGATAACATCTTGACTACGACGATACCGATATTCAATTAAAAAATTGTCCACTTCGGATGGGGCTCTGGGGTTGAAATTTCAACCCTTAAGACAAAATCTCGGTTTTTCCTGTTTTTTTCATAAAAGGAAAAGTTTTTTCATCATTAGATTTTGAGCACATCTTAACTATGACGGAGTCGATATTGAGTAAAGAAATGGTCCACTTCGGATGGGGCCCTGGGGTTGAAATTTCAACCCTAATCACAAAATCTCGGATTTTCCTGGTTTTTTCATAGAAGGAAAAGTTTTTTCATCAACAGATTTTGAGAACATCTTGACTAGGACGATACCGATATTAGGTAATAAAATGGTCCACTTCGGATGGGGCTCAGGGGTTGAAATTTCAACCCTTAACAGAAAATCTCGGTTTTTCCTGTTTTTTTCATAGAAGGAAAAGTTTGTTCATCAACAGATTTTGAGAAAATCTTGACTAGGACGATACCGATATTAGGTAATAAAATGGTCCACTTCGGATGGGGCTCTGGGGTTGAAATTCCAACCCTTAACAGAAAATCTCGGTTTTTCCTGTTTTTTTCATAGAAGGAAAAGCTTTTTCATCAACAAATTTTGATAACATCTTGACTACGACGATACCGATATTCAGTTAAAAAATTGTCCACTTCGGATGGGGCTCTGGGGTTGAAATTTCAACCCTTAAGACAAAATCTCGGTTTTTCCTGTTTTTTTCATAGAAGGAAAAGTTTTTTCATCAATAGATTTTGAGCACATCTTAACTATGACGGAGTCGATATTAAGTAAATAAGTAAAAAAGTTGTCCACTTCGGATGGGGCTCTGGGGTTGAAATTTCAACCCTTAACAGAAAATCTCGGTTTTTCCTGTTTTTTTCATAGAAGGAAAAGTTTTTTCATCAACAGATTTTGAGAACATCTTGACTAGGACGATACCGATATTAGGTAATAAAATGGTCCACTTCGGATGGGGCTCTGGGGTTGAAATTTCAACCCTTAAGACAAAATCTCGGTTTTTCCTGTTTTTTTCATAGAAGGAAAAGTTTTTTCATCAACAGATTTTGAGCACATCTTAACTATGACGGAGTCGATATTGAGTAAAGAAATGGTCCACTTCGGATGGGGCCCTGGGGTTGAAATTTCAACCCTAATCACAAAATCTCGGATTTTCCTGGTTTTTTCATAGAAGGAAAAGTTTTTTCATCAACAGATTTTGAGAACATCTTGACTAGGACGATACCGATATTAGGTAATAAAATGGTCCACTTCGGATGGGGCTCAGGGGTTGAAATTTCAACCCTTAACAGAAAATCTCGGTTTTTCCTGTTTTTTTCATAGAAGGAAAAGTTTGTTCATCAACAGATTTTGAGAAAATCTTGACTAGGACGATACCGATATTAGGTAATAAAATGGTCCACTTCGGATGGGGCTCTGGGGTTGAAATTCCAACCCTTAACAGAAAATCTCGGTTTTTCCTGTTTTTTTCATAGAAGGAAAAGCTTTTTCATCAACAAATTTTGATAACATCTTGACTACGACGATACCGATATTCAGTTAAAAAATTGTCCACTTCGGATGGGGCTCTGGGGTTGAAATTTCAACCCTTAAGACAAAATCTCGGTTTTTCCTGTTTTTTTCATAGAAGGAAAAGTTTTTTCATCAACAGATTTTGAGCACATCTTAACTATGACGGAGTCGATATTAAGTAAAAAAGTTGTCCACTTCGGATGGGGCTCTGGGGTTGAAATTTCAACCCTTAACAGAAAATCTCGGTTTTTCCTGTTTTTTTCATAGAAGGAAAAGTTTTTTCATCAACAGATTTTGAGAACATCTTGACTAGGACGATACCGATATTAGGTAATAAAATGGTCCACTTCGGATGGGGCTCTGGGGTTGAAATTTCAACCCTTAAGACAAAATCTCGGTTTTTCCTGTTTTTTTCATAGAAGGAAAAGTTTTTTCATCAATAGATTTTGAGCACATCTTAACTATGACGGAGTCGATATTATGTAAAAAAATGATCCACTTCGGATGGGGCCCTGGGGTTGAAATTTCAACCCCAGGGCCCCATCCGAAGTGGACCATTTTTTTACTGAATATCGATTCCGTCATAGTTAAGATGTGCTCGAAATCTGTTGATGAAAAAACTTTTCCTTCTATGAAAAAAACAGGAAAAACCGAGATTTTGTCTTAAGGGTTGGAATTTCAACCCCAGGGCCCCATCCGAAGTGGACCATTCTTTTACTGAATATGAGTATCGTCGTAGTCAAGATTTTCTCAAAATCTGTTGAAGAAAAAACTTTTCCTTCTATGAAAAAAACAGGAAAAACCGAGATTTTCTGATAAGGGTTGAAATTTCAACCCCAGGGCCCCATTCGAAGTGGACCATTTTTTTACTGAATATCGACTCCATCATAGTTAAGTTGTGTTCAAAATCTGTTGATGAAAAAGCTTTTCCTTCTATGAAAAAAACAGGAAAAACCGAGATTTTGTCTTAAGGGTTGAAATTTCAACCCTAGAGCCCCATCCGAAGTGGACCATTCTTTTACTGAATATGAGTATCGTCGTAGTCAAGATTTTCTCAAAATCTGTTGAAGAAAAAACTTTTCCTTCTATGAAAAAAACAGGAAAAACCGAGATTTTCTGTTAAGGGTTGAAATTTCAACCCCAGGGCCCCATCCGAAGTGGACCATTTTTTTACTGAATATCGACTCCATCATAGTTAAGATGTGTTCAAAATCTGTTGATGAAAAAGCTTTTCCTTCTATGAAAAAAAACAGGAAAAACCGAGATTTTGTCTTAAGGGTTGAAATTTCAACCCTAGAGCCCCATCCGAAGTGGACCATTTTTTTACTGAATTTCGGTATCGTCGTAGTCAAGATGTTCTCAAAATCTGTCAATGAAAAAACTTTTCCTTCTATGAAAAAAACAGGAAAAACCGAGATTTTCTGTTAAGGCTTGAAATTTCAACCCCAGAGCCCCATCCGAAGTGGACAATTTTTTAACTGAATATCGGTTTCGTCGTAGTCAAGATGTTCTCAAAATCTGTTGATGAAAAAACTTTTCCTTCTATGAAAAAACCAGGAAAATCCGAGATTTTGTCTTAAGGGTTGAAATTTCAACCCCAGGGCCCCATCCGAAGTGGACCATTTTTTTACTGAATATGAGTATCGCCGTAGTCAAGATTTTCTCAAAATCTGTTGATGAAAAAACTTTTCCTTCTATGAAAAAAACAGGAAAAACCGAGATTTTGTGTTAAGGGTTGAAATTTCAACCCCAGAGCCCCATCCGAAGTGGACAATTTTTTTACTGAATA
The DNA here is from genome assembly GCA_937662695.2 of Halyzia sedecimguttata. NCBI lineage: Eukaryota > Metazoa > Arthropoda > Insecta > Coleoptera > Coccinellidae > Halyzia > Halyzia sedecimguttata. Next base: position 52,318,798 of record OW569415.2, read on the forward strand.
TCGATATCGTCATAGTTAAGATGTGCTCAAAATCTGTTGATGAAAAAACTTTTCCTTCTGGGAAAAACCACGAAAAATCGAGATTTTTGAGTTAAGGGTTGAAATTTCAACCCCAGGGCCCCATCCGAAGTGGACCATTTTTTTACTGAATATCGATTCCGTCATAGTTAAGATGTGCTCAAAATCTGTTCATGAAAAAACTTTTCCTTCTACGAAAAAACCAGGAAAATCCGAGATTTTGTGTTAAGGGTTGAAATTTCAACCCCAGGGCCCCATCCGAAGTGGACCATTTTATTACCTAATATCGGTATCGTCCTAGTCAAGATGTTCTCAAAATCTGTTGATGAAAAAACTTTTCCTTCTATGAAAAAACCAAGAAAAACCGAGATTTCGTGTTGAGGGTAGAAATTTCAACCCCAGGGCCCCATCCGAAGTGGACCATTTTTTTACTGAATTTCGGTAACGTCGTAGTCAAGATGTTCTCAAAATCTGTTGATGAAATAGTAATTTACGTAACAAGTCCGGAAAATAGGGTTTTTTTGGACGAATAGACAAAATTCTAGGACGAGCGTAAGCGAGTCCTAGAAGTCTATGAGTCCAAAAAAACCTTTTTCGGACGTGTTGCGTACAATATTTTTTCGGCAACCGTGTAGTATAACAAATCAATGAGACGACACATATCTTTTTTATATATTTTGATTCTTATTCAAATTAAACAGAACAGAAAATATAACATGTTAACTAATTTTATATGAACTGTCAACCGTTTTCTCAGTGCCATGGTAACTTCATTTATCAAAAATATACCTACCAAGATTTTCATAATGTATTTACAATGACCAAAACGACGTGATTCTTCCGGCCTAGTCCGGGAAGTACGTACTTCCCGGACTAGGCCGGGAAATGCTTCTTTCTCAAAGAAAAAGCGTCCGGGAAGTGGGCACTTCCCGGACGGTTGCCGAAAAAAACTTTTCCTTCTATGAAATAACCAGGAAAATCCGAGATTTTGTGTTAAGGGTTGAAATTTCAACCCCAGGGCCCCATCCGAAGTGGACCATTTTTTTACTGAATATCGACTCCGTCATAGTTAAGATGTGCTCAAAATCTGTTGATGAAAAGACTTTTCCTTCTATGAAAAAAACAGGAAAAACCGAGATTTGGTCTAAAGGGTTGACATTTCAACCCCAGAGCCCCATCCGAAGTGGACCATTTTATTACCTTATATCGGTATCGTCCTAGTCAAGTTGTTCTCAAAATCTGTTGATGAAAAAACTTTTCCTTCAATGAAAAAACCAAGAAAAACCGAGATTTTGTGTTAAGGGTAGAAATTTCAACCCCAGGGCCCCATACGAAGTGGACCATTTTTTTTCTGAATTTCGGTATCGTCGTAGTCAAGATGTTCTCAAAATCTGTTGATGAAAAACCTTTTCCTTCTATGGAAAAAATAGGAAAAAATGAGATTTTCGGTTAAGGGTTGAAATTTCAACCCCAGAGCCCCATCCGAAGTGGACAATTTTTTTACTGAATATCGATATCATCATAGTTAAGATGTGCTCAAAATCTGTTGATGAAAAAACTTTTCCTTCTGGGAAAAAACGACGAAAAATCGAGATTTTTGAGTTAAGGGTTGAAATTTCAACCCCAGGGCCCCATCCGAAGTGGACCCTTTTTTCACCTAAAATCGGTATCGTCGTAGTCAAGATGTTCTCGAAATCTGTTGATGAAAAAACTTTTCCTTCTATGAAAAAAACAGGAAAAACCGAGATTTTGTGTTAAGGGTTGAAATTTCAACCCCAGGGCCCCATCCGAAGTCGACCATTCTTTTACTGAATGTCGGTATCGTCGTAGTCAAGATGTTCTCAAAATTTGTTGATGAAAAAACTTTTCCTTCTATGAAAAAAACCGGAAAAACCGAGATTTTGTGTTAAGGGTTGAAATTTCAACCCCAGGGCCCCATCCGAAGTCGACCATTCTTTTACTGAATGTCGGTATCGTCGTTGTCAAGATGTTCTCAAAATTTGTTGATGAAAAAACTTTTCCTTCTATGAAAAAAACCGGAAAAACCGAGATTTTGTGTTAAGGGTTGAAATTTCAACCCCAGGGCCCCATCCGAAGTCGACCATTCTTTTACTGAATGTCGGTATCGTCGTAGTCAAGATGTTCTCAAAATTTGTTGATGAAAAAACTTTTCCTTCTATGAAAAAAACCGGAAAAACCGAGATTTTGTGTTAAGGGTTGAAATTTCAACCCCAGGGTCTCATCCAATGCGGATACTTTTTTCAGTAAAGAACCGAATCTGCATTACCATTATATTGCCAAAATCTTCATATGCCAAAATAACATTCATGCCCCAGCATTGATAAATCTATCAATATTCAACAAGAGCTTGATCGGACTCACAAAATAAGTTCCAAATTAAGTTCATCTCTCGAAGAAACCATCAGTTCAAGTTGTTGTGTATTTATATTATCGCAGACTTCGATTTTATTCAATTCATACCAGAATATATTGGTTCTATATGATTATGACTGAATCGATCGGTGCGCCACTGGTTGCGCCGTTCGGCTGTTTCCGGAGATTTCATCCGCTATCTTTATCTGCTCTCTTCACACCGGTTTTCACTTATTGTCCCTTGGGTTATAGAGGTGACAAATTCGGAAATTTCTCATGAAACAAGCGACTTAAGCTGGCCGTCCACTAGGTCGGAAACGCGGCGTGGCGTGGCGCGGCGCGGGGCGGAAATGTAGATCTCCGTCCACTGTGGGGCGGTCGGTCAGGTCGGAAAAATTTACAGTTCTCGCTTGGCAGTCGATATATGCGTATCACATGAGGTATGTCTTCTGACGACGACGACGACTTGTTCGTGTTTGCTGCTGCATTGGAAGCTGAAGAAGAGGAACGAAGCAGTGAGGAGAAAGAGGAAAAGGATATGGGTTCATGAAATTAATACAAAAAGAAAGGAGCTTGGAGAATTTCATCATCTATTTGATGATCTCCTGAGGGACGAAAATAAATTCTTCAGGTACTTCAGGATGTCGCCAGAAATGGTCTTCAAATTGCTGCAACGTTTGAGGCCAGAGATGGAAAGGCAAAATACTCAATTTCGGGAAGCCATTTCTCCTGAAAAAAGACTGGCGACGTGCCAGTTACCGTAGATATATTGTTTTTACGCGTATGTTCTGGGGAACGTCGCATTATCATTTTTCCCAAATGTCTGTAACTTTAGAATTTTTTGCCGAAAATGGACTCAAACGATTAGGTTCGCCTCCCTGATGAAGAATCTGGGGTCAAATTTGATTCTGTCCGCTGGCCGGCCACCGTTGCCACGATAACTTGAGAACGGAACGAAATATCGAATTGAAATATTTTGGGTAGCTGGCGCGTCCCAATGCGACGGACAAGTTCATTAATGGGCATAATCGGCCTAATGGTTTCCGAGTACTAATTTTTTATCAACCGTTACCAATCGCATCGAATTGAAACTTGGTGAGTGGTTGTAGAACGTAAACATGGACACTAATGTGCAATTTTGTAAGGTTCGTATCATTAGAAAATTCTAAAAAAATTATTAAAAAATATTATTCATCTCACGTTAACTTGAGAACAGAAATAGATAGCGGCTTGAAATTTTCAGGATATGATGAACATATATGCAAAATTATTATCTATATCACAATAACTTGAGAATAGAAAGAGATAGGGAATTGAAATTTTTAGGGAAGGTTTCGCATCCTAATGTGACATTTGAGTTATAGGCATAATCAGACAAACGGTTTTGGAGTTACGCTAATTTGAAAATCAAGACAGTACAATAAACGTCTTATAGAACATGCGTGTAAAAGCTCCTGACTTCACGTCAGTGCTTTTTTTTAATATTTGGTTTTCTCAATTCGCTAAAATTCAAGATACGTTGAGTGGGTGCATTTCATTATAATGTATGTATCCACAGATTCTGACAATATAATACATAGTTGAAATATTATGAAAATAAAAAGTGTAAAAATTAAATCATATAATCTATAAAAAATACAACATTTGTAACGACGGACTCACACAAATCGAAACTAAAGTGACCGAGTCGTGCCGAGGTCGGAATATTTCCGCTCCGCCCTCCGTCCATTGGGTCGGCGACGCGGAATTCATGAAACCGCGCCGCGCTCAAGAAGTTTGGATAGATCCCGAGCGCGGAGATTTTTCGACTTCTCCGCGCCGCGCCGCGCTACCGACCTAGTGGACGGAGCTTAGTGTATTTTGGTTCAAAGTTCTAGCACACATTTCCGCCCCGCGCCGCGCCGCGCCGCGTTTCCGACCTAGTGGACGGCCAGCTTTACATATTTTTGTGTTCGGGAGTTACCTCCGTAACCAATCATTTGTAAAATTGTTAATGTGTGGATTTCCGTTAATCGAGCCATTATTCAAAATTGAAGTTAATGAAATTCAAACACAAATTAGACAATTTATAATCTACAACTTATGAGCATAAAGCAATTTGCGAAAGCGTTCTAAAAAAGTAACATTACCACAGAAACCGTTTTACGTAGTATGGTACGTATGGTACCATCTGGAAAACACAAAGTTATGTTTTTTTTTTTCGTTTTCTGTCTACCACATCTTGAAGGCAACTAAATTTAGTATTAGTGTAATAAGATTTGAGAATAATCGAGGGAATATTATAATGAATTTCGCTAATGACATGATTTTATTTTTTCCTATTTTCAGTTTTGCAATAAACATGAAAGGAATAACATTTCTGAATAGAGAATAACGCGACCTTTCAAACGATGTATCACAAGCACATAATTCCTATTTGAAAAATTAGGGTTTGTATTATCAATAAGAATTATGTTATATGTACCAGTTGATAATGTTATCAAAATAAATTGTATCATCCTGTATATCAAAAATGAAGTGAAAAAGGGTCTATGAATTTCTTCTTTAAAATCATGAAAAATATTATTCTTCTTAAATGTTGACATTCGATTAGGAAACACCCTATAGTTTGAAGTTAGGCTTTATGTTTGGAGATGACTGAAATGATCGAAGTGTAGGTGTCAAGATAATAAAATATACAAATACATATAGGGAATATTTTATTCCATCAATTTTCACAGCTATTTCATCTCGAAGTGAGATGAAAAACTCGATTTCCTATTTATATCATTTCCATCCAGAATCGGCAGATACCATCCAGTCTAGAAATGTTGAAAATACGAAAATATTGATGGTTGCTTGAAAGAGGGGGTGGCCCCACGTTTTTGGCGCTCTTGTTCCTCGGAACAGAGTGCTTAATAATTTGCCCAAATGTCTGTAATTTTCAAATTTTTGGCTGAAAATGGTCTTCAACGATTTGGTTCGACTCACTGATCAAGAATCCGTGGTCGGAATGGATTCTGTCCGGCTGGCCGGCCGTTAACACGATAACTCTCGAACGGACTGAGCTAGCCAGAGCAGGTTTGAGGGATAAATATCTCGTTATTGGGCAAAATCGGTCTGATAGTTTCGGAGTAACGGAAAAAAATTTTTTTTTACAATACAACTTTTGAATTCAAATTTGTTTAAGATGCAGTTTCATCATAAGAATCCATTGTAATCATTTTCAACTCTAACAAGCTAATACTTTCGGAGATATGATGTTTCAAAGTTTCAATATTACATGGAAAGTTCTATGTATTCACAGAATGTGATCACATAATCTGTCTGTGTGACTATTCATAAATGTCATCGTTTCTAGCTATTAGAGATTGTCAATTCGTATATTTTCTATTGGAAATCAATTATTCGATTCTTGAATTTGTGAATATATTCAAGACTGTTTTGATGTAGTTTATGGAGGCAATAGGAAAGAAGAACATAATGGACTCATCAAAAGAAATTATTGTTCGTTGACCACTGAGGTTCATATTACCTTTTACTTCCTTAAGTAGTGGTAGCGAATTGCGCAGAATTGCGATTATTTACGATTTCATAAGGCGGCCTCTTACAGAGCAATCGTTACCTACAGATTCATAGCTTACAGATAAAAAGCAGAATAGCACCATTAATTTGTCTGTTTGAACAAGAGCGCCAAAAAGCTCCTCGCCACAGGGCTTGAACGGATTTTTTTACAGTAACAAATGCACACGGCAAACGTGTTATTATATTGTTGCGTTATCACGTAAAATTATTATATCATGACTCCAAATCAAAGTATCTATAAATCTGGATGGTCTGAAAGCCAACCTATACCCATTTCATTCGCCTAATTCGATCCTTTTCACACCCTTCCAAGTTCTCAGTCCCCCAAATTCATCACCCTCGCCCTCGCCTACTGCCTACGCTCGATTAAACCCATACCGGACCTTGCGGATGAAACTTGTTGAACAAACATGTAAACTGCTTTCCGACTAGAAAAACGTCACAGAGAAACTCACCCGTCCATGTATAATTTCCACGATATATTCACACCTGAGGTCCATTGAATGATTATGTATTCCTTACGCGATAAAATCATTATTAATCTTTTCATGTGTTACGAAAGGGGCCTCACCTTGCGAAGCGGTTATTGTTTAGTTCTTTCGAAGCGCTAACAATGCGTTTAAAGCTACATAATGTGAAATAATTGAATGGGAACTGTAGGGTCGATGCCGACGTTTACATTCGGACGTTGCGTTTGTTGACTGTAACCTGTAACAGACTGACCAAAGTACCTATCTGTGTCTATATAGTAAATATTCTCATTCAATTATCATCATATTTCGTAGTACAAATAGTCTAGTCAACAAGTACCTTTTAGGTCAACATTTTTGCGTATTCTCCGAAAATTATGATTGAGGTGTCATTCCATTCGGATTGGCATGTAGATAGTTTTTGAGAAAATGGTAAGGCCGCTCTCAAAAATTGCAATAGTTATAAACAATTAAGTGAAAAAAAGGGGGTTTGGTTTTTTACCAATATTTCTAGTTATTCGATCCTTACGATATTCCGCTAAAATTTGCGCGTCAGCATTCTATAATTGATTACCAAGTTTCAATTCGATCGGATCTGTATACTTTGAATTATTGGGAAACAACAAACAAAAAAATTTCAGATGGTTACAAATCCACCTCCATAAAGTTAGCAGAGCCACTTGCGAAAATTTCAATGAAACCTATTGCATTAATTGTCGAATATTTGTCGAGAATTTGTCGTGAAAGAAAAAAATTTGTCGCGCGCTTAGTTTTTTTTATATGGGGTGGCTCTGCTAACTTAATATTAAGTTAGCAGAGCCACTTGCAACAATTTCAATGAAACCTATTGCATTAATTGTCGAGAATTTGTCGTGAATTTGTCGTGAAAGAAAAAAGTCTGTCGCGCGCTTAGTTTTTTTTATATGGGGTGGCTCTGCTAACTTAATATTAAGTTAGCAGAGCCACTTGCAACAATTTCAATGAAACCTATTGCATTAATTGTCGAGTATTTGTCGTGAATTTGTCGTGGAAGAAAAAAGTTTGTCGCGCGCTTCGTTATTTTTGTATGGGCTAATTTAATATTTGGCTAAAGGGGCCACACACAAATCACGTACGTTGGTTAATCGTATTTTTTTTCAATCAGAAATGAGCTGAATAATTGTCGAACGACCCAAACATATTCGTCGTGACAGAAAAAATTTTGTCGCGCGCTTAGTTTTTTTTAAATGGGGTGGCTCTGCTAACTTAATATTAAGTTAGCAGAGCCACTTGCAACAATTTCAATGAAACCTATCGCATTAATTGTCGAGTATTTGTCGTGAATTTGTCGTGAAAGAAAAAAGCTTGTCGCGCGCTTCGTTTTTTTTGTATGGGCTAAATTAATATTTGGCTAAAGGGGCCACACACAAATCACGTAAGTTGGTTAATCATATTTTTTTTCAATCAGAAATGAGCTGAATAATTGTCGAAGGACCCAAACATATTCGTCGTGACAGAAAAAAATACCTCCATAAAGTTAGCAGAGCCACTTGCGAAAATTTCAATGAAACCTATTGCATTAATTGTCGAATATTTGTCGAGAATTTGTCGTGAAAGAAAAAAATTTGTCGCGCGCTTAGTTTTTTTTATATGGGGTGGCTCTGCTAACTTAATATTAAGTTAGCAGAGCCACTTGCAACAATTTCAATGAAACCTATTGCATTAATTGTCGAGAATTTGTCGTGAATTTGTCGTGGAAGAAAAAAGTCTGTCGCGCGCTTAGTTTTTTTTATATGGGGTGGCTCTGCTAACTTAATATTAAGTTAGCAGAGCCACTTGCAACAATTTCAATGAAACCTATTGCATTAATTGTCGAGTATTTGTCGTGAATTTGTCGTGGAAGAAAAAAGTTTGTCGCGCGCTTCGTTTTTTTTGTATGGGCTAAATTAATATTTGGCTAAAGGCGCCACACACACATCACGTAAGTTGGTTAATCGTATTTTTCTTCAATCAGAAATGAGCTGAATAATTGTCGAACGACCCAAACATATTCGTCGTGACAGAAAAAATTTTGTCGCGCGCTTAGTTTTTTTTTTAATGGGGTGGCTCTGCTAACTTAATATTAAGTTAGCAGAGCCACTTGTAACAATTTCAATGAAACCTATCGCATTAATTGTCGAGTATTTGTCGTGAATTTGTCGTGAAAGAAAAAAGCTTGTCGCGCGCTTCGTTTTTCTTGTATGGGCTAAAACAATATTTGGCTAAAGGGGCCACACACAAATCACGTAAGTTGGTTAATCATATTTTTTTTCAATCAGAAATGAGCTGAATAATTGTCGAAGGACCCAAACATATTCGTCGTGACAGAAAAAAATTTGTCGAGCCCTTAGTTTTTTTTAAATGGGGTGGCTCTGCTAACTTAATATTAAGTTAGCAGAGCCACTTGCCACAATTTCAATGAAACCTATCGCATTAATTGTCGAGTATTTGTCGTGAATTTGTCGTGAAAGAAAAAAGCTTGTCGCGCGCTTCGTTTTTTTTGTATGGGCTAAAACAATATTTGGCTAAAGGAGCCACACACAAATCACTTAAGTTGGTTAATCATATTTTTTTTCAATCAGAAATGAGCTGAATAATTGTCGAAGGACCCAAACATATTCGTCGTGACAGAAAAAAATTTGTCGAGCCCTTAGTTTTTTTTAAATGGGGTGGCTCTGCTAACTTAATATTAAGTTAGCAGAGCCACTTGCCACAATTTCAATGAAACCTATCGCATTAATTGTCGAGTATTTGTCGTGAATTTGTCGTGAAAGAAAAAAGCTTGTCGCGCGCTTCGTTTTTTTTGTATGGGCTAAATTAATATTTGGCTAAAGGGGCCACACACAAATCACGTAAGTTGGTTAATCATATTTTTTTTCAATCAGAAATGAGCTGAATAATTGTCGAAGGACCCAAACATATTCGTCGTGACAGAAAAAAATTTGTCGAGCCCTTAGTTTTTTTTAAATGGGGTGGCTCTGCTAACTTAATATTAAGTTAGCAGAGCCACTTGCCACAATTTCAATGAAACCTATCGCATTAATTGTCGAGTATTTGTCGTGAATTTGTCGTGAAAGAAAAAAGCTTGTCGCGCGCTTCGTTTTTTTTGTATGGGCTAAATTAATATTTGGCTAAAGGGGCCACACACAAATCACGTAAGTTGGTTAATCATATTTTTTTTCAATCAGAAATGAGCTGAATAATTGTCGAAGGACCCAAACATATTCGTCGTGACAGAAAAAAATTTGTCGAGCCCTTAGTTTTTTTTAAATGGGGTGGCTCTGCTAACTTAATATTAAGTTAGCAGAGCCACTTGCCACAATTTCAATGAAACCTATCGCATTAATTGTCGAGTATTTGTCGTGAATTTGTCGTGAAAGAAAAAAGCTTGTCGCGCGCTTCGTTTTTTTTGTATGGGCTAAAACAATATTTGGCTAAAGGGGCCACACACAAATCACGTAAGTTGGTTAATCATATTTTTTTTCAATCAGAAATGAGCTGAATAATTGTCGAACGACCCAAACATATTCGTCGTGACAGAAAAAAATTTGTCGAGCGCTTAGTTTTTTTTTAAATGGGGTGGCTCTGCTAACTTAATATTAAGTTAGCAGAGCCACTTGTAACAATTTCAATGAAACCTATCGCATTAATTGTCGAGTATTTGTCGTGAATTTGTCGTGAAAGAAAAAAGCTTGTCGCGCGCTTCGTTTTTTTTGTATGGGCTAAAACAATATTTGGCTAAAGGGGCCACACACAAATCACGTAAGTTGGTTAATCATATTTTTTTTCAATCAGAAATGAGCTGAATAATTGTCGAAGGACCCAAACATATTCGTCGTGACAGAAAAAAATTTGTCGAGCCCTTAGTTTTTTTTTTAAATGGGGTGGCTCTGCTAACTTAATATTAAGTTAGCAGAGCCACTTGCCACAATTTCAATGAAACCTATCGCATTAATTGTCGAGTATTTGTCGTGAATTTGTCGTGAAAGAAAAAAGCTTGTCGCGCGCTTCGTTTTTTTTGTATGGGCTAAATTAATATTTGGCTAAAGGGGCCACACACAAATCACGTAAGTTGGTTAATCATATTTTTTTTCAATCAGAAATGAGCTGAATAATTGTCGAACGACCCAAACATATTCGTCGTGACAGAAAAAAATTTGTCGAGCCCTTAGTTTTTTTTTAAATGGGGTGGCTCTGCTAACTTAATATTAAGTTAGCAGAGCCACTTGCCACAATTTCAATGAAACCTATCGCATTAATTGTCGAGTATTTGTCGTGAATTTGTCGTGAAAGAAAGAAGCTTGTCGCGCGCTTCGTTTTTTTTGTATGGGCTAAATTAATATTTGGCTAAAGGGGCCACACACAAATCACGTAAGTTGGTTAATCATATTTTTTTTCAATCAGAAATGAGCTGAATAATTGTCGAACGACCCAAACATATTCGTCGTGACAGAAAAAAATTTGTCGAGCGCTTAGTTTTTTTTTAAATGGGGTGGCTCTGCTAACTTAATATTAAGTTAGCAGAGCCACTTGTAACAATTTCAATGAAACCTATCGCATTAATTGTCGAGTATTTGTCGTGAATTTGTCGTGAAAGAAAAAAGCTTGTCGCGCGCTTCGTTTTTTTTGTATGGGCTAAAACAATATTTGGCTAAAGGGGCCACACACAAATCACTTAAGTTGGTTAATCATATTTTTTTTCAATCAGAAATGAGCTGAATAATTGTCGAACGACCCAAACATATTCGTCGTGACAGAAAAAAATTTGTCGAGCCCTTAGTTTTTTTTAAATGGGGTGGCTCTGCTAACTTAATATTAAGTTAGCAGAGCCACTTGCAACAATTTCAATGAAACCTATTGCATTAATTGTCGAGTATTTGTCGTGAATTTGTCGTGAAAGAAAAAAGTTTGTCGCGCGCTTCGTTTTTTTTGTATGGGCTTATTTAATATTTGGCTAAAGGGGCCACACACAAATCACGTACGTTGGTTAATCGTATTTTTTTTCAATCAGAAATGAGCTGAATAATTGTCGAACGACCCAAACATATTCTTCGTGACAGAAAAAAGTTTGTCGCGCGCTTAGTTTTTTTTAAATGTGGTGGCTCTGCTAACTTAATATTAAGTTAGCAGAGCCACTTGTAACAATTTCAATGAAACCTATTGCATTAATTGTCGAATATTTGTCGTGAATTTGTCGTGAAAGAAAAAAGTTTGTCGCGCGCTTCGTTTTTTTTGTATGGGCTATATTAATATTTGGCTAAAGGGGCCACACACAAATCACGTAAGTTGGTTAATCGTATTTTTTTTCAATCAGAAATGAGCTGAATAATTGTCGAACGACCCAAACATATTCGTCGTGACAGAAAAAAGTTTGCCGCGCGCTTAGTTTTTTTTAAATGAGGTGGCTCTGCTAACTTAATATTAAGTTAGCAGAGCCACTTGCAACAATTTCAATGAAACCTATTGCATAAATTGTCGAGTATTTGTCGTGAATTTGTTTGGGTTTGTGGCAAGTGGCTCTGCTAACTTAATATTAAGTTAGCAGAGCCACTTGCAACAATTTCAATGAAACCTATTGCATTAATTGTCGAGTATTTGTCGTGAATTTGTCGTGAAAGAAAAAAGTTTGTCGTGCGCTTCGTTTTTTTTGTATGGGCTTATTTAATATTTGGCTAAAGGGGCCACACACAAATCACGTACGTTGGTTAATCGTATTTTTTTTCAATCAGAAATGAGCTGAATAATTGTCGAACGACCCAAACATATTCTTCGTGACAGAAAAAAGTTTGTCGCGCGCTTAGTTTTTTTTAAATGTGGTGGCTCTGCTAACTTAATATTAAGTTAGCAGAGCCACTTGTAACAATTTCAATGAAACCTATCGCATTAATTGTCGAGTATTTGTCGAGAATTTGTCGTGAAAGAAAAAAGTTTGTCGCGCGCTTCGTTTTTTTTGTATGGGCTTATTTAATATTTGGCTAAAGGGGCCACACACAAATCACGTAAGTTTTTAATCGTATTTTTTTTCAATCAGAAATGAGCTGAATAATTGTCGAACGACCCAAACATATTCGTCGTGACAGAAAAAATTTTGTCGCGCGCTTAGTTTTTTTTAAATGGGGCGGCTCTGCTAACTTAATATTAAGTTAGCAGAGCCACCACATTTAAAAAATACTAAGCGCGCGACAAAATTTTTTCTGTCACGTCGAATATGTTTGGGTCGTTCGACAATTATTCAGCTCATTTCTGATTGAAAAAAAATACGATTAACCAACTTATGTGATTTGTGTGTGGCCCCTTTAGCCAAATATTAATTTAGCCCATACAAAAAAAACGAAGCGCGCGACATACTATTTTCTTTCACGACAAATTCACGACAAATATTCGACAATTAATGCGATAGGTTTCATTGAAATTGTTACAAGTGGCTCTGCTAACTTAATATTAAGTTAGCAGAGCCACCCCATTTAAAAAAAACTAAGGGCTCGACAAATTTTTTTCTGTCACGACGAATATGTTTGGGTCGTTCGACAATTATTCAGCTCATTTCTGATTGAAAAAAAATATGATTAACCAACTTACGTGATTTGTGTGTGGCCCCTTTAGCCAAATAATAATTTAGCCCATACAAAAAAAACGAAGCGCGCGACAAACTTTTTTCTTTCACGACAAATTCACGACAAATACTCGACAATTAATGCGATAGGTTTCATTGAAATTGTTACAAGTGGCTCTGCTAACTTAATATTAAGTTAGCAGAGCCACCCCATTTAAAAAAAACTAAGTGCGCGACAAAATTTTTTCTGTCACGACGAATATGTTTGGGTCGTTCGACAATTATTCAGCTCATTTCTGATTGAAGGAAAATACGATTAACCAACTTACGTGATTTGTGTGTGGCCCCTTTAGCCAAATATTAATTTATCCCATACAAAAAAAACTAAGCGCGCGACAAACTTTTTTCTTTCACGACAAATTCACGACAAATACTCGACAATTAATGCGATAGGTTTCATTGAAATTGTTACAAGTGGCTCTGCTAACTTAATATTAAGTTAGCAGAGCCACCCCATTTAAAAAAAACTAAGCGCGCGACAAAATTTTTTCTGTCACGACGAATATGTTTGGGTCGTTCGACAATTATTCAGCTCAATTCTGATTGAAAAAAAATATGATTAACCAACTTACGTGATTTGTGTGTGGCCCCTTTAGCCAAATAATAATTTAGCCCATACAAAAAAAACCAAGCGCGCGACAAACTTTTTTCTTTCACGACAAATTCACGACAAATACACGACAATTAATGCGATAGGTTTCATTGAAATTGTTACAAGTGGCTCTGCTAACTTAATATTAAGTTAGCAGAGCCACCCCATTTAAAAAAAACTAAGGGCTCGACAAATTTTTTTCTGTCACGACGAATATGTTTGGGTCGTTCGACAATTATTCAGCTCATTTCTGATTGAAAAAAAATATGATTAACCAACTTACGTGATTTGTGTGTGGCCCCTTTAGCCAAATAATAATTTAGCCCATACAAAAAAAACGCAGCGCGCGACAAACTTTTTTCTTTCACGACAAATTCACGACAAATACTCGACAATTAATGCGATAGGTTTCATTGAAATTGTTACAAGTGGCGCTGCTAACTTAATATTAAGTTAGCAGAGCCACCACATTTAAAAAAAACTAAGCGCGCGACAAACTTTTTTCTGTCACGAAGAATATGTTTGGGTCGTTCGACAATTATTCAGCTCATTTCTGATTGAAAAAAAATACGATTAACCAACGTACGTGATTTGTGTGTGGCCCCTTTAGCCAAATATTAAATAAGCCCATACAAAAAAAACGAAGCGCGCGACAAACTTTTTTCTTTCACGACAAATTCACGACAAATACTCGACAATTAATGCAATAGGTTTCATTGAAATTGTTGCAAGTGGCTCTGCTAACTTAATATTAAGTTAGCAGAGCCACCCCATTTAAAAAAAACTAAGGGCTCGACAAATTTTTTTCTGTCACGACGAATATGTTTGGGTCGTTCGACAATTATTCAGCTCATTTCTGATTGAAAAAAAATATGATTAACCAACTTACGTGATTTCTGTGTGGCCCCTTTAGCCAAATATTGTTTTAGGCCGTACAAAAAAAACGAAGCGCGCGACAAGCTTTTTTCTTTCACGACAAATTCACGACAAATACTCGACAATTAATGCGATAGGTTTCATTGAAATTGTGGCAAGTGGCTCTGCTAACTTAATATTAAGTTAGCAGAGCCACCCCATTTAAAAAAAACTAAGGGCCCGACAAATTTTTTTCTGTCACGACGAATATGTTTGGGTCCTTCGACAATTATTCAGCTCATTTCTGATTGAAAAAAAATATGATTAACCAACTTACGTGATTTGTGTGTGGCCCCTTTAGCCAAATAATAATTTAGCCCATACAAAAAAAACCAAGCGCGCGACAAACTTTTTTCTTTCACGACAAATTCACGACAAATACACGACAATTAATGCGATAGGTTTCATTGAAATTGTTACAAGTGGCTCTGCTAACTTAATATTAAGTTAGCAGAGCCACCCCATTTAAAAAAAACTAAGGGCTCGACAAATTTTTTTCTGTCACGACGAATATGTTTGGGTCGTTCGACAATTATTCAGCTCATTTCTGATTGAAAAAAAATATGATTAACCAACTTACGTGATTTGTGTGTGGCCCCTTTAGCCAAATAATAATTTAGCCCATACAAAAAAAACGAAGCGCGCGACAAACTTTTTTCTTTCACGACAAATTCACGACAAATACTCGACAATTAATGCGATAGGTTTCATTGAAATTGTTACAAGTGGTTCTGCTAACTTAATATTAAGTTAGCAGAGCCACCACATTTAAAAAAAACTAAGCGCGCGACAAACTTTTTTCTGTCACGAAGAACATGTTTGGGTCGTTCGACAATTATTCAGCTCATTTCTGATTGAAAAAAAATACGATTAACCAACGTACGTGATTTGTGTGTGGCCCCTTTAGCCAAATATTAAATAAGCCCATACAAAAAAAACGAAGCGCGCGACAAACTTTTTTCTTTCACGACAAATTCACGACAAATACTCGACAATTAATGCAATAGGTTTCATTGAAATTGTTGCAAGTGGCTCTGCTAACTTAATATTAAGTTAGCAGAGCCACCCCATTTAAAAAAAACTAAGTGCTCGACAAATTTTTTTCTGTCACGACGAATATGTTTGGGTCGTTCGACAATTATTCAGCTCATTTCTGATTGAAAAAAAATATGATTAACCAACTTACGTGATTTGTGTGTGGCCCCTTTAGCCAAATATTGTTTTAGCCCATACAAAAAAAACGAAGCGCGCGACAAGCTTTTTTCTTTCACGACAAATACTCGACAATTAATGCGATAGGTTTCATTGAAATTGTGGCAAGTGGCTCTGCTAACTTAATATTAAGTTAGCAGAGCCACCCCATTTAAAAAAAACTAAGGGCTCGACAAATTTTTTTCTGTCACGACGAATATGTTTGGGTCCTTCGACAATTATTCAGCTCATTTCTGATTGAAAAAAAATATGATTAACCAACTTACGTGATTTGTGTGTGGCCCCTTTAGCCAAATATTAATTTAGCCCATACAAAAAAAACGAAGCGCGCGACAAGCTTTTTTCTTTCACGACAAATTCACGACAAATACTCGACAATTAATGCGATAGGTTTCATTGAAATTGTTGCAAGTGGCTCTGCTAACTTAATATTAAGTTAGCAGAGCCACCCCATTTAAAAAAAACTAAGCGCGCGACAAAATTTTTTCTGTCACGACGAATATGTTTGGGTCGTTCGACAATTATTCAGCTCATTTCTGATTGAAAAAAAATACGATTAACCAACTTACGTGATTTGTGTGTGGCCCCTTTAGCCAAATATTAATTTAGCCCATACAAAAAAAAACGAAGCGCGCGACAAACTATTTTCTTTCACGACAAATTCACGACAAATATTCGACAATTAATGCAATAGGTTTCATTGAAATTGTTACAAGTGGCTCTGCTAACTTAATATTAAGTTAGCAGAGCCACCCCATTTAAAAAAAACTAAGGGCTCGACAAATTTTTTTCTGTCACGACGAATATGTTTGGGTCGTTCGACAATTATTCAGCTCATTTCTGATTGAAAAAAAATATGATTAACCAACTTACGTGATTTGTGTGTGGCCCCTTTAGCCAAATATTGTTTTAGCCCATACAAAAAAAACGAAGCGCGCGACAAGCTTTTTTCTTTCACGACAAATTCACGACAAATACTCGACAATTAATGCGATAGGTTTCATTGAAATTGTTACAAGTGGCTCTGCTAACTTAATATTAAGTTAGCAGAGCCACCCCATTTAAAAAAAACTAAGCGCGCGACAAAATTTTTTCTGTCACGACGAATATGTTTGGGTCGTTCGACAATTATTCAGCTCATTTCTGATTGAAGAAAAATACGATTAACCAACTTACGTGATTTGTGTGTGGCCCCTTTAGCCAAATATTAATTTAGCCCATACAAAAAAAACGAAGCGCGCGACAAACTTTTTTCTTCCACGACAAATTCACGTCAAATACTCGACAATTAATGCAATAGGTTTCATTGAAATTGTTGCAAGTGGCTCTGCTAACTTAATATTAAGTTAGCAGAGCCATCCCATATAAAAAAAACTAAGCGCGCGACAGACTTTTTTCTTTCACGACAAATTCACGACAAATTCTCGACAATTAATGCAATAGGTTTCATTGAAATTGTTGCAAGTGGCTCTGCTAACTTAATATTAAGTTAGCAGAGCCACCCCATATAAAAAAAACTAAGCGCGCGACAAATTTTTTTCTTTCACGACAAATTCTCGACAAATATTCGACAATTAATGCAATAGGTTTCATTGAAATTTTCGCAAGCGGCTCTGCTAACTTTATGGAGGTTACAAATCCTGAACCGTTTGGCCGATTAAGCTCAGCAACGAACTCATCTGTCCCATTCGGATGCGCAACCTACCCAGAAAATTGCAAGTCGTTATTTATTTTCGTTCGAAAGTTATCGTGGCAAGGGCCAGCGTTTTGGCAAAATTATAGCACGTCGTTACCTAGAACATGCGCGCAAAAAATGGAGAAGAATCATAGAACTATTTTATAATACGTAATATTTCCAGTTCTGAAACTTTGCCGATTCGTGTCAAATATGAATTTAATCATTGTTACATACTGGGTGTTCTAAAAAGTATTTCGAATTCCATCGACCGTATGTACCTAAAATCAATGGCTTCCATCAAAATCGCCATCTTCAGTCAGAAGCCATTGTTTGATAGTGAATTTATTGAAGTGAAACTTCTAATGCGACTTCCAACAAGGTTGCGTTAAACGTTTAACGCTACCATGGAGGGGGTATGAAAGCACTGTTGCGTTAAACGTTCAACACTCGGGGGGGGAATAGGAAGAGAGAGCCAGAGTGAATGCGTGGCACTCGAACGCATGCGCGTAGTTTTCTACCCCTTCCTATTTTCATATCCACATTACGAAGTTTCACATCTTCCGCACGGAGGGACTTCACGCACTAATTTTTTTTCCATGCTTATGAAATCATAAAATAATGTTCCATTTGATATAAGCGATTAATTTCCATCGGAAACTTTCAATAACAACATATTTCAGACATTTCCTTCCAATTGAAAATGGAATTTCATAGAATCTGACTATTTCCGCGTAAACCGGATGCTGTTCCTTCTGAAAATCGAAGTTCCTGCTGAATAGTAATGAAGTATTCAGCCGTCGGATGTTTCAGTTGGATATCTGCATTGCCCACCTGCCATATGTGTATTAATTATGCCAATGACTGATTTAACTGTTAAAAAGTAATGATTGTTATGCTCTGAGCGTCAATAGGATTATATTGGATGTACCGTATTCATTGGTATTATCATTATGTTCTCATTGGCAGTTTACGGCATTATCATGTTATGACGGTACTTTTCACTACAAGAAATAGCGACACTTTATGAGATTCCTCCAACCATACCTAATACACTGGAATCTTTCGGAAGTATGAATGATGATATAAGAAAGAAACGATGCAAATGATATACTACGGTGTATTTCCTCTTCAGAAAATACCAGGTTTCTCCAATTTCATTTCTTATCTTTTTGCGCACTCGTAAGAAACACTGTACAGAGTGTTTCTAAATTGATGCAGAAGTTTTTAGTAGGTGAAACTTCAACGAGGGGTCATAATTCCTTATTGCCTTTGAAAATTGAAACCCATTGGACATTTGAATAGAAATTTGAACAATAAAAATGTGTCATCAAGACTTTATTTGACACCAGCCTTTTTGGCGCTCTTGTTCCTCGGAACAGAGTGCTTATCAATTTGCCCAAATGTCAGTAATATTCGAATTTTTGGCTGAAAATGGTCTTAAACGATTTGTTTCGACTCACTGATCAAGAATCCGTGGTCAAAATCGATTCTGTCCGGTCGTAGACACGATAACTCCCGAACGGAATGAGCTAGACAGTTGTAATTTTCAGAGTAGCTTTGGGAGATAAATATTTCGGTTAAGTTCGTTATTCGGCAAGATCGTTCTGATGGTTTCGTAGTAACGAAAAAATATATTTTTTTTACATTACAAATTTTAAATTCCATTTTTTTAAAGATGCAGTTTCATCATAAGAATCCATGGATACTATATTCAACTCTAACAAGGTTATACTTTCGGAGATATGATTTTTCGAAATTTCAGTATTGAATAGTGATTTTATAATTTCACAGAATGCTGTAATCTTAGGGCTTTTCGGAAGGTGTAACACATATGCATAATAGATTATTAATTGTATATGGTGTAACTCTGGATTGAGTAGATCATCATCAGCTGTTTGCAGGTTCTTGCAAAGAATCGCGATTTCGATCACCGTTTCCGAACGCGGCAGTCAGCGCTCAGTGCCGAGGTAGAATTTACATAACCATATTATTTAATTGTCTATAATTCGTAGTTTGAAAATATTTTGTGTTAGAAAACAAGGTTCCGAATCTTGAATTTGTGAATATTTACAAGACTGTTTTGATACAAAAAATAATATTGACTTGTTGCATATTTAATAACTTATGTATAAATATAAGGGATGATATTTCGGAAGATTTAGAATTGGATCATTTTAATGATGTAGTTATTGAAGGCAATAGGAAAGAATAATATTCTAGTTTGAGTTCACTGTGGACTTATCTACACTATTGTCCACTACAGATTTGGTCGTCTGACATATGTTTCGGAAATGAAGTTTCCATCTTCAAATACGAAACGTTACTAAAGCATGCTCTCAATTTCTATAGTCAAGTTGAGTTGACATTATACCCTTGGTCATAATTCGATTAGTGAGAATAATGAGTTGTTAATAGGGTTTAGATCATTATTGGGTAAAATATTCGTTCTCTTATACATTTCAGTCCCTTCAAATGTTCCTAAGTACACTTTATTGATATTTTTCAACAATTTGCGCAATTTTCTGAAATTCGGTGTCCAGTTGATGAAACGTGATTTGCAATAGCAGATTTATCGATGTTGTTGTTCCGAGTGTATCCCGTATGCTCTTTATACCGTGTGGGAATGTTTCTGGTTGTTTGCCCGACCAAGCACTTGTTGCAATCTAAACATTCAATTTCATATATACCCGATTATAACATGTCCGGAGTTTTATCGAATGTATTTGCCAAAAGTTGTTTAATTTTCGTGGAAGTTTTGAAAGCCAGTTTTATATTAACCTTTTTAAAAATATTTTGGAGTTTGTTTTCGGATGGATCGTGAAAGTGTGGAAACCTTTTACCGTTTTTGGCGCTCTAGTTCCTCGGAACTGAGTGCTTATTAATTTGCCCAAATGTCTGTAATTTTCGAATATTTCGATGAAAATGGTCTTAAACGATTTGGTTCGACTCACTGATCAATAATCCGTGGTCGAATTTCATTCTGTCCGGCCGTAGGCACGATAACTCTCGAACGGAATGAGCTAGAGAGTTGAAATTTTCAGAGTAGGTTTGGGGGATAAATATCTCGGCTAAGTTCGTTATTGGGCAAAATCGGACAGATGGTTTCGGAGTAACAAAAAAAAAATTTTTTTTTACAAAACAAATTCCAAATTAATTTTTTTTAATAAGCAGTTTTATCATAAGAATCCATTCATATCATTTTTAACTCTAACAAGAACAAGCTAATACTTTCGGAGATATGATTTTTCAAAAAATTTAAATATCAGAATTGGTATGTTTTCTGAAAATGTCAAAACTAATTAAATTTGATTATTTCAAATCTAAGAATGGGAAGTAGCCGTCCTTTTATATTTCGAAGGTGAAATTAATAGAAGGGTATTCACTGTTTAGGACAGTGGTAAATTCGTTAATATCAAAATTTTTATCAACAATTGCAAATATGTCATCTACGTATCTAGCCCAAAATTTTGGATAATATTTGTGTGTTTTATTTATTTCAAGTTCTAATTTGCTGGGGAACAAATTAACTAAAAAGGGGGAAAGCGGGTTACCCATGGCCGTACCGAAAGTTTGTTTATAGTAGTGCGGTTGGCTCAGTGGGAGAGTAATTGACTTGGGAGCGGAAGCCCCAAGTTCAATTCCGAGGCTAGGAAAGAAACGAGGAAAGAAATTTTTAGTCACGGTAATTACCATTAACTGTTGGGTAAAAAATTAACAGTGCTGTACCTAAGGTGGCTTAAGGACACAGTAAAAAAAAAAACTTCACATAACACAACTGGCTCTCCTTACTCGATCAAGCTCTTCGAGAGCTTATGAGGAGTCCTTTTGGGGGAAACCTAGGAGGATCAGTATAATATTATACAATACAATATTAACCGTTGAAAGAAAAGATATTTTGCTCAATGCAAAGCGAGGTTAACATCAAGTACTACTTAATTTCTATTTGAGGAATTTCTAAACTATTCAATTTTTTTTCTTTCACGATAAATTCTCTACAATTATACGAGAATTGATAAAATAGGTTTCATTGATATTCTTGCAAGTGGCTCTGCTAACTTTATGGAGGTTGGACTAAGCCTCGAGTTTCTACTTTGGCGGCCATTACTGTTAGGTTCACAATACAATATTTCGGTACTTTCACAACTGCTTATCGGTGACTCATGTTACCAGTCTCCCATTGCAGAAATGTCATCTATTATCGAATCCCATTTGTGAGTTCTTATTTCCGGTTCACGATAAAACCTTCCTTCCGGTAATTCACATAATCTCATGTAATATAATGGATCTAACGGGAAACCGTCCATTTACTTCTCGGCGAAATCTTCTCGGCATCATGGTCTTCGACCACAGATTCGCCCTTTAAACAATTCAGCGACGAAGAATGACGTCTTCTTGTGTTGGAACGATCGTCGTACGAATATAAAAGAACAGACAACCGCTAGTATTTACCCACATTCCTGGGCACTGAATCATCCTCTGCCTCCATGACTCGAGCCGACCATTCTGTATGTACTTTTTAAAGAACCGCATATCTCTACCACAGTAGTACCCGTTTTCGGACTAACAACACCCGACATAATTTAGGTTTATATTTCACGAACTTTCGATGACTCAATGAAACGAAATGTCAAGTTACCTGGCCTGTTATGATTAATTTCATATGGGCTTGGTGGAGTTGTGAATGGGAATACGGGTAAACAAATTAATATACAGTGAGCACGTAAAGGTTAGACGAAATTTATTTGCTTTAAGGTGTTAGGTGTAGTCAGAGGCGTGAAAACATGACAATTTTAAATAATTTTGTTTTGCCAGTAAGTTATTTTATTTTATAAAAGTAAAAATATAGCATCATCAAATAAGGTTTCGACTTGATTTGACAGAAATTTCAGAAAAAAATTAATAATTTTAAAAGTAATGGCATTTTGTGTTGATCCAGTTCCAACCGAAGCTTCTTGCGGTGACCATCACTTATCCTTGGAGATTGAACAAAAAAAAATAGTTTTATTAATAGATAATCTAGTGCCTGATCGAAGCTTTTTCCTTTTGAATAACAAAATGGCAGCCTAAGAAAAATGTTTTCCATATTTTCGGGAAAAAAAACAACAGTTAATTGTTTATAAAAATAAAAAAAAATCTTTCAATCAGGCACGAGTTTTCATGGTTTCGAAAAGCTGTATAAATGTCATTGGAATCTATCAAGCTGTTTTCGAGCTACAGTGATAGCCAGTTCGAAGAATGTAGTTTTGAGAAAAACGCATTTGAAGTTTAACACTCAATTTACGTATTATTCAATTACTTACAGAGTAATCTATTCCTGGGCCATATAATAATTCTTCAGCCGTTGTGGCAGCCTCCAAAATATCTATTTGATGTTGTCTACGCATCATTCAGCCTTCTGGAGTGTTGTCGTTAGCACGTTACCTGCTAGCTACCTGCTCTCGCCCAGAGCGGCCCAGGCCCTTTGCTAATTTTCGAATAATTCGAAAAGTATTTGTCGGATTTACTTCAAACTTTCAGAGAATATTTCTGAGATATTATGCATCAAGAAAATGCAGGAGAAAAAAATATTTTCTGAGAAAGCTGACTACACCTAACCCCTCAAACCGTTGAATTTCGAGAATAATCCTGAAATAGGTCGATCTTCATTTCTAATTGCCCAACTTTTAGTAAAAAGTGGGAAAGCCAAACCTTGACAAATCTTACCTCCGAAAGTATTGGTTTCTCAGAGTTTGGAATGATATCAATGGATTATCATGATAGGACTGCATCATGAAAGGAATTAAAATCGCTTTGCTTCTTATCTTTATATGACGGTCCAATTTTGGCTACAAGTGTTTCAAAAATATCAGGAGTCATTCTGAAAAATTAAGTAAATAAAATAGCCAGTTTTATTTATGAAACAAACCTAATGTAATCAGTCCAGAGAGAACTCAATCCAGAATACTTATGTAGGAAATCTTAAATAGTGTTGCTAAGGAATAACTACCTGTGCATTAGTTGGAAATACCCTTCTAAATATTCCATAATTAGAGAATGACTCGTAAATTATGCTCGACTTCCTTGCATCATTCATTTTCGACTCACTAACCAAAAAACTAGCTATGATTAGCCTATGAACATAGCTAATCCAAATATCAAATTGTTTATATGCTTACATCAATCAAACTCTCCAGAAATACACTTTCACTTTCGTTTGACATTAATGACGTTTATCTTTCAAACTGGGCCAAACCACAGCTACCGCAATCAGACAGAACACAGACAGATAGAATGATGAAACTGCATCTTAAAAAAAAATAATTCAAAATTTGTAATGTAAAAAAAAATTTTTTTTGTTTCTCAGAAACCATCCGGTCCATTTTGCCCGATAACAAACAACCGACATATTTAGTTCCCAAACCTACTCTGAAATTTTCAACTGTCTATCTCATTCCGTTCGAGAGTTATCGTGTTAACGGACGGCCGGACAGAATCGATTTAGACCATGAATTATTGATCAGTGAGTCGAACCAAATCGTTTAAGACCATTTTCAGCCAAAAATTCGACATTTACATACATTTGGGCAAGTTGATAAACACTCTGTTCCGAGGAACAAGAGCGCCAAAAAATGATTACGTCATTGGTGTAGACTTCGTCATCGATGTTTTTGGCGCTCTTATTCCTCGGAGCAGAGTGCTTATCAATTTGCCCAAATGTCTGTAATTTTCGAATTTTTTGATGAAAATAGCCTCAAACGATTTGGCTCGACTCACTGATAATGAATCCGTGGTCGAAATCGATTCTGTCCGGTCGGCCGGCCGCCCTTTAACACGATAACTCTCGAACGGAATGAGGTAGATAATTAAAATTTTTAGAGTAGGTTAGGGAGATAAACTTGTCGGTTGAGTTCGTTATTGGGCAAAATAGGCCGGATGGTTTCGGAGTAACGAAAAAAAAATTTATTAAAAATTTCGAATTCAATTTCTTTTAAGATACAGTTTCATCATAAGAATTCATTGATATCATTTTCAACTCTAACAAGCTAATAATTTCGGAGATATGATTTTTCAAAATCCCAATAATAAATCGTACTTCTATGTTTTCACAGAATGCGAATTCTATCTGTCTGTGTTTTATCTGTGTTCACTGTTCATACATGTAATCTTATCTACCTATAGCAGACATGTCAAATGTATTTCTGTTGTAACAAACAAAGTATGATTGAATGCAAAATGACCAATTATAATCACCCCTACCCTATATGCCCTTAGATGATCCATATGATGATGGAAATATATAATTTGGTAAGTTTATCAAATTGGGTTCCGAATATCTTTAGTGAAAACAAAACTGGAAGTTTCAATTGATATAATATAATTTTCAGAGTAGATTTGAGGAATGAATATCTCGGATACGTTCGTTATCTAGTTTTAATTTAGTTTCTTTTATGATACAGTTCTATTATAAGAATCCGCTGATATCATTCCCAACTCTGAGAAACAAATAATTTCGGCGATGAATTGTCAAAGTTTGAACAAGAGCGCCAAAGCTCCGCTCCACAGGGGTTTTCCACTTTTTTTAAAATCCAAACAAACTCTCATTCAAGAAATTTTAATTTCAAACCCTATCGAAATCTTCAAACATATATGGGGTGTCCCATTTGAAAAAAATATCTTCGTGCCGAGATCAGATGAAAGATCAGTTTCCAGAAGATGTAATTGACTTCATTGAATTCTACGTAAAAAGTAGCTACAATAATGTTTTTACAGAAATGGACAATTTTCAACGGAAGAAAACTTACAGTAATACTTCGAAAATTTACTTTTTCGAAAAACATCTTGTAACTATGTAAGGGTAATGGATAACGACATGCGGTTTTCCCCAGTGTGTTTCTTATGAAATTGGCCCTCAGACACCGATATCAGTTTTCTTCTTCTATCCAGTACAGAAATAGGACTTTCCTTTCAAGAGTGTCCAATTTGGCCCAGGATTGCCTGTGTGTGATTGGACCGTGTCTTTAGGATTGAATTGCCAATGTTGTAACATTAATTTTGCTAAGATTTTCGTTGGTGATATTCCACTGTTCAAGAATTCCTTCCTTTCGCTTCGTGAATGTGCGTTCTCACATTATAAATTTTTTACACACCTTTCTCCTGCAGACGGACCTTCCGACGTAATTTGAAGACCGATGGGCGTTCTTCGTTATAAACCGTTAAGGATCGGGAGTAATGAAGCCAACAATTAAACTATGCGGTTCGCTTCTAAACGGTATTAAACGATGAGTAATACTTTTAATTGAGAATCCGATTGGCAATAATTACAGAGTGTCATGTGAAGATTACTCTCAAATGAATATAGGATTCCTGGGCTCGCTTCAATGTGCCGACTTCATTTATACAGTGCGGATAACGAAGCACTCCAAGCAAAGAAGATTTATTGGTTGTATACAGGGTGATTTTGAATTAGTTAAGACTGCCTCAGATTGTGATTTTGGTGTCACTATTAACACAATACTTAATGGTCGCATTCAGCGGACGAAGCGCTCAGCCACTTTACGCTACCGCTACCTAGCGCAAATCAAATATGCTCCATAAAATAGCCTCCGCTCCACAACGTGTTGAGTTCGTAGGGAATGTGCCACCGAACGTTTTGGTAACGGTGGCGCAACTGTTTCGTCCGCTGAATGCGACCATTGACGTATATAGGAAATCATCGATATTTGAGTGTTTCTTAATTCGCTTTCCAGTTTTTTTTTCCCGGAGTGTCGTGAAATTCGTTAAAGAAGCTATACCCAAATGAATACGTATATTATTTAAAATATGTTCTGATTTAACAGATTTATGTTTGAATGTAATCATCATAATTATAAAAAACACAAAATGAAATATTTTCTCGGATACACCGAAAACCGAAAAAAAGCGGAAGTAAACTTCAAGTAGGTCTTTATACAAGAAACGAACAATAGAATTTTCTTTCAATTGAAATGAAAATCACTACAACAAAAATAAACTTGAAATATATCAGTGTTGTAAATAAGGAACAAAACATAAAACTTGTTCAAATGAACAGAAACATATAGTGAACTCAGAATGAATTTGTATTAATATTCTCAAAATATCAATGAAAAAAAAGACTAAAAGAGCATTGACGTGGGGTCAATCTGCTTTGGCGCGCGTGCTATAAACATGATTATAATTATACTGACCCTCCATGGTCCATGTCTTCCCCATGGAAATTCCTCAGAGTTCCTAGGAGCTTGTGTGACTAAGGAGAGTCAGTTGTGTTCTTTGTTAAATTTGTTACTCTATCCTTATGCCAGCTTAGACACAGCACTGTTAATTCATGACCCGCCAGTGAATGGTGTCCACTACCCTCTGGGTAGATCTCCGGCTCGTTCTATCCGCTGAGCTTGAAACCCTCATCATTCGATTCAAATTAGCCAACGTGAACACGCGCGCCAAAGAGTACTGACTTTGCATCAGTGCTTTTTTATATTTTGAAATGGATAAATCATCGATTACATATCGGTTGAACAACATATTAGAATATATTTTGCCAGATATCCAGAGCAATGTCATTCCCGAAGAAATTTATATAATATAAATTCGTTATGTACTAAAATCAAAATAAATATTGATTATTCAGTTATTCTTCGATAACATAATGTACATAGAATTCTGGAAGAAAAGTATTACTGATTATCATTTCATGATTTTCATATCATGAAATTGTGATTCTGTTGACAGATATATTGCCTCTGCGGATAATAATTCAACAAATTGAACAATGATGCATTGAACTAGTATGTTCGTTGTTACGAAATTTGAATATTAGCCTGGTGAATAGATGATTACTATAGGTTTCTTGAAATGTACAACAATATTAATAATTGCATTACTGCACTATCAATTCTCTTTCATGGCTTAAAGTTAAGATTCTGGTAAGATATCCAAAATTATTCACTTTGTGACTTAGCACAAAAGTATGGGGTATCGCAGGACGCAGTAACTAATATCAATATGACATAGATAATGTTATGCATGAAATTATATTCGAACAATTAATTTCAATCTTATTTAAAATATTGAGAGGATCGTTTGGCAAGGAAATTTAGAAAAGGTCATCAAAAACAACTCTCTATCTCAGAAACAATTCCTCAGATATCGCTTACATTTTGCAAAAGCCTTCAAAACTATGTTGTACAGGCAAGTTCTAGATTTAAACTCGGTCGGATTGATAATCTTGGAAATATAGGGAAAATATTATTTTTTCCCTGGAGTTAAATAGCTTTGGTCGAGTTCAGTACCTGGATGGGAGATTGCTCTGCATATAACTTTGAACAAGTGCGCCAAAGCTCTTTGCCACAGTGCTTTTCCAACAAAATTACATTATTTTTTGAAACAAAAAAACAAGTTTTAAAATAAGTACACTTGAAACGTATTGTGATAGAACCTAAGACAGAACAAATACTTAGGGCTATACGAAAGAATACTATTTTTGCGCGTATGTTCTGGGGAACATCGCGTTATCATTTTGCCCAAATGTCTGTAATTTTCGAATTTTTCGCCGAAGGTGGTCTCAAACGATTGAATTCGACTCCCTGATCAAGAATTCGAGATCAAATTTGATTCTGTCCGGCCGGCCGTTGCCTCCATAACTTGAGAACGGAATGAGATAGCGACTTGAAATTTTCAGGGTAGGTGGCGCATCCCAATAGGACCGACTTGAAATTTCCAGGTAAAGTTGAGAATTTTAATGCGCCATTTGAGTCCGTTTATAGGTATAATGGGCAAAACGGTTTTGGAGTTATATCCATCTTAAGTTTGGTTGTTATTTCCTCAATAATTCGAAAAATACAAAACCGATCTAATTCAAACATGGTTATTAGTTGTAGAATGGCAATGCGAAAATTCTTACAGAATTTTGTGAGGATCGTATAACTAGAAAATGTTTTAAAAATAAGGGAAATTATTGAAAAAAATTCTATATATCAAAAACCATTCGTCCGGTATTGCTGAAATTTTGCGAGAGCCTTCAAAACCTAACTATACTACTAAGTCCCAAGTTAGAACATGATCGGATCTATATTGTTGGAGATCCGAGCAGCCTTCTGTGAGTTCAGTAGCTGGATGGGTGAGCGTTGCATCGACAACTCTCGAACGAAAGGTGATAGAGACTTAAAATTTTCAGTATAGGTTTCGCATCAGAATTGAAGAGTTAAGTTCGCTGTTGGCCATAATCGGCCCAACGGTTTCGGAGTGATACCCATCTGGAATATTATTTCCTCGATAACTCAAAAAATATAGACTCGATCGAATTGAAGCTTGGTAACTAGTTGTAGAATATGGACATTAAGGGGTGTGTAAAAATTTGTGGGGACCATACCACTAGAAATTTTTTTAAAAATTACGAAATAATATTATGTAGCTCATGATTCCTTGAGAACGGAAAGAAATAGCGACTTGCAGTTTTCAGGGTAGATTACGCATCTGAATACCACATACAAGTTCGTTAACTAGCATAATCGGCCAAATAGTTTTGGAGTTATATCAATCTGAAATTTGGTTTTTATTTCCTCAATAACTCAAAAAATACAAATCCAATCCAATTCAAATATTGTTATTAGTTGTAGACTGCCAACGCGACAATTCTTGCAAAATTTCGTGAGGATCATAACACTAGAAAATTTTCAAAAAATCAATGAAAAAAAAATGTTCTCTTGTCCATTCTCCTTTATTGGACACTCTTAATCGAATTTACCATGGTGAATTCTATTGTCTGTTTTCCTGTATTGGACACTCCGAATTTACCATGGTAAATTCGATTAAGAGTGTCCAATACAGAAGAACAGACAATAGAATTCACCATGGTAAATTCGATTAAGAGTGTCCAATACAGGAGAATAGACAATAGAACAAACGCGCAAAAGCTCCTGATTTCACGAAAAAAAAATTGGTTCAAGCACTGACGTGAAGTCAGGAGCTTTTGCGCGTATGTTCTATTGTGCATTCTCCTGTATTGGACATTCTTAATCGAATTTACCATGGTGAATTCTATTGTCTGTTCTCCTGTATTAGACACTCTTAATCGAATTTACCATGGTAAATTCGGATTGTCGAATACAGGAAAACAGACAATAGAATTCCCCATGGTAAATTCGATTAAGAGTGTCCATTGAAGGAGAATGGCCAAGAGAACATACGCGCAAAAGCTTCTGACTTCACGTCAGTGCTTGAACCAATTTTTTCAATTAAAATCATGGTGTTTGATTTTATTTTGAAAAATCAAAATTGCTCAACCCTGGATATTATAGATTTTGTGAATAAAAATCTACCTATTTCATAAAATATGCCTATTTCGTCTCGAGATTTCAATAAATGCAGGAGTAATAAGTTGTGAAATAACGACTCGAATGTACGTATGAAAGTATGCATGGGGCCCTTCAAAGTGTTCAAAATAGATGGATTTATTCAAATCGTAAATGTATACATCCTTCCTTCAAAGAGAACTTCATTACCAAGCTCTGTACCGGCCTCAAAGTGGAAAGTTCTAAATTCTTATTCAGTCAGGAAGACTGGCGTTCTAACCTCAAATCAGTAAAATAAATTCATCAGTTCTATCCCGGTTGTATCCTAAATATATTAATTTAGGTCTATGGTGAAGAAATGTGAAATTTTTAAATTCATAAAAGCTAACAAATTTAGAACTACATCATTTTTGATTTGTGGTTCTATAGGTATGAGGAAATAATACTTATATTGTTGTCTGAAAAATATCCATGGATATTTACACATTCACGAAATTAGATTAAAATTCCATAGATATATACATATTCCAAGAATAAATCAGCAATCTGCAATGATATGATATTTTTGTTATTTAACCAGGTGCCTATCAGCATCGCATGAATTATTTCAAGTACATATTCAACCCTAGAAGAGATACCTACCTGAAAATGTTCTCGCTTATCTAGAAATTTCAAATCCAAAAGTTGGTCCTTCGTATCGGATAGTTGTCTACGTGACAGAACAGTTCGATAGTATGTAATTTATTACCTACGACCTTAGTCACCACCTGTCCGATGGGTTCTTAGATAGATTTTTCAATGGACTTCAGGTAATAAATACACTTCTCACACTTTAGAAATGGCGGTGCTATTACTTTTGAAGCGGTAGCAATTGTCTTCGCTTATCGGTTTGCCCAGTTTTATAGATTTTGAAGCTGTTTTCGGTTTGTTATGATTCTTTTATGGTGTCAGATGTATTGACTTCATGGAGTCCCGCGAAATGGTTTGTCTGGGAAGATGAGTGAAAGCGCTTTGAGGCAGTTACTCATAATTTTTTTTTTACAAATCTTAGATGTTGAAGCTCCGGTGTGTGCACTGATTCGATTTTGTTTAATTTTACTGGCTACTTTAATGGAGCTATGTTTTCTCTCCTATTGATAGGACCATTCAGAAATAACGATAATCATGTGGTTGAAACGAGACATGTTATCAAAATTAAATTATTTGATAACATGTTCAGACATAACTTGCGATATGCATTCCAGTTCTCTTGTCGTTTGATTTTCCTACAATATACTATATTTGCGCGAGTCACAAAAGTCCTCAGATTCATCTGCTTATTATTCTTTGCTCACTCTTTGACAAATCATATCTCCGAAAGTAAGAAGATTAGAAACCAATACTTTCGGAGATAATTTGTCAAAGTTTGAAAGGGAGTGCCAAAGCTCCTGTCCACAGTTCTTGTCTTGTAGACTTTAAAAAAAAAAAGTGGGAAAGCCCTGCGGGTAGGACCTTTGACGCTCTTGTTCACTCTTCGACAAATCATATCTTCGAAAGTAAGAACAGAGAAACCAATACTTTCGGAGATGATTTGTCAAAGTTTGAACAAGAGCGCTCCCACTTTCCCACTTTTTGACGCTCTTGTTCCTCGGAACAGAGTGCTTATCAATTTGCCCAAATGTCTGTAATTTTCGAATTTTTGGCTGAAAATGGTCTTAAACGATTTGGTTCGACTCACTGATCAAGAATCCGTGGTCGAAATCGATTCTGTTCGGCCGGCCGTAGGCACGATAACTCTCGAACGAAAAGGATTAGAGGATTGAAATTTGCAAGGTGGGTTTGGAGCGTAAGTATCTCGGACAAGATCGTTAATGGGCGAAATCCATCAAGCGGTTTCGGAGTTATGGCCGATTTTAGTAAAACACATTTTTTATGAATATTTCCGAAACCGATCACTCGATCTATCTGAAATTTAGCATCAAATTGTAGAATCATGACCTTTATACGCATGTGAAGTTTTGTACTGACCAGGTTACCGCAAAGTACCGGTTAAGTTCTTTATTAGGCAAAATAGCCCAGATGGTTTCGGAGTAACGAAAAAAAATTTTTTTTTTTAACAGCAAATTTCAAATTCAATTTTTGGCGCTCTAGTTCCTCGGAACTGAGTGCTTATCAATTTGCCCAAATGTCTGTAATTTTCGAATATTTCGATGAAAATGGTCTTAAACGATTTGGTTCGACTCACTGATCAAGAATCCGTGGTCGAAATTCATTCTGTCCGGCCGGCCGTAGGCACGATAACTCTCGAACGGAATGAGATAGAGAGTTGAAATTTTCAGAGTAGGTTTGGGGGATAAATATCTCGGCTAAGTTCGTTATTGGGCAAAATCGGACAGATGGTTTCGGAGTAACAAAAAAAAATTTTTGTTTTACGAAACAAATTCCAAATTAAATTTTTTTTAATAAAAAGTTTTATCATAAGAATCCACTCATATCATTTTTAACTCTAACAAGCTAATACTTTCGGAGATATGATTTTTCAAAATTTCAATAATAAATCGTATTTCAACGTTGTCACAGAATGATATTATTTTATGTATGAATATGAATTGTCATAATGTCAAATGATGTTCCTGAGACATTATCTAATCAATCGAAGAATTGTGAGCGAAGTGAGAAAAATCTCAGTTGTTTGCTCCGAAATTAGTTTTTCTCAGAAAATTCTTACATTTCGGAACTGAACATGAAGTAAGAGATCTGAGAGTAGTGAGACTGCTTTTCATCCATAGACATAGATATAACTCTCGAACGGAATGAGGTAGGTAGTTGAAATTTTCAGAGTAGTTTAGGGAGATGAATATCTCGGTTAAGTTCGTTATTGGGCAAAATTGGCCAGATTTAATTCGATTTCTTCCATGGTGCTTTTCTCATTCTCATGATTGCTCATTTAATCTTGATAAATAAACTATTATTTGAATTGAATTTCCTTTAGGATGCAGTTCTATTATATGAATACATTGATATAATTCCCAACTCTGAGAAACCAATACTTTCGGAGATATAATTTGTCTGTTTGAACTAGAGCTCCAGAAAGCTCCTGTCCACAGGGCTTGAATCCATTTTTATTTAAGATGCAGTTTCACCATTAAAATCCATCGATATCATTTTCAACTCCAAAAACCTAATACTTTCGGATATATGATTTTTCTAAATTTCAATAATGAATCGTACATCTATGTTTTCACAGAATGCTATAATTATTCTATCTAAGCTTTATTATATGATCTGTGTTCATACTCGTACATTTCATCCTGTTCTATAACAGAGAGTCAAATTCGTTTGAGCTATTTTAATTTGATTTCTTCCATGGTGCAGTTCTCATTCTAAGTTTGCTCATTTAATCTTGATAAATAAACTATTATTTGAATTGAATTTCCTTTATGATGCAGTTCTATCATAAGAATACATTGATATAATTCCCAACTCTGAGAAACCAATACTTTCGGAGATATAATTTGTCTGTTTGAACTAGAGCGCCAGAAAGCTCCTGTCCACAGGGCTTGAACCCATTTTTTTCAAATGAACTATCACAAAGTAACGGACTACCATATTAATTATTTTTCAACAAAATTCCAACACTTGATTCTTGATTTCCATACAAGAAAATAGCATAATTGAATCTTCCAACAAGTTTATATATGTGAAATATTTCCAGTAACAACAGGGGAAAAATTTTCTTATACAGTCGACTGTGGAATTATTGAATTCACATCTTCTCAAATTCATTATTATTCCGAAGTAAATTCACATTGTGAAAATATGTAAATATTACGACTTCTATGTAGAGAGGACAACGTTGCGTAGTTATCTGACAGGAAAATGACTATAACCTAACATTTTCAAAATATACATGGTGAAATGTGCAAATTTTCATGGACAACCGGGAGACTTTATAAAAGTGAATGATTTGATGCTGTTTTGACGATTGGATCAACATTGTAGCAGATTTGGTGGTAAAATGGGGGAGAAATAGCCATTTTCCGCCAATGATTTCCCACAAAACTGTACACATATTTCCCATGACATTATATTCGATGGATCAGTATCACTGTTCTTCATAGTTCTCAGTGCGATCATACGTAATAGTATTTATTTTTCTTATCGAACTCGCTTGACTACCATATTTGGAAAATTTAAGGTGAGTCGATGAGCTATACCGGCAGGCATTTCAGCTATTTAAGCGCAGCGTATTTAACACACTTTTGCTCTTTCAAGGTTCTGTTTGTTCCTCAGGAGTGTAATCCAGTTTCATAGATGTCTTTTAAACGATTCCTTGTACTCAAGTTCAGCAGAGAAAGGTGAAAGATACTCGTTAGTTTTTGCTTTGGTCGAGGCAAACGATATTGCTATAGGTACCGATTGTACCCATAAATGTCAGATCATGTGCTTGTAGATGGATATCAACTCTACTCGGATCAGAGGTACCTTGATTTTGTCGAGTTAGTAGAGGAATACCTAGACATCGAATTCTTTTTGTTCGTATTTTATGCGCAATAAATACGTAAGTTCCTACACAGGGCCTGATACAGCTAATTCGCAGCTCCAATCAAAATTATATTTGCCGCACTTTACTATTCCAAGGCATTTGTCTGCATTTAAGAGGTATACAAATAATGAGCACACAAGAAACGTATTTTTTTGCGCGCATGTTCTGGGGAACTCGTTATCATTTTGCCCAAATGTCTGTAATTTTCGAATTTTTCGCCGAAAATGGTTTCAAACGATTGGGTTCGACACCCTGATGAAGAATTCGAGGTCAAATTTGATTCTGTCCGGCCGGCCGTTGCCACGATAACTTGAGAACGGAAAGAGATAGCGACTTGAATTTTTCAGGGTAGGTGGCTCATCCCAATACGACGGACAAGTTCGTTAATGGGCATAATCGGCCGAATGGTTTCTGAGTAATAATTTTCTCTACAACCAATACTAATCCGATAGAATTGAAACTTGGTGAGTAGTTGTAGAATATAAACCTAAGGACGTTTATGAAATTTTGTGTGAATCATATGGCTAGAAAATTCAAAAAAAATTATTAAAAAGTATAGGATAGATTGCACATCTGAATGGAAGATATGAGTTATCTGTTGGCCATAATCGGATCAACGGTTTCGGAGTTATACCCATGTGGAATATTATTTCCTCGATAACTCAAAAATTATAGACTCGATCGAATTGAAGCTTGGTAATTAGTTGTAGAATATCGACATGAAGACGTATGTAAAATTTTGTGAGGACCGTACCACTAGAAATTTTTTTAAAAATTACGAAAAAATATTATTTCATGATTCCTTGAGAACGGAAAGAAATAGCGATTTGCAGTTCTCAGGGTAGATTGCGCATCTGAATGCGACATCTAAGTTCGTTAACTAGCATAATCGGCCAGATGGTTTTGGAGTTATATCAATCTAAAATTTGGTTGTTATTTCCTCAATAGCTCAAAAAATACAGATCCGATCCAATTCAAACACGGTTATTAGTTGTAGAATGCCAACGCGAAAATTCTTGCAAAATTTCGTGAGGACCGTAGCACCAGAAAATTTAAAAAAAATCATTGAAAAAAAAATTGGTTCAAGCACTGACGTGAAGTCAGAAGGTTTTTCGCGTATGTTCTCTTGTCTAATATTCTGTATTGGACAAGAGAACATACGCGCAAAAGCTTCTGACTTCACGTCAGTGCTTCAACCAATTTTTTATTTAAGGGATTAGGTGTAGTCAGAGACACGAAAAATTGACAATTTTAAATATTTTTTTGCCAGTAAATTTATTTTATAAAAGTAAAAATATAGCATCATTAAATAAGGTTTCGACTTGATTTGACAGAAATATCAGAAAAAAATCAATTATTCTGAAAGTAATGGCTCTTTGTGTTGATCCAGTATCCTTGGAGATTCATCAAAAATCAATCGGACAAAAAAAATAGTTTTATTAATAGATAATCTAGTGCCTGATCGAAGCTTTTTTTTCTTTTAAAATAACAAAATGGCAGCCTCAGAATTTTTTTTTCCATATTTTCGGGAAAAAACCAACAGTTAATTGTTTATAAAAATCGAAATTAAAAAAGAAAGAAAATCCTTCGATCAGGCACTAGTTTTTCATGTTTTCGAAAAGCTGTATAAATTTCATTAAAATCTACCTAGAGGTTTTCGAGCTACAGTGGTCACCAGTCCTAAGAACATTGTTTTGAGAAAAACGCATTTGAAGTTTAACACTCAATTTACGTATTATTTAATTACTTACAGAGTCATCTATTCCTGTGCCATATAATAGTTCTTTAGCCGTTGTAGCAGCTTCCAAAATATCTATTTGATGTCTACGTAGGATTCTACCTTCTGGAGTGTTGTCGTTAGCACGCTAGCTGCAAGCTGCTTGCTCTTAGCTACCTGCCCTCGCCTAGAGCGCCCGAGAGCTCTTCGCTAATTATCGAATAACTCGAAAAGTATTTGTCGGATTTACTTCAAATTTTCAGAGAATATTTCTTAGATATTATGCTTCACGAAAATTTGTTTAAGAAATTTTTCGAAAAAGCGGACTACACCTAACCCCTATAATCAAATTGAAAAAAAAATAGAGAAATACTGTATGCACCTTCAGGGCGTCTTTATAGCGTTAACACGAAAATGGATTGGGCCATCAACTGAGTCAAAGTTTAAAATAACTATACAGTGTGTGGATAAAGTAAGGAATAACATCAATCATTGAAGGATACTGTGGGAGGTATATTCATTATTGAATGATTTCTTTCTGGGGTTTCTCTCCCAAACTCTGGAAAATATCTATAATATAAAAAATTAATTACTTTTTGTGATTTGTCTTTTACGTAAGAAACACAATCAGACATCAGTCAGATATCGTTGAAATTCTGCGAGAGCCTTCAAAACCTTATTTTACAGTGAAGTTCTAGATTTGAACTCTATCGGATCTATATTGGTGAAGATATTGCCGAAATATCGAAATATTCTAACAATCGAGATGTACTGGTCGACTGGTTTAACACAGCGTTGAAAACAGTTTTTGATTTATGACGTGATAGAGAGAATTCAATGAACTAGATCAGCCGAAGTCAAATTTGACAATTCCATACGTCAGTACTAACATTCGTTTAATACCTAGTGAAAATAATACTATTAAATATACAATTTATAATAATAGATTACTTGATGCCTTGTTGGCGATAATAGACAACTGTATAGTAGGTAGCGAAAGTGATGAATAATTTGAACATAATGGAAAAATCTGATGTACAAATTCTTCCAAAAATTGAAGGATTTTATTGAGGATCTTTTAGAACAACCTCCTCATTAATTTAGAATTTTATACCTATTTCTTGATCCTCCATTTCTTTAGTTTGATCTTTGAAACTTTTGAAAGTTCTACGAAAAACTTGGAATTATATATATCTTTCACACTTCGCAAACAAAAACTAAAAAGGGAGGGGAGAGCCATATTCCATTTAGGTTGCTCTAAGTGCGGCTTTTAACAGATCTCGGTCGGAGCCGCTAAACTCTCAGAGTGATCGGATGCTATAGTCAATGAAAATTGTCATTAGATATTAAAAAAATTACTCCTATTCAGGGCGATATTGATAAAATGTCAATTCATAGATTCTCATGGCACAACCGTACGATTCGACTGATTTGTATAATAAGAATAATTCTCGGAATAAATTATTGAAAATAAAAACTGCTATACATTACGCCGCCATAAACAAAGCTCTGTTTATTTTCGGGCCAAAAGTAAATGTATGTATTCGAATGGGTCCTTACGCCACCACAAAAACAGCACTTATTATTTTTGACCAAACAGCGAATGTATGTATTTGAGTGGGTCCTTGCACCACCACAGACTCAGTACTGTTTAGTTTCGTTTCGACCCTACAGTGAATGGTATGTATTTGAGTCGACACTAATCTTTTGATACCATTCTCGGAAAAAAGAGGACCAGTTTTTTTTTGACGTTTTTGTTTATAGTCGTATATTCGGATATGCTTGGAAAATTGTGGAGTATTATGTTTATATTTCGTAAATAATAGATTATGTACAAGAATTGATGTAAACCTGAGATAATAAACATTATTATTATTATTATTATTATTTAATTTTTTTCCTGGATCTAAGCAGCTGGATGGGTGACCGCTCTGGATATAAATTTGAATAGCACGCCAAAGCTCCTGGCCGCAGTGCTTTTCCAACTTGTTTTATTATTTTTAATTCAGACAAGCTTCTTTCACTAATGGTATTTGATATTGCTAAAGGCAAAAGGCAATACTGATATTACTAAATTTTAAATCTGTTATAAATTTCAAACTCTCATGATGGGTTTCACGAAGCTTCGATTAGCTCAATTGTGGATTTAATTCGATGGTTGTATCAAAAATGAACTGAAAATCGACATAGAAACACACTAATTTGGCGATTAAGAGCTGTCAAAACTTTGTGAAACCCACCGTTAATCTGTCTCAACGTGTGTGTGAGTCCCAAGTAAAACATAAAGGAAACGGTACGGGTTGCCTGTAAAAAGTGTATTGTTAAACGTTAATGACGCTTGAATCGGCAAATGAATTGTATTTAGGTTAAGTACGAGCAAAAATTCAAAATGTCAATTATTGCACGAATTTTATGTATGCTCCTCGGTGCGGTCTAATAACCGAAACGAAGCAAGAATATTAGCAATGAAAGTGGCGTCAGGAGCTTGATCACGCTCGATATAATATGTAGATTCCACTGCTATGTATATCATGTGCAATATTACTTGAAGAAGTTATTAAAAATCAGTCACAGCTGCTACTTTGAATATTTTTTCTTTTGGTAGTCGACACTAATAGATTTATTTTACCGCTGCCGCGTCTTGTCGCACTCTATCGTAGCTGATGCTCATTGGGGTAATCCGCTTTTCATCGTACGCCTTTATCTCACCCGGAGCACAAGCCGTAGAGCATGTCAAACATACGGATCACTGAGACCGGTGTGAATTTATCCACATCCACACATACACTCAACGACCAAAAAATGTTCAAATTGAAATATTAATAACTCGATAAGTACTTGGTGAATAATGATGAAATTTGAGTGTTGCTCATGGATGCCTAAAGAATCTAAATAAAATGTCAAATAGTTTGTGTAGCCCCCAGGGGGCTGTGGCTGGGGGCGGTAAAACGAGAAAAGCTATAACTCGGAAAATATTGAGTGTTCCACGATGAACTTTGGATATGTGGTCAAGAATGGCGTAAGTAAAAAGAAGTTGTAGGTCCCATAGTTTGTGCGGCCCCAGGGGGGCGGTATATCGAAAAATGCTATAACTCGGAAAATATTGAGTGTTCCACGATGAGCTTTGGATATGTGGTCGAGAATGGTGTAAATACAAAGATGTAGTATGTCGCATAGTTTGTACGGCCCCAGGGGGGCGGCAATCGGGGCGGTATATCGAAAAATGCCATAACTCGGAAAATATTGAGTGTTCCACGATGAGCTTTGGATATGTGGTCAAGAATGGCGTAAATACAAATATGTAGTATGTCCTATAGTTTGGGCGGCCCCAGGGGGGCGGTAATCGGGGGAGGTATATCGAAAAATGCCATAACTCGGAAAATAATGAGTGTTCCACGATAAGCTTTGGATATGTGGTCACGAATTGCGTAAATACAAAGATGTAGTATGTCCCATAGTTTGTGCGGCCCCAGGGGGCAGCAATCGGGGGCGGTTTAGCGAAAAATGCCATGACTCGGAAAATATTTAGTGTTCCACAATGAGGTTTGGATATGTTGTCTAGAATGGCGTAAATACAAAGATGCAGTATGTCATATAGTTTTTCGGTCCCAGGGGGGCGGCAATCGGGGGCGGTATATCGAAAAATGCCATAACCCGAATAATATTGAGTGTTCCACGATGAGCTTTGGGTATATGTGGACGAGAAAGGCCATTTTAGACGACATATAAAAAGCTCATCGTGGAACACTCAATATTTTCTGAGTTATGGCATTTTTCGATATACCGTCCCTGATTGCCGCCCCCCTGGGGCCGCACAAACTATGGGACATTCTACATCTTTGTATTTACGCCATTCTAGACGACATATCCAAAGCTCATCGTGGAACACTAAATATTTTCCGAGTCATGGCATTTTTCGATATACTGCCCCCGATTGCCGCCCCCCTGGGGCCGCGCAAACTATGGGACATACTACATCTTTGTATTTACGCCATTCTTGACCACATATCCAAAGCTCATCGTGGAACCCTCAATATTTTCCGAGCTATGGCATTTTTCGATATACCGCCCCCGATTGCCGCCCCCCTGGGGCCGCACAAACTATGGGACATACTACATCTTTGTATTTACGCCATTCTGGACGACCTATCTAAAGCTCATCGTGGAACACTCAATATTTTCCGAGTTATGGCATTTTTCGATATACCGTTCCGATTACTGCCCCCCTGGGACGTCACAAACTATGGGACATACTACATCTTTGTATTTACGCCATTCTTGACCACATATCCAAAGCTCATCGTGGAATACTCAATATTTTCCGAGTTATGGCATTTTTCGTTTTACCGCCCCCAGCCACCGCCCCCTGGGGGCTACACATATTATTTGACATTTTATTTCGATTCTATAGGCATCCAGGTTCAACACTTTCAAATTTCATCATTATTCACCAAGTACTTATCGAGTTATTAATATATCAATTTGAACATTTTTTGGTCATTGAGTGTATGTGTGGATGTGGATAACTTCACACCGGTATCACTGAGCATTTTCCTGCGGCCCGAATCAATTATAAAAACAGCAAAAGATGTTTCTACTTCTTTGTAATGTACTTTTTATCGAAAATTGAATGAATACATATAGCGTGACTATTCAAATTGATTTTAACCACAAATTCTTCTCATTCAACAAAACACTTTTTACATTTACCATTTTTCCAGATTCGGCTCAGGTAAAAATTTACAAGCATTTAAAGATTTCACAATGTGCTAATACAATCCTGCATATAAATCATTTATGGCTTTGATGGTGAACGAGGAAGAGATACGGAATTGCGGTTTACAGCTTGATTCGGGGTTCCAACAATCAAGAGCGGATCCATAAGGGTAGAGAATTATATGAAATTTCAGAATTTATAATATATATATAATAATTCATGCTAATTTCATTTATTTGTATGAAATCGCGACTATGTAACTAGGAAACCAGTGGAAGTGGGGTAAAAATGATCTTCGGAGAATTCGTGTCAGAGTTATAGAAAACTCCACACCAATATTCATTTCATTCAGAAAAACTATGTGAAAGTACCAAATTAAAAACTGTTTTTTTTATTTTAACAGCTTGTATCTTTTTACCTCATTCGAATTTGGAAAGATTGGGGAATGAACAAGTTTGAGAAGCTCTATGGCCAGGAGCTTTGGCGCGCTGTTCATATTTATAGCCAGAGCGGTCACCCATCCAGGTACTGAACTCGTCCAAAACTGCTTAGCTCCAGGAAAAAAAATATTACCAATATTTCCAATAATATAAATCCGACGGTGGAAACAAGCGTCCAAAAAAAAACTGATCCACTTTTTGGCCGAGAATGGTCTGAACAGTCTGAAGCGATTAGTTTCGACTGAAATAATATATACATTCCCTATTGGATCAAAAGTTGTTTGTGGTGGCGTAAGGGCCCATTCAAATACATACATTTACATTCGGGTCGAAAATAAACAGTGCTTTGTTTGTGGAGGCGTTGTATAGCAGTGGTTTTATTTTCAATAATTTATCCCGGAAATTAATCCTATGATAAAAAATTGGTTCAAGCACTGACGTGAAGTCAGAAGCTTTTGCGCGTATGTTCTATTGTCCATTCCTCTGTATTGGACACCCTTAATGGAATTTACCATGGTTAATTATGTCGTCCATTCTCCTGTATTGGACACTTAATTCGAATTTACCATGGTAAATTTGAATTAAGAGTGTCCAATACAGTAGAATGGACTTCTGTATTGGACACCCTTAATCGAATTTACCATGGTAAATTATGTTGTCCATTCTACTGTATTGGACACTCTTAATTCAAATTTACCATGGTAAATTCGAATTAAGTGTCCAATACAGGAGAATGGACGACATAATTAACCATGGTAAATTCGATTAAGGGTGTCCAATACAGAAGAATGGACAATAGAACATACGCGCAAAAGCTTCTGACTTCACGTCAGTGCTTGAACCAATTTTTTTTT
Organism: Halyzia sedecimguttata; assembly: GCA_937662695.2. Taxonomy (NCBI): domain Eukaryota; kingdom Metazoa; phylum Arthropoda; class Insecta; order Coleoptera; family Coccinellidae; genus Halyzia; species Halyzia sedecimguttata. The sequence goes on from OW569415.2 coordinate 52,360,791, forward strand.
CGTGATTTTTTTTTAATTTTCTGGAGGCGCGGTTCTTAAAATTTTTTTTTCGTCATTTTTTTCAAATTTTCTAGGAGCACGTCTTTGTGTTGATTTTCTACTACTAGTTACCAAGCTTCAATTCAATCGAATATTTATTTTTTGAGTTATCAAGGAAACAATATTCCAGGTGGATATAACTCGGAAACCGTTAAACCGATTATGCCCAAAAACGAACTCAACTCTCCCTTTCGGATACGCAACCTACCCTGAAAATTGCAAATCCCTATCTCCTTTGGTTCGAAAGTTATCGAGGCAACGGTCACCCAACTACTGAACTCACACAAGAATGCTCGAATCTCCAACAATATTCAACCGATCGTGTTAAAACTTGAAACTTGGCAGTAGAGTTAGGTAATGAACGCTCTTGCAAAATTTCAGCAATTTCAAACGTATAGTTACTGATATATAGAATTTTTTTTTATCTTCAATGATTTATTAAAAATTTTCTACAAATGCTATCCTCACCAAATTTCGCAAACATTTTCGCGTTGGCATTCTACAACTACTAACCATGTTTGAATTCAATCGGTTCAGTATTTTTCGAGTTAATGAGGACCAAAAAACCACCAAATTTCAGATGGCTATAACTCTGAAACCGTTTGGTCGATTATGCTCATAAACAAACTCAAATGTGGCATTCATATGCACAACATAACCTGAAATTTTCAAGCCGCTATCTCTTTCCGTTCTCAGGTTATCGTGACAAAAAAACTATTTTTTAATAATTTTTTTAAAATTTTCTAGCCATACGATTCGCCCAAAATTTCACAAACGTGCTTAGGTTCATATTCTACAACTACTCACCAAGTTTCAATTCGATCGGATTTATATTGGTTTAAAACAAAATAATTACTCGGAAACCACTGGGCCGATTATGCCCATTAACGAACTTGTCCGTCGTATTGCGATGCGCCACCCACCCTGAAAATTTCAAGTCGCTAGCTCTTTTCGTTCTCAAATTATCGTGGTAACGGACGGCCGTACGGCCGGACGGACAGAATCAAATTTGACCTCGAATTCTTCATCGGGGAGTCGAAGTAAATCGTTTGAGACCAATTTCGTCAAAAAATTCGAAAGTTACAGACATTTGGGCAAAACTATAACGCGATGTTCCCCAGAACATACGCGCAAAAATCAATCGAATCGTACGGTTGTGCCATGAGGACCTTGGAATTAACTCACTTAGTATTGAACCAATGTTATTACTGACGTATCAAATTGTCAAATCTGACTTATGCCAATTTAGTAAATTAAATTCTCTCCATCGCGTCAAAAATCAAAAACTGTTGGCTACGTCGCTGGTCGAGTGTAAAATCAGTGGACCAGTATATCTCGATCGTTGGAATATTTCGATATTTCGGCAATATTGATCCGATCGAGTTCAAATCTAGAACTTAACTGCAAAATGAGGTTTTGAAGGCTCTCCCAGAATTTCAACGATATTGGACGGATAGTTTCAGAGATATAGAATTTTTTTTAAATTTGCCAGTCATGCGATCCTCACAAAACTTTGCATAAGTCTTCGTGTTGGTATTTTTCGACTACCTACCTAATCTGATCAGATCAGCATTCTTCGAGTTATTGGGAAAACAGATGGCTATAACTCTGGAACCACTCGGTGAATTTTGCCCATTAACGAACTAAGCCGGCTTATTAGGACTCCAGAACCCGTTGCAACATCGCGTGAAAGTAAAGTAAAATCAAAGTAAAACATGTTTCTAAAATAAAATATAAAGTTAACCATAGTCTTAATTGTATCGCCTTATATTAACACAACTATATATGTATGTTATGTGGTATATTATTAAATATGTGTAAAACGAGATGCGAGGGGAACTCTGCGAGAGCGGCAGACGATTTCACTGAAAATCACTTTGATTTGTTCTTTCCAATAGTCACTCTTGAAGCCGTGCTCGAGTCTCTGGACCGAATTAAAATAAATCTTTTAAATTTCGTTAAGTATTTATAATTTAATTTTATCACTATGATTTTAAATTACGATAATATTCTCAAATAATAGTCTTTGCTAGTCTTAAATAATATAAGTAATAAAGCAAATTTTGTTTTGTTTTTTATTGATCTAACACGTTTACACCCAGAACACAAATTTTGTCATTTTTTCTCATGTGAGATTGGGGGGGGGGGGGGGGGGGTCCAAAAATCCTCAAAAATGCCTCAAGTAATTTATTATGGACGTTTCCTTGGCTTCATAGCTGAAATGAGTTTTGAAGATTTTGAAAATGGTTCCAAGTTTTCGTGCGGATTCTGAACTCCAAAATGGCTCTGAAATTCTTGCAGGTACGGTCCTGCGCTATGAGATCCTGAACTTAACCAATCAATCAACGAACCGTGATACTAGTTTGGCGACTTGCCCTCAACACCCGAAGATCCGTAAACACTCTCGGAGATACGTGCCACAGTTTGTATTTCAGTGCACTGACCACGTAGGTGGAGATATGCATGAGTGGCATGAACACGTTTCCTTCCGGTGCTCGAGCTATTTTCCCTCCACCTTCGTCCTCCTTAGGCTTAAGGATGGAATAGACGCGCGGTCCATCTAACACCGAATTTTGAAGTAAGTTGTAGGGGGTGATGCTTTACTTATCAGTATACCAGGACAAAAAGTGGGAAAGCCCTGTGGGCAGGAGCTTTGGCGCTCTTGTTCAAACTTTGACAAATCATGTCTCCGAAAGTATTGGTTTTCAGAGTTAGGAATGATATCAATGGTTTCTTATGATAGAACTTAATCATAAAATAAATCAAATACAAACATCATAAAAGAATTTGAATTCAACAACAGTGCCAAAAATCAACAGACCAATTTTACCCAATAACGAACTTATCTGAGATATTCATTCCTCAAATCTACTATGAAAATTATATGTCATCAATTGAAACTTAGCCAATATTCCAGTTTTGTTCATTCATAGAAATATTCTGAACTCAATTCAATTTACCTAACAAAGTATATATTTCCACCATCATATGGATTATCCACGGGCATTATATTATCATCTTAAAAGTATAATATCATATCATCCCCTTAATTCTACGATAGCTGGGGTTATTTCATTATCAAGAATAACGAACTAGAAATAAATTTGAGATATCACTTAAAGCAAAATAAGATGACATGAATGAACACAGATCATTTAATAATTCATACATAGAATAACTAAGTACAGTCAATGAACTCTATACTATCGTAGTATAGAGTTCTATGAGTACAGCATTATGTGAAAACATAGAAGTACGATTCATTATTGAAATTTCGAAAAATCATATCTCCGAAAGTATTAGCTTGATAGAGTTAAAAATGATATCGATGGATCCTTATGATGAAACTGCATCTCAAAAAAAAAATGAATTTGAAATTTGTAGTGTAAATTTTTTTTTTCATATCTCCGAAACCATCATGCCGATTCTGCCCAATAACGAACTTAACCGAGATATTTATCTCCTAAACCTACTCTGAAAATTTCAAATTACTAGCTCAATCTGTTCGAGAGTTATCGTGTTAACGGAGGGTCGGCTGGACCGACCGGACTGAATCGATTTTGACCACGGATTCTTGATCAGTGAGTCAAACCAAATCGTTCAAGACCATTTTCATAAAAAAATTCGAAAAGAGCGCCAATAGTGCCTTTGTGAATCGATACTTTTATATCTTGAGGGAAAGGTACGGACACATTATAAACACGAGTTGTGTTAATAACCATCTCGATAACCACACGACTCTTCAGGACCCGAAGCGTGTTGTCCGGCTCTGATGACGCATCAGAATTTTTACTTGCGGGTCCATTTGAAATTAGGTAATAGATATTTGTATAACACGTGTCAACACGACACGTGTTAATAATGTGGCCGTACCTTCATTCTGATATGTCGTCAGAGCAGCTAACACGCTTCGCGTTCTATAATTTTTCGATTTAATGTGTGTTAACACGACACGTGTTGCTAATGTGTTCGTACCTTTAAATTCTGCGAGGAAAAATCGATACATGATTTCCCCGTTTCGAGATTACCTATGATTTCTATTGACTCCCAATTATTTCTGATGATTTCCATTCATTTCTTATGATTCCCTAAGACTTTCTATGATTTCCTATGGTTTGATGCGATTTATTTATTTCACCTAGACATTTTCAATTTTCTCCAAAAGTACTCCCAAAACTTAATCAAATCACAACAATGATGTTAAATTCTTATTCTTCGACAATAAAAACTGTTGGAAAAGCATTGACGGGATGTTTATGTTTTTGCGCCCCTGTTGCTGTATCAATTTTTGGCGCTCTTGTTCCTCTGAACATTGCTTATCAGTTTGCCCAAATGTCTGTAATTTTCGAATTTTGGGCTGGAAATGTTCTTAAACGTTTTGGTTCGACTCATTGATCAAGAATTCGTGGTCAAAATCGATTCTGTCCGGCCGTCCGTCCGTTCATTCTCGAACGGAATGACCAAGACAGTTGAAATTTCCAGAGAACGTTTGTTGATAAATATATCGGGTAAGTTAGTTCTTGGGCAAAATCGACCAGGTGGTTTCGGAGTAGGTGCCGAAAAAAAAAAATTGTACATTACAAATTAATTTTGTTTTAAAATGCAGTTTCATCATAAGAATCCATTGATTCATTCTCAACTATAACAAACTAAGTCCTTCCGAGATATGATTTTTCAAAATTTCAATAATTAATCGCAATTTTATGATTTCATAGAATGCTCTATGACTCTATAATTGATACTAGATTGACCGTGTAACCTTCGCCTAATTATAATCTGTTGATGTATGTAAATCCAACATATAAGGTGAGTCATAGACCTACGTTTTGAATTTAATTTTTGATGATGCAGTTCTATCATAAGAATTCGTTCATATCATTCCCAACTCTGAGACACCAATACTTTCGGAGATATGATTTGACAAAGTTTGAATAGCTACTCGCTAGTAGTTTGAAAAGAGCGCCAAAGCCCCTGTCCACAGAGCTATCCCACTTTTTTTATGCTTTTTATTTTAACCATAGATTCCTTTCATCAAATGAAATACTTTTTTCATTTACCATTTGTCCTAATTCGGCTCAGGTAAAAACATACAGGCTGTTGAAATTTCAAAAGAAAAATTCAGTTTCGTGTAATTAATATTTAGTCTAGTCAACAAGTGCTATTTGGACCAACTTTTTTCAGCAGTCTCCGAAAATTATGTTGAGGTGTCATTCGATTCGGAATGGCATCTAGATGATTTTTGAAAAAAATGAAGTTCCGCTTGCAAAAATTGTAAATGTTATTAACAATTAACTAAAAAAAAAAAGGGGTTTTAGTTTTCTGTAAATATATCAAAAACTAATGAAGATTTTTCAAATCTGAAAAAAGATTCAAAAAGAGGAGGAAATTTCCTAAAAAAATAGTCTCGACTCCCGAAACTGTACGATAAATATTTATAATTTTTCCAGAGGGATGAAAATAAGGCCGAAAACGGGTACTCTGGCTTGGAGAAGCCACGTCCACTTCGGGCACTTCAACAATAAACATTTTTTAAACATAGTAAATATGAAAAAAAAAAATTGAAAAAATTCAGGCAGTAACTGAATAGATGAATGAATAATAATCCGCTTGAACAACATTTTTATAATAATTTTTCATTTAGTTATTCAACAGTTAATTAATAACTTTTTTCTGCTTGCACATTAACATTGCAAGTGTGATAATTGCTAAACTATAAGTTTTAGATTTTTTTCCTCTCTTGGAGCAATTCTTCAAAGGCTTAAGACTAGAATCCCGTAGGGAAAATTAAAAAATGTTTATTTTTTAAATTTTTATTAATAATTTTCGTTGTTGCAAAATTAAAAACTTAAATAATCATCGAACAAATTTTTTTTTTTTAATATTATTAACGATCCGTTTTTATGTTATTAGAAACTGCATAGAAATAATTTTTTCAAATTTTTATCTCTAATTGTTTAAAAAATTATTATAAACAAATGCGTTGTTTATAAGATAATTGAAAATTTTTTTTTGGAATTTCAATCTTTGATACAAATAATGATTTTTAAAAGAAAAATTGTTCCTTAAAAAAAATTTTTTATTGCTTAAAAACGCATTTGTTAATTAACAATTATTCTCTCCCACTTCTAATTAATATTAAGGAACGATATTTTTTTTTAAAAATCATTATTCATTTTTCTTTTCGATATAAAAAAAAATTTCATTTTATTTATTTTTTCATTGTTTATGCAATAAACAATTTGTTATAAACAAATACATTTTTACCTTTTATTTTTTTTTCTATTCTACTTTCTGTCACAAAAGCAGAAATGCAATTTCATAAACGGATCGTTAATAATATTAAAAAAAAAAATTTTTGTTCGATGATTAATTTAAGTTTTTAATTTTGCAACAACGAAAATTATTAATAAAAAATTGAAAAATAAACATTTTTTAATTTTCCCAACGGGATTCTATTCTTAAGCCTTTGAAGAATTGCTCCAAGAGAGGAAAAAAATCTAAAACTTATAGTTTAGCAATTATCACACTTGCAATGTTAATGTGCAAGCAGAAAAAAGTTATTAATTAACTGTTGAAAAACTAAATGAAAAATTATTATAAAAATGTTGTTCAAGCGGATTATTATTCATTCATCTGTTCAGTTACTGCCTGAATTTTTTCAATTTTTTTTTTTCATATTTACTATGTTTAAAAAATGTTTATTGTTGAAGTGCCCGAAGTGGACGTACCCGTTTTCGGCCTTATTTTCATCCCTCTGGAAAAATTATAAATATTTATCGTCCAGTTTCGGGAGTCGAGACTTTTTTTTAGGAAATTTCCTCCTCTTTTTGAATCTTTTTGTCAGATTTGGAAAATCTTTATTAGTTTTTGAGATATTTACAAAAAACTAAAACCCCTTTTTTTTTTAGTTAATTGTTAATAACTTTTACAATTTTTGCAAGCGGAACTTCATTTTTTTCAAAAATCATCTAGATGCCATTCCGAATCGAATGACACCTCATACATAATTTTCGGAGACTGCTGAAAAAAGTTGGTCCAAATAGCACTTGTTGACTACACTAATTGGTGCGAAGCTTCTTATACTTAACTATGACACATAGTCTCCAAATGTAATATTTCCTACCTCCACTTGTTTCCTAGTTATAGCACCGTTTTCGAGATATTCTTCACTGAATATTATAAAGTCTGAAATTCCAGAAATTTCTCTACTTATGGATCCGCCCCTGAGAGCTGGAATTCCAAATCAAGCTATAAACCACGTTGCAGTATCTTTCTCGCGTTCGCTATCAATGTCATAGATAATTTATATACAGGAATTTATTAGTTACTGTAAACTCTTTGAACGCTACTAACTATTTACCAAAGCCGAATCTGGAAAAATGATAAATGAAAAAATGGGTTCAAGCCCTGTGGACAGGAGCTTTCTGGCGCTCTAGTTCAAACAGACAAATTATATCTCCGAAAGTATTGGTTTTTCAGAGTTGGGAATTATATCAATGTATTCTTATGATAGAACTGCATCATAAAGGAAATTCAATTCAAATAATAGTTTATTTATCAAGATTAAATGAGCAATCTGAGAATGAGAACTGCACCATGGAAGAAATCAAATTAAAATAGCTGAAATGAATTTGACTCTTTCTTATAAAACAGGATGAAATGTACGATTATGAACACAGATCATATAAAAAAGCTTAGATAGAATAATTATAGCATTCTTTGAAAACATAGAAGTACGTACGATTCATTATTGAAATGTAGAAAAATCATATACCCGGAAGTATTAGCTTGTTGGAGTTGAAAATGATATCGATGGATTTTAATGGTGAAACTGCATCTTAAATAAAAATTACAGACATTTGGGCAAATTGATAAGCACTCAGTTTCGAGCAACTAGAGCGCCAAAAAGTGTAATTCCCTTTCCGGGATTTGAGCCCGCCTTCTCTCGTTCCGAAACCGAAAACCCGACTGACTAGACGAACAGGCTATCGGACTCCTCGTACGATCTCCGGTATTAGAATAAAACGTCGGTACTTACCTGGGATATATATTCTCAATTTTCACTTTTCGACATAAAATCGCCACATGGGGATTATTTGACGGTTTTTTACCCTTGTCTCTCTAAGTCGATTTTGACGTTTCGCGAACCAACTATTAGCAAGGAATAAGACAATGTCATGTCTCAGGAAAATAAGTTGCCATTATGACAATTCATACATAGAATAACTATATAATTCAGTGAAAACGTTGAAATACGATTTATTATTGAAATTTTGAAAAATCATATCTCCGAAAGTATTAGCTTCTTAGAGTTAAAAATGATATCATTGGATTCTTACGGTAAAACTGCTTATTGAAAAAAATTTAATTTGGAATTTGTTATGTAAAAAAAAAATTATTTTTTTTTTGTTACTCCGAAACCATCTGTCCGATTTTGCCCAATAACGAACTTAGCCGAAATATTTATCTGCCAAACCTACTCTGAAAATTTCAACTCTCTAGCTCATTCCGTTCGAGAGTTATCGTGCCTACGGCCGGCCGGACTGGCCGGACAGAATGGATTTCGACCACGGATTCTTGATCAGTGAGTCCAACCAAATCGTTTAAGACCATTTTCATCGAAAAATTCGAAAATTACAGACATTTGGGCAAATTGATAAGCACTCAGTTCCGAGGAACTATAGAGCGCCAAAAAGAGCTTTATGCGATGATAGGAATATATGGTTAAAATAAATGTACAGTTCGAAGACATAGTCAAACACTCACCCTGTAGAACTCAAACACATTATTCTACATCAAAGTCCCAAATTTAAACAGGATGACATTGGCAGAAAAAAAATTAAATTGAGGTCGGTTGACTTTGGATAGATCCGACGATGGAGTTTAAATCTAGAACTTGATCCTAAAATAAGGTTTTGAAGGCTATTGCACAATTCAGGGATACAATTTTTATTCAATATTTTAAAAATTTTCTTTTCATAATATTCTCACATGCATAGTTCTTCCTTGTTCCCCTTAAAAGAGTGTATATCAATTTGTCCAAATATCTGTATTTTTCGAATTTTTAGCCGAAAATGGTCTCAAACGATTAATTTAGTTTAGACTCACCGATGAAATATCCGAGGTCCAACTCAATTCTGTCCGAGACGATTTCTCTCGAACGAAATGAGTTAGAGAGTTGAAAATAGTGAGTTTGCTTTCAATTTAACAAAAAATGAAACCTTGGGTGAGTTCAGTACCTGCATGGATGACCGCTCTGGCTATTAATTCGAACAAGCGCGCCAAGCAAAATGACCTCACGTCAATGCTTTCCCAACTACTTAGTTTCAAGTCGATTAGATCCATTTTCATTTCAGAATTAACTCCGACACTCGCTCTGACAACACTCAGCGGATTTTTTTAACGAACTCAACCCAGATATTTACACCCCAAACCTACCCTGTGAATTTCAACTTTCTTACTCATTCCGTTGAGTCGAGTTATCGTGCTTACGGTCAGACGGACGACGAAATTGATTTGACCCCCGATTATTCATCAGTGAGTCGAACCCAATCTTTTGAGACCATTTTAGGCCAAAAATCCCAATAATATAGGTATGTAGACATTCTAGCGGACCTAAGATATCCTGCTCAAAAGTTGGATTGCTTGATATCAGCAGAATCAGTAATCGTTTTTTTCAATATTCGAATTTTCGATATTCTATATTTTATGTGACATTTCATATATATATAAGTTTATTCAGAATTTCTTACAAAAAACGAGTAAACTATAAACTGTGGAGTTAATTACTTCAGAGAAGTGATAACTGTGTACAGCTATTTTGCAACTCAAAAAAAATTTCCTTTCTAATCGACAAAGTAAAATTAGGTAGGTATGCCAACAAAATAACTTTGACTTAAATACAATGAGTTTTGTGAGAATATAAACCTCTTGAATTATTGACTGCAATACACTATTTGAAAACCAAAAATTAATTCTATATTCTGATATTATATATATGTAAATGATAAGTTTTTTATCTGGATTATATGTTGCATCTATCGTTTGTGCTTCTCTTAGTCAGTATTTGGTAGCCTATGTCTGCATCAGGATATGTGTCTTAATTGGTGGGGTTTTCTTTTCATTATTTATTTATATTTCCAATATTTTTTCTGCTTGATTTATCTGTTTGGTTTATGTTTGATTTATAAGTTTGTGGATGAGAGTTCTGTTTCCTTGGATAAGCCATCTTTTTATTTCTTTTCTGAATTTATTAATATTTCGTATACCCCTTGTGGCGAAGTTTCATTCCGGTTATATTTGCCCTTTGTGGTGATTTTTCTTTGAATATCTCTTTGTGAGTTGATGAGTGTGGATTATAGCGTTTATTCTTTCGTATATCAGATGGCCCTGGTCCAGAATCAGGGATAGTTGGGTTTTGAGTGACATTTCAATATTTTCGTTTCGACATTATCATTGTGCGAATTGCTGTTGCCCAAAGCGAAATAAAAAACTGACTCCCATTTCTTGGTATCAAGCTGATCAATTGTAGTGTCATGTCCGTTTGTCATTTGGCTCATTTGGCAGAAGAGCCTGTATTTTTCGTGTGATTGGTGGCGAGTATAATAATGTGGTTGCAGATCACATGATTACATATTTAACTTCTTTAAGTCTATAACTATGTGGAATATGTACTCACTTCCATACTGCAGCTAAGAAATTCCACAATCTATAATTTTTTTTAAAACCCGGTACACATTAATTACACTCTAATATAATGTTTTAAAATTTATTTTCACAGCGTAATACTGACTGAACTTAAAATCAATCTTCTTCTTCTTCTTTTCAGTCCGGATTCGTCCACTCCTGGACATAGACCTCTTCCATACCTTTCCACATTTTTCTGTCCCGGGCTCTCTGCATCCAGTTCTTTCCTGCGATCTTTTGGATATCGTCCCGCCATCTTTTCTGGGGTCTTCCAACACTTCTCTTTGTTTCTCTTGGGCGCCATACTATCAATCTGTTGGTCCATCGGTCATCTTGTTGACGTGCTACATGTCCAGCCCATCGCCATTTCAACTGTGCTGTTCTTCGCACCACATCTGTCACTCCAGTTCTTCGCCTGATTTCGTCATTGGGCAGTCGGTCCCTCAAGCTAATTCCCAGCATGATCCTCTCCATTGCACGTTGTATAACCTGAAGTTTTTGTATAGATTTTCTGGTTAAGGACATTGTTTCCAAGCCATATGTTAGGACCGGTAGTATGCATGAATCGTAGACTTTCCTTTTAAGGTTTATTGGTATATCATCCGATCCGAGAATAAACCTGAGTTTCCCAAAGGCAGCCCAACAGAGTCCTTTTCTTCTATCGATTTCGGCAGTTTGATTTGCTTTGCCTAATTGTATTTTATGCCCGAGATATATATAGTCAGTAACATTTTCTAGGGTATGATTTTCTATGGTTATTTCTACTGGTAAAGGACTCATTATTTTAGTTTTACTCAAGTTCATTCCTAATCCTACTTGCAGGGACGCTCGATGAAGTTCTTTCAGCATCACCTCTAGCTCCTCAATAGTGTTACCAATCAGAATGATATCGTCTGCGAATCGTAAATGGGATAGTCTTGTTCCATCTATGTTAATTCCTTTACCGCGCCAGTTCAAGTTTTTGAAAACATCCTCCAATGCTAGCGTGAACAACTTTGGGGAGATTGTGTCTCCTTGCCGTACTCCTCTGTGTATTGGGATTTTGTCAGTTTTCATATCCTCTTCCAGTTTGACTGTCATAGTTGCATTTTCGTAGATATTTTTTATGAGTGCTGAGTATCTAGAGTCAATTCTGGCGTTGTCCAGTGCCCTTAAGACTGCAAACGTTTCAACAGAATCAAATGCTTTCTGAAAGTCGATAAAAGCCAAATATAGAGGTACTTTATATTCTGTTGCCTTCTCTATTAGCGTGCGTATAGCTTGCAAATGATCAATTGTACTATATCCTTTTCGGAATCCCGCCTGCTCACATGGTTGGTATGAATCTAATTTGTGTGTTAATCTATTTGTTATTATTTTTGTAAATGTCTTATATAGGTGGGATAATAGGCTTATGGGCCGATAGTTTTCAATGTTATTTCTATCTCCTTTCTTAAATAGTAGAATGACTTCGGCATTCCGCCATGACTCTGGTATTTTTCCCTCTATCAAACACTTATTTAACAGTATTCTGACACTTTCTATTAGTTCTTCTCCCCCCATTTTGATCATCTCGCTGGTAATCATATCCTCCCCAGGGCTTTTCCCCTCTTTCATCTGCCTGAGTGCGCTCCACAGTTCATCACTGTCTACTTCGGGAAGCTCTTCTGATCCTACGTTTTGAATTTTTGCTCTTGTATATGTGTGTTCTCGGTGTAATGAACTATAGAGTTGTTTGTAGAAATCTTGTACCACGTCTACAATTTCCTTCCGATTTGTAGTCAGGGCGCCATGTTGGTTTCTAAGTTGGTTAATTTGTACTTTTCCCTTTGACTGGTTTGCTTTTAGAACCTTCATATTTTTGTTATTTTCAATAGTTTCCGTGATGAGTGTTGTGTTATAGTCTCTAAGGTCCTTTCTAATATTCTTATTTATTTCTTTATTTAACTTCCTATACTCTGGGTCCTCTCTGTTTATGCCGCGTCTTCTCTTTATCAAATTTTCTGTGTCTTGGCTAATTTTGTTGTTTTTCTTTTTGTGTTTTGTACAGATTTCCTTTGTTGCCACTTGTATACTTTTAGTTATATAGTTTGATAAGTTGTTCATTTCCATATTTATTTGGTTGTCTCTGTCTTTTAATTTTCTTTTCAATCGATCTTGGAACTTTTTTTCATTTTCTCTTAATATCACGGTTGTTGGACATTTCTGTGTTTTTATCATTTTCCTTCTTTCAAGCTTAGTATTAATATCTATAATTGCTCGAACTATTCGGTGGTCGCTGTTGGTATCAAATCTGTTTAAAACTGTAACGTCTCGGCATATAGCTTTGTCATTTGTGATTACATAATCAATTTCGTTCTTTACTACACCGTTTGGGCTCCGCCATGTCCATCTTCTCTTTAATGGTTTCTGGAAGAAAGAATTCATGCAAAATAGATTTTCACTTCTACAATAGTCAACAAGCATCTGTCCTCTGGCGTTTCTGTCTCCCAGTCCGTATTTTCCTACATTTGGAAGGTCGTTATTGCTGTTATTTATACCCATTTTAGCGTTGAAGTCACCTATGATAGTGACGAATTTAGCGTTTTCAATTCTCTTTGCTGTTGATATATCTTCGTAGAGTTGTTCAATATCTTCATCTTCGGATGCGCTGGTTGGGGCATATACCTGTATAACTTGCAGATTGTATCTTTTATTCACTTTAAGTATGCAATATATGACTCTTTCGGACACAGCTTGCATTTTCGTTATTAGGTGTTTTAATTTTTTATTTATTAATATTGCGACTCCACCTTCATGACCCCGTGCTTCAGTGTTTTTTTGGTATAGTAAGTGACCTGATTTCAAAGAAGTGGCTTTTTCTCCCTCCATTCTGGTCTCGCTCAATCCTAGTATGTCCCATTTAATGTGCCGCAATTCTTCCTCTAATCTTTCCCAATGTTCCGGTGATCTCAATGTTCTACTATTATAAGAACCGATATAAAGTTTTCTGTTGTATTGTTGTACGTTTCTGAGATTTGTCTTTTTCTTATTATCGTGTTTGATCGAATTTTTGCCTCCCCCAGAATCCGATGCGAGGCAGACTGATTTCTCAGTGCAAGATTGCGAGCTTCTTGCTCTACTTGCCTGGGGTATATTCTTGAAATTCGACGTTTTCATGCTTACTCAATTTGGAAGGTGTTTGGCCGTAAAACACCACGCTGGCCATGCGTGTTGGTGAGTATTACGGGATTGTGGGAAGGAATTTAAGGGTTCGGTTAAGGAGCTGGGAATGTGACAATAGTTTCCCCCGTATGGTATTAGGAGATAAACCAAGGCTCGCGTGGGCAGGGGCGCGTCCCTGAAGTAGATCTGTCACCTATCGGGATCATAGGTGAGTATCTACCCGTTACAATACAATAACGAATGTCAAAGTGACATCTTCAGGTTTCTGAGATCTGAGAAGAGTCGATGTTCCAATAACTGGGTCAGTGCATCCGCCATTTCGTACTCAAAAACAAAACAAATCTTCTATAACTAGATTGCGGTGCCTGCTACTGGGTCCGTTTGCGACTCTAAGGGCCTGTTTCACCACTTGCTGATAAAGTCCCCGGATATGAATCCAGCGAATAAAATATCTGCTGGATAAATCTGTCGGATAATTATTTTCTGTTTCACCACGCGGGTCCCGGATAAAATATCCACTAGATCGCTATCTGAAAATTTAATGGGAGGAGTGTTTGGCAACGTCGCATTTATGCTTGCTGCTGGCTAAAGAAACGTAAGGTGGGGCCTTGTGAGTTGTATATTTATGTCTCTGTGATGAGTATTACATAGAATCAGAATGTTTTGTAAATAATTTAGCAGGTTAGGTTAGACATTGTTAGGTTGTTGTTTTTATGTCGTCTTCTATGAAAGATAGTACATAGTCAACTGCTAACTTTGATAGTCGAAACCTGGACCTACACTCTTCCTCGTCGTATTCAGCAAAATGATCAACGGTTCTAATTTCACCACGTTTTCGTGGACGTGAGATACGTGCAAGGAAATCGTCAAACTTGTCCTCTAAAAACTCGAAAAGATCCATATTCACACAAATAAGCAAAAGCAGTTCAAGAAAACATGACATCTTCGCCTGTCAAAATACACTTGAGAACATGTCATTGCGCATAGGAATGACGCCTGTTATGATAAAAGTTGGGTTATCCAACGAATAAAAATATAATGGCCGCTTCATCTAGGTGTTAAATTATCCGGCAGTTTATCCTCTAGTTTTACCTATCCGACACCTGTGAAACACAATTTTCAGGGTTATCTGTTGGATAAGTTATGAATAGCTTATCCGGGACTTTATCAGCAAATGGAAAACAGGGCCTAAACCACCCAATGAACCGCTCAAAAAACCATGAAAACTCCATCAGAATCGGTCACGTCGTTTAGGAGGAGTTCAACGACATACACAGAATTACACACTTACAGTAGAATTTTATATATTATGATGGGCGGAACAAGCGCGCCAGAAATAGAAAATGGATTTGGATGAGGAAATATTAAAACTGTGTGAAATTTGCAGCTCGATTTGCAGTGTTCTTCTTCGATTACATCTCTCTATATACGGGTGGGTTCGAAAGTGAATCACTGCACGACTAACGGTTCATTAAATATTTGAGAGAATAATAAACCAAAATCATCGGTATCATCCATGAAATCAGTTGAAATCGAAAATTTAAAATTGAAAAGGCACAACTAATCTTATCATTGATGTGGATCAGATCTTATATGTCTTTATTGTTATCCGTACAAAAGCAAACAAAAACCAGAACAAACTGATTGAATTGAATATTTGATAAGACTATTCATATAATATTCTTACTGATCGATTTGGTTTGAAGAAGTATTCATTATCCATAGCAAATTTTTCGATTTGTCTATTGTAATATAAATATTTCATAGGATAAGAGTATGAAATGAAGGTTTTACGCTTCAATTCATGACTTGTAATGTAATTCCGCTTGCTTTTAAATATTCACCAGAGTTTGAAGATGAAACATTCTAATAGATAGATGATTTTCAACCTTTAAACAATATTTTGAGCTGAATTAATTGGAAATCAAGCAAAAATTAGAATTAGATGCTTCGCTTAATAGTCGAATCTACTGAATTGCTAAGGTCCTTTCATGTCAGTTTTGGAGATATTAAGATTTCGAGTTGAACAGCGTGAAATCGTAGAAGAAATTCCTGTCTTTTTTCGTTTGAGATGATTTATTGATTTTATTGTTGATAGAACTACCCAAGAGAACCTACTGAACTATTCCAAAGTTCAAATTTAAAACTTCCTCGGAACAGAGTGCCCACCAATTTGCCCAAATATCTATAATTTCCGATTTTTAGGATGAAAATGGTCTTGGAACGATTTGGTTCTACTCACTGTCTGCCGGCCGTTGCCACGATAACTTTCGAACGGAAAGAGATAGTGACTTGCAATTTTCAGGGTAGGTTGCGCATTCGAATGCTACAATTAAGTTCGTTTATGGTCATAATCGACCAAATTTCGTGAATATTGCGAATCAGTATAAAATAAATAGAAACATTGTTATCTTCAAAAATTTTATTTCATAAACTATCTGTCAGAATCCTCTCAAATTCCATCACTGCGAGCCACCATACAACCGAGTACTGAATTTCAGCTAGATTGACTTTGTATGAGGCGACTAGACAATGGAACATGCGCGTGAAAGTTGCCGACTTTACGTCAGTGCTTTTTCAGAATTTCTAATTTTATATAAAACATATTGTTACGGAAAATGTAACTCATGTTTTATTTTTTTATAAAAAAAACCTATTTACGGCAAAAGTTTTCATTTACAAACCCCAGATGCATTTTCAGCAGCCCAAAATACTCCTCATTCAGAACTATTCTGTTTGCGCAAAGCAATATTGTTAGGAAAAAGATATGGCTTCCACAGCAAGATTCGAAATATTGCTATTCTGATCAACGATTTTGAGCAATATGATCTGTAATTTTTAGGAACATATTGCTATCCACATTTCTATCTCAGCAACCTCATAATAGTACTTGCTAAGAGGATATCAAGTTTTAGAATATGGCAGACAAACTTTTTTCTTCCAAGAATTTGAAAATATTGAAAATCGGAAGTTCCTTTTATAAATATAGGTATACATAATCGTTTATATTTGTTAAAGGTACATTAAAATACTTAATTACAAGACGTAGTTCTGTAACTAACAATCACTTCTATTTGTAAACAGAAAACAAACTATTCAGCCTTTACACTAAGCCTTTTCATGTGCTTGAAATACTAAGCACTGGTTTTAAAAAGTACTCGGGAGCACAAAAAGGCTTCAAGCACATTCATAAGCACTAAGCACAATGCTTCGGCTCAGCTCTGCATCAAAGTCACGAAAATACAGTGTTGTCAGCTCTGAAATCAATGAATTTTGAACTAATTGATAGCAGTATTGTTGGGAGAAAATTGATAACCAACATTGCTATAACAGTCCGAACAGAATAATTAATACCATAGCCATATTGTCAAAAATTAGGAGAATAGCTATATGACTTGAATACCAATGTTAATAGCAATACGCAAACAGAATAGGTCTGATAATCCGAACTCAACCAAAACTTTCCTCAATCGGGCGTTTTTTGTCACAAGCTGCCTGGACTATTAAGTGTAAAGCATGAGCGCCTGTCTTGGCAACCAATTATACATCAAATGTTTTTGGTGAGATAATTCTTACGATTAATTAAATCAACTTCTTGTGTGGGACATTGATACTCATTTTTCAAGTCCACTAATAAATGTCTGTCACCAGCATCTCCAGGAGTAATTTTAATTAATATGTTGCTTGTATCTTCTTAAACGTCGTTTCATTGTTTCTGATGAGGATATCCTCATGAAAGTGCATTGACGATAATAATTATTATCTGTTTTGTAGCACCACCCAACGATGTTACGTACGAGTATAAACTTGACCTTCCAAAATGTATCATCACATGAGTGAGTCACTTTACAGGTGTCCTCAGACTGATCGCTACAAAGTCAACCGAGCGCATACATGAAAGATAAATAATGATACCTAACCTCTCCGCTATAATTACGCCCTATTAGCGGGAAGCTATTATTTCCACGCCATCGTGGGTACTGTGCTTTCGTATGCTTCAGAGCGAATTATTGACTGCTGCTGAGCAAATTTTTTATATGGCGATAAATGTCGTGAGCAGTACGAAAAGACAAAGGAAATTTGATGTTTTTGAAGTGGTTGGTTGTTACGCTACTACGGTGTAGTCATTTCGCTAGTTTTTGTAGCGGTACAATTTTCTCTTATCTCTCCAATCTCAGATCCTTTTACTAGATATGGGATTTAATTGTTCGTAAGATTTAGTTATTGTAGTTGGTGAGGATTTTACGAAATGACAAAGTAAAGGTGGGTTTATACAGAAGGCGGGTTTATACATCAAATAAAATAAGAAACGAATTAAAATACAATAAGAATTAAGGGCTAAAAGGATTGGCTTATACAAATGATCTAATACAAAATATGTAATAAGAAGGAACCAATTAAATCGTTTTGATAATTTTATGCAAAGTTGGCCATATTTAGCTCTTATTCTTATTTTATCTTATTTCGTGTATAAACGTCATCATTGAAATATGCATGTTCAACTTTCTTATTTTAGTTTAATTTATTTCTTATTTCATTTTATTTGATGTATAAACCCGCCTTAATAGGCTACTAGACCCTAGACCGAACTCCAAGGTTGTGCCCGGAAAGAGATAGCGACCACAGCCCACTTTAGAGATAGTAGGTTGTGTAGCGACCATAATTGTATCCGTATGGGCTGACTTCCTAAGTATTGAAACATCATGTTTATTTTTTCGCGTTATTGCTAAAACCAAAAAATTAATTGCAACATCAGTTTCCAGTTCTGTTGTGGATTTGACATTTTGATGAATGCTGTTAATGAAATCTTCAAATATTTTCAAAGGCCGGTCTGCCGCCCTATACAATAAACATGATTTTTCAATAGTTAGGAAACCATCCCATACGTGTCACCCATTCAACCATAAAGACGCATATTCTCATAGAATGTTACACCGGCTAATTAATGTACCTTTATCCGAAGAAAATTATTGGAACGAATTGGAAATTATCGAACAAATAGTGGTTAACAATGGATATGATCCAGAGTTAATCAGAAAAATGTGGGAAATCCCTGAGTACAGGGGCTTTGGCGGTCTTGTTCAAACTTTGACAAATCATCTTCGAAAGTATTGGTTTCTCAGAGTTGGGAACGATATCCCTGATATCAATGGATTATTATGATAGAACTGCATCTTAAATGTAATGTAAAAAAAATACCTATAAAAAAAAACAAGAGTGCCAAAAATTATCAATTCGAAACCACCAGACCGATTCTACTCAATAACGAACTCATCCTAGATATTCATTCCTCAAGTCTACTCTGAAAATGATATCATATCAATTGAAACTTAGCCAATATTCCAGTTTTGGTTTTATTGGAGATATTCTTTCTTTCTTATTCAATTTGATTAACTTGTCAAAGTATATAGGTATTTCCATCATTATCATCATCATATGGATTTTCCAAGAGCTTCAATCATAGTTTATTTCACATGTCTCTTATCTGTAGATGAGATGACAATGATGAAATGTATGAACACAGATGAAATTCATAGATAAAGACGTTAATTTTTGATACAGCACTGTGAAGTCATGGAGTTACGATTTAATTTTGAAAAATCAAATCTCCGAAAATATTAATTTGTTAGAGTTGAAAATGATATCATTGGATTCTTATGATGAAACTGCATCTTAAAAAAATTTCAATTCGAAATTTCTGAACCCAATTTGATGAACCTACCGAAGTATATATTTTTATCATCATATGGATTATCCACCCAAAAATTATAATATCCTATAATCCTCATAATTCTACGATAGCTGAGGTTCTTTCATTGGTCATTTTGCATTCAATCATAATTTGTTTTCTACAACAGGAGGCATTTTATATCATGAGTACATAACTAATTTTGAAAAGAACCAGAAATAAATATGACATGTCTCTTTAAGGTCGACATGTATGAATACAGACTATGAAATTCATAGATACAAATGCGGCCGTTAATTTTTGATTACAGCGTTCCGTGAAATCATAGAGTTACGATTTATTATTGAAATTTTGAAAAGTCATATCTCCGAAAGTATTAGCTAGAGTTAGAGTTAAAAATGAAATCAATGGATTTTTATGGTGAAACTACATCTTAAAAATTTTTTTTTTTCGTTACTCCGAAACCATCTGGCCGATTTTGCCCAATAACGAATTTAATCGAGATATTTATCTCCCAAACCTTCTCTGAAAGTTTCATCTTCCTAGCTCATTCCGTTCGATAGTTATCGTATTAACGGCTGGACCGGCCGGACAGAATAGATTTCGACCACGGCTTCTTGATCAGTGATTCAACCAAATCGTTTAAGACCATTTTCAGCCAAAAATTCGAAAATTACAGACATTTGGGCAAATTGAAACAAGAGCACAAAAATGGATAAGGATGTTTTTGATACAAATTTTCAAGAAAAATCCCAAATTTTAGACTTCAACCTTGAATAACTTTTTAAGCATACATCAGATCAATCGGGACTTTTGGCACTTCATTTCTACTGGTATAACCAAGGTCAAAATTTAAGTCTGTCGGAATTTTGGTTATTAGGCAATCCAAACCACGTGACCCAATATGGCGGTCTGTTGGCACACAAACAATTAACTTGTTATGGTCGTTGACTATTTTATAGTGTTTATTGACTTTTTCCGGAGCTTTTCTGCTGTGTAAACTATACTGAAATGAAGAATGAATATCTGAAAAGACTATTGTTGAACAACAGAGACTTTGCTGAACGGTAGGTTCGAAAAAAAGCACCTTCATCATGTGTTTACATTTCATTTTATTACAGGTATATAATAAAGATGGGATTAATTAACGGCTTAGATCCTTTCACATTGAATGTTTCTGATCTGGGTAGTGGATAATTCAATTGATGGTGTTCCTCCAATCTTATATATGGATATTGCAACGTATTTGGTGTATTATATACCACAACGTACAAGACATACATGAATATTTGCGAATGCACAGTTCTTGTCTAATAGCACAAACTTTTAAAAAACACACAGTTGTTACTACCAAATACAAGTGCAACTATTCATCTCACAGTCGCTTTTTTGTGATTTTCTTATATGGTCTCCAAATATTTATTTAGTACGAATGATCTGGAAATATGGGAAAAGAACTTAGAAAGTGCAAAGAAATTTCATTCAGAAGTTATTATGCCAGGACTGATGGTAAAATATTCCACATCTGTAGAGGGTACAGCTGAATTTATTGACTATTGCATTTGCAACGGCGGATGATGGACGTGCGATGATAAAATGTGATGGGAATGACTGTCAAATAGAAGATTTCATTTTGATTCTGTATGACCAGTTGACACTCCTGATGGTACCTGGTATTGTAATAAATGTGATGAAAAGGTCTGGATTTTTATAGAAACGGAATAGATTACATAAAAAATTCTTGATTTTTTATTTCATGTCCGCACATTAATAGCATGGCATGTCAAACAAATAATATAAAAACAGATGAAAGCCCTTGGATTTTTCTTCTTATTTATTGATGAATACACAGTAGAATCTGGATATAACAACCCTCAAGGGATCCCCGACACTTCATCGTACTGAGCGCAGCAGACTGCTGCAAACTCTCTGATACTTGGGCTTTGAATCTTTTCTCTTGATTTCAGCTAGCCATAGGGCTCTTCGCTTTCTGAATAACTCATTTTTACTAGTCAAAAACTTCTGTGTAGTACTAGGAAACATACTATATCCTTGTCGTAATGAGATCCTCAGCCAACCACAATGCATGTAAGAGGCATTTTTTTTCTTGTATTATTATTCAAAATTAAAAATACAACCCAAATACGCACAGGAAATCAAAAAACGAACAATATACCACTATAATTATGGACATATATCATAAAATTCAAAGTAAACAATACAATGTGTGCCAACAGCCGCCATTTTGCTTTAGTTTTGACAGGTCGTTGGATTCCCTAATTTGATCACTATTTGTATGTCAAAATTTACCGAACTACTAGCAGTGTAAGGTAATGTAACTAGTTTTAAATGAGTCATAAGAAGAAGATGGAAGAAGAAGAAGATAAATACTTTATTTCAAGCTCATCGATTGTGAGGCATAGGGAGCTGGGAGATCATTACTTGTTAAGAATTTAGTATGATGAAGTCTGATTAAATCGATGTGCTGACGAAACGCGTCACAATATTTTAGAAATTAGTGTAAATCGTATATAATTATTAGTTAATATGGATTTACATCAAGTAAAAGTCACATGCATACAATCTAATTCATTTCTTCTCCTTGCAGCGTGATGGGATGATTGGACTGCAGGAATGCGGGTCAGCGCCACCCCGGGCGCCCCTTTCCCAGAGCCGAGCCAGGACGGCCCAGGCCGTGGAGTACTACAACACGCACGTGCATAAAGCCTGGGCTTCGGCGGGACTCTCGGCCTCGGCAGCCAGGGCCTCCTTCAACGATCGTCACAGCCACAACTGTCCCGCCGGGAAGAATTCCTCCGGCAGACCACAAAACATCGGCACTCCGGAGCTGTTGTATCGTAGCAATTCGAGCTTGGAGCTGCTGGATCACCATCACGGCCATTCGAGAAGGTGAGTGTTTTCCGGTGCGCCCCAAGAGTGACTCATGGGTTCTGCGAAGAGGATTACCATACTTTGGAACGGGTGGTTTGATATTCAATGCCGTATTCACATAGCGTTGTTAAGTGTTTAAACCTCCGTTAAGTCAAAAGGGAGACTTTCAGTTAAGGAAAAATGTATATCGCAATCTTTGTTAGAGTATTTAATAGATCACGCTAAAAGCACTGTTAAACTATCTTAACTGAGTATTTGGTATTCACAAAGCGTTGTTAACCGTACCACTGTGAATCCTCAGTTAGCTAACTAAGGTTTGAATTCAGCTTAACTACAGTTTGTGAATTTCAAATTCTTATTAACGTAACATCAGTTAACGATCAGTTAGTTAACGGGGCGTTAAAAATTCTTTTGTGAATACGGCGGTATGTATTGACATTCGGTTCATTTGGCGTTAATATTCATTTTTGCGAGCATGTTCTAGGGAACAGCGTCCTATCATTTTGCACAAATGTCTGTATTTTCGATTTTTGCCGAAAATGGTTTCGAACGTTTAGGTTCGACCCACTGATGAAGGATTCTAGGTCATATTCGATTCTGTCCGACCGGCCGTCCGTTGCCAAGATAACTTTCGAACGGAAAGTGATGGACCCTTGAAATTTGCGAGGTAAGTTGCGTATCCGAATGCGACGGTTAAGTTAGTTAATGGACATAATCGGCCAAACAGTTTCGGAGTTATACCCATCCGAAATAAGCTTTCCTAAATAACCCAAAAAATGCTGATCTCGATCGATTTGAACTTGGCAATTAGTTGTAGAACGCCGATAGGCATTTTTTTTGCAACCTGAGGATCGTATCACCAGAAAATAAACAAAAAGAAAAATTTCAAATAATTTACTGATGTGTGTAAATCCAACATATGAGATGAGTCATGCACCTACGTTTTAAATTGAATTTTTTATGATGCATTTCAATCATAAAAATTCATTTGATCCGATTTAGATCAAATATGCGCCGTTTTGTTCTATAACTTGTTGCCATTTTGGAGGTAATATCATTGTGCCTCTGTCATAGAAGCCCTCGTCCCTATTGGCAAAAAATTGAGACAGTCGATTCTCACAAGCCTCTGTTGAAGTAAATTTTTCACCAGCAAAATTGTTCACCATGGATAGGAACAGATGGTAATAACTTGGTGCCAGGTCTGGACTATAAGGTGGATGCATAGGAACCTCTCAACCAAGCTCCCAGAGCTTCTGGCGAGTCACTATGGATGTATGTGGCCTGGCGTTGTCCTGATGGAACACAATTCCTCTCCTGTTGGCCAAAGCATACCGCTTCTGGGCGACTGCTTCCTTCAGACGGTCCAATTGTTGACAGTACAGTTCCGTAGAGCCGTTGTGCCGTTGTGCCGTAGAGGAGCAACTCATAGTAGATAATTCCCTGCCAATCCCACCAAGCACACAGCATAACCTTCCTGGCCGTCAATCCTAGCTTGGGCACCGTTTCCGCCGGTTCACCGCATTTATACCACGACCGTTTTTTCTTGACGTTGTCGTAAGTGGTCCACTTTTCATCACCAGTCACCAACCGCTTAAGATATGGATCAATTTTGTTGTGATTCAGCAGCGTTTCGCAGATGGAAATTCAGTCAATGAGGTTTTTTCCGATAACTCGTGTGGCACCTTACATCCAGCTTCTTCTTCAGTCCAACCTTATTCAAATAGTTCCAAACGGTTTTTTGTGCAATCTTTAGCTCTTCAGCAATCGAAATAGTGCTCACATGACGGTCGGACTCGACAATGTCCATGATTTTATCGACAATTAACCTTCCAGTGCGTGGTTTGACATCGAAATTACCGGAACGGAATCGGCGAAACCAAAATTGCGCATGATTGGCTGTTACAGTATCAGGACCATAAGCACTATTTACATTTTCAGCCGCCTGACTTGCATTTTCGCCTTTATCAAAGAAAAACTGTAAAATATTGCGTATTTTCTCTTTGCTAGTGTCCATATTTGACGCACGCTCAAATTAAACTGAGTCAACTGATCATAAAACTGCCAGGAAAGTTTTTGTACTACAAAATCTCATCTTTCTAACGCCATCCAGTGGAACCCGATCGGACTTATACAACGCGAGATACATATAACTAAAGCAATCTATTGTAACAATAATGGATTTCTTTTTACTACACCTTATATATCGAATTCTATGGTACCCCGTTACACTAACCACAAGTAGTGTAATAGAAAATTTGCAAACTTGAAAACATCGAGGCTGCTGAGTAATGGTCAAGAAACCACGAAAATTTTGAAATTTTGTCAGATTTTGGCATTTATCATCTGAGAGGTGCATTTTTCGTAACTTATCATTTTGCCCAAATGTCTGTAATTTTGGAATTTTTGGCCGAAAGTGGTCTTATACGCTTAGTTTCGACTCACTGATGAAGAGTCCTAGGCCAAACTCAAACCTGTCCGTCCAATACTCCTTGAATGACGCTTTCCTCTTTGGAGGAACACTGAGCAATGGGGTGACCTAAGTCGGCTCACGCAAAATATTTCTAGATGGTTAAAATCAATGAATATTTCACTGTGTGTCTTCTTTAGTTATTGGCAATTAGCCTTAGTTCACCTCATGTTCATTCATGTTCGTAAAATACAGATATGATAAAATTTAAACGGTAGTTAGTTGAGGCGGCTCTGACAGACAATCCGTCGTATTCACAAAGCATTGTTAAGTGTTTGAATCTCTGTTAAGTCCTAACTGAGGTCCTTAGTTAAGGATAAATTGGAATCGCAACCTCAGTTAACGTATTTAATGGTGGTGAAACAGGCCTGTTTTACCACCTTTATTCCTAATTGTCCCTTATTATCCCCAATTTATCCTTAACTGAGGACCTCAGTTAGGACTTAACGGAGATCGAATGCTTTGTGAATACGGCGGTTACGGTGGGTTTCATTAAGCTTTGACAGCTCTTAATTATTAAATCAGTGTGATTCTATCCGCCGTATTCACAAAACATTCAATCTCCGTTAAGTCCGAATTGAGGTCCTCAGTTAAGGATAAACAAGAATCGCAACCTCAGTTTAAGTGAAAATTAACGCGAAACTGGCCTGTTTCACCACCGTTACTGTGGACCTCAGTTAGGACTTAACGGAGATTGAATGCTTTGTGAATACGGCAGTCAATTTCCATGTCAATTTCCAGATCATTTTTGATGAAATTAAATCTACAGCTAAAAGAAACTTCGTGAAACCTATACCATCTATCTGGCTATGAATTTGAACAAGCGCCCCAATGTTGACTGACTTCACGTCAGTGCTTTCCCAATTTTCTTTTATTATTGCGGAATCTTAAATAGCAATCGTAGTATATAGATTTGGACAATGAATTGAATAATGGAAACGAATTTAAGAATGAAGAACAGTAATTAAGTCAAAGTTGAGTTATGAGTCACGAATTCGTAAGTTACTGAGCGCTTTTGTCGGTTACATCGAAGCGAAACCGAATATTTATAACATTTCCAGTCGAAAGACTTCATACCATCGAGTTTGGGTTCCTATCAAAGAATATTCTTCGCTACAGGACTTACGAATGTTACAGTTCCAACAAAATGTTATCTGGCATTTAAAAACTACCGCAAATCCATTATTTTCGTATCGAACGAAAATATATTTCACGTGGATTTACGTGTAAACTTATATCAACTGATTTCAAAATGTGTTTCCAATAATGCTGTTGAATAATTCCAAGTTCCATTCGTGGACTCCCGTCGTAAATTTACGGATACACAATTATTAACCTCGCATCCTGCTTGATGAAATTATACCCAACTTCTCATCAAATCATGTTGTTTTTGTTCCTTTGCAGCGGATGATCTTGATTTCGAATTTCCACCTTGAAATGTTCTGTACAGCAAATTTAAATTCTCGAGTCAATATTTTTCATCGTGAAGCATGAATTGTCTGTTCAAAAGGTGCAGACGGAGAAGAACTATCCAAAATTGCAGGTTAATATAATATGATACTCTAAATTATATTATTAAAATAAGTAGATAACATTGTTGTAAATTTTATTGATATAGATTTATTCCGTTCATTATATAAATAGTTGCTTTATTTGTTCTTAAATGTAATATCCATGTATATTTCTTATAAATGTTTCACCTTTACACAGTTTTGACATACTGATTTTTTTAGGGCGAATGGTTCTCCTCCAGGCCTTAAAAGAGAATACGGAAGTCACGGATCTATAGATCACATAATAGACAGGCCTTCCAGTCACGCTTCAAATGGAACTCCTCTAACCACCGGCGAATCGTTCTTTGCCATGCTCCAGGATTATAGACCTGCGGTTTTGGGAGCTATAGGTACAGACCAAAGATCTCCTGGACCTTCTGAATACTTGAGGACAAAATCTGTCGATCAATCGGACGGTTTAACCTGTAGTAGCTACGCGGGTGACACGAACGCCAATGCTTCCTACCATTCGAATCCTCAAAGTCCGAAATTGAGGGTCAAATTGCCCAGGTTTTGGGGTAGTGGTAATGTGAGTTGATATTTTACTTTACTTAAGTTATTTTGTCATATTATCTAGGATTATCTTCATAACATGCGCTGAAAAAAGGATTTTGGCTGATAATTGTATGTAACTTTATAAAATTTGGAGGTTAGATCACAGAGAACAATGACCACAGATCTTGACAAAATGGATAATATGTTGTTTGCACTCATACAGAATGGACCCCTCTGGGTTGTGTTCGAATATTAACTCCACGGAGTAGAGTAGAGTTTCTGAAAGTTTGACAGATTTACTCTGGAGTTTACTCTGACAGTGGCAGAAGGTGCCAATATCGTAATATAGGTTATGTTGGTTTAAGAAAGAACGTATTATTATTGTTTTCTTTACATATATGTAACTTCAATCATAAATATATATTGTGAGCAGTATTTAAACTATTAAATTACCTCACAGAACATTCATAAAACATTGAGGCAAAGATACGAGATTTTCCGTCCCATGAGTTATGTCAATTTTGACAGGAGTAAAATGAACTCCTAGTCGAATACTCCGACTTTTCGAACGACAGTCATAGAGTAAAATTTACTCAACTTTCGGACGCAATTTGGTTATTACTCTACAGAGTTAATATTCGAACGCAACCCAGGGTGATATCGGCATTACTTCATGGCCATAGACAAACTATATGAGATACTCTGTGTATATTCATGGTGTTCACACCATGTTACTTGCTTCGATCTGATTCATAATTCAATCAACAGCTGAGGTGTTAATGTAACTTTAAGAGGTTGAAATATAGCGAATCTTTAGTTTATTTCAAGTAATTGATCAATGTTAACAGATATGATTCCCCTTTTGGATAAGCCGTAATTCTAACCTAAAAAGTTAAGTGAATACGTCAACGTCTGTTCTTCAGACGTTGTTGGTCAAATGAAAATTACAGTAAATCCAATTAGTAGAAACATGTGTCCAGCAGAATTATTTTTCTCTGCTATTTTTGCGGAACTACACGTTAAAATTTTCCATTTAAACATACTTCTCCGCATTAAACTGATTTCTTTATACCTATATTTATACATAGATACAGTCGAGAGAACGAACTAGCGCTCATATTCCAAAAAATGGCGAAACAAAATAGGATCAGTGGTCACAGCATGTTCATAAACATCTTAGCTGATAGTAATATTATTATATTGACCCTTCCAGTTCTTTCCCAAGCAGAACTCTCGAACCCATAGATATACAGAAGGAACTAAACAGTAACCTCATAATATTTGCCACTGTCTATGAAGACATATAGTGACTCACATTTCTGTAGCCCTCGATGTGGCCCGATCCTTTTGTTGCCTCTCTCACACTTTTTGGCTGAATTAACTTTACAGCTGGTTTAAGCTCAGGTTTAAGGAACCATTCCATATTTGTATTTCCCACCTATAATTTCTTCCGATTTCTATAAAATTTTCATTTTCAGCGCCAGTCGAAAAAACACTTAGAACATTTTTAGTTCACTGTTGAACATGAAATTCAATTTGAAAATATATAGGACTGGATATACAGATCTGGAAAATCATTCCCGGTACATAAGATCAAATGTAGAAAGGGAAGTAGTAGTAAATTTATTTAGCGCTGCGCTATACATTTAAACAATATAAGTAAAATGTGAATACAATATTTATCATATTACATTAACACTTTTGCTTTTGATAATGTCTTTATCATGCTTCTTAAACCCATTCAGTGGTCTGCTCTTCAATTCACTTCCAAGTTTATTATATTCTACCACACACAAAAATCAAAATTATTTAAAATAATATGTTCTTACAGGTACATCGTGTGTTCAAAAATGGGGGCGCGCTGGTAGTTTGACCTCCGGTGGTGTAGTTTCTTTAATTTAGTGATGTGTTAGTGGATCCATAATATCCACATTGTTTTGGTTGCTGATGAATTTTTTACCAAGTTTTTTAGTCTTTTCAATACTGGTTCTATTCCTGTTTTCTGATGTAAATGTTGGTTGGAAGGGTTATGCAGTGGGTTATTGGGGTGTCTTAGTTGTATGATTTTTCTTGAGCTAGTTTTACACAGTGAAGAAATTCATGAATTTCTTCGCGAAGTTGACCTTGAATGTATCACGAATTTCCATCCCATCCAAAGAAATACATGAAGATAAATGTCAAATAACAGTAATACAAACTCTAAACTTCTAAACCACCAAATATCCAGACGATAACAAATGCAGCTGTGGCTCGATTCCGAACTTCCCTCCTTTTCTACCACAAAACACAACTAGAACTTCCAAACAAAAACCTCAACGACCACCGGTTTATGTTTTACAGCTTTTCCAATAATTCATGACATGAAACAGATGTTGGTACCCCTGACTTCACGCGAAACTTGTTGATAAAATAGAACAGGTTCTAATTTCGTAAAGTTCTTCATGAAGTTTTACGTGAAGAAACTTCACGTCAAGTTTGTGTTTTACACGGAGAATTTCTTCATGAAGAACTTCTGTTCTGCTCCTCCAGTAATATTCAGGATTGTTTTTAGCGTGTTGAGAAATATTGTGTGTCCAATAAGGGCCTGCATATCATCTTATAAAAATGGGCTTGCGGTTTTACTACTGATTCGTAGCCGAGGTTTTTATATGTTAGCAATCTAAAGTATCCGGTTCTAGTGATAGCTGTTTTTTTTTTTTAGATTTGCTGTGTGCTCTAAAATTCATCTTGTTGTCTTTTTGTATGCCAAGGTACTTGCACATACATTTGTAGGTACTTGGGAGTTAGTTGAAAGTTCTCAAGGAATTCTGTTAAGATTTTGTATTGATTTATTACCTGTTTTCCAACGTTAAAATTATGTTAATTTAATAATTGTCTGTCGATAAGGGGCAAAAAAATCAAAATTTTGTATCTAATTCCAGGAATTTGCAGATTTCAATATCATCTATAATTATTAGTGTCTTGCTTCATTAAAAATGAAATCGTCAGCATTTCTATGAGCATCTTCCAATAATAATAATTTTCATCCAACTAATATTTCAACTCATTTATTCAAAGAGATGATCATCTTTCATTCCTTCTTGTCAGTATAATGAATAACCTCCCAAAAATTCTAAATAGGATTTAAAAAATGGGTTCAAGCCCTGTGGACAGGAGCTTTCTGGCGCTCTAGTTCAAACAGACAAATTACATCTCCGAAAGTATTGGTTTCTCTGAGTTGGGAATTATATCAATGTATACATATGATAGAGCTGCATCATAAAGGAAATTCAATTCAAATAATAGTTTATTTATCAAGATTAAATGAGCAATCATGAGAATGAGAACTGCACCATGGAAGAAATCGAATTAAATCTGGCCAATTTTGCCCAATAACGAACTTAACCGAGATATTCATCTCCCTAACCTACTCTGAAAATTTCAACTACCTAGCTCATTCCGTTCGAGAGTTATTGTGGAAAAACTTTTTTTAAATTTTCAAATTTTTTTTTTTACACTTTGCGGTAATCTGGTCAATACAAAACTTCACATGCGTATAAAGGTCATGATTCTACAATTTGATGCTAAATTTCAGATAGATCGAACGAACTTGTCCGAGATATTTACGCTCCAAAACCACCTTGCAATTTTCAATCCGCTAACTCCTTTCGTTCGAGAGTTATCGTGCCTACGGCCGGTCGGCCGGCCGGACAGAATCGATTTCGCACTCGGATTCTTGATCAGTGAGTCGAACCAAATCGTTTGAGACCATTTTCAGCCAAAAATTTCAAAATTACAGACATTTGGGCAAATTGATAAGCACACTGTTCCGAGGAACTAGAGCGCCAAAAAAACAAGTTTCGTATGACAATTGCCCAAAACAGGTTTAAAGTACCTACAAATAGTAGGTATTCCATAAAACAAATATGAAAGAAGATAAGTAATAATAAAAAATTACCTTTTAATCGATCAAAAATTTCCTGATCTACGTTCACCAAACTACAGAATTATGCTTTCAATATTTACGTAATATTTTCAAACATTTTCGGGTGAGGTCCCCGTTGCATCGCTAAAATACGAGTATTTCAACCCCAATATTTTTGAAGTTACAATATTCCCTTCTGTCAAGTTGACATTATGAGAATGCATACATAGAATAATAATTATATCAATCTGTGAAATACGATTTACATTGAAATTTTAAAAAATCATATCTCCGAAAGTATTAGCTTGTTAGAGTTGAAAATGATATGAATGGATTCTTATGATAAAACTGCTTATTAAAAAAAATTTGATTTGGAATTTGTTTCGTAAAAAAAAATTTTGTTTTTGTTAATCCGAAACCATCTGTCCGATTTTGCCAATAACGAACTTAGCCGAGATATTCATCCCCCAAACCTACTCTGAAAATTTCAACTCTCTAGCTCATTCCGTTCGAGAGTTATCGTGCTTACGGCCGGCCGGCCGGACCGGCCGGCCGGACAAAATTAATTTCGACCACGGATTCTTGATCAGTGAGTCGAACCAAATCTCTTGAAAACGTCATTGAATGAAACCTCCTTAAAAAGAGTAGAAATTCAGGATCACATATTACTCCTAATGTAAACAAAGAAGAATGTAAGGTTATGCTTGTCATGCGTGAGAAAAATTAATTCTGTCGTAATTGCAAATGTGAACAGTATAGACCACATTAGTTAGGTTAGGCGGGAAATTTGAATTACGATCCATCCGTGGAACCGAGCACTGAATTCCCAATGCATTTCTTATGGACCTAAAATTTACGCGAATTTCTCGCCTGTTGGCGCTCTAGTCATTTTTAGATTCTTTGGCTAATTTCTTAAGGTTTATTTCGGTTGAAATAGATTCTGTGAACCTTTCTCAATCATCTAGAATTAATTTTTCATAACAAAATAGTATATTTCCAAAATAATTAATAAATATAAAAGTGTTCACCAAATTCGATTGACGTATGTCTTAGCTCACTCTAAATCAGTCAAAAATAATAACATAACCCTAAATCGGCCTTGTAATGACGCACAACAGAAGTCATCTACGACATACGGTAATCTTTCGAACTACACTGGTTTCAATTTTGATTTAAGATAAAATTGATGTAGATTTTGATGTGGAAATAACATGAAAACATGCACTAATGATGAAGGTACCCAATACTTGATGTCTCTGTACTAACATTATCTTTTAAATAGGGTAATTTCATCTCAAAGTTGAAATTCCTTGTTAAAAAATTTGAATAGGGATCTCCCGCCATGAGAATGATTCTAACCTAACTAATGTGGTCTATACAGAGCCAACAACGATGTTACAATAATTTATAAATACCCTGTAGTTCTAACAACAGCATATTATTTTTTTCACGATTTCCTAGATTACATATGAACAGATCTGGATGTTTTGATGATTTACATTTTTTTTAAAGGTAAACAGTAGCAGCAGTAACAAAAACCAGAAACAAGCAATGGATGATAGTTCTATAGTGTCAGGCAGTAGCACCAGCGTTAACGTAAACACTGAATCTGAGGAGATAGCAAGAAGAAGGGCTTTCACCCACTTCGACTGCCAGTCTCTTACTACAAACTTGAGCTACGTGGTTCGGATGAGGAGGAACCTCTTGGCGAAAAGAAGGAACACAGCCACCGGAGCCTCGGCGGCATCCATGTTGGCCAGGTCTTCGACGCCAGACGCAGAAAATGGAGATGATGACACGGGGGATGGCCAAAGTAACTGTTTAGTGGAAAGTTGTCCGTTTTTCAGGAATGAAATCGGGGGGGAAGAAGAGAGAATTGTGAGTTTGACTCGAGTGCACAGTGGTAGTGTCGGGGCGAGCAAAAAACCGTTACATAGGCCTCCGTTGGCATATGGAGTGGCTGTGTTGGAGTTCGCGTTGGGGGAAACGCACTGGAGGCATTCGACGTGCCCTTACCAGAGATTACCCAGGCCTATTGAGAGTGTAGACCAGGGAGCTTTGTATTATAGGAAATATTTCTCAGGACAAGGTGAGCAATGTTTAAGGAGTACATGTAAATGTTGCAGGTTCTTTGTTAATTTTTTTTGTTTTTAAATTCCAAATGTTCATGATATTTTTGGTTCCTAATGTTGATAGTTGCAGTGCATGCATATTTTTTCTATGATTTGCTCAAAAGTAAACTTACTACATTCATGAGCATTTGATATCATAACTGTATCAACCGAGTTAGAAATTAATTTAAACTTTTTGGCGCTCTTGTTCCTCGGAACAGAGTGCTTATCAATATGCCTAAATGTCTGTAATTTTCGAATCTTTCGATGAAAATGGTCTTAAACGATTTGGTTCGACTCACTGATCAAGAATCCGTCGTCGAAATTCATTCTGTCCGGCCGGTCCGGCCGGCCGGCCGTAGGCACGATAACTCTCGAACGGAATGAGCTAGCCAGTTGAAATTTTCAGAGTGGGTTTGGGAGATAAATATCTCAGCTAAGTTCGTTATTGGGCGAAATCGGACAGATGGTTTCAGAGTAACAAAAACAAAAAAATTTTTTTACATAACAAATTCCAAATTAAATTGTTTTCAATATGCAGCTTTACCATAAGAATTCAGTGATATCATTTTTAACTCCAACAAGCTAATACTTTCGGAGATATGATTTTTCAAAATTTCAATAATAAATCGTATTTCTACGTTTTCACAGAATGATATAATTATTCTTTGTATAAATTTTTATAATGTCAACTTATTTTCCTGAGACATGACATTGTCTAATTCATTTCAACAATCGTAGAATTATGAGAATTATAATATGATATACTTTTTGTTGGTTGATATTTTCATGCCGATGGTCAATCCATATGATGATGGGAATGGTAATGGTAAGTTAATAATATTATGTTCAGAATATCTCCAGTAAAAACAAAACTGGAATATTGGTGTATTGGAGTATTGGAGTGGATTTGAGGAAAGAATATATATTATCGTTCATCATAGAATTGAGGAATGAATATCTCGGATGAGTTTGTTGTTGGGTAGAATTTGTCTATAGGTTTTGGATTGATAATTTTTGGCACTCTTGTTGAATGTAAATTCTTCTATGATGTTTGAATTCAATTTCTGCTAAGATGAAGTTCTTTCATAAGAATCCATTGATATAATTCCCAACTCTGAGAAACCAATACTTTCGGAGATATAATTAGTCTGTTTGAACAAGAGCGCCAGAAAGCTCCTGTCCACAGGGCTTGAACCAATTTTTTTGAAATTTGACGTTGATATACAAGTCATTCACCTTCCTGCCATCAGGTGTGGATAACATATACAGTGTGTCCAAAATAAGGATAGGAAAGCAGTAGGATCTTGGAAACTGTAGGAGATAGAGGGTCTGTTAAACTACTGAAAAAAGTGTGTCTTTTGCGTGCATGTTCTAGGGAACAGCGTACAATAATTTTGTCCAAATCCGGCCGTCCGTTACTACGCCAACTCGAAAGAGTTAGCAAGTCATTTTCCAGAGTAAGTTGCGCCGAATGCGACAGTTAAGTTCGTTAATGGGAATAATCGTCCGAACGGTTTGTGAGTTATATACCCATCTGAAATATGGTTTCCTCAATAACCCAAAAAATGCTGATCCGATCGAATTGAAACTTGGTTATTAGTTGTAGAATGCCGATGCGCAAATTTTTGCGAAATTTTTCCATCAAAAATTCTATAATTCAAAAACTATCCGTCATATTTCGCTGAAATTCCGCACGAACCTTCAAGACGCCATTTTAAAATCCAGTATCGGATCTCAGCTCGATCGGCATTGTATTTTCGGAAAATTTTGTAAAAATAAAATGTTGAACTGCTGGGTAGGCTTCTTCTTCTGGAATTCCAAATCATCTAAATCTCTGAAGTGTAACAACACTTCGTTGGCTGAGATGTTAGCGATGTTAGATTTTTTCAAAAATACAGATCCGTTCGAATTAAGATCTAGGTTGAAAAAGTGGGAAAGCCCTGTGGACAGGAGCTTGGGCGCTCTTGTTAAAACTTTGCCAAATCATTTCTCCGAAAGTATTGGTTTCTCAGAGTTGGGAATGATATCAATGGATTCTTATGATAGATCTGCATCATGAAAGAAATTAAATTCAACAAGAGTGTCAAAAATTATTAATCCGAAACCACCAGACTGATTCTACCCAATAATATCCGAGATATGCATTCCTCAAATCCACTCTGAAAATTATACTACATATATCAATTGAAACTTAGCCAATATTCCAATTTTGTTTTCACTGGAGATATTATGATCCCAATTTTATTAACATAATAGGGTATATATTTCCATCATCATATGGATTATCCACGGGCGTCAAAATATCACCAAAAAGTATAATATCATATTATAATCCTCATAATTCTACGACAGCTGGAATAAATTAGACATGTCTCATAGGAAAATAAAATGACATGTATAAACACAGATCATATAATTCATAGATATATTAATTACAGCATTCTGTGAAAACATAGAAGTACGATTTATTATTGAAATTTTGAAAAATCATATCTCCGAAAGTATTAGCTTGTTAGAGTTGGGAATGTTATAAATGGATTCTTATGGTGAAACTGCATCTCAAAAAAATTTGAATTTGAAATTAGTAATGTAGAAAAAAAAATGTATTTTTCGTTACTCTGAAACCGTTTTGCCCAATAACGAAATTAACCGAGATAGTTATCGCCCAGACCTACTCTGAAAATTTCAACTGTCTAGCTGATTCCGTTCGAGAGTTATCAAAAATTGGAAAAATTACAGACTTTTGGGCAAATTGATAAGCACTCTGTTCCGAGGAACAAGAGCGCCAAGAAAGACGACTTGAAGGTTTATGCAGTATTTCTTGAGGGTGTGGGAGGCTTGAATAGACAAAAGAACATGCGTGCAAAAGCTCCTAACTTCCCGTCAGTGCTTTCTTTAAATTTTTATACCTAACAATATATGAACGTTTCAAAATTAAGTATAGTGCCGAAAATATTCGTAATATCCCGAAATTTTGCAAAAGCTATTTAGTTTTTTCCTGCCTTCATTTGAAAACGGATTTCAATATGCTATTTTTTCTGCTCTATGGCGTCAACATTTTTGTAATCCAACATTTCGTTTGCGATGTCTCTCATCAGCTTATAATCAGCGACTATAATTTTGCCCTAAATGTCTGTAATTTTCGAATTTTTTGCTAAAACGGTCTCACACGATAAGGTTCGCACTGATGAATTATATCAATGTATTCTTATGATAGAACTGCATCATTTATCAAGATTAAATGAGCAATCTGAGAATGAGAACTGCACCATGGAAGAAATCAAATTAAAATAGCTTAAATGAATTTGACTCTCTCTTATAGAACAGGATGACATGTACGAGTATGAACACAGATCATATTATAAAGCTTAGATGGAATAATTATAACATTCTGTGAAAACATAGAAGTACGATTCATTATTGAAATTTCGAAAAATATTATCTCCGAAAGTATTAGCTTGTTGAAGTTGAAAATGATATCAATGGATTTTTATGGTGAAACTGCATCTTAAATAAAAATTGAATATGAAATTTGTTACTTAAAAAAAAAATTTTTTTTTCGTTACTCCCAAACCATCCCTATTATGCCCAATAAAGAACCGAGATATTCATCTCCCTAACCTACTCTGAAAATTTTAACTGCCAAGCTCATTCCGTTCGAGAGTTATTGTAGAAACATTTTTTTGAAATTTTCAACATTTTTTTTTACACTTTGCGGTAACCTGGTCAATACAAAACTTCACATGCGTATAGAGGTCATGATTCTACAATTTGATGCTAAATTTCAGATAGATAGATTGATCGGTTTCGGAAATATTCATAAAAAATGTTTTTACTAAAATCGGCCATACCTCCGAAACCGCTTTATGGATTTCGCCCATTAACGAACTTGTCCGAGATATTTACGCTCCAAACCCACCTTGCAAATTTCAATCCTCTAACTCCTTTCGAGAGTTACGTTCCTACGGCCAGCCGGCCGTGACAAAGTCGATTTCGACCTCGGATTCTTGATCAGTGAGTCGAACCAAATCGTTTGAGACCATTTTCAGCCAAAAATTCGAAAATTACAGACATATGGGCAAATTGATAAGCACACTGTTCCGAGGAACTAGAGCGCCAAAAAGTCAGGTTGCCATATTTACTTAATATGTACACAATGAAATTCAAGAGTTTGTTTGACATCTCAAAGGGTGTCTGGTAATCTTGCTTTGCATGTTGTATATTATTCGGAGTAAACAAATGATTCTGCCCTGTAAAGGTAGAACTCGTCAAAATAAACTATTTCACAAAAAAACACGTATACTATAGAAGATCCAAAATGAACCCATTATGTTCATCTTAATAAGGCCGAAAACGACTGACACGTTGAACACAGATCGCAGTATCACGTAGATCTGCTGTTTGTATGCACAGTATGTAGACAGAATTTGAGGTTTACCTGCCAATTTAAAAGGACTCACCTTTTTCAGAAGCACCAGTATTATCATATGAAAAGTAAATATAAAGCACATCATTTGCTGTATCTACAGGCGCTAGTATAGAAAAATATTAGGTACATTACTATTATTCTTTTCAGATCACCAAAATTGGTTCGGCATGGACGAACAGCTAGGTCCAATAGCAATATCAATACGAAGAGAAAAAGTGATACACAAAGAAAATCAATCATCTTCCATAATGCAATACCAGTATAGACTAGTCATAAGAACGTCAGAATTACAGACTTTACGAGGCGCTATCCTAGAGGACGCCATACCCAATATAAAAACATCGAGTAGCAGTAAAAATTTGAACGTCAAGGAAGTGCTAGAATACGTCGCCTCTGAAATTCAACTGAGTTCTCTGCGGATGGGTGTTCAGACTACCCAAACTGAAGATCAACTTCTGAAGTTGGACGAACAAGGTCTTATGACTAACTATAAGGTTGGTGTTATGTACTGTAAAGCGGGACAAAGTTCTGAAGAAGAAATGTATAATAATGAGGAAGCTGGACCTGCTTTCAATGAGTTCTTGGAGACTATCGGCAAGAAAGTGAGGTTGAATGGATTCCAGAAATATAAAGCAGGACTTGATAATAAATGTGAGTATAAAACATATGCATGCCTATTTGTATATATTTCATTCATCTTTGGCTTATAAAACAAAATCAAGCAAAATGATCTCTCAAAAAGTTCATAATTCAGTATTGATATGATTTTTATCATCTGTGCACTAATATGAGATCTGTTATGGACTAAAAATCAAATACAACTCATCACTATTACCTATTGGGGGGGCATATTGCAGAAGAACCCCATTTTTTGTTCTTTATGATCAGCTGTCTTCAGTGTTGTTTTGGTCTGCTAAAAGAAGATAACCTCAATTTGACATGGACATTTCAAGAACACAATAGACACAGGCACAATATGTTTTATTGTCTAGCTAGAAGATGCTTTGACTTGGTTTTTTAAAGGTTATTAAATTAAAAGAGCACTATTAATCTTAGTACTATGGATATAAGTGGTAGTTTGTATTATGGACTGATTGACACCTTGTATTTTTTCAGCTGATTCAACAGGACTCTACTCTGTATATTCCGAGTATCAGAATTGTGAAATAATGTTTCACGTCTCAACTATGCTGCCTTTCACACCAAACAATCGACAACAATTGTTGAGAAAACGACACATTGGCAACGACATTGTTACTATTGTTTTTCAAGAACCAGGTGCCTTACCTTTCACACCAAAAGGGATTAGATCCCAGTTCCAACATGTTTTTATTATAGTACAAGCAATAAATGCGTGTACAGAAAATACTCACTATAAGGTAAATCATTTTTATTGAATTGCAACAACTCCAGAGTGAACTGTTGAAATGAATATAAAACTGGCACATGTAATATAAAATAGCAAGCATACTGCTGAAGAAACCCACCTGTCAAACTGTACAGGACCAGGTTGACAAACTCTTCAGCATTTGCCTAAATTTCAATGCTCAAGACAATATACTTAGTCGAGTTTAAATTTCGTATCTCTTTTCCGGGGAACTATAAATTGATATTGTCTGGTCATCTTTATTGGCCTTTATTTATCTTTCATTTCTCGTTGGACAATTACAATAATATTCCTAGTAAAAATTTTCAATTAATCACTTTGGAAAGAAGTATAAACAGTCAATTGATTCAAATTCTTCCGAATTTCAGGTAGCGGTGAGTAGGTCTAAGGATGTACAAGTTTTTGGACCTCCTATAAAAGAAGGCGCAATATTTCCCAAGGGAAAAGCCTTTGCTGAATTTCTGCTGGCTAAAGTAGTCAATGCAGAAAATGCTGCTCATCGTAGTGAGAAATTCGTCTTGATGGCTACCAGAACAAGACAAGAATACCTCAAGGACCTTGTGGAAAATTTTTCAACCCACACAACCATCGACACTGGACAGAAATTCTGTGAGTACTTAACAGAGTACTCATACGAATTCCCTCCATTAATAATGAGCTACTTTTCAGCCATTTTCAGCAGTAAAAAGAAAGAGAAGATCCGTCCAAGATTTATTCCTGACGCATGCCAAAGGGGGGCAATACTTTGGCAGATTCTTCTGGACGACAGTGGACAATCTCAACAAATCGAATGTTTTTTGGGTATATCCACAGACAGTTTGGTACTTATTGACGAACATACAAAACAAATTGTTTTCGTGACACCTTGTAAATCGATTTTGGGATGGTCTCCGCAGAGTAATAGCCTTCGAATATATCATCATCAAGGTAATTTTCTGAAGACATTTTGATTTTATTATTGTGTAACATACAGTAGACGTCAAAAGGCACTGAATCTGATTTGTTTTGTATTCCACGGAAAATATAATACATGTTACCTGTAGTGGATAATTATGTTGATTACTCTCTTTGCATCTAGTCTTTGAAGATGTTCATTGAAGGTACAGTCTGTAACCTTAAAACCCTGCTATTAAAAATTGACACCACGACTAGCTTGTTCGGATTCTTTAGGTCATACTTATCTGTCTCTGAAAAGGTCTCAGTCAGTGAAAGTTCTTTGACTGAATAACAAGTAATATTTTCTTCTTTTTACAAAAAATTAATATATAAGAATTTATGAATATGCAATTCAGATCAAAATGGCCGAATAGTGTTCAATTTTGAAAACGCACAGAAGAAGAGAAAATCAAACTCCATTATAATTTAGACGGACTTACCGCCCTTTGGACGTTAAACCATATCTTAACAGAACAGATTTATAATTATCTTAAATATTCAAAAATATTCAGACTCCACAATAACTTGTCCGACAAAACAGTAAACAGGAAATCATTCCATTATAAGTCTGTTTCCATTTATAACCTAACCTACGGTTAATTTTCTTACAGGTGAATGCATGACTATACACATGCGTGATTCGCATGGAGATCGCGATGAACTTATGGAAATCATGGAACGCCTTAAAGCTGTTACACAGGGTGTCTTTGCTCAAGAGCTTCCCTTGAAAAGGAATATAATGGGTCAGTTGGGCTTCCACGTTCAACCTGACGGCATAGTTACGTTGGTTGAGAGTGTTGGACAAGCCTGGCAAGCTGGTTTGAGGCAGAACTCGAGACTTGTTGAAATCTGTAAGGTTGGTAGTCAAAAGTTTTATCAAGTATAATGACCATCGCCACATTCCTGAAAGGACACCTCAGAAAGCGTAAAAATCAAAATGATATACTATGTAGTAAATTTAATTTTAAAAAAGTTTACTTATGTATATGTTATTTAAATCTGCAAATTGGAACAGCCCTTAATGGTTGGACTGACGTTGACGAATCTGTGACAGCATTATATCAAATTGTTAGTAAAATTTCTGTAAAGTGCGTTCCAATAACAAGTTAGTAGAGTCTTTCCTGTTTGGTATTATGATGAAATCATTAAAATGATTAAAGCTGAAGAAAAACTGTTGATTAGGAATTTGGAAGAATACATATAAGGAATTGGGACAAAAAATTAATTTAAAAATTAAAAAAGCCTATGCACATTACATGGGTAATGTGGAACTAAGACATGCGACTAGAGACAGGGACATGAAGGTTGGAATCAGCCAATCAGAGAAAACACAGTATGGCGGTAAAATTTGAATTTCGAAACGAAAGTGTAGTTTACTTGTCTGATCGATCTGTGGTACCACATAGTATTTTATCTTAACTTTTATTAATTTTGTTGTAACCAAAGAATGTCTTTCCTTATTTATGAAGAAACATTTGTTATTAATATATTTATAGCATAAGTAACATATACAGTGCGCGTCAAAATTATGGAACAAATTCATTTCCTCAGAAGAAAAATATTTGGCAACAAAATCCTGAAACTGGTTAATTTTTGTTTCATATTACCAAATTTTTATGCATTTTTGAAGCATTTTTGTTGCACTCTGTGCCATCCCCATAAACCATCAAAATTTTTTGAATAGGGAAAGTGGGTCATGTGGTACATTTTTGGCAAGGTCTTTGTGTCTTCTTTACGAGTGCAGAAATTTCAAGAAAAAAATTTCTTTTTTGAAAAATATTTTCAAAACTGAAAAATTTGGTTCCCCCTTTTATGTGTCCCACTATCTTTGATGAATTTGCTTTGTGTTTTCTTCTCGATATCTTCTTTCCACGACTTGAAATCTTCAAATGATTGAAAAATAGCGGTAGTTTGCTCTATATTCAATCCATGTATTTCCTCATAATGCTTGAATAAGAAATCTTTTTTTGTACTCTTGAAAGGACATGTTGGACAGCTGTAATAACATTGTCCTGTTTTCACATAAGTCACATTGTGGGCAGCCTTTTTGTGCTTGAGTAAATATATATTTGCTGATATTGTGGGTTTTATCACAAAATTCACATTTTAATTTCCTCTTGTCTAATTGTGCAATTGACTCCATTTCTTCGAAGTGATTTTTCTTAGCATGCAACCTGAAAAATAATAAAGTTGTTTCAATGTTCCAATCATTTTTCCAATTTCCATTTGAAACCAGCTTGAAAATGCTTCAGACTCGCATCAGTACTTTTCTAGAAATTTTCATAATTACCTACTTACCTCAAACTTTTTAGACTTTTATACTTTGATTTGCATTTAAAGCAGACGAAACTCTACACAGGTTTAGACAGTATGAAAATGTTGAAGAATTAGTATTTTGTCGCCAAGAAATCGAAAAGCAGAAATAGTCTATTCCTATTCTTTTCGCGCTAATACAGACGGAAGGATGGAACGATAGCGCACGTTCTCCGTTATTGCACCGATTGCATTTATTCCTTGATTAATCATTTCACTGGATTAGGACTATTTATAAAGACTCAAACAATATGAGCAATGAAATAAATATCGAGATGATTACAAGTACATACATATATGAATTGAAAACACGTGTAAATGGTTAAAATATAATTTCTGAAGGATCTATTCATTCCGTGCTGAAATTCAAATTTGCCGCCATACAGCTTTTTCTCTGATTGGCTGATTCCAACCTGCATGTCCCTGTCTCTAGACGCATGTGGAACTAAGTTCATACTGGAATCCTAAGTATTTCGGATCCTATATTCGTAATCAAAATTGGGATTGGGATCTACCAGCACAGGTTACTTATAATATGGTAATTGGGAAAGCAATTAGAAAACTTAAGGAGCGTAGATCAACCTGGGTATATTATTAAGGGATATGGCGATTGATTAGTCAAACCTCTTATCCATATTTTTAACCAGAGCAGTCTGAAATCTACTAACTCAACACATTGTCGAAAGAGCAAGATAATTCCACTGCTAAAAAATGGAGCCAAGCAAGAGGTTATAAATTATTGAACTGTTCCTATGTTATGTGAGTCTCTAAAGTTTTTGAAATACCAATATTTGGTAGACTATATGATGAAGTTAAATACAATATATCCAAATGACGACATGGTAATCCTACTAAATAAATCTACACTAAGCAATTCAATTACATTTTGTCAGTTTATCTATAATGCTGATGATAATAAAATATAGTTATATTCGCAAGTTATCTGTTTGTGTCAAGCAACTTGCTATTTTTGTTAAAATATGGATAAGAAACAATTTCGTGTGTTAATAAGTCATTGTTTTTGGATTGGAAAAAATGCGAAAGAAGTGAAAGAGTGGCTTGATAAGCTAGATTTGATACTCTGCTCGAGGGAAATTCAACTGTCTACGAATGGTATAATATAATGAATTTAAACGGGATTGTAGCGACGTCAACGATGCTCAACGCATTGATCGCCCAAATACGGCAGTTAACGAAGAAAACGTCATAAAAATCCGGAAAATTGTTTTCACCGACCGCAAAATGAAGTTGAGGGAGCTGGAAAATTGCAGACATTTGGGCAAAATGATAGTATGCTGTATGCCCTAGAACATGCGCGCAAAAAGGAAGTTATGCTGCTGCTCCCTGTATAGAGCACACGATTCGTATCATGTATAGTCATCATGTTTATGATTGTTATGCTAATTTTCAATAATTTTGAGAGAAATGATTGATTTGAAAATTTGTATTTTTCAACAATCTAAAAATTTATTTTAGGTTGCTGTATCTACTCTCACCTACGACCAGATGGTAGACCTACTGAAAACATCTCAACTTGTGACGCTTACTGTCATCCCCCCTCTGCCTGATGGTTCGCCTCGTAAAGGTTGCACCCTGCCGAACTGTAAGTACAACGAGAATAACTACGAGGGTGATTACGAAAATGCGGGAAACGACGAGGGGAAGTACAGGAAGGCTCCGCAAATTCAACAAGCCGGTAACCACAAGAGGGTGTACGAAAGAAGTTTCAGCCCACCACGTTCCAGTAACAGCTCCGGATATGGTACCGGAAGCAGTAGCAAGTCATTTCATGGGCCAGATTCCAAATATAACATGAACATAGAGGTATGTTGTTTAGTTCAAGGTAAAATGATATATCACTAACTTTATTGTTCTCTTCATTTTATTACTAATTGGACAGATTAGAATAGGTGAGTTTGAAAATGTGAATGTGTTTGCAGCAACAAGTTTTTCAATGATTCAGAGCACCCTGATGGTTGACCGTAGAATTGAGTTTTTTCAACAATTTTTTTAGTGTCTAATGATATTTTATGTTTGTGATATCATTTCGCATCGTATTTAAAATGGAATACAGGGTGTTTCATAGGTACATTGACAAATTTGAAGAGACGAGACCCATTCTAAGCAAAAGTGAATATAAACATATCCTCTAAGCTGCTCTGTATATTC
Source organism: Halyzia sedecimguttata (assembly GCA_937662695.2). Taxonomy (NCBI): domain Eukaryota; kingdom Metazoa; phylum Arthropoda; class Insecta; order Coleoptera; family Coccinellidae; genus Halyzia; species Halyzia sedecimguttata. The sequence continues at coordinate 52,405,008 of OW569415.2, forward strand.
TTGACAAAGCATTTTGACACATCACTCATGAGAACTTATTTGTTTGGAATAGGCCATAGAAAAACCCCCTGAAATTTGTAGATGTATGTATCAAATGTCCTGTGCAAGTATTGTTTCTGAATATTTCTTTACATTCTGCATGTCTCTCTTGTGTTATTTATGTATGATGAAATTTTTTATATTTTCTATCTTCTTACCTATGTTATTTCATTGATATCTCCAAAAACATTTCGTCATAAATTTGTTGTTCATACTTTTCAAAATTTTACATTTTCCATCTACTAGTTGATGAATTTTAAGTTGGTCACCAGTGATTATTATTATTAATATTATATTAGGAAGCGTCTATATCTCTATCTCTTTCCGTTCTTATTGTCTCCCCACCATTATTACACAGAGTGTCCCAACAAAAAGGAGAATGATCAAACTATGACAAAACAGGCTGCGTCCACTAGATCAACCATATGTTTCCCTTCTCCGTTCGCGGGTCTCCTGATCAGTTTACTATCAACTAACAGAAAATTGTAGTAAAAAGACAGATATAACAGACCCCTTATAATATTGAATCGTTCCATTAACTGGTAGAAATTTTTCATAATTAACATCACTTATGTCAACCTAAATTTTGCCTAGTGCAATATAGTTTTATTAATTGGTCTTATCCATGATTGTTCAGAATTCGTTACTTTTGGGCAAAGAAAATCCACATGATTCAAAATTTAAAGAATTCTGCGTACCCATCCTTTTTCATGATCTACGTCGGTTTAAATGGTTCAGTCTTGGATATTCAAAGTCATTCAGAATTGATTTGTGAAATTCATAAAAATGTTAAGCGACTGTTTTTAAGGTTGACAATGGAAGATTTTTTGACATTTGGGAGTCCATAACCGCTTAATTGAAACAGAACCCAGAATTTTGACTTCAGATTTGTATTTGAAGGATTAAAATTAAGTAAATATGAACCAAATCCAAATGACTTCAAGGATTATTATGGTTACGAGAATCAAAACTGCTCTAAGGTTGCGATCGAATATTAACTACACCGAGTAGAGTTTTTGAAGGTTTGATGAATTTACTTTGAAGTTGACTACTCTTCATGTAATATTCGAATGGTTCCGGTTTTCATTTGGAGTTCGAGTGACGGAAGGTGCGATAACGGAATAGGTTATGTTGGTATTAAGAAAGAACCTATTATTATTGTTTTCTTCACATATATGCAACTTTTATAATAAATATTGTGATCAGTATTATAATTAAAACTATTAAAGTACATCAACTTGAGTTTTCACAGAACATAAAATATTCTCTTCAGAAAACAAGAGATTTTCTGTCCCATGAGTTATGTCAATTTTGAGTGGGGTAAAATAAACCCAGCTATTCTGTAGAGCTACGGGAGTTAACTCGGAGTTGAATACACGGATGTTTTCGAACGACAGTCATTTGGTTTTCGAACGCAATTTAGTAAATAATACTCTACAGAGTTAATATTTGAATGCAACCCTGATCCTTCAACGGAACTGGGTATTAGACCATCTTCATATTCTTCAACTGGTTTATTGGATAGTTAAGCATGGTTATTTAGTTCTATGCACAGTGTGTCCAAGATATGAATGAGATAGCATTTGGATTTAGGAAACTGTAAGAGGAATGAGGTCGGTAAGAGTAGAGCTGTGTTTTTTATGCCTAAAAGAATGCTGTTTAGGTAGTTTCAAAATGGCGGTTAGTTCCGGGGTTATACCTAAATGTGAAAACGAATTTGAACAGTTGCATTGCCACATTTTCCACTCTAACCAATGGCGTCGTCATCTTTGTATGTTTCTTCCTCGACGGGTCATCATCCACTTAATTTTTTTAAATACAATCCTGATATTTTCATGAAAAAAACTAATTATTGGTAGGTGTAAAATACCTGATTTTCGTCTCATCTAACGGACCTAGTATATCTTACGGTTTCCTAAATAGTAAAGCTATCCCATCCTTATCTTGGACACACTGTGTACATCCCCAAACAGAGGCTATTGTTTATATCATATATTTCGAGCATGTTATTTTTTCTAGGGCATAACAACAAGCTCGTCTAGTGCCAACTCTGCTGAAGATAAATGGTACGATGCCGTACACGACTTTGACCCACCGCCAATTCCGACAAAATCCAGTCATCGTCCAATCCACGCAAACAATACTTTTCCCTCAACTCCGAAACGCAACAACCATCACCTTCAAACGTCACAACTTCAACTGTCGCAGTCGCACAATCATTTCATTCAACCGCAACTTCAACATAGCAAAGTTTCAGTCAGTCATTCTTTACCGTTGCAACATGTTAATTTCACGCAACCTCTAAGTACCCCATCTATTTCTACGTTAAACAACATAGATTACGATTTGGGGTTTAAAAATAACATACTCAAGCAACAAAGTGAAAAGTCTAGACAAGATGGGGAGTATTCTGTGAGTAGAGTAAATACGGACTACACATCGCTGCAGCATTTGAATAACGAGTTGAGTAGGATGAATTTGAACGATGGCCACTCGACGGATAGTTCTATAAGCGAGCGATTGTATATCTTGGGCAGTGAGGATGAAGTATCAAATGGTAGTGGGGGTAATATTTCCCCCAGACCTCAGAGAAAAGCCAAATCTTTCGCAAGTACCAACAGTTTAACCAGTACCAGTAGAAATCAAAGTCCACGTTCTATAAACAGTGATACTAAATTGAGAGCGGGAGTTAATTCCCGGTCATCGAACAGAAACAGTGCCAACTTGTCTAGCAACTTTCAAGAAGAACTGATGAGACTCATCAATCCTGATAACATCGAAGCTTCAAACGTTTCGACTGACTCTCCAACGAAAACCAAAGATAAAACTCACTCTAGGGAAAATTTGTCCAGGGAAAAACTTTCGGTGCACGATAAGACTCAAGCTGAAGTTATTCTAACAACAGCGCGTCCTGCTACAGTTATATCTAATGCTAGTGCTACTTCAAGTCCTCTCTTAAACGAATTCCGAAATAAGGATGATACTTTGGGAGTGGTGAGAAGGAATAATTTGATAAAAGAGAAATCTATGGCAGTGGCCGAGGAATTCACGCTTCCTGAAGAAATGGATTGGTCAAGTTTGATTGAAGGAGGAATGAGAAGTTTGATATCTCCAAAAGAAGCTACCAGTTCAAATTACGATGGGGATAGAAGACATTGGGAATTGGATGGAATGATTGATGCTTCTTTGACATCTTCGTAAGTATCATATTTTCTTGAAAAATATATAGAGAGAGTGAGAGAAATCAACTTTATTGATTATGAATCAAATGGCTATCGACCTCAGTCTTCCAGCCGGTTACATGGATTTATATTTTACAAAAATTTATTTAGTTTTAAAAGATGTTATTCTAGGGACATTAAATATTCAAATAGTGTCAATAGAGCTGGTAATTTCGCTTTCATTTCTCCATGGTAATGGTGTATCAGTGAATCCACAATACTTCTGTTGTTCGGGTTTGAGGTTCATTTTTAGCCCCATTCATTCATTCTTTCCAATATCGGTTCTAAATCCGTAGTATCATCGAAAAGTTGGTATGCAGGATTGTGCAATGGATTGTTGGGATTTCTCAATTTAGTTATTTTTCGTAAGCAAGTTCTTTCTGCTACTTCAATGTTTTTTAGCGTTGTTTTTGCAGTGTTTAAGAATGTGCTTGCTGTCTTGTTGCTGATTCCTAGGTTTTTATAGGTGAGATATCAAAAGTGTCCAGCTCTAGGGATGGCTGTTTTCTTTTTTGTTTTTATGTGGACTTTGAAGTTAATATATTTATGGAAATTCATAGAAACACTGGGACTTGGAGAAGTATTCGGTTCTGAGACAAGCCAATTCTGGACATGTGATCCACTATACAGGGTGTTCTATAAGCTCTTTGACAAACTTACGCAGATTAGGTACTTATTCTAATTATTTTCCAATAGCATTGGTCCGATTCGTTTTCGTATAGAAGATACAAGCATTTGAAAACATAAATTGTTTAAGTTGTCTATGCTGTATTGCATCAAACTTCATAAACAATGAACTATAAAAATTATGGTGAGCGAAAATAACAAATCTTAAAATTATAGAAATCGTTCGAAATGTCTACCCTGACCTATCCATTTATTCGGAAAATATTGATTTAACCAAGCAACTACTTGTCTGCCTCTGTATGGTGGTGCACCATTTTGCTGATACCACATATTTTCAACAATGTTGAGCTTTACGTCAACAATTACCAAGGTTTTGTACCAAAAAAATTACCATTTATAACATGTACTGGCATCAAATCATTGTTGTAAATCCCACCCCAAACGTTGATACTAAAACGTTGCTGAAAGCGTATTGGTCTAATGAAACGTGGATTTTGCAATGCCCAAACATGTCCATTATGATTGTTGTGGATACCGTCCCTAGTAAAACAAGCCTTGTCAGACCACCTGAAAAGTGAAATAAATCTATTATTTTCAGCACGTTGTTGAAGTAACCATCGACAAAATTCTAATCTAAGCTTGTACATTTTGTCTATGAAATGGATTGTATTGTATTGTGACACATTTTTTCTTGGTTTAAGGCACGCCATACAAAATTCGGAGATCAATGAAAACTGGTAGCTACTTGCCTAAGAGTTACCAAGAACAGCTTCAGTTACATTTTCTACATCTATTTGAATACTTCCTTCGTTATTCCCAAGCTGCTTTTCTGGAGTTCCCATTAGAATACCCATATACAAACACAATATCTGCATACTTCTGAGTTCTGAAGGAATGCATTGTTTATTCCGAACGTTGAACAAGTATCAAATGAACAATTAAAATGATACAAGTTGCCATATCAACCCAGTATTTTCGTTTTTCAGCCTACTTTTAATTTGAACATAAAAATATATTTTTACGAAAACGAATCGGACCTATGTTCATAGGAAGAATAATGTTTAGAATTAGCACAGCTATCATCTGCCAAAGTTTGTCATGGAGCTTTTGGAACACCTGTAGACTAGATTAGTTACTTTAGGCGGTAGTTTATTCATTTTTTATGGACTTAAAAATTATGCGAATCTCTCGCTAGTTTTTAGATGCTTCTTCGAATTTCTTAAGATTCATTTCTGTTGAAACAGATTCACAGTACCTTCAGCAACAAGCTAAAATGAAAATTTTATAATGAAATAGTACATTTTCAAAAGAATCATAGAAGAATATAAAATTAGTGGGCAAATTTGATGGACTTTTTCCCGGCTCACTCGAAATGGGTCTCAAATAATATCATATTCTTACACGTAGATGCATAGAACATCAAGTGGTCGACATTTCCCTACACTAAGGCTAGCCGCATATTGAGGGCAGCCCAGCACAGCATATCTCAGCCTCGCCTAGTAGAGGGCCAGACAGAGTACTCTGTTAGTACGTATATTCTATTTCGAGTTCACTGTGGACTTATTATGAACACTATAAAAGTAACTACACTCTTGTCTACTACAGTTTTTTGTCATCTGACATATGTTTCGGAAACAGACGAAGCGTTACTGCTACTGTAACGCTTCGTCTTTGAAGATCGAAACTTTGTTTCTGAAACACATGTCAGACGACAAAAAACTGTAGTGGACAAGAGTGTAGTTACTTTTATAGTGCTGTTAGTACGTCTTGTAGGCATCTGCTCGGCTACGTCCAATATGCGGCGTACTATTCAATTGCATTTGTTACAAAATGATAGCACGCTGTTCCCCAGAAAATGCGCGCAAAAAAAATCAATTGGCAAAATTTTTGTTTTTCCTTTGATAAGGCCGTGAAAATTCCTGACTTCGTAATATACTTACCATTTTTTTCAGTGTTGGTTCCAGCACTAGTGTCCCAGAACTTCAAAATACTGTTTCAGAGCTGGAGGCAAAAGTTAACAGGGAAACCAGAAGGAGATTATCATTGGAAAACGAAGTACAACGTTTGAAAGATGAGAATAGGAAACTGCAAGATCAAGCGCAGGCTGCTCTGGCGCAACTTCGAAAATTCACTGAATGGTTTTTCAAAAATGTCCAAAGACAATAACAAGTGCGAAACAGGTATCTGAAACACCAAACATGTAGATAATAAAGTATAAATTTAGGAATAACTTCTCAATTTTCCAGTATCTATCCTTTTGCATATGTGATAAACATCTTTTAGAAATCATTACATGATGTTTTCTCTACATCAGTTTATGTCAAGCATGAGCAACTTTGATTTTTCAATATTTCTGATTCAAGTTCAGAAATTGGTACCAAAGATTTATACAACAATCCTATGCAGTATTCAAAAAATCTCAATGTAGAGTTGGGAAAGAATTCTCAATTGAGAATTTGGTAGCCTGATGTAGAGTATAAAACAATAATTGAAGACAATTATGTTTTTATGTGCATTAAGATTTGTTAATATTTCTTATATTTTAGAATTTGTAAATAGGTTTCTCTACAGCTAATATCTTCCTTTGAATTATCACTCCACTGACTGTGACTATATTTATGTTTTGAATTTTTACTTCTTAGTTGTCTTAGTGTAATTTTATACGTTATTTTTATATACAGTACAAAATTGTTATATAGTATAATGTATGTATTTATTATTTTCTGTTTATAGTGTACTATGTTATGACATTTTAAAATTGTTTTTTTCATCATATCTGTTCCAATATTCACAGATTGAATTTTTAAATTTTCACTTACCTCAGTATTCTCTTGTTGTATTTTCCCAATTTCCGCATATATTAGGTAATGGATTCAACTTAGTGTTAATGGTTACCAATTATTTTTTCATATCACTTCTAGTTCACAATCATAAGAATTACATTTAATTTGAATAAAAATCACTTCTCACTCCATACTTCATATAAACCGTTTACAATATATTGATGAGTTGATAACCAAAAATGTTATGGGTAAGGTAGGGTTCTTTTTGGAACTCTCAAGATCAATTAATCACAGCAATAATATTACAAGAATGATAGATTCAATCGTTTTATCTGGGGTGACTTCTCAGGAGTTTTTCTGAAATTTTTTCTCATTGTTCTTTGTATTTTATCAAGTCTATCATTGTTGCATAATTTTATACATAAAACGTATTATAAGTGAGTTAATATTTACAATAAAAAATAATGAGGATGAACACCAAATTTAATATGAATATTTTAATTATTGAAATGAATATTGTAACTTAATTGTTAGCACTTACAATCCATTTCTGAAGTATTATGACACACAACAGCCAAATTCACATTATTCAATGCTTCAGCAATGAATTTCAAAAGGGACTTATGTATTTAAGTATTCTGTAAGTTTATAAAACTTAAAATATTATAGTGATTAAATTCAAACAACAAACATATTGTGTTTCATTTTATTTTACAACTTAACAATAAGAGAGCTATAATGATTTATAATAAGCCAAATAATAAGAAACAATATGTAATATAACATTTTATTCGCCAATGATATCTTAGCAAAAACCGTAAATGAATCTGGAAAGGCTTTTTCAAAAATTGTAACAACTCGGCCGCTACCAAAAAGCAAAGCACAAGCTTCAAACCATTGGCAGGCAACTATCACTCGTGGGCTTTTGCCCACAGTGACTGATGGCTAGTTCCTACCAAAATCGGTGATTTAGATCATGTCATGTTTATTTTCTTTGTGACTTCCATGTCAAATTACGTAATGAAGTTGGGGTTAGTTGAGGACTATAGATGTGTTCCGATATTACTGAGCAGTAAATTTAGTCGTCCCATACTACTGTAATTCACTGGAAATACTTACTGTCACAGACGAGGTACACAAGGTATGCATGGTCAAGCATTATATGTGACTGCCCTGCTGGAGACATGATTAGATTTTGGGGACTAGGAATCCATAAACTGAGACTGAGGGAACTGGACAAATTCTCATCAGAATCATATCTATAATCAAAAGGCTTGAGGTTGTGGATGAAGTGTAGATCACAGAAAACTGTGTGCTTTGGGCCACAGTATATTCATTTATTTCGCATACACATATTATTATGACCGATTATTACGAAGATTGGTTGCCCATTAGTGGGTATGTACCTATATCTTTTGAGAAAAATTTTGAACCTCTATCGCACTCGGGATACTCCCAATTTATTGAACTAACTTGAAGAATTGACTGATCTCAAATAAAATTTCACTTTGTAAATCTACGAATGTATTTATTGAATACTGGAAATATCACATAACTTCAAAACTATATTAAACAAGAGCGCCAAAAATGAAGGAACTACCATTATGGCAAATCTATGCAAATAATATCACGAAGCGAAATAATGGAAATGGCTCAAGTCAACAATCCAATAAGAATAACTTATTTCCAGCTGATTTTGACATGTAGTTTCGCGGATTGAACTACGCCAGGCTTTACTTTCAATATTTACGAAATATTTTCAAACATTTCTGTATATGACGTCACCGTTACATCGGCAGAATGCCAGATTTTCAAAACCTATGAACATATTTTGATGTGCACGCTTAAATTGTACCGAAAAAATCCAAATTATGACTCACTAGGATATATTGATGCAAGGCGGGAGTCACCTCACGGTCTTCTATTCTTAGGAATATCGCAGTATGTATGTCCACCTTTTGTCATCGTTCAAAATAACAATAATAATGTGAACAAACATTTCTTTTCTGTCGTTCACACAGCTGTCCATACGTGAAAACAAGCACACAAGCAGTGGCGGATCCAGCTTAAGAGCTCCCCTAAGGGGAGGTGGGGGTTTTCACGGTCAGGTGGTTAGCATACCAGCCATATTTCTATGAGAATTTTGTTCTGTTCGGCCGGCCGTCCATTGCCACGATATTTTTCGAACGGAAATTGATAGCGACTCGAAAATTTCAGAGCAGGTTGCGGGGTTGCGCATCTGGATACAACCGTTAAGTTCGAACTAATGGACAAACGGTTTCGCAGTTATACCCATCTGAAATATTGTTTCCTGAATAACTTAAAAAATTCAGATCCGATCGAATTGAATCTTGGCAGTTAGTCGTAGCATAATGATGCGCAAATTTTTGCAAAATTTCGTGAGGATTGTATCCATGACATAAATATCACTACTTAGTATAAGAGCGTATCACTAAAAAAAAAGTTACTTCAAAATCATTATCCGCCGTATTCACAAAGCATTGTTAAGTGTTATTTCAATCTACGTAAGTCCTAACGGAGGACCTCAGTTAAGGATAATTATGAATCGCAACCTCAATTAACAGGCCTGTTTCACATTAATTTACACGTTAACTGAGGTTGCGATTCTTATTTATGCTTAACTGAGCACCTCAGTTAGGACTTAACGGAGATTGAAAGCTTTGTGAATACGGCGGCGGTATATTTCAGACACTATCCGTCAGATTCCACTGAAATTCCTCATCAACCTTCAAGCCGCCATTTTATAATCGAGTCCAGGATTTAAGCTCGCTCAACTTTGTATTTTAGCAATTATTACGAAAATATAATTTCGAACTGGTATCTGCTGAAATTTCCAATCATGTAAACCTCAGAATAGTAACGACTCCTCGGTGGCCGAGAGGTTATCGTGCTTGCCAGCCACGCAAGGGATCCGAGTTCCAAACCACGCTGATGACTAAGCTTACTATCGTATATATTTCAAAATAAAAAAGCATAAAGACAAGAACCAACAAATACAGGGACCAAAGCACATATGACAAGTAATCTCTTCTCCCAACCCCTCTTAGAGATGAGACTGAAGACCTCATGGAGGAATGAATGTACAGAGAACCATATTGATGGATGGTACCAGACTCAAGCCAAGAATCAATATTACATCACATTTATACTGATTACTGTCTGCAGTAGATTGTAAATATGCAATAAACAGTTAAATAAAAGAAAAATCAAAATTTAAATTCAGTTGATGCCCAAAGTTATTTGCGCGTATGTTCTGGTGAACATCGCATTATCATTTTGCCCAAATGTCTGTAACTTTCGAATTTTTCGCCGAAAATGGTCTCAAATGATGAAGAATTCCAGGTCAAATTTGATTCTGTCCGTCCGGCCGTTTCCACGATAACTTGAGAACGGAAAGAGCTAGCGACTTGAAATTTTCAGGGTAGGTGGCGCATCCCAATACGACGGACAAGTGCATAATCGGCCCAATGGTTTCCGAGTAATAATTTTGTTTTCAACCAATATAAATCCGATCGAATTGAAACTTGGTGAATAGTTGTAGAATATAAACCTAGCACGTTTGTGGAATTTTGGGAGAATTATATCACTAGAAAATTAAATAAAATTATTAAAAAATATTTTTTATGTCTCGATATCCTGCGAACGGAAAGAGATAGCGACTTGAAATTTTCGGGTTAGGTTGTGCATCCGAATGTGACATTTGAGTTTCTTTATAAGCATAATGGGCCAAACGGTTTTGGAGTTATCCCCATCTGAAATTTGGTTGTTATACTTCCTTAATAACTCGAAAAATACCAAACTGATCCAATTTAAATATGGTTATTAGTTGAAGAATGCCAACACGGAAATTCTTGCAAAATTTTGTGAGGATCGTATCCCTAGAAATTTTTTTAAAAATCATTGAAAAAGATTCCATATATCAGAAACTATTCATCCGACATGGCAGATATTTTGCGAAAGCCTTCAGAATCTATCTATACTTCCAAGTTCCAAGTTTGAACACGATCGGATCTATATTGTTGCAGATCTGAGCAACCTTGTGTGAGTTCAGTAGCTGGATGGGTGACCGTTGCCTCGATAACTCCCGAACGAAAGGAGATATAGGGACTTGCAATTTTCAGTGTAGGTTGCGCATCTATAAATGGGAGAGTTAAGTTCGCTGTTGGCCATAATCGGTCCAACGGTTTCAGAGTTATACCCATCTGGAATATTATTTCGTCGATGACTCAAAAAATATAGACCCGATCAAATTGTAGCTTGCTAACTAGTTGTAGAATATCGACATAAAGACGTGTGTAAAATTTTTTGAGAACCATACCCCTAGAAAATTAAAAAAAAATTACTAAAAAACAAATTCGTTAAAGCACTGACGTGAAGTCAGGAGCTTTTGCGCGTATGTTCTATTGTCCATTCTCCTGTATTGGATACTCTCAATCGAATTTACCATGGTGAATTCTATTGTCCATTCTCCTGTATTGGAAACTCTTAATACGAATTTACCATGGTAAATTACAGGAAAAATACAGGAGAATGGACAATAGAACATACGCGCAAATGCTCCTGACTTCACGTCAGTGCTTGAACCATTTTTTTATTTGCTGTATATATAGTGCTTATCAATTTGACCAAATGTCTGGAAATTTCGAATTTTTCGATAAAAATTGGTTCAAGCACTGACGTGAAGTCAGAAGCTTTTGCGCGTATGTTCTATTGTCCATTCTTCTGTATTGGACACCCTTAATCGAATTTACCATGGTTAATTATGTTGTCAATTCTCCTATATTGGACACTCTTATTTCGAATTTACCATGGTAAATTCGATTAAGGGTGTCCAATACAGAAGAATGGACAATAGAACATACGCGCAAAAGCTTCTGACTTCACGTCAGTGCTTGAACCAATTTTTTTTTTCGTGATTTTTTTTAAATTTTCTAGGGGTGCGGTTCTTAAATTTTTTTTTTCGTCATTTTTTTCAAATTTTCTAGGGGTACGGTTCTTACAAAATTTTAAACACGTCTTTATGCTGATTTTCTACTACTAGTTACCAAGCTTCAATTCAATCGAATCTTTATTTTTTTAGTTATCAAGGAAATAATATTCCAGGTGGATATAACTCGGAAACCGTTAAACCGATTATGCCCAAAAACAAACTCAACTCTCCTTTTCGGATACGCAACCTACCCTGAAAATTACATGTCCCTATCTTCTTTCGTTCGAAAGTTATCGAGGCAACGGTCACCCATTTACTGAACTCACACAAGAATGCTCGAATCTCCAACAATATTCAACCGATTGTGTTAAAACTTGAAAAATGGCAGTAGAGTTAGGTTGTGAACGCTCTTGCAAAATTTCAGCAATTTCGAACGGATAGTTACTGATATATAGAATTTTTTTTTTTTTTTTCAATATTTATTAAAAATTTTCTTCAAATGCTATCCTCACCAAATTTTGCAAACATTTTCGCGTTGTTATTCTACAACTAATAACCAAGTTTGAATTCAATCGGTTAAGTATTTTTCGAGTTAACGAGGAAAAAAAAAAACACCAAATTTCAGAAAATTTCAGATGGCTATAACTCTAAAACCGTTTGGCCGATTATGCTCATAAACAAACTCAAATGTCGCATTCAGATGCACAACCTAACCTGAAATTTTCAAGCCGCTATCTCTTTCCGTTCTCAGGTTATCGTGACAACAAAAATATTTTTTAATAATTTTTTTTAAATTTTCTAGCCTCACCTTTCGCCCAAAATTTCACAAACGTGCTTAGGTTCATATTCTACAACTACTCACCAAGTTTCAATTCGATCGGATTTATATTGGACGAAAACAAAATTATTACTCGGAAACCACTGGGTCGATTATGCCCATTAACGAACTTGTCCGTTGTATTACGATGCGCCATCCACCCTGAAAATTTCAAGTCGCTAGCTCTTTTCGTTCTCAAATTATCGTGGCAACGGACGGCCGGACAGAATCAGATTTGACCTCGAATTCTTCATTGGGGAGTCGAACTGAATCGTTTGAGACCAATTTCGTCAAAAAATTCGAAAGTTACAGACATTTGGGCAAAACTATAACGCGATGTTCCCCAGAACATACGCGCAAAAATTGTCTTGAACGATTTGGTTCGACTCACTGATCAAGAATCCGAGGTCAAAATCGATTCTGTCCGGCCGGCCGGCCCTCCGTTAACACGATAACTCTCGAACGGAATGAGCTTGACAGTTGAAATTTTCAGAGTAGGTTTAGGCTATCTCGGCTAAGTTCGTTATTGAGCGATGGTTTCGGAGTAACGAAAAAAAATTTTTTTTTACATTACAAATTTCAGATTAATTTTTTTTTAAGATGCAGTTTCACCATACCAAGCTAATACTTTCGGAGATATGATTCTTCAAAATTTCAATAATAAATCGTACTTCTATGTTTTCACAGAATGCTGTATTTAATTATTCTGTCCATGAATTATTATATGTCATCTTATTTTCCTACGAGAGACATGTCAAATTTATTTCTGGTTCGTTATTCTTTCAAATGAAATGATAATTTTCGAAATTTTCGGATCCATAAAAGTAGTGAAATTTCTGGAGTTTCCCATTTTATAACATTTAATGAAGAATATATCGAAAACGGTGCGTTTAAGCAGAAATGATGAAGAATAATTTAAAACGTTAAAACGACTGAATATTCTTGAAATGACTCAAGAAACACTTTATCTGCTATCTTTATGCTAATTTCCTTTAGTTTTATGAATCCAAGAGTCTATAACTAGTAAACCAGTAGAAGTAGGAAAAAATAATATTTGGAAAATTTGTATCATAGATAGGAAACTTCACAACAACATTCATTTTATTCGAAAAATGGTATCAAAGCTACAAAAAAAATTTTTTTCTCGAAATTTCAACAGCCTGTATCTTTTTACCTGAGCCGAATTTGGAAAAATGCTAAATGAAAATAGTGTTTCATTTGATGATAAGAATCTATGGTTAAAATTAATGTACAACTTAAAGACTCACCCTGTATTTCCATCATCATATAATATTATGGATTATCCAAGGGCATATAGGGTAGGGTTAATTATAATATCCTATAATTGGTCATTTCACATTTAGTCATACTTTGCTTGTTAGAACAGAAATACATTTGACATGTCTGTTATAGGTCGATAGTATTACACGTATGAACAGTGAACACAGATAGTATTAGCTTGCTAAAGTTGAAAATGATATCAATTATCAATGGATTCTTATATGATGAAACTGCATCTTGAAAAAGAATGAATTCGAAATTTGTAATGTAAAAAAAATTTTTTTTCGTTACTCCTAAACCATCCAGCCGATTTTGCCCAATAACGAACATAACCGAGATATTTATCTCCCAACCTACTCTGAAAATTTCGACTGTCTAGCTCATTCCGTTCGTGAGTTCACAGAATCGATTTCGACCACGGATTCTTGATCAGTGAGTCGAACCAAATAGTTTAAGACCATTTTCAGCCAAAAATTCGGAACAGACATTTGGGCAAATTGATTAAGAACTCTGTTCCGAGGAACAAGAGCGCCAAAAATATCAATAGACGACGTTTGGTTATGATTTCCATCGAAAAGTGAGTTTTTTCAATGTATTTGCATACCTACGTTTATGCTAATGCATTTTTTAAAAAATAATTGAATGTGACCATTCGAAATTTCGTTCCCTCAACTTGATTTATTCATAAATTTAAATTTGTAGAACTCCATTCTCTGGCTTAGATATCTGAAACACTAACAATTCATATTATCTCTATGGTTCATTATATCATCTAAACGGGAGAGTTAAGTTCGCTGTTGGCCATAATCGGTCAAACGGTTTCGGAGTTATACCCATCTGGAATATTATTTCCTCGATGACTCAAAAAATATAAACCCAATCAAATTGTAGCTTGCTAACTAGTTGTAGAATATCGACATAAAGACGTGTGTAAAATTTTTTGAGAACCGTACCCCTAGAAAATTTTAAAAAAATTACGAAAAAACAAATTGGTTCAAGCACTGACGTGAAGTCCGGAGCTTTTGCTCGTATGTTCTATTGTCCATTCTCCTATATTGGACACTCTTAATCAAATATACCATGCTGAATTCTATTGTCCGTTCTCCTGTAGTGGACACTCTTAATCGAATTTACCATGGTAAATTCGATTAAGTAGATTGATGGACTGATGATACGGATTGTTGGTAATACTGATGCGAGACTGATACCAGACTGACCGTGTTATCTCCGTGTATTTAGGAATAATATCGTTTGCGATATATCAGTAGAACGAAGACTTAAATATTTTATTACTATGGTATAGAAATTTTCCGTAACAGTGAATTTTTGTTTTTGTATTTAGTACACTGACCATAAAAATAGATCCATGCACACATAAGGCCCATTATTAAAGCAACCTAAAATAAATTATGATATTAACTAGATGATGAAAACGATTGAATTATTATGAGATCTACTACCTTTGTCGCCAGATATTTCTCATCAGGAGCTTTCATTTATGAAATTTTTTAGTTGTTCTGGCATAACAGTTTTTGCCTTTTTAGCTACATGTTTCTCTGATTGACGTTTAAGAAACGCGCGTAATTTTAAATAATTCTCTGTAATTGATTCCATTATTTATGTTGAGTGTGCTTCTTAGCATGGAGTAGAAAGTCCATAGAGACGATGCTTTGTATTTAGAGCTAAGTTCACTAAAATATGCCAAAAGAACATTCTCTGTAAACGATGACTTAATGTTTTTACTACAACACCAATCTTGAAAATTTTTGTATAAGTACAACTTTATACTTGTTTTGGGATTTTTCGGGCAATAAATTCTGTATGGTTACATTAGCTGGTTCTCTTATTTCTGGAGGTGTGCATAATAATTCATCTTCACTATCCGAATTCATTTTACTTCAGCAAAAGATTCAAGGTAATTAGGTATCAACCATTGACGTAGTATCTAAACTATATATAACGTCTATGGTATCAACTTAATTTGAAAACGTCAAAATGATACAGGTGACAGAAGCACAGAACCACCTTGATATTCGACTGGTGAATAATTCCAAGAAAAGCAGTGAGTTATAGTGATGAGTTATTATAACTCACGTTGTTTGTTTACAGATACCTACTATTAATTGAATGAAAGCAATTGAATAATGAATATCGTCAGCGACACCGCAAAACCAAAACTGCAAAACCCAACATTTTCAGAAGGCACTAAAAACTTCATAATTTTGGATTGATTAATTAGTTTAAATTCAAAATAGTTACAAACCACTTGACTTTGATTATCTCAGGGTCTGTTTACTCTTTGAAAAGAATTTGCACACCTGTCCTTACAAATACAATTAAATAATTACCGCCGAAATCTCATTTTTGAATTTTTATCAGTTACTTGGTTTTGCGGTGTCTCCGACGATATATAATTTAATATGAGTAGATGAAATATATTTTCGAGTGATATTTAATTATTCAAAATCTAAAGTAGGTATGTCATAATCTAATCAACATTTTAATTGATTTTGATTAAAATATTACGGTTCTGTACCTTATAGCGACATAAATACTTTGATACGGAAAATTGGTCGGCTTACAGACCTTTGTGTTCCGCATAACAATTTCGTCTCTCTTTGTAAACACGACAATCGACAATTTCCGATGTAGTTATATGTCCCCAATCATCAAATATTTCCTCATCTAGGTCGAAAAATATTATGTATTTCTATTTAACAAACTATTCATTTCAGTATGTATACCTATGTTGATAAGAATAGTTAGATATTCCAATGTCGAATTTATTTAATTTCCGTGAAATAACCGAAACTGAGTTAATGATTGATAATACTCGAACGTTATTATAATCAACACCGAAAAATTGGCATTTGGGATATTAGCAATATTAAGATGAACTGCAAGGTATGTGGAGCATCTCTATTTTTATCCTGTAACATTCTTTCCAAACCCAACTCATCCGTTAGAGTAGTACGAGAAATTTCATGTGATGACTCTTGAAAAGTCTGTAAAAAATCACAGTGGATGTTTTGGAAAAAAAAAAAAAAAAAGTAATCACTCTAAGTTAGACCAGACCGAGCAAGTAAGAATTTCCTAATTTCGTTTGAATTGTTTGGTTTTAACTCTATGTTGCATTACTACCTATATACTATGAATTCTGTGCTATTATGTGTTGTCATTTCAAACATGAAAAAAAAGCAGAAGAAATATTTGATTGAATCAATGGTAAGAATACATCTATTCGGATAATTTGAGTTATTTTGCTAATCACACATGAACGGAGATTCATTGAATCTCCATTTTATTTCGATTAGGTATTCACAGAATGCGAATACTCATACTGTATACATAATGGCAATAAGATTTTTCAATGTGGGTGATCTCGATTAACAATGATGAAAGCACTACCTATCGTACGGAGCTTTAGCGTTTATGTTCTTTGAAAGACGGATTTTTCACTGATTTGTTTAAAACCTGTCAGTTATAACTATCAGTTATATATCATTGCGCGTATGTTCTGGGGAACATCGCGTTATCATTTTCCCCAAATGTCTGTAACTTTCGAATTTTTTGACGAAAATGGTCTCAAACGATTTGGTTCGACTCACCGATGAAGAATTCGAGATCAAATTTGATTATATCCGGCCGGCCGGTCGAATTAATCGAATTTACCATGGGAAATTCGATTAAGAGAGTGTCCAATACAGGAGAACGGACAATATAATTCACCATGGTAAATTCGATTAAGAGTGTCCAATACAGGGGAATGGACTAGAACATACGCGCATAAGCTCCTGACTTCACGTCAGTGCTTGAACCAATTTTTTTTCATATTTTTTGTGAAATTATCTAGGGTAACGGTTCTTGAAAAAAAAATGTTTTCGTAATTTTTTTGAAATTTTCTAGGGTTACGGTTCTTACAAAATTTTAAACACGTCTTTATATCAATATTCTACAACTAGTTACCAAGCTTCAATTCGATCGAGTTTCTATCTTTTGAGTTATCGAGGAAATAATATTCCAGGTGGGTATAACTCCGGAACCGTTGGTCCGATTTTGCCCGTAAACGAAATTAACTCTCCCATTCGGATACGCAACATACCCTGAAAATTCCAAGTCCCTACCTCCTTTCGTTCGAAAGTTATCGAGGCAACGTCACCCATCCATCTACTGAACTCACAGAAGGCTGCTCGAATATCCAACAATATATATCCGATCGTGTTCAAACTCAGAACTTGGTAGTCGAGTTAGGTTCTGGAGGCTGTCGCAAAATTTCAGCGATATCGGATGAATAGTTTTTGATATACAGAATTTTATTTAATAATTTTCAATGATTTTTCAAAAATCATTTCTAGTGATACGATACACACGAAATTTGCAAGAAATTTCTTGTTGGCATTCTACATCTAATAACCATGTTTGAATTGGATCGGTTTTATATTTTTCGAGTTATTGAGGAAAAACTAACAAATTTCAGATGGGTATAACTCCAAAAGCGTTTGGCCGATTATGCTTAAAAACAAACTGAAATGTCGCATTGAGATGTGCAACCTAACCTGAGAATTTAAAATCGCGTACCGTTCTCAGGTTATCAAGACATGAAAAATATTTTTTAATATTTTTTTCTTAAATTTCTAGAAATAAGATTATCACAAAATTCCCCTAACGTGCTTAGGTTTATATTCTACAACTATTCACCAAGTTTCAATTCGATCGGATTCATATTGGTTGAAAACAAAATTATTACTCGGAAACCATTGGGCCGATTATGGCCATAAACGAACTCGTATGGAGATGCGCCCCCTATCCTGAAAATTTCAAGTCGCTAGCTTTTTCCGTTCTCAAGTTATCGTGGCAACGGCTGGCCGACCGGACAGAATCAAATTTGACCTCGAATTCTTCATCGGTGAGTCGAACCAAATCGTTTGAGACCATTTTCGTCAAAAAATTCGAAAGTTACAGACATTTGGGCAAAATGATAACGCGATGTTCCCCAGAACATACGCGCAATGATATATAACTGATAGGTATAACTGAGGGTTTTTTTTAACATTCAAATTAATAGATATTTATACTAGTTTTTTTTTAATTTATCCAAATTACGACATCTATGGATATTGTCCAGAGAACACATGATATACAGGGTGAGTCTTTGACCACTGCATTAATTTTAACCAAAGATTCCTCTCAACAAATGAAACACTTTTTTCTTTTAACATTTTTCCAAATTCAGCTCAGGTAAAAAGATACAGGCTGTTGAAATTTTGAAAAAAAATCAGTTTTTGTTTTGTAGCTTTGACATCCTTTTTTCGAATGAAATGAATGTTGGCGTAAAGTTTCCTATAACTTATGATACATATTTTCCAAATATAAGTTATTTTCTACTTTTACTGGATTTCTAGTTATGGACTCGTGGATTAATAAAACTAAACGAAATTAGCATAAAGAAAGTATATAAAGTTTTGCTTGAGTCATTTCAAGAATATTCCATCGTTTTAGAACATTATATTATTCTTCATCATCTCTCCTCAAACGCACCGTTTTCGAGATATTCTTCATTGAATGTTTTAAAATGGAAAACTCCAGAAATTTCACTACTTTTATGGAACCGTCCCTGAGCGTTGGAATCCCGAATCAAGCTCTAAACCACGTTACCATGCCTTATTCTCGTCCGCCAACAATGTCATAGATAATTTATATGCGGGAGTTTATTAGCACATTGTGAAATCTTTAAACGCTTGTAACTTTTTACCTGAGCCGAATCTGGAAAAATGGTAAATGAAAAAAAGTGTTTCATTTGATGAGAGGAATCTTTGGTTAAAATTAATGCAGTGGTCAAAGACTCACCCTGTATATTATATTTCTATAAGTGACAATAAAGGTTCACGGGTAATTCCGCAAAACCAGCAGAGAAAAAAGTGGGAAAGCCCTGTGGACAGGGGCTTTGGCGCTCTTGTTCAAACTAATCATATCTCCTAAATTATTGTGGTTTCTCAGAGTTGAGAATTATATCAATAGATTCTTATGATAGAACTTCATCATAAAAGAAATTAAATTCAAACATCATGAAATAATTTATATTCAACAAGAGTACCAAAAATTATTAATCCAAAACCAACAGACCAATTCTACCCAATAACGAACTTGCCCGAGATATTTATTCCTCAAATCTACTATGAGAATTATATTATATCAATTGAAACTTTGCCAATATTCTTGTTTGGTAGGTTTAAAGAGGTTGTTATTGGGCCATTTTTGACAAGCAATTCAGAATGTTATGTTCATCATTGGGGCGCATACGGGTAATGATCTCAATTTTTTAAATAAAAAATTGGTTCAAGCACTGACGTGAAGTCAGGAGCTTTTTTCAATCGAATTTGCCATGGTAAATTCGATTAAAAGTGTCCAATACAGGAGAATGATAGAACATACGCGCAAAAGCTCCTGACTTCACGTCAGTGCTTGAACCAATTTTTTTGTCATAATTTTTTAAAATTTGTAGGAGTACGGTTCTGAAAAAATTTTAAACACGTCTTTATGTCTATATTTTACAGCTAGTTACCAAGCTTCAATTCGATCGAGTATACAGGGTGTTTCCTAAACATGCGGCAAAAATTCAGGGGGTTGTTCCTTGGACTATTCTAAGAATATTTTGTCCTTTGATGATTTTTGAAAAACCTATTTGTTTCGAAGATATAGGGGAAACAAAATTTTGGATAATAACATTTTATTATGAAAAATTACATGAAAATTCAACTCAACCTACAAAAACTGTTGAAAATGACCACCTCTACCCAGCATACAAGCATCCAATCTTCTCCTCATTGACTGCCGAACCCTTTCAAAAACACCAGGATCATTTCTTATTAAGTTACACCCAGCAATGATCCGATTTCGCAAGTCTTCCACATTTTCTACTGGAGTGGTATAAACTAATGATTTTAGATGGCCCCATAGGAAATAATCTAAGGGGTTTAAGTCCGGGGAACGAGCAGGCCATAAATGAGGTCCACCTCTTCCAATCCAGCGATCTCTGTATGTTAATGTTAAAAACTCACGAGCAACCAAACTAAAATGCGCTGGTGCACCATCGTGCATAAACCACATTGCATGTCTTATTGCCAATGGTACATCCTCCAAAAACAGAGGTAACGTTTGTTCTAAAAAGTTGCGATACACGTCCCCGGTAAGTCTTTCTGGTAAAAATATCGGCCCTATTAGGCAGTCACCCACAATACCAACCCAAACATTCAATGAGAACTGATGTTGAAAACGATCTTCAATTACCTCATGTGGATTTTCGTCGGCCCATACATGGTTGTTATGAAAATTTCTTATTGCATTTCTTGAGAAATTCGCTTCATCGGTAAAAAGAATCAGCGTCAGTAATTGAGGAATTTGAACTAATGTGGTTAAAAGCCATTGACAAAATGCAATACGTGGGGGAAAATCAGTAGGAATAAGTGCCTGAACGCGTTGCATATGGTATGGGTATAACAAATTGTCTTTAAGAATTTTCCAAACAGTCTTATTACTCACATTCAAAGTATTGGAAATTTTTCGAGTAGAAGTACTAGGGTCTTCTTCGATCATGTCCAGCACATTCTCTTCCAGTTCCACCGTTCTTACTGTGTTTGGTTTTCCTGGTCCCCCCATTTTTTTCAATGCGCCTGTTTCATGCAGACGTTGATGAATATTTTGAAACAATTTTCTGTCAGGAATATTACGCCCAGGAAATCGTTCAATGTACAACCTCCTAGCTTTTAATGAATTTCCATCAGCAAGTCCATAAATGAAATGCATGTCAGTCATCTCGGCGTTTGTATAGCGATTCATAATAGTCAAAGATAAAATGTTAATTGCTAATACATCACAAAACGAATTCAAATGAAAACCGTGTTTAATCTGTATTCCTTTACCATCTGCACTTATCAATTTTTAGTCAAAAAACTGGCCGTTTTTAGTAATTGGAATGTTGTTAAACAAATTTAAAAATAAATTGTACCTACTTAGTAAACACAGTGCGGTACGCATTTTTATTTAAACTATTATTAATTTTAAAAATATGAAAAATGTTGTTCGCCCTGTATCTTCGAAACAAAGAGGTTTTTCAAAAATCATCCAAGGACAAAACATGCTTAAAATAGTCCAAGGAACAACCCCCTGAATTTTTGCCGCATGTTTAGGAAACACCCTGTATATTACTTGAGTTATCGAGGAAATAATACTCCTGGTGGGTATAACTCCGAAACCGTTGGACCGATTATGCCCAAAAACGAACTTATCTCTCGCATTCGGATGCGCAACCTACTGTGAAATGTCCCTATCTCCTTTCATTCGAAAGTTATCGAGGCAACGGTCACCCATCCAGCTACTGAACTCACACAGGCTGCTCGGATCTCCAACAATATGGATCCGATCGTGTTCAAACTTGGAACTTGGCAGTATAATTAGGTTTTGGAGGCTCAAATGGTTTTGGAGTTATATCAATCTGAAATTTGGTTATTATTTCCTCAATAACTTAAAAAAATACAAATCCGATCCAATTCAAATATGGTTATTAATTGTAGAATGCCAACGCGAAAATTCTTACAAAATTTCGTAGCACTAGAAAATAAAAAAAAATCATTTAAAAATAAATTGGTTCAAGCACTGACGTGAAGTCAGAAGCTTTTGCGCGTATGTTCTCTAGTCGATTCTCCTAGTAGATTCTTCTAAATGGAATTTACCATGGTGAATTCTATTGTCTGTTCTCCTGTATTGGACACTCCGAATTTACCATGGTAACTTCGATTAAGAGTGTCCAATGCAGGAGAACAGACAATATAATTCACCATGGTAACTTGGATTAAGAGTGTCCAATAGAGGAGAATGGACAATAGAACATACGCGCAAAAGCTCCTGACTTCACGAACAAAAAAAATTGGTTCAAGCACTGACGTGAAGTCATGAGCTTTTGCGCGTATGTTCTATTGTCCATTCTCCTCTATTGGACACTCTTAATCGAAGTTACCATGGTAGGTTCGGAGTGTCCAATGCAGGAGAACAGACAATAGAATTCATCATGGTAAATTCCATTAATAGTGTCCAATAAAGGAGAATGGACTAGAGAATATACGCGCAAAAGCTTCTGACTTCACGTCAGTGCTTGAACCAATTTTTTATGATGAACCTAACAAGATTCTTGGATGAATTTTAACGTTAAAATAATATACAAATATGATTCTCGGTAATCGGTACCTTTTGTACCACGTTAATTCATATAGATAGAACACATAGGTAGGTATTCTACTCTATGTTGAATGCTCCTGGAAAATCAGCCTGTATACAGGGTGATTTTTTTAAGTGTTTCATTAGACTTTTTCGAGGAAGGAATTGTAATACAGATTCAAGATTTTGGATTTTCGTTTTAGAGTACATGAACTTTAATTGTAAAATATTTTCAAGAGGAATCTACTTCCGGTTTCACCGGAAACGAATGTAACTTCGTTATTTCAAATGCAACACCCTGTATATTTATACATATTCGAATTCTTCGTTCAATTCTACACTGATTTGATGTATGATATATGCAACCACTCAAGCGGTTCTTGAATTATAGCCTGATTATCAAATATTTTGAAAAAAAGGTTGTCTCAAATTAGTGTCCATATCTTCAAAATCCCTCATTACAAGAATTTCTTTTTGCGAAAGTGGAACAAAAGAAAGTACGCTGATATTGTTTCTTGTATAACTTATGAGGAAATATTATACAGGATGTCTGAAAGAGGGCCCCATAGTGAGCCTCAATTAAACTATAAAATCTCACTTTTTTCAAATGGCAACCCTAAAATTTTGTAATTCCAAAAAAAACCAGTTAGGGTGTCTCGAACATTTCATGCCTCTAAAATCAGTATTTTTGCCGTTATTGAATAAAATTCGAATTTCAGGATTGAATCAAGGTTTCTTAGTCTAACCATAGATATATTAGGGTAGAAGTTTTCAAGAAGGCTATGTCTGTTGGTTTATAATGCATTTTAGAGAACTGCCATTTATACTTTTTTGATTAATCGGGCACTATGCAAAATATGAATTACAGTAACAGTGATGTATTGAATATGTTCTTCATTTATGGTGAATGTAACAAAATATTAGAAAGGGCAGTCAGAACTTTTAACGAAAGAAATCCACATTTACCTCCTTTAACGAAATCGAAGTTCAGGAAGTATCGAAACAATTTTCTCTGTAGTGGAAGCATTAACCCAAAACGGAATCGTGTGAATACAGTAACAGATAATGAAGAAAATCAAATAAATACTCTAGGACATATTCACGCAAATCCAAGAGGTTCCATCAGACAGGTTGAACAGGAATTAGAAGTCTCATATTCGTCATGTCAAAAAGTGCTCAAAAATTACCATAAAGGTCAGGCCCTGGTAAATGGAGATCATCAGAGAAGAGCTGTATTTTGCGAGAACCTTACTGGAATGCTGAACGCTGATCCCCAAATTAAAAAAAAAATTATCTGGACAGATGAAGCCAAATTTTCACAGGATAGAGTGTTAAATTCAAGAAATAAACATTTTTGGGCGGATACAAATCCACATTTGATTCATGAGAAAAACCATCAACATAGGTTTGGTTTCAATGTCTTTTGCATGTTGATGGATGATAAACTATGTTATCATATATATGATGAGAATTTAACCGCACAAAGGTATCTGGAAATCCTAAGGTCGGTGGTTTCCCCTTTTTTGGAAGAATTACCTCTTAATGTGATGTTCCATTGCTGGTACCAATTAGACGGAGCACCGGCACATTGCACGAGACCTGTCACTAACGAACTGAACGCAATGTTCGGAGAGAGGTGGATCAGACTAAATGGTCCATTAGAGTAGCCCCCTCGTTCTCCAGACCTAACACCCCTTGATTTTTATTTATGGGGTACTATAAAATCAGAGGTCTACAAAAATAACATCGACTCAAAGGAAGAACTTGAAGCGAGGGTGAGGGGTGCATTAAGGGGATTACCACCTGAACAAATAAGAAAAGCTATATCAGATGGAGTTCGTAGAAGAATTGATGAATGTATGGCGGTAGGCGGCCAACATTTTGAAAATTTATTGTAGTATTAGTTTCTTGTTGTGAATAAAATTTTTGTGATAGTTTTAAACTAAGAGATCATTCATTCCGCCGTATTCACAGAGCATTGTTAAGTGTTTCAATCTCCGTTAAGTCCTAAATGAGGTCCTCAGTTAAGGATAAATCTGAATCGAAACCACAATTAAAGTATTTAACGGTGGTGAAACAGGCTTGTTTCACGTTAATTTTCACGTTAACTGAAGTTGCGATTCTTATTTATGCTTAACTGAGGACCTCAGTTAGGACTTAACGGAGATTGAAACCTTTGTGAATACGGCGGATAATCTATTACTGTATTCACTCGAGTCCGTTTAGGGTTAAGGCTTCCAGTACGGAGAAAATTGTTTTGATACCTCCTGAACTTTGATTTCGTTAAAGTCAGTAAATGTGAATTTCGTTCGTTGAATTTCTAATTACCTTTTCTAGGAATTTGTTACATTTGCCGCAAATAAAGAACATACCCTTGATATATCATTCCAGTGAAATTATTATTGCATGTTTTGCTTAGTGCTTGATATGTAAGAAAAAGTAAGAATGACAGTTCCTAACATAGCCTACTTCAAAAATGCAAGCTTACAAACTGTGCGAAACCTGTCTTTAATCGTGAAATTCGAATTTTATTGAATAACGGCAAAAATACTGATTTTAGAGAGGCATGAAATGTTCGGGACACCATAACTGGTTTTTGACGAGCAATCGATTGGAATTACAAAATTATAGGTTTGCCATTTGAAAAAAGTGAGATTTCATAGTTTTATTGAGGCTCACTTTGGGGCCCTTTTTCAGACACCCTGTATATTATTTCCTCATAAGTTATACAAGAAACAGTATCAGCGTACTTTCTTTTGTCCACTTTTGCAAAAAGAAATTCTTGTAATGAGAGATTTTTAAGATATGGACACTAATCTGTGACAACCTTTTTTTTGAAAAATTTGATAATCAGGCTATAATTCATAAACCGCTTGAATGGTTGCACATATCATACATCAAATCAGTGTAGAATTAAACGAAGAATTCGAATACGTAAAAATATACAGGGTGTTGCATTTGAAATAGCGAAGTTATATTCGTTTCCGGTGAAACCGGAAGTAGATTCCTCTTGAAAATATTTTACAATTAAAGTTCATGTACTCTAAAACGAAAATCCAAAATCTTGAATCTGCATTACAATTCCTTCCTCGAAAACTTCTAATGAAACACTTAAAAAAATCACCCTGTATACCTACATGAACCGAGGTGACCACACCTCTCTGGTGTCTGGATACACATACATATTTGAATTTGTCTCACATATTACGTAATATCTCTCATTAGGGAAGGTGACTCATTAACTATGAACAAGTCGAGGTATTATATCGATTCAATCCATAAAAGAGTAACTCAAATCGGCTCGTCGGTAAATCTTTTGTTTGTGCTCGTGAAAGTTACGCCACTGGAATGCCACTGCTGTGGTAGATGTGAAAATGTTGGTCACAAAGGGAGGAACGCATTCTAGTATGTTTTACAGCTGCGTTCATTGCTGCAGTTTCTCAGAAATCAAGGAAGACGAACCCCTAAGGGTACGTCACTGACATGCTGTGTTGTATGTAAGAGTTTGAAGTTAGAATCAGGAATCAGTTAGAATATTGTTTCGATGGATTGTACAAGTGATGAAGTAATTAAAATCGGTTTTTGTGATATGTGGGTGTAGCAAGCGATGTCATGTTCATTTTGTGATTGTGCACTTGGGAAAAATTTAGTCTGTAAAATAAAACGTAATCAATACCTACTGCGTATGTATATCCACAAATAATAACTTTGAGGTTAATAATGGGGTTTTAACCATATTTTGAAAAATGCTAACCCAGATTTGTTGTGATCTGTCAATATTTTAACAAATAATTCACACAATTGCCCACATAGATAACGATAATTTATGTAAATATGTGTGCAGATTTCTGTAGTGATGATTACGACGATGCTATAGAGTATGGTTTTGACGTTCTTTCCGTTGTTGAACAGAGGTCAATTACTGCATTGAACACAGCTAGGATCGAAAGCCTTCCTAACAGACTGAGCAGGGGAAGAGTTCTTTGTATAATCGCCTCTTCCTCGCCGAATTGTCAGAGGTAAGTTTACAGTATGGTTCACAATTCACATATCCTCCATAGATGGCGCTCAATGTGTCGAAATGCAATTTTTGTATATATCCATATACGCCAGTGGCGGTTCTTACGTTTGATACTTGGGGGATCACATTCACAATGCTACGCTAGTAAAAAACAATTTACATTACAAATTTTCTCTCGTTTAATATCGAGATACATTTCATTGAACTTTCTGCATGTTCTTGATTCATTTGATCACTTTAACCATGAACAATAAACAAATTAATTGAAAACGGCTGTTCTTGTACATACGTTCGGTTTAGGATTATTTCGTGAAAATTCATACGTATAATACAGAGTAGGGTAGATCGGGAATCTCAACGATATTGATATGATACCTAGAGGTGTTTCTATAAGTGTAATAGAGGCTTTTTTGTGGAAACTATAAAAATTTCATTTGACTAGTTGCCATCCATTTTGAATTTCAGAAATTTTATTATTAAAATCATTTGTTGAATTACCTAAATGACGATTTTTATTAACAACTCCAAAATGTGGAAAATAATTCGATTTTTAGAGGAACTTGCTTTCATTTCGGAATCCTGACAATTTATGTAACACATGGATCAAAAAGTTTCCTTACTAAGTAAGAAAAGATCCTAAAAAGCACTGACGTTTATTCTACATCTTCGCTCAATCGGACCAATATTCAGAATTGATCCTTTCTCAAGAAAGTCAATAAGCAAAAAACCATGCGCATCCCAGAATACTGACGCCATAACCTACCTGCCAGCCGACTGTTATGTCTTTGGTCGCTTTGGAATGCTAATGCTTCCACCCGCCTCAACCCACTTAGCGGACGACCACTTTAACACGTTCGTTACCAAGGACGCATATGTGGCGTCCTCAAGCTACTCATGCGCAGAGCCGAGGACGCCACATATGCGTCTATGCCAAGTGTGAGTATAATGCGTTGCTATCAAACTACCGGTCGACACTATGTTGCGATATTTGGGGTAGTTTGGGGCATCTGATAAAGGAAAAACAATCCGAAAAAAATGCAGACAATGTTTCAAAAACAGAGGAAGGATACAATTTGTATTACTGTAGAAAATGTTCAGATTCTCCAGGGTTGTGTATTGAACGTTTTGAGGAATACCATGCGCGCATGAAATAATATTTTTTGTTTTTCTGATAATCTTTTTCTCTTAAATTTTTATATTTTTTTCAAATAAATTGCTTTTTTGTGAAAAATATCTTCAGTTTCCCTATACAAACCTAAAATTTATAATACTTCAGCAAAAACGTATATCAACACCACTTGTACGTCCATAGGCTCTGGGAATGAGATAGGTACTCATATGCAGAGGACACTGGAATGTAGTGTTGTATCCAGGTTTCATACATGGTCACATACCGACGCAAAAAATTCGTTTTATTATGTTTAAAAAGCCCCAGACAGGTCTCCAAATCGTCGATACGATGTTAACAAACGCGGCACACACGTTGCGTTGAGCTTTTTGGCGTGAAGTAGTCACTGCCATATGATAACTTTGACATCTCAGCTATATCCCTCACTTTAATTTTGCGGTCGGTAATAGTATATTCTAAAACAAGTTGCAGAATGGGCTGATATTCAGACACGAATGCGAAATTCGAAAACGAGCGACGAAGGAGCGAGTTTTCGTACGCATGAGTGTTGGAATTGCCTTCTGCAACGAGTATAAGACGATATTTTCTCTATTTCAGGCAAGTTTTGTAAAATACTGTTGAAATTTAATGAAATTCAGGGATTCCAAGCAAGAAAACCTACTCAATGTGTTCACTAGAGTTTTAAATTGGAAATATACGATATCCAGCGCTACCGCATTGAAGAAGTGTATGCCTCTAAGAGACTATAAATTGCGGCGTTGTCAGACTGTGTTCCAGGCTATCTCTATAGTGGGCTGTGCTAGAACCAAATACCCAATAAACCATTACCTTTCTCTGTAAACGTGAGTGACTACATTACTACTAATAAACATGTTTCTAGTTGGGCTGTGAATCTTCTATGTGGCAATTCCGGCAATTCAGATATAGCTTTCCACTTCAATCCACGTCTTCTACAACATCGTGTGGTCAGAAATTCACGCTTGAAAGGACTATGGGGAAACGAAGAGACACTTACAACAGGAAACTTCCAAATGAGGAAAGGGGAAGAATTTTATCTTCGAGTTTATGTGGCAGATAATCAATTCTTCGTGTCGTACAATAACAAACATGTATGCAGTTTTGGATTCAGATCACCATTGAGTACAATCACCCATGTTGAACTGGATGGAATGATAGATTTGTATAAGATTGAGATGGAGGATTTCCACAAATATCCTATGGATGAAAATGATTTATATGTAATCGAGGGAATTACGAAACCCGTTTCAAATAATATTAATATGGTGAGTTCCTGACAGCTACAATAATATTATTATTATAAAGGGTTTTCCAATAAGAGGTGTTATTTTGAATAGCCCGCTATTTCGGTAGATGTCACATTTGAAGCTGTCATTTTTTGACATTTGACAAGTAGAAACTACGCCATTAATAAAAATGGAACGATACACGCTTCAAGAACGCATTGAAATTATTAAAATTCACTATAAAAATGGTGAACATTCGGCAGAGACGGTTCGTAAAACTCGAACATTTTTGGGTCGTCGTGAAGCACCTTGTCGGACCGCAATAAAGAAATTGGTGGAAAAATTTGAGCTGTTGGGACAAGTTAGTTATGTGAAGAATAAAACCCGTGCACGTCGCTCAAGAACAGCCGAGAATATTGCTGCTGTAGCCGAAAGTGTTGAAGAAAACCCAGGTTTGCCCATTCCTCGTCGTTCTTTGGAATTAGGCATTCCACAAACGTCATTACACCGTATTTCGCATAAAGATTTGGGTCTTAAGGCTTATTAAGTTCAGTTAACACAAGAACTCAACACGAAAAATCATATTGAGTGATGAGGCCCATTTCCACCTCGGTGGCTTCGTCAACAAGCAAAATTGTCGCATCTGGGGCTCGGAAAACCCAAGAGTTATTGTTGAAAAGCCTCTCTATCCTCAACGTGTGACTGTTTGGTGCGGTTTATGGTCCGGCGGAGTAATTGGACCTTACTTTTTCGAAAATGAGGCTGGAGCAACAGTTACGGTGAGTGGATTGCGCTATCGGGAGATGATTAATGATTTTTTATTGCCGGAATAGGATGGTATTGATCTGGACAACGTTTACCTTCAACAAGACGGCACTACGTGCCACACAAGCAACGAAACCATTGATATTTTGCGGAAAGTTTCCGGACCGTGTTATCTCTCGAAGAGGTGATCACAATTGGCCACCGAGATCTTGTGATTTAACACCTTGCGACTTCTTCCTTTGGGGCCACGTGAAAGAGAAGGTCTACGCCAATAGCCCAGCGTCGATTTAAGACCTCAAAGATGGAATTCGAGAGGCTATTGAGGACATAGGGCAGCCACTTTGCGATTTGGTTATGAAAAATTTCATTAAAAGGAAATGGTCCTGTAAGCGTGGTCGTGGTGGTCATTTGCCTGATGTTATTTTCCACTATTAACGGCATAGCTTCTTCTTTATAATGAAATAAACATCCGATCGTTTATATTGAAAAATGGCATTTTTCTTTGAATATCAAAATAACACCTCTTATTGGAAAACCCTTTAGTTTAAGCAGTGCGCTTAGTTCGATACTTTGGGAGGTGAACAACTTTTGAATAAATGAGTGCTGTTCGCAAATACCTCAAAAATTTGTTAGATGCCACGCCCCAGGCGATATTTTTGGACTCAAAGAAATTAAAGGCAATTATTGAAAACGTCTTAAAAAGCACTGATGTGAAATCAGGAGCTTAATAATCAATAAAATAGTGAACTTACTCAGCGGAGATTCGAACCGAGATCTCCTGCGCGGCAGGCAACGACGCTACCGTCTCGACTATATAGAAATTATTATTGCAGTCCTGAGATTTATATGAATTGGAATTGAAATTCCTTAAATATCTAATAATATACGAAAACACTTACTTCTCAAGTAATTTCAGGATACGATATTCATGAAATTTCGAAAAAAAATTTGCGCGTCGGCATTCTACAAGTGATTACAGAGTTTTAATTGTATCATATTTGTATGTTTTGAGTTATAGAGGAAATAACAACAAAATTCAGATGTTTATATCTGCAAACCCATTTGGTCGATTATGCCTATTAACGAACTTGAATGCCGTATACGGATGCGCAACCTGCCCTAAAAATTGCAAGTCGCTTCCTCTATCCGTATCGTGAGATACATAATATTTTTTAATTTTTTTTTTATTTTCTGGGTATACGATTCTCACAAAATTTCACATACGTCTTTAAGTCTGTATTCTACAACTAGTTACCAAATTGCAATTCGATCGGATCTGCATTTTTTGAGTTATCGAGAAACTAATATTCCAGTCGGCATAACTCCGAAACTATTGGGGCGATTATGCCCTACATCGAACAACAACTCACTCGGATGCTCCACCTACCTTAAAAATTGCAGGTCGCTTCTCTTCCCGTTCGAAAGTTAAAGTGACAATGGTCACCCATCCAGCTACTGAACTCACACAAGGCTGCTCGGATCTCCAACAAGATAGATCCGATCATGTTCAAATTTGGAACTTGACTGTAAAGTTCGGTTCTGAAGGCTCTCGCAAGATTTAAGCGATGTCAGACTAATAGTTTCCGATATATATGATTTTTTCAATGATCTTCTAAAAATTTTCTAGTCATGCGAATTTT
The DNA here is from genome assembly GCA_937662695.2 of Halyzia sedecimguttata. NCBI lineage: Eukaryota > Metazoa > Arthropoda > Insecta > Coleoptera > Coccinellidae > Halyzia > Halyzia sedecimguttata. Next base: position 52,436,736 of record OW569415.2, read on the forward strand.
GCAAAAATTTGCGAGCCGGCATTTTACAACTAATTACCATGTTTGAGTTGGATCCGTTCCGTATTTTTGGAGTTATTGAATAAATAACAAGAAAATTTCAGATAGGTATAACTAAAAAACCGTTTGGCCGATTATGCCTATTAACAAATTCAAATATCGCGTTCAGATGGGCAACCTACACTAAAAATTGCGATTCACTATCTCTCTCCGTTCTCAAGGAATCGTGAGATAAATATTATTTTTTAATAATGTTTTTATTTTTATTTTAATGTTTTTCTGGTGACACGATCCTCACAAAATTTAAAATACGTCTTTATGTCGGTATTCTACAACTAGTTACCAAGTTTCCATTTAATCGGATCTGTATTAGTTGATAACAAAATTATGACAGTTACATCATAACCAGCTACACCCTGTAGCTTGTTTATGATACCTTTGAAGATATTCTACAAAGAAATGGACCACCCTGTACACCTATGCGGAAATTCGAATCATTCATTTTAATAGTCCATAGTCCATAAAACAATAATATTACTTAATCTTACTTTTCCTAATACTTGATTTTGAGTGTTACTTATAATTCGCAGATAACACCTATCAGGTCTTTGCTGCCAGAGGGACTCCACGAAGATTGGCAGATTGAAATTCATGGTACACCTAAAATTCTTCCACAATCATTCTCAATAAGCCTGAGGGAAGAGATTCATACATGGCCCTTATCCCTCATTCCTTTGCATCTCACGGCAAATTTTGGTGAGTAGAGGAATTTTTGCGATTAAATAAATTAGCTGTTTGTTCCTGTCTACTCTATTTAGTAATTAATCTTTAATTTGTTGTCCGTCCCAGCTGTGCTGGAAGTGACAGTGAGCCAATGTGTCGCTAGTCAAAAAAATGGCCCAAGATAATAAAGGGTTTTCCAATAAGAGGTATTATTTTGATATTCAAAGAAAAATGCCATTTTCCAATATAAATGATCGGATGTTTATTTCATTATAAATAAGAAACTATGCCGTTAATAGTGGAAAATAACATCAGGCAAATGACCACCACGACCACGCTTACAGGACCATATCCTTTTAATGAAATTTTCCATAACCAAATCGCAAAGTGGCTGCCCTATGTCCTCGATAGCCTCACGAATTCCATCTTTGAGGTCTTGAATAGAAGCTGGGCTATTGGCGTAGACCTTCTCTTTCACGTGGCCCCAAAGGAAGAAGTCGCGAGGTGTTGAATCACAAGATCTCGGTGTCCAATTGTGATCACCTTTTCGAGAGATAACACGGTCCGGAAACTTTGCCGCAAAAGATCAATGGTTTCGTTGCTTGTGTGGCACGTAGCACCGTCTTGTTGAAAGTAAAGGTTGTCCAGATCAATACCATCCAATTCCGGCCATAAAAAATCATTAATCATCTCTCGATAGCGCAATCCATTCGCCGTAACTGTTGCTCAAGTCTCATTTTCAAAAAAGTAAGGTCCAATGACTCCGCCGGACCATAAACCGCACCAAACAGTCACACGTTGAGGATAGAGAGGCTTTTCAACAATAACTCTTGGGTTTTCCGAGCCCCAGATGCGACAATTTTGCTTGTTGACGAAGCGACCGAGGTGGAAATCGGCCTCATCACTCAAGATGATTTTTCGATGGAATTCCCGATCATTTTCATGCATTTCAACAACCCAATCAGCAAAGACACGACGTTGTTGATGATCGGCCGGCTTGAGTTCTTGTGTTAACTGAACTTTATAAGCCTTAAGACCCAAATCTGTATGCAAAATACGGTGTAATGACGTTTGTGGAATGCCTAATTCCAAAGAACGACGAGGAATGGGCAAACCTGGGTTTTCTTCAACACTTTCGGCTACAGCAGCAATATTCTCGGCTGTTCTTGAGCGACGTGCACGAGTTTTATTCTTCACATAACTAACTTGTCCCAGCAGCTCGAATTTTTCCACCAATTTCTTCATTGCGGTCTGACAAGGGGCTTCACGACGACCCAAAAATGTTCGAGTTTTACGAACCGTCTCTGCCAAATTTCACCATTTTTATAGTGAATTTTAATAATAACAATGCGTTCTTGAAGCGTGTATCGTTCCATTTTTATTAATGGCGTAGTTTCTACTTGCCTAATGTCAAAAAATGACAGCTTCAAAAGTGACATCTACCGAAATAGCGGGCTATTCAAAATAACACCTCTTATTGGAAAACCCATTATTACCACCCTCACCGAATTATTTAAATTGGAATGATATTGGTACAGTTATTCCTTAAGATATACTGTTGAATATACTAAAACCACAGACTAATAAGATATTTATCACTTCGTGCGTTTATGAATATATTCAATCGCAATAAGCGTACCCTTGATCTTTAATTAATAATAATGATCTTCTAAATATCATAAGATTATCGCATTTTTTTAAATAAATTCAGGTAATTCGGTGTTTTGCTTTAATCCCGTATAGAAGAGGTTATTCCGATTTCCGAATATACCCAGCACTTAATCTGTCTAAATAAATAATTAATAATGTAATATTCATGTATGTTTCTAATAAACCTAAAATTATTCATCAGGTGTTGAGATACTATTTGATTAATCATTTTGTTTATAAATATCAGGTTGTTAAGGGTTACTGTTTGCCTTACTGTCCTTACACTACTTCGAATTTCTTTTGATTCTCTCAGAAAGAGATAACTGAAATTTTACATTCAGGTAATAAAAGATAAAGCTAGATCTGTTAGAAACTGTAGGAACTTCAGGTTTAAAAATGGGATAAAACGAGAAATATACCGGTCTGGCGTGATACGTTCTAGAGATAAATATGAATGAGAGGTAAAGATAGATAACACTACATAGCGAACTCAACAATTTATATAACTTCGAGAGATTGATTAACGCCAATCCTTCCCTTAACTTAGCGGAATAAGATGAAATGCCGTGGGAGTGGACGATTCTCCGATTCGGTCGATCTGAAAGTTAATATTATTGTTGAAATACAGTGTGGAAAAGCCAAATGGAATAAATTCATTATCTTGGTTACTGCACATATTTATGGAAAATCCCAAGAGCCGCCAAATTTTAATTTTGAATTGTCATTCTTCTTCGTAAAAATGTCAGTTACAACTCCCCATTTTTCAGGAACAGGAAGTATGGGCTTGTGATATATCGTTTGAAAGGTCTCGTCATTCTCTATTCAGAAATGTTATCACTTCCATTTTTATTGCAAAAATCAAATTAGAAAAAAATAAAATCAAGCGATTAGCGAAATTTGGTACAATATCAAAAACTAAAATGTAGCAAAAAAAATTATGGTAGTTAATGAAGTAGATGTTCAAAGTGTTCATCGCGAACGCCATGACATCATCCTAACCTCAAATAAAAATTTCTTCCAACATATTACTCAACATCTCCGGATTGATCGACCTAATCGCAAGCGTTATTCGATCTTTTAAGTCAATCAAATCAGGGGTTTTAATTTTGTACATAAAGCGCTTCACGTATCTCCATAAAAATTTTAAGAACCGTACCCCTAGAAAATTTCAAAAAAATCACGAAAAAAAAAATTGGTTCAAGCACTGACGTGAAGTCAGAAGCTTTTGCGCGTATGTTCTATTGTCCATTCTTCTGTATTGGACACCCTTAATCGAATTTACCATGGTAAATTATATTGTCCATTCTCCTGTATTGGACACTCTTAATTCGAGTTTACCATGGTAAATTCGAAAGTTACAGAAATTTGGGCAAAATGATAACGCGATGTTCCCGAGAACATACGCGCAAAAAGAAATCTAATGAGTTAAGATCGTTACTCGCATTCCTATCCACCGATATGGAAATATTTCGTCGAGGTACTGCCGGACATTGCGTTGGTAATGTGGTGGTGCTCCATCCTGTTGGAACCATATCGTATTCCGTGGAACTTGAGGATTTCCTTGATCAGGATATAAATTTGCCAAAGTTGGAACGACATGACTTTGAAGTAGTGAATTATCGCTATTTAAATTCGAATTCAATGAAAAAGGGGCCTATGATTTGGTTTCGAACATTTCCTGCCCAAACATTAACATTTTGAGAGAATTGCGTGTGTTACTCTCTCATCCAGTGAGGATTTTCGGTACACTAGTAGCGGCAATTTTGACGATTATCATGGCCGTTGAGAGAAAAATTGGTTCAAGCCCTGTGGACAGGAGCTTTCTGGCGCTCTTGTTCAAAGAGACAAATTATATCTCCGAAAGTATTGGTTTCTCAGAGTTGGTAATTATATCAATGTATTCTTATGATAGAACTGCATCATAAAGGAAATTCAATTCAAATAATAGTTTATTTATCTAGATTAAATGAGCAATCTGAGAATGAGAACTGCACCATGGAAGAAATCAAATTAAAATACCTGAAATGAATTTGACTCTCTCTTATAGAACAGGATGACATGTACGAGTATGAACAGAGATCATATAATATGGCTTAGAAAGAATAATTATAGCATTCTGTGAAAACATAGAAGTACGATTCATTATTGAAATTTCGAAAATTCATATCTCCGAAAGTATTAGCTTGTTGGAGTCAAAAATGATATCAATGGATTTTTATGGTGAAAGTGCATCTTAAATAAAAATTGAATTTGAAATTTGTTACTTAAAAAAAAATTTTTTTTTTCGCTGCTCCGAAACCATCTGGCCTATTTAGCCCAATAACGAACTTAAACGATATATTCATCTCCCTAACCTACTCTGAAAATCTCAACTGCCTAACTCATTCAGTTCGAGAGTTATTGTAGAGAATTTTTTTTTTAATTTTTTTTTACACTTTGCGGTAACCTGGTCAATACAAAACTTCACATGCGTATAAAGGTCATGATTCTACAATTTGATGCTGAATTTCAGATAGATTGAGTGATCGGTTCAGAAAATATTCATAAGAAATGTTTTTACCAAAATCAGCCATAACTCCGAAACCCCTTGATGGGTTTCGCCTATTAACGAACTCGTCCGAGATATTTACGCTCCAAACCCATCTTGCAAATTTCAATCCTCTAATTCATTTCGTTCGAGAGTTATCGTGCCTACGGCCGGCCGGACCGGCCGGACAGAATCGATTTCGACCTCGGATTCTTGATCAGTGAGTCGAACCAAATCGTTTGGACCATTTTCAGCCAAAAATTCGAAAATTACAGTCATTTGGGCAAATTGATAATCACTCTGTTCCGAGGAACTAGAGCGCCAAAAAGTGCACTCATCAGCCATTTGGCATTTCCACACGGTATGTCAAGAATATAATATTATATTGTGAAACTTAAGCTAAGCTATTTGCTTGTTTTAATAATTAACCGTATATTTCATGAGATGAAATGATCGATTAATATCTTTCATACCGAAATTGTTTTTGCGATGTGTGGTTGAAAACCTTCGCAATAAAATGCTCCGTAATTTCCGAAACGTTCGCCGGTTTATTGAAAAACTTTCCATTCACCAAGTCGAAACCATTTCCCAGACAATTCAATTTCATACGTAACAATTGTTCTTCCAAGATACACATTCCTGAAAGCCAATATAAAACCCGATATTACTGTTACAGGCAACAATATATTGGTAAGGAATGCCTTCATCGATAATAAATGGGGCATGGAGGAAAGAGCTGGAGGTTTCAAGTTTCTCCCTTCCACTTCTTTTTCGTTATGGATAAGGAGGAGTACGAGAAAGTTCAGTGTATGGGTAAACGAAAAGTTGCAGGCCGAATTCGCTTCTAGGTGTAATGGAGATCTTGTGAAAGCGGTGCATATACAGGGAGACGTTATTATTCATGGAATTTTCATTAATAGGAACACCGAGAATTATTTTTGAATGATCTGAGCTATTGAATATGCTGTCCTAACTTTTTATTTTTGTTATATTAATATTTTTTTAATCATTAATAATAAAGGATGCTGATACATATTTTATTCATTTATTTATTTACTAGCTGCCCGCCCGGCTTCGCAGGGTTGAAATGAGGATACTAAATATACTACAGAATTTCTTTATATACAACGTTCACAGCATTTTTGTCGTTAGACAATACAAACATGTTTTCTTTAGAGGTTACTCTTGAAAGAGCGACATATAATTAGCCATGTGAAAAACACTCAACGCTCAAATATAAGCCTGTAGCGTTGAAAGTTGGACCCTGCGATTTATTAATGTTCATTGCAAAATATATCTTTACCCGAAATTTTAGGCGTCTAAATTGGATCAGTAAATCCGATGGTATCAGAGGAATTTGGGAAATCAATACATCTATCCTGGCTGAGGCAAGCCTCACGCTCTACAGTTGTTTCTCTGTATTCGATTTCTATCCCTATCCTGGCTGTGCCGGCCCCCCGGTCGGTACCACCGCAACCGCTATGTCCCTGCATTTTAAATCTGCGATATCTTCGAAAATATTCATTTAAATTACATGCTGTAAAGGGCCTTATTGATCAATATTAAATGCACAATGCATTTAAGGTACTCAATTGGATAAGGATCAATGCTGTATTGCTTAAAATAGCTTCGTAATCAAGCCATTTCTCGTAGAATGATAGAAAATGGTTATTGTGGGTTATCCTTAAAAGATATACCATCGCGGACTTTTTTGTAGACCTTTTTAAGGTGTACCATACTGTACTACATTATTTTGATCTATCTCGTAGGGTTCAGCCAGCGTTTGCAATGTAAGCGCAAAAAAATGTGTTTATTTACGACCTCACATTAGAAACCTCTAAAATTATTAGTGTTTCTAAACATATTATGCATGTATTATACATATAAACCTTCCTATTGAATCACTCTATCTATTAAAAAAAACTGCATCAAAATCCTTCACGTAGTTTTAAAGATCTAAGCATACATTGGAACAGACAGACAGCGGGAAGCGACTTTGTTTTATACTATGTAAGGATGACCAAAGGAATACTAACAGGCTAAACCCAACAGCATTCTGATTACATATCATACATGACAATATTGTAATGAAAATTATGATAATTCCTTAACATATTAATGAAAATTGGTTCAAGCACTGACGTGAAGTCAGAAGCTTTTGCGCGTATGTTCTCTTGTCCATTCTCCTGTATCGGACACTCTTAATCGAATTTACCATGGTGAATTTTATTGTCTGTTCTCCTGTAATGGACACTCTAAATCGAATTTACCATGGTAAATTCGATTAAGAGTGTCCAATACAGGAGAATGGACAAGAGAACATACGCGCATAAGCTTCTGACTTCACGTCAGTGCTTGAACCCATTTTTTTCCAATGATTTTAAAAAAATTTTCTACTGCTACAAACCTCACAAAATTTCGCAAGAATTTTCGGGTTGGCAATCTACAACTAATAGCCATGTTTGAATTGGTTCGGATTTGTATTTTTTGAGTTATTGAGGAAATAACAATCAAATTTCAGATGGATATAACTCCAAAACCATTTGGCCGATTATGCTAGTTAACGAACTCAAATGTGGCTTTCAGATGTCCAATCTACCCTGAAAACTGCAAGTCGCCATTTCTTTCCGTTCTCAAGGAATCATGAGATACATAATATTTTTTCATAATTTTTGAAAAATTTTCTAGTGGTACGGTCCTCACAAAATTTTACACACGTCTTCATGTCGATATTCTACAACTAGTTACCAAGCTTCAATTCGACAGAGTCTATATCTTTTTAGTTATCGAGGAAAAATATTCCATTTCGGTATAACTCCGAAACCGTTGGGCCGATTATGGCCAACAGCGAACTTAACTCTCCCATTCATATGTGCAACCCATCCTGAAAATTGCCCTATCTCCTTTCGTTCGAGAGTTGTCAAGGCAACGGTCGCCCATCCAGCTACTGAACTCACACAAGGCTGCTCGGATCTCCAACAATATAGATCCGATCATGTTCAAACTTGGAACTTGGTAGTAGAGTTAGGTTCTGAAGGCTCCCGCAAAATTTCGGCGATGTCAGACGAATGGTTTCTGATATATAAAAATTTGTTTCAATAATTTTCTATGATTTTTAAAAAATTTTCTAGTGATACGATCCACACCAAATTCTGCAAGAATTTTTACGTTGCCATTCTACAACTAATAACCATGTTTGAATTGGATCGCTTTTGTATTTTTAGAGTTATTGAGGCAATAACAACCAAATTTCAGATGGCTATAACTCCAAAACCGTTTTGCCGCTTATGTCTATAAATAATCTCAAATGGTGCATTCAGATTTTCAACCTAATCTGAGAATTTCAAGTCGCTATCTCTTTCCGTTCTTAGGTTATCGCGACGTAAATAATATGTTTGAATAATTTTTTAAAAATTTTCTAGCGATACGATTCTCATAAAATTTTACAAACGTCCTCAAGGTTACATTCCACAACTACTCACCAAGTTTCAATTCGATGGGATTAGTATTGGTTGTAGACAAAATTATTACTCGGAAACCATTGGGCAGATTATGCCCATTAACGAACTCGTCCGTCATATTGGGATGCGCCACCTACCCTGAAAATTTCAAGTTGCTATCTTTTTCCGTTCTCAAGTTATCGTGGCAACGGCCGGCCGGACAGAATCAAACTTGACCTCAAATTCTTGAACATGTAGTCGAACCCAATCGTTTAAGACGAGAAATTCCAAAATTACACACGTTTGGGCAAAATGATAAGCCGATTTTCCCCAGAACATACGCGCAAAAAACAGAAAGTATATTAAAATTAAATTCTATGCACATATAATGAATAGATCATCACATGATCTCCAGATCAGAAAAGGTTAACCTACGTCTCAGAAATCTTTTAAATTGAGGGAATGTGACATTGAAAATATCAACACCTTGGGAGCTTACATTGAATGTCGCTACCATTCTAGACGGTGGAATTTTGTGTTATATTGATTCTGCGAAATGGAACTGCGAATATATCTTGGGATCTCACTGATCTCAGTCTTCTTTCTGTACTCTGAATAGTCTGAATTTAATTGATTCCAGATTTCCGGAACGTTAAGTATGCCATTAATCAATTTAAACAACAGACACATATCGTTCAACTTTCTGCGATTTTCCAAGCTTAATATTTTGAAGTTTTGTTGTAAACACAATGAACAATCACTAATTTATTTCTAAAAGACAAAAACCACAAGCATGTATGCTGTACCTACACTCTAGCCTTCTCATATAATATTTATACTGTGGGTTCCAAACTGATGTTGCATAATTAAGCCTACAATACAAACGAAAAATAAAGAGACAACATTGTTTGATTTTTGGCGCTCTAGTTCCTCGGAACTGAGTGCTTATCGATTTGCCAAAATGTCTGTTATTTTCGAATTTTTGGCTGAAAATGGTCTCAAACGATTTGGTTCGACTCACTGATCAAGAATCCGAGGTCGAAATCGATTCATGCCGGCCGGTCCGGCCTGCCGGCCGGCCGTAGGCACGATAACTCTCGAACGAAAGGAGTTAGAGGATTGAAATTTGCAAGGTGGGTTTGGAGCGTAAATATCTCGGACAAGTTCGTTAATGGGCGAAATCCATAAAGCGGTTTCGGAGTTATGGCCAATTTTAGTAAATACATTTTAAATGAATATTTCCGAAACCGATCACTCGATCTATCTGAAATTTAGCATTAAATTGTAGAATCATGTTTTGTATTGACCAGGTTACCGCAAAGTGTCAAAAAAAAATTTTCTACAATAACTCTCGAGCGGAATGAGCTAGGCAGTTGAAATTATCAGAGTAGGTTAGGGAGATGAATATCTCGGTTAAGTTCGTTATTGGGCAAAATAGGCCAGATTTTTTCGTTACTCCGAAAGAGTAACGAAAAAAAATTTTTTTTTTAAGTTATAAATTCCAAATTCAATTTTTATTTAAGATGCAGTTACACCAAAAAAATCCATTGATATCATTTTCAACTCCAACAAGCTAATACGTTCGGATATATGATTTTTCGAAATTTCAATAATGAATCCTACTATGTTTTCACAGAATGTTATAATTATTCTATCTAAGCTTTATAATATGATCTGTTCTCCTATTCGTACATGTCATCCTGTTCTATAAGAGAAAGTCAAATTCCTTTCAGCTATTTAAATTTGATTTCTTCCATGGTGCAGTTCTCATTCTCAGATGGCTCATTTAATCTTGATAAATAAACTATTAATTGAATTGAATTTCCTTTATGATGCAGTTCTATCATAAGAATACATTGGTATAATTCCCAACTCTGAGAAACCAATACTTTCGGAAATATAATTTGTCTGTTTGAACTAGAGCGCCAGAAAGCTCCTGTCCACAGGGCTTGAACCCATTTTCTTGAATAATTCTGCATGTCGAGAGTAAATCCAAGCATTTCATTAGACGACTCGATAGCACTGTCAAAGTGAACGTTAAATGTTAATTTTGAGTCTAAAATTACCCCTAGATGACATCCACAAGCTTGATGATACTTTGACTTATAGCATGATTAGGGTTGCCAACTCCGAGCTATTGGAATAAAGGACATCAAGGACTTCGGTCTTGGGGGGGGGGGAAGGGTTGTAAAGTCATCTGGGTTGAATATAGAAGAGTATTTATGTTTTAGCGTATCATGGTGTATGAAACTTTTTGAAATTTTTTTTGGGGTTACTACAATATTGTTCTTATTTATATCTTCGAATGATTTCAAAGGACATTTGCCGTCCTTTGACACCTTTCAAAAGGACAAAGGACATATTTTTAAAATAAAGGACGGTTGGCAACCCTAAGCATGATTAAGTTGAATGGTGTTAACATTTCTAGTGCAAGATATCTTGAAGCATTTTCCGAAATTCAAGAAAGGATATTTTTGTTGGCAGTATTCCTGGAGACTGGTCAAATCTTCCTGAAGTTCCATGCAGTATTCGAACACCCTTATCACCAAAAAAAATTTAGATCCTTTGCGTACATCACAAACTTGGCATCTCGAAAGCAACAGGAAATATTAAATATAAACTATAAATAGTAGGGGCCCCAGATGAGATCCCTGTGGAACACCTGATACGCTCGGAAAAATTCTTGAATGTCGTCTATTGACGCCCACAAATTGGGACCTACTCAGAATATAGGACTGAATCCACCTTATCATGCTTCCACAAGAATATTTCCGAAACTACTGATTCGATCTAACCGAAATTCAGCACTAATTTATAGGTTTATGATCCCAATATTTATGCAGAAATTTGTATCGATCGTATAACCAGGAACAGAAAAAAAATTAATATTTGTAAATTTCGTTTTCCCAATTATTCGTAAACTACTGATCTGATCGAATTGAAACTAAGTAGCTAGCTGAAAAATATAAAAAACACTGAGGTGAATTCAGTACTCTTTGGTGCGTTTGTTCACGTTGACGAATTTGAATTGAGTCATGAGCGCTTCAAGCTCAGTGGATATAGATCGACCGTAATTCGATCAGATCAGTATTTTTCGAGTAATTGGGAAAACAAATGGATACAACTCTGGAAACACGCAGTTTGCCCATTAACGAACTTAGCCGCCGCATTTGGACTCCAAATGTACTCTGAAAATTTCAACTCTCTAACACATTGCGTTCGAGCGTAATCGTACTAACGGACGGTCGGCCAGACCGTTGAGTCGAAACTAATCGTTTGAGACCATTCTCGGTAAAATTTACAGACATTTGGACGAATTGATAGGCACTCTGTTCACCTGAACAGTGTACAGTGTTTCTCCTCACCTGCATGTATTTATGTAGAACAGAAGTACAGAGTAGAGAGACCGCCATTTTCAGCGCCTTGGAGGACGACAACATACCGCTGTGCGTTCTTGGACTTTTCCAAAGCTTTTGACTCTGCTGATCAATCAAGGCAATATTGTTGACAAAAGCGGAAGCTTATGGAATTATATATATATATATATATATATGAATATGAAATAATCAACTCAAATTAATGATATCTTATTTGGAAAATAGGATTCAGAGAACAGTGATGGTGTAGCCCATGTCTCTGAAGGTACTGAAACTTGAACTGGGGTACTGTAGGTTAGCACTTTGGGACCAGTCCCTTTCCTCGTCTATATAATTCAGGGGTGGCAAACCTGATGAGACCCAAGAACACTATTTACTCTGTGCAATCTACTAACATAGACAAATAGATCTATAGTTTTAGAAATTTCAAATGAAATCGATGCTGTTTGCCTCGTCACGATCGACTGGACCTGTTAGCTACGATCAGTGAACTCTATATACAGGGTCTTTCACGAGGAACCTCACCCATATTTATACGGGAAACTACTGAACGTATTTTCATGAAATTCAGCACTTATAAGTATTTCACAATGCTGATGAAATCTAAAATATTTTCAAGGCATGAGCACCTCCGGTTTTTCCGGAAATGACGTCAACTTCCGTTTTTCAAATTAGAACACCATTTTTTTATTGCAGAAATAGATTCCTTAGAAAATTTCAAGTTATTTTGATGTAATATTTTTCAGTTTTGGTTGGAAAATTCTCTCTGAGCGGGAAAATTCGAAAAAAAAATCGAAAATAGAGCTCCGCTGAAACAAAAATAACTTCGAGGTTTTTGGATGGAAAATTTTCATTTTTGGGATTTTTCAAGATGTAAGATTGATGTATCCACTTTAAAAATCGAAATCGTGATTCATGATACAGGGGGTGAAAAAATCGCTTTCAAAGTTAGAGATGACAAAATCGTGAAAAATCAATTTTTTCAAATTAGAACCTCATTTTTTTATGGCAGATATTGAATCTGCGTTAAAAAATAATGTGAGTGTAAGCATCACACCTTTGCCCTAAAATGGATATTTTCTGAGTTATTCACAAAAAACTGTTTTTCGTCTTGAATTTTCAGCTATTTCTTTTCCCTTCACGCCAAAAAGATGAAATTTTCAGGAACTGTTATTTGAACCATGCTGTAGATTTTTCACCCCTTCTTGAAACCGACTTCAAGTTACTATTAGGAGAACCATGGTTCTGTTAATGGTATCTCTCGGTGGTTTGGGTCGGTCAGGAAACCTCTCAATGAACAGTCGAATCGTTCTATCTACAACTTTATTACATTCTCCATGAAGTAGAATGAGATTTAAATAATCTTCATTGGTAAAATTAGGCATAGTGATCGATTTTATAACTTAATACCAAATTAATAGTAAACACAAAATGCTACTGAATAAAGAGCAATTTGGCAGATGTAATTAATGATATATATCATTAAAAAAAAAGAATGTAAAACATGGTAAGTTTTTGCATATGGTTCATAAGGAATTATTTATTTATCACTGGAGAGAAAACCGATGGCCGATTAGTTGAAATAAAGAGGTTTCCGATACAAATTCGAATCAAAATTCGCCATCTATTTAGGAACAACCTGTAACTTTTTGCGCGTAAGTTCTGGGGAACATACGCGTTATAGTTTTGCCCAAATGTCTGTAACTTTCGAATTTTTTGAAAAAAATGGTCTCAAACGATTAAGTTCGACTCCCCAATGAAGAATTCGAGGTCAAATTTGATTCTGTCCGGCCGGCCGTCCGGCCGTCCGGCCGTACGGCCGTCCGGCCGTTGCCACGATAACTTGAGAACGAAAAGAGCTAGCGACTTAAAATTTTCAGGGTAGGTGGCGCATCCCAATACGACGGACAAGTTCGTTAATGGGCATAATCGGCCCAGTGGTTTCCGAGTAATAATTTTGTTTTCAACCAATATGAATCCGATCGAATTGAAACTTGGTGAGTAGTTGTAGAATATGAACCTAAGCACGTTTGTGAAATTTTGTGCGAATCGTATGGCTACAAAATTATTAAAAAATTATTAAAAAATATTTTTGCTGTCACGATAACTTGAGAACTGAGAGAGATAGCGGCCTCAAGTTTTCAGGTTAGGATGTACACCACAACTCGACATTTCAGTTTGATTATGAGCCTAATCGGCCAAACGGTTTTAGAGTTATAGCCATCTGAAATTTTATGAAATTTTGTGGTTTTTGTTCCTCATTAACTCGAAAAATACTGAACCGATTAAATTCAAACATGGTTGTTAGTTGTAGAATGCCAATGCGGAAACGTTTGCAAAATTTGGTGAGGATAGCATTTGTAGAAAATTTTAAATAAATCTTTGAAAATAAAAAAAAAAAGTTCTATATATCAGTAACTAATCATTCGAAATTGCTGAAATTTCGCAAGAACCTTCATAACCTAACTATACTGACAATTTTCAAGTTTTAATACGATCGGTTAAATATTGTTGGAGATTCGAGCATTCTTGTGTGAGTTCAGTAGATGGGTGACCGTTGCCTCGATAACTTTCGAACGAAAGGAGATAGGGACTTGCAATTTTCAGGGAAGGTTGCGTATCCGAAAGGGAGAGTTGAGTTCAATTGTGGGCATAATCGGTCTAACGGTTTCCGAGTTATACCCATCTGGAATATTGTTTCCTTGATAACTCAAAAAATAAATATTCGATCGAATTGAAGTTTGGTAACTAGTAGTAGAAAATCAACATAAAGACGTGTTTAAATTTTTTTTATTAAATATTTAAAACTGTAATTAGTTCTTTGAAATACCATTGATTGAAGAAATTCTTGTAAGTTAACAAAATATCTTTATTTGAACAATAAAAAAATATCATTTTATTAAAATGATATTTAGACTATCCAATTGCTTATTTTTTTTATAATATTTTTGCTGTAAGTCAGTATAGCTTAGAACTTTCAAAGTTTCAATGTTTCTTGAATTATAGACTTTACAGAATAAAATAGGTAGGTATACTTCTAATAGCTTAGAACTTTCAAAGTAACTTCCAACAATATTAATTTAAATGATATTATAAATAAAAAAAATTGGTTCAAGCACTGACGTGAAGTCAGAAGCTTTTGCGCGTATGTTCTATTGTCCATTCTCCTGTATTGGACACTCTTCTTAATCGAATTTACCATGATGAATTCTATTGTCTATTCTCCTGTATTGGACACTCTTCTCAATCGAATTCACCATGATGATTTTTATTGTCTATTCTCCTGTATTGGAGACTCTTCTTAATCGAATTTGCCATGATGAATTCTATTGTCCATTCTGGACAATAGAATTCATCATGGCAAATTCGATTAAGAAGAGTCTCCAATACAGGAGAATGGACAATAAAAATCATCATGGTGAATTCGATTGAGAAGAGTGTCCAATACAGGAGAATAGACAATAGAATTCATCATGGTAAATTCGATTAAGAAGAGTGTCCAATACAGGAGAATGGACAATAGAACATACGCGCAAAAGCTTCTGACTTCACGTCAGTGCTTGAACCAATTTTTTTGATCTTGCATATTAGGGTAGTAAAATCTAAAACATGGTTTAAGTAACAGTTCCTGAAAATTTCATCTTTTTGGCGTGAAGGGAAAAGAAATAGCTGAAAATTCAAGACGAAAAACAGTTTTTTGTGAATAACTCAGAAAATATCCACTTTAGGGCAAGGGTGTGATGCATACACTCACATTATTTTTTAACGTAGATTCAATATCTACCATAAAAAAATGGGGTTCTAATTTGAAAAAATTGATTTTTCACGATTTTGTCATCCCTAACTTTGAAAGCGATTTTTTCACCCCCTGTATCATGAATCGCGATTTCGATTTTCAAAGTGGATGCATCAATCTTACGTCTTGAAAAATCCCAAAAATGAAAATTTTCCATCCAAAAACCTCGAAGTTATTCTTGTTTCAGCGGAGCTCCATTTTCGATTTTTTTTTCGAATTTTCCCGCTCAGAGAGAATTTTACAACCAAAACTGAAAAATGTTACATCAAAATAACTTGAAATTTTCTAAGGAATCTATTTCTGCAATGAAAAAATGGTGTTCTAATTTGAAAAACGGAAGTTGACGTCATTTCCGGAAAAACCGGAGGTGCTCATGCCTTGAAAATATTTTAGATTTCATCAGCATCGTGAAGTACTTATAAGTGCTGAATTTCATGAAAATACGTTCAGTAGTTTCCCGTATAAATATGGGTAAGGTTCCTCGTGAAACACCCTGTATAGTTAGTATATAGTTCCATGGCTACGATCGACCAGTCGATCGCGATCGACCGGTTGACCACCCCTGATATAAATGATCTAACGGATTTCCTTGGAATCTTGATTATTCTTTTGTATGCAGATGATTACAATTTTAAAGCTATTGCAAATGATGTAGAAGCAGTGATTGTCCTCCGGTCAGGCTGAATTGAAAAAGGCGAATAAATAGTGTGAAGCAAAAAATGTTGAATTTAATGTAGAAAACCCTGAGCCAATATTTCACCGAACAGAAAAACAATCAAATTTCACACCTTTCTGTGAAATAGCTATACGTATGGGAGACAAAGGGATAGGTGTACACTCGACAATAGGAGTAGGAAACTTACTGCAATTCCCTCAGTTAACGTCTGCATTCGGTGATATATTCACGAAACGTTTTAAAATATCGTTTAAATGTGCCACTTCTCGAGGTGATTTATTCTGCTAACTTCGAATCTCGGATGTCGTATGGTGTCAGTATTTTCAAGAAGCACAGTCTGATGACATTAACTGGTTTGTATATATACAGGGTGAATTCTGACCAATAACCCATCGGGCAGGGTGTAATAGAGAGGACCATATGAGGAGTCAGAAATGAGCACTCAAACATCCCTTATGCATACACTAGTTTCTGAGATACAGGGTATTTCGCAAAAATCATAGAATTTACAAACCCATATAACTTCAAACCTGTTCAATCGATTTTGATAATAGTTGGCCATTTTATTGTCTTTGAGACACTTAGAAGAATGCGAAAGAGAAAACGAAAAAAATAAACAGGACCGTAACTAGAACATTAATTTTTTACGTCCGGGTACCAAACACTATACAGGGTGAGTCTTGAAGTTGTACATTAATTTTAACCATAGATTCCTCTTATCATTAAAAACTTTTATCATTTAACATTTTTCCAGATTCGACACAAGAAAAATTGGTTCAAGCACTGACGTGAAGTCAGTAGCTGTTGCGCGTATGTTCTATTGTCCATACTCCTGTATTGGACACCCTTAATCGAATTTACCATGGTAAATTATGTTGTCCATTCTCCTGTATCGGACACTCTTAATTCGAATATGTCATGATAAACACAAGTTCGTATGGGCATAATCGGCCCAATGGTTTCCAAGTAATAATTTTGTTTTCAACCAATATAAATCCGATCGAATTGAAACTTAGTGAGTAGTTGTAGAATATGAACCTAAGTACGTTTGTGAAATTTTGTGCGAATCGTATGGCTAGAAAATTATTAAAAAATATTTTTGTTGTCACGAAAACTTGAGAACGGAAAGAGATAGCGGCTTGAAGTTTTCAGGTTAGGATGTGCATCTGAACACGACATTTGAGTTTGTTTATAAGCATAATCGGCGTAACGGTTTCAGAGTTATAGCCATCTGAAATTTGGTTGTTTTTCTCTCCTCATTAACTGGAAAAATACTAAACCGATTGAATTGAAACATGGTTATTAGTTGTAGAATGCCAACGCAAAAATTCTTGCAAAATTTGGTGAGGATAGTATAAATGGAAAATGTTTAAGAAATCATTGCAAGTTAAAAAAAAAATTCTATATATCAGTAACTATTCGTCTGAAATTGCTGAAATTTTGCAAGAGAATTTAGAACCCAACTTTACTGCCAAGTTTCAAGTTTTAACACGATCGATTAAATATTGTTGGAGATTCGAGCAGCCTTGTGTGAGTTCAGTAGATGGGTGACCGTTGCCTCGAAAACTTTCGAACAAAAGGAGATAGGGACTTGCAATTTTCAGGGTAGGTTGCGTATCCGAAAGGGAAAGTTGAGTTCGTTTTTGGGCATAATCG
Source organism: Halyzia sedecimguttata (assembly GCA_937662695.2). Taxonomy (NCBI): domain Eukaryota; kingdom Metazoa; phylum Arthropoda; class Insecta; order Coleoptera; family Coccinellidae; genus Halyzia; species Halyzia sedecimguttata. The sequence continues at coordinate 52,454,578 of OW569415.2, forward strand.
GTTTAACGGTTTCCGAGTTATACCCACCTGGAATATTATTTCCTCGATAACTCAAAAAATAAAGGTTCGATCGAATTGAAGCTGGGTAACTATTCGTAGAAAATCAACATAAAGACGAGTTTAAATTTTTTTAAGAACCGCACCCCTAGAAAATTTGAAAAAAATGACGAAAAAAAAATTTTGTAAGAACAGAATAGAATTTACCATGGTGAATTCGAATTAAGAGTGTCCAATACAGGAGAATGGACATCATAATTTAACATGGTAAATTCGATTAAGGGTGTCCAATACAGGAGAATGACAATAGAACATACGTGCAAAAGCTTCTGACTTTACGTCAGTGCTTGAACCAATTTTTTTCTTCTGAAATGATAGTGGGTTTATTCTGCTTATAAAGAACCATGCTCTTCTTTCTCCTGCCGTGAAGTTGTTGTCGGCTTTCCTTGTACCTAATCTTCTTGAGCTCATTCGATTTCTTTTCCTCACCTCTGTCCATTGTTCCTGTTGTTTACTTCCCCAGCCATCATCTTCTTCTTTGTTGACATCAACAACTTCACTTTCACAAGTGACACTTGTTTGACGTCTGTTGCTTCTTTTGCTAATGTCATCCAGGAGTTGATTGGCATCCCTGCTGACATTCCTAGAATTGTCATCAGTATGTGAAGTTGGCATCAATGATATGGGATTTCTCTCTCCTTTTGTTTGGTTATCCTGTTGAACTTTGTTTAGATTTGAAATTGAATTGAATTGAAAATTTGTTGTCTCCGTGAAATTTATTTTTTTATCTTTGTTATGATTACCTTTATCAGCCTCCATGAATTTGTTCTTCTCAAACATCAAACCATTATTTTGGGTTAAAATTTGGGTTTTCTCTCTTGATTCTTGTAAAAGTTCCTTCAAATATGCAACTTCGATGCTGATTACTTTGACTTGCATGTCTTGATCAGTATTTGCGATGTTTTGACCTTTCTCCACTCTTGTTTCATGTTTACACTATGTCGATTTTAATACTGCAGCTTTTGACAAACATGATGGATGAAATGTTTCAGAACATTTAATGCACTTACTAACTCAATTACTACATCTTTGCCGCAATAAAAGCACTTCCTTTCACAATTTGGAATAGTTTTTCCGGAGTGTTGTTCACTCACGTCTGCTTCGTCCGCCATCTTTTGTGAATTGATGATTATGATGAATATTGAAATACAAAAAGGGAAAAACATCCCATCTTCACTGTGTACATCACTGATTTTTGATTAGTTTTTAACATCGATACGTTCTATTGCGCGCGTGTTCCGCAAGGAACAGCGTGCTATCATTTCGTCACAATGTCTGTATTTTTCGATTTTTTTGCGAAAATGTTCTCAACCGATTGGGTTCGATTCCCTGATGAATAATTCGAGGTCAAATTCAATTCTTTCTGTCCGGCCGATCCGGCCGATAGCCGTTAACTATCGAACGAAACGAGTTAGAGCGTTGAAATTCGCAGGGCATGTTCGGAGCGTCAATATCTCGGACAAGTTCGTTAATGGGCAAAATCAATCACCCCGTTTCGGACTTATAACCATTTTTAGTTAAAATGTTTTTGAAGAATATTTCCGAAACCGATCACTCGATCTATCTGAAATTTAGCATCAAATTGTGGAATCATGACCTTTATATGCCTCCGAAGTTTTGTATTGATCGGATTGCTATAAACTAGAAAAAAAAGTCAAATATTTGAAAATGAAATTGAAATTTTGTTTTCACTATAACTCGAAAAGTACGGATCCGATTAAATTTAAGCTCGGTAGTTGTGAAATACCGACTAAAACAGTTGTGCAAAATTTCGTGGGGATAGCATTAGTAAAAAAAATTACCAAATTTTTTTTACTATTAGCGGAATATTTTGCTTGAATTTCCGAAACCAAATATCAGATTGAGTTCAATTTCGGTACTTCGGTGAGCAATGATGACCTCTTGGGGTGTGCAAAATTTTACTGAGAACAGACCACTAGGAGCCTAAAAAAAATTAATAATTTTGGACTTCCAAACTGGTCAAATAATTTCAGTTTCAATTCCTACACGGAATGCATAACATCTGGTGACCATATTTTGAAGGGTTTTTACGCGTTTATCTGAATCAATACGATATGTACGAGGGCTACTGATTAAAATATGGACGAGGATCAACTGTGCCAATTGAAGTAATGCGAGAACGATATGTGAAATATTAAATTGGTTTTTAGATTTTTCCGCTCAGGAAAAATTTAAAAACAACTGAACTGAACTGAAGCCGGAGATCTACCAAGATGGTAGTGGACACAATTCGCTGTCAGGTCAAAAATTAAGAGTGCTTTGTCTAAGCTGGCATAAGGATAGAGTAACAAAGTTGACAAAGAACACAACTCACTTTCCTTAGTCGCACAAGCTTATAGGAGCTTCTGAGGTGTCTCCTTAGGGAAGACTTGCGAGGGTCAGTATAATCATAGTGATATTTACAGCACGCGCGCCAATTGCAGATTGACTTCATAATGAAAGAGGAAGGCTAAAAGAGCATTGACGTGGGGTCAATCTGTTTTGGCGTGCGTGCTATAAATATGATTATGATTATACTGACCCTCCCAAGTCTTCCCTAAGGAGATACCTCAGAAGCTCCTAGAAGCTTGTGCAACTAAGGGAAGTGAGTTGTGTTCTTTGTGAACTTTTTTATTTTATCCTTATGCCAGATTAGACAAAGCACTCTTCATTTTTGACCTGACAGTGAATTGTGTCCACTACCATCTGGGTAGATCTCCGGCTCGTTCTATCCAATGAGCTTGAAACACTCATAATTTAATTCAAATTAGCCAACGTGAACACGCGCCAAAGAGTACTGTCCTCACGTCAGTGCTTTTTGGCGCTCTTGTTCCTCGGAACAGAGTGCTTATCAATTTGCCCAAATGTCTGTAATTTTCGAATTTTTCAATGAAAATGGTCTTAAACGATTTGGTTCGACTCGCTGATCAAGAATCCGTGGTCGAAATTTATTCTGTCCGGCCGGTCCTGCCGGCCGGCCGTAAGCACGATAACTCTCGAACGGAATGAGCTAGACAGTTGAAATTTTCAGAGTAGGTTTGGGAGATAAATATCTCGGCTGAGTTCATTACTAGGCAAAATCGGACAGATGGTTTCGGAGTAACAAAAAAAAATTTTTTTTTACATGACAAATTCCAAATTAAATTTTTTTCAGTAAGCAGTTTTACAATAACTTAATTAACTCTAACAAGCTAATATTTTCGGAGATATGATTTTTCAAAATCTCAATAATAAAACTAATTTCTACGTTTTCACAGAATGATATCATTATTCTATGTATGAATTGTCATAATGTCAACTTATTTTCCTGAGACATGACAATGTCTAATTCATTTCAGCAATCGTAGAATTATGAGAGTTATAATATGATATCATACTTTTTGTTGGTTGATATTTTCATGCCGATGGTCAATCCATATGAGGATGGGAATGGTAATGGTAAGTTGATAATATTTTGTTCAGAATATCTCCAGTAAAAACAAAACTGCAATATTGGTGTATTGGAGTATTGGAGTGGATTTGAGGAAAGAATATATATTATCGTTCATCATAGAATTGAGGAATGAATATCTCGGATGAGTTCGTTGTTGGGTAGAATTAGTCTATTGGTTTTGGATTGATAATTTTTGGCACTCTTGTTGAATTTAAATTCTTCTATGATATTTGAATTCAATTTCTGCTAAGATGAAGTTCTTTCACAAGAATCCATTGATATAATTCCCAACTCTGAGAAACCAATACTTTCGGAGATATAATTTGTCTGTTTGAACAAGAGTGCCAGAAAGCTCCTGTCCACAGGGCTTGAACCAATTTTTATTTATATTTTATAACACACTCTAGTCAGAAGAATAGCTGGAAAATAAACAGCGTATTCAGCTCAACAACACCCGGATCAAGGTGCCATTCAGACCTCATGTTCGACGAAATTACCGTCCGGACAACGTGAAAAGCTCGGACGAATGACCGGCATCACATTTATTTCTCTTCAACGAGAACAAATAGAGCCTCACGTTTGCCGGTGATGAAAATCGACCCGCGGCATAACGGCGATGGCGGGACGCAATGTGGCTTCGCCAATGATAATAAATATCTGCTATCTGAGCAGCACAACGCTCGTTCACGAAAATATCATAACTGACCATCCGTCATATATCCAGTGATCATGAAAAGCGGCAGCTACCGCTGAAACAACACGCCTGGATCCGGGAGATTACCACTACAAAGTGGAGAGTGGGATTTTTCCGACCGGTTGGGAGCGAATCAACGGTCGGAATAATTCATACTGATTTTCCAATTCCGCCTGGACAGGTTCGGCGAAATAGCTTCTAGATTATCGATGCGACTGCGGGAGTCATGACATATATCGGCGCGAACGATTTGGATCGGACGTAATTCGATACACTTCCCGCGTTTCCGTTCGGTTTGCATTGTTGTCAGTAGGGGGAAGGGGGAGCGGAGAAAAACTGCTGGTTTGTTATTTCCTCAAATAATGTAGTCCAGGAGGTCTCAGCGCATGAGTACCGAAAACTATTCCACCTCAATTTTTTTATGCGATTCTCTTCAAATTACCCTACTTATGATATAAATGCATGTTGCCATGGGGCAACCCCGTGCCATATTAGGTGTATATGGTAATTACATCACTGAGCCGATAAGATCGAGCAGATTTTATGATCACGTGATTTTCGAGTCTTTCCAGCGTCTAGGAATATCCAAACGCGATTGTTTATTCTGAGTTTGAAATTATAACCTAAATATACTGCTTCCGTCATATTAAAATTTCAAAAATATGAATAATGAGTTATTATTCAATCTATTACATATTGGGAAGAGATAGATACTCGATAGCGATTCAGAATATGAGGAAAGTAACCATGAAGAAAAAATATGGTATTTTGTCGAAGATACCGCTATGAGATTAGCTGGCCATACACGCACGTTCTTTCGCGCGGTTTACCATGTTATCTACAAAATCATGTGGAAAATCCCTTGCGTGAGTCAGCATTGCAGCACGCCATGATAAAGCTTTGAGGGATTTCTCACGTTCTTTCCTCTGGAATGGCGTTTCAGCGCCATACACACAGATGATCGAGCGGTCGGGGATCAAATGTCTTTGCGTCCATCTTTAATACTATTTCAAGTAATCGGGATTATTATTATCTTTTAATTGCCGTAAAAGCAACATGTGACAATATTTTTCTTTGTCAGCCAGCCAACTTTTCTGCCATGGCGCTCTTGTTCCTCAGAACAGAGTGCTTATCAATTTGCCCAAGTGTACCTATGTAATTTTCGAATTTTTGGCTGAAAATGGTCTCAAACGTTTTGGTTCGACTTACTAATCAAGAATCCGTGATCAAAATCGATGATGTCCGGTCGTCCGTTATCACGATAACTCTCGAAGAGAATTCTCAAGACAGTTCAAATTTCCTGAGTAGTTTTGGAAGATAAATACACAGATTAATCTGTGATAAATATCTCAATATGTTCGTTATTGGGCAAAATTGGCCCTGGTGGTTTTGGAGTAAGCAAAAAAAAAAATGTTTTTTACATTACAAATTTCAAATACAATTTTTTTTATTTCATCATAAGAATCTATTGATATCATTATCAACTCTAACAAACTAATACTTTCGGAGAACACGAAAATATTCAACTAACTAAATTGAACTGGATGGTGAACGACGCCTTCGTGTAGCGGAATCACCAAGAATTCAGTTCATCATCTTGAAAATTCGAAGATGACTGAATGCCGTTCCAAATGACACTTTTTCCGACGTTTTTCGGCCATACACACACGGTTTATCCTTTCAAATGATTCGCTACGAACCATCACGTGCTAAATCATCTGAATAATTCACAACGTGTATGGGCAACGATGGTTTTTTCGCCATGCCGTTCTTTTTTTGGCATGATAACGGCCACGTTACAACGCGCCATGATAAACCGCGCGAAAGGACGTACGTGTATGGCCAGCTATTTACAGATAATCAATGTAGGCATCATTTTCGAATAACTCCGGTCACCCTTTTTTTAATAAAATTGCATGAGGTTCATGAAAATAACGTGCCGAGAGGCCATCCTGAAGTCACAATGGAGGAGCAATTAATGATTTGCGTGTGGTACCTTGCTAACTTAGAATCATGTTTAAAAAAACATACGTTCTTCCATATGTATTTTCATATAAAAGAAATGTTTTCTGTTGTTCCTTGGCAAATTTCGCATTCATAAATCATTCTCAAATTTTTTTGGATAATTATTTCGTTGAACGTTTGACGATTATATTGACATTGAAATTGAAAATAGTTGATAGCTCGATCCGCTCGGAGCTTTTCGAGTGACGTCCGAGCAATCGCTGAGGTAATAACCATACACCATTTTGATCACTCAGTGTACTCGAATTGTAAATAACAAACACGATGGAGCGATCTGAGCGCTCAGATGTATTTAACAAATGCACCTATTGTTTGAACCGAAATTGTATGAACAATTTCAAGGAATTGTTATTTTTCAACCGGACAATTTTTTTTTATATTCTTTGTTGGAATACAATTAAAAAAAGGCTTATGGCTTACTATGATAAAGTAATTATTTTTCGAGATATGTGTTTTTAAAGGTTGAAGAAATCTTAAATTTGGATAATTTTGAACCATGAAAAATATATCAAAAAAATTGGTTCAAGCACTGACGTGAAGTCAGAAGCTTTTGCGCGTATGTTCTATTGTCCATTCTCCTGCATTGGGCACTCTTAATCGAATTTACCATGGTGAATTCTATTGTCTGTTCTCCTGTATTGGACACTCCGAATTTACCAAGGTAAATTTGATTAAGAGTGTTGAATATAGGAGAACAGACAATATAATTCACCAAGGTAAATTCGATTAAGAGTGTCCAATACAGGAGAACAGACAATAGAATTCACCATGGTAAATTCGATTAAGAGTGTCCAATAAAGGAGAATGGATAAGAGAACATACGCGCAAAAGCTCCTGACTTCACGTCAGTGCTTGAACCGATTTTTTATTCATCCACCAGTCTTGTGCCGAAACAAAACGACATGAACGATTGGACCATTTGAAGGTGTCGCCAAACAATTCTTCCGTTGAGAGATCCCAGAAAACCAATTTATCAAGAGAACTGAAATTAGGACTATTCAGAATTATTAATATTTCCCCCCAGGCACCAGCAGAGGTTGGAGATGTTTTGCCCAGGAATCAGAGGAAATATTGTTCTAAATGTGATCCAAAATTGAAGAGAAAAATTGCATATTTATGTGTGAAATGCAAAACATCGATTTGTCTGCAATATAGCAAAAAAAATTGTATTCAGTGCATTGGAACGCTAAGTGAGTGGTAATTTCCGATTTTTTCTCAATGTGATTTGGGGCATCGTCAGTATTTTGCTCTTTATGAATAGGACCTCAAATTCTCAGTTTTTCTATACTACAGAATCTACGTAGCATATTTTACATGAAGAAAAACCATTTCACTCTTGTCCAATGAATCAAGAGAAAAATCCTAATGTTAATTTTCCTAGAGTACTTTACCATGGTAAATTCGAATTAAGATTGTCCAATATAGGAGAATGGACAACATAATTTACCATGGTAAATTCGATTAAGGGTGTCCAATACAGAATAATGGACAATAGAACATACGTGTAAAAGCTTCTGACTTCACGTCAGTGCTTGAACCAATTTTTTTATTAGATGATATGTTCATTTATGTATTAAATCATATTCCTTTGTATGTCTTTTATTATTTTTTCAGCAAAACAGGAACCAATTCGTAATTTAGAACAGAAAAAAATCTTTCAAAAACTCCGGAGTCCCAGAGACTCCACCACGCTCGGAGCGTTAACATTTCGGGCCACGCCAGTTAAGGGTTAATTCGTCTTCCCAGGTGTATCGAGAGGCATCCCTAATAGCACAAGTTGTCCTCGGAACGTCCAATTCGCGTTCCATATTTGTACCATTGTCCCAGTCTATTCTATCTATTCTATTAGCCCAGGAAAATTAGTGCTCTAGCCCATAAAAATTACTCCAGAGTTTGAAATCGATTTGACTCCTTTTGGGGATCCTGAATAACATGTATCTGAGTTTGCGACGGTTCCTAGGTTGCGCTTCAGATTTGAGAGCCTGAAAACCTCGAAATTGTCGCACTTTTTCAGTGTTATGCTAATAACTTGAAAAGTACTTATCCTACAGAATAATTTTTCCTTTATTTTGAACAACATTACACTTAGCGTCTCAAGGCGTTCAAATCATCGAAATCGGCTAACCAGTTCAGCCGCAATCATCCGTCAAAGATGAGCAATTTTCACTAACCAAAAGTTGACAACCCTCAATTTCTAACCGCGTTTCCGTTCGGTTTGCATTGTTTTCAGTAGGGGGAAGGAGGCGCGGAGAAAAACTTTTGGTTTGTTGTTTCCTCAAATAATGAACCTTGCGGCGGAGAATTTTTGTGACCTCTCTGAAATGTTTATAGAGCGCGTTTTCATGCAAGTAAGCAGGTATGATAGTATGGTAGAGTTTGAATGATTAATTCGTCTTCCCAGGTGTACCGGGAGGCATTGCTAATAGCACAAGTTGTTCTCGGAACGTTCAATTCGCGTTCCATATTAGTTCCAATATCCCGGTCTTCTATGTACTTGGGATGTTTCTGGATCCCACTTCGAATATTCCCGGAATATGTTATTTTGACAAATATGGTATATTTGTTGTTTCAAACTCTTCGGACTAATTTTACTGTGTTCTGGAACAAAAGTATTTTAGCGCAGCCAAATATTTTTTATTCTAGTAGATTCTCTATACACTTTATTGCACTAATATGTGAATTTTATGATTGATATTATAAGGTGTACTAAAAAGAAATCCATTATTTTTGCATGACATTGAAGGCTTTAATTACCTTCCATAGTTAGAAAGATCCGATTTAGATCAAATATGCACCGTTTTTTCGATAACTTGTTGCCATTTTCGAGCTAATATCATAATGCTTCTCTCATAGAAGCCCTCGTCCCTATTGGCAAAAAATTGGGACAGTCGATTTTCACAAGCCTCTGTTGAAGCGAATTTTTCACCAGCAAAATTATTCGTCATGGATAGGAACATATGGTAAATACTTGATGCCAGATCCGGACTACAAGGTGGATGCATAAGAACCCCCAACCAAGCTCCCGGAGCTTCTGGGGAGTCACTATCGATGAATGTGGCCTGTCGTTGTCCTGATGGAACACAATTCCCCTCGTATTGGCCAAAGCAGGCCGCTTCTGGGCAATTGCTTTCTTGAGAGGGTCCAATTGTTGACAGTGCAGTTCTGAGTTAACAATTGTGGCGTAGGGGAGTAGCTCATAGTAGATAATCCAACTCCTTCGTCTCGCTGTCGGTCAGCAATGCGGGAGCGCTTCTCTTCACAGACGAGAAGCTTTTTTACCGTAGAATAATCCCACAACAACCAAAATGACAGAGTCTGATCCGCTGAGGCTCCCGGTAGGTCGGCCATTGTCAAACGTCGTCAAAATACGCAATCTGTCATGGTCTGGGGCGGAATTTGCACCAGCGGCAAAACACCCTTGGTTTTCGTGGATTAAGGAGTCAAAATCAATCAAGAAGTCTAGCCCTGCAACATTTCCGAGGCCGTAATACTTCCGTGGGCCCAGCAGCACTTCGGCGACACGCATTGGACGTTTCACCAGGACTCCGCTTCGGCTCACAAAGCGAAAACTACGCAAGAATCGTCTAAGACCCATTTTCCGGGATTCAGTACATCTGCAAAATGGCTGACCTACTCGCCGGATCCCAACCTAATCGCATTCATCTAAGTTCATCAAGTCATCGCTAACAATTGTGTGGATTATCACTTATCTAACGTGAAATATTCCACCTGTTCATCTTCATCTTTTAATTGACAATCACCGATAACGAAAGTGAAATATAGTGAATACATTCTCAGAAGCAACCAGACTTCATCATCTGCTGTGAGAGCTGAAGTGACAACCCAGAACTACCCCAACTTACTTCCGAACAGGAACATCATATCACCATCGAAGCAAACAAAAGTCTTTCTTCCGGTTGAAATCATTTTAAAATTCAATTTCTAGATCTGTGTCATCTATATATCTCACGAAAATAATTATCATCGAACGTGGTCTTAATTTCTTTAACGAGTTGACACAATGGGATGATTATTGATTTCAGTTCTTTCAAATGGGTAGAAACTAGGGATGGATTACTGAATTTTCACAAAGTTGCTCATAATTTTTCAATGACAAAAGGAGATTTTTTAATTCACCATATTGGATAGGAAAAGTTAACTCTTGAACATGCCAAAGTATTGTTTTGACTGTCGATAACGTCCAGTTCCATTTTCGAAAATAGCATATTTCGCATAAATTGAACCTTTCTCGATCCAGTTTAACAAAGTCTATTCATATTTCTTTTATAATTCTTCCTTCTCTTATAACATATCTGAGTCATCCCGTTTTGCTCACCCTGTACACAATGCATCTATCTATGTGCTCACAGCGCTTTCGAAATGCAAAATATTCCGAACCAACTCGGGTGAACAAACCGCAGCAACTGCATCATCGATATTAATTAATCAGTTTGATGATATTGTTAGTTCTAGGTTTTATTCAATTAACCGATATTGGCGATGGATTTATTGTTGATACTAATTATACAGGTCGTATTTGCGGCAGCCTAATCCTTGCGGACACGATTCAATCAATTGTAAATTAATTACTATTGCGATCGATATTTAATTATAGATCCTTTGGTAAAACATGTACCATAATATTATGGAAATAAACCAAATTTTATCTGGTTCTGTAACATGTAATTGAAACCGGATTACACAGAGTGTAATCCAAGTATCAGGTTACCATATAAGTTCATATAGTCCGGTCAAGTTAGACCAAATAACAGAGGTGAGGTTACCAAAATTCGCATAAAGCTGAAAATTGGTAGAGATGGTCAGGATACCATTAGAAAGAAAGGGTGAAAAGTCCCCAAAAATCCCATTGTTGCTAAAAAAGCTATTCAAGGTCAAAGGTCGCGAAAATGGGTTTTTCGCTTTTTTCAGCCAAACGGTGAGCTTTATCATAAAAATAGCTCAGATATAAATTGTAGATCGTGCAATTATCTACAAAAATTGTCTCTATACTTTTTTTCGTGAGAGTCACCGTTTCCGAGATATGAGCGAAGAAAGTTGTATGCTCCATAAAATGCATAAGTACGCCACGTTCATTCGTCACTGGCGCCGTAATGCGAGTTGAATTATTTTTCTTTCGGTATATTAACTTAAAAAAAATCAATATTAACTCAAAAGAAACTAAGTCCATTGCATTTTGATTTTTTGTTTTATTGAATGCTCGAACTCCAGCTGACAGAACAATTTATTTTTTAAAACCTGGAAAATCTCAACATCAGTCCGAAATATATTCATCCCAAAGTTTATCTGCATTTGCAAAGTGCCAAAATCACATTTTGTTTCTCCACGCTATAAGTGGCTGCGATACAACATCTGCATTTTACAGGAGAGGTAAAACGTCTGTTTTTAAAATGTTTGAGAAACAAGATTTACTTGATTGTGCCGAAATTTTTAAAAATAATAAGTCTACTCCAATGGAATTCGCTTTCTACTTGCCATGTACGGAGCTCCAAAAAAAATTACCTGCATTGATAAGTTCCGTTACGTGTCTTTTGTCAAAAATACTCGTAACAAAAAGCAAGTGCAATTGGCTTCTCTTCCTCCAACCTCGGCTTCTGCACAACAACATCTTCTTCGGGTATATTAACAAGTTCAAGTGTGGCTTGGTAATCAATTAGACCCAAAAGACTGGGGTTGGATGTTGATTGATAATGCATTAGAACCTGTCCAAACTTTACTTCCACCTGCACCGGAAAAACTCCTCAACACCATTTTTTGCAATTGTAAAAAAGGATGTAATGCCAAATGTGGCTGCAAAAAAGTTGGGTTGTTTTGTTCCTTAGCCTGTACAAGTTGTCAAGGCCAGCTTTGTTCTAATGCTGAATCTCCATTAGAAGAGGACTCATTTCATATAAACGACGAGACATCCGATTCATCGCTTTTGGACGAGTTTATTTTACTCATCTCGAAGAAGAAGACGAAGAACAAGAAGAAACAGATGTAATAAATGATTATAATTCGGACCAATAATTTTATCGCATTCTTCACAATTAACGACAATTTTTTTTATTATTTATTAGTACAGATCGGTTCGTGGAATAGGCCTACTGGGGAAACCACGTTAAAAAAAAACGCGTCAAGTACACTACCTCACCGGTGACGTGGAAACGTGTGCATTTTATGGAGCATACAACTTTCTTCGCTCATATCTCGGAAACGGCGACTCTCACGAAAAAAAGTATAGAGACAATTTTTGTAGATAATTGCATGATAAAACTCACCGTTTGGCTGAAAAAAGCGAAAAACCCATTTTCGCGACCTTTGACCTTGAATAACTTTTTTAGCAACAATGGGATTTTTGGGGACTTTTCACCCTTTCTTTCTAATGGTATCCTGACCATCTCTACCAATTTTCAGCTCTATGCGAATTTTGGTAACCTGGTATGTATACTTTGACCGGACTAATACGGTTTCTCTTAAAATACATCATGCATTTTTCAAGAAAATAAGAATGCACTATCATTCATCGCAGTATTACAGTAATTAACATTACACCCAATGACTTTTCCAACTTGACCCCAATCAGGAAATGGAACTTTGTTGAAAGAACTTTTTTAATCAATTATATGCAATTCAGACCATAACAAAAGTAATATGAAACGTCGTCACATAATTCACAGATTTATACTAAAAGACACACGGAGAAATATTCGTCAATTTTGGCCATCAACAGTTTCCTAGAGCCCCTTCGTTTGTCATTCAATAGCTAAGTAGCTCTGATGATTGGTAAATCCACGAAACCGATACGTATCTGCCCTGAATCACACTTTCCTCTTTGGGGAAACACTTAGAGATGAGGTGACTTTCCGGATCACGAGGTAATATTTGTTGATGTTAAAATCGACGAATATTATTTCGTGTGTCTTTTAGTTATTAGCATGCAGCACATAACACTAATATGTGCATGTAGCTACAGTCACCTTATTCTATGTTAATAGATTTATGTTCGCAAATGAACATTGGTCGAGAAACAAATCTTGAACTATACAATGCAAAGTCGGTTGATAATGCACATATACATATAGTCCGTTTAAGATATATTGACATCAAGGGTGCCTATGGAAAATCAAACTTCAGTTGGCAACGGCCGGTCTAGTTATATAATTTAGGTTGTTCGCATTGAAAATAACCATGAGCTGATGAACTGTCATTTATTATTTATTTCTTACAATTTCGATATAACGAAAATCGAACAATTTGGGATGGTTTTTACATGTGTGTTTATAATTAATCATACCTAGTTTGAGTATTTCCGCATCCTTGTGCTATTAAAAATGTCTGGAATTAATTACGATACCTCTCGCCTAACAAAAAGGGAACTCGAAGCAGCATATAGATGTTACTGTGACTTCTTCAGGGAATCTATAGATATTACCGCCAGCATTGCTCTAGTGTTCCAGGTAAACTGTTATTCAACCACTAAGAGTGTATACTGATTATTACATTGGCCATAATATTTCAGATTTCTTCAAGTACTGTTCAAGGAATTCTTAGGAAAGAAGAGGAAGGCACATCATTAAAACCTGGCAGCAGTTGTGGAAGAACTTCTGTGATAAACGACTATACATTTGAAGAGACATTAATAATAAATAAAGTTTTTGTAAAATTTGAGAGAGCACTTAACTGAAGGTTTTCTTTGATAAGTTCTTTCCTTCATGAGCTCTATGAACTACGCAAATCAAAGTTTGAAATAGAATTTTAAATCATTAAGTTTTTCAATATAAATTACAATACTGAAACGACAATACATAGGAAAATGGCAAATAATCTTTTCTGCTCCTAGTTGCAATTGAAATCCACAAATCTCACAGCTTACGTAAAAAAAAAATTACGTAGTAAAGTTTTGATTCTGATTTTTTTTTTGTGGAAAAATTAACACTTGAACTATTATCATTGCATAAAGATTGTGATAATTACAAGCTGTTACTTTCCAAGTTAAATTAAGACAGAAATAATAAATCTGCTTAAACACTGATAAATTAACTCTTCTTCCAAAATAATGCTCCATTATTCAACCCTCCTCTCAATAATTTATACTGACGAAGTAATAATACTAATATAATATTTATTAACATTATATTAACGAAATTATTCAATAACCAATATGGATTCAATAAATGAAAAGTGAGTTTCTTATGGGCTTTTATACCTTGAATGATTCTCCAATGGCTTTAGATAAAGAACCTAAGTTCTAAGATATATTGAGATGCACATGATTATTATGTCAAAAGGTTCATCACCCTGCATTAAAAAAAACTATCATGGGTATCAACTAGGGATTGCAACCCGGTATGTTTTCCAACCCGGCCGGGCCCGGTCACCTTTTCCGAAAACCCGGCCGGGCCCGCCGGGCCCGGCCGGGTTGATGTGTTAGTATGAAATCTATTTTATGTAAATTTGGTTTCAATGAATGGAGGAAAAATACAAAGATTCAAGTTTACGAAATAGTATTTATTAAAAACTATATAAAAACAACAAAAAAAACTTAAACTTTTATATGCATCACATTTGTCTCAACACTCTCAATTAACAAAATTTAACGTAACAATTTAAAAAATTCACTAAAAAAAATATATACCAATTATTTTTCAGTCCCAAAGTATGATCTCAAAAAACAAATACTGTTAATGGTTTTATCCCCTAGCCGGGTTCGCAACTTATTGCAGATATACCCCGCCGCCGAAAAAGCCCTCTCAGCTTCAACGCTGGTTGGCTTAATGCACATCATATAATCTTGAATTAGATTTAAATACAGACCTTTCTTACCATCAGCTTCAAACTGACTCATCTCTTTTTTTAAAATCTTTTCTAGGTCTTTGGTTTGTCCCGGACTTATTTTTCTACAAAATTCTGCTTTTTCTTCTAGTATTTGCTTTTCCAATTCTTCTTTTAGAGTCAATGATGAATGTGAATCACAATTCGCTTCACTCACAATTTGTGATTGAAGTGAATTTTTTTCAGGATTTATACCTTCATTTTCAACTTCAAGTACTGCATCAGGAATTTCACTTATAACTCTCTCTAATATGTTTTTCATTTCCATTCTCATAACATTTTTCTTTGGCATTGGAAACGTTTCGTCGGCTTGCCTCATGTACATGTCATATTTTTTTGGATTGCAGAGATAAACTAATATACCTGTCATCACCGTGGAACGACGTCCGTTAATTCTCATACGCAAAGCTTCGGATAATTGAACGCTTAGGCAAGAACTTTGTTTGTCTAGTTTGTCCAAAATGAATTTCAAAGAGGTCTCGGCAGTAAGAAGAGTAGCTTCCCTTCTACACAGAGCCTCTACCGCTAATTTGAATGGTTCCAAACTTTCTACGAGGTTTTTAATCGACGACCACTCTGAGTCGGAAAATTTGATCTCAGATTTGATATCGATTAACGCTTTATCCACGCAGTTTTTGAGCTTGTAGAAACGCTCCAACATGTTAAGTAAGCTGTTCCACCTTGTACGACAATCCAAAAGAAGGGCCAGCTCCTTTCCTGTTTCTTCGATAACATATTTTTGTAAATAGGTATCGTATTTTGTGGGCGACTTCCTGAACAACTTGACCACCTTCCGAACTTTTTCTACAAGTCCTCTGAATCCAGGTTTTTCTTCAGCGCGTGGAAGATCGTTTCTATTTACTGTCACTACCAAGTCTGTGTCAACGTCCTTTTCAATCTCACAATCTTCATCTCCATCGTCGGTATCGGACTCGAATAAATCTACGTCTTCGATTGCAATCCCCATGTTTTGATCTTTCCATTTTTTGTATATCACATCGACAACGGCTAACTGAATGCCATGCGCAAAACATAATTGTTGGAAGCAAGGCACGAGCCTACCAATTTTAACCATAACGCTGGCACCGTCCGTTGTCATCGCAATAACGTCACTTTCTAAATTAATGCTAAAACTTTGTAATCTGTCCTTTACCAAACCGATCGCGTGCTCTGCAGTACATGAACCATGAATTCTTACTAATCCCAGATTATAGTGTTTTTGTTTACTATGTAAGTTTATATTTAAGTATCGGTGGTTATGCTGTGAAGTCCACTCATCGAACGAAATGGAAAATTTTTGCCCTGAACTCTTTAAATTATCAAATTCTATCACCATGTCAGCTTTGACGGTGTTTTCAAAATTCATCACTATGGATCTTATTGTGTTTGGGGATTTGGGGAGTTGAAACCCAGCATTTGAAAATAAAAACCTCATATCCGGGTCAGCACAAAAACTGTTAAGAGAGTAACCACCTCTCGAAACCATTCTTGAAACCATCGTCTCCATAGACCTTGTATTTTTGAAAAAAGAATCAATTTTCCTCTGTTTTTTTGGAGGTAGTTCATCTATTGGAGTCTTATTCTTGTCTGGTTCTGATGTTGAAGTAGATGCCGAGGAAATAAATTTCGTTGCAGTACGTTTTAATTGAGTTTCTGCGGAAACTATGTTAATATTGTGCTTTGATGCTAGATGTGTTTTAACACCTTTGTATGATCCATTTGTTATCTTATAGATATTATTGCACATTGAACATTTTGCACCATTTCCATCGTTCACTTTGGTAAAGTAATCCCATACTGGATGTTGATTGTGAAGATTAATATTTTCATGTTTTTGTTGACTTGGACCTGGTCTCGATGATTTTCCAAATGACATGATGGATGTAAAAACGTACGACCTACGAGTTAAGAAAAAATGAATGCATTTTTCAATATTTTATTCAAATAAGTACAGACAACACAACTTTTGTATATATTATGCAAAAATGCAGTGTCAGTTTGATAGCACGTATACAATCTAATAAGTACCTACCTAGTAGTCGAGTCGAGTACCTAATCTATCTAAGTAAATCAACACACAAGTAAATTTATATAATATTCGTAATTGTAATATGCAAATAACAATTGAAATTAAGGTGCGGTGGCGACGAAATGGAGCAACTCATATATACTTCGTAAACGAAGGGCAAACTTCGACTAAGTGAAGGAAAGAAACCACGCATACAGCGAGCAGAGACGTCAGCAGCCAGGGTACAGAACGGCCATTGGCGCATTAGAACGGCAGCCCCGTGGTAAGCATCGCGGGATTCGCGGGTCGCGGGCTTCCGTATTGCAGTTTTCGCAACTACCGGGCCCGGTATAAAAACGTCCGGGCCCGGTGGATGTCTAAAAGGGCACCGGGCCCGGCCGGGCCGGGCCCGGACGGGCCCGGTTTGCAATCCCTAGTATCAACCTCATATTACATATGTTTGTTTCACCAGTCTACTGCAGTTGAACTTGGAAAATTATCCTCCCAAAATCTCAGGATAAAATACATTCGCGATTCGAATTTCCAAATTACATCAAGTATGCATTTATAAGGGTCTTCGATTAATTACAAATATAGGAGATAGCATTGAAAATATTCAAGGTTATGTTAATAAATATTTTCTATGGTTACAGAACAGTAACTTTTTGTAACTAGAAATGAAGCCCCAACTACACGTTCAAGGCCTACTTCGATGTCAATATGTCTTAAACGGACTATAGCAATATTATTCTACTCAGTTTTGAAAATGGAAAAAAAGCCACATCTATGCCAACAACATATTAGTATGTGTATTGGGAATTTTAGGCCAACTTATATTCTTCACTTCAATTAAAACGTTTCAACTTGTATTTTTATATTATTTTGCAAAACAAAATTATGTAATTTTGTCAAAAACACGAAATTTCCATTCTTCACT
Organism: Halyzia sedecimguttata; assembly: GCA_937662695.2. Classification (NCBI taxonomy): domain Eukaryota; kingdom Metazoa; phylum Arthropoda; class Insecta; order Coleoptera; family Coccinellidae; genus Halyzia; species Halyzia sedecimguttata. The sequence continues at coordinate 52,472,564 of OW569415.2, forward strand.
GAATTCACCAGGCAAAAGCCGAGAATTGGATCTTCTCCCAGAGTCTCTCCAGTTTAAGAAACTAACAGGTAGCAGAAGAAATTCACAACTCCAAACCTACTTGGAATAAATTTAGAACGTTAACTTGACAATCCATACTTCATACTCAGTGTTCCTAGACAGACAGAACCGATTCCAAATAAATAGTCCATTAGCAAAAAATTAATAATTCATCACTAAATGGTTCCTTTCTGAATTTTCTCTGCCAAAATATTATTTTGGAATTGCTTCTGTGCAATATATTGAACAATGTTGCTTTATAAACACTAACAAAACAACATCAACTATAAAACAACTATTCTGTAATGTTTCGGAGACTAAATCAGACACCAAGCGGAAAACATCAGTATGTACAATCAATAGAGACCACATGATGCATTAGAGTGAAACAAAGATTCTGACGACAGAGTCTGATGACATACAGTGTGGAAAATCCAAATGAAATAAATTCATTATCTTGGTTACTGAAGATATTTATGGAATATCCCGAAATACGTCAATTTTCAATTTCCAATTGTCATTCAACCCCCTTCGAAAAGACAGGTACAACCCCCAATAGGAAGTATGGACTTGTGATAAATCGTCATTCTTTATTAAGAAATATTATCACTTTCATGTTTATTGCAGTAATCAAATCATCATCACATATCCCCATAAAAAGTAATCTAATGGGTTAAGATCGGGGAATCGCGCTGGTCATTCGATCGTTCCTTGCCTTCCTATTCACCGCTTTGGAAATATTGCGTTGGTAATGCGTGGTGGTGATCCATCCTGTTGGAACCATATCGTATTCCGTGGAACTTGAAGATTTCCTTGATCAGGATATAAATTTGCCGAAGTTGAAACGACATCATTTTGAAGTACTCCTCAATATTTATCGCCATTCAATGTTATATTTTTCTTTCATTTTCTTTGTATCGCGTGTTGAAGGCATATAAGTTTAGTATTATTGTAATTAGATTTGGGAATATTCCAGGGATTATTATAATAAATTTCGGTAATCACATGATTTTGTTTTTTCTATTTTGAATTTTGCAATAAATAATATAGAACTGAAAACACTTTTGAATAGATAATGACGCAAGGTTTCAAACGATGTATCACAAGCCCATACTTCTTCGAAGGGGGTTGCAGGTAGGGTTCGCAATTTTATGAAGAAGAATGACAATTTAAAATTTGAATTTGACGTGTTTCGGGATTTTCCATAAATATGTACAGTAACCAAGGTAATGAATTTATTCCATTTGGCTTCTCCACACTGTATAAAGGAATCGACTTGGAATTGACCATATCTGATTGAAGAAGGAGTTGGAACTTGGTTACTGTGTTACCATGTTTTCTCAAATATTGTCACTGTGACAAATTCCGAATTTTAGAATAACTGTATGAATGACATGTTATGGGAAAAAGCGTGCTATCACTTTGCTATAATGCTGTAACTTTAGAATTTTTTGTCGAAATAGTCTCAAATTTTATTCTGTCCGGTAGATGCCACGATAATTTGAGAATGGCAAGATATAGCGAATAATGCGACATTTGAGTTCGTTAATAGACATAATCGGCCAAATAGTTTTGCAGTTATATACATCTAAATTTTTGTATTTATTTCCTCTATAGCTCAAAATATACAAATTCGGTAATAATTTGCAGAATGCCGAATTTCAATTCATTCGGAATACATATATCAGAATTAAAAATTGTGTGATCATATAGACAATTACCGTCGACTCTCGATAACTTGAAACTCTAGGGACCAGCAAACAAGTTCAAAATAATCAGTGTTCAAATAATGAAGAGGGTGTTCCGATGGAATTTAAATAATCAAAAGTTCGATCAAACTTAATGATTTATGTATTATTTCAAATATTTGTCCATCTTCCACAACTTCAATCACACGCTTTTTGGCGCTCTTGTTCCTCGGAACAGAGTGCTTATCAATTTGCCCAAATGTCTGTAATTTTCGAATTTTTGGCTGAAAATGGTCTTAAACGATTTGGTTCGACTCACCGATCAAGAATCCATGATCGAAATCAATTCTGTCCGGCCGGTCCGGCCAGCCGTAGGCACGATAACTCTCGAACGAAAGGAGTTAGAGGATTGAAATTTGCAGAGTAGGTTTGTAGCGTAAACATATTTGCTGAGTTCGATAACTGGGCAAAATCCACCAAGCGGTTTCGGAGTTATGGCCCTTTTTAGTGAAAACATTTTTTATGAATATTTCCGAAACCGATCACTCGATCTATCTGAAATTTGGCATCAAATTGTAGAATAATGACTTCTATATGCATGCGAAGTTTTGTTCTGACCGCGTTGCAATAAGATTATTATTATTATAAACATTTGTTTTTGTAAATTTTTAAATTTCATTTCTACAATAACTCTCGAACAGAATGAGCTAGGCAGTTGAAATATCCAGAGTAGGTTTGAGAGATAATTACCTTAGTTGAGTTCGTAACTGAGCAAAATTGATGGTTTCGGAGAAACGAAAAAACAATTTTTTTTTTACAACACAAATTTAAAATTTAATCCTTTTTAAGATGCAGTTTCACCATAAAAATCCATTGATATCATTTTCAACTCTAATGATTTAACGAAATTTCAATAATGAATCGTACTTCTGTACTTCTTATGTTTTCATAGAATGCTGTACTTAATTATTGTATCTATGAATTATTATATGATCTGTGTTCTTACATGTCATCTTATTTTCCGATGAGAGATAAATGTCAAAATTATTTTTGGTACACCTCTTTTTTTTTTAAACGAAACTTTTTTAAATGTAATTTCATTCATGGGAATCCATTGATATAATTCCCAACTCTGAGAAACCAATACTTTCGGAGATATAATTTGTCTGTTTGAACAAGAGCGTCAAAAAGCTCCTGTCCACAGGGCTTGTTTCACTTATGGAAAGACACTTGTTCTTCCCTGAAATCATTTTAATAACACAAATCAAAAATTAACTTTTGAACTTAGAATGTAAACTGGAATGAGAATTGCGAACTGCATTCATGTAAACAAACGACAGGTCTGAGCATGATAAAAATTCAAATTATAGAGAGTGGGGTAGCCCGGACTTCAAATTATTGAATGTTGGCAGGCAAGATACCATTCCTTCAACTTCAAATTACCGAGGGGACCAATTAATATTGATTTTTTTCAATTTATCCAGTATTTTTCAAGGGACTCGAAAAAAATTTCAAATTATCGAGAGATTCAAATTAACGAGTGTCAATTTATCGAGAGTCGACTGTATCTCATTACACAAGTATGTCATTAAAATGCTACGAAATATATTAATATCTTATAAAAGCTGAGAAAAAGGTCTATATCGATGGTAAATTCGATAAAGGATATTCAATAGAGGTGAATATAACATTATTTACAGTAATTCTGACGGCTTAAGGTTAAATTTTCAGTATTTTCAGCTATCTTGGAAAATTTTATAATTCAGAAACTATGTTCGATCGACTTCGCATCTGGCGTGAATAGACAATGGAATATGCGCGCAAAAACTTCTGACTTGACGTCAGTGCTTGAACCAATTTTTAAAGTGTTTTAATTGCTTAAAAAAATTGGCTCAAGCCCTGTGGACAGGAACTTTCTGGCGCTCTAGTTCAAACAGACAAATTATATCTCCGAAAGTATTGGTTTCTGAGAGTTGAGAATTATATCAATGTATTCTTATGATAGAACTGCATCATAAAAGAAATTCAATTCAAACAATAGTTTATTTATCTAGATTAAATGAGTAATCTGAGAATGAGAACTGCACCATGGAAGAAATCAAATTAAAATAGCTGAAATGAATCTGACTCTCTCTTATAGAACAGGATGACATGTACGAGTATGAACACAGAGCATATAATAAAGCTTATATAGAATAATTATAGCATTCTGTGAAAACATAGAATTACGATTCATTATTGAAATTTCGAAAAATCATATCTCCGAAAGTATAAGCTTGTTGGAGTTAAAAACAGACAAATTATATCTCCGACAGTATTGGTTTCTCAGAGTTGGGAATTATATCAATGGATTCTTATGAAAGAACTTCATCTTAGCAGAAATTGAATTCAAACATCATAGAAGAATTTAAATTCAACAAAGTGCCAAAAATTATCAATCCAAAACCAATAGACGAATACTACCCAACAACGAACTCATCCGAGATATTCATTCCTCAATTCTATGATGAACGATAATATATATCTTATATATAGTTATAGTTTTGTTTTTAGTGGAGATATTCTGAACTCAATATTATTAACTTACCATTACCATTCCCATCATGATATGGATCGACCATCGGCATGAAAATATCAACCAACAAAAGGTATGATATTATATTATAATTCTCATATTTCTACGATTGCTGGAATGAATGAATTAGACAACGTCATGTATCAGGAAACATTATAACAATCCATAGAATACGCACAGAATAATAATTATTTTTTTTTTCTATCCTTTTATGTGCTAGGCAACTGTAGGCCATCTACACAGTTATAACCTTATATATCGCAAACTCTGTCAAATCTATTTTTGGACATTCACACAACCTAACACCACATCCATGCCCTGAGCGGGATTCGAACCCGCGATCCCGGCACCACAGCAGGTCTTTATACCCACTGCACCACCTGAGCCGGCACAGAATAATTATATCATTCTGTGAAAAGACAGAAATACGATTTATATTGAAATTTTGAAAAATCATATCTCCGAAAGTATTAGCTTGTTAGAGTTAAAAATGATATCAATGGATTCTTATGGTATATACATTCTTTTGACTGAGAGCTGTATATGTGTTAGCAGAGGTTGGTGTAACGGGATACCATACAATTCGACGTATGATACAAGAGCTTAGGGAAAAACCTCAGCAAAAAACCCTTTCTCCCCGTGAGTGTGGTGATTTGTAAGTATTGTTTACAAAGTTTGCTGAAATTTAAAAATATTGATGGTCATATATTTCTTCAATAAGGATTCCCTCGTCAAAAAACGGTTTCTCCAAGGTACCCGAAACTCAACCTGAAAAATGAAAAGACAAGAGGAGGAAACGAACAAATTAAAAATAATACATACCTACATCTGTAGGCGAATGGGATCTCGTGGAGAAGAATCGCCTCCGCTAGTTTTCGAAGATATTCACTCTTGAAATCCCTTCAATATTTGAATTCAAAAATGAAAATTTTGCTCGTAAGACCAGGAGGGTCTCTTTCAAAACCAGGTCTGACCGGTCCAAGCGATGATTATTCAGAACTTCAGATGTTCGAAGACCGCTACAGCGCCCTTAAGAAGGGCTATCATCTCCCATAGATATATATTTTACTTCATATTGTATAAAAGAATGAAAAAATGAGCCGGACAAATTACGACTTATGTCATAACTGGTATAACTGCATATCGAATTTGGAATTTGTTATGTAAAAAAAATAATTTTTTTTTGTTACTCCGAAACCATCTGGCCGATTTCGCCCAATAACGAACTTAGCCGAGATATTTATCTCCCAAACCTACTCTGAAAATTTCAACTGTCTAGCTCATTCCGTTCGAGAGCAATCGTGCCTACGGCCAGCCGGCCGGACAGAATGAATTTCGACCACGGATTCTTGATCAGTGAGTCGAACCAAATCGTTTGTATCCATTTTCAGCCAAAAATTCGAAAATTACAGACATTTGGGCAAATTGATTTATAAGCACTCAGTTCCGAGGAACTAGAGCGCCAAAAATATTCATTGTTCATAACACATCTCGGGAATTTGCCCGAGTTCACGTCATCCAAGAGCCGGTCTCAGGACAAATTCAACCCCCCCCTGGAATCTAGGCTTCTGCCCAGAACCTGATCCCGTCGGTGGACCAGCCTGACCTCAAAATTAATTTGAATGAAATTACCTCTTGATGAATATTCAACGACTATGGAGGAAACCTGCAGCTTTGTATATATTCAGTATTCGTCGGCGCAATAAATGATTTAGAAGAGCTGCAGGCGAGAAACTCTATCCTGATGAAAACTGCTAATCCGCTTCAAATCCAAACTCCCGCAGTTAGCCAGATTAAAATGAGACAATGACGGTCGAAAATTGAGGAATTTTCAATTTATACGCTTCCAGGGGATATTTTTCTTATTTCGGTGGATGGCGGCGGGCAGTTTTAATTATTTTAGGTTTCGACGCGGTATTCACATAACAGCCTCGATTGTGAATATTGGAAAACTTTCCGTGGGATACTGCTGGATGATTTTTAGATTGAAGCGAAATGAAAAATACCAATTAACTGCCGGTGAAAATACATTGTAGAGATTATGCGGTTCTCTTCCACGAATTAGAAATTGGCTTAAGCACTGACGTGAAATCAGGAACTTTTGCGCGCATATTCTATTGTCTATTCAGCTCTAAAAATCAAATTTACCATCGATATACAGGTGTTTCATTGGTAAATGAACATAAGTTAACCTGAGGTAGAGCTAATTTAGACGAGTCCAAAAAACCTATACCGGGTGGCCCACCACAGACTAGGATCTCAGTGAATTGATTTTTTGTGATGTGTGTAGGGTGTTCAAATGCACAATTTAAAACTATTTTCATATATACAGGGTGTTCGAAAACAAAGATATAGACCAACGTTACATTTTTTTAATTGTAACACCCTGTATTTGACCTCAAAAATGGAATGGCAAGCTCAAATTATGATGAGTTTTACAGATCACTTTATACCTTAGACGAACCATTTACGAGAAAATGACGAAAAATTAAAAATATGGAGTTTTTTTGAATAGGAATTAATGAAGAAACCAGTTACGCCCACGATGCAGACAGTATTTTTTTGAATAGACATATTAGCTACTTCTATACAGAAAATGGAAAATTAACTTTGGAATATACAGAGTGATCATAATTAATTTTCAAACATCAACTACAAATAATGGTACTTCTAAGGTATAAAGTGATCTGAAGAAACTCATCATAATTTGAGCTTGCCATTCCATTTTTTAGGTCACATACAGAGTGTTACTATTAAAAAAATGTAATTTTGGTCTATATCTTTGTTTTCGAACACCCTGTTTATATGAAAATAATTTTAAATTGTGCTTTACAACACCCTACATACATCACAAAAAAATATTCTCAAAATATCTTCATTTACAACCTCAAAACGAGATCCGCGTCTGTGGTGGGCCACCCGGTATATGATAGGTCTAATCAGCGCCATAGCCGAGATACAGGGTGATTTATGCATTTGCCAATATTTTCAATTTCTTATAACTTTTGAACCACCGAGTGGAATCAGTCGATATTTGGAAAGAAAACTACACATCGATCGACTTATTTTTAAACTGTTTAAAAAATCCAGGTCCATCTTGGAAAAATTTAGAACTTTTCGCAAGCTGAGATTCAACACCCTGTATGAAAGAATATTGGAATTTGATTAGAATTTTCGAAAAAGCAGAAAATTTTCGATGCTAATCAGGAGATCTTAGTTTCCCGCACGATATTCGACTCATCAAAATTATTGTCCAAAGATTTAATTCTTTTAGTGAAATTTCACTTAAATCTCAAAAATTTTGTACAGGGTTATTCACTATAAATTACCTACCTCTTATCATCGTTATTATTGCCTACAGGAAAAAAAGTTAAATGTAAAAGGTTTGTGCTTGTGGCAAAATTTTGATAACATGCTATCAAACACCCAGTGGCGTGCAGATTTTAGGACATACAAAGTTTTTAATATTTTTTTCAGATGGGATACCCTGTATATTATTGAATTTTTGAATTATTTTCCTGATTTCAAAAATATACCATATGTTACTCCTATCTTATAACGTTTTTCAGTTATTAGAGGTGAGGAAGAAAAAGTTCAAATATTGATGAATATAAAACAAAAAATTTATTTAGGAAATTTAAATAATATGATAAGTCATAAAAGATTTTCAATATGCCCATTATTGTCAATGCATAATTCATAACGTCTTCTTATATTTATAAGTGCATCGGAAATTGCTTCATTATTGACATTCAGATTCATTATTTCAAGTAGAATCGTGTCTTTAATTAATTGAATTAATTATTAATATTATTATTGTTATAAACAATGTCTTTTAGAAATCCCCAGAAAAATAAACCCATAGAGTTCAAGTCTGGACTGTTAGGTGTCAGGTTAATGTTTCCGTTATTTCCTATCCATATTGGGAATACATTATTCAAATGTTCTTTAACGGGTAGGACATTATGAGGACTTGCCCCATGCCCCATCTTGCATGAATTCACCATTCATTGACGTCTAATAACTCGAAAATGGTATAAGATAGGGGTAATATAGGGTATATTTCTGAAATCAGGAAAAAAGAACATTTCAAAAATTCAATAATATACAGGGTGGTCCAGATCGTAACCAAGAAACTTTAACCACGTATTCTACGTCAAAAATAAGCCCCAGTTTGTCGTATAAATATATATCGAGAAATGCTTTCTCTCTGAGATACAGGGTGTTAAAATTAAAAATGTTTTTTATTAATAACTTTTACGCTTCTTGAAATATTTTTATGAAATTTGGGACAGAGGTTTTAAGGATCAAGAGGCACTTTTTGAATAAAATAATTTTTTTTATTTCACCAGTTGTGTCCGTAATGCATCGAGACTGAATATTTTTAGACAAAAAAATGATACGCCAATGGTTTTTCCAACAATAAAATTTATTCTTGAAATCCTTATTTAATTTGAAGCAAATTCATTCTCCTGACTTTTTGACGTACGGGGCGCCGTTTCCGAGTAAAAAATTAAACACTCTCATGCATGAGCAAATCGCTAAAATTTGATATGGTACATAACAACAATACTCGTAATAATAAGAATATTTTTGTAAAAAATGTGTAATTACGAAAAAATAAGCGTTAATAGCCACACTCAAATACGAATTTAAAGAAGATGTTCGAAGTAAAGGAAAAAAAAAACTTTTTTTTTCTAACAATTTTTACACCCTGTATCTCGGAGAGGAAGCATTTCTCGACATATGTTTATATTACAAACTAGGGCTTATTTTTGATGTAGAATACGTGGTTAAAATTTCTTGGTTAAGATCTGGACCACCCTGTATAAGGTGTCCCATTTAAGAAAATATAAAAAAAAATTATCCCCTGAAATCTGCACGCCTTTGTATTTTTGATAGCTTTTCATACAAAATTTAGTCATAATCGCACCACTTTTACCTTTGACTTTTTTTCCTGTAGGCAATAATAACGATGATAAGGGGTGGGTAATTTATAGTGAATAACCCTGTACATTGAGATTTAATTCGAAAAATTGTTTGTTCCATTGATTGAAAATTTGCCGTTCTCAATATTCTTATAAATTATTTTTCAGAAAAATATGGATTTTGAAACTTTTTTTTTCAAAATGATCAATAGTGGAACAATAAAAACAAAAATGGGTTCAAGCCCTGTGGACAGGAGCTTTCTGGCGCTCTAGTTCAAACAGACAAATTATATCTCCGAAAGTATTGGTTTCTCTGAGTTGGGAATTATATCAATGTTTACATATGATAGAGCTGCATCATAAAGGAAATTCAATTCAAATAATAGTTTATTTATCAAGATTAAATGAGCAATCATGAGAATGAGAACTGCACCATGGAAGAAATCGAATTAAATCTGGCCAATTTTGCCCAATAACGAACTTAACCGAGATATTCATCTCCCTAACCTACTCTGAAAATTTCAGCTACCTAGCTCATTCCGTTCGAGAGTTATTGTGGAAAAACTTTTTTTAAATTTTCAAATTTTTTTTTTACACTTTGCGGTAATCTGGTCAATACAAAACTTCACATGCGTATAAAGGTCATGATTCTACAATTTGATGCTAAATTTCAGATAGATCGAACGAACTTGTCCGAGATATTTACGCTCCAAAACCACCTTGCAATTTTCAATCCGCTAACTCCTTTCGTTCGAGAGTTATCGTGCCTACGGCCGGTCGGCCGGCCGGACAGAATCGATTTCGCACTCGGATTCTTGATCACTGAGTCGAACCAAATCGTTTGAGACCATTTTCAGCCAAAAATTCCAAAATTACAGACACTTGGGCAAATTGATAAGCACTCTGTTCCGAGGAACTAGAGCGCCAAAAAAACAAGTTTCGTATGACAATTGCCCAAAACAGGTTTAAAGTACCTACAAAGAGTAGGTATTCCATAAAACAAATATGAAAGAAGATAAGTAATAATAAAAAATTACCTTGTAATCGATCAAAAATTTCCTGATCTACGTTCACCAAATTTTCTCCTCTCTCGAACTACAGAATTATGCTATCAATATTTACGTAATATTTTCAAACATTTTCGGATGAGGTCCCCGTTGCATCGCTAAAATACGAGTATTTCAACCCCAATATTTTTGAAGTTACAATATTCCCTTCTGTCAAGTTGACATTATGAGAATTCATACATAGAATAATAATTATATCAATCTGTGAAATACGATTTACATTGAAATTTAAAAAAATCATATCTCCAAAAGTATTAGCTTGTTAGAGTTGAAAATGATATGAGTGCATTCTTATGATAAAACTGCTTATTAAAAAAAATTTAATTTGGAATTTGTTTCGTAAAAAAAAATATTTTTTGTTACTCCGAAACCATCTGTCCGATTTTGCCCAATAACGAACTTAGCCGAGATATTCATCCCCCAAACCTACTCTGAAAATTTCAACTCTCTAGCTCATTCCGTTCGAGAGTCATCGTGCCTACGGCCGGCCGGCCGGACAGAATGAATTTCGACCACGGATTCTTGATCAGTGAGTCGAACCAAATCGTTTAAGACCATTTTCATCGAAATATTCCAAAATTACAGACATTTGGGCAAATTGATAAGCACTCAGTTCCGAGGAACTAGAGCGCCAAAAATAAACAATACTGCATGTGGATTTTATTCAGCCCATCCATGCGAATTCGTCAAATTAAATACTCCATCCCTCGTAAACATTGCTGATTGTAACAGAAAAAAAATACATGAACAACATATCAGCATATTAATTTAGGTTGTACCCCACTAGTGCTCATTCAAGTAGGCTACAACAATATCTATGACGTAAATTTTGACAACTCGACGGTACGAACATTGCAAGAATGTATTTTCAGCATGACGGGGCTCCACCTCATTTTAGAGCATATTCCAAATATGTGGATAGACAGAGGTGGACCCCTAGATCACCAGATTTCAATCCTGGTGATTATTTCGTTCGTCGACCTTATTAGAAATTTTTGGTCTTTACGTCTGAGATTAGCAGTGAGGCTATTCTCTTGCAACGTATTAGAGTGGCCTGCAATAAGATCCTTAATGATCAAGAAGTGATAAAAAAAAAGGTATATGACATAATTTGAAAAGAGCAAGGATGTGCATCGAACAAAACGGTGGTACTTTGAGAAACTTACGATTTCTTTCAACTGTTTTACTTGTTCATTTATCTGTTTGTTTATTTTTGCATCGTTGATCATTCTGAATAAATTATTCAAAATCCATATTCTTTTGAGGAATGCTAGAACTAATTTGTTTAAATATGAAAAATGGGTTCAAGCCCTGTGGACAGGAGCTTTCTGGCGCTCTAGTTCAAACAGACAAATTATATCTGGTATTGGTTTCTCAGAGTTGGGAATTATATCAATGTATTCATATGATAGAACTGCATCATAAAGGAAATTCAATTCAAATAATAGTTTATTTTTCAAGATTAAATGAGCAATCATGAGAATGAGAACTGCACCACATTTTCAGTTTTTTTTTGACACTTTGCGGTAATCTGGTCAATACAAAACTTCACATGCGTATAAAGGTCATGATTCTACAATTTGATGCTAAATTTCAGATAGATCGAGTGATCGGTTTCGGAAATATTCATTTACTAAAATCGGCCATAACTTCGAAACCCCTTGATGGATTTCGCTCATTAACGAACTTGTCCGAGATAATTACGCTCTAAAACCACCTTGCAATTTTCAATCCGCTAACTCCTTTCGTTCGAGAGTTATCGTGCCTATGGCCGGCCGGCCGGCCGGCCGGACAGAATCGATTTCGCACTCGGATTCTTGATCAGTGAGTCGAACCAAATCGTTTGAGACCATTTTCAGCCAAAAATTCCAAAATTACAGACACTTGGGCAAATTGATAAGCACTCTGTTCCGAGGAATTAGAGCGCCAAAAAAACAAGTTTCGTATGACAATTGCCCAAAACAGGTTTAAAGTACCTACAAATAGTAGATATTCCATAAAACATGTATGAAAGAAGATAAGTAATAATCAAAAATTACCTTGTAATCGATCAAAAATTTCCTGATCTACGTTCACCAAATTTTCTCCTCTCTCGAACTACAGAATTATGCTTTCAATATTTACGTAATATTTTCAAACATTTTCGGGTGAGGTCCCCGTTGCATCGCTAAAATACGAGTATTTCAACCCCAATATTTTTGAAGTTACAATATTCCCTTCTGTTAGTCCCGTCATAAATTGAGAGAACTGAGCATTCGTCTATGGATGAAAAGCAGTCTCACTACTCTCAGATCTCTTACTTCATGTTCCGTTTCGATATTTAAGACTTTTCTGAGAAAAACTAATTTCGGAGCAAACAACTGAGATTTTTCTCACTTCGCTCACATTTCGGAAAACACTTTATTCTCATAATTCTTCGATTGATTAGATAATGTCATGTCATGTCATAAGTTGACATTATGACAATTCATACATAGAATAATTATATCAATCTGTGAAATACGATTTACATTGAAATTTTGAAACATAATATCTCCGAAAGTATTAGCTTGTTAGAGTTAAAAATGATATGAATGGAATGTTATGATAAAACTGCGTATTAAAAAAAAATTAATTTGGAATTTGTTTCGTAAAAACAAAATTTTTTTTTTGTTACTCCGAAACCGTCTGTCCGATTTTGCCCAATAACGAACTTATCCGAGATATGTATCCCCCAAACCTACTCTGAAAATTTCAACTCTCTAGCTCATTCCTTTCGAGAGTTATCGTGCCTACGGCCAGACGGCCGGACCGGCCGGCCGGACAGAATGAATTTCGACCACGGACTCTTGATCATTGAGCCGAACCAAATCGTTCAAGACCATTTTCATCGAAAAATTCGAAAATTACAGACATTTGGGCAAATTGATAAGCACTCAGTTCCGAGGAACTAGAGCGCAAAAAAAAACAAATTTTCGATTTATGCCACAATTTTTCGAATTCAATGTTAATAACGATAATTTTATGAATTTCAATATCGAGTTAAATCATTCGACAAAAATTTTGAGTAGTCAAAGGTCACGCGGGACACTGAAATCTACCGATCCCCATCGAAAATTTTCTGCTTTTTCGGAACATTCTAATCAAATTCCAATATTCCTTCATACAGGGTGTTGAATCTCAGCTTGCGAAAAGTTATAATTTTTTCTAATACGGACATGGAATTTTTAGTCAGTTTGAAGACTAATCTATTGACCCATGGAAGTGTATTTTACGTTCTAAATATCAACTGATTCCACTGGGTGGATCAAAAGTTATAAACAATCGAAAATATTGGCGAATACATAAATCACCATGTATCTCGGGCTATAGTGCTGATTAGCCCTATCATATATAGGTTTTTTGGACTTGTCTAGAGTAGATCTACCTCAGGTTAACGTATGTTCATTCACCAATGAAACACCCCGTAGATCCCAGCTTTTATAAGATACGACTACATTTCGAACCATTTTAATGAAATACTTAAGTAATGAGAGAATCGTCTAGGATCACAGAATTTTTAATTCTGATTCTTTCAAATTCATTAGATATCCAATAATATACGCAAAAACTTACGTCTCAAGTAATTTCAGGATACAATAATAATAATAATAATAAGTTTATTTGAAGAAAGTATTCTTTACATCGAATAAACAGAATATATCACAGAGGATCAAATATGCAATATTTGTTCCTGTATGTGACTTTAAAAACAATTATTAAATTCTTAGATTGTTCCACAGAGATTAAACATATGAATACATTATATATAAAAAAAAACAAAAAATTAAACTCTTCATTCTTCCAAAAATTGCCGTCACCACACAGGGATATATTATGCATCTTCTCCTGTTATGTCCACCAGATTAGTGTCCTCATCAGGTAAGCATATTCACGAAATTCCGCGAAAACTAGCGCGTCGGCCTTCTTCAAGTAATTACCAAGTTGAAACGGAACTGTATATTTCGAAAACAAAATATAAAGATAAAGATATCCGATAAAAATATACCTAGCCAGGCCATCCAAAAATGATCATGCAAATTATCAATTTTATTTGTTCCATATCAACACTAAAATCGTTAATTCAGCTATATTCAACTCTTTTGGGATTAAAAATATTTGGATACCATACCGCAATTTCCACTGAGTGAGCCCTGAGCAATAATACAATTGTAAGAATTGTTGTACATTTCAAAAAACTTATCGGAATCTATTCACCAGGCAGAATCCACAGATTTTTCAACAACGCAACATACTAGTTTTATGTATCGGGATTGAATTCGTTAAATTATGATTACAAATTTGCTATGAAAATCGTGAAATAATAATCAGAGATACATTTCTTCAAGAATTTTATCTATGGAAAACTATCCAGATTGTGCGAAAATGTACTTCAATTTCAAATGAAACAATTCAATGTAACGTATGATAATCCTCAAGAATTCCATTACTGAAGAGCAAACAATATCAGAGAGTAAATGGGTACGTAGAATACCTACTATGAAACGCCTGATAGTGCGAAGTGAGCTATTATACGGTGTCTATGTCTTTGGAGATTTATCGTGTTTTTCGGCATAAATACTTCAGATTTTTTATGCTAAACCTATGCTTGGGCTTTGGATCGCCCATCTCTATATAAACAGGTCTTTCTTCATGAATAATTAAAGCATTTTTTCTCAAATGTCATCTACTACTGAATGTTCTTGCACATAACCTCCAAAGTAATATGAGGACAAAATATCGTGGGTTTCTTTCTGAAAAGGAATATAAATTTTCGCATGATTATTACCTACCGCGTAATCTTCATCTTATTCCGATCTCACCGTTCAGATATTTCCTCCGTCGTTTGGAATTCCTTCGGGAAATGAATTGGTCTGAATAACTGGCAAAATATCATCTAATATGTTGTTAAACTGATACTGAATCCATCTCCATCCATCTCCAAGCGAATCTACTTGTTATTCGAATAAATTCGAACAAATTATTCCTTTAAAACGATTTTTGACATTGTCTTTAAAGCTTCTCGATTTGTCAAATTTGACGTCGGCGTGCAACGGAAACGGTCGTTCATTGGAAAAGTCAGCCAAAATTCAGCGTGGTTGGAATTTCTGAAGAAAAGTCACTTTTTGCGATCTCAATTTGAAGACATTCGAATTTTGTTTCGAAAAAGGGAAGCCGTACTGGTGTCGTTTATTCTTCAGTCTTTTCGTTCCTACTCAAATATCCTCCCAACATTTTCCACGTTTTTTGACCAAGACGAAAGAAAGTCCCGCATAGAACCGTCCTTTCTCTCTCCGACAGTATCTCCGTTTTCGTCCTATTGTTACGAACGTAAACGGGAAAAATCTTAGAAAAAAGCCTTCTTCGAAAAAAGTTTCCTTGATCTGCCTCGGTGGTCGGTCCTTATGTCAAGATTTCTTTTAGTATTATCAACTAGTGGCCAGCAGTCTTTTGTATGGGACTCAGATGAGCCAGTAGTTTTAATTCAATGGGTATAAATGTATTAAACCGGTAATTCAATTGTGTCGTGAGAAAAAGAACATCCTGTATATTAATGGTTTACTTTCAACCACGTAGGTTTCTGAAGTACTTATTTTAACACAAACGAACGAAATTGTACGATTCAGGCAGCAAGTTGCAATTGACGTTAAAAGAAAAACACCCTGTATGAGGCATTCGAACAAAAATATTATGGGAATCCATCCTAGGTACTTCAGTTAATGCTTTGTTTGTGGCACAAATAATTTTTTTAGAGATATGATCATCAAATAATTTTTACAAACGTCTTCATGCATGTTCCTATTCCACAACTGGTCACCAAGTTTCAATCCGATAAGATTTGTATTTTTTGAGCTACCGAGAAAATAATATTCGGGATGGTTATTACTCCGAAACCGTTGATCCGATTATGCCCAACAAAGAACTTCACTGTCTCACAAGAATCCGCAACCTGTCCTGAACAGAGCAAGTTGCTATTTCTTTCCGTTTGAAAGTTATCGTAACAACGGTCACCAATCCAGCTACTGAACTCACCCAAGGCTGCTCATATCTCCAGCAATATGAATCCGATCGTGTTGAAACTTGGAACTTGCCTGAACAGTTAGATTTTGAAGTCTTTCGCAAAATTTCAGTGATTTCGTATGGATAGTTTCTGATATATAGAATATTTTTAATGATTTTCATTATTTTTTTTTTTATTTTTTAGTGATACGATCCTCACGAAATATTTCAAAACTTTGCGCGTTGGCATTCTACAAGTAACTACTATGTTTGAATCAGATCGGATTCGTATTTTATGAATTATTGTTGAAATAACAGAAAATTTTCAGATGAGTATAACTCCGAAAATGTTTGGCTGATTATGCCTATTAATGAACTCAAATGAGGCATTCGGATGCGCAAACTACCCTAAAAATTCGAACGGTTCCGGTTTTCATATGTTCGAGTGATAGAAGGTGCGTATATCGAAATAAGTTATGTTGGTATTAAGAAAGAACCTATTATTGTTATTGTTTTCTTCAGATATATGCAGCTTTAATAATAAATATTATTGAGAGCAGTATTAAAACTATTAAATTACCTCAACTTGAGTACTCACAGAAAATAAAATATACTATTCATAAAACAGTGAGACAAATATATAAGAGATTTTCTCATGAGTTATGTCAATTTTAAGTAGGGTAAAATAAACCCAGCTTTTTTGTTACGAGAGTTAACTCGGAGTCGAATACACGGATGTTTTCGAACGACAGTCATAGAGTAAAATGTACACAACTAATCATAAAGTTTATGTTTATAGTCGGATTTATGTTCATGGAAATATTGCAAAAATATTTTTTCTGGAGTTTTAGGCGAGTCCGTACCTGGATGGGTGAAAGCAATGGCTATAAATTTGAACAGTGTGCCAAAGCCCCTGTCCACAGAGC
Organism: Halyzia sedecimguttata; assembly: GCA_937662695.2. Classification (NCBI taxonomy): domain Eukaryota; kingdom Metazoa; phylum Arthropoda; class Insecta; order Coleoptera; family Coccinellidae; genus Halyzia; species Halyzia sedecimguttata. Next base: position 52,489,805 of record OW569415.2, read on the forward strand.
CTTCCCAACTTTTTTCAACGTACCCCCTGGAGAATCTGTAGGCGTTCCACTCATTCGAACTGTTTAGTTCTAATAGAGCAATATGTTCGTTTAAAACATTGTTCCGACGATCTCAATATAAATATTCAGAACACGGCATAGAAAGTTTCGTAGTCGCAGTTCTCCACAATGTCCAGAACAGTGCTCTATAGCATCCGCTGGTATTTCCAACGTATTTGTTGGAATTACCGTTGACTGGTACTCAGGAAAATTGACCCCATGACAGAAGATTCCATCTCTACGTTTTTCTAGGGCCCGACGCTGTCAGTAATTCAATTTGCTCGTCCGGACACGCCAGATGGATTGGAAAGACAACATCGTTCGACTTGGGCCACTCTTTGATCTCTTCCTTCTTTCTAATGCACCGTGTGTTGTTTTATTTAAGGCGCCAAATTTAATTTCGGGCACAGTCGCAAAAGTTCGCTAGTTTAATTCAGACTTTCTTTCAATTTCACTGGGGATCAGAAAGTTGATTCAGTCTCTTTGACGTGACATGCTTCTAGGCTGAGGCGATCGAAGCAAATACTGGTTCACTGAAATCGGAAAGGTATCGGAATGCTATATTCCAGTATTTTCGTTAGCTTTGAACTCTGAATGTAACTGTGAAATTTTAAGAGATGAGGTCTATCAATATTGAACTACAGGAATTATTCAATCAGACGCAATTGCTAATTGGAATATTTTCTTTTTGATATTATACCCATTACTCAGAGACTTTATTATCACGAATAAATGAGTAATCTGCAATTATTAAGCCTCGTAGATTGGGTTGTTGAAACTTACACTCGGTGCATAGTTTTCACAACTCGAATTACCTACTAAAGGTATCACCCATAGAGAAATAGAAGAAAGAGAGTTCGATTGCCTACTAAACAGAGGCGGCAAGTTGTTGAGGAATCCCGCCGGTTTTGGTGTAGGTACCTAATTTATATTTAATTGTTTACCGTGGTGTTGCAAAGGGCGCATGTGGGTATTTACCCGCGCTCCTCAAATTTATTATTGAGCAGCTTCACGCTGCTCAAAACCAAAGCAAAGTAATTATTATATCATCTATTTAATTAGTCATGAAATAATAATTACTAGAAAATAGCCTTCACAAGGTTACACCAAACTGAATTGCATGTCAAAGTAATTTGCCGAATTAAATAGAAGAAATAATAATTATTACTAAATGAGCCTTGGAAGGTGTAAAAAGCCTCTGAAAAAAAAGAAGGAGAAGTAGAAAAAGAAGAGCTTTGATCAATTTGTTCATATTTGAACAATTGTTCGATAACATAATACATAAAATATAAATCTTATATAATCATTCATTGAGGTATAAAATAGTCAATGACTGAAAAAATGTTGATACATAACAATAGTATTAGATTTAAACAATCAATGCAATAAAATATATTGTGTAAATAAATTCACTTGGCAATGCTCCAAAGGAGAGGGATGTTTCCAGCATAGCTGTAACACATATATTCTTTCCGTATTTTGGGTGTCAAACAACATTTTCTATATCTATATCTGAATATTGTTCAACGTGACATGATTTTGCAATTTCATGGTTATCAAACTGAATATTATATTTGAGGAAAGTATTTCTTGTTGACTTTAGCAGATGAGGGGGATTTAGGCCAAAGTAATGATCAGTTCTAGCTGTTTGAGTATTGCAAAGTTGACTGATTGCTGCTCGATTAGTTGCTCCCTGATATAACTATACTTGATCTCATATTTTGTCTAGTACGTATATGCCTATAACATACATAAAATATATAGAAAATTAATTCTTCAAATTATTAGGCTTACTATATCATGTGACCATGTTGCTCAGCCTTTTGTTTACACAAAGAATGCTTCAACTCTATTGATATCATTGAAAACATCAAAAAGGTATTTACTGGATTAACAGGAATAGGTAGCTACAGGTGAAATTACTTACCAATCGAAAATTTATAATAAAGGTGAATTTAGTTTGAGGTTCCCTATTTTTGATATTATATCAATCTTCAATAGTTTCGGCATCAATCTAAAAAAAAACGTTTGATCAACAAGTAGGTATACAAAATTGTTCTTCACTGTATAGTAAAGTTATACTAATATCAATATTGAACATAAACTAGGGGGCTATAAACAATTATACTATTGCATAAGGTGTTCAATTTTGCTGCATATATATAACAATACTTGATCTCATATTTTGTATTCGATTATTAAATTTGTAGCATAATTTTCGAAATATATTTTCATCATTGAACACCTAAATATGTGAAATTACTTAGCACTCCAAAATGAATAATAACGGTGAATTCAGTTTGACGTTCTCTATCATTATATCAATCTTCACCCTACCCTCTTCAGTAGTTTTAGCATAAATCTTAAAAAAATATTTAGTCAACAACCATACAAAATTGATCGTCCTTTTACAGTGAAGTTATAGTAATATGTCAGAATAAAATTTAGACAAGGGAGTCTTTATCCATATCTACTGTATAATATAAACAAAAACGGATTTTTGCAGATATATTCTGTTTGATAGCATAACAAAAGCAAACGCCATTTTAAATAATAAATTTTAAGTTCTCGTTCTATTAATTAACGGAGAAAGAGAGGAGATATTCTCTTCTCTGTTGGAAACCGTCGGGATTCTTCGCATTCCACAAACTTGCCGCCTGGAATGCGGGGTATGTGGCGGTCTCTCTATTCTATTGTCTCTGCATTAATAGTTCTGTTAGTTGATCAACACATGACCCAATAATTTCGATATGAAAATCAAATAGAGATTTCTTGCAGTGCTCGTTTTTGCAGCATGTTTTGCGCAACAGCGTCCTATCGTTTTGCCAAATATCAGTTATTTACGAATTTTTTGCCAAAAATGGTCTCAGACGATTAGGTTCGACTCTCTGATGGAGAATTCGAGGTCAAATTTGATTATGTCTGGCTAGCCTTCTGGCCGTTGCCATATAACTTTCGAACGGAAAGAGATAGCGACTTGAAATTGTCAGGGTAGTTGGCGCGTCCGAATGAGACGAATAAGTTCATTAATGGCCGTAATCGGCCCAACGGTTTCTGAGTACTAATATTGTTTTCAACCGATACAGATCCACTCCAATTGAAACTTGGTAGGTAACTTTAGAATATCAACTCAAAGACGTATGGGAAATTTTGAGTATCGTAGCACTAGAAAATTTAAAAAAATTGTTAATAATAGTTATTTTTGTATAAGTGCGTAAAATGAGTGTCTTTTCAATGGCATATGAAAGTGTTAATTTTTGGCCGAGACCACAGGTCGAGGTTAAAATTGTCTCAAGCACTGACGTGAAGTCAGGAGCTTATGCTCGTATGTTCTATTGTCCATTATCCTATATTGAACACTCTTAATCGAATATACTATATACTAACTTTCGTAAGGCTACTTACTAGTTGTTAGCGTTAGCTATTGTTTGGTGCAGTTTGACAGATCAACCATGTATTTGGTGTCAAACAGACCCAACCAGTTGGCTATTGTTTGTGATCGAAATGGAGCCTATTACATCTCTGATTTAGGGTTGAGTCATAATTTTTGATGGATTTCGAGTGAGCTAACATAAACGTAAATCGAATTTGCCCAACACTTCAACATTCATTAATCAATTTTGTCATAAAAACGAGATTCTAGATCGTTGAGAAAGATTCAATGAATCTGTTTCAGCAAAAATAAATCTTGAGAAATTTGCCAAAGCATCTAAAAACAGGCGGTAGATTTGCGTAACGTTTAGACTAACTGCCGCCTAACCTAACCTTACCTAAGTAATGTGGTCTATAGCAGCATTGGGGGCAGAATGGCATAATGTCGCGATTAATCACGATTCTGTCTGGTATGCACGATGGCCGTAGAAGCTGTTGAGGGGCACGAAGAAAGAAATGTAAAATTAATGGTATTTTGGGGTGCTACGTTTACGGGAAACATTGAAACAGTTGACAAAAAGGGAAACATTGAAACAGTCGACGAAAACGAAAACATAGTTTTATTTTGAGGAGACCAGTTTGGGTTACAACCTGTCCTGGGGTGATGGACCTGCGCCTGCTAAGGTTTTTACCTGACAGGGGGAAAGTTATTCTTCCTGTTTCCGATACCAGAATTTTTTTTTTGACACTAGAAAAAGTTGATAGGATACCGGGAATTAGAAAGTTGAGTCATGCGATGAAAAACCCGGTTCGACCCAGGTACTATGTCGAATCGCTTTTGTCACCACAGTATGATTACTATTGTATATGTTAGCTGATCTATTTCCCAATATCTCATGAATTACAGGTCTAACCGTGTCTAAATCGATTAGCTGGATATTTCCCGTGATCTATTTACTAGACGTTTCCTAAATTTGAGAGCAAACAATGAAGAGAGAACTGAACTAAGAACTAAGAGAGCAAGATGATATCAAATGTAACGAAAATTGTTTCGTTACGTAAGATTTTTTTCCTAATTTCCAACTCTTAGATTTAATCGAAAAGTTTAGAGGAGCATCCAAGATCGGTTAATATGTCACCTTTCAGAACTGCGATCATTTTGATCTTTCGTTCTATTACGCTACTCAGTTAATTCCTACAAAAATAATGTCCACGGCTTCTGCAAACCCAACAACATCCCTTGGAGCCATCATTCTGTGAGGATCAAGAACTGGCCCACCAGTGCGTGGTTCTGGGACGACTCCATTCTGGACATATGCATAGGATGTGTTCAGCCGTTTCATTGTTTCATTGTTTCATGGGTCAATCCACAGAGTCTGTATGTTCCATTCGCCGATTTGCCAATACGGTATACAGTTCACAGATTTATAGTTGTATGAGTTGCCTATTGTAGGGCGGCGATAAATCTTTTCGCATATAGTTGTCCGAGTGTGTGTTCCCAGGAAGTTTTCCTTTTGCTTACCTACTTCGTGTTAAACAGTGGTCTCTTCTCCGGCCACAGAAAGGTTCTGTTCGAACAGGTGGCTGTCTAGTAGCCAGCATGGCAAGTTTGTATGCCAATTGGTTTTCTTCATCACCTCTAGAGAAAGAAAATGGATGCGAAGTTGAACCGTATGCAGATGATGTGCTCATCCTGGTAAGAGGAAACAGCCGCCTCCAACTCGAGAAGAGGGAAACGTGCTGTATGAGTGAGGTGGGTGACTAGGCCCCTGAGGCAGGTGTGAGTGTATCGGAGAGTAGGACAGTATGTATGTTGATGAAAGGAAGGTTGTCTGTGAACAGCCCTCCTAACGTGCGTCTCAAGGGTAGGGCCGTGAGATACGCTAGGAAGGTAAAGTACCTGGGTGTGACTGTGGAGGAGGGACTTCTAGTTTTCTACTCACTTCTCTGTTGTGCGAGTGAAATTGGTTCGTCTGTGTGGTTGTCTAGGAGGAGTGTTGAAGAGAGATTGGGGAAGGCTATGAATGTGATACTTGGCGGCATGTTTCAAGTTTGCGCGATATATGGTATGAGTGTTTGCTATGAGTCGTTGAAGAATGACTACGCGAGAAGGGCTCTGATTGGAGGTCAAAGAGTGCATGTTTGAGAGTCTATGTTTGAGAGTGTGTCGCACCGTGTATGTGTTGTTTTAGTGTACATGTTTGAAAGTGCGTCCACCGAGGCTATATGTGTTATTGGTGTTGTACGGTAGGATCTGGTTGGTAGAGGTCTTGGTGTAGAGCATAAGCTCAATAAATGCATGTCGTTAAGTGAGTTCGATAGAGGGCTTGTAGGTGAGCAAGTAAGGGATCCTTCGGTTGATTTGGATGTGTTACGCACCTCACTGCGGACATAGTGGCAGAGAATATGGGATGGCAGTACGGTTGGCAGATTCACCCATAGGTTTATTCCAAGGATCAACTTCGTCAGAAATAGTCAATGGTTCTATCCTGGCCTGTATTTGCGATTTCTCTTAACGAGTTAAGTTAGTTTGAATGAGTTTCTGTATATATGAGGCCTAAGTCAGAGTGACAGATGCGTATGTGGTGAGGTGGAAGACTCGGAGCATGTTTTGTTTGAGTGGAGTGTATACCTGTACGAGTGAAGTGTGTGTGTGATGCTCTTGAGGGGATGATTGAAACGAGTGGAAGATGTGAGCGAATGGAGAAACTTTCCAGGGCTCAGCTCAGCTCTTCTCTAAGAGAATAATAAATAGACTTGTCAAGTTTTCCCCTCACGCGGCGATCTCTGACTCGAGGCCTGGAATGGCTTGCACGGGGGAGACGTAGAGTAAGGTAAAAGCTACTTAAGGGGAAATATACTCGTTGAGGTGTTCCTCCTCTGGCGATCTTTGGTTTGGGAGGGAGGTGGTTCTCCACTGGGGGAAGCAGGTAGGCAGGGTGGAGACATCTGGTTGAAAAGGATGTCGTTTAGGATGCCATTGGGCGGCGGGTCGGGGCGCAGTCCGGGAGCTCCTGACGCGTACCAATTGCGGAAGTGCCAACGGGAATGACCAACCCACATGACTCTAGCTGGCTTTAGCAAGGCCTGGACTCCAAGGTCCAACATTTTCAAGGGAATACTTTCCCGAAGCATGTCCAAGCAATGACGCTATGATTGCTTCCACGGGATAGGTTTCGTGGAGGCAGAGGTTGCGAGCCCGCAATCTGGGTTAGAAGGGTTCTATTTCCTTCGGCGTGTGAGTTGCTTACCCCCAACTCGGGAACTAACCTGCTGAGTTTGTACAGGTTAGATAGTGCCTCCTCCTGTCAGTGAGAGAATAGGTTTTGAAAACCAAAGCCATACTGGAAGTAGTATCCTTGATGGTACGCACTGATTGGGCGTATCTCAATCCCGCGCCCATGGAGTCTGTGAGCATAGGTCTTAGGACGGGTACTTCACATAAAGTCTTTTCTCTTCTTAAACACCAGCATGTCCAGCTACCCATAAAAGGGTCACTTTAATGCCCCTGGCCAGCTACTTAATGGTGTAGTGCTGGGAAAAGAGGCACCTTGGGCTATAAGCCTCCAGTACCCTCATGGTGGCCTGGCTATCTGTGGCAATGTGTATGTTCATTCCCTTGAGGTTTCTTTTTGAACCTCTGGGCGAATATGTTTAACGCCAGTATCTCTGTCTGTATGGCAGAGGGTTGCATCCCTAGAGGTATAGCGAGGCGCAATTTTCGATCATAAATCCAAATCCCCGTGCCTCTTTCAGTACCGCCTGTGTACACTTGGGATCTTTGTCCACAGTACTTGAACGCTCACGAACGACCATTGCAATGGGTGTCTCAAAATCAAGTACAGATGCTATGTATACGAAGATTTAGTTAGAAGATTTTGGGCCGAAAATATTTTCAAACGATTCCACTTGACTCACTGATGAAGAATAGGTAGTCAAGTTTGCTCATCCGTCCGTCAGTCCGAATGAAGGAAATTAGATTCTTGAAATTTTCAAAGGAGACATACTACATGAACATTTTCTTATCAATTATTCGACCTCACATCTATTCTGTATTATCATAATTCATATCAATATATTCATCCTCAAAATCGAAACCAATGAAATTCCGACACGAATTGTTTCTATATGAATGCATATATTTATATAATTCGATCGCGGTACTTAATTATACTGATCTGTTTGAATTGTAGCCCGTTGACTTTATTTCGTCAGTAAATAATGGCAATCTGTTAATAAAGCCTCATATCCGATATTGGAAATTGTTCCTGATTTAATTAATGCATGATAAACACTTTTACCATGAATAACGATTGGACCAATAGTCTATTTGGAATTTCATTCCATTTCACAATGTACACAGCAACTGTCCAATGAGATTAATATTATCATTTGCCTATTGGCCTGATTACTCTCTTACTATGTCCACGAAAGAATACATGTACGTACTGTCATGCATTGCCTTTGCATTGCGCATCATTTTCTCCAACTACTCACTCCGTCGAAGACTCATTGCATCGAAAGTTCACTGAATCGAAAGTTCACTGCATCGAAAATGACGCCCACTTACTCCTGATTCGCTGAACGAGAAATCTCTTATATCGATCGTCTTCGTCCGTAGTTTGGCTGGATGAGAGGTAATTTGTTTCATTGAGTGTAGTCAACAAAGCTGCGGCTCTTTAGTTCCATACGCAAATATTATTTATTCTAATAAATAAATAGATTTTTTTTTATCAAAAAGCTTTATTTATGAAATTACTATTTATTATTGACAAGAATAATTATTCTGGCTCTTTAAAAACTTTGAATTTTTTTCAAATTGCAATTTTTTACTCTTCTGACTCAAAAGGTTGCCCACTCCTGGTCTAACCTAAAATTTGAAATAACTGAAGGATGAATGTGTTCGACAATTTTCAATTAGTGAACCATTATGGAAAATCTTGTACCTAAGCATTGTAAGTAGAGTTTTGTAACATGCAGAAATTTGTCAAGAAGAAAACATTCTCCAGTGATGCTATGAAAATATGAATATATAATATTTACTCAAGTATCATATCCTGATTCGGAATTAAATTGAAATCTAAATAATATGCTGTATTATATAACACTTTTAATCTGAGGACAGATGAATATCATTTTAGTAAATCTATCGAAGCAAGTTGAGATGTTCATCAATGAAAAGAGTAGAATATTTTGTTACACTCTAGAACTTTATTCATGTTTAATTGGTTTCTGTATTACCTCTCATTCGTAATAAAGAAATTTGTTTAAAGATATAACATTCTTATACTGAGTTAGAAATATATTACGAGAACGATGGCAGGATCACGGAATGAAGGAAAAAGATAGGTATATTAATATATTTTTATTTAAAATTCAATTCTTCAAAAAAAAATTCTGAAATAAAAGTATGAATTAATATAAAAGTTCTCAATTCCTGTTCAGTGTCTCTACTTTGGCAAGGAGAAAATTCGTAACGTACACAATGAAAAGGATATTTAAATTCATAAATCAATATTTGAGATATTTAATCAATGTTGTTTTTATTTGTTCTCAAAGTCAATAACTAAAATTGTTGAACGGGTTTCGCACCGAGCCAATTTATCTCGATGCTGTTTTCTTCTTGGCAAATTTAATATTTTGATTTCAATTTTATTTCCAATCAGGATATGATACTCGAGTAAATTAGATTCCTACATAATATAAGTTCTATAGGTAATGGATAATATTGTCTGAATCAATGAAATAGTTTTCTTCAGTTCCAAGTCCTGCAGTAATTTTCCTCTGGAAGATGGACATACTGTATCAACTGCATCTGATGCTAACAGAAAATGCAAGTCAGTTGAAAAAAAAAACCATGAACAATCGCTGTACAGTAAATGTTTTAAATAAGATGTTCCTCTTCTCCCAATGTTATACCTTGTTATCAGCGTTCCAATTCAGCGAAAATGCCATAGTCCTGCTTGATTATCAAGTATTGATCGTGATATTTTCATTAGCAATATCACTGGTGGATGTTTTCTTGTTGACAAATTTTTGCACATTACAAAACTCAACTTATAACGCATAGGTACCAAGATTTTTTATAATGGTTCACTAATTGATAATTGTCGAACACATTCATCCTTAAATTCTTTCTAATTTTAGGTTAGAGCAGGAGTCGGCAACCTTTTGAGTTAGAAGAGTAAAACATTACAATTTACAAAATCAAATAATCAATAAATAGTACTCTCATAAATAAAGTTTTTTGTTAAAAAAACTAATCGATGTATTCATTAGAATAAATTATATTTGCGTATGGAACTAAAGAGCCGCAGCTTCATAACCAAACAGCCGCCGACCCCTGGGTTAGACAGAGTCCGCTTTTGTAGACGTACACTCAATGAAATAACTTATCTCTCATCCAGCCAAACTACGGACGACGACAATCGATATAGGAGATTTCACGTTCGGCGAATCAGGAGTAAGTGGGCGTCATTTTCGATGGCGTAAACTTCGATGGAGTGAACTTTCGATTCAGTGAACTTTCGGTGCAATGAGTCTTCGATGGAGTGAGGCGGACCGTCATCGAGTATGGTCGTCCATGTGATTAAAATCTTTGTTTGGAAATAATAAAATTACCTGAAAACGATAATTTAGTAGAATGAGTAGTAGTTGACTAGCTGGTAAGAATTCAAAAGGACCAATTTCATATCGTATGTAATTATAAATTTGTTTGTTACATGTTGCCATACATACCTTATAATGTTTATGCATGACTATTTTATAAGGCACCGCTCCCTTTATAAGGATCTTAAAAGGCGAGGTAAAAATCTCAGATGGGAATTTGAATGAAAAGAGAAAAACAAAACAAACTCAAGAATATCAATGGATTTAGACAGTGGTAGGTAGGAAGCAAAAATAAACATAATACTAACTATAATATCTATATTAATATCTCAGAAAAAACGAACACAGTTTAACCAGTGTTCGGTGAGTCACGAAAATAATAAAATTCTGTCACCATTAACAATCAGATACCCTAAGTATAGTGAAGCTTCCCAAACTTTCAAACTAATTATTGAAACTACACGTATATACCTATACAAGAAAATAGGCCAATATTCCACTAATAGTATGATATTAACCACCCGCGAGGGTGGTTATCTATAATGATCGATTACTGTTCTTAACCAAATGTGCTCAAGTTTACGTCTTTCAGATCTGAAATTTACATGAATATTACAAGAAAATACCTGAGGCTTTATTTAAAACGACGGTTCTTCTGTGTGCGCTGATAGCGAAATAATAGGCCTAATTGACCTATCTTTGAATCTTATTCAGATTTCGATACGTGGTGGGATCCCCTTCCTAAGATGAAACGTACTCTTCGTTATCTATCAGGCCGGAAGTTTAGACTTTGCCGCTGTTACCATCGGAGGGCCACGAAGTACGGACAAACCATCGATGCTCTAGGCATTTCATAGTTTACGGTGTCATTGTTTTAGTACTTTAATCGGAAATAACACTAAGAATTGTATGGAGGGTAGCAATCTTACCGCATTTCCTTAATTTGTGATAAGTTTCATAAGCTTTCATTTTAAATAATGCAGAACTCGCCACGATGAGGTAGCTGTATTATTGAGTTCCATAAGAATCAAACGTTCCAAATTCTATAAAAACAGAAAATCGACAACGAATAAAATGAAATATTTTATTTATTTATTTATTTATTTATTTATACATACATAATGTATGAACATACGGGAAACCCCCATTTGGAATAAAAATACAAATGTAACAAAAAAAAATACAAATTCTAGCTTAACTAAAAAATAAAGCAGTAACAAAAAAGGTACAAATATGGTCATACTAAGGCTCGCCATAATTCCCTCTTGAACGAATCAATCGATCGAGAGAAGAAATTCACATTGATCCTATTAGCAGCAGTCATAGATCGGTAAACAAAAAAGTTTAAACTATAATTAGTTCTATGCAAACAAGTATAAAACAAATGCACCTGTCTGATAAAACGACTCGGAACCCTAAAATGGACCAACTCAAGAAGTTTAGGGCAATCAACACTATTGTACAGAATTTTATATAGCATCAACAAATCAGCAACACGTCTTCTCTGACAAAGAGTTAACATCAAAAATCATACAAAGATAATCTGAGTCTATAGTAGGTATATCAGATCAGTAAGCCAGAAAACGGAGGAATCTCCTCTGAACACTGTCCAGCATGTTAACGTCGCAATTGTAAAATGGCGACCAAACGACAGACCCATACTCCAGAACCGAACGAACCAGTGAACAATACAAGACTCTCAGTGTACCGACGGAAAATATAGCAGAGTATCTCATAATGAACCCCAACATACGGAGTGCCTTCGACTTCATAGTAATCATATGCTCTCTGAAGGTAAGCATACCATCAAATATAATCCCCAAGTCCCGAACGGCCGTGACGGTTAGCTATTTATGTCCGCCGATGAAGTAGTCATGGCTTACGAATGCCCTAGATTTATGAAAGTTTATAACGTAGCATTTGCTTAAATTCAAATGCAAAAAGTTCTCGTCGGTCCAATCATAAAATCTATCTAGTTCTGCCTGAAGTGACCGTGAGCTGTCCGAATTAACGATCCTGGTAAAAATATTGACATCATCCGCAAACAATAAAAAACATCCAGACAGGCAGTCCTTGATATCATTAACAAATAAATTAAATAGCAATGGTCCCAAATGGGAGCCCTGCGGCACACCTGACGTTACAACAATCGAGTGAGAATAAAAGTTTTTATATCTTACCATCTGAACCCGACCAGAAAGAAAGCTTCGGATCCAAGATAAAAGAGGGCCGACAATTCCTATAGCCTCAAGTTTAGTTGCAAGCAAGTTATGGTTGACTTTACCAAGGGCTTTCGAAAAGTCTGTATATATAGAATCTATTTGAAACCCCCCGTCGAAACTGCTTACGATATAATTCGTGTACAATAATAAGTTAGTCATTGCAGATCGACCCGGACGAAACCCGTGCTGCTCATCTATCAGGATAGGGCTACAATGCCATGATAAGAAACCACAAATTAAACGGTCTAATAATTTAGGGATAGCAGACTGAATCGAAATACCTCTGTAATTCGTTACATCACGCTTAAGACCAGATTTATAAATTGGTGTTATGAAGCTTGACTTCCAATAGTCGGGGAAATGACCCAATCTAACCGATGCATTGAATAGCGAACACAAGAGTGCAGAGAGAGAACTCACGCACTACTTCGAAAGGAAAACAGATACACCATCCGGTCCAGATGAAAAACTCGACCGGAGACTCCCAATAAGGTCATAAACTTCCGCTGGTGAAAACTGACACAAACTCAGACTAAGGTCAACGCTGCTGCACATCTGCGGTGGAACCACTTCATCAGAACTATATACATTAGAAAAAAAATCAGCAAACAAATGGACAATGTCCTGCCCATCAGATGCACAACAACCGTTTAATTCCATATTATTAGGGAGACCATTATCATTCTTTTTGGAATTAAGAAAGTTCCAAAAAGACCTAGGATTCGTGTTAATATTGAATTAAACATTTTTCAAGTAATTGGAGTACAAACTATCAAGCAACTGCTTGAATTTTTCAATATCTTCCTCATTTTTAAAACGTTTATATTTTCTGTGATATTTTTTTTTCAAGTTAATATATTGAATAAGTTGGGTATTAAACCAGGGAGGATAGCCTGCACTCCTTTTAACTTTAGAAGGAATGAACTGAGCAATACCATTATAAAGGTTGTTGTAAAATTTCGTCACAGAATAATTAATATTTGTAGAGTCCAAAGACCTTCTCACCAGACTCAAGACGTCGCTTGAGCTCTTTTCGAGTATCATTATATTGAGATCGTTGCATATCGGTTCGGTCCGCAAACAATGAAATTTTCAGTCGGCTAGCATCAATCACCTTACCTTTCATCCTTAAAGCTTTCAACGCAACATCTCTGCTGGAAAGAACCACTCTAGTAAGCCTATTCTTATTTCCCTTCTTTCCCAGTCTTACGTTTTTAACTATTTCATGAGGAGAAATATCAGCATGATTCAGAAGGGAGGACACCAGCACGGAGTCATGCTCAATTCTTGCATTCAAGCTGGTATCATTGGATTACGGCAAATTGGTGATAATAATATTTGTCGACTTAATGATCCTTTCATTAACTTCAGATGATACAGTCACAACATCTATCGCACTTATTTTCTTCAAATTTCAAGATTTTTATCTCTTCAAGAAGTTCGCCATTAATCTTCAACTGGTTCTCGAATTTCTGTAGTAACTGCATGTGCTTATCTTCAATACAGTTCAGTTTTACCATAATGTCTTCTAAACACACTCCACAGTATTCTGTCGTGGGGTAGTTTTGGTTCCCTCGGTAACTTCACCACAATCATCACAAGACTATACCGCTTTTCCTTCATTAAGTAAAACAAATGTATCAGTACTTCGCCTCAGACGAAAAGAACGAGTCGGTCAACAACCGATGAAACAGATGTGCGTCCAATGATATGAGATATCGATGATGACTAATATAATACGGCGATAACTTTGCTATATTTCTAATTTCACAATTTTCAAGCGGAAAATCCATGAAACAACACACCACGTCAAATACAATAAAGGCATCCAGAACTCTTGAGAACCAAACACTATAATACCATCAAAATGAGAATACTATAAGGGCGATCATAAATCACGTCTTACACATATGACCACATTTATTGAATTTTGGCCATTTACTAAATGTCAGCAATTCTCTGTCGGAAATAGCTGTTTTTGGAATTCTATCACTAACCATTACGGAATATGAATGGTTTCTTTCTGGGTTTTCTCTCCCAAACTCTGAAAAATATCTATAAAATAAAAAATTAATTATTTTGTGATTTGCTTCTGCCTAAGAAACACAAGATATCTGTCACAAGCAATCGATCGAACAATGTTGCCCAACAAATAACAACGAAGCAACATCAACGAAGAAACAACTATATCGTAACGTTTCGGAGTCTATATCAGACTCCTTCGTGAGACGCTTAACGAAAAAATCTTCAGTATTTTTTTGTTGATTGTTATTCTGAGATTCGAGAATTGTCACATTGACAGTATTTGAGAATCATAGCTAACATAGCTTTACTATGAGTAGAAATTTACAAGTTCCACCTCCTTTTTCAATAAATTCAGCCAAATATGGTCAATACCAATTGAGCAATTTGCATTCTCTGTTCAATAAAATACAAGTTGACTCCTTAAGTTTCCTTTTAATATAATCAGTTTCTGTCATTAGAATATTTGTATTACACCAATCCATCATGTGATCTCCTTGGATTGTACATACATGTTCTGCTATTTTTGATTTCTGTATGTCTCTATTTCTCAAGTTATTCTTATGCCCTGACTTTCTTACTTCTAGCGGTCTTGATGTTTCTCCTGTGTATGACCACAAATACAAATACACAGGAGAAACATCAAGACCACTAGAAGTAAGAAAGTCAGAGCATACGAATAACTTGAGAAATAGAGACATCCAGAAATCAAAAATAGCAGAACATGTATGTACAATCCAAGGAGATCACATGATGGATTGGAGTAATACAAAGATTCTAATGGCAGAACCTGATTTTATTAAAAGGAAACTTGAGGAGTCAACTTGTATTTTATTGAACAGAGAATGCAATTTTGCAAATTGCTCAATTGGCGTTGGCCATATTTGGCAGAATTTATTGAAAATGGAGGTGGAACTTGGAAATTTCTACACAAAGTAAAACTATATTAGCTATGATTTTCAAATACTGTCAATGTGACAATTCTCGAATCTCATAATAACAATCAACAAAATAATTCTGAAATTTTTTTCGTTAAGCGTCTGACGAAGGAGTCTGATAATAAACGTTACGATGTAGTTGTTTCTTTGTTGATGTTGTTTCGTTGTTATTTGTTAGGCAACATTGTTCGATCGATTTCTTCTGACAAATATCTTGTGTTTCTTATGCAGAAGCAAATCACAAAATGATAAATTTTTAATTTTATAGATATTTTTCAGAGTTTGGGAGAGAAAACCCAGTAAGAAACCATTCAATGATGAATATACCTCCCACAGTATCCTTTAATGATTACTTTCGTTACGAAATAATTATTGAGGAATATGGATAGGTATTCTACAAAATCCAGGAAAGTTCACTCAATAAAACCTTAAAAGGTTGCTGGCATAATGAACATTTGTCGTGATATAAATCACAAGTACCCTAAAAATATTTTATGAATAGAGTCTGAATGATGTCAATTTACTGCTTTCTACAGGAATATTACTTAAGGGAGGCATTCAATATACAGGTATGTATTATCAAACAGACTAATATCACTGTCAAATTCATTCAAGGAGGTGCTCTCTTCAGAATCTATTTTACAAATATTTTTCAACGGAATGATCCAAATTGGGCATATCTAAGTTTCAGAAAAATATTTTTTTTTTAATTTTTTTGATTCGAGGATCGGACTTATAGCTACATGATTGTTTGCCTTTAAGTATCCAAATGTTGTTCAAGTTAGTCAGATTTCGAGTAAACTTTTTATAGACATTATTTTGCTAAATATCTAACAAATCCGCCAATTTAAATAGAAATAAACCACGGTCATGCAAAGGACCGTTGAAAGGATTTCTGAGAGGACCATTTAAAAAATAGGCTGCTCCACCTGAGCGAACATAGACGGATTTACCACCAAGATGACAATTTAGTAATATTTCTGGGGGTACTAATTAATGAACAATCTGAAGTTGGTAGAGAGTTCCCTTCTACAATATTCGTATCTACAAAATGTTTTATATGACAAACTACATTATTGTCGTTTATTTTGAAACTATTTTCCTTATGGATTGCATATGGTCATTTCCGTACTCTTAAAGGGTCTTCTAGGAAATACTCAAACCGATAGCATTAGGATGTAAAGATAAAGTCGTTGCCGACACAGAGTTTCATAAGAAAAATATTCGTATGTGGATTTATAATGAGGTACTCTTAGAACCAGATAATACACAAGTACGAGTCATATTAGAACTCAAATCAAGGTATTCCAAATGTGTTAATAATATACTCACCTTAGATATCCACTATATTTTATTACTAAATATCATACACTTAGTTAAATACTTCACAATTAACTATTACGAATTCTTCAGTAATTCACCTAATTTCACTTTAAGCACTAATGAAACAATCTTAAGAATCCGGGACGTTTCAACACCGATTCCAGCTCAATGCAACTAAAAACATACATATGGAAGATCTAAATCGCTTGTCGCCCTCCGATGTAAAATTGCCAACAACTCATTTTCGAAGAATATTCTGGCTTGTTACTGACGTATAGGCTATGGGTGGAATGTTACGTCTCCAACCTGACATAACGCTCTAGGTATCTAAATATGTACTCGAAACACTTCGATGGGTACTCTAAACAATTGGATAGGTACTCAAAGTAGCCACTGTAACAATTATAATTCCCCTGTAAAGGGGTCCATTTTGCAACTCGGAAAAATCACCAGTTTCACGCCAAACTATCGTCTTTCGTGTAACATTAACCATTAGCAAATTCAAAATGCCACATCCTCTTAACATCATGTTCAGTAGGTAAATGGGAACTAGGAAGAGTAAGAATCAGTAAAGCTCAGCTAATGCCGACGTTTCGCGAAAATATATTTTTGTTTCTTCAGGGCTACATTAACCAAATTTACCGAATAACTTGTAAGATCCAGTTAATTTTCACATGGGAAAAAACATCACTTACGGCTTTGGGGAATTCTGGAAAAATCCATTGTAGTATCAGTTATGAAAGGGGTGTTTTAGATGGAACATCCTGTGTAATTAATAGCTTCAGCGACATTCATGAACGCCTCCTAACACGTTAAATAAAATTTACCCTGCTAACTAACATGAAAATGGGTTCAAGCCCTGTGGACAGAAGCTTTCTGGCGCTCTAGTTCAAACAGACAAATTATATCTCCGAAAGTATTGGTTTTTCAGAGTTGGGAATTATATCAATGTATTCTTATGATAGAACTGCATCATTAAGGAAATTCAATTCAAATAATAGTTTATTTATCAAGATTAAATGAGCAATCTGAGAATGAGAACTGCACCATGGAAGAAATCAAATGAAAATAGCTGAACTGAATTTGACTCTCTCTTATAGAACAGGATGAAATGTACGAGGATGAACACAGATCATATAATAAAGCATAGATAGAATAATTATAGCATTCTGTGAAAACATAGAAGTACGATTCATTATTGAAATTTAGAAAAATCAAATCTCCGGAAGTATTAGCTTGTTGGAGCTGAAAATGATATCAATGGATTTTAATGGTGAAACTGCATCTTAAATAATATTTGAATTTGAAATTTGTTGCTTAAGAAGAAAATTTTTTTTCGTTACTCCGAAACCATCTGGCCTATTTTACTCAATAACGCACTCAACCGAGACATTCATCTCCCTAACCTACTCTGAAAATTTCAACTGCCTAGCTCATTCCGTTCGAGAGTTATTGTAGAATATTTTTTTTTTAGTTTTGAAAATTTTTTTTTATACTTTGCGGTAACCTGGTCAATACAAAACTTCACATGCGTATAAAGGTCATGATTCTACAATTTGATGCTAAATTTCAGATAGATCGAGTGATCAGTTTCGAAAATATTCATAAAAAATGTGTTTTACTAAAATCGGCCATAACTCAGAAACCGCTTGATGGATTTCGCCCATTAACGAACTTAACCGAGATATTTACGCTCCAAACCCACCTTGCAAATTTCAATCCTCTAACTACTTTCGTTCGAGAGTTATCGTGTCTACGGCCGGCCGGCCGGACAGAATCGATTTCGACCTCGGATTCTTGATCAGTGAGTCGAACCAAATCGTTTGAGACCATTTTCAGCCAAAAATTCGAAAATTGCAGACATTTGGGCAAATTGATAAGCACTCAGTTCCGAGGAACTAGAGCGCCAAAAAACCTGCCGCATCGACCTTTCCAGAAGTTCCACTGTTAGGTTTCCCTTCATCGGTCAATAAATAGATAATATTGTTTCAGGTCCAACGGGCAGAGTACAACTCAATTTCGAGCTACCGACTTTTTCATCATCCCTCCAAACTCGCGTAATTTGGACGTCGTACGTGAAATTTGAACGATCACGCGCTGGGCCCTCATTTTGCCATCGAAAAAGTCGTCGGTCCGTGCAGATCTACTTCGAGGAATGGCCAACAATGTGGAAATCAATTTGCGGCCAAGACTTCAAAATGGGAAAGTGTAGGCTGTCGGTTCCTCGCAGCGATCCCAGGGGAAGGGCGCCTCGATCGTTTATGTGGAAATTTCAAAGTTGTTTTTCTGCAGTAAAAAGTTTGGGCTCTTGACATTTCGTCGGTATAGGTGTGATGGAATTATTGGAAACCACATTCTTCCGTGAATGTTGTTCGAATTTGTTTAGCGAAGCTCTAAATAGCCTGGAACCAGAATATTCGACCTCCAGCCCGAGCTCCATTTGGCTTGGGTCCCAGCTTATTCTGAGATAAATTCTACAGCCTATTTGAGAATTCAAGAGAAGTAAAGAATTGTCATTTGCTGATGATCTCTGGCGTCACCATGTAAATTGGTGCACAGTTATTTGACAACGTAAAGATTGCCTAGGATATTTACAGGAGTATCTGAGGAGCCCACAGGGAATGTAATTTCATAATATATATATTGTATCTATATATATAAAAAGCACTGAGGTGAAGTCAGGAGCTTTTGCGCGTATGTTCTATTGTCCATTCTCCTCCATTGGACACCCTTAATTGAATTTACCATGGTAGATTATGTTGTCCATTCTCCAATACAGGAGAATGGACAACATAATTACCATGGTAAATTCGATTAAGGGTGTCCAATACAGAAGAATGGACAATATAACATACTCGCAAAAGCTCCTGACTACACGTCAGTGCTTGAACTAATTTTTTTTCGTGATTTTTTTAAATTTTCTAGGGGTACGGTTCTTACAACATTTTTTTTTCCGTAATTTTTTTCAAATTTTCTAGGGGTACGGTTCTTACAAAATTTTAAACACGTCTTTATGTTGATTTTCTGCTACTAGTTTCCAAGCTTCAATTCGATCGAATCTTTATTTTTTGAGTTATCAATGAAATAATATTCCAGGTGGGTATAACTCCGAAACCGTTAGACCTGTTATGCCCAAAAATGCCCTTAACTCTCCCATTCGGATACGCAACCTATCTTGAAAATTGCGAGTCCCTATCTCCTTTCGTTCGAAAGTTATCGAGGCAACGGTCACCCGTCTACTGAACTCACACAAGGCTGCTCGAGTCTCCAACAATATTTAACCGATCGTGTTAAAACGTGAAACTTGGCAGTAGAGTTAGGTTCTAAGGGCTCTTGCAAAATTTCAGCAATTTCAGACGAATAGTTACTGATATATAGAATTTTTTTTGCAATTTTGAATGATTTTTTGAAATTTTCTACAAATACTATCCTCACGAAATTTTACAAGAATTTTCGCGTTGGCATTCTACAACTAATAACCATGTTTGAATTCAATCGGTTTTCTATTTTTCGAATTAATGAGGAACAAAGAACAACCAAATTTCAGATGGCTATAACTCTAAAACCGTTTGGCCGATTATGCTTATAAACGAACTCAAATGTCTCATTCAGATGCACAACCTTACCTCAAATCTTCAAGCCGCTATCTCTTTCCGTTCTCAGGTTATCGTGACAACAAAAATATTTTTTAATAATTTCTTAATAATTTCCTAGCGCTACGATTCTCACAAAATCTCACAAACATACTTAGGTTTATATTCTACAACTATTCACCAAGTTTCAACTCGATCGGATCTATATTAGTCGAAAACATAATTATTACTCGGAAACCATTTTGCCGATTATACCCATTAACGAACTTGTCCGTCGTATTGAGATGCACCACATACCCTGAAAATTTCAAGTCGCTAGCTCTTTCCGTTCTCAAGTTATCGTGGCAACGGCCGGACAGACAGAATCAAATTTGACCTCGAATTCTTCATTGGGGAGTCCAACCGAATCGTTTGAGACCATTTTCGTCAAAAAATTCTAAAAGTTACAGACATTTTGGCAACATGATAACGCGATGCTCCCCAGAACATAAGCGCAAAAATGAATTGCTGTTCGTTAGCCTCGCTAAAACTCGACTGGACTGATTTGGCTAATTTTTGTCTTGAATTATTTGTGGAAGTCCAGGGAAGGTTTGAAAGCTGAATAGATATAAAAATGTCTACAGGGTGTTTTTCTTTTAACTTCAATGGAATCTTGCACTTTTTCACGCCATAGTCATACAATTTCACTCAATTGTGTTAAAATATATACTTTCGAGGCATAGGTACATCATTAAAAATAAACCGTTACTATACAGGGTGTTATTTTTCTAACGGAACAATTGTACGCGATTGAAGTGATTTGTGCCACAAACAAAGCATTAACTAAATAGCTACCTTGGATGGATTCTCATAATGTATTTGTCTTAAATTTTCATACAGGGTGTTTTTCTTTCAACGTCAATTGCAACTTGCTGTTTTTCACGCCAATCGTACAACTCCATTAATTTGTGTTAAAAAATATACTTTTCAGGCATACATCATTGAAAATAAACCATTACTATACAGAGTGTCCTTTTTCTCACGGCATAATTATACGCAATTTGTGCCACAAACAAAGCATTAACCAAATACTTACCTTGAATGGGTTCTCATAATGTAACAATTTTGTTTTTCCTTTGATGTGTTCCCCGTCGGAGTTTCCCTGTTTCACGCATGGACAATTATACGTCACGTGTTCGCGCGTCGGAAAACCATCATCTTTGTTTATTTAGGTACACACCACAAAACAAAATGACAATATAGCTCATCAGAAAGCCTTAAATTGATCAAGAGACTGTATCATAACTGTGTGTGTCTGTCAATATCAAATTGAAACCTTATAAATAGCCAGTATTTCAGGAAAACTCTGTTTTGTAAGCAAGCAACATCATATGTAATTAATCGGAAATAATAATAAAACTTCTTTCATTCCGAGCATTTATTTTATTAATTACGGATTTCTTTTGATTGTTTTAAGTTCATTTTGCACAGAAGTTTAGGTCTTTTAATTATCGACTTAGGCAGTACGAAGTCAGCCGGGTTAGCTTAATAGTTAAAAATCAATTTGAACTTCAATACCATACCATAAAGTTTGAGTGTTAGTATCGAATAAATATTAATGTCAATATTTGTCAATATTTATACGATGGTAACATTACTCAAGAACAAAGTGTCTATGGTAGAATGTAAATTGTCTGTGGAAAAATGTGCATCTATAATAATATTATTAAATTTAAAAGCCACAAATTTCTATAAACTTAAAAAAGTGTTGTATGTTTCTGACTCATTTATACTAAATATGCCGGCGGCGGACAAATGCAAGGCGGCGGACAAATTTAGGCCTAAGAAACTGAAATGCAACGAATCAAATTAATTATCAATCTAATCTACCCAGGAAGGTGAAGATCGCAATGAACGTGAAATAATTCGGTTATGACAGACCCGTGAAGCGCGACATGCGACTAATAATGGTGCAAGTTTGAATCGAGCTGCTTTCTGTTACGATATGTCAATTGATTACAGTGCCTACAACTGTGTTGCTATTGGACTTATAAACCCAATTTGCCAATATTGTAAGGAATTGAAACACAAAATTATAATAGAACTGCATCATGAAAGAACCTAATCAAAAAAAATAACGAACTTATCCCAGATATTCATTCCTTAAATCTCCTCTGAAAATTATATTATATCGATTGAAACTTACCCAATATTCCAGATTTGTTTTCACTGAAGATATTCTGAACCCAATTTGATGAACTTACCAAATTATACATTAATTCCTTCATCATAAGGATTATCCAAGAGCATATAGGGTATTGGTAATTATAATATCCTATAATTGGTAATTTTACAATCATACTTTGTTTGTTGGAACAGAAATACATTTGATATGTCTGACGTAGGTATATAAGATTATATGTATGAACAGTGAACACAGACAGATGAAAACATAGTACGATGTATATAACATTTACTATAATCTTGTTTATTGTCTCTGTTACAACGTTGTTCTTTGGGGCTCGTTATCTGAGATTCGTCGAGTGTTTATCACAGAGAAGAAAATAATGCGATCAATTTTTATCCTAAAACCTCGTGAATCTTGTAGGGAAATATTCAAGAATTTCAAAATCTTAACCTTCCCTTGCATACATATGTTAAATTGTTCGATGTTTGTCCGATGTACCTTGGGTAGCCTTATCATGTGATCAGATTTCCACAAATATAATACTAGACATCAGAATACTATCAGTGTGCCTATACACAAAACGACCAAATACGAGTCGTCACCAAGACTAATGGGTATCACATTATATAATCATCTACCCAATCAATACAAAAGTTTAAAGAATGCACAGTTCCAAAGAGAAATAATAAAATTAATTTAAAAGTGTTTTTATAGCACAGATGAATTTCTCTCTAGCTTATTAAGTTAGAATGTTGATTACATTTGTATTGTGTCAATCCTTAAAGTGTCTTGTTTCTAATTCATATAATTACATATTTTGTTGACATTTCCTATACATCATTGTTACGTCTGAAATAATGAATACTGTTGTATTGTATTGTATAGGTAGTTGTAGAATACAGACTTAGAGGTGTTTATGAAATTTTATTTAGAAAATTTTCAAAAAAATTATTAAAAGATATTATTTTTGTCATGACAACCTGAGAACGCAAAGAGATAGCGACTTGCAATTTGTAGGTTAGGTTGCGCATCTGAATGCGACACTTGAGTTTGTTAATAGGCATAATTGGCCAAACGGTTTTGGAGTTATACCTATCTGAAATTTGGTTGTTATTTCCTCAATAGCTCGAAAAATACAATACCGAACCAATTCAAACATGGTTATTAGTTGGGAAATACCGACGCAAAAATTCTTGCATAATTTTGTGAGGATCGTATCACTAGACAATTTTTAAAAAAATATTGAAAATCATTGAAAAAAATTCTATATATCAGAAAATATTGGTCCGACATCGCTGAAATTTTGCTTCAAAACCTAACTCTACTGCCAAGGTCCAAGTTTGAACATGATCGGATCTATGTATATTGTTGGAGATCAGATGTGATTTCAGGAGCTGTATAGGTGACCGTTGCCTCGATGACTTTAGAACGAGAATAGATAGGGACTTACCATTTTGAGGGTAGGTTGCGCATCCGTCTGGGAGAGTTGAGTTCGATTTTGGGCATAATCGGCCCAACGCTTTCGGAGTTATACCCATCTGGAATATTATTTCCTCGATAAATAAAAAAATACAGACCCGATCGAATTGAAGCTTGGTAACTAGTTGTAGAATATTAACATGAAGACGTGTATGAAATTTTGGTAGAACCGTACCACAATAAAATTTAAAACAAATTACGAAAAAATATTATGTATCTCACGATAACTTGAAAACGGAAAGAGATAGTGACTTGCAATTTTCAGGGTAGGTTGCGCATCCGAATGTGACATTTAAGTTCGTTAATTGGCATAATCGGCCAAATTGTTTTGGAGTTACACTTAACTGAAATATTGTTGTTATTTCCTCTATAACCCAAAATATACAAATGTGATCCGATTAAAACTAGGGGATTATTTGTGGAATACCGACCCACTAATTTTCGCGGAATTTCGTGAATATCGTATCCTGGAGTTACTTGAGTTTTTTCGTATTTCAATAGAATACATATACAAAATAAAAAATATAAATAATAAGAATAAAAAATTATGTGATCATATACGATTGTCTACTGAAGTCTGTCATTGAAATGGTATGAAATGTATTCATATATGATGAAAGTTAAGGAAAAAGGTGTATATCAATGCTAAATTCGTAGTAGTGCCTAATAGAGGTGAGCAGACTATACAACATGCGCGCAAAAGTCCCTGGCATCACGTCAGTGATTGAACCAATTTATGCATCCTTGATTTGGGTTGTCTCCAATGCACCTCCTTTAACTAGATGAAAAACAGCACATTTGTCCAAACCAAATGACATTCCTATTGCTGAGGTATATTCGCCAACGATATTAAGTAGTTTTTGAACTTCCTTGCAAGGAGCGTACAGTTTTATGTCATCCGTGTTCATCCAATTCCCAATTAATTTTGGCGCTCTTGTTCCTCGGAACAGAGTGCTTATCAATTTGCCCAAATGTTAGTAATTTTCGAATTTTCTGATGAAAATGGTCTTGAACTGATCAAGAATCCGTGGTCAAAATCGATTCTGTCCGGCCGGTCCGGTTCGGCCGGCCCTCCGTTAACACGATAAGTCTCGAATGGATTGAGCTAGGCAGTTGAAATCTATACTACGTTAGCATTGAGTTCATTGGCTGTACTTAATTATTCTATCTATGAATTATTATATGATCTGTGTTCATTCATGTCATCTTATTTTGCTTTAAGTGACATTTCAAAGATATTTCTGGTTCGTTATTCTGGATATAAAATACCCCTCCTTACTCGCTCAAGCTCTTCGGGAACTTATGAGGGTTCTCCTTGGGGAAGACCTAGGAGGATCAGTATAATAATATACCTACAATACAATACAATGTTAGAGAAAAAAGTACGATTTAATGCAAAATGACCAATGAAATAACCTCAGCTATCGTAGAATTAAGTGGAATATATGATATTATGCTTTTAAGATGATAATATAATGCCCGTGGATAATCCATATGATGATGGAAATATATAATTTGGTAGGTAAGTTGAGTTCAGAATATTTTCAGTATGAACAAAACTGGAATATTGGCAAAGTTTCACTTGATGTAATATAATTTTCATAGTAGATTTGAGGAATGAATATATCGGATAAGTTCGTTATTGGATAAAATTGGTCAGTTGGTTTTGGGTAAATGATTTTTGGCACTCTTGTTGAATTTGAATTATTTTATGATGTTTGAATTTAATTTATTTTAAGATGAAGTTCTATCATAAGAAACCATTGATATCATTCCTAACTCTGAAAACCAATACTTTCGGAGATATGATTTGTCAAAGTTTGAACAAGAGCACCAAAGCTCCTGAGCACAGGGCTTGAACCATTTTTTTTTAACATAAACATACAAAAATTCTGTTTCATTGTATCATTTGGTTGAAAGACCGAATAGGTTCGATGGGAACATAATGCGAGCTGGGTTTCATCTAATATATTTATTCAGAGGGGGCTCTAATGGAAACAAGAAAGGACTGAATACCACCCTCTATTTTAATTCAATTAGGCCTCATCAGCTCCTGGCAAATTTTCTTAGCGAAACGTAATTTCTAATCCTGTGGGATTAATTGGTAGCCGGAAAATAATTGACAAAGACAAGAATGATTAGTTTTTAACAGTATTAACGCTGGTAGCTAACGAAATTTTCTATTACAAAATATCGATAGCTTATTCTGTCGAGGATACGATATAATTATAAAAGAAAGACATGGATAATTTGTGTCAGAAAATAGAATGGAACCGTGTTACTTTGATTTTAATTCCTATAAATGAAACCACCACATAGAAGGTCCTGAAGTGTATTTTTTTCCTTTCTTCATCATGTATGTAGTCTACTCTCCAGTTAAACTTACAAATTCTTTGTTATTATACCACAGACTTTTATTAGCTGCACTTATTCTTATTGTAAACTTCCCTTTTTGCTCTTCATTATTAAGTTTACAAATTACCTCAACTCTAATCAGTTATTAAATAAAAACATAATATGATTTGAATCTTATAACATGTCAATGTCAGGTCTACCCCGGAGTGAGCCAGACTTCATAGAATACAATCTAGAGAACCGTCAAGAGGGCTGGGGTCTTTTTCTAGACCCGATGGTCTTCTTACGGACTCTAGAAAGGAGACGCTAGAAATCCTTGCGAGGACATACTTCCCAGATTTTCGCCTACTTGATGAGTCGATAGCATCTAGGTTTCCCAGGAGCGGCGCTGCAGGCCATGCTGATCATCAACCCTGGGATTTTCAGGTGGTTTCGCTCGCATATTCCTCTCAAGGCTCTCGGGGAGGATGGAATCTTTACTGCTCTGCTTCAGCAGAAGGAGATGACCCCCTTCCGTCCTATACGGCCTTTTAGAGCCAGTGCTATCTAAAATTTTGCCCGGACAGGCTGGCTTAAGGTTAGGGTTGTGTACATCCCTGAAGTTGGTGAAGTTTGCTCACAAACTAACTCATACAGACTGATAAGTCTCACGTTTTTTGTTCTGAAAACCCTCGAGAATCAATATATTAGGGGCAGTGTCCTATCACTGAATCATTTGAGTGTGCACCAGTACGCCTTTCAGAGTGGCGAATCAACTGATCTAGCCCTTAACAACTTGGTGGGGGGGAGGGCTTTAGCAATCCCTGGACCACAAAGAGATTGCTCTGGTGGCCTTCGTATACACTGGGGGCACTTTTAATGCACCACCCACGAACTCACTTTGTGGAATAGCTTGGGCCAGGGGAATACCAGACCTCATTGTGGAACGGATAAGATCTATCTTGAATAACAGACTAATCTCCACGTCCCTAGGCGGTGATGTGCTCAGATTCATGGCCAGGAGGGACCGCCCACAGGAAGGAGTGCTCTACCCTCTGCTGAAGTCTTTCCTGGTGCACGGTTTCTGGTCAGACTAGGCACGCTGGACATATATGTCCAAGCGAAGAGCGACGACATAGTCATTATGAACATGGGCCGGGATGCTGTAGTTCAGGTCGAGAGCCTATCAGAGGCGCTACCAGCAACACAAGACTGGTGTGAGGGGAAGAAATTAAATGTAAACCCTCATAAGACCTTGATTGTGCCATTCACTAGGAAGAGGAAGCCTAACATGGATTCCCGTACCATGAGTGGAGTTCACATCCCCTTAACAGATGATGCTAGATATCTGCGTGTTCTCCTGGATAGAAAACTGAACTGGAATTGACACCTAAAAAGGGTGATCCACAAGGCTAGGCACTCTCTCTGGGCCTGCCAAAGGACTTGCGGAAAGAGATGGAGACTTGTTCCAAAACAACTCCACTGGATGTACGTGATGGTGGTGAGGTCACAAATCACTTACGGCAGCATTGCTTGGTGGGAGTGCACTGTAAAAGTGCAGTCTCAGCTGAAGCTTGCAAAAATACTGAGATCTGCTTGTTTGATGGTGACGGGAGCTTTTCGCCCCACTCCCACCGCAGCCATCGGGCGCCTACTAGACCTTGCCCAATGGCAATATACAGATTTCTGCATATGGCTCGCAATGAGCCTGATATGATCGTTTACGTGACCAATTCTTTGCAGGCTTAATTGGAGGCCAATGAGATAATGAGCATGCGTTCTGACGCATCTATAACCGAAAGCGACACAGAATGGTCCTACCATGTGAGCATGTCCAGCAGAGATGATTGGACCATCTCTAGTACCCCACTGCTGGAGGGTCTTCAGTTGGTTCCGTTACCACCCATGGGGTGGGAGCGGAACTCAGCATTTGCAAAATTGCTTACGGTGGTAGTTTAGCGACTATCTTTCAAGCAGAAATTTTCGCCATTCATACTGCGCGAACCTCATACTCGATAAAGGATGGGTTCTCAAATCAATCAAGATCCTATCGGATACTTGCTGAACTGGGAGAGCGCAGCATTACTATTATTTTTCAATAATTACACGAATTCACTGAGGAATTGGTCAATTTCACAATCACTAAAGTAATAGATGGAATAATCAATACATAATTAATCAGTGAAGTCCAATCGGATTTCCTTCTAAAATTAGAATTTTGACAATATCGTACAACTGAGACCCGCCCATCACATGTTGACATGTCTCACCGTCTTGTACAGTCTAGACCTCCGGACAGCACAAATGTAGCACAACTATAAAAAACAATTCTCGACAAGGATAATAGTCTTTATTTTCTGAAAATCAATGGGATTTTCGTACAAATTTCAACGGTACTAGATAGCACACCCGTAGCACGATTTGCATATGCATTCATTGAGAAAAAACGAAAGTGCTGGGTTAACTTTATTCCAATCACCTGATTTCCCGGAAAATCCGAACAATTTTTGGGAAAATATCAACGAGCACAATTTTTGCTCTGCTAACTTTCTTCAAATTCGTAATTTTCCGAAAAATTAGAGGCACTTTCGTAATAATTTGAAGGGCACAACTTACTACGAGTACAGCACAATCTATTTCAGCCGTTAAAACCCACTTTTTCGAGAAGTGCATTTGATACAGTTTGTGGAATATTTCGAGAACTGTATGAAATAAGAAAATGCAGCGGCACAAAGCCGAAAATCAGAAAGTGCTGGACCAACTTCAAAAACATCAGTAACAACCATGGTCCAAAGATGAAATAACTCTGTAGAAATAACGATAAGATTATTTGTTATGATCTCATTCGCTTTAATAATATGTAAGAAGTGTGAAATGTAGATGAAAACAGTAACATTCCTGGGAATCTTGCAGTCTCTCATTGATTTTCTAAGTGAAAGACGAACCAGTTGTTCTTATCATCCCCCTTTTCTCTATACTTTCATTCCACAATCAATCAATGTCGCGCCAGTCACTTGTGGTTCTAAGGGAGAAAATGAATTTTATATTACAAAAGACCTCCTGGGATCCATAGGGATCTCTACTGAAAAAATTCCAATCGTTGTAATGGATTCAGTAACTCACTGCAAAGTTCACAGTGTAAAGTTGGGCGTGGAAATAATTCAGCTGTGTCAAACTGATCTCCACTATAGAGTTTCTATGAATGGGAGGCTTAGGCTTCTTTTATTTTTCCCCCTTTCTGTGTTAGGAGTGAATAATCCCTGGAGGAAGCAATAAAAAGTAGACAAAACTGAGATTTATTTCGTTTCGGTGGCAAAAATGGGTTTCAAACTGTATCTAGTTTGTCAATAATTATGACATCTGAATTAGTTGATCGAGAAATAACTGGAGTGGAAAGACGCTGGTTGCAACAGGCAGTGAAGCTTTCACAGAGTGTACTGGGAAATATTTATAAAAAGTGGAAAGCCCTGTGGCCAGGAGCTTTGGCACTCTTCTCAGAGTTGGGGATGATATCAATGGATTCCTATGAAAGAACTGCACCATAAAAGAAATTAAATCAAATTAATAGTTTATTTATCAAGATTAAATGAGCAATCTGCAATGATTTAATCTCGTGGATCTTGCAACTTACACTCGGTGCATAGTTTTCACAACTCAAAATACCTAAGGAAAGTATCATAGAAATGTCTAGAACAAGGCTGGTGAGAATCATAGCAGATTACCGATTTATTTCTGATATTTGAATAGGTATAGACTAATGAACAAATTATTTTAATAGTTCATTTCATTTGTTGAAAGATTAAGTATGTAGTTTCTATTCTTGTTTTCTTTATTTGAAAACTTATCTCATTATAAGACAAAATATATTAATAAAATACAATCCTATTTTCATAACTTAATAGTTCATAACACTAACACATTCATTCTGTATTATGAATCTTAACTCAAGAAAAAATATTTGATACACATGAAGGTCAATATATTACCATTTTTTAGCTAGCCACATTATGAATATACTGTATATATGAACATGTCTCACTACTTGAGGAAGTAAAAGGTAATATTATCCTCGGTGGTAGACGGAAAGTAATTTCTTTCGATGATTCCATTATGTTGTTCTTTGCTATCGCCTTCATGAACTACATCATTGAAATGATCCAATTCTGAATCTTCTGAAACATTATCCCCAATATTTATACATAAGTTATTGAATATGCAACAAGTCAATATTATTTTTGGTATCAAGACAGTCTTGTATATATTCACAAATTCAAGATTCGGAACCTCTACTTGGGCGCTGAGCGCTGACTGCCGCGTTCGGAAAAGGTAATCGAGAACTCCAAGATGACATGTACAATGTACATTCATATATAGATACAAATACGACCGTGAATTTATGAGTACAGCGTTCTGTGAAATGATAGATTTAATATTGAAATTTCGAAAAATCATATCTCCGTAAGAGTTGAAAATGATATCAATGGATTCATATAATGAAACTGCATATTAAAAAAAAAAATGAATTTGAAATTTGTAATGTAAGAAATTTTTTTTTTCGTTGTCAGGCCTATTTTTCCCAATAACGAACTTAGCCGAAATAAACTGCGCCACAAGAGTTAGGGATAATCGTTTCAACTAAAATAACTGACATTCTGAAACCTTTGTTTGCTCTGAAAACGTAATTTGATATAGTTTTAGGTTCAAAACTATAAATGCACGTAAGTTTTTTGGTCTGCAACATATACAGGGTGATTAAAAGAATAGGGTCAAATTTAACGACTTTTATTTCCGGACATTTTATTAATTTTTTTTTTCTTTTTATGCCTTTAATACAAGGTATGGCCACCACGGGCATCAATGACCGCCTGACATCTTCGTTGCATACTGTCAACGAGGGTGTTGAGCATATCTTCAGGAATTTCATTCCATAAACGAGGCAGTAGTGCTTTGAGGTCATTTAATGTTTCTGGTGGAGGTTGGTGATCATCGAGTCTTCTTTGTAGCATATCCCATGCATGTTCCATGCATTTTAAGTCTGGCGAATGCGGAGGTATTGGTAAATGTGGAATACCATGATCGTCTCGATCATTTTCTACTATTGCTGCACGATGTGGTCTTGCGTTATCGCCAAGAAATTGGAAAGCTTCACCAATGGCCGCATGAAAATTTGGCACTACGTTG
Organism: Halyzia sedecimguttata; assembly: GCA_937662695.2. Lineage (NCBI taxonomy): Eukaryota > Metazoa > Arthropoda > Insecta > Coleoptera > Coccinellidae > Halyzia > Halyzia sedecimguttata. The sequence goes on from OW569415.2 coordinate 52,521,084, forward strand.
CTAATGACATGTTCCCTATAATGTAAAGCAGTCATATCGCCAGGACAAATGTGAAGGTCTGTGCGCCCGTTGTAACATACCCCAGCCCATGCCCTATTAGCCTCGGCGTTTGTTAATTTACGTCTTGGCATCTTGAGAAGCTCGTGAAATTTACTAAGTTCGATATCGCTAAGAGACTGACAATAAATTAACTGCATATTGAAATGATAAATCTTACGAATAATGTGGAAAACTGCCAAACTCAAGAAAAAATACGACCAGATGGTGAAAATATGCATTCAAATCGAATTAATAAGTTTTGATTGGCAGTTGATCATGTTTTTGATATTATCTTTAAAATTTTACGCCCCCCAGAACAACCTAATATGATATCTCTAACTCTTGTGGAGCAGTTTATTTATCTGTCAAACCTACTCTTAAAATTTCAACTGTCTAGCTCATTCCTGCTTTCAACTTCTGTGAATTACTGTTGCTTGGTAAATTAATATGTTTCGACTACATTCAATTTAATCTAGAGGTGATAATAATACCTACCGCAAGCTCACGAGCTCGATTCCGGCCATTGTTTTATTGAGATTTTTCCGAAAAATTTCATTTTTGATAAAGTGGATCCAACTGGAATACTGCGGCAGTCTAAATTCAAGATTTTGGCCAACATAGCCAAACCAGTAGAGAAAAAAAAATAGTTAGAAATCCGAAAGGGTGGCTATAAAAAAATCAATATTTTTTCATTCTGTTTTTATATTCTCATTTAGGTTGAAAAATATAACTTCAGATGAAATTTTATTTTTGCTGTAGGCATGTAAAAAAAGGTTGTGTTGTGTTGATTAAGTGAAATTCAAATTTTCAGCCATGAAAAAAATCACGAACTTTACAGGTTTTCCGCCATTTTGAAATACTTTTTTCAGAATTTTATACCATTTCTGAATTGAGCATCACAAAATACTGAGATGTGACCAGAACACCCTTTATCTGGCTTATGCTTCCAAAATGGGGTATATGTCATAAGGCAAAAATGATTCTCCGAATGTCATCCACACACTATATTCATTTGTCCAGTTTATGATGATCTAACCTGTAAATATAGAGTGCTTCCCAGCAAATCCGCACCAGGGACATTTCTTTTCTATTAATATTTCCAAATTTTATTTCTTACAAAAAGTTGGTGAATCAAAAATGTTAAAAAATGATATGAAACTCGAAAAATTCGAACATTTTACCCATTTTGGTGTTTGTACTTTGACTATTGTTCTTTCAATTGTGTGTTGTTGTTCTTTGTCTTTCTTTTATTTTTTATGACAATGGTCAGTATTCGTATCCCTGAAGAAGCAAAAATATATATTTGTGAAACGTTGACATTAGCTGATATCTTACCACCTTCCTAGTTCCCATTAACTTACTGTAAATAATAGTGTAGTGTGGGTCCTGCATGATAATAATGATAACTAGATGTATCTTCATAAAATTGTAAGTACAACAACAAAAAATGGGTTCAAGCCCTGTGGACAGGAGCTTTCTGGCGCTCTAGTTCAAACAGACAAATTATATCTGGTATTGGTTTCTCAGAGTTGGGAATTATATCAATGTGTTCATATGATATCACTGCATCATAAAGGAAATTCAATTCAAATAATAGTTCATTAGATAAGTAATAATAAATTACCTTGTAATCGATCAAAAATTTCCTGATCTACGTTCACCAAATTTTCTCCTCTCTCGAACTACAGAATTATGCTTTCAATATTTACGTAATATTTTCAAACATTTTCGGGTGAGGTCCCCGTTGCATCGCTAAAATACGAGTATTTCAACCCCAATATTCTTGAAGTTACAATATTCCCTTCTGTCAAGTTGATTTTATGACAATTCATACATAGAATATACATAGAATAATTATATCAATCTGTGAAATACGATTTACATTGAAATTTTGAAAAATCATATCTCCGAAAGTATTAGCTTGTTAGAGTTAAAAATGATATGAATGGATTCTTATGATAAAACTGCTTATTAAAAAAAATTTAATTTGGAATTTGTTTTGTAAAAAAAAAAATTTTTTTTATTACTCCGAAACCTTTTGTCCGATTTTGCCCAGTAACGAACTTAGCCGAGATATTCATCCCCCAAACCTACTCTGAAAATTTCAACTCTCTAGCTCATTCCGTTCGAGAGAGATCGTGCCTACGGCCGGACGGCCGGCCGGCAGGACCGGCCGGACAGAATGAATTTCGACCATGGATTCTTGATCAGTGAGTTGAACCAAATCGTTTAAGACCATTTTCATCGAAATATTCGAAAATTACAGACATTTGGGCAAATTGATAAGCACTCAGTTCCGAGGAACTAGAGCGCCAATAAGATTAAGAGAAAACACGCAATCTCAATATCAACATCACCTTCTCTATTCTTTCATATCGTATCGTTCAAGCTCCAACAAAAATTTCAATGCATGATTCTTGTTGAGTTTGTACACATCTATTGATTTGATATGGTATGAAGGAGGAGAATTATACAACTCGACACGAGACATAAATTCAGACTAATTTTACATATAGAAAGATAGAGAAATAAGACACCTGTAGATATATAGTGCCGTCAAGAATCCATTTGCCCTCATCCAGTATCCAAACAATATCTTATAGAATGGGAGAACAGAGTTCTATTGAGTAGGGCTCAGCCGGTGACACCGAAAGAATATTATTTCGGTGTTAACGGCTCACCCCATCACTCACTCATTGCATCGAAAGTTCACTGCATCGAAAGTTCACTGCATCGAAGGTTTACGCCATCGATTCGCCGAACGTGAAATCTCCTATATCGATCGTCTTCGTCTGTAGTTTGGCTGGATGAGAGGTATTTCGTTTCATTGTTCATGATATAACATTTTTATACTGAGTTAGAAATATATTCCGAGAACGATGGCAATATCCCGGAATGAAGGAAAAATATAGGTATATTAATATTTTTTTATTTCAAATTCAATTCTTTTAACAAAAATTCTGAAATAAATGTATAAATTAATTAAAAAATTCCCAATTCCTGTTCAGTGTTTCCACTTTAGCAAGGAGAAAATTCCTAACGTGCACAATGAAAAGGAAACTTAAATTCTTACATCAATAATGTTGTTTTTATTTGTTCTCAAAGTCAATAACTAAAATTCGAAGAAAATTGGAGTTGAACGGGTTTCGCACCGAGCCAATTTATCTCGATGCTGTTTTCTTCTTGGCAAATTATATATTTGGATTTCAATTTTATTTCCAATCAGGATATAATACTCGAGTAAACTAGATTCTTACATAATATAAGTTCTATAGGCAATGGATAATATTGTGTGAATCAATGAAAAAGTTTTCTTCAGTTCCAAGTCCTGCAGTAATTTTCCTCAGGAAGATGGACATACTGTATCAACTGCCTCTGGTGTTAACAGAAAATGCAAGTCAGTTGAATAAAAAACCATGAACAATCGCTGTGATAGTTTCATTAGCAATATCAATGGTGGATGTCTTCTTGTTGACAAATGTTTGCACGTTACAGAACTCAACTTATAATGCATAGGTACCAAGATTTTTTATAATGGTTCACTAATTGATAATTGTCGAACACATTCATCCTTCAATTCTTTCAAATTTTAGGTTAGACCAGGAGTCGGCAACCTATTGAGTCAGAAGAGTAAAACATTACAATTCACAAAATCGAAGTTTTTAAAGAGCAAGAATAATTATTCTTGCCAACAATAAATAGTACTTTCATATATAAAGTTTTTTGTTAAAAAAACTAATCGATTTATTCATAAGAATAAATAATATTTGCGTATGGAACTAAAGAGCCGCAGCTTCATAACCAAACAGCCGCCGACCCCTGGGTTACACAGAGTCCGCTTTGTAGACGTACACTCAATGAAACAACTTATCTCTCACTCTCATCCAGCCAAACTATGGACGACGACGATGGATATAGGAGATTTCACCTTCGGCGAATCAGGAGTAAGTGGGCGTCATTTTCGATGGCGTAAACCTTCGATGCAGTGAACTTTCGATGCAATGAGTCTTCGATGGAGTGAGGCACACCGGTTCTATTGAATACAGTTGCTCCACAGCCACTTCACACAAGATAAATGCGTCACGGAATATTTGAAATTGTAATAACCGATTTGCATTGTATTGTAGTGATTTTAGGAATGCTAGTGATATTCGGGCAGAGGTATGATGGTTTTGTTCAGAAATGAATGGCAGCAGTTCCTTGGTGATAAGATATTCCACGTTTGAAAACTAATAATAGTCTAGTCAACAAGTGCTTTTTATGTCAAAATTTCTGCGTATTCTCCGAAAATTATGATTGAGGTGTCATTCGATTCGGAATGGCATGTAGATAGTTTTTGAGAAAATGCTAAGGCTGCTCGCAAAAATTGCAATAGTTATAAAAAATTAAGTGAAACAAAAGAAGGAGGTTTAGTTTTTCGCCAAAATCTCAAAAACTATCTAAGATAATTCAAATAAAAAAAAAAAATTCGTATTGAAGAGGAAATTTCCTAAAAAAAGCACCCAATTGTCGGAACTGTAGGACCAATATTTATAATTTTCCAAGAGCGATGAATATACGCCCGAAAACGGGTACTCCAGCTTGCGCAAGCCTCGCCCCATTCGTACCTTTGATGAATAAATATTATTTAAACTTATTAAATATGAAAATAGAAAATTGAAAAAATTCAGGCGCCTGCAGGATAGATCAATGAACAGTAATCCGTGCTACAAAAATGTTTGTCGCGAGTTTTCAATTAGTTCTCCATTCGTTGATTGACAATTTTTTTTGCACAAACATTAACATTGCAAGTACGATAATTGTTGAACTATTAATCTGAGAGTTTTTTCCTTTTTTGGAGCTATATATATCCTTTTTTGGAGCTATATATATTAAAAGGTCTTAAAATAGATTCTTGTTGGAAAATTTTAAAAATTGTTTATTTTCGTTTTGTTATGAACAATTTACTTAAGTGAAAAATTATAAAGCTTCAATTTATAATATTACTATTGATCCGTTTTCTTATGATCAGAAACTACTCAAAAATAATTTTCAATAATTATTATATCCTATTATTTAAAAAATTGTTATAAACCAATGCGTTGTTTAGGAGATAATTTAAAATTTTCTTTTGAAAACATAATTGAAGCTTTATAATTTTTCACTTAAGTGAATTATTAATAACAAAACCAAAATTAACAATTTTTCAAATTTTCCAACGGGAGTCTACTCAGAATCCTTTGAAAAATAGCTCCACCAAAGGAAAAAATTATCAGATTAATAGTTTAAAAATTATCGTGCTTGCAATGTTAATGTTCGTGCTACAAAAAATTGTTAATTAACTAATAGATAACAAATTGAAAGGTCGGGAGAAACATTTTTGGACCTCGGATTATTATTCACTGATCTAACCTGTAGACACCTGAATTTTTAATTTTTTTTATTGTCATATTTAATAAGTTTAAATAATATTTATTCATGAAAGGTCTGAAAGGGGCAAGGCTGACGCAAACTGGAGCACCCGTTTTCGAGAGTATTTTCAACCCTCTGGAAAAATTATAAATATTGGCCCTAGTTCCGGGAGAGACATTTTTTTTAGGAAATTTCCTCCTCTTGAATCTTTCCTCCTCTTGGATCTTGAATCTTCTTTGAAATTCGAATTATCTCAAAAACTATCTACATGCCATTCCGAATCGAATGACACCTCAATCATAATTCTCGGAGAATACGCAAACATTTTGACCTAAAAAGCACTTGTTGACTAGACTATAACGCGTTGTGAACACTATGTATTCAGAGTAAGTTACAACGACCCAATCTACGAGATTCTATCATTGCAGATATAATATGCTTGTAGCAGATTTTATTTTAATCTTCCTGGGTGACAGATCTCAATGTGTTAGACTGTAGAATGAACAAATATAAGGCTGTATACAAGGTAATTCAAAACTCGAGAAAAAATTCAGGGACGCATACAGACTGATATTCTTGATAAAACGTAAAAGAAATGTTTTGCCGATTAGGCTTCGTTTCCGAGTTATTGGAATTTAAATTATGCGACCAATTTCATTCCATAAATTATAGTAAGCCTAGAAATAAATGAGTGAGTTGACTGTCACCTGGTGATAGAACAAAATGTGTGTACCAATTTAAAAGTTGCTTTGTTGGTTTAGTATTATTGTTGAACATGCAGTTTTCTAACAAAAAATATGCAGATATTATTTTAGTGTACGGTTTTTGTGATGGCAACGCATTAAAATCTCGTCAGGAGTACAATAATAGACGACAACCATATCGCCGGGTGTTTTCCGACGCTTATCAAAGGCTGCCATAGTTTGGAATAGGCAATTCCCGTACTGGTGCTTGTGGTGCTACCCGAAATAATTATTATGATGCTATGTGAGAATAAGTGATAGATTGTGTGCTCGATAATCCGGAAACTAGTACTAGACGAATTGCTGCCCGTCTTAGTGTGTCCCAAAGTTTTTCTTGGAGACCTTTCAAAACCGAAGTTTCGAATCCATTTAATAAACAACCTCGCCTTTTGTCAACGGCTTCTTCAGCAGCATGAACAAAATGCGTGCTTGCAATTTTTAGGAAACGTTCTCGCAAATTTGCTAGAAAATTTTTCTGTGTATTTGGTATACAATTATACCAAATGCACAGTATATATATGCACGACGGACTGCAGGCGCGGATCCAGGTCCGACATTTGGGGGGGGAACTTTTGGATATTGATAAGCCAAAAGGTACTTTTTGGGCAATGGCAATTGACTTCATTGAGTTGCTCCCAATCAAAACACCTTGTGTAAAAATATTCGAAAAAGGTATTTACCTATAGACATTAACCTTACACATAGTTTGACTTTTGAAAATTTGAGCTAAGTACAAAAGATGGAAAATTTTATAAACAGGAAATGTCTCATAGTATCTCGAATTACCAGTTACCAGTTATGTTTTATACTAAGTAAATAACACAAGAAAGATTGAAAAGATTTTATTTATTTTCAATTTGAGAGGGTGAAAAGTTTCAATTTCAAAACAGGGAATTTCTTAAAATTACTTTGTACATCAAAAACAACTTGCGGTTCTGTCTATAAAATAGTGAAACAAAATAGGTAAACACAGAGGTAAGTAGATCAAAGAAATGCAATAAATAAATGCGAATTAAAAATTGCATCCCATTTGCACTAGGATGCTATTACAGACATAGACGGTGAGTTTTTGATTTTGCAAAACGATCAGAAACATTTTTTGGTTCAACTATGATGTCGTGATGAATGTGCAAAAGTGCAAGTCCAACCAGTCTCTTCTGAACCATCGTTGATCTGGTCCACGACTTTAAATGCCGCAACGAAGAAAACGATATCTCTGCACTAGCGTTGCTTACTGGCAATGTACATAAAACTTGAAGAAGGATGTGAATCGTCGGGTAAATGTCCTTATCACAGCCATTCAAAGCATCAATTGCTGAAATGCTTGGAGGGATTTCTCCAATGTTCATTGTTCCGTTTTTCCACTTTTGTTGCCATAAGCTAGCTTCTCCCTTCAACTTCATAGTTTCCAGGATCTTATTACCACTCAACAAAGAGGAGAACCTATTGATGATACAATGAATAATTTCATCCAGCTCAGCACCTGACAATTTTACGATGGACCCAGGAAGTAATAATGGCAATTTGAAGGCGTCCAAAACATCTGAAGAAAACCTCATGTTCAAATCTGCACACACCCTATCTAAAAGTGGTACATATGAAGAAATCCTGAAATAGTCCTCGGGGTTTGGAATCTCATAATTTGCTCGTTTGGTTTGACGGCCACAAGTTCTGGGTTTTCTAATATCAACATTCAGAGTTTTAGCCATTTCCTCAATGTCCCTGAAAATATTTTCAAAATGTGATTTAGCTGTTAGCCTGTAACACCAAACATTAACTTAAGCATGCGAGTAAGATATCAACGGAATCGAACCAAAGTAACTATTTACCCCGATATCTGTAAAATAAAACAAATCCAAAGTAAATACAACGCGGAACACCGGACTTACAGCCTGTTCGAACGGCTTGCCTAAGGTGGACAAACCTATTTTTTATTGCAGATTTGGATTCAATATGTCTTGAAACGCAACAATCAAGTCTGAGGTATAATTATAATAAAAAATTGGTTCGATTCCTGAGAATGATCACCCAAAAGTTGAATCAATAATTCAATATAATTATTTTCTGTTATTAAAGCTTCTGTGAAACATTGTTGAATGCATTCTCAAATTATATTCATTTAACATTAATAAGATGAATAACAATGAAATGTAATATTTACTTACCATTGTAAAAACAAATAAAAATCAACTGCTACTTCTGATCGTCTACACTCCTAATACAATCAATAATTCGAACGGGAGATTATCATAAACTTTCGTTAATTCGAAGTCACTCGCGAAATCGAAAAATCACACTAGATTAATCGAAGAAAAAAATATTCACACCAATAGAAACACAAATACAGTCGACTCTTGATAACTCAAAGTTTTCAATTGAAACTGTATTTATATATTTTTCCCTCATCTTGGGGTTCAAATTTCTGATTGGTGAATTGAATATAAAAAAAATTGGTTCAAGCCCTGTGGACAGGAGCTTTTGGGCGCATGTTCATCTTCCCGTACTGGCCAGTAAAGAAAAAAAGCAGTATCATGTTGAATACCTTAATATTATTCTGGAACACAAATTTTCCATTACAATAATCTTCATCTAGCTTCTATTTAGTATCAATTCCTGTAGAACGTGATCATAATAAGTGTTTTCCATATAATAAAATGTGTTTGAACTTGGTATGTAGGAAATCTGACATCAATTATTGGAATTAATTGATTTGACAAACAGCCGTCAAATGAGGTACTTTTCAAGTCGATCAACATCGTCCTTCTTTCGACGTCTAAACTATGACTTGATTCTTTATGTTTATGTCTTTGAATTTGTTTTCGGTGGAATTCAAAGAGTTCATAGAATAATCGATGAAAATACTGAGAGAGACCCAGGAAATTTGACACATTTTGTCTTATATCTCCAGAAATTGAAATCGTATAGAGCCAAAATTTTTCACAATGTTGCAAAATACTACAATTGACGTTAGTACAAGTTTTTGTTGCAATCTGATGAATAGTTCACGAAAAAAAAATTTTTTTTTCGAAAAAATTAAAAGAAATATTTTTTTAAAAATTACCAACATTTCGATCATAACAGAATTTTGCCAAAAGTTGCGCGTTTATATCCTCGAACTGACTACCAAGTTTCGATTCAACATCTTCTTTAGTTCCTGAAATATCAGGGAAATAACCTCAAAATTTTAAATGTCTATAACTCCTAAACCGTCCGGCCGATTTTGCCCGTTAACGAACTTAACCGTCGCATTTTGATCAGAAACCTACCCTGAAAGTTTGAAGTCGATAGGACCTTCGGTGCTCCTGTTATCGTGCTTACGGCCGGGAAACCGGCCGGCCGGCCGGCCGGACGGCACCCGAAAATCTGACACCGGATTCGTGATCAGGGAGTCCGAATTAGTCTATTAGCCAATTTTCAGCTCGAAATTCGAAAATTACAGACATTTGGACGAAATGATAGGACGATGTTCCCCCAGAACATGCGCCCAAAAAGCAGTATCATGTTGAATACCTTAATATTATTCTGGAACACAAATTTTCCATTACAATAATCTTCATCTAGCTTCTATTTAGTATCAATTCCTGTAGAACGTGATCATAATAAGTGTTTTCCATATAATAAAATGTGTTTGAACTTGGTATGTAGGAAATCTGACATCAATTATTGGAATTAATTGATTTGACAAACAGCCGTCAAATGAGGTACTTTTCAAGTCGATCAACATCGTCCTTCTTTCGACGTCTAAACTATGACTTGATTCTTTATGTTTATGTCTTTGAATTTGTTTTCGGTGGAATTCAAAGAGTTCATAGAATAATCGATGAAAATACTGAGAGAGACCCAGGAAATTTGACACATTTTGTCTTATATCTCCAGAAATTGAAATCGTATAGAGCCAAAATTTTTCACAATGTTGCAAAATACTACAATTGACGTTAGTACAAGTTTTTGTTGCAATCTGATGAATAGTTCACGAAAAAAAAATTTTTTTTTCGAAAAAATTAAAAGAAATATTTTTTTAAAAATTACCAACATTTCGATCATAACAGAATTTTGCCAAAAGTTGCGCGTTTATATCCTCGAACTGACTACCAAGTTTCGATTCAACATCTTCTTTAGTTCCTGAAATATCAGGGAAATAACCTCAAAATTTTAAATGTCTATAACTCCTAAACCGTCCGGCCGATTTTGCCCGTTAACGAACTTAACCGTCGCATTTTGATCAGAAACCTACCCTGAAAGTTTGAAGTCGATAGGACCTTCGGTGCTCCTGTTATCGTGCTTACGGCCGGGAAACCGGCCGGCCGGCCGGCCGGCCGGACGGCACCCGAAAATCTGACACCGGATTCGTGATCAGGGAGTCCGAATTAGTCTATTAGCCAATTTTCAGCTCGAAATTCGAAAATTACAGACATTTGGACGAAATGATAGGACGATGTTCCCCCAGAACATGCGCCCAACAATTGCTGAAATATCAGAGATAACGCCTGAGGATCTAAGAAACCGATCAAAGAAGTCGCACTTCATATTAAAATAAATAGTAACATTTGTCGGAAAGATTGATGTAGTGCAAAAAAATAGTATAGGGGTAAGCAGGGAATCAGTTACCTACGCGCGACAGTCGGTAATACTTATGACCTATTTGCGGCGCCTTTGAAGATGCCGCCGCCCAACATATATTTATGACTTGAATGCGGCAATTTGGGACGTTGAAATTGGTCAATATTTATATCGTTTCTGAATTTATTGCATTTCCATTTCCTAATCTTACTTCCAACATCGTTCTTTCAGAAATTGAGTCAAATTAAATTTTTACCCATCTTGTAATTATTTCACATATTACCCTCGGTATGTCAGCAAAATTTCAAGTGTTCAAGGGCCATTTGGGGGGGGAACGTTCCCCCAGTTCCCCCCCCCTGGATCCGCGCCTGCGACGGAGTATCACCGAATGTTGTTTTCGCCTGGTTAAACCAAATTTTATTAGGAGTTGGAATGGTTGGCGTGGATTATTTTGGATGGGAGCATTTAAAACAACTAGTTTGCGCAGTGGAAATTGATAATCAAGAACAATTAATGGAACGAATTTAATGCAGTCAAATGCATTCAAAATGGGCAAAAAACTGTAAGTCCCTATCTCTTTTCGTTCGAAAGTTTCGAGGCACCGGTCACCCATCCAGCTACTGAACTCTCAAAAGGTTGCTTGGATCTCCAACAATATAGATCCGATAGTGTTCAGACTTGGAACTTGGCAGCAGAGTCAAGTTTTGGGGACTCTAGCAAAATTTCAGCGATGCCGAATAGTTTCTGATATATAGAACTTTTTTCAATGATTTTTTAAAATTTCCTATTGATATGATTCTAACGAAATATTTGCAAGAATTTTTGCATCGGCATTCTACAACCAATAACCATGATTGAATTGGATCGCTTTCGTATTTTTCGAGTTATTGAGGAAATAAGAACCCAATTTCAGATGGGTATAACTCCAAAACCGTTTGGCCGATTATGCCCATTAACGAACTGAAATTTTACATTCAGATGCACCACCTAACCTTAAAATTTCAAGTTGCTATCTCTTTTTGTTCTCAGGTTATCGTGACATAAATAATATATTTTAATAATTTTGTATGAATCTTCTAGTGATACGATTCTCAAAAATTTCACAACCGTCCTTAGGTTTCTATTATAGAACTACCCATCAAGTTCCAATTCCATCGTATTCACATTGGTTGAAAACAAAATTATTACTCGGAAACCATTTGGCCGATTATGCCCATTAAAGAACTTATCCGTCGTATTTGGACGCGCCAGCTACTCTGAAAATTTAAATTCGCTATCTCTTTCCGTTTTCAAGTTATCGTGGCAACGGACGGGCGATCGGCCGGACAGAATCAAATTTGACCTCGAATTCTTCATCAGGCAGTCGAATCCAATTGTTTGAGACCATTTTAGCCGAAAATTACAGAAATTTGGGAACATGCGCGCAAAAATTCTGTATCTCAGAAAGTATTCGCATAAAGTTGACATTTTGCAAGAGATTTCAAAACCATATTGTACAGCCAAGTTCTAGATTTAAATTAGGTAGGATTTATATTCTTGGAAATATTGGCCCCCTAAGAAGAGTTCAGTCATGCTATGAAGCTCGCCAAAGCTCCTGGCTACAGTGCTTTTCCAACTAGTTAAAGAAATAAATTATTCTGTACTTGTTTCGCAATTTATCTGTCAGACCGGAAACTTATCAGACGATGTAATATATGAAGATGAGCCAACATCCTCCTGTCAAAATGTTGCGGAAATAAATCCTTGTTCTAGAGTTCATTATTATCTTTTGCTTTGTGTATTGATCATTAGATGTTAGGACTATTGCTTCCACTTATTTTAACTTCCTGGGGTGATCCTCTGAACCTTTTTTTTCGCTTTGATGCTTGATGAAATCGAGGATATTTTTTCGGCATCGGAAGAGCGTCCGATTGTTTGTGAAATGAATTATTTTATATCTACCCCTGGTCTTTACTCTTCTGTACGTGTATAGTTTCCGACCCGAATATTTCTTGGATGACCAGGTTCAGCCTCATTTCTCGTCGGGAAATATCATTTATGTCTGGAAAATCCGCTCGAGGAGAGCTAATACGGGAAAGATGTATTTGCTCAAGAGTTTGATGGAGTTCAAAAGGGCATATGTGGAAGCTGCGAAGATATGCCTTTCCAGTGATTTCATAGGGGATGAACAAATAGAACGTGAATTCATTTTCGATTAATCTCTGCCTTCTATTTCGAATAAGATATCTCGCAATTGCATATTGAGTTCTCGCATAGTGCTTGATGAAACATTTTGTTGTTGATATATTTTATAAGTAATTATTAAAAGATACTGCGGGAGGTATATTCATTATTAAATGGTTTCTTTATGGGTTTACTGTCCCAAACTCTGAAAAATATCTATGCGCTTCTGCGTAAAAAAAACACAGATTTGTCAGAAGCAATCAATGGAACAATGTTGCCTAACAATCAATAACGAAACAACATCAACGATGAAACAACTATATCGTAGCGTTTCGGAGTCTATACCAGGCTCCTTCGTCAGACGAAGATCTTCAGAATTATTTCTTGTTGATTGCTATTCTGAAATTTGAGAATTGTCACATTGGAGCAATCCACAGAGTGTGTATGATTTCATCAAAGTTGAATAGCCACATACCGCAGTTTCATCCTTATTATTGAACCTAGGTTTTTCTTATTTTGATCCATGAGATTCGTTTATGTGTATCTATAATTTGCCAAACTGTTTTGGAGTTATACTCATCTGAAATGTAGCTTCCTCGATAACTCATACATATCTGATCGAATTATAACTTCGCAATTAGTTGTAGAATACCAATGCGCCAGCATTTGTGAGGATCCTATAACTTGAAAACAATTTTTTTTTCTTCAAAAATGTGATATTTTACAAACTATTTGTAAGATTCCACACAAACCTTCAAGCCACCATTCTACAACCAAGCACCGAATTCCAGCTCGATCGGCTTTGTATTTCAGCAATTATTGTGAAAATAAAATTTCGAATTACTACTATTTTGAAATATTGTTTTCTCAATAACTCAAAAAATAAAGATCCGATCAAATTGAAACTTGGTAATTTGTAAATTTTTGTTAAATTTCCTGAGGATCGTATCAATACAAAACAAGCACTGACGTGAAGTCAGGAGCTTTTACGCGTATGTTCTATTATCCATTCTCCTGTACTGGGCACTCTTAATCGAATTTACCATTTTGAATTCTATTGTCCGTTCTCCTGTATTGGACGATTGATTGTATTGGTCCAATATAGGAGAACGGACAATAAAATTCACCATGGTAAATTCGATTAAGAGTGTCGAATACAGGAGAATGAACAATAGAATATGCGTGCAAAAGCACATGACTTCAAGTCAGTGCTTGAAAAAATTTTTTTTCCTGATATTTTAAAAATTGCGGTTCTCATAACATTTTACACACGTCTTTATGTCGATATTTTAAAACTAGTTACCAAGCTTCAATTCGATCAAGTCTATACTTTTTGAGTTATGGAGGAAATAATATTGCAGGTGGGTATAGCTCCGAAACCGATGGACCGATTTTGCCCAAAAACGAATATAACTCTCCCATTCGGATGTGAAATCTAACCTGAAAATTGCAAGTCCCTTTCTCCTTTCGTTCATAAGAAATCGAGGCAACTGTCACCCATCCAGCTACTGAATACACACAAGGCTGCTCGGATCTGCAAAAATATAGATCCGATCGTGTTCAAACTTGAAACTTGGCAGTAAGGTTAGGTCTTGAAGGCTTTCGTGAAATTTCAGCGATATCAGACTAATAGTTTCTGATATATAGAATATTTTTCAATGATTTTCAATGATTTTTTAAAAATTTTCTAGTGATGTGATTCTCACAAAATTCCGAAAGAATCTTTACGACGGCATTCTACAACTGATAACTATGTTTGAATTGGATCGGTTTTGTATTTTTCGAGTTATTCAGGAACTAACAATCAAATTTCAGATGGGTGTAACTCCAAAACCATTTGGCCGATTATGCCTATGAAGAATCTCAACTTTCACATTAAGAAGCACAACTTTACCCGAAAATTTCAAGTCGCTATCTCTTTCCGTTCTCAGGTGATCGTGACATAAATGATTTTGTTGATAATTTTTTTTTAATCTTTGATACGATTCTTACAAAATTTCACGAACGTCCTGAGGTTTATATTTTAAAATTACTCACAACTTTAATTGGGCTTGTAGTGGTTGAGGACGAAATTATTACTCGGAAACCATTGGACCGATTATGCCCAGTAACGAACTTGTCCGTCGTATTGGGATACGCCATCTACCCTGAAAGTTTCAAGTCACTATCTTTTTCCGTTCTCAAGTTATCGTGGCAACGGATGGCCGGCCGGACCGAATGAAATTCGATGTTGAATACTTCATCAGGGAGTCCAACCCAATCGTTGACCATTTTCGGCAAAAAATTCGAAAATTACAGAGATTTGGCACGATGATAACGCGACGTTCCCAAGAACATACGCGCAAAAGAATGTGTTGATCAAAAATTTTATATTTTAGAAACTATCTGTTAGATTCCGTTGAAATTCCGCACAAACCTTCCAATCGCTATTTTATAATCGGAATTGTAATTATTGTGAATATAAAATTTTGCACAAATGTCTGTAATTTTCGAATTTTTTGCCGAAAATGGTCTTTAACGATCACTGATGAAGAATTCGAGGTCAAATTCTACCTCGAACTGTCGACTATTTCCGGCCGGCCAAGATAACATCAGAACGGAAACAGATAGTGACTTGAAATTTTCAGTCATTATATGTTCGTTAATGGGCATAAACAACCTCACTGTTTCCCAGTACTAATTTTGTTTTCAAGCAATACAAATCAGATCGAACTGAAATTTGGTTACTAGTTTTAAAATACCGACACAAAGATGTATTGAAATTTCGTGAGGATAGTATCCCTAGAAAATGTTTAAAAAATTATTAGGAAATATTATGTATCTCACGATAACTTGAGAAGAGAAACGGATAGCGACTTTTCACGGTATAATCGGCCAAACGGTTTTGGAGTTATACCATCTGAAATTTTGTTGTTATCCTCAATAACTGAAAAAATACAAATCCGATCCAAGTCAAACATGATTATTAGTTGTAAAATGCCAACGCGAAAATTTGCACGTGTTCACGTCGGCTAATTTGAATTAAATGATGAGGGTTTCAAGCTCAGTGGATAGAACTAGCCAGAGATCTATCCAGAGGGTAGTGGACACCATTCACTGTCAGGTCATAAATTAAGAGTACTGTGTCTAAGCTGGCATAAGGATAGAGTAACGAAGTTGACAAAGAACACAACTGACTTTCCTTAGTCGCACAAGCTCCCATGAGCTTTTGAGGTATCTTCTTGGGCAAGACTTGGGAGGGTCAGTATAATAATGATCATGTTTATAGCACGCACGTCAAAGCAGATTGACCCCACGTCAATGCTCTTTTAGCCTTTTTCTTCCATTATGAAGTCAATCTGCAATTGGAGCACGTGCTATAAACACGATTATGATTATACTGACCCTCCCCTTCTTCCCCAAAAAGATACCTTAGAAGCTCATGGGAGCTTGTGCGACTATGGAAAGTCAGTTGTGTTCTTTGTCAACTTCGTTACTCCATCCTTATGCCAGCTTAGACACAGCACTCTTAATTTATGACCCGACCTAGAGCGAATTACTGCGCGCGGCCCATTGGAAAGGGGTAGTTCCGATTTAATTTCAGGATTTAAAATCGCGCGTCAAAAGCGGTTTATTTCGAATACAGAAGAGCAGGTGCCATGGAAATTAACTTGATTAATGCGGGCTATTCGAGCGTTGCCGCTTTTGACTCTTACCTCGACGCTCCACTATATTTGTACCTTTACTCTAATGCCAAGTTCCAAGTTTGAAAAACATCGGATCTATATACTTGGAGATCCGAGTAGCTTTGCGTAAGTTCAGTAGCTGGATGGGTGACCGTTGCCTCCATAACACTCGAAAGGAGAGAGATAGCGACTTGCAATTTTCAGATTAGGCTGCGCACCCAGATGAGGCAGTTGCGTTCTTTGTTGAGAATAATCGGCTAGACGGTTTCGGAGTTATACCCATCTTAAATTTCCGGAATAACTCAAAATATTCAAATAAAAATGTTTATATTTCAGTTACTATTTGTCAGAATCCGCTGAAATTCCGCACATACCTCTTAGCCACCATTTTACAATGGTGAACCGAATTTTCTAAATAAAGATTGACAACCCTTTACCCACTTCAAAATGTAAAATGATATAGGATTATTATTAATACGAAATCAGAAAGATATATTTTGTGCGACTCACAAATATATTCTGTAGTGTTTCAAATTGGTTGAAGTACAGGGTCCACACAATACTACCAAAATCAAGCTTTTCTTAACACAAAGGAGTAATAGACAGATTAGATTGCAAGAGTAGCATTCAATTATGGTTCTCCCTGTATCTCTGATTGAATGAGAATTGCGCAGTTCGTGGAGATGACATTCGCAATTGCGGAGACAGAGTCCGGCCAATCGCTTCAAGGGAAACGAATAATCAGATGCAATTTTCGAGGAAATCGCTCAGACAAAGATCTATTGTTCGTAAAAGTCTCTCAAATAGATTGAGGACGAATTCCAATTCATCAGTCTGCCGAGAACTGCAGCTTTTCATCACATATTCCGTTTTAATCTAAATTTCCTGCTCCCTTTCGGGAAACGCTGTCTCCTGCATTTCTGCCGCGGGCGACTTGAATATTCCCGGAACGTCAATGGCTCCAGAAAGAGGTAGCCGAAAAGAGGGGTTATTAGATCGCGTAGCATTTTCAATTAGGCGAAGTTGTCGTCTTCGCCTACGAAGTTGTGTGTCCCCGGCCAGGCAATGAATACAGATTAACGCCTGATATCGGCATGCATTTCTATTGCTTGTTCTTATTTACGCCCCGTGCACGGATCTCGTTAAGCCGCGACTGATGTTTTGCATTACAGAAGCCTCTTATAAATTTCAACTTTGCCGCTTTGGTGGGAGGAATTTGGTATTCGTGACTTGTACATTTCACTGCGGGGACGTTTTCTCCCCTAAGTCAACGTATGTTTGGATTAGCGAAGGGCTGAGTTGAATGCGTCTAGGAATTCGAGAAACTAGTATTCGAACATTTTCCGGAATCGAATGATTATTCGAGAATCGAAAACTCAAATCACGAATAGTAAGTTTCAGTTTTGGTAAATATAATAATTGACAGTAGAAGTGATACAATTACGAGTTCTTCACCTTGATTGTGTGTCAACAGAATGACAATATTTCTCGCTGCGCGGAGATCAACGTATTGATTGGATTAGCGGACGGCAGAGTTGAGAACGTCTAGCAATTCCAGAACATAGTATTCGAACATTTTCCGGAATCGAATGGTCGAGAACACAAGTTCAGCAGTTTTTAACTTTGATTGTATGTCAACAGAACCACTGCATTTATGCCTGAGAGGAAGTTTTCTTCCCTAAGTCAACGTATGTTTGGATTAGCGGAGGGCAGAGTCGAGAACCTCTGGGAATTCGAAAACCTTTCCAGAATCTAATTGTCATTCAAGAATCGTTAACACAAATTCCGAATAGTCTGGTTTAAGTTCTGGTGAATATTCTCAGTGACTTTAGAAGTGATTCACTCAGAAGTTCTTCACATCGATTGTTTGTCAACAGAATGACTATATTTGTAATTATGGGGACGTTTTCTTCCCTAAGTCAACGTATGTTTGGATTAGCGGAGGACAGAGTTGAGAACGTCTGAGATTTCGAGAACCTAATGTTCGAACATTTTCGGAAATCGAATGTTAATTCGAGATTCGGAAACACAAATTCCTAATAGTATAGTTTCAGTTCAGTCGATGACTTTAGGAGTGATACACTCAGAAGTTCTTCATATCGATTGTTTGTCAACAGAATGACTATATTTGTCATTATGGGGACGTTTTGTCCCCTGAGTCAGCGTATGTTTGGATTAGCTGCGGGCAGAGTTGAGAACGCCTGGGAATTCGAGTTCCTAGTATTCGAACATTTTCCGGAATCGAATGATCATTCGAGAATAAGAAACACAAATTACGAATAGTCTGGTTTCAGTTATGGTAAATATACCCAGTGACTTTGGAAGTGATATACTCAGAAGTTTTTCACATCGATTGTTTGTCAACAGAAGGGGACGTTTTCTCCCCTGAGTCAACGTATCTTTAGATAAGCTGCGGGCAGAGTTGAGAACGTCTGGGAATTCGAGAATCTAGTATTCGAACATTTTCCGGAGTCGAATAACCATTCGAGAATTAGAAACGCAAATTACGAATAGTCTGGTTTCAGTTGTGGTAAATATACCCAGTGACTTTAGAAGTGGTACACTTAGAAGTTCTCTACATCGATTCTTTGTTAACATAATGACTATATTTGTCATTATGGGGACGTTTTCTCCCCTGAGTTAACGTATGTTTAGCTGTGGGCAGAGTTGAGAACGTCTAGAAATTCGAGAGTCTAGTATTCGAACATTTTTGGGAATTGAATCATCACTCGAGAATATAAATTCCGAATAGTCTGGTTTCAGTAATATATATTATATACTCAGTCAACGCAAAAGTGACACACCCAGAAGTCCTTCACCTTGATTTTGTTATCAGCGGAATGACTATATTTGTCACTGCAGGGAGGTTTTTCCCCTGAATCAACTAATGTTTGGATCACCGAAGGACAGAGTCAAAGACGTCTAGGAATTCAAGAACCTAGTGTTCGAACAACACCCACAAGTTCTTCACGTTGATTGTTTGTCAAAAGAAGGACTATATTTGTCACTGACGTTTTCCCACTAAGTCAACGTATTTTTCAATTAGCGAAGGGCAGAGTCAAATACGTATAGGGATTCGAGAACCTTTCCAGAATCCAATGGTCATAGTGAGGTTTCAGTTGCTGTGAAAATACTCAGTGACTTTAGAAGTGTTACAAGGCTATGAAAGTGGAACCACATTACAGAGGGTTGGAGTTCGTAAGGAATTTATGTTCTTGATTTTAGAATGATCATTCAATTCCTGAAAATGTTCGAATACCTGGTTCTCGAATTGCTAGACGTTCTCGCCTGTATCTGCTAATCCAAAAATACATTGACATAGGGGAGAAAACGTCCCCAGAGTGACCAAAATAGTCATTCTGTTGACAAAAATCAGGGTGAAGAACTATTGGGGAGGAATAGTAGAAGAGACAAAAAATTACAAAAAAGGGTGCAAATATCCCCAAAGGAAGATATCTAGCGGTGTTAAATCTGGAGATCTTGCAGGCCATCTTATCGGTCCATTTGAAGATAGATGGATCGGCACACACAGACCGATGATATGGCCTGCAAGATCTCCAGATTTAACACTGCTAGATTTCTTCCTTTGGGGATATGTGAAAGATCGTGTGTACCAGACTCCTCCTATTGATTTGGAAGATCTAAAAACAAAATAAGGAATGCATTTAGAGCCCTTAAAGATGAGGTGTTGAGAAGTGTTTCTTCGCGTGAAATAGTCCACCGAGCGGAAGGATGAGTAGAAGCAGATGGTCAACATTTCGAACATATTATTTTAGTTATTGTAGGAATTTTTTTGGCCCCTTTTATTGTAATTTTTTGTTTCTTTTAATATTCATTCTTTCTTTAATGTTCGGTAAAATACATAGCTGATTTCAACCTGAAGAAGGTTTTTGGCGCTCTAGTTCCTCGGAACTGAGTGCTAATCAATTTGCCCTAATGTCTGTAATTTTCGAATATTTCGATGAAAATGGTCTTAAACGATTTGGTTCGACTCACTGATCAAGAATCCATGGTCGAAATTCATTCTGTCCGGCCGGTCCCGCCGGCCGGCCGGCCGTAGGCACGATAACTCTCGAAAGGAATGAGCTAGAGAGTTGAAATTTGCAGAGTAGGTTTGGGGGATAAATATCTCGGCCAAGTTCGTTATTGGGCAAAATCGGACAGATGGTTTCGGAGTAACAAAAAAAAAATTTTTTTTTACAGAACAAATTCCAAATTAATTTTTTTTTTATTGAGCAGTTTTATCATAAGAATCCATTCATATCATTTTTAACTCTAACAAGCTAATACTTTCGGAGATATGATTTTTCAAAATTTCAATGTAAATCGTATTTCACAGATTGATATAATTATTCTATGTATATTCTATGTATGAATTGTCATAAAGTCAACTTGACAGAAGGGAATATTGTAACTTTAAGAATATTGGGGTTGAAATACTCGTTTTTTAGCGATGCAACGGGGACCTCACCCGAAAATGTTTGAAAATATTAAGTAAATATTGAAAGCATAATTCTGTAGTTCGAGAAAGGAGAAAATTTGGTGAACGTAGATCAGGAAATTTTTGATCGATTACAAGGTAATTTATTATTACTTATCTTCTTTTATACATGTTTTATGGAATACCTACTATTTGTAGGTACTTTAAACCTGTTTTGAGCAATTGTCAAACGAAACTTGTTTTTTTGGCGCTCTAGTTCCTCGGAACAGAGTGCTTATCAATTTGCCCAAGTGTCTGTAATTTTGGAATTTTTGGCTGAAAATGGTCTCAAATGATTTGGTTCGACTCACTGATCAAGAATCCGAGTGCGAAATCGATTCTGTCCGGCCGGCCGACCGGCCGAAGGCACGATAACTCTCGAACGAAAGGAGTTAGCGGATTGAAAATTGCAAGGTGGTTTTGGAGCGTAAATTTCTCGGACAAGTTCGTTAATGGGCGAATACCATCAAGGGGTTTCGGAGTTATGGCCGATTTTAGTAAAAATATTTTTTATGAATATTTCCGAAACCGATCACTCGATCTATCTGAAATTCAGCACCAAATTGTAGAATCATGACCTTTATACGCATGTGAAGTTTTGTATTGACCAGCTTACCGCAAAGTGTCAAAAAAAAAATTGAAAATGTGGTGCAGTTCTCATTCTCATGATTGCTCATTTAATCTTGATAAATAAACTATTATTTGAATTGAATTTCCTTTATGATGCAGTTCTATCATATGAATACATTGATATAATTCCCAACTCTGAGAAACCAATACCAGATATAATTTGTCTGTTTGAACTAGAGCGCCAGAAAGCTCCTGTCCACAGGGCTTGAACCCATTTTTATTGATGATGATTGTTGAAGTCAAAATCAAGATCCATCAAATCAAATGTAAAATACAAAGTACGATACATTGTTGGAAAGGTAATTTTGAGTAGAAATAAAAAATTGCAGAAAATATATAAGGTGCTATTTGAGATAAAAAAGGCAGAGTCTTTTCCGGTCAAACCGAAAGTGACTTTCAATTTTTGTTTTTCTCAATTGAAGGTTCCTTGAAAGAATTGAAAATCATCATTTTTATTATTTGAAAAAGCTGAGATAGTCCATTGGAACATGTATACTGGGACACCCAGTATAATTATTAAAATATACTTTGCGAGGTGCATTCATCATTCAATCAATGGTTTCTTCTGGCTTTTCTTTCCCAAACTCTGGAAATAAAAGAATCTTTCAATTCTCTTAGTATTGCTTCTGAGTCAGAAATCAATCTGTAAATACTTGTCAGAAACAATTTATGAAACAATGTTGCCTAAAGAACAGTAACGTTAAATTGCTAACAATGTGTTAGCAATTCAATAGAATAGGACCTATATGTTCGTTTGTTGGTTGGAAACCAAGAAGCACCTA
Organism: Halyzia sedecimguttata; assembly: GCA_937662695.2. NCBI lineage: Eukaryota > Metazoa > Arthropoda > Insecta > Coleoptera > Coccinellidae > Halyzia > Halyzia sedecimguttata. The sequence continues at coordinate 52,543,537 of OW569415.2, forward strand.
CACGATTTTTGGAACTAAAACCTTTCTATTTGCAACATTTGCTCGAGAGAGAGGAGAATACGTCGGAGTTTCTAAGAATTCCACCTCGTAACGAAAGAAGTTGTCTACCCTTTGGGAGGACGGAAATTGATATACAGTTAAAAAAATTGGTTGAAGTACTGAGATTTTGCGCACATGTTCTATTATCTATTCACTAATTTTACCTTAAAACGACAAAATTACTGTTAATAATAAAACATTCACCTCTATTGGGCACTCTTATCAGAATTTACCATCGATATAGATCATTTTCTCAATGAATACTATTGTACTACTTTACTGACAGACTTGAGTGAGGAGAGATTCATCTATGATCACAGAGTATTTAATATATTATACATTCTATCTGAATTGAAATCCTTCAAATATATAATGATAAACGAAAAAACTTACTTCTCAAGTAATTTCTAAAGGTACTTACCAAGTGTGAATTGGATCGGATTTTTATACTTTGAGTTATAGAGGAAATAACAACAAAAATTCAGATGTCTCTAACTTTAAAACCATTCGGCTGATTGTGCCGCGCAACCTACTCTGAAAAAATACTCGTAACTATCTCTTTCCGTTCTCAAGTGATCGTGAGATTGAGATGTTTTTAAATTATACTGATACGATCCTTCGCATACCGTAGCCGGGGGTTACTTTGAACAAGTTTTGCATTAATTCCATTGCAGCGCAAACATTTCTGCAGATATTTGAAAATTTTTTCAACCAATCGATGGCTTATTATCTCAGGTTCAATTTCCCGTTTGTACAACTCTATTATCTTCAATAGAAGTTGGTAGGGGCATATGTTTTTATGTTCAGAATTAACCCCCTCAGGGCCGGTTTCTCAATTGCGAGTTAACCCGAGGTTGCGGGTAACCCGAGTGTTACGCATTCATGAATATCGCTAAATACATGCGTCAACTCGCAACCTCGAGTTAACTCGCAATTGAGAAACCGGCCCTAAGAAGGGGTTACTTTGAACAAGAGAGCGTCTACCGTAGAAAACGCGAGTAGTGGGCGCCCTGTTCATAGAAACCCCTTGAATATGCAAGTATGAGTTTTTAAAAGAATAATGTCGCCTGATAACAAGGTTTTCCTTCACGGTTTAGCTCGTGAAACCCTGGCAATGTTCATTTTTTCATCGCAATGCTCCTAAGATTGTAAATTAAGTTTTTTTTCGCTGAGTTTACTCAAGAATGCACAAATAAACACAAAAATTATATCTTCATTGAAAATATTTACATCTCTCAAGGAGCATGGGAAGTGGTAGATACCAACTGCCACTATGTGCGCGCACAGAAGTTTTTCCTCTTCAGCCGAAAATACGGTTGGACGTCCTGGCGATTTCGCTACAATTGAGAGGTTATCAGCTGCTGCATTTGCCTTCGCCGCCTCCTTGTACATGCAAATCGTTCCAGAGGGAATGTTTAATCTAAAACAAGAAAATATTCGTAATTAGGAACAACAAGGGATTTGATTGTGCTCTAGTAGGTACCTACGTAAACAGAAAAAAAAACTCACTCGGTAGAAGCAGCCCTGATAGTTGATTTTCCAGCTAAACACTTTTCTACTGCCTTGGCAAGGATTTCTTGTGAATCATTTCGGTACATCCGAGCTCCCAACTTGCGAATATAAGTTCGCGGCATGCTGGCTTGCCCCTGATGAACAAAAAGTAGACGAAAGCTCGATGTTCAAAGTAACCCCTCAAAGTGCCTGTTATTTACTCGATTAGCCATATAAAATCAACGAAATGAGTTAGAGATATGAAACAAAAAAGAAAATGCTGCCAATAGATTGATAAGAAATATGTAACTTACCTGAAACGGTATTTAACAACAGGATCACTGCGGCAGAGGAGGTTTGAGGATTGTTCCCGGAACAGCTGATTTCACAATTCCGTTAAAAAGGCGCGCAGCGGCTCAGGTTAGCCAACCTGACAACGTTTCTCGATCGTAGCGCCGTCTACATGTAATCATTGAATGTTGAGTACCAACTAGAGGTCGCTAGCTTGTGAACTAAGCCCGCTATGAGGATTTTTGATTTTACAACGTATCTGTTCAAATTAACCCCTTGTGTTCAAAGTAACCCCCGGTTACGGTACGTCTTTATGTCGGTATTCCACAGCGAGCTACCAAGTTTTAATTCGATCGGATTTGTATTTTTTGAGGTATCGAGAATATAATTTTCCTGATGGTTATAACTCCGAAACCGTTGGGACAATTATGCCCTAAAAATTGCAAGTTGCTATATATTTCCGTTCACAAGTTATCGTGAAATAAATAATATTTCTTTTTATTTTTTTTTATTTTCTTGGTATGCGACTAGTTAGCAAGTTCCAATTTGATAGGATCTGTATCGGTTGAAAACAAAATTTATTTTCGAAACCCGTTGTGCCGATTATGCCCATTAATGAACTCTGTCGCATTTGGACGCGCCACCTACTCTGAAAATTGCAAGTCGCTATCTCTCCCCGTTTGAAAGTTATCATCACCCATTTAGCTACTGAAATTATCCAAGGCTGCTCATGTCTCCAACAATATGAATCCGATCGTGTTCAAACTTGGAACTTGCAAAAATAAGTTTTGAAGGCAGTCGCAGCGATTTCGGACAATTATTTGCGTGTTGGCATTCTACAACATATAACCATGTTTGAATGGGTTGGGATTAGTATTTTTTGAGTTATTGAGGAAATAACAACATAATTTGAGATAGGTATAACTCAGAAACCGTTTGATCGATTATGTTCACTAATAAACTCAAATGTCACATTCGGATGCGCAACCTACCCTGAAAATTGTGAGTTGCTATCTCTTCCCATTCTAGATATCGTGACAACGGCCGATTTTTCAGTAGAGTCAAAAGTTTGGTTATTGTTCAGGAGCATAGGGGATTATTGAACACATAGTGTTAAAGTGACTTTTATTACCTGGACCATTCAGAGAGATTAATGTTGACTTGCAAATCCAATCCGGTGCATTCGTTAAAGGGAGATTCGTAGATTATAGTATTTACCTTACACAGTTCATGATGACCTGAAATGGACTAATTTCCTTTGCGGAAACATCAAGCGAATGAACATCAACGCATAGCTCGTTCTATATAGCGTTCATTGTTACACTATTTCGCCATTAGATATACCCCGATCAAATCAAGCCCTGAATCATGAACGCGGGAGGCCATGACACAATCCCTCCGTTTAATTTAACGCATTGCGCATTTCCATCTTCGTCGGGTCACGCCATATAATTATAAAAAGAGGAAACACGGAATCGAAATCAGTTAGCAGGAAATGAAACAATCTACTGTCGGTGTGTTTGGGGTTAAGCAGCCAGCTGCGACCGAATGAGCTGACCATTCTGGAGATGGGCGAACCGCACTGATGTGCAAGGCGAGCGGTCGTAATTTCCATAGCCGTCCATGTAAATGTCCAATTTAATGACGGAGGATTTGTATCGCAGATGAGTGATTCCTGCAACAGATGCTGCATTAATGCCTATTGTTATTATACATAACGTACTGAAAGGGACGGCAGTTGTCATGAAAAATGGATTGTATGCAGTTCCGGAGGAAAAATGTGGAACGTGCCCTGATTGTGACGGCGCAGTATATAGGGAGGGACTAATCGAATATTAACTGTACATGCAGTACATTATTCTCGTACTGGAATGGGGTAATTGATGTCTTTTTGGGCGCTGTTCACCTGAACAAATGTCTAATTTTCGAATATTTGGTCGAGAATGGCCTTAATGACTAATACCCCGTTTCACAGACGGCAACAAAGGTCCAAACCATAATTGCGCTCATGTTCTGGGGAACATCGCGTTATCATTTTGCCCAAATGTCTGTAACTTTCGAATTTTTTGACGAAAATGGTCTCAAACGATTTAGTTCGACTCCCCAATGAAGAATTCGAGGTCAAAGATTATGTCCGGCCGGCCGTCCGGCCGTTGCCACGATAACTTGAGAACGAAAAGAGCTAGCGACTTGAAATTTTCAGGGTAGGTGGCGCATCCCAATACGCCGGGCAAGTTCGTTAATGGGCATAATCGGCGCCGTGGTTTCCGAGTGATAATTTTATTTTCAACCAATATAAATCCGATCATATTGAAACTTGGTGAGTAGTTGTAGAATATGAACCTAATCACGTTTGTGAAATTTTGTGCGAATTGTATTGCTAGAAAATTATTAAAAAATTATTAAAAAATATTTTTGTTGTCACGATAACTTGAAAACGGAAAGAGATAGCGGCTTGAAGTTTCCAGGTTAGGATGTGCATTAGAACGCGACATTTCAGTTTGTTTATGAGCATATTCGGCCAAACGGTTTTAGAGTTATAGCCATCTGAAATTTGGTTGTTTTTTGTTCCTCATTAACTCGAAAAATACTAAACCGATTGAATTCAAACATGGTTGTTAGTTGTAGAATACCAACGTGAAAATGCTTGCAAAATTTCGTGAGGATAGTATTTGTAGAAAATTTTTAAAAAATCATCGAAAATTGAAAAAAAAATTATATATATCAGTAACTATTCGTTTGAAATTGCTGAAATTTTGCAAGAGCACTTATAACCTAACTCTACTGCCAAGTTTCAAGTTTTAACACGATCGGTTAAATATTGTTGGAGATTCGAGCAGCCTTGTGTGAGTTCAGTAGATCGGTGACCGTTGCCTCGATAACTTTCGAACGAAAGGAGATAGGGACTTGCAATTTTCAGGGTAGGTTGCGTAGCCGAATGGGAGAGTTAAGTTCGGTTTTGGGCATAATCGGACTAACGATTTCCGAGTTATACCCACCTGGAATATTATTTCCTTGATAACTCAAAAAATAAATATTCGATTGAATTGAAGCTTGGTAATTAGTAGTAGAAATCAACATAAAGACGTGTTTAAAATTTTGTAAGAACTGTACCCCTAGAAAATTTGAAAAAAATTACGAAAAAAAAAATTTCAAGAACCGTACCCCTAGAAAATTTCAAAAAAATCACGAAAAAAAAAATTGGTTCAAGCACTGACGTGAAGTCAGGAGCTTTTAAGCGTTTGTTCTATTGTCCATTCTCCTGTATTGGACAGTCTTCATCGAATTTACCATGGTGAATTCTATTGAATGTGAATGGACAATAGAACATACGTGCAAAAGCTCCTGACTTCACGTCAGTGCTTGAACCAATTTTTTTTTGTCCTATATTTAAAATATCTAGGGATACGGTTCTCACAAAATTTTACACACTCCTTTATGTCGATATTCTACAACTAGTTACCAAGCTTCAATTCGATCGAGTCTATATTTTTTGAGTTATCGAGGAAACAATATTCCTGGTGGGTATAACTCCGAAACCGATGGACCGATTATGCCCAAAACGGACTTAACTCTCCAATTGGGCTGTGAAACCTACCCTGAAAATCGATGACCACCAGGCTCATTAGCAACGAACTTCTACCAGGTGATTATTCAGAACTTCAGATGGTCGAAGACCGCTACAGGACTGTAATGTAGGGCTATCATCTTCCATAGATACATGCTTCACTATCTATTATGGATTAGAGTTGGGCATAATCGAATGATTTCAATAATCGATATATAGGTTCTCGAGAGTCTTCAATAATCGAATGATCATTCGAGATATTGATCATTCGGTATTGCACTCAGTTCTCATCGCGTGAGCGGCTTAGGTTATCCCTTATCTTCAATATAATTGCGTCGGCTCCCTACAGTATTAAGTTTCACATTTTATCGCTTCATTTTATTACATTGCCGTTGGTCCTTTGATAATTTATTATTATGCTATTTGGTTTTGTTCCAAAATTTGAAAATTTCTTTCCAGCTGTTCGAAAGGGAATGGAGCTATGAAATGAATTATTATGAACCTGAATGTATAATTATATACCTATTTATAATCACTAAATACAATAATACCGGCAACATCAGTTCCGTCGGAAAGGGTATTTTCGAAATGTGGACAATCAACCAACATCCGCCGTAATAGTTTATATTAGCGGCAAAAAAATGTAAACCAAATAATTTTTCTGAATGGCGAAATGTAATGTAAATGAAATTTGTACTTTTTAGTTTATTTCATTCTGTGTTTCACAAAAACATATTTTTAATCATATATTACACGTCCAGATTGAATTTTCTATGACCTTTTTTATTCCTCCAATTAATTAGTTTCTGAATTATTGAAAATAAAATTCGAGTCAATTCAATAGATGCATGCATAATACCAATTGAAGCTAAATAATAATATGCAACATACAATATATACAATATCTACAAGCATCAAATGCTACTTATAATACAAAAATTTAAAAAATTACGATAAAATACTTGTTGAACGAACCTCCGGGTCCGAGTTCTTAATTAATAACAAACGGAATATATCCGAATATTTTGAACGAACGGCTACTGAATAAGATAAGAATGATAATGAATACCTCAATTTGCAATAGAATAAATATTAAAATCATTCACTAGAAAAACTTTTTTAATGGAGATGACATGTTTTATTCTTAACTGAATGCAGTTTCAGAACAATGAGTATTTAATTTGAAGAAAAAATCGATATAAAAAAAATGCTTCTCAATATTTAATATTTCAGCTTATTTTACAACCAAGTTCTAGATTTAAACTCGATCGGATCTTTATTACTGGAAATAATAAGAAGAAATTATATTTTTTCTGGAGCTAAGCAGCTTTTGGGCGAGTTCAGTACCTAGATGGGTGACCACTCTGGCTATACATTTGAATAGCGCGTCAAGGGCTGTCCACAAAGCTTCTGTTGCGTACCATGACTTCACATTTTGGGAACCGCAGATTCAATTTTCTCAACAAAGGAACTCGTTTGTAAAATTTAAATGTTTTGGGTTAACTGGTTTAGTTTACCATGTGGGTCTCACCCTTGAAATTAATATTTTTCACAAAAAGATAACTGCAAGTGGAATATCTTGTTTCTACCCTTGTATATATTTATTTCCTATTTCCTGTGAAAGAATGATGTTAAAATTCATTTAACAACTGAAGTGCTAAGAAACGTATCAGTTTCTAGACACATTGCCCAGTGTGTTATTCCGTTATTCTTTTTGTCTAGACGATTTGAAAACCCCTAGTCTGTGACAACTTATTTATCAGCTTTCGCTGATAGATCATATCCAGAAAACGAGGGAATTTTGGTACCGATAGTGGGGGAATTTCGAGATTTCGAATTCCTAAGATTAAACAACCTAGAAAAGTTCTCTGATGCTGGCATCGGAATCTGGTAGGAATTCCCCCTATTTTGCGTAAACGACAAATGAGAGTATTGTTGTAACATATCTGGGGCGGTTTTAAGATCGAACCCCCAATCATTGTTAATATTTCCCCTTTTTTTACCCAGATGAAGAAACCTCCTATATTTCCTTCTATCTGTGCTTTTATATACAATTACACTGTTCAATTTCATTACTATTCTTGATCTGTCGCGAAACAATAACATTGTTTTGTCTTCGTTAGCAACTTAGTAGTCACTTCTTCCCTTTTCATATAGAAGGAAGATTTTATATTGTATCAATATTGCATTGTACAATAGTTCGTGCTTGTTATCACATTGTCGGTAACAAGAAAATACATTTATAGTTGTGTTAAAAGTGCGTTCGAATATTTCACCACTTCCTATCCTCGTAATTGTTATTTTATTACAAGTAACAACTTACGCAGTAATCAACGAGATTACTACTGGGTGCTTAAAGTTAAGTATACCCCCTTACTCGTCCCCCTGATAAAACAATCAGGGTGTATAATTCTGCTCCTTCGAAATTACATTATATCCTGATAAAAGCATCAGGACTCAACATATGATCCTTCGAAACCATAACATCCTGATAAACTAATCAGGATCCAACAGCTTCCACAACTTGTTCGGACCAAAATTTTAACGGATTTTAGTAAGGATTCTCGGTACCTAGTTATTCTATACATCAAAATGACTTTAATATCCTGGTATTTATTGCTTACTTATGCAGATATTTTCCGCTCACTTGTACAAGATTTGGCAACTCCAGGGAGACATTTGTAAATCTGGAATTCTTATGACAAGACCGTGAATAATGCTGATTTTTGAAGAGCTGGCAGATACGATTCCGCTGTTTCCGTAACCTTCATTGTAGATGTACATAGATATCAGGGAATACCTGAATTTATGATCCTGTGTAAAAAATCACATATAGCCGAAGGGACACAGCACTGGTTTCCCGCAAAAGCCGCTTCATAAAAACATCCAAAATGGTTCCAAATCCGCAAAGACGTCGTAAAAATTGCGGATATACGGAAGGAGGTTCGACGTATATCAGACATAAAAACTGAGAGGCCATCTTGCGCCCGCGAAAGTCATAAATTGTAAGACGTAATAACGAACACTTGCGTTTGCAGCTGGCCCTGCGAAACAGAGATATCACATGAAAATGGATGAAATTCCGATTTTCTATGCCTCTGCTCAAGACCCCGAAAAAGTGGTTGCCGTAACGGTTTCGTATACGTTATTATGACTTTAGTGTCGTTCTGAGGCGTCGGCCGCATATGAGTTTTTTCCCTTCTCCGGGATATGGAGAGAATGATCGATAAATCAAAAATTTATTCCCCATTTTCCGGCTTTCAATATAAGGTCTCGGGAGAAATCTATTCCGTGTAATACACCTTCAATATAGAATATGGAATATTGATGGGGGAGACTATTGTTGGTCTACTCTGGAGTGCTGTTCTCATCACCATGGTCTCGATTCGGAACTGCAATGGATTTTCGCGCACGAGGTCGTTCGATCAAAAACGAAATATCCATTTCCGTTCTAGCAAGAAGAAGGGAGAACTAATACGAGAGTAAAAAATTCCTGTGTATTGTTATATAGGGAAGTTTATAAAGCACATAGGTTGAGAACTTTCAAGTTGTCAAGAACAGATTTCGAGTTTGAACATGTTTTCCTTTAGGGAAATAATTTCCATATTTATACACTTTCCATGAAAACGATGCAAATTCATTATTAATCATCATTATCTTTAAATTTAGATATCGTCGGCGACACCGCAAAACCAAGTAACTGCAAAAACCAACATTTTCAGAAGGCACTAAAAACTTCATAATTTTGGATTGATGAATTAGTTTAAATTCAAAATAGTTACAAACCACTTGATATTGATTATCTCAGTGTCTGTTTACTCTTTGAAAAGAATTTGCACACCTGTCCTTACAAATACAATTAAATAATTACCGCCGAAATCTCATTTTTGGATTTTTATCAGTTACTTGGTTTTGCGGTGTCGCCGACGATATGCTGTCTTTGCTTTTTTTCGATTTGTAGAGGGTATATTTCCGATATTTTGATCACTTAGAATTGAAATGAAACATAACTAGTTGGAAAAGCACTGAGGTCAGGACCTATGGAGTGCTTGTTCAAATTTATAGCCAGATCGGTCACTCATCAGGGTATTGAACTCGCCTAAGGCAGCTTCGCTTCCAGGAAAAAAAAAATAATATTGTCATATTACTTCCAACAATATAGAACCAATCGAGTATATATCTAGAAGTTGGCAGTAAAATATGCCTCCGAAGGCTCTCGCAAAATGTCAGCGATATCTGAACTATGATATAAGAAAAAAAATATTAAGAAAATGCCATGAAATCAATGAGACCGTAAATCTTCTATGAATGGTGCCAGTTATTATTTAATTTCTGTTCTAGGAATTCAACGATTTAGTTATCATTTTGAGTTTCGGGTACCTTGGAGAAACCACTCCGTTATTTGACGAAGGAATCCACATTGAAGAAATAAATGCCTATCTATATTTTTAAATGTCAACAAATTTTGTAAACAATAGTTACAACAAATCACAACACTCACGGGGAGACAGGGTTTTTTTAACTGAGGTTTTAGCGTAAGCTCTTGTATCATACGTCGAATTGTATGGTTCCCCGTTACACCAACCTCTGCTAACACATATTAAACTCTCCGTCAAAAGAATATATATACATCAAATGGAACACATTTTTCATTTACCATTTTCCAGATTCGGCCCAGGTAAAAAGTTATAAGCGTTTAAAGATTTTACATTGTGCTTATCCATCCCTGAACGGTCTTTAACTGTTGAACACATAAACACTGGGTTTGAATATCGCATAATTGTATGAAAGCTTTATTATCTGCTGCTCGAAATTCAATGCAATTGTTTGAGATATCTTATCTACTCACTCAAGACTAATGAAATGGTTTTAAATAATCTTTGTGCTGCATTTTTGAAAAAAAATCTTCCTGAATATTAAAACACCGACTCCAACTTAGTTTTCATTGAATATCCACAATATCTTCATCGCATATTCTGTCATTCATTAAATATTTTAATTTGCATCATATATATGACTTTATATTATAAAGCATTCAATCAATTTATAAACAATTATTATAACCGAACCTCACTCAGTATATGGCCTATTTATAGCATAGAATCTGGACATGCGTTTCACGAAGATACGTTCAGTTGACGATTAACCGATTTCTCCGTTATATTTAACAAGCAGGTTAACGGACTTCGGGTTTCATAAAGCTTTTCGATTATATCCACATATAACTAAGTATATCAAAACCCGAGTTTCTTAGAGAAGAAAACCTTGATGAAAACCATCGAATTCTGGAAACAATCAGATAACAGACAACCTCCTATACACATAGTATATCTAATAATATTTTGTATACTGTGACAGAAGCAGGCACATAAATGTAATACATTAGGTTAGCCACAGAATATATCGTTCGGTCCTAATCTAACATTTTAGTGTGTTTATTTTTAACATGTACTGTAAATTTAGATTAACAATTCCTCGTCAATAATAATTGGGATGGATATGTGGAATGATACTTATATTATAATTGATATTGAACGTTCTTAACACTATGAAGAAGTTCGTTTTATATTCACTAATGGGGATAAATAGAGATAAATTCAGAGATTAATACAGGTCATGGTAAGCGTATTAATTTGTTTCCCAAAAGATAAGTTACCCTGCGGTTCAAATTATTTGAATAATTATTGGCTTTTGCTTATGGTTTTTATTATGATTGAATGGTAATGTGTAATATGTATGTAACATATTATGTGAGTTATAGATATTATACTAGCTAATCTATACCTCTTTCTATAAGTGTCAGCTTTGAGATCGATACTCAGTCTATGTCTTTGTTTGAGCATAGATCATCTGTTATCCTATTCCAGGTCATATATCATATTTTATGTCATTCAATATTGAATATCTCAAAAACTGTACGTTTTAGGAGAATTGATGAAGAGTAATTCATTTTTCTAAAATGATTGAGTATTCTTAAAATGACTAGAGATAACCTTCATCTGCTTTCATTATGGTGATTTCTCATAGTTTTATGAATTCACGAGTCTATAACGAGGAAACCAGTAGAAATAGGAAAAAACTGTCAATTGGAGATTATGTGTTATAGTTATGGAAAACTTCACACCAAAATTTATTGCATTCTGAGTAACCATGTCAAAGCTACAAAAGCAAAACTGATAATTTTTTAAAATTTCAACAGCCTGTATCTTTTTTTCTGTGCCGAATTTGGAAAAATCGTAAATGAAAAATTTTTTTTTTGATGAGAGGAATATATGGTTAAAATGAATGCACAACTTAAAGACTCACCCCGTATATACAAAATATACCTACATATACTGAATTCCCAAAATATAATTCCCAATTCGCCTCTATATCCTATTTTACGCGTTGTGAGCCAGTATCGTGTTTAGATATCGATTAAAAATCAATTTCACAAAAAAAAATCTTCGTTCAGTAGCGAACAATAAAATCTACTTCATCATCACAGATCTGAACATATCTCTTTCAACTCATCAAAATAGGTCCAATATACCATATTTGATTCAGATATTGATATAAATACATACAAATAACTGTTTTCTAACCTCCTCTGAAACTTATATTTGAGAATTTTCAAAATGATTTTTTCGAATTGAATCGGTACAATTTGTGATAATTATTGAAGATTATAAGTAGCTGATACTTTTCCGTTGTTTGTTGTCTTATATTATATAGAATATTTCCAATTTCGGTATATCCTTGAATTTAAGGTCAAAATTATCGTGTAATTCTCAAACAAACATAAATATCCCAATTCTCTAAAATAAGTCCATATGTACCATATTTAACTCATATCGCCCCGCGATAGGTATTAAACATCGATTCAAAATCATCTTTCAAAATAATTTCGCTTCCCTTGGGGCGGTATGTAACTCAGTTTGGTTAACTATTTGATTATCATGGACCTATCATGGAAGTTTAACTCATTTTGTGTTTTAAAATAGAAAATCAGGGAGCAGTTACGTAAACCTTCACATGGTAGTTTTCTTTATAGATTGATATTTCCACATAATGATCATAATATGTCCATAGGTTATATTGTCAAAGGTTTGAAGGGTTTTTCTCTGAAATCGGTTGGTAAAAAATTCACAAGGTTAACCACTGTTTAACTTCCAAATCATCAGGGTTAAATGGACTTAACCATCGATATCCGATAATCAAGGATATCCAGGGTTCAACCAACTGAGTTACAGCCCGCCGTTAGACGGAGGTTACACGGTCAATCTGGCATCAGTACAGTCTGACATCAATCAGGGATTGATGTCTGTACAGTGGGCCCCATCTGAATAAAAGAAAGTTTAGGGTATTTCCGGAAGCACAGTGTATAACAACAAATATGGCTTCAGATGCGTTATGCATCATTATAAAGGGTTTTCCAATAAGAGGTGTTATTTTGATATTCAAAGAAAACCGCCATTTTTCAATTTAAATGATCGTATGTTTATTTCATTATAAATAAGAAGCTATGCCGTCAATAGTGGAAAATAACATCAGGCAAATGACCACGACCACGCTTACAGGACCATATCCTTTTAATGAAATTTTCCATAACCAAATCGCAAACTGGCTGCCCTATGTCCTCGATAGCCTCACGAATTCCATCTTTAAGGTCTTGAATCGACGCTGGACTATTGGCGTAGACCTTCTCTTTCACGAGGCCCCAAAGGAAGAAGTCGCAAGTTATTAAATCACAAGATCTCGGTGGCCTATTGTGATCACCTTTTCGAGAGATAACACGGTCCGGAAAATTTTCCTGCAAAAGATCAATGGTTTCGATGCTTGTGTGGCACGTAGCGCCGTCTTGTTGACAGTTAACGTTGTCCAGATCAATACCATCCAATTCCGGCCATAAAAAATCATTAATCATCTCTCGATAGCGCAATCCATTCACCGTAACTGTTGCTCCAGCCTCATTTTCGAGAAAGTAAGGTCCAATGACTCCGCCGGACCATAAACCGCACCAAACAGTCACACGTTGAGGATAGAGAGGCTTTTCAACAATAACTCTTTGGTTTTCCGAGACCCAGATGTGACAATTTTGCTTGTTGACGAAGCCACCGAGATGGAAATGGGCCTCATCACTCAAGATAATTTTTCGATGGAATTCCGAATCATTTTCATGCATTTCAACGACTCAATCAGCAAAGACACGACGTTGTAGATGATCGGCCGGCTTGAGTTCTTGTGTTAACTGAACTTTATAAGCCTTAAGACCCAAATCTTTATGCAAAATACGGTGTAATGACGATTGTGGAATGCCTAATTCCAAAGAACGACGAGGAATGGACAAACCTGGGTTTTCTTCAACACTTTCGGCTACAGCAGCAATATTCTCGGCTGTTCTTGAGCGACGTGCACGGATTTTATTCTTCACATAACTAACTTGTCCCAACAGCTTGAAATTTTCCACCAATTTCTTTATTGCGGCCGACAAGGTGCTTCACGACGACCCAAAAATGTTAGAGTTTTAAGAACCGTCTCTGCCAAATCTTCACCATTTTTATAGTGAATTTTAATCATTTCAATGCGTTCTTGAAGCGTGTATCGTTCCATTTTTATTAATGGCGTAGTTTCTACTTGTCAAATGTCACAAAATTACAGCTTCAAATGTGACATCTACCGAAATAGCGGGCTATTCAAAATAACACCTCTTATTGGAAAACCCTTTAATAACCAGCACAGTTCCATAAATATCTATCATCCTTTTCGTTTTAAAGATATTTAATTAGTTCCATACTTCATTCCAACCATTTATAAATCAGACTTTTTTTTTTGGCAAAGAAATAACTGAAATAACAATTCTAAGTAACACCCACTACCGCTAACAATCGCTCATTTTAGTTGCTGGTTCAGAGGTAATTTGGTGGAATGTTACTTCCACGAACGAATAACTACGAAGAATTTATAATAATCACCCAGAATTCCAATGGAATCTAATTAACTGAAGAACAGTTATCGTTTTTCAGTCCCCGTCTTAGAACCAACTGGAAGACGAACCAAATATAACTAAGACGGAACATAATAGGTGCAAATTAGGATAATTGCAGCGTGTCAGAGCTGCGGCCATATTGTCGTAATTTGATTTTGTATTCAGACGTGGAAATGCTTCCAATTAGGCCGATAATGCGACTAACTCGTCTGATTTCATCAACCATTCATCCCTTATTACGAGTTCTCTCGTTCTCATTCGTGCATATTGCTGGAATTATTCATCTCCGATGCGGATTACTGCCATAAATTGTGAACTTCTCGAAACGATATGATCGATTTTGGGATTATTAATTTCACATATTTTGTTGGTGTCGGAATCTCCGTTGAATTCAATATCACGGGGGGTAAAGATAGCATGAGAACGGGGATGAATTTCCGATTGCCGCTTAAGGCAACTACACACGTCAGTGACATGGTGGAAGGAATGGAAACTTTTATTATTACTAAGACTGGCCTGAAACGTTTAACTACTACGAAGGGTTTTTGTTATTGGGACGAATATTCCTTTACGCATTGAATTGATTCGGATACTCAATGAGTGTGTGTGTTTGTACTCGGACTGAAAGGATTTTGCATATATACAGCAGCGATCAGATGAGTGATTAGATGAGATAATTTATTTTCAGCATTGGTCTGAAAGTTGAGCGACTGGGGATGCCAGACATAGCCCATAGACCATATCACCACCTGATGGCAATTCTGTGTGTGTGTTAGAGTTTCCGGGAAATAGCGTTGTATCTGAGGCAAAATGGCCAACCGTGGCTCGGCGTTCAATTTTGAAATTCACATTTCACCTTTCAGGCAATTTACGTTATGTGCATGGGCAGTCGGAGAACATTATAATTATAGG
This sequence comes from Halyzia sedecimguttata, assembly GCA_937662695.2. Classification (NCBI taxonomy): domain Eukaryota; kingdom Metazoa; phylum Arthropoda; class Insecta; order Coleoptera; family Coccinellidae; genus Halyzia; species Halyzia sedecimguttata. The sequence goes on from OW569415.2 coordinate 52,558,806, forward strand.
AGTTTCAGTCTAGGAGGGTTTTGCATGCAGGGATGTTATACTGCCATAGCATGCAGGAAGGCGTGGAAGAAACGGTCGATATCTCCTGAACCGGAGTTGTTACAGGATTGTGGTTTTGGGTGGCACGCAGCATATAGAGAGTACTGTTAGTGACGAGTGAACTGCGCATGCGAAGAGGTAAACTGAAAGTTTTAGATGTTTCATGAGCCAGAATGCCCAGAAAGAAATTCCGATTTATAAACATAGTCAAGGTCATATGCAGTTTGTGACTGACTATGGTGGAAAAAACGATTCTTTGGCGCGCGTGTTCACGGTGGCTAATTAGAATTGAATGATGAGTACTTCAAGCTCAGTGGATAGAGGGAGCCGAAGATCTACCCAAAGGATAGTGGACATCATTCACTGTCCGTTCAAAAATTAACAGTGCTGTATCTAAGCTGCCATTAGGATAGAGTAACAAAGTTGGAAAAGAACACAACTGACTCTCCTTAGTCGCATAAGCTCCTAGAAGATTCTGAGGGATCTCCTTGGAAAAAACTTGGGAGGGTCAGTATTATCATAATCATGTTTATAGCACGCGCGCCAAATGCAGATTGACTCAACAATGAAAGAAAAAGTGTAAAAAAGCATTGGCATGGGGTCAATCTGCTTTGGCGCGCGTGCTATTAACATGATTATGATTATACTGACCCTCCCAAGTTTTTTCCAAGGAGATCCCTCAGAATCTTCTAGGATTCTAGCTTTGATAATTAGGATTTAGTTCGATGGTTCCATCAGAAATGAACTGCAATTCGACATCACACTGATTTTGCAATTAAGAGCTGTCAAAGCTATGTGGAAGCCACCGTAATAGTTGGGAATGATATAAATGGATTCTTATGATAGTACTGCATCATAAATGAGAGTTATGAAGTTGTTGTTCAGGTATCACCAATTCTGTATAACCGTTTTATATTTTAATGTTGAATTTCTCATATAAGTCGTAAATCACAGAATTACTTTGTACAGTCTTCTTTGTACATCTTCAGTGATGAAGCTCAATTTACTAAAGGTGGTGTGTTGTTTAATACTCACAATTCATACATATGGGATTTGTTGAAATATTATTATTATTTATTTGATGTATTCTGGCAGGTAGGAGGTGTAGATTTTATACTAAACCAACCTTTAAAAAAAATTTGAACTGGTTTCTACTTTGCAATAAAGTCCACACCAGGGCTAGTTTATTGTTTGGTTTTATAGTCATATCATGAAATATTCGGATGGAAAACACTTCTGAGACTTTAACATTGAGAGATTAATTCAAACAGGTGCAAGAAATTTCAAAGGTTGGTTTAGTGTAAAATCCAGACCTTCTAACTATCAGAATACATCAATTATATAACACCTGTCTTGAAATCAACAACTCTATTATTATTATTGAAAATTACACACATATCCATCAATCCATTTATTTCTAAGAAAATCCCAAAACGAATAGTTTGGATGTGATTCCAACTGACAGAATAATCATAGTAATTATCCGTAAGTAACATTCACAGAAAGTCCATGGGATTTTATGTCGGTCTTCGTTCGTAATACCCCTATTACACTATGCCTTTTTGCGCGTATGTTCTGGGGAACATCGCGTTATAGTTTTGCCCAAATGTCTGTAACTTTCGAATTTTTTGACGAAATTGGTCTCAAACGATCAAGTTTGACTCCCCGATGAAGAATCCGAGGTCAAATTTGATTCTGTCCGTCCGGCCGGCCGGCCGGCCGGCCGTCCGGCCGTACGGCCGTCCGTTGCCACGATAATTTGAGAACGAAAAGAGCTAGCGACTTGAAATTTTCAGGGTGGGTGGCGGATCGCAATACGACGGACAAGTTCGTTAATGGGCATAATCGGCCCAGTGGTTTCCGAGTAATAATTTTGTTTTCAACCAATATAAATCCGATCGAATTGACACTTGGTGAGTAGTTGTAGAACATGAACCTAAGCACGTTTGTGAAATTTTGGGTGAATCGTATGGCTAGAAAATTTTAAAAAAATTATAAAAAATATTTTTTTTGTCACGATAACCTGAGAACGGAAAGAGATAGCGGCTTGAAAATTTCAGGTTATGTTGTGCATATGAATGCCACATTTGAGTTTGTTTATGAGCATAATCGACCAAACGGTTTCAGAGTTATAGCCATCTGAAATCTTCTGAAATTTGGTGGTTTTTTGTTCCTCATTAACTTGAAAAATACTGAACCGATTGAATTCAAACATGGTTATTAGATGTAGAATGCCAACGCGAAAATGTTTGCGAAATTTGGTGAGGATAGCATCTGTAGAAAATTTTTAATAAATCATTGAAAATAAAAAAAAAATTCTATATATCAGTAACTATACGTTTGAAATTGCTGAAATTTTGCAAGAGCGTTCATTACCTAACTCTACTGCCAAGTTTCAAGTTTTAATATGATCGGTTGAATATTGTTGGAGATTCGAGCATTCTTGTGTGAGTTCAGTAGATGGGTGACCGTTGCCTCGATAACTTTCGAACCAAAGGAGATAGGGACTTGCAATTTTCAGGGTAGGTTGCGTATCCGAAAGGGAGAGCTGAGTTCGTTTTTGGGCATAATCGGTTTAACGGTTTCCGAGTTATATCCACCTGGAATATTGTTTCCTTTGATAACTCAAAAATTAAATATTCGATTGAATTGAAGCTTGGTAACTAGTAGTAGAAAATCAACACAAAGACGTGTTTAAAATTCTGTAAGAACCGTACTCCTAGAAAATTTGAAAAAAATGACGAAAAAAAAAATTTTAAGAACCGCGCCTCCAGAAAATTGAAAAAAAATCACGAAAAAAAAATTGGTTCAAGCACTGACGTGAAGTCAGAAGCTTTTGCGCGTATGTTCTATTGTCCATGCTTCTGTATTGGACACCCTTAATCGAATTTACCATGGTTAATTATGTCGTCCATTCTCCTGTATTGGACACTTAATTCGAATTTACCGTGGTAAATTCGAAGTAAGAGTGTCCAATACAGGAGAATGGACGACATAATTAACTATGGTAAATTCGATTAAGGGTGTCCAATACAGAAGCATGGACAATAGAACATACGCGCAAAAGCTTCTGACTTCACGTCAGTGCTTGTTCATTTCTATATTTGCGCCTATTTTCATGGCTATTTGTTGGTTGAATTTTCCCCCAAATGAGTGGCACTATTACACCACGATTTTTTCGAGCTTTTTTCAGGCATAAATTTCAGAAACATTGAAGAAATTGACATATTTACCTCAAGTTCTTGTTTCGTTCGTATATTTTCAAAACAATATCATATTATTTTAAGAATGTCTGAAGAAACGTTCAATATGCTACTACATAGAGTGCAAATTCACGTACAGAAAAAAGACACTGTAATTCCAGCATGCATTTCTCCAAAAACGAAATTAATAATTACTTTGCGATACTAGGCTACTGGTGAAAACTTCATATCACTCGGGGATAGCCATCACAGATTATCTGGCCTTCGTAAGTTTAGTTAGTTTACGTCCTCTGAGTAATAAACATAAATTGATTATTGAATTCACGAAGGCTGCGATTCAAAGGATAGAATAAACCAGGTTATGTTAAGACGTCAAGTCAGACAGATAAATATAGTGTTGGTAGTCATGACAATTCAACAAAAAGGCTTGAAATACCCACGATTCAGGGGGAACAAATGGAACCAGTTCAATTTATTTTCAAGCCTGAAAGAGTCTTCGAAATAGTCCCGGGCGCATGCGTATTTCTTCAAAATTTCAGGTGCTGTCAGTCAGGCTGACAAATAGACACGAAAAAGGCATGGTGTAATAAGGGTATTATTCGCATACGACATTATAAAACAGTGTCCCACGCATTGGTATATTATTTAATCGAGGAGTATGGATTATCTATATCTTGTGAGGACAAATTGATAAGCATTCTGTTCCGAGGAACAAGAACACCAAAAATGATATTCAAACCGTAGGTCTATCACTCACCTAATACTCGTATGTTACATTTTTTACATATATCAGTAAATTAAAACTAGATCATTTAATGAAATTATAAAATTACGATTAATTATCGAAATTTTGAAAAATTATATTTCCAAAAGTATTAGTTTTTTTGAGTTGAGAATGATATCACAGGATTTTTACCGTGAAACTGCATTTAAAAAAAAATGTAATTTGTAATGTAAAAAAAAATTGTTTTCTTCGTTACTCAGAAACCACCAAAAACGAACTTAACCGAGATATCTTCCAAACCTACTCTGAAAATTTTAACTGCCTTGATCATTCCATTCGAGAGTTATCGTTTTAACGGACGGCCGGACAGAATCGATTTTGACCAGGGATTCTTGATCAGTTAGTCGACCCAAAACGTTTGAGACCATCTTCAGCCAAAAAATTTGGAAAAATTGATGAGCACTCTGTTCCGAGGAACGCCAAAAATTGCTTCGTTCATTAATTCATCAACGGTTGTAAAAAAGTACTGAGTGAAACTCTCTGTTAGTGTCCATTAAAACTCGACACATACTCGTGTTTAGACTATTTTCCTTCTAGAAGCTGAAGTAATTTTGAACTCGAACATAAATCTATAGATTTTCGTCGAATTCGTTCTTAGAATGTTCAATAACCAATTTGAAATTTAGTTTTCTTAATATACAGGGTGTTTCATTTGTAAATGAACATACATTAACCTGAGGTAGATCTACTCCAGACGAGTCCAAAAAAACTAGATATGATAGGTCTGATCAGCTCCATAGCGGAGATATGAGGAGCAACTTATCAAAACGCATTAAGTCCAAAAACCATTTTATTGGGAATCAACGAAAAACGATTTTTTTTCCACCCTGGCTTATAATTTGAGTATGTCGAGTTTGTTTGATAGAAATTTACATCTAAAGGTAATAACTAATCTCATTTAAATCAATATTGATCAGATATACACAGAAAATGTAAAAAACGTTTGGACTTAATGCGTTTTGATTCATCTCATTGTATATCATGCGTTTTGATGTGGTTGAAATTGAAAATAATGCTGTTTGTTGCGATTTTTTATACATTTAGAGAAAACAGTCTACACAGTAAGTATTGGCCTGTAACTTAATTAACATGAGCAAATCGATAAAAAATGTTTTTGGTTATATTTTATTTGTTTTAAAAATGCAAACGTAAACATAATTCATTGCGATGCGGCTTACATACTTTGGATTTGAATTACAGAGGGACATAATGCCATTTATAAGATTTTGTTTACATAGGGTTATAGAGCAATAGAAAACATTTCTGAATCCGCTTCAAACTCAATTTTGCCCAAATTGGACATAATGCGTTTTGAAAAGTTACTCCTCATATGTATTCGCCAATATTTTCAATTACTTATATCTTTTGAACCACTTTTGAATCAGTTGATATTTGAAACGTAAAATACACTTCCATGGGTCGATCGATTAATTTTTAAACCAATCAGAAAATCCAGCTCCGTATTAGAAAAATATAGAACTTGTCGCAAGCTGAGATTGAACGCCCTGTTTGAAGGAAAATTGGAATTTTATTAGAATTTTCTGAAAAACCAGGAAATATTCGATGAGGATCAGTAGATTGCAGCGTCCCGCAAGACATATAACTTGAGAACGGAAAGAGACAGTGACTTGAAATGTTTAGGGTAGGTTCGTTAATTGGCATAATCGGCCCAACGGTTTCCAAGTAGTAATTTGGTTTTCAACCATTACTAATTAGATCGAATTGAAACTTGATGAGTAGTTGTAGAATACAAACCTAAGGACGTTTATGAAATTTTGTGAGAATCGTATTGCTAGAAAATTAAAAAAAAATGATTGAAGAATATTATTTATGTCATGATAACCTGAGAACGGAAAGGGAAAGTTACTTGAAATTTTCAGGGTAGGTTGTGGATCGGCCAAATGGTTTTGGAGTTATACCCATCTGAAATTTGGTTGCTATTTCCTCAACAACTCGAAAAATTCAAAACCGATCCAACTCAAACATGGTTATTATTTGTAGAATGCCATAGCAAAAATTCTTGTAAAATTTCGTGAAGATCATATCACTAAAAAATTTTCAAAAAATCATTGAAACAACTTATATGTATCAGAAACTATTCGCCCGACATCATTGAAATTTTGCGAGAGCCTTCAGAACCCAACGCTACTACCAAGTTCCAAGTTTGAACACGATCGGATCTATATTTTCTTAGATCCGAGCAGCCTTGTGTGAGTTCAGTAGCTGGATGGGTGACCGTTACCTCGAACGAAAGGAGAGAGGAGCTTGAAATTTTCAGGGTAGGTTGGGCATCCGAATGGGAGAGTTAAGTTCGTTTTTGAGCATAATTGATCCAACGGTTTCGGAGTTATACCCACCTGGAATATTATTTCCTCGATAACTCACAAAAAATAGACTCGATCGAATTGAAGCTTGGTGACTAGTTGTAGAATATCGACATGATGAGGTGTGTGAAATTTTGTGAGGACCGAACCACTAGAAAATTTTTAAAAAATTACGAAAAGTCAGTGAAGTCAGGAGCATTTGCGCGTATGTTTTATTGTCTATTCTCCTGTATTGGACACTCTCAATCGAAGTAACCCTGGTGAATTCTATTGTCCGTTCTCCTGTATTGCACACTCTTAATCGAATTTACCACGGTAGAACGGACAATATAATTCACCATGGTAAATTCGATTAAGAGTGTCCAATATAGGAGAATGGACAATAGAACATACGCGAAAAAGCTCCTGACTTCACGTCAGTGCTTGAACCAATTTTTTTTTTTACTCTTCTAGAGTAGCTCCACCTCAGGTTAACGTATGTTCTTTCACCAATGAAAGACCCTGAAAACAAACTTCAATAACTTACACATTTCAGTAATGTAAGGTGTACACCACTGGAACACATGAACAACCTCGTTCCTGTCTGAAGCTACTGATCCGACGTCAGTGCTTTCATAATTATTTTAATTCATCTTGATATATCTTAAACATATAAGCAACAAGTTTGAATAAGTTTCCACCTCTAACCGCTTAATCCGAAAGATGAATTCCAATTTCTGTTATTTCCTTCATTTCATCTACAAGTTTCAAACAGACAGGAACAACTGTAGCAAAGTAGGAGGCCTCCGAATTCATCGGGCTGGGGAAGGCAACGTCAGGCGTTCTTGAGTTTTGACTTATGAAGTAATAGCGCCACGTCACTTACAGTCTCGTCTCGGAAAATATATGGCTGTATTATTTATAAGTTCCCCATAACTCTTGTGCAGCCATTTCTTGTATGTTGTACTTCATATTTAAGATGGTTTTTCGTCTATAGTTCGCTGTATCAGAAGAGTCTTGGTTCTTTCGTTGTTTGACCATTTGTTACTGCGCTTGAGTCCTAAGAAATAAAATATCGTGATGGTCGCAAAAAACGACCCTAGAGATATTTATGAGAACTGGCTCTCGTAACACTCGACCTTCAACATTTATTTGATTTGGGAAATAATGTGGAATATACACCTTATACGGGGTGTGTTCCACACATGCGGAAAATTGAACGCGTAATTTCTCGGGTATTTTAATGAAAAAAACTTCATGTGAACAATAAAGAAAAAATTGGTTCAAGCCCTGTGGACAGGAGCTTTCTGTCGCTCTTGTTCAAACAGACAAATTATATCTCCGAAAGTATTGGTTTCTCAGAGTTGAGAATTATATCAATGTATTATTATGATATAACTGCATCATAAAGGAAATTCAATACAAATAATAGTTTATTTATCAAGATTAAATGAGCAATCTGAGAATGAGAACTGCACCAAGGAGGAAATCAAATTGAAATACCTGAAATATATTTGACTCTCTCTTATAGAACAGGATGACATATACGAGTATGAACAAAGATCATATAATAAATCATAGATACAATAATTACAGCATTCTGTGAAAACAAGTACGATTCATTATTGAAATTTCGAAAAATCATATCTCCGAAAGTATTAGCTTGTTGGAGTTGAAAATTATATCAATGGATTTTTAGGGTGAGACTGCATCTTAGAAAAAAATTATTTTGAAATTTGTAAGTTAAAAAAAAATTTCTTTTCGTTACTCCGAAACCATCTCGCCTATTTTGGCCAATAGCGAACCTAAGCGAGATATTTATCCCCTTAGCCTACTCTGAAAATTTTAACTACCTAGCTCATTCTGTTCGAGAGTTATTTTTAAAACAAAATTTAAAAATTTTCAAAATTTTTTTTGACACTTTACGGAAACCCGATAATACAAAACTTCACATGTGTCTGAAAGTCATTATTCTACAATTTGATGCTAAATTTCAGATAGATCGAGGGATAGGTTTCGGAAATATTCATAAAAAACATTTTTAGTAAAAACGGCCATAACTCCGAAACCGCTCGATGGATTTCGCACGTTAACGAACTCGTCTGGGATATTTACGCTCCAAACCTACCATGCAAATTTCAATTCTCTAGCTCCTTCCGTTCCTATCGTGTTAACGGCCAGCCGGACGGCCGGACAGAATCGATTTCGACCACGGATTCTTGATCAGTGAGTCGAACCAAATATTTTGATACCATTTTCAGCCAAAAATTCGAAAATTACAGACATTTGGGCAAATTGATATGCATTCTGTTCCGAGGAACAAGAGCGCCAAAAATGCTTTCGAAAGAGGACACCTAGAGATGGTTCCCCTCGATTCCATCGAAACTGTTAATTATGAAAATTTGGTACCCTGCATAGACTTTTTACCTGAATCAGAATCTTTGGTCAAAATTTCAGAATTTTAATCAGAAGCGTACTACTTGGGGGGCTTAAGGATAAGAATATCTCCATTTTATTATGGTAATTTTTTTGGAATGCCTGTTCCCCTGAATGAAGCGGAGCATCTATCATTTCGACCAAATGACTGTAGTTCTCAAATTGGCAGAAAATGGTCTCAAACTTTCAGTATCTACTCACTGATGAAGAATCCGATGTCAAACTCAATTATTATGTCTGCCCGTCTGGCTGCGATCACGATAAATCTCAGACAAAATGAGTTGAATGTTGCAGGGTAGGTTTGGAGCAAAATATCTCAGTCGAGTTCGTTAACGGGCAAACTTCACTGAGTGGTTCCGTAGTAAGAGCGATCTATTCCAATAACTGAATGATGAATGCGGATAATCAAATTAAAACTCAGTAGTTAGCTGAAAAATAACTACAAGTAGAGCAAACATTCGTGACGATCGCATCAATGGAAAATTAAACAAAAATGGGTTCAAGCCCTTTGGACAGGAGCTTTCTGGCGCTCTAGTTCAAACAGAAAAATGATATCTCCAAAAGTATTGGTTTCTCAGAGTTGGGAATTATATCAATGTATTCATATGATAGAACTGCATCATAAAGGAAGTTCAATTCAAATGATAGTTTATTTATCAAGATTAAATGAGCAATAATAAGAATGAGAACTGCACCATGGAAGAAATGAAATTAAATCTGGCCAATTTTGCCCTATAACGAACTTAACCGAGATATTCATCTCCCTAACCTACTCTGAAAATTTCAACTACCTAGCTCATTCCGTTCGAGAGTTATATCTATGTCTATGGATGAAAAGCAGTCGCACTACTCTCAGATCTCTTACTTCATGTTCCGTTCCGAAATGTAAGACTTTTCTGAGAAAAACTAATTTCGGAGCAAAAAACTGAGATTTTTCTCACTTCGCTCACAATTCTTCGATTGATTAGATAATGACATGTCTCAGGAAAATAAACTGACATTATGACAATTCATACATAGAATAATTATATCATTGTGTGACAACGTTGAAATACGATTTATTATTGAAAAATCATATCTCCGAAAGTATTAGCTTGTTAGAGTTGAAAATGATATCATTGGATTCTTATGGTAAAACTGCTTATTGAAAAAAAATTAATTTTGAATTTGTTTTGTAAAAAAAAAAATTTTTTTTGTTACTCCGAAACCATCTGTCCGATTTTGCCCAATAACGAACTTAGCCGAGATATTTATCTCTCAAACCTACTCTAAAAATTTCAACTGTCTAGCTCATTCCGTTAGAGAGTTATCGTGCCTACGGCCGGACGGCCGGACTGGCCGGACAGAATGATTTTCGACCACGGGTTCTTGATCAGTGAGTCGAACCAAATCGTTTAAGACCATTTTCATCGAAAAATTCGAAAATTACAGACATTTGGGCAAATTGATAAGCACTCAGTTCCGAGGAACTAGAGCGCCAAAAAGAAATATTCGAAAAATGTATGTATCGCAGAAATTATCCGTCAGGTATAGCAGAATTTCTGCGAGAGCATTCTAAACGTGACGATTGTATGAATAACAAGAGCGCCAAAAAGTGGGGAAGCCCTGTGGTCTGTTACTTTGGCGCTCTTCTTCAAACTTTGAAAAATCATAGATCGAAAGTATTGGTTTCTCAGAGTTGGGAATGATATCAATTAATTCTTGTGATAGAAATTCATCATAGAAGAAATTGAATTCAAAGGTCATAAAAGAATTTAAATTCAACAAGAGTTCCAAAAATGATTAATCTAAAACGAACAGACCATTTCTACCCAATAACGAACTTATCCGAGATATTCATTCCTCAAATCTACTATGAAAATTATATTATATCAATTGAAACTTAGCCAATATTCCAGTTTGTTTTTACTGAAGATATTCTGAACCCAATTTGATTAACTTGCCATAGTATATATTTCCATCATCATCATCATCATCATATCCAAGATTATCCAAGAGCTACCTATGATAGCTGAGGTTATTCCATTGGTCACTTTGCATTCAATCATACTTTGTGTGACATGTATCTCATCTGTAGATGAGATGAAACCGAGATATTTATCTCCCAAACCTACTCCGAAAATTTCAACTTTCTAGCTCATTCCGTTCGAGAGTTATCGTGTCTACGGCTGACCGGACCGGATGGACAGAATTGATTTTGACCACGGATCCTTGATCAGTCAGTCGAACCATATCGTTTAAGAACATTTTCATCCAAAAATCCGAAAATTACAGACATTTGAGCAAATTGATAAGCACTCTGTCCCGAGGAATAAGAGCGCCAAAAATTGAAAATAGCACTGACGTGAAGCCAGGAGCATTTCCACGCATGTTGCATGGTCTATTCACGCCTTATACGAAGTCGATTGAGCTGAAATTCAGTACTCGAATATAAAATGGTGGGTCGACGTTATGTGCGGAATTTCAGCTGATTCTGATATGAATACCTACCTTTCGTATCATTTCAATGACAGACTTGAGTGATGGAGTATTGAGTAATGAATTGGATCGGATTTGTATATTTTGAAGTATAAAGGAAATAACAATAATAAACAATATTTCAGATGTGTATAACTCTACAGCCGTTTTGCCGATTATGCCTATTAAGGAACTTAAATATCGCATTCGGATGCGCAACCTACTTTGAAAATTGCGTGTCGTTATCACTTTCCGTTCTAAAGTTATCGTGAGATACATAATATATTTTATAATTTTCAAAATTTTACATACGTCTTTTTGTTTTAATTCGATCAGATTTGTATTTTTTGAGCTATCAAGAGAATAATATTATAGATGGGTATATCTCCGAACCGTTGGCCGATTACGCCTAACAACGAACTAACTGCGTAATCTACCTTGAAAATCGCAAGTCGCTATGTCATTCCGTTCGAAAGTTATCGTGGTCATGGTCACCCATTCAGCTACTGAACTCATACAAAGCTGCTCGTATCTCTAACAATATAGATCCGATAATATTCAAATTAGGTACTTGGTTTTAAAGATATAGGTTTCGAAGGTTCTCGCATAATTTCAGCGATGTCGGACTAATAGTTTCTGATACATATATAGATTTTTTTTTCAATCAATTTCAATAATTTTTTGAAAATTTGCTGGGGATACAATCCTCCTGGAATTTCGTTAAAATTCTCGCGTCGGCATTCTACAACTAATTCCTATATTTGAATTGAATTGATTTCGAATTTTTGAAGATATTGAGGAAATACCAAAAAAAAATTGAGATAGGTGTAACTCCAAAATTGGTTGGCCGATTATGTCTATTAACAAACTGAAATATCGAATTCTATACGCAACGGCCCCCAAAATTGCAAGTCGCTATCTCTTTACTTTCAATAATTATCGTGAGACAGATAATATTTTTCAATAATCCTTTTAAAATTTTCTTGTGGTACGATGCTCACAAAATTACACATACTTCTTTATGTTGGTATTCTAGAACTAGTTTTCAAGTTTCAGTTCGATCGGAAAAAACAAAATTAGTAGGTACTCGGAAACCGTTGGACCGATTATGCCCCTTAACGGACCTGTCCGTCGGATTTGGCCCGCCACCATCCCTGAACATTTCAAGTTGCTATTTCTTTCCGTTTGAAAGTTATCGTGGCAACGGCCGGACAGAATCAAATTTGACCTAGCATATTCCATTGTCTATTAATTCCTCATACGTCATACGGAGTCGATCGACCTGAAATTTGGTACTTGATTGTAAAATAGTGGCTCGAACGTATGTGCCGAATTTCAGCAGATTCTGAGGATATATATAAGTAATTACTATAAGTAATTACCAAATTTTAATTGGATCGGATTTGTATATTTTGAGTTATTGAGGAAATAACAATAATACTTAAGATGGGTATATTTCTGAAACCGTTTGGCCTCTTAGGTTCAAAAACGAACTCAACCGTTCCATTTGGATGCGCAACTTACCCTGAAAATTGTAAGTCACTATTTTTTTTCTTCCGAAAGGTATCGTGCCAACATACACCAATTCAGGTACTGAACTCGCACATGCTCGGATCTCCAACAATATGAATTCGATCGAGTTCAAATTTGGAACTTTGCTGTAAAGTTAGGATTTGAAGGCACTCCCAAAATTTCAGCGATTCCTGAGACTTCTTTTCAATGATATTTTTAAAATTTTTTTATGACACGGTCCTCACTAAATTTCCTACAAATTTGCGCGTCGACATTCTACAACTGATTACCATTTTTTAATTGGGCCAGATTCGTATTTTTTCAGTTATTGAGGAAAAAAACAACAAATGTTTAGGTGGTTATCACTCGAAAACGTCTCTATTTCCGTTTTCAAGTTATCTTGTACGTCGCATCCCTGAAAAGTTGAAGTCTCTATCTCTTTGATCCTGGCTGGCCGGACATAATCATGTTTGACCTCGAATTCTCTATCAGTGAGTTGGACCTAATTATTTGAGACCATTTTCGGGACAAAATTCGAATATCACAGACATTTGGGCAAAATGATTCCACGCTGTTCCCCAGAACGCGAAAACGGATATAAACGTGATTTCGAAGGGATCTCATTTTGATTCAATGGGATTTGAATAAAGAAAATTACCAATATAGAACTGAACCTTCATGTTGAATGACTTGGCAAGAACATGGCGCCCCTAAAAAATCCAGGTGAAACTTAACAAAAACCCACAGAAGAGATCCACAGACAGGGTGGATATTTCGAGAACATCATTACTTCCAGTTATTAATTGAGCCTTTGTAGGTGAGCTGCCTAGACAGTTGCTAATTAGCAATAAAGCAAAATAAGCATCTTATTATATTAAGCTGGCTGGGATTTCGTACTCCCATCATCCCTTAGATGTATAATTGATGAATAACGAAAGTGCTTTGTGATACGATCATTAGAGTAGGTCACCCTGAATAAGGAATGGGTATGGAGTTGTTGCATCCTGAATAATACATGTCCTGGGTGCTTCATGAATAACATCCAGATCCTGTTACCCTCAGATCACAGAGGGATTGGCAAATTATCTTCATGGTGAAATATTTTGTAGGATTTGGGGCGAGATGGCGCAATTGGTTTAGGTTAATCTTCTTAGGACTGTATACATTTGAGGGAAGACTAATTAACATGTGAAAATATTATTGCGGACTTGAATGTATTAACAGTGAGTTTAGAGATTGCCATATTGTTGGAATCCAGAATTGCAGCGCTTCAACTGCAGGTACAAATATTCGGTAGTTTCCATTTAATGTAATAGGTTGTTGGTTTACGAATATACTTCAGAGCGTTGTATAACCTTGCTCATAATATATCTAGTTTATATGATTCATTTATGCATTTCAAAAATAAAGGGTTTTCCAATAAGAGGTGTTATTTTGATATTCAAAGAAAAATGCCATATTTCAATATAAATGATCAGATGTTTATTTCATTATAAAGAAGAAGCTATGCCGTTAATAGTGGAAAATAACATTAGGCAAATGACCACCACGACCACGCTTACAGGATCATATCCTTTTAATGAAATTTTCCATTACCAAATCGCAAAGTGGCTGCCCTATGTCCTCGATAGCCTCACGAATTCCATCTTTGAGGTCTTGAATCGACGCTGGGCTATTGGAGTAGACCTTCTCTTTCACGTGGTCCCAAAGGAAGAAGTCGCAAGGTGTTAAATCACAAGATCTCGGGTGGCCAATTGTGGTTACCTCTTCGAGAGATAACACGGTCCGGAAACTTTTCCCGCAAAAGATCAATGGTTTCGTTGATTGTGTGGCACGTACCGCCGTCTTGTTGAAAGTAATCATTGTCCAGATCAATACCATCCAATTCCGGCCATAAAAAATCATTAATCATCTCTCGATAGCTCAATCCATTCACCGTAACTGTTGCTCCAGCCTCATTTTCGTAAAAGTAAGGTCCAATGACTCCGCCGGACCATAAACTGCACCAAACAGTCACACGTTGAGGATAGAGAGGCCTTTCAACAATAACTCGAATAACTTGGGTTTTCCGAGCCCCAGATGCGACAATTTTGCATCGATGCATTTGCACCGAGGTGGAAATGGGCCTCATCACTCAAGATGATTTTTCGATGGAATTCCGGATCATTTTCATGCATTTCAACGACCCAATCAGCAAAGACACGACGTTGTTGATGATCGGCCGGCTTGAGTTCTTGTGTTAACTGAACTTTATAAGCCTTAAGACCCAAATCTTTATGCAAAATACGGTGTAATGACGTTTGTGGAATGCCTAATTCCAAAGAAGGACGAGGAAGGGGTCACTATCTGCAGCAAATTTTTTTTTTAAGAGAAAAATAACATTTCGGGAGGGGTTTGAACCCCCAAAACCCCTTCCTGGCTACGCCCTTGCCGTAGAGTATTATGCACTAAATAGCGTTCGAAAACCGAAAAGTTGTGTATATTTTGTAACGGTATGAAACCCGTCACTCTTTTTAACATTACTGATTTAGTCTAGTTCAATCATACAGGAAGAATATATTCGACATTCATTTATTGTTTCTAACTTCATGGTTCATCATACCACTTGTTGTAAATGGCATTCAATGAGGTGAACTATGCTAATTGCGAATAATTATAAGAAGACACGCGGTGAAATATTTATTGATTTTAACCATCAACAAATACTGCACGTTGCCAGGCTAGATCACCTCATCGCTCAGTGTTCCCCAAAGAGGAAATCGTCATTCAAGGGCAGACACAAACCCGGGTTTCATGGTTATTACCAATCATCAGTGTGACTTGCCCAACACTGAATGACAACAGAAGGATTTCTAGGGTTGCATATATGTGAAGGAAACAATAATAAAAAATGGGTTCAAGCCCTGTGAACAGGAGCTTTCTGGCGCTCTAGTTCAAACAGACAAATTATAATTCCGAAAGTATTGGTTTCTCAGAGTTGGGAATTATATCAATGTATTCATATGATAGAACTGCATCCTAAAGGAAATTCAATTCAAATAATGGTTTATTTATCAAGATTAAATGAGCAATCATGAGAATGAGAACTGCACCATGGAAGAAATCAAATTAAATCTGGCCAATTTTGCCCAATAACGAACTTAACCGAGATATTCATCTCCCTAAACTACTCTGAAAATTTCAACTACCTACCTCATTCCGTTCGAGAGTTATATCTATGTCTATGGATGAAAAGCAGTCTTACTACTCTCAGATCTCTTACTTCATGTTCCGTTCCGAAATGTAAGAATTTTCTGAGAAAACCTAATTTCGGAGCAAACAACTGAGATTTTTCTCACTTCGCTCACAATTCTTCGATTGATTAGATAATGTCATGTCTCAGGAACATCATTTGACATTATGACAATTCATACATAGAATAATATCATTCTGTGACATCGTTGAAATACGATTTATTATTGAAAATTTGAAAAATTATATCTCCGAAAGTATTAGCTTGTTAGAGTTAAAAATGATATCATTGGATTCTTATGGTAAAACAGCTTATTGAAAAAAATTCAATTTGGAATTTGTTTTGTAAACAAAATTTTTTGTTACTCTGAAAGCATCTGTCCGATTTTGCCCAATATCGAACTTAGCCGAGATATTTATCTCCCAAACCTACTCTGAAAATTTCAACTGTCTAGCTCATTCCGTTCGAGAGTTATCGTGCCTACGGCCGGACAGAATGAATTTCGACCACGGATTCTTGATCAGTGAGTCGAACAAAATCGTTTAAGACCATTTTCATCGAAAAATTCGAAAATTACAGACATTTGGGCAAATTGATAAGCACTCAGTTCCGAGGAACTAGAGCGCCAAATTTGGGTTCTTTCTTAATACCAACATAACCTATTCCGATATCGGTACCTTCTTGAACTCCAAATAAAAACCGAAACCTTCAAAAACCCTACTCTAATAGGTGTAGTTAATACTCGGACGCAACCCAGTGCCAACTAAGAAGTATTAACAAAAATGTCATTAATTTCAACCATAGATTCCTCTCATCCAAATTTGGCACAGGTAAAACATAATAAGCGTTTAAAGGTTTAACAATATGCTGATATACCCCTTCACTTCCATCACACGTTGAACACAGATAACTCTTAATGTAACCCATATTTTATATTCATCAAAATTGTATCATTTGATGCTTGAAATAAAATGAATTTGTTTGGAGGTTCTCGCAGAATTTCAACGATATCTGTCTGATAGTTTCTGAGATTCAGGCTTTTTGAATTTTTTTTAAATTCATTTTCCAGTCATGCGATCATCACAAAATTTTGCATGTGCCTTCGTGTCTGTATTTTTCAACTAACTACTTTGCTTTAATTCGATCAGATCAGTCATTTTCGAGTTATTGGGAGAACAAAATTTCACATGTCTATAACTCTGAAACCACTCGGCAGATTTTGCCCCAACAAACTTTGGACTCCAAACTAACTATTCTAGAAATGTCAACTCTCTAACTCATTGCGTTCGAGCGTAATCGTGCTGACGGCCGGACATAATCAATTTTGACCTCGGAACCTTCATCAGTGAGTCGAAACCAATCTTTGTTTGAAACCATTCTCGGCCAAATATTCGAAAAATACAGACATTTGGACGAATTGATAGGATATATTCACCTGAACTGCACCAAAAAGTAATTGATTGCGCAGCAATGTTTGTATATAATTTCACTATGAATTCCTTAACCACCAATTGAATCATCTCTAGTAATAATCTGAGATGATAATTGTGTTCTTCGTATGTAATTCTCTAACCCTTCTCATAATACAACTCTGTGAAACCTGGTACAAATGTCAACTGTCATCTCCTTGACAAGCGTGACTGCGTTCAATTTAATTACGACAATAACATATATTCTTACATTTTTCGTAATATCTGTTTTCCCAACTCATACACCAAGCGTCATTTTTCTCCTAGTGAAAATAAAGAACTAAAGAGAATCGACAATCGAGAACACTGTGTTCATTTAGACCACGGAAAGAAGTTAATTTATCTCGCGGCGTAAATAAAGCAGCACAACGGACGATTCATCAATGAGAAATGGGCGTTTGATTTTGGCATCAAATACCGTCCATGTTTTCGATATACAGCGGAATTGATGAATGTAAGCGGGAACTTCCAGAAACCCGTTCAATATATCCTTGTATCCATTGTTCTACACTTCCCGAATTTACGAGCCTGATAAGCTCATAACGTATTCCGGCTGAAGACTCTCAGCCGTATAGGCAATGCGGAAATTCAATTTTTAATAGCAATTTTTTTTGTTAAGGTGAAATAGATGAGTTGGCAGTTATTGGCGTTCCTATTCCCATGTATTAGTTACGTGAGTAGAAAACATTAGTTATTATTTATTGGGTTTTCTCCGGCTCAGCTTTCCAGATAATGCGTCGGCTTTGTAACCTTCCGGTGGCAAATCTCAGACTTATAACGTAATTTATGAAACGCCGTGTTAGGCGTTTTGGCTTTTTGATTGGTTGGTTTGATTCTGATGAGTTCGTTGAGAGATTGCCATCTTTATATACGAGGATTAAATGGCAACATGGTAGAGACACACGCTTCTTGTTGTCCGCCTTTAAACTGTATTAGGTTTGTCGGTTTGTTTTCAAAAGTGTGTTTACTAGTGCCAGTTGTTAAAATATTTCGGAAATTTTTTTTTGTAAATTAGTGTAATACAGTGATATATTCTGTGATTAAATAATGTTTGTGAATTAAATAGGGTATATTGAATTTTCCTCTGGATTATTTTCTACTGGGAATGAGTACGGGGATTTATAGAAATAAAAATGTGTATCTTCCTGTAACAGCCATATGCCTAATATAATATTGTATAAGGTTCATGATAACAGCAATTGCTAAGGCTACATTTTTCTTCTAGCGTCTTAGGGCAGTCTGCGAGGAAAATAAATATGATAAATGGGTAATCGAATTCTGAGAAAATGATTCTATGTTCTAAAGTTTAATTGGATAATAATTTTAACCATTCTTAGAAGAGTCACGATTTCAATGATTTGATAAAAAAAATTTACAGCCAAGTTCTAGATTTGAATTCAATCGAATCTATATTGTTGGAAATATTGTGAAAATATTATTATCCTTCCTGGTAGCTAAGCAGCCTCGGGCGAACTTAATTTCTGGATGGATGACCGCTCTGGCTAAGAATTCTCCAAACTGTCCGAAAGTATTAGCTTGTTGAAGTTGAAAATGATATCAATGGATCTTAAAAAAAATTGAACTTGAAATTCGTGATGTAAGAAAAAAATGTTTAGTTACTCCGAAACCATCAGGCTGTTTTTGTCCAATAACGAACTTAACCGAGATGTTGATCTCCCAAACCTACTCTGAAAATTTCAACTGTCTAGCTCATTCCGTTCGACAGTAATCGTGTTAACGGCTGGCCGGACCGAACGTACAGAATCGAGTTTGACCACGAATTCTTGATCAGTGAGTCGAACCGAATCGTTCGAGACCATTTTCATCCAAAAATTCGAAAATTATAGACATTTGGGCAAATTGATAAGCACTCTGTTCCGAGGAACAAGAGCACCAAAAACAGATACTTACAAATTTTGATTATTAAAAATTGGTTCAAGCCCTGTAGACAGGAGCTTTGGCGCTCTTGTTCAAACTTTGCCAAATCATATCTCCGAAATCATTGGTCTCTGGGATTGATATAAATGGATTCTTACGATAGAAATGCATTATTAAAGAAATTAAATTCAAACAGACCAATTCTCCCCAATAACGAACTCATCCGAGATATTCATTCTTCATATCTACTCTGAAAATTATATTGAATCAATGAAGACTTAGCCAATATTGCAGTTTTGTTTTTACTGGCGATATTTTGAACCCAATTTGATTCGAGATTTGATTATGTGTCTTACCAAAGTAAATATTTCCATAATCATATGGATTATCCACGAGCATTATATTATCACCTCGAAAGTATAATATCATATCATCCTCATAATTCTAGGATAGCTGAGGTTATTTCATTGGTCATTTTGCATTCAATCCTACTTTGTTTTCAAGAACGGAAGGGATATTTTATATCAAGAATAACGAACCAGAAATAATTTTGACATTTATCTCTCATAGGAAAATAAGATGACATGTAAGAATACAGATCATATAATAATTCAAACATAGAATAACTAAAAACACGGGTATAGCATTCTGTGGAAACATAGAAGTACGAATTATTATTGAAATTTTGAAAAATAATATCGAAAATACTAGCTTCTTATGGTTGAAAATAATGTTGATGGATTCTCATGGTGAAACAGCTTCTGAAAAAAAATTCAATTTGAAATGTGTAATGTAAAAAAAAAATTTTTTTTCGTTACTCCGAAACGTTCAGATGCTAAATTTCAGAGAGATCGAGTAATCGGTTTCGGAAAAATATTTATAAAAAATGTTTTTACTAAAAACGTCCATAGCTCCGAAAGCGCTTGTTGGATTACGCCTGTTATCGAATTCATCCGAAATATGTACGCTCCAAACCTACACTGCAAATTTCAATCCTCTAATTCCGTTCGTTCGAGAGTTATCGTGTTAACGGCCAGCCGGACGGCCGGACAGAATCGATTTCGACCACGGATTCTTGATCAGTGAGTCGAACCAAATCGTTTAAGAGCATTTTCAGCCAAAAATTCGAAAATTACAAACATTTGGGCAAATTGATAAGCACTCTGTTCCGAGGAACAAGAGCGCCAAAAATACAAAAATAAAATCACAAAGGAATGTATACTTATCAAACAATTTGTGTTCATCTCCGTCATCTTTATCAGGAATATCGATGAGGGCTCCATTAGTACAAGCTCCTAGGCAGCCGCTACAGATAATACTGTATACTCCATTCACTTTTATAAAATCTCCCGGTTGGCAATGATTTAGGTCTATCACGTTTTTGTAACTAAAGCAGAGGCAGGTTGGCACTGCTGAAATATCTTCAAGGTCAAAACAATTCACCCAGACGTTGCCAATTTCTATTCTCAAAAAGCCGCAAACTTAACATAATCATAACATTAAAATCTGCAATAGGACTGACATTCTGACTTCATTCTGTCATGTTGAACTCTAGAATAACATTACTTAGTTTCCTATCATTATATTTCATTAAGGCATGAGAATGACTCGGGTTGCGTAGTACTACTACATTTTGAAACTGGTGTATTTCAAGTTGTGCATCAAGGTATTTAAATGTCTTCTTGAGAAAAGTGGGGAATTCCATAGGTACTTCTGTTCGTTTAGAAGTTTTCCTGCCGGGTTATTCAGGTACTTTTATTATTTTCTCAAATGAACTAGCACAGATAATCAATGAACAAAATAGATTCCTAAATCAAGTATGAAAAATATTGTAACAATTTTCTTTGAACTTATACAGAGACAAAATATCCAGTTGCTTCACATATTTATTACTCATTCTGGTCACTGGGAAATTTTCACCCATATTGGTATTGAATTCAAAGCTATGTAGGAGCTTCCTACACCTAGTATTCCTACCAAGTACATGGCAATGTACAAGGGATACCAACTCCGCGTAATCGTAACAACCAGTGATAATCTTGAAGAGGAAAATCAAATCACAAATAATTTTTCGCTGCTCCAGAAGTTGTATTCCGTAGAGAACTTATTTGCATACTGCCCGATAAAACGTATTCGTTGGTGACCTTATAGTGCAAAAATTGAACGAATCTATTCTGGAGTCTTAAACGCAACTTATGAACACCTTAATGAGGAGTTGACACAACGCTACCAAAATTAACCTTGTTGTAGACAAAGGAGTAATACAAAGCCTTAATAATTGTCACTTCACTATGGAAATCCCTGCACAGTCTGCAAATGAAACCTAAAACCCTGATGCAGGAGGATTGTGTATTCGAAGTGGGGATGAAAACACAGTTTGGCATTGTAAAATATACCCAGATTCTTTTTTACTTTGTCGACTATTTTGATCTCACTATCACCGAGAAAATACTGGAAATTTACAGGCAAGTTGGATCTAGTAAACGAAATACATACACATTTATCCGGATTAATTTTCATCTTATTATTTAGGCAATATTCAAGAAACCTCTCGAGATCTTCTCGAATATTCGAGCAATCTTCAACCGTCATTATTCTTCTGAAGAACTTTATCATCAGCGTAGAGAAGAACAACTGAATTCTGAAAACATTCCACTATAACATTAACAAAAAAAAAGCACTGACGTGAAGTCAGTACTCTTTGGCGCGCGTGTTCACGGTGGCTAATTTGAATTGAATGATGAGTACTTCAAGCTCAGTGGATAGAGCGAGCCGAAGATCTACCCAAAGGATAGTGGACACCATTCACTGTCGGTTCAAAAATTAACAGTGCTGTATCTAAGCTACCATCAGGATAGAGTAACAAAGTTGGAAAATAACACAACTGACTCTCCTTAGTCGCACAAACTCCTAGAAGATTTGGGAGGGTCAGTATAATCCTAATCATGTTTATAGCACGAGCGAAAAAGCAGATTGACTTTTTACACTTTTTCTTTCATTGTTAAGTCAATCTGCTTTTGCGCGCGTGCTATAAACATGATTAGGATTATACTGACCCTCCCAAATCTTCTAGGAGCTTGTGCGACTAAGGAGAGTCAGTTGTGTTCTTTTCCAACTTTGTTACTCTATCCTGATGGTAGCTTAGATACAGCACTGTTAATTTTTGAACCGACAGTGAATGGTGTCCACTATCCTTTGGGTAGATCTTCGGCTCGCTCTATCCACTGAGCTTGAAGTACTCATCATTCAATTCAAATTAGCCACCGTGAACACGCGCGCCAAAGAGTACTGACTTCACGTCAGTGCTTTTTTTTTTCAAGTTCCTTTAACAAATATAGCTATCAATACAGTTTGGCTGTTAGCTTTACCGTAGATCGAAAAAAATTGCGGTTGTGGGACCTCCGTTAGGAACGCAATTGCCTCTTCTCCAAATCCGAACGTATTTTAATATAGATCTACCGAATATAGTTATTTATAAATTTGCCTCAGGGCTACCATACAGACATTTCAACTCGGGAACAACGCTATTTCCCCCAAACTGACTTGTGTCCGTGCACTGTATTGACATGAATATACTTTTAAAACCTCACAATATCAGCCCATTACTCCCAACATAACCCAAACAACCCAAAACCATTCACTTCTCGTCTGCGCATGCGCAATATACTCGTGGCTGCAAGTCCTCCCAAAATTACACACCTCACAAAAAACTCCGATTCTCCAACACTAGTGGTTCAGGAGATATCGCTTCTTGAATCCACGCATGCGCAGACTCTCACCAGGGGATTCTATAGAGGAATAGCATCCGACACCCCAAAACCCCAATCCTCTCTGACGAAAGCACCAGCAGTTAAATCACTGATGGTCTGCTCATGCGCATAACGAAAAATGCCCGTAAGGGGTTACATCAATTTCGAAATTAGCCCCAGGGCCACGGTACGGACACTTCAACTCGGAAACAACGCCACATCCCCCAAACTGACTTGTCCTTGCACTGAATTGCCATGAATATTCTTGTAAAACCTCACAATATCGACTCAGCACTCTCAATATAACCCATCCAACCCAAAAACAGTCACTTCTCTTCTGCGCATGTGCAATTTACTCGTGGATAAAAGTCCTCTCAAAATCACACACCTTACAAAAAACTCCGATTCTCCAACACTAGTTGTTCGGGAGATATCGCATCTTTAATCCACGCATGCGCGGACCCTCTCCAGGGGATTCTAAGGAGTAATAGCATCCGCCACCCCAAAACCCCAATCCTCTCTGACGAAAACTACAGCAGTTAAATGACTTCTCATCTGCGCATGCGCATAACGAAAAATGCCCGAAAGAGGCAGCATGAATTTCAAATAAATAGGTTTCGGACTTTCAAGCAAAATAGAGTAATTTTTTGAATTTTTTCATATCACGTGATCTTCACGAAATTTTGTTAAAGTGTTCGCTTTGGTCTTGTACATCTAACTACTGAGTTTCAATTCAATCAGATCAGTATTTTACGAGTTATCGTGGAAACAGAATTTAAAAAATTTTGAAATTTTTTTTGCCACTTTATGGCCATCCTGTCAGTCACAAAAAACTGCGATTCTCCAACACTAGTGGTTCAGGTGATATCGCATCTTGAATCCTCGCATGCGCAGACCGGCACCGGGGGATTCTATGGAGAAATAGCATCCTCCACCCCAAAACCCCAATCTTCTCAGAAGAAAACTCGAGCAGTTAAATTATTTCTCGTCTGCTTATGCGAATAACAAAAAATGCCCAAAAGAGGCAGTTACACCGTTTCACCGTTCAGACAAATTTTGAAAAACCAATTTAAAATTCCACACATCGTTTACGCATTAATTCAATTGCCATGCTAGTAAGTAGTCCATATTTTAATCAGTGGCCCTCGTACATATTGCATTCATTCAGATAAACGCGCAAAAAATACGTCGGAACGAAATCACCAGATGTTGTAGATTCCATGTAGGAATTCGAAATGAAATATAATTCGTCCAGTTTGGAAGTTCAAAATTATAATTTTTTTTTTTGAGGCTCCTAGTGGTCTGTCCGGAGTGAAATTTTGCACACCCCAAGAGGTCATTATTGGTCACCGAAGTGCCAAAACTGAACTCATTCCGATATTTGGTTTCGGAATTTCCAGCAAAATATTCCGCTAATATTTAAAAAATTTTTTAATTTTTTCTACTCATGCTACCCCCACGAAATTTTGCATAAGTATTATCGTTGGTACTTCGCATATAACTACCGAGCTTCAACTCAATCGGATCAGTTTTTTTCGAGTTATAGTGAAATCAACATTTCAATTTCATTTTCAAATATTTAACATTTTTATTTCTAGTTTACAGCCATCCGATCAATATGAGACTTCGCAGGCATATAAACGTCATGATTATACAATATGATGCTGAATTTCAGATAGATCGAGCGATCGGTTTCGGAAATATTCTCGAAAAACGATTTAACTAAAAATGGCCGTAACTCTGAAACGGCTCGATGGATTTTGCCCATTAACGAACTTGTCCGAGTTATTTACGCTTCAAACATGCCCTGCAAATTTCAACGCTCTAACTTGCTCCGTTCGAGAGTTATTGTGCTAACGGCCGGCCGGGCCGGACGGACAGAATTGAATTTGACCTTGAATTCTTCATCAGGGAGTCGAACCCAATCGTTTGAGACCATTTCGCAAAAAAAATCGAAAAATACAGACATTGTGACGAAATGATAGCACGCTGTTCCTTGCGGAACACGCGCGCAAAAATTAAAAACAGTAACGGACCGAGATGCGAACCCTGTGGAACACTGGAAGTGATGACAATTGCAGAGCACAGATAACCGCTCACACGTACCAGCTGGCTACGACAATGGACGTATGAAGAAAGCCATCTCAGGAGAACTCCATGCACACCGATTGCAAACAACTTAAACATAAGAATATTGTTATCGACCTTGCCGAAAGCTTTGCTGAAATCTGAGTACAGTGAGTCTACCATGGGACTTCTCGTCATGAGCACTAGAGATTTAGTCTGTGTAGATCGTTCTATTCCGTAATATATGTTTTCACGCTATGAAATAAAGCATAGTAAACAATGCTTTCGAATAACTTGCTGAAGACCGAAAATTCACTTATTTCACGATAATTTTTTACTTCACTCTTGTCGCCTTCCTTCTTATAAATATGTGCAAATAGCGCTGTCTTCCATGCAGGTGGGAACATTCATTGCCGAATTCATTGACAATTTGAATAAAATGCTGAGAGGTATACACAAACTTGTAGCATAGTTTTTACTTCTTCACCTCTACTTCTCAGATGTTTGAAATTTTTCGTAGTAATATCAAGATGTTAACAGCATTGACAATGCCCTCAGGATTAAAAAAGTAGGGTTATTGAACAAAAGAACGTATTGGTCACAGTTGTGAAGTAATAATAATACATTCCATATAGGTTTTATTTTTCGAAAATTTTCGTAATTTTCACATTATATGAAATAAGAACGAGACATGTCAGCCAAAGGATTTGAATAAAATGTCTCCAATGAAATAGTTGGATCTAGACATTTCCTTTTGTTTCAATTTCATCTGGCTAAAGGTTTTAGAGAGGTTATATACATATACTGCTTTATCCATAGGATCAGTGGTTTGGCGAGGTCAAGGTACTCAAGAAGGTTAGGTACCACCTTAATTTTTTATTTTTTCAATAATTTCTTTGAATTTTTACGGTGCGATTGCATGATAGTGCAGAAATATCTTCTTGGGTGTGGTCCCTAAAACTTTTTTAGTTTCAGCAATTTAAGACCAACACTCTTTCATCCTAAAGTTATGCACCCCAGAAGTATCAAATCACGTGCCGCCACTGTCACCAAATCGAGCCTATACCCCTTTCATTGGTGCAGTGCACAAACGTTATCAACTAATAAAGTTCACAAGTGTGGATAACTGACCAACAGATGCTTTTAATGTACCAAATAATGTCGAAAAATGTTTCAATCAGGACATATGAATTTGATGTGATTACTCGTAAGGATCAGTGGCACAACTGCCGTCGATATTGCGATTAGAACTGAATTTCCACGAAATTACATTCGATTCATATCAGAATCAATCTGAATTATTCATCAAATATCTGGAATAACATGAAATTAATGCTGATTTGTTTTGGTTCAGTTTGATATTATTTGTGGAACATTTCAATACAACATTAATTTCAGGACCATGTAAGTTAATATGAGGCGGGCTAAGCCCAAAGGCCAATTCCATAAATTGAACTCCAAATCCTTTCCAGAAACAGTTCATAAATACAGGGTGTCCTAAGTTCGAGTGCCTATTAGACGTTTCTGGAGAACTGTATACAGGGTGTCCCTTATTCGAGTGCCTTTTAGACGTTTCTGGAGAACTGGACATATTTGAAATCTAAAAATTGGGATTATGATATTGCTTGAAATTCTCTACAGAGCTAAAATATTTTCGAAGCCCAATCACTTCCGGTTATACAGGGAGTGAAAATAAATTTGATGAAACAAATTTTTTTTCAAGTTTTGCTTTCCTGGTATGAAGAAGTATTCAATGCTGAATACATTTTTGTTAAAATCATTGTATTCATTCGAAAAGTTTTCAAAATATCGAAAAAAAAACCGGAAAAAAGTTCAAATATGTTTAGTCAGTGTTATGTTCATTATTCTTGTTTTAAACATCCTGATCGTGAACCGATTTTAGAACATCGAAGAGGAAGAATGTGGAAAGGTCATGCATCTTTTGAATTTCAGAAATATCATCACAGGGTGTTTCAAATTTTGTGTCGAAAATTGTGATCAAAAATAGGCCATAACTTCTGTGTTTCAAATTATAATCCAATTTTTGGCGCTCTAATTCCTCGGATCAGAGTGCTTATCAATTTGCCCAAATGTCTGTAATTTTCGAATTTTTGGCTGAAAGTGGTCTCAAATGATTTGGTTCGACTCGCTGATCAAGAATCCGAGGACGAAATCGATTCTGTCCGGCCAGTCCGGCCAGTCGGCCGGCCGGCCGTAGGCACGATAACTCTCCAACGAAAGGAGTTAGAGGACTAAAATTTGCAAGGTGGGTTTGGAGCGTAAATATCTCGGACGACATCGTTAATGGGCGAAATCCATCAAGTGGTTTAGGAGTTATGGCCGATATTTTAAAAACATTATTTATGAATATTTCCGAAACTGATCACTCGATCTATCTGAAATTACCATCAAATTGTAGAATCATGACCTTTATACGCATGTGAAGTTTTGTATTGACCAGAATACCGCAAAGTGTCAAAAAAAATTTTGAAAATTTAAAAAAATTTTTTCTACAATAACTCTCGAACGAAATGAGCTAGGCAGTTGAAATTTTCAGAGTATGTTAGGGAGATGAATATCTCGGTTAAGATCGTTGTTGAGCAAAATAGGCCAGAGTAAAGAAAAAAAAATTTTTTTAAGTAACAAATTTCAAATTCAATTTTTGTTTAAGATGCAGTTTCACCATAAAAATCCACTGCAATAATTTCCAACTCCAACAAGCTAATACTTTCGGAGATATGATTTTTCGAAATTTCAATAATGAATCGTACTTCTATGTTTTCACAGAATGCTATAATTATCCTATCTAAGCTTTATTAAATGATCTGTGTTCATACTCGTACATGTCATCCTGTTCTATAAGAGAGAGATAAATTCATTTTTCATTTTTATTTCATTTCTTCCATGGTACAGTTCTCATTCTCAGATTGCTCATTTATTCTTGATAAATAAACTATTATTTGAATTTAATTTCCTTTATGATGCAGTTCTATCATAAGAATACATTGATATAATCCCCAACTCTGAGAAACCAATACTTTCGGAGATATAATTTGTCTGTTTGAACAAGAGCGCCAGAAAGCTCCTGTCCACAGGGCTTGAACCATTTTTTTTATTTTTATCTTTTACAAAATTTTTTTTTTGGCGCTCTGTAGAGTGCCGAGTCAAAATTGATAGGATGCTGACACGATAACTCTCGAATGGAATGAGCGAGACAGTTGAAATTTTCAGAGTAAGTTTGGAAATAAATATCTCAATTTTTATCGGGAAAAATCGGCCCATTTTTGCGCGTATGTTCTGGGGAACATCGCGTTATAGTTTTGCCCAAATGTCTGTAACTTTCGAATTTTTTGACGAAAATGGTCTCAAACGATTAAGTTCGACTCCCCAATGAAGAATTCGATGTCAAATTTGATTCTGTCCGTCCGGCCGTCCGGCCGTCCGGCCGTCCGGCCGTTGCCACGATAACTTGAGAACGAAAAGAGCTAGCGACTTGAAATTTTCAGGGTGGGTGGCGCATCCCAATACGACGGACAAGTTCGTTAATGGGCATAATCGGCCCAGTGGTTTCCGAGTAATAATTTTGTTTTCAACCAATATGAATCCGATCGAATTGAAACTTGGTGAGTAGTTGTAGAATATGAACCTAAGCACGTTTGTGGAATTTTGTGCGAATCGTATGGCTACAAAATTATTAAAAAATTATTAAAAAATATTTTTGTTGTCACGATAACTTGAGAACTGAGAGAGATAGCGGCCTCAAGTTTTCAGGTTAGGATGTACACCACAACGCGACATTTCAGTTTGATTATGAGCCTAATCGGCCAAACGGTTTTAGAGTTATAGCCATCTGAAATTTTATGAAATTTTGTGGTTTTTGTTCCTCATTAACTCGAAAAATACTGAACCGATTGAATTCAAACATGGTTATTAGTTGTAGAATGCCAATGCGGAAACGTTTGCAAAATTTGGTAAGGATAGCGTTTGTAGAAAATTTTAAATAAATCTTTGAAAATAAAAAAAAAAAGTTCTATATATCAGTAACTAATCGTTCGAAATTGCTGAAATTTTGCAAGAACCTTCATAACCTAACTATACTGCCAATTTTCAAGTTTTAATACGATCGTTTAAATATTGTTGGAGATTCGAGCATTCTTGTGTGAGTTCAGTAGATGGGTGACCGTTGCCTCGATAACTTTCGAACGAAAGGAGATAGGGACTTGCAATTTTCAGGGAAGGTTGCGTATCCGAAAGGGAGAGTTGAGTTCAATTTTGGGCATAATCGGTCTAACGGTTTCCGAGTTATACCCATCTGGAATATTATTACCTTGATAACTCAAAAAATAAATATTCGATCGAATTGAAGTTTGGTAACTAGTAGTAGAAAATCAACATAAAGACGTGTTTAAAATTTTGTGAGAACCGTACCCCTAGAAAATTTGAAAAAAATGACGAGAAAAAAAATTTTAAGAACCGTACCCCTAGAAAATTTCAAAAAAATCACAAAAAAAAAATTGGTTCAAGCACTGACGTGAAGTCAGAAGCTTTTGCGCGTATGTTCTATTGTCCATTCTTTTGTATTGGACACCCTTAATCGAATTTACCATGGTAAATTCGATTAAGGGTGTCCAATACAAAAGAATGGACAATAGAACATACGCGCAAAAGCTTCTGACTTCACGTCAGTGCTTGAACCAATTTTTAGATTACAAATTTCAATTCCAATTTTTTTAAGAGGAAGTTTCATGGTAAGAATCCACTTATATAATTCTCAACTCTAACAAACTAATACTTTCGGAGATGTGATTTTTCAAAATTTATTAATTAATAATTAAGTAATCGTAATTATATGATTTCATAGAGGTTACACGATCAATCTGACATCAGTTCAGTCTGACATCAATCATGGATTGATGTCACATTGAGGGGTAACCGATTCAATACGCGTAGACTGATGGTTGATTTTTCGCCGAAAATGGTCTTAAACGAGTTCGTTGAAGAATGAAGAATTCGAGCTCAAATTTGATCTGTCCGGCCGTCCGGTCAGCCATTGCCACGATAACTTTACATCGAAAAGAGATGGCTACTTGAAATTTTCAGGGTAGGTGGCGCATCCCCATACGACGACCAAGTTCGTTAACGGGCATAATCAATGGTTTCCGAGTAATAATTTTATTTTCAACCGATACTAATACGATCGAATTGAAACTTGGAATCCAAACTTACTCTGAAAATTTCAACACTCTAACTCATTGCGTTCTTCATCAGTAAGTTGAAACTAATCGTTCGAGACCACTCTCGGCCGAATATTCGAAAAACCAAGACATTTGAACGAATTGATAGGCACTCTGTTCACCTGAACAGCGCACCAAAAAGGTAATTAGGCAACATTTTCGAACAAAACTCTGGAATTGCTAAAAACATGTCAAAATCTCACCTGATATGTATTCAATGATACTGATATGAAAATAATAGTTAGTTACTATAATCTCTTGATAAATCAAAATTTAATCGACGAAACATTTGTTGCGTAATTTCGATATGTAAGCGGGAATGAAGTGTTTTACTTTTATGGATGTTAAGCATTTTATTAGGTTACTAAAACGCATAATATAATACCTATAATAAATCTGAGATTTTCATCGGTTGATGTCCTTCCAATCGGTCATACCGAAATAACTCAATAAACATGACAGGTGTGAGTTTTAGTGTTGAAAAACCATAAAATGAAAAGTATCCGACTGAAAATCTCACACCACAATTCAATCAAAAAATTAATTGGGCATGTTCCAATACAAAACTTGTCACGTAGTTGCAGCAGTATTAGGCGTAGCCTCAAGAGCGTTCAGCACAAAGTTTAATAATGCACATCTCTCACTAGACGTGACAACGAAAAAAGTTTGTCCAACTAAACACAAAACAGACGAACTGAACAGAGTCATTGTCGAACTAGGTCGCAGAGCTTTATGACCCGAAGAGGATTGATAGTGTATAAAAGTTTTATCACGCCCGATAGATATTTGCGCCAATAAACTTGCAAAGTTGTTTGAAATAATTCAATGAGGAAAGTTGAGGCAGGTAAATTACGATAACGGCAGCGTATATTTGTTACCTTATTATCTAATGAATTGCACTTTGGGAAGAAAGGGCCCTTATCTATTTTCTTTTCTGGTGTATGTTCGGTTACGGTTGTCGAAGGGACATGATCGGGACGAAAATGGTTCCTCGGTTCGAAACTTTTGGAATTGACTGGATATTTGCCGAACGTGATGTGGAAATGTGTAAGTGCCATTGGACATGAAGCGGAATGATGATGAAATTCTTTTTCTGTTCGAAGAATAGCAGGGAATATTGTTTTTTCTGATATCTAGAAGAAATGTTGTTGCTTTCTCGGGAATGAAATGGGGAAACATTTGTAATGAGTATTAAAAAGAAAAGAAAATACATGGCTTGATAATTATTGTGTCTGTAATTCTTGAAGCACGTGATGCGTACATCATTTTTTTTCCGATCGTAGCATTTATCCTTGATTCTAATATATTCATTTCCGCCTATTGCACAAACATCACCATTTAAACAATCATAAAAAAATATAGAACATTGAATTTAACTGTTGAATCCTGATTAGTATATCAGGATGTTATGGTTTTGAAGGATCATATGTTGAGTCCTGATGCTTTTATCAGGATATAATGTATTTCGAAGGACCAGAATTATACACCCTGATTGTTTTATCAGGGGGATGAGTAAGGGCGTATACTTAACTTTATGCACCCAGTAGTAATCTCGTTGATTACTGCGTAAGTTGTTACCTTTAATAAAATAACAATTACGAGGATAGGAAGTGGTGAAATATTCGAACGCACTTTTAACACAAAAACAAAATGCATTTTCTTGTTACCGACAATGTGATAGCAAGCACGAAGTATTGTACAATGCAATATTGATACAATAAAAATTCTTCCTTCTATATGAAAAGGGAAGAAGTGACTACTAAGTTGCTAACGAAGACAAGGCAATGTTATTGTTTCGCGACAGATCAATAATAGTAATGAATTTGTACATTGTAATTGTATATAAAGGCCCAGATAGAAGGAAATATAGGAGGTTCCTTCATCTGGGTAAAAAAGGGGAAATATTAACAATGATTGGGGATTCGATCTTAAAACCGCCCCAGATATGTTACAACAATACTCTCATTTGTCGGTTACCAAAAGTAGTAGGAATGCAAACTAAATGCACCAATCAGTGAACTCCTAGCGTGCTTAATCTTAGAAATTCGAAATCTCGAAATTCCCCCACTATCGGGGCCAAAATTCCCTCGTTTTCTGGATATGATCTATCAGCGACAGCTGATAAATAAGTTTTCACAGACTAGGGGTTTTCAAATCGTCTAGACAAAAAGAATAACACACTGGGCAATGTGTCTTGAAACTGATACGTTTCATAGCACTTCTGTTTATTAGAAAGCATTTTATCAATACTTCACAGGAAATAGGTCATAAATACTTCTACAAGGGTCGAAGTTTTACAAGATATTTTACTTGCAGTTATCTTTTCGTGGAAAATATTAATTCAAAGGGTGAGACCACACATGGTAAACTAAACCAGTTAACCCAAAATATTTAAGTTTTACAAGCGTGCTGCTTTGTTTAGAAATACAAATGAGTGCTTCCCAACATGTGAAGTCATGGGACAGTAACTTTCGGTGATTCTTTCTTGAGACAAATTTTTATCCTAAATACCTAGGAGTGGAACTAGATTCCTCTTTGAATTTCGAAGCTCATTTGGATGACTTGCGTCTGAAGTTGAAAACAAGAAATATTATTCTGCTGAAATTACCTGGCATTTCATAGAGTGCTGATGCAGCTACTCTTCGAACAGCAGTGTTAGCCTTGGTTTTTCTGCCACTGAATATAATTCATGAAAAAATTTGAAGCGTCAAAAATCAAAAACTGTTGAAAACATGCTGACGGTCGGCCCTCGTACGACAATAATCAATTTTGACCTCGGATTCTCCATCAGTGAGTCGAAACTAATAGTTTGAGACGATTCTAGGCCAAATATTCGAAAATTACAGACATTTGAACGAATTTATAGTCTCTCTCTTCACCTGAACAGCACGCAAAAAATTTAATAACTACCTAGCGGAATACATGTTTATAACTAGACCATATTAGTGTCAGCAGGAATATTATATTTTCAACTTGAACATTTTGTTTGAACTTGGATTTTCGACATTTGTCATTTCACTTCTTGTTCAGAATAAAATTCGGAAATATGAATAGAAAGGGAAAGTCATGGTGGTATTCTTTGGTATTTAGGCGATTTGTTTAAAATGTAATCAATAACATAGAATTAATTTTTTGTATTTGATGAAAATAATCTGATATGAGCGATAGCTTGTGTACGCATCAATGAACAAAATAATTAGGATAATTTAAGATTATTTCTTTAATTAGTTATGAACAAAGTAAAAAAGTTATATATAGATGAGGATAGTTGCATTCCATGTAGGTTAGATGCCACGATGTTTTCAATAACTCTTTTATTAATATAAATTATTATCTAGCAGTATATTTGTTATTATTCACTATTTCTGCATTTTTTTATTTTATATTTACATAATGTTTACTTTTTGCGCGTATGTTCTGGGGAACATCGCGTTATCATTTTGCCCAAATGTCTGTTTTCGAATTTTTCGCCGAAAATGGTCTCAAACTATTGTGTTCGACTCCCTGATGAGAATTCGATTGGATAAAAAACACACAAAGTCGTCTCCACATAAATTTAATCTTACAGGATCAAAGTCCTATTCACTAATAAGACATGTTTCGAGTGTATACACACCCATCATCAGTTAAGTACTAGAGATGGAATAAATTTTCACAATTAAAAATCGACACTGTAATAGAAATTCAAGTAGTAGGTACTTACAATAAAAGAATAAACGAAGCAAATTTCTTTCTAAATGACCTCTCTAAATGATTTTTCTAAAAGGTTTTTTTCACCTTTACCTGACCATACATTAAGGCGTAGTGGCTTGGTTCTGAACAAAATGGACGCAAAGTTAAACAAAAAAGGAAAACAAAATCATCCAAGGAGGCAAGCGGAGGCACCCAGTGGGACAAGAGCAAATCTCAACACTCGCACGAAATGAAAACTATATTGAAATATCAATTTCACACTAGTGTTGAGTAGGACATACAAGAGGCGCTTCATTTGTCCCGGACATGACGTCAAAATGTAAGAGTGCCTCGAAATTTAAAATTGTACTACTTCAATTTATTTGTCGCGGTCGAGCGAGAGCGAGGCAGAGGCAGATAAAGAAATTCCATTTTGTGTCGGACCCTTTGATGTGAGGGTAGTAGAATTGCCTAATTTCATAATAATTGTACTAAACAATCAAATGTGGTTCATCCTCCTAATATCTGTCCGTTAGATATGTTCTTGCCGAAACCCTCATTACATAAGCTAAGCACTCTTACAACTTTCCAAGTTCGAGTGACAAACGTCCTAGAGAGCTTACTCATCAATACCGCAGTGACAAAAGCACGTCGCGTCTAACATTTGAGGCGCCAGGAGGCGCGCATAATTCGTACTATAATAACTTCAAATGGTTCAGTACGCCTCGCCTCTTTTGAAGTGGGACATTGTACTGGCTCAGGACAAAAAAGAGGCTACTCTTACAAACTCTTTTTCAAGTCGTGTCCTACTCAACACTATTTCACACCTGGAAGAAAGATGTCATCGCTATGACTAATCACACTCAATTAAGAATGCGGGATCTTTAAAATTAAATCGAAAAAAGGAACGCAGTCAAATAGGATCTGATCATTGAGCGAATTAACAGAGGGCAGTTTCAAAGCTTGATTGATATGAAATATTTCACTAATATTGAGTAGAACACCCTTATGACAAATCCGAAGTATGTCAAAGTCCGAATCTGGACTGAAATTATGGTTAGAATTGATAATGTGATCAGCAAATGAATTGTTAGTCGAAATCTCCGAAACATTGTCCTGATTTTTGTATTTATCAATGGTCCTGATGTGTTCTCTAAGCCGTATTTTAAAACTGCGACCAGTTTGGCCTATGTATACACTGTTACAATTGGGAAAGGAACAAGCCAGCCTGTAGACTCCAGATTTCTATCAAAGGAATTTTGTCTTTATTGTTTATGAAATTTTTACCCAAAGAATTGTCAGTTTTGAAAGAAATGCACAGATTATTATCCACCTTGTTAAATATGTTTTTAATGTCATAAGATAATTTACCTAAAAAGGGAATAGAGCTAAACTTGGTATATTTAGTAGGGATATGAAGATGACGTTTGTAAGTTTTTTCAATAAGATGAAAAGGATAACCGTTATTGGAACCTATTTGTTGAATAATTTTAAGTTCTTTGGTGAAATTCACTTCATTCAAAGGGATGGAAAGAAGTCTAGAAAAAAGGGAATTGAAAGAAGCAAACTTGTGTGTATCAGGATGAAATGAATGGAAAGGAATAATATTATCTGTATGAGTTGGTTTCCGATAAATGGAAAATTCGAAATGCTGATGTTGTCTAGAGATCATTAAATCAAGGAAGGCTAAGGATTGATTGGTTTCAACTTCCATCGTGAATTTAATAGCTGTGTGTAGGGAGTTCATATAATACAAAAAGTCATCAAGCTCAGCAAGACTACCATCAAACAAAACCAATATGTCATCAACATATCTGTGGTAAAAAATAATTTTGCTATAATTATGATAAAGATTAAGCTTCTTTTCAAGATCAAATAGAAAAATTTCAGCTAGGAGAGGGGATAAACTAGAACCCATGGCTAGGCCCGAGTTTTGACAATAAAATTTATTGTTAAATTGAAAAAAATTCTGCTTGAGAACAGTATCTATTAAAAGACAAATATTTAAGCAATTATGAAAGTTAACGTTGGATTCAAAGAGAAGCAATCCTCAGGAGGAACGCTGGGAAACAGATTCACGATATCAAGCGAAACCAAAATGGAGTTATCAGGTATAATAATGTCTGAGATTCTGGAAGCTAAATCTTTGGAATTTTTTACAGAGTTAGGGTTATGAAAAACCAAAAGATCTCTAAGCAAATAATTTAACCAAGAGGCCAACTTCGAAGTAGGAGAATTAATGTAAGAAACTACAGGTCTTATAGGTATGTTTCCTTTATGTATTTTTGGTAATCCATATAAAAGAGGGGTTTGACAATTCATAGGGATGAGTTTTTTTGGATTAGAATCATAATGGCAAATTGTGTCTGAAGTGATATCTAATATCTTTTTAGTATAAGTCGTGAATTTAGATGTAGGGTTAGAAGTGACACTAGAGAAATCATTTTCATTCAAAAAATCCGTGACCTTATTAATATAATCAGACCGATTGAGGATAATTAGACAATTTCCTTTGTCTGCCTTAGATATTACCAAGTCATTATCCAAAATTTTGTTTTTAATAGTTTTAAGATTAATTTTGTTGTGTTTGTTGAGTGATCTTCTTGAGTTGGGAGTATAATTAGAATTTCGTTTAATAGCAGAAGCGATTAAACAACGTAACAATGTTTTATCTTGAAAATTATTGACCTCAATCACTTTCTCACATTCAATTGCCAACAAATGTAAGTTCCTTTCATTTTGAGCACAATCAATGTTATATTTCAAACCGGAGTTCAAAAGTGACATCTCATTATCATCAAAAACAGTACCTGATAAATTCAGCACTCTGGGATGGAACTCAAAACCAGAAAATTTACCTCTGGAGAATAGGCTAGGCCTTATCTGTTCATGTAAAAGTCTATCTAATTTAGACTTCAATTTATTGTATTTACGACTACTCAAATCCTCAACCACATACCTCACACCAGTCTCCAAGGAATACCACTCTACCTCATGTAACAAACCAGAAATTTTCAGGTGAAGCCATTTCAATTTGGAATTGATAGTATTTAACTTAGAATAAAGAATGCTTCTTTCTTCTGTGATCCAAACCTTCCGGCCAACAGTCAGGGCTTTATGGGAAGCAGAACTGTGGGAATTCGATTGTATTGAGATATATCTGGGGGTAACGGAATTTCTAATACACTCGCTGTTGAACTGTATGTCCAGTGAAGTCAATTTTCTCCGGATAAATAGTTTCTTGTACTGGCGGACTAAAGTTGCTT
This sequence comes from Halyzia sedecimguttata, assembly GCA_937662695.2. NCBI lineage: Eukaryota > Metazoa > Arthropoda > Insecta > Coleoptera > Coccinellidae > Halyzia > Halyzia sedecimguttata. The sequence continues at coordinate 52,596,107 of OW569415.2, forward strand.
GACAAGCAGAATCCATACGAAGGTAGTAGTCCATACTCCAAGTGGAAGAACAATTTTATTGGATAAAAAACACACAAAGTCGTCTCCACATAAATTTAATCTTACAGGATCAAAGTCCTATTCACTAATAAGACATGTTTAGAGTGTATACACACCCATCATCAGTTAAGTACAAGATAATAAAAGAATAAACAAAGCAAATTTCTTTCTAAATGACCTCCAAATTTGATTCTGTCCGTCCAGCCGACCGGCCGTTGCCACGATAACTTGAGAACGGAAAGAGCTAGTGACTTGAAATTTTCAGGGTAGGTGGCGCATCCCAATACGACGGACAAGTTGGTCAATGGGCATAATCGGCCCAATGGTTTCCGAGTAATCATTTTGTTTTCAACCAATATAAATCCGATCGAATTGAATAGTTGTAGAATATAAACATAGGCACGTTCGTGAAATTTTATAAGAATCGTATAATTAGAAAATTTTAAAAAAATTATTAAAAATATTTTTTATGTTACGATAACCTGAGAACTAAAAGAGATAGCGACTTGAAATTTTCAGGTTGGGTTGCGCATCTGAATGCGAAATTTGAGTTTGTTTATAAATATAATCGGCCAAACGGTTTTGGAGTTATACCAATCTGAAATTTGGCTGTTATTTCCTCAATAACTCAAAAATACAAAACCAATCCAATTTAAATATTATTATTAGTTGAAGAATTCTTGTGAAATTTTGTGAGGATCGTATCACAAGAAATTTTTTTTAAAATCATTGAAAAAAATTCTATAAATCAGAAACTATTCATCCCACAGGGCTGAAATTTTGCGAGAGCCAAATATATATATATATATATATCAGAATATCGACATAAAGACGTTTGTAAAATTTTGTGGGAACCAGACCCTTAGAAAATAAAAACAAAATTACGAAAAAAAAATTGGTTCAAGCACTGACGTGAAGTCAAGAGCTTTTGCGCGTATGTTCTATTGGCCATTCTCCTGTATTGGACAATCTTAATCGAATTTACCATGGTGAATCTTTTTTTATGTAGTTTTGAACAAGATATTTTTTTATTTTTATAAAAAATGTTAACATTAATTAACATCAGCTAGATGACATGGCGTTCAACATTCAACACATTAATGTCTACTTTAGAGTTAGTATTCTCAAAATTTTCAAAACATTCTACACTATCATTTGTCTCATTTTGAGATGAGTCTGACGTATTTGAATGAGTTTCGTCTGTTATATTTAAAACTTCACCTAACTTTGCGAACAGGATGCTGAATTGTACTTTGGGAATACAGTTTTTTAGCCTGATATTTTTCTTCAAATTCAATTTCGCAGAACTTCGTTCTTTCGTCTTCTTCGCAATAACATAAGGTTGGGTTTCTCTTAATAAATAATGGGAAACACATGTTAAACTTCCATTTATTTACTCCGAAGATGCTCTAGCACTTCTTCATAAATTATAATTAAGTTCATGATCGTCATGCATCATGGGATACATGTCTCCAATTCATCATGAGATCTCCATCGATTGTAAATACATGTTCAGATGTTTTTCGTTTCGTGTCTGATGAAGGAGTCAGATTTAGTCTCTGAAACGTTACAGAATACTTGTTTTGTAGTTAGTAAAGGCAACAATGTTTTGTAGAGTGTGGAAAAGCCCAATGGAATAAATAAAATATTCTTTGAAAATCCCTAAACACGTCAAATTGGAATTTTAAATTGTCATTCCACTTCGTAAAAATACGAACCCTACCTTGAACCCCCTTCGAAAGACAGGTACAACCCCCAATTTTTCAAATATGAAGTATGAGCTTGTGATATATCGTTTGAAAGGTTCAGAAATGTTATAACTTTCATATTTATTGCAAAACTCAAAATAGAAAAATAGAAAATCATGTGATTAACGAAATTCATTATAATATTACCTCGATATTCCTTAATCTTATCACAATAATACTAAATTTATTTGCCTTCAAGATGTGAAAGAAAGAAACGAATAAAATATTGTGTTTTCCAAAGGGTACCATGAAATCTACAAAAAAACACTTTCAGTGGCAACGTTAGTTTCTTTAGAACGCCTTCGCAAATTGTTTTGTGCTGATAAGTTGTAGTTCATAAATCGTCTACTTTGTGTTTGAATTTCATTAACTTAAATTTCTGAATAATGGTTAGACTAACGGAAATGCACAAAATAACAAATTCACAAATGATTGGTTACGGAGATAACACCCGAACACATCAAGTAGTAAGTCGCTTGTTTCATGAGAAATTTCCGAATGTACCGCCTATAACCCAAGGGAGAATAAGTGAATTAGAAGAGCAGTTTCTTGAGTTTGGGCATGTAAGGCAGATTGAAAAAGCAGCTGGTATTACACGGTGTGAGGATGTGAAATTAGATGTGATGCTGATCCATATAAATCGAGTAGAGATGCCTCCTTAACATTCAATGTCAGTCATACATCGATTCTAAACATATTAAAACAAAATAAAATGCATTCCTATAAAATGGTACCTACCCAGGAGCTGTTGGAAGACGATTTTTATAGTAGAACTTATTTTTGTGAACAAATGATGGATAAAAATATGTTTTTGTTTCTGATGAGTGCACTTTTCTCTAAACGTCCATGCTAATTGTCAACATTGCCACTACTGGTCTACCGAAAATCCTCACTGGATGAGAGAGGAACACACGCAATTCCCTCAAAAAATTAATGTTCTAAGCCATATCATAGGCCCCTTTTTCATTAAGGGCAATTTGAACGGCGATAAATATTTAGCACTACTTCAAAATGATGTCGTTCCAACATTGGCAAATGTATATTCTTATCAAGGAATTCCACGGCATACGATATGGTTCCAAAAGGATTGAGCACCTCCACATTACCAACGCAATGTCCGTAAGTACCTCGACGCAATATTACAAGCCAATGTTGAAAAAATTATGGGTCATTTGAACCACCAGGTGACCTATCTAGAACGATATAAGAGCATACAATAATAAAATTCAGCACTATGCCGTCACTTGTAAGCTGTCCAACTGAGTGCAGGTGAGAATTCGAAAGTACAGGTAGAGTGAGTACATTTTGGTCTACATTTTTCTACGCCATTCTTACCACCGATAGTTGGACCAACGAAAATGTACGGCATATGAAAAAATATTATCTATGCATAAAATACTTTCAAAATAAATGTATTTCATGTTGTGTCAAATCACCCCCTGGACTACGGAAAGAGAGGGGATTGCAACCCTCGATTTTTTCCCCTTGTCGCATGATTTTTGTACGGCGTTGCGGAATAATTGATTAGAAGCAGTATTGAAATAGTATGACACAGATGCCGTACAAAATCAAATGACCAAATTTACCCTGGTAATTGTCGGAAAATAAAAAAAAAATCCGCCTTTGTGGCGCACCATTTTTGTACGGCACTGTGCGTTTTCTTATTATTTTTCATGGATCTATCGGTGGTAAGAATGCCGTAGAAAAATATGTGACCGAAATGTACTCACTCCACCTGTACTTTCGAATTCTCACCTGCACTCAGTTGGACAGCTTACAAGTGACGGCATAGTGCTGAATCTTATTATTTTATGCTCCTACATCGTTCTAGATAGGTCATCTGGTGGTTCAAATGACCCATAATTTTTTCAACATGGGCCTGTAGTCTATATGTTTTCCAAATCGGTGGATAGGAAGGCGAGGACGATCGAATGGCCAGTGCCATACCCTGATGTTAACCCATTAGATATCTTTTTATGTATGTATGTATGTATTATACTCAACTCTTGATTTGAATGACATAAAAGATCGAAGAACGCTTGCGATTAGGTCCATCACTCCTGATTTGTTGAATAATGTCGGAAGAAAATTGTATTTGAGGTTAGGATGTTGCCAAGACGTTCGCGGTGAACACTTAGAACATCTACTTGATAAAAATTCCTAATTTTTTCGCTACATTTTGTATTACATTTTATTTGTTAATATTGTACACACTTTCGCTAATCACTCAATATTATTTTTCTCTAATTTTATTTTTGCAATAAACACGAAAGTGAAAACATTTCTGAATAGAGAAGGACGCGGCCTTACAAACGATGTATCAAGAGCCCATAATTCTTATTTGAAAAATTGGGAGTTGTACCTTGTACCTGTCTTTCGAAGGGGGTGGAAGTTAGGGTTCGCATTTTTACGAAGAAGAATGACGATTTAAAATTTGAATTTGATTTGTTTCCATAAATATCTACAGTCCCCAAGATAATGAATTTATTCCATTTGGCTTTTCCACTCTGTATAATTACTGTGCATGGCATCTATCCCCTACTTTTGTAGCTTAAATGTGGGATACTTTTAAGCTACAAAAGTTCATGTTAAAGACAGATTAGTAGCATTTTCGAAAGTTTCTAGTAAAAACACTGGTGAGAGTTGACACCGCCTCCTAAGTTTTATAGAAAATATTATACGAGGAATTTTCCACAACAGAATTGTTACTCAAAATAAAATGAATGATAGCTTAGGGTAGGGAATCATAATTTTTTTCCGCTGACTTCGGAGGGTTCTACGGTACTCTTGTGGAAAAATAAACATAGGACCTGTTATAGGTTGAACAAACTTTCGCATGGAAAATGGTTCGATGCAATACATTTTTCAATTCCAGTTTTTATTTATTCTCCGAAGAAAAAAGTGAGAGAGTTTACCCTGGAAACACATAAGAAAACAAAAATAAAAGGCTCTATACGAATTTATTATACATGGGGTCAGGAGCTTCTGGGATGTCGAAGCATCCAAGGAGTTTAAATTATTCATAAAAAAAGGAATCTTCGACGTAAATCAATGTCCCTATTTATTGGAGATGATATTGATGAAGTATGAACTTGTTATTCTGGATGTAGAAGTAAATGGGGGAGTGTATAATATCAAACAAAAATGTTAAAAGGATTCTCTTGTTGTCTTGAGCTTTATCATTCCTATAATACCAGGAAAAACAATGATGTGTGCATCCCATACTGTAGGTTGAGGAAGTCGCAGGGCGGTCCCGAATATCTCTGTTTTAAATAGTATAATGTGCTCCCAGCAGAAATGAGATCTTTGGTTTTCAAGGATTTTAAGTTTGTAATTGAAACATTTGTAATAGATTTGAAGCCATATGATATTGATTGTTTTTATAATTGATTGGTTTCTTTCTGGGTTTTCTCTCCCAAACTCTGAAAAATATCTGTAAAATAAAAAATTTATTATTTTGTTATTTGCTTCTGCGTAAGAAACACAATATATTTGTCAGAAGCAATCAATTGAACAATGTTGCCTAACAAATAACAACGAAACAACATCAACGAAGAAACAACTTTATCTATACGATATATTGTTCATATTTGTTCATTGCTCATACATTGTTCAATTGATTGCTTCTGACAAATATCTTGTGTTTCTTACGCAGAAGCAAATCACAAAATAATAATTTTTTAATTTTATAGATATTTTTCAGAGTTTGGGAGAGAAAACCCAGAAAGAAACCATTCAATGATGAATATACCTCCCACAGTATAGTTTAATGTTTACTGTGTTTATAATGTCTATATTTGATTTCTATTAATTATTACAATTGACTGGTGGAAACATTGCATAATATAAAACACCAATAAAAAATCTAATCTAATGTAATCAATTTATTTGAAATAATCATTAAAGGATACTGTGGGAGGTATAGTCATTATTTAATGGTTTTCATGGGTTTTCTCTCCCAAACTCTGAAAAATATCTATTAAATGAAAATTTAGTATTGTGTGAATTACTTCTGCGTAAGGAACACAAGATATTTGTCAGAAGCAATGAATCGAACAATGTTGCCCAACAAACAATAACGAAACAACATCAACGATGAAATAACTATTTCGTAACGTTTCGGAGCCTAAATCAGACTCCTTCGTCAGACACTTAACGAAAATCTTCAGAATTATTTTTTGTTGATATAGCTATTCTGAAATTTGAGAATGGTCACTTTGACAGTATGAATTCAAAAATTATAGTATTAACATAGATTTACTCAGCAACTTGGAAATTTCTATGCTAAGTTATAAAATTTCTTCGAACAATTATTAAAAATGTATAGTTATTATACTTCCGTTATATCAAAATCTAACATTTCAAACGGCCATACCATGGAAATTATTTAAAATATGCATTCAAATCCATTACACTTTTGAAGAGGGTCAATTTTTTCATATTATGGTTTCCTTGTATTATGTAGCTACATTCCGAATTTAAGCGACTTATGACGGTAACATTTATGTTTGGCGCCCTTGTTCCTCGGAACAGAGTCCTAATCAATTTGCCCAAATTTTTTGGCGCTTTTGTTCCTCGGAACAGAGTGGTTATTAATTTCCCCAAATGTCTGTATTTTCAAATTTTTGGCTGAAAAAGTTCTCAAACGTTTGGAAGATTCTGTCCGGCCGCCCGTTAACACAATAACTCTCGACCTGAATGTGCTAGATAGATGAAATTTTCAAAGTAGGTTTGAGAGATAAATATCTTGGTTGAGTTCGTTATTGGGCCAAATCGGCCTAGTGGTTTCGGAGTAACGAATCAGAACCAAAATGATATCAAATTGGCAATATCAATTTGTTAAACTGTTATGAATCAAAAGCATATAGTCAATAATCAAAATCATTTTGTCATGAGTCAATTAAAAAAAGTGGGAAAGACCTATAGACAGGAGCTTTGGCGCTCTTGTTCAAACTGTGACAAATCATATCTCCGAAAGTATTTGTTTCTCAGAGTTGGGAATGGTATCAATGGATTCTTATGATAGAACTGCATCATAAAATAAATTGAATTCAAAAAAGAGTGATTAAAAAAATCGAGAGTTCAAAAAATTATTAATCCGAAACCCCCAAACCAATTCTAAATCAAATGAGAATCCATTGATATCAGTCCCAAGTCTAAGAAACTAATAATTTCGAAGAGATGATTTCTCAAGTTTGAACAAGGACACCAAAGCTCCTGTCCACAGGGCTTTCCCACTCTTTCAATTGGGGTTCTTTTCGTCAATTTTCAAGAATGTATGTTGGATTTACATACATCAGCAAATTATAATTAGAGTATTCTATGAAATCATAGAATTGAGAATAATTATTGAAATATCATATCTCCGAAAGTATTAGCTTGCTAGAGTTGAGAGTGATATCAACGGATTCTTATGATGAAACTGCTTCTTAAAAAAAATAATTTATAATTTGTATTGTAAAAAAATTTTTTTTTCTGTTACTCCGAAATTACCAGGCCGATTTTGCCCCATAACGAACTTAACCGAGATATTCATCTCCCAAACCTACTCTGTTGAAATTTGCAGGCAGTTTTTCAGTGTAAATATTTGGGACAAGTTCGTTAACGTGCGAAATCCACCAAGCGGTTTCGTTTTGGCCATTTTTGGCGCTCTAGTTCCTCGGAACTGAGTGCTTATCAATTTGCCCAAATGTATGTAATTTTCGAATTTTTGACTGAAAATGGTCTCAAACGATTTGGTTCGACTCTGATCAAGAATCCGAGGTCGAAATCGATTCTGTCAGGCCGGTCCGTAGGCACGATAACTCTCGAACGGAAGGAATTAGAGGATTGAAATTTGCAAGGTGGGTTTGGAGCGTAAATTTCTCGGACAAATTCGTTAATGGGCGAAATCCATGGAGCGGTTTCGGAGTTATGGCCAATTTTAGTAAAAACATATTTTATGAATATTTCCGAAACCGATCATTTGATCTATCTGAAATTTAGCATCAAATTGTAGAGTCATGACCTTCATACGCATGTGAGGTTTTGTATTGAACAGAATACCGCAAAGAAAACGAAAAAAATTTTTTTTAAGTAACAAATTTCAAATTCAATTTTTATTTAAGATGCAGTTTCACCATAAAAATCTATTGATATCATTTTCAACTCCAACAAGCTAATACTTTCGGACATATGATTTTTCGAAATTTCAATAACGAATCGTACTTCTATGTTTTCACAGAATGTTATAATTATTCTATCTAAGCTTTATTATATGATCTGTGTTCATACTCGTACATGTCATTCTGTTCTATAAGAGAGAGTCAAATTCATTTCAGCTATAATAATTTAATTTCTTCCATGGTGCAGTTCTCATTCTCAGATTGCTCATTTAATCTTGATAAATAAACTATTATTTGAATTGAATTTCCTTTATGATGCAGTTCTATCATAAGAATACATTCATATAATTCCCAACTCTGAGAAACCAATACTTTCGGAGATATAATTTTTGTTTGAACTAGAGCGCCAGAAAGCTCCTGTCCACAGGGCTTGCACCCATTTTTAGTTATAATATTTTGTATGAATATTTCCGGAACCCATTATTCGATCTATCTGAAATTTAGTATTGCATTGTAGAATTATGACCTTCATATGCATGCGAAGTTTTGTGTTGATCGGATGACTAAAGTGGCAGAAAAAAATCAAAAAATTTTGTTTCCACCATAACTTGATATAATACTCATCTGATTGAATTGAAACTCAGTAGTTAGATGCAAAAGACGGAAGCAAATACTTTCGCAAGATTTCGTGAGGATCACATGTCTTGAAAAAATTAAAAAAATTACTACTATTTTGCGGTATACAGGGTGTCCCGTAAAGACCACGTCCTACGAAAACGGAATATCGATCAGAATGTGCTCTATCTGATGTGAAAAAATCGTTCATATGAGAGTCTCACAGTTTTCGAGATATTTGATGTTTTATGAAAATGTTGAATTTTTACACTTAAAATGCTTTCTCTCTTGCGGAAGCTACAATTGAATACATTTTGAATCAGTTTTTTCCGTAAATATTGCTGAATTATATTACTTCAATTCATGCAATGAAAATAGCACATAATATTATACAGGGATTCTGAGAAAAAAACTTGAAATTCATGTTCTGAAGGAAGTGTTTTTTTGTACTGAATTCTGACGTGGTATAAAAAAAGACACTAGACCTTTTCTGCATATTACGTTGAAAAGTTGCCCATTTTGTGATGAATCCGAAAGGGTAAAATAAAGGTGATAACCTTCTTAACGAAAAAAGATATTAGAATGTTTATCGAAAATGGATCATTTCTGTGAAAAACTGATTTTTTCACCTTTTCCATAAATACTTCCATTTTGCACTTCCTGCTGAAAATAATCGATCGACAAATCAATAAAATGATATTAAGATGCCAATTCACTGACTGAGTTCTTTTATTTCTTTTTCTTTGCCTAAAGAACTCTCGAACATCGATATGATGTGATGCGATTCAATGATTCAAACTTAAGGTACTTAAGGTATCTTTGGAAACGTTCATTTTCATCTAGTGGAAGTTAATGGGTATCAGTTTACTGGTTAAAATGTCTACAGAAAATGTTTCGTATACTGCAAGAGAATACGCCGACATGCACCTTATTTATGGAGAAGTACGTCTTAATGCTAGAGCAGCATCGAGGCTTTATTCAGAGCGGTACCCCAATCGCCGACATCCTAATTACGAAGTTTTTATCCGGACCCATAATGCAATTGTCGAAAAGGAGTTCCTGGGAGTCGTAAAAGTAGTGGCCGGCCTGCGATCGTGGAGGATGACACCATTTTGAATGAAGTCGAAAATAATCCTTCAGTATCAACCAGAATGATAGAGCTCATTACAGGCATATCAAAATCAAGTGCCCATAGAATCCTGAAGAAACACAAATATCACCATATTCAGCGAGTTCAACAAATACTACCATGAGACTATCAAGCCCGAGTAGATTTTGGTCAACAAATGTTGCTGAAACATACAGAAAATTCCGATTTTTTCAATAATATCCTTTGGACTGATTAGTCTTCCTGTGCTCAAAGCGGGTATATCAATCTCCATAATCTTAATAGTTGGAACATCGAGAATCCGCACAATATAAGGCAAAATAGATCCCAATATCGATTTAGGGTGAATTTATAGACTGGAATATACGATGGAAAAATATTCGGTCCGACAGAATTGCCGCAATCATTAAACGGCACCAACTATTTGAATTTTCTAAGGAACAGTGTACCCTTACTCTTAGAAAATATACCACTGGAAATGCGACGTAATCTATGGTTTCAACACAACGGGTGCCCAGCACACTACAGTCGTCATGTTAGGGAATATTTAAACCAAACATATCCTCACCGGTGGATCGGAAGGGGCGGTGAAATTTTCTGGCCTCCCCGTTCACCAGACTTAAATCCTCTGGATTTTTTACTTGGGTTTTTAAAAAAATGAAATGTAATCGAATCCCATAAGAGATGAAGCACAACTAAGGGACCGCATTCGTATTTCAGCAGCCAAAATAGCGGGGAGAAGTTTGTATGGTTTGTAAAGGTAATTTCTCAATAGATGCGGGGCATGTATTAGAGAAGGGGGTGGTCATTTTGAGCATTTGCTCTAATAATAATCCTGAATTTTATTATTGATATTTTTATAAAGTTTCTTCACAATAGATTTGTTGATGTTGAAGGTCCTGTGCGTTATTACATTATATCATTGCAATTAATGAATAATTTCATTTTATAAGTAATTTAAGGACTAACTGACATTTTTCAAGAGAATTATTCAATATGTTACAGCAGGATCTGCAAAATTAAAGGATTTATGGAAAATGTGACAAAATCAGTTTTTCACAGAAATGCTCCATTTTCGATAAACATTAAAATATCTTTTTTCGTGAAGAAGGTTATCACCTTTATTTTACCTTTTCGGAATCCTCACAAAATGGGCAAATTTTCAACGTAATATGCAGGTCTAGTGTCTTTTTTTTATACCACGTCAGATAGAATTCAGTACAAAAAAATACTTCCTTCAGAACAAGAATTTTAACTTTTTTTTTCAGAATCCCTGTATAATATTTTATGCTATTTTTCATTGCATGAATTGAAGTTATCATTCAACAATATTTGCGGGAAAAAACTGATTCGAAAAGTATTTAATTGTAACTTCCGCAATAGAGAAAGCATTTTAAGTGAAAAAATTCAACATTTTTATGAAACATCAAATTTCTCGAAAACTGTGAGACTTTCATACGAACGATCTTTTCACATCTGGTAGAGCACATTCTGATCTACTTTCCGTTTTCGTTTGACGTGATCTTTACGGGACACCCTGTATTTTGCTTAAAATTCCGTATTTTATTGATGAGAATGATTGGGGCTTTGAGGTGCAGGATGCTATTTTTCCATAGAATCCACTTGAAAGGGTCTGCGCATGCGTGGATTGAAGCTGCAATATCTCCCAAACCACTTGTGTTGAAGAATCAGAGAGAGTTGTGTGTGATGTGTGTGATGTTGAGAGGATTTCAAGCCTCGAGCAGTAGTGGATCTTTTTTGGTTGTATGGCTTATGTTCGGTGTCGTACACTTCTAGCGGTCATAGATTTGGTGCTGAGCCGATATTAAGATGTTTTAAGAGATATTTAATGGTAATTCTGTGCATAAACAAGTCATTTTCGAGGAAATAGCGTTGTTAAAATGTCTTATCTTAGCCAATTTATAATTAACTATATTTGGAAGGTCTATATTAAATTACATTCGGATTTGAAGAATAGGCGTTAGCAATTGCATTCCTAACGGGTGCCCCATAACTGCAATTTTTTATTTATCTCAACCTACGGTGAAGCTAATAGCCAGACTGTATTGATAGGCAGATTTGTCAAAGAAACTTGAAAACGTAGAAAAAAACACAGGCGTGAAGTCTATATTCTTTGGCGCGCGTGTTCACGTTGGCTACTTTGAATTGAATGATGAGTGTTTCAAGCTCAGTGGATAGAGCTAGTAGTGGAAACCATTCACTGTCGGGTCAAAAATTAACAGTGCTGTGTCTTAGCTGGCGTAAGGAGAGAGTGAAAAAGTTGACAAAGAACATAACTGACTCTCCTTAGTCGCACAAGTTTTGTTACTCTATCCTTACGCCAACTGAGACACATCACCGTTAATTTTTGACCCGACAGTGAATGATGTCCACTACCCTCAGGGTAAATCTCCGGGTCGCTCTATCCAGATAGCTTCAAACACTTCATTCAATTCAAATAACTCAACGTGAACACGCGCGCCAAAGAGTAATGATTTCAAGTGAGTGCTTCTTTATATTTTTCTTCTTGAGTTACCCATCTGGAATTTGGTTGTTATTTCCTCAATAACTTGAGAAATATAAAACCGATCCAATTCAAACATGTTTATTATCACTAGAAAATTTAAAAAAAAATCATTGAAAATTATGGAAACAAATTCTATATCTATATCAGAAACTATTCGTCCGACATCACGTTTGAACACGATCGAATCCATATTATTGGAGATCCGAGCAGCTTTGTGTGAGTTCAGTAGCTGGATGGGTGACCATTGCCTCGAAAACTTTCGAACAAAAAGAGGCAATTTTCAGGGTAGGTTGCGCATCCTAATGGGAGAGTTAAGATTGTTTTTGGTCATAATCGGTCCAACGGGTTCGGAGTTATACTCCTGGAATATTATTTCCTCGATAACATAAAAATATATACTCGATCGAATTGAAGCTTGGTAACTAGTAGTAGAATATTTACATAAAGACTTGGGTAAAATTCTGTAAGAACCGTTGCCCTAGAATATTGAAAAAAAGTACGAAAAAAATTGGTTCAAGCCCTGCGGAGAGGAGCTTTGGCGCTCTTCTTCAAACTTTGACAAATCATATCTCCAAAAGTGGTTTCTCACAGTTGGGAATTATATCAATGGATTCTTATGATAGAACTGCTTCATAAAATAAAATAAATTGAATCAGAATCCATTGATATCATTCCCAACTCTGAAAACCGGTACTTTCGGAGTTATGATTTGTCAAAGTTTGAACAAGAACGCCAAAGCTCCTGTCCACAGGTCTTTCCCACTTTTTCAATTTGGCTTCTGTGCGTCAGTTTTCAAGAATTTTCGTAATCAAATTCAAAACTTAGGTCTATGAATCATCTCATGTTGGATTTACATACATCACCAAATTATAATTAGATTATTATATGACATCATAGGATTATTGAAAATAATTTTGCCCACTAAAGAACTTAACTGAGATATTTACCTCCCAAACCTACTCTGAAAATTTCAACTGTCTTCTTGCTCATTCCGTTCGAGAGTTATCGTGTTAACGGCCGGATGGACAGAATCGATTTCATAATAATGAATGATAATGAAAAATGGCGATACCGTTGTTAATAAATCAACAAGTCCAGAGCGTTCCTGCCAATAGGGTCCTTCATAAATGGCTTCGTATAATTAATATACTTATGCATATATTTCACAAGTCAAATAGACCCCAGGGGGTTCATTGATTTGCTGAGAAAGCAAGAGCAGACGCGTTTCTGGCTTCTTGGCCTTCATCAGTACTCTGTAGCTTCTCAACAAATTCAACTAAACTGACCCGGGTTAAGCCTCTCAGAGCCGGCTTGGTCGATTATACCTAATCGCCCACGCTACCTATGAGACAAAACACGGAAAACAGCCTTTCCCCACCAGTGAATATTTGAAGCGTGAAATCATATGCCACCATTCACTCGATATTAATCGAGAAACGAGTCCCGCAGAGCTCAGACAGTATCGTTTTCGACCACGGTTTCTTGATCAGTGAGTCGAACCAAATCGTTTGAGACCATTTTCAGCCATAAATTCGAAAATTACAGACATTCAGGCAAATTGATGAGCACTCTGTTCCGAGCAACAAGAGCGCCAAAAAAATGGTTCAAGCACTGACGTGAAGTCTGCAGCTTTTGTTCGTATGTTCTATTGTCCATTCTCCTGCATAGGACACTCTTAATCGGATTTACCATGTTCTATCGCTCATTCTCTTGAATTGGACACGAATTGAATTTACCATGGTAAATTTCCAATACAGGAGAATGGAAAATAGAACATGCGTGCAAAAGCTCCTAACTTCGGGTCAGTGCTTGAAACAATTTTTAAGAATATAACTGTTCTTCATCTTGGATTCAATATCTTGATTGTTTCCGATAGCATCTTTAGTTCCATCAGAACACAATTTCCGCTTGAGACTGAATTCATTTCATTTCCTGCAATCTTTCGACCCTGATTCTATTGTGGCGGCATGGAGTTCTAGCTCGATCTAAGATAAAAATGCCTTGTTTACCTTCTTCACCGAACAAAGTGATTCTTTCAAATGGCGTTCCTTATTAGATATTCTGCATGCCCGCTTTCTATACGATACGCTTCAAAACTTGTTTACAAACGAAAGAATGAAATGTAATAGTATGTATTCTGGAATAGCACGAAAATCTTGTGTATGTTATCTGTTTTTTTCGAGAAAGTGGAGGCGGTATATTTAATACGATGGATCTGAAAGAAAATTTTCATACAAAATATCTTGTTATAAGTACAGGTCGTCCGGAATCCTTCGTCAAAGTCTTTTCTATGAATATGGATGAGAAAATATGAACAAGTTGGAAAAACACATAATTAATAATATAAATTATTATATTATATTAATTACTATTTAAACGCTTATAACTTTTCAACTTATCTGAATCTGGAAAAATGGCAAATTAATGGAAATAATTCTCAGCAAAATTTGAATACGTGTGGAGGGGATTGGACTATTATCGAAATACTTCATAATTGATATTACTCATTAGTAGTAAGAATATTTTATTGGGTAAATTATCATATTCAAGAGGCACTCGATACAATATTTCAAACAGACACTTAGCTATTTGATTCAATATCAATAAATTGATGGCAATCCTTCACTTAATAAGCATTCACCAAGAGCGAATTCAGAATAGCCTGCAAACAACATGCCTGCAAATGCTTTGAAGTCAGAGTCTATAACGTACCAATTGTCCACTTATGGACGATTGTCGAGCATGAGAATCTACTTCTAATTATCTAGGGGTAGGAGGCTGAGCTGGCTTGATTCGGCAACAAAACTCCCTCCCAGGTTTTAACAATATACATATTAAAATTTAAAAATTTCAATAGTTTGACCCTTTCTCACTCTACACAGTCTCATACTACTTAACTTAACAGAGAACAAGGAATATCGTTGCTTCCTCGGAGTACGATATTATGATCAGCCTGTAGATGGATCTAGAACTGTCCCAGTGGGAACTTCGGCATTGCAACTTCCAATTCGATGTTCTGAATCCAATGAAAGTATCTCTCGACGATTTTCCAATTCCAAGGGAACTACTTCCTGATGGTGATCTTATTCCAAGGAAAGTATCTTCTGGTTATTTTCCCATCCGAAAGAAGTACCACATTGTTTTCCCAATCCCAAGGGAATTAGATATATCTGGATGATTTTTCGGTGCAAATTCAATCCCAGCCAAGGTACAAATTCAATCCTAGCAAAGCTGCTATTAAAGAAAACAAACAAAGGAATTATAATACGAAAAACTTTTACAGCTCCTTCTCGATTTTCTGAACTTAAATTTACAAATAATCATTCACATAATATTTCACAAATTAAACCTGAGGTGCAGCCCTGCTCAGAATATCAAACAACTTCTACGGAATTTACCAAATCTGAGATCGCTACCACAAAATGGATGACAATGAAAAAACTATGATCTTAAAATTAACATTTTCTTTCCTGGTGAGGATACATAATTATTATAATATCAAATTAAGCACTTACCGAGAATTTCAGCACAATTATCGCCGATAATTCAAGTTGGAAATCTTACGTTCAAAATGCTATAATATTGAAATCTTCCGGCACGCAAGAAGAAAGAAGGGAAATAACTTCCAGGATTTGATTGGAAAATGAAGAGTGAAGACACCGACACTCTGGTTTACGCGCAGCCTCGCGCTGGTGTACGACGCGTTGTAATTCTCGCAAATGATCAAAAGAGAGGCGTATCCTCCCCTTGATTTCTCCATAGACGTGCAATATCGTTGCAAGTCATAATTTTGCAAAATATCTTCAAGGTGCTTATCTGGTTTTTTCGAGCCAGGGCATTCAACCATCCAGGTACTGAACTTTGCCAAGGCTGCAGAAAAAAATAATATCACCAATATTTCCAAGAATATAAATTTGACAGTTAAAACAAGCGTCCAAACAGTGCTGTGTTTGCGGTGACGTATGGTCCCATTCGAATACATACATCCACTGCTGGTTCGAGAATGAACAGTGCTGTGTTTGTGGTAGCGTAAGGTTTCTGTTCAAATACATACTTTCACTGTTGGGTCGAAAATTAACAGTGCTTTGTTTATGGTGGCGCATAATCATGCAATTGTGTCATGAAATAATGAAAAACACCCTGTATAGAAGTGATATATTATCAGTTGTGTACTCGGATTGTGATTTCTACGAAACAAATCAGTCCAATCCTACGGTTTTGCCATGAGAAACTATGAGTTGACAATTCACAAAGAACATTCTGTACAGCAGTAATTAGATACGAAAATACTCACGTTTCACGTAATTTTAAGAGAAAATCAACCCAAAATACGCAAAATTTCATCATGATTGGTTTTTTTAACATGTGCTATGCACAAAAACCGATTCCTATGATAATTTCACGCTGTAAACAAAGCATTTATAATTTATCCAGTATTTCGGATGTCATATTTGAAATTGATTTTTTGAGCTCCTAGGGGTCTTGCTTTTCGTGGAATGGAATGGAAGGAATGAATGGAGTATAGGGTTACAAGTACAACCTTCTTATAGACAAGAGCATTTGTCAAGATGCGAGGCACTATAAGCGCGACCTACATATATCATGGCTGGATGCTGTAATTGACACATCAGCGCACAGCTTGATAATACAGCTGCTAGAGCTGTTAGAGCCCTAACATCGTCCATGTGATGGAAAACTAAGTTCGCCGTCCGATCCAAAAGTCGGATCTCTTATACCGGATGTGTGTGATAGAGACGATGCGTATTTGAAGGAGACTCGCTGAACCCGTTATTGTTCTGCATAACACTTCTACCATTAATAACTGAGTTGAGGCCAAGCAGAATAGGGTACAAGGCGGGGCCACCAGGCAGAAGAGAACATTTGGTCTCACATCTCCCGTACAAGGACGCGTTAAAACTCCCTGCTTCCAAGGCTGCACTATAACAACTACTGAATATCGTTGCCTAATAAATCTCAGCAATTGGAATCTCATTCGGTTTGGACAAATGTGCTGCTTTTCATCTCAACAAAGGAAGAACTGAAGAAAAAGGAGAACACATCGAACCCGAAGGGCGAATAATCATTCGACACCTCAAAGAGGAAGAAAGTTACAAATTTCTTGGAATGAAACAAAGAGGCGCACTTGAGACAAGCATGAGCGAGTTAGGAGAGTCGGCTGTGTTCTATGTAAGCTTTTTGCTTTGTGCTACTTTTCCGGCGTTCTGGTAGCTGGCGTTTTACGAGCGTCCTAGACGCTCGTGGAATTATAACCACCCACAAGCGTCTGAGTAGCTCGCCATTCGCTGACGAGATAGGTTTGAAAATGTCGCTCAAGCAAAAAAAATAGCCAGTGCCATAATCTCAATAAGTGAAAAGGGGGAATCCAAGAAACGTCGAATATGGGTTAAAGATTGGTTGCTAAAAAAATGGGTTCAAGCCTGTGGACAAGAGCTTTCTGGCGCTCTAGTTCAAACAGACTAATTATATCTCCGAAAGTATTGGTTTCTCAGAGTTGGGAATTAAATCAAGGTATTCTTATGAAAGAACTGCATCATAAAGGAAATTAAATTCAAATAATAGTTTATTTATCAAGATTAAATGAGCAATCTGAGAATGAGATCTGCACCATGGAAGAAATCAAATTAAAATAGCTGAAATGAATTTGACTCTTTCTTATAGAACAGGATGAAATGTACGAGTATGAACACAGGTCATATAATGAAGCTTAGATAGAATAATTATAGCATTCTGTGAAAACATAGAAGTACGTACGATTCATTATTGAAATTTAGAAAAATCATATCTCCGAAAGTATTAGCTTGTTAGAGTTAAAAATGATATCATTGGATTCTTATGGTAAAACTGCTTATTGAAAAAAATTTAATTTGGAATTTGTTATGTAAAAAAAAATTTTTTTTTGTTACTCCGAAACCATCTGTCCGATTTTGCCCAATAACGAACTTAGCCGAGATATTTATGTCCCAAACCTACTTTGAAAATTTCAACTGTCTAGCTCATTCCGTTCGTAGTTATCGTGCTTACGGCCGGACAGAATGAATTTCGACCACGGATTCTTGATCAGTGAGTCGAACCAAATCGTTTAAGACCATTTTCATCGAAAAATTCGAAAATTACAGACATTTGGGCAAATTGATAAGCACTCAGTTCTGAGGAACTAGAGCGGCAAAAAGATACCTTATCCCATATAAATCTGTTAAATGAATTGAAATTACATTCGAACGATTATATAAACTATCTACCGATGGATGAGGACACTTTAAAATTATTATTGCATAAAGTCACTCCACTGCTAAACTAGTTCAAACAGACAAATTATATCTCCGAAAGTATTGGTTTCTCAGAGTTGAGAATTATATCAATGTATTCTTATGATAGAAGTGCATCATAAAGGAAATTCAATTCAAATAATAGTTTATTTATCAAGATTAAATGAGCAATCTGAGAATGAGAACTGCACCACAGAAGAAACCAAATTAAAATAGCTGAAATGAATTTGACTCTCTCGTATAGAACAGGTTGAAATGTTCGAGTATGCACACAGATCATATAATAAAGCTTAGATAGAATAATTATAGCATTCTGTGAAAACATAGAAGTACGATTCATTATTGAAATTTAGAACTTCATCTTAGCAGAAATTGAATTCAAACATCATAGAAGAATTTAAATTCAACAAGAGTGCCAAAAATTATCAATCCAAAACCAATAGACAAATTCTACCCAACAACGAACTCATCCGAGATAATCATTCCTCAATTCTATGATGAACGATCATATATATCTTTCCTCAAATCTACTCCAATACACCAATATTCCAGTTTTGTTTTTAGTGGAGATATTCTGAACTCAATATTATTAACTTAACATTACCATTCCCATCATCATATGGATTGACCATCGGCATGAAAATATCAACCAACAAAAAGTATGATATTATATTATAATTCTCAAATTTATACGATTGCTGGAATGAATGACAATGAGACAACGTCAAAGTAGACATTATAACCATTCATAGAATAGCCACAGAATAATTCTATCATTGAAATTTTGAAAAATCATATCTCCGAAAGTATTAGTTTGTTAGAGTTAAAAATGATATGAATGGTTTTTTATGGTAAAACTGCTTATTGAAAAAAATTTAATTTGGAATTTGTTCTGTAAAAAGTTTTTTTTTTTGTTACTCCGAAACCATCTGTGCGATTTTGCCCAATAACGAACTTAGCCGAGATATATATCCCCCAAACCTACTCTGAAAATTTCAACTGTCTAGCTCATTCCTTTCGAGAGTTATCGTGCCTACAGCCGGACGGCCGGATTGGCCGGACAGAATGAATTTCGACCACGGATTCTTGATCAGTGAGTCGAACCAAATCGTTTAAGACCATTTTCATCGAAAAATTCGAAAATTACAGACATTTGGGCAAATTGATAAGCACTCAGTTCCGAGGAACTAGAGCGCCAAAAAACAGGAAACATATATGACAAGAGCTATTAGTGTAGAAGAGAAACTTATTGTTACGCTACGTTCGAACCTTTTTGGCGCTCTAGTTCCTCGGAACTGAGTGCTTATCAATTTGCCCAAATGTCTGTAATTTTCGAATTTTTCGATGAAAATGGTCTTAAACGATTTGGTTCGGCTCACTGATCAAGAATCCGTGGTCGAAATTCATTCTGTCCGGCCGGTCCGGCCGGCCGTAGGCACGATAACTCTCGAACGGAATGAGCTAGACAGTTGAAATTTTCAGAGTAGGTGTGGGAGATAAATATCTCGGCTAAGTTCGTTATTGGGCAAAATCGGACAGATGGTTTCGGATTAACAGCAAAAAAATTTTTTTTTTCTCTTCTGACTCTGCAACGCGTCGATTTTCAGCCATTGTTGACGTTCGCACATACACACAAGCGTATTTCAAACGTTTTACCGACTATCCTGACGCTAAAATCACACACGTCTGATCTTGGCGTCCGGCGTTGCGTGCTGCTCGGTGAATCGCCAGCGTGGCAGCGGATACACATACACAGGCTTTTTACGAGCGACTTTTGGGTGTTTTGGTTTCGCTAGCTGCCAGAACGCCGAAAAAAAAAACAGTTGATAATTGCCTGGTGACAGTTCGCAAAGAATGGAAAAACATATCTGGCAGTCATTTTCAATGAGTTCATATTTTCCTTCGAAATCGTCTGGCGTCTATTTTTTGCTTCTTGTTAAACATGACCCCATTATGGGATCTTCGAGAAATGCCAATTTAAATGATATCTCCTCTAATTGCGTCTATACATCCACGTGATTTGAACAAGTTAACGCGGTCGAAAGCGTATATATACGACCTTGTCGTGTTGGAACATAATGAGACGACATCTTCAATTCCTGAATCATACATCCAGAGAAATCCTAGACTTTTGCAGAGCAACTCAAATACTACAAAAGGGGGAGAATCCCCTCTTTTCATGGACAATATTCCCATTGTTTAATGTATCATTATTTTTGATTGTCTATGTATACGTTTTATGCTGAATTGCCCCGAGATAACAAAGCAGCGCTTTATTCTCGATGGGGACGCCGCCTTTGGTAGGCAAATTTCCCTATTATTTCCTTATTTTCCTTTCATGCATAATGGAAGAAATGCTCTCCATTCTTTGCAGAATTCAAATTATATATGAAATCTATTTTTGGTACAGTCATCAGTCTCTTGTTTGAGAATAATGATCAGTGTTTTGGATTTATGTAAGCTTTTGTGAAACGGAAATGAAATAAATAACGGAAAGAAACTTTGCTGTTCTGATTAATTTTTGATTTTGCAGATTTTATTCGGAAATTGAAATCGTTGATCTTTAAGCTGTATAGTTTAACCATAGGTTCCTCTCATCAAATGAACCACTTTTCCAGATTCAACTCTGGTAAAAAGATACAGGCTGTTGAAATTACAGAAAAAAAACATTTATTCCTTTGCAGCTTTGATATGGTTATTCAGATGTAAATTTTTGATATGAAGTTTTCTATAACAATGACACTTGACACATATTCTCCAATTAACGGGTTTTTCCTACTTCACGCGTTTCTTGGTCGTAGACTCGCATATTCATAAAAATAAATGAAATTAGCATGAAGAAAGCAGATGAAGTTTATCTTGAGTCATCATAAGAATCTTTAATTGGAGATATTCAACGTTATAATATTGGATAAAATTTGAGGATTTGCCTTATTTTGGTTAATCTGCTCCTGATCTAGGATGGCCTTGAATCGATGTATTCCTACGTTGCCGCACTTTCTTTACTATCATAAGATATAAATAATTTCAGCTCATCTATTGCCATGATATTGGAAAGCCTGGTACACAGTTTGATAATACCGTATGAAAGTTTTAATCTCATTCTGGAAACTGAATAAAATACATAAGGTCACACAAATACAAATACATTAGTATTATTAATTTAACAGATGTTAAAACCGGTGATAGGTGGAACTCTAATTGATCACTTACTATTGGAAGATTTCGTTTTTGAGCTGGCGATATTTCTAAAAACTCTTAAAGGTCTAAACGTTTACTCTTCTCACCTTTTGTTTAAAATGTTTGTATTATTAAAATCTATAAAATGATTGGAAGTAATACAGTGATTGGAGAAGCCAGTTGTTGATTAGTTTTGAAGAATCGATCTTTTATGTTCTTCAATTCTAATTCCGAGAAATCGACCAGTCCGACCTGAATAAAATGCAGGACATTCGTCACAAAACAGCATATAAACATCAATCAAACGATCTTTACCACTAGAAAACAGTGATCCTAAATTATTCTTATTTGTGCATACCTATAACAAAATAGATGGAATATAATTGATGTCTACAAATTTCTTTAGTTAATTTCCAATTTGAGGTGGATAGATAGAAGTTAAACATCAATTATGTTATTTTCTGATAATTAGTTTATCTATTATATTAGGAGAGTAGCCATTGTTCTTGGATAATAACTTCAAGATTTGAACTTCTTTTTAAAATTAATTGATGATAATGGAATTGAAATGAATCTTTGCACTAGGATACGAAATAAAAAAAAAACAATAAATAAAAAGTAGATCTTATACGGGTTTGAAGTACTGTTATGAATCAGAATATCAGAGAAAGGGTTTTTTGTATACATAGACCGACGCCGCCTCACCGACACAGCAAGGAGATGATGAAGTTATGAATGGTTTAAGACAGGGGTGAGTTTCCTTATTTTGCAAAAAATATTTTAGAGAACAGTTGAGATAGAGCAATTAATTTTGACGGTTTGAGTGAGCAGCTCGAGTACTTTGAAACCCTGGTGAATTCAGTTTTTGTAACCCGCACTAAAACGAATGGTGGGGGCGGGGTACTTTTTAAAATAATTTTTTTTTGCCATGGTAACGTACTTATCAAAAATTAGATTCCAAAACTGCGATCTTTTACCTTTCATTTGGTGTATCGCTGATACTTGGCGCTCAAGCGGTTACAAAGATATTATCAAAAGAATGTCGCGAACACACAACATTTTCGATGACGGTGTAGAGCACTACATACAGATCGGCGTTTTCTAGCTTCTCATTACCATATTAAATTTTTTTTCTTGCGAGTGTTGTTAGGTAGCATAGTCCCCATATTTTCAAGTTAAACGTTTCTAGAGTAGATCTACCTCAGGTTAACGTATGTTAAATTACTAATTGAACACCCTGTATATAATGCGAGCAGATACTGGATTGTTGAAATATGAAGAGACAAAGTAGTAACAGGTAAGTCTCTCTAGAAACAGCTGTGTAAACAAAATCTAGGTTCAGAATTGGGCAATGAAACTCCAAGTCGCACAATGTGCTTAGAAAAGTGAAAAAAGATCCAGACATGTCAATGCCATGCTCTCTTATGCACAACTTACACTGGCTGCGGAGCTTCTGCTTGAAAATCGACTCCTCTACCTTCCTCTTTATAATAATAATGATAATAATAATAATAATATTTATTAATCCTTTTAGACATATATACAGATATGTATAGGACAGGTCAGAAAAAAAAAATTCCAATTAAATACAAATTACGCACGATAATAATCGGCCACGCTATAAAAACATTGCTTGATCAGTTTATCCTTAACTAACTTTTTAAATTCTTTCAGCTCTAGAGACTTAATGCATTTAGGAAGATGATTGAAAAGTTTGATGCACTGGTATGTAGGTGCATATTCAAACCTGGTGGTACTATGCTTCGGAATATGGAGCAATTCTCCATTTCTAGTATTATAGCTATGAAAACTAGAAAGTCTTGTTAAACCTCTTTCATTCTCCTTCACTTGAACCAGACATTTGAAAATGAAAATGCAAGCCACTGGAAGAATACCACTTTATATGAAGATAGGACGACAAGAGGACCTCGGAGGAATATTGAAGATCATCCGTAAAATCCTCTTCTGAATTAAAAATGCCCTTCTAACATCAGTTGAGTTACCCCAGAGCATAATATTGTAAGATAGGTGACTGTAGACCAGACTGTAGTATATATTGATAATGCTACTTGGGGGAAGCGAGTTCTTGACTCTACTTATTGCATAATATGAACTATTGAGTTTCTTACATAAGCGGTCTACATGCGTTACCCATCTTAGATTGGAATCGATATAGATACCCAGAAATTTTGAATGCTCAGCCGACGAAATGGTTTCATCAAGATGGTGTATGACAAGCTTTCGCTCACTACTACTTATAGTGAAATGAACACACTGGGTTTTTTCGATGTTTATCATAAGGACATTTGAATGACACCAGTCGACGAAGCACTGCACCAACAGTTGACACAGCTCCTGCAGATCATCAAAGGAACGGGCAGCAACCAACATCGAGGTATCGTCAGCAAATAGAAGAATTCTGACAAACTCAATAACATTGACTGAAGCAGGAAGATTAGACGAATTCGCTACCATTTTCCGCAAGTTGACTGGTAAGTCATTAATGAAAATAAGGAATAGAAGCGGTCCCAGAACAGAACCCTGTGGTACTCCAAGGTTCAATTCCCGCCTATCTGAAACAAAGTCGGCCATCTTGACGGATACTGTCCTACCCCCGAGATAACTGGAGAGCCAATTCAGGAACACACCCCTGAAACCTGAGCTGTAGCATTTGTCGACGAGAACTTGGAAAGAGAGGCTGTCAAACGCCCGTGAGAGGTCGAAGAATAACCCCGCGACGAATTGGCCATCATCGAGATATTCATAGACAAACTCAACAAAATAGATAGCTCCTGACTGAGTTGAGCGGCCTGATCGAAAACCATGCTGTGCGGTATCTAGTATTTGATATTTGTCTAAATAATTCATCATTCTATTGAAGACAATTCGCTCGAAGACTTTCGAGAAGACACTAAGGATGGAGATAGGTCTGTAGTTTGCAATGCCATGAGCATCATTTTTTTTATAAAAAGGAACAACAATAGACTCCTTGAGAAGATGAGGAAATGTACCACTACTTATAGATGAGTTGATCACATGGGCAAAATGTGAAGCAATGTCAATGCCTATCAGTTTTAAAACTCGAGAGGAAATAGAATCAATTCCACTACTCTTCTTATTATTGAGTGATCTTATAGTGTCTAAAACCTCATACTCTACAACCGGATAGAAGAAAAAATTTGAATTTAGTATTCTAGATGTCGTACCATAGGGAAATAATGTATTATTATAATAAGAGTTCAGTTTACTCTCGGTTATAGTTGAAAAATAATCTACAAAAATCGAAGCTACATCCCTGGCCTCAGTGTACAACACGCCATCAACAACAATTTCAATGGATTGACTCGCTTTTTTACCTCTGCCGGTCAGAACATTGACCAAGCTCCATAAAGTTTTATTTTTATTATCAGAACTTTCTATTAGTTCACTATTATATCTTAATTTAGTTTTTTTAATGAGCCTGTAAAATGAGTTTTTCGCTTGCTTGTACAAAGATATTGTTGATTGACATGGCAAATTTTGACATAACCAATGCAGATTTTTTAACTCATTCTTCGCTGAGATGATCTCACTATTTATCCAACCTCTATTTTTATTGTTAGTAAAATTTCCACACCTTGTCAACGGGCAACAAATTTCGAATGTCTCTTTAATTAGTGTGATAAATGAGCCAAAACACCCATCCACATCCACATGTTC
This sequence comes from Halyzia sedecimguttata, assembly GCA_937662695.2. Lineage (NCBI taxonomy): Eukaryota > Metazoa > Arthropoda > Insecta > Coleoptera > Coccinellidae > Halyzia > Halyzia sedecimguttata. The sequence goes on from OW569415.2 coordinate 52,621,414, forward strand.
ATACATAAGCCGAAAATCACAATTCGAAATACGAAACGCAAAATCATTTAAGTTTTCCTGATTCAATTTTCTGACCATACCTGATATAGACTGAGACTTAGTTTTGAAATTTACAAAAACTTCAATTGAAAAAGCTCGATGGTCACCAATGAAAGCTTCAAAAACCTTAGCTGTGCGACAATCTGAGTCGATATTACTTAAAATGTAATCAACTTTGGATGTGGACGTGTGCCCCGTTATGTCAGTAAACACTCTAGTGGGCTCCCTCGACGAAACTTGCAAACTGAAGCAGTCAAGAAAATCCAAAAATAATTTACGGTTTAGACAATTAACTTTCAGGAAATTAACATTAAGATCTCCACATACAATTATAACATCTGCTTTTTTATAACAATAATTCAAGGTTTGAGAAATTCTGTCTAAAAATACTTCAAAATCACCCGAACCTGGCCGGTACACACTGAGAATGACCAGACACACTTCCTGACACCAACATGATTAAATGGCAACGTGGTTGAGACACGTTTAACGTTAATTCATCAAATAGTAATACGTTTGTCGGTTTATTTACTTACGGCCGATTATATAATAAATTTTAAAGTTCCTTTAAATTCAAAGTATCCTTCAAAGTGACATTTTGGTTCAAAATGTCCAACTAAAGGATGCTTTAAATTTAAAGAGACTTTAAAACTGGCCGTAATGCTGCAAAGTATAATATATTTCGTGAAATTATTTCATGAAGATAAATAGTGATATACAGTGATATATATTCTGTGATTAAAGCATTATGTAGTGAATTTTACTTCTGAATATTTTCTACTTGGAGTGAGTAAATTCCAGACTATAGGCTGAGATGAAACAAAATGTGTTCCTTCCTGTAACAGCAATGGATCTAATATAATATTATATTATCTCTATGGTTATAGAAATTGTTATTTATCTTCAAGAAATGGAAATTATGTAAGCTGTTCCAGTTTTATGAAAAATGAAAAGCTGAAGAATTGTCAAGCAAGTCTAGAAGCGATTTTTAGAAATTTAAATGAAAACAAGATTTCATTGCTTCCAATTCCATAAAAGATTTTGATGACCTTATTAAAAATTATAGATAATTATATCAAGATCAAAGAGACTATATTTATATATTAAAATTGAAAAAGTTATTATCTTAAGATTCTTCAGATCAAATCATTATGGACCTGTATTGGAAGAATTAGCTGAAAAATAGGAATACCAATGTAGATGTCGACGAATTGGAAAAGAAACGAAATCATTCGGGGTATAGAGGAAACGAAAAATTAGAATTAGATATGATTTTATCACAATTTTCTTTAGCCGTCTCTAGTTTTATAAATGCTATGTTTGGGAATATACAGTGTGGAAAAGCCGAATGGAATAAATTTATTATCTTGGTTTCTGTACATATTTATGGAAAATCCCGGAACACGTCAAATTAATATTTCAAACTATGCAAACCCCACATTCTACCCCCTTCGAAATACAGGTACAACCCCCAATTTTTCAAAAAGGGAGTATGGGTTTGTGATACATCATTTGAAAAGCTGTGACATGACCATGAAAACTAAGCTAAACACTTTCTATGGCAATATTAGTTTCTTCAGAACGCCTTCGCAAATTGTTTTGTGCTGTTAAGTTGAAGTTTATGAATTGCCCAATGTTCGAATTTCATTAACTTCAATTTTAAATAATGATTCGATTATCGGAAATGCACAAAATAAAAATTTTACATACAGAAGTAAGCCGCTTGTTACATGAGAAATTTCCGAATTTGCCGCCTATAACACAAGGGGCATTAGATTTCTTTTTATGGGGATATGTGAAGAGCCTTGGGTACAAAACTAAACCTCTTGATTTGAAAAATCAACAAGTCAAGAGCATTCCTGCTAATCGGGTCCTTCCTGAATAGCTTCGTATAATAAATATACTTATGCATATACTTCACTAATCAAATAGACCCCAGGGGGTTCATTGATCTGCCGAGAAAGCAAGAGCAGACGCGTTTCTGGCTTCTTGGCCTTCATCAGTACCCTGTAGCTTTCCCAACAAATTCAACTAAACTGACGCGGGTTAAGCCTCTCAGAGCCGGCTTGGTCGATCATTATAATCGCCCACGCCACCTATGAGACGAAACACGGAAATCAGCCTCTCCCCACCAGTGAATATCTGAAGCGTGAAATCATATGCCACCATTCACTCAATATTTAATCAAGAACGAGGCCCGCAGAGCTCAGACAGTATCTTCTCAGTGGCCATGAACGCTGTTTGGCCATATTTATTATACGAAGCCATTCAGGAAGGACCCGATTAGCAGGAATGCTCTTGACTTGTTGATTTTTTAACAACGGTATCGCCATTTTTCTTGATTTGAATGACCTAAAAAATCGAATAACGCTTGCGATTAGGTCGATCACCCCTGCGATGTTGAATAATGTTAGAAGAAATTTCTATTTGAGGTTAGGATTTTGTCAAGGCGTTCGCGGTCAACATTTGGAAATTTACTTCATTAACATTCATAATTTTGTTGCAACATTTTGTATTACATTTTAGTTTTTAATATTTTACCTAATTTCACCTGATTCAATTTTTTTTTAATTTGATTTTTGCAATAAACATGAAAGTGATAACATATCTGAATAGAGAATGACTAAGACGGAAGTTACATGGTCAGTCTGGTATCAGTCTCGCATCACATCAATCATGGATTCATGGGAGATTGACGGAAATTGGTTCTATATTCATTGATTGATGGACTGATGATCCGGACTGATGGTAATACTGAGGCGAGGCTGATACCAGACTGAGCGTGCAATCTCCGTCTAAGTCTTTCAAACGATGTATCACGCATACTTCCTATTTGAAAAATTTAGGGTTGTACCTGTCTTCCCAGGGGGGTAGAAGGTAGGTTTCGCATTTTTACGGAGAAGAATGACAATTTAAAATTTAAATTTGACGTAGTTCGGTAGTTTCCACAAATATGTGCAGTAACCAAGATGATTAATTTATTTCATGCATTTGGTAGGAGTATATTAAGTATTTATATTAATTTCGAGAATTTCATTTGTTTTAAATTTCTATCGCGAGAGTTGATTATTGCTGAATAATAAATTGATTAAGAACTACTATCTACTACTGATCTGTTTCAACTTTATCTCTAGATTATTGTACTGAATGATCAAGTATATGGTATCATATCGTTCATACCTCCTGGAATTCCAAAGAGAATATCTCATTCAATAAATTCGCTAATATGTCCAAGGGACATCCAAATGCGGCGTTGTCAGACTAGACTATCTCTATACACGGCTGTGCCTCTGCTATCGGGACCAATGACTCGAAAAATGGCATCCTATCAAGGCTTCTTCATACCGAACAGGATCTCACCACTTAATGGATTCTGATTGTTCATCTATTCATCAGATCCTAGTGGAAATTCGTCTTTGAAATCCCGCCAGCCGTAAACTAGACGGAATTTAATATCTCAGCCATTTAATATGACGTCATCGTTTCATCCTAACCGGAATGTCATTCTGAACTGCCTCCACTGGCAGATATTCCCTGCAATCTTCAGTAAATACCCATAATATTCAGTTTGGTACTGACAATATAATGCACGGAATTAACTTATCTCTCCGTTAACGGAGCGTAAAATTCAGTCAATTTATCCCGGTTTGCGTTTATCAGACGCCCACAGATGAATAGGATGCCAATACGCAAATCACCTTGGTGCTGGGGAGCCCTGGGGTTTTTTTTCTAATATGGACCGTGAATATGCGCTCTTGAGTTTAGAATGTCGAGGGCGAAATTTGCTCATGATAGATTTCCATTAATTCGAGCGGATTTTATCGTTAGCTTGTTTACGTGTTTCGGGTAAGGGGAGAGTTTGAAGGCTTGAATAATGATAAGTAATCATTAAAGGATACTCTGGGAGGAATAATAATTATTGAATGGTTTATTTCTGGGGTTTATATATCTATAAAATAAAAAAAATTGGTTCAAGCACTGACCAAAAGTCAGGAGCTACTGCGAGTATGTTCTATTTTCCATTATCCTGTATTGGACACTCTTAATCGAATTTACCATGGTATAACTCTGAAACCATTGGGCCGATTATGCCCAAAAACGAACTTAACTCTCCCATTCGAATGCGCAACCTACCCTAAAAACTGCAAGTCCATATCTCCTTTCGTTCGAAGTTTATTTGGGCAACGGTCACCCACCCATGTACTGAACTCACACAAGGCTGCTCGGATAACCGCTAATATAGATCCGATCGTGTTCAAACTTGGAACTTGACACTAGAGTTAGGTTCTGAAGACTCTCGCAAAATGTCTGCAGTCGGACGAATAGTTTCTGTTATATAGAACTTTTTAATGATTTTCAATGATTTTTTTAAAGTTTTCTAGTTATACTATCGTCACGAAATTTTGTATGATTTTTGCGTCATCATTTTACAACTAGCTACCACGTTTGAATTGAATCGGTTTTTTATTTTTCGAGTTATTGAGGAAATATCAACCAAATTTCAGATGGGTATAACTCCAAAACCGTTTGGCCGATTATGCCAAAATCAAATGTCGCATTCAGATGCACAACCAAACCTAAAAATTACTATTGCTGTCTCTTTCCGTTCTCAGGTTGACGTGAAACAAATAAAAAATTAAAAATTTTTTTTTTTATTTTCTTGTGATACGATTTTCACAAAATTTCAAAAAGGCCTTTAGGTTTATATTCTACAACTACTCACCAAGGTTCAATTCGATCGGATTTCTATTGGTTGAAAACAAATTTATTACCCGGAAAACGTTGGGCTGATTATGCCCATTAACGAACTTGTCCATCGTACTGGGACGCGCTACCTACTCTGAAAATTTCAGTTGCTATCTCTTTCCGTTCTCAAGTTATCGGGACAACGGACGGCCGGCCGGCCGGACAGAATCAAATTTGTTCTCGAATTCTTCATCAGGCAGTCGAACCCAATCGTTTTAGACCATTTTCGTATGTTCCCCAGAACATACGCGCAAAAATTATGAATTGCTTCTGCGTAAGAAACACAAGATATTTGTCAGAAGCAATCTATCAAACAATGTCTAACGAGCAACAACGAAACAACATCAACGATGATGATGTTTAAATTAATTTATTTTCATGGTCCTCTAGTCATTTTTGCAGGCATGTTCTGGGAAACCGCGTGCTATCATTTTGCCCAAATCTGTGTAATGTTCGTATTTTTTGCCAAACATGGTTTCAAACGACTCACTGATGAAAAATTTTAGATCAAATTTGATTCTGTCCGGCCGGTCGTTGCCACGATAACTTGAGAACGGAAAGAGATAGCGATTGCATTATTTAGGGTAGGTTGCGCATCCGAATGCAGCATTTGCGATCTTTAATAGGAATAATCTGCCAAACGGTTTCGGAAATTTTGTTCTTATTTCCTTGATAACTAAAACAATACGAATCTGATCCAATTGAGATATGGTGGTTAGTTGTAGAATTTCGACGCACAAATTGTTGAGAAATTTCATTAGGGTCGTATCAGTACAAAATTTATTCAAATTCTATATCTCAGAAAATATCCGTCCGAAATCACAAAAATTTTTCGAGAGCCTTCAAAACCTAACATGATCCGTTAAATATTGTTAGAGATCTGAGCAGCCTTGTGTGAGTTCAGCAGCTCGATAACTTTCGAGCGACATCCAATTTTCAGGATAGGTTGCCCATCCGAATAAAATTTTGTGGATATTTCCTCTATAACTCAAAATATACAAATCCGATCCAATTAAAACTCGGTAATTACTTGAAGAATGCTGACGCGCTAATTTTTGCGGAATTTCGTGAATATCGTATTCTAAAATTACTTGAGACGCAAGTTTTTTCATATCCTATTGGATATTTGATGAATTCGAATTCTAATAGAAGTATCAAAATGTCAATGTTAATGTCAATGTCAAAATTGAAAATTCTGTGCTCTTAGACCATTCTCTATTTATTAAAATTTGTCATTAAAATGGTTTCAAATATATTCATATCTTATGAAATCTAAGAAAACGGTATATATCGATTTTAAGAGTGTCAAATAGAGGTGAATATACAATAGAATATACGCTCATATCAAGAGCTGCCATTTATTTGCAGATCAAAACTAATATCTGCACATTCTCCTGAATCCGATCGTAAAGTTTATTTAACAAATCCAGAGCATTCTGCCTATAAGGTCTTCAAAATGGGTCCGCATAATTAATAGACTCATGCATATTATGCAATGTCATCGCATTATGCTGTTTTTAGGCAACACGCTGTCAAGCAAAATTATCGGTAATTTTGATGTCCTTATGCCTTTACTATCGACAATTCTTCGTGTCATTTTCTTTATACTAATTTTTGCGCGCATTTTTTAGGAAACAGCGTGCTACTTTCTCTCCCAAATGTCTGCAATTTTCGAATTTTTTGACGAAAAAAGTCTCGAACGATTTGGCTCACTGATGAAGAATTTAAGGTCAAATTCAAATATGTCCGGCCGGCCTTTTGTTGTCACGATATCTTTCGAACAAAAATTTTAAATTTTCAGGGTAGGTTGCACATCCGGAATAGACTGTTACGTTCGTTAATGACCATAATCGGCAAATTTCGGCAACTAGCCACAGTTCACCTCATTGCTTGTTCACTGGTTGGTAGTTTATCTAACCACACTAAGCCGGGCGTTTTGAGTCCGTAAAGGTTTTATATAGGTTGACGGCCTTGCAGTCCCTGACCCTCTGACGTCAAAATAATGAACGTCGCTGAACATCGCACAAAGTTTCTTCATCGCGGAGGGTCAGAGTTCGTAAGGATTTCCATAGGTGCCGCTGGTGGAATTTTCTCCCTATCAGTTCGTAACGGATGGAATTGAGTTTCCCAGAACTCCTTCATTCAATGTGGCTAAGTCACGTTATTGATTGGTAACAACCATGAAACAGCGGTTCGTGTCTGCCCTTGAATGACGCTTACCTCTTTGGGGGAACACTGAGCGATGAGGTGGCCTAGCTCGGTTCACGCGAAATATCTGTTAATAGTTAAAATCAATGGATATTTCCCCGTGTGTCTTTTTTGGCGGTCTAGTTCCGCGGAACTGAGTGCTTATCAATTTGCCCAAATGTCTGTAATTTTCGAATTTTTGGCTGCAAATGGTTTGGTTCGACTCACTGATCAAGAATCCGTGGTCGAAGTTCATTCTGTCCGGCCGGCCTTAGGTACGATAACTCTCGAACGGAATGAGCTAGACAGTTGAAATTTTCAGAGTAGGTTTGGGAGATAAATATCTCGGCTATGTTCGTTACTGGGCGAAATCGGACAGATGGTTTCGGAGGAACAAAAAAAAATTTTTTTTTACACAACAAATTCCAAATTAAATTTTTTTCAATAAGCAGTTTCACCCTAAGAATCCAACGATATCATTTTTAACTCTAACAAGCGCTTACTTTCGGAGATATGATTTTTCAAAATTTCAATAATAAATCGTATTTCTACGTTTTCACAGAATTATATAATTATTCTATGTATGAATTGTCATAATGTCAACTTATTTTCCTGAGACATGACATTGTCTTATTCCTTTCAGCAATCGAAGAATTATGAGAATAAAGTGTATTCCGAAATGTGAGCGAAGTGAATCTCAGTTGTTTGTTCCGAAATTAGTTTTTCTCAGAAAAGTCTTACATTTCGGAACGGAACATGGAGTAAGAGTACTGAGAGAAGTGAGACTGCTTTTCATCATGCTCAGTTCTCTCACTTAATGACAGGACTGACAGAAGGGGATATTATAACTTCAAAAATATTATGTTGGTGTTGAAATACTCGTTTTTTTGGCCATGCAACGGGGACCTCACCCAAAAATGTTTGAAAATATTACGTAAATATTGAAAGCATAATTCTCTAGTTCGAGAGGAGAAAATTTGGTGAACGTAGATCAGGAAATTTTTTATCGATTACAAGGTAATTTTTCATTATTACTTCTCTTCTTTCATACATGTTTTATGGAATATCTACTATTTGTAGGTACTTTAAACCTGTTTTGGACTATTGTCATACGAAACTTGTTTTTTCGGCGCTCTAGTTCCTCGGAACAGAGTGCTTATCAATTTGCCCGAATGTCTGAAATTTTCAAATTTTTGGCTGAAAATGGTATCAAACGATTTGGTTCGACTCAATGATCAAGAATCCGAGGTCGAATTCAATTCTGTCCGGCCGGCTGACAGGCCGTAGGCACGATAACTCTCGAACGAAAGGAGTTAGAGGATTGAAATTTGTAAAGTGGGTTTGGAGTGTAAATATCTCCGATGAGTTCGTTAATGGGCGAAATCCATCAAGCGGGTTCGGAGTTATGGCCAATTTTAGTAAAAACATTTTTTATGAATATTTCCGAAACCGATCACTCGATCTATCTGAAATTTAGCATCAAATTGTAGAATCATGACCTTCATACGCATGTGAAGTTTTGTATTGACCAGGTTACCGCAAAGAGTCAAAAAAAAATTTTGAAAATTTAAAAAAAGTTTTTCTACAAAAACTCTCGAACGGAATGAGCTAGATAGTTGAAATTTTCAGAGTAGGTTAGGGAGATGAATATCTCGGTTAAATTCGTTATTGGGCAAAATTGGCCAGATTTAATTTGATTTCTTCCATGGTGCATTTCTCATTCTCAGATTGCTCATTTAATTTTGATGAATAAACTATTATTTGTATTGAACTTCCTTTATGATGCAGTTCTATCATAAGAATACATTGATATAATTCCCAACTCTGAGAAACCAATACTTTTGGAGATATAATTTGTCTGTTTGAACTAGAGCGCCAGAAAGCTCCTGTCCACAGGGCTTGAACCCATTTTTTAGTTATTGGCAATTAGCCACAGTTCACCTTATTGTTGGATAACCATCTGAAACAGTTTTTCTTTAATAACTGAAAAAATACACATCCGATCGAACCGAAACTTGGTAATTAATGGTTTAATGCTGACGCGCAAATTTCGCCGAATTTCGTTAAATTCGTATAATTGGAAAAAAAAATATATTTCAAATACTATCTGTCAGATTCCGCATAAAGCTTCAATACGAAATTTTACAATACAGTACCGGATTTCAGCTCGATCGGCCTTGTATTTCAGCAATTATTGAGAAAAGAACTGGTATCTACTATGAAATATTGTTTCCTCAATAGTTCAAAACATGCAGATCTGATCAAATTGAAACTTAGTAATTAGTGGAAGACTGCCGAGGCGTAACTATTTTCATCAGAAACTAGCTGTCAAATCATCCAAGTTATTAAGAGTTCACATAGATGCAAACCTGAACTAGAGAGAACACATCAACCATATCTGTGAAAATATCACAGCATCTATCTATGGCTTTTTAGAGAAATACCGAAATAACGGGTCCGCCAAATAACTTTTTTTTTTTGAAAAGGCAATAAAAAAAAGCTACTGAATATTTTCTCAAATTTCTTTTTTTATTTGAAAGTACAATCCTTTCGGCTAATAATGGACAATAATTTCATTCAAATGGCTGCCTCGGCTGGCCATGCAGTAGCCTACACCATCGGTCCAATTTTTAAGCACATGATCGATTGTGTGCAGCTGTATTTCACCAATTGCTTCACGGACATTGTCCTTTAAAGCGTCAATTGTCTCTGGCTTGTTGGCGTAACACTTATCTTTGACGGCACCCCACAAATAATAGTCCAACGGTGTCAAATCGCAGCTCCGAGGTGGCCAAACGACATCAGCTCTGCGGCTGATAATGCGATCTTTAAAAACAGGGCAACTCCTGAACCAATTGGACTTTGTATGGCGTCATACCAAGGTTTTTATGCAAAATTCGTCTCAATGATGTCTTCGAAATGTTCAATTCTTGAAACGACGGTGAATTGATGTTGATGGCGCTTCACGCACAGTTTCTGCCACAGCAGCAATATTCTCGGGGATTTTGGCTTTTCACGCTTTGGTTTACCGATGAGGATGCCAGTTTCTTTCACTTTTTTCACAAGATAAAGACCATACGGAGCTGACGGTGCTTCTCTTTCTTCCAAAATCCGTACGCAATTTTCGCACACATTATGCAACATTACCATGATTTTCAAAGTAATGTCGCAATATTTCCCAGCGTTGTTCAAGCCTATACACAACCATATTCGTTCAGCGGAAGGATAAAACTAATTATCTGTCAAATCAGCATTAGCTAAGTGTTACCATTCATGAAATAAGCACTAGTTGAAAAAAAACTCTTGATGGCGGACCCTTTATGGGGTTACATGGGTTTCGTCGGGTAAAAAAAGGCCTATTTTCAATATTTTTTTTCTATGTAAAAAATTATTTATTTAATTCAAACTTTTTTCTGTCTTATAGATACATATTTGAAGAATAATTTCTGTTATTTTCACAAAAAAAATTAAAACTCCTCCTTTGTGACGACATTTCCGGTTTTTTCAATTACAGCTATTTTAAAAAAAACAAAATGTCAAGCAAATTTGACCGAAAATTTAATTTTTTTGGAAAAATGTCTGCCAAAATTTCAATTTTTACTTTTTCTTTCTTTCCTTCGTTCAAGCACGAGTTTATGGTCTTAACTGAAACACATATTTTTGTTTTTTCATTTCAGATGATTTTGTCAGGAGTTATGCTGACAACGCGGACGCACCTTTTTTCCGAGGGGTCACCGGAAATGACGTCACAAAGGAGGAGTTTTAATTTTTTTTTTTTGAAAATTTCAGAAATTATTCTTTAAATATGTATCTATAAGACAGAAAAAAGTTTGAATTAAATAAATAATTTGTTACATAGAAAAATATATTGAATATAGGCCTTTTTTTACCCGACGAAACCCATGTAACCCCTTATATAGGCCAAAGTTATTTGAAAATTGTATGTCATGCAATGATAGAAGCTAAATTAAGATTTGGTATAAAATTGTATGGATCAGGAAACATTAAACCTCTGCTTACATGTTGAAATATTTTCAAGCTAACAGGGATGTTAACAATATATCTACAGTGTGAAAAAGCGAAATGGAACAAGTTCATTATTTTGGTTACTGTACATTATATATTGAAAATTCCGAAACACTTCAAATTAAAACTTGATTTTGGCAATAAACATGAAAGCTATAACATTTCTGTATAGAGAATGACGAGACCTTTCAAACGATGTATCACAAGCCCATACTCCCTACTTTAAAAACGGGGGGTTGTACCTGATTTTCGTAGGGGGTTGAAGGTAGTATTTGCATTTTTACGAATAAGGATGACAATTTAAAATTTAAATTTGATATGTTTTGTGATTTTCCATAAATGTACAGTAACCAATATAATGAATTTATTCTATTTGGATTTTTCTATTTTACCAAAACATATTAATACTATAAAGGAAACGAAACTGTTCGGGAATAAATTACATATATTTCTAATCTTAATATACAGTATGGTGCAATTGAAAGGAATAAATTCGTTATTTCGTAAACCGGCGACTTTAAGGAAAAATCCCGAAACCCGTCGATTTTTATTCTTAAACAGACTATTCGTAAGGAAACCATTTTATTTTTGACGTCATATTAAATAATAATAATAAAATTTTATTAATTTTTAAAAGACCTTTCAAATAATGTATTACAACACCCACCTTTCCATCTGAAAATTTTAGCGATGACGTCATCACGCTCACATAGATGACGTCAAAAATAAAAAGGTATCCTTACGAATAGCCCGTTTAAAAATAAAAATCGACGGGTTTCCGGATTTTTCCTTAAAGTCGCCGGTTACGAAATAACGAATTTATTCCTTTCATTTGCACCATACTGTATATATTTCTTGTGTGCGTGTGTATGTGACTGAACTCCTCCTAAACGACTGGACCGATTTTGATGAAATTTTTTGTGTGTGTTCGTGGAGATTCGAGAATGGTTTAGATTTACAATTTGGTCTAAAAAAAATGTTTTTGGCGTTGGAGTTTGAGTTGGCGTTGTGGTTGGCGTTGGGGTTGGAGTTGAAGTTGGAGTAGGTATTGTGGTTGGCATTGGTTATGGAGTTGGCGTTGTAGTTGGAGTTGTAGTAGTTGTAGTTGGATTGGAGTTGGAGGTGGAGATGGAGGTGGAAATGGAGATGGAGCTGGAAATGGAGATGGAGGTGGAAATGGAGATGGAGGTGGAAATGGAGTCGGAGTCGGAGTCGGTGTCGGAGTCGGAGTCGGAGTCGGAGTCGGAGTCGGAGTCGGAGTCGGAGTCGGAGTCGGAGTCGGAGTCGGAGTCGGAGTCGGAGTCGGAGTCGGATTCGGAGTCGTCGGAGTCGGAGTCGGAGCCGGAGTCGTCGGAGTCGGAGTCGGAGTCGGAGTCGGAGTCGGAGTCGGAGTCGGAGTCGGAGTCGGAGTCGGAGTCGGAGTCGGAGTCGGAGTCGGAGTCGGAGTCGGAGTCGGAGTCGGAGTCGGAGTCGGAGTCGGAGTCGGAGTCGGAGTCGGAGTCGGAGTCGGAGTCGGAGTCGGAGTCGGAGTCGGAGTCGGAGTCGGAGTCGGAGTCGGAGTCGGAGTCGGAGTCGGAGTCGGAGTCGGAGTCGGAGTCGGAGTCGGAGTCGGAGTCGTAGTCGGAGTTGGAGTAGGAGTCGGAGTCGTAGTTGGAGATGGAGTTGGAGTTAGAGTTGGATTTGGATTTGGAGTTGGCGTTGGCGTTGGCGTTGGGCAGGCGTTGAGGAGGCAGTACGAAGTCTGCCGGGCCAGCTAGTAATATATATAAATTTAGTACCTAACAGCTTCGAGGAATATACAGGCTGTATATGAATAGTTGCGAAAATATTTAGGGGGTGATTCCTTGTCAAAAAATAGGTTGGGTCTTTCATATTAACCTTTTTTTTGAGCCCCTCCTGTTTAGTTACTGACCTCTAAACATGGCGCCCGAAAAGCAGTTTTAAATTTTTTTCTTAAAAATCAAAAAACTGACAAGAACAAAATTAAGCAGACATTTTATGTGAGCGAGAAGGCACTCAAACAAATTTTTGTTGCTGTTCCTCTATGATTGCAGTGGGTAGAAAAAACCACCCCTAAACCTTATTTCACAAGAAACATTTTTCCATATTCATATTTTACAACAAAACAACGAGACAGTGGTACATTTAAAATAAATAAAAATGATTGTGATGACCAGCACGTGATGAGAACTCCAGCAATAGAAGAAGCAGTACTAAATCTTGTCAACGAGCAACCTGACATCAGTACTAGGAAAATTGCTATGCAATGAGAATTCACCTTGTGACGGTGTTTGCGATCTTAAAGGAACAACTATTATATCCATATATCACATTCAACGTGTAAAGGCTCTCTTCCGAATTGTCTCTAATTCTCCACTTGGATGGTGGGAGTGATTAAACAATAAAATCGTTCCCAACATCCAAGTGGAGAATTGGAGACGATTCGGAAAATCCTTAATTTTTGAAAAAGGTCCTATTCACAGACGAGGCTAATTTTTCTAGAGATCCAATAACTAATTTTCATAATAACCACATATGGGCCGAAGAAAACTCCTCACGCTATCACTGTAGCTCACCAACAAGAACAATTTTCTCTGAATGTCTGGCTTGGGTATGTTGAGGATCAGTTAAATGGTCCAACATTTCTACAACCTTGCGTGTCCGAAGGACAATGTGAGAAACAAACAAATTTTTTTTTATCTGTTTGTGGTAGCTGGCGTTTGGTCCAGTTTGAAAGTTAAATGTCATTAATGTCAAACGAAACTGAAAGTGTATGTCTGGAGAGTTTGGTTGATGTAAGCATGTGAGAAAATTTGAAATTTTGATTTGCTAAGTTCATAGGCAGAGTTTTTTTGCTTAATGATTCGAAAATGAATGATGCAAGGAAGTCGAGCATAATTTACGAGTCATTCTCTAATTATGAAAGATTTAGAACGGGATTTCCAACTAATGTACAGGTAGTTATTCCTGAGAAACAGTATTTAAGATTTCCTACATAAGTATTCTGGATTGAGTTCTTTCTGGACTGAGTACATTATATTTGTTCCATAAATTAAATTGGCTATTTCATTTACTAAATTTTTCAGAATGACTCCCGATAGTTTTGAAACACTTGTAGCAAAAATTGTACAAAAATGAGAGGCAAAGGGATTTTAATTTCTTTCATGACATAATAATCCATTGATATCTTTCCCAACTCAGAGAAACCAGAATAATTTCGGAGATACCACATGGGTTTCCCCCTTTTTGGCGCTCTTGTTCCTCGGAACAGAGTGCTTATCAATTTGCTCAAATGTCTGTAATTTTCGAATTTTTAGCTGAAAATGGTCTCAATCGATTTGGTGCGACTCAGTGATCAAGAATCCGTGGTCGAAATTGATTCTGTCCGGCTGGCCAGCCGTCCGGCCGGCCGTTAACACGATAACTATCGAAAGAAAGGAGTTAGAGGATTGAAATTTGTAGGGTAGGTTTGGAGCGTGAATATCTCGGACGAGTTCGTTAACGGGCGAAATCCACCTAGCGGTTTTGGAGTTACGGCCGTTTACGGCCGTCTATCTGAAATTTAGCATCAGATTGTAGAATAATGGCCTTCATACGCATGCGAAGTTTTGTATCGATCGGATTGCCGTGATGTGCCAATAAAATTTTTTATTATTTTTCTACAATAACTCTCGAACAGAATGAGCTAGGTAGTTGAGATTTGCAGAGTGGGTTTGGGAGATAAATATCTCGGTTGAGTTCATTATTGAGCAAAATAGGCCAGATGGTTTCGAAGTAACGAAAAAAAATTTTTTTTTTTCTTACAAATTTCAAATTCAATTTTTTTTAAGATGCTTAAAAATCCACTGATATGACTTCCAACTCTAACAAGCTAATACTTTCGGAGATATGATTTTTCGAAATTTCAATAATGAATCGTACTTCTATGTTTTCACAGAATGCTATAATTATTCTATCTATGAATTATTATATGATCTGTGTTCATACTCGTACATGTCATACTGTTCTATAAGAGACAGTCAAATTCATTTCAGCTATTTTAATTTGATTTCTTCCATGGTGCAGTCCTCATTCTCAGATTGCTTATTTAATCTTAATAAATAACAACGAATCTTGTCAAAGTTTGAACAAGAGCGCCAAAGCTCCTGTCCAAAGGGCTTGAACCAATTTTTGATACTGTTTTCTTCATATGAATTTGACTTGTTAAATTAATTTGATTTTAAATAAAGGTATTGTTGTTGTTGTTAAACTTCTTTGAAATTTCCCTCTTCTTCATAAATAACCCATATTGAGAAAACTGTTGTTTTGAAACATAATTTTCCTGTTGAAATAGCGGAAAGTCTTATCTCGCACGTGAAATGTTTGATAACGTACTCTCTAGACGAGGACTAGATCTGCTGTACGGGACACGGATACAGTAAAATAAACGTCACTCTCGAAGCCTGGAATTTCCGCAATGACTGCTGACTATCTTGAGGTATAACAGTTTCTCCCAAAGAACATTCATCAACATGGGTTATCAATAATAGATAATTATATATAAATTTATAGCTGGTAGATTGTTTCTTGCCAGTTAGTATCCGCCTCTCAGCAGAGATGGTACACAAGATGTTTTCAATACCGATTCGTTTTTTCGTATTCTGCTTATTTTATGGCGTGTTTTGTTGCAGTGATGGAGAATATCTTGTGCCTCAACCAACAATTGAACTTATTTATCCTAGGGGATTTAGTGTTAAAATACCGCACAGTGATGGCATATCGGTTTTTGCATTTCATGGTAAAATAAACGACAGAATGGAAGATCTAGAAGCCGGTCGATTCTCTAAAGACATCCTAAAGAAAACTGGTGACTATTGGATTTTTGAGGATCGAAGTTCACTTTTGAAAGTTGGTGATAAAATTTATTTCTGGCTTTTTGTGATAAAACATAAATTGGGCTATAGATACGACGATGGAGAATTTACTATTAGAGGTGAGCAGAATTTGGTATTCGTTGTCGTGTAACTCTAACCAATAGTTAAATGTCGCGATAACCAAGTTTTACAGTTAGAGGTGTAGTTTTGATTTATGGGGAAGACAGGTTAATTTTGTAAAAAATATTCAAGTTCTTTCCAAGGGGATTCAATAGATTTGCCGCAATGAAGGACATACGTGTTTCAGACTTCTTGACCTTCATCAGTGTTCTATAGCCCTTGACAAATTCAACTAAACTGAGCCGTGTTAACCTTCGAATGTGTAAACGCTATCGCCTCCTATGGGATGAAATAAGGAATTCAGCCTTCCCCCCAGTTGAAATTTGAGCCCTGAAAACAGATACGAACATTTTGAGACCCTGTTGGCAGAAAGCTACATATGGATGAAGACGCTACAAAGCGTTTATGGCCATAGGAGTACTATGCACTGTGGGAGTCTTCTCGATTAATATCGAGGACATGGTTGCATATGTTTTCACGGACAAATTTCAACAGGAGAGGAAGACTGAGTTCCTTGTTTTCGGCAATAGGTGGTGAAAGTGTTCACACAGAACATTTCAGGTCAGCTATGGGAAGGTTACTTGAATTTTTCGAGTGCTACAGAAGACTGATTAGGGCTTCACGTGAGAGCGAGATTTTTCTCGTCTCTTCTCGTTCTCGTCTCGTAAAAGCGAGACGAGATGAGACGAGACGTTTTCAAAAATATTATAGGCGATACCTATACCACATACTGCGCAACACGAGAGTCTCGTTAAATTATTTGTATGATGATATTTTTGAAAACTATACCAAATTGTTCAATTCTATTAAAAAATGTATCGACATCGATAGCCTATTTAAAACATCAACAAAACTTTCGAAATATTGGAATGCTGAGTTTGAAGAATATTTGCTGTTAGAAAGAGCAAATAGGAATCAAAATATTTCACAGTGGTGGAGAGTGATGAAAAAGTTCTTCCTACATTTTACAAGATGGCCGATGATTTATTTATGGCTACATCCATACCTGTTGAAAGATTATTTTCGACAGCAGGTATGATCATGGCAAAAACACGTACATCATTGAAGAATGATGTGATGCAAGCGTGATTATGTTTGAATTCTTGGTCATCGAGTAATTTAAAAGTTGAAAGTACAAATATTTTTGTACAAGAGCGAATAAAGATAGCTTTACAAAATTATTCATTATTGTTTGCCATTTCGTTTATTTCTTATAATATTTATTATCAGTATTCAGAATTAAGCGAGACGAGACGAGACAACTGATAACGAGACGAGAACGAGAATTAAACGAGACTTAATTTTGGGAATTGGCGGGAGCGAGACGAGAATTTTTATACTCTCGCCTACTCTCGTCTCGTGTGAAGCCCTAAGACTGATGAACACCAAAAAGTCTGAAAAGCGTCTGTACTTGCTGCCGGAAAATCGATGAAACTCTATGTATTAAATTCATTTGTGAACTCTAAGCATAAGTATGAAAATAATCAGAATCCATTTTGCAACCCTAATGGCAGCGTACTAGCCATTTTTGCGCGCATTTTCTAGGGAATATAATTTTGCCCAAATGTCTGTAATATTCCAATTTTTTCCTAAAATGGTCTCAAACGATTTGTTTCGACTCTGAGGTCAAATATGATTCTGTCTGGTCATCCAGCCGGCCACCGGAAATAGATAACGACTTGAAATTTTCAGGATAGGTGACGCTTCCAAATGCGACGGACAAGTCCGTTAATGGGCATGATCGGCCCAACAGTTTTCGGGTTCTAATTTTGTTTTCAACCAATAGAGATCCGATCGAATTGAAACAAATTCACGACAAAATTGGTTCAATCACTTACGTGAAGTCACTATTGTCCAATACAGGAGAATAGACAATATAATATACGCGCAAAAGCTCCTGACTTCATGTCAGTGCTTGAACCAATTTTTTACATTTGCGATAGTGTGTGCAGTCTCCACTTTGTTCTTGAGGTCTACCAAATGCTTCGTTGATCTGTATCAATTATAAGAGGAGAATGGACGATATAATTTACCATAGTAAATTCAATTAAGAGTGTCCAATACAGGAAAATGAACAATAGAACATACGCACAAAAGCTCCTGACTTCATGTGAGTGCTTGAACCAATTTATTTTTTCGTAATTTTCTTAAAATTTTCTAGGGATACGGTCTAACAAAATTTTAGACAGGTCTTTATGTCGATATTCCACAACTTGTTACCAAGCTCCAATTCGATCGAATCTATATTTTTTGAGTTATCGAGGAAATAATATTCCACGTGTGTATAACTCCGAGACCGTTGGACCGACTGTGCTCAAAAACGAACTTAACCCTCCCATTCGGATTCGCAACCTACCCTGAAAATTGCAAGCTTCTATCTCCTTTCATTCGAAAGTTATTGAGGCAACGGTCATCCATCCAGCTACATACACAAGGCTGCTTGGATCTCTAACAATATATATCCGATCCGGTCATAGATGGCGATCATCTCCGGATGCTGACGGATCATTCCATACCTCCATCGAGGGCATGGAGAAGACTGTCAAAGATATTCCAAGGCTGTCAGCAGTGGGTGACAGGCACTGGAATATAACGGGCGAGACTTAGGAAAGTCTTCAAGCCAAGCCTGGGGTTGCACGCCACAGTATTGCAGGTACAAATTATAGTTATTGCGCCATGTGCGAGGGACAATATTACGAGGGACACCTCTAATCTGCCGATCTATATTCTCTCAGATAGTCAGGCTGCCATAAGAGCCTTACATTCTTATAAAATAAGTTGTTTTGGACTATCATAAGATACTCAATGCGTTTAAAGAACGCAATCGGGTCACAGTGATGTGGATGCCAGCACACAAGGGAATAAAAGGCAAGGAGCAGGCAGATATCCTTGCCAAGGTAGGAGCGACATCTCCTCTAGTAGGCCCTGAACAAGTTCATGGGCGCTCCTTCAGGAAAATCCGGCAAGATATTGAAGAATAGTTTCTCGACCTGAAAAGATGCCTTAGGCAATGTTCAAGGCAAGACAATGGTGGCAGGACCATTTCAATTACTCACGCTTGAGCAGAACTTCACTTAGAAATGTGGTATAGGCGACGTCGGGCAGAAGGATAAGACGACGTCGGGGAGAAAGACGTGAACCTCAGTTTGATATTGAGCGTCATGTACACCGGATAATAGGCGCTATGATATGGGGTGCTATTGCACATGCAAGAAGGTCACCTTTAATCTTTATTCGAGGTAACATTACAGCGCTGCGTTACCTTCAAGGAATAGTGGAGCCATATGTTCTCCCTTACCTTAACCGGCTCGAGAATCCAATATTTCAGCAAGATAATGCTCGACCTCATGTTGCTAGAGTTAGTTCAAACTTTTTTGAAGCGACCCATGTAAATCTTTTGCCATGGCCACCCAGAATCCGCGATCTTTCGCCCATAGAGCATGTTTGGGACATCACGGGTAGATGGCTTGGAAGTGTACCCCAGCCCCCACGGACTTTGGCGACTCTGATACATGAACTACAGGTAGCTTGGGCTAGTATCCCTTAAGAAGAAATAGACCATCTTATTGCATCAATGCCAAGACATGTGTATGTCACATTGTGTATTCAATTGAATCATCCCTCATAAATGGCATGAAACATTTCTACAATGAGTTCCAAATATTGTCTCATACGAAAATCCAAATTGGCCTTTCTCAAATACATTCCGGAATCCCAACATCAAATACCAGCGGATAATGCGATAAATCTCAGAGGATAACCGAAAAATATAACGAAACAAGCTCGGAATTGGGAATTAGAATCATTAGAAACTAATCTAGGGTGTATTCATCCCCATATCGTGGGAGGCTCAACCTGTAGAACATCAACGAATCGTGGGGGGAATACAGCGTTGAATAAATCACAAAGCGTGCCCGAAATTTGCATGTTACCGCCGTTCTTGGGTGTCACGTGCACACCTGTCAAGGTGGCGTCAGAACATGTAACGCGTTAAAAGACATGTTTATTCATAAACGAACCAAGGGGGTAATTTTCACGTTTCGGAAACTGTGCATCGGCAAGATAAATTTCATGGATATTAATGGCAGCCCACTTCATATTGAATTAATTAGGTGGGTGCATGTAGCGGGACCGATCTGCTATTTCAACCCTTTTCTGCAGGATCGTATCTCGATCATTTTTCAGCAGACTAAAATGTTTCATTTTACGACATCGAATTAGATGCGTTCCCAGTGTGCAGAACATGGATTTCAAAATACAGGTCCTTATAAATGATTGAAACATCGCAGTTCCAGTTGGCTTTGGATTTTTATTTGCTGCTTCTCACTTCTTGTGTTCTGTTTATATCATAATATTTCTAAACTGACAGCCAGAGCCAATATTGAATTAATGTCAATTGATAAGATTCTTTTTAAAATTGAGTTCCCAAATTATTTAAATCTGCAATGACTCATAATTTATATCAAAACACATTTATTCTGATTACCGCAATGGTACATTAATAAATGTTGAATGGATTTACTCTGTAGAAGCCTGTAAAAATGAATATCTGGCGAAATATCCTGATGTTCCTAGAATCTTCTCTGAAGGCCCACACCCGAGCTGTTGTAAACAGATGCATATGCATACTAGAAATATTAACAAGGGAATATTTACAGGAAGACTTCAAGTTTCTCAAGAAGTTGTTGAAGAACTAGGAACACGAATTTAAAAAACTCTTCAAATATCCCTGAATAAATTATCTTTACAGCCTGGTATCTCCTTGAGTACTTGCCACAAAGTATTGAAAAAAAAATTGAATTTGTACTCTTACAAAATAACGATGGTGCAGCAACTCCTACCAATAGATATATAGATATTCCGCGTAGCCTAGAGTACTGCTTGGGATATTTGCAACAAGATGGGACAACTGCTCACACCCCATCGGCAAATCTAAGCTATTTGCAGGAGTTTTATGACAACCGCATAATAAGTCGACAACTACAGCCTTCCTTTCTATGCTCTCCAGACTTGACTGACCTGGACTTCAGCATATTTGCATATCTGAAAGATGATGTTGTCAAAAGATAATACGATAATATTGAGGACCTTCAATCATCAACACCAATGTGCTGCCAAAATATTGGCACACAAATGTAGAAAATTTATATGTGAACAAACAAAAAAAAAAATTATAAATGCCTTGAGAATAATGGAGCACATTTTGAACATTTGATGTGAATTGTTTGTTAGAATTATCACTAAACTAGATTCTTCTTTGAATTTCAATACTCATTCAGATAATTATGATGAGTCTGTAGTTGAAAACGAGGAAAATATTCTACAGAAATTAGCTGGTACTTGGTGGTATTAGCCTTGTTTTTTAGCGCTCTTTTTCCTCGAGACAGAGTGCTTATTAATTTGCCCAAGTGTCTGTACAAAACTGGAATATTGGCTTAGTTTAAATTGATATAATAATAATAATATAATAATAATAATAATATAATAATAATAGATTCGTTGAATGAATATCTCGGCCAAGTTCGTTATTGGGGAGAATCGGTCTGGTGGTTTCGGATTAATAATTTTTGGCACTCTGGTATTTTTTAAATGACACTGTTTGAATGTAATTTCTTTTAGTATGCAGTTCTATCATAAGCATGCATTGACATCATTCCCAACTCTGAGAAACAAATACTTTCGGGGATATGATTTGTTAAAATTTGAACAAGAGCGCTAAAGCTCCTATCCACAGAGCTATACCACTATTTCAGCATATTGTTACTCCGGTTTAACCGGATTGAAGACCCAATATTTCCAACGATGTAGATCCGATCGGGTTTAAATTTAGAACTTGACTCTAGAGTAAGCATGTGAACGCTCTTGCAAAGTTTCAGCGATATCTGATGGATAATTTCATTAATTGCGTGCTTGTTCTAGGGAACAAAGTGCTATTATTTTATCGAAATATATATAATTGTCGATTATTTTGCTTCAAATAGATTTAAACGATTAGGTTCGACTCACTGATGAAGAATTCAAGGCCAAAATCGATACTATCCGGACGGACGGCCACGATAGCTTTCGAAAGGAAAGAGATAGTGACTTTAATTTTAAGTAATGGGCGTAATCGGCAAACCGGTTGCGGAGTCGAAATTTTGTTTTCCAAATAACTTGAACAATACAGATCCGATGGAAAGCAAAGATTTATGTGAAATTTTGTGAGGATAGCATTAAAATAAAAGTAAAAAATGAAAGAAAAAATTATTATACACTATGATATATCTTAATTTTGCGAAAGATTCAAAAACCAAATTCTACAACCAAGTTCCAAATTTGAACACTATCATATCATATCCATATCTCCAACAATATTGGAAACCGAGCAGTGTTGGGTGACTTCAGTATCTGGATGGATGACCGTTACCATGATAACTTTCGAATGGAAAAAGATAGCGAGTTGAAATTTTCGGGGTAGGTTGCGCATCCGATACGATCGTTGAGTTGGTTAATAGGAATAATCGGCCTAACGGTTTTGGAGCTATATATCCATCTGAAATTTTGTAATTTTTCCTCAATAAGTCAAAAAATACAAATACGATCCAATTTAAACTCAGTAATTACTTGTGGAATGCCAACAGTTGCCATACATTTTTTTAAAACTTCGTGAGGATTGTATCATTACAAAAAAAAATTGTTTTCTTTAAAAATTTTGTATTACAGAAACAATGCGTCAGAATACGCTGAAATTACGCACGTACCTTCAAGCCGCCATTTTACAATCGAGTACCTACCGAATTTCAGCTGGATCGACTTCGTATGAGGCATGACTTCACGTTAGTGCTTGTCATATGATCTGGACGAAATATTACATAAGTCTTCTCTTTGGCGCTCTTGTTTCTCGGAACAGAATGCTTATCAATTTGCCCAAATGTCTGTAATTTTCCAATTTTTGGATGAAAATGGTCATAAACGATTTGGTTCGACTCACTTATCAAGAATACGTGTTCAAAATCGATTCTGTCTGGCCGGTCGGGCAGGTCCGGCCGTAGACACGATAACCCTTGAACGGAATGAGCTAAACAGTTGAAATTTTCAGAGTAGGTTTGGGAGCTAAATATCTCGGTTAAGTTCGTTATTGGCAAAATCGGCCTGGGTTTCGGAGTAACGAAACAAAACATTTTTTTTACATTACAACTTTTGAATTAAATTTCTTTTAAGATGCAGTTTCATCATAAGATTCTATTGCATTTTCAACTCTAACAAATGAATACTATCGGAAATATGTATTTTATATGATATTCATGGAAATTTCAATATTAAATCGTAACTCTATGATTTTACAGAATGATGTATCGAAAATTAACGTCAGTATCTATGAATGTCATCTGTATCTACAATTCATCATTGTCATCTCATCTATAGATAAGAGAATTATATCAAACAAAGTATGATTGAATGCAGAATGGCCAACGGAATAACCTCAGCAATCGTAGATAGCTTTTTTATAATCCATACGATGATGATAATCCATATGATGATGATGATGGAAATATGTATACTTTGATGAGTTAAACAAATTGGGTTCAGATTATCTTCAGTGAAAAGAAAATTAGAATATTGGCTAAGTTTCAATTGATATAACATAATTTTCAGAGTAGAATTAAGGAATGAATATCTCGGATAAGTTCGTTATTCGGTAGAATTGGTCTGTTGGTTTTGGGTTAATAATTTTTGGCACTCTTCTTGAATTTGAATTATTTTATGATGTTTGAATTTAATTCCTTTCTTGATGAAGTTCTATCTTTAGAA
The DNA here is from genome assembly GCA_937662695.2 of Halyzia sedecimguttata. Lineage (NCBI taxonomy): Eukaryota > Metazoa > Arthropoda > Insecta > Coleoptera > Coccinellidae > Halyzia > Halyzia sedecimguttata. Next base: position 52,645,176 of record OW569415.2, read on the forward strand.
TCCATTGATATCATTCCCAACTCTGAGAAACGTATACTTTCGGCGATATGATTTGTAAAAGTTTGAACAAGAGCGCCAAAGCTCCTGTCCACATGGCGTCCCACTTTTTTGGGCGCATGTTCTAGGGGAACATCGTCCTATCATTTCGTCCAAATGTCTGTAATTTTCGAATTTCGAGCTGAAAATTGGCTAATAGACTAATTCGGACTCCCTGATCACGAATCCGGTGTCAGATTCTTGGGTGCCGTCCGGCCGGCAGGTAGGTTTCTGATCAAAATGCGACGGTTAAGTTCGTTAACGGGCAAAATCGGCCGGACGGTTTAGGAGTTATAGACATTTAAAATTTTGAGGTTATTTCCCTGATATTTCAGGAACTAAAGAAGATGTTGAATCAAAACTTGGTAGTCAGTTCGAGGATATAAACGCGCAACTTTTGGCAAAATTCTGTTATGATCGAAATGTTGGTAATTTTTAAAAAAATATTTCTTTTAATTTTTTCGAAAAAAAAATTTTTTTTTCGTGAACTATTCATCAGATTGCAACAAAAACTTGTACTAACGTCAATTGAAGTATTTTGCAACATTCTGCAAAATTTTGGCTCTATACGATTTCAATTTCTGGAGATATAAGACAAAATGTGTCAAATTTCCTGGGTCTCTCTCAGTATTTTCGTCGATTATTATATAATAATCAATAATATTAAGGTATTCAACATGATACTGCTTTTTTTCTTTTTTTCTTTACTGGTCAGTACGGGCCACAAGGAAGATGAACATGCGCCCAAAAGCTCCTGTCCACAGGGCTTGAACCAATTTTTTCAACTAAATACCGCGTTTTAATGAGCTCAGACCAGTATATTTCGAGTTACTGGGAAAACTTCATTCCAGATGGCTGTAGCCAGGCCCGCCGTAAGCGGGCGTGCAAGGCGTGCACCGCACACGGGCGCACGTCCACGGGGGCGGCAAATCGAGCGACTCTCGTAATTCAAGTCATTGTCATAATACCCACCCCACCTTAAGTATAGGAAATGTCATCGCATGGAAAAAAACCGACCGAATTACGTTAACACCGCCATCTATTGGAATCCGTTAAAACTAAGATGCAAATCCAAAAGTCGTCTGCCATTCTATGAAAAGCAGGACTGGCAAAGTTAGGGGAATCCCCTCTAGCTTTCTTCTCAGTTAGCAGGCGTAGATTTAGATTAGGTACCCACGGGGGATGATGATGAACAGAGTTTTCAACACAGTTGGAAAATTTTCGAAGAAGTTGGAAAAAATTTCGAAGCAGTTGGAAAAACTCCAATGGAGTTGGAATATTTCCTGGTACCAATTTGAGCTGTTTGTCACTGTCGGGCGGCATTTTAAAAAGCTTTTATTTCTATTGAATTTAGCAACGTAAATATGTGAGTACGCAGTTTGCTCCTTTTTTGGCGCTCTTGTTCCTCGGAACAGAGTGTTTATCAATTTGCCCAAATGTCTGTAATTTTCGAATTTTTGGATGAAAATGGTCTTAAACGATTTGGTTCGACTCGTTGATCAAGAATCCGTGGTCAAAATCGATTCGGCGTCCGGTCCGGCCCTCTGCTAACACGATAACTCTCGAACGGAATGAGCTAAACTGTCGAAATTTTCAGAGTAATCTCGGTTAAGTTCGTTATTGAACAAAATCGGCATAATAATGTCGGAGTAACGAAAACAAAATTTTTACATTACAAATTTCAAATTAAACAAATTAACAAGCTAATACTCTCGGAGATATGATTTTCAAAACAATGATTTTTCAATAATAAATCGTTCTTCTATGTTTCCAACTTATACCTTAATAAGTCTATGGTTTCCAGAGAATGCTGTACTTAATTATTCTATCTATGAATTATTATATGATCTGTGTTCATAGATGTCATCTTATTTTCCTATGAGAGATAAATGTCAAAATTATTTCTGGTTCGTTATTCTTGATATAAAATACCCTTCCTGTTCTATAAAATAAAGTATGATTGATTTTTTTTGCAATCCTTCGTGCACAGTTGTAAAATTTTCAATGCTTTTCCCCCCCAAAAATTTGGCCTCGGTCCGTCCCTGACAAACTCAAATGTCCATTCAGATGCTCAACCTATCCTAAAAATTGCTATTAGTCGCTATCTCTTTCCGTCCCCAGGTTATCGTGACATAAATAATATTTTTTAATAATTTTATGATTGTGTTGCGATTTTCAGAAAATCGTATTTGTGTCAGTATTCTACAACTAGCTACCAAGTTTAAACTCGATCGAATATGTATTGGTCATGCCAAAATTATCACTCGGAAACCGTTGGGACGATTATGCCCATTAACGAACGTCCATCGAATCTGGAGGCGCCACCTATCCTGAAAATTTCAAGTAGCTATCTTTTTCCGTTCTCAAGTTATAGTGGCAACGGACGGCTGGCCGGACAGAATCAAATTTGACCTAGAATTCTTCACCAGTGAGTCGAACGTAATCGTTTGAGACCATTTTTGGCAACAAATTCGAACATTACAGACATACGCATAAAAAAGTGAAATTTAAAAAAAAACAAGGGTGCTAAAAATTATAATCCGAAACTAGCTGAGGTTATTTCATTGGTCACTTTGCATTCAATCATACTTTATTTTTTAGAACAGGAGATATTTCATATCATGATGAGTGACGAATATTGAATAGAACCAGAAATAAATATGACATGTCTCTTATCGGTAGATATGATGACAGAATCGTTTTTGACCACGGATTCTTGATCTTCGTTTAGCTATTTTCTTTTTTTTCCACCATAATGGAAAAACATTAATTATCCTTTTTTGCGCGTATGTTCTGGGGAACATAGCGGTATCATTTTGTCCAAATGTCTGTAACTTTCAAATTTTTATACGAAAATGCTCTCGTACGATTTGGTTCGACTCCCCGATGAAGAATTCAAGGTAAAATTTGATTCTGTCCGGACGGCCGTCCGGCCGTTGCCACGATAACTTAAGAACGGAAAGAGCTAGCGACTTGACATTTTCAGGGTAGGTGGCGCATCCCAATACCACGGGCAGGTTCATTAATGGGCATAATCTGCCCAATGGTTTCCGAGTAGTAGTTTCGTTTTCAACCAATCAAAATCTAATCGAATTGAAACTTGGTAAATAGTTGTAGAATATAAACCTAAGCACGTTTGTAAAATTTCGTGAGAATCGTATAGCTAGAATATTAAAAAAAATTATTAAAAAATATTTTTTATGTCACGATAACTTGATAACGGAAAGAGATAGCTATGTTATTTCCTCAATAACTCGTTATTAGTTATAGTTATTAGTTGTAGAATGCCAACGCGAAAATTCTTGCAAAATTTCGTGAGGATCGTATCACTAGAAAACCTGATTTTACTGCCAAGTTCCAAGGTGGAACACAATCGGATCTATATTGTTGGAGATCCGAGCAGCCTTGTGTGAGTTCAAAAGCTGGATAGGTGACCGTTGCCTAGATAACTCTCGATAGGAACTTGCAATTTTCAGGGTAGGTTGCGCATCTGAATGGGAGAGTTAAGTTTGCTGTTGGCCATAATCAGCCCAACGGTTTCGGAGTTATATCAATCTGGATTTTTAATTCCTCTTAACTCAAAAAATAAAGACTCAATCAAATTGAATCTTGCTAACTAGTTGTAGAATATCGACATAAGGACGTGTGTAAAATTTTGTGAGAATTGTACCGATAGGAAATTTAAAAAAATTACGAAAAAAATAAGCACTGACGTGAAGTCAGGTGCTTTTACGCGTATGTTCTATTGACCTATCGCCTGTATTGATCACTCTCAATAGGATTTACCATGGTTCAAGCACCGACGTGAAGTCAGGAGCTTTTGCACCATGGTAAATTCGATTAAGAGTGTCTAATACAGGAGAATAATGGACAATAGAACATACGCGCAAAACCTCGTGACTTCACGTTTGTGCATTTTTTGACAAAACTCAGAGGCGTAGGGCGGCATAATCGGTATTGCACGCGGGCGATGAACCAGCTAGCGGCGGGCCTGGCTGTAGCTCCGAAACCACTTGGCGGATTTTGCGTATTAACTCATTTCGCCCGAGAGAAATCCTGCCTATACGGCCAGACGGAAGGACTGAATTCAGTTCTACCTCGGATTCTTCAGTACCTATTGCCGGACGTCGTGAAGCACGTTCTTGAAATACTTTTGTGAAATTGGTGAAAGAATTTCGAGGTGTTTCAACCAGCTAGTGATGTGAAGAACCGACCTCGTGCAAGAATCAGCGAATATTGCTTCTGTAGCTCACAGGTTTGGCCATTCCACGCCGTTATTGGGAGCGGCTTATTCGGTGAATAGGTGGCGCTATCGAACTATGATTAAAGAATTCGAATAGATAGAATTGGAAGATATAGATACGGACGCTACTTATTCACAAGATGACGGCGATATGTGACATGAAAGTGGTGAAACCATAAGTCTTTTGGGTAAAAGGGTTCCAGGCAGATTGGTTTCTCCAAATGGCGATTACAATTGGCCGCCGAGATCATGTGATTCAACAGCTTTGGGTTAATATTTTTAGGGTTACGTAAGAGGTAAGCTTAACGGTGATGTTCCTCAGTCAATTCAAGAAAGTATCAAGAAGATTCATGCCGGTATCGACGACAGATCTCCAAATGTTGCGAAAATATAATTGAAAATAAAGTCAATTATCAGGTAATTGGACTTTAGTGAAAAAAAAACGTTTATAACAACGCCGACGTTTCGGAGCATTAGTTTCTCCTTTCTCAAGAACGAAGTATAAATTTACAGGTGAAAATTTTTCGATCATACAATAGTTACCACATTTACCTAGTTAAAAAAATTTAGGTGGAACTATCCATATTTAAATTATCACAATAAGTCGAAAATGATTCATTCATATCTGCCCAAACATGTACGGCTATCAATTTAAATTTGTAGGTTAGAGCAATAAATATTATTCTGTGTGCTGCGTAGAATCAACAAGTTTGTTGTTCTTGATTGTTTGGTTATGGTCTTTTTCACCAAACAACAATGTTCAATATAATATACTTATCATAATAAAGGTACAGAAACAAAATTACTGTAAGGTTACACACAATGACAACGGACAATATAATGTAATTATTAAAATCTATTAATTGGCAAGTATAAACAAACATATCCTTTTACTTAACAACATCAAATCAATAAGCTATAGTAAAATGAGCTGAGACCCTGTACATCTTCCCTATGGTTTACTGTTTTATTCGTTTTTATATTGTATCATTTAACCTATATTACGACTGTATTGGCGACATTCATTATCCAGAATTGACACTCGCTCGAAGTTGAATTTATGACCTGTCTTGAAAGAATGATCTGATAAAGCTGCTTTATTCGTATTATCAAAATTGTTAGTGTCACATTTATGTTGTATAATTCTTTCCTTCAAGTATTGTTTCGTCTGGCCAATATAGCAACTGTCACAATTATGACAAGGAATTTTATATATTAATTCTGATCTAAACTGGTCAGGTACTTTATCTTTCAAACGAGTAAAAAATATTTTCGTGGTCCTTACGTTGCACAACTACAGCCAAACATCATGAAAACGTGATTAATTTTATTGCCTAATTTAGGGAGGTAAGGAAATCTTAAACACCTCTGGCATCCCTTTTCGTAATTGTAGATGTTGTGTTAAACTTAGGTGTCATGTGATTGTTTATCATCCTGTTAATCAAATAAGATGGATAATTATTATTTTTCAAGACATTCTTAATTTTCAGAATGTTTTCTTGTTTATATTTTTCATTACTCAATCTCAAAGCTCTAGTTATCAAATTATTCATTACATTTAATTTTTGGGCGCATGTTCTAGGGGAACATCGTCCTATCATTTCGTCCAAATGTCTGTAATTTTCGAATTTCGAGCTGAAAATTGGCTAACAGACTAATTCGGACTCCCTGATCACGAATCCGGTGTCAGATTTTAGGGTGCCGTCCGGCCGGCCGGCCGGCCGGCTGTACTTCCGGCCGTAGGCACGATAACAGGAGCACCGAAGGTCCTATCGACTTCAAACTTTCAGGGTAGGTTTCTGATCAAAATGCGACGGTTAAGTTCGTTAACGGGCAAAATCGGCCGGACGGTTTAGGAGTTATAGACATTTAAAATTTTGAGGTTGTTTCCCTGATATTTCAGGAACTAAAGAAGATGTTGAATCGAAACTTGGTAGTCAGTTCGAGGATATAAACGCGCAACTTTTGGCAAAATTCTGTTATGATCGAAATGTTGGTAATTTTTAAAAAAATATTTCTTTTAATTTTTTCGAAAAAAAAATTTTTTTTTCGTGAACTATTCATCAGATTGCAACAAAAACTTGTACTAACGTCAATTGTAGTATTTTGCAACATTGTGCAAAATTTTGGCTCTATACGATTTCAATTTCTGGAGATATAAGACAAAATGTGTCAAATTTCCTGGGTCTCTCTCAGTATTTTCATCGATTATTCTATGAACTCTTTGAATTCCACCGAAAACAAATTCAAAGACATAAACATAAAGAATCAAGTCATAGTTTAGACGTCGAAAGAAGGACGATGTTGATCGACTTGAAAAGGTACCTATTTCAAGAAATGCAATAATGAAATGCTTAATTTATGGATATAATATTATCTAAGTATTGTTGGGATCGGGCAGTTGGAAAATTTTCTAATAAAAAAATTTGTACCGACGTTAAATCAAGCATTCTACACGAGTGTGCAAAATTTCAGTTCGATACGATCTCAATTCCAGAAGATATTGATTAAAATTCACATTCCAGCGTGTTTTGACGTTCTATGGTCACAGAAAATCGTCACAAAAATCTATTTACCTCATTTGACGGCTGTTTGTCAAATCAATTAATTCCAATAATTGATGTCAGATTTCCTACATACCAAGTTCAAACACATTTTATTATATGGAAAACACTTATTATGATCACGTTCTACAGGAATTGATACTAAATAGAAGCTAGATGAAGATTATTGTAATGGAAAATTTGTGTTCCAGAATAATATTAAGGTATTCAACATGATACTGCTTTTTTTCTTTACTGGTCAGTACGGGCCACAAGGAAGATGAACATGCGCCCAAAAGCTCCTGTCCACAGGGCTTGAACCAATTTTTGTTGCATGCTGTGGTTACTTAAAAAAATAAGGCAACGGTTTCTGTTGATCGACTAACATTAGGTTTCACGAAGCTTCGATTAGCTTAATTGTGGATTTAATTCGATGGTTGTATCAAAAATGAACTGAAAATGGACATTGAATCGCACTAATTCGGCAATTAAGAGCTGTCAGAGCTTCGTGAAACCCACCGTTAGTATACCAATTTGTAATTATATTGTTACCATCTCTAATCAATAAAACATCTAAAAATGGTAAAGTTTTATCCCTCTACTCCTCCAATGTGAATTACAATCCATGATGAAATGAATTGAAAATTTCTAGAACCAACTTGACCTTATCTCTCGGTACCAATAGGATGGTATCATCAACAAACATTTTCATAAGTGGTACATCAAATTTTAAACGATTTTTTACAGACTCAAAAACCTCATTCATAACTAAGTTGGCCAAAACAGAGCTAGTGGGCACTCCCATGGCAGTACCTTCCAGTCATAAACGAAATATCCACTATCAAAACACATTTCAACTAGTGTTATGAACAACTCTTTAGTTAGAGTTGTGAAACAACTGATATATTGCCTTCTCTTTTTGGCGCTTTAGTTCCTTGGAACTGAGTGCTTATCAATTTGCCCAAATGTCTGTAATTTTCGAATTTTTCGATGAAAATGGTCTTAAACGATTTGGTTCGACTCACTGATCAAGAATCCGTGGTCGAAATTCATTCTGTCCGGCCGGTCCGGCCGTCCGGCCGGCCGTAGGCACGATAACTCTCGAACGGAATGAGCTAGACAGTTGAAATTTTCAGAGTAGGTTTGGGAGATAAATATCTCGGCTATGTTCGTTACTGGGCAAAATCGGACAGATGGTTTCGGAGTAACAAAAAAAAATTTTTTTTTTACAGAACAAATTCCAAATTACATTTTTTTCAATAAGCAGTTTTACCATAAGAATCCTATGATATCATTTTTAACTCTAACAAGCTAATACTTTCGGAGATATGATTTTTCATAATTTCAGTAATAAATCGTATTTCACAGATTGATATAATTATTCTATGTATGAATTGTCATAATGTAAACTCATTCTCCTGAGACATGACATTATCTAATCAATCGAAGAATTATGAAAATAAAGTGTATTCCGAAATGTGAGCGAAGTGAGAAAAATCTCAGTTGTTTGCTCTGAAATTAGTTTTTCTCGGAAAAGTCTTACATTTCGGAACGGAACATGAAGTAAGAGATCTGAGAGTAGTGAGACTGCTTTTCATCCATAGACATAGAATGCAAATAGAATGTAAATATTGAAAGCATAATTCTGCAGTTCGTAACAGGAGAAAATTTGGTGAACGTAGATCAGGAAATTTTTGATCGATTACAAGGTAATTTTTCATTATTACTCTTCTTCCATACATGTTTTATGAAATATGTAGGTACTTTAAACCTGTTTTGGGCAATTGTCAAATGAAACTTGTTGGCGCTCTAGTTCCTCGGAACTGAGTGCTTATCAATTTGCCCAAATGTCTGTAATTTTCGAATTTTTCGATGAAAATGGTCTTAAACGATTTGGTTCGACTCACTGATCAAGAATCCAAGGTCGAAATCGATTCTGTCCGGCCGGCTGGCCGGCAGGCCGGCCGTAGGCACGATAACTCTCGAACGAAAGGAGTTAGCGGATTGAAATTTGCATGGTGGGTTTGGAGCGTAAATATCTCGGACGAGCTCGTTAATGGGCGAAATCCATCTAGCTGTTTCGGAGTTATGGCCGATTTTAGTAAAAATATTTTTTATGAATATTTCCGAAACCGATCACTCGATCTATCTAAAATTTAGCATCAAATTGTAGAATCATGACCTTTATACGCATGTGAAGTTTTGTATTGACCAGATTACCGCAAAGTGTCAAAAAAAATCTTGAAAATTTAAAAAAAGTTTTTCTACAATAACTCTCGAACGGAATGAGCTAGGTTGAAATTTTCAGAGTAGGTTAGGGAGATGAATATCTCGGTTAAGTTCATTATTGGGCAAAATTGGCCAGATTTAATTCGATTTCTTCCATGGTGCAGTTCTCATTCTCAGATTGCTCATTTAATCTTGATAAATAAACTATTATTTGAATTTAATTTCCTTTATGATGCAGTTCTATCATAAGAATACATTGATATAATTCCCAACTCTGAGAAACCAATACTTTCAGAGATATAATTTGTCTGTTTGAACTAGAGCGCCAGAAAGCTCCTGTCCACAGGGCTTGAACCCATTTTTCAATATGTTAATAAATAATTGTTTGGGAATATTCGTAAATAGTGATACTACAGCCAGAGATATCAAGACACAACCGTCTGGGACTCTGACATCTTTTAGGATATCAATTAGTGAAAATGAATTTGTTATCTTATACTCACAAGTCGTCAATGTTTGGTTCAGAATGTTATATAGAAATTTACCAATATTATATTCTGGGGTATTATTACAACTCACAATAGGTCTTAAGCTGAGACCCTGTTTATGAACCTTTCTCAAACAGTATACCCTGGGTGCAACGCTATTATGTCTGACAAGTGATTTGTATTCTTTGTCAGAAATGAATTGGTAATTGAAAATTGCATCGAAAATTCGTAGTCATGCAAACGTAACCGTGGAAGTTATTTGGCCGATATTGTTCTCCATTATAAAAGGCTAACCTTGTTCTATGGAATGAAACAAAAATTAAAGTAGTTTTCAGAAGAAGAACCTTTTTTTCCGGTAAATCAAAAACATACCTCCAACTGGAAATTCTTCATTATTATTTTCCCAAAATTCGAGTTCCATTCCTGTCCTCGCCTTCCTATTATAGCCACCCAGTGCCGCTACGGATCGGCATTAATTCGCTCTGGAAGCTCTATTGCTTGCATGTCCGATTTTAATAGGTTTATTCCCCATTTCTCTGGATTTTACATCAAAGACGAAACGATCTGAGGGAATAATGAATGAAAGCGAAATTTATTCAACCAATTCCAGAATGCCACTTTTTCGATGGTATATTATATACTTATGTGTGTATATGTGTGTGCAGATATATGTTGAGATCCAACCTATATCTGCATACTTTTTATGTACCTATGTTATAAAGTGGTTTTGCCTATGAAGAAATGATTTTTCCGAAGCGAGTTGTAATATCAAAGGCAAGCCAACCGAGTAGGTAATGATTTAACTATATAAATCCTACTATGAAAAAATTGGTTCAAGCACTGGTTCAAGCAATATACGATCCTCACAAACTTTCGCAGGAATTTCCGCTTTGGCATTTTGAAACTTATAACCTTATAACTAACTCCAAAACCGTTTGGATGTTTATGCCTACAGACAAACTTAAATGTCACATTTAGATGCACAGCCTAGCTTGAAAATTCCAAGTAACTATCACTTTCCGTTGTCAGGTTATCGTGACATAGATAATATTTTTAATAATTTTTTTAAATTGTCTAGTGATACGATTCTCAAAAAATTTCACGAACGTCCTTAGGTTTGTATTCTACAACTACTCACCAAGTTTCAATTCGATCGGATTTGTAGTAGTTGAAAACAAAATTATTACTCGGAAACCATTAGGCCGATTATGCCCATCATCGAATTGGGGTGCGCCACCTACGCTGAAAATTTCAAGTCGCTATCTTTTTCCGTTCTCAAGTTATCGTGGCAACGGACGGCCGGACAGAATCAAATTTTACCCCGAATTCTTCATCAGGGAGTTGAACCCAATCGTTTGAGACCATTTTCAGCAAAAAATTCGAAAATTACAGACATTTGGGAGAAATGATAAAGCGATGTTCCCCAGGACATACGCGCAAAAATGAAATAATAAGTTCATTCCAGTGCGCATGGTTCTCAATACAGGGTAGCAAAGCGTGGATGACCACTTTTGTAAGTTCACAAGGAGTAGAGACGTACAAGGTTATTCAACTTACTACTGATCATGCTCTCTGGGGTGGGAAGTTTGTTTCCGTGATGCCTTGAACAATTCAACATAGGTCGTTTGCCGTTGTCGAGGCTTTTCAAACGAAAAATTCTAATTTTCAAGCCATCCTTGGGGCGTTTCGCTCGCATTTATTTCCTCGCCTGCATACCTTCTCATAGTCTAGAGATGGGCTAGTGTACACGGCAATTTGGCTCCAAACCAGAACAAAGGTGTACAGCCTTCTCATTTCCTTCAATATCACAGTACCCTGGCCGAAGAGCTGAAAAGGGAGAAAAAGACAACTTGCGAGAACGACCTCCGGGGTAACACCTGCTAGTCCAACAATGGAAGCTGACCAGCAGAAGAGCTGTTTGTACAAATACTCCACGACTTGCACAGGCAAAAGGATTCGTGGATTTCTGACCATCCTATACCTCCTACAGCTGCCACGAGCTGGTCTTCGGGTAATGGTGGTACTGCTGACAGGAAACTGCAGCTACAAATACCATCTGTATACTGTACCGCATGGGCAAGTCAACCGAAACTTGCAGGCTCTGTGGATCTGTAAAGGAAACTGCCTAACACATAGTTTGCAAATGCCCAGAGCCGTATTGTATGTATGGGTGAGCCAGTTCTAAATCCTCACATCGTAATAGCTAAGGCTACTAAGGACGTCATCAGATATGTTAACACCATTGAAAATGTCCTTAGGATTGAATAGGTAGGGTAATAGAATAAAAGCTCGTATCGACCGCAGTTCTAATGTGCTCACGAAGTTCTACTAATAACAAGTGGGATACCACTGTGGCCAGGAACTATGATGCGCTGCTCAAATTTATAGCAGGAGCGGACACTCATCCACGTACTGAACACGCCCAAAGCTGCTTATTACCTCCAGGAAAAAAATAATATTCCCAATATTTCCAAGAATATTAATCCAACTGTAAACACTCAAAGTTTCGACTCTTGGGTCTGTGTCTGTGTTGGCGTAAGGACCCACTGAAATAAACACATTCACTGTAGGGTCAAAAATAAAAATCGCTTTGTTTGTGGTGGCGTAAGGACCCATTCGAATACATATATTTACTGTTGGATCGGAAATAAACAGTGCTTTGTTTGTGGCGTCGTAAGGATACAAATAAGTTAAATCGTAGAATTGTGCATTGAGATAAAAAACACCCGAAATTCAAATCCTTAAAATAACTAATAATATACCAAATTATTCACGTTTCACGTAATTTTATTGCAAGATCGACTTAAATTCAGTAGATATGCCATTCATGAAAGTTATTGCTCTGATAGAAATGAAAAAAATGGGTTCAAGCCCTGTGGACAGGAGCTTTCTGGCGCTCTAGTTCAAACAGACAAATTATATCTCCGAAAGTATTGGATTCTCAGAGTTGAGAATTATATCAATATATTCTTATGATAGAACTGCATCATAAAGGAAATTCAATTCAAATAATAGTTTATTTATCAAGATTAAATGAGCAATCTGAGAATGAGAAGTGCACCATGGAAGAAACCAAATTAAAATAGCTGAAATGAATTTGACTCTCTCTTATAGAACAGGATGAAATCTACGAGTATGAACACAGATCATATAATAAAGCTTAGATAGAATATTTATAGCATTCTGTGAAAACATAGAAGTACGATTCATTATTGAAATTTAGAACTTCATCTTAGCAGAAATTGAATTCAAACATCATAGAAGAATTTAAATTCAACAAGAGTGCCAAAAATTGTCAATCCAAAACCAATAGACGAATTCTACCCAACAACGAATTCCTCCGAGATATTCATTCCTCAATTCTATGATGAACGATAATATATATCTTTCCTCAAATCTACTCCAATACACCAATATTCCAGTTTTGTTTTTAGTGGAAATATTCTGAACTTAATATTATTAACTTACCATTACCATTCCCATCATCATATGGATTGACCATCGGCATGAAAATATCAACCAACAAAAAGTATGATATTATATTATAATTCTCATATTTATAGGATTGCTGAAATGAATGACAATGAGACAACGTCATGTCTCAGGAAAATAAGTTGACATTATAACAATTCATAGAATACCCAAAGAATAATTCTATCATTCTGTGAAAACGTAGAAATACGAATTACATTGAAATTTTGAAAAATCATATCTCCGAAAGTATTAGCTTGTTAGAGTTAAAAATAATATGAATGGATTCTTATGGTAAAACTGCTTATTGAAAAAACTTAATTAAATCAATTTGGAATTTGTGTTGTTTAAAAACATTTTTTTTTGTTACTCCGAAGCCAGCTGTCCCATTTTGCCCAATAACGAACTTAGTTGAGATATTTATCCGCCAAACCTACTCTGAAAATTTCAACTGTCTAGCTCATTCCGTTCGAGAGTCATCGTGCCTACGGCAGGCCGGCCCGCCGGCCGGCTGGACCGGCCGGACCGGCCAGACAGAATGAATTTCGACCACGGATTCTTGATCAGTGAGTCGAACCAAATCGTTTTCATCGAAAAATTCGAAAATTACAGACATTTGGGCAAATTGATAAGCAGTCAGTTCCGAGGAACTAGAGCGCCAAGAAACGAAAATGAGATGATTTTGATTACGGGAATCGATCCCGGTACCACGTGCTATGAAGCCAATCTCTAACCTATACCGCCACGCTGTGTGTCATTTCTAATTTTCAATATGTTATCACAATTTTCTAGTTTCATGAAACTATCATCATCTTATATACATTATTCGACAGTTTGTATGCCTCATCTTCACTTTTTGCCATGTTTCCCCTTCGAAAACGGTCCGAATCGGCATATTCCGCTTTCTACGCAAACACGTCATGATTCTTTAAATTATTTCCAGGCACGTCAAAAATCAAACACTATTGACAACTTGTTTGTCGAGTCTAAAAAAATGGACCGGTGCACCTCGATCGTTGAAATATTTTGACATTTTGGCAGTACCTTCACCAATATGGATCCGATCGAGTTCCAATCTAGGACTTTACTGTAAAATTAGGTTTTGATGGCTCTCGCAGAGTCTCAATGGTATCTGAAGGATAGTTTCTGATATATATATATTTTTTCAATTTTCCAATCATTACCATTATTTTGTTTTTAATTTTCCAATCATGTGAACCTCACAAAATTTTGCATAAGACCTCGTGTCGGTATTTTTCAACTAACTACTGCGCTCTTATTTGATCAGATCAGTGTTTTTCGAGTTATTAGGAAAACAAAATTTCATATGGCTATAAAACCACTCGGTGGAATTTGCCCGTTAACAAACTTAGACGGCACATTAGTACTTCAAACCTTCTCTGAAAATTTCAACTCTCTAACTCAATGCGTTCGAGCGTAATCGTGCTGACGGACGGCCGGCCATAATCAAGTTTGACCACGGATTCTTGAACAGTGAGTCGAAAATAATTGTTGGTTACCATTCTCGCCAAATTCGAAAATAGTGAACTTTTATATAGGTTGTTTAAACTTAGGAATTCGTAATCTCGAATTTCTCCCACTATTTGGACTAGTTTTACTTGCTTTCTGGATATAATCTATCAGCGAAAGCTGATAAATAACTTTCACAAACTAGGGGTTTCCGAATCGTCTAGACAAAAGGAATAGCCGCACTGGCAATGTGTTAGAAACTGATACGTTTTCTTACCACTTCCGTTTCCGAATGCATTTTATCAATCTTTCACAGGAAATAGGCCAAATATATCGCTCAACGAAGGTCGAAGCTTAAGAAGGAATTCTTCTCGTAGTTATCTTTTCGTACATGATTATTTTCAAGGGTGAGACCACACATGGTAAACTAAAACCCAGTTAACCCAATAGACAATATTTCACGCGAGCTCCTTTGTTTAGAAAAATGAATCTGCGTTTCCCAAAATGTGAAGTCATGGGACGCAACAACCACCTACCGTTGAAAAGTGTGCATTAATTTATTTGCCGCATGTAAAAGTCTGGCCTATATTCCACTGATCTAAATACTAATTTGATTCAATTCAATATTTTAACAGAATTCTTTGCTTTGCAGATGACACTCCCTATAGAATAGCCGGTATCCCACAGGAAACCACGACATTCGCAGAAGTCTCTTCAACATCAACAGTCACAAATAACGAACATACAACAGGACCTAACGAGATCCCCTCTATCACCACAGAGCCGATCGGCATGGGTAAGGATTGTAAGAGTGCCATATTGAATATAACTAACGCACTCCTGGAATTGAGGTCTGAAGTGAACTCGTTAAAAGATATAAACGAAATATTGAAGGAGATATCAGAAAAACACCCGGAGTCGGCGAGGATCCTCAAAATCGAGGGCAGAATTCCTGTTAACGAGGATGCCTTAGTCACAGTCAAAGGAATTATCAAACAAAAGCTCCTTTTATCAATAGAAATTGAAGAAGCGCGGAGGAATAAAGACGGCAGTATTACTTTCAAAACCTCGAGCCTAGATGATAAAGTTCAAATCGTCAGAACCGCGAAGGAAAAATTGAGATATTCCAGAATTTATCTCAGTTATTGAGGAAGGGACGACATCGGACTGAAAGGCAGTTCCAATCATATACTTTAATGCAAGCGTGTTTGATTCCAGACAATGTTTCGCACATGGGATTTTATATTTCACATCATATTTTTCTCCATCAAATAAATGCGAATTCACAAGTTGTTGGACAAATTTTGAATTCGAAAATTAACGATGAAATTCTGATCACAATGTATTTTATGTCATATCACACTGAAAAACAAATTATTCTTATATAATAAAGTTTATTCATATTGAATGGGCCCCATATTCATATATAGTCTAATGAATATTTATTTGTCTTAAATAATGGGTTTATTTGTGTTTTAAGAATAAATATATAATATATTAGTGAAAAAATTATATATGTATATTAATACATGATTTATACATAGATAATGAAGTATATCACTTGAACAAAGAGTGATTGTTTCATTATACAGGGTGGTCCAGATCTTAACCAAGAAATTTCAACCACGTATTCTACGTCAAAAATTAGCCTTAGTTTGTCACATAAACTCATGTCGAGTTTTAAGGATCAAGGAGCACTTTTTGACTAAAATTATTTTTTTTTATTCTATCAGTGGCGTCCGAACTGCATCGAGACTGCATATTTTTAGACGAAAAAATGATACCCCACTGGTTCTTCCAACAATAAAAATTATACTTGAAATCCTTATTTAATTTGAAGCAAATTCATTCTCCTGACTTTTTGACGTAAGAGGCACCGTTTCCGATTAAAAAAATTAAACACATTCTCATGCATGAGGAAATCGATAAAATTCGATATGGTACATAATAATAATAAGCCTATCTTTGTAAACGGAACGTGTAATTACAAAAAAAATAAGCGTTAACTGCCACACTCAAATACGAAATTAAAGAAGATGTTCGAAGTAAAAGAAAAGAAAAACATTTTTTTTAATAATTTTAACACCCTGTATCTCAAAGAGGAAGCATTTCTCGACATATGTTTATATGACAAACTAGGGATTATTGTTGACGTAGAATACGTGGTTGAAATTTCTTGGTTAAGATCTGGACCACCCTGTATAAGGAATTATTAATAATTAATAAATGTTATTTATGAAAAAAACATTTTTTTCCATTATCTGACACTCTGTCTGTCTGTCTGACAGTCTGGTTGAATCAAAGATTTCACCTTGCTTCGCGTGAGTTTTATAGCAGAACAGCATGGATTCATCCATAAAAGGTCTGTCACAACTATAGACTACTGGCCCATGCTGAAAAAATTATGGGTCATTTGAACCACCAGGTGACCTATCTAGAACGATATAAGAGCATAAAATAATAAGATTCAGCACTATGCCGTCACTTGTAAGCTGTCCAACTGAGTGCAGGTGAGAATTCGAAAGTACAGGTAGAGTGAGTACATTTTGGTCACATATTTTTGTACGGCATTCTTACCACCGATAGATCCATGAAAAATAATAAGAAAACGCGCAGTGCCGTACAAAAATGGTGGTCCACAAAGTCGATTTTTTTTTTTTATTTTCTGACAATTACCAGGGTAAATTTGGTCATTTGATCTTGTACGGCATCTGTGTCATACTATTTCAATACTGCTTCTAATCCATTATTCCGCAACGCCGTACAAAAATCATGCGACAAGGGGAAAAAATCGAGGGTTGTAATCCCATCTTTTTCCGTTGTCCAGGGGGTGATTTGAAAAAGTACGGCTTCGGTTCCAAAACATTATCTAGCACTCAAAAGTACTATTAAAAATAATGCCGTCAAAAAATGATTGTTCATTTGAATGTAAATCAATAATTACCTTAATTGCATCGTATCCTTGATTTTTAGTAGTAAAGTCATTTGATCCTGTACGGGAACTTTTTTTTTAACATGATATTGTAAAATACAATTGTTATATAGTATTGCCGTTCAAAAAAAACCGTTCTAAAAAAAAATATCGAGAAATACAAAAACTGAAATTTTGCGAATTATTGTAAAAGTTTAAATATCATAGATTAATGAAATATAGCAGTTTTCTACATTTTATCCCTTGTTTTAAATAGTATTAACATATATAAATTAGGAAAAAATGATGCCGTACATTTTTATGCACACCATATCTTTTAGGCTGATGAAAATGACGCTACAATTTTGAGGGTACTTTATGGCCATCTGATACATAATTTTGAAGAGAACAATTGATAATATGATAAAATCACTATGACGTCTAACTGAACTGAAACGGTGTGTATATTATGTCCAAGAATTGAAACTGTCAATCCCAGTATCAACAGTTTTGTATACTTTTTGGTTCAATATATACTTCAAACCTTATTGATACATACATATAATTGATTTGTTTCTTTGTAATGATGTGAATAAATAAAACAATCATGTTTTAGAAAAATTCGAAATATTTAATGATAATAATAAAAAAAATGGTCATTTCATAAAAAAAAAATCATAAATTTAATGATGATAATAAGAAATATGGTTTTTGTTTGAATTATTCTGTATCGGAATCCGTTGCTGAGTTGTTATCAGAATCAACGTCTTCATCGACGTCCGAATTATCTTCTATCGGGTCCAAGCCGAGTACATCCGAATAAAATATGATATTCCCTACAAATGCTAAATGTCGTAACAGAACGTCGCTCCAAAAATGTGCGAGTTCTTATGATACTGAAATTAGCAGAAATTTTTGAAAAATTTAAAATAAAATTGCACATCTACATAATTCAAGTATAAATCGATAGTAAACAAACCCATATATGACATAGTTTCTAACTATAGGAACCTAGAATCACGAAAAGACTGAAAATTTGTACAAATAAACTATCTAAATGCCGTATAAAATAAATTTCACCTTACATTTCGTTATATAGATTTTTTCTTTTTGATTTTTTCTATTTAATTTTTTTTTCCCTTTGAACCAACGAAAATGTACGGCATATGAAAAAATATTATCTATGCATAAAATACTTTCAAAATAAATTTATTTCATGTTGTGTCAAATCACCCCCTGGACAACGGAAAAAGAGGGGATTACAACCCTCGATTTTTTCCCCTTGTCGCATGATTTTTGTACGGCGTTGCGGAATAATGGATTAGAAGCAGTATTGAAATAGTATGACACAGATGCCGTACAAGATCAAATGACCAAATTTACCCTGGTAATTGTCAGAAAATAAAAAAAAAAAATCGACTTTGTGGACCACTATTTTTGTACGGCACTGCGCGTTTTCTTATTATTTTTCATGGATCTATCGGTGGTAAGAATGCCGTACAAAAATATGTGACCAAAATGTACTCACTCTACCTGTACTTTCGAATTCTCACCTGCACTCAGTTGGACAGCTTACAAGTGACGGCATAGTGCTGAATCTTATTATTTTATGCTCTTATATCGTTCTAGATAGGTCACCTGGTGGTTCAAATGACCCATAATTTTTTCAGCATGGGCCAGTAGTCTACTAGTCTGATATCTAATGTGGATATCATCTCGGAAGCTATGAGGGAGAAATTACAGGTCGACAGTATCTATACAGATTATCGGAAAGCTTTTGACGTGGTAGTCAGTATTTCTCGAGTTATTGTGGAAACAAAATTTTGAAATGTGTTTTATTTTGCCTGTTTCCAGCCATCGGATCAATACAAAACTCCGCATCCAAATAAAGGTCACGACTCTACAATTTGATGCTAAATTTCAGATAGAGCGAGTGATCAGTTCCGGAAATATTGTTTACAAATGTTTTAACTAAAAAAACAAAGCACTGACGTGAATTTAGTCCTCTTTGGCGCGCGTGTTCACGGTGGCTAATTTGAATTGAATGATGAGTACTTCAAGCTCAGTGGATAGAGCGAGCTGAAGATCTTCCCAAAGGATAGTGACCACCATTCACTGTCGGTTCAAAAATTAACAGTGCTGTATCTAAGCTGCCATCAGGATAGAGTAACAAAGTTGGAAAAGAACACAACTGACTCTCCTTAGTCGCACAAGCTCCTAGAAGATTTGGGAGGGTCAGTATAATCCTGTAATCCTGTATAATCATGTTTATAGCACGCGCGCCAAAGCAGATTGACCCCACGTCAATGATTTTTTACACTCTTTCTTTCATTGTTAAGTCAATCTGCATTTTTGGCGCGCGTGCTATAAACATGATTAGGATTATACTGACCCTCCCAAATCTTCTAGGAGCTTGTGCGACTAAGGAGAGTCAGTTGTGTTTTTTTCCAACTTTGTTACTCTATCCTGATGGCAGCTTAGATACAGCATTGTTAATTTTTGAACCGACAGTGAATGGTGTTCACTTTCCTTTGGGTAGATCTTCAGCTCGCTCTATCCACTGAGCTTGAAGTACTCATCATTCAATTCAAATTAGCCACCGTGAACACGCGCGCCAAAGAGGACTGACATCACGTCAGTGCTTTTTTTTTCAAGTTCCTTTAACAAATATAGCTATCAATACAGTTGGCTGTTACCTTTACCGTAGATCGAAAAAAATTGCGGTTATGGGACCTCCGTTAGGAACGCAATTGCCTCTTCTCCAAATCCGACCTTATTTTAATATAGATCTACCGTATAGTTATTTATAAATTTGCCTCAGGGCCACCATACAGACATTTCAACTCGGAAACAACGCTATGGGTTATGTTGGGAGTGCTGAGCGATATTGTGAGGTTATAAAATAAAATTTATGGCAATTCAGTGCAAGGACTAGTCAGTTTGGGGGAACCAAACTGACTAGTCCTTGCACGTTACACACACACGTTAAAAAAACTGCGATTCTCCAACACTAGTGGTTCAGGAGATATCGCATCTTTAATCCACGCATGCGCAGACCCTCATTCTATGGAGTAATAGCATCCGCCATCCCAAAACCCCAATCCTCTCTGACGAAAACTACAGCAGTTAAATGACTTCTCATCTGCGCATGCGCATAACGAAAAATGCCCGGAAAGGGCAGCATGAACTTCAAAGAAATAGGTTTCGGAATTTCAAGCAAAATATTCCACAAAATAGAAGTAATTTTTTGAAAATTTTCATGTCACGTGATCTTCACGAAATTTTGCAAAAGTGTTTGCTTCGGTCTTTTGCATCTAACTACTGAGTTTCTATTCAATCAGATCAGTATTTTTCGAGTTATCGTGGAAACAAAATTTTAAAATTTTTGAAAATTTTTTTTGTCACTTTATGGCCATCTGGTCAGTCACAAAAAACTCCGATTCTCCAACACTAGTGGTTCAGGAGATATCGCATCTTGAATCCACGCATGCGCAGACCCGCACCAGGGGATTCTATGGAGGAATAGCATCCTCCACCCCAAAACCCCAATCTTCTCAGAAGAACACTCGAGCAGTTAAATTATTTCTCGTCTGCTTATCCGAA
This sequence comes from Halyzia sedecimguttata, assembly GCA_937662695.2. NCBI lineage: Eukaryota > Metazoa > Arthropoda > Insecta > Coleoptera > Coccinellidae > Halyzia > Halyzia sedecimguttata. The sequence continues at coordinate 52,666,170 of OW569415.2, forward strand.
TAACAAAAATTGCTTCAAGCACGTGAAGTCAGAAGCTTTTGCGCGTATGTTCTATTGTCCATTATTCTGTATTGGACACCCTTAATCGAATTTACCATGGTAAATTATGTTGTCCATTCTCCTGTATTGGACACTCTTAATTCGAATTTACCATGGTAAATTCGAATTAAGCGCAAACGCGCAAAAGCTTCTGACTTCACGTCAGTGCTTGAACCAATTTTTTTTTCGTGATTTTTTTAAAATTTTCTAGGGGTACGGTTCTTACAAAATTTTAAACACGTCTTTATGTTGATTTTCTACTACTAGTTACTAAGCACCAATTCGATGGAATATTTATTTTTTGAGTTATTAAGGTAATAATATTCCAGGTGGGTATAACTCGGAAACCGTTAGACCGATTATGCCCAAAAACGAACTCAACTCTCCCTTTCGGATAGGCAACCTACCCTGAAAATTGCAAGTCCCTATCTTCTTTCGTTTGACAGTTATCGAGGCAACGGTCACCCATCTACTGAACTCATACAAGAATGCTCGAATCTCCAACAATATTTAACCGATCGTATTAAAACTTGAATCTTGGCAGTAGAGTTAGGTTATGAAGGCTCTTGCAAAATTTCAGCATTTTCAAACGAATAGTTACTGATATATAGAATTTTTTTTTAAATTTTCAATGATTTATTAAAAACTTTCTACAAATGCTATCCTCACCAAATTTTGCAAACATATTCGCGTTGGCATTCTACAACTAATAACCATGTTTGAATTCAATCGGTTCAGTAATGAGTTAATGAGGAACAAAAAATCACCAAATTTCAGAAAATTTCAGATGGCTATAACTCTAAAACCGTTTGGCCGATTATGCTCATAAGCAAACTGAAATGTCGTGTTCTGGTGCACATCCTAACCTGAAAACTTCAAGCCGCTATCTCATTCCGTTCTCAAGTTATCGTGACAACAAAAATATTTTTTAATAATCTTTTTTTAAATTTTCTAGCCACACGATTCGCACAAAATCTCACAATCGTGCTTAGGTTCATATTCTACAACTACCCATCAAGTTTCAATTCGATCGGATTTACATTGGTTGAAAACAAAATTATTACCCGGAAACCACTGGGCCGATTATGCCCATTAACGAACTCGTCCGTCGTATTGGGATGCGCCGCCTACCCTGAAAATTTCAAGTCGCTAGCTCTTTTCGTTCTCAAGTTATCGTGGCAACGGCCGGACGGCCGGACGGACAGAATCAAATTTGACCTCGAATTCTTCATTGGGGAGTCGAACTTAATCGTTTGAGACCATTTTCGTCAAAAAATTCGAAAGTTACAGACATTTGGGCAAAACTATAACGCGATGTTCCCCAGAACATACGCGCAAAAAATGCCCAAAAGAGGCAGTAACACACCCAGTCGTTCACCGTTCAGACAAATTTTGAAAACCAATTTAAAATACCACACATCGTTTACGCATTAATTCATTTGCCATGCTAGTAAGTGGTCCATATTTTAATCAGTTGCCCTCGTACATATCGACTTGATTCAGATAAACGCGCAAAAAATACTTCGGAACGAAATCTGATCTCCAGATTTTACAGATATTCCATGTAGAAGTTCGAAATGAAATAATCTGTCGAGTTTGGGAGTTAATAATTATACATTTTTTTTTTTAGTCTCCTAGTGGTCTGTTCTCAGTGAAATTTTGCACCCCCCAAGAGGTCATAATTCGTATCCGAAGTGCCAAAACTGAATTCATTCCGATATTTTGTTTCGGAATTTCAAGCAAAATATTCCGCTAATAGTTAAAATTTTTTAAAATTTTTTCTACTCATGCTATCCCCACGAAATTTTGCACAAGTGTTTCCATTGGTACTTCGCATCTAACTACTGAGTTTCAATTCAATCGGATGAGTATTTTTCGAGTTATACTGAAAACAAAATTTCGATTTGATTTTCAAATATTTAACTTTTTTTTTTTCTAGTTTAGAGACATCTGATCAATACAAAATTTCGCAGGCATATAAAGGTCATGATTCTACAATTTGATGCTGAATTTCAGATAGATCGATTGATCGGTTTCGGAAATATTCTTGAAAAACGTTTTAACTAAAAATGGCCGTAAATCCGAAACGGCAGGATGGATTTTGCCCATTAACGAACTTGTCCGAGATATTTACATTGCAACCATGCCCTGCAAATGTCAACGCTCTAACTCGTTCCTTTCGAGAGTTATCGTGTTAACGACAGGACCGGCCGGCCGGACAGAATTGAATTTGACCTCGAATTCTTCATCAGGGAGTCGAACCCAATCGTTTGAGACTATTTTCGTAAAAAATTCGAAATATACAGACATTGTGACGAAATGATAGCACGCTGTTCCTTTCGGAACACGCGCGCAAAAATGGCCATAACTCGGAAACCGCTCGGTCGATTTTGCTCATTAATGAATTTGATATTTACGCTACAAAACTACCCGGCAAATTTCAACCCTCTAACTCATTCCGTTCGAGAGATATCGTGCTTAGGGCCGGGCGGACAGAATTGAATTAGACCCCGGATTGTTCATCAGTGAGTCGAACTGAATCATTCGAGATCATTTGAAATTTTCGGATAAAAATTCGAAAAATATAGACATTGTGGCAAAATGATAGCACTCTGTTACTTGCGGAACACGGGCGGGCAGATCAGAACCGAAGTAAGAACATTTTTGACATTTTTTCCATCTTTCTTTATATTCGTTCACTCTGTACGCGAACCCTCAAAATGTATCCAACCTTTATGAACGTAGAAGATTGACTCAATAAAAATATCCAAAAATATTGCAGGCCACCATCATACAGGGTGCTTAGTACATTTAATTGTCCAATAAAAAGATTTTGAGTCCATTTTTCAATTAGCTGGATTGATATTTCACCCTGTTGGGCGTTTATATACCTATTCGTTTATTGTATATTCTATAACCATTCAGACAGAGGATGACACAACTTTCGAATAATTTTCCAACAAAATTTTATTTTTAATTCCTCATCTTATTTCTTATTATGTTCGAATTTTTCGTCCATTATATTCATATGTAAACATTGTATATAATTTTTATCATTTTTCAATGAGGAAATAAAATTTTTGACAAATTCATCATTTTTGGCACTCTAGTTCCTCGGAACTGAGTGCTTATCAATTTGCCCAAATGTCTGTAATTTTCGAATTTTTCGATGAAAATGGTCTTAAACGATTTGGTTCGACTCACTGATCAAGAATCCGTGGTCGAAATTCATTCTGTCCGGCCGGCCGTACGCACGATAACTCTCGAACGGAATGAGCTAGACAGTTGAAATTTTCAGGGTACGTTTGGGAGACAAATATCTCGGATGAGTTCGTTATTGGGCAAAATCGGACAGATGGATTCGGAGTAACAAAAAAAAATTTTTTTTTACATAACAAATTCCAAACTAAATTTTTTTCAACAAGCAGTTTTACCATAAGAATCCAATTATATCATTTTTAACTCTAACAAGCTAATACTTTCGGAAATGATTTTTCAAAATTTCAATAATAATTCGTATTTCTACGTTTTCACAGAATTATATAATTATTCTATGTATGAATTGTCATAATGTCAACTTATTTTCCTGAGACATTACATTGTCTAATTCCTTGCTAATAGTTGGTTCGAGAAACGTCAAAATCGACTTAGAGAGACGGGGTCTGAAAACGGCCGTTCTAGGCAGTTTTCGGGCCTGAAAGTTGACGAAAAGCGAAGATAAGGGTAAAACACCGTCAAATAAACCCCCATGTGGCGATTTTATGTCGAAAAGTGAAAATTAAGAATATATATCCCAGGTAAGTACCGACGTTTTATTCTAATACCGGAGATCGACAAGATCGTACGAGGAGCCCGATAGCCCGGGAGTCTAATCCGTCGAGTTTTCGGTTTTGGAACGAGAGAAGGCGGGCTCAAATCCCGGAAAGGGAATTACACTTTTTGGCGCTCTAGTTCCTCAGAACTGAGTGCTTATCAATTTGCCCAAATGTTTGTAATTTTCGGCGAAAATGGTCTCAAACGATTTGGTTCGACTCACTGATCAAGAATCCGAGGTCGAAATCGGTTCTGTCTAGCCGGTCCGGCAAGCCGTAGGCACGATAACTCTCGAACGAAAGGAGTTAGAGGATTGAAATTTGCAAGGTGGGTTTGCAGCGTAAATATCTCGGACAAGTTCGTTAATGGGCGAAATCAATCAAGCGGTTTCGGAGTTATGGCCGATTTTAGTAAAACACATTTTTTATGAATATTTCCGAAACCGATCACTCGATCTATCTGAAATGTAGCAGCAAATTGTAGAATCATGACCTTTATACGCATGTGAAGTTTTGTCTTGACCAGGTTACCGCAAAAATTCAAAAAAAAATTTCAAAATTAAAAAGAAAATTTCCTACGTTAACTCTCGAACGGAATGAGCTAAGCAGTTGAAATTTTCAGAGTAGGTTAGGGAGATGAATATATCGGTTAAGTTCGTTATTGGGCAAAAGAGGCCAGATGGTTTCGGAGTAACGAAAAAAAAAAATTTTTTTTTAAGCAACTAATTTGAAATTCAATTTTTATTGAAGATGCAGTTTCACCATTAAAATCCATCGATATCATTTTCAACTCCAACAACCTAATACTAGATATGATTTTTCTAATTTTCAATAATGAATCGTACTTCTATGTTTTCACAGAATGCTAATATTATTCTATCTAAGCTTTATTATATGATCTGTGTTCATACTCCTACATTTCATCCTGTTCTATAAGAGAGAGTCAAATTCAGTTCAGCTATTTTAATTAGATTTCTTCCATGGTGCAGTACTCATTCTCAGATTGCTCATTTAATCTTGATAAATACACTATTATTTGAATTGAATTTCCTTTATGATGCAGTTCTATCATAAGAATACATTGATATAATTCCCAACTCTGAGAAACCAATACTTTCGGAGATATAATTTGTCTGTTTGAACTGGAGCGCCAGAAAGCTCCTGTCCACAGGGCTTGAACCCATTTTTGTGTGTAATTTTTGCCGTCCAAGTTTTTTTTTATGTAATTTTGCATGAACCTTGATATCGTTACTCTTCACCTGATAATCAATTTCCAACTCGATCAGATCTGAAGTTTTGGAAATATTGGGAAAATAAAATTTCAAATGTTTAAATTTCCGTAACCATCATTTCTCATACCCGAACCTTTGATATTTTTTGCGCGTATGTTCTGGGGAACATCGCATTCATTTTGCCCAAATGTCTGTTTTCGAATTTTTTGACGAGAATGGTCTCAAACGACTAGGTTCAGTTCACTGATGGAGAATTTGAGGTCAACTTCTGTCCGGCCGGCCGTTGCCACGATAACTTGAGAACGAAAAGAGATAGCGACTTGAAATTTTCAGAGAAGGTGGCGCATCCGAATACGACGGACAAGTTCGTTAATGGGCATAATCGGCCTGACGGTTTCCGATTAATAATTTTGTCATCAACCAATACAAATCCGATCGAATTGAAACTTGGAAGCAAGTTCTAGAATACAAATACGAAGAAGTTCATGAAATTTTGTGAGAATCATGTAGATAGAAAATTAAAAAAAACTCATTCAAAAATATTATTCACGTCTCGATAACCCGAGAAAGGAAAAACATAGCGACTTCCAATTTTTAGGGTAGGTTGTGGATCTGAATGCGACCTTTGTATTCATTAAAAGGCATAATCGGCGAAACGGTTTCGGAGTTATATCCATCTGAAATTTGGTTCTTATTTCTTCAATAACTCAAAATATACAAAACCGATCCAATTCAAACTTGGTTACTAGTTGTAAAATGACGGCTCAAAAATTCTTGCAAATTTCGCGAGAATCGTATCACTAGAAATTTAAAGAAAAATAATTGAAAATCATTGAAAACAATTCTATATATCAGAAACTATTCGCTCGACATCGACATCACTGAAATTTTGCGAGAGTTCAAAACCTACCAAATTCAAAGTTTGAACATGATCAGATGTATATTTTCGAAGATCCGATAAGCCTTGGATAAGTTCAGCTGGATGGGTAAACGTTGCCTCGATAACTTTCGAACGAAAAGGGATAGGGAGTTGATATTTTCAGGCTTGGTTGCCCATCCGAATGAGAGAGTTAAGCTCGTTGTTGGGCATAATAGGCCCAACGGTTTCGGAGTTTCTGGAATATTATTTTCTCGATAACTCAAATAATACAGACCCGATCGAATTGAAACTTGGTACCTAGTTGTAGAATATCGACATAAAGACGTGTGTGGAATTTTGTGAGGATTGTACCAATAGTAAATTTAAAAAAAATACGAAAAGTTATTATGTATCTCACGATAACTTGAGAACAGAAAGAGATAGCGATTTGTAATTTTCAGGGCTGGTTGAGCAGCTGAATGCGACATTCGAGTTTGTTTATAGGCATAATCGACGCTACGGTTTTGGAGTTATACCAATCTCAAATTTGGCTGTCATTTCCTCAATAACTCTAAAAATACAAAACTGATCCAATTGAAGCATAATTTCTAGTTGTAGAGTACCAACGCAAAAATTCTTGCAAAATTTCGTGAGGATCACATACCTAGAAATTTCTTTAAAAATCATTGAAAAACAAATCTATATATCCGAAACTACTCCTCCGACATCTCTAAAATTTTGCGAGAGCCTTTGGGACCTAACTCTACTGTCAAGTTTCAAGTTTGAACATGATCGGATCTATATTGTTGAAGATCGGAGCAGCCTTGTGTGAGATCTGTAGCTGGAAGGGTCAAGTTCGATTTTGGGCATAATCGGTCAATCGATTTCGGAGTTATACCCACCTTGATTACTCAAAAAATATAGACTCGATTGAATTGAAGCTTGGCAACTAGTTGTAGAATATCAACTTAAAGCCGTGTGTAAAACTTTGTAAAAACCGTACCCCTAAAAATTACGAAAAAAATTGGTTCAAGCACTGACGTGAAGTCAGCAGCTTTTGCATGTATGTTCTATTGTCCATTCTCACTTATTTTGATCAATTTTAATCAGTTGTGCGAATATTGATCAATACCTAAATGGACCGAATGCACTCAAAAACGTATAATTTCTGTGAATAATACTAAGATATCATATTCCTCAATGAATTTCACGAGGTATAAGGTACAAGCAATGTATAAAACATCCCAATATAATCTTCTTTTCTATCTGGGATTTAATTTATTGAAGTATTTACTTAAGATTCCTCATTAAAATCTCTTTGGAATAATTCGCTGATGATTTTTCGAATTTGATAGCATAAAGAGGGAGAATTTTTGAATGCATAACAGTCTACAGAAAGAGAATATCTAATATCCCAGCCTCGTTGTTTATTGGTTTAAGCTTTCTAGCAGAGCAACACTTCAAAGAAAATGAAATTTTAATCACGGGCTCTGCGAATCTTAGGATCACGGACATAACGAATAAAACAGAGCTACGCTCCACTGTTGCCACATCGACATAATCATTTTTTAAACGAAGCAATTTTCAACACGATTTGTCAATATACGAAATTTGTTTTTGGGGGAATATTCGATTTATTTTGAGAATTGATTACTAACCGACATTGATCTCACAAGCTCTTCAGCCGGACAGTTCCTCTCAAAGGGCGGAAAACTAAGGGTTGAAACTGATATTGACATATATACCAAATTTGTTAACAGGTTGATGGTTTCTCAAGAAATATTTTTGGCGCGCAGTTAACCTATAGCCAGAGAGATTATCAATTCGTCCAAATGTATGTATTTTTCGAATTTTTAGCGGAGATTTGTTTCGACTCACAGACGAATGATGATGAAGAATCCGAGGTCAAACTTGATTCTGTCCAGCCGTCAGCACGATTATGCTCGAACACAGTGATTTAGACAGTTGAAATTTGTGTAGGTTTGCAGTCCAAATGCGCCGGTTAAGATCGTCAATGCGCAAAATCCTCCAAGGACGGAGTTATAGCCATCGGAAATTTTGTTTTCCCAATAACTCGAAAAATCCTGATATGATCGAAATAGGGCTTCATACGAAACGAGAGTAGGCCAGAGTATATCCGCAAATTCCCAAAAAATTAAGTCTCGTTGAAGTCACGTTCTCGCCTCGTTATCAGTTGTCTCGTCTCATCTCGCTTAATTCTGAATAACCATAATAAATATTATATAATATAAACGAAATGGTATACAATAATTAATATTTTCGTAAAGCTATATTTATTAGGCTCTTATACAAACATATTTGTGCATGTACATATTATTTTTAATTTTAAACACTGATAATTTCAACTTTTAAATTACTTGATGACCAATAATTCAAACATAATCACGCTTGCATCACATCATTTTTCAATGATATACGTGTTTTTGCCATGATCATACCTGCTGTGAAAAATAATCTTTCAACAGGTACGGATGTAGCCATTAATAAATCATCGGCCATCTTGGAAAGTGTAGGAAGAACCTTTTCATCACTCTCCACCACTGTAAAATATTTTGATTCCTATTTGCTCTTCCTAACAGCAAATATTCTTCCAAACTCAGCTTTCCAATATTTCGAAAGTTTTGTTGATGTTTTAAATAGGCTATCGATGTCGATACATTTTTTAATAGAATTGAACAATTTGGTATAGTTTTCAAAGAATGCTTTCCCAGTGGGTAGATCATTGAGGGTGTTCTTGGCGTATTCCTCATAACACTTTTCGAAACATTGAATAGCTTCATTTCTTTACCAGTTCTATTATACGTAGTTCCACAGATGTATACAATAATTGTTCACATCTTCACTACAAGGAGCACAAGAGAATAAATTTCTCCAGATGTTCAGATAGAGACGAAATTTTCAAAGCATTGGGATTTAGGGGCAATAAAAGTTGTCCGTTGAATATTGAATTCATAACATAATGGCATCGGTTTTAATGGTTGTGAATTCTATTTATTCTTGAAAAATAATCTCAATTATCGCAAGGTCATAACGAATTAATAATCTTCTAAAAAATCGTGTATTTCTAGAACGATCGATGCATAATATACACAAATATAATGGTATTTATAGTGGAAACTCATCATATTCAATTGTTTTCTATGGGCGTTGAAAAAAGTCGAGTCGTATATAAAACTTCATACAAAAAATTTAACGAGACCAAAAACGAGACTCTCCTGTTGCGCTGTATGTGGTCTCGGTATCGCCTATAATATTTTTGTAATTTGGAAACCTCTCGTCTCGTCTCGCTTTTACGAGACGAGAATGAGACGAGACGAGAAAAATGTCGCTCTCGTGTGAAGTCCTAGATCGAAACAATGCGCGGTAGTTAGTTGAAAAAAAAAATCGATACAAAGACTTATGCAAAATCTTGTGAAGATTGCATGACTGGAAAATTGAAATCATAATCTCAGAAACTATTCGACAGATATCGTTGAATTTCTGCGAAAACCTTCCAAATCTTATTATACAGTAAATCTCTGAATTTTAAGTCGATCGGATCTATCTATATTGGTGAACATATGCCAAAATATTTCACCGATCGAGGTGTACTCGTCCAATTTTTTTACACTCGTCGAAAAAAGTTGTCAACACTTTTTAGATTTTTGACGTGCCTGGATAAAATTTAAAGAATCTTGATGTGTTTGCGTAGATTAAGAAATATGCCAATTCAGACCGATTTTGAACGGGGAACATGGCTAAAAGTGAAGATGAGGGATAAAAAACCTCAAATATAATATGTAACATGATGCCAGGTGCCAGAGAGCAGTTGAGAACTTCAGAATTCGCCGACATCAGTGCATCACTTCTGGAGGACATCATCTTGCTGCTGTGTTCTTTAAAACTTGAGTGAACAAATGTGGTGTAGTGCTGAATCATGAGGAATAAATAATTTTTTCATATGTTCTGCCATTTATTTTTAAAAGCCAAAACTGCACTATTTCTTTTGCCGCATCCTATATATGACGTATCTTCCCAAATAGTTTGCTTCTAAACTACATCTTATTGCATAAAGTATTATATATTAATAGGCATAGTCAGCCAAATAGTATTGGAGTTATATACCCATAGCAAATTTTGTTGCTATTTCCTCAATAACTCAAAAAATACAGATACGATCCAAATTCAAACATGGTAAGTAGTTGTATAATACCAACACAAAAATTTTCGCGGAATTTTGTAACAATCGTATCTGTAGAAAGTTAAAATAAAATCATTGAAATAAATCATGTACCTCAGAAACTATTCGTCCGACTTTGCTGAAATTTTGTGACTACCTTCAAAGCGTATCTTCACGATTGGATCTACAGGTACGGTAAAAAAGGTCGGAAAACTAGGAAATTCAACGTTAATTTAGACGATGGCCAGGGTCCAGTGGAGCAGTCTAACAGTCAAAACTTCAGTGCGATGTGATAACGAATAAACGACTGTTCTCTCTCTTTGGCTCAGTTGGTCTCGGCTGGGGATCCTAGGATACGATTTTCGGTCCATCGTTTTATCTGCCGGCGCTGATCAGTCGCACTCCAAACTTGGGATGCGCAAGACCATATTGGTTGAGAAATAGATGCATAGAATACATGGTGAAGATACTCTTTGACATATTTTCGGCCGATTTGCGGTCCAAATACTGTCAAAATACAAGGATTTTGTTCTACTTCAGTTTTCGCCGATAGATGCCGGCAGTAGAAATTTTATGGACAAAATTATCGAATTCTGTCAAATTAAATTCGAATCTTCGTTTATTCTAGTTTCTTGTGGAAAGTACTACCGTTTACTGAAATTTAGTATTTTGAGTATTTTGTTCAAAGTTCTTGTTTTCCGCGCCGAAAGTATGCCAAATGTTTGCTGTGTGAACTCTGACGAGTATCCTGAACCATTTTAATCAAATAGTATTTTCATTTCGAAAATACTTCGTTTTTATGCGAATATAGTTTTTTTAACAATTGTTTATTCTTGCCGGATCAGGGGCAGATTTCTAGTATCAAGAAAGGTATTAATTAAAATATTAATGATATTGAAAGATCGCTGATACCGTTAATTGTTAATAAATCAACATAGGAGAACGCTAAGACTTGTTGATTTACTATAATCTTGCCGGTTGATGAACATAAACTGTTTTAACAGTTGAAACATTAAGATATAACTCTATTAATTAAAAATTATATTCATTATACAATTCAGTTATATATTGAGAAGGAATGAAATGACATGTTATGAAAACTAACAATATCATTTGTCAACGATGAAAGGACTAGCTGAGAACAAAGTTCAGAGCAACCACACTGTGATTTCATCAAAGTTGAATAGCTTTCCTAAAGCGTCATTCTCTTTGGCGCTCTTATACTATAATATTATTTGTATCAAGGAAGTTGTTACACGACAAGAATGGCAACTGGCTTGTGGTGAAGGTAGGGTATTGAAAATTAGGAGATTTGTTTGTTCAAAATATTTTTCTAGTGAATATATATTGAATAAAAGATTGAAACGTAGTGCACTACCCTCTATTTGGTTAGTTTATCAATGTAATGATTCATTTTTCGATATTTCATCAGTATACTTAGTTCTGAATAATAGCTATCGAATCAAATATATTTTGCAATCTAATTGCTGAGAACATAAAAAGTTGTCAAGGGGTATTGGGAACTGAAAAATGGGTTCAAGCCCTGTGGACAGGAGCTTTCTGGCGCTCTAGTTCAAATAGACAAATTATATCTCCGAAAGTATTGGTTTCTCAGAGTTGAGAATTATATCAATGTATTCTTATGATAGAACTGCATCATAAAGGAAATTCAATTCAAATAATAGTTTATTTATCAAGATTAAATGAGCAATCTGAGAATGAAAACTGCACCATGGAAGAAACCAAATTAAAATAGCTGAAATGAATTTGACTCTCTCTTATAGAACAGGATGAAATGTACGAGTATGAACACAGATCATATAATAAAGCTTAGATAGAATTTTTATAGCATTCTGTGAAAACATAGAAGTACGATTCATTATTGAAATTTAGAACTTCATCTTAGCAGAAATTGAAATCAAACATCATAGAAGAATTTAAATTCAACAAGAGTGCCAAAAATTATCAATGCAAAACCAATAGACGAATTCTACCCAACAACGAACTCATCCAAGATATTCATTCCCTAATTCTATGATGAACGATAATATATATCTTTCCTCAAATCTACTCCAATACACCAATATTCCAGTTTTGTTTTTAGTGGAGATATTCTGAACTCAATATTATTAACTTACCATTACCATTCCCATTATCATATGGATTGACCATCGGCATGAAAATATCAACCAACAAAAAGTATGATATTATATTATAATTCTCATATTTATAGGATTGCTGGAATGAATGACAATGAGACAACGTCATGTCTCAGGAAAATAAGTTGTTGACATTATAACAATTCATAGAATACCCACAGAATAATTCCATCATTCTGTGAAAACGTAGAAATACGATTTACATTGAAATTTTGAAAGATCATATCTCCGAAAGTATTAGCTTGTTAGAGTTAAAAATAATATGAATGGATTCTTATGGTAAAACTGCTTATTGAAAAAAATTTAATTTGGAGTTAGTGTTGTAAAAAAAAAAATTTTTTTTTTGTTACTCCGAAACCATCTGTCCGATTTTGCCCAATAACGAACTTGGCCGAGATATTTATCCCCCAAACCTACTCTGAAAATTTCAACTGTCTAGCTCATTCCGTTCGAGAGTTATCGTGCCTACGGCTGGCCGGCCGGACCGGCCGGACAGAATGCATTTCAACCACGGATTCTTGATCAGTGAGTCGAACCAAATCGTTTAAGACCATTTTCATCAAAAAATTCGAAAATTACAGACATTTGGGCAAATTGATAAGCACTCAGTTCCGAGGAACTAGAACGCCAAAAATGCTGTATACATGACAATGTTTTGATGAAGTTTCAAATTATACATCGGAAATAATAAGTAGAATGCTCAATTCAAATGAGCCTTACATGATAAAGGTAGGTAATTAATACATTTGAATAAATATTGATTTCACAGATTTCTTCATTTATAGTTCCAATCAAAATGTTTCAAAGAAACTTCTTTACTGATAAATCCCTTATTTGGCCTCATTATTTCTTGGCAAGATGAAATTTCTGTTGCAAACAAATGGGTTTTACATATAATGTCCGAACAGATGTCTGATTAATCAAAAAATGAATTGATTTTTCAATAAACTGCTTTATTATATTCTTTTAATTTGGATTTACGAACTAGGAACGGTGGAAAATGAACTATGTCGCTTGTCAGTTTTCATTTATTCCCTTGTCAGAATCTTCGAATTCGACTCTAGCGGCACCATCGTTAATAAAGTGAAGTAGTACATAAAGTACGTGATTTGACAGTTCTAGGTCCGTTTTTCGGCCGAAAATTTCAACAGGAATTAGCAGGGAGTGTCGATACCTTGTTATTCTATGCATCTTGGTTGAGAATAAAATAGATTCCTCGTAAAGCAATGTTTAGCGTAGAAGAAAAAATACAAATTATAAAATGGTACTTTGCTGGTCAATCAATTGGAGACACAATAAATTAATTTACTGTTGCCTTAGAGATAGGCTGATACTTTCAAGTTCGGCTATTTCCAAGATAATAAAGAAATTCGAGACATGTGGATATTGTGGACATTGATAAGCGTCTTGAGAATGAGGAATATGTGTGTGCTGCTGTTGAAACCAGTACACCTTGTTCGAGTAACATAATTGCCGAACAAGTCGATATTACTGATAGAACTGTTTTGAACTGGAATGGTCACCACTAAGGTTAAAATAAGTCAGGGAATTTTTCCGGAAGACAATATCATTTGTGATACCATGATGCAAAAAGAGAAACCATGATGCAAAAAGAGAATGAAAATAGTTCTTTCCTAAGCAATATCTTATAATTCACTGAATAGTCATCGTTGTCCTTGAATAGAAAACATAACCCATCAGTAGTAAGATATTGGTCTAGGAAGAATAAGCATCTAAGTATTCCTGCGCGTACCCAGTATCCTCAAAAACTCAATGTTTGGACAGGAACACTGGGGAATTACGTCATAGGGCCATTTTTCATCGATGGTAACCTAAACGCTGCCAAATATCTGGAGCTTTTACAGAATCAAATTATTCCGACAGTTCGGCAGCTACCAATCAATTTCGATGATGTCTGGTTTCAAGAGGATGGTTGTCCAAGTCACAACGCATGAGCAGTAACGCAATGTCTCAGGACCACTTTTTCAGACGATGTCATTTTTACAAATGGCATTATCAAATGGCCCTCCAGTTCACCAGATTTATCTCCCAATGATTTTTTTCTTCGGGGATATCTGAAAAATTTGGTTTATGGGCATGAAATTGATAGAGCGACAAATATCAATGAATTAAGGTTCAAAATTATCCTTTGTGCTAAAATAGCAACTATACGCCGAATCTGCTCAGGGATATGAGATTACCTCTTCATAATAGATTTGGCTACCGTTTGGCTCAACAAGGTGGATTATTTGAACATAAAATTAAAATTTGTCGACCTTCGATTTTTTAGAATTGGTTTTTATTTTCCTATTTCATACTTTCGTAGAATTTATTTTACTTTCATACCAGTTATGGCGAAAAAGAACCAAGTACTCATTTTTTCAGAGGAACTGTCATTCATTGTAGCAAATATACAATGGAATAAAATGGTCGTATTTATTTTCAACCGATATGGTATACCGGATCTCACGTTTGGAGTGCGATTGAACGGCAAAGTGAAGACCGAGATCCCCGAGAATCGTATCGTAGTATCCCCATCCGAGACCAACTGAGCCAAAGAGAGAGAACAGTCGTTTGTTCGTTGTCGCATAGCGCTGAAGTTTTGGCTGTTCCACTTCTTGACTCTGGCCATCGTCTAGATTAACGTTGAATACCCTATCTTTCCAACCGTTTTTACCGTACCTGTTTATTGTGGGGGATATTGAAAAAAAATCGGAAGCCGAGCAGCCTCAGGTGAGCTAGGTGAGTAGCTGCATGGGTGACCTTGGCAACGATAACTTTCGAACGGAAAGAGATAGCGACTTGTAATTTTCAGGGAAGGTTATGCGTCCGAGTAGGACAGTTGAGTTCGTTAATGGGCATAATCGGCCTAACGATTTCCAAGTTATACAGATCTTGTTGATTCTTTGTGGATTTCGTCAACAATTGAAAATATATCCACTAATCCGATCGAATTGAAACTCGGCCATTACTTACAAAATGCTGACACGCTGATTTTTGCGAACTCACGGGAATATCGGATCACTAGGAAAAAAACAAGAAAATTTTCCTTAAAAAATTTGAGAAACTATCCACCAGAATCCGCTCAAACTATCAAGCCACCATTTTACAATCGAGTACTGAATTTCAGCTCGATCGACTTTGTATGAGGCGTGAATAGATAATTGAACATGCGCGAAAAATCAACTATGCCCGCTAAAGCTTGTGACTTCACGTCAGTGCTTTTTTCGTTACTTCAAGCTCGGTTCAAACTGGCGATGTTTATGGTCCATGAATGTTTACACTGATTTCTAGATTATGAAATAACCCATTCGACTTTGCAACGTCACAAACACATCTTCTATCATCTTCCCAATGCCCGAATCGAAGCATCGCAAAACGAGAAATAAAAAGAATCACGGAGGGGGGAAAAGCGAGCGCTCCTGACTATTTTTGTCCTGTCATAATAAGACGAAGACAAGGGGCAACATTTGACTTCGGAAACGGGATTTTTATGTTAGAGCTGAGAAATCACACTGCTCCGCCGTGCACTTTCTGACACATGTTACACGAAACTTGGCATCTGCAGGTACGCGGGAAGCGAGAACGGCACACCTGAATCATGGGATCCGAAGCGAATGGACCAATAAATTCCGTCCCGGTTGAAAATTAATTTCGAGGCCAGGGAGTACGGCTCACTTTAGAAATGACGGTTTTGGACATTTTTTATGGTGAGGGAAACAATTAATTCGGTTTAACTTCCTTATATGATGAACCTCTGGAATCTTGGATAGTATTTTATTGATTTAGTTCGGTACATATATTTTGATAAAATAATACTTCCTCAGCGATAACACAGGGTTTTAGTGAATACGAGCAACAAACTTCAAGGGGTGATTCTGCATCACAAAATAAAGACATTTTACTGTACAACTTTTGTCTGCAATGTTTCGTTTTCCGAGATACGGGGTATTGAAACTTTTCTCAAAAGTGACTACCGGTCAAATGGGGTGAAATTGATAGTTATTTTTAATTAATCGTGAATTAATCTCAAACTACATAGTATTGTTTTGAAAATAAAATAAGAATTCACACTATGCCTAATGAAGACATCTAGGGTATAAAAAATGATTTAATTAATTGTTTGCCTGCTCCAAATTAATAAAAACTTCGTTATCAAAGTAAGGGCCGGTTTCATAATAAGTTTTAAAGTCTATTTAAATTTGAAGCATCCTTTAGTTGGAAATTTTGAACCAAAATGTCACTTTGAAGGATACTTTAAATTTAAAGGAACTTTAAAATTTATTATGAAACCGGCCGTTATACTCAAATTGGGTTGACTTTGATAGGTACTGCGCTTTTGCATTACTACGATTGCTTCGGATCTAAGAGTTATCAATGTAAACCATATTCCTTCATTCTCAATATTTTTGCGCGTATGTTCTGGGGAACATCGCGATCTCATTTTGCCCAAATGTCTGTAACTTTCGAATTTTTTGACGAAAATGGTCTCAAACGATTCGGTTCGACTCTCCGATGCAGAATTCGAGGTCAAATTTGATTCTGTCCGGCCAGCCGTCCGACCGTCCGGCAGTCCGGCCGTCCAGCCGTCTGGCCGTCCGGCCGTTGCCACGATAACTTGAGAACGGAAAGAGCTAGTGACTTAAAATTTTCAGGGTAGGTGGCGCATCTCAATACAACGGACAAGTTCGTTAATGGGCATAATCGGCCCAATGGTTTCCAAGTAATAATTTAGTTTTTAACCAATATATATCCGATCGAATTGAAACTTGGTGAATAGTTGTACAATATAAACCTAAACACGTTTATGAAATTTTGTGACAATCGTATCGCTAGAAAATTATTAAGATATATATTTCTTGTCACGATAACCTGAGAACGGAAAGAGATAGCGGCTTGAATATTTCAGGTTAGGTTGTGCATCTGAATGCGACATTTGAGTTTGTTTATAAGCATCATCGGCCATAACGGAGTTATAGCCATCTGAAATTTTGTTGTTTTTTGTTCCTCATTAACTCGAAAAATACAAAACCGACTGAATTCAAACATAGTTATTAGTTGTAGAATGCAAACGCGAAAATTCTTGCAAAATTTCGTGAGGATAGTATTTGTAGAAATTTTTTTAAAACTCATTGAAAATTGAAAAAAAAAATCAATTTATCAGTAACCATTAGTCTGAAATTGCGGAAATTTTGCAAGAGCCTTTAAAACCTAACTCTACTGCCAAGATTCAAGTTTTAACACGATCGGTTAAATATTGTTGGAGATTCGAGCAGCCTTGTGTGAGTTCAGTATATGGGTGACCGTTGCCTCGATAACTTTCGAACGAAAGGAGATAGGGACTTGCAATTTTCAAGGTAGGTTGTGTATCCGAATGGGAGAGATAAGTTCATTTTTGGGCATAATCGGTCTAACGGTTTCCGAGTTATACCCACCTGGAATATTATTTCCTTAATAACTCAAAAAATGAAGATTCGATCGAATTGAAGCTTGGTAACTAGTAGTAGAAAATCAACATAAAGGAGTGTTTAAAAATTTGTAAGAACCGTACCCCTAAAAAATTTCAGAAAAATCAACAAAAAAAAATTGTTTCTAGCACTGACGTGAAGTCAGGAGTTTTTGCGCGTATGTTCTATTTTCCATTCTTCTGTATTGGACACCCTTAATCGAATTTACCGTGGTAAATTATGTTGTCCATTCTCCCGTATTGGACACTTAATTCGTATTTACCATAGTAAATTCGAATTAAGAGTGTCCAATACGTGAATTTTTGAAGAAAATTGGTTTTGCTTTATCGATATTAAGTCAGATTAAGGGGGAAAAAGAAATATTTTAAATCCAAAATATTACAGTGTATTTGGGACATAAAAAGTTTTTGCCAAATTCGGTGAAAAAAGGATATTTTTTGTAAAAGATAAAAATTAAAAACCAAAAACGTTGAATTTCTCACATAAATTTTGAGGGTATGTGAAAAAAGTATAAATACGAAAGTAGTAGATATTTTTATTAGATAGGACCTGTAGTTTTGCCGGAAATCAAGATAAACGGTTTTTTACCCTTAAAAACTCACCCCTTTCCTTCCCGACCTCAGATCGCCTGTAAATTATTTTTCCTATCATTTTCGTTATAGTCTCTTCCTTTTATAACGGGTTTCATTCTACTATATTTTTTTTCGGTTTCAAAAATTATCGACACTGGTCTAGTACAGCAATCATAGCGCATGAATTAATATGTTTGATTAATAAGCTGAAGGTACCGGCATCATTTCCCGTAGCCTTAACTTTTCTTTTCATGTCTTTGCTCGCATGTTCTGGGAAACAGCGTGCTATCATTTTGCCCAAATCTGTGTAATGTTCGTATTTTTTGCCAAAAATGGTCTCAAACGATTAGGTTCGACTCTCTGATGAAGAATTCGGGGTCAAATTTGATTCTTTTCAGCTGGCCGTTGCCACGATTACTTAAGGACGGAAAGAGAAACCGACTTAAAATTTTCAGGGTAGGTGGCGTGTAAAAATGCCATTGAAAAGTTCGTCAATGTTTCCGAGTACTAATTTTGTATTGAATCAATACAGATCCGATCGAATTGAAACTTGGTAACTAGTTGTAGAATATCACTATAAAGACATATGTGAAATTTTGCAAGGATCGTATCACTAGAAAATTAAAAAAATATTATTTAACCCTCTATAACTTGAGAACGGAAAGAGATAGCGACTTGCAATTTTTGAGGGATAGGTTGCGAAACGGAATGCGTCATTTTACTTAATAGTTTCATTTTTGTTAATAGACATCATCGGCCAATCGGTTTAGCAGTTATATTTATCTAAAATCTAGTTCTTAGTTCCTCAATTACGCAAAAAATACTGAACCGATCCTGACAGAACATGATAATTAGTTGAAGATACTGACGCGCAAATCCCTGTAATAAGATCCTATCACTAGAAAATTTCAAAAGAATGATTGAAATTTATTGAAAAAAATTTTATATATATATAAAAAATTGGTTCAAGTACTGACGTGAAGTCAGGAGCTTTTGCGCGCATGTTCTATTGTCCATACTCCTATATTCGATTAAGAGGCCATTTCAAATACGTATCATTCGATATGTCTCAATTCATGTACCATGGTAAATTCAAATTAAGAGTGATCAATACAGGAGAATGGATAATAGAACATACGCGCAAAAGCTCCTGACTTCACGTCAGTGCTTGACCCAATTTTTGGCGCTCTTGTTCCTCTGAACAGAGTGCTAATGAATTTGCCCAAATGTCTGTAATTTTCGAATATTTGGCTGAAAATGGTATCAAGCGATTTGGTTTGACTCACTGATCAAGAATCCGTGGTCGAAATCGATTCTGTCCGGCCGTCCGTCCGTTAACACGATAACTCTCGAACGAAATGAGTTAGAGGATTGAAATTTGCAGGGTAGGTGTGGAGCATAAATATCTCGGACGAGTTCGTTAAAGGGCGAAATCCATCGAGCGGTTTCGGAGTTATGGCCGTTTTTAGTAAAAACATTTTTTATGAATATTTCCGAGACCGATCACTCGATCTATCTAAAATTTAGCATAAAAAAGGTAAAATCATGACTTTTAGACGCATGTGAAGTTTTGTATTGATCGGGTCGCTGTAAAATGTAAAAAATTTTTGAAAGTCTTTTAATTTTGTTTCTACAATAACTCTCGAACGGAATGAGCTAGACAGTTGAAACTTTCGGAGTAGGTTAGAGAGATAAATATCTCGGTTGAGTTCGCTATTGGGCAAAATAGGCCTGATGGTTTCGGAGTGACGAGAAAAAAACTTACAAATTTTAAAATAATTTTTTTTTAAGATGCATTTTCACCATAAAAATCCATTGATATAATTTTCAACTCTAACAAAGTAAATCTTTCGGAGATATGATTTTTCTAAATTTCGATAATGAATCGTACTTCTATGTTTTCACAGAATGCTATGATTATTCTATCTATGATTTATTATATGATCAGTTCATCCTGTTCTATAAGAGAGAGTCAAATTCATTTCAGGTATTCTAATTTTGTTTCTTCCATGGTGCAGTACTCATTCTCAGATTGCTCATTTAATGTTGATAAATGAACTATTATTTGAATTGAATTTCCTTTATGATGCAGTACTATCTCAAGAATACATTGATATAATTCTCAACTCTGAGAAACCAAAAAGCCAAAAAGCTCCTGTCCACAGGGCTTGAACCAATTTTTTATGAACATTTCGCCAGAAACTGTCTCAACTCTGAATCCACACTTCATTTGTAATATTGAATTATTCATGTGGAAAAATTGCAAGATGTTCATATTGTTAATTGTAGATTTCACATTTCAACGTGCGAGATCCTCATATATGATTCTCTAAACATACACTGACATCATCGGGATGAAAAACTCCATGTGTCGAGATTTTTCGCCACTTTATATGCGGCAACATCTCTCATTCTTCTTGTGTGAGTTATGAACCCAGCATAGCCCTGGGCACCTCACCCGTAGAGAAAATTGTGACGAAGAGTGCTCTCTCTAGCGAGATTTGTTTTCATTGCGATATTGTCAACGTGAAAGCATTTCCAGCAGCAGAACGACCGTGAAATTTGTTCACGAAATTGAAAATAATATCCCCGAGCTCAACTTTGGGGAAATGGCGAAACCGAGTTAAAAATTGTACGAATAAAATAAACCGCCGAAAAGGAGAAATACAATTAAATTACTCATTTCATCCGCCATCCCTGCGCTATCTCCTCCACGGTATATGAATTTTAATACAGCATTATTTTTTCTGCCCTCGCGAAATTTGAGCTTGATGAAGTTTGTGAACCAAACTAAGTTTTAATGGTTATATGAAAAATATACCGTCGATGTAACCCCCGTCTCTCAACTCGTTTTTCTTTTCGACTGGTAATGAAATATACCGACCTGCTCGATATGACCGACGTGCAAGATCCGCTTTCGGGTTTTCTTTATAATCGCATTACGAGGAACGAATTCGTGAAATTGAGTCAAGTTTTCCGTGAAATCAGCAGTAAGGTCGACTGTTGTGCTGTCGAGGTAAGTAGGTATACATATATATGTATATGAGCCTGCACGCTGATGTACAGGCGGATTTAAACTTGAAGTCTACGGACATATACAGGGTGTTTCACGAATGATTGTACAGGTTTTCAGTGCAGATGCAGGACATTTTGGTAAGCCTAAATCAGTGTTCGAAATATGTCCTAACTGTATTCAGATAAGAGATACAGGATGTTTTATGTATTTTATCAAACATTTTCAATCGGCATAACTTTTGAACGCCTGCATGGATCTTCATGAAAATTTCGGGGAATGAGAACAGGCAGAGACAATAGAATAGAGAGACCACCAGATAGGCCGCATTACAGGCGGCAAGTTTGTGGAATGCGAAGAATCCAGTTCGTTTCCAACAGAGAGGAGAATATCTCCTCTCTTTCTCCGTTAATCAATAGAACGGGAACTTGAAATTTATTATTTAAAATGGCGTTTGTGCTTGGTTTTTGTTATGCAGGTTATGCTTTCGAACAGAAGATATTTCTGAGACCCTGGGTAAGTTTGTTCAAAAACGTTCTCGTTTTTGTTTATATTATACATTGGATATGGATAAAGACTCCTTTTCTAAATTTTATACTGACATATGCTATAACTTCACTGTAAAAGGAAGATCAATTTTGTATTGTTGTTGACTAAATCTTTTTTTTCAGGTATAATATGCTAAAACTAGTGAAGTTTAATATAATGGCAGGGAACTTCTAACTGAATTCACCGTTTTTACATTTTGGAGTGGTAAGTAATTTCACGTATTCCTGTGAAGTGTTCAATGATGAAAATATATTTCATCATAGTTATCCATATGCAGCAAAATTTAACACCTTATGTGATATTATAATTGTTTATAGACCCTTTAGTCTATGTTTAATACTGACATTAGTATAACTTCACTGAAGAACAATTTTATATGATTGTTGATTAAATGTTTCTTACAGATCAATGCCAAAACTAGTGAAGAATGATATTATAATAATAATAATAGGAAACATCCAACTAAATTTCCTGAGAAATGCCCACCAAGAAGACAGCAGTTTTTTGCCATCATGAATTTATCAGAAACCAACGCGAGGCAATACTTATGTGAAGATCACTTCGAGGAATCTGCTTTCACTTCTACAACAAGAGGTAGGCTGACAAAATTTGCTCTGCCAGTACACGTGAAAAATGAATCTGAAACTGGAATGTTCTGCTACTTCCGAAACCGCAAATGTGGGAGAAAGTTTTGCTGGTCCTTCATACGAGGTAGTTTCAGGTCAGAGGAAGGACTAGCATTCTAGGGCATATAGGTGGAAGTAGGATGAAGGATCTTACACCTAGGAAAAGTAAGTTGTATAATGTGAGTAGATCCCAACAGAAAATTAGAGGTAAAGTTAGAAAATCATTGTTTATATCAAAATCTAAAATGAAGCATGTTTAGGAATAAGTGCAATCTGATGTCTTGGATGGCCTTGAGAAATAAATTTGGATTCAGTTCAAATACAAATGTTGAAATTGTTAGAAATGCTCAGTGTAAAAGACCTTCTTGGACTACTAGAGACAAAATATTTGCATTGACTCTCTAAGAAAGGACCAAACTGGTATAATTTCTCAAAGTGTCTTTTACCACTTCCTTCCAAAAACACTGTACAAAAAGTTTTGCAAGGCAGTCCTATGGATGTGGGTTTGAATAAACAGATATTGATAAACCTTGTTAAGCTTATATCCAAACTTGGTGCTTTCAACAGATGCTGTACAGCTGTTTTTGATGGAATAACTATGTTAAAGCAAGCTCTGCTGGATCGAGTAACTCATAAAATTGTTGGATTTGTTGATTTGGGTTCCCTGGGACGTAGGAACGAATTGGCTAACCAACCTCTTGTTTTTATGACCCAGGGACTGTTCATGAAATGGAAACAACCTCTGGGTTTTTATTCTACCAGAGGTACAGACAGCAGATCTGAAGCATTTATTGTTCGAAATAGTTGAAATTTTCCAAAGCATTAGGTTGGAGGTAATGGGGACTGTTTACGATCAGGGGACAACTAATCGAGCAGCAATCAGACAACTTTGTAATACTCAAACAGCTAGAACTGATTGTTACTTCAGGCTAAATGATAATTTCTTCGCTTATTCGATCCCCCTCATCTGCTAAAATCAACAAGAAATACTTTCCCCAAATATAATATTCAGTTTGATAACCATGAAATTGCAAAATCATGTTACGTTGAACAATATTTAGATTTATATTAAACAAGAAAATTTTATTTGGCACCCAAAATACGTAAAGGATATATCAATTTGAAACAATATCCTGGATATGAAATGAAAGTATCTATTGCTGCCAAAACTTTAAGTCAAATTGTTGCAGATGTGCTGGAAACATCCCTCTCCTTCTGAGCATTGCCAAGTGAATTTATTTACACAATATATTTTATTGAATTGATTGTTTAATTCTTGACTATTTTATACCTCAATGAAAAATTATATAAGATTTATATTTTATGTATTATGTTATCAAACAATTGTTCGAATATAAACATATTGATCAAAGTACTTCTTTTTCTACTTCTCCTTCCTTTTTTTCAGAGGCTCAATAACAATTTTCTTTCGTACTGATTCAACTCATTTCATTTACATGAATCACTTCGTTCAGTACTGAATCAGTTAAATCAGTACGAAAGAACACGACTAATACATTTAAAGAGCGCGGGTAAATGCCCCCATTGCTCCCTTCGCAACACCACCACGGTATACAAATAAATAAAAATTACACCAAACCCAACTGGATTCCTTGTCGCCCCTGTTTAGCAGGCAATCGAACTTTCTCATCCTTCTATTTCTCTATGAGAACAGGCCTATGCAAAATATTCGCTCATAATGACTTGTTGATAGCACAGGTGAGAACTAAGAAATTTTTTATTTTCCACATCTCAAAACACTCCTTATAGTAGGGGAGCCCAGGTAGCTAATTCGGGATTTACTCGAGCGTCATAGAGAGCTATTGGGTTGTCTAGCTTAGATGATAAGAAGAAAAAAATGTTATATAATATATACCTGTTCATCGGTGGGGTGAGCTGATATAAATTTTCAAAAATGTAAAAAAAAACCGTTACGTGGACATACTCGAGCGCGTCAGATATTGATAGCATCTGTGTCCTACGTATTTTGAAACATGTACATATGTTAATCTGACCGTTTCCATGATGGAGGTGATCAAACGTAAGGGTTGAAAATGAAAAAAAAAATTTTTTTATCGAGCTCGTCAGATTTTCTAAGGGGGTGTTAAGTGAACCTTAAAAGATGCTCTTGTATGATAATCTGACGATTGGGATGTAACGCAAACTCGTGGTCATCATTAGAATATGCAAAAAAAAATCGCCATTTAGAAATACTCAAGCGCGTCAGATTAAGATATATGTGGTTCATCAATATGGCCTAGACGTGCTGTCTCTTAATCTGACGATTGTCTGGAGGGATTCGCTAAATCTGACAATAAAAAAAAATTTTTTTTTATTTTTTTAAATCATTGAACTTAATTAATCGAAAAGCTCAGGAAATAGCGTGCAAATGAAAAAGCTTGTGTTGTTTTGAGGAGAATATTTATAAAAATAATAATTATACAAAATTTAATTTTTAAGGGTATTTTTTTTAATCATCTTCATCAGTAGAATCCTCTTCCGGAGTGGGACGGAGTGAGAGAACAATAGATAGAGAAAGAGAGAGAGGAGAATAGAAACACGGAGAGGGGAATATAGGCATGGCATAGCTGCACGCATTCAACTTTATCAAATTACTTTATTATTTTATTACTTCGGCTTGTGAAAATCGTCAGAATTAGCAGGTACAGCGATGTATTTTTTTCCAAGAGTAGCATAACCGGAAAACTCTAATACATGCTCAATTCACCGCTGTTGCAAATTCAAAGCCAGTGGCGTACATTTTATTTTTCGATGTCATGTATTGGGGTCAATGGAGAGCAAACACGTTAGATAGGTGGGAATTATGCTGTACCGCAATTATTCAGAGGAGGCTTTGAATGCCGCTCTGCAGAGGTATGATATAGGGGTCATTTGAAACAATTCACCGAGGAATATAGCATACCTTACATGATATAGCCAAACTAATAGATTACACTCATTGAACACTATATTGTACTGCAATGTCAATTTCTGATGAAAAAGCCATTGTAAAAGCAATATGTATATAGCTTCAGAGTGGGGGGTTCCTTTCGAACCTATAGTGACATAAAATATGTAGTTCAGAAATGTTTTAATCAAATTTTTTGAACAACAAGTGAAACCATTTCTGGATAGAAGAATCGCCATAAGGACGAATTGGTGAAAATAATATCACAGTCAATAAAACAAAGTCTGACAAAGATTTACTATACAACTATAAATATGTATTTTGATAATCTTTCAGAAGAGCTGGAGTGTTTGTCCGGAAGCGATTATTGTCAATTTTAATGAAACAGACAGTAAAAAAGTTTGTATTACATTTATTTATTTTCATTTAGCCCTTATACCAGGTCTACCAGTAAACAGAAGCATATTTTCAGATCATTTTCAAGTAACCCCATAACGGGGCTACTTGAAAATGAGCATTTTATATTTTTTATCCGAGAAGTGGTGGCAGCCAGAATTTTTGTATTACTTTGACAGCTTCTTTCAACACGAAATCCCATCAGAGTAATTTGTATTTTCGAAAAAAAATTATAATTTGAAGGTGACCGTTTGAAAATTCCAAAAAGTTTTATCAAGTAGCCCCGTTTTAAGGTACTCTTTCAAACAAACCTATTGGCAATGATGGCACACTTCGCAACAATACAATATATAATAACTTCAGGAATGTGGTGCATCTCATTTCACCCAATACACAAATTCAGGGTTTCGACTTCAGATTATCCAAAGAGTTTTTCAAAAAAATACTGCTATGTTCGAAAACATGGTTCAAATGATAGAAATTCTCATTCTCGAATTATTTATCTCCGAAAACTCTATGATTTGAATATCTGAAACAAATATTAACGGAATCAAAGATTTCATAGAAATAAAAACACAAAAAAATATTAAATTTGAAAATTAATTTTATTGAAAAGTGAGTTACAACTATGAAAGGTAAACTAAAAAAACTGTGAGCTATTCGCTCTCAGGAGTTGATAACTTTGTACCGCAATTACAAATTAGCATTCCCATTCTAACTCATTACAAAACAGACCTTATGACTGGCCTGCAAGATCCCCAGATCTTACATGCTTGGATCATTTCCTCTGGGGACACTTGAAAAATAAAGTTTACTCCGAAGAAATCGTGGATAGGGAGCAACTGATTAATCGTATTCAAGCTTCATGTTAAGAGATATATACACATATTATAATAGTTCAATTAAATGTTCAATGTTATTTCGAGTCTCAGTTGCGAATTATCGGTGTCTAAGCAATCAAAACACACGCATTCCCATTCTAACTCATTACAAAACAGACCTTATGACTGGCCTGCAAGATCCCCAGATCTTACATGCTTGGATCATTTCCTCTGGGGACACTTGAAAAATAAAGTTTACTCCGAAGAAATCGTGGATAGGGAGCAACTGATTAATCGTATTCAAGCTTCATGTTAAGAGATATATACAATATTATAATAGTTCAATTAAATGTTCAATGTTATTTCGAGTCTCAGTTGCGAATTATCGGTGTCTAAGCAACCAAAACACACGCAACTATTCATTCACACTTCTTTCTATCCATACTTGATTCGAGTTTTCGGTTTTTTGGCCGAAATCTTCAATTGTGCTAACATCTGTGTTTAAATTATTCGAAAAAAGAATTTTCAAAGATGAATAATTCGAAAATGTGTAATTTCTATCATTTCTATTTTCAGGTACATAGGTAATCAACTGTGGAACTCCTAAATTCATGCATTGGATGGAATACGGTTCAGCACTATAATTAAGTGATGTTACTGAGAATTTCAATTGAATCAATATCTATTAACGCATTATTCGGAGATTCACAGGTCCGTGGTTATTATAAAAAAATTCCAAATATTCATAATATATTGATACGAAGTGTGCCATAATTGCCAAGAGGCTTGTTTGAAATAATATTCATTGTAGATTCTGAGAAAAATTTCACCTCCTGAAAATTTGATGTACAGGGTGTTTTACAAGATGTGGAATTAAGAAAATAATTTTCTCAGTCCAAACCCAGAAAAAAACCTTTCAATAATGAGTATACCTCCCACAGTATCCTTTAATGATTACTTAACACAAAGGTATGGGCCTTTTTCAATCATCCTTTTCAGAAGTTAGCTATGATTTTTGAATACTGTCAGTGTGACAATTCTTGAATTTCACAAAATAACCATCAACAAAATAGTTCTAACGATTTTCATTGGGCGTCTGACGAAGGAGTCTGATATAGACTCCGAAACGTTACGATATAGTTGTTTCTTCGTTGATGTTGTTTCGTTGTTGTTTTTAGGCAACATTGTTCAATTGATTGCTTCTGACAAATATCGTGTGTTTCTTACGCAGAAGCAAATCACAAAATAATTAATTTATTATTAATTAAAACCTTTCAATACTATACTCAATCCCTGAAATTTGTAAATTTCAACTCTCTAGCGCATTGCGTCCGAGATTAATTGTGCTGACGGCTGGATGTCCAGACAGAATCAATTTTAACCTCGGATTCTTCATCAGTGAGTTGAAACTAATCGAAGGAAACCATTTTCTGTCGTAAATTACAGAAATTTGGGCAACTCTATAGGCACTCTGTTCAGGGGAATAAGAGTGTCAAAAACGTTCAAGGGTGCGCTTGTACATAAATAAAATGTAATCAAGAGAGCTTCTGATTAGTTAGATAAAGATAAAAAAAATACTGATGATGATAAACGAGTCAAAATAAGTCTTGAACTGTTGAAATCAAAGCTTTTGCATTCCATTTTAGACGACTGCCTCATTCCGTTGAAATATTCAGCCATATCCAGTGTGGTGGGCTCAATGGTAGAGCGTTTGAGTTAGGAGCAGGAGGCCCCTAGTTCAATCCCGAGGCTAGAAAAGAAATTTTCTAGTCACGGTAATCGCCACCAGTCACTGTTGGGTCAAACATTAACAGTGGTGTGCCTAAGGTAGCGTACGGACATAGTAACAAAGCCTACACATAACACAACTGATTCTCCTTACTCGCTCAAGCTCTTGTGAGCTTATGAGGCGTCTCCTTGGGGAAGACCTAGGAGGATCAGTATAATAATATGATAATAATAATAATAATAATAATAATATAACGGGATAGTTAACTGGACAGTGAATGAAATTCTCGAGCTAGACAGAACCACTCGTAAAGTGATGAAAATGAATCGTAGCCTGCATCCCAACTGCTCGATTCAAAGGATATACCTTCAACGAACGCAGGGAGGCAGAGGTTTGCAAAGTTTGGAATACCAACACCATCAACAAATGTTGGAAATGGCAATAAGGATATTGAGAAGCGAAGACCCGCTTCTGAAAATGGTGGCTCAGCATGAAATCAGGAATCAAGGAGCTTTCTATTTAGGGCTGGTCAAAGAGCTTTGGAGAAGCTCTGTATAACCGGCAAATCCATCGATCATAAGCTAGCAGGAACACCAATCTCGCGAACAGACCAAAGAAGAGTTGGAAGAGAGATAAGGCAGGCACAACCGAAGAAACTACTCGAAGATCACATGAGTAAGCACCTGCACTCCATATACTTCAGGAGTTCGAAAGATCAGGGCCTGTCGGAAGAATTATCCTTCGCCTTTTTGAAGTCCGCTGGACTCAAGTCGGAAACGGAGGGATTTGTTATAGCTTGTCAAGATGGGGTTTTAAATACCAGATGGTATCAAGAGAACATAATGAAAGTTGACACCCCCACAACGTGCAGAGCATGCAACAGCCAGCAAGAAACTATTATGCACATTCTGTCTGCTTGCAGAGTCCATGCTCCATCAGGATATGTGGAAAGACACAATGCGGTACTCCGAATTCTCTACTTCAATCTGAGAGAGGTTTATGGTATAGACAAGGAACCAGTGCTACCATATGCGCCTCTGGAGATTGAAGCAGTTGTTGAAAATAGCAGGGCTCGCATCTGCTGGAACTATGCGATTCCAACAACTCGGCAGATCCACGCCATAAAGTCAGAGATACTTCTGCTGGGCAAAGAACTCAAGGAATTGTTTGTCGTCGAATTTTCCTCTCCCGCAGAGAATAATGTGGTGATGAAAGAAGAACAGAAGAGGGAGAAATACAAGGATTTAATGTTTGAACTTGGGATCCTGTATCCAAGGCATAAGGTAAGGATGGTCATACTAATCATAGGATGCCTAGGCGGAATGAGAGCGAACTACGTGACCGAATTGAAGATTATTCCGGCCTGCAAATCTCTGGCCGAGGATTTAGCTCACAGAATGCAGAAAGCGGTGTTGGTCGGATCACTTCGAGTCATCAGGTCCCATCAACTATGAAGGCCGCTTGCAGCTCATCTCTTTTGTTAAGAGACACTGTAAGGGCAGGACGAAGAACTACTCCAAGGAACGTGCGAGAGGTTTTTTAGTGAGTAACCATCAAAATCTGGAGTCCCACACTCCTGAGAGAAGCAGACCCTCTCAGGGCGGGCCTATAAAAGGTTTTTCCTCTCGAGCAAAAAAAAAAAATAATAATAATAATATTCTTCTCGAATTCTTACGAGCAAGCATAAATCGGAGAAATTCCGTCGTTCAAGAGTTAATTTGAGGGCAGATTGAAATGGAATAATCTGGTTCATTTTGGACGTAAGCCTGCGACATTTTCGGTACTTCAACCAGTGCGTTGTTCCACTGGCACTAGAAAATCGCAATACAAAATATCCCTTCCCAAAATATCCCCAGATTGCCATAAGTTCTATTTTCAAGAAGGAAATATCTAAAATCCAATAAAAACTTGTGATAGAATCCATTATGCGTGTATCGTTAATATTCTCTTCTGTTCAGAATTAATTGAAATACGTTCAATATCCCATTTTTGATTGATTTTGACCCACGAAAGGTTTAGACTATCGATATAAATGCATCTGAGCATCTTGGCGGATTCCACCCATTAAAGAACTCAAGCACCGTAGTTGGACTCCAAACCTACCCTGTAACTTTAAACCAGCCGGCCGGTCGGACATAATCAAGTTTGATCTCGGAATCTTCATCAGTGAGTTGAAACTAATCGTTTGAAACCATTTTCTGCTGAAAATTACAGACATTTGGGCAACTTGGTAGGCATTCTGTTCAGAGGAATAAGAGCGCCAAAAACGTTCAAGGGTGTGCTTGTTCTTGAGCGCTATTTGTTAGTTAGATAAGGATAGAAATAATACTGATGTCGATAAACGAGTCAAAATAAGTCTGTCGAAATCAAAGCTTTTGCATTCCATTTTAGACGACTGCCTCATTTCCCTGAAATATTCTCCCATATTTTTTCCTCTCAAATTTTTACGGGCAAGCATAAATTTTTCCGAGTGATGGACACTAATTTCATCGTCATAAGAACCGTATAACGAGCAGGTTGTTGGGTAGAATATCAAAGAAAATGAAATGAACTAATTTCCCGGCTTTTTCGTAAGGAGAAGCTGATTTGGTCTCACTCAATCAAGTCATTAATGTAATGAAACATTCCTTTGACGCGTATTTGTCGTTTCGAGTTTGCTGAAAATAAACCTAAGTGATAAACGTAAGACAAAAATATCCTGGGTCGGAAATGAATTACTTTCGTGAAGGACTTATTACGATGCTATTTGAGTTCTCCATCAAATATATCGTATTTTGGATGTCGAGAAAATAGATTATGGGCTGAGCACTGGAATTTTTTATTCGAGATAATTTTTTTCTGACACGCGAAATAATGAGAGTGCAGTAACAATCTTCCGATGAAGCATTGCACCAATTGTGCAGGGTGCTACTTCAATAACTGATCATCATGTATGCCCTCATCCACTTTCAAAATTTATGAAATTTGAATATTTCGGTATTGAAAATTGAAATATCAGGAAGCAAATTTAAATGAGGTGAAAAGCTTCAAATTAGGGCTTCACGCGAGAGCGAGATTTCTCTCGTCTCGTCTCGTTCTCGTCTCGTAAAAGCGAGACGAGACCATCTCAAAAATATTATAGGCGATACCGAGGCCACATGCAGCGAAACACGAGAGTCTCGTTTTTGGTCTCGTTAAATTTTTTGAATGAAGTTTTATATACGACTCGACTTTTTTCAACACCCACAGAAAGCAATTGAATATGAAGAGTTTTCACTATAATTACCAATATATTTTGTCTATATTATGCATCGATCGTTCTAGAAATACACGATTTTTAAGAAGATTATTAATTCGTTATGACCTTGCGATAATTGAGATTATTTTTCAAGAAAAAATAGAATTCACAACCATAAAAACGAATTCTCTTATGAATTCTGTACTTAACGGACAACTTGTATTGCCCCTAAATTCCAATGCTTTGAAAATTTCGTCTCTATCTGAACATCTGGAGAAATGTATTCTCTTGTGCTCCTTGTAGTGAAGATGTGAACAATTATTGTATACATCTGTGGAACTACGTATAATAAAACTGGGAACAAAATGAAGCTATTCAATGTTTCGAAAAGTGTTATGAGGAATACGCCAAGAACACCCTCAATGATCTACCCACTGAGAAGCTATTCTTTGAAAACTATACCAAATTGTTTAATTCTATTAAAAAATGTATCAACATCGATAGCCTATTTAAAACATCAACATACCGAAATATTGGTCAGCTTAGTTTGAAGAATATTTGCTGTTAGAAAGAGCAAATAGGAATCTAAATATTATACAGTGGTGGAGAGTGCTGAAAAAGTTCTTCCTACACTTTCCAAGATGGCCGATGATTTAATAATGGCTACATCCGTACCTGTTGAAAGATTATTTTCCACAGCAGGTATGATCCTGGCAAGAACATGTACATCATTGAAAAATGATGTGATGCAATCGTGATTATGTTTGAATTCTTGGTCATCGAGTAATTTAGAAGTTGAAATTATCAGTGTTTAAAATTAAAAATAATATGTACATGTACAAATATTCTTGTATAAGAGCGTAATAAATATAGCTTTACAAAATGATTCATTATTGTATGCCATTTCGTTTATATATTATAATATGTATTTATAATCGTTATTCAGAATTAAGCGAGAAGAGACGAGACAACTGATAACGAGACAAGAACGAGACTTAAACGAGACTTAATTTTTTGGGAATTGGCGAGAGCGAGACTAAATTTTTTATACTCTCGCCCACTCTCTTCTCGTGTGAAGACCTACTTCTAATAGGTAAAATCGTTGCTATGACGGCTGACGTAGTCAAAGAGAAGAGACGAGACAACTGATAACGAGACGAGAACGAGACTTAAACGAGACTTAATCTTTTGGGAATTGGCGAGAGCAAGACGAGATTTTTTATACTTTCGGCGCCCACTCTCGTCTCGAGTGAAGCCCTACTTCTAATAGACAAAATCGTTGCTATGACGGCTGATGTAATCAAAATCCATAGGCGAGACCATCTGCTTTTTACAGCGAAAGAAAGAGTGAAATGGACATCAGAAGAGAAAGACGTAATCAAAATCTACCCTAGGCGAGTCCATCTGCTTGTTAGAGCGAATCTAAGAGTGAAACGGGCACAGAGAAGAGAGATAGAGTAGATATGACGGGTTACGTCACGGAGAGGTGCCAAGTTTCGATCGTTTGAATAGCTATTATGTGCAACCTAATTTGAATGATCGTTTTCTCGTAAAAAATTGAAATTTTTCATGGCGGTTGGACTTTTCATTATTCTTCTGGATATAATAATCGATTCCGATAATAAAAAAAATACATGCAAGAGACCTATTCGATGGGGAGCATTATAGTCTCCCGAACTATAAGTGTTCCGATAAAATCGGAGAAATATTCTGGAGCTCTTTTTTAGAGTAACCAAAAAAAAATGAAGACCGCATATTGATATCTCTTTTCATTTCCAAGATATGAGCGAAAATTGAAAATTTGACTTTTTTTGTCGAGGCTCGATAACTGTCAGAATTTTCCGTAGAATATACGAGTATAATGAATCAATTAAATTTATATCGTTTATTCGATTTACCTAGTTATGATTCAAACTTATATTTTTTGCGCGTATGTTCTGTAGAACATCATTTTGCCTAAATGTTTGTAATTTTCAAATTTTTCTTCGAAAATGGTCTCAAACGATTGAGTTCAACTCCCTGATCAAGAATTCGAGGTCAAATTTGATCCTGTCCGGCCGGCCGGCCGTCCGGCCGTCCGTTGCCACGATATCTTGAGAACGAAAAGTGATAGCGACTTGAAATTTTCAGGGTAGGTGGCGCATCCCAATAGGACGGACAAGTTCGATAATGGGCATAATCGGCCCAACGGTTTCCAAGTAATAATTTTGTCTAACACCAATACTAATCCGATCGAATTGAAACTTGGTGAGTAGTTGTTGAATATAAACCGAAGGCCTATAAGGACGTTTGTAAAATTTTTTGAACATCATATTGCTACAAAATTATCAGAAAATATTATTTTCGTCACGATAACATAAGAACGGAAAGAGATAGCGACTTGACATTTTCAGGTAAGGTTAAGAATCTTAATGCGCCATTCGAGTTTATAGGCATAATCAGCTAGTCGGTTTTGGAGTTATACCCATCTGAAATTTGGTTGTTATTTCCTCAATAACTCGAAAAATACAAAACCGATCCAATTCAAACATGGTTATTAGTTGTAGAATGGCAACGCTAAAATTCTAGCAAACTTTTGTGAGGATCGTATAACTAGAAAATTTTTAAAAAATCATAGAAAATAATTGAAAAAAACTCTATATATCCGAAACCATTAGTCCGATATCGCTGAGAGCCTTCAGAACCTAACTCTACTACCAAGCTCCAAGTTTGAACCTGATCGGATGTATATTGTTGGAGATCCGAGCAGCCTTGTGTGAGTTCAGTTGCCTCGACAACTCTTGAACGAAAGGAGATAGGGACTTGAAATTTTCAGGATAGGTTGCACTGTACATCTGAATGGAAGAGTTAAGTTCGCTGTTTGCCATAATCGGCCCAACAGTTTCGGAGTTATACCCATCTGGAATATTATTTCCTCGATAACTCAAAAAATATAGAGTCGATCGAATTGAAGCTTGCTAACTAGTTGTAGAATATCGACATGAAGACGTGTGTAAAAATTGTGTGGGGACCGTACCACTAGAAAATTTTTCAAAAATTACCAAAAAATATTAAGTTAGGATGTTCGTACTGGTCATAGGATGTTTAGGCAAAATGAGAGCGTGGGTGAATTGAGGATTATTCCGGCCTATATATCCCTGGCCGAGGTCTTCGCGCGCAGAATGCAGCAGTGTTACTCGGATCACTTCTGGTCATCAGGTCCCATCAACTGTGAAGGGCGCTTGCAGCTCATCTCTTTTGTTACGAGACGATGTAAGGGCGAGACGAAGAACTACTGCAAGGAATGTCTGAGAGGTTTTTTAGTGAGTAACCAAAACAAAATTGAAGTCTCACACTCCTGAGATTGGGAACCCTCTCAGGGCAAGCCTATAAAAGGGATTTCCTGTCACAAAGGCGAAAAAAAAATGCCCATAGGGACGCAACCCTCTGTCATACAGACAGAGAAACTGGCAGTGTACATATCATCCCCTCAATACTACATCTGGATAACTCATTCGCCAGATATTGCCTCCATCGACTACTAGACCAGGGTAGAAGCCTTTAAAAATGATAAAAAGTGAACAAAAATTATAGTAGATTGAAACCCATTGTAACAGGAAGAGAATATAACAAAAATTATAGGAAAAATAATGTACGGGCGATCTGAGGTCGGGAAGGGGAAGAGGGCGAGTTTTTAAGGGTAAAAAACGGTTTATCTCGATTTCCGGCAAAACTACAACTTGAATGGGGAAAAGTTGAATGGCAAAGTTGTAGGTAATAAAAAGATCTACAACTTTTGTTACAAACTTTTTTCACATAACGTCAAAATTTATGTGAAAAATTCAAATAACCACGTTTTTGGTTTTTCATTTTTATCATTTACAAAAAAAAAATATTTTTTCACCAAATTTGGTAAAAACTTACTTTTTAATGTCCCAAATACACTGTAATTTTTTGGATTTGAAATATTTTTGTTTTCACCTTAATTTGACTTAATATCGAAAAACCACCCAAATTTTCAATCAAAAATTCTCACATCAAAATATCTGCTTTTTTTTAAAGGTAGGTGGGTGTTTTGTTCATTGGAGTCTCTACTTTCTGATGGTGTAAAAAAATATACATTACTAGGTAAATTTTCTCGGAAAATGCTAAGTTAATAAAGTTAATATTTAATAAGATATCCACAATATTTTGAGAAAGTTGTACAATCTTCTCTAAATTATATGTGTAGATGCCTATTTGTTGGTCTTTTGAGATAACTTGTACACCTGAGTGACCTACGGATAATTTTAGCCCATAAAAAGTTATTTCATAGAGAAGTGAGGAAGGGGCTATGAGGGTCTGCGCCTTACTGCCTGTTACTTCGTAGCATTTTCTGGGAGAATTTACCATAGTAATGTATATTGTTTTAAGACCATCAGAAAGTAGAGATTTTAACGAATAGAAAGACCACCTCCTTTTTTAAAAAAGCAGATATTTTGACGTGAGAATTTTTAATTGAAAAAGGATGCTTTTTCGATATTAAGTCAAATTAAGGTGAAAACAAAAATATTTCAAATCCAAAAAATTACAGTGTATTTGGGACATGAAAAGGTAAGTTTTTACCAAATTTGGTGAAAAAATATTTTTTTTTGTAAAAGATAAAAATTAAAAACCAAAAACGTGGTTATTTGAATTTTTCACATAAATTTTGAGGTTATGTGAAAAAAGTGTGAAAACAAAAGTTATAGATCTTTTTATTACCTACAACTTTGTCATTCAACTTTTCCCCATTATTATTATTATTATTATTGAAAAGGGGGTTACGTTGCACCGCGACCTTGAGATCTATTGTGCCCCCCAACAGAGCTGTTCTCACCATTACGCCATCTACAGCTCGCCCTCCAGTTCCAGAGTATAAATGAACCTCAATATCTGGGAAGGCTTCAAGGATATTATGTCTTCACTCCTACAAGTTTCCTGTCCAAAGCATTCCTTTCGCTGACTTGCAATGGCGAGGCATTCTGTAACAAGGTGAAGAGGAGTTTCTTCCTCCTCCCCACAGAATCTGCACTCGTCAGTATCTGATAAACCTATTCTCATCAAATGCTTCCTGAGGCGACAGTGTCCTGTGAGGAAGCCAGTGACCAGGTGTAACTTATTCTTGCAGAGATCCAGATACCTTTTGGATCTCACTTCTTTAAAGTTCCTAAGGAACTTTTTGGAATGAACCAAACCTGGAAGATTCCGCCAGAGTGTCTCTCTTTTGGTTTCCTCCTTCTCCAGAAACTCTTTCTTGTAGGTGCATTTTCCTATACCGCAGAAAGGTTCTGGGCCGATAAAAGGAGTTCGTGCTGCCTTTCTGGCAAGTGTATCGGCCTCTTCGTTCCCCTTGACTCCCGAGTGACCGGGGACCCAGACTAAAAAGACCTTATTATTCTTGCCAATTTCATTTAGTTTTCTTCGGCACTCCCATATCAACTTTGAATCGATGGCATGGGAGCTCAGTGCTTTGATAACAGATTGACTATCCGAATGGATTGCTATGTCGCATTTCTGATATTTTCTTTCTAGGTTAATATCTGCACATCTTTCGATTGCGAGTAATTCTGCCTGGAAGATACTCAAACGGGAGCCTACCGACAGTGCGCACTTGGTGCCTGTCCCATATACCCCAGCGCCAGCTCCCGTCGTGGTTTTTGAGCCATCTGTGTACCATTTTATGGTATTTTCTTTGAAAGTCTGGGTGGTGAACTCCCTTTCCCATTCTTCCTTTCTACCTATCATCGTGGTGAAGTTCTTCTCAATGCTTACTTTTTTGACCATTGCATCACTAGGAAGGTTCACTGATGGGATGTACTTAGTCAGAGAGGTCCAGGCTCTCTGACATTTAATCCTCTCAGTTCCTGTACCTTCCTTAGATATTCTGAGGGTGGCCTCATGGGCTAACCTCTCAATCACTAGATGCAGAGGTGAGAGATCTGTGATGATCTCAAGTGCCCTGGTTGGACACGTTCTCATAGCTCCCGTGATGCACACACAAGCTAGCCCCATAGGACTTGTAGTTTTGCCGGAAATCGAGATAAACCGTTTTTTACCCTTAAAAACTCGCCCTCTTCCCCTTCCCGACCTCAGATCGCCCGTAAATTATTTTTCCTATAATTTTTGTTATATTCTCTTCCTTTTACAAAGGGTTTCATTCTACTATAATTTTATTCGGTTTCAAAAATTATCGACCCTGGTCTATACTGGCTGTTTGCAGACCTGAAAAGGATGCTCCAGGGAAAAAGGTTTCGCATCAACGAGGAATTCATTGCCATAACTGAGACCTATTTTGCGAGCAAAGATCAGGCATTCCATAAACATGCCATCGAAAAGTTTGAGAAAGGTTGGACCGATTGTATTGCCTTTAAATGGAATATATGTCGATGAATAAAAACGAATTTATCTAAAATATTGAGTTTTTGTGCACATTGCTTGTACACTATTTTTAACATTACCTCTTTATTTTATTTCAATCATACATATAGAATATATCCGGCATTCATTCATTGTCTCTAGCTTCGTAGTTATGTAACCCGTGATACGTTGAACGTGAATGGATAGTCGCGGCATGGTTTGATTTTCCATCATATTTCGAGTCTGAAGTAGACATGTTCCATCTAATGAATCCGTATTGATTTTCCACATTCAATGTATCAATATCTTTTAGGAATTATTTGGATATAATTTTGTTTAATACCGTGAATTTATCGTTTCAATTCTGTGAGACAAGAATTTTCTGAGATTGGGTGTGGCAAGCTCCCCTCTGTCTGGATTTTTACTTGAGCGAGATATTTCTCTGACAACGTTCTCGATACTTGAGATTAAATAAATGTTGGTCTAAAATCTCTTAACAATTTGTGTGAATTATTTCTTAATATAAACGTCAAGTGGCGGTGAGTAATTTCAAATAAGTTATAATGATTTTGAAATTGTTTTTGTTAAATTATCTTACGCGATGATTTTAGATTGAAATTAGCTAATATAGTTTTGCACGCCATTTTTGATGGAAAATTATGTAGAGTACTTAGTGTTTGATTATTTCAAATCCTCATAATTCCTCATATCTAGTTTTTGGCTGGGACCGAAGGTTTCTTGGCTGGTATTGAAGCTGTACCTTCTAAATTTGTTTTTTTTGACTGGAGTGAAAAACCTTGTTGCTACGTGTTTATGAGGCTGCATGCCTAACACTAGTATAATGAAGTTATTATTGGATTCAGATCGCTATATCACCTACATCGTGAGTTCCAGTTTGAAGAACCCACACTCATCACCTGGAACGATCCTGGAAGAAGACCTTGAATTTTCTTTGGAAGAACTACGTTGGGTGCTTTTCTTGTAATCAAAGGAGTTTCCTCATTGAACCTTTACAAAACCAGTTTTACCAGTATTTACCTCATATCCCCGGAAGCATAAATGTATCGTTGACCTGCCAGCTAGTCGGGCAGATATCCGAAAGGGGTCAGCGTTACATGTTCGCATTTTGCCCAAAGGTCTGTAATTTTCGAATTGTCTGCCGAAAAGGGCCGGCCGTTTCCACGATAGATTTTGAATGGAAACAGATGGCAGTTTTAATTTTTCAGAGTAGGTTAAGCATCATAATGGAACGCTAAGTTCATTAACGGGCATAATCGGCCAAACAGTTTCGATATACAAATTTTGTTTTCAAACAATACAGATCCGATCGAATCAAAACTTGTTAACTAGTTGTAGAATGCCAACACAAAGACATAAGGGAAATTTTGTGAGGATCGTATCTCTAAAATTTTTTTTAAATATTATTGAAAAATATTCTGTTTCTCAGAAACTAACCATCCGATTTCGATGCAGTTTTGCTGAAGCCTTAAAAACCTTATTCTACAGCCAAGTACCAAATTTGAATCCGATCAGTTCTATAATGGTGGCAATATTGAAAAATATTGTTCAGTATCTGGATGGGTGACCATTTATACGATAACTTTCGAACGGAAAAAGATAGTAACTTCCAATTTTCAGGGCACGTTGGGCATCCAAATTTTCCATAACCAAATCGCAAAGTGGCTGCCTTATGTCATCGATAGTCTCACGAATTCCATCTTTGAGGTCTTGAATCGACGCTGGGCTATTGGCGTAGACCTTCTCTTTCACGTGGCCCCAAAGGAAGAAGTCGCAAGGTGTTAAATCCAAAGAACTCGGTGGCTAATTGTGATCACCTCTTCGAGAGATAACACGGTCCGGAAACTTTTCCCGTAAAAGATCAATGTTTTCGCTGCTTGTGTGGCACGTAGCGCCGTCTTGTTGAAAGTAAACGATGTCCAGATCAATACCACCCAATTCCGGCCATAAAAAGTCATTAATCATCTCTCGATAGCGCAATCCATTCACCGTAAGTGTTGCTCCAGCCTCATTTTCGAAAAAGTAAGGTCCAATGACTCCGCCGGACCATAAACCGCACCAAACAGTCACACGTTCAGGATAGAGAGGCTTTTCTGAGCCCCAGATGCGACAATTTTACTTGTTGACGGAGCCACCGAGGTAGAAATGGGCCTCATCACTCAAGATGATTTTTCGATGGAATTCCGGATCATTTTCATGCATTTCAACGACCCAATCAGCAAAGACACGACGTTGTTGATGATCGGCCGGCTTGAGTTCTTGTGTTAACTGAACTTTATAAGCCTTAAGACCCAAATCTTTATGCAAAATACGGTGTATTGACGTTTGTGGAATGCCTTATTCCAAAGAACGACGAGGAATGGACAAACCTGGGTTTTCTTCAACACTTTCGGCTACAGAAGCAATTTTCTCGGCTGTTCTTGAGCGACGTGCAGGGGTTTTATTCTTCACATAACTAAGTTGTCCCAACAGCTAGAATTTTTCCACCAATTTCTTTATTGAGGTCTGACGAGTTGCTTCACGACGACCCAAAAATGTTCGAGTTTTACGATCCATCTCTGCCAAATTTTCACTATTTTTATAGTGAATTTTAATAATTTCAATGAGTTCTTGAAGCGTGTATCGTTCCATTTTTGCGCGTATGTTCTGGGGAACATCGCGTTATAGTTTTGCCCAAATGTCTGTAACTTTCGAATTTTTTGACGAAAATGGTCTCAAACGATTAAGTTCAACTCCCCAATGAAGTATTCGAGGTCAAATTTGATTCTGTCCGTCCGGCCGTCCGGCCGGCCGTTGCCACGATAACTTGAGAACGAAAAGAGCTAACGACTTCAAATTTTCAGGGTAGGTGGCGCATCGCAATATGACGGACAAGTTCCTTAATGGGCATAATCGGCCCAGCGGTTTCCGAGTAATAATTTTGTTTTCAACCAATATGAATCCGATCGAATTGAAACTTAGTGGGTAGTTGTAGAATATGAACCTTAGCACGTTTGTGAAATTTTGTTTGAATCGTATGGCTAGAAAATTTTAAAAAAATTATTAAAAAATATTTTTGTTGTCACGATAACTTGAGAACGGAATGATATAGCGGCTTGAAGTTTTCAGGTTAGGATGTGCACCAGAACACTACATTTCAGTTCGTTTATGAGCATAATCGGCCAAACGGTTTTAGAGTTATAGCCATCTGAAATTTTCTGAAATTTGGTGGTTTTTTGTTCCTCATTAACTCGAAAAATACTGAACTGATGGAATTCAAACATGGTTATTAGTAGAATGCCAACGCAAAAACGTTTGCAAAATTTGGTGAGGATAGCATTTGTAGAAAATTTTTAATGAATCATTAAAAATAAAAAAAAAATAATATTAATTCGAATTTACCATGGTAAATTCGAATTAAGAGTGTCCAATACAGGAGAATGGACAACATAATTTACCATGGTAAATTCGATTAGGGGTGTCCAATACAGAAGAATGGACAATAGAACATACGCGCAAAAGCTTCTGCCTTCACGTCAGTGCTTGAACCAATTTTTATTAAAGGAGTAGTTTATACTTGTCGAATGTCAAAAAATGACAGCTTCAAAAGTGACATCTACCGAAATAGGGGGCTATTCAAAATAACACCTCTTATTGGAAAACCCATTACATATCGAATGCTGACGTCCTAACTTTTGAAATCTTTTGTGAGGATCTTATCACTAGAGAAAAATAGAAATATTTCTTCTAAAATTGCATATGTCAGAAACTATGAGTCAGGTTCCGCACAAACGTTTAAGCTTAATTTTACTTTCACACTATTTTCAGAAATACAGATCCGATGGAATTGAAATTAAGTAATCGGTTTGGAAATACATTGGTTCAAGCCCTGTGGACAGGAACTTTCTGGCGCTCTAGTTCAAACAGACAAATTATATCTCCGAAAGTATTGATTTCTCACAGTTGGGAATTATATCAATGTATTCTTATGATAGAACTGCATCATAAAGGAAATTCAATTCAAATAATAGTTTATTTATCAAGATTAAATGAGCAATCTGAGAATGAGAACTGCACCATGGAAGAAATCAAATTAAAATAGCTGAAATGAATTTGACTCTCTCTTTTAGAACAGGATGACATGTACGAGTATGAATACAGATCATATAATAAATCATAGATACAATAATTGTAGCATTCTGCAAAAACATAGAAGTACGATTCATTATTGAAATTTCG
The DNA here is from genome assembly GCA_937662695.2 of Halyzia sedecimguttata. Classification (NCBI taxonomy): domain Eukaryota; kingdom Metazoa; phylum Arthropoda; class Insecta; order Coleoptera; family Coccinellidae; genus Halyzia; species Halyzia sedecimguttata. The sequence goes on from OW569415.2 coordinate 52,708,343, forward strand.
AAACATCATATCTCCGAAAGTATTAGCTTGTTGGAGTTGAAAATGATATCAATGTATTTTTATGGTGAAACTACATCTTAAATAAAGATTGAATTTGAAATTTGTTACTTAAAAAAAAATATTCTTTTTCGTTACTCCGAAACCATCTGGCCTATTTTGCCCAATAACAAAATTCACCGAGATATTCATCTCCCTAACCTACTCTGAAAATTTCAACTGCCTAGCTCATTCCGTTCGAGAGTTATTGTAGAAAAAAAAAATTTTTCACACTTTGAGGTAACCTGGTAATACAAAACTCACATGCGTATAAAGGTCATGATTCTACAATTTGATGCTAAATTTCAGATAGATCGAGTGATTGGTTTCGGAAATATTCATAAAAATGTTTTTACTAAAATCGGCCAAAACTTCGAAACCACTTTGATGGATTTCGCCCATTAACGAACTCGTCCGAGATATTTACGCTCCAAACCCACCTTGCAAATTTCAATCCTCTAACGCCTTTCGTTCGAGAGTTATCGTGCCCACGGCCGGCCGGCCGGACAGAATCGATGTCGACCTCGGATTCTTGATCAGTGAGTCGAACCAAATCGTTTCAGCCAAACATTCGAAAATTACAGACATTTGGGCAAATTGATAAGCACTCTGTTCCGAGGAACTAGAGCGCCAAAAAGGTAGCTTAAAAGTTCATGGGGTATTTCGTGAGGCGTGAATAGACAGAAGAGCATACGCGCAAAAGCTCCTGACTTCACGTCAGTGATTTTGAGAATTGTTCTTACTTAGTTCGGAAACTTTTTGATCTATGTGTTAATACTCGATTTTTGCACCGAGTCCAATGAAATATTTGATCCGAATTTCAGGGAGGGTCAACAGGATTTCTAAGTCGGTCCTTCTCCAAAGTTTATTATTAATCATTCAGCAATTCGCACAAAGTGGAGGGAAGTATCGTAGTGTTACAGCAAACGGGAGTCTCAAGTGACGTCTGAAGAAGCATCAAATAACTCGAGTGTATCCTCTTCTCACGAGAGGTTTTGAGAGCATCTTGTGGAGTCGAACTTTTTTAGAGGGATGATCTAGTTATCCGGCCTTTGAACACTTTAATTCCCGTGCTGTCAATTGTTCCATTACGTTGTTTTATTTATTAGTTCTGCCACAATTTCTAAAAGCTAGCAATTTTTTGAGGTATGTGTATTCTAATGCTCCATTATTTCGTGATGTACCGGGTGATTCATTAAACCTCTGTTTTTACTCGAAAACTACGCATGGCACAGGTAAACTTGTAGAGACAAAGGTACGATATATCTAATAAAGTACAACCAGATGCGCTTGCATTCTGCCCACCCCCTACCCTCTCTAGGCGGAGGAGCGGGTAACTTTGAAATCTTAAAAGGCATCCCCTATTTTGTATGACAAAATCAAATTAGGTCAAGAAATACATGTAATATATACGTGCAACGAAGGGAACAAGAGGAAAAGCAGAAAAACAACAAACAAACATGAATTTTTAGCAATTCTTAACAGGTTGCCAGTAAATAATGATAATGATTGCAAAATATGTGTTTGTTTGGTGTTTTTACGCGCATGTTCTAGGAAAAAGTGAGCTCTCATTTTGCCCAAATTTCTGTAATTTTTCGCCAAAAATGGTATCAAACGATTAGGTTCGACAAACTGATGAAGAATCCGTATCAAATTCGATTCTGCCCGGCTGTCCGTTGCCACGATAATTTTCGAACCAAGACGGATATTATCCGGGTAGGTTCCGCATCCCAATGGTTCCCCAGTAAAGTTCGTTAATGGGCATAATCGGCCAAACGGTTTAATCGAATTTACCATGGTAAATTGGCCTTGTCTCATCTCGTCTCGCTCGAGACGAGAACGAGACGAGACGAGAAAAATCTAGCTCTCGCGTGAAGCCCTATGTAAAACCCTGCAGAATTCACCATACCCCAAGATATCTAGTGCTGAATTTCTTTCAGACATATATAATCTATCCCGAAAAGATAAATGTGGCTCTAATAGCAAAAAAGTAAGAGCGGGGTTGTCTTAATTGGTGTACCTAAAGATTTTGATGCGCACGGATTGCCAGATTACTCAACGGAGTGGATATTTGTCTGAAAATATCTGGAACCAAAAATTTTATATTGGACGTTTGTTATTACCCTCCTGACACAACTATTGATAACTATATTTGCTACATCAATCATGTAACTTTCCTCATCGAAGAGCATAGCAGTGATACTTTCATGACGATTGGTGATTTTAACTTTAGCTCTTTCACTAGGACCTAACAATGATAATACAGGGCAAATTTTCATCAACGATATAATTCAAAAAGATAACTATATTGCATTTACGGATTTCACTTCTTATAATTCACTCTCTCAGTTTAATGGTGTCGTGAATCGGAACGGGGAAAATATTGGATTTGGTACTCGCTGGCATGAAAGCAAAACGTTCCCCTGCCCCATTTGTGTCGGAGGATCTCCACCACATTGCACTTGAAATGGATTTTCAAATCAGTCTAGATAAAAAATTAGTCGATAAAACGAGATCTATGAACCAGTTTTTCAACGCTGATGATGTGTACGTGAATGTTGCATCGAATATGATCGACTGGAATAATCTATCTGAAAACGATGTGAACATTATGTGTGGACAAATTTTAGAGTAGGTACATTGAACGAAATAATCAATAATTATGTCCCCAAAAGATCCTTTACCTATAAATCCAAATATCCCTCCTGGTTTTCCTTGAACACGGAGAAATTAATGACCGAAAAAGCCAGACTACATAATCGATTCAAGAAATTTAAGAACACTTTTGATTTTGAAAATTTCATTTCATTGCGAAGACAATGTAAATATTCAATAGAAAGCGATTATACAGCTTAGATATCTTCAGTGGAAAATAATATTACTAAGGATCCCACAATGTTCTGGTCCTTTTTCAATGAATCACGGAAGATAGAGGGTATTCCATTTTCGGTAGCACATGTTGATTCTACTTTCAATGAAAGCTTGTCTATTGCTAACGCCTTCGCGGAATATTTTTCAGGCGTATTCGAAGATCGAATGAGACCAATAACTTACAAAGATAATAAAAAGAATTATTCTGAATCTATAGGGATTTCACATTGAATTGCGGAGTATTACGGATAAAATAAAAATTTTAAATTTCAATAAGGAATCAGGACCGGACTCAATACCACCCGTTTTTATAAGATCTTGCGAGGTCGGGTTAGCTCTGCCTCTCCTGATCCTTTTCAATAAATGGCTTGTTCAAGGTATATATCCAGATGAATAGAAATTAGCTAAAGTAGTCCCAATTATCAAAAGCGGAAAAAATCACGTGAAAAATTACAGACCGGTTTCGGTTCTTTAAGATTTTGGGAAGATTTTCTAGTCAATTATCGCTGATATTCTTTTTCATTCCTGCAAGTCGCAACTCATCAGCATGGGTTCTTCAAAAAAATATATTATATTGATTTCACAGCTAAAAGATTTGAGGAACCCAGGTCGCTGCTGTTTACAAGGATATGGAGAAGTCCTTCCATAAAGTTCATCACGCAACACTGATTAAAATTTTGTCTAATTTTGGCATTGTGGAATCCTTTGTTAAGTGTATTGAATCTTATCCTTCGGACTCAAAGAAAAAATTATATACGATTTACACTAATTTATTCAATATTGTGACGCGTTTCGTCGACACAGCGACTTCATCAGACTACATCATACTAAATTCTTAACAAGTAATGATCTCAAGTAATGATCTCCCTATACCTAGATGACATGGACACTGAATCATATTTAAAACTAATTATATGAGAGACTTATTCAAAACCAACTACATAATATTAGATAATAATATAATTAATATATATTATGTAATTCGTTTTAAATAAGTCTCTCATGTAATTAGTTTTAAATAAGATTCAGTGTCCATGTCACAATATTGAATAAATTAGTGTAAATCGTATATAATTTTTCTTTGAATTAATATGGATTTGCATCAAGTAAAAGCCACACGCATTAAATTCTTATCATCTGGTCGATTCTTCCGTATTGCTGTTAATGGAACTGTCTCGAGAACATTAGCTGTATCATCTGGTCTACCGTAAGGGTCACACTTAGGGCCACTATTTTTTACCATTTATGTTAGTAATATTTCGGAGTATTTTGAACACACAAGCTATAGTTTGTATGCAGACGATCTGAAGGTTCATATGAAAGTAAAATCTAATTTCTATTATACCCTCGTTCAAAGTGATATAGATCGTTTCTTCCGTTTATGTTCTGAAAGATATTTTGTTTTTAATGTGGATAAGTGTACCTAAGCATATAACCTTCACAAAATATCAATGTTGTGACTGCTGTTCTTTCCGTTGGCGGAGATGAGATTGGCGGGACTGATGTTGTGAAGGATTTGGGTGTGGCTCTCGATTCGAAGCTATCATTTGAAGTTCATATAGACAATATTGTTTCAGAATCTTTCAAAATGCTTCGTTTTATCCTCAGAATGACGCAAGTTATGCGAGAGCTTTGAAAGTGTTTTGCTTTTCTTTAGTGAGGAGCAAACTCGAATATGCGACTTCCGTCTGGTCTCCCTATTATTATAAATACATTGACAGAGTCGAGAGGGTCCAACAAAAAAATACCAGAAACTTAACTTACAGATTCAATCGTCCTTTGCTGGACAATGACTATTCACATATACTTAAGGAATATGGTATTATTAGCTTGAAGCAGAGGAGAATGTATTTTGATTCAATTTTTCTCTACAAAATTTTGTACAAGTTATATGATCCCCCTTTGATAAATTATATCACCTTCAAAGTTCCAAGTTTTTCAGGCAGACAAACTCAACTTTTCCTCGTTCCTCGGTACTGTAATGTATTATCTCCAGTTTTTCCTGTGCAATTGTACGATTGTGCACAACTATTTGCCGGTAATCTGATCTGGAGCTATCAAAGGTTTTAGTTCTAATTTTTGGTGTGAAAGTTTTGTTAGGTTTATTTTGGTGTTCTTCACTTTAAAGTTATTTTTGGAATTTGTTTTCTGGATTAAGCGGTACTACAATGGGATGTATTGTTAATTTGAGTGCAGAATGCCTGGTTTGTTCATATTATAACTTATTTTTTCTTCAAACTGTTATCTCTCTATTTTATTTTCATTGTTCTAGAACGTGCTCTTATTGTAATGTAATTTTTTTGTGTTCATAGATACCTTACCACACTTGTTTAAAATTATATTGTGAATTGTACTTGGGATATTCGGTAAGGGTTCCTTATAAATAAACAAATATCCGATGAATCGAGCAAACCCGCATTCTAAAGGGTTTTCCAATAAGAGGTGTTATTTTGATATTCAAAGAAAAATGCCATTTTTCAATATAAATAATCGGATGTTAATTTCATTATAAAGAAGAAGCTATGCCGTTAATAGTGGAAAATAACATCATACAAATGACCACCACGACCACGCTTACAGAACCATATCCTTTTAATGAAATTTTCCATAACCAAATCGCAAAGTGGCTGCCCTATGCCCTCGATAGCCTCACGAATTCCATCTTTGAGGTCTTGAATCAACGCTGGGCTATTGGCGTAGACCTTCTCTCTCACGTGGCCCAAAAGGAAGAAGTCGCAAGGAGTTAGATCCAAAGATCTCGGTGGCCAATTGTGATCACCTCTTCGAGAGATAACACGTTCCGGAAACTTTTCCCGTAAAAAATCAATGGTTTCGTTGCTTGTGTGGCACGTAGCACCGTCTTGTTGAAAGTAAACGTTGTCCAGATCAATACCATCCAATTCCGGCCAAAAAAAATCATTAACCATCTCTCGATAGCGCAATCCATTCACCGTAACTGTTGCTCCAGCCTCATTTTCGAAAAAGTAAGGTCCAATGACTCCGACGGACCATAAACCGCACCAAACAGCACATGTTGAGAATAGAGAGGCTTTTCAACAATAACTCTTGGGTTTTCCGATCCCCAGATGTGACAATTTTGCATGTTGACGAAGCCACCGAGGTGGAAATGGGCCTCATCACTCAAGATGATTTTTCGATAGAATTCCGGATCATTTTCATGCATTTCAACGACCCAATCAGCAAAGACACGACGTTGTTGATGATCGGCCGGCTTGAGTTCATGTGTTAACTGAAGCCTTAAGACCCAAATCTTCATGCAAAATACGGTGTAAAGACGTTTGTGGAATGCCTAATTCCAAAGAACGACGAGGAATGGACAAACCTAGGTTTTTTTCAACACTTTCGGCTACAGCAGCAATATTCTAGGCTGTTCTTGAGCGACGTGCACGGGTTTTATTCTTCACATAACTAACTTGTCCCAACTGCTCGAATTTTTCCACCAATTTCTTTATTGCGGTCCGACGAGGTGCTTCACGACGACCCAAAAATGTTCGAGTTTTACGAACCGTCTCTGCCAAATTTTCACCATTTTTATAGTGAATTTTAATAATTTCAATGCGTTCTTGAAGCGTGTATCGTTCCATTTTGATTAATGGCGTAGTTTCTACTTGTCAAATGTCAAAAAATGACAGCTTCAAAAGTGACATCTACCGACATAGCGGGCTATTCAAAATATACATCTCTTATTGGAAAACCCTTTAGCTTTGACGACATTTCGCCGAATTTTGCACTAGGAAGCACCGCAAAGCCTGCAAGGACAATATCATTTCCTTAATGAAACAAATGTGGAGATGAGCGTCGAAATTAGCGCCGGTTATGAATACAAGCGGCAGAGGTCGGCCTTATCCCTATCCCGATATTCGCAGGGTATATGAACTTTCCGTGTTCAGATTATTAAATTCGGTAAGGTGTGTCTATGGTAGTATGCAAATGTTCTACACGCCGGGCGCCACTTTTATTAAAAGGAACAGGTTCGTTGCTAGCTGTGCGGGTATTATATTGTTTCCTCCCTTCTCGTTTTATTACTATCGGCGTTAGGAATGGCAAATTTAAATCGAATACCGGCAGTTTGCGCCTTTCCGGGGATTTTTCACGGTCGGGAACGTTCCGGTCTGATACAAATGAATTTCGTAGCTACTCGACATGCGGGGGGCGATTCTTGCGGCTGGGGAGGATATGCATTTGAGTTGGGGGTTGAACGGTAAAAATCGGAATGACTCTGGCTTACGATTTTGCAGAATGTGAATTTGCTTCGGAGAAAAATTCGGATTTACATAATCTGGATTGCTGCCGTGAAAAAGTATTGAGTATGTAGAATTAGTATGAAGCACATTGCAAAGTTTTATTTTACGCTCTTGTTCCTCGGGACAGAGTGCTTATCAACTTGCCCAATGTCCATAATTTACGAATGGGTCATATCACCAGTAAAAACAAAACTGCAATGTTGCCTATGTTTTAATTGATATAATATAATTTTCAGAGTAGATTTGATGAATGAATATCTCGGATGAGTTCGTTATTGTGGAGAATCGGTCTGTTTGAATTTAATTTCTTTCATGATGGAGTTCTATCGTAAGAATCCATTTATATCATTGCCGAAGACTAATAATTTCGGAGATATGAGTTATCAAAATTTGAACCAGAGCGCCGAAGCTCCTGTCCACAGGGCTTGAATCAATTTTCCTCATCAAGATTAACTAATTCCTGTGTTGCTTTTGGCACAGAGTGCCTATCAATTCGTCCAAATGTCTGTATTTTTTCGAATATTAAGCGGAGATTGGTCTCAAACGATAAGTTTTGACTCACTGATGAAGAATTCAAGGTCAAAGTTGACTCTGTCTGGCCGTCAGCACGATTACGCTCTGAAATCTGAAATTTTGATTGCCGATAACTCGAAAAATATTGATCTGATCGAATCAAAGCGCACGAAAAATCCCGTACTACATGAAAACGAAAAGCAAAATGTTTATAGACTTTCATTACCATTTTATCGGAATCTTTGCTACCCAATAGCAAAATCCTAGAAAAAAAAAAAAAAGCACTGACGTGAAGTCAGTACTCTTTGGCGCGCGTGTTCACGGTGGCTAATTTGAATTGAATGATTCAAAAATTAACAGTGCTGTATCTAAGCTGCCATCAGGATAGAGTAACAAAGTTGGAAAAGAACACAAGTGACTCTCCTTAGTCGCACAAGCTCCTAGAAGATTTGGGAGGGTCAGTATAATCCTAATCATGTTTATAGCACGCGCGCCAAAGCAGATTGACTTTTTACACTTTTTCTTTCATTGTTAAGTCAATCTGCTTTTGCGCGCGTGCTATAAACATGATTAGGATTATACTGACCCTCCCAAATCTTCTAGGAGCTTGTGCGACTAAGGAGAGTCACTTGTGTTCTTTTCCAACTTTGTTACTCTATCCTGATGGCAGCTTAGATACAGCACTGTTAATTTTTGAATCATTCAATTCAAATTAGCCACCGTGAACACGCGCGCCAAAGAGTACTGACTTCACGTCAGTGCTTTTTTTTTTTTTCAAGTTCCTTTAACAAATATAGCTATCAATACAGTTTGGCTGTTAGTTTTACCGTAGATCAGAAAAAAATTCGGTTGTGGGTCCTCCGTTAGGGACGAAATTGCATCTTCTCCAAATCCGAACGCATTTTAATATAGATCTACCGAATATAGTTATTTATAAATTCGCCTCAGGGCCACCTTACAGACCATTCAAATCGGAAACAACGCTATTTCCCCCAAACTGACTTGTGTCCGTGCACTGAATTGACATGAATATTCTTTTAAAACTTCACAATATCGGCTCATTACTCCCAACATAACCCAAACAACCCAAAACCATTCACTTCTCGTCTGCGCAAGCGAAGTATACTCGTGGCTGCAAGACCTCCCAAAATTACACACCTCACAAAAAACTCCGGTTCTCCAACACTAGTGGTTCAGGAGATATCGCTTCTTGAATCCACGCATGCGCAGACCCTCACCAGGGGATTCTATAGCGGAAAAGCACCCGCCACCCCAAAACCCCAATCCTCTCTGACGAAAGCACCACCAGTTAAATCACTGATGGTCTGCTCATGCGCATAACGAAAAATGCCCGTAAGGGGTTACATCAATTTCAAAATTAGCCCCAGGGCCACGGTACGGACACTTTTACTCTGAAACAACGCTACATCCCCCAAACTGACTTGTCTTCGCACTGAATTGCTATGAATATTCTTTTAAAACCTCATAATATCGACTCAGCACTCCCAACATAACCCATCCAACCCAAAAACAGTCACTTCTCTTCTGCGCATGCGCAATCTACTCGCGGCTAAAAGTCCTTTCAAAATAACACACCTTACAAAAAACTCCGATTCTCCAACACTAGTGGTTCAGGAGATATCACATCTTTAATCCACGCATGCGCAGACCCTCAACAGGGGATTCTATGGAGGAATAGCATCCGCCACCCTAAAACCCTAGTCCTCTCAGACGAAAACACCACCAGTTAAATCACTGATGATCTGCTCATGCGCATAACGAAAAATGCCTGTAAGCGGTAACATCAATTTCAAAATTAGCCCCAGGGCCACGGTACGGACACTTTAACCCGGAAACAACGCTACATCCCCCAAACTGACTTGTCCTTGCACTGAATTGCTATGAATATTCTTTTAAAACCTCATAATATCGACTCAGCCCTCCCAACATAACCCATTCAACCCAAAAACAGTCACTTCTCTTCTGCGCATGCGCAATCTACTCGCGGCTAAAAGTCCTCTCAAAATAACACACCTTACAAAAAACTCCGATTCTCCAACACTAGTGGTTCAGGAGATATCACATCTTTAATCCACGCATGCGCAGACCCTCAACAAGGGATTCTATAGAGGAATAGCATCCGCCACCCCAAAACCCTAATCCTCTCTGATGAAAACACCACCAGTTAAATCACTTATGGTCTGCTCATGCGCATAACGAAAAATGCCTGTAAGGGGTAACATCAATTTCAAAATATGCCCCAGGGCCACGGTACGGACACTTTAACTCGGAAACAACGCTACATCCCCCAAACTGACTTGTCCTTGCACTGAATTGCTATGAATATTCTTTCAAAACCTCATAATATCGACTCAGCACTCCCAACATAACCCATCCAACCCAATAATAGTCACTTCTCTTCTGCGCATGCGCAATCTACTGGCGGCTAAAAGTCCTCTCAAAATAACACACCTTACAAAAAACTCCGATTCTCCAACACTAGTGGTTCGGAAGATATCGCATCTTTAATCTACGCATGCGCAGACCCTCATCAGGGATCTGAATTCTATGGAGGAATAGCATCCGCCACCCCAAAACCCCAATCCTCTCTGACGAAAACTACAGCAGTTAAAGGACTTCTCATCTGGGCATGCGCAATACGGAAAATGCCCGGAAAGGGCAGCATGAACCTCAAAAACATATGTTTCGGCATTAAAAGCAAAGTATTCCGCAAAATAGTAGTAATTTTTTTATTTTTTTCATGTCACGTGATCTTCACGAAATTTTGCAAAACTGTTTGCTTTGGTCTTTTGCATCTATTTACTGAGTTTCAATTTAATCAGATCAGTATTTTTCGAGTTATCGTGAAAACAAAATTATCAAATTTTCAAAAATTTTTTTTGCCACTTTAGGGCAGCATACATTAATTCTTGGCAAGCACCCTCCAATCCCGAAGAAGCTGCTCGTGCTCATGCGCTCCGCTCTCCTTGTGTTGGCGCGAAATTGGCTGGAATACGATACGATTTCTGATGCCATTCAGCTGTTAATCGACAACGAGCTGTCTTATTCAGAGTAATTCCTTTCAATCGTTTCGTTGGATTTATATTTTTTATTATAGCACAGATTATATGTTCTGTGGCACAGATTAATCTGTGATTATAGGTTGTGAATCGATTGGTTGTATTTCAGTCAGAGACATAGACTATTTCTCTATGATTTCAGTGAAATAATTAAACCCAGGAATACGGAGTAGCAAAAGTAAGTTGCTTTTTAATTAATAGAAAGGGATTATAAGTATATTTACTTTTCAGCGATAACAAACTCAGTTGTCAAGTGTGTGGTAAAAATTTTGGCAGAGTATCGTCAAAGACTCGGCATTTAAAAGAATTCCACAATATTATTACCAATACCTTACGAAAACATATTAAGTGCCCAATATGCTGCGAAAATAATAACAAACCATTTCAAATTCGAAAAGAATTGATCCACCATTTGAAGCAATACCATACGTTGAATATAGTAGAGACTACCTTAGATTTCAAGACAATTGAAGAGTTTGAAGCTTGGAGGAATCTTGATAATAGAAATATTGATTGTTTGTGAAAAAAATTGCAAGACTAATTATGGATAACAGAGTACGGCACTATAATTGTAATCGGAGTAATACCACAGGTTGGTTACTTATTAATGTGTTCTAAATGATATATTAAGTTCTATTCTATTTAGGATTTGTCAGCAATTGTTCTGAAAGAAGAATGAAAAGGGGGGGCAGCATCAAAATATCTGGAATCTGTCCTTCAAGAATTGAAGCTAAAATCAGCAGTACTGGTAGTTATTTGAATTATTTTACTTATCCAAGGCTCATTATTTATTTTCAGGAGTGATCATATGCTTTACTGAAACACATGTGGGGCATGAGAATGAATTAAGATCTAAACGGTTGACGAAAAGTGAGCAAGAAATGCTCGTCAACAAATTGAATGATGGAGTTGCTACAGATAGAATCCTCAGAGATGCAAAAATTACAAGGAATACAGAACTGAGTAGATTAAATATACTAACTCGTTGAGATTTAGCATATCTCATCAGGAAATTTAATGTTGATAAAAGGCGACATGAAGATGACATGATCGCTACAATTTTGAAAGTTCAAGAGTGGAATATCCAAGAAGAAAATCAGGTGTTTCTATTCAAACAAATTGGTGAGTGGTTCTCAAATAGGTGTGATTACTATTTTATTCATCATGTGTTTAGGTGAAACCCCCTTGAGTTGGAAAACCAAGATTTTGCTCTGGACTTCATGAATAATCTCATGGAGAAGAAGCTCAAAGAGTTTAGTAGAATCGTTTGCATAGACGGAACTCATGGGACTAACAGGAAAAATTGGGATTTAACCATAGTGCTAGTTAAAGATGAAAGGAACATAGGATTTCCTGTCGCTTTCTTACTAATTACTAAAAGTGTATGTTGAACTTTCAGAGTGGAAAAGTTGCTGGATATATTGGAAGAATTGGTAAATGACAAGATGTGGAAAAAAATAATCGAAACTGAAAGACCATCTGCTAATTCGTATCAACATAGAGTCAATCTAGAAGCACATGATCGAGCTGAAAATGTTGTCGAGCATATGGTAACTCGGTTAGATTCAAACTCAGTAACTCGGTTAGAATTCAAAGTTGAATCAAGTTCAACAGGAGATAAATAATACATAATTTCATATAGTGAACTTTGCGATGAGGGATGTAGAGCTTCGTACTGTGAGAAGTGTAAAATCTGCATACACAGATTCAAATGTGAGTGTTCAGAATATGCTGTGAAAACAGCTTTGTGCAAACATATACATGCAGTTGCTTTGATCGAAAAGAGAAGCGGGTCTGTTTCAGGTGGAGATTCTGATGACTTCAACTTATGTATAGATGAACCTTCTACTAGTAAGGTCCAATACCAATCCGAAGTTGATCGTTTCTTGGAGGAAAATGAAAAAAAAGTTAATTTAAATGTTCTTAATGATGAAAGTAGTAAACGTGAGGTACCCAAGTTTTTATTGAGTACGAAGTTTGGTAGTGTTTCCAATAGCTTGTATATTTATAGATTATGCATTAAAAATTATGTGAAGATCTCAAATCAGTAGATTTTGCAAGTTTCTCTAAATTTTACAATGCATTCTATGAACATCAGAAAAGTGCAGAAAATGTTGGATGTAGAAAAAGGAAAATTGATAAGCAATTATATTATCCATGCAAAAAGTACAGTTAATGCAAACGTGGAAAGTAAATAATCTTTTGGTAATTTTTTATGCATTTATGTATAGTTTTGAAAAGTTCTAGGGACCCAGAGAGGTGATTGGCCAATCTTTTAGTAATTAAACAATGCATGTAGGTGATAGCTATGCTTTAACATGGGGTGTTTGGATGACAGCATGTATTATATAATAGGAGTTTTTAACAACAAATTTTCATTTTTCCAGTAGCAGAATTTCCAATGCTTGTTGCTTAGTACGCTTAACAATATAAATATGCATGAAGGCCACGATGTTACTGATATTATACCTACTAGAATGGCATGATAATTCAACTATAACTTTTAAAATGATGATATACCTAGGACTATGGAGGAAAAACCAAGAAGTGGTATATAAGACTTTTTTCAATGGAAAAAGTTAGTAATCATGTTTCAATTTTCAATTATGATCCATATGTTTATCGTCTGTGTAGTGTTTCAGGAACCGTCCATGATTATATGGTGGGGTGGTACGGTGGGCCAAACACAAAAAAAAATATTATTGCATGCTGCTTGATGTACTAATGCTTGATGCATGTAATGTAAATTTCAAAATAAATGGTATTCTTGATCTCTCTTGAAGTTAAGAAGGATGTTAATATATAAGTTTTATTCGAAAGTATTTCCTGTGTTTGAATTACTGCTTGAGTGGTATACAATTTTTTTATTCACTTGGTAGAAAGTATAAAATATGTATGTATATTGGTATCTAAATAAATGATTTTCATTTTTACAATTACTTTGTTTCCGTTACCTATGAAAACCAATTTTTTCATGCATTCAACATATATTCATATTCTTGGAATACAAATTGATAAGTGGAAATGTCTGGAAACTTAATTTCAATATTTTGAGTTAATACATAATTGCAGATATCAAATGAGTTGACCTAAAATAATTACATCTGACAAAATGAAAATGATATCTAACTATAAGAAATCATTATTTATCAAATGATTTGTTACAATATAACATTATTACCATATTCCATACCTAGAGAAATTCTTATAATAATTATATGCAGGATCAAATCATCTGTTCGGTGGCTAATATAATGGATCATATATGAATAAGCAATAATTCAGCTATTGAGGATGAAAGCAATATTCAAACCAGATTATGGAAAATCTAATTATTTGTTTCACAAATGGTAAATAGCTTATATTTGTGTCCCTAGATTAGCTATATGATTTCCAGAATAATCATATGTCGTATAGTTGTTAGCATACAATACACTAATCGGTTTCTTTTCAATGGATGAGCCTTCTACAACATCTTAATACAATGAACTGTATGCTTATTGTCGCAATTTGATAGGAATTGTTCATCGTGGAAATAAAACTTACGCAAAAGGTAATGTTTAGTTGATATTGATTTTTCCCTTAAAAATTATGCACTGAATTTTAAAGGAAAAGTGATTCAAGTGCACAAAATACTGCTTACAGCGGTCCATAACAGTAAGATCTCACATCCAAATAATCCATATTTCACGAGAATTTACAAATAATATCTTCGGTCCTGTCAAAATCGAAATTTGACTGAACAGTCTATTCAAATTTCGTCCAAGATATTTGTAAACACGCGTGGCGCATGAGCACGAGCAGCTTCTTCGGGATTGGAGGGTGCTTGCCAAGAATTAATGTATGCTCTTTAGGGCCGTCCGTTCAACACAAAACTTCGCAGGCATATAAAGGTCATGATTCTTCAATCTGATGCCAAATTTCAAAAAGATCGAGTGATCGGTTCCGGAAATATTCATAAAAAACGTTTTTATTAAAAACGGCCTTAACTCCGAAACCGCTCGGTCGATTTCGCCCGTTAACGAACTTGTCCGAGATATTTACGCTACGAAACTACCCTGCAAATTTCAACGCTCTAAGTCGTTCCGTTCGAGAGTTATCGTGCTAACGGCCGGACCGGCCGGCCGGACCGGCCGGCCGGACGGACAGAATTGAATTTGACCTCGAATTCTTCATCAGGGAGTCGAACCCAATCGTTTGAGACCATTTTCGAAAAAAAATTCGAAAAATACAGACATTGTGACGAAATGATAGCACGCTGTTCCTTGCGGAACACGCGCGCAAAAATTGGTTCAAGCCCTGTGGACAGGAGCTTTCTGGCGCTCTAGTTCAAACCGACAAATTATATCTCCGAAAGTATTGGTTTCTCAGAGTTGAGAATTATATCAATGTATTCTTGTGATAGAACTGCATCATAAAGGAAATTCAATTCAAATAATAGTTTATTTATCAAGGTTAAATGAGCAATCTGAGAATGAGAACTGCACCATGGAAGAAATCAGATTAAAATAGCTGAAATGAATTTGACTCTCTCTTATAGAACAGGATGATATGTACAAGTATGAACACAGATCATATAATAAAGCTTAGAAAGAATAATTATAGCATTCTGTGAAAACATAGAAGTACGATTCATTATTGAAATTTCGAAAAATCATATCTCCGAAAGTATTAGCTTGTTGGAGTTGAAAATTATATCAATGGAATTTTATGGTGAAACTGCATCTTAAATAAAAATTGAATTTGAAATTTGTTGCTTAAAAAAAAATTTTTTTTTCGTTACTGTATTTGGCCTATTTTGCCCAATAACGAACTCAACGAACGAGATATTCATCTCCCTAACCTACTCTGAAAATTTCAACTGCCTAGCTCATTCCGTTCGAGAGTTATTGTAGAATTTTTTTTTTTTAATTTCAAATTTTTTTTTACAATTTGCGGTAACCTGGTCAATACAAAACTTCACATGCGTATAAGGGTCATGATTCTACAATTTGGTGCAAAATATCAGATAGATCGAGTGATCGGTTTCGGAAATATTCATAAAAAATATTTTTACTAAAATCGGCCATAACTGCGAAAACGCATTATGGATTTTGCCCATTAACGAACTTGTCCGAGATATTTACGCTCCAAACGCACCTTGCAAATTTCAATTCTCTTACTCTTTTCGTTCGAGAGTTATCGTGCCTACAGCAGGCCGGTCTTCATGAATATTTTTTTTTTCATTTTTTTTATTGCAATGCTTGTGGCTTTTACTTGATGTAAATCCATATTCACTCAATGAAAAATTATATACGATTTACACTGATTTATTCAATATTGTGACGCGTTTTGTCGACACAGCGACTTCATCAGACTACATCATACGGTATGATGTACTCGCTGTGTCGACGAAACGCGTCACAATATTGAATAAATTAGTGCAGATCGTATATAGTTTTTCATTGGGATGAATATTTTTTGTCAAGGTCGGAAGCTGAAAGAGCTGGCAATATTTGTAACATAAGGAGTCGACTGACATATGACTCAATAAACACCATTTGTTTTTTAAGATTCTTTTTCCAAATCCCAAATTGAGTAGTACTGGTCATTGAAATATACTCATTTGCTTTACTAGGCAGCAAAGTAGTAGATTGACTGCTGCGGATGATAGTTAGATTCAGCTAAGGCAGTCAATCTACTTTGCTGCCGAGTTGACATATAATTTTTTCTCCGATTGTTAATAATGATATATGTAGGATATTTTATTTGCAAATTATTACAATTTCCACAATCTTTTTGGCACTCTAGTTCCTCGGAACTGAGTGCTTATCAATTTTTATTTTTCCTGTAGTGATAAATTTAAACAAAATTTTATACAAATCGTAATTGTTGGAATTGTTGGTTGCTATGGAAATGTATACGTCCATAATAATTATAGTTTGAAAACTTATGAAATTTCTGACAGTTTTGTGGAAAAATATAGGTATATTTATTATTTATATTATAGGCTGTTATAGCGACTTAGAAGTAATCACTCCTCCGGAAATAAGGGGGGTGGCAAAAAATATTGAGTTGAATTTGATATTTTTTTTGTCAAAAAATATCGAATGTTTTATTCCCACTGAGAATAATCATTTTATTGATTATGCCGGAAAATCCAGACTTTACTGCCTAGGCAGTAAAGTAGTAGTTTGCTGATTGATATGTGTCTGCAAAATTAATATTTGCTTTTTTGCAATACAAGAGACTGTTTGTGTAGGACAGAGAAACTCATTTTGTTATTTGAATTTTATTTGTTCATCATTACATTAGAAATAAAGTGTATTTTGTTTATTTTCGAGAACAAAGTTATAAATTTTTTTCTCATTTATTGTCAATTGTTTTTAATGTTTATAAGATACATTCTACATTTCTTATTCCATTTTATAATAGTCCAATTAAATGTTTATTGTCATTTCGAGTCTCAGTTGCGAAATATCGGTCTACGCAGCCAAATCACATGCAACTATTCCTTCACACTTCTATCCATACTTAACTCAAGTTTTCGGTTGCTTTACACATAAAGTCTTCAATTATGCTAACATCTGTGTTTAAATTATTCGAAAAAGGAGTTCTCGAAGATGAATAATTTGAAAATGAGTATTTCTATCATT
Organism: Halyzia sedecimguttata; assembly: GCA_937662695.2. NCBI lineage: Eukaryota > Metazoa > Arthropoda > Insecta > Coleoptera > Coccinellidae > Halyzia > Halyzia sedecimguttata. Next base: position 52,725,743 of record OW569415.2, read on the forward strand.
TCTATTTTCAGGTACATAAATCAAATGTGGAACTCCTAAATTCATGTATTGGATGGAATACGATGCAGTATGCAGATGCAGATTATTTATTAATGTTACTGAGAATTTCAATTGATTCAATATGATATAAGGCATTATTCGGAGATAAAAAATTTATTATTTTCTGATTTGCTTCTGCGTAAGAAACACAAGATATTTCTCAGAAGCAATCAATCGAACAATGTTGCCTAACAAATAACAACGAAACATTATCAACGAAGAAACAACTATATCGTAACGTTTCGGAGTCTAGATCAGACTCCTTCGTCAGACGATTGATTGCTTCTGACAAATATCTTGTGTTTCCTACGCAGGAGCAAATCACAAAATAATTAATTTTTTATTTTATAGATATTTTTCAGAGTTTGGGAGAGAAAACCCAGAAATAAACCATTCAATGATGAATATACCTCCCACAGTATCATTTAATGATTACTGAAAATTCAATAGTGTATGAAATATTATACGAAGTGTGCCATTATTGCCAAAATGCTTGCTTGAAAGAGTATTTATTGTAGATTCTGAGAAAAATTTTACTTCTTGAAAATAAGATATACAGGGTGTTTTACAAGATGTGGGAAAAATAAATTAATTTTCTCAGTCCGGACCAACGCTATCAACAAGTCATTATGAGTGAATATTAGGCATACTCGTAAACTCAATCCCTGAAATTTTCATGAAGATCCATGCAGGCTTTCAAGAGTTGGGCCAATTGAAAGTTTTTGATAACATACATAAGACATCCTGTATCTCTTGAACGCATATAGTTAGGACATATTTCGAACACTGATTTAGACTCACCAAAATGTCCTGCATCTTCACTGAAAGCCTGTACAATCATTCGTGAAACACCCTGTAGATAATCCATACTCCTCGATAAATTAATATATCAAACAAAGCCTGGGAAACAGCTGCATGCGAATAGCGAACGGAGACAGATATAAAGTCTATGATCACATGGACTTTCTGCGAACGTTACCTAAGTATAATTATTATGATTATTCTGTCAGTTGGAATCACATCTAAATTATTCGATTTGAGATTATCTTAGAAATTAATGGATTAATGGATATTTGTGGAATTTTCAATAATAATAATATTTCAAGTAATCCCATATGTGAGAATTGTGATTACTAAACGAACACACCTTCTTTAGAAAACTGAGCTTCATTACTGAAGATTGTCCTGTACAAAATAGTTCTGTGATTTGCATTTGATGAGAAATTTAGTCTTAAAATATTATCGCCAGGGTCTAAAGGTTGTACAGAGTGGACAAAATTGATGATATCAACAACTTCTTAATTCTAATTTATGATGGAGGTCTATCATAAGAATCCATTGATATCATTCCCAACACTAGTTTGCAAATAATGTGGCTGTTTCTGAGTTGCGGTGTGTGAAGAAGCATAGAAAACTAGCGAGTAATTATTCAAACTCTGACAAATCATATACTAACTGACAAAGAAACTGCAACACCCAGAAGGAGCTGTTTAAATTTTAAATATGGTGGAGGTGTGATTGTCTGGTATGTATGTGGTTAGGCTAATGACCATAGCAGTCGATGCCTATAAAAAAAAAAAAAAAATATTTTTTGGCAAAACATAGATAGTATAGCAAGGAATAAATGATTACAATTTGGAGAAAAAAATCGTGTAGGTGTTTTCATGTAAACATTTTTTGTTACTTACATATTGTAGACAGTTTTTGCAATTTTTTTAAATTTTAAAACAAACCAGCTGCTCGAAGAGATCCAAAGTCGATGTTTAATTGTTGTTAAAATGTCTAGAGCACGTGTACGTACGCGGAATTTATTGCCAGCTAAGTGAACTTGAAAGAGGTCAAATTATTGGTCTACGGGAGGCGGGGTTGTCATTTCGAGAAATCGTAAACCGTACGAACAGAAATCCAACTACTGTTATGACATTTTGTCAAGCGTTGTTTGATAATACCCAAAATCGAAGAAGAGCGGGCACCGGACGTCGAAGGGGCACTAATGAAGTTCAAGATCGACGTCTAAGACTTATGGCTATTAGAGACCGATTTGCGGCAACTCGATCTTTGGCTGATGAGTGGTTAGGAGAACAAGGCCATCCTGTAACTGTCCGAATGGTTTACCGCCCGATAAGGTATTTTGGACTGCAGCATTATCGACGCCATCTTGTGTTACCTTTGACGGTTGAGCATCGCTGGCAACGATTACAATGGCCCAGAGAACGTCAACATGAATGGCATCAGGTCGTCTATTCTGATGAATCTCGATTCTACTTGGGTGCACCCAGTAAACATGATATATTACAGAAACATTTCATATGAGATATGGGTGAAGCATTTTGAAACATTGCAAAGTTATGTTTCATGAACATCTCGCAAATGTTTATATGGAACATCGCTTCGCATCATCAGTGATATATCACAGTGACATGAAATATGAGACATATAATATAGGTATATTATGTGGGCATTAGAAAACATTCCAGTAATCTAACGGAAATGTTTGAATGTAACACGGCCTCTAAAATAAAGCAATATCGGTGAAATATGTATATTAAATTATTTATTCAAGTATAGGTACATTAGCCTTTCCAACATTTTTTTTTTCAGTTTTCCGTCAAACGACAATGATACGTATAAATATATATCATTATCTCTTCAAGAATATATATTCAAGAATAAATCTTGTCTGAAAGATTTAATAAGCCTAATGTCAAATAATGAATGCTGATTGCTGATTCTGATTGGTTGGCGGTAGACGGATGCGGGCAGCCATATTGGTGTTCTGTGCGACAGACCCATGGATCACAGATTACGCGTGGTTAGGAGTGGAGGTTATGTCTGTTGATGATCATTTAATTTGGTGGAAAGTAGAAGTTTTGGCAGTTTTTAAGTTTCATTCATCATTGTGCGATAGGATAAATTAGTTCATACTCTTTGAAACTAATAAGTGATTAATAAATATATGGTTTCATCCAGCGGTGATAAGGAGGTGAATTCTTTATAATATCATACTTACTTGATTTTTTTTTTTTGATAACTTTTCTAATAATATATTTATATTATATCATGGAGCAACGACGAAAGAATAAGTTGTTTTCATTTTATTAAATTTTTTGTGCTATATATAATATATTTTTATTTAATATTTCGATTCCAGGTTTTGTTGTACACCTTTGCATAAATGAAGAATAAAAACTCGATTTGATAACATTTGTTTAATATATTGACTAGAACCTTCGATAGTATTCTTGTTGACACCAAGGATTTAAGTGTAATATTGTATATTTACTCTTTACGATAGGTTTGTTCCAAATCAAGAGATTATCGTACAATGCAGCGTCATGATTCGGAGCAGTAGGTAGAAAAGTCACATTTTTTATACTGCTCCGAATCCTGACGATGCATTCTCCGATAATTTCTTGATTTGGTACAAACCTAATGAAACACCTGAAGATTGAAGTAGAATCAAGAATGTTTTTGTTCCAGTGAAAAATTGGTCTGTAACATATCCTTGGTATATTGCAATGAGACCAAATTAACGTTAAAAGTAACGTAGATAATATCTACGTTACATTTCATTCATAGGGGTAGAGATGTTTCAGAAACATCTACGAGATCGTTAATGTCCAAGGACATTTATGCTTCAGTGGAAACCTTTCTCAGAAAACGTCTCAGTAACATATCATTGAAACATATATTATATGTTTCAATGATATGTTACTGAGACGTTTTCTGAGATATGTTTCCACTGAAGCATAAATGTCCTTGGACATTAACGATCTCGTAGATGTTTCTGAAACATCTCTACCCCTATGAATGAAATGTTTCATGTTACACGTGAAATGTTTCAGCTATATTACTGAGATGCATCAATGTTTACTGGGCACATGATGGCCGAAGAAGGGTTAACGACGTCGAGGAGATAGACGTGAACCTCAGTTTGAAATTGAGTGTCACGTACACCAGCCAGTAGACGTTATGGTATGGAGTGCTATTGCACATGCAAGTAGGTCACCTTTAGTCTTTATTCGAGGTAACATGACAGCGCTGCGTTACCTTCGAGAAATAGTGGAGCCATATGTTCTCCCTTACCTTAACCGGCTCGAGAATCCAATATTTCAGCAAGATAATGCTCGACTTCATGTTGCCAGAGTTAGATTAAACCTTTTTGAAGCGACCCATGTGAATATTTTGCCATCGCCGCCCAGATCCCCCGATCTTTCGCCCATAACCTAACCAATCAATTCTAAGAGAAATATATCCGAGCACAGGATGAGTGACTCGATTGCTCCTAACACTTTTAATGAATATTTTGCTACAATACCTCATGAAATAATTAATAAAATGCAGATATCTGATAGAGACGTAGATGGTCACTTTTTGAAGCCTATACCTGACGATCTTCACTTCAGCTTCAGAGAGGTCACTTCTATAGAGGTAAGAGATGTCATTCGTTCTCTACGGAATAATAGATCCAGAGACTTCTATGGCATATCAATCCTGGTCATTAAGAGAAATATTCACAATCTAATCAGTCCTCCAACATTTCTGATCAATAAATGTCTCGGTGGTGGAGTTTTCCCGGACTTTCTCGAGATTTCCAAGACCGTACCTCTCTTCAAGAAAGGAGATCTCGACGTTGTGGCCAATTATAGGCCGATTAGTTTGGTGCCAGTATTCTCTAAAATACTTGGAAGAATTATGTGCAATCAAATCGTCAGTTTCTTTGAATCGAATGAACTTTTCAGTCGAGTCAATATGGTTTTCGCAAGGGAAGGAATACTCTCAGAGCTGTGGTAAAATTCGTTAACCATACTCTCCAGTGTTTCGAATCGGGACACTACTCATTTGCCCTTTTTTTAGATTTAACGAAGGCTTTTGACTGTGTTGATCATTCTACCCTTCTCCTAAAACTTTGTCGATATGGATTTGATGCCAGCAGCATAGATCTTGTTGGCTTATTTCTCAGGGGTAGATCACAGGCAGTGTATTTGAATGGCCGGTGGTTGAAGCTAGCTGATCTGACATTGGGAGTTCCGCAGGGGTCGGTGCTTGGTCCTGTGCTGTTTTTGATTTTTATAAACGACCTGCCGGATTATCTGGGGCATTTTGGGACTTTATTGTTTGCTGATGATACCACTGTTTGCATTTCTGATAAGGATCTGGCAGGTGGACAGATACAGGTTGAGGAGGCGCGTTTGAGGGCTATATCTTGGTTCAGTTGTAATGGACTCAGCCTAAATGAGACGAAAACTGAGGAAATGGTTTTCGCTCTCCGTAAACCGTAAAATATCCGAGATGTGAAATTTTTGGGTGTTCATCTTGATTCGAGGCTAACTTGGGCTGCTCATGTTACCCAGCTGGCCTCTAAATTAGCAAGGAACATATTTGTGCTGAGGAGTTTATCCACCTCTGTGTCCCGTATGGTACTAAGAACTGCCTACTTCTCATTGATAGAATCTCACCTTCGATATGGAAATTTGCTTTGGGGTGGTTCCTCTGGTGTTGAAAGGATATTTCGTCTGCAGCGTAGAGCTATAAGAATGTTCGATAACCTTGGATACAGAGTTGACTGCACAAGTTCCTTTACTAGGCTGGCCATCCTTAGTGTTCCTGGACTATTTGTTCTTGAATGTCTTTTGTATGTGCGTGGTAATGTAGACAGTTGGGGCTCACATGGCAGTAGACATAACTATAATACAAGGAACAGGAGAAATCTTGTTCCATCTTATGTTAGATTGAGCAGATCACTTAGAGGGCCAAACCACTTGGCCCTTAAGTTCTTCAATAGATTGCCTGTAGCCTGGAGGTCACTTCCATCAAATGTTTTCAAGGCCAAAATGTCAGATTTCTTAAGTAAGAATACTTTTTACAACTACAATGAATTCCACCATTTATATTTCTTTTGAGTGTTCTCCTGGGTCATATGAATTATATATGAAATTTTTTTTTGTTGCATTGTTTGCGCCATTTTATGTGTGTTTGTTTGTCATTGTAGATATATCATTAACTTTTCTGACGTGTGTATATACTGTATGTATCCTTGCACAAATAAAGATGATTTGATTTGATTTGATCATAAAGCATGTTTGGGAAATCATGGGTAGAAGGCTTGGAATTTTACCCCAGCCCGCACGGATTTTGGCGGCTCTGCTACATGAACTACAGATAGCTTGGTATAGTATCCTTCAAGAAGGAATAGACCATCTTATTGCATCAATGCCAAGACGTGTTGGGGAGTGTATAGATAATCGCGGTGAACAAACACATTATTAACAAATTTATTAAAAAAAATTGACAAACCTTTTTTGCGCGTATGTTCTGGGGAACATCAAGTTATCATTTTGCCCAAATGTCTGTAACTTTCGAATTTTTTGACGAAAATGGTCTCAAACGATTAAGTTCGACTCCACAATGAAGAATTCGATGTCAAATGTGATTCTGTCCGGCCGGCCGTCCGGCCATTGCCACGATAACTTGAGAACGAAAAGAGCTAGCGACTTGAAATTTTCAGGGTGGGTGGCGCATCCCAATGGACAAGTTCGTTAATGGGCATAATCAGCCCAGTGGTTTCCGAGTAATAATTTTGTTTTCAACCAATATAAATCCGATCGAATTGAAACTTAGTGAGTAGTTGTAGAACACGAACCTAAGCACGTTTGTGAAATTTTGTGCGAATCGTATGGCTAGAAAATTATTAAAAAATATTTTTGTTGTCACGATAACTTGAGAACGGAAAGAGATAGCGACTTCAAGTTTTCAGGTTAGGATGTTAGGAAATTTTCAGGGTGGGTGGCGCATCCCAATGGACAAGTTCGTTAATGGGCATAATCGGCCCAGTGGTTTCCGAGTAATAATTTTGTTTTCAACCAATATAAATCCGATCGAATTGAAACTTAGTGAGTAGTTGTAGAACACGAACCTAAGCACGTTTGTGAAATTTTGTGCGAATCGTATGGCTAGAAAATTATTAAAAAATATTTTTGTTGTCACGATAACTTGAGAACGGAAAGAGATAGCGACTTCAAGTTTTCAGGTTAGGATGTGCACTAGAACGCGACATTTCAGTTTCATTATGAGTATAATCGGCCAAACGGTTTTAGAGATATAGCCATCTGAAATTTTCTGAAATTAGGAGGTTTTTTGTTCCTCATTAACTAGAAAAATACTGAACCGATTGAATTCAAACATGGTTATTGGTTGTAGAATTCTAACGCGGAAATGTTGCAAAATTTGGTGAGGATAGCATTTGTAGAAAATTTTTAATAAATCATTGAATATAAAAAAATAAAATTCTATATATCAGTAACTAATCGTTTGAAATTGCTGAAATTTTGCAAGAGCCTTCATAACCTAACTCTACTAACAAGTTTCAAGTTTTAATGCGATCGGTTAAATATTGTTGGAGATTCGAGCATTCTTGTGTGAGTTCAGTAGATGGGTGACCGTTGCCTCGATAACTTTCGAACGAAAGGAGATAGGGACTTGCAATTTTCAGGGTAGGTTGCGTATCCGGAAAGGAGAGTTGAGTTCGATTTTTGGCATAATCGGTCTAACGGTTTCCGAGTTATACCCACTTGGAATATTATTTCCTTGATAACTCAAAAAATAAATATTCGATCGAATTCAAGCTTGGTTAGTAGTAGAAAATCAACATAAAGACGTGTTTAAAATTTTGTAAGAACCGTACCCCTAGAAAATTCGAAAAAAATGACGAAAAAAAAATTTTAAGAACCGTACCCCTAAAAAATTTCAAAAATATCACGAAAAAAGAATTGGTTCAAGCACTGACGTGAAGTCAGAAGCTTTTGCGCGTATGTTCTATTGTCCATTCTTCTGTATTGGACACCCTTAATAGAATTTACCATGGTAAATTATGTTGTCCATTCTCCTGTATTGGACACTTAATTCGAATTTACCATGGTAAATTCAATTAAGAAGAGTGTCCAATACAGGAGAATGGACAATAGAATTCATCATGGTCAATTCGATTAAGAAGAGTCTCCAATACAGGAGAATGGACAATAGAATTCATCATAGTAAATTCGATTAATAAGAGTGTCCATTACAGGAGAATGGACAATAGAATTCCTCATGGTAAATTCGATTCAGAAGAGTGTTCATTACAGGACTATGGACAATAGAACATACGTGCAAAAGCTTCTGACTTCACGTCAGAGTGCTTGAACCAATTTTTTTCTTCAAATTTCAATCATTTACTCCTATGTATGTCTATGTTTTACCAAAAAAAAAATTTAATTTAAACAGCTCCTTCTGGGTGTTGCAGTTTCTTTGTCAGTCAGTATATCTCCGAATATTGTTTGTTTTTATGCTTCTTCACTCACCGCAACTCAGAAGCAGCCACAATTTTAGCAAACTGACGTTGAGGTCTCTGGAAGACTCATCGCCCAGATCGTCATTCTTATCGTCCTCATATCTCATCGTCGTTGAAATTTACGCAAAGAGCCGAAGCGACGGTCCAGCCGTATTTCAAGACACTGTGTCATGAGACCGGGACTGTAGGGAAATCTAACCGAGGCACCAGATCCAGAATTGCTTATAAATAAATCACGAGCTTTGATTATGACAGGAGATGCGCAATGCGCCTTCCTGTTCCGTTATGCAGGAATCATGCCGTATCATGCTACAGAGGTGATAAATATTAAACAGCAGTAACTGTATTATCATTGAAATCTACATACACTGTCACACATGAACTGGAAATTGAATTTGTTAATTATTGATGCCTACTTCATTTTTGATGACGAGTGCCGAGCAGACCGCTGTCATCTACCTCAATGAAAGGGTCGTCTTTGTGCGGTGTAACGAAGTGGTTTTTCGTTACTAAATAAATTCAGGATATTGTTTCCAAAATTTTCCATTTCGAAATAATTCCTGCATTTATTCCGTAGAGTCATACCGTAAGATACGTTCATGAAGGAAATTCGAAACTCTTCCGTTCAGTCCGTTTCCATATAATTTAAATGAGAGAATTAATTATATCGAGAAATATTCATATAGGGAATTTAAAATCATTCCGATTATTCGGATGCATTTTAAAATCGCAGCCTATGTAGAAAAACTCCGTCGACTCCAGTTTATCGCTTATCGCCGTTTTTTGCCAGATGCGGACAGATATTTCTACGATGAAAAGGCGCAAAAACTGGAGGTCCGTTGTTTATGCTCTCGAGTGTTCGAATTCCTTCTAGAATAATTGACATAATGTCGAACCAATCAGAGACGTCCAAAATCCATCTCCCTTCAAAATTAGACGAATTTGAGATCATGTGACATGTCAGCCGACCGAGTCTATATAAGGGCTTTCCGAGTCAAAATTGGGAATTTTTTCGCTAGATTTCCGAGTGGTAGAAGTATAAACTTTTTGATAGATTTCCGATTATTTGAAGATTAATTGCACCGAATATTATAACCGAATTATTTTTCCGAAAACACCGATAAACCGTCCTTTTGATTTTGATTACCGTTATACGAGAAAAAGACTCTATTTTAACCGTAACTTGTGAGTGAAAGTGAGTTCTGATTTGGGTAAGCATTCCGTGGGCCCTTTGGCTTGCCGTTTATTTTCCGTATTGCTTGTGTTCCTTCATTTCAATTCGTTCCGAGTCAGGTCAGATGCTTGATAATTGGTCAGGTTAACAAATTAGCTTAAAGAATTTATTTCCGAATTTGTTGTATACAGGGTGATCCGATTCCATTAGTGAATTATTGGTATTTTATTTTGAATTGATTGTTATCTTTGCGAATATTGTAGGACGTAACTCCGGTAAACTTCCTGTTCGGACCCTAGTGTTTCAGCGACCGAGCCCTGGCATTTCAGGGGTTGAACTAGAAGTGGTGTTGCGTCTGAGGCATCCTTGAATAATTGGATTGAGGTCAACGTCCATATCGTGATAGCACGAGGTGGGTTACTCGGTCTGGTATTCGAGTTTGAATTACCGAACTGTGAGCAAGGGTGACAACCCTTTGACACCCCATTGGTGTATTATTTTATTGAAGTGTCTGGTATTTTATTTTGAATTGATTGTTATCTTTGCGAATCTTGTAGGACGTAACTCCGGTAAACTTCCTGTTCAGACCCTAGTGTTTCAGCGACCGAGCCCTGGCATTTTAGGGGTTGAACTAGAAGTGGTGTTGCGTCTGAGGCATCCTTGAATAATTGGATTGAGGTAAACGTCCATATCGTGCTAGCACGAGGTGGGTTACTCGGTCTGGTATTTGAGTTTGATTGCCGAGCTGTGAACAAGGGTAACAACCCTGTAACACCCCGCTTGTTCATTATTTAATTGAATTGTCTGGTGTTTCCCGCTTGTTCATTATTTAATTGAATTGTCTGGTGTTTTATTTTGATTTGTTATCTTTGCGAACATTGTAGGACGTAACTCCGGTAAACTTCCTGTTCAGACCCTAGTGTTTCAGCGACCGAGCCCTGGCATTTTAGGGGTTGAACTAGAAGTGGTGTTGCGTCTGAGGCATCCTTGAATAATTGGATTGAGGTCAATGTCCATATCGTGCTAGCACGAGGTGGGTTACTCGGTCTGGTATTTGAGTTTGATTGCCGAGCTGTGAACAAGGGTAACAACCCTGTAACACCCCGCTTGTTCATTATTTAATTGAATTGTCTGGTGTTTCCCGCTTGTTCATTATTTAATTGAATTGTCTGGTGTTTTATTTTGATTTGTTATCTTTGCGAACATTGTAGGACGTAACTCCGGTAAACTTCCTGTTCAGACCCTAGTGTTTCAGCGACCGAGCCCTGGCATTTTAGGGGTTGAACTAGAAGTGGTGTTGCGTCTGAGGCATCCGTGAATAATCGGATTGAGGTGAATGTCCATATCGTGCTAGCACGAGGTGGGTTACTCGGTCTGGTATTCGAGTTTGATTGCCGAGCTGTGAACAAGGGTAGGCATTTTAGGGGTTGAACTAGAAGCGGTGTTGCGTCTGAGGTATCCTCGAATGATTGGATTGAGGTGAATGTCCATATCGTGCTAGCACGAGGTGGGTTACTCGGTCTGGTATTCGGGTTTGAATTGCCGAACCGTGAACAAGGTATTTGACCGTTCGAAACTTAAGTACCGATTGTTTTGTGACGTTAATAGGTTGGAACACAAGCATATATCTTTTATAGCCAAAGGGACCCCAAATTTTTATTACCTTCAGCACTTTCACTTGGTACTGTATGCTCTCATTATCTGTCCTGTATTCCTGTTGATGCTTTTACTGCTTATATTACCTGCTCTGCTCGCTATTCTCACCTCCGCAATCACCGGTGACCTTCACTGCTGTAGTATACCTTACATCACATTTATCATCTGCCTTTGACTGTGTATACTGTATATATTCATATTTCAGACAGTGAATGGTAGTGATATTGTAATATATTTGTACATAGTTATAGTGAGTTTTATTACAACATTTTATCAAGACCGTATTATCCGAAAGAAACTGGTACCACTCAATCGCTTACACCATAGATTGCAGTGACCCTTCTCCAACTGTGTAAAGGCTACCTGGGGAAAAGGGAAGTGTACGACAAGGAGTTGCAACCTTGGAACAAAACTTGCAACTGGCGCCCGAGGAAAAGTCCGTAGGGTAGGAAAGGTCGTCACAGCGGTTGTACCTGGGCACTATCATATTACACAAATGTCTGGTTGTAATCGAATTTTAAGCCATAAATGCCCTCAAACCGGGGCCGTAGCTAGGCGGGGGGCAAGATGGGGCAATCCCCTACCTTTAATTTTCAATGCCCTACCTTAAAAAATAGTAACAATTTAAATAATATGCTAAGGAAAATGTTTTTCATAATGTGACGTGAGGAAAAAAAATATTACTCGCAAAGCAATTCTGAATTAACCACGGGTTGTTAGAGATTGCGAACTACGTCAATAGAGTGCACCGTGGTCATTGTATACATATAGACAACACGCTGCATTTCCAGAAGTACCTCACGTCCTAATTCCCTGCACACAGATGGAAAATCCTCAGAATTATTTTTTCTTGATAACTATCCTGAAAATTTCGAATTTCAGAATAGAATAGTTAGAATATCTTGTGTTTTTTATGCAGAAGCAATTCACATAAAATAAAACATTTTTGCGCGTATGTTCTGGGGAACATCACGTTATCATTTTGCCCAAATGTCTGTAATTTTTTGCCGAAAATGGTCTCAAACGATTGGGTTCGACTCCCTGATCAAATTTGAGCTTGAATTGTCAAATTTGATTCTGTCCGACCGTTGCCACGATAATTTGAGAACGGAAAGAGCTAGCAACATGAAATTTTCAGTTTTTTCCAATGGTTTCCGAGTAATAATTTTGTTTTCAACCAATATAAATCCGATCAAATTGAAACTTGGTGAATAGTTGTAGAATATAAACCTAAGCACGTTTGTGAAATTTTGTCAGAATTGTATCGCTAGAAAATTCTAAAAAAATTATTAAAAAATATTTGTATGTCACGATAACCTGAGAACGGAAAGAGATAGCGATTTGAAATTAGGTAAGGTTGTGCATCTGAGTGCGAAATTTGAGTTTATTCATAAGCATAATCGGCCAAACGGTTTCGGAGTTATATCCATCTGAAATAAGGTTGTTATTTCCTCAATAACTCGAAAAATACAAAACCGATACATTTAAAACATGGTTATTAGTTGTAGCATGCCAACGCGCAAATTCTTTCAAAATTTCGTGAGGACCTATTTTTAAAAAATCATTAAAAATCATTGAAAAAAATTCTATATATTAGAAACTATCCATCCGACATTGGCTGCGAGAGCCTTCAAAACCTAACTCTGCAACCAAGTTCCAAGTTTGAACACGATCGGATCTATAATGTTGGAGAGCCGAGCAGCCTTGTGTGAGTTCAGTAGCTGGATGGGTGACCGTTGCCTCTATAACTCTCGAATGAAAGGAGATAGGGATTTGCAATTTTCAGGGTAGGTTGAGCATCTGAATGGGAGAATTAAGTTTGCTGTTAGACATAATCGGCTCAATGGTTTCGGAGTTATACCCATCTGGAATATTATTTCCTTGATAACTCAAAAAATATAGACTCGATCAAATTGATGCTTGCTAACTAGTTGCAAAATATCGACATAAAGCCGTGTGTGAAATTTTGTGAGAACCCTACCGCTAGAAAATAAAAAAAAAATACGAAAAAAAAATTGGTTCAAGCACTGACCTGAAGCTTCTGCGCGTATGTTCTATTGTAAATTCTCCTGTATTGGACACTCTCAATCGAATTTACCATGGTGAATTATATTGTCCGTTCTCCTGTATTGGACACGCTTAATAAGGTACGCGCAGAAGCTCCTGACATTGTGTCAGTGCTTGAACCATTTTTTTTTAATTTTATAGATAGGTATTTTGAGTTTGGGAGGGTAAACCCAGAAAGGAACCATTTAACAATGAATATACCTCCCACAGTATAATTTAATGATTATGGTATTTCTGGCCTTTGAAAAAAAAGAACTAAGTGGGTTGATCTCAAGGAAGTCCTTCGGATATTTAATAATAATATGGCAAATCTAAGGATTCAGGAGTTTTGAGGAAGATTTTAATCATCATTATAATAATCAAAATATGTTGAAAGAAATAAAATAAACCTGAAGAAATAAATATTTTGATATTAACTACCTATTTCACTCAAAAGTAGGTACGATGAAAATCGATTCATCAGATCACATCGAGTAAAATTTTGTACTTCTGCCCTACCCGTAACCTCCATTGCCCTACCTTAAAATCATCTCTAGCTACAGCCCTGCCTCAAACGATTCTATTTTACTCACTGATGGAGTATTCGTAGTCAAATTCTGTTGGTCCGTCCATAAACAAGATAACTTTCGAAAGACTTGAAATGTGCAAGGCAGGTTTGATCCCTGAACACGCCGGTCATGTTCGTCAATGGCCTAAATTCGTACAATTGTTTCAGAGATATATCCATTTTACCAATATTTTGAAAAATATACCTGCGATCGAGTAGAAATTTTTTATTCAGATTGAGAATAAGGACTCCAAGGTTGGGTCGGAGTTTCAGGAGAATTTTATCAATAGGACCGAAAAAAAATGCAAGAAGAGCATTGATGTGAAGTCAGGAGTTTTTGCGCGCATTTTTCATTGTCTATTCACGCCTTGCACACCCTCACGAAATACTGCATGAAGGTGAGTATGAATAATCTCCTGGGGATATCGCGAATAAAAATATAAGGTATTCACAATATGGTCACCCATCGACTAATAACCCTATATTAAAAAAAATTGGTTCAAGCACTGATGTGCAGCAGGAGCTTTTGCGCGCATTTTCTATTGCCCATTAATCTCTATTGGAATTTCCTAATCGAATTTACTATCGATATAGACCGTTTTCCCAGTTTTTATAAGATATGAATACATTTTGTACCATTTTAAGGACTCGCGTAATTAGAGAATCGTCTAAGATCAAATAATTTTTAACTCTGACATATGCAGGTATTCTATCGCAATCGAAATTCATTAAATATCTAATAATATATGAAAAAAGAATACTGCATAAATCCTCTTGCCGTATTTATTCAACTGAGTATTAGATTGAATTTTTTTTTAAATATCGGAACTCAACCAAGTGTGCTTGGATCTCTAACAATAGAGATCCGTTCGTGTTGCAACTTGGTTGTAGAGTTTGAAGGTTCTAGCAAAACTTCAGCGGTGTCGGACGCATACTTTCTGAATCATCCAAATGTGACGCCTAGATGACAGCACTATATAATTTTTACACGTGACATCTTTTCAAATGACAGAAGCCATTTTGATTTATTAGAAGGTAGTACAGTTTTAACCATGGACAGGTACACATTGCAACAACGCGTTTATATCATTCAAAGTTATTACGAAAATGGGCGTTCTTTGAAAAATACCCATCGCAAAATTCGTGATTTTTTTGGTGTAAATAATCGTCCAAATCAATCTTCAATTCAAAGATTAGTGAAAACATTCGAAGAAACTGGTTGTGTTACTGATAAACCAAAAAGTGGATGACCAAAAACTGTACGCACAAATGAAAATATTGCTGCTGTTAGTGAATGTATTGAAAATGAACCGACAACATCAATTTCGCGTCGCTCGCAAGAATTGGGCATATCTTATGGTTCCTTATGGAGGATTTTGCATAAAGATTTGCATTTACACGCTTATAAAATTCAATTAACCCAGAAATTGAAAGAAAGAGACCATTTACAACGTCGTAGTTTCGCTAGTTGGATTATTGAACAACGAACGACAGATCCATTGTTTTCAAGCAAAATTTTGTTTAGTGACGAAGCTCATTTCACAATGGATGGATTCGTCAATAAGCAACATTGTCGTATCTGGGGTGATGAAAATCCTCGTGTTATTCATGAAAAATCTCTACATCCACAAAAAGTTACTGTTTGGTGTGCATTTTGGGTAAATGGAATCATTGGGCCATTTTTCTTCGGAGATGATGCTGGAAATGCTGTTACTGTGAATGCTGAGCGATACCAATCAATGTTGATAGACTTTTTATGGACACAGTTGAGTCATATTGATGTGTCTGACGTCTATTTCCAGCAAGACGGTGCTACATGTCACACAACTCGAGAAAACATTACGTTTTTGCGATCAAAATTTCCTCAACGTGTAATTTCACGAAATGCAAATTTCAATTGGCCTCCAAGGTCATGTGATCTAACACCATTAGATTTTTTTTTGTGGGGTTTTATAAAAGTCAAGTGTATGCTAACAAGCCACAAACAATTAATGATCTAAAGAACAACATTCAAATTGAAATTCGTGAAATAACACCAGCAACATGTCGGAAAGTCATTGAAAATTTCGATATTCGGATTGATGCCTGCAGACGCAGTCGTGGTGGACATTTGAATGATATTCTATTCCACTTATAATTGTAATGGATCATACTTTTAATAAAAAAAAACACCTTGAAAAAATTGCAAATAGTTTGTGTTATATTTCAAAGAAACATGTAGGCGCGTTTTTTGGATGACCCTTTATATATACAGGGTGTAACTGAATAAGTGTAAAATATTTAAGGGTGATTCCTCATCGAAAAAAAGATAGGATCTTTCATATAAAGAAACTTCATTGGAGCTTCCCTTGTTAAGATACAGCCCCTTAAAGGGGGTACAGAAAATTTGATTAATAATTTTTTTCACAAGCACTAAAAAAGTCACAATATTGAAATTAACCTGATATTTTCTGATACCAAAAAGACACTTAGCCAGTAATTTATTTGGTTTATCCCATGGTTGTAAGGGGTGGAAAACGCAACCCCTAAAATTTATTTCCTATGTAACTTTTTGACTTATTATTTGTTTACCATTTTAAAATTCATTTCCGATAACCTGTTTCATTCTAAACAAAAAATGTTTCTTGAATTTTTTGCCCAAAATAAACCAGATCGCAGCACAACATTATTTTACGAACAACTACAGAGATACATCGTCATAAATGCGATCTGGATTTATTTAATTTTGTAGTTACTACCAGCATTAAATGATTGAAGAGGAATAAACAAAACTAATTTATCAATAACACTCATAGTAATTACTCATAGTAATTAATAATAATCATATTAAATGTACAATATGTCTACCTGTGACTAATTACTATGAGTGTTATTAATAAATTAGTTTTGTTTATTCCCCTTCAATCATTTAATGCAGGTAGTAACTAAAAAATAACAATGAATCCAGATCGCATTTATGACGATGTATCTCTGTAGTTGTTCATAAAATAATTTTTTGTTTAGAGTGAAACAGGTTATCGGAAATAAATTTTAAAATATTAAACAAATAATAAGACAAGAAGTTACATTGGAAATACATTTTAGGGGTTGCGTTTTCCACCCCTTACAACCATGGGATAAAACAAATAAATTACTGGCTAAGTGTCTTTTTGGTATTAGAAAATATCAGGTTAATTTCAATATTGTGACTTTCTTAGTGCTCGTGAAAAAAATTATCAAACAAAATTTTCTGTACCCCCTTTAAGGGGCTGTATCTTAACAAGGGATGCTTCAATGAAGTTTCTTTATATAAAAGATCCTATCTTTTTTTGAATGAGGAATCACCCCCTTAAATATTTTACACTTATTTAGTTACACCCTGTATAATATATATTTCAATGAATTTTTAAGAATCATCTAGTAATACTATCTCCACGAAATTTCGCACAAATATTTCTGTCGGCATTCTACCACTAATTCGCATGTTTGAATTGAATCACCAACATATTTTTTGAATTATTGAGGAAATAATAACCAAGTTTCAGATTGATACAACTCCCAAACCGTTTGGCCAACTATGCGTTTTAACGAATTGAAATGTCACATTAGGATGCACAACCTACCCTAAAAATTGCAAGTTGCTATGTCTCCCCATTCCCGCGTATTATCGTATGATAAATAATATTTTTTTAAAATGTTCTAGTAATATGATCCTCACAAAATTTAAGGAACTTCGTTGAATTAATATTCCACAACTGCTTACCAAGTTTCGAGAGAACCGTTTGGCCGATTATACCCAACAATGAACATAACTGTCCTATTCAGATGCGCAACCTACACTGAAAATTGCTGTCGCTAACTCTTTCCGTTCAAAGGTAATCGTGGCAACGGTCACCCATCCAGCTAGTGAACTCACTCAATGATATAGATCCGATATAGATCCGATCGTGTTCAAATTTGGAACTTGGTTGTAAAGTTAGGCTTTCAAGCCTTCTGCAAAATTTCAGCGATACCAGATAGCTTCTGAGATATAGAATTTTTTTCCAAAAAGCTTCAATGATTTTTTCAGAAATTTCTAGTGAAATGATCCTGTCGTAAACATTTGCGCGTCGACATTCTACAATTAATTACCATGTTTGAATTGGATTGGTTTCATATTTCCATAGTTGAGCAGGAAATAAAAACTAAATTTCATAATAATAATAATAACTGCAGAACTCTTCGGCCGATTATGCCTATTCACTAATTCAAATGTTGCATTTGGATGATCAACCTACCCTGAAAATTGCAAGTCGCTATCTCTCTCCATTCTCAAGTTATCGTGAGATGAATAATATTTTTCAATAATTTTTTTTAACATTTCTTGTGATACGACTCTTTGAAAATTACACATACGTATTTAAATCTGTGTTGAATTTTGATTGTTTTATCAGGATAGTGTTGTTTCGAAGGACCAGGTTTTTACACCCTTATTGTTTTATCAGGGGGATGAGTAATTGTTACTTGCAATAAGATAACAATTACGACGATAATAAGTGGTGAAAGATTCGGACGCACTTTGTACAAATACAGAACTATATTTTCTTGTTATCAATACTTCAATAACAAGTACGAAGTAATTATACAAATGTAATATTTATAAGAAGTGACTACTTACTTGGTACGACAACAAAAAGGTAATGGTATTGTTTCGCGACAGATAAAATATAGTAGTGATGTCTCTTGCACTAAGAGAAGTAAATTATTTCATTGTAATTGTTAATAAAAGACCATATAGAACGAAAATAGGAGGTTCCTTCACCTGGGTAAAAACGGGGGAAATATTAACATTGATTGTGGTTTCGATCTTAAAACCGACCTGATATATTACAACAATACCCTCATTTGAAATCGTTTGAATAGAGTGGGAATATCTACGAAATTTCGGATGCCTGCACCTATGAGGTTAATTCTAGGATGTTTAATCTTAGGCATTCGAAATGTGGAATTTGTCCCACACATCTGAGCTGCCTTTACTTGATTTCTTTAGAAAAGCTGTCAGCAACAGCTGGATAATTACCGCATTTTAGGGGTTTCAATAGCCACTAGAGAAAACGAATACAAACACTCTCAGTCTTAAGAAACTGATATGTTTCTTAACACTTCAGTTGCTGCAGGCATTTGTTCTGAAGTCTTTTACAGGAAATAGGCCATAAATTGCTGAAGAGTGGTCTACGTTTTACAAGAAATTGCACACTCAGACAAAGCAAGGTTGTTTTCTTTAAAAGAATTATTTTCAAGGGTTTGACCCCACATGGCAAACTAAAATTCAGTTATCCCGAGGGACAAATATTGAAGTTTAACAAGCGAGCCCCTTTGTTGATAAAACCAAACTACGTTCCTCAAAGTGTGACGTCATGAGAATTCACAATCTGTGTTCTACAACTGACACTGACAACTGACTCACCAAGTTTCAGTTCGATCGGATCTGTATTGGTTGGAAACAACATTTTTATTCGGAAACCATTGGGCCGATTGTGCCCATTAACGAACGTGTCCGTCACATTCGTACGCGCCACCTAACCTGAAAATTTCAATTCGCTATCTCTTTCCGTTCTCAAGTGGCAACGGCTAGCCGGCCGGCCGGAATCAAATCTGATCCCAAAATCTTCATCAATCGTTTGAGACCATTTTTGACAGAAAATTTGGAAATTACAGACATTTCGGCGAAACGCGATGTTCCCCAGAACATGCGCCCAAGAAAGTTACCGCGTGGGGATATGATTGGCAATATACGCATGAAATAGTCGTAAATGTTTCTATTCTATTACCTATAGGTAGAACCCAGGTAACACAGGGACCTCCCAGAGATGTCTTGGCGACCTCTTGCTGGAATATTGTGACGCCTTTTGCGATATCGCAGTGAGGTCGCCCAGACCTCTCTATCACCTCCAAATGTCCGCCACAGGGGATGAGCCCATCAGTAACATCTCAGAGATATCACATGGAGTAGTTCTTAAACTGCTCACCCTGAAAAATATTTTGAGAGGTTTATTGCAATATCGCAGGGAGGTCGCCCAGATCTCCCTATCACCTCCAAATGTCCGCCTCAAGGGATGAGCCCAGTAACATATCAGAGATATCGATGGGGAAGTTCTGAAACTGCTCACGCTGGGGAATATTTTGAGAGGTTTATTGAGATATCGCAGGGACCTCACCAAGACCTCCAAACACCTCCAAATGTCCGCCACAAGGGATGAGCCCAGTAACATCTCAGTGATATCACATGGGGAAGTTCTCAGGCTGCTCAACCGGGGCAGTACTGAGAGAAGATGGCTGCGATATGGATCTATATAATCTATATATATCCTCCAAATGTGCAGTACATGTGTGGCGCCGAATACATCACTTCGACGCGTAGATCGATATTCCACTCGGGTTATTAGCGATGGGATTGTTCTTCTCGGTACAGAGTAGACGATTGCGCCATATACCAGTGGAAACGAGAAGTGCAGAGTAGGGATGGAGTAGGTCCCTGCAACATGTCACCTGATTTCCTATTCTTGTTGGATTTGCAATGTTTTGAGGACCTCGCAATGGAATGCGCTATTCTCGTTACACTTGTGATATCTTGAGGAGCTCGCCATAGGAATGTCTTCTTCTAGTTATCCGCGAGATATCTTTAGGAGCTCGCAATAGGAATGTGTTATTATGGATATCTGTATGATATCTTTAGGAGCTCGCAATG
Source organism: Halyzia sedecimguttata (assembly GCA_937662695.2). NCBI lineage: Eukaryota > Metazoa > Arthropoda > Insecta > Coleoptera > Coccinellidae > Halyzia > Halyzia sedecimguttata. Next base: position 52,746,261 of record OW569415.2, read on the forward strand.
GGAATTTCTTATTCTTGTTATACTTGCGATGACTTAAGGAGCTCGCAATAGGGATGTCTTAGTCTGGTTATCTGTGAGATATCTTTAGGTGCTCGCAATAGGAATATCTTATTCTGGTTATCTGTGTGATATCTTGAGGATCTCACATTGGGAGCTCGCATTTTCATCCACATTGTAACCTCTCAGAGACCTCTTTGCGAGGTATGTGTTACCTGGGAAGGAATTATGTTAGAAGAACATGGATACAGTTATCTTACCTCGGTCATTGTGAGCGATATGTTTGGTAGAGATAAATCGTTCAACGCCAAGCCATCGGCTATCGTCTCTAGGATCTCCATGTCTGTATGCAAATCAATTATTCCATTAAGTATCAGTTCCATCAATACTTCGAAAATAATTAATATTTCGGAAGAAGGTTAATTTTATATATTCTACCTACCTTTAAATTTCTGTAATTTTAATGATGATGTCGATTTTTTCTCAAGATTAACGTTTGTTGGAATACGGAAATGTGACTTTTAAACTAGGAAAACGATAATAAATAGGATATACCGGGTGGCCCACCGAAGACGAGGAGCTCGATTTGAGGGAGTAAATGAAGATATTCTGCCAAAAAATGTTGTAATATATGTAGGATGTTCAAAAGCATAATTTAAAATTATTTTCATATATACAGACGGTTCGAAAACAAAGATATAGACCAAAGTTACATTTTTGTAAATGTAACACCCTATATGGAAAATGGAAATGGAATTGCCAGCTCAAATTATGATCTTCAGATCCCTTTATACCTAAGATGCATCATTTACGAGAAAATGGCAAAAAATTGGAAATTTGAAGTTTTTTTAAATAGCAATTAATGAAGAAACTGGTTACCCCAGCGATACAGACACTATTTTTGCGAGTAGACATATTAGCTTCTCCTATACAGAAAAAAAAATTACTCTGCAATATACAGAGTGATCATAATTAATTTTCAAACATCAACTACAAATAATGGTCAAATGACACACCTGGTATTTCTATATCTCGTTGAACATAAAAATTAATTTCGAAACTATCTTCATAAGGTTTTCCTACACCTAAACCTGATATCTTTTCAGCAATTTTTGACCATTCTAGTTGATAATTCATTATGATCACTCTGTATATTCCAGAGTTAATTGTTTTTGGTGCTCTAGTTCCTCGGAACTGAGTGCTTATCAATTTGCCCAAATGTCTGTAATTTTCAAATATTTCGATGAAAATGGTCTTAAACGATTTGGTTCGACTCACTGATCAAGAATCCGTGGTCGAAATTCATTCTGTCCGGCCGGTCCGGCCAAACGGCCGGCCGTAGGCACGATAACTCTAAAACGGAATGAGCTAGAGAGTTGAAATTTTCAGAGTAGGTTTGGGGGATAAATATCTCGGATAAGTTCGTTATTGTGCAAAATCGGACAGAAGGTTTCGGAGTAACAAAAAAAAATTTTTTTTTACAAAACAAATTCCAAATTAAATTTTTTTTAATGAGCAGTTTTATCATGAGAATCCATTCATTTTATTTTTAACTCTAACAAGCTAATACTTTCGGAGATATGATTTTTCAAAATTTCAATGTAAATCGTATTTTACAGATTGATATAATTATTCTATGTATGAATTGTCATAATGTCAACTTGACAGAAGGGAATATTGTAACTTCAAAAATATTGAGGTTGAAATACTCGTATTTTAGCGATGCAACGGGGACCCCACCCGAAAATGTTTGAAAATATTACGGAAATATTGAAAGCATAATTCTGTAGTTCGAGAGAGGAGAAAAATTGGTGAACGTAGATCAGGAAATTTTTGATCGATTACAAGATAATTTTTTATTATTACTTATCTTCTTCCATACATGTTTTATGGAATACCTACTATTTGTAGGTACTTTGAACCTGTTTTGGGCAATTGTCATACGAAACTTGTTTTGTGGCGCTCTAGTTCCTTGGAACAGAGTGCTTATCAATTTGCCCAAGTGTCTGTAATTTTGGAATTTTTGGCTGAAAATGGTCTCAAACGATTTGGTTCGACTCACTGATCAAGAATCCGAGTGCGAAATCGATTCTGTCCGGCCGGCCGACAGGCCGTAGGCACGATAACTCTCGGACGAAAGGAGTTAGCGGATAGAAAATTGCAAGGTGGTTTTGGAGCGTAAATATCTCGGACAAGTTCGTTAATGGGCGAAATCCATCAAGGGGTTCGGAGTTATGGCCGATTTTAGTAAAAATATTTTTTATGAATATTTCCGAAACCGATCACTCGATCTATCGGAAATTTAGCATCAGATTGTAGAATCATGACCTTTATACGCATGTGAAGTTTTGTATTGACCAGATTACCGCAAAGTGTCAAAAAAAAAAAATTTTAAATGTGGTGCAGTTCTCATTCTCATGATTGCTCATTTAATAGTGATAAATAAACTATTATTTGAATTGAATTTCCTTTATGATGCAGTTCTATCATATGAATACATGGATATAATTCCCAACTCTGAGAAACCAATACTTTCGGAGATATAATTTGTCTGTTTGAACTAGAGCGCCAGAAAGCTCCTCTCCACAGGGCTTGAACCCATTTTTTCTGTATAGGAGTAGCCAATATGTCTACTCGAAAAAATACTGTCTGCATCGCTGGTGTAACCAGTTTATTTATTAATTGCTATTTAAAAAAAATTGGGTTCAAGCCCTGTGGACAGGAGCTTTCTGGCGCTCTAGTTCAAACAGACAAATTATATCTCCGAAAGTATTGGTTTCTCAGAGTTGGGAATTATATCAATGTATTCATATGATAGAACTGCATCATAAAGGAAGTTCAATTCAAATAATAGTTTATTTATCAAGATTAAATGAGCAATCTGAGAATGAGAACTGCACCATGGAAGAAACCAAATTAAAATAGCTGAAATGAATTTGACTCTCTCTTATAGAACAGGATGAAATGTACGAGTATGAACACAGATCATATAACAAATCTTAGATAGAATAATTTTAGCATTCTGTGAAAACATAAAAGTACGATTCATTATTGAAATTTAGAACTTCATCTTAGCACAAATTGAATTCAAACATCATAGAAGAATTTAAATTCAACAAGAGTACCAAAAATTATCAATCCAAAACCAATAGACGAATTCTACCCAACAACGAACTCATCCGAGATATTCATTCCTCAATTCTATGATGAACGATAATATATTGTGACGAACGAAGCAAGCGAAGTACGGTCCTGTAGCCCAATTCCGTTTATGATGTCACGCAATCGAACGCCGACAGAGAGAGAGGTTGAGTCATCCTTCTAGAAGCTCGAGAACGAATGGAACATCCGGAATACTCGGGAATACTCGGGTACTTTCTGGATCTTAATCTTCCCGAAATAAATATCGGGACCGGAATTCACAGGAGTTAGTTACTTTGACGAGTTAAACCGAATCGTTACATTTGTGAAATATAATTGTGAATATAAATTCCCTGTAGATAAATTATTTAAGTGTTCTAAATAAATTAGACTTAGTAAATTTGTGGGTTTATTGTGAAAAACGCTACATTGGTGTCAGGTGTGGGGTATATCGAACTGCAGTGTTTTGAGGAATATTCCTGAAGATTTTGAATGCCGATAACGAGTGCTCAAAGTGAAAAAATGGATCAGGCCAACATGGATTTTTTCAAACAAGCCTTTGAACAATTGACGAAGAAAATGGAGGAAAATGGCAAGGATATATCAAATAAAATGGAGGAAAATGCCAAGGATATGTCAAATAAAATGGAGGAAAATGCCAAGGAAATATCATATATGTCAAATAAAATGGAGGAAAATGCCAAGGATATGACAAATAAAATAATATCCATGGAGACTAAAGTTGAAGACAGTCTGAGAATGATAACCGATAATTACTCGAAGCTAGAAGATAGGATCGAAAATGTGGAAGAGATGGTAGAAACCATGAAGGACGGAATAGACATGTTAGAAACCATGAAGGACGGAATAGAAGAACAAATGCAAGGGAAGCTTGAAGAGCATACCGAGTACATGATGAAAATTATCGAAGATCGATTGTCCAAAATTAACAGACGGTCAGACGAGGTCAGTAAATGTAATTCCGGTCATTCAATAAAATTAGAAAGCAGTGGAGAGCCAGGCCGAGCGAGGATTAAACCTCCTACCTTTGATGGTAAAACTGCATGGTGCACGTATCAAAAACAGTTTGAAGCTGCAGCTAATGCTAATGGCTGGAACGAAGAAGACAAAGCAACGGCCTTGATTGTCGCATTGAGGGGAGATGCTCTGAATATTCTCCAGATTGTTCCAGCCAGTCAACAGAATAATTATGCAGCTTTGATAAGTAAACTCCAGATGAGATATGGTGATGGACATCTACAACAAGTGTATCATGCCCAGATAAAGAGTCGTCTCCAGAAGAGCTCAGAGACCCTACAGGAGTTTGAAGCTGATATAGCACGATTGGTGCGACTGGCATATCCTACTGCACCGGAAAGCTTCCTGGAACAACTAGCTGTACAGACATTCGTGGACGGGCTGAGAGACAGTGAGACCCAACAAACTTTGCGGTTGGCCCGACCTAAGACCTTGGACGATGCTCTGGCCCACGCATTGGAGTTCGAAGCAGCCAAGCAAGCTTCACATAGGGGCCAAAACAAAATAAGACGTACTGTGGATGATTCCGAGGTTAGCGCTGAGAACATGGAAGATGTTATACGTCGGGTTCTCCAACAGCAACGAACCCGAGGACCCAGGTGCTGGAATTGCGGCGATGAAGGGCATATTCGCCGCCATTGCAAGAAACCTGTCAAGCCTAAACAACAAGATCAGGAAAACTAAAACGGGTTGGTGATAAGGGGCATAAACCGACCTGCCTAGACAATGCCCTAGAAGTTGTCATCCAGACAATCTCGCAGTCCAACAGCGTTTATGTCGACGGTAGAATCGACGGGCGGTCGGTTAAAATGTTAGTCGACACAGGAGCAACCCGAACGATTGCGAGACCCGATATGATTAAGGAAAATATCTTACCGACTACGACACGTCTACGAACTGCTACCGGAGAGGGTGTATTAACTCACGGAAGGAAGAAAATCGACCTTGATATTGGAGGAATGTCATTCAAACACGAGGTACTGGTGGCAGATATCATGGAGGAAGTCATCCTAGGAATGGATGTAATTAAGGGAAAGGGTTTCCAGATAGACATGGGGAACGATGTCCTGAGAGTTGGAAATCTAGAAATTCCATTCCTGGGGAGCGAAGATGCGATGAATAGAGTCTTGCTCACAGAGGACGTTACCATTCCTGGCCAAGCCGAAACAGTAGTGAGGGGGTACTTGGACGGAAAACTTCGCAATGGTCACGTCAGACTAATTGAACCAGCTGTCGGTAATAACCCTGGCAAAGGGCTTCTTGTTGGAAAAACATTGGTGAGAGACAGAAGGGAAGTACCTGTGAGGATTTTAAACACTAATATGTACCCAGTAATTTTAAAAAAGGACACGGTAATAGGGGAAAGCTGCTCAGTATCTTGTGTGACGGGTGGTAGTCAAGATGGACAGAACAACGTACCCAAGAAGACCAAGGTTTCACAAAAAGCAGTTGAAATGCTGACATCCTCCTGCACAAATTTGAAACCAGAATACATCAGTGAGGTGAGGAAACTGATAACTGAATACAGTGATGTATTTGCCATGGACAATAATCAAATGGGGAGAACAGATGTTGTGAAACATCTCATCAATACCGGAAGCACAAGACCTATTCGCCAACACCCGCGAAGACTTCCCATTGCGAAAAGAGAAGAGGCTGAGGAAATTATCAAGGACATGCACGATCACGGCATCATAGAACCTTCAGATAGTCCTTGGTCATCACCTGTGGTTCTGGTCAAAAAGAAAGATGGCAGCACTAGATTCTGCGTCGATTATCGTCATCTAAATGAAGTCACCAAAAAAGATTGTTACCCCATCCCAAGGATAGATGACACTTTGTATACACTATCTGGCTCGAAATGGTTCTCCACCCTGGATCTGAAGAGCAGGTACTGGCAAGTTGAAATGGATCCCAAAGACAAAGAGAAAACAGCTTTTACCATTGGGACGGGATTGTGGCAGTTCACAGTGATGCCATTTGGTCTTTGCAATGCACCTGCAACCTTCGAGCGACTGATGGAAACCATCCTTCGAGGACTATCTTGGAAGACGTGTCTGGTGTATTTGGACGACGTGATTGTTTTTGGACGAACATTTACCGAACATCTGGGAAATTTAAGAAATGTCCTTGAGAGGCTTCGCGTCGCGAATTTGAAACTCAGTCCGAAAAAGTGTCACATTTTCAAAAAGGAAGTAAAATACTTGGGACACGTAGTATCTGAAGCTGGAGTAAGTGCTGATCCGGAAAAGATCCAAGCTGTACGCGAATGGCCAACACCGCAAGATAAACACCAGGTCAGAAGTTTCCTTGGACTGTGCACGTACTATAGAAAATTCGTGCTTGGGTTTGCCAATATTGCGAAGCCTTTAACAAAATTGACTGAAGAAGGGAAGAACTTCGAATGGGATCTAGAATGTGAAGAAGCCTTCGCTCAATTGAAACATGCCTTAACATCGGCCCCCATCCTGAGTTATCCCCAGACTAAAGGAAGGTTTATATTGGACACAGATGCGAGCAACATGGCAATAGGAGGCATATTGTCTCAAGTTCAAGACGGAAAGGAAAAAGTTATTGGGTACTTCAGTAAAGTCTTGTCGAAACCAGAACGTAACTACTGCGTTACGAGAAGAGAGTTACTCGCTGCAGTCAAGTCCATGGAACATTTCTATAAGTACCTGTATGGAAGGGAATTCCTCTTGAGGACAGATCATGCTGCGCTGAAGTGGCTTCTCCAATTTAAAAATCCTGAAGGTCAAGTGGCACGATGGATTGAAAGACTTCAGGAATACAATTTTACCGTGGAGCATCGTGCAGGGAAGTTACATAGCAACGCTGACGCGATGTCTAGGAGACCATGTCATATGGACTGCAAGCACTGTAGTAAGCTGGAAGACAAGGAGTGCTGTCGGAGGACTACTATAATGGATGAGAACTGGCTGCCAGACCACCTAAGACGAGACCAAGAGAACGATCCAGAATTAAAATTATTTTTGAAATGGAAATCGGAGGGACGGAGACCTGAATGGGGAGAACTGTGCCAGATGAATTCGACGGTCAAAGCATATTGGGCACAGTGGGACTCCCTCCTCATAGAAGACGGACTACTGAAGAGGATCCTAGAGAACGAGGAAGGTACCGGATCCAGGAATCAGCTCGTAATCCTAAGGAGCCGAGTCCCCGAGGTATTACAGAAGTTGCATGACGGAATCTCCGGAGGGCATTTCGGAATCAAGAAAACACTAGAAAAGGTGAGGGAGCGTTTCTACTGGCTCAACTGTAAAGAAGATGTCAAGGATTGGTGCCGAAAATGCAGACTGTGTGCTTCAGTTAATGGCCCGAGAGGAAGCCGTAGAGCCCCAATGAAACAATATAATGTTGGCAGTCCAATGGAACGCGTAGCAATAGACATAGCTGGTCCATTTCCAGAAACTGAAGATGGAAACAAGTATATTCTGGTTGCTATGGATTATTTTTCTAAATGGGTGGAAGCTTATGCAATCCCGAACCAAGAAGCTGCAACGGTTGCTGATGTTTTGGCCAAGGAGATGTTCTGTCTATTCGGAATACCACTGGAGCTACATTCTGACCAGGGACGAAACTTAGAGTCCAGCTTGTTCCAGAACCTGTGTGAGTTGCTGGGAATTAAAAAGACCAGAACAACTGCACTCCACCCACAGTCAGATGGCATGGTCGAGAGAATGAATAGAACTGTGGGGAAGTACTTGGCCAAGGTTGTCTCCGACCACCAGAGAGACTGGGATAGGTACCTCCATCTGTTTACCATGGCTTATAGATCATCTGTGCAAGAATCAACTGGAGAAACCCCAGCATGTATAATGTTCGGCCGGGAGGTGAGATTACCTTGTGACCTGGAATTTGGTTGTAAGCCTGGAGTAGAGATAGCTGGTGAGGACTATGTGAGCCGTCTAAAGGGAAGGCTCCACTACGTTCACGAGAGAGTCCGGAGAAACCTACAAATTGCAAGTGACCGCATGAAGACCCGGTACGATACCAAGGCTGCGGAAGGAGGATATGAGGTGGGTGATTTGGTATGGTTATTCAACCCACAGAGAAGAAGAGGGCTATCACCAAAGCTACAGAAGAATTGGGAAGGACCTTACAAGGTTGTTAAAAGGATCAACGACGTAGTTTATCGCATCCAAAAGTTGCCCAGGGGGAAGAAGCGCGTGGTACATGTTAATCGCTTAGCAAGATATGAAGCCGACCATGACTCTCAGGATGAGATTGGATTAAGAAGGACCACCACCCAGGCCCCACATCACGAGGACTTGAACTTCGACCAATTCATGGCGAACTATGGGGAGACCGGAAAAGCCTGTACATGTCCAAGGGAATTGCCTCCGTCTTTAAGAACAAATTTGGTCGTATATCTGAGCTCTTGAAGCAACAACCGAGCTCTGGTCAAATCCTAAAGTTGACCGATGGTCCTCGTTACCTTTTCTATCTAGTAACTAAGAAGAGATCCTGCGAAAAGCCAACCTACCAAACCATGTGGACCACCTTACTGAACCTTAGGGGCGAGCTGGCCAGACTGGGTGTGAAGAAGCTTGCGGTTCCAAAGCTGGGATGCGGACTGGATCATCTTAACTGGAGGGTCGTACGCAACATGCTGGAAGTGGTGTTTGAGAAGACCGATGTGCGAATACTGGTTTGCAGTTTCAACCCGAAGGACGGCCCAATGGAGAAAACGGTAGCCTGTTATTTCGACCAACAAGGATACTGCCGAAATGGGGACGCTTGCAGATTCAGCCATAATGCACAAGGTGTTCGGGGACCGAACATCTTAAGGAGGGAGCAATGTGACGAACGAAGCAAGCGAAGTACGGTCCTGTAGCCCAATTCCGTTTATGATGTCACGCAATCGAACGCCGACAGAGAGAGAGGTTGAGTCATCCTTCTAGAAGCTCGAGAACGAATGGAACATCCGGAATACTCGGGAATACTCGGGTACTTTCTGGATCTTAATCTTCCCGATATAAATATCGGGACCGGAATTCACAGGAGTTAGTTACTTTGACGAGTTAAACCGAATCGTTACGTTTGTGAAATATAATTGTGAATATAAATTCCCTGTAGATAAATTATTTAAGTGTTCTAAATAAATTAGACTTAGTAAATTTGTGGGTTTATTGTGAAAAACGCTACAACATATCTTTCCTCAAATCTACTCCAATACACCAATATTCCAGTTTTGTTTTTAGTGGAGATATTCTGAACTCAATATTATTAACTTACCATTACCATTACCATCATCATATGGATTGACGGCATCGGCATGAAAATATCAACCAACAAAAAGTATGATATTATATTATCATTCTCATATTTATACGATTGCTGTAATGAATGACAATGAGACAACGTCATGACTCAGGAAAATAAGTTGACATTATAACAATTCATAGAATACCCACAGAATAATTCTATCATACTGTGAAATCGTAGAAATACGATTTACATTGAAATTTTGAAAAATCATATCTCCAAAAGTATTAGCTTGTTAGAGTTAAAAATGATATGAATGGATTCTTATGATAAAACTGCTTATTGTAAAAAATTCAATCTGGAATTTGTGTTGTGAAAAAAAAATTTTTTTTTTACTCCAAAACCGTCTGTCCGATTTTGCCCAATGACGAACTTAGCCGAGATCTTTATCCCCCAAACCTACTCTCTAAATTTCAACTGTCTAGCTCATTCCGTTCGAGAGTTATCGTGCCTACGGCCAGCCGGCCGGACCGGCCGGACAGAATGAATTTCGAACACGGATTCTTGATCGAATCAAATCGTTTGAGACCATTTTCATCGAAAAATTCGAAAATTACAGACAATTGGGCAAATTGATAAGCACTCAGTTCCGAGGAACTAGAGCGCCAACAATAGGTTCAAGCCCTGTGGACAGGAACTTTCTGGCGCTCTAGTTCAAACAGACAAATTATATCTCCGAAAGTATTGGCTTCTCAGAGTTGGGAATTATATCAATGTATTCTTATGATAGAACTGCATCATAAAAGAAATTCAATTCAAATAATAGTTCATTTATCAAGATTAAATGAGCATTCTGAGAATGAGAAGTGCACCATGGAACAAATTAAATCTGGCCAATTTTGCCCAATAACGAACTTAACCGGGATATTAATCTCCCTAACGTACTCTGAAAATTTCAACTACCTAGCTCATTCCGTTCGAGAGTTATTGTAGAAAAACTTTTTTTAAATTTTCGGAATTTTTTTCGAACACTTTGTGGTAATCTGGTCAATACAAAACTTCACATGCGTATGAAGGTCATGATTCTTCAATTTGATGCTAAATATCAGTTTCGGAAATATTCATAAATTTTTTTTTTACTAAAATCGGCCCTAACTCCGAAACCACTTGATGGATTTCACCCATTACCGACATCGTTCGAGATATTTACGCTTCAAACACACCTTGCAAATTTCAATCCGCTAACTCCTTTCGTTCGAGAGTTATCGTGCCTACGGCCGGCCGGACAGAATCGATTTCGACCTCGGATTCTTGATCAGTGAGTCGAACCAAATCGTTTGAGACCATTTTCAGCCAAAAATTCCAAAATTACAGACATTTGGGCAAATTGATAAGCACTCTGTTCCGAGGAACTAGAGCGCCAAAAAAACAAGTTTCGTATGACAATTGCCCAAAACAGGTTTAAAGTACCTACAAATAGTAAATATTCTATAAAACATGTATGAAAGAAGAACTGAGCATTCTATGTCTATGGATGAAAAGCAGTCTCACTACTTTCAGATCTCTTACTTCATGTTCCGTTCCGAAATGTAAGACTTTTCTGAGAAAAACTAATTTCGGAGCAAAAAACTGAGATTTTTCTCACTTCGCTCACATTTCGGAATACACTTTATTCTCATAATTCTTCGATTGATTAGATAATGTCATGTCTCAGGAAAATAAGTTAACATTATGACAATTCATACATAGAATAATTATATCATTCTGTGAAAACGTAGAAATACGATTTACTATTGAAATTTTGAAAAATCATATCTCCGAAAGTATTAGCTTGTTAGAGTTAAAAATGATATCATTGGATTTTTATGGTAAAACTGCTTATCGAAAAAAATTTAATTTGCAATTTGTTTTGTAAAAAATTTTTTTTTTGTGACTCCGAAACGATCTGTCCGATTTTTCCCAATAACGAACTTAGCCGAGATATTTATCTCCCAAACCTACTCTGAAAATTTCAACTGTCTAGCTCATTCCGTTCGAGAGTTATCGTGCCTACGGCGTGCCGGACAGAATGAATTTCGACCACGGATTCTTGATCAGTGAGTCGAACCAAATCGTTTAAGACCATTTCATCGAAAAATTCGAAAATTACAGACATTTGGGCAAATTGATAAGCACTCATTTCCGAAGAACTAGAGCGCCAAAAACCCCATATTTTCAATTTTTCGCCATTTTCTCGTAAATGGAGCTTCTAAGGAATAAAGTGATCAGGAGGAACTCATCATAATTTGAGCTGGTCATTCAAAAAGGGGTTCAAGCCCTGTGGACAGGAGCTTTCTGGCGCTTTAGTTCAAACAGACAAATTATATCTCCGAAAGTATTGGTTTCTCTGAGTTGGGAATTATATCAATGTATACATATGATAGAGCTGCATCATAAAGGAAAGTCAATTCAAATAATAGTTTATTTATCAAGATTAAATGAGCAATCATGAGAATGAGAACTGCACCATGGAAGAAATCGAATTAAATCTGGCCAATTTTGCCCAATAACGAACTTAGCCGAGATATTCATCTCCCTAACCTACTCTGAAAATTTCAACTACCTAGCTCATTCCGTTCGAGAGTTATTGTGGAAAAACTTTTTTTAAATTTACAAAATTTTTTTTTTACACTTTGCGGTAATCTGGTCAATACAAAACTTCACATGCGTATAAAGGTCATGATTCTACAATTTGATGCTAAATTTCAGATAGATCGAACGAACTTGTCCGAGATATTTACGCTCCAAAACCACCTTGCAATTTTCAATCCGCTAACTCCTTTCGTTCGAGAGTTATCGTGCCTACGGCCAGTCGGCCGGCCGGATATAATCGAATTCGCACTCGGATTCTTGATCAGTGAGTCGAACCAAATCGTTTGAGACCATTTTCAGCCAAAAATTCCAAAATTACAGACACATGGGCAAATTGATAAGCACTCTGTTCCGAGGAACTAGAGCGCCAAAAAAACAAGTTTCGTATGACAATTGCCCAAAACAGGTTTAAAGTACCTACAAATAGTAGGTATTCCATAAAACATGTATGAAAGAAGATGAGTAATAATATGAAAGAAGATGAGTAATAAATAAAAAATTACCTTGTAATCGATCAAAAATTTCCTGATCTACGTTCACCAAATTTTCTCCTCTCTCGAACTACAGAATTATGCTTTCAATATTTACGTAATTTTTTCAAACATTTTCGGGTGAGGTCCCCGTTGCATCGCTAAAATACGAGTATTTCAACCCCAATATTTTTGAAGTTACAATATTCCCTTCTGTCAAGTTGACATTATGACAATTCATACATAGAATAATTATATCAATGTGTGAAATACGATTTACATTGAAATTTTGAAGAATCATATCTCCGAAAGTATTAGCTTGTTAGAGTTAAAAATGATATGAATGGATTCTTATGATAAAAATTCTTATTAAAAAAATTTAATTTGGAATTTGTTTCGTAAAAAAAAATTTTTTTTTTGTTACTCCGAAACCATCTGTCCGATTTTGCCTAATAACGAACTTAGCCGAGATATTTATCCCCCAAACCTACTCTGAAAATTTCAACTCTCTAGCTCATTCCGTTCGAGAGTTATCGTGCCTACGGCTGGCCGGCCGGCCGGACCGGCCGGACAGAATGAATTTCGAGCACGGATTCTTGATCAGTGAGTCGAACCAAATCGTTTAAGACCATTTTCATCGAAATATTCGAAAATTACAGACATTTGGGCAAATTGATAAGCACTCAGTTCCGAGGTACTAGAGCGCCAAAAACAGGGTGTTACCTTTAAACAATTGTAACTTTAGTCTATATCTTTCTTTTCGAATACCCTATATTTATGAAAATAATTTTAAATTATACTTTTGAACACCCTACACATATCACAAAATTTTTTTGTCAAAATATCTTCATTTACTCCCTCAAAACGAGCTCCGCGTCTGTTGTGGGTATATTATTATACGGTTAGTTTTCATTTTCATCATTTTTGTGGCGGAATCAATCAGCTATGATATTACGATTACCGTAATCTATTGCTCAATCCGATGAAGGTTAGAAATTTTGATGAAGAAGTTGATTTAAGTAACTGAGTGATCTGAAACGCAAATCAACGCAAAAATAAAATGAAGAATTGGTTCAAGCCCTGTGGACAGGAGCATTCTGGCGCTCAAACAGACAAATTATATCTCCGAAAGTATTGGTTTCTCAGAGTTGGGAATTATATCAATGTATTCTTATGATAGAACTGCATCATAGAGGAAATTCAATTCAAATAATAGTTCATTTATCAAGATTAAATGAGCAATCTGAGAATGAGAACTGCACCATGGAAGAAATCAAATTAAATAGCTGAAATGAATTTGACTCTCTCTTATAGAACAGGATGAAATGTACGAGTATGAACACAGATCATATAATAAAGCTTAGATAGAATAATTATAGCATTCTGTGAAAACATAGAAGTACGTACGATTCATTATTGAAATTTAGTAAAATCATATTTCCGAAAGTAGAAGCTTGTTGGAGTTGAAAATGATATCGATGGATTTTAATGATGAAACTGCATCTTAAATAAAAATTACAGACATTTGGGCATTTGATAAGCTCTCAGTTCCGAGGAACTAGAGCGCCAAAAAGTCCCGCCTTCTCTTGTTCCGAAACCGAACACCCGACAGCGTGGACACACCGGCTATCGGGCTCCTCGTACGATCTTGTCGATCTCCGGTATTATAATAAAACGTCGGTACTTACCTGGGATATATATTCTTAATTTTCATTTTTCGACATAAAATCGCCACATGGGGGTTTATTTGACGGTTTTTTACCCTTGCCTCTCTAAGTCGATTTTGACATTTCATACATAGATTTTGACAATTCATACATAGAATAATTATATAATTCTGTGGAAACGATTTTTTATTGAAATTTTGAAAAATCATATCTCCGAAAGTATTAGCTTGTTAGAGTTAAAAATGATATCATTGGATTCTTATGATAAAACTGCTTATTGAAAAAAATTTAATTTGGAATTTATTTTGTAAAAAAAAGATTTTTTTTGTTACTCCGAAACCATCTGTCCGATTTTGCCCAATAAGGAACTTAGCCGAGATATTTATCTGCCAAACCTATTCTGCAAATTTCAACTCTCTAGCTCATTCCGTTCCTACGGCTGGCCGGACCGGCCGGACAGAATGAATTTCGACCACGGATTCTTGATCAGTGAGCCGAACCAAATCGTTTAAGACCATTTTCATCGAAAAATTCGAAAATTACAGACATTTGGGCAAATTGATAAGCACTCAGGGCGGAGGAACTAGAGCGCCAAAAATAGATCAAATCTGATATTAAGCGTGATTTGAACTATTTTGACTGTTTGAAAGTGAGTAAATCATCGATTGAATTCAATTTGCCTATTATGATGCTAACTAGGGGGATTGTATTAGATTATTAACCCATTAATATCTCATATAATAATAGTATAAATAAGATAAGAATCCATTGATATCATTCCCAACTCTGAAAAACCAATACGTTCGGAGATATGACATAATTTGAACAAGAGCGCCAAAGCCCCCGTTCACAGGGCTTTCCCATATTTTTGATTCAGGACACTATAAATATCTTTAATCGACTCAAAATACCCTAGTAGCAAAATCATTGTGTTATGGACATCTAATGTCAATGCAACAAACATCACACCACTTAGAATGGAATGTTTGTTACCGCACACCAGCGGTTGAGTAATCTCCGAAACCATCCTAATATTGATGATTGCACGTTATATCATGTTTAGCAAAGGCTAGAACCGATTTGCTGTTAGTGCTTCCTCGTCCTAAGCTGAAATCGAGAGCTAATCGCATATACTGTACTTGCTGATTACGTACCTACGTCCTGCCACCGCCTCCCGCTGATTACCTTTTAATTAAATCAGGGGACGATTAGTGGCCGGGTATATCTCTGTAAATTTTGCATTTGGCGATCATCCCATTCGATACTGGTTTGCCGATGATCGACTATGGTTTGATATGCTTTTTCACATTTGAGATTAGCTTGGATTCGTGATGGATGCAGAGAGGATTCCATTTCGAGTTATTAACGAAATGCTCTGATATTAATCAGTTCCGTTCTGTCCAGTTTCAGTCGGTTAATGATGTGGATATTGCAGCTTTGGGAAAATTCTAGTCGACAGCCTTTTGAAGTTATAGTCAGTGATAGTAGATGTGTTACACCCAGAAAGAATAATTAATTCAACCTTATATACTGCTCCACATAAGTTAAGGATGTTCAGAAATTTTGGCAACGTTTCAAAAGTTTTTGCGCGTATGTTCTTGGGAACATTTTACCCATATGTCTGTAATTTTCGAATTTTTTGCCGAAAATGTTCTCAAACGATTGGGTTCGACTCCCCGATGAAGAATTCGAGGTCAAATTGAATTCCGTCCGGCCGACCGTTACCACGATAACTTGATAACGGAAAGAGATACCGACTTGAAATTTTCAGGTTAGGTGGCGCATCCCAATACGACGGACCACTTTGTTAATGGGCATAATTGGACCAATGATTTCCGAGTAATAATTTTGTTTTCAACTAATACCAATCCGATCGAATTGAAACTTGGTGAGTAGTTGTAGAATACAAACCTAAGGACGTTTGTGGAATTTTGAGAGAATCGTATTCGCTAGAAAATCTTTTTTTTTTATTATCTCACGATAACCTAAGAACGGAAAGAGATAGCGACTTGAAATTTTCAGGTTAGGTTGTGAATCTGATTGCTACATATGAGTTTGTTTACAGGCATAATCGGCCTAACGGTTTTGGAGTTATACCCATCTGAAATTTGGTTGTTATTGCCTCAATTAATCGAACCGATCCAATTCGAACATGAATATTAGTTGTAGAATGTCAACGCAGAAATACTCACAAAATTTTGTGAAGATCGTATCACTAGAACATTTTAAAAACACATTGGAAAAATTCTATATATCAGAAACTATTCGTCCGACATCGCTGATATTTTGCGATAGCATTCAGAACCTAACTCTACTGCCTAGTTCCAAGATTGAACAAGATCGGATCTATATTGTTAGAGATCCGAGTAGCCTTATGTGAGTTTAGTAGCTGCATGGGTAACCGTCGCCTCGATATCTTTCGAACGAAAGGAGATAGAAACTTGCAACATAGTCGGTCCATCAGTTTCAGAGTTATACCCACCTGGAATACTATTTCCTCGATAACCCAAAATATATAGACTCTAACGAATTGAAGCTTGGCAAATAGTTATAGAATATCTACATAAAGGCGTGTGTAAAATTGTGAGAACCCTAGAAAATTTTAAATAAATTGCAAAAAAAATGGTTCAAGCGTGACGTATTGTCCAGGAGAATGGATAATAGAACATACGCGCATAAGCTCCTGACTTTACATCAGAGCTTGAACCAATTTTTTTCTTCTAAAATTCTAAAAGTTATCAAAGGAGGAGCAAAATAACCAATCAGATACAAGAGAGTAAACATTTGAATTCTCACAAATGAATATTTCGTAGACAAGAATCAGTAACTTTTGAAAAGGTCACAAAATTTCTGAACTACCTTAAGTTTTGTGGAGCAGTATAATTTGGCCACATTAAAACTACAGGGTTTTACAATTACAGGTTCCATTTTGAATAGCCCGCTATTTTGGCAGCTGCCATATAACAGCTTATAAATCAGAAATTCTTAAAACGCACTGACAAGAAATCAGGAGCATCTGCCTGCATGTTCTTCTCCCTACATACTGCATGAACCTTCAAGTCGTCTTTTTTCAACCGAGTACTGCTACTGTATTTTAGAAAATACATATTGGAAAAATAAAATAGGGCTTAAAGATTTGTGCACAATTTCAGCGGAATCTTACAAATATTATCTGAAATATGAATTTTTTTTTTGAAGAAATATTTTTAATTTTACTTTCTAGTGATATGATCCTCACAAAATTTCGCGAAAATGAAAATGAGCCTGCATTCTTTCTACAAGTAGATATTACCCATGTTTAAATTATATCGGTTCCGAATTTATCTATAGAGGATACAACAACAAAATTTATTACTATATCTACGAAACCATTTGGGCTCATGAATGAACTTAACTGTCGCATACGGACGCGCAGCTAAAAAGTGGACCTGTTTTTTTGAATGCTTGTTTTTATAGTCAGATTCATATTCTTCATAAAGTACAAACATTTTTTTCTGGTTTTCCAAAAAAATTATGACTCTAAAACTTCCTCTCCCTTAACCTTTCGTTTTCAATAATTTCAAAATTGAAATTCAAGTAAATTTGCCTCATTCGACTTCCAAAGTATCACCAGTACCGACTGTCAGCGGAAACTGCATAACACTGGGTTGTCACGCAAATTCTATGATTGTCGTTGTTCTATAAACATTTCCCTGATCGAATGGAAGAAACTGGTCCGCTCTGTTGGTATACTTGGCCGTAAAATAAGATTTTGAAGGCTCTCGCAAAAATTCAGCGATATCTGAGGAATATTTTCTGAGCATTTTTTAATGCTTTTTTGAATTTTCAACCTATACGATAATCACGGAAATTTGAATTAGACTTCGTGTCGATTTTTTCAACTAACTGCAGAGATATAATTCGATCAGACAATTGTTCGAGTTATCGGAAAAAATATCAGATGGCCATTACTCCGAAATCACTTGGCGGATTTTACCAACTAACGAACTTATCCGGCACATTTGTACGACAAACCTACCCTGCAAATTTATTTTCTCTAAATTGTTTCGGCCAGACGAAATCAAGTTCAACCTCGGATTATTCATCAGTGAGTCGCAACTAATCGTTTGAGACCATTCTCATCCAAAACATCGGAAAATACAGACATTTTGGCAAATTGATAGGCACTATGTTCAGCGGAATAAGCGCGACAAAAACATAACGCCTGCCCTTGGTCTGACCTTCTTCTCTACACAACAATTCAAACAAAGTATGTAGTGTTTCAAAGAATCATTAAAGGATACTGTGGGAGGTATATTCAGTAATAATATAACAAGAGAGTGAGAATAAATTGAAAATAATTTGAGAGATTTTTTGAAAACTTGTTGCCAGGCAATAGTCTCGAGAGCCCGCAGGGCTCGAGTGGCTTGTTCCAAATGGCAACAAGTTTGAACAAAATCTGTCAAATTATTTTCTAATTTATGGAACTCGCGAGTTATATTTGGTAGTTTTGTAGTTTACCGCCCCCTTGTAAGTTTCGACTTTTTCGAAGAAAATATGCATTGTACAGTGATTTTTGATCATTTTCAATAGTGGCAAATCAGTTATTTTGGAGCAATCTAACGGGATGGGTAGTGAATTGGGGTGCTGGGTGGGGTAATAAATTCAATAGGATTGCTTAGAATTTTCAAATTTTTGGCTAATAAAATGAGAAAAAAGGTAAAATTTATGACGAAAATTGAAATTTGGAGAAAATTTTTGAAAAAAAAAAAATGGGTTCAAGCCCTGTGGTCAGGAGCTTTCTGGCGCTCTAGTTCAAACAGACAAATTATATCTCCGAAAGTATTGGTTTCTCAGAGTTGGGAATAAAATCAATGTATTCTTATGAAAGAACTGCATCATAAAGGAAATTAAATTCAAATAATAGTTTATTTATCAAGATTAAATGAGCAATCTGAGAATGAGAACTGCACCATGGAAGAAATCAAATTAAAATAGCTGAAATGAATTTGAGTCTTTCTTATAGAACAGGATGAAATATACGAGTATGAACACAGATAATATAATAAAGCTTAGATAGAATAATTATAGCATTCTGTGAAAACTAAGAAGTAAGTACGATTCATTATTGAAATTTAGAAAACTCATATCTCCGAAAGTATTAGCTTGTTGGAGTTGAAAATGATATCGATGGAATTTAATGGTGAAACTGCATCTTAAATAAAAATTCATATGCACTCAGATCCGAGGAACTAGAGCGCCAAAAAGTGTAATTCCCTTTCCGGGATTTGAGCCCGCCTTCTCTCGTTCCGAAACCCGACGGGTCAGACCGACCGGCTATCGGGCTCCTCGAACGATCTCATCGATCTCCGGTATTGGAATAAAACGTCGGTACTTACCTGGGATATATATTCTTAATTTTTACTTTTCGACATAAGATCGCCACATGGGGGTTTATTAGACTGTTTTTTACCTTTATATTCGCTTTTCGTCAACTTTCAGGCCAGAAAACTGTCATGTCTCAGGAAAATAAGTTGACATTATGACAATTCATACATAGAATAATTATATAATTCTGTGAAAACGTAAAAATACGATTTTTTATTGAAATTTTGAAAAATCATATCTCCGAAAGTATTAGCTTGTAAGAGTTAAAAATGATATCATTGGATTCTTACGATAAAACTGCTCATTGAAAAAAATTTTATTTGGAATTTGTATTGTAAAAAAAAATTTTTTTTTTGTTACTCCGAAACCATCTGTCCGATTTTGCCCAATAACGAACTTAGCCGAGATATTTATCTCCGAAACCTACTCTGAAAATTTCAACTGTCTAGCTCATTCCGTTCGAGAGTTATCGTGCCTATGGCCGGCCGGCCGGACAGAATGAATTTCGACCACAGATTCTTGATCAGTGAGCCGAACCAAATCGTTTAAGACCATTTTCATCGAAAAATTCGAAAATTACTGACATTTGGGCAAATTGATAAGCACTCAGCTGCGAGAAACTAGAGCGCCAAAAAAATCATCGTATTGAATATATTACCCCTCCCAGCACTCCCGTTCACTTCCCCTCCCGTTTAGATTCCAGTAAATGGACTATTTTGCCACTTTTAAAAATCATCAAAATTCACTTCACGATACAATTTATTTTCGAAATAATGAAAAGCGAAATGCGTCTCTAAAGCCGGGCCTGGAAACAGTTTAAACTAACATTGCTGCCAGTTTGGGCTTGCGTTTCTTAGTGTCTATCATAATACAGATAAATGGACAAAACCGGTTGCCACAAAAGCACATTTGGATAGATTTAGCATGCATATATATATATATATATATATATATATATATATATATATAAATAATAATAGGACTAGCAGGGACCGCAGTCAAGAGTCATCCACAAAGTGTAATTCCATCAACGCTGACTAGCAACATACCGCGGTTTCATCCTTATTAGGAATCGTCAGTGGTGCATAAGTCAACCGCCGATGGAAGAATACACCTCGAAGGAGCCGCTTTATCGAACCCCAGGTATACCCTCTGAGTACAAAGTACACAGAGCGACACCTAGCGTTCAACCAACCAGGCTCCCGTTGCGGAAAACTCAAAACATAGATCCCTGCGTACATTCTTTGTTCCAAACGTGACTAATTGCAGAATTCTATTTTGAATTCCTCGCAGACGCCACGAGGAACGTGAAAACGCCCTGGTTTTAGTGCGCAATGCGCAGAAATGAATAGGCAAATGAGTGAGTTTCGCTTTTATGGAAAGCTAACCACTAGACATAAATAATAATAGGACTAGCAGGGACCGCAGTCAAGATTCATCCACAAAGTGTAATTCCATCAACGCTGACTAGCAACATACCGCGGTTTCATCCTTATTAGGAATCGTCAGTGGTGCATAAGTCAACCGCCGATGGAAGAATACACCTCGAAGGAGCCGCTTTATCGAACCCCAGGTATACCCTCTAAGTACAAAGTACACAGAGCGACACCTAGCGTTCAACCAACCAGTTGAACGCTAGGTGTCGCTCTGTGTACTTTGTACTCAGAGGGTATACCTGGGGTTCGATAAAGCGGCTCCTTCGAGGTGTATTCTTCCATCGGCGGTTGACTTATGCACCACTGACGATTCCTAATAAGGATGAAACCGCGGTATGTTGCTAGTCAGCGTTGATGGAATTACACTTTGTGGATGACTCTTGACTGCGGTCCCTGCTAGTCCTATTATTATTTATGTCTAGTGGTTAGCTTTCCATAAAAGCGAAACTCACTCATTTGCCTATTCATTTCTGCGCATTGCGCACTAAAACCAGGGCGTTTTCACGTTCCTCGTGGCGTCTGCGAGGAATTCAAAATAGAATTCTGCAATTAGTCACGTTTGGAACAAAGAATGTACGCAGGGATCTATGTTTTGAGTTTTCCGCAACGGGAGCCTGGTTGGTTGAACGCTAGGTGTCGCTCTGTGTACTTTGTACTCAGAGGGTATACCTGGGGTTCGATAAAGCGGCTCCTTCGAGGTGTATTCTTCCATCGGCGGTTGACTTATGCACCACTGACGATTCCTAATAAGGATGAAACCGCGGTATGTTGCTAGTCAGCGTTGATGGAATTACACTTTGTGGATTGACTCTTGACTGCGGTCCCTGCTAGTCCTATTATTATTTATGTCTAGTGGTTAGCTTTCCATAAAAGCGAAACTCACTCATTTGCCTATCCATTTCTGCGCATTGCGCACTAAAACCAGGGCGTTTTCACGTTCCTCGTGGCGTCTGCGAGGAATTCAAAATAGAATTCTGCAATTAGTCACGTTTGGAACAAAGAATGTACGCAGGGATCTATGTTTTGAGTTTTCCGCAACGGGAGCCTGGTTGGTTGAACGCTAGGTGTCGCTCTGTGTACTTCGTACTCAGAGGGTATACCTGGGGTTCGATAAAGCGGCTCCTTCGAGGTGTATTCTTCCATCGGCGGTTGACTTATGCACCACTGACGATTCCTAATAAGGATGAAACCGCGGTATGTTGCTAGTCAGCGTTGATGGAATTACACTTTGTGGATGACTCTTGACTGCGGTCCCTGCTAGTCCTATTATTATTTATGTCTAGTGGTTAGCTTTCCATAAAAGCGAAACTCACTCATTTGCCTATTCATTTCTGCGCATTGCGCACTAAAACCAGGGCGTTTTCACGTTCCTCGTGGCGTCTGCGAGGAATTCAAAATAGAATTCTGCAATTAGTCACGTTTGGAACAAAGAATGTACGCAGGGATCTATGTTTTGAGTTTTCCGCAACGGGAGCCTGGTTGGTTGAACGCTAGGTGTCGCTCTGTGTACTTTGTACTCAGAGGGTATACCTGGGGTTCGATAAAGCGGCTCCTTCGAGGTGTATTCTTCCATCGGCGGTTGACTTATGCACCACTGACGATTACTAATAAGGATGAAACCGCGGTATGTTGCTAGTCAGCGTTGATGGAATTACACTTTGTGGATGACTCTTGACTGCGGTCCCTGCTAGTCCTATTATTATTTATGTCTAGTGGTTAGCTTTCCATAAAAGCATAACTCACTCATTTGCATATATATATATATATATATATATATATACATATATATAAATATTGAACCTAATATGATTCTGGTATCTTTAACTAACCTAATATTTTCCTTGAATCCACCTTCAATTTCTTTCTTGCGTTTTCTCTCTTATTATCTCCCTTTAATCTAATAAAATCCTTGTATCCTCCTTCGATTTCTGTTTTAAAAGCTTCCCTTTCAAAAAACTGAGACATCTCTACTGTTTCTTCTTGTATTGTTTTGTCTGGAATAATATCCTCTTTAACTTAACCAATTTCAACTCTATATTTCTTCAGGAGCCTTTAATATTCTTCTGTTGGGCACTCTGACTTTTTTCAAACTCGATAATTTCATTTATTCCTCCGTTACCTCGGTTTCTCTTCCATAAACTACTTCATAATTTTATATTTTCAATAAATCTATATACATGACAACTATAATTTTGATATTTTAAGCTGTTCCTAGATATTTTACAATTCTAATTTTCAATTTCCAAACTGCATATTACATTCAATCCTCAATAGTTTCTCCAACAAAACAAAATTTAGGAACTCCACCCTTCATCAATTCCAAATCATTCTTAACAAAAGGTAATGCAATTTCTCATTCTGATTGGCCCTTTCAATAAACATCTAAAAATGTATTTAATCTTATCAATATAATTTTTGTAAACAGAAAACCATAACACTACCTAGGTTGTGAATATGGCGTTCACAGAACAGAAATATTAACTGACGTTAACTCTCTTCGGTCTGAGAAATAGGAATGTTTACTGCCATGGATTCTAGAGGGGATGAAACCAGGAGAACGACCTGCATCGTTGCAAATTATTGGGATCTTAAATATTGATTTCATAGTTCGTTGCTGAATTTATAGTCTGGCAACATCGCAAGCATCGAATGGGATGTTTGCATACTTGCCATGCGACAATCTAGTGCGCAAGTGAAGAACACCTGGGAATTTCGCCACGTAGGCGATATGGCCACGTTTACAATATAATTCATTTGAGGAACATATTTATTAAAAATTACATTAAGACGAGTGATTTTGTGAGGATCGTCTCAACAAAATATTAAGCAATTGGCTCAAGCACTGGCGTAAAGTCAGGAGCTTTTGCGGGTATGTTCTATTGTTCATTCTCCTGTATTGAACACTCTGAATCGAATCAAATTTTTTTCGTAATTTTTTTAAAATTTTCCAGGGGTACTGTACTAACCTAACCTAACCTAACCTAACCTACCATATTCACCTGAGGTGTCGTAAAGATTAAGACCGTACCTTTATGGCGAAAATTCATGAAACGATAATATCGCAAGGAGTGGTCTCGTCATTCTGAAATCCGAAAGTTTCAGACTTTTTATGACATGGCAACTGCACAGTGTATAGCTTTGGCGTTTTTCTATTGTTCATTCTCCTGTATTGGACACTCTAAATCGAATCACATTTTTTTCGTAATTTTTTTTTAATTTTCCAGGGGTACTGTACTAACCTAACCTAACCTACCATATTCATCTGAGATGTCGTAAAGATTAAGACCGTACCTTTATGGCGAAAATTCATGAAACGATAATATCGCAAGTAGTGGTCTAGTCATTCTGAAATCTGAAAGTTTCAGACTTTTTATGACATGGCAACTGCGCAGTGTATAGCTTTGGCGTTTACGTACGTGTAATTCGTAGTCTCCGGTTTCAATCGGCTTGTGATATCAGGTTCGCATTAGGGTACGATATGCTTCAAATGATAATTTGCGTGAAACTTTCATTTTGAATTTTCTCGAAAAATACTCTTTTGCCAGTGCTGAAATTTAAACGTTGGGATATCAACATCATGTAGATTCTATATACAGAATATTTTGAAAATCGGTGAGGGGGCGTTAAACTGCAAATTCTAACAATAAAAAGATCAATAAAACTATCATAAAATTATACCTGTTATAATTATCAAAGTGAAGTTATTGAACTAATTTTGCCGTTTTATTCCACATTGTCTTTATTACTGCTTCTTTATGATCATTTCCGTCTTTTCTTTTCGTGTTATAAGCCCAATCTTTCAAAATCAATGCCAGAGTAGCTGTTGTAGTAGATTGATCCACAATATAAATTCTTTCTTTGCTGAAGGTCACAAATTGTCTCCATATAGACTGATTACTTATTAGAGTATTTTTCGAAGTAGTTTCTAAAATCTTCTTTGTTATTTCTGCTTAAGAAAAAGTACTAAACCGATAATTTTCACCCATTTTATATATCGCGTTGACACAATTAGGTAATTATTTTGACAACTATCTGACATTTGCTAGGCAAATAAAAGCCACAGTGATTATTCTCGAGAATAATTAAAAGAGATTTATTCCCACTATAATGATGACATAATTGGTTGAAACTTACCCTTGTGACAAATAAAGAAGCATTTCATTGGTTTAAGGAAACGTCAAAAAATAATCATTATTAAAAGGTTTCTTTCTAGTGTTTCGACAAATACTTTGCAAGATTGAATATCGAGAAATACATTTCATATTTATTCATGATAACTCTGAAATTCAAATGTTCGTATTCATTACGAATACGGCTGTATTGCAATAATTCAAATATTCTGTTTTCTTCAGAAAATATGACCAAATTTAACTTGACATGAGACCAGACAACTATAGTGTTAATTGGAATCTATTGATCATTCAATAAACGAATGCTCGAAAGCTTCCGAATCCACGACAAGGCACTTTCTTTATCCGGGCGGATAATACAGTTGTGATTCGAAAGGATTATTCTTCTATAGGGCAGATATAAAAACAAAAGATGCAATGAATCACGTAGCGGAACACACAACAATCTGATTATTTTTCTCGTAGATATTCGAAATTGAACACAAATGGAAGTTTTTATCCAAAACCGATCGTTATATCAGGAGAAAAAACCGAATGTTGTTGTATCAATTCGTCTAAAACTCATCCATTAGACAAATCGCACTATATATCTTAACAAACGCATTCAATATTGACAAATCGTTGTTTGTAAATCAATAAGTCTACCTAGGGCGTTTTCTTGGAGATACATTAGTGATTCTATTAGGCCCATTCATTATGTTGTGGTTATTTTCGTTTTCATTCTGGAATGAAAGAGCAGTCGTATCATTTATTCATACAAATTGCTCCTATAAAAAAAAGTAATTACTTTTAGTTTCGTATTATAAATTATACTATTCCACGTTGTTCATTAAAGCGACGTGAAAAATGGTTGTAGGCGTTAAATTTATTGTTTATCTGTTTCATGGCACGTGCCCAGACGCTAAGCCCAACACCAACCCGACTCGCGACATATCTTGAATTGTACGTACAGGGTGGTAGGTGGTGGGTGTTAGGCCAACTCATAATAGTTATGAGAAAAATATTTAAAAAAATGGAAGTTACGTATTTTTGGAGATATAATGACTGACAAAGAAACTGCAACACCCAGAAGGAGCTGTTTATATTTTAATTTTCGCGCGTATGTTCTGGGGAACATCGCGTTATAGTTTTGCCCAAATGTCTGTAACTTTCGAATTTTTTGACGAAAATGGTCTCAAACGATTTAGTTCGACTCCCCAATGAAGAATGCGAGGTCAAATTGGATTCTGTCCGGCCGGCCGTCCTGCCGTTGCCACGATAACTTGAGAACGAAAAGAGCTAGCGACTTCAAATCTTCAGGGTGGGTGGCACATCCCAATACGACGGACAAGTTCGTTAATGGGCATAATCGGCCCAGTGGTTTCCGAGTAATAATTTTGTTTTCAATAAATATAAATCCGATCGAATTGAAACTTGGTGAGTAGTTGTAGAATATGAACCTAAGCACGTTTGTGAAATTTTGTGCTAATCGTATGGCTAGAAAATTATTAAAAAATTATTGAAAAATATTTTTGTTGTCACGATCACTCGAGAACGGAAAGATATAGCGACTTGAAGTTTTCAGGTTAGGATGTGCATCAGAACGCGACATTTCAGTTTGTTTATGAGCATAATCGGCCAAACTGTTTTAGAGTTATAGCTATCTGAAATTTGGTTGTTTTTTGTTCTTCACTAACTCAAAAAATACTAAACCGATTGAATTCAAACATGGTTATTAGTTGTAGAATGCCAACGCGAAAATTCTTGCAAAATTTCGTGAGGATAGTATTTGTAAAAAGTTTCAAAAAAATCATAAAAAATTGAAAAAAAAATTCTATGTATCAGTAACTATTCCTTTGAAATTACTGAAATATTGCAAGAGCCTTCATAACCTAACTTTACTGCCAAGTTTCAAGTTTCAACACGATCGGTTAAATATTGTTGGAGATTCGAGCAGACTTGTGTGAGTTCAGTAGATGGGTGACCGTTGCCTCGATAACTTTCGAACGAAAGGTGATAGGGTAGGTTGCGTATCCGAAAGGGGGTGTTGAGTTCGTTTTTGGGCATAATCGGTCTAACGGTTTCCGAGTTATACCCACCTGGAATATTATTTCCTTGATAACTCAAAAAATAAATATTCGATCGAATTGAAGCTTGGTAACTAGTAGTAGAAAATCAACATAAAGAAGTGTTTAAAATTTTGTAAGAACCATACCCCTAGAAAATTTGAAAAAAAAGACGAAAAAAAAAATTTAAGAACCGTACCCCTAGAAAATTTCAAAGAAATCACAAAAAAAAATTGGTTCAAGCACTGACGTGAAGTCAGAAGCTTTTGCGCGTATGTTCTATTTTCCATTCTCCTGTATTGGACAGCCTTAATCGAATTTACCAAAAAGAGTGCTTATCAATTTGCCCAAATGTCTATAATTTTCGAATTTTTGGCTGAAAATGGTCTCAAAAGATTTGGTTCAACTCACTGATCAAGAATCAGTGATCGAAATCGATTCTGTCCGGCCGTCCGTTAACACGATAACTCTCGAACGAAAGGAGTTAGAGGATTGAAATTTTCAGGGTTAGGTTTGGAGCGTAAATATCTCGGACTAGGCAAAATCCACCAAGCGGTTTCGGAGTTATGGCCGTTTTTAGTAAAAACATGTTTTATGAATATTTCCGAAACCGATCACTCGATCTATCTGAAATATATCATCAGGTTGTAGAATAATGACTTTTAAACGCATGCGAAGTCTTGTATTGATCGGGTAGCCGTAAAGTATAAAATTTTTTTTTTTTTAATTTCTTAATATTGTTTCTACAATAACTCTCGAATATATTGAGCTAGGCAGTTGAAATTTTCAGAGTAGACTTGAGAGATAAATATCTCGGTTGGGTTCATTAGTGGGTAAAATAGCCTGGATGGTTTCGGAGTAACGAAAAAAAGAATTTTTTTTAACAAAAATATTTTTCATTACATATTTCAAATTCAATTTTTTCATAAGATGCAGTTTCACCATAAAAATCCATTGATATCATTTTCAACTCTCACATGCTAATACTTTCGGAGATATGATTTTACGAAATTTCAATAATGAATCGTACTTCTATGTTTTCCCAGAATGCTATAAATATTCTATCTATGAATTATTATATGATCTATGTTCATACTCGTACATGTCATCCTGTTCTATAAGAGTGAGTCAAATACATTTCAGCTATTTTAATTTGATTTCTTCCATGATGCACTCCTAATTCTTAGATTGCTCATTTAATTTTGATAAATAAACTATTATTTGAATTGAATTTCCTTTATGATGCAGTTCTATGATAATAATACATTGATATCATTCCCAACTCTGAGAAACCAATTCTTTCGGAGATATGATGTGTCAAAGTTTGAACAAGAGCGCCAAAGCTCCTGTCCACAGGGCTTGAACCAATTTTCCTTAACAAATTGTTGCTTCAATCATGAGCTTGTGGAAAATGTTACTCTGCGCATTGCTCAAATATTCTGCAAACCAACCACCCATTAGAGGGATTACCGAAGGAGCGCATTATGTGCTTACGTCGTGGCTGCGGCGAAGTGTCGCCAACTTTAACAGTTATTGCCCTGATAAAAATCTCTCCAACCTAATGATACAACTTTCCCCCACGTTGCCGGTGTAAATGATCGCGGTGTGGTAAAGCGAATGTGGCTCTGGCGTAAAAATCTTCCGGCTTGTCGTCAGAAGTTGGACTCATATTGTATCTCGCATCAGGAAACATACTGTGGGACTTGGAAATTCCCGGATCCCTCGCTTGAAGGCGACACATACGTCGGCCACCGAATGAGAAAAGGGAATTCAACAACAATAAGGTCCCATCACAACACACCCGTTACAGGAACTTCTATTTGGCTTTCTAAAAGGGTGGCCCGACTCAACTTCTCTACCGAAATGATTTTACGCTTAGACTTAAAGGGAAATATGAAAATAAAATAATTGGGCGAATATGAAGAATATGGAGCTAGAAGGAAATGCATAATTATTACGTATTGAAATACGTGGTTTTTAGTGTTAATGGAATTCGAAAGTATTAGTAATAAAATAATCCCTGGAAACACAGACCTCCCTAGGACCTCTCTGAGAGATCACATTTGGGAATTTATAGGAGCTCCAAGAGAGCGTCATGCGATGTAACATATAGATATTCTCAGTAATCATTAAAGGATACTGTGGGAGGTATACTCAATATTTAAATGTTTTTGCGCGTATGTTCTGGGGAACATCGCGTTATAGTTTTGACCAAATGTCTGTAACTTTCGAATTTTTTGACGAAAATGGTCTCAAACGATTAAGTTCGACTCCCCAATGAAGAATTCGAGGTCAAACTTGATTCTGTCCGTCCGGCCGTCCGGCCGTTGCCACGATAACTTGAGAACGAAAAGAGCTAGCGACTTGAAATTTTCAGGGTAGGTGGCGCATCCCAATACCACGAACAAGTTCGTTAATGGGCATAATCGGCCCAGTGGTTTCCGAGTAATAATTTTGTTTTCAACCAATATAAATCCGATCGAATTGAAACTTGGTGGGTAGTTGTAGAATATGAACCTTAGCACGTTTGTTTAATTTTGTGCGAATCGTATGGCTAGAAAATCTTAAAATAATTATCAAAAATATTTTTTTTGTCACGATAACTTGAGAACGAAAAGAGATAGCGGCTTGAAATTTTCAGGTTAGGATGTGCACCAGAACGCGACATTTAAGTTTGTTTATGAGCATAATCGGCCAAACGGTTTTAGAGTTATAGCCATCTGAAATTTTCTAAAATTTGGTGGTTTTTTGTTCCTCATTAACTCGAAAAATACTGAACCGATTGAATTCAAACATGGTTATTAGTTGTAGAATGCTAACGCAAAAATGTTTACAAAATTTGGTGAGGATAACATTTGCAGAAAATTTTTAATAAATCATTGAAAAAAAAAAAAAAAATCTATATATCAGTAACTATTCGTTTGATATTGCTGAAATTTTGCAAGAGCCTTCATAACCTAACTCTACTGCCAACTTTCAAGTTTTAATACGATCGGTTAAATATTGTTGGAGATTCGAGCATTCTTGTGTGAGTTCAGTAGATGGGTGACCGTTGCCTCGATAACTTTCGAACGAAAGGAGATAGGGACTTGCAATTTTCAGGGTAGGTTGCGTATCCGAAAGGGAGAGTTGAGTTCGTTTTTGGGCATAATCGGTCTAACGGTTTCCGAGTTATACCTACCTCGAATATTATTTCCTTAATAACTCAAAAAATAAATATTCGATCGCATTGGTGCTTGGTAACTAGTAGTAGAAAATCAACATAAAGACGTGTTTAAAATTTTGTAAGAACCGTACCCCTAGAAAATTTGAAAAAAATGACGAAAAAAAAAATTTTAAGAACCGTACCCCTAGAAAATTTAAAAAAAATCACCAAAAAAAAAATTGGTTCAAGCACTGACGTGAAGTCAGAAGCTTTTGCGCGTATGTTCTATTGTCCATTCTTCTGGACACCCTTAATCGAATTTACCATGGTAAATTATGTTGTCCATTCTCTTGTATTGGCCACTTAATTCGAATTTACCATAGTAAATTCGAATTAAGATTGTCCAATACAGGAGAATGGACAACATAATTTACCATGGTAAATTCGATTAAGGGTGTCCAATACAGAAGAATGGACAATAGACCATACGCGCAAAAGCTTCTGACTTCACGTCAGTGCTTGAAACAATTTTTTTATTTTTGTTTTTCATTTATGGGTTTTGTTTTACGTTAATAAAGACCTAAGATCATTTTGTGTTTTGAAGACGGTTCTTATATTGAACTTAGAACCTATTCTTCTAATTTTTCAGAAAGGCCATGAACATAAGGGATCACATTCAACAGAATGGGTTGCTGTTCTGGTTGATCATTCTGTTGTACTTGTTGATTATTTTGTTGTTCTTGATTATTTGCTCTTCTATCTAAATTCATGATACATGTATTCATGAATTGCCTCGGATATCCATTTTCTTCAAGAAATTTTTTGATGAAATCAATTTCATTATTTTGAATTTCAAGAGTAGAACAAATTAGGTTCGCTCTATCATAAAGTGTTTTAATAACACCTCTTTTCACACTAAGCTGATGGTTTGAATAGAAATTTAAATATCTATTTGTATGTGTCTGCTTCCTGAAGACACTCGTTTAGAAATGGTTCGGATACTTAATTATCGAAACAGCCAGAAAAGAAAGCTGATTATTTTTCTCTATTTCCAAAGTGAATTTTATTGTAGGTTCCTTTGAATTTATGAAATAGAAAAATTTGCCTAACTCTTCTCTACCATGTTGCCAAATTACAAATATATCGTCAACAAATCGCCACCAAGCCTTGGGTTTCAACAAATATGTATCCACAAATTTTTCTACAAAATTTTCGATGAATATATTACTCATGACAGGTGATAAAGGCGAACCCATTGCCATTCCAATATTTTGTCGATAAAAAACATCTCCTAGTTGGAAATAGGTGGTATTCAAACAAACGTCAAGCATTTCAATTATATCATTGGCATTAAATTTTGAATCCTTAATTATCGAGTCATCGTTTTCTAATTTCGTTCGAACTATTTGTAGCGACTTATCGACAGGAACATTGGGGAACAAACTGACAACATCAAAGCTCACTAGAATGTCATTTTGGTTTAAATTTAAATTTTGTAGTTTTTCAAGAAAGTGTTTGCTGTTCTTCAAAAAACTTTCTTTCTTTCCTGTTAATGGGTTTAAAAATTGAAGTAGATATTTCGCTAAATTTTGACATGGAGATCCAATAGAACTCACTATTGGTCTAAGTGGAATTAGAGGTTTATGTATTTTTGGAAGACCATATAAATGTGGTGGTTTACTGTAAGATGGCATGAGTTCTTTTTTCTGTCTATACGTAAGGGTTTTTGAATGCTTTAATAAAATGTTTTTGACTTTTCTTTCTGTTATATAGAAGTGGGATCTTTACTGATTTTGGTATATTTGTTCTTATCGTTCACAATATCCAAAAGTTTATTATGATATTCAACTATCAACAAAATAATTCTAAAGATTTTCATTAAGCGTCTGAAGAAGGAGTCTGATATAGACTCCTAAACGTTACGATATAGTTGTTTCTTCGTTGATGTTGTTTCGCTGTCGTTTGTTAGGCAACATTGTTCAATTGATTGCTTCTGTAGCCGTAGCCTCCGGATTAATTATGTGACAACTTCATCATCCCTATCTCTAGCGGTTTCGGAGTAATACATTCATTTAATTCCTGTAATGTAAGACATTCGAATTAAAGGGAATATTGAGCTACATTTAGTATTAGGTACCCATGAAATGACATAGAACATGTAAATTATGATAATTTAATAATTGGCATCGATTTCAAAGTATTGTTGAATTTATTAACGTAGATTTTGTTGAAAAATCATTCAAATGGGAGGCAATAATTATACAAATGAAGTTTTCATGAAGTTGTTTATTATTCATGGTCATTGCAATGGAACTGTAGCAAGAACATGCGGAATGTTTAATCCTGAATAAAAGTTCTGGTTAGCCCTATATTTCATTCTGCACTTCTGGTCAAAACATGATGATTTGATGTTATCTTCTTTTGAAGTTATAAACTTCGGCATTGTTCGTCCCGCTTCAAGTTGTGATCCATAAAAATTATTTTGCAATCGCACAAATTTTCTCTTGTTCATTGGTTCCAAGTCAGGATACATCTTGTTGAACATTCTGCATGTTCTTGCTACAATTTGATGGCATTGACCGTGAAAATTAAACAATTTCATCAAAACTGAATTCGTATAATTATCGCCTTTCATTTGAATCGATGCCGATTGTCAAATTATGATAATTTATATTGATGTTCTATGATATTTCATGGATACCTAACACAAACTGTACCTCAATATTTTCTTTGGTATGAAACCTAGCCTTTAATTCGGAAACCTCACAACTTAGGTATAAGAACATGATATATCGTTTGATTGATTCTCTTTCATTACATCTTTATGATATAGAGGTCAATCCATTTGAAAAAATTGGTTCAAGCACTGACGTGAAGTCAGGAGCTTTTGCGCGTATGTTTGATTGTCCATTCTCCATTCTCCTGTATTGGACATCCTTAATCGAATTTACCATGGTAAATTATGTTGTCCATTCTCCTGCATTGGACACTCTTAATTCGAATTTACCATGGTAAATTCGAATTAATTGATATTAAATGCCTATGGTTAATCCATATGATGATAGGAATGGTAATGGTAAGATAATAATATTGAGTTCAGAATATCTCCAGTAAAAACAAAACTGAAATATTAGCTAAAGTTTCAATTGATATAATTTAATTTTCAGAGCGGATTTGAGGAAAAAATATATCGTTCAGAATTGAGGAACGAATATTCGTTGTTGGGTACAATTGGTCTATTGGTTTTGGATTGTTAATTTTTGGCATTCTTGTTGAATTTAAATTCTTTTATGATGTTTGAATTTAGTTTCAGCTATAATGAAGTTCTATAATAAGAATCCATTGATATAATTCCCAACTCTTACCAATACTTTCGAAGATATGATATGTCAAAGTTTGAACAAGAGCGCCAAAGCTCCTGTCCTGGGCTTGAAACAATTTTCTTTATTAAAGAGTCAATTATATTGGGTTCGTAACCGTTGTTAATAGCTATCTGTTTTATTATATTCAGTTCTGATCTGTAGTTGTTCGAGGGTAAAGGGGTTGAAACTAGTCTATTAATGAAGGAATGAAAAGCTGTTAATTTTTGATGTCTAGAATGGTTGGAGGCTGCGTGGATAACATGATCTGTTCGTGTGGGTTTACGGTAGATGTCGAAGGTAAATCCAACAGGAGTCTTCAGAATTGTAATATCCAGGAAGTTAATTTGATTGTTCTCTTCTAATTCAATGGTAAATTCAATCTTGGAGTGTAATTTATTTATATTTATTAGAAGGACTGTAGGTGTTTTCTGGCCATTTTTCAGGATAACGAAACAGTCATCAACATATCTCCTCCAAAATAATATTTGTTCTTTAGGTTTGACTATTATCTGTTATTCATAAAACGTCCGATAAAAACTGAGATAAAGGACTCCCCCATGTCTAATCCATTTTCCTGTTCGTAAAAATTGCCGTTAAAAATGAAATAATTTTGAGAGAGGCAGAAGTTTAAAAGTGTTAGAAGATCTACTCTTGTATGTTGCGGGATAGTTTGAAAAGTGCACTGACTAATTTTACAGTTGAATTCTTTGGGGTGCAAGTATACAGATTTCTACAATCAAAAGAAGACCTGTCTTTCAACCAACACTCTTTCAGCCCCCAAAGGGACTCAACAATCTTATTGCAGACGAGTACAAAAATCTCCACAAAATTGGAATTTTCGGAGAACATCTTCATCGAGGATGAAATCTCAAACAACCAGAAATGCCTCAATATACAAACAAACATTAATCTGAACCGCATGCGGTTCAGATAAGGCGGAAGAAATAAAATACTTGTTTCAATTCTATACATTTCATTTCAAGCCTTAGTTAGATTTGTATATCCCTTAGAGGATATCTATTTCAATGAAGATTATCAAATTCTCAATTCCATTGATTTGAATGTAACAAATGATTATTCAATTTTAGGATGCTGCAATGCTCATTCAAAGAGTACTTTACTCCTTATTACACAAACATGTAGTCTTAAATAAAATAAAATGTTCACTTAATCAGAACATATGGAGATTAGAATTATGTATAGCATCTAATTGTATTGAAAATATGGAATGACTATATTGAGAATATGAACTCTTGAAGTGAGTTATTCTAATTTTACATAGATATAATTGAATGGAGTATTCTACTACATCATTAAGATTATAATAAGCCTTTACAGTAAGATGGTTTTATTTTAAATCGAGCAAATTATATTTTTGAAGTGAAGAGACTGTCTAATTTCAAAGCTCGTGATATTTGTATTGGCATTTTGAATATGTTTATTCTAAGATGATTATATTCAATATATTATTATGCATATTTTCAAAATGAAATATTCCCGAGTGTGTATTATACCTACTTAAAATATCACAATTCTCTTTACCCTATATTTTCAAGAGAAGATGAGAAAAATATTTTCGTATCTTGAAAATAAGGGTATAAAGGTAATGATGAAATTATAAGTATAGATATAAATAGAGTTCTCCAATCGGGAATCCTTGGGCTTTGGCTCGGTAACAGCTGGCCAACATATATATTTTCAGTTTGTTTCCTGTGGGACAATTTTGCCGAATAATTCAAAATAGTTTTAAATATCAGTAGGTATACAAAAAAAAATACAAATCAATCCACAAAACGAAAATTTATTAAATCAGACATAACAGTTCTTGGTTTATGAAATAAATATATAGGGTACCCTTAAAAATAGATAACAGAACAATGTGAGGCAGTAAAAAGTCGAAAATAATTGTAGCAGTCTTTTTAATCACAGCA
The DNA here is from genome assembly GCA_937662695.2 of Halyzia sedecimguttata. Taxonomy (NCBI): domain Eukaryota; kingdom Metazoa; phylum Arthropoda; class Insecta; order Coleoptera; family Coccinellidae; genus Halyzia; species Halyzia sedecimguttata. The sequence goes on from OW569415.2 coordinate 52,781,850, forward strand.
CTTGGTATCTGATAGATAAAAATAAAAATAGTATGCATAAGAAAACTATACCTCTATCAATAATATAATTCAACTTTGATATCACAATGTCTGAAAACGAAGTGTATTATAAGTCTTAACTTTGTCAAATACAATGTACGTTCTTCTTATATTATATTGTCAAGCGTATCACCTTCCACCACCAAGTATGGCTGAACAGTTTGCTTATGGTAATAGGCTCTTTTAATACAAGCATCCACTCTCGTCTAGACGTCTCCCGGATTCTGATATAGAAGGGAAAATTGTAAAAAACATATTAAGTAAATCATATGTGTTATATAGATACCACAGATGGACTTTACTATATGTGCTGGAAAACATTTTTATTTTCGATTTTTCGAAAAAAAATTTATCTTAATTTCTTTTGCTTGTTATACAAATATAATACGTAGATATATCCGATTCTTTTCCGGTTTTTTTGAAAACAATATAACATGCAAAAGAAATTATGAGAAATGATTTAGTAAAAATGTTCTCAGGCTATATTGATCCACTTTATAGAGAGAGAGTTGTATAGTTTTAGACAAAACAGATTGGGTAGCCCACTGTATACATGAATTTCAAGAGAAAGGTTATAACAGAAAATTCTTGGACTCACCTGAACATGCAAAATGATTCCCCCAATACTAACTAGAATTGAGAATTTCCAATATTCTTCGCTTGGTGGAAGCATTTGATTCAGCAAGGTAAGTTGTAGAGGAAGCTTTTCATCTGAAAATAAATCACGGGTTTATTCAACATTGAATATAAGGTTGAAGGTCAAATATTTTGAACTTATCCTCATCGGTTTTTTCGAATAACTGCCTGTACAAATTTTGGGCGGTATTGTCCTTGTCTTCGTCAATCTTATATTTTAGAACTGTTATGAAAAATGATTCCCATTCAAGGTGGAAGGCTATCTGGGATTGTGGGTAGATTTTTTCAAAATCCAAGTTGATCTGAAAAAAATTTTAAATAGTAAACCACTGATAAATAATGTGGCATCCGTTTTGTGTTGATAAAATACTGTTTGTAGGGCTCACTAAAACATATGCTCTAAGGTCATTTAGTATGGGCCAAGCTTGAGAAAATTCATTTAAATTTTACATCTATGACAAAAGGTATGCCAGCAAAAACATTATTGTCTTACCTTAAAACACTTGAATCACAGATTCAGAACAACCCCAATCCTTTAGTACTTCACTAATATCCATCTCCGAAGTGTTCTCCTGCATAATGCCGTGATATACCTATGAGTATGGCTTATGAGAATGATATACGAGAGCAAACTCAGAAAACAGAAACACACGCGCTGGAAGACGGAAAGAGAATAAAAACATTAGAAACTATTAAAAAGATAGTTCTGATCTGCACCCTGCACCTGTCCGTTCCTCCTGTTTCAGATTGGTTGTTATGCAAAACAAAATACTCCGTTTGAATCTGAACAGGTCGACTGGATATCAGATCAAGTAAATCAGAGAAACTTGAAGATTATTTTGAGCTTCTACTTAAACAAAAATCATTAGACTGAACATTCCATCTTGCACAATATAATAAATATCCTTTTTATTCAAGTTGGCGAATTTTGTTTTTATGATGCATGAAATGAAGTAGTCTTAATATTGAAATATGGTATAGTTGAATCGAATTTGCGGAAAACTCAGATTTAGTATAGGAGTATCCTCAGTATAAGGTGCTGTAGTCTCATTCGATGTAAACTGGATATTCACTCTGAAAAGCATATACATTCTGAAATGAAGATTATCATTATTTAAACACAACGGTTTTTTAAGTTTGAATGAGAAATATTTTCTTGAAGTAAACATTTATGCTGAGAAATTGAAAATCAACATTTAAGCATTTGAAAATTTTCAATTTGAAATATTTTTCATCAAATGAGAACAAAAACTCTCAGAACAAGTAAAAAGAAATACGAATATTGAAATATTTTGTTTGAGAATTTACTTTTTTCTGTGCAGCTATACCCCACTCTTCAAGAGAATACAATAATCCGTTTCGTTGTTACTGATAATTTTTCATGTCGTCATGACCGGAATCTAGTCCCAAATATTGTATTAATTCTCTGGTTAACCCAGAAAGCGAAGTTTGCGACTCATGTCATTTTATGTTGTTTTGTTTTTCATAAATTCTTCGGATGGACGACTGGGTCAGCGTTACCCAATATTTGTATATTGTATAATTAACAAACAAACTATACAGATTTCCAGATCCCTTTTTACTTATGTTGGTTAATTTGTGTTTTATGTTTTCACGGCTTATTTAATACAAGTAAGGTTTGTAATTTTCCTTTGTGATTTTAATTTATTTGACCATACAAATTGATTTTAGCGGTACCTACTGAAGATGGCTTAATAGCCGAAAGCGCTCTACCTGATATTAATAAAAATTTCACTCAAAATTATACGCTCCTTTTAATTAATCATCGATATTAATTTGAGTATACAGCCACCAACCCACTTAATATTGGTTTGAGTAAAAACTTTCCAATACATCATACATTAAATGAACTTTTATCTTATCATACAGAGCAAATGCATCGACTCTCCTCCAAATGAATCAGAACAAAGTAGAGAATCTTCATTAGTGATCAAATACAATATGCGCAACTGCCTGAATCTCAATCACAATTAATATTATCCAATAGTTTCCGTAATGTCCGAATCAGAACTTCTTCGAATGTATTACGTGTAGGCAGAGTTAATTTTCTCAATAAGAAATACATAATGAAAACGGAGTTAATATTATGGGTGTTCACGGTTTTTCTGTGTCGAGTGCAATCATTGAATATTTTGGCATTTTTCATCAATCCAACGAATAGTCACATGCAAGTTTTTCGGCCATTGTTGGAGGAACTGTTAAGCAGAAATCATAATCTTACTGTGGTATCATATTTCCATATAGGCCTCGGAGGACAAAATTTCCGGGAAATTAGCTTGGGTGTACCACCTGTATATCAATTATTTCCAGTGCATTCTAGATCAATCACCGAGCAATTAATATTGCCATTTTATATGGGAAAAAGATCTTTCGAACATTGCAACAACACATTTTCGAACAAAAATGTCAAGGAACTATTGAGGAGTGGGGAGAAGTATGATCTGATCATAAACGAATTTTTTTCTACCGATTGGGTTCTTGCTGTAGCAGATAAATATGAGATTCCTGTGGTGGGTATATCCTCGTGTCCAATCCTACCTTGGCATAATGAAAGATTCGGAAACATCGAAAACCCAAGCTACATACCCAGTACCTTCCTAAATTTCAACAACAGGATGAGTTTTTGGCAAAGATTGGTCAATTTTTTTGGAGTTCAGTTTCAGAAAATCGTTTACGAGAATGTTATCTTGAACAACGATGCCTATTTAATCCAGAAACATATTGGCAAGAATTTCAGATCCATGAAAACGTTGATTAACAAATATTCTAATATTTTCCTGGTTAACTCCCATTTCAGTTTGAGTCTGCCAAGACCTCTGGTGCCCAATGTAATAGAGGTTGGAGGAATTCATATAAACAATCCGAAGAAATTACCTGAGGTGAGTGTAGCTTCTGAGCTTCTGAATACTTCGGAATTGACATAATTAAATGATGAATCGTACTATCGGGATTTTCAATAAGACAAAACAATTTGGAATTCAATTTAAACATGTAGTTCAAGATCCCAGGGCCACCAGACGTCGCGTATTTTCTGACGAACGAAATGTGGACAATTGAGTAGCGTTAGTATGTACTGAGAACGTAAGCTAACTTGCTTAGACGGCCAATTTTCAGGTACCAGGTAATCAAGGTACATACAAACATCACTTACCCCACGTATATTTTAGTCAGTATCCTCAAAAATAAGTCGCCAATACTCCCAGACACTTACCGTCGGACATATTGCTCTGCAGACGCTTTAAAGCTACCAAAATAATTACTTAACTTCACGTTAATTCTGATGCTCGTGGTCCTACCCACAGATGCATTAAAATTGAATTTAGGGGATGATTGGCTCCTTGGATCGGTCTGTCTTCTTGTAAAAGGTTTTAAAATAGTGGTCTGGCGGACAGATATAAAAATGATATCTGTCCGCCAGACAACTATTTTAAAACCCTTTACAAGAAGCCAGGCCGATCCAAGGGGCCAATCATCCCCTAAACTCAATTTTCATCCCTCTGTGGGTAGGAGCACGAGGGCATTATCCACGCGCATGAGACAAAATGAGACAAAATGAGACAAAATGAGACATGTATTAGGATCTCTCTTTCTCTCTCTCTCTCTCTCTCTCTCTCTCTCTCTCTCTCTCTCTCTCACTCTCTTATAGTTTACTCATATCATTAATATTAAAAAAAAATCTGCTGAAAATTAATAAATTAGGTAAAAAATCAAAGATTGACTTGTAAAAAAGTGCTCATTTGACCACAATAATTCTAGAATTTTATCCTTTAAGCGATTTCGATAAATTTGAGTGAACTTCAATTTTCTTTTAATGAAATGTCAAAAACACGAAAGTGTTAACAAATTTATGAAATACCTAACAGCAATTTTGTTGTGCGTATGTTCTGGGAAACATCGCGTTATCATTTTGCCCACATGTTGCATTATGTTAGGTTTTGAAGGCTCTCGCAAAATGTTCACGATGTCGGACGAATAGTTTCTGATATATAGTTTTTTTTTCAATGATTTTTTTAACAAATTTCTAGTGATATAATCCTCACGAAATTTTGCATCAATTCTTGCGTTGGCATTCTACACTTAATAACCATGTTTGAATTGGATCAGTTCTGTATTTTTTGAGTTATTGAGGAAATAACAACCAAATTTCAGATGGGTATATCTCCAAAACCCTTTGGCCGAATATGCCTATAAAGAAGGTCAAATGTCGCATTCAGATGCCCAACCTAACCTGAAAATTTCTCAGGTTAACGTGACACAAATAAAATTTTTTACAATTTTCTTTTTATTTCTGGTGATGCGATACTACTCGCCAAGATTCAATTTGATCGGATGTGTATTTGTTGAAAACAAATTCATTACTCGGAAACCATTGGGCCGATTATGCCCATTAATGAACTTCTCCGTCGTATTTGGACTCGCCACCTACCCTGAATATTTCAAGTTACTATCTCTTTCCATTCTCAAGTTATCGTGGCAACGGATGGCCGAACAGAATCAAATCTGTCCTCGAATTCTTCATCAGGGAGTCGAACCAAATCATTTGAGACCATTTTCGGCAAGAAATTCGAAAATAACAGACATTTGGGCAAAACGATAACTCGATGTTTCCCAGAACATACGCGCAAAAAGATTGCTGTTATTTAATGAATTTGTTAACACATTCGAGTTTATGACATTTCAAAAAAAAATTAAAAATTTAAGTTAACTCGAATTTATCAAATCAGATTGCAAGATAAAATTCTAGAATTATTGTGGTCAAATGTTCACTTTTTGCGCGTATGTTATGGGAAACATCGCGTTAAAGTTTTGCACAAATGTCTGTAACTTTCGAATTTTTTAACGAAAATGGTCTCAAACGATTTAGTTCGACTCCCCAATGAAGAATTCGAGGTCAAATTCGATTCTGTCTGGCCGGCTGCCGGCCTTTGCCACGATAACTTGAGAACGAAAAGAGCTAGCGACTTGAAATTTTCAGAGTAGGTGGCGCATCCCAATACGACGGACAAGTTCTTTAATGGTTATAATCGGCCCAGTGGTTTCCGAGTAATAATTTTGTTTTCAACCAATAAAAATCCGATCGAATTGAAACTTGGTGAGTAGTTGTAGTATATAAACCTAAGCACGTTCGTGAAATTTTGTGCGAATCGTATGGCTAGAAAATTCTAAAAAAATTATTAAAAAATATTTTTGTTGTCAATATAACTTGAGAACGGAAGAAGATAGCGGCTTGAAGTTTTCAGGTTAGGATGTGCACCAGAACGCGACATTTCAGTTCGTTTATGAGCATAATCGGCCAAACGGTTTTAGAGTTATAGCCATCTGAAATTTGGTTGTTTTTTGTTCCTCATTAACTCGAAAAATACTAAACTGATTGAATTCAAACATGGTAATTAGTAGTAGAATACCAACGCAAAAATTCTTGCAGAATTTCGTGTGGATAGTATTTGTAAAAAATTTTAAAAAAATCATTGAAAATTGAAAAAAAATGCTATATATCTGTGTAAATATTTTCGTTGATCCGGTCCAAAGGACCAAAAAATGTGTAGTTAAAATTGAGGGTGGTTGAACTGAAAACTATTCGGTTAACAATCTATTTACAATATATTTACAATTTCGATAGAGTGGACTGTATGTTGTTTCGGTGCTGGTTCGCTAATCATTAATGAATACCAACAAGTCGATGAATATTTGATAAAGTTACAAGTGTGTGAAATAAATGTAATCTGAGTACTGTCTCTTAGAAAATCTTAATAGTGTCTGGTAGAAAATCTTGATAGTGTCTCGTAGAAATTCTTATTAGTGTCTGGTAGAAAATGTTAATAGTGTCTCGTAGAAAATCTTAATGGTGTCTGGTAGAAAATCTTAATAGTGTCTCGTAGAAAATCTTAATAGTGTCTGATCTAAACATCATCATTTCCTACTAAGTTAAATCATTAATTCAAGTTCCTCCCTTGTACAGGGAAAAACCCAACTTTGATTGGGAATTCCAAATGAATAACGCCCAATGTGAAAAAACTGCTTTGTTATTGGTTGTTTGAACTAAAATAAAGAATCATATTGAAAGTGATATTACGAACCGTAAACTCTGGGAAACCGTAATAACCACATGGCCCTTAGAGCATTGTAAAATTAAGGCCCTTGAAAATATAAAATATCTTTTCTATTACTAGGTGGTCGAAACCCCAATTAATTTGTCAAATGTACACTGATCTTTATGGTCGCAAGCAATGTGTATATCGTTTTCTTTAGAAAACGACAACGATTCTCAATTAGTTCAAACACCAAATAAATGTAATGACTTGATTTATTGGAGGAGTCGAGAACAAAATTCTCAAACAATATCAGTCACTATTCGTTTGAATTGCTGAAATTTTGCAAGAGCCTTCATAACCTAACTCTACTGCCAAGTTTCAAGTTTTAACACGATCGGTTGAATATTGTTTGGAGATTCGAGCATTCTTGTGTGAGTTCAGTAGATGGGTGACCGTTGCCTCGATAACTTTCGAACGAAAGGAGATAGGGACTTGCAATTTTCAGGGTAGGTTGCGTATCCGAAAGGGAGAGCTGGGTTCGTTTTTGGGCATAATCGGTCAAACGATTTCTGAGATATATCCACCTGGAATATTATTTCCTTGATAACTCAAAAAATAAATGTTCGATCGAATTGAAGCTTGGTAACTAGTAGAAGAAAATCATCATAAAGACGTGTTTAAAATTTTGTAAGAGCCGTACCCCTAGAAAATTTGAAAAAAATGACGAAAAAAAAATTGGTTCAAGCACTGACGTGAAGTCAGAAGCTTTTGCCCGTATGTTCTATTGTCCATTCTTCTGTATTGGACACCCTTAATCGAATTTACCATGGTAAATTATGTTGTCCATTCTCCTGTGTTGGACACTTAATTCGAATTTACCATGGTAAATTCGAATTGAGAGTGTCCAATACAGGAAAATGGACAACATAATTTACCATGGTAAATTCGATTAAGGGTGTCCAATACAGAAGAATGGACAATAGAACATACGCGCAAAAGCTTCTGACTTCACGTCAGTGCTTGAACCAATTTTTATAAGTTAATTTTAAGACAATATATCCTAATACATGTCTCACTTAGTCTCATGCGCGTGGATAATGCCATCGTGCTCCTACACACAGAGGCATTAAAATTGAGTTTAGGGGATGATTGTCCCTTTGGATCGGTCTGTCTTCTTGTAAAAGGTTTTGAAATAGTTGTCTGGCGGACAAAATATATATATAATATATATATAATATATAAATATATATAAAAATATAAAAATGGAGCATCAGAATTTACATGAAGTTCAGTAATTATTTTGGCATCTTTAAAGCGTCTGCAAAGCAATGTGGTCGACGGAAAGTGTCTGGGAGTATAGGCGACTTATTTTTGAGGATATTGACTAAAATATGCTTGAAAATCAGCTTTGAGAATTTACGTGAGATAAGTGATGTTTGTATGTAACCTTGATTACCTGGTGTCAATGGAAACGGTGAGTCAGCTGCAATATCTGATTTTCTGCGACTACTATTGGCAAATTGGTGTAGCTCTTCACACTAGTATTTCTGAACACCCGCATCTACTCGGTAAAGATTGACCACCACCACAATTTTTTTACCTCTTATACCAATCCTGTAGACCTTTGTTTTTGCTAAACAAATCATAGCTAACTTCTGAAAAGGATGATTGAAAAAAGCCCATACCTTTGTTTTAAGTAGGTAATCATTAAAGGATACTGTGGGAGGTATACTCATTACAGAAAGGTTTTTTTCTGGGTTTTCTCTCCCGAACTCTGCAAAATATCTATAAAATAAAAATTGATTATTTTGTGATTTGCTTCTGCGTAAGAAACACACGATATTTGTCAGAAGCAATCAATTGAACAATGTTGCCTAACAAACAACAACGAAGAAACAACTATATCGTAACGTTTCGGAGTCTATATCAGACTCCTTCGTCAGACGCCCAATGAAAATCGTTAGAACTATTTTGTTGATGGTTATTTAGTGAAATTCAAGAATTGTCACACTGACAGTATTCAAAAATCATAGCTAACTTCTGAAAAGGATGATTGAAAAAGGCCCATACCTTTGTTTTAAGTAATCATTAAAGGATACTGTGGGAGGTATACTCATTATTGAAAGGTTTTTTTCTGGGTTTTCTCTCCCAAACTCTGGAAAATAGCTATAAAATAAAAATTAATTATTTTGTGATTTGCTTCTGCGTAAGAAAAACACGATATTTGTCAGAAGCAATCAATTGAACAATGTTGCCTAACAAACAACAACGAAGAAACAAAATAACCATCAACAAAATAGTTCTAACGATTTTCATTGGGCGTCTGACGAAGGAGTCTGATATAGACTCAGAAACGTTACGATATAGTTGTTTCTTCGTTGTTGTTTGTTAGGCAACATTGTTCAATTGATTGCTTCTGACAAATATCTTGTGTTTCTTACGCAGAAGCAAATCACAAAATAATTAATTTTTATTTTATAGATATTTTTCAGAGTTTGGGAGAGAAAACCCAGAAAAAAACCTTTCAATAATGAGTATACCTCCCACAGTATCCTTTAATGATTAATTTGATTATATCGAATTTCTAGAGATAGAACAAATTAGGTTAGCTCTATCGTAATGTGTTTCGATAACACCTCTTTTCACACTATGATGGTTCGAAAAGAAATTCAAATATTTATGTGTCTGCTTCCTGAAGACACTGGTTTCGAAAGGGTTCGTATACTTAATTGGGAGAGAAAACCCAGAAAGAAACCATTTAATATGATTTTGCATCCTTCTGGTATTTGCCTCTCAGGTACTGGTTTCCAGAAATAGAACATCTGATGAAGACGGAAGGTTCTTTTTGCGCGTATGTTCTGGAAAACATCGCGTTATCATTTTGCCCTAATGTCTGTAATTTTTGAATTTTTTGCGAAAAAGGTCTCAAACGGTTGGGTTCAACTCCCTGATGAAGAATTAGAGGTCACATTCGATTCTGTTCGGCTGGCCAGGCATCCGTTGCCATGATAACTTGAGAACGGAAAGAAATAGCGACTTGAAATTTTCAGGGTAGGCGGCGCGTCCGAATGCGACGGACAAGTTAATGGGCATATTCGGCCCAATGGTTTCCGAGTAATAATTTTGTTTTCAACCAATACGAATCCGATCGAAACAAAACTTAGTGAGCAGTCGTAGAATACATACCTAAGGACTTTTGTGAAATTTAGTGGGAATAGTATCACTAGAAAATTGAAAAAATTAAAAAACAAATATTATTCATGCCACGGTAACCTGAGAACGGAAAGAGATAGCGAATTGAAATTTTCAGGTTGGGTTGTGCATCTGAATGCGACATTTCAGTTCATTTAAAGGCATAATCGGACAAACGGAGTTGGAGTTATACCCATCTGAAATTTCGTTTTTATTTACTTAATAACTCGAAAAATGCGAAATCGATTGAATTAAAACATGGTTATTAGTTGAAGAATGCCAACGCAAAAATTCTTGCGAAATTTCGTGAAGATCGTATCACGAGATTTTTTTTTTAATTTTTGAAAATCATTGAAAAACATTATATAGGTACCTATATCAAAATGTGTTCGTTCGACATCGCTGAAAATTTGCGAGAGCCTTCAGAACCTAACTCTACTGCTAAGTTCTAAGTTTGAACACGATCGGATCTATATTTTAGGGGATCCGTGCAGCCTTGTGTGAGTTCAATAGCTGGATTGGTGACCGTTGACTCGATAACTTTTGAAGAAAAGGAGATGGGGACTTGCAATTTTCAGGTTAGGTAGCGTATATTCCAATACACCCACCTGAAATATTATTTCCTCGATAAGTCAAATAAAAATATTGTTTCAAACACTGACGTGAAGTCGGGAGCTTTTGCGCGTATGTTCTATTGTCCGTTCTCCTGTATTGGACACTCTTAATTGAATTTAGCATGGTAAATTCGATTAAGAGATTAAGATATTCACTCTTGTTCTTAGAAATCCTTTCAATATTTGATTTCAAAAAGGAAAATATTGTAGCTGATAAGGCCAGGAGGATCTCTTTCAAAACCAGGTCTGGCCAATCCAATCGATGATTATTCGGAACTTCTTTCTTAATCGAATTTACCATGGTAAATTCGATTAAGAGTGTCCAATACAGGAGAATGGACAATAGAACATACGCGCAAAAGCTCCTGACGTCACGTCAGTGCTTGAACCAATTTTTTTCAATCAATACGGCTGAGAATTTTTACCTCTTTTACTAATTCTGCTGATATTTATATTTGCATCCATCTGGTCTGTGACTCACGCGTTCTTGCTTTTAGAAACATAACATCTGATGTAGAAGGAAGGTTATTTTTTCCAATCGACACGACTGAGTATTCGTCAATACCTTTGATGGCGACTCAAAAAGATGACATCATCTAGAATCTCTTCTTCTTCGCCAACATCATCTTACACACATAAATTACCCACTCTTGAACCACCTACCATGAGAACCTCCACACTTGCACCTAGTTGCTTTCCAGATGATATCATTATGTAATTTTCATCTACAGAATCCTCGTCTGATAGGTTCCTACATTCTGGTGGTTCAATGTACCTTGCACACCCTTTTTAATGAATACACCACCATCATTAATAAATACACATAATATAAATCCGATCGAATTGAAACTTGGTGAATAGTTGTAGAATATAAACGTAAGCACGTTTTTGAAATTTTGTGAGAATCGTATCACTAGAATATTTAAAGAATATTTTTTATGTCACGATAACCTGAGAACGGAAAGAGATAGCGACTCGATTTTTTCAGGTCTGATTGCGCATCTGAATGTGACATTTGAGTTTGTTTATAGGTATAATCGGTCAAAAGGTTTGGGAGTTACACCCATCTGAAATTTGGTTGTTATTTTCTTAATAACTCGAAAAATAAAAAACCGACTTAATTCCAACATGGTTATAAGTTGTAGAATGCCAACGCAAAAATTCTGGCAAAATTGCGTGAGGATCGCTTTACTAGAATATTTTAAAAAAATCATTGAAGATTATTGAAAAAAGTTCTATATATATCATCAGTAACTATTCGTCTGTCATAGCTGAACATTTGCGAGAGCCTTCAGAACCTAATTCTACTGCCAAGTTCCAAGTTTGAACAGGATCGGATATATATTGTTGGAGATTCGAGCAGCCTTGTGTGAGTTGAGTAGATGGATGGGTGACCGTTGCCTCGATAACTTTCGAACGGAAGGAGATAGGGAGTTGCAATTTTCAGGGTATGTTGGGTATCCGAATGGGAGAGTGATGTTCGTTTACGGGCATAATCGGTCCAACGGTTTCAGAGATATACCCAACTGGAATATTATTTCTTCGATAACTCAAAAAATATAGACTCTATCGAATTGAAGCTTGGTAACTAGTTGTAGAATATCGACATAAGGACGTGTTTAAAATTTTATAAGAACCGTACCCCTAGAAAGTTTCAAAAAAATTACGAAAAAAAAAAATTGGTTCAAGCACTGACGTGAAGTCAGGAGCTTTTGCGCGTATGTTCTATTGTCCATTCACCTGTATTGGACCCTCTCAATCGAATTTACCATGGTAATGGAAAATATAATTCACCTTGGAAATTCGATTAAGAGTGTCCAATATAGTAGAATGGAAAATAGAACATACTCGCAAAAGCTCCTGACTTCACGTCAGTGCTAGAACCAATTTTTTTATTTCAGCTTGTTTCTTATTTTATTTTATTTGCTGTATAAACCCGTCTTAAATGATCTGAATCGAGCTGGAGTTGGCAGCAAGTTGATAGATAGTACCCATCCGCCGTAGTAGGTATCTGGAACTGAAAACATTAGACAGTGAAATTCTGGGATTAACAGAATATTTGGGCACACGTTAAGCGGGTGGTGTTGTCTATTCCTTATATGGAACGTTAGTAGTTAGTGGGTTGAGCTTCAGCTACTGTTATGTTGCTTTTATTATGGTGTGTTACAATTGACCCCTTTGGTGTTACAATTGTAACACTAGGACTTAATCTCAATAAGTGTAATTTTTCGAATTTGATTTACATATCGAGTCGGCATTCTACAACAAATTACTAATTTTAAATTTTATCGGATATCTATTTTTTGAGTTATTGAGGAAATAACAACAAACTACAGAAGGGTATAACTCCGACATAGTTCGGCCAATTATACCCATTTACGAACTTGACTGTCGCATTTGGCTGCGCAGCCTATACAGAAAATTTCTGCTTGCTATTTCTTTCCGTTAGAAAGTTGTCGTGGCTGGCCGGCCGGACGTAATTGAATGTGATGTCGAATTTTTGATTAGGGATTCGAACCTAATCGTTTGAGCTAAGAGGGGTGCTCATTTTTGAGTACCTTCTGATCGTAAGAAAACTGATCCATAGTAATATTATAAAAAAGTTTTTTTCAATGTTTAATGAAGCTTTATGATTTTTCACTTAAGTAGGTTGTTAATAACAGAACGAAAATGAACAATTTTTAAATTTTTCAAACAGGTATCTATTCTAAGACCTTTGCAATGTTAATGTTCGTGCACTTGCAATGTTAATGTTCGTGCTACAAGAAATTGTTTATTAACTTATGGATAACTAATTGAAAAATCGCGATCAAAATTTTGTGACCACGGATCGATGGACCATCCTGCAGGCTCCTGAATTTTTAAATTTCTTTATTATCTAATTTAATAAGTTTAAATAATATTTATTCATTAAAGGTCCGAAGGGGGCGAGGATTGCGCAAGCTGGAGTACCCGTTTTGCGGCGTATTTTCAACCCTCTGGGAACATTATAAATATTGGTCCTACAGTTCCGGCAATTTAGACTTTTATTTTAGGAAATTTCCGCCTTTTTTTTGAATCTCTTATAAAATTGGTATTCTCTCAAATTGTTTTTGAGATATTGGTGAAAAACCAAACCTCCTTTTTTCATTCAATTGTTTATAACTATAGCAATTTTTGCGAACAGCCTTATAATTTTCTCAGAAGCTATCTACATGCCATTCTGAATCGACAGACACTTTAATCATAAATTCTGGAGAATACGCAAAAATTTTGACCTAAAAAATACTTGTTGACTAGACTAATATTGCTAATATTTATTTCAAATTTTTCCTGCCTTTGTTGTATCTTTATTTTATTTTGAAATCATTTCTCTCTTTCCTTTTGTGTATGTACATCTATTGTCAGAAAAAAATAAAAATGCAATTCAAAATATATAGTCGTATTTGAAATATGAGAGTATGTGTCGACTTACGATATTTCTGGATGTTGAAAATATTTTCAAAATTGACTAAAATTTCCAAATCATCCTATATTTTAATGTACGGTTTCAAATAATCACCCTATATAGTTGGAATAATCTGTTTATTACCATTCAGTAAAATGCATGTTGTTAGGCTAACGAACTAAAAATTTTGAATTCATCTTCTCCTCTTTGATTTGAGAACGGTTTCGCCGAATTTCATAGCCTATGTTAGTCTTCAAGTCATAAGGAAATCATAACCTCAAATACTGAAATCCTTCAAGCCATTATGGATGTCGGGCGGACTATAGTAATAGACATACATACACTGCTTGCTTCGAGCTTTCTGGTATATAAAGAGTTAGACGGATATAACGTTGACAGTGTTAAAACCATAAAAAGCAGTAATTTCGCTGAATTCAAATTAAAATTTCACAAGAATTATTTCGAATTCGGAATTAATTGCCTGAATGAATTACTATGTGGTGCGTTAATAATTTTAAATACAAATGCGTCAACGTTATCTAATCACATTCCTAATACAAACAAAAGGATAAAACTATACTTTTATTTTTATCTAAAGGAATGTTCCCAGTTCCGTTGAATTATAGTGTCCAATAATATGTGTTGAAATATATTCTTTCTTCATAGTAATAGTAGAAAGGAAGAAACTCAATGTGAACGATCTGAAAACTTTTTCAACGAAAAGTATACATGAAAATGTTTTTAAACAAATTGAAGCTACGCCACTGTTAATTGTTAAAGTCGATATCAGTGGGTTATCCTATTTTTAGTTTACTATCTGGCCTCACCTGAATATGTTGTGCAAGAAGTGAATATTCTCAGTCAAAATAATGAAAACGAAACTATCAATATGGCTGTTCGCGATATTGTTGTGTCAAGTGGAATCTTTAAATATATTGGCCTTTTTCATCAATCCGATAACCAGCCATATGAAAGTTTTCCGTCCATTGGTTGAGGAGTTGGTGAGAAGAAACCATAATCTCACAGTGGTATCGAATATTGAACTGGACATTAAAGGAGACAATTTCAGAGAAATCATTTTGGGTATCCCTCTAATCCAGCAAGTACTTCCAGTGCATTCTAGAGCCATTACAGAACAATTCATGCTGCCATTTTTTATGAGAAAGGGTTCTTTTGAACACTGCAACAGAACACTGTCCAATGAAAGTATTAAGAATTTATTGAGGGGTGAAGACAAATATGATGTGATGATAATTGAATTTTTTTCTACCGATTGCGTACTTACTGTAGCAGATAAATATGAGATTCCTGTAGTGGGTATATCATCGTGTTCAATCCTACCTTGGCATAATGAAAGATTCGGAAACATCGAAAACCCAAGTTACATACCAAACGTCTTCCTGAACTTCAACAATAGGATGAGTTTTTGGCAAAGATTGGTTAATTTTCTTGGAGTTCAGTTTCAGAAAATCGTGTACGAAAATGTAATTTTGAAGAACGACGCCTTTTTAATCGGAAAACATATTGGCAAAAAGGCAAGATCCATGAAAACGTTGATACACAAATATTCTAGTCTTCTCCTGGTCAACTCCCATTTCAGCATCAGTCTGCCAAGACCTCTGGTACCCAATGTAGTAGAAGTGGGAGGGATTCATATAACAAAAACCAAGAAATTACCCGAGGTGAGTAGAACAATGAGAATTGCTTTGGAACAAACAGAATGGATAGAAGCTAGCTCCAATTGTAAATAGTTGCAGTCATGACCTCTGATTTCCCAAATTAACATTCTTTGTTTAAGTTTGTCGAATGGAAAGTTCTCAGTAAATCCAGGAAAAGTTTTTCAATTATGGCTCCATTCGTTCAGGTGAAGCTGCAAGTCAAATAACTGAATTATTGATATCTAGTTAATTGGATCCGAGATGAGAGTTCTCTTCCGGTGCATAAGAATTCGTTCCTTCACTTTACGTACGTTTCGTAATAAGAATCTAAATTTTTAGTGTATTTGCTGACAGCAAACTTTGGATCAACGAAATGGCAACATTTTTTGTTTGCTAGGTATTGGAGAGTGTAAATTTCGTCTCAGCTGTACTACTTTACTTCCCTAGCGAAGAGATCGACAACTCATTCCGAAATCCTCTGTAGATTTATTTCTTCACTTCATTAGCATCTTTTTGAGGAATAAGAAATATAACGATATCACATAAAATATACATCTGGTTAGCGGTTAAGGTCTAGTATTTGATAGAATTAAATTCGAAAAAGATCGCCAAAAACCACGAACTTACCTGAGATATTCATTCCTCAAATCCACTCTGAAATTTATATTATATCAATTGAAACTTAGCCAATATTTGAGTTTTGTTTTTACTGGAGCTATTCTGAACCCATTCTGATTAATTTACCAAAATATATATTTCCATGATCATGTGGATTATCCACAGACATTAAAATATCACTGAAAAGTATAATATCATATTATTATCCTCACAATTCTACGATAGCTGCAACGAATTTGACTCTCTCTTATAGAAAAACCAGGATACATGTACGATTATGAACACAGATTATATAATAATTCATAAATAGAATAATTATAGCATTCTGTGAAAACATAGAAGTACGGTTCATTATTGAAATGTTGGTAACTCATATCTCCGAAAGTATTAGCTTGCTAGAGTTGAAAATGATATTAATGGATATTTATGGTGAAACTGCATTTGAATTTGAAATTTGAAATGTAAAAAAATTTCTTTTTCCTTACTCCGAAACCATCAGGCTGATTTTTCCCAAAAACGAACAAATTTTTGAATTTTTTTTTTACATTTTACGGCTATTCGATCAATACAAAACCTCGCATGCATATAAAGGTCATGATTCTACAATTTGCTGCTAAATTTCAGATAGATCGAGTGATCGGTTGCGGAAATACTCATAACAAATATTTTGCCTATAAACGACCATAACTGCGAAACCACTTGGTGGATTTCGCCTGTGAACGAACTCGTCCGAGATATTTACGTTCTGAAACTACCCTGCAACTTTAAATCCTCTAACTCCTTCCGTTCGGGAGTTATCGTGCCTACGGCCGGCCGGGCAGAATTGATTTCGACCACGGATTCTTGATCGGTGAGTCGAACCAGATCGTTGAAACCATTTTCATCCAGAAATTCAAAAATTACAGGCATTTGAGCAAATTGATAAGCACTCTGTTCCGAGGAAAAAGGGCGCAAAAAATGAATCACGATATTCTGATCTTGGAATTTAATTTCGACGTTTCGACGGGAGATCCCTCGTCTTCTCCATAGAATTTCACTGTACGGAACGTTACACTACTTGTATAAGGAAAACTGCAACTATTACATTTCAACATTACAATTAATAATAATGAAAAATGGCGATACCGTTGTTAATAAATCAACAAGTCCAGAGCGTTCCTGCCAATAGGGTCCTTCATAATGACTTCGTATAATTAATATACTTATGCATATATTTCACAAGTCATTTAGACCCCAGGGGTTCACTGATTTGCCGAGAAAGCAAGAGCAGGTGCGTTTCTGGCTTCATGGCCTTCATCAGTACTCTGTAGCTTCTCAACAAATTCAACTAAACTGAACCGAGTTAACCCTCTCAAAGCCGGCTTGGTCGATCATACCTAATCGCCCACGCCACCTATGAGACAAAACACGGAATTCTCATAGGTGGCGTGGGCGATTAGGTATGATCGACCAAGCCGGCTCTGAGAAGCTTAACCCGGTTCAGTTTAGTTGAATTTGTTGAGAAGCTACAGATTACTGATGAAGGCCAAGAAGCCAGAAACGCGTCTGCTTTTGCTTTCTCGGCAAATCAATGAACCCCCTGGGGTCTATTTGACTTGTGAAATATATGCATAAGTATATTAATTATACGAAGCCATTATGAGGGACCCTATTGGCAGGAACGCTCTGGACTTGTTGATTACAATTAATACATTCAAAACACAAAAACAGGACATTACCTCACGCATGGATTTTACAGGTCTCGGTTTTCTTCTTCAAATTATTATTATTATTCAATAATCGGTAAAATTGGCCACAATTATTGAAATTAATAGAAAAATTTCTGTAATCGGAAACCGACTTTCTGCCAAATTCAGAAATATTCAATATAATATAAAGCAACAAACAATGGAGGAGCGTCAGTAACTCATCTGTCATTTACAGCTGCTTACTTTACTTCCCTAGCGAAGAGGTTGACTACTCATTCCGAAATCATAACTTTTTCTTCAAGTTATTGCTTCCTTTTGAGGAAAATAAAATATAACCTTATAATATCAAATATACAATACTCAATGAAAAATTATATATGATTTACACTAATTTATTTAATATTGTGACGTGTTTCATCGACACTTCATCAGACTACAAAATACTAAACGGTCGCTTGAATGTATTTTTTTAATTATCGGAATCGATTACTAATATCCATAAGAATAATGAAAAAGTTCAACCACCGTCAAAAGTTCAATTTTCAACAAGAAAATGATAATTCAAATTGGATTGCAGATAATAGCTGTTCAAACGATCGAAACTTGGCGTCCTTCCGTGACGTCACCCGTCATATCTACTTTCGCTCTCTTCTACGTATCCGTTTCACTATTAGTTTCGCACTAACAAGAAGATGGACTCGCCCAGGGGAGATTTTGATTACTTCTCTCTCTTCTCGTGTCCATTTCACTTTTTGTTTCGCTGTAAACAGCATATGGTCTCGCCGAGGTATTTGCTTGCTGATATTCCGAATTTCAATACCGAAATATTAAAATTTTATAAATTTTGAAAGATGATGAGGGCATACATGATGATCTGATATTGAAGTGGATTCAGAAGAACATAAACATATGGCATTTCGTATAACATGTAAGAGACCTATTTTTAACAAGTAATGACCTCCTATTACGTCGATGACGTGGACACAAAGTCTTGTTTAAAAGTAATTACCTGAGAGGCTTATCTAATCTACTTACCTAATATTACACTGCTAGTTCTTTGTAAATATTTACAATACCTAATTAATTCCTAACGCTTTTATAAATTAATTCTCTATTTGAATATATTGCGTAACCGAGTAAAATTTAGATTTAATTTTCATTAACCTAATTACCCGTAGGTTTTTCTCTATTTATTTCTACCATTTACCAATAATAGAGTGGTGCTCCTTTACTCAAATTGTGTAGAATTTTGAACTCCGGTTTAAACGTATTTCCTTCTGCTAATAAGTGATTCGAATAATTAGAATAAATTTTGTTGTTTTTGAAGGTGCAATGATGTTCCTTTATTCTTAAGCCAAAATTTCTACCTGTTTCTGGCGCTCTTGTTCCTCGAACACAGTGCTTATTAATTTGCCCAAATGTCTGTAATTTTCTAATTTTTGGCTTAAAATGGTCTTAAACGATTTGGTTCGACTTACTGATCAAGAATCCATGGTCAAATTCGATTATGTCCGGCCGTCCGTCCGTTAACGATAACGGAATGAGCTAGATAGTTGACATTTTCAGAGTAGGTTTGGGAAATAAATATCTCGGTTGAGTTCGTTATTGGGCAAAATCGGCCAGGTGGTTTCGGAGTAACAAAAAAAAATGTTTCACGTTTCAAATTTTAAATTCAATTTTTTTAAGATGCATCTGGATCATAGAAATGCCATGATATCATTCTCAACTCTAACAAACTAATAGTTTCGGAGATACGATTTTTCAAAATTTCAATAATTATTCTCAATAATTCTATATAATTTCATAGAACATCCTATTTATAATTTGCTGATATATGTAAATCCAACATGAGATGATTCATAGACCTAGGTTTTGAATTTAATTACGAAAATTCTTGAAAACTGACGCACAGAAGCCAAATTGAAAAAGTGGGAAAGCCCTGTGGAGCTTTGGCGCTCTTGTTCAAACTTTGACAAATAATAACTTCGAAAGTATAGGGTTTTCAGAGTTGGAAATGATATCAATTGATTCTTATTTAATTTATTTCATTTTATGATGCAGTTCTATCATAATATTCCATTGATATAATTTCCAACTCTGAGAAACCACTTTTGGATATATGATTACCAAAGTTTAAACAAGAGCGCCAAAGCTCCTGTCCACATGTCTAACCCACATTTTTTCTATATATACTTTATCACAACTACAATAATTGCTAAACACCGGACTTATCTTTTTATTGCTTGATTTATTATTCTTTATGAGTTTTGCGAGGTTATTGTTTGTCTGGAATGTGATATTCACCTGTTGTTCTGAAGAAACCTTTTAAGTTACGGTATTGAATATTTAATTGTTATCCGGAAATTTCGGAAATACTAAACTAATTGTTTTTCTAAATTGTTATTTCTCCAACATTTTTCTGATTAACTCTGTATTATATCCATTGTTCACCACTATTTGTTCGATAATTTCTAATTCTTTACAATAATTTTCTTCAGATAAAGGTATATTAATTAGCCGGTGTAATACAGCCGCGACTTTATATTCGAATGGATGACACGAGGATCGATGAATAATTATTGTATCCGCGATGAATAATTGAAACGAGTCACAATATTAAAAAAATAAGTGTGAATGGTATATAATTTTTCATTGAGTTAATATGGATTTGTATAAAGTAAGAGACGTAAGAATTTAATTTTTCAAATATATAATAATCGGTTAAGTTAGCCTAGAGTAATAGTGAAATTTCTGTATTTCGAAATCCCCAGTAGTTTTTTTCCTTTATTTTATATTCATCTTGGTGAGAAATGAGACATATAACGATATGATATCAAATATAGAATAATCTGTAAAATTAGCCACAATTATTGAAATCACCAAGATATATACCTCCCATGACAGATGTTTCATGTGTGATTTAATATTTACGAAAAAGTGTTGTTTACATATCTACGAATGCGTAGAAGGGCCACATTTAAATGAAAAATATTTGTCTATAGAATTCCGACTTTAAACTTGGAATTATACCTGATTCCGACTTTAATCTCGGAATTATACCTAGTTCCGACTTTGAACTCGACATTAAAAGTAATTCCGACTTCAAACTCGTAATTATACCTAATTCCGACTTCAAACACGGAATTAGCTATAATTCCGACTTCAAACTCGGAATTATTTCTAGTTTCGACTTTAAACTCGAAATTATACCTAATACCTAATACCGACTTTGAAGTCGGAATTATACAAGAAAATATTTTTCTCTATTTTAGTATCGTAATGAGTCCATTCCAACACTGAAAACAGTGCTGGAATGAACTCATTCCCGCATTGTGTCTAGTTATATTTTTCGTTTTGTGGTAGTCAGCACTGACATTCGATCCTATCAAATTTCAACACACGTCAATTGACAATACAATATAATCTAGATATAGTGAAATAATTGTTGAGGAAAAGCTTTATTTTCATTAAAAAATATGGTACTAGAGATTTCCTTCTTGCTAATTTTGAATCATTCATGTAACAAAGCCTACACAGAACACAACTGGTTCTCCTAACTCAGGGCAAGCTCTTAGAGCTTATGAGGGGTCTCCTTGTGGAAGACCCAGGAGGATCAGTATAATAATAATAATAATAATTAGGAAACTGTTTTGAATCTGATCTCCATGCCCTACGTACGTTTCAAGTTCCAATCCCGTAATCTGTCAACTTCGTAACAGTCACACCAACTACCAAGATACAATACAAAAGTCACTAGGATGTATAATCCGAATTTTTCATTAAATTTCAACAGTATTTTACAAAACTTGCCTGAAATAGAGAAAATATCGTCTAATACTCGTTGCAGAAGGCAATTTCAGCACTCATGCGTTCGAAAACTCGCTCCTTCGTCACTCGTTTTCGAATTTCGCATTCGTGTTTCAATAGGAGCCCATTCTGCAACTTGTTTTAGAATATACTATTCTACGACCGTGCGTTTTAACCCACTTTCCCGCACTCATTTTAGTTCAGAAAATGTCACTTTCCCGCACTAGTGCGGGAAAGTAAAATATGTCAATTTATCGTTATTGAATGTACATTTCATGGATTTCACCTGTATATTACTATTCAAACTAATATAAGTTTTAAAATTCAATCTAACCCAGACTATTTTTCATTCATTGGAATGAAGAAATTACGATACTTTTATATACCCTATACATTTTTCATAACAATCAAACTAAGCCGAGTCAAGTGGTTTGGTGTGGTAACCAAAGATTTATTATGGCAACCAAGTTGTCATCAAGACGTCAAAGTTTCAAATCGAAGCGTTGTCGAAGTGTCCGATTCTGGCATTTTCAAATTACTTTCAATAAAAGCCATATTTTAATGGATTCGTCAGACGAAGAGCTCCCAGAAGCAATATTAAAGGCCGCAGATGAGGTGAATTCAGACCTGTTACCAAGTAAATCACGAGTAAGATACGAACAGCAATACAACCACTTTTTAAACTGGTTTAAGGAAAAAGGAGTGAATAGCTTCAGAGAAGAGGTTTTTTTGGCGTATTTTTCCGAGCTGAGTAAGGTACTGAAATCCAATACCCTATGGTCGCGTTACTCGATGGTGAAACGTTTAGTTAAAATAAAACAAAACCTGGACATAAGCAAGTTTCATAAAATGACATCGTTCCTAAAAAAGCAAAATGTTGGTTTCCGACCACAGAAAGCGCAGATTTTTACCAAAGAAGACATATCCAAGTTTATGCTAGCCCCTGATGAGATATATCTTTATGATTAAAGTAGGTACCATTTTTGCTTTAGCCGGTGCTCTTCGCACAGCGGAGCTTGTGAAAATCACGCTTGACGATATTCAAGATAAAGGAAACCTAATTATTGTGAAAATTTCCGATTCGAAAAACCATACCTCAAGATCCTTTGTTATATCTGAAGACATAAATAATGGAACCTTTTTGAAGCTCTATAGAAAGTATGCAAATTTACGGCCTCCTACCAACACGCACCGTCGTTTTTTTATCAATTACAAAAAAGGCAAATGTTCTGTTCAGTGCGTAGGCATAAACACATTCGGTAAAATGCCGGCAGAGATCGCTTCCTACTTAGGCCTACCTAACCCAGAACGTTACACAGGTCACAGTTTTAGACGATCCTCGGCAACGTTTCTAGCAGATTCAGGCGAAGGGATATCCAACATAAAACGTCTTGGATGCTGGAAGTCAACTGCTGTTGCTGAGAGTTATTTGGAGGACTCTGTAGAACAGAAAAAAACCATTTCCAATAAAATTCTTTCTGGTACTGGCAACTTGCAACCGATGCCGCCTCCGTCATCTTCATGCACGTTGCAATCAACGAGTGTTACTCTTAAAAGACAGCCAACAACAAACCACCAACAAATTACTCTGGACCGGCTATTCTGACGCATTTTCAGAATGCAACAAATTGTGTTTTCAACATTAATATTAATAGTAAATAAATAAATAGTGGATTTTGATGAAATGTTTTGAATGTTGAAATAAAATATGTATTTTCAATGTGCTTTTTGAATCTTTATGCGGTCGTAGAAAAAATATTGTTCCTAACTCGTGCGGAAAATGTCTTTCCCGCACATGACTGCTTGCCCCAACTCCGCTTCGCGTCGTTTGGGTCAACGGCAGTCGCGTGCGGGAAAGTATCACTTTCCGCACTTGTTAGGAAAATAACTATTCTCTTTTAAAAGTGGCCCTTCTACGCTTTCGTACATATCATACGTGATGTTACAAAAATATATTTGAAAAGATTTTGGTAATTACCAGAAAAATTCACATAAATTGATATCAAATCAATCAGAGGAGATCCAAAGAAGAATTTTTTGATTAATTCAATTTTTTTCGGTCTGGCTGGCTGAACGTTGGTAAGTGGGATAACTGATAACTTAGATATTTGGTATTTGCCAGGTAGGTCTCAAGCTCAAATAAAAAATTCGAATTCGTGAATGGTTAGGAATTAGGATATCCCATCCGGTCCTGAAAATGAATATGACTATTTGACCATTAATGATTTGTTATATAAATATCTCAAAAAATACAGATCAACCCTGGATATCCCATTCAGTCCTGAAATATGGCCATTCAATGGTTTCTTCAATTTAAAATTAGATCTATCAGAAAATACTGACAAGTGAGATATATGAAAACGATTTGAATGTTTCTGCAGAATTTTGTGAGGGCCCACTGGAAATTAAAAATTAATTCGAGAGAACAATTTCTATTTTACGATATAAATAATATTTTAATCATCATTAATTTATTCGTTGCTCTTGTGGCTGAATAACTGAAATTTGGGTTACAGAACGTCCTTCTTAAATACAAGCCTTGTACAAGAAATTTGGCAACATTTTCAGAGAGTCCTACGTCTACATAACGCATCGAAATGAAAGAGTAGTATAGGTTGAGAATTTTCGTCCGTCTTCAAATGTTTAGGGTTCATTGTGTTGATAAGAGCAACCTACTTTTCAAAGTATGGAATGAATCAGATTTTGAGTGTTATACAGTGTGGAAAAGCCGAAAGAAAAGCCAAATGGTAAAAGTACATTCATTATCTTTGTTACAGCACATTTTTATGGAGAATTCCGAAACACTTCAAATTTAAATTTAAAATTGTCATTCTTCTTCGTAAAAATAAGAAACCTACCTTCAATCCCCTTCAAAAGACGGGTACAATCCTCAATTATATGGATAGGATAGTATGGGCTTGTGATACATTGTTTGAACGGCCTCGTCATTTTCTATTCAGAAATATTATGTGTATTTTATGTTTATTAGAAAAATCAAAGTAGAAAAAAATAGAATCAAATTATTAGCGAAATTGGAACCATATTGTATTTCGTTGAACTTGAGGATTTCCTTGATCAGGACATAAATTTGCCAAAGTTGGAACCACATAATTTTAAAGTAGTGCTAAATAATTATCGGCATTTAAATTACCCCCAATGAAAAAGGGTCCTATGATATAGTTTCGTACATTAAATGCCCAAACATTATCCCTAACATTTGAGGGAATTGCGTGTATTCCTCTCTCATCCAGTGCGAATTTTCGGTAGACCAGTAGCGGCAATTTTGACGATAAGCATGGCCGTTGAGAGAAAAAGTTGAGGAAAAAGTGCACTCATCAGGAAACAAAACGTCTATTTATTGGATAATATTGTTATCCAACATGTCCATCATTTGTTCACAAAAATAAGTTATCCTATCAAAATCCTCTTCCAAGAGCTCCAGAGTAAGTATCATTTTATAAGGATACATTTAATATTGTTTTAATATGTTTAGAATCGATGTATGGCTAACATTGATTGAGGCATATCCACTCGATTTATGTGGATTTTTCTTCAAAGTCAAGCATCACATTTAATTTCACATCCTCAAACAGTGTATTAGCAAGAAGAATAAAACTTTGAAATTGACGTTTTTCGGGATTTTCCATATATACAGGGTGTCTACTTTAAAAAGGGCCAAACTTCAAGGAGAGATTATTCAAGTAATTTGCAACAAAAAATGACATATAACACATGGTCCAAATCCTGACGGTTATTCCTCAATTTAACATTTCTTGATTTCACGAAATATTTCAAATTTTTCCATAAAATCAATTATAATTCAGTTATCCAAGTAGCCACCTAAAATTCGATTACATATCTAGAAAGGGAAATTTACTTGAAGACAAAAATTCCAGTGTGCAAAAAAAAATAATTTTTGTGGGTGGGGTAAGAAGATGAATATCACGATTCTTAAGTGACCAAAATCAGTCATCTTTTTCCAAAGGTTTTATCGATGAAAAATTATTTATTAAGGACACGTTTTCTTTTCAGCAAAAACTACCTCATTCAATGTACTTTAAAATGACATGTCAACTTTTGCGCTAACTGCTTTTCTTCTGCCATAATATCATGGCTAACAAGATTACAACGAAAAAGTCGAAAAATTCCAAACCAAAATTTGCTCGGTTTTGAAGCTCTTTATGATTGTATATCGAAGTTATTCTCATGGGAATTATGAATTCAGGTATCTGTCAAAAAAGAGTAATTTGAAAATATCAACTGATTTTTAATAAAACAGATATCATGACAAAATGTGAAGAAAACATACCAAATACTAATAAAAACACTACATACTTTTTATAACAATTGTTCGAAATGTCCACCGCCTTGTTCGATACATTTTACAGATCGCTTTCGAACTGAATCCACAACCCTACGAAGTTCACAATGTTTTTGACGAATTTCTGCACAACACATATGTATCCTTTCGATCAAATCCTCTCGAGTCTGAACGCGAATTTGATACACTTTTTCTTTTAAGGTGCTCCAAACATAAAAATCTAAAGGCGTAAGGTCCGGGCTCCTTGGTGGCCATCTCACCGGACCGTACCTTCCAATCCATTGTTGCCCAAAATATTGATTCATTAAGTCTCGTACGTTCCGACTATTATGAGCTGGGCAGCCATCCATTTGAAACCACAAATTTCGTCTGTTATCCAGGGCCATTTCATCTAATATGGTTGCTACGCTGCTTTGAATTAATCTTATGAATCCTTCAGAGTTGAGGCGATCGGGAAGTATAACTGGTCCAAAAAGTTCACCTCTCAACACTCCCAACCACACGTTGACCCTTAATTCATGTTGGTAATGAGAAACAATAGTTGCATGGGGGTTTTCTCTTTCCCATACATGGCTATTCCGCAAATTTATCAAACCCGATTTCGTAAAAGTTGCTTCATCAGTCCATAATATTCTATCGCTCCCCCACTCTTCCAACTTATTCAGGTACCACCTACAAAATGTTAGTCTCACCTCAGCATCTACAACTAACAGATCCTGCACCTTTTTCAAATGGTATGGATGAAACTTATTTTTTTTTAGTACTCTGTGTACAGTAGAATGATGTATCCTCAATCTACATCCAACTCGACGAGTACTTGTTGTGGCGTCCTCCCGAATAGCTTGGAGTATAGCAGGTGCATGCTGGCCTTGCTGTGCATTTCGACCACCTTCTCTGATTCGGTAACCACCAAATGAGCCTGTTTCACCTAATCTTCTGAACACTTGTACAAATGTCTTTCTATTTGGTTGTCGTCTGTTCGGAAAACGTATACCATACTCGCGAACTGCTGCGCGAGCATTTCCATTCGCAAATCCATATATGAACAGCATATCGCGATATTCTATGTTCGAAAAAACAGGCATTATAACACTTAATATTAATCACGTTAATTTGTTAGATTCAAGAAAACGTTACTAATACTCAGAAATATTATGTGACAAAAAATGTCAGATTTAAAATATGTACAATGTTCACTCTTATATTCAATCACAGGGAGCTTCAAGAAAAAGCAAATTGAGGTTTGGAATCTTTAGACTTTTTTGTTGTTAACTTGTTAGCCATGATATTATGGCAAAAGAAAAGGAGTTGGGGCAAAAGTTGATATGTCATTTTAAAGTACATTAAATGAGGTAGTTTTTCCTGAAAAGAAAACGTGTCCTTAATAAATAATTTTTCATCGATGAAACCATTGGAAAAATATGACTGATTTTGGTCACTTAAGAATCGTGATATTCATCTTATTACCACACCGGCAAAAATGATTTTTTTGGCACACTGAAATTTTTGTCTTTCAGTAAATTTAATGCCCTTTCCAGATATGTAATCGAATTTCAAGTGGCTACTTGGATAACTGAATTATAATTGATTTTATGGAAACATTTTAAATATTTCATGATATCAAGAAATGTTAAATTGAAGAATAACCGTCAGGATTTGGACCATGTGTTATATGACATTTTTTGTTGCAAATCTCTTGAATAATCTCCCGTTGAAGTTTGGCCCTTTTTAAAGTAGATACCCTGTATATGTACAGTAACCAAGATAATGCTTTTATTCTATCTGGCTTCTCCACACTGTATATTGATTCAGTGCAAATACGATTAATCAGGTTGTCTAGGTATCGTACACAACGCCTCATTGATTTCATGTGGACTTACGACTCACTATAAGGTTATCTAGGCATCATACATCATACAAATACTTTGTTGATATTATGTTGAATTACGAGGCACTTTTTAAATTGCCGAACAACCCTAATTTAAAAATGGCCTCTTCTGTATCTTGCAGAAACTGGAATGCTTCCCAAAATTGAACGTTTGTTCAATTTATTTTCAAGAGAATAAAATCATCTAATAATATGTGTTCACACTTAAAAGATGGCATGATTTGAAGGAACCTTTGAGATTTCCAAAATTGAATGAAAATACAAATGCCAATTCTTTCTTTTATTCCAGGATATATTTTGGGACCTTCTGTTCCACCAGAGACATCAAAATCATATTGATTTACATAATCACAATTATTGGCAAATTCGAGTTTTCAGATTATTCAAAAGTTCAATAAACTGCAGAATGATTATCCTAATAAATTAGATATTGTTAATTGGATTGATTATGAAACGGAGAATGGAATATATTTTTATCAGTTAACGGCTTAGGCAAATCATGAGTCACTAGTATTTAAATTACCCAGTTCAAGATTTCCCAGGTCAAAACAACAATTCAACGATTTAGGATTGATTATACCTTGGACTCGGAATTAAGTAGATGATCAGAGTATATTCTGGCGACGTATTGAAGAAATTATGATTGAAATCTACTTGTTTTTGGCTAACGCTTCACGGTAGTTGTTCATAGGTGTTGTAGAGACTAACTTTTGGGCGCGCTTGTTCCCCTAAACAGAGTGTCTATCGGTTTGCACAGATGTCTGAAATTATCAAACTTTTGGGCCGAAAATGTTCTCAAACTGTTCATTTCGACTCACTGATGAAGAATCCAAGGTCAAACTTAATTCTGTCCGGCCGTCCGTCCGTTGGCGCGATTGCTCTCGAACGAAATGAGTTAGAGGGTTGAAATTTGCAGGTAGGTTTGGAGTAAAAATGCACCGGTTCGTTAGTAAGCAAAATCCTTCGGTTTCAGAGTTACAGCCATCTGAAATTTTGTGTTCTCATACACTCGAAAAATGATGATGTGATGGAATTGAACTTGGCAGTTAGTTGAACACTGCCGACACAAAGACTTATGCAAAATATCATGAGGATCACAGATGTCTAGAAAATTTTGAAAAAATTATTTAACAATATTCTCAGAAACGTATCTGTCAGATTTCGCTGAAATTTTCGAAATCCTCCAAAACCTAATTTAGCAGCCTATTTCTACATTTAAAGTCGATCAGATCAATATTGTTGAGAATATTGGCAAAATATCGAAATATTATAACAATTACAGTGTACTGATCCACTGTTTTACTGCAACAGCAACATTTTCAAGGGAGATATATTTATCGATTAAAACCAATAGAGCGTTCCTGCCAATAGGGACCTTCATAATGGCTTCGTATAATTAATATACATATGCATATATTTCACAAGTTAAATAGACCCCAGGGGGTTCATTGATTTGCCGAGAAAGCAAGAGCAGACGCGTTTCTGGCTTCTTGGTCTTCATCAGTACTCTGTAGCTGTAGCTTCTCAACAAATTCAACTAAACTGAACCGGGTTAAGCCTCTCAGAGCCGGCTTGGTCGATCATACCTAATCGCCCACGCCACCTATGAGACAAAACACGGAATTCAGCCTTTCCCCACCAGTGAATATTTGAGGCGTGAAATCATATGCCACCATTCACTCGATATTAATCGAGAAACGAGTCCCGCTGCAGAGCTCAGACTGTATTTTCCAATGGCCATGAACGCTGTTTAGCGTTTTCAAAAATAATAATGAAGAATGGCGATACCGTTGTTAATAAAACCAATAGAGCGTTCCTGCTCTATTGGTTTTATTAACAACGGTATCGCCATTTTTCATTATTGTTTATCAATTGTTTGTCGAGGATACCCAAGGTCGGGTGAATTTCATGATGCAGCTTGAATTGATAGAATTAGAAACGTTCTTTTTGGTCATGTCAATTTTACTAGGGAAAATCAATTTTTCTAAAAGTTGATTTCAAATCGATAAACCTGCCGCGGGTAGGAACCAGTTAAATATGGTACATATTCAAATAAATGGCACCCATATATTAAGGTTTATATTATATTATATTATATTGAGCGTCTGACGAAGGAGTCTGATATAGACTCCGAAACGTTCCGATATAGTTGTTTCTTCGTTGATGTTGTTTCGTTGTTGTTTGTTAGGCAACATTGTTCAATTGATTGCTTCTGACAAATATCCTGTGTTTCTTACGCAGAAGCAAATCACAAAATAATTAATTTTTATTTTATAGATATTTTTCAGAGTTTGGGAGAGAAATCCCAGAAAAAAACCTTTCAATAATGAGTATACCTCCCACAGTATCCTTTAATGATTAAATAGGAATAGTAGGCCAAACAGTTCTGGAGTTATACCGAGAGTTATACCTATCTGAAATTCAGTTTTTATTTCCTCCTTAACTCAAAAAATATGAAAAACAATCCAATTCAAACATGGTTATTAGTTGTAGAAAGTCGACGCGCATATTTTTACAGAATTTCGTATCACTAGAACATTAAAAAATGTGGGAAGGCCCTGTGGACAGGAGCTTTGGCGCTCTCTTTCAAACTTTTACAAATCATATCTACAAAAGTGGTTTCTCAAAGTTGAGAATTATATCAATAGATTCTCATGATAGAGCTGCATCATAAAATAAAATAAATTGGATAAGAATCCATTGATATCATTCCCAACTCTGAAAAACCAATACGGAGTTATGATTTGTCAAATTTCGAACAAGAGCGCCAATGCTCCTGTCCACAGGGCTTTCCCAATTTTTCAATTTGGCTTCTGTGCGTCAGTTTTCAAGAATTTTCGTTATTAAATTCAAAACGTAGGTCTATGAATCATCTCATGTTGGATTTACATACATCAGAAATTATAATTAGAGTGTTCTTTGAAATCATATAGAATTAATGAGAATAATTATTGAAATTTTGAAAAATCGTATCTCCATAAGTATTAGTTTGTTACAGTTGAGAATGATATCAAGGAATTCTTATGATAAAACTGCATCTTAAAAAAAATTGAATTCAAAATTTGTAATGTAAATAAAATTATTTTTTTGTTACTCTGAAACTACCTGGCTGATTTTGCCCAATAAAGAACTTGACCGAGATATTTATTTCCCAAACCTACTCTGAATATTTCAACTGTCTAGCTCATTCCGTTCGGGAGTTATCGTCTTAATGACCGGACGGAAGGCCGGACGGACGGCCGGACAGAATCGATTTTTACCATGTATTCTTGATCAGTAAGAACCAAATCGCTTAAGATCATTTTCAGCCAAAAATTCGAAAATTGCAAATTGATCAGCACTCTGTTCCGAGGAACAATAGCGCCGAACAATACATCGAATATCTTCGGGAAAAATTCTACATCTCTGAAATTATCCGTCTGATATTGCTGAAGGCTTCTAACCCTAACTTTTCAAAAACGTACCAAATTTTAACACGCTCGGATCGGATCTATATTGTTGGAGATCTGAGCAGCATTAAGTGAGTTCAGTAGCTGGATGGGGGTTCGAACGAAAGGGGATATCAACTTGCAGTTTTCAGGGTAGGTTGGGCATCCGAATAGCATAGTTATGTTCATTGTTGGGTATAATCGGCCACACGGTTTCAGAGTTATACCCATCTGGAATATAGTTTTCTCGATAACTCAAAAAGTATAGATCCGATAGAATTGAAACTTGGTAAGTAGTTGTGGAATACCAATATAGAGTCGTACTTAAAATTTTGTAGGGGTAGTCGTACTAGAAAATTAATAAAAATTATGATAAAATATTATGTACCTCACTATAAGGTGAGAACGGAAAGAGATATCGACTTGCAATTTTCAGCGTTGGTTGTGCATCCGAATGCGACATTTGAGTGCGCTAAGAGGCATAATCGGCCGAACGGCTTTGGAGTTATACCCGTCTGAAATTTTGTTGTTATTTCCGCTTTAACTCAAAACACACAAATCCAATTCAATTAAAACTCAGTTATTACTTGTTGACTGCCGACGCTCTAATTTTCGAGGAATTTTCTGAATAACGTATCCTTAAATTATTTTAGACTTAAGTTTTTTCGTATACTATTTGAAATTTAATGAATTTTAATTCCTTTGAAATACATATGTCAGAATTAAAGATTCTGTGATCTCATTACAAAAGTCTGTCATTACAATGTTTCGAAATGTATTCATATCTTGTAAAACTTGAGAAAACAGTCTATATCGTTGGTAAATTCGATTAGGAGTGTCGAATAGTTTTTTGGCGCTCTATAGTTCCTCGGAACTGAGTGCTTATCAATTTGCCCAAATGTCTGTAATTTTGGAATTTTTCGATGAAAATGGTCTTAAACGATTTGGATATTTTTGATATTTACGCTTCAAACTCACCTTGCAAATTTCAATCCTCTAACTCCCTTCGTTCGATAGTAATCGTGCTTACGGTCGGACCGGCCGGACAGAATCGATTTCGACCAAATTTCAGCCAAAAATTCGAAAATTACAGACATTTGGGCAAATTGATAAGCACTCAGTTCCGAGGAACTAGAGCGCCATAAAAAGTGCTGCAATGAACTCATTCCAGCATTGTTTCTAGTTATATTTTTCGTTTTGTGGTAGTCAGCACTGACATTTGATCCTATCAAATTTCAACACACGTCAATTATCAATATAATATAATATGGATATAGTGAAATAATTGTCGAGGGAAAAGATTTATTTTGATTGAAAAATAAGGTACCTACTAGAGATTCCCTTCTTGCTAATTTTGAATAATTCATGCTATTAGGTAACTGTTTTAAATCTGATCTCCATGCCCTACGTATGATTCAAATTCAAATTCCGTAATCTGTCAACTTTGGTAACAGTCACACCAACTGCCGAGATACAATGCAAAAGTCACTAGGATGTATAATCCGGATTTTTCATTAAATTTCAACAGTATTTTAAAAAACTTAGAGAAAATATAGTCTAATACTCGTTGCAGAAGGCAATTCCAACACTCATTCGTTCGAAAACTCTCTCCTTCGTCGCTCGTTTTCAAATTTCGCATTCGTGTTTGAATAGGATCCCATTCTGCAACTTGTATTAGAATATACTATTCCAACCTTGGTTTATTATTTCCGAAATTGGTTTTAATATTTCGGAAAGTTGTTTACCTTATCCTAAATTGGTCTTAATTTTTCCGAAATGTAACTTGAAAATGTATATTCAAATCAAAACTCGTTTACAGAACAATATTTGATAACACCATTTGGACTAGATGATTTCATGATTCCGCAGGGTAGTTCTTAAACATTTCATATATTCGATACGCACCGTTGACTTTATAATAATTATTATCACAGTAACCAATCCTAACGTGTAAGGAACTCTTTAAATCCAAACACCGCGCCAATTTGATGGCATGAAGCGACATCTTTATATCTATTTCTGAATCAACGGTGGACTATCGTACCGTGCTAGCCTTGATCTAGGATACACGTCTCGTCTGTAGTGTTTCTCATGTACAGTGAACTTAAAATTGATCTCTGATCCCACCGAAAATTATCTTGTAGGAGTTGGTTGATATATTGGATTCATTTTGTTTTGTTCCTTGATTTGCTCAAGGTTGATGATCAGGTGTTTCAATATTTGAATGTGTATTAGACATATCTTTCGGGACTAAATCAAGAATACACCGGAAGTGTTCATTAGTTACCATGAATTATAAAGTATTATGGGTTCTATTCATCATGATGGTGAAGGGTTCCTTCAGTTTAAAAATACTGGCCGTATTTCCCCATGAAGGTAAAAGTCACCTATGGATCTTCATACCTATCATTCGTCAGTTATCTGCAAGGGGTCACGAGCTTACAGTGATCACCCACCATACTATGGGCGTAAAATCCAAAAAATTCCATGAAGTAATCATTAAGGGACAATATGAAGGATTCCTCGATTACAGTTTGGATATGTTCGACATGCCAAGTATAGCGATCTCTTCAGGAAGTGCTTTAGTTTTAACTTTAAAGGGTATAGAAGGATGTCATACCATGTTCACCAATCCTGAAGTAAAGAACCTTTTGGCATCCGATCAAAAATTCGATTTGATTATTGCTGAAATGTTCAACAGCGAATGTACCTTAAGCTTCGTAGATAAATTTGGAGCACCATTTATAGGATTGGCTTCAACAACACTTATGCCTTGGCATAGCGAAAGATTCGGTCAGCCCGACAATCCAGCCTATATACCAAATAATCATTTGTATTCTCAAAAAGAAGGAATTTTATTGAGAACTGAGAACTTTATCCTGTCGTTGTGGTACAAGACAGTTCACTGGTTTCAAGTGAGGTATAATCAGTACATATCGGAAAAATACCTCTCGAAAAAAATGAGGTCATTTGATGAAATGATGAAGAATGTTAGCATGCTGCTTGTTAATTCCCACTTCACATCTTACCACCCTATGCCCCTTGTACCAGGAATTGTAGAAATCGGAGGAATTCACATCGACGTACCGAAGAAATTACCTGAGGTAAGCTATCAGTGTACAAATAATTCATTATTATCTTGGAGTCATTTGAAGGATGATAGCGTAATCGGTTATCTGGATATTTAATTGTATTGGAAATTTACCGGGTTGAAGTCACTGAACTAGGTTGATTTATCTCTATATTTCTTCAAAAAAGCAATCTTTCGGAAAATGTATTTTCCTTCTTCAGAGTTTTTGGAACAACTTACATGAAATTCAGAGAAGTACAAAAAGCACATGTTCACTTTTATGAATATGAGAAAACCTCATTGAAAATGTATTGACACTAGATTCGTATTCACAAAGCATTCAATCTTCGTTTAGTCCTAACTAAGGTCCTCAGTTAAGGATAAATAAGAATCGCAACCTCAGTTTAAGTGAAAATTAACGTGAAACAGGCCTGTTTCAGCACCGTTACATACGTTTACTGAGGTTGCGATTCTTATTTTTCCTTAACTGAGGACCTCAGTTAGGACTTAACAGAGATTGAATGCTTTGTGAATACGGCGGATAGTTTCATAACAGACAAGAGCAGCCGTTGTGGATAGACATAAGCAGAGAACATATAATATAAGAAGTGCTACCTGCCTTGTAAACTGTGCGCAACAGTAGTGACATTTACATACCATAGATTAGAGAGAGATGGGGCGAAAAAGGTGGGGATATTCAATTATGGTTCTAGGGGGTGTCCGCTTGCTGAAGTATGTATCAAACTAAAATGACATATACTTCAACAAGCAGACACCCCCTAGAACCATAATGGAATATCCCCACTTTTTTGGCGCTCTAGTTCCTCGGAACTGAGTGCTTATCAATTTGCCCAAATGTCTGTAATTTTCGAATTTTTCGATGAAAATGATCTTAAACGATTTGGTTCGACTCACTGATCAAGAATTCGTGGTCGAAATTCATTCTGTCCGGTCCGGCCGTAGGCACGATAACTCTCGAACGGAATGAGCTAGACGGTTGAAATTTTCAGAGTAGGTTTGGGGGATAAATATCTCGGCTAAGTTCGTTATTGGGCAAAATCTGACACATGGTTTCGGAGTAACAAAAAAAAATTTTTTTTTTTGACAGAACAAATTCCAAATTAAAATTTTTTTCAATAAGCAGTTTTACCATAAGAATCCATTCATATCATTTCAAACTCTAACAAGCTAATACTTTCGGAGATATGATTCTTCAAAATTTCAATGATAGAATTATTCTGTGGCTATTCTATGAATTGTTATAATGTCAATTTTGACGTTGTCTCATTGTCATTCATTCCAGTAATGGTATGAATATGAGAATCATAATATGAGGAGCAACTTATCAAAACGCATTAAGTCCAAAAACCATTTTATTGGGAATCAACGAAAAACGATTTTTTCTTCCTCCCTGGCTTATAATTTGAGTATGTCGAGTTTGTTTGATAGAAATTTACATCTAAAGGTAATAACTAATCTCATTTAAATCAATATTGATCAGATATACACAGAAAATGTAAAAAACGTTTCGACTTAATGCGTTTTGATTCATCTCATTGTATATAATGCGTTTTGATGTGGTTGAAATTGAAAATAATGCTGTTTGTTGCGATTTTTTATACATTTAGAGAAAACAGTCTGCACAGTAAGTGTTGGCCTGTAACCTAATTAACATGAGCAAATCGATAAAACATGTTTTTGGTTATATTTTATTGGCGCTCTAGTTCCTCGGAACTGAGTGCTTATCAATTTGCCCAAATGTCTGTAATTTTCGAATTTTTCGATGAAAATGGTCTTAAACGATTTGGTTCGACTCACTGATCAAGAATCCGTGGTCGAAATTCATTCTGTCCGGCCAGTCCGGCCGGCCGTAGGCACGATAACTCTAGAACGGAATGAGCTAGAGAGTTGAAATTTTCAGAGTAGGTTTGGGGGATAAATATCTCGGCTGAGTTCGTTATTGGGCAAAATCGGACAGATGGTTTCGGAGTAACAAAAAAAAAATTTTTTTTTACGAAACAAATTCCAAATTAAATTTCTTTTAATAAGAAGTTTTATCATAAGAATCCATTCATATCATTTTTAACTCTAACAAGCTAATAGTTTCGGAGATATGATTTTTCAAAATTTCAATAATAAATCGTATTTCAACGTTGTCACAGAATGATATTATTCTATGAATTGTCATAATGTCAAATGATGTTCCTGAGACATTATCTAATCAATCGAAGAATTGTGAGCGAAGTGAGAAAAATCTCAGTTGTTTGCTCCGAAATTAGTTTTTCTCAGAAAATTCTTACATTTCGGAACTGAACATGAAGTAAGAGATCTGTGAGTAGTGAGACTGCTTTTCATCCATAGACATAGATATAACTCTCGAACGGAATGAGGTAGGTAGTTGAAATTTTCAGAGTAGTTTAGGGAGATGAATATCTCGGTTAAGTTCGATATTGGGCAAAATTGGCCAGATTTAATTTGATTTCTTCCATGGTGCAGTTCTCATTCTCATGATTGCTCATTTAATCTTGATAAATAAACTATTATTTGAATTGAATTTCCTTTAGGATGCAGTTCTATCATATGAATACATTGATATAATTCCCAACTCTGAGAAACCAATACTTTTGGAGATATAATTTGTCTGTTTGAACTAGAGCGCCAGAAAGCTCCTGTCCACAGGGCTTGAACCCATTTTTTTTATTATTGTATTCGAAATTTAAAATGATTCGAAAGGAAAGATGCTTCAAAATGAAACAAAGCTTTATAAACAATAATTTCTTTATTAACATCATTTTTACAATTATATATACATCTATTATAGAATTAAACTATATCAGATCTACCTAGCAATAGATCCACATTTTTCTGGGAGATATACATTTTTACGGTAGATTTACATTGTTCCGGTAGATCTGCATTTTTCCGGTAGATCTACATTTTTCCAGTATATCTACATTTTTTCGGTAGATCTACATTTTTCCGGTAGATCTACATTTTTCCGGTAGATCTGCATTTTTCCAGTAGATCTAAATTTTTTTGGTAGATAAATATAATCGGTAGATAAATTGAATCGGTAGATCAATTGAACCGGTAGTTCAATGCCATCTAACGGGTCCTGTTGTGATTCTGAGAATCATTAACACCCGAAAGTACCATCGAAATATGTCAGGAGTTTTTGAGTTGCTAAAAATCGAATATAGCGTTACATACAGAATCGTATCGTGAACCTTTGTGCCTTCCGAAATACAATCACAAAGATTCATCAAAAACGGTATAGCCATTTTTGAGTTCCTGTAAACCGATTATAGTGTCACCTACCGGGGAATATTGTGGATCTGGAACTTTGTCAGATACACGCACAAAGTTCCATCGAAATCGGTCCAGTCGTTCTTGAGTTGTTATAAACCGAATGCAGCACCACCTAACGGGTTTCTATTGTGTCACTGGGAGCCACTCAAACACGTACACAATGTTTCATCAAAATCGGTCGAGGCATTTCTGAGTTTCTACAGACCGATAGCAGCGCCACCTACCGGGGTATATTGCGGACCTGACACATACTCAGATACACACACAAAGTTTCATCGAAATCGGTTCAGCCGTTCTTGAGATTCTATAAACCGAATACAGCGGTTTCGGAGTTGACATTTTTTTAAAAACACCCCGTATAGCAGCGGTTATCATTTCGTAACGGTTTCACAGTGTTGAGAATTCTCCTTACGATAGATCTGTAGGGGTGACATTTTACTTGAAACACCCTGTATAGTTAATTTTCTGCTTAATGTTTGAATATTTTGAGTAATTTTAATGCAAAAATCCGTCCGATCGAACGGATATTCTTTATAGATTTCGTAACTTACCGAAAAGATCCAAATCCCAAGATACGTTAACTGGAGTACGCTCCTCTTAGTTTTTCATTGGGTAAAAATGAAAGAATACTAATAAAAAGCTAGTTCGGACGCTCGGAGATTCGATCCCGCCGCTCCGCGAGGATCGGGAGCTATAAATCAATTTACCAACGCCTTAGACCGCTCGGCCATGCCAGCTTCGTGAATCGTTTCCGATTTTCTGGCAGATAAACATTTTATAGTACTGGGACGATTTCCGTCTTTCGATTTTCACAATATCGTCAATCCTGTCAAGCGATCGATCGAAATCGGTTACTCGTTCGTATTTCTCACGGTTTTTCTATTCGATTCCAAGATTTTCGAGTGATTCCGTTCGAAATTCAAATTCGATTTGACATTTATCGTGGTTCTTTCGTACATTAGTAGAATAAACTAGTGGCCAGCAGATCTACCTAGCCAGCAGATCTACCTAGCCAGCAGATCTACCTAGCCAGTAGATCTACATTTTTCCAGTAGATCTACATTTTTCCGATAGATCTACATTTTTCCAGTAGATCTACATTTTTCCGGTAGATCTACATTTTTCCGGTAGATCTACATTTTTCCGGTAGATCTGCATTCTTCCAGTAGATTTACATTTTTTTGGTAGATCAATATAATCGGTAGATAAATTGAATCGGTAGATCAATTGAACCGGTAGTTCAATGCCATCTAAAGGGACCTAATCTGTCGAGGCATTTCTGAGTTTCTACAGATCGATAGCAGCGCCACCTACCGGGGTATATTGATACAGATACACACACAAAGTTTCATCGAAATCGGTTCAGCTGTTCTTGAGTTTCTATAAACCGAATACAGCGCCACCTACCGGTTACCTATTGTGACCCTGAGACACACTCAAACACGCACACAATTTTCTATCAAAATCGGTCGAGCCATTTCTGAGTTCCTATAGAGCATTATCAGCGCCACCTACCGGATGCTATTATGAAGCAAGGACACACCGAAACACACACACAAATTTTCATCAAAATCGGTCAAGGCTTTTCGGAGTAGTCATTTTTTTTTAAACACCCCGTATAGTAGCGGTTATCTTTTCGTAGCAGTTTTACAGTGTTGAGAATTCTCTTTACGATACATCTCTAGGGATGACATTTTACTTGAAACAGCCTGTATAGTTAATTTTCTGCTTAATGTTTGAATATTTTGAGTATTTTAATGCAAAAATCCGTCCGATCGAACGGATATTCATTATAGATTTCGTAACTTAACGAAAAGATCCAAATCCCAAGATACGTTTACTGGAGTATGCTCCTTTAAGTTTTTCAATGGGTAAAAATGAAAAAAAAACCAAGAAAAATCTATTTCGGACGCTCGGAGATTCGATCCCGCCGCTCCGCGAGGCTCGGGAGCTATAATTCCGATGCCTTAGGCTGGTTTTCCTGTCACGCTGACGGTCGGCGCTGATGAGTCAATATGTATGTAGCTATAGGTAGCGTTTTCGAGTCACGCAGCGCTGACGGCCGTCAGCGCTGAGCTATATCCGCGCACGTACGCGCCGGCGCGTCGGCGCCGCTGACTAGCTGGCGCCGACAAGCCTCCACATTCAGTGAGCCAGAGACAATAGCATCCTTCTATTTCTTTTTGTGATCAGCGCGATACTAAAAGGATCCGAGCTTACTGATCAGCGCTGACCGTCAGCGCGGACCGTCAGCGTGACAGGAAAACCAGCCTTAGTCCGCTCGGCCATGCCGGCTCCATGAATCGGTTCCGATTATCTGACACATAAGGATTTGGTAGTACTGGGACGATTTCCGACTTTCAAATTTCCCAATATCGTCAATTCTGTCAAGCGATCGATCGAAATCGGTTACTCGTTCATATTTCTCGTGGTTTTCCCAGACGATTCCAAGATTTTCGAGTGATTCCATTCAAATTTCAAATTCGATTTGACATTTATCGTGGTTCGTTCGGTCCGAAAACGTCGAACTTGAAGGAGCCGCGTTAAAATTCGTCACAGAAATACGTGAAACGTCAGAATTTTGTCGATTTTCGCGAAAAAGTCACATTTTCCTATCGTTCTTCCGGGAAAACGAAAGAGAGGATCGAAAAAAGGGCCGTGTTACGGACTAATTTCGAATCTCGTCTTCGCGTTCCCGCGAATACCGTCGTTCCGAACGTCACCTGTCCTCCGATCTCGTTTCCTTCATTTTGCACCTTTTGACAAAATCGGCGTTTTCGCGATTTTTTTAAAAATACACCCCCTTCTTTTCGCTCCGAAAACGCGAAACCCTACGAAACTTCCGTCTTTTTCCTCGCGAAACCCCTCAGAAATTTCCCCCCTCCCCCCTCCTAACGTCCAAAAAATCGTCACGTTTATAGTAACATTTTCAAAAAAGTTTTTTTGTTCCTTTTCTATGAAACCCATCTTCATTTTAGTAATAGTGACTAGTAGCCAGCAGTCCATATTTTGGGATTCAGATGAGCCAGCAGATCTACCTAGCAATAGATCCACATTTTTCTGGTAGATCTACATTTTTCCGGTAGATCTATATTTTTCCGGTAGATCTACATTTTATCGGTAGATCTACATTTTTTCGGTAGATCTGCATTTTTCCAGTAGATCAACATTTTTTTGGTAGATCAATATAATCGGCAGATAAATTGAATCGGTAGATCAATTGAACCTGTAGTTCAATGCCATCTAACGGGCCCTGTTGTGATTCTGAGAATCATTCATCACACGAAAGTCCCATTGAAATATGTCAGGAGTTTTTGAGTTGCTAAAAACCGAATATAGCGCTTCCTACCGAATCGTATTGTGAACCTGAGGCCTTCCGAAACACAATCACAAAGATTCATCAAAATCGGTATAGCCATTTATGAGTTCCTGTAAACCGATTATAGTGCCACCTACCGGGGAATATTGTGGATCTGGAACTTAGTCAGATACACACACACAAAGTTTCATCGAAATCGGTCCAGTCATTCTTGAGTTGTTATAAACCGAATGCAGCGCCCCCTAACGGGTTTCTATTGTGACACTGAGAGCCACTCAAACACGTACACAATGTTTCATCAAAATCGGTCGAGGCATTTCTGAGTTTCTACAGACCGAAAGCAGCGCCACCTACCGGAATTAAATTTCACATTTGGGCAAAACTATAACGCGATGTTCCCCAGAACATACGCGCAAAAATGATCACGAGCCTCGAGCACAAAGCACCGAGATTTCACAAAAAGCTTGCAATTACTAAGCACTTTATAAAAGTAATTCGATTTTTCGAGCACTAAGCACTAAGGACTTTTAGAAATCTGTTGGAAATAAGGAAATTTACTTCGAATAACACGGAAGCGTAAGGTTCATTTTAAGTTATTGTCATTTTAATTAGGAGTTGTGAATTTTAATTTTTGTAGTATTGAATGAGATTCTCGTTTTGATAACTATTAGTTAAGTAATTTGTGGTGTGCGCACTTGTCCCACGGCCCCGCGCCCCCTTTATAAAGTTGCTGCGCCTCCCCAGGGGGGCGCGCCCCACACTTTGAAAAACCCTGCTATATAGTTAGACCCTGTATTATAAAATTGATTAACAATAAACTACAATAATGTCGCGGAAAACCGCTTGATGTGATCCAAGAAATGACGTCACATTTTCCGACAATTTATGCTTTATGTAGGTATTCCTTGTCATTGAATTTTGATTTTCACTTCACCATTACAGTTAAAACGCAATTGTTTGAGATAGATCGATCTAGTCAGTAATCGCAAATTTTTCTTCATTTTGCATACTGGATTTAGTTTTCTGTCTTTTACGGCTGCTGTTGTCCGACATGTAACTGTATCTATACTCCATTCAATTTTATAAAGTCTCCCGGTTGGACAAGAAAGTTTGACACATTTCACCATGTATATTTTAAAAATGTTAGGTTATAGTAATTTTCCTGTCAGATAACTACGCAACAGTCTCCTCTCTAGATAGAGATCATAGTAATTACGTATTTTTCACAATGTGAATTTACTTCGGAAAAGTAATGAATATCAGAAGATATTATGTGAATTCAACAATTCCAAAGACCTGGCGACTATTGAGAAAAATGTTTCCTCTGTTGTTACTGCTATTTACTTGTACGAAAATCAAGAATGAAGTGTAGAAATTTCAATGAAATATATTGGATAGAGTAGTCCGTTACCTTGCGATTGTTCATTTGAACATACGCGCAAAAAAAAATAAAAGTTCCTGAAAAACCCGACAGGAAAACTTCGAAACGAATAGACGTTTCTATATAATTCCCCACTTTTCGAAATTCTCAAGAAATAAGTCTACATAAGACATTTAAATACCTTGTTGCACAACTTGAAATACACCAGTTTCAAAATGTGGTAGTACTACGAAATCCGAGTCACTGTAAAGCATTAATAAACTATAGTGATAGGATAGGAAACTAAGTAATTTCATTCGTGAGATCAACATGTCCTGAGACAGAAAGAAGTTTTCCTATTGCAGATTTCAGTTCTGCATGCCACTTCCAGATACTTTGTCTCTGTTTCTTCAAAACTGCTGTCGGCATTTTCAATTTCGAAGCGATGAGTTCTTTATTATTCGAAGATTATGGTCTGTGATAATTATCTTGTGTAATATCGAACATTGAACATTATGTTGAGAGTAGAAATTGGCAACGTCTCTGAGAATTGTTTTGGCATTAACGATATTTCAGGAGTGCCAACCTGCCTCAGTTTTAGTTACAAAAACATGATAGACCTAAATCGTGGCCAACAGGGAAACTTTATGTAATCATTAAAGGATACTGTGGGAGGTATAATCATCATTGAATGGTTTCTTTCTGAGTTTCTTATCCCAAACTCTGAAAAAATATCTATAAAATAAAAATTTCATTATTTTGTGATTTGCTTCTGCGTAAGAAAAACAATATATTTGTCAGAAGCAATCAATCGAACAATGTTGCCTAACAAATAACAACGAAACAACATCAACGAAACAACTATATCTTAACGTTTCGGAGTCTATATCAGACTCCTTCGTCAGACGCTTAACGAAAAAATCTTCCGAATTATTTTGTTGACTGTTAGTTATTCTGAAATTCGAGAACTGTCACATTGACAGTATTTGAAAATCATAGCTAACATAGTTTTACTTTGTATAGAAATTTCCAAGTTCCACCTCCTTTTTCAAAAAATTCAGCCAAATATGGTCAATACCAATTGAGCAATTTGCAAAATTGCATTCTCTGTTCAATAAAATACAAGTTGACTCCTTAAGTTTCCTTTTAATATAATCAGTTTCTGTCATCAGAATCTTTGTATTACTCCAATCCATCATGTGATCTCCTTGGATTGTACATACATGTTCTGCTATTTTTGATTTCTGTATGTCTCTATTTCTCAGGTTATTCTTATGCTCTAACTTTCTTACTTTTAGAGGTCTTGATGTTTCTCCTGTGTAAAATTTACCACAAATACAAGGAATATTATATACACAATTTTTTTATTTTTGTTTTTCATTAATGGGTTTTGTCTTCGTTAATAAAGACCTGAGATCATTTTGTGTTTTGAAGACGGTTCTTATATTGAACTTAGAACCGATTCTTCTGATTTTTTCAGAAAGGCCACGAACATAAGGGATCACATTCAGCATATTGGGTTGCTGTTCTTGTTGATTATTCTGTTGTACTTGATTATTTGCTCTTCTATCTAAATTCATGATTGATGTATTTATTTCGAGTAGAACAAATAAGGTTAGCTCTATCGTAAAGTGTTCCAATAACACCTCTTTTTACACTAAGTTGAT
The DNA here is from genome assembly GCA_937662695.2 of Halyzia sedecimguttata. Lineage (NCBI taxonomy): Eukaryota > Metazoa > Arthropoda > Insecta > Coleoptera > Coccinellidae > Halyzia > Halyzia sedecimguttata. The sequence continues at coordinate 52,825,944 of OW569415.2, forward strand.
GGTTTGAATAGAAATTTAAATATCTATTTGTTTGTCTCTGCTTCCTGAAGGCACTCGTTTCGAAATGGTTCGGATACTTAATTATCGAAATATCCAGAAAAGACAGCTGATAATTTTTCTCTATTTCCAGAGTGCATTTCATTGTAGGTTCCTTTGAATTTATGAAATCGAAAAATTTGTCTAACTCTTCTCTACCGTGTTGCCAAATTACAAATATATCGTCAACATATCGTCGCCAAGCTTTTGGTTTCAACGAATGTATATCCACAAATTTTTCTTAAAAATTTTCCATGAACATATTACTCATGACAGGTGATAAAGGCGAACCCATTGCCATTCCAAAATTTTATCGATAAAAAACATCTCCTAGTTGGAAATAAGTGGTATTCAAACATACATCGAGCATTTCCATAATATCATTAGCATTAAATTTTGAATCTTTAATCACCGAGTCATCATTTTCTAAATTCGTTTGAACTATTTGAATCGACTTATCGACAGGAACATTGGGGAACAAACTGACATTATCAAAACTTACTAGAATGTAATTTTGGTTCTAATTTGAATTTTGTAGTTTTTCAATAAAGTGTTTGCTGTTTTTCAAAAAACTTTTTTTTGATGTTGTCAGTTTGTTCCGCAATATTCCTGTCGATTAGTCGCTTCAAATAGTTCAAACGAAATTAGAAAATGATGACTCGGTGATTAAAAATTCAAAATTTAATGCTAATGATATTATGGAAATGCTTGATGTATGTTTGAATACCACTTATTTCCAACTAGGAGATGTTTTTTATCGATAAAATTTTGGAATGGCAATGGGTTCGCCTTTATCACCTGTCATGAGTAATATATTCATGGAAAATTTTGAAGAAAAATTTGTGGATACATATTCGTTGAAAGAGCAAATAATCAAGTACAACAGAATAATCAACAGAATCATCAACAAGAACAGCAACCCAATATGCTGAATGTAATCCCTTATGTCCGTGGCCTTTCTGAAAAAATCAGAAGAATCGGTTCTAAGTTCCATTTAAGAACCGTCTTCAAAATACAAAATAATCTCAGGTCTTTATTAACGAAGACAAAACCCATAAATGAAAAACAAAGATAAAAAAATTGTGTATATAATATTCCTTGTATTTGTGGTAAATTTTACACAGGAGAAACATCAAGACTACTAAAAGTAAGAAAGTTAGAGCATAAGACTAATCTGAGAAATAGAGACATACAGAAATCAAAAATAGCAGAACATGTATGTACAATCCAAGGAGATCACATGATGGATTGGAGTAATACAAAGATTCTGATGACAGAAACTGATTACATTAAAAGGAGACTCAAGGAGTCAACTTGTATTTTATTGAACAGAGAATGCAATTTTGCAAATTGCTCAATTGGTATTGAACATATTTGGCTGAATTTATTGAAAAAGGAGGTGGAATTTGGAAATTTCTATGGAAAGTAAAACTATGTTTTATGATTTTTAAATACTGTCAATGTGACAATTCTCGAATCTCAGAATAACAAATCAACAAAATAATTCTGAAGAATTTTTCGTTAAGCGTCTGACGAAAGAGTCTGATATAGACTCCGAAACGTTACGATTTAGTTGTTTCGTTGTTATTTGCTAGGCAACATTGTTCGATTGAATACTTCTGACGAATATCTTGTGTTTCTTATGCAAAAGCAAATCACAAAATAATTAGTTTTTTATTTTATAGATATTTTTCAGAGTTTGGGAGAGAAAACCCAGAAAGAAATCATTCAGGAAGACTTTATAAAAGTGTAGGTGAGTATAGCTAATGTTTTTACATTTTTAATGGGGTTTTCTCTTACTGATGAAGCTAAACATGTGGCTCTTGTATTTCTCAGCAGTTTACTGAATTTCATGCTGATAATTCCAGCAAACCTGAAGAAGATAAAAAGCTTGAATTTTTGAAGCAATAAAGATATAAATCAACCTAGATGAGTGACTACCTGATATATTTCCAATACTATTCAACCTACGTAATAATAGATATTTCCACCTATTTAATTAATTATAGTTTAATTTATCTGGATATAGTTAAACACTTTGTGTGATACAGTCTTTTTGCAAGTGATATATTTGATATCACAAAGTCATATTATGTAGTCTGTAAAATCTGAAACAGTTGAGTCCGCCTCTGTAGCGATGTGTGGAGAGTCAGTGTCAGTCATCAGCCAGACAATTTTGTATGATATTTATTATTTCGTGTTTCCTGTTTCTCTGGAGGAACCAAACTGATGATGTCAAATCTGCTTTTCTGGTGAGACCGGTTTCTAACTAACAAGTTTATAATACATTGCTCAACAGACATCGTTGAAGATTTTCTAATTGTTCGCAATTTTTCTAAGTAAATGGTGTTTTTGGCGCTCTTGTTCATTGAAACAGAGTGCTTATCAATTTGCCCAAATGTCTGTATATTTTGGATGAAAATGGTCATGATTTGGTTCGACTCACCGATCAAGAATCTGTGGTCGAAATCGATTCTGTCCGGCCGGCCGTAGGCACGATAACTCTCGAACGGAATGAGCTAGACAGTTGAAATTTTCAGAGTAGGTTTGGGAGAAAAATATCACAGTTGAGTTCAGTATTGGGCTAAATCAGCCAGATGGTTTCGGAAAAACGAAAAAAAAAATAAAAATTACCAATTTCGAATTAAATTTTTTGCGCGTATGTTCTGGGGAACATCGCGTTATCATTTTGCCCAAATGTCTCAAACTTTCGAATTTTTTGACGAAAATGGTCTCAAACGATTTAGTTCGACTCCCCAATGAAGAATTCGAGGTCAAATTTCAATCTGTCCGGCCGGCCGTCCGGCCGTTGCCACGATAACTTGAGAACGAAAAGAGCTAGCGACTTGAAATTTTCAGGGTAGGTGGCGTATCCTAATACGACGGACAAGTTCGTTAATGGACATAATCGGCCCAATGGTTTCCGAGTAATAATTTTGTTTTCAACCAATATCAATCCGATCGAATTGAAACTTGGTGAGTGGTTGTAGAATATGAACCTTATCACGTTTTTGTGCGAATCGTATGGCTAGAAAATTATTAAAAAATTATTAAAAATTATTTTTGTTGTCACGATAACTTGAGAACGGCAAGAGATAGCGGCTTGAAGTTTTCAGGTTAGGATGTGCATCAGAACGCGACATTTGAGTTTGCTTATGAGCATAATCAGCCAAACGGTTTTAGAGTTATAGCCATCTGAACTTTGATTTTTTTTGTTCATCATTAACTCGAAAAATGCTAAACCGATTGAATTCAAACATGGTTGTTAGTTGTAGAATGCCAACGCGAAAATTCTTGCAAAATTTCGTGAGGATAGATTTCGTAGAAAATTTTTAAAAAATCATTGAAAATTGAAAAAAAAAAATCCATATATCAGTAACTGTTCGTCTGAAATTGCCGACATTTTCCAAGAGCCTTAAGAACCTAACTCTACTGCCAAGTTTCAAGTTTCAACACGATCGGTTAAATATTGTTGGAGATTCGAGCAGCCTTGTGTGAGTTCAGTAGATGGGTGACCGTTGCCTCGATAACTTTCGAACGAAAGGAGATAGGGACGTGCAATTTTCAGGGTAGGTTGCGTATCCGAATGGTAGAATTGAGTTTGTTTTTGGGCATAATCAGTCTAACGGTTTCCGAGTTATACCCACCTTGAATATTATTTCCTTGATAACTCAAAAAATAAATATTCGATCGAATTGAAGCTTGGTAACTAGTAGTAGAAAATCAACATAAAGACAGGTTTACAATTTTGTAAGAACCGTACCTCTAGAAAATTTGAAAAAAATGACGAAAAAAAAATGTTAAGAACCGTACACCTAGAAAATTTCATAAAAATCACGAAAAACACTCTTAATTCGAATTTACCATGGTAAATTCGAATTAAGTGTCCAATACAGGATAATGGACAACATAATTTACCATGGTAAATTCGATTAAGGGATTCCAATACAGAAGAATGGACAAAAGAACATACGCACAAAAGCTTCTGACTTCACGTCAGTGCTTGAACAAATTTTTTTTAAGATGAAGTTCTATCATACGAATCCATTGATATCATTCTCAACTCTAACAAGTTAATACTTTCGGAGATATAATTTTTCAATATTTCAATAATTCATCATACGTTTTCACAGAGTTTCATTCTATGTTTTCACAGAATGCGAATTCTATGTGTCTGTTTTTTATCTGTGTTCACAGTTCATTCATGTCATGTACCTATAAGATACATGTTTAATTTAATTTTGCTCTAGTTTTTCATGTAATTCGTACTGTATTTTGTAAATACTTTGTAATTTTTAAATATTTTGTGTTGGAAAACAAGGTTCTGATAATTGCATTCTTGTCATGAGAGGCTCTATGTATGAGGAAAATATTCGGTGAGAAATTAGAATATTACAGAAATTTGGGCAAAAAATTTTACCGAAATATCGAATTGGAAAATGTAGATAATGCATTATTATAACTACATATTTCAAAATTGTCAAACTCCAACTTGTATCGGATAGGATACACAATAATTAATCTACTAAGAAATGATTACGCAATTATCTATAACCGTCAGTATTGCATGCCTGAGAAGTAGAAACTGGGTGAATGCGAAAGTTTGCGGAGTGTTAGTTCTTAGGTACTACATAACTCTGAAATAAACACACAAGTATTGAGGTATCTCTAGTGAATATATCGGGTCGAGAATGAAAGTGTTAATTTTGCTACTTGTATTTTCTTACTGTGTGATCCCCCTTCTAGCATACGATATATTGGCAATATTTCCTCATCCAGGAAAAAGCCATCAGTCGGTTTTCGGTCCGGTAGTTCGCGAATTAGTTTCAAGAGGACATATATTAACAGTTATAGTCCATTATAGTTCAAATGTGCACAACCAAAACTACACAGAAATACTGTTGGGAGATGTAGAGAAGAGTGGAGAGAATTTTTTCGATTTGGAACTGCTAGATTCGTCAATTACAATGTCACAAGTGTTGCATCCTTTTCTTCTTACTGATATCGGCCTACAATCCTGCCATGCCATGCTTAGTAACGTTGATGTTCAAAAATTGATAAAAACGGATCAAAAGTTCCATTTGATCGTGGGCGAGTTTTTCAACAGTGAATGTTTACTTGGTTTTGTGCAAAAGTTCGGAACGCCTCTCGTAGGAATAACCACAGGAATTTTAATGCCTTGGCACGGCGACAGACTGGGGAACCCTGACAACCCTTCATATGTAGCTAATAGTCATTTAGGACAAACGACAAAAATGGTCTTCTCAGAAAGATTCTATAATTGTCTTGGAACTCAATGGTATAAGTTTGTGTACTGGTGGAGAATCCAAAAATACCAGGAAATGGTGGAGGAGCATTTTCAAGAGACTTTTCCTTCCTTTTATGAATTGAAGAAGAATGTTAGCTTGCTGCTTGTGAATTCACATTTTTCCTATGCGTTTCCGCGACCACTAGTTCCAGGAATTGTAGAAATTGGTGGAGTTCATATAGGCGAAGTTAAGCCATTATCAAATGTAAGTGAATTTCATCTGATTTTTCTCAAACCGGAGCAATTCAAAGTTCAAGGGAAGCAAACTATACGACATCACGCAGGAAATTGCTCTTTATACAGAATGGCTACTGAATGATGTAGCATTGGTAGCATGTAGTATTTGTAATTGTCACAGTAAATCGGCAACGTTGAGATATTTTGAAATGAAATAACTTCATTTTTTCGAATAGCTCGGACACCTTTATTTTTGGCGCTCTTGTTCCTCGGAACAGAGTGCTTATCAATGTCCCCAAATGTCTGTAATTCTCGAATTTTTGGCTGAAAATGGTCTTAAACGATTTGGTTTGACTCACTGATCAAGAATCCGTGATTGAAATCGATTCTGTCCGGCCGTCCGGCCGGCCGTTAACACGATCACTCTCGAACGAAAGGGGTTAGAGGATTGAAACTTGCAGGGTAGGTTTGGCGCGTAAATATCCCGGACGAGTTGGTTAACAAGTGAAATCCACCAAGCGGTTTCGGAGTTATGACCGTTTTTAGTTAAAACCATTTTTTAGGAATATTTCCTAAAGCGATCACTCGATCTATCTGAAATTTACCATCAAATTGTAGAATAGTGACCTTCATACGTACCTATGTGAAGTTTTGTATTGATCGGGTTGCCCTGAAGTGTAAAAGATTGTTTCTACAATAACTCTCGAAAATAATGAGCTAGGCAGTTGAAATTTTTAGAGTAGGTTTGGGAGATAAATATCTTATTTGAGTTCGTTATTCGGCAAAATTGGCCTGACAATTTCAGAGAAACGAAAAAAAAATATTTTCTTCACTCCATCCATTGATGTCATTTTCAACTCTAAGAAGCTAATACTTTCGGAGATATGATTTTTTCGAAATTTCAATAATGAATCATACTTCTATGTTTTCACAAAATGCTGTACTTAAGTATTCTATCTATGAATTATTATATGATCTGTATTCTTATATGTCATCTTATTTTCGTATGAGATATAAATGTTACAATTATTTCTGGTTCGTTACTCTTGATTATTATTCAGGAAATAACAGCAAAGTATAGGTATGGGTTTAAACTCTAAAACTGTTTGGCCGATTATGTCTATTAACGAACTCTATTGTCGCATTTGGATGTGCAGCCTACCCTGAAAATTGCAAGTTGATATCTTTTCTGTTCAAAAGTTATCGTGGCAATGGTCAACCATCCAGTTACTGAACTCGCTTAAGGCTGCCCGGCCTCCAATATTTTGTCAATATCTCCAACAATATAATTCCGATCATGTTCAAATTTTGAAATTGACTGTAAAATTGGGCTTAGAAGGCTCGGGTAAAATACGCTATCGGACGGATGGTTTCTGAGATACAGATTTTTCTTCGATTTTCTAGTAGTCAGATCCTCACAAAATTTCGCGAAAATTACGGCGCTGGCAACTTTTCACCAAGTTAAAGTTGGATCGGAGCTGTATTTTTATGTTATTGAGGAAGTAACAACCAAATTCCAGATTGGTGGAACCCAGAAACCGTTTGGCCGATTACGTCCATTAATGAAATTGACTGTCAAATTCGGATGTGAAACCCACTCTGAAAATTTCAAGTCGTTGTCTCTTTTCGTTCGGAAGTTATCGTGGTAACCATCGACCATCCAGATACTGCGAACTCACCCAACACTGATCGATTTCTGGTATTTTTGGCGCTCTTGTTCCTCGGAACAGAGTGCTTATCAATTTGCCCAAATGTATGTAATTTTCGAGTTTTTGGCTGAAAATGGTCTTCAACGTTTTGGTTCAACTCACTGATCAATAATCCGTGGTCAAAATCGATTCTGTCCGGCCGTCCGTCCGGCCGGCCGTAACAACAAAAACTCTCGAATGGAATGAGGTAGTTAGTTGAAATTTTCAGAGTAGGTTTGAGAGATAAATATCTCGGGTAAGATAGATATTGGGCAAAATCAAAAGTGGTTTCGGAGTAACAAAAAAAAATTTTTTTTTACATTACAAATTTTAAATTCATTTTTTTTTTAATGAAGATTCATCATAATAATCCACTGATATCATTTTCTACTCTAACAAACTGATACTTCCGGAATTATTCTTAATTCTATATGATTTCATGGAATAATATAATTATAATTTACTGATTTATGTAAATCCAACATTACGCGAATCATAGACCTACGTTTTGAAATTAATTACGAAAATTCTTGAAAATTGACGCACACAAGCCAAATTGAAAAAAGATTACAGCACGCGGTGTTCCCAAGAGGTATCCCATCTAATCACTAACCGCACCCGATGCTGCCTGGAATCAGTGTTATCTAGTATATTCATTAAACAATGTTTCTCCCTCTAACTGTGCAATTATATTTATGATGTAGTTCTATCATAATAATCCATTGATATCATTCCCAACTCTGAGAAACCAATACTTTCGGAGATATGGTTTGACAAAGTTTGAACCAGAGCGGCAAAGCTCCTACCCACAGGGCATGAACCAAATTTTTCAGTAACTCCTACACTATCATATCGACTTGGCTGTCTAATTATATTTTGAAGTATCGCTCTTTTCAGCGATATCGGACAGATAGTTTCTGAGATTCAGAATATTTTTAATTATTTTTTTTGAAATTTTCTAGTTATAGGATCCTCACCAAATTCCGCTTAAGTCTTTGTGTCGGCATTCTACAACTAGATACCAAGTTTCAAGTCGATCGGATCTGTAAGGATTGAAATCAAAATTTCATCTCCGAAACCGTTTGGGAGGATTATGCCCATTCGTTCGTGGCAACCGACGCCCGGCCAGACAGAATCGAATTTGACCTCCAATCCGAAAATACAGACGTTTGGACAAAATACATTTTGTATTCATTTATTTATTGAACGGGCAAGTCAATTATACCGTTACAAAGAGTTATAAAAAGAAAGAAAACCAAGAACCAAGTACAAATACATGTATACACAGTGCAGTCAGAGTAAAAAAAAAATATTACAATTTCTTTACAGCCATTCTAAAAGATGCTAAAGATTAACCGAACAGCTCAATCCTGTTTCTGTGAGCGTTTGTTGATCTCATTGTTTTATTGATGGACTCATTTAGACCATAATTAGTTCTGCAAAATGGAACCTTGAAAATATAACTATTTCTATTTCTTCTCACATTTACGGAGAGAGGAGTAAGTTCAACAATTTGAGGACAATCAATACTGCCATTGATAATAATTTTATGAAGGAATACCAGACTGATTTCCAATCTTCTATGGGTTAAAGTATTTAAATTCAGAACCTTTAATAATTGTGGGCAATTATATTCATCTCTATTCATTCCCAGGCTATAGCCACAGTATTTATTTTGGGTACTCTCCGAGAGATCCATATCAATTTTGTAGAATGGCGACCATCTGATAGAGTTATATTCGAGTATAGATCTCCCCTGAGAACATTAAATAATCTTGACAGCATTGACAGACAGTTCCTTTGCTGAACGAATAGAGAAACCTAACATTTTTCGAGCACTAGATGAGGTCTCTAATATGTGATACTTGAAAGCCATTTTCGAGTCGAATATAACCCCTAAATCCTTGACTTTGTCGCTCTCTGATACGTTTGTGTCGTTAATTTGGTAAATATAATCAATAGCCTTATTATTTCGTGAGAAAGTCATTTTCTTACATTTACCCAAGTTTAGTTTTAGTAAATTAATGTTACACCATCTTGAAAAGGTTATCTAAATCAAATTGTAAACACTCAGCATCAGACATGGATTGAACCGTCCTGAACATCTTCAAATCATCGGCAAATGAATAAATAAATTGTCTAGAACATGCGTGCGAAAAGTTTTCTTCGAAAGTGTAGATGAATTATGATAGCCATATGGAAATTTTGTTAATAAATGGTTCAAATTGAATTGAATTTTATTTGAAAAATCAAGATATTTCAACGTTACAAATTTATTTTGACAATTCCAAATGACCTACAGCTGCCTGATTCGGTGACCAGAAAGAAGCATAATTCTGGTGTTATTGTCGGGTATTTTGCTGATTACATTATTAAGTATTTGGGTGGAACGCTTCAATTAGCTGTTGTTTTTAAAAAGCATTTCAATTACCTAAATATGACTCAGCTTATACAGGGTGAGTCTTTGACCACTGCATTAATTTTAACCAAAGATTCCTCTCATCAAATGAAACACTTTTTGCGCGTATGTTCTGGGGAACATCGCGTTATAGTTTTGCCCAAATGTCTGTAACTTTCGAATTTTTTGACGAAATTGGTCTCAAACGATCAAGTTTGACTCCCCGATGAAGAATCCGAAGTCAAATTTGATTCTGTCCGTCCGGCCGTCCGGCCGTCCGTTGCCACGATAATTTGAGAACGAAACGAGCTAGCGACTTGAAATTTTCAGGGTGGGTGGCGCATCGCAATACGACGGACAAGTTCGTTAATGGGCATAATCGGCCCAGTGGTTTCCGAGTAATAATTTTGTTTTCAACCAATATAAATCCGATCGAATTGAAACTTGGTGAGTAGTTGTAGAATATGAACCTAAGCACGTTTGTGGAATTTTGGGTGAATCGTATGGCTAGAAAATTTAAAAAAAATTATTAAAAAATATTTTTTTTGTCACGATAACCTGAGAACGGAAAGAGATAGCGGCTTGAAAATTTCAGGTTATGTTGTGCATATGAATGCCACATTTGAGTTTGTTTATGAGCATAATCGACACAACGGTTTCAGAGTTATAGCCATCTAAAATTTTCTGAAATTTGGTGGTTTTTTGTTCCTCATTTACTCGAAAAATACTGAACCGATTGAATTCAAACATGGTTATTAGATGTAGAATGCCAACGCGAAAATGTTTGCGAAATTTGGTGAGGATAGCATCTGTAGAAAATTTTTAATAAATCATTGAAAATAAAAAAAAAAAATTCTATATATCAGTAACTATACGTTTGAAATTGCTGAAATTTTGCAAGAGCGTTCATTACCTAACTCTACTGCCAAGTTTCAAGTTTTAATACGATCGGTTGAATATTGTTGGAGATTCGAGCATTCTTGTGTGAGTTCAGTAGATGGGTGACCGTTGCCTCGATAACTTTCGAACCAAAGGAGATAGGGACTTGCAATTTTCAGGGTAGGTTGCGTATCCGAAAGGGAGAGTTGAGTTCGTTTTTGGGCATAATCGGTTTAACGGTTTCCGAGTTATATTCACCTGGAATATTGTTTCCTTGATAACTCAAAAAATAAATATTCGATTGAATTGAAGCTTGGTAACTAGTAGTAGAAAATCAACACAAAGACGTGTTTAAAATTCTGTAAGAACCGTACTCCTAGAAAATTTGAAAAAAATGACGAAAAAAAAAATTTTAGGAACCGCGCCTCCAGAAAATTAAAAAAAAATCACGAAAAAAAAAATTGGTTCAAGCATTGACGTGAAGTCAGAAGCTTTTGCGCGTATGTTCTATTGTCCATTCTTCTGTATTGGACACCCTTAATCGAATTTACCATGGTTAATTATGTCGTCCATTCTCCTGTATTGGACACTTAATTCGAATTTACCGTGGTAAATTCGAAGTAAGAGTGTCCAATACAGGAGAATGGACAACATAATTTACCATGGTAAATTCGATTAAGGGTGTCCAATACAGAAGAATGGACAATAGAACATACGCGCAAAAGCTTCTGACTTCACGTCAATGCTTGTTTCCTTTAACATTTTTCCAAATTAAGCTCAGGTAAAAAGATACAGGCTGTTGAAATTTTGAAAAAAAATCAGTTTTTATTATGTAGCTTTGACGACATCCTTTTTTCGATTAAAATGAATGTTGGCGTAAAGTTTCCTATAACTATGATACATATTTTCCAAATATTACTTATTTTCTACTTCTACTGGTTTTCTAGTTATGGACTCATGGATTCATAAAACTAAACGAAATTAGCATAAAGAAAGCATATAAAGTTTTTCTTGAGACACTTCAAGAATATTCCATCGTTTTAGAACATAATATTATTCTTCATCATTTCTCCTTAAACGCACCGTTTTCGAGATATTCTTCATTGAATGTTTTAAAATGGAAAACTCCAGAAATTTCACTACTTTCATGGATCCGTCCCTGAGCGTTGGAATCCCGAATCAAGCTGTAAACCACGTTACCATGCCTTATTATAATATTATTAATATAATAATTATTATATAAATATTTTTGAAATATATCCAGCATCCAAATGCCCAATTTCAAAACTTCATTTTTGCGCGTATGTTCTGGGTACATCGCTTTATCATTTTGACCAAATGTCTGAAATCTTCGATTTTTTTGCCGAAAATGGTCTCAAATGATTGAGTTCGACTACCTGATGAAGAATTCGAGGACAAATTTGATTCAGTCCGACCGGCCGGCCGGACCTTTGCCACGATAACTTGAGAACGGAATGAGATAGCGACTTGAACTTTTCAGGGTAGGTGGCGTATCCCAATACGACAGACAAGTTCGTTAATGGGCATAATCGGCCAAATGGTTTCAGAGTAATAATTTCATTTTCAACCAATATAAATTCGATCGAATTGAAACTTGGTGAATAGTTGTAGAATATGAACATAAGCAAGTTTGAGAAATTTTGTGAGAATCATATAACTAGAAAATTTTTAAAAAATTAAGAAGAAATATTTTTCTGTCACGATAACCTGAGAATGGAAAGAGATAGCGACTTGAAATTTTCAGGTTGGGTTGTGCTTCTGACTGTAACACTTGAGTTTTTGTGTAGGCATAATTGGTCAAACGGTTTTGGAGTTATAACCACCTGGAATTTGGTTGTTATATCCTCAATAACTCAAAAAATACGAACCCGATTACATTCAGACATGGTAATTAGTTGTATAATGCCAACGCAAAAATTCACACGATATTTCGTGAGGATCGTATTACAAGAAAAATTTTTAAAAATCATTGAAAATTATTGAAAAAAATTCTTTGTATCATCAACTATACGTCCGACATCGCTGAAATATAACGAGAGTATTGAAAACCTAACTATACTGCAAAGTTCTCAGTTTCAACATGATCGGATATACAGGGTGAGTCTTTGACCACTGCATTAATTTTAACCAAAAATTCCTCTCATCAACACCATTTTTCCAGATTCGGCTCAGGTAAAAAGTTACAAGCGTTTAAAGATTTCACAATGTGCTAATACACTCCCGCATATAAATTATTTATGACATTGTTGGCGGACGAGAATAAGGCATGGTAACGTGGTTTACAGCTTGATTCGGGATTCCAACGCTCAGGAACGAATCCATAAAAGTAGTGAAATTTCTGGAGTTTTCCATTTCAAAACATTCAATGAACAATATCTCGAAAACGGTACCTTTAAGGAGAAATGATGAAGAATAATATAATGTTCTAAAACGATGGAATATTGTTGAAATGACTCAAGAAAAACTTCATATGCTTTCTTTATGCTAATTTCGTTTAGTTTTATGAATCCACGAGTCCATTACGAGAAAACCAGTAGAAGTAGAAAATAGCTAATATTTGGAAAATATGTATCATAGTTATAGGAAACTTTACGCCAACATTCATTTTATTCAAAAAAAGGATGTCAAAGCTACAAAATAAAAACTGATTTTTTTTCAAAATTTCAACAGCCTGTATCTTTTTACCTGAGCCGAATTTGGAAAAATGTTAAATGAAAAAAGTGGATCATTTGATGAGAGGAATCTTTGGTTAAAATTAATGCAGTGGTCAAAGACTCACCCTGTATATTGTTGGAGATTCGAGCAGACTTGCGTGAGTTTAGTAGATGGATGGGCTACCGTTGCCTCGATAACTTTCGAACAAAAGAAGATAGGGACTTGCAATTTTTAGGGTATGTTGCGTGTCCGAATGGGAGTGTTGAGTTCGATTACGGGCATAATCGGTATAACGTTTTCAGAGTTATACCCACCTGGAATATTATTTCCACGATAACTCAAAAAATATAGACTCGCTCGAATTGAAGCTTGGTATCTAGTTATAGAATATGGACATAAGGAAGTGTTTAAAATTTCATAGGAACCGTACCCCTAGAAAATTTTAAAAAAATTATGAAAAAAAAATTGATTAAAGCACTGATGTGAAGTCAGGAGCTTTTGCACGTATGTTCTATTGTTCATTCTCCTAACATATGATGGGCAATTTATTTGAATCACCCTGTATGCCATTATCCTGATTGCTCTGAGAAAAACTAGACGCAGGTTAACTGTCGATAAGATATATTTATTTCTGGATATTTCATCAGATACGGAATATTGAATGAGGTCGGGAATTGATTACCAGTCCGAAGGACATATTACGAAATGAAACTTAATATTCCACTGAATAATCCGTAAGTAAATTCACCATGTTTACAAGCGGTACACGCGCACAAAGTTGATAGTCCGAATAGATAACAAACGAAATCAAATAGTAGCATTTTAACATCCAATATTTTCTATGAATATTCGTTATGTATAAAGGTACGACTCTCATTATGAAGATTTGAAGTGTTTGATCGGATAACTTGGGTATAGCCATGTTAGAGCCGTCGATAAACTAATAAACCTGAACGAAATATATCCAATGAGGTTCCAATTGATACCACAAATAAACGGTAAATCAAATCAAGTGAGATCCTATACGATCTGAACAAAGTATTTATAGGTTTAAAACGATAGGCAGCAGAAGCGTTCGAAGTTTGTGAAATTAAGTTCGCGAGAATGACTGGATCACGAACAGTTCTCGTATTGCTTCATTGCGTAGTTCTTTCCCATTCCTTCAATATATTGGCCGTGTTCCCGCATGAGGGTAGGAGTCATCTGCTCATATTCGCCCCTATAGTCCGAGAGTTGGTCAAAAGAGGACACACATTGACAGCTTTAGCTCACCACAAATTCGACATCCACTCGGAGGGATTCAAGGAAATTATAGTGAAAGATCCAGATTCGCGCGGGAAGGAAATTTTCACCTTAGACAAATGGGATTCATCAGCATGGTACGCACAAGTCCGTTCCTTCGATCTACTGTTAGACGAAGGACTGGGTTCTTGTGAGCATATATATGCGAACAAGGAAGTTGTAAAATTATTGCAGTCTGGACAGAAGTTTGATCTGATTTTCGGTGAACTCTTCAACAGCGATTGTGTCCAAGGATTCGTCGTCAGATTTAAAGCACCTCTGGTCTCGATCTCAACCACAACAGTTATACCTTGGCATAATGGACGTTTTGCCAACCCAGACAATCCTTCTTACATACCAAACAACCACATTTGGTATGGCAACCGCATGGGATTTCCACAGAGAGTCATCAATTTTCTAGGAACTGTTTACTCCAAAGTGATATATCAAGTGTACACCAACTCAAACAAAAAACAATTGGAAAGACACATAAACCAGGACGTAGGAGATTTAAATAAACTGTTACGGAATACGAGTCTTCTTCTAGTGAACTCCCACTGGACGTTGACTTTTCCTAGACCCTTCGTACCATCAGTTGTTGAAATAGGCGGAGTCCATATTCAAAATGCGAATAAACTCAATGTGGTAAGATTATTATTATGTTTCTATATCAATTATCAATTTGAAAACTGACTCTAGGTTTAAGGGTTACGTAGTTACGCTCATCCAATAATAATAATTATATTAAAGTTTTCGATTGATTTGTCTTTACTTGATGAAAATTCAACTTTATGGGAAAAGTGTTTTCCGTTGACCTCTGAATAAAAGCTCAGTTTAACGTACAGAGTGATTCACTTATCTTAGTAACCCCAATTTTCTCAGAAACGGCCGAATATATTTTAATTCTGTAAACGCCGTTTTGTACAAGTCATCGTTAACTCGAGATGCGTGTAGAAGTCGGCGTAAAAAAAAAGATGGCTGGCGTCGCGGCGGCGTCAAATTTTTTTTTCCAGTTACTTCGGATTTTGCGCGTATGTTCTGGGGAACATCGCGTTATAGTTTTGCCCAAATGTGAAATTTAATTATGTGGTGCCGTCCGGCCGTTGCCACGATAACTTGAGAACGGAAAAAGCTAGCGACTTGAAATTTTCAGGGTAGGTGGCGCATCCCAATACGACGGACAAGTTCGTTAATGGGTATAATCGGTCCAATGGTTTCCGAGTAATAATTTTGTTTTCAACCAAAATAAATCCGATCGAATTTAATCTTGGTGAATAGTTGTAGAATATAGACCTAAGCACGTTTATGAAATTTTGTGAGAATCGTATCGCTAGAAAATTATTAAAAAATTATTAAAAAATATTTTTGTTGTCACGATAACCTGAGAACGGAAAGAGATAGCGGCTTGAAAATTTCAGGTTAGGTTGTGCATCTGAATGCGACATTTGAGTTTGTTTATGAGCATAATCGTCCAAACGGTTTCAGAGTTATAGCCATCTGAAATTTTCTGAAATTTGGTTGTTTTTCGTTCCTCATTAACTCGAAGAATACAAAACCGATTGAATTCAAACATGGTTATTAGTTGTAGAATGCCAACGCGAAAGTTCTTGTAGAATTTCGTGAGGATGGTATAACTAGAAAATTTAAAAAAAATTATTAAAAATAATTGAAAAAAATTCCATATATCATAAACTATTCGTCCGGCATGGCTGAAATTTTGGAAGAGCCTTCAGAACCTAACTCTACTGCAGAGTTCCAAGTTTGAACACGATCGGATCTATTTTGTTGGAGAACCGAGCACCTTTTGTGAGTTCGGTAGCTGGATGCGAATCGTCATTTATGATAAGTTGTCTATGGTCGTATTTTTGCAAGAAACTTCAAATAATAAATATGAATGTCATGATGACATATTTTTGCGCGTATGTTATGGGAAAATCGTGTTATTTCATCACAAACCTATGGGAGATGAAAGCCCTACATTAGCGGTCAGCCTGGTTTTGAAAGAGATCCTCCTTAGGAGGAGGCAACTAAATATTGAAGGGATTTCTATGAACAAGAGTGAATATATCTTTGAGAAATAGAGAAGGTGATTCTTCTTCAAGAGATCCATGTGCCTTCAGAGGAGTATATTTGCGAGAGGGGACTTTTGAATTTTGCTGAAGGCTTCTGATCTTGTAAGGTGTGGATATTAAATCTCGTGATGGATAGAGCGGAAGTTTAGGCCATTTTTTCTAACACTAATGAGAATATATCTTTATGTTTCACCTCATCACCTTTAGATCTATCAATGGACATTTATTGGTTAAGAATAAGTAATTGAATATTACTGGAATTCAATTGAATTTCATCAATATGTTAGTAACTAAACTTATAACTTTCTTTACTTTGATTATTTAAATATGACATTAATTCCTGTGATATTTTTCTAGAATAATTATGTATTCTTCTCCTAAAGTAGAATTGAAGGTAGACAATAATGTATTGATTTTTTCATCATTGCTTTCTATCCTGACTTCAAGAAAAAAAAATGGTTCAAGCACTGACGTGAAGTCAAGAGCTTTTGCGCGTATGTTCTATTGTCCATTCTCCTGTATTGGACACTTTTAATCGAATTTACCATGGTGAATTCTATTGTCTATTCTCCTGTATTAGACTGCCTCAACCGAATTCACCATGGTAAATTCGATTAAGAGTGTCTAATACAGGAGAACAGACAATAGAATTCACCATGGTAAATTCGATTAAGAGTGTTCAATACAGGAGAATGGACAAAAGAACATTCGGGCAAAAGCTCCTGAATTCACGAACAAAAAATTGGTTCAAGCACTGACGTGAAGTCAGGAGCTTTTGCGCGTATGTTCTATTGTCCATTCTCCTGTATTGGACACTTTTAATCGAATTTACCAAGGTGAATTCTATTGTCTATTCTCCTGTATTGGACAGCCTCAACCGAATTCACCATAGTAAATTCGATTAAGAGTGTCTAATACAGGAGAACAGACAATAGAATTCACCATGGTAAATTCGATTAAGAGTGTTCAATACAGGAGAATGGACAATAGAACATTCGGGCAAAAGCTCCTGAATTCACGAACAAAAAATTGGTTCAAGCACTGACGTGAAGTCAGGAGCTTTTGCGCGAATGTTCTATTGTCCATTCTCCTGTATTGAACACTCATAATCGAATTTACCATGGTGAATTCTATTGTCTGTTCTCCTGTATTAGACACTCTTAATCGAATTTACCATGGTGAATTCGATTAAGGCTGTCCAATACAGGAGAATAGACAATATAATTCACCATGGTAAATTCGATTAAAAGTGTCCAATACAGGAGAATGGACAATAGAACATACGCTCCTGACTTCACGTCAGTGCTTGAACCAATTTTTTTTTATCATGCCATTCGGAAGATGACTCAATTCTAAATTTTATTTCCAAATACCGTTTTCCCCATTTTAAACCGTGAGTGATCTACAAGGGTGTTATATGTTAATTCTATTCCATTTTTGCTCGTATGTTCTGGGGAACATTGCGTTATCAATTTGCCAAAATGTCAGTCATTTTCGAATTTTTTGGCGTAAATGGCCTCAAACGATTGGGTTCGACTCCCCGATGAAGAATTTGAGGTCAAATTTGATTATGTCCGACCAGCTGGCCGTTGCCACGATAACTTGAGAACTAAAAGAGCTAGCTGAAATTTTCAGGGTAGGTAGCACATCCCAATACGACGGACAAGTTCGTTAATGGGCATAATCGGCCCAATGGTTTCCGAGTAATAATTTTGTTTTCTACCAGTAAAAATCTGATCGAATTGATACTTGGTGATTAGTTGTAGAATACAAACCTAAGGACGTTTGTGAAATTTGCCATTTTCGGCAAAAAATTCGAAAATTACAGACATTTGGGCGAAATGATAACGCGATGTTCCCCAGAACATCGCGCAAAAATGGAATAGAATTAACATAAATCGCCCTGTAGATCACTAACAGTTTAAAATGGGAAAAAATGGTATTCGGAAATAAAATTTAGAATTGAATCATGTTTCGAACGGTTTAACAAAAAAAAAAAAAAGCACTGACGTGTAGTCAGTACTCTTTGGCGCGCGTGTTCACGGTGGCTAATTTGAATTGAATGATGGGTACTTCAAGCTCAGTGGATAGAGCGAGCCGAAGATCTACCCAAAGGATAGTGGACACCATTCACTGTCGGTTCAAAAATTAACAGTGCTGTATCTAAGCTGCCATCAGGATAGATTAACAAAGTTGGAAAAGAAACAAGTGACTCTCCTTAGTCGCACAAGCTCCTAGAAGATTTGGGAGGGTCAGTATAATCCTAATCATGTT
The DNA here is from genome assembly GCA_937662695.2 of Halyzia sedecimguttata. Taxonomy (NCBI): domain Eukaryota; kingdom Metazoa; phylum Arthropoda; class Insecta; order Coleoptera; family Coccinellidae; genus Halyzia; species Halyzia sedecimguttata. Next base: position 52,844,733 of record OW569415.2, read on the forward strand.
AATCGCACGCGCGCCAAAGCAGATTGACTTTTTACACTTTTTCTTTCATTGTTAAGTCAATCTGCTTTTGCGCGCGTGCGATTAACATGATTAGGATTATACTGACCCTCCCAAATCTTCTAGGAGCTTGTGCGACTAAGGAGAGTCACTTGTGTTCTTTTCCAACTTTGTTAATCTATCCTGATGGCAGCTTAGATACAGCACTGTTAATTTTTGAACCGACAGTGAATGGTGTCCACTATCCTTTGGGTAGATCTTCGGCTCGCTCTATCCACTGAGCTTGAAGTACTCATCATTCAATTCAAATTAGCCACCGTGAACACGCGCGCCAAAGAGTACTGACTACACGTCAGTGCTTTTTTTTTTTTTCAAGTTCCTTTAACAAATATAGCTATCAATACAGTTTGGCTGTTAGCTTTACCGTAGATCGAAAAAAAATGCGGTTGTGAGACCTCCGTTTGGAACGCAATTGCCTCTTCTCCAAATCCGAACGTATTTTAATATAGATCTAATGAATATAGTTATTTATAGATTCGCCTCAGGGCCACCATACAGACATTTCAAGTCGGAAACAACGCTATTTCCCCCAAACTGACTTGTGACCATGCACTGAATTGACATGAATATTCTTTTAAGACCTCACAATATCGGCTCATTACTTCCAACATAACCCAAACAACCCAAAACCATTCACTTCTCATCTGCGCAAGCGCAATATACTCGTGGCTGCAAGTCCTCCCAAAATTACACACCTCACAAAAAACTACGATTCTCCAACACTAGTGGTTCAGGAGATATCGCTTCTTGAATCCACGCATGCCAAAACCCTCACCAGGGGATTCTATAGAGGAATAGCATCCGCCACCCCAAAATCCCAATCCTCTCTGGCGAAAGCACCAGCAGTTAAATCACTGATGGTCTGCTCATGCGCATAACGAAAAATGCCCGTAAGGGGTAACATCAATTTCGAAATTAGCCCCAGGGCCACGATACGGACACTTTAACTCGGAAACAACGCTACATCCCCCAATCTGACTTGTCCTTGCACTGAATTGCCATGAATATTCTTTTAAAACCTCACAATATCGGGTCAGCACTCCCAACATAACCCATACAACCCAAAAACAGTCACTTCTCTTCTGCGCATGCGCAATCTACTTGCGGCTGCAAGTCCTCCCAAAATCACACACCTTACAAAAAACTCCGATTCTCCAACACTAGTGGTTCAGCAGATATTGCATCTTGAATCCACGCATGCGCAGACCCTCACCAGTGGATTCTATGGAGGATAGCATCCGCCACCCCAAAATCCCAATCCTCTCTGACGAAAATACCAGCAGTTAAATCACTGATGGTCTGCTCATGCGCATAACGAAAAATGCCCGTAAGGGGTAACATCGATTTCAAAATTAGCCCCAGGGCCACGGTACGAACACTTCAATTCGGAAACAACGCTACATCCCCCAAATTGACTTGTCCGTGCACTGAATTGCCATGAATATACTTTTAAAACCTCACAATATTGGCTCAGCACTCCCGACATAACCCATACAACCCAAAAACAGTCACTTCTCTTCTGCGCATGCGCAATATACTTGTGGCTGAAAGTCCTCCCAAAATCACACACATTACAAAAAACTCCGATTCTCCAACAGTAGTGGTTCAGGAGATATCGCCTCTTGAATCCACGCATGCGCAGACCCTCACCAGGGGATTCTGTAGAGGAATAGCATCCGCCACCCCAAAACCCCAATCCTCTCTGACGAAAACTTCAGCAGTTAAATCACTGATGGTCTGCTCATGCGCATAACGAAAAATGCCCGTAAGGGGTAACATCAATTTCAAAATTGGCCCCAGGGCCTCGGAATGCACACTTCAACTCGGAAACAACGGTATTTCCCCCAAACTGACTAGTGTCCGAGCACTGAATTGCTATGAATATTCTTTTAAAACCTCACAATATCGACTCAGCACTCCCAACATAACCCATCCAACCCAAAAACAGTCACTTCTCTTCTGCGCATGCGCAATCTACTCGCGGCTAAAAGTCCTTTCAAAATAACACACCTTACAAAAAACTCCGATTCTCCAACACTAGTGGTTCGGAAGATATCGCATCTTTAATCTACTCATGCGCAGACCCCCATCAGGGATCTGGATTCTATGGAGGAATAGCATCCGCCACCCCAAAACCCCAATCCTCTCTGACGAAAACTACAGCAGTTAAATGATTTCTCATCTGCGCATGCGCACAACGAAAAATGCCCGGAAAGGGCAGCATGAACCTCAAAAAAATAGGTTTCGGCATTTTAAGCAAAGTTTCCCGCAAAATAGTAGTAATTATTTTATTTTTTTCATGTCACGTGATCTTCACGAAATTTTGCAAAAGTGTTTGCATTGGTCTTTTGCATCTAACTACTGAGTTTCAATTTAATCAGATCAGTATTTTTCGAGTTATCCTGAAAACAAAATTTTAAAATTTTTTAAATTTTTTTTTGCCACTTTAGGGCCGTCTGATCAATACAAAACTTCGCAGGCATATAAAGGTCATGATTCTACAATTTGATGCCCAATTTCAGAAAGATCGAGTGATTGGTTCCGGAAATATTCATTAAAAACGTTTTGACTAAAAAGGGCCTTAACTCCGAAACCGCTCGGTGGATTTCGCCCGTTAACGAACTTGTCCGAGATATTTGCTCTACAAAACTACCCTGCAAATTTCAACGCTCTAAGTCGTTCCGTTCGAGAGTTATCGTGCTAACGGCCGGCCGGACCGGACGGACAGAATTGAATTTGACCTCGAATTCTTCATCAGGAAGTCGAACCTAATCGTTTGAGACCATTTTCGAAAAAAAATTCGAAAAATACAGACATTGTGACGAAATGACAGCACGCTGTTCCTTGCGGAACACGCGCGCAAAAAGGTATGTTCCTAGGAAAAAAAAAATAATGGCGCCGCGACGCCAGCCAACTTTAATTTTTAGGCCCACTTCTACACGCATCCCAAGTCAACATTGACTTGTACAAAACGGCGTTCACAGAATTAAAATATATTCGGCCGTTTCGGAGAAAATTGGGTTGACCAAGATAAGTGAATCACCCTGTAAACGAAATTGATCAATAATGACCCATTTTAATCTATGATTTCTCCTATTATAATGTATGATTGTCATGGGCAACCGAACATAAATTGTAGGTAATGATATCCATATGAACTATTCAGAGTGTCACATGACATGTCCCTCTATAAATTTCTCGAATTGTTCTATCGGGAGCATAAATATAAATATATCGAAATGAACATAGAAATTTATATTATGATCAATGCTTCTGTTATGCAAAATAAATAATTATTTTAATCAAGTATTTATTCTCAATTCATTATAAGGTCGACGGAAAAATCTTGTAATCAACTCGTTCATTAATCTAGCTATTAATGGTCTCAAACTATTAAAATATCTCGACCATCAATCGCTGGTACATACAGTTCGAAATTCGACTTGATGTGACTAACGCATTCCGTCAATTTTTTATGTGACTATATAGGGTTTTATTACGAATGCAGCATTCAGAAACTAGTGTTACGTTGGCGAAAGGTCATTGAACGTGAAGTTAGTTACTTCGATGAATATTATTACCTATAATTATTTATTCTTAGTGAATGTTCATATTTCACTATAGGAAACCGCTTGAACTTATTTGGTAATTTGATATTACTCGAACGCAATTTTTAAGACGATAAACGTCTTGCCATTGTATTTGCAGGCTTCATAAGATATTCAAAGTTCTTTATAAGGTTTTTTGCCCTTCTTTTGTTACTTGTGGGAAAATTACAATTTTCCAATATAAAAATTTCGCAATTATCAATATTCACAATACAAGGTTGGAATATTCAGAGACTCTTGTACGATATCATCAAAATCTATAGGATTTACTTAACGACCAAGGTCGTTATGTTGAATGTGTCTAACACTTCCAGGACAGGACCAGAGCTAAAATGCTGGATCTACAATGGTGGTAAGGTACATATAAGAACGGTAGAGATATATTAAACTTTCTTACTCTTGTGAAACATTAAATATGACTTACAATAACTGGTTCAGTGAATGAAGTAACGCGTTTCGTCGACACAGCCACTTCATCAGTCTATATCATACTAAATTCTTAACAAATAATGCTCTTTATTAAAAGGTTTCGTTCTGGGTTTTCTCTCCCAAACTCTGAAAAATATCTATAAAATAAAAATCAATTATTTTGTGATTTGCTTCTGCGTAAGGAACACAATACATTCTCCAGAAGCAATCAATTGGACAATGTTGTCTAACAAACAACAACGAAACAACATCAACGAAGAAACAACTATATCGTTACGTTTCGGAGTCTATATCAGACTGCTTCGTCAGACGCTTAACAAAAATCTTGAGCAATTTGCAAAATTGCATTCTCTGTTCAATAAAATACAAGTTGACTCCTTAAGTTTCCCTTTAATATAATCAGGTTCTGTCATTAGAATTTTTGTATTACTCCAATCCATTATGTGATCTTCTTGGACTTTACATACATAGTTATTCTTATGCTCTGACTTTCTTACTTCTAGTGGTCTTGATGTTTCTCCTGTGTATGATTTACCACAAATACAAGGAATATTACATACACAGTTTTTTTTTCTTTTCGATTTCATACATTCAAAGGAACCTACAATAAAATTCACTTTGGAAATAGAGAAAAATAATCAGATTTCTTTTCTGGATGTTTCGATTATTAAGTATCCAAACCATTTCGAAATGAGTGTCTTCAGGAAGCAGACACATACAAATAGATATTTAAAATTCTATTCAGACCATCAACTTGGTGTGAAAAGAGGTGTTATTAAAACACTTTATGATAGAGCTAACCTAATTTGTTCTACTCTTGAAATTCGAAATAATGAAATTGATTTCATCAAAAAATTTCTTGCAGATAATGGATATCCGAGGCAATTCGTAAATACATGTATCATGAATTTAGATAGAAGAGCAAATAATCAAGAACAACAAAATAACCAACAAGTACAACAGAATAATCAACAAGAACAGCAACCCAATCTGTTGAATGTGATCCCTTATGTTCGTGGCCTTTCTGAAAAAATCAGAAGAATCGGTTCTAAGTTCAATATAAGAACCGTCTTCAAAAAACAAAATGATCATAGGTCTTTATCAACGAAGACAAAACCCATTAATGAAAAACAACAATAAAAAACTGTGTTTATAATATTCCTTGTATTTGTGGTAAATCATACATAGGAGAAACATCCAAGACCACTAGAAGTAAGAAAGTCAGAGCATAAGAATAACTTGAGAAATAGAGACATACAGAAATCAAAAATAGCAGAACATGTATGTACAATCCAAGGAGATCACATGATGGATTGGAGTAATACAAAGATTCTAATGACAGAACCTGATTACATTATGCAAATTGCTCAATTGGTATTAACCATATTTGGCTGAATTTATTGAAAAATGAGTCGGAACTTGGAAATTTCTATGCAAAGTAAAACTATGTTAGCTATGATTTTCAAATACTGTCAATGTGATTCGTATGTTTTTATCTATTTATTTCCGCTACCTATTTCCCAATAATTTAGTTCCTCACCTTTATTCCAATTAGAAGTAGAATTTTGACATCCGGGTTACAGTTGTGCTTCTGTTAATAAATCATTCGTGAAATTCGAAATAAATTTGTTACGTGGATAGCTGTAATGGTGTTCCTCAACTCTTGTTCCAAATTTTCTATCTGTTGTTGCGAGCGTGTCCGCAAGAAACAGCGTGTTATCATTTTGCCACAATGTCTGTATTTTTCGAATTTTTTGCCGAAAATGGTCTCAAACGATTGGGTTCGACTCACTGTTGAATAATCCGAGGTGGAATTCGATTCTGTACGGCCGGCCGTTAGCACGATAACTCTCGAACGAAAGAAGCTAGAGCATTGAAATTTTCAGGGTAGGGTTGGAGCGTAAATATCTCGGACGAGTTCGTTAACGGGCAAAATCCACTAAGCGGTTCCGGAGTTACGGCCCTTTTTAATTAAATACATTTTTTATGGATATTTTCGGAACCGATCACTCGATCTATCTGAAATTTGGCACCAAATTGTAGAACCATGACCTTTATACGCGTGTGAAGTTTTTTACTGATCGGACTGTCATAAAGTGACAAAAAATTAAAAAATTTGAAAATTTTGTTTCCTCACTAACTCGAAAAATACTGATCTGATTGAATTGAAACTCAATTGCGTTGCCAACGGGAGTCTCATAAGAACATTTTTTTTCGATTTCGATCTACAGTAAAACTAATGGCCAGACTGTATCGATAGCCAGATTTGTCCTAACAACTTAAAAAAATATAAAAAGCACTGACGTGAAGTCAGTACTCTTTGGCGCACGTGTTCACCTTGGCTAATTTGAATTGAATACTCAGTGGATAAAACGAGCCGGAGATCTACCCAGAAGGTAGTGAACACCATTCACTGTCGGTTCATAAATTAACAGTGCTGTGTCTAAGCTGGCATAAGGATAGAGAAACAAAGTTGACAAAGAACACAACTGACTCCTCTCAGTCGCCCATGCTCCTAGGGGCTTCTGAGGGATCTCCATGGGGAAAACTTAGGAGAGTCAATATAATCATAATCATGTTTATAACACGCGCGCTAATCGCAGATTAACTTCACAATGAAAGAAAATGGCTAAAAAAGCAATGACGTGGGATCAATCTGCTTTGGCGCGTGTATTATAATGCGCATTCTGCGTATCTCGAACTTATTCGAGATATTAACGGTCCAAACATGCCCTCCAAATTTCACGCTCTAACTCGTTTCGTTCGAGAGTTATCGTGCTAACGGCCGGACGGACAGATATGAATTTGACCTCGAATTCTTCATCAGGGAGTCGAACCCAATCGATTGAGACCATTTTCGCAAAAAAAATCGAAAAATACAGACATTGCGACGAAATGATATCACGCTGTTCCATGCGGAACACTCGCGCAAAAATTGGTTCAAGCACTGACGTGCAGTCAGAATCTTCATCCTGTATGTTCTATTTTCTACTCACTTCTATTGGACACTTTAATACGAATTTAGCATCGATGTAGGTATACCGTTTTCTCAGATTTTATAATATATGAATATATTTCATACCATTTCAATGACAGACTTCAGTGACGTATATGATCACAGAATTTCAGTTTTATTGGAATTGAAATACGAAAAAACTTCCGCCTCAAGTGACTCCAGGATACGATATTCACGAAATTCTGCACAAATAAGTGGGTCGGCATTCTACAAGTAATCACAGAGTCTTAATTGGATCAGATTTGTATATTTTGAGTTACAGAGGAAATAACAACAACATTTCAGATGAGTATAACTCCAAAACAGTTTGGCCGATTTAAAATTTTGTAGTGATATGATCCTCAAGAAATTTTGCAACAATTTTTGCGTCGGCATTTAACACTAGAAACCATGTTTGAATTGGATGGATTTCGTATTTTTCGAGTTATTGCGAAAATAGCAACCGAATCTCAGATGTGTATAACTCCCAAACCATTTGGCCGATTATGCCTATTCACAAAGACAAATGTCGTATTCAGATGCACAACTATCTCTTTCCGTTCTCAGGTTATCGTGACATAAATAATATTTTTTGGAATTTTTTTTTAATTTGCCAGTGATACGACTCTCGCAAACTTTCACAAACGTCTTTTGGTCTACAACTACTCACCAAGTTTCAAATCGATCGGATTTGTATTGGTTGAAAACAAAATTGTTACTCGGAAACCATTGGGCCGATTATATGCCCTTTATCGAACTTGTCCATCGTATTGGCCGGCCGGTAGGACAGAATCAAATTTGTCCTTGAATTCTTCATCTGGTAGTCGAACTCAATCGTTTCAGACCATTTCTGACAAAAAATTCGAGTATTACAGACATTTGGGCAAAATGATAACGCGATGTTCCGCAGAACATGCGCGCAAAAAAAGCTACTAGTTCCGAACTATCAGTGGGATTATTCAATTTGAAAACTTGTCATCCTTTGACCATCATGTTTCCACTGGACAAAAATCAACTGTTTATAATATTCAATCGTTTAATTCGTATAAATTAATGCGTATTCGCATATAATTTGATTTCTATGCCCCGTTCGATTGCTTATATTCTATCTGATCAAATATTCAGCATTCAAGACAATCGTCTCGAACAGAACATCTGGTTCTGTAAGTCACTATGTTGAGATTGGCTATAGAATTCATAGTGGTAAAGTAAGAAAGAGTCCGCGATAAAGGACGGCAATATTTGTATATTATTTAAGCAGAGAATTCACATTCTGCATTCCATTTATTACTCGTAGTGGTGCACATTACGTAAACAACACAAAGTTAATAGTTGTTATCGGTTGCGCCAAATGGTTCAACAGTGAAGTGATAAATATGAATTTTATTTCCAGAATATTTTTCTTATGTGCACTGTTATCAGCCGGAGAATGTTTGAATGTTCTGGGTCTCTTCCCAATAAATATTCGGAGTCATTTCCGTGTTTTTCAATCTCTCATGCTAGAGTTGGCCAATAGAGGGCACGATGTTACCGTAGTTAGCCATTATCCATTAGAAAAACCCATACCAAGGTACCGAGATATTAATCTGAGAGGGATCTACCCACTATTCGTGGAAACCGTGGATGTGGAGAACTTATACAACTACAACAAAATCGACATGTATATAGCTCCAACAGAGATGAGCCAGTGGGGACAAGGAATTTGCGAATCTGCTTATTTCAGTGAAAGACTCGCCGCTATATGGAACTCTTCTATCACCTACGACGTTATGGTTGTCGAAATGTTCAACACGGACTGCTTCCTACCTATCGGTACCAAGTTGAATGCTCCGATTGTTTCCATGAGTTCTTCAACATTGCTGCCTTGGGTCTGTTCCCGGTTTGGTATACCTTTGAACCCAAGTTACATGCAGAATATTTTCATGGGCTATCCAGAAAAACTCGATTTTTTGAGAAGATTCGAGAATTCTGTGGTCACTTGGACCCATATCCTGTTCCATCGTTTTTGGAGGAATCAGAGGGATGATGCTATTGCACAGAAGTATTTTAAAGAATATTTGCCACCTGTGGGGGAGCTCGCGAAGAATGTCAGTGTGATTATGGTGAACACACATCATAGTTTGCATGATGCCAAGCCGTTTCCGCCTAGTGTCATTGAAATAGGTGGGATTCATTTGAAATCGGAGGAAAAACTCCCCAAGGTAATATAGGTGAAGGGTTGGTAGTTAAGGGATGACATTATCTTCGTGAATTGAATGTATAAGAATAATTTTCTAATATTATGATCGGGTATTTCTTATGGCACTCATTATTTATACTCCTCGAGTTCTATGCAGGGAGGTCATAGATTTAGGGATATATTCTGACACAACATAATTAAATATTTAGGACATTTAGGAATGTACTGGGTTTCCTAATTTGAGGTAGTAAATATTGGATTTTTCATTTGATGGAAGTTCGAGGATTCGGATTTAAAAATGGGTTCAAGCCTTGTGGACGGGAGCTTTCTGGCGCTCTTGTTCAAATAGACAAATTATATCTCCGAAAGTATCGGTTTCTCAGAGTTGGGAATTATATCAATGTATTCTTGTGATAAAACCTCAATCATAAAGGAAATTCAATTCAAATAATAGTTTATTTATCAAGATTAAATGAGCAATCTGAGAATGAGAACTGCACCATGGAAGAAATCAAATTAAAATAGCTGAAATGAATTTGACTCTCTCTTATAGAACAGGATGACATGTACAAGTATGAACACAGATCATATAATAAAGCTTAGATAGAAAGATTATAGCATTCTGTGAAAACATAGAAGTACGATTCATTATTGAAATTTAGAAAAATCAAATCTCCTAAAGTATCAGCTTGTTGGAGTTGAAAATGATATCGATAGATTTTTATGGTGAAACTGCTCTTAAATGAAAATTGAATTTGTTACTTAAAAATTTTTTTTTTTGTTACTCTGAAACCATCTGTCCTATTTTGCACAATAACAAACTTAACCGAGATATTCATCTCCCTAACCTACTCTGAAAATTTCAACTGCCTAGCTCATTCCGTTCGAGAGTTATTGTAGAAAATTTTTTTAAAAATTTTGAAATTTTTTACACTTTGCGGTAACCTGGTCAATACAAAACTTCACATGCGTATGAAGGTCATGATTCTACAATTTGATGCTAAATTTCAGATAGGTCGAGTGATCCGTATCGGAAATATTCATAAAAAATATTTTTACTAAAATTGACCATAACTCCGAAACCGCTTGATGGATTTTGCCCATTGACGAACTCGTCCGAGATATTTACGCTACAAACCCACCTTGCAAATTTCAATCCTCTAACTCCTTTCGTTCGAGAGTTATCGTGCCTACGGCCGGCCGGCTGGACCTGCCGACAGAAATTGATTTCAATCTCGGATTCTTGATCAGTGAGTCGAACCAAATCGCTTGACACCATTTTCAGCCAAAAATTCGAAAATTACAGACATTTGGGCAAATTGATAAGCACTCAGTTCCGAGGAACTAAAGCGCCAAAAACGATGCTTTATATTATTATTTAATGAACACAAGAGGAGGAATATTTTTCCTCCTCGACGATTGCCAACAAACTTATAACTTAAGACTAACGATATACTGAAAAATATTTAATTGGAGAAAAAAAGTCAGCCACTTGAGATTACTTAACCTTCTCATGGCTTCGGTATCCAGTTCAAGTGGGGAACCCTAAATATGTAGGTGTAAAAATGTGAAACATACAGGCGTTCAGTAATTCCAACAGTATATTGAATAAACCAGGGCTTACCAAACTTATTTTTACTGTGACGCCCTTGGGACTTTGCTATTTTTTTACGAAGCCCCTTAACTCAGTCCTCAAGAATATTTAGGAATATTAGTATTAGCCTACTAAAAGGTTATCAGCTCACTCGACACTGTTGTTCGACATGCGACGCCCCTGGGACAATGTCGCGACGCCCCAGTGGGTCGCGACGCACCGGTTGGGAAGGCCACTGTTGTTTTGGCAACTGCCATACTGAGAACTATCAGACTTAAGCCAAAGCATTGTACTTCCCAGGTAACACAGACCTTGCATAGAGGTCTCTGAGAGGTTACAATGTGGATGAAAATGCGAGCTCCCAATGTGAGATCCTCGAGATATCACACAGATAACAATAATAAGATATTCCTATGCGAGCTCCTAAAGATATCCCACAGATAACCAGAATAAGACATTCCTGTTGCGAGATCCTCAAGATATCCCACAGATAACCAGAATAAGACATTCCTGTTGCGAGATCCTCAAGATATCACATATGTAACCAGAATAAGATATTCTTATTGCGAGCTCCTAAAGATATCCCACAGATAACCAAAACTAAGAGATTCCTGTCGTGAACTCCTTAAAGTCATCGCAAGTATAACCAGAATAAGACATTCCCATTGCGAGCTCCTGAAGATATCACACAGATAACCAGAACAAGATATTCCTATTGCGAGCTCCTAAAGATATCCCACAGATAACCAGAATATACATTCCTATTGCGAGCTCCTTAAGCCATCGCAAGTCTAACAAGAATAAGATATTCCTATTGTGGAGGTCCTCAAGGTATCACATATGTAACCAGACTAAGACATTACTATTGCGAGCTCCTAAAGATATGACACAGATAACAAGAATAAGATATTCCTATTGCGAGCCCCTAAAGGTATCCCAAAGATAACCATAATAAGACATTCCTGTTACGAGATCCTCTAGATATCACATATGTAACCAGATTAAGACATTCCCATTGCGAGCAGATATCACGCAGATAACTAGAAAAAGACATTCCTATTGCGAGCTCCTCAAGATATCACAAGTGTAAAGAGAATAACACATTCCATTGCGAGGTCCTAAAAACCTTGCAAATTCAACAAGAATAGGAAAACAGGTGACGTGTTGTAGGGATCTACTCCATTCCTACTCTGCACTTCTCATTTCCACCGGTAGATGGCACAATCGTCTACTCTGTACCCGGAAGAACAACCCCATCGCTTATAACCCGAGTGGAATATCGATCTACGCATCGAAGTGATGTATTCGGCGCCTCACATGTACTGCACATTTGGAGGATATATAGATTATAGATCCATATCGCAGCCATCTTCTCTCAGTACTGCCCCGGATGAGCATCCTGAGAACTTCCCCATGTGATATCTCTAAGATGTTACTGGGATCATCCCCTGTGGAGGACATTTGGAGGTGATAGAGAGGTCTGGGCGACCTACCTGCGATATCGTAGTACACATCTCAAAATATTTCCCAGGGTGAGCAGTTTGAGAACTTCCCGATGCGATATCTCCGAGATGTTACTGGGCTCATCCCCTGTGGCGGACATTTGGAGGTGATAGGGAGATCTGGGCGAGCTCCTTGCGATCTTCCTGCGATATCGCAGTAAACCTCTCAAGATATTCCCCAGGGTGAGAGGTTTGAGAACTTCCCCATGCGATATCTCTGAGATGTTACTGGGCTCATCCCCTGTGGCGGACATTTGGAGGTGATAGGGAGGTCTGGGCGACCTCCCTGCGATATCGCAATAAACCTCCCAAAATATTCCCCAGGGTGAGCAGTTTGAGAACTTCCCCATGCGATATCTCAGAGATGTTACTGGGCTCATCTCCTGTGGCAGACATTTGGAGGTGATAGAGAGCTCTTGGTGACCTCCCAGCGATATCGCAATAGGCGTCACAATATCCTGGCAGGAGCTCGCCGAGACATCTCTGGGAGGTCCGCGTGTTACCTGGGTTAGTGCTTGTGAAAGCACTGTGAGCCTTTTTGTGCTCTCAAGCACTCTTTAAAACCAGTGATTAGTGCTTCCTAATTCATGCACTTCATGAAGGCTTAGTACTTAGTAATCCCTTAAGTCGAAGGAGTTTTATATTATTAAAGGAAATAAAACAGTTAGCCTAAGTTTCACAATATAATACTATGTTGTTGACATTTATGGTTCGTATTTAATCCCATTTTGATAATGGGAAAGGCATTTTGCATGTCCTTAAATAATAAAGACAATTTCAAGCTGTGAGAGTATATACCGAATTTTGCGTTCGTTAGTTTTATAGAAATTTGTTCCGCTGCACTCCAATTCTCATCTGTCAATGACGCAAGTGAGGTATGCAAGTTTAGATGTTTCTCCAATCTTATATGAGAAGTGCTTAGAGCCTAGTGCTCAAAAAATCAAATTTCTTGCTAAGGACCAAGTAATCACAAGCCTTTTTGAAATTTTGGAAGAGCCTTCAGAACCTAACTCTACTGCATAGTTCCAAGTTTGAACACGATCGGATTCATATTGTTGGAGAACCGAGCAGACTTTTGTGAGTTCGGTAGCTGGATGCGAATCTTCGTATTTTTGCGAGAACCTTCAAAAGCATGAATGTCATGATGACATATTTTTGCGCGTATGTTCTTCGGTAAATCGTGTTATTTCATCACAAATCTATGGGAGATGATAGCCCTACATTAGTGGTCAGACCTGGTTTTGAAAGAGATCCTCCTTAGGAGGAGGCAACTAAATATTGAAGGGATTTGTATCAACAAGAGTGAATATCTTTGAGAAATAGAGAAGGAGATTCTTCTTCAAGAGATCCATGTGCCTACAGAGGAGTATATTTGTGAGAGGGGACTTCTGAAAGGTTATGTATTATTTTTAATATGATATCGCTGAAATTTTGCTGAAGGCTTCAAAACTTAACTTCAAATTAACCACACTTTCTGATCTTGTAAGGTGAGAGGCTCATTTGTCGATATTAAATCTCGTGATTGGTAGAGAGGAATTTTAGGTCAGTTTTTCTATCACTAATGAGAATATATCTTTATGTTTCACCTCAACACAATTAGAACTATCAATGGGCATTTATTGGTTAAGAATAAGTAATTGAATATTACTGGAATTCAATTGAATTTCATTCAATATGTTAGTAACTTAACGTATAATTTTCTTTACTTTGATTATTTAAATATGACATTAATTCCAGTAATATTTTTCTAGAATAATTATGTATTCTTCTCCTAAAGAAGAATTGAAGGTGGACAATAATGTGTTAATCTTTTCATCATTACTTTCTATCCTGACTTCACGAAAAAAAAAATTGGTTCAAGCACTGACGTGAAGTCAGGAGCTTTTGCGCGTATGTTCTATTGTCCATTCTCCTGTATTGGACACTTTTAATCGAATTTACCATGGTGAATTCTATTGTCTATTCTCCTGTATTGGACACTTTTAATCGAATTTACCATGGTGAATTCTATTGTCTATTCTCCTGTATTGGACACTATTAATCGAATTCACCATGGTAAATTCGATTAAGAGTGTCCAATACAGGAGAACAGACAATATAATTCACCATGGTAAATTCGATTAAGAGTGTTCAATACAGGAGAATGGACAATAGAACATAGGCGCAAAAGCTCCTGACAGCACGAAAACAAAATTGGTTCAAGCGCTGACGTGAAGTCAGGAGCTTTTGCGCGTATGTTCTATTGTCCATTCTCCTCTATTGAACACTCTTAATCGAAATTACCATGGTGAATTCTATTGTCTGTTCTCCTGTTATGGACACTATTAATCGAATTCACCATGCTAAATTCGATTAAGAGTGTGAATTGCAAGTCCCTTTCTCCTTTCGTTCGAAAGTTATCGAGGCAACGGTCACTTATCTACTGAACTCACACAAGAATGCTCAAATCTCCAACAATATTTAACCGATCATATTAAAACTTGAAACTTGGCAGTAGAGTCAGGTTATGAAGGCTTTTGCGAAATTTCAGCAATTTCAAACGAATAGTTACTGATATATAGAATTTTTTTTTTCAATTTTCAATGATTTTTTAAAAATTTTCTACAAATACTGTCCTCACGAAATTTTGCAAGAATTGTCTCGTTGGCATTCTACAACTAATAACCATGTTTGAGTTCAATCGGTTTAGTATTTTTCGAGTTAATGAGGAACAAAAAACAACCAAATGGCTATAACTCTCAAACCGTTTGGCCGATTATGCTCATAAACAAACTGAAATGTCGAGTTCTGATGCAAATCCTAATCTGAAAACTTCAAGCCGCTATCTCTTTCCGTTCTCAAGTTATCGTGACAACAAAAATATTTTTCAATAATTTTTTAATAATTTTCTAGCCATACAAACAAAATTATTACTCGGAAACCATACGATACGAATCTCACAAAATTTCACAAACGTGCTTAGGTTCATATTCTACAGCTACTCACCAAGTTTCAATTCGATCGGATTTATATTGGTTGAAAACAAAATTATTACTCGGAAACCACTGGGCCGATTATGCCCAGAACTTGTCCGTCGTATTGGGATGTGCCACTCACCCTGAAAATTTCAAGTCGCTAGCTCTTTTCGTTCTCAAGTTATCGTGGCAACGGCCGGAAGGCCGGCCGGACAGAATCAAATTTGACGTCGAATTCTTCATTGGGGAGTCGAACTAAATCGTTTGAGATCATTTTTGTCAAAAAAATTCGAAAGTTACAGACATTTGGGCAAAACTATAATGCGATATTCCCCAGATCATACGCGCAAAAACGATGAACATATCTCTGATTGGGGTTGAAGAGTATTTGACTTCTAATCGATTACAGCTCCATTTAAGTGAGACGAAGGCTTCTATGCATAAACACCAATATATTGATAACATTATTCTTCCTCATTTTATGAACCTTTTAAATATATTTCAAGAAAGATATCCCACAAATTTTAATTCTATTCAATGGTTTGGTCTTGATCATCTGTTCAGGCGAAAACTCGGTCTAATCAGTCGATTATTCAGTCTCATTTTCAATTTGCCCATCGATTCTTTACCTCTCAAAAATAATCACCTTCCAATACTTCAAAATCGTGGTATGCGCATTATCTTTTGTTGTAGTAGATTTACGTCCAAGGATGTATGCTTCAATCACTGAGTTGGCTATCTATTGAACAAAGATTTTATCATACCAAAAAGGCGTTTGTCATTAATCTGGCTTTGCATCCCAATATTTTGGCGAATTCGTCAAGTTCCAAATTTTAATCATTTACTCCTTGCTATACTATCTTTGTTATACAAAAAAAAAAATAATATTTAAACACCTCCTTCCGGGTGTTGCAGTTTCTTTTTCCTGTAGCTCATGTATCAGAGGCGCCAAAGTCCGTGGGGCTGAGGATAAATTTCCAAGCCTTTTACCCATGATGTCCCAAATATGCTCTATGGGCGAAAGATCGGAGGATCTGGGCGGCTATGGCAAAAGATTAACATGGGTCGCTTCAAAAAAGTTTAAAGCTAACACTGGCAACAAGAGGTCGAGCATTATCTTGCTGAAATATTGGATTCTCGATCCGGTTATGGTAAGGGAGAACATATGGCTCCACTATTTTTTGAAGGTAATGCAGCGCTGTCATGTTACCGCGAATAAAGACTAAAAAAGGTGACCCACTTGCATGTGCAATAGCAAGCCATACCATAACACCTACTGACCGGTGTACATGACGCTCAATATCAAACTGAGGTTGACGTCTTTCTCCCCAACGTCGTCTAACCCTTCTTCGGCCCTCATGTGCACCCAAGGAGAATCGAGATTCATCAGAAAAGACACCCTGATGCCATTCCACATTCCAATGTTGAAGTTCTCTGCTTTTTGGGCATTATCAAACCACGCTTGACAACATCTCATAACAGTAGTTAGATTCCTGTTCGTACGGTTAGCGATTTCTCGAAATGACAACCCCGCCTCCCCAAATTCACTTAGCTGGCGATAAATTCAACGTACAAGTGCTCTAGGCATTTTAACAACAACTAAACATCTCCTCGAACAGCTGGTTTGTTGTAAAATTTAAAACGGAAATCGCTATTTTCAAACAAAAATGTCCTTTATCTTGGAAAACTCGAACATTTTTTGTGAAGCGCTTTAAGTAACCTTGTTTGAAAAAAGAATTCAGATCCATGTGAAAAACGATTTTTCTTTTTTTGCTCATAACTCTTTTGCAAATTGCATAATTACCTAATGGATTTTTTTTCGGTGACTACACTACATTAGTGTCAGCATCAATATGATTGTAACTAGTAAATTTTGTTTGAACTTGGTTTTTCGACATTTGTTCGAATTTTCCCTCAAAAGTAGTTTCATTCTTATTTTCGTCATTAAATCTTTCAATTTCACATTCAATTCACGTCCAAGAATCCCAGGAATGCAAATTGCCAATTTATAGTGACATTTTTTATTGAAATAGAATTTTGTCATGAATATCCATCGATAGTTCAATTTCAACGCTAATTAATTATTCTCTATGATCACAGATTTGTGAAAATTCGATCAAATGTCGAAAAACTAAGTTCAAACGAAGTTTTATTTACTTGCCATGCTGACATTAATATTGTCTAGTCCTCAAAAGAAATTCCGTTTTGTAACTATTCAATTTTTGAAAGAGTTCTAAGCAAAAAAAAAGAGAAAAATATTTGTTAAGGTTTTCCGATCTAAAATTCTGCACATTGATCCAAATTATAATTTCAAACAAGTTAACTTAGAGCGTTTTACACAAAATGTTCGAATTTTTTGAGATAGTCGACGTTTTTGTTCAAAAATGGCGATTTCCGCGCAAACTGGAAGTCTCAGTTGGCCGAGTTTTATATCATTTTTCATCATATTTGATGCACCAACTTTTTGTAAAAAGCAAAATTGGAAATATTAATATAAAACAAAAGTATCTCTTGGTGCGGAGTTGCTGGGAAACACTGTATATCCACACTCGATGTACCAAACCAACAACCGGTCGAGTTCAATGGACTCGGATCTTCAAAGATCAAACGCAAGGTAGTTCATAAGACTTGATCCAGTTTTCAGAAGAAAATTTGAGGAGTTTAACAGGAAGTTGGGTCGTAAGTAGCGCTCGGAATTGTATTTGAGTAATTTGAATATTCGACTATTCTAAATTCGAATTTTGAGTTAATCATAAATTTCGAATATTCAACTACATTCAAATTCGACTATTGGAATATATGAATCTTCTTTTATTCAAATATAAGACTAATAAATTATCATTAATTTCACATATAGTCAAATTTGAACTATTAATTAATTCAGTTTAATTCGATATAACTATCAAGTAAATAATATCTAACGAAAATAGAAAGAAATTTCTTATATCGCGTGGCCCATTTAAAATCTGCATTTTTGATTGGCTATGAATAAAAAGCTAATAATTTATTAGAAAGGTCGATCGTTGATATTTACGAATGAAAATCATTCAAATGACAGTCGTGACTGGACATACAGTACCCTATCCGATCAACCAACATCTCCTGAGAGGAAGGCCAATCAACTCCCATCACTTTTTACAATATGGCGGCGAAGGTGGATGAAAATTCAATTGACAGCTGTTTTGTTTGCCAATAGTGGAAGCCAAGGGCGTAGCCAGGGGGGGGGGTTTGGGGGTTCAAACCCCCCCCGAAAGGTTATTTTTTCTCTTAAAAAAATAATTTTTGCTGCAGAAAGTGACCCTTACACCCCCAAAACCCCCCGAAATTAATTCCTATTTCAGAACCCCCCCCGAAATTAATTCCTGGCTACGCCCTTGGTGGAAGCTCAAATCAATAATAATTTGATATCAAGTGGAGATTCGTACTATTTCTATGTCCGAATTACCGAGGACTCAGTGTTTCCAACTCATTGTCCAGATTATATGGTAGAATAATAAAAGGTAGAACAGAAGATGATATACATGTCATAGAAGAGCAGAAAGGGTTCAAGGCAGGAAGATCATGCGTTGACAACATTTTTTGCCTTAAGCAGCTTGTGGAAAAAAGAACAGAGAGAAACATGATTTTTATAGACTTGCAGAAGGCTTATGATAGTGTAGCCAAATATATATTAGGGGAGCGAAGGAGCTCTTATATAATAGAGTTCAAACCGGGCTCTATCGTGCCACCCCGTGTGACCTTCATTGCTAAAATTTATAGACCACTGGGTATCATTCTCCATACCCTTACAATGCAAATTCAACTGGTCGTCAAAAAATCGTCGTGTGCAGGAAGGGGTGGGGGGCATTTTTCCCAAAATTGACAACATTTTTTTTTCTGTTTAAGGTCATCTATATAAGGTGACTATCCCTCACACAAATTTCTATTGAAATATACGAATCAGAAATATTTTTTATTAATTGTCAAAAAAATCGGATACAATGCTCTTAAATGGAATTCCTTAAGATATAACCGTTTGCCCTGAACACCCATATTAACTATTATGTTCCGCTCGGTTGTACTCGAGATCTGTTAGGATTAACGAAAAAATGCTTCATATGAAAGGTCTGCTCCGAAAACCAATGATTCAGATGCTTCTTTCAAAATTACAATAGTCAGAACAGTTTCCTCACAAAATAAGAAATTGTGTTATTAACTCTCATTAACCGAAACCGAACCTGGAGACGCTAGTAAGGCGCAATTTGTTGCGTTAGTCCATGTTAGTGGCGACCTTATGGATTTGAGCGCACATAAGGTTCGTTATATCTATCCGACCAACTTTACAGTACTATTCCTGCGTGCATTCAGAACGCACATTTTGAAAATATTATTTAAATTCCTAATTTCTTATATGTATGAGAATTTTTACATATAATTCATAGATATTTGATTTGATTTTGTTAATTCGTAAATAAATATGCAAATATGCGAGTTCAAACTTATATTCGTTACTTCATAAATCAGTTTTGTGACGTAATATTAACACATTTTTGAAATCATCGCTCATTCTCATTATTAGTTTCAAAATTTCCTGAATCCTAGACCAAAAATCTGGAAAAGAATTAAGAAGGTGTATAGTTGGTATCTATAATATTTAGGGTCTAAAAATTTATAACATGTCATGATTCATCTAATTCAACTACATATCACTATCAGATGAAGAATCATCAAGGAAAGGAAGATTTGAAAAATTTTAAGTACTCGTATTTGCACATGTTTTTCGGGCCATACATTTGCAGGAGCCAATACACGGAATTTGTTTTATTTAACAGGAGCACATTGATCCTGTGCAATTTGAACTGAGAATTACCATTTCATAAAGAATATTTACGGATCTGATATTCGATATAATATTTACCTTTTCTACAACTGCAGTTGCTAAGGATAGATATTTCCTTAGGTAGGATTGGCATCGTCGTTAATTTTGGCAGAAGTTTTCCATTTTCTACATACCACCCACTAAATATAGGATCCGGTAAAGATGGTCTTGGATCATCATTTCTTATTTTGTGAGGAAACTGTTCTCTCTATCGTAATTTTGAAAGATTCATCTGAATCGTTGGTTTTCGGAGCAGACCTTTCATATAAAGCATTTTTTCGATAATCCTAACAGATCTCGACTAAAACTGAGCGGAACATAATAGTTAATATGGGTGTTCAGGGCAAGCGGTTATATCTTAAGGAATTCCATTCAAGAGCATTATTGTATCCGACTTTTTTGACCATTAATATAAAATATTTCTGTATCGTATATTTCAATAGAAATTTGTGCGAGTGATATTCACCTAATATACATGACCAAAAACAGAACAAAAATGTTTGTCAATTTTTGGAAAAATGCCCCCCACCCCTTCCTGCACACGACGATTTTTTGACGACCAGTTGAATTTGCATTGTAAGGGTATGGAGAATGATACCCAGTGGTCTATACATTTTAGCAATGAAGGTCACACGAAAATCTGTTTTAGAGCTCATTTCATGCATTGTGAACTCTACTATTAACGAATATGTCAACTCGGGAGAAGGTGGGAACCAAACTGTCCAAGGAGTTTCGTATCTCAAAAGATCTCCGACAGGACCGTCCAGTAGCACCAACTCTGTTTAAGGTCTATTTTGCCTCGACTCTGAAACATTGGCGAAAAAAATGTCGAAATATGGGAATTCCAATAGGAAAACATGATGTACTTTTCACTCTACACTTTGCTGACGACCTGGTCTTCAAGGCCAAAGATGAGTAAGATATTTATTATATGTTGAGACAATTGGATGAGGCATATATAGAGTGGGGTGTGACCATAAACACCTCAAAAACAAAATATATCGTTGTGAATAATGGCAGGAGTGATCTTATCCTGCGAGATGAAATAATACAAGGATTAGATGAATATGCCTATCTCCGAGTGACCCTCACAGCCGTCGGATCCAGTGGAAAGGGAAATAAAGAAAAGGATCGCCCAAGGAAGAACAATTACGAAACAACTGAATGGCTTACTTTGGAGTTTACAAGTGAGGAATAATATTGAAAGAAAAATCTATAAACCTTAATAGAGAATATGGAATACCTAATATGGAGCCGATATATGGGAAATGACAACGCAACTCAAGAATGAAATGAAAGCGATGGAGATGGGGTATTGAAGGTGCTACTCTAGACTTACGCTACAGGATCGAGTCAGGAATGAGGAGATAAGAGCTAGAGTGGATGTTGATGCTGATATTAGAGACACAATTGAAGCAAAAAAGCTACAATAGTTTGGGCACCTGTCAAGAATGAGTGACGAGAGATGGCCATTCAAAGTCCTCAATTGGGTTCTACCGCAAAGAAGAAGAAGAACAACTAGAATAACATGGAGGGAAGGAGTTCAGGAAGCGATGGACAGGAGAGGTTTGCAAGACCGATATTTGCAGGATAGCAGTCTATGGCGACTGAGATGCGAGAAATTACATTATTTCATTTAAACATCCTTCTAATAATAAAAGACACCTTTTCATGCTGTCGACTTCGTTAATCTTTTGAAAAATATAAGAAATAACTGGTAGACCTACCATATCCTTATATCCAACATCAATTGAAAAGCAGAATGTGAAACTAGTGCTAAAAATTTTTAATCGAAACTCAGTGGTAGCACTTATGGAACTTGGTCCTAGGTATCACTTGAGTATCATGAAGATTATGTTATTTTTGTTAAGATTAAAAATCATCTAAGAGAGGACCAATGGAAAATATAGGTGCGCTATCAAATACAATCATCTCATTATTGCATGGCATGTATAATTCATCAATTTGTTTGAATATCAGAAAAATCCTACAATTCAACTTCTGAATTTACTGCCTTTTCCCCATCCACTTTCGTGGCCATATTGGTTTTGATGACTGGCCTTCAATGTAGGAGGTGTTGAATCATCCCAATTTTTCAGTACATTGTCGATTGTTTGGGGCTCCATCTCATGAATGGCAACATCGATATCGTGTTTCAAGGCATCAATCGTTACTGGATGTTTAGCGTAATAAAGGGATTTCCAATAAGAGGTGTCATTTTGATATTCAAAGAAAAATGCCATTTTTCAATATAAATGATCGGATGTTTATTTCATAATAAAGGAGAAGCTATGCCGTTAATAGTGGAAAATAACATCAGGCAAATGACCACCACGACTACGCTTACAGGACCATATCCTTTTAATGAAATTTTCCATAATCAAATCGCAAAGTGGCTGCCCTATGTCATCGATAGCCTCACGAATTCCATCTTTGAGGTCTTGAATCGACGCTGGGCTATTGGCGTAGACCTTCTCTTACAAGCGGTCCCAAAGGAAGAAGTCGCAAGGTGTTAAATCACAAGATCTCGGTGGCCAATTGTGATCACCTCTTCGAGAAATAACACGGTCCGGAAACTTTTCCCGCAAAAAATCAATGGTTTCGTTGGTTGTGTGGCACGTAGCGCCGTCTTGTTGAAAGTAAACGTTGTCCAGATCAATACCATCCAATTCCGGCCATAAAAATCATTAATCATCTCTCGATAGCGCAATCCATTCACCGTAACTGTTGCTCCAGCCTCATTTTCGAAAAAGTAAGATCCAATGACTCCGCCGGACCATAATCCGCACCAAACAGTCACACGTTGAGGATAGAGAGGCTTTTCAACAATAACTCTTGGGTTTTCCGAGCCCCAGATGGGACAATTTTGCTTGTTGACGAAGCCACCGAGGTGGAAATGAGCCTCATCACTCAAGATGATGTTTCGATGGAATTCCGGATCATTCTCATGCATTTCACTTTTTACTGTATAGTAAATGTTCCAAATAAGATGTTCCTCTTTTCCCAATGTTATACCGTGTTATCAGCATTCCAATTCAGCGAAAATGCCATAGTCCTGCTTGAATAGTAAGTATATATCGAGATATTTTCGTTAGCAATATCACTGGAGGATATTTTCTTTTTGACAAATCTCTGCACGTTACAAAACTCAACTTATAACGAATAGGTACCAAGATTTTCTATAATGGTTCACGAATTGAAAATTGTCGAACACATTCATCCTTCAATCATTTCAAATTTTAGGTTAGACCAGGGGTCGGCAACCCTTTGAGTCAGAAGAGTAAAAAAATACAATTTAAAAAATTTTAAAGTCTTTAAAGAACCAGAAAAATTATTCTTGGCAACGATAAATGGTACTTTCATAATAAGGTTGATAAAAAAAAACTAATCTATTTATTCATAAGAATAAATAATATTTGCGTATGGAACTGAAGAGCCGCAGCTTCATAACTGTCACAGCCGCCGACCCAGAGTCCGCTTTGTTGACGTACACTTAATGAAACAACTTATCTCTCATCCAGCCAAACTACGGACGCTGGCGATCGATATAGGAGAATCAGGAGTAAGTGGGCGTCATTTTCGATTGAGGTACCCTTCGATGCAGTGAACTTTCGATTCAGTGAACTTTCGATGCAATGAGTCTTCGATGGAGTGAGGCGCACCGTTCCTCAGACGCAGACGTGGCCGAGCATAAATGCACCTCCAAAGTTCCATATTATAGCAACGTACGTTAATGTAACATGTTTTTTGACCTTGGCCCTGGTGAAAATTGATGTAATTCGAAGTATTATTCTTGATAATCTTATCAATTCCGAGGTTGTTTTGATTATGATAACCATTCAAAATTAACCATTTGCTACTTGTATTTTATAAGTTGTGATGTGTAAGTGAACAAGAAAGTTACCCAATGAAAGCGAATTTATTTTTGGGCGAAGAAAAAAAAATGTATGGACGGATTTTCATATCTCAAAACTGATTGAACACTTTCAGTTTCATTGGATATAGTGAAGCTATCAATAGAAAAGATAGCCAATAGTTCGTAGCAGTAAGTGTACTTAAAAATAGATCTGAGTTATTTGCAGATTTGAAGTGATAATGAAAATTTTGATTCCACTCGTTTCACTGCTACTCTTAACGAAGTTTTCAACATGTTACAAAATACTCGGTCTGTTCCCTTATCCGGGAAAAAGTCATATGAATATCATTCTTCCTCTCATGAAAGAGTTGAGTCGAAGAGGCCATGAAGTGGTAGTAGTAAGTCAGTATCCGTTAGATGCACCTATTCCTAGATATACAGATTTATCTGTGAAAGGATCCATGCCAGAACTCAAAGAAATATTACAAGTGAATAACATGAACAGGATAGTGTCCAGGATAATCAATAACTACTTACAGGTGAAACTTATGTTTGAAAAGATTAGTGATGTAATGTGTGGAGCATTCTTAGGAAGTGATGTTTTCAAAAGTTTATGGAACACGAACCAGACGTTTGATGTTATTTTTCATGAACCTTTTGCTGGTGACTGCCCCTTAGCAATCAATGAAAAATTCAAGGCTCCTGTCATAGCAATCACAACCAGTGTGATGCTACCATGGAATAATGAACGTTTTGGAAACCCTGATAACCCCAGTTATATCCCAACCCTTTGGATGGATTTTTCTGATAAGATGAGTTTCCTAGGAAGAGTGGAGAACTTTCTGGTCGCAAATGCGCATAATTTATGGTATAAATATAAGCAACGACACCATGATAAATTAGTAAAACAACATTTTGGTGAAAGTCATCCTCCATTATCGACATATGCAAACAATATGAGCTTGATGTTGGTGAATAGTCATTTCAGTTTGAGTCTAGCGAGGCCATATACGCCGAATGTGATACAAGTAGGAGGTTTACATATTACCAATCCTGAACCTTTACCGAAGGTGAGAGAAAATGTATATTTTATAACTTTTTCGAATTGTTTCCCGAAGCTTAAGTATATTACGGAGGCCATAGATCCAATCGAGATAAATCGTACGTAACATGAGGTTTCATCAGTTTACCAGTGAGAGGTCTCTGCCTCCACGATTTGTAGATAATCATGGATTAACGACGTGCACATCTTTTTTTTGGTTTTTTTTTCAATTTTTCGATGAAAATGGTCTTAAACGATTTGGTTCGACTCACTGATCAAGATTCCGTGGTCGAAATTCATTCTGTCCGGCTGTTCCGGCCGGCCGGCCGTAGGTACGATAACTCTCGAACGGAATGAGCTAGACAGTTGAAATTTTTTATCGATTACAAGGTAATTTTTCACTATTACTTTTCTTCTTTCATACATATTTTATGGAATATCTACTATTTGTAGGTACTTTAAACCTGTTTTGGGCAATTGTCATACGAAACTTGTTTTTTTGGCGCTCTAGTTCCTCGGAACAGAGTGCTTATCAATTTGCCCAAATGTCTTTAATTTTAGAATTTTTGGCTGAAAATGGTCTCAAACGAAATTGTAGAATCATGGCCTTTATATGCATGTGAAGTTTTGTATTGACCAGGTTACCGCAAAGTGTCAAAAAAAATTTTTGAAAATTTAAAAAAAGTTATTCTACAATAACTCTCGAACGGAATGAGCTAGGTAGTTGAAATTTTCAGAGTAGTTTAGGGAGATGAATATCTCGGTTAAGTTCGTTATTGGGCAAAATAGGCCAGATGGTTTCGGAGTTTTTTTTTGAGGAACAAATTTCAAATTCAATTTCTATTTAAGATGCAGTTTCACCATAAAAATCCATGGATATCATTTTTAACTCCAACAAGCTAATACTTTCGGAGATATGATTTTTCGAAATTTCAATAATGAATCGTACTTCTATGTTTTTGCAGAATGCTATAATTATTCTATTTAAGCTTTATTATATGCTCTGTGTTCATACTCGTTCATGTCATCCTGTTCTATAAGAGAGAGTCAAATTCATTTCAGCTATTTTAATTTGATTTCTTCCATGGTGCAGTTCTCATTCTCAGATTGCTCATTTAATCTTGTTAAATATACTATTATTTGAATTGAATTTCTTTATGATGCAGTTCTATCATAAGAATACATTGATATAATTCCCAACTCTGAGAAACCAATACTTTCGGAGATATAATTTATCTGTTTGAACAAGAGCGCCAGAAAGCTCCTGTCCACAGGGCTTGAACCAATTTTTCTTTTCACTATCAAATGCATGTTGATCGATATGCTGTATTTCCGGCCAAAGTAGACTAACTCGTCGAGGTGGTATACAGGATGATCGGATGAGTGAATGGATAAGCGGATAACAGAAAACGTTAAAGGTCTTGGACTTTTAATCTGTTAGGGGTAAGGTTTTGTAAAGCGACGCAGTCCTGGCACATAATCCCGATAGGGGTATCCACGCATGCGTGGATGAAAAGTTCGATATCTCTTGAACCGGCGGAGTTACATAATTGAGGTTTTGGGTTGCAGGCAACATATAGAGGGCACTCTAGGTGACAAGTAATCTTCGCATGCGCAGAATTAGGCTGACTGTTTTGGTCTAATATAAGCTAGGAAGCAAGGGATGAACACATACTCATGCTCATTTAGAATTCCATCATCAATTTCAAATTAATATTCAGGGTGTTTCTGAATTGATGTGAAATTTTTCATTGGGTGAACATTTAGGGAGGTCTTGCATATAATCCTTTGTACTAAGCTCCTTCCCCCAACAGTTATTGCCATTTGAAATTGGGGAAATTCCCTGGACATTATGGGAATTTGAAAAATAAAAATATTTGTCAACAAGACTTTATCTGACACCATCCCTCAAATATATATATATATACATATATATATATATATATATATATATATATATATATATATATATATATATATATATATACTTAAATATAAACACATGTGAGACCCGCGGTAGCCAACAGACAACCTGAGACCCATATCAGAATATAACTTTTTTGAAATATTTTTTTCATTATTACAAGGTTATAATGGTGCTTATTGCGCATATCGTGAGAGGGGAAGCTTTTTCAAAAAACTGTTGAAAAAGGAATATCCAAAGAAGTTCCGAGACCCGTTATATATCAAACACTAATGCGAGGCCCTCAGTGTATATTCTGGTATATTCTTCACACTTGCGAGTCCCTCCAACGATGCCAAATCTAAACATAAACAAAAAATTGAATAAACAGTCGAGACAATGAGCCCTCGAAGGCGCGAAATGCAGATAATATTAAAGTCGAACTCGCAAGTCAGATTGTGAACTATTTCAGCGGGAAAGTAGATTCGTTCTTTCCAAATACGCAAAAGCTCCTGACTTCAGTGCTTGAACCAATTTTTGGCGCTCTAGTTCCTCGGAACTGAGTGCTTATCAATTTGCCCAAATGTCTGTAATTTTCGAATTTTTCGATGAAAATGGTCTTACACGATTTGGTTCGACTCACTGATAAAGAATCCGTGGTCGAAATTCATTCTGTCCGGCCGTCCGGCCGTAGGCACGATAACTCTCGAACGGAATGAGCTAGATAGTTGAAATTTTCAGAGTAGGTTTGGGTGATAAATATCTCGGCTAAGTTCGTTATTGGGCAAAATCGGACAGATGGTTTCGGAGTAACAAAAAAAAAAATTTTTTTTTTACAAAGCAAATTCCAAATTAAATTTTTTTCAATAAGCAGTTTTACCATAAGAATCCAATGATATCATTTTTGGCGCTCTAGTTCCTCGGAACTGAGTGCTTATCAATTTGCCCAAATGTCTGTAATTTTCGAATTTTTCGATGAAAATGGTCTCAAACGATTTGGTTCGACTCACTGATAAAGAATCCGTGGTCGATATTCATTCTGTCCGGCCGGCCGGCCGTAGGCATGATAACTCTCGAACGGAATGAGCTAGACAGTTGAAACTTTCAGAGTAGGTTTGGGAGATAAATATCTCGGCTAAGTTCGTTATTGGGCAAAATCGGACAGATGGTTTCGGAGTAACAAAAAAAAATTTTTTTTTTACGAGGCAAATTCCTAATTAATTTTTCTTCAATAAGCAGTTTTGCCATAAGAATCCAATGATACCATTTTTAACTCTAACAAGCTAATACTTTCGGAGATATGATTTTTCAAAATTTCAATAATAAATCGTATTTCAACGTTGTCACAGAATGATATATTTATTCTATGTATGAATTGTCATAATGTCAACTTATTTTCCCTAGACATGACATTATCTAATCAATCGAAGAATTGTGAGCGAAGTTGGAAAAATCTCAGTTGTTTGCTCCGAAATTAGTTTTTCTCAGAAAAGTCTTACATTTCGGAACGGAACATGAAGTAAGAGATCTGAGAGTAGTGAGACTGCTTTTCATCCATAGACATATAATAATAATGCTCAGTTCTCTCAATTTATGACGGGACTGACGGAAGGAAATATTATAACTTCAAAAATATTGGGGTTGAAATACTAGTATTTTAGCGATGCAATGGGGACCTCACCCAAATGTTTGAAAATATTACGTAAATATTGAAAGCATAATTCTGTAGTTCGAGAGAGGAGAAAATTTGGTGAACGTAGATCAGGAAATTTTTGATCGATTACAAGGTAATTTTTCATTATTACTTCTCTTCTTTCATACCTACATGTTTTATGGAATATCTACTATTTGTAGGTACCTGTTTTGGGCAAATGTCATACGAAACTTGTTTTTTTTTGGCGCTCTAGTTCCTCGGAACAGAGTGCTTATCAATTTGCCCAAGTGCCTATAATTTTGGTATTTTTGGCTGAAAATGGTCTCAAACGATTCGGTTCGACTCCCTGATCAAGAGTCCGAGGTCGAAATCGATTCTGTTCGGCCGGCCGGCCGTAGGCAGGATAACTCTCGAACGAAAGGAGTTAGCGGATTGAAAAATGCAAGGTGGGTTTGGAGCATAAATATCTCGGAAAAGCTCGTTAATGGGCGAAATCCATCAAGCGGTTTCGGAGTTATGGCCGATTTTAGTAAAAATATTTTTTATGAATATTTCCGAAACCGATCACTCGATCTATCTGAAATTTAGCAAAATTGGCCAGATTTAATTTGATTTCTTCCAAGATGCAGTTCTCATTCTCATGATTGCTCATTTAATCTTGATAAATAAACTATTATTTGAATTGAATTTCCTTTATGATGCAGTTCTATCATATGAATACATTGATATAAATCCCAACTCTGAGAAACCAATACTTTCGGAGATATAATTTGTCTGTTTGAACAGCGCCAGAAAGCTCCTGTCCACCGGGGTTGAACCCATTTTTAAGATGTAGTTTTACCAAAAAAATCCATTGATGTCATTCTCAGTAGTAATAACCCAAGGACATTGATAATTGTTCGAAAAAATTTTATGACAGATTTCGAAAGCTTGTTGCTTGGAAACAGATCGACGCCGTAGGCGGAGATCTGTTGCCTACAAGCAACAAGCTTGAGAAAGTTTTCATAACATTTTTGAGCATTTATCAATGTCCGAGGGTTATTCGGATAGAAAATTTTTTGCTAGTTATAGAAAAAATGCGGAGCCAAAACAATTTATGTAAACGTGCATTAAATATTTGAAACTTAATAATCGAAATAAATCAATATATGTTCATAGCAACGTGAAAACAGCCCATGGTCTTTTTGCGCGTATGTTCTGGGGAACATCGCGTTATCATTTTGCCCAAATGTCTGTAACTTTCGAATTTTTTGACGAAAATGGTCTCAAACGATTAAGTTCGACTCCCCAACGAAGAATTCGATGTCAAATTTGATTCTGTCCGTCCGGCCGTCCGGCCGGCCGTTGCCACGATAATTTAAGAACGAAAAGAGCTAGTGACTTGAAATTTTCAGGGTGGGTTGCGCATCCCAATACGACGGACAAGTTCGTTAATGGGCATAATCGGCCTAGTGGTTTCCGAGTAATAATTTTGTTTTCAACCAATATGAATCCGATCGGATTGAAACTTGGTGAGTAGTTGTAGAATATGAACCTAAGCACGTTTGTGAAATTTTGTGCGAATCGTATGGCTAGAAAATTATTAAAAAATTATTGAAAATATTTTTGTTGTCACGATAACTTGAGAACGGAAAGAGATAGCGGCTTCAAGTTTTCAGGTTAGGATGTGCACTAGAACGCGACATTTTGTTTGATTATGAGCATAATCGGCCAAACGGTTTCAGAGTTATAGCCATCTGAAATTTTCTGAAATTTGGTGGTTTTTGGTACCTCATTAACTCGAAAAATACTGAACCGATTTAATTCAAACATGGTTATTAGTTGTAGAATGCCAACGCGGAAATGTTTGCAAAATTTGGTGAGGATAGCATTTGTAGAAAATTTTTAATAAATCATTGAAAATAAAAAAAAAAAATCTATATATCAGTAACTAATAGTTTGAAATTGCTGAAATTTTGCAAAAGCCTTCATAACCTAACTCTACTGCCAAGTTTCAAGTTTTAATATGATCGGTTAAATATTGTTGGAGATTCGAGCATTCTTGTGTGAGCGTTGACCGTTGCCTCGATAACTTTCGAAGGAAAGGAGATAGGGACTTGCAATTTTCAGGGTAGGTTGCGTATCCGAAAGGTAGAGTTGAGTTTAATTTTGGGCATAATCGGCCTAACGGTTTCCGAGTTATCTCCACCTGGAATATTATTTCCTTGATAACTCAAAAAAAAAATTGGTTCAAGCACTGACGTGAAGTCAGAAGCTTTTGCGCGTATGTTCTATTGTTCATTCTTCTGTATTGGACACCCTTAATCGAATTTACCATGATAAATTATGTTGTCCATTCTCCTGTATTGGACACTTAATTCGAATTTACCATGGTAAATTCGAATTAAGAGTGTCCAATAAAGGGACAACATAATTTATCATGGTAAATTCGATTAAGGGTGTCCAATACAGAAGAATGAATAATAGAACATACGCGCAAAAGCTTCTGACTTCACGTCAGTGCTTGAACCAATTTTTTCGATGTAATGTTGACATGATTGGGTGAAATTGTTCATATGATACAAAATGAGGAAATTTGATTGGTTGTTGGAACTGTCAAAAAATTTTCAACTCTAACAAACTATCGGATATGATTTTTTTAAATTATAATAATTATTCTCCATTTTATATTATGATTTCATAGAATACTTTGATTATAATTTGCTGATGTATATAAATCCAACATGAGATGAGTCATAGACCTACATTTTGAATTTAATTACAAAAATTCTTGAGAATTGACGTACAGAAGTGACATTGAAAAATGGGTTCAAGCCCTGTGGACGGGAGCTTTCTGGCGCTTTAGTTCAAACAGACAAATTATATCTCCGAAAGTATTGGTTTCTCAGAGTTGGGAATTATATCAATGTGTTCCTATGATAGAACTGCATCATGAAGGAAATTCAATTCAAATAATAGTTTATTTATCAAGATTAAATGACCAATCTGAGAATGAGAACTGCACTATGGAAGAAATCAAATTAAAATAGCTGAAATGAATTTGACTCTCTCTTATAGAACAGGATGACATGTACGAGTATGAACACAGATCATATAATAAAGCTTAGATGAATAATTATAACATTCTGTGAAAACATAGAAGTACGATTCATTATTGAAATTTCGAAAAATCATATCTCGGAAAGTATTAGCTTGTTGGAGTTGAAAATGATATCAATGGATTTTCATGGTGAAACTGTATCTTAAATAAAAATTGAATTTGAAATTTGTTACTTGAAACAAAAATTATTTTTCGTTACTCCGAAACCATCTGGCCTATTTTGCCCAATAACGAACTCAACTGAGATATTGATCTCGCTAACCTATTCTGTGAATTTCAACTGCCTAGCTCATTCCGTTCGAGAGTTATCATAAAAAAAAAAAAAAAATCAAATTTTTTTTTCACACTTTGCGGTAACCTGGTCAGTACAAAACTTCGCATACGTATGAAGGTCAAGATTCTAAAATTTGATGTAAAATTTCAGATAGATCGAGTGATCGGTTTAGGAAATATTCATAAGAAATATGTTTTACTAAAATCGGCCATAACTCCGAAACCGCTTGATGGATTTTGCGCATTGACGAACTTGTCCGAGATATTTACGCTCCAAACCCACCTTGCAAATTTCAATCCTCTAACTCCTTTCGTTCGAGAGTTATCGTGCCTACGGCCGGGCGGCCGGCCGGACAGAATCGCTTTCGCCCTCGGATTCTTGATCAGTGAGTCGAACCAAATCGTTTGACACCATTTTCATCAAAAAATTCGAAAATTAGAGACATTTGGACAAATTGATAAATTCTCTGTTCCGAGGAACAAGAGCATCAAAAAGTGGGAAAGCCCTGTGAACAGGAGCTTTGGCACTCTTGTTCAAACTTTGACAAATCATAACTCTGAAAGTTTTGATTTCTCCGAGTTGGGAATTATATCAATGGATTCTTATTTAATTTATTTCATGATGCAGTTCTATCATTAGATTCCATTGATATAAGTCCCAACTCTGAGAAACCAATACTTTCGGGGATATAATTTGTCAACATTTGAACAAGAGCGCCAAAGCTCCTGTACGCAGGACATTTTTTCCAATAATGGTCAATGGTTTCTTCAAATCTTGTTGCCGAAAAACTTTCCACCTATACCCTATTATTGTTGTCAACATTGATATTTATATTCGTTCATGATGATATTCACATCACTTACATTTCACATGAACTATTTGTTTTCTCTCATCGAAATGTCTTCGTTGAAGTTGGAGCAGTGTTTGGGTTTCTGCACATCAGTCATACTGGAAGTTGATGTAAACTTGATTAGGTACTTCACAAACCTATATCACGTTTTCGCATTAGGATTGCACCTAGATCTGAAATGGTCTTCAATTTTTTTGGCACTCTTTTTCCTCGGAACAGAGTGCTAATCAATTTGTTCAAATGTCTGTAATTTGTCTTAAACGATTTGGTGCGACTCACTGATCAAGAATCCGTGGTCAGTATCGATCCGCCCGTAGACACGATAACACTCGAACGAAATGTGCGTCGCGACATTGTCCTAGGGGCGTCGCACGTTGATTGCGACCGAGTCTAGTTAGCTGATAACGTATTACTAGGCTAGTACTAAAATTGGTAAATATTTTTGGGGGCTGAGTTAAGGGGCGTCGTACAAAAATGGCAAAGTCCCAAGGGCGCCACAGTAAAAATAAGTTTGGAAAGCCCTGAGCTAGACAGTTGAAATTTTCAGGGTAGGTTTGGGAGATTAATATCTCGGCTAAGTTCGTTATTGGGCAAAATCGACCAGATGGTCTCGGAGAAACAAAAAAAAAAATTTTTTACTACAAATTTTAAATTAAATTTTTTTTCAAGATGTAGTTTCACCATAAGAATCCATTGATATCATTTTCACATCTAAAAATCTAATACTTTCGGAGATATGATTTTGCACAATTTCAATAATAAATCGTACTTCTATGTTTTCACAGAATGCTATGAATTATTATATGATCTGTGTTGATACATTTCAACTCATTTTCCTGAGACATGACATGTCGAATTCATTTCGGCTATCGTAGAATTATGAGGATTATAATATGATATCATACATTCTGGGTGATATTTTAATGCCCATGGTTAATCCATATGATGATTGGAATGGTATTGGTAAATTAATAATATTGAGTTAAGAATATCTCCAGTAAAAACAAAACTAGAATATTGGCTAAAGTTTCAATTTATATAATAATTTTCAGAGTGGATTTGAGGAAAGAATATATCGTTCATCATGAATTGAGGAATTAATATCTCGAATGAGTTCGTCATTGGGTAGAATTGGTCTATTGGTTTTCGATTAATAACTTTTAGCACTCTTGTTGAGTTTAAATTCTTCTTTATTTTACCTATAAAGTATTTTACTTAGTAATAGAAGAAAGGCATTAGATATCTCTCACAATTTTGTTGGAATTCAGTTCTGGTAATTTGTAATGAGGAAATTTCAAAAAATGTTTTTTTCCATAATATTTTGAAAGTATTTGTCTCTCCCAGATATTCAGGAAGTCGGTCGTAATTTCGTTTTTCCGCATGAATATCAACATAATTTCTTGTCTTATTCAGATTACTTGATAATTGTGAGAAAAGCTTTAAACTCATTACAGTACTGCGAGACCTTGTCAGAATTTTCGCGATGTTCTGGGGAATATCATTTTGCCCAAATGTCTGTAATTTTTTAATTTGGCCGTTACCACGATAACATGAGAGCGAAAAGAGAGAGCGACTTGAAATTTTCAGGGTAGGTGGCGCATCTCAATACGACGGTCGAGTTCGATAATGGGTATAATCGGCCAACGGTTTCCGAGTAATAATTTTGTTTTCAACTAATACAAATCCGATCGAATTGAAACTAGTTGAGTAGTTATAGAATACAAACCTGAGGACGTTTGTGAAATATTGTGGGAATCATATGAGTAGAAAATTTTGGAAACATTATAAAAAAATATTATTTATATCAAGATAACCTGAGAAAGGAAAGAGATAGCAACTTGAAATGTTTAGTTCAGGTTGTGACTCTGATTGAAACACTTGAGTTTGTTTATTGGACATAATCAGCCCAACGATTTTGGAGTTGTACCCATCTGAAATTTGGTTCTTATTTCTTCAATAACTCGAAAAATACTAAACCGATCCAATTCAAACAAGGTTATCTATTGTAGAATGCCAGCGTTAAAATTCTTGCGAAATGTAGTGAGAATCGTATCACTAGAAAGTTCTTAAAAAATCATTGAAAATCCTTGAAAAAAAATCCTATATATCAGAAATTGTTCGTCCAACTTCGCTGGAATTTTTCGGGAGCCTTCAGAACCTAACTCTACTGCTAAGTTTCAACTTTGAACACGATTGGATCTATATTGTTGGTGATCCGAGCAGCCTTGTTTGAGTTCAATAGCTGGATGGGTTTACCGATTGTATGAAAAACAAACATTTCGTAATTTCGAGATAGTCAACCGTTCACCGAATTAATAATTCCAAAAATGGATGGAATATAATATGCAGATAATTCAAAAATCATTTCAAAATATTCGTCTTTAAGTCTTATACACTATGAATCTACTAAAACACGAAAATTGAGAGTCGTGTAGTTACACGACTCATTAACACATATGAATGAGTAAAGTCAATAGTTTTTCGGGAATTTAGAGAAACCAATAATTCACTGAAACAATTGGAAAATATCGCGGGGCAGTCAATAGTAAATATTTTAATGGTTAATATATCGTATGATCGTGTGTGGAAATGGCAATGACTAATGAATAATGAATATTATTATTTCATAAATTTTCATTTCAATGTATCTGATTCTTAGAAAGCTAATAATATATTGACCCAGTGTTTGATGACACTTTCATAACTATTACTAGCCAAATCAGTGAACTTCTATGTTGATTTCCAGTTCATCTAGCCGAAATCGTATTAAAGCTATAATAAATCTAATGAGAGCTTTTTGAAAACCACCGTTAGTGTACTGAATGATCTATAGAGCAGTGTTGTCAGATTGGCGGGACTCTCATCTCACAGCAACCTGCTTAATTGAGAATATATACTCTGGGTCTCGCAAAGTATATACAGAACTTCTACAGCGCCATCTGAAGCGAATTCTCATTAACTAAATTCCGTGTAAGTTGATGTTTATAACAGACATCCGAGTCCAAAAATTTTTTTGGGGGAGACATCAGGGAGCTGAGGGGGGGCCCTAAGGAGTCCATTTCCACCAAAAAACAATGCGAGACCCGGAAAGGGGTCTCACATGTACAAAACGGGTCTCACTTTTTACCAACCATATACCATTTTGGGACTCAGTTATCCCTTAGTTACATCTATATATATATATATATATATATATATATATATATATATATATATATATATATATATATATATATATATATATATATATTGAGACTGAGAGCTGTATATGTGTTAGCAGAGGTTGGTGTAACGGGGTACCATACAATTCGACGTATGATACAAGAGCTTAGGGAAAAACCTCAGCAAAAAATCCTTTCTCCCCGTGAGTGTGGTGATTTGTAACTATTGTTCACAAAATTTGCTGAAATTTAAAAATATTGATGGGGATATATTTCTTCAATGTAGATTCCCTCGTCAAAAAACGGATAGGTTTCTCCAAAGGTACCCGAAACTCAACCTGAAAAATGAAAAGACAAGAGGAGGAAACGAACAAATTAAAAATAATACATAACCTTTCAAAAGTCTCCTCTCACAAAAATACTTCTCTGTAGGCGAATGGGATCTCGTGGAGAAGAATCGCCTCCGCTAGTTTTCGAAGATATTCACTCTTGAAATCCCTTCAATATTTTAATTCAAAAATGAAAATGTTGCTCGTAAGGCCAGGAGGGTATCTTTCAAAACCAGGTCTGACCGGTCCAAGTCCAAGCGATGATTATTCAGAACTTCAGATATTCGAAGCCCGCTACAGGGCCCTTAAGAAGGGCTATCATCTCCCATAGATATATATTTTACTTTATATTGTATAAAAAATGAAAAAATGCGCCGGATACATTTGACAATTACATTTAACTAGCAATTTTAGGAAATATTGTCATGATTCAAAATAGTTTGTATTTTGAATTCCTCACTTCAATCAAATTTTTTATTTGGAAAATGTTGATGAATCAATATGTTCTGATTGAAAATATAGCAGGGGTTGATTTTTCCACTCCATCATGATGAAATTAATAAAATTGTTAAATAGTGACATTTCATTAGCGTTAGCTGACTGCCAAATTTAATTCTTCCAAATGTTCTATATAGAAGATATGTAATGAAAACAAAATCTTTCCCCCTATCTCAAATGGCAGTAGGTTGGAGGGAAAAGGTGTTAGAATAAAAAAATAAATGAAAGGCTCCCCATAATTTCCAACGACGTACTACTTCCTAAAATATTTTGCATAAATTTAGTAGCTATCCGTAAATAGTCATAGCTATGCAGTTCACTAGAGGATGTAGTAGAAAAACGATTTGAAAAATCTATTAAATTAAATCCGGATTTGAAGAAAATAGGTAAGGAACTTGGCTCCTAACGGGGGTAGCCAGACCTGAACCTTTTTTATTGAATTAAATATTCTCCATTTCGTTGGCTATCCTGTCAGTTATATTATTCTACGCTCACTGGTTACTGGCAAAAATTGTGTCCAACCAATTCATATTTAACTAACCTCAATCGGAGTTGAATTATTGCTGTCTAAAGAATTTCGTATGGATTCAATAAGGAATAATCTGGGGGTGCCAGATCAGTAAAATATGGTGGAAATGATATTACATCCCATCCAAACTTTTGACGATTTGCCATCCAAACGTACATGACACTTTACCGATTCTATTGATCATTTCTGTTCATCTGAATCATTATGAAAGTTGATGACAGTAAAATTCAGAATTTATCGAGTTATTGTTACATCAAAACATTTCTTGGAATTCTAGGGAACGTCATTTTTTGGTTTATAAAATAATGAATATTTGGGAACTTGATGTAAAAACGTACAGTTTATATTTCAATGTTCGTATAATTCAAACCTCAATTAAAAATGAATAGGTCCATTAAGTGGTTAGATCAGGGAATCAGGAGCCTTACGGTCTCTAGTTCAATCCCATCCGAAAGAAAAATTTGCTAGTCTGACGGAATAAGAGCCACCATTCACAGTTAAATGTGGTGTATCCAATGTGGATTGAGGACAGAGCAATAAGCCTACACAGAACATCATTTAATTTTCGAAGATTAAGCAAGTTAGATTTTCACCGATAAAATTTGTACATTTCTCAAATTCAAGATAGATTCAGAAATTAATAATTATTTGTCAAATGGCGTAACGAGTGTTATTTAAAATTACAGGGCATTGGAGTGCACACTCCTTAAAACCATTATTTACAACAAGATGCAGAACATCATTTGAAACTTAAAAATCTTAGGGAGGGCAATCATGAATCTGTCGCCAATCAAAATCATACAACAGAATCGGAAGTATCAAATTTTTCATCAGATGGAATTCCATTTACCATAATCGAAAGGAACAATCCCCAAATAATTAACTACAACAATTGTAATTTTTAGTTCAAAAATTAATTTGAACAATCAACATGTTGCAATTCATTATTTGAAAACATTGTTTTTCCCATGAATTGTTGTTTTCTTGGTTTTCTCAAATGTGACCATGTTACTGTTCTACATATTTTCTCGTGAAATAGTCATGTCGAATACCAATCGAGATGAAAGTTAAGCAGGCAAAATTACTGTCTGGTGATATTCAAGTTTGTTGCTCGGCAATTTGCCGAAAAGCAATTACAATCGAGAAAGTTGGCCGGCAAAATTTCATCTCTAGGTACTACATATGAGTATGATTTTTGATAAAAAAATTCAATTTGTAAGTGTCGCTCGCTCGAACCATGGTAAAATAGCAATATTAACTTAGCATTTCTGACTTAGACATGTCAGACAGTTCCAACGGTAAAAAAAAATGTTTCAAGCCCTGTGGACAGGAGCTTTCTGGCGCTCTTGTTCAAACAGACAAATTATATCTCCGAATGTATTGGTTCCTCAGAGTTGGGAATTATATCAATGGATTCCTATGATAGAAATGCATCATGAAAGATATTAAATTTAAAAAAAGTAGTTGCTTCAGAAATTATAAAACACTAGAACAAGAGGTGTACCAGAAATAATTTTGACATCTATCTCTCATAGGAAAATAAGATGACATGTAAGAACACAGATCATATAATAATTCATAGAAACAATAATTAAGTACAGCATTCAATGAAAAGATGAGAAATACAGACGTACGATTCATTATTGAAATTTCGAAAAATCATATCTCCCAAAGTATTAGCTTGTTAGAGTTGAAAATGATATCAATGGATTTTTCTGGTGAAACTGCATCTTGAAAGGAATTAAATTTAAAATTTGTTTTGTAAAAACATAGTTTTTTCGTTCCTCCGAAACCATCAGGCCAATTTTGCCCAGTAACGAACTCAACCGAGATAATTATCTCTCAAACCTACTCTGAAAATTTCAACTGCCTAGCTCATTCTGTTCGAGAGTTATTGTAGAAACAAAATGAAAAAATGTAAAAAAAAGATGTTTTGATACCTAATTGCAACCCGGTCAAAACAAAACTTCGCATGATGCTAAATTTCAGATATCCGAGTGATCGGTTTCGGAAATATTCATAAAACATGTTTTTACTAAAAAGGGCCATAACTCCGATACCGATTGGTGGATGTTGCCCGTTAACAAACTCGTCCGAGATGTTTACGCTAGAAACCTACTCTTCAAATTTCAATCCTCTAACTCCTACCGTTCAAGAGTTACCGTGCCTACGACCGGTCGGCCGGCCAGCCGGACCAGCCGGCAGAATTGATTTCGACCACGGATTCTTGATCGGTGAGTCGAACCAAA
Source organism: Halyzia sedecimguttata (assembly GCA_937662695.2). Taxonomy (NCBI): domain Eukaryota; kingdom Metazoa; phylum Arthropoda; class Insecta; order Coleoptera; family Coccinellidae; genus Halyzia; species Halyzia sedecimguttata. The sequence continues at coordinate 52,884,354 of OW569415.2, forward strand.
TCGTTTAAGACCATTTTCAGCCAAAAATTCGAAAATTACAGACATTTGGGCGAATTGATAAGTACTCTGTTCCGAGGAACAAGAGCGCCAAAAACGCCCCGTTATATAACTCCGATATCAAAAAAGAGAATAAATTTTTTCTGCAATTCAACGATGGTCTCCAAGTAAACGATCTATTCGTCCCTATGAATTTAATAATTTAATTCCCAATAATGTTACTTTGAGTAAAAAACATCCTTTGTTGCCTTTAATATGACAATTCCATCTGATTTTCATCAAAAACAGACGTGAATTTTTGCGTATTTACCTGAATGCATATGCAATGAAATATATTGATCATTCAACGAACGGGAGCGCTAAAGCTCCTGATGTTAAGTGAGCATTTTTAAAAATTGTTTATTCGATTGCATTCCCATATCAAATCATAAATGAATTCCACATTGGTTTGAATACTTAAAATAAAACCACTCAATGAAATTGAAACCTTTCATTGCTTTTCCATTTTGAGACTATTCTCTCACAGTATCACTTTAATTCTTCCTGCAGAAAGTATCTGATCTGTAATACTAGACGGAGATGGGACCAGCATCCGCCAGACGAAATACGATATTAGATTAAATTTTCAGCTAATTAATTGCAAATTCACCCCGTATGATAATGGTTTACTGCGGCGATCTTGTTGGAAATTGGATACACCATAATGGCAGGGCTAGAATTGATGCTGCAATAATTCCATTATTTATATTTTCTGAACTGCACTATGAATTCTGTATTCTACATGCTATTATTATTATTCGTACGATAGGAGTAGTGGTACTCAAATTAAATATATAATCAAAAATTGGTTCAAGCCCTGTGGACAGGAGCTATTTGGCGCTCTTGTTCAAACAGACGAATTATATCTCCGAAAGTATTGGTTTCCCAGAGTTGGGAATTATATCGATGGATTCCTATGATAGAAATGCATCATGATAGAAATTAATTTATAAAAAGTGTCGTTTAAAAAAAGGGCTTCAAAAATTATCTTATAAAAAATATGAAATTTTTTTTTACAAATACAAATAAGAAAAAAGGAAATTTGAAAAATAAATTCTAGAATATTGAAACAGATTCTAATTACAAAAAAAAAACAGGTTTCGTATGACAATTGCCCAGAACAGGTTTAAAGTACCTACAAATAGTAGATATTCCATAAAACATGTATGAAAGAAGAGAAGTAATAATGAAAAATTACCTTGTAATCGATCAAAAATTTCCTGATCTACGTTCACCAAATTTTCTCCTCACTCGAACTACAGAATTATGCTTTCAATATTTACGTAATATTTTCGAACATTCTTGGGTTAGGTCCCCGTTGCATCGCCAAAATACGAGTATTTCAACACCAACATAATATTTTTGAAGTTATAATATTCCCTTCCGTCAGTCCCGTCATTAAGTGAGAGGAGTGAGCATGATGAAAAGCAGTCTCACATCTCTCAGATCTCTTACTTCATGTTCCGTTCCGAAATGTAAGACTTTTCTGAGAAAAACTAATTTCGGAACAAACAACTAAGATTTTTCTCACTTCGCTCACATTTCGGAATACACTTTATTCTCATAATTCTTCGATTGCTAAACTGAATTAGACAATCTCATCTCTCAGGAAAATAAGTTGACATTATAACAATCCATAGATAGAATAACTATATCATTCTGTGAAAACATAGAAATACGATTTATTTTTGAAATTTTGAAAAATCATAACTCCGAAAGTATTAGCTTGTTAGAGTTAAAAGTGATATCATTGGATTCTTATGGTAAAACTGCTTATTGAAAAAAATTTAATTTGGAATTTGTTATGCAAAAAAAAATTTGTTTTTGTTACTCCGAAACCATCTGTCCGATTTTGCCCAATAACGAAAATGGCTGAGATATTTATCTCCCAAACCTACTCTGAAAATTTCAACTGTCTAGCTCATTCCGTTCGAGAGTTATCGTGCCTACGGCCGGCCGGCCGGACCGGCTGGACAGAATGAATTTCGACCACGGATTCTTGATCAGTGAGTCGATCCAAATCGTTTAAGACCATTTTCATCGAAAAATTCGAAAATTACAGACATTTGGGCAAATTGATAAGCACTCTGTTGCGAGGAACAAGAGCGTCAAAAAACCCGACTGTGATAACATATATCTGAAAAACCTTACTGTGGAATAATTGATGAACTGAAAATAGTGAAACAAGTTCAATATTAAACAGTTTTTTTGCAATGTGAAATGCACCATGAAATATTTTTCATTCCAACAGATATTTTTATGAAGGCAATAAAATATACTATAATATTGATATAAATGAAACGTATGGTGACTTCCGGTGACAAACGGAGAGAAATATATAGGTATACAGTGTGGTCAAACGTAAACTTAACACCACGATTTTCCGGATGATGTGGAAAATCGCTCGGATCTGTCAATTTCTGATTCGAGGGGGAACAACTTTTCCGCTCTTTGCATATCCGTTACTGCAACCCCTTAACGGGGGTGAGCACAACACCTTGATTTAAATAGGGATGAGGAGTGTTGCGATACCTCATTTTGAAGATCTTATCGAGTACTATCTGATCCTGAAATTTCGCGTCACAATTTCCATTGATAACGAAATGACAGGTAAAATAGTGGAGGAGTACTTACTTTTGTGATAAGTTTATTAAATGCTAGAAATGGGCACCATTCACTTCCATGAAGTAATAAAAGTTCTGCTGAAAACGTTCACGTACATTACTCAAGATTTTTGGTGTAATTTGACGCCATTCATTAATGATCCGAGTTTGCAAACAATACAGTGACTCCAATGGCTGGGTAGCGTAAATCTTGGATTTCAGGTGACCCCATAGAAAAAAGTCCATTGGGACCAGATCAGGTGATCTGGGTGGACACTCAATATGTCCCCTTCTTCCAATCCTGGCGTGAGGAAAATTTTCATCTAAGAACTGACACACCGGTTTAACGAAATGAGGTGGTGCGTCATCTTGTTGGAAAATGATCGTTTGATGGTCTTCTGCACTTTCCATTACTTGCACGTGGGCTGGATAAATAGCGTTCTCCAATAGATCTGAATATATTTGGCCAGTGAGATTAACGGATTCAAAAAAGGGCCGATTATGTGATTTCCATAAATACCCGTCCAAACATTTAATTTTTGTTGACGCTGAGTGTGCACCTCACGAAATAATCTTGGATTTTCATCTGACCAATATCGACAATTATGCCGGTTTACAATGCCCTTAAGGTAAAATGAACACACGTCCGAAAAACAGATATCGAACAAGTAGTACGTTGCGCATCCGAATGCGACATTTAAGTTCGTTAATTGCCATAATCGGCAAAATGGTTTTTGAGTCAGACCCTTTTTGTTGTTATTTTCTCTATAACTCAAAATATACATATCTGATCCAAATCAAACTAGGTAATTACTGTTAGAATGCCAACTAGGGCTTCACGCGAGAGAAAGATTTTTCTCGTCTCGTCTCGTAAAAGCGAGACGAGACGAGACGAGACGTGGAGAGTGATGAAAAAGTTCTTCCTACACTTTCCAAGATGGCCAATGATTTATTAATGGTACCTGTTGAAATATTATTTTCCACAGCAGGTATGATCATGAAAAAATGAGTTCAAGCCCTGTGGACAGGAGCTTTCTGGCGCTCTAGTTCAAACAGACAAATTATATCTGGTATTGGTTTCTCAGAGTTGGGAATTATATCAATGTATTCATATGATATCACTGCATCATAAAGGAAATTTAATTCAAATAATAGTTTATTAGATAAGTAATAATAAATTACCTTGTAATCGATCAAAAATTTCCTGATCTACGTTCACCAAACTACAGAATTATGCTTTCAATATTTACCTAATATTTTCAAACATTTTCGGGTGAGGTCCCCGTTGCATCGCTAAAATACGAGTATTTCAACCCCAATATTCTTGAAGTTACAATATTCCCTTCTGTCAAGTTGACATTATGAGAATTCATACATAGAATAATAATTATATCAATCTGTGAAATACGATTTACATTGAAATTTTAAAAAATCATATCTCCGAAAGTATTAGCTTGTTAGAGTTGAAAATGATATGAATGGATTCTTATGATAAAACTGCTTATAAAAAAAAATTTGATTTGGAATTTGTTTCGTAAAAAAAAATTTTTTTTTTGTTACTCCGAAACCATCTGTCCGATTTTGCCCAATAACGAACTTAGCCGCGATATTCATCATCCCCCAAACCTACTCTGAAAATGTCAACTCTCTAGCTCATTCCGTTCGAGAGTTATCGTGCTTACGGACGGCCGGCCGGCCGGACTGAATGAATTCCGACCACGGATTCTTGATCAGTGAGTCGAACCAAATCGTTTAAGACCATTTTCATCGAAATATTCCAAAATTACAGACATTTGGGCAAATTGATAAGCACTCAGTTCCGAGGAACTAGAGCGCCAAAAAACACCTACATCATTGAAAAATGACGTGATGCGAGCGTAATTATGGTTGAAATCTTGGTCATCGAGTAATTTAAAAGTTGAAATTATCAGTGTTTAAAATTAAAAACAATATGTACATGTACAAATATTTTTGTATAAGAGCGTAATAAATATAGCTTTACAAAATTATTCATTACTGTACAGTCGACTCTTGATAACTTGAAACTCTAGGGACCAGCAAATAAGCTCAAATTATCGAGAGTTCAAAAAAATAAGTGTTCAAATAATCAAGAGGGTGTTCTGATGAAATTCAAATAATCAAGAGTTCGCTCAAAATCCGTGATTTCTGTATAATTTCAAATATTTGTCCATCCTCCACAGCTTAAATCACACGCTTTATGCGCGCGTGTTCCGCAAGGAACAGCGTGCTATCATTTCGTCACAATGTCTGTATTTTTCGAATTTTTTTGCGAAAACAGTCTCAAACGATTGGGTTCGACTCCCTGATGAAGAATTCGAGGTCAATATCAATTCTGTCCGTCCGGCCCGGCCGGCCGTTAGCACGATAACTCTCGAACGGAGCAAGTTAGAGCGTTGAAATTTGCAGGGCATGTTTGGAGCGTAAATATCTTGGACAAGTTCGTTAATGGGAAAAATCCATCTAGCCGTTTCGGAGTTACTGCCATTTTTAGTTAAATCGTTTTTCGAAAATATTTCCGAAACCGATCGCTCGATCTATCTGAAATTCAGCATCATATTGTATAATCATGACGTTTATATGCCTGCGAAGTCTCATATTGATCGGATGGCTGTAAACTAGAAAAAAAAATGTTAAATATTTGAAAATGAAATTGAAATTTTGTTTTCACTATAATTCAAAAAAAACTGATCCGATTGAGTTGAAGCTCGGTAGTTATATGCGAAGTACCAACGAAATTACTTATGCAAAATTTCGTGGGGGTAGCATGAGTAGAAAAAATTAAAAAAATTTTTAAATATTAGCGGAACATTTTGCTGGAAATTCCGAAACCAAATATCGGAATGAGTTCAGTTTGGGCACTCCGGTGACCAATAATGACCTCTTGGGGTGTGCAAAATTTCACTGCGGTTCAAAAATTAACAGTGCTGTATCTAAGCTGCCATCAGGATAGAGTATCAAAGTTGGAAAAGAACACAACTGACTCTCCTTAGTCGCACAAGCTCCTATAGAAGATTTGGGAGGATCAGTGTAATCCTAATCATGTTTATAGCACGCGCGCAAAAGCAGATTGACCTAAAAATTAAAGAAAAAGTGTAAAAAGTCAATCTGCTTTGGCGCTCGAGCGATAAACATGATTAGGATTACACTGATCCTCCCAAATCTTCTAGGAGCTTGTGCGACTAAGGAGAGTCAGTTGTGTTCTTTTCCAACTTTGTTACTCTATCCTGATGGCAGCTTAGATACAGCACTGTTAATTTTTGAACCGACAGTGAATGGTGTCCACTATCCTTTGGGTAGTTCTTCGGCTTGCTCTATCCACTGAGCTTGAAGTACTCACCATTCAATTCAAGGTAGCCACCGTGAACACGCGCGCCAAAGAGTACTGACTTCACGTCAGTGCTTTTTTTTTCACTTATGGAAAGACACTTGTTCTTTCTTGAAATCATTTTAATAACACAAATCAAAAATTAACGTTTGAACTTTGAATGTAAACTGGAATAAGAATTGCGAACTGCATTTATATAAACAAACGACAGGTCTGAGCATGATACAAAATTCAAATTATAGAGAGTGGGGTAGCCCAGACTTCAAATTATTGAATGTTGGCGGGCAAGATACCATTCCATTCAACTTCAAATTACTTACAAATTAATATTGAGTTTTTTCAATTTATCGAGTATTTTTCAAAGGAACTGGGAAAAAATTTCAAATTATCGAGAGATTCAAATTAACGAGTGTCAATTTATCGAGAGTCGACTGTATACCATTTCGTTTATATATTATAATATTTATTATCGTTATTCAGAATTAAGCGAGACGAGACGAGACAACTGATAACGAGACGAGGACGAGACTTAAACGAGACCTAATTTATTGGGAATTGGCGAGAGCGAGACGAGATTTTTTATACTCTCGCCCACTCTCGTCTTGTGTGAAGCCCTAATGCCAACCCACTAATTTTCTCGGAATTTCGTGAATATCGTATCCTGGAGTTATTTGAGGCGTAAGTTTTTTCGTATATTATCAGATATTCAACGAATTTCAATTCCAATTGAATGCATATGTCAGAATTGAATAATCTGTGATCATAGACGTTTCTCTCATTACCCAAATCTGTTATTAAAATGGTAAAGCTAAGTAAACGGTAAATATCGATGCTAAATTCGATTAAGAGTGTACAATAGGGGTGCATAGACAATAAAACATGACTCACTTATGTTTTCGTAGTTGGGTGTCTTGTTCTTTGCGTGCATGATCTGGAGAACAGTGTGCTATTATTTTGTCGAAATGTCAGTATTTTCGAATTGTTTGCCGAAAATTGTCTCAAATGATTAGTTTCGACTTACTGATGAAAAATTTGAGGTCGAATTTGATTCTGGCAGGCCAGCTGTTGCCACGATAAGTCTCGAATGGATAGAGATAGCGACTAGAAATTTTCAGGGTAGCTTGTGCGTCCAAAATAGACGGACAAGTTCGTTATTGGATATAATCATTTCAATGGTTTCCGAGTACTTATTTTGTTTTCATACAAAATATCCAATCGAATTGAAACTTGGTAACTAGTTGTAGAATACCAACACACAGACGCACGTGGAATTTTGTTAGGATCGTATCACTATAAAATTTGAAAAAATTTTATGTATCTCACGATAACATGAAAACGGAAAGAGATATCGACTTAGTATAGGTTGCGCATTCGAATGCGATATTTAAGTTATAGGCATAATTGAAATTCTGTTGTCATTTTCTCTATAACTCAAAACATAGAAATCCGATCCGATTAAAACTCAGTACCTAATAAATTATAAAATGTCGACGCCATAATTTCCGCGAAATTTCATGAATATCGTATCACTAGAAAAAAATTAGAAAATTGTTTTATCCAAAGATTTTATATTTCAGAAACGATATGTCAGAATCAGCTTAAATTCCGGACATACCTTCGAGCCCCCATGTTATAATCGAGTACCGAATTTCAGCTAGATCAAATCCGTATGAGACTAGAATAGACAATGAAACATGCGCGCAAAAGATAGTTTGAAAATTATCGTAGTTACGGTCACCCATCCAGATACTGAACTTGCCCAACGTTACGCGGTTCCCAATATTTTTTCAATCTCCAAGAATATGGATCCGATGATATTCAAATTAGGAACGTGGCAGTAAAATTAGGTTTTGAAGGCTCTCGCGCAAAATTTCAGCGATATTGGACGGAGAATTTCTGAGATACAGAATATTTTTTATTAATTTTTTTTTTAATTTTCTAGTAATACGATCCTCACGATATTTTGCATAAGTCCAAAGACTTATGCGTCGGCATTCTATAACTAGTTACCGAGTTTCAATTCGATCGAATCGGTATCATTTGAAAACAAAATTTCAACTCCGAAACCGTATGGCCGATGATGCCCATTAACGAATTTAACTATGGCATTCAGATGCGTAGCATACCCTGAAACTTCGAAGTCACTATCTCTTTCCCTGCGAAAGTTATCGTGGCAACATCCGAAAGCAGTTAACATGTGATGAAACCATAATATTTTCAATATATTTTTGACATATCGTATAGCTAAATATTATACTGTCAAGTACCAACAACGTATAAAGTTAGTTTTACTCGGCGAAGAAATTCATGAATTTCTTCGCGAAGTTCTTCATGAATTTATTCGCGAATTTCTTCATGAAGTGTGTCGTTTTACACGGGAGAAGAAATTCATGAAGATAAATGTCAAATAATAGTAATACCAACTGTAAACTTCTAAACTAGCATATATCCAGACGACAAGAAACGCAGCTGTGGCTCGATTTTGAAATTGACTCATTTTCTACCTCAAAACACAACTAGAACTTCCAAACAACAACCTCAACAACCACCTGTTCATGTTTTACAGCTTTTCCGATAATTTATGGCATGAAACAGATGTTGCTACCCTAGATTTCACGCGAAACTTGTTGATAAAATAGAACAAGTTCTAATTTCGTGGAGTTCTTCATGAAGTTCTTCGTGAAGTTCTTCATGAAGTTCTTCGTGAAGTTCTTCATGAAGTTCTTCGTGAAGTTCTTCATGGAGTTCTTCGTGAAGTTCTTCATGAAGTTCTTCGTGAAGTAACTTCACCTCAAGTTGACGTTTTACAAGGAATATTTCTTCATGAAGTCTCTTCATGAAGACCTTCGCGAAGAAATTCATGAATTTCTTCGCGAAGTTCTTCATGAAGTGAGGAAGGAGCGCTGTATTTAGTGCTGGAATGAACTCATTACGATACTGAAATAGAGAAAAGAATTTTCTCTATTTCAGTATCGTAACGAGCCCATTCCAACACTAAAAACAGTGCTGGAATGGACACATTCCCGCATTGTTTCTAGTTATATTTTTCGTTTTGTGGTAGTCAGCACTGACATTCGATCCTATCAAATTTCAACACACGTCAATTGACAATACAATATAATCTGGATATAGTGAAATAATTGTTGAGGAAAAGTTTTATTTTCATTAAAAAATATGTTACTAGAGATTTCCTTCTTGCTAATTTTGAATCATTCATGCTATTAGGAAACTATTTTAAATCTGATCTCCATGCCCTAGGTACGTTTCAAATGCAAATTCCGTAATCTGTCAACTTTCGTAACAGTCACACCAACTACCAAGATACAATACAAAAGTCACTAGGATGTATAATCCGAATTTTTCATTCAATTTCAACAGTATTTTACAAAACTTGCCTGAAATAGAGAAAATATCGTCTAATACTCGTTGCAGAAGGCAATTCCAACACTCATGCGTTCGAAAACTCGCTCCTTCGTCGCTCGTTTTCGAATTTCGCATTCGTGTTTTAATAGGAGCCCATTCTGCAACTTGTTTTAGAATATACTATTCCTCAATTAAAACAATTCGACACTTCCTATCAGTATCTCTTCCCGTATAAAATTAATCCATAACTGATGAGCTTACCAATCAGAATTCGACATTTCTCTACAGCGGATTTGACCTTTTAGAAATGTAAATGCAAGCTGAGTTAATATTCCAAATCTCTCTGCTTCCAGAATATCGAGAAATTCATAAAGGAATCGACACACGGAGTAATCTACTTCAGCTTGGGATCCATGATCAAAGGACATACCTTCCCGCAAGAAAAAAGGGAAGCTTTCCTCAAGGCCTTTGCTCGGCTCCCGCAAAGAGTGCTCTGGAAATGGGAAAATGATACTATGCCCGGAAAACCCGATAATGTTATGATACAGAAATGGATGCCACAATTCGATATATTGTGTAAGTTTGAATTCAGTTACTATTGAAGTTGATTTAATTAATTTGGATCACCTAACACGAGCTAAAATGTTTGGATATTCAACAGGAACCTATCATGTCAGGAAAATAAAGTTTTTAACATGCATATTCGAAAAATTCACCTAAATATACTAACTGATAAAGAAACTGCAACACCCAGAAGGAGCTGATTAAATTTGATTTTTTTTTTGGTGAAACATAGTATAGCAAGGAGTAAATTATTAAAATTCGGTTAAAAAAATCCTGCAGGTTTCTTCTCATGTAAACATTTTTTGTAACTTAGATATTGTTGTCGTTTCTTTTCAAATTTTGTAAATCTTACAACAAACCAGCTGTTCGAGGAGATCCAAAGTCGATGTTTAGTTGTTGTTAAAATACCTACAGCATGTGTACGCGGAATTTATCGCCAGCTAAGTGAATTTGAAAGAGGTCGAATTATTGGTCTACGGGAGGCGGGGTTGTCATTTCGAGAAATCGCTAACCGTATGAACAGAATTCCGACTTATGTTATGAGATGTTGTCAAGCGTGCTTTGATAATGCCACAGAATCGAAGAAGAGTAGGCAACGGACGTCGGTGGGGCACATATTAAGTTCAAGATCGACGTCCAAGACTTACGGCTATTAGAAATCGATTTGCGACAACCTGATATTTGGCTGATTAGTGGTTAGGAGAACAAGGCCGTCCTGTAACTGTCCGAACGGTTTACCGCCGGATAAGGTTTTTTGGACTGCAGCATTATCGACCCCATCTTGTGTTACCTCCGACGGTTGAGCATCGCCGGCAAAGATTACAGTGGTCCAGAGAACGTCAAAATTGGAGTGTGGAATGGCATCAGGTCGTCTTTTCTGATGGATCTCGATTCTCCTTGGGTGCATATGATGGCCGAAGAAGGGTTAGACGACGTCGGGAAGAAAGACGTGAACCTCAGTTTGATATTGAGCGTCACGTACACCGGATAGTAGGCATTATGGTATGGGGTGCTATTGCACATGCAAGTAGGTCACCTTTAGTCTTTAGTCGAGGTAACATGACAGCGCCGCGTTACCTTCAAGAAATAGTGGTGCCATATGTTCTGCCTTACCTTAACCGGCTCAAGAATCCAATATTCAGCAAGATAATGCTCGACCTCATGTTGCCAGAGTTAGTTTAAACTTTTTTGAATATTTTGCGATGGTCACCCAGATCCCCCGATCTTTCGCCCATAGAGCATGTTTGGGACATCATGGAAATTTACCCCAGCCTCCACGGACTTTGGAGGCTCTGATATATGAACTACGGCATTGATGCAATAAGATGGTCTATTTCTTCTTGAGGGATACTATCCCAAGCTACCTGTAGTTCATATATCAGAGCCGCCAAAGCCCGTGGAGGCTGGGGTAAATTTCCATGATGTCCCAAACATGCTCTATGGGCGAAAGATCGGGGGATCTGGGTGGCCATCGCAAAATATTCAAAAAAGTTTAAACTAACTCTGGCAACATGAGGTCGAACATTATCTTGCTGAATATTGGATTCTCGAGCCGGTTAAGGTAAAGGGAGAACATATGGCACCACTATTTCTTGAAGGTAACGCGGCGCTGTCATGTTCCCTCGAATAAAGACTAAAGGTGACCTACTTGCATGTGTAATAGCACCCCATACCATAATGCCTACTATCCGGTGTACGTGACGCTCAATATCAAACTGAGGTTCACGTCTTTCTCCCCGACGTCGTCTAACCCTTCTTCGGCCATCATGTGCACCCAAGGAGAATCAAGATTCATCAGAAAAGACGACCTGATGCCATTCCACATTCCAATTTTGACGTTCTCTGGACCACTGTAATCGTTGCCGGCGATGCTCAACCGTCGGAGGTAACAGGTAACACAAGATGGGGTCGATAATGCTGCAGTCCAAAAAACCTTATCCGGCGGTAAACCGTTCGGACAGTTACAGGACGGCCTTGTTTGGGACATCATGGAAATTTACCCCAGCTTCCATGGACTTTGGCGGCTCTGATATATGAACTACAGGTAGCTTGGGATAGTATCCCTCAAGAAGAAATAGACCATCTTATTGCATCAATGCCGAGACGTGTTGGGGAGTGTATAGATAATCGCGGTGGACAAACACATTATTAACAAATGTATTAACCATTATTGTAAACCCTTCGTTATATTCTTCAAATTTCAATCCTTTACTCCTTGCTATACTATCTATGTTTTACCAAAAAAAATTTAAAATTTAAACAGCTACTTCTGGGAGTTGCAGTTTCTTTGTCAGTCAGTATACATAAATTCGCAAATCTGTTTGAATTTTGATATTTCCTAATTAAGCCATCATCTGTTTCTACGGGATGGCGCGCTGTTCAGGCGAATATCAATTCGTATTAATGTCTGTAATTTTTGGCCAAGAATGGTATCAAACAATCAGTTTCCACTCACTGATGAAGAAACCGAGGTCAGACTTGATTCTGTCCGGCCGTCCGTTGCAACGATAACTTGAGAACGAAAATTATAGCAACTTGAAATTTTCAGAGTAGGTGGCGCATCCCAATACGACGACGACAAGTTCTGGAACTTTTTTCTCTCAAACAAGTACAGCTCACGAATTCTTTACATTTATATGCTGCTATGTCAAAAAGCTTTCTACTTTGTAGTCTGAACTCTTCTTACTTTTTTTTCTTGCGTTTCTTAAAAGAATTTATCGAATTATAACGTTTTGAATGATAACTGTTTTTTAGTACCTGTAAGACCTCTTTGTGTGAGATAATTTGAATAGAAGATTTTATCCACAATTCTTCAATTTATATAAATATATAATGAAATATTTCATTGCAAAACCTAATTAACTATATTTGAATATTTTCTTCAATAAAATAAACCTATTTCAATAACTTCTGTACTATTTTGTGGGCCGCGCAAATAGCTCCTAAATTGTCCTTTTGTAAATTTTTGATGTCTTGGCGGGGGCTTCTCCCGGTGTGTGATAATATTTTTATTTTTCATTTAGGTAATTGATGAAAATTGGCTTCTTAATACATCTATTCCAAATAAAAATTAGAAAAAAAAATTTCGTTCCACCCTATTGAAGAAAATATTTACTGCGTATTTGTGGTTCAATTTGCGTGTCGGGCTGTGAACTCAACAGCCGATGAAATATATTCATCTTTGGGACTATTTCAGAGACACAAAATATTATCAATAGAATTGAGTCAAATTTATAGCAACGGGTGCATTATTGTCCATCGTTCGTATAATGTCTTGGTGGCAAAATTTACAGTTTCCTACTATTCTAATAATTCCCGTTTATTCTGATTCAATGTTATATTCTTATATCATTTACGATTTCCAGCACATCCAAACGTGAAGGCCTTCATTTCTCATGGAGGACTGTTGGGAACAACTGAAGCTGTACACTGTGGAGTACCAATGGTGGTTATGCCGCAATATGGTGACCAATATACAAATGCCAAAGCTGTAGAGGCAAATGGAGGTGGTGTTATCCTCTATCTGAAAGAAGCTACAGAAGAAAGCGTCTACCAAAGTTTGAAGACAGTGTTAGAACCTGAGTAAGTAATGTTTTTACTTTTCAATGATTCGATATGCAGTGTGAAAAAGCCGAATGAAATAAATTCAGTATATTGGTTACTGTAGATATTTATGGACATAAAATTCAAATTTTAGGATTTCATCCTTCTTCGTAAAAATGCGAACCTTACCTTCAACCCCCTTCGAAAGACAGGTACAACCCCCAATTTTTCAAATAGGAAGTATGGGCTTGTGATACACCATTTGAAAGGTCCCGTCTTTCTCTATTGAGAAATGTTATCACTTTCATGTTTATTGCAAAACTCAAAATAGAAAAAAATAAAATCATGTGATTACCGAAATTCATTATTATGTTCCCTAGCTTGAACATTCCCAAGTATTAATACAACAATACTAAACATATTTGCCTTCAAGATGTGATGGAAAGAAAACGAAAAAAACCATAACAAAGTGTGTTTCAGATTACCATGATTAGTTTCTTTAGAACAACTTCGCAAATTGTTTCGTGGTGATGAGTTGTAGTTTATGAATTGTCTTATTTGTGTTTGAATTTCACTAACTTCAATTTTGAATAATGGTTCAATTTACGGAAATGCTCAAAATAACTATTTAACAAATGATTGGTTACGGAGATAACACCCGAACACAAAAAGAAGTAATTAAATGGCTTCTTTCTGAGTTTTCTCTCTCAAACTCTGAAAAACATCTATAAAATAAAAACATTATTATTTTGTGATTTGCTTAAGCGTAAAAAACACCAGAGATTTGTCAGAAGCAATCAATCGAAAAATGTTGCCTAACAAACAATAACGAAACAGCACCAATGATGAAACAACTATGTCGTAACGTTTTGGAGTCTATAACAGACTCCTTCGTCAGGCACTTAACGAAAATCTTCAGAATTATTTCAGATTAGCTATCAACAAAAAATATTTCGATGGTTCGATTGATTGTTTCTGACAAAGCTCTTGTGTTTTTTACGCAGAAGCAAATCACAAAATAATACATTTTTGGCGCTCTAGTTCCTCGGAACTGAGTGCTTATCAATTTGCCCAAATGTCTGCAATTTTCGAAATTTTGGCTGAAAATGGTCTCAAACGATTTGGTTTGACTTACTGATCAAGAATCCGAGGTCGAAATCGATTCTGTCCGGCCGGTCCGGCCAGCCGGCTGGTCCGGCAGGCCGGCCGTAGGCAGGATTACTCTCGAACGAAAAGAGTTAGAGGATTGAAATTTGCAAGGTGGGTTTGGAGCGTAAATATCTCGGCTAAGTTCGTTAATGGGCAAAATCCATCGAGCGGTTTCGGAGTTATGGCTGATTTTAGTAAAAACCATTTTTGCGCGCGTGTTCCGCAAGGATCTGATTAAATTGAAACTCAGTAGTTAGATGCAAAAGACCAATGCAAACACTTTTGCAAAATTTCGTGAAGAGCACGTGAAATGAAAAAAAAATAAAAAAATTACTACTATTTTGCGGAATACTTTGCTTAAGATGCCGAAACCTATTTTTTTCAGGTTCATGCTGCCTTTTCCGGGCATTTTTCGTTGTGCGCATGCGCAGATGAGAAGTCGTTTAACTGCTGTAGTTTTCGTCAGAGAGGATTGGGGTGGCGGATGCTATTCCTCCATAGAATCCAGATCCCTGATGAGGGTCTGCGCATGCATAGATTAAAGGTGCGATATCTCCCGAACCACTAGTGTTGGAGAATCGGAGTTTTTTGTAAGGTGTGTTATTTTGAGAGGACTTTTAGCCGCGAGTAGATTGCGCATGCGCAGAAGAGAAGTGACTGTTTTTTAATTGGATGGGCTATGTTGGGAGTTCTGAGTCGATATTGTGAGGTTTTAAAAGAATATTCATAGCAATTCAGTTCAAGGACAAGTCAGTTTGGGGGATGTAGCGTTGTTTCCGAGTTAAAGTGTTCGTACCGTGGACCTGGGGCTAATTTTGAAATTGATGTTACTCCTTACAGGCATTTTTCGATATGCGCATGAGCAGACCATCAGTGATTTAACTGGTGGTGTTTTCGTCAGAGAGAATTGGGGTTTTGGGGTGGCGGATGCTATTCCTCCATAGAATCCCCTATTGAGGGTCTGCGCATGCGTGGATTAAAGATGTGATATCTCCTGAACCACTAGTGTTGGAGAATCGGAGTTTTTTGTAAGATGTGTGATTTTGGGAGGACTTTTAGCCGCAAGTAGATTGCGCATGCGCAGAAGAGAAGTGACTGTTTTTGGGTTGTATGGGTTATGTTGGGAGTGCTGAGCCGATATTGTGAGGTTTCAAGAGAATATTGATGGCAATTCAGTGCAAGGACAAGTCAGTTTGGGGGATGTAGCGTTGTTTCCGAGTTAAAGTGTCCGTACCGTGGCCCTGGGGCTAATTTCGAAATAGATGTTACCCCTTACGGTCATTTTTCGTTATGCGCATGAGCAGACCATCAGTGATTTAACTGCTGGTGCTTTCGTCAGAGAGGATTGGGATTTTGGGGTGGCGGATGCTATTCCTCTATAGAATCCCCTGGTGAGGGTCTGCGCATGCGTGGATTCAAGAAGCGATATCTCCTGAAACACTAGTGTTGGAGAATTGGAGTTTTTTGTGAGGTGTGTAATTTTGGGAGGACTTGCAGCCACGAGTATATTGCGCATGCGCAGTCGAGAAGTGAATGATTTCGGGTTGTTTGGGTTATGTTGGGAGTAATGAGCCGATATTGTGAGGTTTTAAAAGAATATTCATGTCAATTCAGTGCACGGACACAAGTCAGTTTGGGGGAAATAGCGTTGTTTCCGAGTTGAAATGTCTGTATGGTAGTCCTGAGGCAAATTTATAACTAACTATATTCGGTAGATCTATATTAAAATACGTTCGGATTTGGAGAAGAGGCTATTGCGTTCCTAACGGAGGTCCCACAACCGCAATTTTTTTTGATCTACGGTAAAGCTAACAGCCAAACTGTATTGATAGCTATATTTGTTAAAGGAACTTGAAAAGAAAAGAAGCACTGACGTGAAGTCAGTACTCTTTGGCGCGCGTGTTCACGGTGGCTAATTTGAATTGAATGATGAGTACTTCAAGCTCAGTGGATAGAGCGAGCCGAAGATCTACCGAAAGGATAGTGGACACCATTCACTGTCGGTTCAAAAATTAACAGTGCTGTATCTAAGCTGCCATCAGGATAGAGTAACAAAGTTGGAAAAGAACACAACTGACTCTCCATAGCCGCACACGCTCCTAGAAGATTTGGGAGGGTCAGTATAATCCTAATCATGTTTATAGCACGCGCGCAAAAGCAGAGTGACTTAACAATGAAAGAAAAAGTGTAAAAAGTCAATCTGCTTTGGCGCGCGTGCTATAAACATGATTAGGATTATACTGACCCTCCCAAATCTTCTAGGAGCTCGTGCGGCTAAGGAGAGTCAGTTGTGTTCTTTTCCAACTTTGTTACTCTATCCTGATGGCAGCTTAGATACAGCACTGTTAATTTTTTAACCGACAGTGAATGGTGTCCACTATCCTTTCGGTAGATCTTCGGCTCGCTCTATCCACTGAGCTTGAAGTACTCATCATTCAATTCAAATTAGCCACCGTGAACACGCGCGCCAAAGAGTACTGACTTCACGTCAGTGCTTCTTTTTTATGAATATTTCCGAAACCGATCACTCGATCTATCTGAAATTTAGCACCAAATTGTAGAATCATGACCTTCATACGTATGTGAAGTTTTGTATTGACCAGGTTACCGCAAAGTGTCAAAAAAAAATTTTGGAAATTAAAAACTTTTTTTTTTACAATAACTCTCGAACGGAATGAGCTAGGCAATTGAAATTTTCAGAGTAGATTAGGGAGAGGAATATCTCGGTAAGTTCGTTACAGGGCAAAATAGGCCAGATGGTTTTGGAGTAACGAAAAAAAAAATTTTTTTTTAACCAACAAATTTCAAATTCAATTTTTATTTAAGATGCAGTTTCACCATTAAAATCCATCGATTCATTATCAACTCCAACAAGCTAATACTTTCGGAGATATGATTTTTCTAAATTTCAATAATGAATCGTACTTCTATGTTTTCACAGAATGCTATAATTATTCTATCTAAGCTTTATTATATGATCTGTGTTCATACTCGTACATTTCATCCTGTTCTATAAGAGAGAGTCAAATTCAGTTCAGCTATTTTAATTTGATTTCTTCCATGGTGCAGTTCTCATTCTCAGATTGCTCATTTAATCTAGATAAATAAACTATTATTTGAATTGAATTTCCTTTATGATGCAGTTCTATCATAAGAATACATAGATATAATTCCCAACTCTGAGAAACCAATACTTTCGGAGATATAATTTGTCTGTTTGAACTAGAGCGCCAGAAAGCTCCTGTCCACAGGGCTTGAACCCATTTTTCTATTCAATGCAGTCAATAATTGCACTTCATTTATACTAATGATTTTTGGTGTGCTTGTTCTCATAAACAAGTCTATCATTTTGCGCTATACAGACGGCCGTAGGCACGATAAGTCTAACGGAATGAGGAAGAGATCAGACATTTTCAGGGTAGGTTTTGGTAATAAATATATCAGCTAAGATCGATAATCGACAAAATCGACCCGGTGTTTTGTTCATAATAATTTTTTTCCAATAGTTCGAAAAAATCTAATCTGGTTGGACTGAAAATCGTTAGTTAGTTGAAAACTAATGACACCAAGACTAATATAGAATTCTGTGGGGATCATATCTCTAGACAATTTCAAAAAATCTCATAAAAGATCACAAGATATCGCTGAAATTGTTCAAGACCCTTCATAACCATATTTTAAAGCCAAGTCCTAGATTTGAACTCGATCAGATCTAATTTGTTTGAAATATTCCGGGAGTTCAAGTAGTCTTTGGTGAGTTGGAGTTCAGTATATGGATGGGTGATGCACTGGCTATGATTAAACGCGCCAAACCATACTGACTTCACGTCAATGGTTTTCCGATTTTTGTTTATTTATTCTGTGTAGCCTTGAAAATGTCTGAATATATTAACAACACGTCGGCACTTAGTTCGAGGTAGTCGGTTCCTTCACTACCTGTCCTCCATTCCGTGAACACTTTTTTCATTTTCCTCTGTGGATTTTCCTGACTTGTTTTTCTTTGAGCTCCTGCAATGAATTAAATAGAGGTTCTTTTCAGATTTAGAGCAAAAGCAAAGGCACTTTCGGAGCGCTTCAGAGATAGGCCAATGTCACCCATGGATACGGCTATATACTGGGTGGAGTATGTTGCAAGACATAAAGGAGCCCCACATATGAAAACGGCAGCCGTGGACATGCCCCTCTACCAGTATCTCCTATTGGACGTGCTGGCTTTCCTTGCGGTTATCTTATTCTTATTCTTTTACCTGAGTTATAAACTTCTTTGTGTGCTTTTCAGATCTGTGTTCGCGAAGAAGAAAGTGAAACAAAACTGAAATTAACTCTAATTTATTGTTGGATTATTTCATCTTTCATTCTAAGAAAATGCCATGGTGACTCCATAGCTCTTATTAGACGATGTCAGTTCCTTGCAGCTATTTTACTCTCATTCTTTTATTTGAAATATTTCACTTTCTTTTCTCTTCGCGAAGAAGAAGGTGGAGCAGAAATGAAATTTTGTTAGCTTATTTCATACTTCAATCTTAAAAAAATACAATTTGTTATTAAATATCAAATAGGATAAGAACAAAAGTATCCTATAAGAGGAGCATAATAATTCCAAAACTACACCTTGTGATATTGTTAATTTTAATATAGGTAAGTGCTCAAGAGAATATACAGGACGACATGACGTTTCAAATATTTCATTTATCCTAATACTCCTAGGTTTCCTGAAAATTTTCTTTGGTAGAAAACTCTTTGCAGCATCCTGTTCGAGTGGTGTTTTTCGAGCGATTTGAATACAATCAATAATGGTTTTTAGCGCGATTGTGCACCTGAACAGAGTGCCTATCAATTTGCCTGTAATTTTTTAATTTTTGGCCGCGAATGGTCCCAAACAATAATTTTTGACTCACTAATGAAGAATCCGAAGTCAAACAGACGGAACAGAGTGCTTATCAATTTGCCCAAATGTCTGTAATTTTCGAATTTTTGGCTGAAAATGGTTTTAAAAGATTTGGTTCGACTCACTGATCAAGAATCCGTGGTCAAAATCGATTCTCTCCGTCAGTCCGTCCGGCCGTCCGTTAACACGATAACTCCCGAACGGCACGAGCTAGACATTTGAAATTCTCAGATTAGGTTTGGGAGATAAATATCTCGGCTAAATTCGAATTCGGCAAACTCAGCCAGGTGTCTCGGAGTAACAAAAAAAATATTTTTTTTAAATTACAAATTTTAAATTCAATTTATTTTAAGATGCAGTTTCGTCATAAGAATCCATTGATATTATTCTCAACTCCAACAAACTGATACTTTCAGAGATAAGATTTTTCAAAATATCAATAATTATTCTCAATTCTATATGATTTCATAGAATATTCTAATTATAATTTGCCTATGTATGTAAACACAAAATGAGGTGAGTCATAGACGTACGTTTTGAATTAATTACTAAAATTCTTGAAAATTGACGCACAGAAGCCAAATTGAAAAAGTGGGAAAGCCCTGGGGACAGGAGCTTTGGCACTCTTGTGCATACTTTGACAAATCATATCCCTGAAAGTATTGGTTTGTCAGAGTTGGGAATGATATCAATGGATTCTTATTGAATTTAATTTATTTTATGATGCAGTTCTACCCTAAGAATCCATTGATATCATTCTCAACTCTGAGAAACCAATACTTTCGGAGATATGACTTGTCAAAGTTTGAACTAGAGCACCAAAGCTCCTGTGTGGACAAGAGAGTTTTCTGTCAAACTCTGAAATATATCTATAAAATAAAAATTTATTATTTTGCGAATTTCTCCTGAGTTAGAAACAAAAGACATTTGTCAGAAGCAATTTATCAAACAATGTTGCCAAGCAAACAATTATGAAACATGGCGTAAATCACCAAAAGTGGTTTCTCAGAGTTGGGAATTATATAGATAGATTCTTAGGATAGAATTGCATCATAAAATGAAATCAATTAAATAAGAAACCATTCATATAATTCCCAACCCTGAAAAACCAATACTATCGGAGATATGATTTGTCAAAATTTGAACAAGAGCGCCAAAGATCCTGTCCACAGGGCTTTCCCACTTTTTCAATTTGGCTTCTTTGCCTCAATTTCCAAGAATCTTCTTCAAGAATTCAAAACGTATACAGGGTGAGTCTTTAAGTTGTACCATTTTAACCAGATATTCCTCTCATCAAATAAAACACTTTTTGCGCGTATGTTCTGGGGAACATCGCGTTATAGTTTTGCCCAAATGTCTGTAACTTTCGAATTTTTTGACGAAAATGGTCTCAAACGGTTAAGTTCGACTCTCCAATGAAGAATTCTAGGTCAAATTTGATTCTTGCCACGATAACTTGAGAACGAAAAGAGCTAGCAACTTGAAATTTTCAGGGTAGGTGGAGCATCCCAATACGACGGACAAGTTCGTTAATGGGCATAATCGGCCCAGTGGTTTCCGAGTAATAATTTTGTATTCAACCAATATAAATCCGATCGAATTGAAACTTGGTGAGTAGTTGTAGAATATGAACCTAAGCACGTTTGTGAAATTTTGTGCGAATCGTATGGCTAGAAAATTTTAAAAAAATTATTAAAAAATATTTTTGTTGTCACGATAACTTGAGAACGGAATGAGATAGCGGCTTGAAATTTTCAGGTTAGGATGTGCACTAGAACGCGACATTTCAGTTTGTTCATGAGCATAATCGGCCAAATGGTTTTAGAGTTATAGCCATCTGAAATTTTCTGAAATTTGGTGGTTTTTTGTTCCTCATTAACTCGAAAAGTACTGAATCGATTGAATTCAAACATGGATATTAGTTGTAGAATGCCAACGCGAAAATGTTTGCAAAATTTGGTGAGGATAGCATTCGCAGAAAATTTTTAATAAATCATTGAAAATAAAAAAAAAATTCTATATATCAGTAACTATTCGTTTGAAATTGCTGAAATTTTGCAAGAGCCTTCATAGCCTAACTCTACTGCCAACTTTCAAGTTTTAATACGGTCGGTTAAATATTGTTGGAGATTCGAGCATTCTTGTGTGAGTTCAGTAGATGGGTGACCTTTGCCTCGATAACTTTCGAACGAAAGGAGATAGGGACTTGCAATTTTCAGGGTAGGTTGCGTATCCGAAATGTAGAGTTCGTTTTTGGGCTTAATCGGTCTAACGGTTTCCGAGTTATACCCACCTGGAATATTATTTCCTTAATAACTCAAAAAATAAATATTTATCGCATTGGTGCTTGGTAACTAGTAGTAGAAAATCAACATAAAGACGTGTTTAAAATTTTGTAAGAACCGTACCACTAGAAAATTTGAAAAAAAAGACGAAAACAAAAATTTTAAGAACCGTACCCCTAGAAAATTAAAAAAAAATCACGAACAAAAAAATTGGTTCAAGCACTGACGTGAAGTCAGAAGCTTTTGCGCGTATGTTCTATTGTCCATTCTTCTGTATTGGACACCCTTAGTCGAATTTACCATGGTAAATTATGTTGTCCATTCTCTTGTATTGGCCACTTAATTCGAATTTACCATGGTAAATTCGAATTAAGCTTGAACCAATTTTTTTTAATTTACCATTTTTTCAGATTCAGCTCAGGTAAAAAGATATAAGCGTTCAAAGACTTTACAATGGGCTGATACTCCCCTGAATTTTCTCAGTTGAGCACAGATTTTTTTTAATGTAACTAGTATTGTATATTGACCAAATCTCTGTGTCATCTGATGCTTGAAATTCACTGCATTTGTTTGAGAAAACTTATTTACTCCCAAAATTAATATGTCTTGGCCCTTCATGCAACATTTCCAGCAAAAAATTTCTTCAATTCTTGCATATTAAAACAGTGAACTTTAACTTGATACCTATTATATCCATTCGATACTTCATTACCCAATTCTTTCCACTATAATAATATACACAATTTCATGATCTTCTATTAAGAAAAATCCTTAAATATCTTATATATCTTCAATGATACTTGAAAATTAATTCACTCATATTTTTCCAATTCCAATCCAACCTCAATATAAATTACAGCACAGAACACTAATAATCGATTATCGAACTATGATCTAATAATATGTAGAAAAAGAGCTTAGAGAGAGAGAGAGGCATTGACTCCAACATAAGAGTGAGATGCAATGCAATGATAGAAATCAGCTGATGTAGGTCAAAACATTGTGTTTTGCAAAGCTTATAGTAAATGATCATATTTTATTCATTTTTTCCATGTTCATTGAATTGTTTTTGACTTATTTAAAGTTTTATGAAGATTAATAGATTATCCGCTGTATTCACAGATCATTCAATCTCCGTTAAGTCCTAACTGAGGTCCTCAGTTAAGGATAAATAAGAATCGCAACCTTAGTTAACGTATGTAACGGTGCTAAAACAGCCTGTTTCACGTTAATTTTCTCTTGAACTGAGGTTGCGATTCTTATTTATCCTTAAGTCTTAACTGAGTACCTCAGTTAAGACTTAACGGAGATTGAATGCTTTGTGAATACGGCGGTATATCTAACAATGGAGATGGCCTATTAGGCGTCCGGTTGTACGAATATTATAAAAATAAATCATTAAATTTCAAAGGTGCGCTATCTGAATCTTAGGAAATAATAATTTATACACATTCTAAATGAGAGACGTAGTAGAGAGTAGGTATCTGAAATGGAATCAGGGATTTCTAAGAGCTGATATCAATTCTGCAAAATCGATCATCTTTTTATTTGAGTAAATAGGTACATCCTGATTTGAATATAAATTTCACATACATATTATTCAAAGTAAAATATTAATTTGATTGCTTTCAAAAGATTGTTCAAAACAGTAAGTCTTTAGGCTTTGAATTATTTTTTTTGTCCAAAAGAGAATCAAGAACTTGCGAACAAACGCAAGTTATCACATATATGGTTATTAATAGAACTCAATCCTTTGACACCTATTATAGTTATTTATGTAATAAGGATCATAAAGACGATCATTATGGTACAAGTCGTGAATGTTATCGGGCGAGGCGTAGCCGAGTCCGATAACACGGCGTGTGCCATAATGATTGTTTATGATTCGTATTACATACAAAATTTTATCTGATGGCATTTATATCAATACATTTTCGAAAAATTAAAAACTGCATTGTCAGGTAGAATTTAATATAATTTAAAAAATGAGTGATTCTGAAGCTGATAGTTTACCTTCTGATTTGGAAGAAATGTCGAGAAATATCGTGGACTCCCTTATGCCGGAAAAATCACGGAGTGTATATGAAATGGTGTTTAATCGGTACGAAGAATGGTGTTCTGCTAAAAAAATCAAGAATATCACTCATGAAAAAGTATTGTTGGCTTACTTTGAATGCTTATCTAAGGAAAGAAAACCATCTTCTCTTTGGTCGTATTATTCGATGATAAGAAGTATTTTATCAACAAGAAAAAACGTCGATATAAGTAAGTACCTACAGCTGGTTGCATTACTAAAACGTAAATCAGAAGGTTACAGAGCTAAAAAATCCAAAATTTTTACTAAACAAGATGTTACAAAGTTTTTAACGGAAGCATCAGATGATACATACTTATTTAATAAAGTTGCCATGATAATTGGACTAAGTGGAGCATGCAGAAGAGAGGAATTGACAAATATGCTTGTTGAAAATGTAATAGATGAAGGATCCGTTTTTAGAATTACATTACCGAATACAAAAACAAAGGTAATGCGAGAATTTTTTGTAACTTCGGGAAATATCCCAGGATTGAATATGGTAGAACTTGTCAGACAATATGTGAAAATACGACCTTGCAACACAAACCATCTACGTTTTTTTGTCACTTATAGAAATAAGAAATGCACAAAACAACCCGTTGGAATACATACCTTTGGTAAAATGCCAAAAGTTATTGCCACTTTCTTGAATTTACCTCGCTCTGAAGAATATACCGGACATTGTTTTCGGCGATCGTCTGCTTCGTTTTTGGCTGATTCTGGAGCTGATCTGTGTACCGTGAAACGCCATGGCGGATGGAAAAGCAATACTGTCGCTGAAGGTTACATCGAAAATTCGAAAGAGCAAAAGAAAAAAATATCAGAAGCAATTTTTGGTGCCAACAACCAAACAGGATTACAAGTTTGCCAACAATCATCAACTACTGATGTAAAAACTGTAGAATCCACTGGAATTAATATTACAAATTATAGTAATTGTTCTTTTACCATTTATAATAAATAGTTTTGTACATAGTTATGCATTTTGAATAAACTTTTTTGATCAAACCATTACATGTTTTCCTTATAGAATTTCATTATGGTACTTAGTACCATAATGAATTCATTATGGTACTTAGTCCCATAATGAGCTTCCTTATGTCATCAAAATTGAGTGACATAACGTTGTCATTATGACATGCCATCAGATAAAATGTTTTATGACATTTTCAATCCAAATGATAATCTATGAACGATGGCATTGTGGCTTTCAGTTTTGATCAGAGATATGGAGGTATCATATCTCTGGGTTTGATTGAGGGTTCCTTATCCAGGGGCGGATTAATAAATGAAGTGAAATTTCTGGATTTTTCATCAGACTTTATATCATTCAAAGAAGAATATCTTGAGAACGGTACGTTTTAGGAGAAATGATGGGGAATACTTTATTTTCCTAAAATGATTGTTGATTCTTATAATAACTTGAGATAAACTTAATCTGCTTTCTTTATGCCAATTTCTCATAGTTTTTCGAAATCGCGAGTCTATATCTAGGAAACGAGTGGAAGTAAGAAAAAACTGTTAATGGAAAATTATGTATCATAGTTATAGAAAATTTCACCCCAAAATTCATTCCATTCGGAATAGCCATGTCATAGATAGAAAAGAAAAACTGAATTTTTTTTTGAAATTTCAACAGCCTGTATCTCTGTACCGTTACGGAATTTGGAAAAATGGTAAATAAAAAAGTGTTTTATTTGACGAGAGGAATCTTTGGTTGAAATTAATGCACAACTTAAAGACTCACCCTGTAGACAGATTGAGTCATGCATCATATGTGATGCATGGACCAGTCAACGTGTTAATATCGATATTGTTTATTTCAAAATAAGTTACATTCCTAACAAGTCCTCCAACATATAGGGTTCCAAAACAATTAAATATTTTTTAATTTCCTTCTTATAGCCATTCTGTATTCTTACATGATGTAGCCGACTTGGTATCTTGTTGAAGAATCTCATGCAGCCATAATATGTTCCCTTTTCCGTAAGTGACAGTCTATATATAAGATATAAGATGTCATTAAATTGTCTTCGACAACTGTGATATCTTTCTGCTTGGATGTAGTCAATGTTCCAAAACAAGAACATCAAGCACTCGTAGATGTAAAGGGCAAATCGTCTTGGACAACTGTGATATCTTTCTGCTCGGAAGTAGTCAATGTTCCAAAACAAGAACATCAAGCACTCGTAGATGTAAAGGGCATATGGATGTAGTTAAGGCTCGGGCGGGAAATGGATGGCATCGGGTGGCACTGGACAGGTCGGAATGGAGTCATTTGAAGGAGGCCTACATCCAGGAGTGGATGAAGAATGGCTGAGGGAGAGGGAGAGAACGTATATTTTTCTTATGAGCCATTCAAACTACTTGAACGTGTTACTCAAATAAAAATCTACGTTAGCTCATATGTGGCTTAGCACTACAGCAGATATATTCATATACTCTGCAACTTTATCTCATCTTAACTCAGGATCCCCAAAACATGTGTAATACAAAGCTATCAATGTCGTCGCATCCATATGGAAGGAGATACTTCTAAATATGTAGTGGAGTTAAGTTTTTTACTTAAGGTGGGTAGTTGGCCTTGAAAACAAACTCTATCAACTGTATTGGAATATCTGTACAATTACTTGAGTCAGACAATTTTCATCCATGGTATCGGTGGCTACCTTCATAGAAATATTAGTAAATAAGGAGGCGACGTCCAAAGGAAGCACCTTGTGCTCAGGGATAAGACAACCCCGAAAATGGTGACAATTTCGAATTTCAGAAAAGCTATCAACAGGGATAGGTTGCGCATCCGAATGAGAGGGTTAATATAGTTTTTGAGCATAATCGGTCCAATAGTTTTGAAGTTAACCCCACCTGGAATATTATTTCCTCGATAACTCAAAAAATATAGACTCCATCAAATTGAAGCTTGGTAACCAGTTGTAGAATATCGACATAAAGACGTCTGTAAAATTTTGTGAGAACAGTACTCCTAGAAAATTTTAAAAAAATTACGAAAAATAAAAATTGGTTAAAGTACTGACGTGAAGACAGGAGCATTTTTGTGTATTTTAAATTGTCTCTTAATCGAATTCAACTGTATGTCCAATACAAGAGAATGGACCATAGTACATACGCACAAAAGCTCCTGACTTCACGTCAGTGCTTGAACCAAGTTTTTTGACTTATATTGAGCCAAATACAAGCCAAGTTTAGTCTTATATATGACTTTTTTTGTCTCAAGTCGATCCGAACTAAGCTGATTAAGTCAAAATCAAGTAAAATGTTAGGGACATTTCATACTTCAAAAAGAAAATAGGCAAAGTTTGACTTGATTTAGTCTTAATCTGGTTAAATAAACATAAATTTGATTTAAATTTTAAGACCAAAGTGAATTTTATTTTCGACTCGGGTGCTTAGATACTGTTAATGTTTCCGACAAAAATGTTTTTAGAATAAATGAGAGAAAAACTGTCTTTCTTTCTGGGCCCCCCTAAGGATGGGGGCCCTGGGCACGGGCCCCGTGTGCCCTTATGGTAAAGACGGTATTGGCCATATCCTATAGTAGTAGAGCTGTCTTGGCGGTAGAGTGTGTAATTTTGTCATGAAAACAGACTATCTGGAAGGGCAGGACATAGCCAAGACTCAATGATGAATACAAATAAAGGTGTGTGAACAACCACAAATGTGGCCAGTTCAGAATACTTTGAAGGAAGTATATGTATGAACTTTTTCATCGCCTCTTTTGAGAAGAAATTGGTTCTTTATTTTAGGTTTTCGTCCAAACTCAATAGTTATCTATGAATAAAATTAATTAAATACCTCCATTGGGAAAGAATTTCTTCAATTTGAACAATTCGACACTTCCTTTCAGTACCTCTTCCCCAATGAAAGTATTCCATAACTAAAGTTATTTCCAATCAGGATTCGACATATTTCTTTAGCGGATTTGATTCTTCAGTAATGTAAATGCAATCCCAGTTAATATTCCAAATATCTCCTTCCACAACATCGAGAAATTCATAAAGCAATCGACACACGAAGTTATCTACTTCAGCTTGGGATCCATGATCAAAGGACATGCAAGAAAAAAGGAAAGCTTTTCTAGAGGCCTTTGCTCGGCTGCCGCAGAGAGTGCTCTGGAAATGGGAAAATGATACTATTCCCGGAAAACCCGATAATGTTATGATACAGAAATGTATCGATTCGATATATTGTGTTAGTTTGAATGTTATGATTTAACTAATTTGGATCATCTAACACTAGCTAAAATGTTTGGATATTTGTCGGAAATCTGTCATATCAAGGAAACAAAATTTCCAGCATGCTTATTCGAAAAATGCACCTACTTACATAAGTTCAAAAATCTGTTGAATTGTGATATTTCCAGATGAAAAAGGCACTATCTGTTTCTACTTTTTGTAGATGTCTAAACTCTACGTAAGTCACAAACTCACTAGATTTAGAAAAGATAATGGCTCTGTCCACTTATTTCCAGAATATCTTAAATAGTCGTTGAAATTTCAAGACAAAAATGTCCCACAGGATCGCAAACGCTTCATAAGCTTCAAGCTACAGGATCATCAATCAACCAGTTCTCAAGATTACGGTCGTTATTTCTTGAAAACTCGTAGTTTCTGTGATATATGGACGATGATAGTTATTTATGAACCAAGTACTTTATATCCGAGGCATGAATGTTACCGGATGGGCGATGGGCGTAAGGATCTAGAAACGTTCGTGATGCCTACAATATTTGATTTTTCACGAAACGGAAAAAGAAGAAAAATGCGCGAGAAAATTGGTAAATTTTTGACATTTCCAGAATATTCTGACAAGTTTAGTTATTTCTGTGGATTAGGTGGAGATCAGCTTTTTTCGCCTCCTTCAAAGTTTTTCTGACTATGGGCAGACCATTGTACGATAGATGAGACCGTGTAATTGGCGTACTTTAAGGAATTGGTATGATATTTGATTTTTCCTAATTTATTTTATTGTTTGATATTTTTTTCTAGTCCGATAAATTTGCTACGAATTCATTGTGGATGAAGTTTTCTCTTTTAAAATCTATAATCTATAAATTGACATTTCACCTCAAACCTACATGTTGGAAAAGATACGTAGATGATGTGTTTGTCATATGGCCACATGGTTCCGATACTCTTCAACAATTTCTGGACCATCTCAACAGTTTCCATCCGAACATCAATTTCACGATGGAACTGGAGAATAATAATTCAATTGCCTTTCTTGATGTCCTTATTACAAAATCTGATAATTCTTTCACTCACACTGTGTCAGAAAACACACCCATACAAATCGATACCTGCATGCCAACTCCCATCATCATCCCTCACAAATCAATTCCGTTTTAAACTCCCTCGACCCTGCTATGGGTATAGCAGATACCAAATTAATAAATCTTTACGTATTAGTAATCATTAAAGGATACTGTGGGAGGTATACTCATTATTGAAAGGTTTTTTTCTGGGTTTTCTCTCCCAAACTCTGAAAAATATCTATAAAATAAAAATTAATTATTTTGTGATTTGCTTTTGCCTAAGAAACACCCTATATTTGTCAGAAGCAATCAATTGAACAATGTTGCCTAACAAACAACAACGAAACAACATCAACGAAGAAACAACTATATCGTAACGTTTCAGAGTCTATATCAGACTCCTTCGTCAGACGCTTAATGAAAATCTTTAGAATTATTTTGTTGATAGTTATTTTGTGAAATTCAAAATAGTTTATGATGTTTAGAATTTTTTTCAATTAACGAAGACTTTAGAAAGACCTAGGAACACACACAAAGATGGTTCATTTTTATCTAATGCGGCATAACTATATATATACAGGCTGACCAAGTTATCTCTGTTCCTATAGAGTATGGTCCAATTACCTTTCGTTGTGGAGTTATTCAAGATTCTAATATTTTGTAACGTTTCACAATGTTTTCACAAAAAACATAGCATAATTAGAAAACTATCATCTTAATCAAAATTCGTTGTACATCATTGGAAATAGCGGAAAATTATCCTTATTTTTATGAAATACTTATATACCTATATTACTATAGGGTGGTTAAGGAAAAAATTATTATAAAATTTTCTTCAGCAATAATCTTTGGTCTTAATTCTACCATTTGTATAATAATAACAGTTTTTCTCTCTTATAGAATGTGTAATGAAGCTCCTTCCATCAGTAACATTTCAATCTTTCTGTAGTTTCATCCCTAGAGTGTTTGCAGAAGAGATGTATTTTGCCAAAGGTCTCTGGTCTTTGATTATTTCATTACCTCTCTCCATTCTCTATAGATATTCTAAGCTACACTGTTTATCGCCAAGTGAATGACTGGACCATTGTTTCCGAAAGCAATTGCACCTATTACTTTCCTCCTATACCCCTAATCCCTTCATCTTGATGAAGGTATTAATTGCGAACCCCCTGCTGTCCAAATGAATGCATTGAGAGGGTGCTATAATCTTTCATTAGGTCAATGAACATGTATAGGAATACAAACTCCGATGTATACAGCAACATAAGCGTGGTTGTTTTCGTTACTGAGATAATGCAGGCATACCAATTTATTTCGATTAGGGTAGCTACAGGTGGTCCCAATTTATTATTCACTGAAATTATGTGCTATAATCAGTAATAATTTATGGTTTCCATGAAGGCAATAACAGCGTTTGTTTTTCGACCTAGTAGATTTTATGAATGTGTAATATACTTACTCGTTTGGAAATTCCTGTTCAGCAAAACTGATTATGAGCAGTCCCTAGTTTATCATAGTTATACAAATATTATAATTTTTGCGCGTAGGTTCTGGGGAACATTGCGTTATCATTTTGCCTAAATGTCTGTAATTTTCGAATTTTTTGCCGAAAATGGTCTCAAACGATTGGGTTCGACTCCCCCATGAAGAATTCAGGGAGAATACCGTTGCCATGATAACTTGAAAACGGAAAAAGCTAGCGACTTGAAATTTTCAGGATAGGTGGCGCATCCCAATACGAAGGACAAGTTTGTTAATGGGCATAATTAGCCCAATGGTTTCCGAGTAATAATTTTGTTTTCAACCAATATTAATCCGAATGAATTGAAACTTGGTGAATAGTTGTAGAATATAAACCTTAGTATGATTGTGGAATTTCGTGAGAATCGTATTTCTAGAAAATTTTAAAAAAATTATTAAAAAATATTTTTTATGTCACGATAACCTGATAACGGAAAGAGATAGCGATTTGAAATTATCAGGTTAGGTTGTGCATCTGAATTTAAGCATTGACATTTGAGCTTGTTTATGAGCACTCTTGAGAGTGCCCAATACAGGAGGATGGACAATATAATTCACCGTGGTAAATTCGATTAAGAATGTCCAATACAGGAGAATGGACAATATAACATACGCGCAAAAGCTCCTGACTTCACGTCAGTGCTTGAACCAATTTTTTAGAGTGTATTTTTGGTGTATTTCGCCGATGTTTTTTTATCTTGTTATTTGCATTTACTTCTGAACGGAAAATTTCTCGTTTTTACTTCATTCAAGAAATTCTTGTAAATCTTGTTTCTTCCAAAAATTCCTAGAAAGTGAATTTGCTGAAGTAAGTCATTGAAGTGGAATTTAGATTGTGAACCGGGATTGTTAGACTAATATGCAGCACATATGTTGTTTGGAGCTCGCATTACCGGTTCCATGTAAAGACAATTGGAGGGGTCTAAATAAAATTCCTCAGATATATTGCCTAGAGGTCAAACACTGCAATAATCGATAGTGATTTCTCGCAGTTAGTGAAACAGCATGGCATCATATAATTTCAGAACCGAAGAC
Organism: Halyzia sedecimguttata; assembly: GCA_937662695.2. Lineage (NCBI taxonomy): Eukaryota > Metazoa > Arthropoda > Insecta > Coleoptera > Coccinellidae > Halyzia > Halyzia sedecimguttata. Next base: position 52,916,036 of record OW569415.2, read on the forward strand.
ATGTTACCTAACTTTGATCAGATTCAGAATTGAAATACTGACGTGAAGTCAGTACTTTTTGGCGCGGTTGTTCACGTTGGCTCATTTGAATTTAATTATGAGTGTTTCAAGTTCAGTGGATAAAACGAGCTGGAGAGGGTAGTGGACACCATTCAAGGTCGGCTCAAAAATTAACAGTGACGTGCCTAAGCCGGCGTAAGGATAGAGTAACAAAGTTGACAAAGAGCACAACTGACTCTCCTTAGTCGCACATGCTCCTGAGAGCTCCTGAGGGATCTACTTGGGAAACACCTAGGTTTAGTATAATCATAATCATGTCTATAGCAAGCACACCAAAGCAAATTAACCCCACGTCAATGCTTTTTTAGCCTTTTTCTTTCATAGTGGAGTCAATCTGCATGTTGTTGTTTGGTTACTCACCAAAAAACCTCTCGCACATTCGAGTAGTTCTTCGACTTGCCCTTACAGCGTCCCTTAACAAAAGAGATGAGCTGCAAGTGGCCTTCATAGTTGATGGGACCTGATGACACGAGGTGACCCGAGCAACACCGCTGTCTGCATTATGTGTGCCAAAACCTCGGCCAGGGATTTACAGGACGAAATAATCTTCAATTCTGTCACGTAGTTCGCTCTCATTGCGCCTAGACTAACTTCATGCCTTTGTACATGATCTCTAGTTCAAACATTAAATCATCGTATTTTCCCTAATCTGTTCTTCTTGCATCATCACATTACTGTTGAAGTGGGAGGAAAATTTGACAACAAACCATTCCTTGAGCTCTATGTCCAGCAGGACTTAATCTGGCTTCATGGCGTGAACTGCCTATTTGCTATTATTAGTATTATATTAAACTATTATAAAGGGTTTTCCAATAAGAGGTGTTAAATTGAATAGCTTGCTATTTCGGTAGATGACACTTTTGAAGCTGTCATTTTTTGACATTTGACAAGTAGAAACCACGCCATTAATAAAAATCGATACACGCTTCAAGAACGCATTGAAATCATTAAAATTCACTATAAAAATGGTGAAAATTGGGCAGAGACGATTCGTAAAACTCGAACATTTTTGGGTCGTCTTGAAGCACCTTGTCGGACCGCAATAAGGAAATTGGTGGAAAATTCGAGCTGTTGGGACAAGTTAGTTATGTGAAGAATAAAACCCGTGCACGCCACTCAAGAGCAGCCGAGAATATTGCTGCTGTAGCCAAAAGTGTTGAAGAAAACCCAGATTTGTCCATTCCTCGTCGTTCTTTGGAATTAGGCATTCCACAAACGTCATTACACCGTATTTTGCATAAAGATTTGGGACTTAAGGCTTATAAAGTTCAGTTAACACAAGAACTCAAGCCGGCCGATCATCAACAACGTCGTGTCTTTGCTGATTGGGTCATTGAAATGCATGAAAATGCTTCAGAATTCCATCGAAAAAATCATCTTGAGTGATGAGCCCCATTTCCACCTCGGTGGCTTCGTCAACAAGCAAAATTGTCGCATCTGGGGCTCGGAAAACCCAAGAGTTATTGTTGAAATGCCTCTCTATCCTCAACGTGTGACTGTTTGGTAAGGTTTATGGTCCGGCGGAGTCATTGGACCTTACATTTTCGAAAATGAGGCTGGAGCAACAGTTACGGTGAATGGAATGCGCTATCGAGAGATGATTAATGATTTTTTGTGGCTGGAATTGGATGGTATTGATCTGGACAACGTTTACTTTCAACAAGACGGCGCTAAGTGCCATTCAAGCAACGAAACCATTGATCTTTTGCGGGAAAAGTTTCCGGACCGTGTTATCTCTCGAAGAGGTGATCACAATTGCCACCGAGATCTTGTGATTTAACACCTTGTGACTTCTTCCTTTGGGGCCACGTGAAAGAGAAGGTCTACGCCAATAGCCCAGCGTCGATTCAAGACTTCAAAGATGGAACTCGTGAGGCTATCGAGGACGTAGGGCAGCCACTTTGCGATTTGGCTATGGAAAATTTCATTAAAAGGATATGGTCCTGTAAGCGTGGTCGTGGTGTTCATTTGCCTGATGTTATTTTCCACTATTAACGGCATAGCTTCTTCTTTATAATGAAATAATCATCCAAATATCAAAATAACACCTCTTATTGGAAAACCCTTTACTAAAAAAAAATTGTGGATGTAGTAAAAAACTGGTATAACATAAAAGTTTGTATGCACCACAGGAATTAAGAGATGTTGATGCCCTCGGGTGACTTACAAACTCTCGGTTAGGTCACTCTGGTTAGCAAGTTGTCGCCCTTGAAGCATACAGATCTACTTAATGCCCTTAAATAATTATTATAACATTACCATATCACGTTACATTAGAGTAATCGAAGCAACTAATATTAAAAAGCATATTTTCTGCTTTTAGGAGGTGATTCTTTGGCCAAAAAATTGGTTCAAGCACTGACGTGAAGTCAGAAGCTTTAGCGCGTATGTTCTCTTGTCCAATCTTCTACATTGGACACTCTTAGTCGAATTTACCATGGTCAGGAGAACAGACAATACAGGAGAACAGACAATAGAATTCACCATGGTAAATTCGATTAAGAGTGTCCAATACAGGAGAATGGACAAGAGAACATACGCGCAAAAGCTTCTGACTTCACGTCAGTGCTTGAAACAATTTCTTTTTTCAATGATTTTCTAAAACTTTCATATGATCCTCACGAAATTTGTTAAGAATTTTCGCGTTGGCATTCTACAAACTAATAACCATGATTGAATTGGATCGGATTTGTATTTTTTGAGTTATTGAGGAAACAACAACCAAACTTCAGATTGATATAACTCCAAAACTATTTGGCCGATTATGCTAGTTAATGAACTCAAATGTTGCATTCAGATGCGCAATCTACCCTGAAAACTGCAGGTCGCTATTTCTTTCCGTTCTCAAGGAATCATGAGATAGCTAATTTCCGTCGATATTCTACGACTAGTTACCAAGCTTCAATTCGATAGAGTCTATATTTTTTGAGTTATCGGGGAAATAATATTCCAGATGGGTGTAACTCCGAAACCGTTGGGCCGATTATGGCCAACAGCGAACTTAACTCATCCATTCATATGTGCAACCTAACCTGAAAATTGCTAGTCTCTCACACAATGCCGCTCGAATTTGCAACAATATAGATCCAATCATGTTCAAACTTAAAAATTGGAAGTAGGGTTAGGTTCTGAAGGCTCCCGCAAAATTTCAGCGCTGTCAAATTAATAGTTTCTGATATATAGATTTTTTTTCAATAATTTCCTATAATTTTTTAAAAATTTTCTAGTGACACGATGCTCACGAAATTTCGCGAGAGTTTTCGCGTTTCCATTCTACAACTAATAACCATGATTGAATTGGATCGGTTTTGTAGTTTTCGAGTTATTGAGGAAATAACAACCAAATTTCAGATGGGTATAACTCCAAAACCGTTTTGCCGATTATGCCTGTAAACAAACTCAAATGGCGCATTAAAATTCTCAAACCTACCTGAAGATTTCAAGTCGCTATCTCTTTCCGTTCTTAGGTTATCGTGACGTAAATAATATTTTTTATTAATTTTTAAAAATTTTTTTAGCGATACGATTCTGACAAAATTTCACAAACGTTCTTATGACTACACCCTATAACTACTCACTAAGTTTCAATTCGATCGGACTAGTATTGGTTGTAGAGAAAATTATTACTCGGAAATCATTGGGCCGATTATGCCCATTAACGAACTTGTCAGTTGTATTGGGATTCGCCACCTACCCCGAGAATTTCAAGTCGCTATCTCTTTCCGTTCTCTAGTTATCGTGGGAATATAGAAAGCGAATAACGCTTTAGGAAAGTTAACCACTAGTTATTGTAGATGAAAGGAATAGCAGAGATCAATGTTTTGGAGCAATCCAAAGAATGTGTGTATGATTTCATCAAAGTTAAATAGTTTCATACCGCGGTTTCATCCTTATTAGGAATCATCTGGGGAGCACAATTCAACGCTGATGAAATCATTACTACGAACTACGAAGAAACAGGTTCAAGAAAACCAGCAATCACTTGTGAGTAGAATTTAGATACAAGTGACACCTGGAATTCAATCAACCAAGCTGTGGCTACCCAGAACTATAGATCTCTACGTATATTCTTTACCCCTATGTGGTAATCAGCAAGTACTCGGATTGGAGTCTCATGCAGTTGTAGTTTTTGGCGCTCTAGTTCCTCGGAACTGAGTGCTTATCAATTTGCCCAAATGTCTGTAATTTTCGAATTTTTCGATGAAAATGGTCTTAAACGATTTGGTTCGACTCACTGATCAAGAATCCGTGGTCGAAATTCATTCTGTCCGGCCGGTCCGGCCGTAGGCACGATAACTCTCGAACGGAATGAGCTAGACAGTTGAAATTTTCAGAGTAGGTTTGGGGGATAAATATCTCGGCTAAGTTCGTTATTGGGCAAAATCGGACAGATGCTATCGGAGTAACAAAAAAAAAATTTTTTTTTACAAAACAAATTCCAAATTAAATTTTTTTCAATAAGCAGTTTTACCATAAGAATCCATTTATATTATTTTCAACTCTAATAAGCTAATACTTTCGGAGATATGATTTTTCAAAATTTCAATGTAAATCGTATTTCTACGTTTTCACACAATGATAGAATTATTCTGTGGGTATTCTATGAATTGTTATAATGTCAAATTATTTTCCTGCGACATGACGTTGTCCCATTGTCATTTATTCCAGCAATCCTATGAATATGAGAATTCTAATTTAATATCATACTTTTTGTTGGTTGATATTTTCATGCCGATGGTCAATCCATATGATGATGGGAATGGTAATGGTGAGTTAATAATATTGAGTTCAGAATATCTCCACTAAAAACAAAACTGGAATATTGGTGTATTGGAGTAGATTTGAGGAAAGATATATATTATCGTTCATCATAGAATTGAGGAATGAATATCTCGGATGAGTTCGTTGTTGGGTAGAATTCGTCTATTGGTTTTGGATTGATAATTTTTGGCACTCTTGTTGAATTTAAATTCTTCTATGATGTTTGAATTCAATTTCTGCTAAGATGAAGTTCTAAATTTCAATAATGAATCGTACTTCTATGTTTTCACAGAATGCTATAAATATTCTATCTAAGCTTTATTATATGATCTGTGTTCATACTCGTACATTTCATCCTGTACTATAAGAGAGAGTCAAATTCATTTCAGCTATTTTAATTTGGTTTCTTCCATGGTGCAGTTCTCATTCTCAGATTGCTCATTTAATCTTGATAAATAAACTATTATTTGAATTGAATTTCCTTTATGATGCAGTTCTATCATAAGAATACGTTGATATAATTCTCAACTCTGAGAAACCAATACTTTTGGAGATATAATTTGTCTGTTTGAACTAGAGCGCCAGAAAGCTCCTGTACACAGGGCTTGAACCCATTTTTAAATAGAACTTTTTCGAATTCATGCCCCTAGCTGAGTTATAACCCTTGAACGGATGAATTGATTTTTCTGTTTTGAGTTTCTATCTACCGAACCAAAATACTCAGAGAAGTAGAATTTGAAAAGTTGTAGTATACCATTCATAAATTATTCCATAACTTTTCAGATATTCGTGAATTTTGAAAGGTGAAAATATTTTCCGAAAGAAAAATTCAATTATGTAAAATATCTATCTATTGTATTTACTTCATAGCTTCAGTAGTTTCGAACGGTATAATTGAAATGTAACAACACTTCTTCTATGGTATGTAGATACCAGAACCCCGAGTTGCCTGTGACTCGAAATAATTTATGGAAGGGGTTATTTGCTTCAACCTGATGCAGATATCGTAGGGGCTTGAAAAAATTGTGGTACTTGGTACTTTTAAAAAAAAGTGGGTAAGTCCTGTGGACAGGGGCTTTGGCGCTCTTGTTCAAACTTTGAAAAATCATATCTCCGAAAGTATTGGTTTCTCAGAGTTGGAAATGATATGAATGGATTCTTAGGGTAGAACTAAGTCATAAAAGAAAATAAATTCAAAAAAGTGTCATATAAAACAAGAATGCCAAAAATGATTAATCCGAAATCAGCAGACCGATTCTACCTAATAACGAACTTATCCGAGATATTCATTCCGCACATCTACTCTGTACAGAAACAATTATTTTCAATAATTAACGAGAAAATTGAGGTGTAATCAAATATTATTTGCAACTAGTAATTTCAGTTTTTGTATTGTGGGCTGCCTATGGTACCAACTTTGTGTTTTGATTTAGATTTGAATTAAGAAGACATATGTTCCGCATTTCTGTATTTTATCTTCATCCTGCATTTTACGTTCTTGAAAAACCAGTACTCAGTGTGAAATATTAGCTAGTGCTGTTCATATTGTCAATTTCATTCGAAAGTGAACTTTTATTGAGTAATTCTTTTGAGATTCCTCCGAGAGGTATTTAAAACGGAACTTGGTCATTCTTCAGGTAATTATCCTTATTGTGAATAATATTAATGTTATTTGTTTGTATTTTTTATATTAATTAACTGAAAATTCTTCAGTGGAATATACGATTACGTCTCCTTCTGAACTTTCTTTCTACCAGTCCACCTACCCCTGAATATTGTCTCAGCACAACTCTGAAAATTTTATTATATATATTGAAGCTTAGCTAATTTTCCAATTTTGTTATTACTGGAGATATTCTAAACCCAATTTGATTAATTTACCAAAGTATCTATATATTTCCATCATCATATGAACTAGCCATCATCTTATGAATTATCACCCAAAAATTATAACATCCTATAATCCTCATAATTCTACCATAGCTGAGATTACTTTATTGGTCATTTTGCATGCAATCATACTTTGTTTTCCAGAAGGAGATGTATCGTGAGTAACGATTTTTGAATAAAGCCAGAATTAAAATATGACATGTCTCTTATTGGTAGATGAGATGACATGTATGAACACAGATCATAAAATTCATAGATACAAATACGATTACACATTCTGTGAAATCATAGTCTCACGATTCAATATTGAAATTTTGAAAAATCATATCTCCGAAAGTATTGGCTTGTTAGAGTTAAAAATAATACCAATTGATTCTTATGTTGACTGCATCTTGAAAAAATTGAATTTGAAATTTGTAATGTAGAAAATAAATTTTATTTCGTTACTCCGAAACCATCCCATTTTTTTTTGCACAATAACGAACTTAATCGAGATAATTATCTCCTATCTCTGCAAATTACAACTGTCCAGCTCATTCTGTTCGAGAGTTATCGTGTTTACGGAGGCCGGCCAGCTGGACAGAATCGATTTTGGCCACGGATTTTTGATCAGTGAGTCGAACCAAATCGTTCAAGACTATTTTCATCCCAAAATTAATAAATTTCAGACATTTGGGCAAATTGATGAGCATTCTGTTCCGAGGAACAAGAGCGCCAAAAATTGAAAACTGAAAAATCCATTCATCCTTTCAAATGATCAAATGTTATAACTCAGCTAGGGGTATGAATTCGAAAAAGTTTTATATAACAAACCAATTCAATCATCGGGTGAAAAAAAAAAATGGGAAAGCCATGTGGACAGGAGCTTTGGCGCTGTGGTTCAAACTTTGACAATTCATATCTCCGAAAGTATTGGTTTCTCAGAGTTGGGAATGATATCAATGGATTCTCATAATAGAACTGCATCATGAAAGAAATTGAATGAAAAAAAAAATATTTAAATAAAACAGGAGTGCCAAAAACTATTAATCCAAAACCATCAGACCGATTCTGTCCAATAACGAACTTTTCCGAGATATTCATTCCTCATATCTACTCTGAAAATTATATTATATCCATTGAAACTTAGGAATATTCCAATTTTGTTTTTACTGGAGGTACAGCAACAAGAGCGCCAAAAATCACAATTTCTTTAGTAGAATGAAATGTGATAATCGCCTTCGATGAAAGACCTCATCAGTCCAATTGCCTACCACAAGGTCTAAACAGGAATTAACAAACTTCCATTTTATACGCTAGACGAATATAAATTTCATAAACGTGTTAAGGATAACGTGGTAGGTAGACAAGCCGACGTAAAGGGTGATAAAAATTAACAGGATTTCGGGTACGAGCTATATAACCCGGCCAGTAGCACGCTAATGAAGATCCATTGGGATTTGAGGTGTTGAATTAGTTTTATTCCAGTCTATGGAGTTTCGGCCGGCCTGGGGCTTATCATAAATCTAGGATACCGCAAATGACTCGAGTTTTCCTCACGACCTGCTCTGTTTCGTCCCCAGGCGATTTATTCCCGAAAATGGCCTCAGACATAGTTAGGAAGCCGGTAGGTACTATGCGGCGGGAACGCTATCTATGTAATACTTTGATGCAAGGATTTTATTCGGCCTCTGTTGTGGTCCGATTATTTAATTCACTTTCATCTACGATGTATGTTCCACTGTTCCAAACGAGTGTGAGTTTCTCTCCAAATCTGCAGTGGATAGAATAGACTGAAAAATTCTTAAAAAGCAATGACGTGCACTCAGGAGCTTCTGTGAGCATGTTCATTGTCTGTTCACGTCTCACATAACCTCACTAAATGCTGCATGAAGTTGAGTATGAATACAGAACGAGTTAACACGTGAATAAATGCATTGGGCATCAACAATTAAACTTTTAAAATTGAATAATTCCAAAAATACAGAGCTGATCGATCTGACATCCGGCTATCTATCATTAAATGGCTGCTCGATGGCACAATTTAACAGTTTTTGAAATTTTTATTTCCTTCGGTTATCGTCAAACACTTGGGCAAAAGGGCCTTGTCCTGGTTATTATCATTCAATAATAATCCACAAGGTTCAGTTTTAGCACTTCTTCTTTTCAATTTATATATCTGTGATATTCCTGCTACTTCCTCTGAGAAATTCATATACGCTGATGACATTGTCCTTGCATTTCGTCATTCTGATTTCCGAAGTATAGAAAATAATCTATAAGCAGATTTAGAAATCCTGAAAAAGTACCTATTTCAGTGGCGTTTGTGTCCGAATCCAAATAACACTGAGGTTTCTTGCTTTCATTTAAACAATCATAAAAAATATAGAACACACTTCGTCTTCTGTTACGAAGATAACTCTCTATCAATTTTAGCTGCGCATTATTTTCGTTCATGTGCCGAAAATTTTTCAAAATCTCCAAATCTTCACATTTTCCCCTTCGCGCAAAATAATGGTTTTTTCAAAATCAATAAGATGATTACCTACAAGTAATACAATGAGAGGAGAAGACAGTCAAAAAAGACTTTCTCTATTTCAGTACCGTAATGAGTCAAGCACTGAAAACAGTGCTGCAAAGAACCCATTCCCGCATTGTTTCTAATAATAATTTTCGTTTTGTGGTATCCTATCAAATTTCAACATACGTCAATTGACAATAATATATCTGGATATAGTGTAATAATTATTGTTGAGAGGAAAAGTTTTATTTTCATTAAAAAATAAGGTACTATACAGATTTCCTTCTTGCTAATTTTGTACGATTCAAATTCCGTAACTTTTGTAACAGTCACACCAACTAACAAGATACAATACCAAAGTCAGTAAGATGTATAATCCGAATTTTTCATTAAATTTCAATAGAATTCTACAAAACTGGCCTGAAATGGAGAAAATTTCGTCTAATACTCGTTGCAGAAGGTAATTCCAACACTCATGCGTTCTAAAACTCGCTCCTTCGTCGCTCGTTCTCGCATTTCGCATTCGTGTTTTAATAGGAGTCCATTCTGCAACTTGTTTCAGAATATACTATTTTATGTTTATTAGTCCTAACTTCCATAGAACGGCCCGTCTGACCTATATAGAATGCAGGGCATTCGTTGAAGAACAATGTATACAGGGTGGTCCACGAGTAACTGTATATAACTTCATGGTGAATAGATGATACCCAGGAAAGCCAGAAAACAACAATTAAAAATGGGCTAAGGTCGTTGTTCATGAGATACAGGGTGATTTATCGATTTGAGCAAAATTTTTGGTAGCTATTACTAACGTTCAACGAATTATTCCCAAATTTTGTATTTGTTGTCAGTTCAAGCCAACAATCTCTTCATAACAACCATACCAAACAAGTGCAGGCCTGCCCAGGAAGGTCACATCACAATGTTCAAGGCAGAATTGGCTCTTAAAAATAAAAAGCTTCTCAAGAAAAAAAATAACGGTTCGTGTGCCGTGCCGTTTCTAATGAAAAACTCTATTCGAAGGACAAATCTATGTAGCATCAAATGATTTTAACGACTAATTGATATTTCATGTACATACTGTGAAGCAAAAATCAAATTATCTGAGTCCTGGTCTGCACTTTCTTGGTATGGTTTATATGCAGAGTTTGTTAACCTGAGCCGACAAAAACTGTCAGATTCGAAAATAATTCTTTGAATAGTTCGGGAGCTATAGCTAATCATCCAGTATCTCAGAAACCAAGTGTCTTAGACCATATTTTATTGTTGTTTTCTGACTCCCTATCATCTATTCACCATGAAACTATGTACAGTTACTCTTGGACCATCCTGTAGACACCACTTCGTTCAGAAACATTCAGTTGATTTTCACGATTAAAAAACATTAATCTTCTGTTTTTCTTATTTGTATCAATAATATTAATTTTATTTTGTCTTAGTCTATCTCAAATTTATCTCTCATTTCCATACACATACACGCATTTCTTCGTGTGCTTTTCAAGTTGAGATATACTAGATTTAAACTTGATAGGGTCTATATTTTTAAAAATATGCCGAAAATAAAATTTTTTTTTCCTGGAAGCCAAGCATCTTTTGGCGAGTTCAGTACATGGATGGGTGACCACTATGGCTATTGATTGGAACAAGCACGACAAATCAGACTGGCCTCACGTCAGTGCTTTTCAAATTCTTTCCTCTATTCCTTTCGTTGGAGATACCTCATTCTCATGAAATCGAAGGATATCGAAATAGTATATTCTAAAACAAGTTGCAGAATGGGCTCCCATTAAAACACGAATGCGAAATTCGAAAACGAGCGACGAAGCAGCGAGTTTTCGAACGCATGAGTGTTGGAATTGCCTTCTGCAACGAGTATTAGACGATATTTTCTCTATTTCAGGCAAGTTTTGTAAAATACTGTTGAAATTTAATGAAAAATTCGGATTTTACATCCTAGTGACTTTTGTATTGTATCTTGGTAGTTGGTGTAACTGTTACGAAAGTTGACAGATTACGGAATTTGAAATTGAAACGTACGTAGGGCATGAGGATCAGATTAAAAATTGGTTCAAGCACTGACGTGAAGTCAGAAGCTTTTGCGCGTATGTTCTATTGTCCATTCTTCTTCTGACTTCTGACGTGAAGTCAGAAGCTTTTGCGCGTATGTTCTATTGTCCATTCTTCTGTATTGGACACCCTTAATCGAATTTACCATGGTAAATTCGATTAAGGGTGTCCAATACAGAAGAATGGACAATAGAACATACGAGCAAAAGCTTCTGACTTCACGTCAGTGCTTGAACCAATTTTTTTTTCGTGATTTTTTTGAAATTTTCTAGGGGTACGGTTCTTAAAATTTTTTTTCTCGTCGTTTTTTTCAAACTTTCTAGGGGTACGGTTCTCACAAAATTTTAAACACGTCTTTATGTTGATTTTCTACTACTAATTACCAAACTTCAATTCGATCGAATATTTATTTTTTGAGTTATCAAGGAAACAATATTCCAGATGGGTATAACTCGGAAACCGTTAGACCGATTTTGCCCAAAATTGAACTCAACTCTCCCTTTCGGATACGCAACCTTCCCTGAAAATTGCAAGTCCCTATCTCCTTTCGTTCGAAAGTTATCGAGGCAACGTTCACCCATCTACTGAACTCACACAAGAATGCTCGAATCTCCAACATTATTTAACCGATCGTATTAAAACTTGAAAATTGTCAGTATAGTTAGGTTATGAAGGTTCTTGCAAAATTTCAGCAATTTCGAACGATTAGTTACTGATATATAGAACTTTTTTTTTTTATTTTCAAAGATTTATTTAAAATTTTCTACAAATGCTATCATCACCAAATTTTGCAAACGTTTCCGCATTGGCATTCTACAACTAATAACCATGTTTGAATTCAATCGGTTTAGTATTTTTCGAGTAAATGAGGAACAAAAACCACAAAATTTCATAAAATTTCAGATGGCTATAACTCTGAAACCGTTTGGCCGATTAGGCTCATAATCAAACTGAAATGTCGCGTTGTGGTGTACATCCCAACCTGAAAACTTGAGGCCGCTATCTCTCTCAGTTCTCAAGTTATCGTGACAACAAAAATATTTTTTAATAATTTTTTAATAATTTTGTAGCCATATGATTCGCACAAAATTTTACAAACGTGCTTAGGTTCATATTCTACAACTACTCACCAAGTTTCAATTCGATCGGATTCATATTGGTTGAAAACAAAAATATTACTCGGAAACCACTGGGCCGATTATGCCCATTAATGAACTTGTCCGTCGTATTGGAATGCGCCACCCACGCTGAAAATTTCAAGTCGCTAGCTCTTCTCGTTCTCAAGTTATCGTGGCAACGGCCGGACGGCCGGACGGACAGAATCAAATTTGACATCGAATTCTTCATTGGGGAGTCGAACTTAATCGTTCGAGACCATTTTCGTCAAAAAATTCGAAAGTTACAGACATTTGGGCAAAACTATAACGCGATGTTCCCCAGAACATACGCGCAAAAACGGTTTCCTAATAGCATGAATGATTCAAAATTAGCAAGAAGGAAATCTCTAGTGCCATATTTTTTTAATGAAAATAAAGCATTTACTTATTTCACTATATCCAGATTATACAAATCGATTTTTAGCGACGTTGCCGCTTAATACCGGTATCAAACGGTTATAATTTCTACATTTTAGCGAGAGTGGTTACAAGCGGTAAGTTCCCCTCCAAAGCTGTCATATTGACATTTGATACCGGGATCAAAATCTATAACCGGGTCCATGAGGTGGGTTACTAGCGGTTGACATCTGTTGAAAGTTTGAAATTGTCAAAAGTATTGAAAGTTTGAAACTGTTGAAAGCAATTAAAACGGCTGTGGCAAAGGAAAGCGTGGAATTTTTTTTAATATACTTTAAACAACCAAGGAGTGGGGACTACTTTGTCATTACAGACCGCCAAATAGCGAATCTTTTATTAAACGGTAATAGAATGAAGGCAATCTGGCTTGGATATATACCACAAAAAGACTAGAAGACTACGTTCTTGTTGTACTGGTTAGTACCCACCTCTTTACTTCTTCTTAATTAGGTGGTGAGACTCATTTTCTATAATTTCATCAAACAAATTTGATTATGGAAGGTTTCCTTTTTCATTCGAAACAATTGAAAAAATACAAATTCAGTATATATTGCAAGCCAGATATCTCCTAGGTCTAGCCTGAAGTGCATTATCCATAATTTGAATAGTGCTATCAGTACTGGGAAGTGGGACTATTATTTGGATGTAATACACTGTTGAGAAATTCCAATAAGACACAATAATTCTCGTTAGTGAATAGCATTTCGTCAAATAAATTCAACATTTGCATGTAATTCATGTTAATTGTTTATCAAACGTTAGAATAAGTAAGGTTTGCATAATAAAAAGTAAACAAATATTACTACTAGGACTACGGTTAACCGTTGACGTTTTAGTGAAAACACATACAACCTTTCGCGGTCATGTGGTGGGGGAACAAATTTTGACATCGATGACAAACCGTTGTTAATAACCGGGTTATAAGCGGTATCCTCGCTAAAAAATGATTAATAATCAATTGTATTGTCAATTGACGTGTGTTGAAACTTGATAGGATCGAATGTCAGTGCTGACTACCACAAAACGAAAAATATAACTAGAAGCAATGCGGGAATGAGTTCATTCCAGCACTGTTTTCAGTGCTGGAATGGACTCATTACGATACTGAAATAGAGAAAGTCTATTTCCACATGAGAATATCCATTCGCCTTATAGTCCCAATTTCATCCCCTGATTCGCCAAGCAATTTTTGCCCCATCCTACCTGAAATTTTGGTTGATGATAAGATATTCCTGCCTAGGGGTATTATTTTGGTCAGACCGTGAGTTATGGAGCCCTTACCAGCCGAGGGAACAACTAGACATTATTTACAGCGAAATGCTTGCATTTCGCTAGTGGCAGTTTAATTTTGGCATAGCTCTCCACTTAGCGGTTTGGGAGATGTGTATCGCAGGCAGTAACTACGTGGAAGGATCGCGATAACCATTCTTGATTACATATTATAAATTTTCCAAATGACGTATAATTATTTTCTCGGCACAGAACCTCAGACAGATAGAATAAATCAAATGGAGGAGGGCAGCCCGACAAACGTTAATAATTCCGAGGAACAAATCCGCCCCGGTAAAAAATAACGAACTGACTTTCGTCAGGCAGACTAGAGAGTGTGTTCTACTATTTTTCATATTTCCAGAACCAGAGGCGTGCAATGCAATAGATTTCCGTGGTAGGTATTAACAGAAAAGTACCCTATCAACAACATTACGAAAAATTCTCAGAAACCTGGCGGGCCTCAAACAGCCGAAATGGTTCTCTGAATTCGTATTTATAATTTATAATCAGAATTCTGAAACCTTGCAAAGTCTGAAAATGAATACTATAGAAGAATTAGAATTTGTTAGGAGAATAGTTAGTTAGTATGTAACTCCGTGCCTTCTGAATTAATAATATCAATTCCGAGACAATTTCTGGTAGCATAAAACCAGTCCTATATTTGTCTCTTGACTTAACATGCCGGGGATTCCATGATTACTGAAGATACAGTTAAACTACAGAACTATGGTCTACTCAGCAAGATCACCGTTGGAGACATGATCCAACTTTTATTTCAGATCCAGTTCGTGAAACTGATTTAACGGAACCCAAAAAAATGTATAATTTGAAACTATACATCAAGATATTTCTCTACATTTCCTGCCTTTCTGCGAATAAAAGTTTTTTTGCGCGTATGTTCTGGGGAACATCGCGTTATCATTTTGTCCAAATGTCTGTAATTTTCGAATTTTTCGCAAAAAATTGTCTCAAATGATTGGGTTCGACTCTCTGATCAAGAGTTCGAGGTCAAATTTAATTCTGACGGTCAGCCGTCCGTTGCCACGATAACTTTAGAACGGAAAGGGATAGCGAACTGAAATTTTCAGGGAAGGTGGCGTATCCCAATACAACGGACAAATTCGTTAATGGGGATAATTGGCCCAATGGTTTCCGAGTAGTGATTTTGTTTTCAACCAATACAAGTCCGATCAAATTGAAACTTGGTGAATAGTTGTAAAATGCAAAACCAAGGACACTTGTAAAATTTTGTGTGAATCGTATCACTAGAAAATTGTGAATAAATTATCAAAAAATATTATCAATGTCACCATAACCTGAGAACGGAAATAGATAGCGACTCGGAATTTTCCGGTAAGGTTGTGCATCTGAATGGGACATTTGAGTTTGTTTAT
Organism: Halyzia sedecimguttata; assembly: GCA_937662695.2. Lineage (NCBI taxonomy): Eukaryota > Metazoa > Arthropoda > Insecta > Coleoptera > Coccinellidae > Halyzia > Halyzia sedecimguttata. The sequence goes on from OW569415.2 coordinate 52,931,554, forward strand.
AGGTATAATCGGCCAAACGTTTTTGGAGTTACACCCATCTGAAATTTGGTTGTTATTTCCTCAATAACTCGAAAAATATAAAACCGATCCAATTCAAACTTGAATTAGTCAGTTGTAGAATGCCAACGCAAAAATTCTTGCGAAATAACGTGTGGATCGAATAACTCGAACATTTTAAAAAAATCATTGAAAAAATTCTATATATCAAAATCTATTCGACATCTCTGAGATTTTGCGAGTGCCTTCCAAACCTAACTTTACTCCCAAGTTCCAAGCTTGAGCACGATCGGATCTATATTGTTGGAGATCCGAGCAGCCTTGTGTGAGTTCAGTAGCTGGATGGGTGATCGTTGCTTCGATAACCTTCAAACGAAAGGTGATAGGGACTTGCAATTTTCAGGGTAGGTTGCACATCCCAATGGGAGAGATAAGTTCGTTTTGGGCATAATCGGTCCATCGCTTTCGGAGTTATACCCACCTAGAATATTATTTCCTCGATAACTCAAAGAATATAGACCCGATCGAATTGAAGGTTGGTAACTTGTTGTAGAATATCGACATAAAGGCGTGTGTAAAATTTTGTGAGAACCGTACCCCTAGAAAATTTTTCAAAATTACAAAAAAAATGGTTCAAGAACTGACGTGAAGTTAGGAGCTTTCAAGCGTATGTTCTATTGTCCATTCTCCTGTATTGGACAGTCTTAATTGAATTTGCCATGATAAATTCTATTGTCTGTTCTCCTGTATTGGACACTCTTAATCGAATTTACCATGGTAAATTCGATTAAGTCAGCAACAATATCGAATTGAATGTGTATATAATTTCCGTAAAGTTCTGTTAAATCAATAGATATATATCGTAATAACGTAAATTTCCAAAATGCATATCTTAGAAACGTCACATACAATGTGTACAAAACTTTCATGTATTATAGTTAACATATTAGAAATATTGTGAGTGGAATAAGGTACAAATTAACGAGACAGATTTCGAGATATTCAATAAAAACCTTGTAAATGATTTGAGAAAAATGTAATGCATTCTTTATCGTGAAGAAATTCAATATTCAGCAACTAAATTCCTCAGGATGTTACCCCAGCATTCGTTCAATCAACATTATCGAATGATGACTTTCTTTCTGATTAAAAACATTCTGTCAATTTTTATCCATATATAGGGGTATAATAAATAAAAATTAAATTCATATTTCAAACAAAGAGTCAAAATACGTTTTTGTCGCCTACAATAGACTGAAACTAAGATGTGTCACCAAAATATAACTTCTTTGGTTCGGAATAGTGCTGTTAAAAAAATCTAAAAAACAATTTTTTAATATCACGCTATACAACCTAATCAACTATCATTAATAAGATTGTAATTGCACATGTTTATGAGTTCTGATCAAGATAGTATCATGCAGATCCCAAAAGCATGTACCATCTGACAGGATATGAAGAATTTAATATCAAACTGCGACCCTCTGGCGACTAACGGAGTTAGTTAGGGTTAACGGAATATCTGTATCTGCAGTTTATAATACTCAAAGGGCTCTCATAAATTTTGGTGCAACGTTAACAACGGCTATATAGTTGGAATTGCCTTAGACCATGGAATCCTATTGGCCTAAGGCTGGGTATTTTCAGACGAAGAGATCAGAGAATCATTAATCGTTGCACACCACTTTGGGCGTACTACCCTATGGGATCGAGGGAATGCCGATGTGCGGGGAAGGTAAAGAGAGTAGGTATTTAGGATATCCGGGGTCGGGATAAAGACCAGTTCTAGGGCTTCACACGAGACGAGAGTAGGCGAGAATATAAAAAATCTCGTCTCGGTCTCGCCAATTCCCAAAAAATTAAGTCTCGTTTAAGTCTTGGTCTCGTCTCGTTGTCAGTTGTCTCGTCTCGCTTAGTTCTGAATAACGATAATAAATATCATAATATATAAACGAAATGGTAGATAACAATGAACAATTAAGTAAAGCTATTCATACTTATTTCGCTCTTATACAAAAATATTTGTACATGCTCATTATTTTTTTTAAATGTAAACACAGTTAATTTCATCTTTCCAATTACTCGATGATCAAGAATTCAAACATAATCATGCTTGCTTCACATCATATTTCAATGATGTACGTGTTTTTGCCATGATCATACCTGCCGTGGAAAATAATCTTTCAACAGGTAGGAATGTAGCCATTAATAAATCATCGGCCATCTTGGGAAGTTTAGGAACTTTTTCATGCAGTCTCTACCACTCTAAAATACAATTTTTATTCCTATTTGCTTTTTCTAACAGCAAATGTTCTTCAAACTCAGTTCTCCAATGTTTCGAAGGGTTTGTTGATGTTTTAAAGAGGCTATCCATGTCATACATTTTTTAATAGAATTGGATAAATTGGTATCGTTTTCATTGAATACCTTTCCAGTGGGTAGATCATTGAGGGTGTTCTTGGTGAATTCTTCATAACACTTTTCGAAATATTGAATAGCTTCATATTTCATTGCTCTCCTAGTTTTATTATATTTATTTCCACAGATGTACATAATTGTAATTGTTCACATCTTCACTACCAGAAGTACAGTAAAAAACAATAAAAATCTCCAGATGTTCAAATAGAAACGAAAGCATTGGGTTTTAGGGGCAAAAAATGTTCTCCGCTAAGTATTGAATTCATAATGGGATATATCAGTTTTTATGGTTGGTAATTCTATTTCTTCTTGAATAATGATCTCAATTATCGCAAGGTCTTTAAAAAATCATGTTTTTCTAGAACGATCGATGAATAATATTGACAAAATATTTTGGTAGTTATAGTGGAAACTCTTCATATTGAATTTTTTTTGTGGGTGTCGAAAAAGGTCGAGTCGTATATCAGAGTTCACTGTATGTATTTGTAGTAAATAAGATGATCTTCCAGGTTGAAATTTTCGTGCCAAAGAAACCCTTTCAATGGTAAACAAGTTTATTACCTAGTAGTTTATAAACACATATAATCAACCAAGTGTAAAAAATCGATCTTGAAAAAATTGGTTCAAGCACTGACGTGAAGTCAGGAGCTTTTGCGCGTATGTTCTATTGTCCATTCTCCTGTATTGAACACTCTTAATCGAATTTACCATGGTGTATTCTATTGTCTGTTCTCCTGTATTAGACACTCTTAATCGAATTTACCATGGTGAATTCGATTAAGGCTGTCCAATACAGGAGAATAGACAATAGAATTCACCATGGTCAATTCGATTAAAAGTGTCCAAAAAATTGCTCCTGACTTCACTGACGTGAAGTCAGGAGCAATTTTTTTTTCATGAAGTCAGGATAGAGAGCAATGATGAAAAAATTAACACATTATTGTCTAACTTCAATTCTTCTTTAGGAGAAGAATGCATAATTATTCTTGAAAAATATTACTGGAATTAATGTCATATTTAAATAATCAAAATAAAGAAAATTATAAGTTTAGATACTAACATATTGACTAAAATTCAATTGAATTCCAGTAATATTCAATTACTTATTCTTAATCAATAAATGTCCATTGATAAATCTAAAGGTGATGAGGTGAAACAACAAACAGATATATTCTCATTAGTGATAGAAAAACTGGCCTAAAATTCCTCTCTACCCATCACGATATTTAATATCCACAAATGAGCCTCTCACCTTACAAGATCAGAAGCCTTCAGCAAAATTTCAGCGATATCATATTAAAAATAATACATAACCTTTCAAAAGTCCCCTCTTGCAAATATACTCCTCTGAAGGCACATGGATCTCTTGAAGAAGAATCACCTTCTCTATTTCTCAAAGATATTCACTCTTGTTCATAGAAATCCCTTCAATATTTAGTTGCCTCCTCCTAAGGAGGATCTCTTTCAAAACCAGGTCTGACCGCTAATGTAGGGCTATCATCTCCCATAGACTTGTGATGAAAGAACACGATTTTCCCATAACATACGCGCAAAAATATGTCATCACGACATTCATATTTTAGAAGGTTCTCGCAAAAATACGACCATAGATAACATATCATACGACGATTCGCATCCAGCTACCGAACTTACAAAAGGCTGCTCGGTTCTCCAACAATATAGATCCGACCATGTTCAAACTTGAAACTCTGCAGTAGAGTTAGGTTTTGAAGGCTCTTCCAAAATTTCAGCCATGCCGAACGAATAGTTTATGATATATAGAAATTTTTCCAACTATTTTTAATTATTTTTTTTTAATTTTCTAGTTATACCATCCTCACGAAATTCTGCAAGAATTTTCGCGTTGGCATTCTACAACTAATAACCATGTTTGAATTCAATCAGTTTTGTATTCTTCGAGTTAGTGAGGAACAAAAATAACCAAATGAAAACAGATGGCTATAACTCTAAAACCGTTTGGACGATTATGCTCATAAACAAACTCAAATGTCGCAATCAGATGCACAACCTAACCTGAAATTTTCAAGCCGCTATCTCATTCCGTTCTCAGGTTATCGTGACAACAAAAATATTTTTTAATAATTTTATAATAATTTTCTAGCGATACGATTCTCACAATAATTCACAAACGTGCTTAGGTCTATATTCTACAACTATTCACCAAGTTTAAATTCGATCGGATTTATTTTGGTTGAAAACAAAATTATTACTCGGAAACCATTGGGCCGATTATACCCATTAACGAACTTGTCCGTCGTATTGGGATGCGCCACCTACCCTGAAAATTTCAAGTTGCTAGCTGTCTCCGTTCTCAAGTTATCGTGGCAACGGCCGGACGGCACCACAAATTAAATTTCACATTTGGGCAAAACTATATCGCGATGTTCCCCAGAACATACGCGCAAAAAACACATTCAAACCTAAAATATAAAAATCTGAAAGGATGGATATTTATTATAAGAGATACGTTACTACAAGAAGTTATAAGAACAGTTAACAAGTTGAAATAAATATTTTAATTACTTTAATTTACAATTAAATCTTTCACAGATAGTCACAAGAGTTGATATTATGTATAATATATTGATCTCTATGTAGACTTTTTCTAATTTTTCGAATAAAAACTTCATAAAAAAAAAATTACTAGACCAAAAACGAGACTCTCGGGTTGCGATGTATGTGGTCTCGGTATCGCGTATAATATTTTTCAAAGCGTCTCGTCCCGTCTCTTCTCGCTTGTCCGAGAAGAGAACGAGACGAGACGAGAAAGTTACGTTATGTGCATGAGCAGCCGAGAAGTTATTCAACTGCTGGAGTTTTCGTCTGAGAGATTGGGGTTTGGAGGTGCAGAATGCTATTAATCCATAGAATCTCCTTGGGAGTGTTCACGGATGCGCGGATAGAAGCTGAGATCTCAACTGAACCACTGGTGTTGAAGAATCAGAGTTTTGTATCAGGTGTGTGATTTTTAGAAGACTTTCAGCCACGAGTAGATTGCGCTTGCGCAGAGGTGCAGTGGTTGTTTATGGGTTGTATGGCTTATGTTGGGAGTGATTAGTCTAGTGGTCATGGATTTAGTTCTGAGCCAATATTGTGAGGTTTTAAGATACATTTCATGGCAATTCTGTGCACCGACAAGTCAGTTTCGAGGAAATAGCGTTGTTTCCGAGTTGAATTGTATGTATACTATACTTGGAGAGATCTATATCAAATTACATTTTTCGGATATTTGGAAGATCTGTATTAAATTACGTTTGGTTTAGGAGAATAGACGTAAACAATTGCGTTCCCAACGGGGGTCTCATAACCACATTTTTATTATTTCGATCTTGGGTAAAACGAATAGCCAGACTGTAACGATAGCCAGAATTTGTTGAAGGAACTTGAAGAAATATAAAAAAGCACTGCCGTGAAGTCAGTACTCTTTGGCACGCGTGTTCGCGTTGGCTAATTTGAATTGAATGATGAGGGTTTCAAGCTAAGTGGATATAACGAGTCAGAGATATACCCAGAGGGTAGTAGACACCATTTACTGTCGGGTCATAAATAAAGAATGCTTTGTCTAAGTGGGCATAAGTACAGAGCAACAAAGTTGACAAAGAACACAACTGACTTTCCTTAGTCGCACAAGCTCCCATTAGCTTCTGAGGTATCTTCTTGGGAAATACTTGGGAGGGTCAGTATAATCATAATAATGTTTATAGCACGCACGCCTATTGCAGATTGACTTCATTATGAAAGAAAAAGGCTAATAGAGCATTGACGTGGGGTCCATCTGATTTGACGCGCGTGCTTAAACATGATTGTACTGACCCTCCCAAGTCTTCCCCAAGATGATACCTCACAAACTCATGGGAGCTTGTGCGACTAAGGAGAGTCAGTTGTGTTCTTTGTCAAATTTGTTACCCTATCCTTATTCCATCTTAGACACAGCAATCTTAATTTATGACCCGACAGTAAAAGGTGTCCACTACCCTCTGGGTAGATCTCTGGCTCGTTCTATCCACTGAGCTTGAAACCCTCATCATTCAACTTAAATTAGCTAACGCGAACACGTGCGCCAAAAAGTACTGACTTCACGTCAGTGCTTTTTCATATTTTTATTTTTATGTATATCCGATTTTCGGATCTATCTCAAAGACAGATCTAGTTCAATACGGTACATCTGCTGACCATCTTTTCACACAGAGTATCTTGTTATTCCATTTGGGGTGGCGTATATGCTCATTAATATTATAACGGGTGATTTTTTTAGAGCTTTCGGATTTGATTTGAGAAAAAAACACATGAAATTAAGAAAAAAAAAATTGGTTCAAGCACTGACGTGAAGTCAGAAGCTTTTGCGCGTATGTTCTATTGTCCATTCTTCTGTATTGGACACCCTTAATCGAATTTACCATGGTTAATTAAGTTGTCCATTCTCCTGTATTGGACACTTAATTCGAATTTACCATAGTAAATTCGAATTAAGTGTCCAATACAGGAGAATGGACAACTTAATTAACCATGGTAAATTCGATTAAGGGTGTCCAATACAGAAGAATGGACAATAGAACATACGCGCAAAAGCTTCTGACTTCACGTCAGTGCTTGAACCAATTTTTTTTTTCTTAATTTCATGTGTTTTTTTCTCAAATCAAATCCGAAAGCTCTAAAAAAATCACCCGTTAATTAAGTTGTCCATTCTCCTGTATTGGACACTTAATTCGAATTTACCATGGTAAATTCGAATTAAGTGTCCAATACAGGAGAATGGACAACTTAATTAACCATGGTTAATTAAGTTGTCACAACTTAATTAACCATGGTAAATTCGATTAAGGGTGTCCAATACAGAAGAATGGACAATAGAACATACGCGCAAAAGCTTCTGACTTCACGTCAGTGCTTGAACCAATTTTTTTTTTTACACTTTGCGGTAATCTGGTCAATACAAAATTCACATGCTTATAAAGGTCACGATTCTACAATTTGATGCTAAATTTCATATAGATAGATCGAGTGATCGGTTTCGGAAATATTCATAAAACAATACAGGAGAATGGACAATAGAATTCATCATGGTAAATTCGATTAAGAAGAGTGTTCATTACAGGAGTATGGACAATAGAACATACGCGCAAAAGCTCCTGACTTCACGTCAGTGCTTGAACCAATTTTTTTTTTATTTATAATATCATTTAAATTAATATTGTTGGACGTTACTTTGAAAGTTCTACGCTATTAGAAGTATACCTACCTATTTTATTCTGTAAAGTCTATAATTCAAGAAACATTGTTGAAGTAGGTATATTGTTTTTTTATTTATAATATCATTTAAATTAATATTGTTGGACGTTACTTTGAAAGTTCTAAGCTATACTGACTTACAGCAAAAATATTATAAAGAAAATAAGCAATTATTGGATAGTCAAACTATCATTTTAATAAAATGATGCATTTTTATTGTTCAAATAAAGATATTTTGTTAACTTACAAGAATTTCTTCATTCAATGGTATTTCAAAGAACTAATTACAGTTTTAAATATTTAATAAAAAAACCTTTTTAATTCTTCATAATCATTACAAGAATGTCTGTCGATATGGAATATGGTAATAATTTGACATTTGAACACATCGTTTAATGCATAATCAATTTCAATACTTTTGTCAATCGTTGATGAGATGAGATATCTGAAATTATAGATAAACTCTAAATATTCCATTCAATATTGAAATATTAAAATTAAATTTCCACTTATTCATTTGTATTTCAAGATAATGAACGTTTGAAGCTAATGATTCATGTAAATTGTCTGTGAAAATTTGTTTTCATGGGTTAGGGGAAAAGAGTTATGTGAAAATAAGATTCATTTATTTAGATACCAATCTATATATTGTTTTATACTATCTACTAAGGGCCGATTTATTCAACCTCTCCGTAAAGTATTCGTCAACTATGTGCTCGTTGAATTTACTGATCCCCTTTAAAGTGAACATTTACAGATTACTTTCCTTTCGGTAAGGCTACTTGACAGTTTACAGGTCGTAAAATATATCAGCCCTCAGTGAACAAAAAAATTTTATACCTCACTGAAGCCGTAATACAAACAAAGGAAATAATTTCGAATAAAACTCTATTAACATATTCGATTATTTACTTCAAGAGAGATCAAGAATAACATTCATTTTGAAAATTCAATTCTACATCAAGCAGCATGCAATGCATTTTTTCGAGTTTGGACCACTGCTGCCCACATAATCATGGAGGATTCGTGAAACATTGCAGGGAGGATAAATACTTGTATATAGATTATTATTAAAATATGATAACTGACTTTCTCCATTTCCTTATATACTACTTCTCGTTGTAAAATATACTTGGATTTTCCTCCGCAACACTAGGATACATCCTTTTCAAAGTTAGCGTTGAATTATCAAGCCATTCTATTATAATATTAGTAAAATCTGTTCTTCAGAGGTATTCATTGTTAAGCATGCTAAGCAACAAGCATTTAAGAAACATATACCTGAAGTTCCACGGGAAAACAATATACATAATATATTATTATTATTATACTGATCCTCCTGGGTCTTCCACAAGGAGACCCCTCATAAGCTCTAAGAGCTTGCCCTGAGTTAGGAGAAGCAGTTGTGTTCTGTGTAGGCTTTGTCACTGTGTCCTTACGCCACCTTAGGCACAGCACTGTTAATTTTTGACCCAACAGCGAATGGTGGCGATTACCGTGACTAGAAAATTTCTTTCCTAGCCTCTGAATTGAACTTGGGGCGTCCGCTCCCAAGTCAATTACTCTACCACTGAGCCAATCGCACATACCTACACACATGTTATATTGCATCACCTTCTACTCCCATATTTTAAAATATTCTGCAATTAGAAAAATTAAAATGTTTTGTTAAGATTCCTATTATATAGGTACACGCTGGCATCCACACACCCTGATGATGGATCGTAAGAGACCCATGATATCAGGAAAACAGAAAAGTGTTCAAAATTCACTGGTCTAAGCGTAATTCAACTTTTTTTTTTGTGCAATAGTATTATGCAAATGTTATGTGTAAACAGGTAAAAGTAGCTAAGGGCCAAATCTGAATAATAGGGTAGGTGCAGAAATTTTATGGCGTATTCCATTGGCAGCACCAGTGCTGCACTGAGCACGCACTGAGTGCAAAAAATGTTGCACTGGACGTCAAAATGTGTCAAAATGCTTGACGAAATTCCCCAATGGAATACGATTCATGCACTCAGTGCGCACGAGTTCTACCAATGGAATACGCCATTAGTGTTCATGTCATCTTGGTTGCCTCTTATCAATATTAAATTTTCTCATGAGGTATACTTAATCTTCACAAATATTCAATCGACTAAGTTCCATATACCTTGTTTTTAAGAATTCTATCTGCAGTAACTCCAAGAGTAACTCATGCATTCTATTTGTCGAAAAGCATTACTTTTTTGCTCTACGTTAACTGGACCTTAATTCATTTCAACCTGAAAGAAAATATTAAGACTTGGATTTCTCTGAGTAAAGTAATTCATTCAATTCACTTCTATTACTTACTGCTGATTTTTAGCCAGAAATCCTGAAGGACATATACCAGATATCTTCTTTCTGAACAACTTTTCCACAGTTCTCCATAATTTGGAATTTCTTTCACATACGTAAACAATATTTCTAGATTCCTCCAATCTTCAAATACAAGGTAATCTCGATTATTTTCAACAGAAGGAATACTCGTTCGTACTTCGTGGATTGAGAATATTTTGTTTACGTTTTGTATTTGTGTTTTGATCACATTCAGATCAGAGACAGATTCGATGTTGAGGTTAAAACGGGGCGCATGCGATGTAGGGCTATCATCTCCCATAGATTTGTGATGAAATACATAATACGATTTTCCCATAACATACGCGTAAAAGATATGTCATCATGACATTCATATTTTTATTTTTGAACTGAAGGTTCTCGCAAAAATACGACCATAGACAACATATCATACGACGAAAATTTTAGATGGCTATAACTCTAAAACCGTTTGGACGATTATGCTCAACTCAAATGTCGCATTCAGATGCACAACCTAACCTGAAATTTTCAAGCCGCTATCTCCTTCCGTTCTCAGGTTATCGTGACAACAAAAATATTTTTTAATAATTTTTTAATAATTTTCTAGCAATACGATTCTCACAAAATTTCACAAACGTGCTTAGGTCTATATTCTACAACTATTCACCAAGTTTAAATTCGATCGGATTTATTTTGGTTGAAAACAAAATTATTACTCGGAAACCACTGGGCCGATTATGCCCATTAACGAACTTATCCGTCGTATTACGATGCGCCACCCACCCTGAAAATTTCAAGTCGCTAGCTCTTTTCGTTCTCAAATTATCGTGGCAACGGACGGCCGGACGGCACCACAGAATTAAATTTCATTGGGCAAAACTATAACGCGTATGTTCCCCAGAACATACGCGCAAAAATGTATGAAATCGTTATTTGAGTCGACAGAACAATTCATATAATTTAATATTTGAAGATAATTTCATGTAAATGTTGCCGGCGGCTGCGCTTCAAATGGTCCATACGCCGGGTCCAATTTTGGCATGCTCTCTCCAACATATCGGCCGGTATCTCACGATTAAAGTCTTCAATATTGGCTTTCAGTACGTCAATCATTGCGGGCTTCTCGCTATAGACATGAGACTTAACATAGCCCCACAAAAATAATTTAGAGGCGTTAAATCACACGATCTAGACCGCGTCATAAGTTAGCGATAAAAAATTGGTTCAAGCCCTGTGGACAGGATCTTTCTGGCGCTCGAGTTCAAACAGACAAATTATATCTACGAAAGTATTGGTTTCTCAGAGTTGGGAATTATATCAATGTATTCTTATGATAGAACTGCATCATAAAGGAAATTCAATTCAAATAATAGTTTATTTATCAAGATCAAATGAGCAATCTGAGAATGAGAACTGCACCATGGAAGAAATCAAATTACAATAGCTGAAATGAATTTGACTCTCTCTTTTAGAACAGGATGACATGTACGAGTATGAACACAGATCATATAATAAAGCTTAGATAGAATAATTATAACATTCTGTGAAAACATAGAAGTATGATTCATTATTGAAATTTCGAAAAATCATATCTCTGAAAGTATTAGCTTGTTGGAGTTGAAAATGATATCAATGGATATTTATGGTGAAACTGCATCTTAAATAAAAATTGAATTTGAAATTTGTTAATTAAAAAAAAAATTTTTCCCGTTACTCCGAAACCATCTGGCCTATTCTGCCCAATAACGAACTTAACCGAGATATTCATCTCCCTAACCTACTCTAAAAATTTCAACTGCCTAGCTCATTCCGTTCGAGAGTTATTGTAGAATTTTTTTTTAAAATAAAAAAAATTTTTTTTTGACACTTTGTGGTAACCTGGTCAATACAAAACGTCACATGCGTATAAAGGTCATGATTCTACAATTTGATGATGCTAATTTTCAGATAGATCGAGTGATCGGTTACGGAAATATTCATAAAAAATGTTTTTACTAAAATCCGCCATAACTCCGAAACCGCTTTATGGATTTCACCCATTAACGAACTTGTCCGAGATATTTACGCTCCAAACCTCTTCAATCCTCTAGCTCCTTTCGTTTCGGACAGAATCGATTTCGACATCGGATTCTTGTGTCGAACCAAGTGAGTCGAACCAAATTGTTTGAGACCATTTTCTAAAAATTCGAAAATTACAGACATTTGGGCAAATTGATAAGCACTCTGTTCCGAGGAACTAGAGCGCCAAAAAGTGGATCTTCATCCAACTTTGCCAGCGCTCATTCATTAAAAGTTATCCATTGTGGTTGGCCATGCTGCTTCAATTCTTGCCCCAGCTGTATTTTAAAATGTTTCACAGCTGAATCCTTCCGCAAAATTTTCCACGTAGTGGAGTAACAAATGTAACAATTGCTGCGAATTGTGCCGAATAGACAATTCACTGTCATCACTAACACTGGCGGATACAGCTGTGATATTTTCCTCTGTCCGCACTCTACGTATGCGTGTTGGTGGTTTAATATCCAATAATGTAAATTTGGTGCGAAATTTAGTCACCAGATTCCGAATAGCCGCCTGAGAAGGTCGACCAAACTGACCATAAAATGGAAGAAATGCACAATACACTTTTTTAACCGAGCATAAATTTTGATAATAAAATTCAATAATTTGCAAGCGTTGTTCGTTTGTTAGTCGATTCATAGTTAAATTATAGACCACACTGAACAAGTTTGACAGTCACACAAGGCAGGAAACCCCCGTCAGCTGTAAAAAACAGGTTTGCCAAAAAGAAAGTTGTTAAAAAATCACTAATTATCAAACCACTATTTCTGCTGAATCCATTATTCGGCAAATGAAAAGGAAAAAGATCCAACGAAGATACACCACTGGCTACATTTCTGACTCAGCAATAACGGGGAGGTTTCGACCGCCGTTATCACGTCTTATCTACACAAGTTGATTTCAGGGCTCGGCAATCGTATGCTAATCTTATTTGCTGTTGCTGATTTATTTATACCTTGCGTCTGTTCAGTTCGGCCCGTTCTCCAGACGTCTTCTCGTTTTTGCCCCTCGACCAGAAAATGATTGGGGAATTATGTTAACACAATAATGTACGAAATGGGGTGATGTACAAAGGAGCGGAATAGACTTGATACGGTTCACTGAGAAGTTCCGGTCGCAATAATTTCGGTGCGTTGGCTTGGAAAACTGTGAGATGGGTATCTGGGATTGATGTGATCGGATTCCAATCGAAATTTGATGGTTTTGACGAAACGGGGTTTTCAATAGGGATATAGGTAATACCTAATTTAATATTCGAAATATGCATATCGGAAGAGTCTCATGATATGACAAGAAGGTCTAGACATTTATTTCATATTGCTTGATTTCAGATGTGACCCATTCATCAGTTCAAATATATACAGTACTTGCTGCCCGCCCCGGCTTCGCGCGGTTGAAATGCTGATACTAAATATACTACAGAATTTCTTTGTATACAACGTTCACAGCATTTTTGTCGTTAGACAATACAAACATGTTTTCTTTAGAGGTTACTCTTGAAAGAGCGACATATAATTGGCTATGTGAAAAACACTCAACTCCCAAATATAAGCCTGTAGCGTTGAAAGTTGGACCCTGCGATTTATTAATGGTCATTGCAAAATATATCATTAGCGGAAATTGTAGGCGTTTAAATTGGATCAGTTAATCCGATGGTATCAGAAGAATTCGGGGAATCAATACATCTATCCTGGCTGAGGGAAGCCTCACGCTCTACAGATGATTCTCTGGCTCTCTGTATTCTATTTCTATCCCTTTCCTGGCTGTGCCGGCCCCCCCGGTCGTTACCACCGCAACCGCTATGTACCTGCATTTTAAATCTGCAATATCGTCGAAAATATTCATTTAAATTACATGCACAATGCATTTAAGGTACTTAATTGTATTACTATATTGCTTAAAATAGCTTCGTAATCAAGTCATTATTTCTCGTAGAATGTAAAGGATAAAAATGGTTATTCTGAGTTATCCTTAAGAGATAGACATATACCATCGCGGACTTTCTTGTAGACCTTTTTAGGGTGTACCATACTGTACTAAATTATTTTGATCTATCTCGTAGGGTTCAGCCAGCGTTTGCAATGTAAGCGCAAAAAAATGTGTTTATTTACGACATCACATTAGAAACCTCTAAAATTATCAGTGTTTCTCTGATACATTATGCATGTATTATACACAAAAACCTTCCTATTGAATCACTATCCGCCGTATTCAGAAACCATTCAATCTCCGTTAAGTCCTAACTGAGGTTCTCAGTTAAGGATAAATAAGAATCGCAACCTCATTTAACGTGAAAATTAACGTGAAACAGGCCTTTTTGACCACCGTTACATACGTTAACTGAGGTTGCGATTCAAATGCATCCTTAACTGAGGACCTCAGTTAGGACTTAACGGAGATTGAATGCTTTGTGAATACTGCGGTCTATCTATTAAAAAATAACCGCATCAAAATCCGTCACGTAGTTTTAAAGATCTAAGCATACATAGGAACAAACAGACAGCGGGAAGCGACTTTATTTTATATGATGTAAGGATAAGTTGTATATTAATTTTAACCATAGATTCCTCTCATCGATTAAAACAATTTTTTGCATTTACCATTTTTCTAAATTCAGCTCAGGTAAAAATATCCATGCTTTAAATGATTTCAAAATGTGCTAATACACTCCTACACTTTGGTTACCCGTTCAACATAGAAAACTGTTACCCAAACAATCATCGTAGAACAACAGAGGACTTTAAAATTTTTTCAACTGCATTCAACATTGGGGATATCATACTATGTTTTCTAGAGGTGTATTTTTTATCAAGAATAACAAACCAGAATTAATTTTGACATTTATCTCACATAGGAAAATATGACTTGTAAGAACACAGATCATATAATAATACATAGATAGCATAACTAAGTAGGCATACAGCATTCTGTGAAAACATAGAAATACGATTTATTACAGAAATTTCGAAAATTCATATCTCCGAAAGTATTAGCTTGTCAGAGTTGAAAATGACATCAATGGATTTTCATGGTAAAACTGCATCCTAAAAAATTGGTTCAAGCCCTGTGGACAGGAGCTTTTTGGCGCTCTTGTTCAAACAGACAAATTTTATCTCCGAAAGTATTGGTTTCTCAGAGTTGGGAATTATATCAATGGATTCCTATGATAGAAATGCATCATGAAATAAATCAAATTTATAAAAAGTGTCGTTTAAAAAAATGTTTCAAAAATTATAAGAGCAATCTACAATGCTTCAATGCCTTAATGCTTCAAAAATTGTCATTAAATTTATTTATCAAGATTAAATGAGCAATCTGCAATGATTCAAACTCGTGAAAGGGGTTGTTGCAACTTACACTCGGTGCATAGTTTTCACATTTTGGAATAACTAAAGAAAGTATCATCGAAATGTCTAGCTAGACCAAGACTGGACACAATCATAGCAGATTGTCCATTTATTCCTAATATTTGAGTAGGTAGTGGATTACGAACGAATTATTTTAATAGTTCGAAATATATTAATAAAATACTTTCCTCTTTTCATAATTTAAAATTTAATAGTTCATACCACTAACACATTCTTTTCTGTATTATGAACCGTAACTCAAGAAAAAATGATTGATACAAAAATGTAGATCCATAATTCTGTATTTGTTTGCTAGCAACATTATGAAAATACTGTATATAGGAACATGTCTAACTACTTAAGGAAGTAAAGGGTAATATTAACCTCAGTGGACAACGAACAGTAATTTCTTTTGATGATTCCATTATGTTCTTCTTTCCTATTGCCTCCATAAACTACAACAAAACAGTCTTGTATATATTCACAAATTCAAGAATCGAATACTTGCTTCCCAAGAGAAAATAACAACTATGAATTAACAATCTCTTATATAGCTAGAACAGATGACATTTATGAATAGTGATCAAGGACAGATTCTGTGTTCACATTCTGTGAATACATAGAACTTACGATTTATTATTGAAATTTTGAAACATCATATCTCCGAAAGTATTAGCTTGTTAGAGTTGAAATTGATAACAATGGATTCTTATCATGAAACTACTGAATCTCAAATAACTTTGAATTCAAAAGTTGTAATGTAAAAAAGAAATTTTTTTTTTCGGTACTCCGAACCTATTACACCGGTTTTGCCCAATAACGAACTTAACCGAGATATTTATCCCTCAAACCTACTCTGAAAATTTCAAGTTTCTAGCTCCGGTCTCTGGCCGGACGGCCAGATATAATCGATTTCGACCACGGATTCTTGATCAGAGAGTCAAACCAAATCGTTCAAGATCATTTTCAGCCAAAAATTCGGAAATTTCAGACATTTGGTCAAATTGATAAGCACTCTGCTCCGAGGAACAAGAGCGCCAAAAAATTTAATTTGAAATTTGTAATGTAAAAAAAAAAATCTTTTTCGTTCCTCCGCAACCATCTAGCCGATTTCGCCCAATAACGAAATTGTCCAAGACATTTATCTCCCAAACCTACTTTGAAAATTTCAACTGCCTAGCTCTTTCTGTTCGGTCGTTATTGTAGAAACGAAATTAAAATTTTTTTTTACACTTTACGGCATCTCGATCAATAAAAAGCTTCGCATGCAAATAAAGATCAGTATCCTACGATTTGATGCTGAATTTTAGATAGATTGAGTGATCGGTTTCGGAAATATTCATAAAAAATGTTTTTACTAAAAACGGCCATAACTCCGAAACCGCTTGGTGGATTTTGCCCGTTAACGAACTCATCCGAGATATTTACGCTCCAAATCTACCCTGCAAATTTCAATCCTCTCCTCTTTCGTTCGAGAGTTATCGTGATAATGGCCGGACGGACAGAATCGATTTCGACCACGGATTCTTGGTCAGTGAGTCGAACCAAATCGTTTAAGATCATTTTCAGCCAAAAATTCGAAAATTACAGACATTTGGGCAAATTGATAAGCACTCTGTTCCGAGGAACAAGAGCGCCAAAAACGAGAACTAAGACACTAATTTTAGTTAGTAGTCGATCTCAAGGATACGTCAAAATGGACGTAACCTCTTTATAAAATTGTTTGCCTGCCCCCCTGACCTTGGTTTCCTTTGAGTGCTGACAGTGCTCTATACGGGATTCCAGGATCATTGAATTCACTAAAACCCATAGAGACTAAAGCCTGACACATACGAAAATATAAAACTAACTCTACACTAGCAACCTAGATTTAAATATAGTATCAAACAAACGTTAATTCAATGGGTGTTATGGGCACAACTGTTAACTTGGAATTATTCCATCGTCGACTTCTGACAGACGTACTATTTATCTGTAAAATTGTAACGAGCGAGTTCTCTGCATCTCAACTTCTCCACTTTCTTCATTTCAGGGTTCCAAATTTCAGTCTACGCTCTTTTGACACGTTTTATACGTCTTTTAGAAACACCAATTCAGCACAAAATTCCCCAGTTTGTAGAATGATGACAACAATGCTCTTTGTTCCAATATAGATATATTTCATGACTCATCATATTATAGTATAAAAAGAACAATAAGAACTCAATTGGAATCTTCTCATTAGACCTTTGAAACGATAATTTTGTGATATTTTGGTTGATTTTTTTATGTATACATTCTTATTTTTAAGGTAGCTTCTTGGGCATTGTTTCTATTTTGATTTTTTTTTGTTTGATAGGAAATTCTCAACTGTTTGGAAATGATTTTCAATTTGTGGATACTTTTGTTGGCCATATGCCTGTTTTTATTCCAATGTTTACTAAATAAATAAATAAATAAATAAATAAATTATTCACCAGGTGAACCCACCCTACCTATCTTTCCCGAGATACAAAAACCAAGGGGCCACTTTTTTATTTTTGCTTCAAATATCTCTCAAACCCACGTCATTATACATAAAAGGAGCATATGCAGGATATGGGGAACCCTTGTGGCCGCTCGAAAGATTCTCCAGATTTTCTCTTCATTCGGAAATTTATATTCAAATGAATTGAGAATCGTTGATATTTCCCAACAACCGAAACCGCTCCAACCCTTTCCGTTATTCAATCGAATTCAGGTTGAATGAGCGAAAAATGATTCAATGGTTCAAAGAATGCACGAGTGGAAAGCGGTAGGTTGGACGATCCGATATCGACGATCTCTTGCAAGAGCATTCCCATGGCAAAATGGTAAAGAATTGCTCGAATGGTTTTAAAACAGCAATGAATGCAGCCATCGTGGATTCGACCGCCTGTGACCACACAATTCAGAACATTTCAGCCAGACCGACGGATTGCACTGCCTGAACGACTTATTGATCAACTGTTCATGTAACTTGGAGGAACAAAGAAAACTAGTGCGGTTGGTAGGCCCCAGTCAGCAAAAAATTCCTTACGCTTTTCCTTCAACTCCGAATGTAATTCGAAATGAAATCTGTGTACCTATGTGAATTTGTGCACACATGTTCTTGGGAATATCGCGTTATCATTTTGTCCAAATGTTAGTAACATACGAATTTTTTGCCGAAAATAGTCTCAAATGATTAGGTTCCACTCATTGATGAAGTATCCGAGGTTCAATTTGATTCTGCCCGGCCGGCCGTTGCTACGATGTCTTGAGAACGGAAAATGAAATTTTCAGGGTAGGTGGGGCGTCTAAATGCCACGGACAAGTTGGGCATAATCGGCCCAACGGTTTCCGAGTAATAATTTTGTCATCAACCTATACAGTTCTGATCGAATTGAAACTTGGTAGGTAGTTGTAGAAAGCTGACACAAAGCTGTTTGTGAAATTTTGTGAGAATCGCATTACTAGAAAAAAAATTAAACAAATTATTGAATAATATTACCATAACATGAGAACGGCAACGAATAGCGACTTGCAATATTTAGGGTAGATTGTGCACCTGAATGCGACACAGAGCTGTGCCGAGCACTGAAGAAAAGTGCTTCGAGCCCTAAGCACTAAGATCTCAATAAAAATGATCCCAAGCCTCGAGCACGAAGCACCGCGTTTTCACAAAAGGCTTGCGATTAATGAGCACTTTATAAAAGTAATTCGATTTTTCGAGCACTAAGCACTAAGCACTTCTAGATGGAAATGAGGATATTCTCTGCGAATTATTACATAAAATTGTATTCAATTGGAGAAGCATGTGAACTAGCAAACTTGCATTCCTCATATGCATCATTGGAGGATAAGAAATAGAGTGCAGCGAAGCGAATTCCTATAAAACTAACGATCTCGAGATTCGTTCGATTCTCACACATATTGAAAAGGTCTTTCTTATTTAAGGATATGATACAATGAATGGAAATATGAATTCCATAAGCGTCTCGATTTTCTGCACATGTTAAATGAATTCCCTATTTAAAAATGGGACAAAACCCGAAACATATATGACAACAACATAGTATTATATTATGGAACTTAGGCCAAGTATTTTCGTTCCCTTAATAATAAAAAAAAACACTGACGTGAATGCAGTGCTCTCTGGGGCATTTTTTCATTAATACATAATTTAATTCGAATTGATCAACATGAAGTCAGTTTTTTTTTAATTTCTCAAAATGTCAAAATATAATCCGCAGAAATCGGATAGCATTATTTTCTATTGTGATTGTAATCATAAGCAATTTAGCATTGTAAATAAGATATAAATTTACTCCTCCGACCACAGCGCGTCAGCGTCTATTCGTGTTACGACAAGATTTCAGAAAGCCTTAGTGCTTAGTAATCCGTAGAAGTGCTCGGGAGCACTTAAGGGATTACTAAGCACTAAGCCTTTTCAAAGTGCTTCAAATACTACGCACCAAGCACTGGTTTTAAAAAGTGCTCGTTAGAACAGTACTCGGGAGCACAAAAAGGCTTCAGGCACATTCACAAGCACTAAGCACAATGCTTCGGCTAAGCTCTGATGCGACATTTGAGTTTGCTGGGCATAATTGGCCAAACAGTTTTGGAGTTATACTCATTATATCCGAAATTTGGTTGTTATTTCCTCAATACCTCGAAAAATACGAATCCGAACCAATTCAAACGTGCTTATTAGTTTTAGAATGCCGATGCAAAAATTCTCGCTGAATTTCATGAGGATCGTATGAATAGAAAATTTTTAAAACATCATTCGATTTCATTGAAATTCTATATATCAGAAACTATTCGTCCAATATCGCTG
Organism: Halyzia sedecimguttata; assembly: GCA_937662695.2. Lineage (NCBI taxonomy): Eukaryota > Metazoa > Arthropoda > Insecta > Coleoptera > Coccinellidae > Halyzia > Halyzia sedecimguttata. Next base: position 52,951,786 of record OW569415.2, read on the forward strand.
ATATTTAGCGAAAGCCTTCATATAATAACCTAACCCTACTACCAAGTTCCATGTTTGAATACTTCTTCTTCTTCTTCTTCCTTCTTCGAACTAGGCTAATAGCCTGTTTGTTTTCATCGTCTCTGCCCGTCAAACTACCAAGTTATCGCTCCATCGTTTTCGTGGACGTCCTAAGCTTCTACGACCTAGCGGTGATCTGTCACGTGCAATTCTGACTATCCTTCTGTCTGCCGTCCATCCTGCTGATGTGCTCGTTCCACTCTCTCTTTCTATTGAGTACCCACTCGTTAACGTTTTACACCCTACATGATCTTCTTATGCTTTCACTTCTCTCCCTGTCCAGAAGCGTCTTTCCAGCTATTCTGTGAAGTACTCTCATTTCGGTTGTCTCTAGTAGTTGTTTGGTTTTTGCCGTATCAGGTCGAGTTTCTGCAGTGTGTGTCATTATTGGTCTTACCGTGGCTCTGTAGATTCGTGATTTGGTTTCCAAGTTAATATTTCTATTTCGCCATATTGTATCATTAAGGCATCCTGCTATTCATGTTGCCTCCATTGTCTGTTCTCTCACCTCTGTCTCAACATCGCTCAACATGTTTGAATACGGTCGGATTTATATTGTTGGAGATCCGAGCATTCACAAAAGAACCTGTATATCATAAGATGTATTGAAAGAGAATTAAAGTTCCTTTGAAACGATATAACATGTTCTTATACCTAAATTGCAAGGTTCGAGTTAAAAGTAAGTTGTCATGCCGATTGAAAATATTGAGGTACATTTTGTTTTAGGTAACCATGAAATATTATAGACCATGTAAATTATCATAATTTGACAATCGCCATCTATTCAACGATTCAAATGGAAGGCAATAATTATTCAAATTAAGCTTTGATTAAATTGTTTATTTTTCACGGTGAATGCGGCGATCAAATTGTAGTAAGAACATGTAGAATGTTTAATAAGATGTATCCTGACTTAGAACCAATGAACAAGAGATAATTTGTGCGATTGCAAAATAATTGCATCCTTTTCAGATCAAAACTTAATGCCCAAACTTCAAAAGAAGATAATTTATTTTAAATGTATTAACTTATGTTAACGCAATTCCTCATGCTTTGACCAGAAGTGCAGAATAAGATTTAAGCCTAAGCAGAACTTATATTCGGGATTAAACATTCTGCATTCTTGCGAAAATTTCATCACATTCACCGTCATGAATGAACAATTTCATCAAAACTTCATTTGTATAATTAGTGCCTTCCATTTGAATCATTTGTCAATAAAATATTTGTTAATAAATTCAACAATACCTTACAATCGATGCCGATTGTTAAATTATCATAATTTACATGTTCTCTGACATTTCATGGATACCTAATACGAAATGTTCTAAAACTTTCAATACATGTTATGATATACAGGTTATTCCATTTAAAAAAAGTTGGTTCAAGCCCTGTGGACAGGAACTTTGACACTCTTGTTCAAAGTTTGACAAATCATATCTGAGAAAGTATTGGTTTCTCAGAGTTGGGAATGATATCATTCCCGACTCGGAGAAACCAATACTTTCGGAGTTATGATTTATCAAAGTTTGAACAAGAGTGCCAAAGCTCCTGTCCACAGGGCTTTCCCTCTTTTTCAATTAAGCTTATATGGGTCAATTTCGAAGAATTTTCGTTATTAAATTCATGACCCAGGTGATGTTGGATTTACATACATCAGGAAATTATAATTAGAGTATTCTATGAAATTTTGACTATGGATTCTTGATCAGTGAGTCGAACCAAATCGTTTAAGATAATTTTCAGCCAAAAACTCGAAAATTACAAACATTTGAGCAAATTGATAAGCACTCTGTTCCGAGGAACAAGAGCGCCAAAAATGCACTTTTTATCGTTCATGTATGTCTCGGCAAAGCCTATAATTTTGAACAATCCTGTATGATAAGGGACGTATGTCATTATAGGTAAATAATACACGAGATATTGGTAATTCATACCCGCAATTTCAGCTTTCTAGGATTCCAAGTACCTAACTAATGAATGTTTAATTGAAGCTATGCTTTGCACAAAACAAGAAGTAAATCAATTAATTATTCGAAAACTGCTAGAGATAGGGATGAGGCGGTTGATACAGAATTAATCAAGAGGCTACAACGAATCGAAAAAAGCAATAATAGGTATATAGGGTGAATATATGATATGAAATATCAAAGTTTGTAGTACATTTAGATATGAGCAGCAATACCACAGCGCTTTAAATATTCTAGATCGATGCAGCACTGGTTACTAGCCAAGAAACCGAATTTTCAATAAAATCTTACGTTCCGTTCTCCGCAAAAGTCCAGGGTACCATCTAGTGTGGCCCACCCTGTATACCATACTTTCAGATTGTTTCAATTTTAGGCTAATCAGGAGCATGTTCATTAATTTTTCTGAAAAAAACTAGGGCTTCAGGCGAGAGCGAGATTTTTCTCGTCTCGTCTCGTTCTCGTCTCGTAAAAGTGAGACGAGACGAGACGAGACGTTCTCTAAAATATTATAGGCGATACTGAGACCACATACAGCGCAACACGAGAGTCTCGTTAAATTTTTTGTATGAAGTTTTATATACGCCTCGATTGTTTCAACACCCACAGGAAACAATTGAATATGAAGAGTTCCACTATAATTACCAATATATTTTGCCTATATTATGCATCGATCGTTCTAGAAATACACGATTTTTTAGAAGATTATGAATTCTTCAATGCTTTGAAAATTTCGTCTCTATCTGAACATCTGGAGAAATTTATTCTCTTGTGCTCCTTGTAGTGAAGATGTGAACAATTATTGTATACATCTGAGGAACTACGTATAATAAAACTGGTGAAGAAAAGAAGCTATTCAATGTTTCAAAAAGTGTTATGAGGAATACGCTAAGAACACCTTCAATGATCTACCCACTGGGAAGGTATACTTTGAAAACAATACCAAATTATTCAATTCTATTGAGAAATGTATCTCCATCGATAGCCTATTCAAAACATCAACGAAACTTTCAAAATATTGGAAAGCTGAGTTTGAAGAATATTTGCTGTTAGAATTAGTTCGAATTTACCATGGTAAATTCGAATTAAGAGTGTCCAATACAGCAGAATGGACAACATAATTTACCATGGTAAATTCGATTAAGGGTGTCCAATACAGAAGAATGGACAATAGAACATACGCGCAAAAGCTTCTGACTTCACGTCAGTGCTTGAACCAATTTTTTTTGTCGTGATTTTTTTGAAATTTTCTAGGGGTGCGGTTCTTAACAATTTTTTTTTCGTCATTTTTTTCAAATTATCTAGGGGTACGGTTCTAACAAAATTTTAAACACGTCTTTATGATGATTTTCTACTATTAGTTACCAAGCTTCAATTCGATGGAAAATTTATTTTTTGAGTTATCAAGGAAATAATATTCCAGGTGGGTATAACTCGGGAACCGTTGAACCGATTATGCCCAAAAACGAACTCAACTCTCCCTTTCGGGTACGCAACCTACCCTGAAAATTGCAAGTCCCTATCTCCTTTCGTTCGAAAGTTATCGAGGCAACGGTCACTCATCTACTGAACTCACACAAGAATGCTCGAATCTCAAACAATATTCAACCGATCGTGTTAAAACTTGAAACTTGACAGTAAAGTTAGGTTATCAAGGCTTTTGCAAAATTTCAGCAATTTCAAACGAACAGTTACTGAAATAAAGAATTTTTTTTTTTCAATTTTCAATGATTTTTAAAATTTTTTTACGAATACTATCCTCACGAAATTCTGCAAGAATCTTTGCGTTGGCATTTTACAAGTAATTACCATGTTTGAATTCAATCGGTTTAGTATTTTTCGAGTTAATGAGGAACAAAAAACAACCAAATTTCAGATGGCTATAACTCTAAAACCGTTTGGCCGATTATGCTCATAAGCAAACTGAAATGTCACGTTCTGGTGCACATCCTAACCTGAAAACTTGAAGCTGCTATCTCATTCCATTCTCAAGTTATCGTGACAACAAAAATAGTTTTTAATATTTTTTTAAAAATTTTCTAGACATACCATTCGCACAAAATTTCACAAACGTGCTTAGATTCATATTCTACAACTACTCACTAATTTTCAATTCGATCGGATTCATATTAGTTGAAAACAAAATTATTACTCGGAAACCACTGGGCCGATTATGCCCATTAACAAATTTGTCCGTCGTATTGGGATGCGCCACCTACCCTGAAAATTTCAAGTTGCTAGCTCTTTTCGTTCTCAAGTTATCGTGGCAAAGGCTGGACAGCCAGACGGCCGGCCGGACGGAATCAAATTTGACCTCGAATTCTTCATTGGGGAGTCGAACTAAATCGTTTGAGACCATTTTCGTTGAAAATTCGAAAGTTACAGACATTTGGGTAAAACTATAACGCGATGTTCCCCAGCGCAAAAATGATATGCACATGTACAAATATTTTTGTATAAGTGCGTAATAAATATAGCTTTAAAAAATTTTTCATTATTCTATACCATTTCGTTTATATATTATAAAATTTATTAGTTATTCAGAATTAAGCGAGACGAGACGAGGCAACTGATAACGAGACGAGAACGAGACTTAAGCGAGACTTCATTTTTTGGGAATTGGCGAGAGCGAGACGAGATTTTTTATACTCTCGTCTCGTGTGGAGCTCTAAAAATGGGTTCAAGCCCTGTGGACAGGAGCTTTCTGGCGCTCTAGTTCAAACAGACAAATTATATCTCCGAAAGTATTGGTCTCTCAGAGTTGGGAATTATTGTATTCATATGATAGAACTGCATCATAAAGGAAATTTAATTCAAATAATAGTTTATTTATCAAGATTAAATCAGCAACCTGAAAATGAGAACTGCACCATGGAAGAAATCAAATTAAATCTGGCCAATTTTGCCCAATAACGAAATTAACCGAGATATTCATCTCCCTAACCTACTCTGAAAATTTCAACTACCTAGCTCATTCCGTTCGAGAGTTATTGTAGAAAATCTTTTTTAAAATTTTCACAATTTTTTTTTACACTTTGCGGTAATCTGGTCGATACAAAACTTCACATGCGTTTAAAGATCATGATTCTACAATTTGATGCTAAATTTCAGATAGATCGAGTGATCGGTTTCGGAAATATTCATAAAAAATGTTTCTACTAAAATGGGCCATAACTCCGAAACCGCTTGATGGATTTCGCCCATTTACGAACTTAACCGAGATATTTACGCTCCAAACCCACCTTGCACATTTCAATCCTCTAACTCCTTTAGTTCGAGAGTTATCGTGCCTACGGTCAGCCGGACAGAATCGATTTCGGCCTCGGATTCTTGATCAGTGAGTTGAACCAAATCGTTTGAGACCATTTTGAGCCAAAAATTCGAAAATTACAGACATTTGGGCAAATTGATAAGCACTCTGTTCCGAGGAACTAGAGCACCAAAAAAAGCAAGTTTCGTATGACAATTACCCAAAACAGGTTTAAAGTACCTACAAATAGTAGATATTCCATAAAACATGTATGAAAGAAGAGAAGTAATAATGAAAAATTATGTTGTATTCGATCAAAAATTTACAAATCTACGTTCACCAAATTTTCTCCTCTCTCGAACTACAGAATTATGCTTTCAATATTTACGTAATATTTTCAAACATTTTTGAGTGAGGTCCCCTTTGCATCGTCAAAACACGAGTATTTCAACACCAACGTAATATTTTTGAAGTTATAATATTCCCTTCCGTCAGTCCCGTCATTAAGTGAGAGGAGTGAGCATGATGAAAAGCAGTCTCACTTCTCTCAGATCTCTTACTTCATGTTCCGTTCCGAAATGTAAGACTTTTCTGAGAAAAACTAATTTCGGAGCAAACAACTGAGATTTTTCTCACTTTGCTCACATTTCGGAATACACTTTATACTCATAATTCTTCGATTGATTAGATAATGTCATGTCTCAGGAAAATAAGTTCACATTATGACAATTCATACATAGAATAATTATATCTTGCTGTGGAAACGTAGAAATACGATTTATTATTGAAATTTTGAAAAATCATATCTCCGAAAGTATTAGCTTGTTAGAGTTAAAAATGATATCATTGGATCCTTATGGTAAAACTGCTCATTGAAAAAAAAATTATTTGGAATTTGTTGTGTAAAAAAAATTTTTTTTTTTGTTACTCCGAAACCATCTGTCCGATTTAGCCCAATAGCGAGCTCAGCCGAGATATTTATCTCCAAAACCTACTTTGAAAATTTCAACTGTCTAGCTCATTCCGTTCGAGAGTTATCGTGCCTACGGCCGGCCGGCTGGCCGGACAGAATGAATTTCGACCACGGATTCTTGATCAGTGAGTCGAACCAAATCGTTTGAGACCATTTTCAGCGAAAAATTCGAAAATTCAGACAGTTGGGCAAATTGATAAGCACTCAGTTCCGAGGAACTAGAACACCAAAAAGTTACTTGTAACTTTTTTCTCTGTGTAGGCGTATCAGGAGCATGCTCATTAATTTTTCCCAATATTTTCTCCTATAAATCTAAATGAAACCTCTAACTGGAAAATTCATAATAACATTTCAATCATATAATCACTCTATAAACAATTTTAGTTGACTCAGGAGTCGCTCTTTAATTGTCAATTAGTTGTCACATTCATATCTCCCTGCATTAAATCCCAAGATAAGTTATGATTTAGTCAACGCAACTCCACAAATCCGTCGGTATAATATCAAGGCAGCACCGTACAAATGTAAATTCATTCAGCATCATTATTCATACGAAACATTTGAAATAACTAACCGTTATGACTGGGATCCTTCCGAGTAGCATCCATTAATTAAGCCTTTGACCCCCCCTAGGATATCCCTTCGAAGCATCTATGGCAAAGTAATTTATTTCAGCGATAACAGTTTATATAAAGTTAATTAAATTAAGGTTATCCATTCCCGAAATGATCCCAAAAACAGCAGTCCCAGCTAATATATCATTTTACTGGAATCCCCGGACTTGAATTACGTTAATGTGGGGAATGTAAACCTAACCAAACTCTCGACGCGCATACTCCTTCCTCCATTCGATAATGTCCTGATATCGAAGATGGATTGCATACGCTGAGATGGCCTTATTAGACCAGGGTCGAGGACTTTAAAAATGGTAACAAGTGAAAAAAAATTATAGTGGAATATCCTTTGGAAAAGGAATAGAATATAACAAAACTGATAGGAAAAATAATTTACGGGCAATCTGAGTTCGAAAAGCGGAAGGGGGTGAGTGTTTAAGGGTTAAAGACGGTTTATCTCGATTTTCGGCAAAACAACAAGTCCTATGCAAAAAAAATTAAATAGCAAAGTTGTAGGTAATAAAAAGATCTACAACTTTTGTAGTAACACTTTTTTCACATAACCCCAAAAGTTATTTGAAAAATTCAAGTAACCACGTTGTTGGCTTTTAATTTTTATCTTTTACAAAAAAAATTTTTTTTTCGCCAAATTTGGAAAAACGTACTTTCTTATGTCCCAAATACACTGTAATTTTTTGGATAAACAACCACTGACGTGAAGTCAGGAGCTTTTGCGCGTATGTTCTATTGTCCATTCTCCTGTGTTGGACACCCTTAATCGAATTTACCATGGTAAATTATGTTGTCCATTCTCCTGTATCCTGTATCATGTACCATGGTAAATTCGATTAAGGGTGTCCAATACAGGAGAATGGACAATAGAACATAGGCGCAAAAGCTGACTTCACGTCAGTGCTTGAACCAATTTTTCTTTTCGTAATTTTTTTGAAATTTTCTAGGGGTACGGTTCTTACAAAAAAAATTTTTTTCGTGATTTCTCTCAAATTTTCTAGGGGTACGGTTCTTACAAAATTTTAAACACGTCTTTATGTTGATTTTCTACTAGTTACCAAGCTTCAATTCGAACGAATCTTTATTAACCCACTAAAAGTGGGAAAGCCCTGTAGGCAGGAGCTTTGGTGCTTTCGTTCAAACTTTGACGAATCATATCTCCGAAAGTATTGGTTTCTCAGAGTTGGGAATGAAATTCAATTAATTTTTACGATAAAATTTCATCAAGAAAGAAATTAAATACAAAAGAATTTAAATTCAACAAGAGTGCCAAAAATTAAGAATCCCAAACCAACAGACCAATTCCACCTAATAACGAACTTATCTGAGTACTCATTCCTCAAATCTACTATGAAAATTATATTATATCAATTGAAACTTAGCCAATATTCTAGTTTTGTTTTTAGTGGAGATATTCTGAACCCAATTTGTTTCTTACCAAGGTATATATTTCCATCATCATCATATAGATTACCATCATCATATGGATTAAACAAGAGCTATCTATTATAGCTGAGGTTATTCCGTTGGTCGTTTTGCATTCACTCATGTTTTACATGTTACTGGAGATATTCTGAACCCAATCCGCCATATTCACAAAGCATTCAATCTCCGTTAAGTTCTAACGTGAAATTTAACGTGAAAGAGCCCTGTTTCACTACCGTTAAATACGTTAACTGAGGTTGCGATTAAAATGTATCCTCAGTTGAGGACCTTAGTAAGGACTTAACGGAGATTGAATGCTTTGTGAATACGGCGGAATGTCTCTTATCCACAGAACACTAATAACTCTTATCTGTAGATGAGATGACAATGAAGAAATTTATGAACACAGATGACATGCATAGACACGGACGTTAATTTTCGATACAGAAATCTGTGAAATCATAGAGTTATGATTTAATATCTGCCGCTTAATATTGTTGCCCCGTCTGGTTTAATAGTGCTAATACTCAAAAAATTGATTCACAGCTGAATTCATCTATGAGGATCATCATTGGAACTATTAGATCTACTCCTATTCATTGGTTGCCAGTTCTTTCAAATCATTGTTCCGCCCCACGTTCGCAGGCAAACTGCTGTTTCAAATTCTTGGAATAAATTTCATTCTATTCCGAATTCATTTCCGATTCTCTCCTACATTCCAGACAATAGGATTCCCAGATTGAAGTCACGAAACTCTTTATGGTCCAACTGTTTTCTTAATTTGAATAAAAGTGGTAAGGAAGTTTGGCGGTATGAATGGATTTCTTGCGATTTATTCAACAAAGATTTAATTTCTGATCCTTCAAAAAGAGTTCCGGGGTTTGATCTTCCAAGGAAAATATGGTCTATTATGAATCGTCTAAGATCCGGTCATGGTCGTTGCAACAACATACTTTTCAGATGGAACTCAGTTGAGAGCCCCAGTTGTGAATGCAGGGAAGCAGAGTCAACCATAGATCATTTAGTTAATAATTGTCGCATATATAGATTCAAAGATGGTTTTAGGGCTATTCAAAATGTTTCTGAATCTTTTTTGGAATGGGTAGCGATGTTCAAATCTATTTAATAAAATATAGAATATTTCATTTTTAATTTGTTCGTTTTCTCCTTTTTTCTTTTCCTTTTCCAGATTGAGTTTGGGGTACCTTGGAGAAACTTCTCTGCTTGTTGAAGGAAGAAGCGATAGTAAAGAAAAAGATGCCCTTCAATGTTTAATATTTCACAATCTTTTGTTAACAATTTCAATTTTCATAAATCACAACACTAACGGGGAGATCTAGTTTTTTTGCTGAGGTTTTTTCCCTAAGCTCTAGTATCATATATCGAATTACATGATACCCCGTTACACTAACCTCTGCTAACACTTTTTTCATATACATGCTTTATTGTTAGATAAAAGACAAATTTTAATGCTCGAGGTTCAATAGAATATATATATATATATATATATATTGAAATTTTGAAAAATCATATCTCTGAAAGTATTAATTTGTTAGAGTTGAAAATAATATCAATGGATGTACAAGATGAAATTGCATCTTGACAAAAATTGAATTGGGAAGTTGTGATGTAAAAAAAATTTTTTCGTTACTCCGAAACCTTCTGGCCGATTTTGCCCAATAACGAACTTAACCGAGATATTTATCTCCCAAACCAACTGTTCATCTCATTTTCTTCCAGACTTATCTTGTTTACGGCCGGCTGGACAGGATCGATTTCGACCACGGATTCGTGATCAGTAATTCGAACCAAATCGTTCGAACCAGAAATTCTAAATATTCTAAAATTACAGACATTTGGGAAAATTGCAAATTGATAAGGATTGTTCCGAGGAACAATAACGCCAAAAATCCGACGGGGCATAACTTCAGCATAAGCAGAAAGCTTGAATGGAAGTGATGGACGAACTTAATTCTACTACCAGTAATATCACTGATTATTATCAAACGCTTGAAAGTTTGCAGCAGAATTATATAGACCTGAAATAAGGCAAAGAAAACTGCATCTAGGGCAAAAATGGATATTCCAAGTAAGTTTTCCTGTTTGAATTGAGTTACTTGCCGTGTCTCTTCATAATCATCAGGAAGTAATAGTATTTAATTGGTCATCTCAAATCTACACAATGGATACAAGCAAATAACAGTTGATTGCCAATATTTTATTTTTTATTTAACAGAAATTCAACACAAGTTTCAACTATCAACTATTCAAATTGGAAACGTCAATTTTGTCATTACTAACCCGGAGTTAGCGATTTAACCATGTTTTTTTGCGGGGTTAAATTTGTATAGTTTTATCTCTGAGTTAAGCTATAACTCTTGAAGGTGCAAGACAAATTATTATCAATTAAACCTTGGGGTAATATTGAACTCTAAGTTAATTAGGATAACCCTCATTCACGCGAGTGCCCTTATACAAGTGGTCCTAAGGAAGTCTGATCTAATCGTGTGAGATTATTTTCGGGTGAAAATTAAGATATACAGGGTTACAGGGTAAGTCGTACTATTAGAGGACGTTATTATTCAGGCCATTTCTGATAAATTTGGTCCTAAAATATGTTCTCCGAAATTTCACCATATTGGGATATCGAATTTTAATGATTTTTTTAAATCCCTCAATTTTGGCTTTTTTATCGATGTTTTCTAGAATTAGATCTCCTAGCGTCCCTTACTTTATGTATCTAGTTAAATAGTTAATTAATAAAAATGGTCAACAAAAACTGAACCTACTACTAACAGCTTAAAAGGACTGCTTGACAAATGTTAGAATTGATGAATTTTTTAATGATGAAGCGCTTTTCTTAAAAGAAAATGTTTTGAAGTTATTCTTTAGATGCTTTCTAAGTCTCCTTCGTCTCTTCAGCCATTCAAAAAGGTATAACTTTTGCTATTAAATAGGCAAAACATTGACCTAATTACAGTTAAGGTTAGGGCTTCACACGAGACGACAATAGGCGAGAATATAAAAAATCTCATCTCGCTCTCGCCAATTCCCAAAAAATTAAGTCTCGTCTAAGTCTTGTCTAAGTCTCGTTATCAGTTGTCTCGTCTCGTCTCGCTTGATTCTGAATAACGATAATGAATATTATAATAACGAAATGATATACAATAATGAATAATTTTGTGAAGCTATATTTATTACGCTCTTAGACAAAAATATTTGTAAATGTGCACATTATTTTTAATTTTAAACACTGATAATTTCAAATTTTAAATTACTCGATGACCAAGAATTCAAACATAATCACGCTTGCATAACATCATTTTTCAATGATGTACGTGTTCTGCCATGATCATACCTGCTGTGGAAAATAATCTTTCAACAGGTACGGATGTAGCCATTAATAAATCATCGGACATCTTGGAAAGTGTAGGAAGAATTTTTTCATCACTCTCCACCACTGATAAATATTTTGATTCCTATTTGCTCATTCTAACAGCAAATATTCTTCAAACTCAGCTTTCCAATATTTCGAAAGTTTTGTTGATATTTTAAATGTCGATACATTTTTTACTGGAATTGAACAATTTGGTATAGTTTCGAAAGAATACCTTACCAGTGGGTAGATCATTGAGGGTAATCTTGGCATATTCCTCATAACACTTTTCGAAACATTGAATAGCTGCATTTTTATACCAGTTTTATTATACATAGTTCCACAGATGTATACAATAATTGTTCACATCTTCACTACAAGGAGCACAAGAGAATAAATTTCTCCAGATGTTCAGATAGAGACGAAATTATCAAAGCATTGGGATTAAGGGGCAATAAAAGTTGTCCGTTAAGTATTGAATTCATAATGGCATCCGTTTTTATGGTTGTGAATTCTATTTTTTCTTGAAAAATAATCTCTATTATCGCAAGGTCATAACGAATTAATAATCTTCTAAAAAATCGTGTATTTCTAGAACGATCGATGCATAATATAGACAAAATATATTGGTAATTATAGTGGAAACTCTTCATATTCGATTGTTTTCTGTGGGTGTCGAGTCGTATATAAAACTTCATACAAAAAATTTAACGAGACTCTCGTGTTGCGCTGTATGTGGTCTCGGTATCGCCTATAATATTTTTGAAAACGTCTCGTCTCGTCTCGCTTTTACGAGACGAGAATAATCTCGATCTCGCGTGAAGCCCTAGTTAAGGTAGTAGAGGGTAAATTTTTAGTTTGAGGTAAAAGATGCTAATGATACGTAAACAAAACAAAAACATATTTTATAACTCTTTTTCGACATGGCCGGCGTCATTTCTACCACAAACTCTCATTCATTTCCATGAATTACTTTTCTCGACGGGAGTTTGCAGGCTCCGCCTCATTTCATCGGCTGCATCAATAATCCTCTGTCTCAGAATATCGACATTTGCAATAAGCGTCATTTGGTCGTACACTAGGCTTTTCATATGACCCCACACATACAAATCCATCGGCGGTAAATCGGGGCTTCTCGCCGGCCATGCTATGGGTCTGCCTCTTCCAATCCATTTGCTTGGGTGCTTCTCGTCCCACCATACTCGAACACTTCTTCTGTAGTGTGCTGGGCAGCCATCATGTTTCCTTATGTTTCGCCCTCCAAATTATCGAGCAGGAAGTATGGCCCCATCAAGTAATTTGATATGATGACCATCCAGAAGTTTAGACTGAATCTCCTTCATGACCCTTTTGTTGATTTTTTCTTTGGGTTACCTCGCGCTTTGGGGGCGTTTTGATAATTTGTGATCCCATATTTATCAAATTTCGACTCATCTGTCCACTTGATTTTCTTAAAAAAAAAACGGATCTTCAATATCGGCAGAGAGCATGAATCTGCAGAAGTCTAGTTGCCTCAATGGATCCCCTTCTTACTTGCACTGGCGTGTTATGATAAGGGTATTGCCTAGAAGTGTGCATTACGAACCCACTCGGAAATACCGAGCCGTCGAGCGACAACATTTGTTGTCGTGGTTGGGTCGGATTCAAAGAGAGAACTTTTTAATTTGCTTCGTTGTTCTCTTTATCAAGAACATGGGATGACCTCGTACATCCCATGTCAGTCTGTCGTACTAGAACAGAACCAGTCAGCTTCTCGTAATCTTCGATAAACTCTGTCAACTACGCCAATGTCAGGTACTCGATGAGTTGGATAGATAGATAGATAGATTATTATTATTTATTTAGCGTATGGCGCTTTACACACTCTATACAATATATATATATATATATATATATATATATATATACATATATATATATATATAAAAAAAGGATAAGGGGTGTGGGATATTGATAGGTGTTGTTCTTCAAAACTCTTCTTTATTTCATCAACGTCTACGTTTCGGTCCCGATTGGGACCTTCTTCAGGACTCTAAAACAAAAACAAATAAGGCAATAAGAGACGGAGAACAAGATTACAATTAACTTCTCTCTAACAGTACTAACCGAAATACAGAGTTTTCAAAGATGTAATTGCAACCACCACAATCAATAATACATTTCGCAAACAACAACAAAGGCATACGAGACGCAACAGCAAAAGTAAAAACGGTGCTATTTTTCAAAACAAGACTTTGACATGTAAGCACAGAGAGCAAAATATTTGATTTGATCTTATTTAGGTTAATTCACTCTCACTGAATTTAATGAAACAAAAACAAAAGGATGACACATGACAGGAAACCACAGAGCTTTCTCAATGGTCTCTCTCAATGGTCTCAGCTCAATTCTCTCTCACAAAATTACCAAAAGACCACAAACGGGGAAAAAGAACAAACAATGTCCAAAACTTCTTCGATTCACTCCCACTGAATCAATTGAGGACTTGTAGGGGGTGCACATCATTTCCACACGATGTAAAGGTCAATTTCTTACTCTCACTAGAACCGACACTCAACAACGATAGGTAAAACCCCAAATCAGGGTGCTGTTAGGCTCGTAGAGGTACCCACTAAAAACCGTTCACTCTCACTAAACTGGTCATGATGAATCAGGAAAGTATAAATAGAACTGATGTTGTTAACATCTCTCCTGTAATTCATCGAGTTGTGTAGGCGTTTGATATGGAACATTTCTAGGAAACATCTCTTCTTCCTTCCTTGTTCGCATTCAAGAATTTTGGTGGAATCAAAATCAACGGGATGATCAGTTCTCCGGATATGGTCAGCTAGGGCGCAGGTCTTACTAGATATTCTGGCATCACTTCTATGTTGTGCAATTCTCCGCTTAAGGAGCTGAGAAGTTTGGCCCACATACACATCTAAGCAACCGGAGCAAGGTATACAGTAAACCACTCCACTCATGTTAGCAACTGCCACTCTGTCTTTGGTACGACTATATAGTTTTTCAACTTTAAAATCAGATTTGGGAATCAGTCTATTCGTTGTAGTGCTCAAAATATTGATGAGAGCATTAGTTACACCTTTGATAAGGGGAATAGAGGCATAAATAACCCTTTCTGGACGTTCTGCATTAAAATTGGTGGATGCAACCGTGTCTCCATTCGTTGGCTGTCTCGAAGGAGCGGCACTATAAATAAGGGTTAACAACAATCTCCTGGGGTAACCATTCGTCTGCATCAACCTCTTTAAAAGTTTAAGGTTGGACAGTCTAAGACTTGGATGGGTGATCTTCGCAATGCGGTTCCTCAGACCTAAAATCATATTGACCTTCTGTCGAAAAGGATGGTTGGACAAATAGTGTAGATATCTTCCTGAATTTGACGGCTTTCGGTACCAGTCTACAATCAACTTGTTTTCAGGTGTTCGAATCACTCTGGTATCCAGGAAAGGAACACTGTTGTTCGTCTCCTCCTCTAAAGTAAACTGAATACTTTGGTGTTCACTGTTAAAGGTATTCAAAACGAATGCAACCTGGTCCTTGGGCACAGCAGTTATAAGGTCATCGACATACTTCTTAATAAAGGGGATATGACATGGGATGCGGATAAGAATACAATCCAGTAAGAAATCCATTACAACTTCTGCAATGGGTGGACTAAAATTGGAACCCATGGGAGAACCAAGAATTTGCATGAAAAGATTGCCATCAAAGAGGAAAAAGTTTGACGAAAAAAGAAACTTAATGGCGTTTATAAATTCATCCTTAGGTAAGGTGGTGTGATTACTAATGGTCACCCATTTATTCTCAACAGCTGATACTGCTAACTCTACAGGGATGTTAGTGAAAAGGGATACAACGTCCAAACTGATTAGAACATAGTCATTGGGCAACTGGAATTCACTAATGAAGTTAGAAAAAGAGAAGGAATCCTCAGTATGGTATATACTCCTGTTGGAGGACAGAAACCTGGACAGAATCTCAGATATAAAGACTGACAAGTTAGAGGTGGGCGTATTTATAGATGAAATAATAGGTCGCAAAGAGAGTGTGGGTTTATGGACTTTTGGGAGACCATAAAATCTTGCCGGGACCGAATTATAGTTGTAGAGTTGTTTGCCCTGTAACTGAGTGATATGGCCGCTATTGACCCATTTTTTGACCATATTATTGCATTTACCTTGTATTGTGATGGTTGGATCTCTACATAGAGGTTGATAATATTGTTCATCCCTAAGAATGTTATTAGAAAGCTCCATATATTGCGTTTTGTCCATCAATACAGTGACATTACCCTTGTCAGAACGCAACACCAACAGTTCCCCGTGCTCCTTGAGGTACCTCCTACAGTAGTAAAATTCTCTCTGGAAGACAGTACCAACACGATTACCCGGTCTGATATAGTTCGTGATTATATTGACAGCCTGGGAACGTTTGAAGTTTTTTCCCTCCTCTGAAAGTTCATCATTAATGTCAATAACATTCACCACATCCGACAACAGCTTAGACATCGAGATCTCATTCATGGGAATATCAATACTGAACTTTGGGCCCATCGCTAAGAATTTCAACACTCTGTCTGGTATATTAGTTGAACTAATGTTCCTTACCCACCTTTCTTGTGGTATCAACTTTTTTAACTGTGTATCTGACAGAGCTCTCACCTTCTTCAGATTTATCTCCTTTATTGTCTCAAATTCCTTTCTGTACCTTCTGGACTGGTAATCTCTGAACCTATTCAACATGTCTGATGGAAGCAAACCCTCCAGAACCTGCCACACTCTGGAAGACTCACGTTCAAGTCTCGTTATCCTGGTAACTGTCACGGTGATCTCAAACTGCAAAACCAGACGTCTAGATCTCTCCATCATTGTCTGCACCTGTCTCGACGACACAGAGTCGCCCACAGAACTGTATAAATAGTTCATATTTGTGGATAGATGTTTGGGGAGTAGACTCAGTCTTTTGCACTCCAAAAGAAATATTCTTCTATTTCGGTATGACGATAACTTCACACCGCAGGCCGCCCAAGATTTCAACAACACACATACATCTCTGCCATACTCGCTACTGATTTCTGCATAGAACCCCATGCTAGAATAAAACCAATATAATTCCCAAATGTATGAATATCAAAAAAAGGATAAGGGGTGTGGGATATTGATAGGTGTTGTTCTTCAAAACTCTTCTTTATTTCATCAACGTCTACGTTTCGGTCCCGATTGGGACCTTCTTCAGGACTCTAAAACAAAAACAAATAAGGCAATAAGAGACGGAGAACAAGATTACAATTAACTTCTCTCTAACAGTACTAACCGAAATACAGAGTTTGCAAAGATGTAATTGCAACCACCACAATCAATAATACATTTCGCAAACAACAACAAAGGCATACGAGACGCAACAGCAAAAGTAAAAACGGTGCTATTTTTCAAAACAAGACTTTGACATGTAAGCACAGAGAGCAAAATATTTGATTTGATCTTATTTAGGTTAATTCACTCTCACTGAATTTAATGAAACAAAAACAAAAGGATGACACATGACAGGAAACCACAGAGCTTGCTCAATGGTCTCTCTCAATGGTCTCAGCTCAATTCTCTCTCACAAAATTACCAAAAGACCACAAACGGGGAAAAAGAACAAACAATGTCCAAAACTTCTTCGATTCACTCCCACTGAATCAATTGAGGACTTGTAGGGGGTGCACATCATTTCCACACGATGTAAAGGTCAATTTCTTACTCTCACTAGAACCGACACTCAACAACGATAGGTAAAACCCCAAATCAGGGTGCTGTTAGGCTCGTAGAGGTACCCACTAAAAACCGTTCACTCTCACTAAACTGGTCATGATGAATCAGGAAAGAATAAATAGAACTGATGTTGTTAACATCTCTCCTGTAATTCATCGAGTTGTGTAGGCGTTTGATATGGAACATTTCTAGGAAACATCTCTTCTTCCTTCCTTGTTCGCATTCAAGAATTTTGGTGGAATCAAAATCAACGGGATGATCAGTTCTCCGGATATGGTCAGCTAGGGCGCAGGTCTTACTAGATATTCTGGCATCACTTCTATGTTGTGCACTTCTCCGCTTAAGGAGCTGAGAAGTTTGGCCCACATACACATCTAAGCAACCGGAGCAAGGTATACAGTAAACCACTCCACTCATGTTAGCAACTGCCACTCTGTCTTTGGTACGACTATATAGTTTTTCAACTTTGAAATCAGATTTGGGAATCAGTCTAATCGTTGTTGTGCTCAAAATATTGATGAGAGCGAAGGAGCGGCACTATAAATAAGGGTTAACAACAATCTCCTGGGGTAACCATTCGTCTGCATCAACCTCTCTAAAAGTTTAAGGTTGGACAATCTAAGACTTGGATGGGTGATCTTCTCAATGCGGTTCCTCAGACCTAAAATCATATTGACCTTCTGTCGAAAAGGATGGTTGGACAAATAGTGTAGATATCTTCCTGAATTTGACGGCTTTCGGTACCAGTCTACAATCAACTTGTTTTCAGGTGTTCGAATCACTCTGGTATCCAGGAAAGGAACACTGTTGTTCGTCTCCTCCTCTAAAGTAAACTGAATACAAGGTAAATGCAATAATATGGTCAAAAAATGGGTCAATAGCGGCCATATCACTCAGTTACAGGGCAAACAACTCTACAACTATAATTCGGTTAAGACAAGATTTTATGGTCTCCCAAAAGTCCATAAACCCACACTCTCTTTGCGACCTATTATTTCATCTATAAATACGCCCACCTCTAACTTGTCAGTCTTTATATCTGAGATTCTGTCCAGGTTTCTGTCCTCCAACAGGAGTATATACCATACTGAGGATTCCTTCTCTTTTTCTAACTTCATTAGTGAATTCCAGTTGCCCAATGACTATGTTCTAATCAGTTTGGACGTTGTATCCCTTTTCACTAACATCCCTGTAGAGTTAGCAGTATCAGCTGTTGAGAATAAATGGGTGACCATTAGTAATCACACCACCTTACCTAAGGATGAATTTATAAACGCCATTAAGTTTCTTTTTTCGTCAAACTTTTTCCTCTTTGATGGCAATCTTTTCATGCAAATTCTTGGTTCTCCCATGGGTTCCAATTTTAGTCCACCCATTGCAGAAGTTGTAATGGATTTCTTACTGGATTGTATTCTTATCCGCATCCCATGTCATATCCCCTTTATTAAGAAGTATGTCGATGACCTTATAACTGCTGTGCCCAAGGACCAGGTTGCATTCGTTTTGAATACCTTTAACAGTGAACACCAAAGTATTCAGTTTACTTTAGAGGAGGAGACGAACAACAGTGTTCCTTTCCTGGATACCAGAGTGATTCGAACACCTGAAAACAAGTTGATTGTAGACTGGTACCGAAAGCCGTCAAATTCAGGAAGATATCTACACTATTTGTCCAACCATCCTTTTCGACAGAAGGTCAATATGATTTTAGGTCTGAGGAACCGCATTGAGAAGATCACCCATCTAAGTCTTAGATTGTCCAACCTTAAACTTTTAGAGAGGTTGATGCAGACGAATGGTTACCCCAGGAGATTGTTGTTAACCCTTATTTATAGTGCCGCTCCTTCGAGACAGCCAACGAATGGAGACACGGTTGCATCCACCAATTTTAATGCAGAACGTCCAGAAAGGGTTATTTATGCCTCTATTCCCCTTATCAAAGGTGTAACTAATGCTCTCATCAATATTTTGAGCACTACAACGATTAGACTGATTCCCAAATCTGATTTTAAAGTTGAAAAACTATATAGTCGTACCAAAGACAGAGTGGCAGTTGCTAACATGAGTGGAGTGGTTTACTGTATACCTTGCTCCGGTTGCTTAGATGTGTATGTGGGCCAAACTTCTCAGCTCCTTAAGCGGAGAATTGCACAACATAGAAGTGATGCCAGAATATCTAGTAAGACCTGCGCCCTAGCTGACCATATCCGGAGAACTGATCATCCCGTTAATTTTGATTCCACCAAAATTCTTGAATGCGAACAAGGAAGGAAGAAGAGATGTTTCCTAGAAATGTTCCATATCAAACGCCTACACAACTCGATGAATTACAGGAGAGATGTTAACAACATCAGTTCTATTTATACTTTCCTGATTCATCATGACCAGTTTAGTGAGAGTGAACGGTTTTTAGTGGGTACCTCTACGAGCCTAACAGCACCCTGATTTGGGGTTTTACCTATCGTTGTTGAGTGTCGGTTCTAGTGAGAGTAAGAAATTGACCTTTACATCGTGTGGAAATGATGTGCACCCCCTACAAGTCCTCAATTGATTCAGTGGGAGTGAATCGAAGAAGTTTTGGACATTGTTTGTTCTTTTTCCCCGTTTGTGGTCTTTTGGTAATTTTGTGAGAGAGAATTGAGCTGAGACCATTGAGAGAGACCATTGAGAAAGCTCTGTGGTTTCCTGTCATGTGTCATCTTTTTGTTTTTGTTTCATTAAATTCAGTGAGAGTGAATTAACCTAAATAAGATCAAATCAAATATTTTGCTCTCTGTGCTTACATGTCAAAGTCTTGTTTTGAAAAATAGCACCGTTTTTACTTTTGCTGTTGCGTCTCGTATGCCTTTGTTGTTGTTTGCGAAATGTATTATTGATTGTGGTGGTTGCAATTACATCTTTGCAAACTCTGTATTTCGGTTAGTACTGTTAGAGAGAAGTTAATTGTAATCTTGTTCTCCGTCTCTTATTGCCTTATTTGTTTTTGGTTTAGAGTCCTGAAGAAGGTCTCAATCGGGACCGAAACGTAGACGTTGATGAAATAAAGAAGAGTTTTGAAGAACAACACCTATCAATATCCCACACCCCTTATCCTTTTTTTGATATTCATACATTTGGGAATTATATTGGTTTTATATATATATATATCTATAGATAGATAGAAAAAAATGAGGGATTTGCAAAAAATCAATTCAATATCTCAATAACGGTGCAATTTCGGAGAACATATATAGGACCAAATTCATCAGAAATGACCTGAATAATAACGTCCTTCAATATTCAGTACGACTTACCCTGTAACCCTATATGTTCACGAATTGGCCCACATTGAGAAACAATCAATCATAAGCAAGCAGTCTACCAACGGATCATTTAATCATCTCAAGCATCATAATGTTCAGTTTGAGTAATTAATCGACAACATCGACAACAAAGGCGATCTATACCTATATGGTGGTTACCGAAGATATCTATTTCTCGTATTGTTATACAAACAGTGCGCATTGTTTGGAATGCATCAAATTGAGAGTGGCTCTCTTCATTTATTGTTCCTTGATCCTCTCAAATTATTCCGTCCCAGCGGGTGGGTATCAATGGCAAGAATTTCCAATTCAAGGAGAATTGGCAATAATTCACTGGGAATATAACCAGAGCATTGTTTCGATGTATACAGATCCAAGGATTTTTCGGGAGTTCGGTGGATCGGTATCGAAATCTTGGAATGCTTTCGGTATAGACTCGGAGTGAAATATTAGTCATGAATATATTAGCAACCCCTTCGTGAACTGGAATTCTCACAAGATTTTAGGGTATTTCGAATGACGAGGGAATTGAAGAGTAATATCGCTGATATAATATTGAAGTAATGACAGCAATTGAATGCTGGTGCCTTTTACCTAATGCAAATCCATATTAATCCAAATCAAAATATATTATACTAGCTGCCCGCCCCAGCTTCGCACGGGTAGTGTAACTAATGAAAAAAATTAGACGAAATATATTGTGAAATAAAATAACACCCAAATATTTAAATTATACTTTATTGCAATGCCCTATAATGTATAACATTTTAAGTTTTCCTTTCTGGAGAAAAAACAAATAGAGCAGATGGTTTACCATCTCTCGAGCACGCAACGTACAACTGCAATGTGAAAAACAGGGCAATTCAAGTTTTATTCCATAAACTTGTAACGATTGACCATGTAATATATTTATTGTCACTGCAAATGCAAGTCGCACTGGAAACTGGACACGCTTAAATTCAAAAGGAAAGTCAGATGGCATTAACTCAAATGAACCTACCCTTCCCGTATAAGGAACACATAGCTTAAAGTCCCATGTACAGGCTTATAATAAAGAAACACAGAGTGTGCCAATTTTACCACATAAAATAATGCAGTTTTCAGCTCTAGATTAAACTTAATTTACAATGTGCTTTAGTGTTTAGATCAACTTTGAAGTTACGTTTACATCTGAAAAATATTAATCGTTAAAATACCTCATTATATCCAGGTATGTATTTTTTCATATGTATATATTTCATCGCGTTTGCTAATAAAATAACTACGTCTATACATGAATACATAATATTAGAGAAGAATTCATCTTGCATATAAATCGAAACCCAAGTTTGTGATAAAGGAGGCCATTCGTTCAAAGGAACGGTGGCATTATAGCTTACTGTATCCTTGAAAATACGTGAATATATTGTTATAACTTTTGGAAGAAGACGCTAACACTGGATACATTACTACATTATGCAGAGAATCTTGATATTATAGCAGAACTACCTGACAGCATCATTCACTTCCCAACTGAAAATGATGGATGTGAAACAGATAAAAAAAAATATATTTATATTGAACAACATAAACTTATTCAATATTATAATGGGAATATTTCCATAAGGGTTACAAAATGGTATTCCCTACTTTTTGTTTGCACACTGCTTGGACATGGCCAGTCAAAATGCTTGGTAGTTGAATCGCATAAATGGTAGCAAAACTTGATCAGCTATCATTTAGAAGATTCATTGCAACAGGATTGCTGGAAATGGGGCCAACCAAAATAATCAAAGAATTTACATGAATGTTCAAGATAAATGATAGATCAGACCATTTTTGATTGCTTACCAGAATTAACAAACACGTTGTACAGTGTACCATAAAAACTCATATTTTACTTGTACGAAGTGTGAAAAAGCATTACATCCCCAAGGTTGCTTTTATAATTACCAAACATTAAAATTGAATAGGTCATGTTCATTTTCCATAGAATAAAATTTCGGTTCTCACCGTTTCATTAAAAGAACACCACAAATTTCAATTTTTTGTGAGAAATAGTTACACAATAAAAAGTTTTTTTTTTAGCAATCATGCACATTTATTAATAAAATTGAAAAAAATATATATTAAGTCTATTTGGTTCAATGGAATCCTTGGAAAAAGAACTTCCTCGCCTTTGAACTTTCCTACGATGATAGTAGCTTCTGTCAAGTTTGTAAAAACTCTTTTAACAGTAAGTCTTGTTCCATTACACAATTTTGGCTGATTTATGTGGCATAGTATGTTTATTATAATTCATTTGAATATCTGGGAATAATTGTTAGACGAATCATGAAACCGTATGCATACACATTAATCGAGCTGACCTTCTTGTTTGTTTCTTGACCTGTAAGAGAATAATTAAGATTAATAAGGAATCAAAACATAACATTTTTGAAACAACATTACTCTGACGAAATGGTTGATAATACAACGAAAACAATAAATGGTACACAAATTTAAGGACCTTAATCTCTGAAGATACCCTATCAAAATCAATTCCCAGTCAGAGAGCTTATGTAGAGGTAATATTATATACTGTTTCCTTCTAGTTTTCTTTCTCGTTTTCTGTTTCAGATATGATTTCAAAATATTTTGTCAATTCAAATTAAAAACAAAGAAGTTTTATTTCATTGGAGAAGATGATTACGAATATGTCAGCTTTTTGTTCAAATAATTCCAATGTCACTACACTTATGCGGGGAAACAGAGTATTTTTGCTGAGGTTTTTATCTCTACGCTTTCGTATCATACATAGAAATGTATGGTGGATGTATTACTCATGTGATTTTTTTCAATATTCCGAAGGATGTAATGCTCTTTCTCAAAGGAATATAAATATTTATATCAAAACTTACCAGAGGCTGGGTTTATCCATACATACGATGTGTTTCGGAGCATTGAAGTATTGACACATAGTGCTCATAGTTCCAAAATTGACCAATATTATTGCCACCATGATGTACTGTGGGGTCATATCTAAATATCAAACGTTCAAAGTTGATGATTTCATTGGATACCACTTTATTCGTTGTATCTCACCTGAGATCGATACTATCGATAGTATGGATTCTTTGGAAGCTGGGGCAGATCTTGCTTGAGAACCTCTTATTCTGTTTAGCTCCAATCGACGATTAAGGATTCTTGAGTTAGCGTCTGCCGATCAATATTTGAATGCCTCACTGATGGCATTTTTATTAATGAAAATAAGTAACACGAACACACAACACTACGATATATATCAAACAGTAATAAACGTATAAGCAGTAGTAGCACTTTCAAGAAAAACGTTTTGCTGGGAATAACAGTAACTAACCTAAAAGTAAAATAATGGTAACCTATTTCGATTTCTTCCGGCAAACCAAAATACATCCTAAGTGTCAAAGTACTCTATGGTTCGGACGAAAAAGGAATGCTTTTTTTTCTTTTCCGTACGATTTTTTCGAAACTATATTGTTGCGTAAATTTTGTTTTGACAATAAGGAATACAACAAAAAAAAAATTATCCAATTTGGTGCAGTCATTTGAAAGTTATTATGATACAAAATATCCATAGACCATAGATCCTCTTTTATTTATATAGATTCATTATAGCGATTCTGAATTACATTGAATTTACGGGATATGAATTTTGTTGATGTTTCGACAATTAAAAATATGCTAGAGACTCTTGTTGAACTGGAAGTACTTTAATTTGGAAACTCCGAAATTAAATATTTAACTATTGAAAACTACAAATCAACTGATTTAGCGAACTGAACTGAGCTGTATGCCTATATACATACTCAATGTTCTGCTAATCAACTAACCTTCAAATTCTTCATGAGCTCTTGGATTGAAATTGAATATGTTTGTAGTTCCTCCTGAATGAAAGGAGAAGGAACTTCAGGATTTATACCCTGATAATTTTTTCTTCTTCTAAATGTTCAATTTATTTGGATCTGCTTTCAGGTAAGATATTTGATTTTCATTCGACTTGAATTCAGGCTGTTCTTTGTTTCAGGTCACCAAGGTTACGATTCGAGTTTAGAAAATTATTTTGTCAACTGAGATATATTCTTTAGTTAGATTTAGTTAGTTTAGAAACATATTGATCCATATTTTCTGGGCCTCTGGCTTGGTATAAGCTATTAAGGTTCAAGAATCAATCGGAAACAATGCTAATTCTTCAAAACTGACTTGTCCTTGCACATAATTGCCTCACAATATTGGCTCAGCACTAAATCCATGACCGCTAGATGTAAACCACTCCCAACATAAGCCATCAAACCAATAATGGGCCACTTCTCCACTGCAGGAAATCTACTTGTGGCAGAAAGTCCTTTCAAAATCATACACATCACGCAAAACTCGGACTCTTCAACACCAGAGGTTCAGGAGACATCGCATTTTCAATACACGCACGCGCGGATCATCCCAAGAGGATTCTATGGAGGAATAGCATCCTGCATCTCAAAACCCCAATTCTCCCTGACGAAAACTTCAGCAGTTAAATCACTTCTCATCTTCGAATGCGAATAACGAAAAATGCTCGGGGTAACATGAATTTCAAATAAATTGGTTTCCGAAATTAAAGCAAAATATTCCGCAAAACAGTATTCATCTTTTGAATTCTCAAAGGGATGCAATCCTAAGGAAATTTTGTGAAAGTGTTTGTTTTGGTCTTTTGCATCTAACTACTCAGATCAGTTTCAAATTTTTTTAAAAGTTTTAAAATTTTTGATTTTTTTTTTGGCGGTTCATAGCCATCCCATAATCTCAAACTTGCATGCATATAAAGGTCCTAATTCAACAATTTGATGCTAAATTTCATAAAGATCGAGTGCTCGGTTTCGGAAATATTCATAAAAAATGGGTTCACGCCCTGTGGACAGGAGCTTTCTGGCGCTCTAGTTCAAACAGACAAATTATATCTGGTATTGGTTTCACAGAGTTGGGAATTATATCAATGTATTCATATGATAGAACTGCATCATACAGGTAATTCAATTCAAATAATAGTTTATTTATCAAGATTAAATGAGCAATCATGAGAATGAGAACTGCACCACATTTTCAAATTTTTTTTTTGACACTTTGCGGTAATCTGGTCAATACAAAACTCCACAAGCGTATAAAGGTCATGATTCTACAATTTGGTGCTAAATTTCAGATAGATCGAGTGATCGGTTTCGGAAATATTCATAAAAAATATTTTTACTAAAATCGGCCATAACTCCGAAACCCCTTGATGGTTTTCGCCCATTAACGAACTTGTCCGAGATAATTACGCTCCAAAACCACCTTGAAATTTTAAATCCGCTAACTCCTTTCGTTCGAGAGTTATCGTGCCTACGGCCGGTCGGCCGGCCGGACAGAATCGATTTCGCACTCGGATTCTTGATCAGTGAGTCGAACCAAATCATTTGAGACCATTTTCAGCCAAAAATTCCAAAATTATAGACACTTGGGCAAATTGATAAGCACTCTGTTCCGAGGAACTAGAGCGCCAAAAAAACAAGTTTCGTATGACAATTGCCCAAAACAGGTTTAAAGTACCTACAAATAGTAGGTATTCCATAAAACATGTATAAAAGAAGATATTATTACTTATCTTATATTACCTTGTAATCGATCAGAAATTTCCTGATCTACGTTCACAAAATTTTCTCCTCTCTCGAACTACAGAATTATGCTTTCAATATTTACGTAATATTTTCAAACATTTTCGGGTGAGGTCTCCGTTGCATCGCTAAAATACGAGTATTTCAACCCCAATATTCTTGAAGTTACAATATTCCCTTCTGTCAAGTTGACTTTATGACAATTCATACATAGAATATACATAGAATAATTATATCAATCTGTGAAATACGATTTACATTGAAATTTTGAAAAATCATATCTCCGAAAGTATTAGCTTGTTAGAGTTAAAAATGATATGAATGGATTCTTATGATAAAACTGCTTATTAAAAAAAAATTAATTTGGAATTTGTTTCGTAAAAAAAAAATTTTTTTTTTATTACTCTGAAACCTTCTGTCCGATTTTGCCCAGTAACGAACTTAGCCGAGATATTCATCCCCCAAACCTACTCTGAAAATTTCAACTCTCTAGCTCATTCCGTTCGAGAGTTATCGTGCCTACGGCCGGCCGGCCGGCCGGCCGGACAGAATGAATTTCGACCACGGATTCTTGATCTGTGAGTCGAACCAAATCGTTTAAGACCATTTTCATCGAAATATTCGAAAATTACAGACATTTGGGCAAACTGATAAGCACTCAGTTCCGAGGAACTAGAGCGCCAAAAATGGCCATAACTCCGAAAACTTTTGGTGGATTTCGCCCATTAACGAATTTAGCCAAGATATTTACGTTCCCAAATACCCAACAAATTTCTACTCTCCAACTCATTTCGTTCGAAAGTTATCGTGCCAAAGGATTATTCATGAGTGAGTCGAACTCAATAGTTTGAGATCATTTTCGGCAAAAAATTCCAAAAATACAGACATCCGAGCAAAATAATAGGCACGCTGTTTCCTGAACATCAAGCAAAAAAATTTGCTATGACTCCGAAACTACTCAGTGGATATCGCCCAAACGAACTCAACCGAGATATTTATTCGCCAAACCTAACCTGCAAATTTCAATTCTCTAAGGGCCAATTTCACCAATAAATCATTAATCTCAGTTCTAACAAACTCGGTTTAACCAAAACGCAGATCTGAATCTCGGTTTACAGAATGCCGATATCTCCATACAGAATTGAAGGGCGTTTGAGTAATCCGAGTTTGAAGCACAAGAATAATGTCAACGTCGTAAAATAAACCAATTTGACTGTAGTTTTTACCACAGTATTTACGAACTTAGTATTCCTTCATTCAAATTTGAGAATTCTTACCATGAAGAGGTTAATTTAATTGAAAAAGGGGTTGTTTAGAAAATGTTGGGACGGAAAAGAATTGCTGTATATCAAACTTCAGGAAAACCTAATTTTCTTCATATAGTGCGTAAATATTTTAGCATAGTCGAGTGTAAAAATGTGGGAAAGCCCTGTGGACAAGAGCTTTGGCGCTCTTGTTCATACTTTGACAAATCATATCTCCGAAAGTATTGTTAGGAGTTGGGAATTATATCAATGGATTCTTACGATAGAACTTCATCATAACAAAAATTAAACTCAGACATCATAATATAATTTGAATTCAACCAAGAGTGCCAAACATTATTAATTCAAAACCGCAACAGAACAATTCTACCCAAAAACGAACTTATCCGAGATATTCATTCCTCAAATCCACTCTGAAAATTATATTATGTATATCAATTGAAACTTAGAGAATATTCCAGTTTTGTTTATACTGGAGATATTCCGAAGTCAATATTATTAACTTACCATTACCATTCCCATCATCATATGGATTAACCATAGGCATTCAAATATTACCCAAAAAGTATGATATCATATTATGATCCTCATAATTCTACGATAGCTGAAATGAATTTGCCATGTCATGTCTCAATGTCTCTTATATGAAAATAAGTTGACATGTATGAAAACAGGTCATCTAATAATTCATAGATAGAATAATTATAGCATTCTGTGAAAACATAGAGAGACAGGATTTAATATAGAAATATTGAAAAATCATATATTCGAAAATATTAGCTTGTTAGAGTTAAAAATGATATCAATGGATTATTATGGTGAAACTGCATCTCGAAAAATATTGAATTTGAAATTTCAATTGTAAAAAAAATTTTTTTTCGTTACCCCGAAATCATCTGGCCAATTTTGCCCACTAACGAATTTAGCTGAGATATTTATCTCCCAAACCTACTCTGAAAATTTTAACTGTCTAGGCTCATTCCGTTCGAGTGCCTTTGGCCGGTTGGACAGAATAAATTTCGACCACGGATTCTTGATCAGTGAGTGAAACCAAATCGTTTAAGTCCATTTTCATCAAAAAATTCTAAAATTACAGGCATTTGGGCAAATTGGTAAGCACTCTGAACTGAGGAACAAGAGCGCCAAAAACAGACAATATGAGTGTGGCTATACGAAAAAAAAAACCTGGCAAAAAATCGCAGAAGAATACAATTCTTCCTCGCCGCTTATTTTCAAGCTGAACGAGGAAGAAACTGAAATCCTGAATGGGGAATGTCAAAGAAAGTTGAATAATAATGTCGTTTAGTACTCTCGTAAACCAAGTCAGGTGTTTCACCAATATTTTGTAGGTATTCGTTGTTTATGTTGAATAAATAATTTCATTAACTTTTTATGATTTATCTTTTATATTCCTTCAAAGGCCTAAAGTAATTCCCTACTTCATTTCAAATTGTTAATGAGAGATATTGTATGTGTAGGTATTGATAGCTAGCTTTCATTTTAAATATAACTAATCTTGTTGTTTTCAATATTATCTAAGCATCTGGAATGGATTAAATTATTTCTCTCTGGGGTTTCTCTCCCAAACTCTGAAAAATATCTGTAAAATAAAAAATTAATTATTTTGTGATCTGCTTTTGCGTAAGAAACACAAGATATTTGTCAGAAGCAATCAATCGAACAATGTTGCCTGAAAAACGACAATGAAACAACATCAACGAAGAAACAACTGTATCGTAACGTTTCGGAGTCTTATATCAGACTCCTTCGTCAGACGCTTAACGAAAATCGTAAGAATTATTTTGTTGATAGTTATTCTGAAATTCGAGAATTGTCACATTGACAGTATTTGAAAATGATACGTAAGCTATGATATCATATTATCATATGTAAGCTATGATTTTCAAATACTGTCAATGTGACCATTTTGGGCCAAAAATTCCAAAAATACAGAAATCTGAGCAAAATGGTTTATATTGATATGTTCTATAACAGGTTAAAAGACATTTGTTGTATCCTGATTGTTTTATCAGGATGTTATGATTCGAAGGACCAGAATTATACACCCTAATTGTTTTATCAGGGGGATGAGTAAAGGGGTATACTTAACTTTAAGCACCCAGTAGTAATCTCGTTGATTACGGCGTAAGTTGTTACTTACAATAAGATAAAAATTACGAGGATAGGAAAAACAAAATTTGGTAACAAGCACGAAGTGATTGTACAATGCAATATTAATACAATATAAAATCTTCCTTCTATATGAAAATGTATAGCAAGGAAGAAGTGACTACATATTTGGAAGGAGAACTAAATGGGTATTAGTTTCGCGACAGAACAAAAATATAAGTAACTAGCTGACCCACGCAACTTCGCCGGCGCCAAATCGGTTATTGCGGTTGCAATTTTATTTCCAAATGCGAAAAATCTTAAAAATAAAACCTAGAACCCGATTGCAGCGCCTCGTACCGGGACAATTGAATTTCCAAGTTATCCAGGGACCCAATCAAACACATAATTCTAAAAAATACCTAGAACCCGATTGCGGCGCCACCTGCTCAAACATATCTGGTTAAGAAAAGTGAGAAAAGGTGAGAAAGATAGGAGACCGGCCCCGTTTTCATCCCTACTCTGTGCTGTTTACTGGGACGTGACACCAGTATAGTCTGGCAAATGAGTGTTGATCCCGAAAGACGCGGAAAATTTAAAAAATCTAACACTAAGTATAACAGGAATAAACTGCATTGATACTTTAATAAAAATAATTATTTTTTTTGTACAAAAATTTTAGTTTTGCCATAAGCTCAGGGAAATTTTAATCGGAATAGAGTGAAAAACATTCACAAAAAATACGGCGACTTGGTTTTAATTAGCTCTTTCTCTGGGATAACTTAGCAAGTGATAATAATTGATCAGTTATCAAGCGGGATGAAAAATGATTAATTACTGAAATGACTATTACAAAATAGGGGTTGGCGACAGAAGGGTGAAAATTTAGGGTTGTATGTATTTTGTAATGTCACATTATAAAAAAATAAAAACAAGAAATTTCGTCCAAAAATTAAAAATAAAATGTTTAAGGGTGAACAACCCTTATCACTTAGGGGTATGAAAAGATAGATAGTAGCCGATTCTCAGACCTACTGAATACGCATATAAAATTTGGTAAAAATCGGTAAAGCCATTTCGGAGGAGTACGGTAACTAACATTGTGACATGGAAATGTTATACTTATATTAGAAGAAGATTAGATAGAAGATAATGTCTCTTGCACTAAGAGATGTAGTAGTAGTAGTTTTGGTAGTAGTTTTAGTAGTAGTTAATTATTTCAGTGTTAAATTTATAAAAAAGAACAGATATAATTAAAATAGGAGTGTCTTTCATCGGCAAAATCGGGGGACATTAACAATAATTGGGGTTTCAATCTTAAAACCGCCTCTGATATTTTGTTACAACAATACATTTGTCGTTTACGAAGAAGAGTAGGAATGAGTACTAAATTTCCGATGCCTGCTCCAATGAGTGAACTTCTAGGGGGTTTAACCTTAGAAATTCGGAATCCCGAAGTCCTCCCACTCATCTGGACTAATCCTACTTGCTTTCTGCATATAATCTACCAGCGGAAGCTGATAAATACCTTTCGCAGACTAGGGGTTTCCAATAGCGTCTAGATAAGAAGAATAACAAAACTGGGCAATGTGTTAGAAAAATGATAAGCTCCTTAGCAAACAGTGTTATAATGCTTTTTATCATTCTTTGACAGGAAATAGGCCATAAATCTCTGTAGAAAAGGTCGAAGCTTAACAAGAAATTCTAATCGCAGTTATTTTTTCGTAAAAGTATTGTTCTCAAGGGTGAGACCGCACATGGTAAACTAAAACCCAGTTAACCCAATGGACCCAATGGAAATATTCACGTTTTACAAGCGAGCTCCTTTGTCGAGAAAAACAAATCTGCGTTTCCCAAAATGTGACGTCATGAGACGTAACAACGTTCTTCCGAAAACACCCAAAAATTAATTAAATTAAATGCCGACATGCATACACCTAGTGTGATTTTCCCGGAATTTCATTTCTGGACCAATATTCGAAACAAAGGCACCAAAAACCCGTATACATTCTTCGTCCGGATAAAATGAAATTGTCCAGGCCATGCATAATGCAGCTCAAAGGAACAAAAACGGAATTGAAAATAAACTCACATCATACCCGTGTGTAGTGAATGCGACGTTCCGTTACCGTACAAAACAATTACTTTCGCTATTGCGTCCTCAGTTTTCACGCGCCACCCTTTTATTAATTCATTTCCCACGGCCATGGATAAACCTCATCGACGACGCGATGTATATGCACAAACATTTAAACAAATTGCAGAAGCATTTTTCAAACCGAATGGGATATTCAGATGCCAGAAACACAAAGAGAACCTTCCGGGTACAAACTCGATGAAAATGGAAAAATGTCACATTTGTTATAGGTGGTAATGAAATTAATTATAGCTGGAAGGGTGGCGTGGACTCGACGTTTTCGGATTTCGAACATTCCGTATTATTTGTGTTCTCTCGATCAATTCCATATTTTCATATTTCATATCTACATATTTGCGACACAAAGTAATGATTGGATTGGATGAAATACAATGTCCTGCGTGAACGACCTGCATGAAAGAAATTCTATTTGGATAGTGACTAATAATTTCGTTGATTCTGATATTTTCCATTCAATATATGTTTTGGGTACCCTGATTAATTTATCAGGGTAATAATGATTAGAAGGACCACATATTTCGTACCCTGATTGAGGGTACTCATCATAATGATGAGTTTTTGTTGTTTCAAATTTGAGAAACAACTGGTGAATATTATCAATCAAGGGCATACTAAACCATAAGCACCCAGCAGTAATCTCGTTAAATACTGCGTTAATTGTTATTTACAGTTAACAATTACGAAGAGGTTGATGAAGTCGTGGCAAGTCGAACGCACTTTAAACAAACAACAAAATATTTCTTGTTACCTATACTTTTATAAAAAGGTCGAAGATTTATAAAATTCAAAATCTTCCTTCTATATGAAATTCTATATGAAAACATACAGCAAGAAGGAAGTGACTTCTATGGTGTAACAAAACTTGAATAATAGTGAATAGTAAATAGTTATGTTAAACGAGATATAACATAATAGTAGTAGATTCGCGAACTAATGAATGAGTGATAGTTTCGCATCAGATGAACATGTAGTTTCGAGAACTAAAGGAAATAGTACAGAATACTTGCAGTGATAGTGTATGTTTAATCCTGATTGATTTATCACGATTATTATTTTTATTATTATTAAATCTGATACAGAGTTGAGTATGAAACTATAAAACTCTAATCAAAAATATTTGAACCTTAATGAGAAAAGTAATACAAAAGCACAATATGAAAAAAAAACAATAATGATTAAGCCAATGAAAAATTTCCGAAACATGAAAAAGAGACAGAAAAAAGAATGCTATAACATAACAGTTGTCCTGCAGACTCCTACAACATCAGGTTCACAAATCTGGAGAGATAAATCATTGAACTTCGAGCTCAGAGAAGCGAGATTCGTATAACTGACACAACATGGTTAGATTTCAGCTTCTCAAGACGATATTAAAATTATTGAAGGAATTCCTCTCCTGTATTTAAAAGTCAGGTCAACCTCTCCAGGCGAACGTCTTGTGTTAAGTTCTTTACGAAGATCCTGCAGTTGTTTAATCTGGAGCGGTGTCTTATCATCATCAATAGATATCTTGTATTTATCAAAGGTAGTTAGGATCCGTTTATGACGTAGAATATTGGTAGGTACGGCCGAATTCGAAAACTCTACCTTAACCGGTCTTCGTGCTCCTTGTCGCACCTTACCCAGTCTCCTGGTTGCTATGACATTGCTGGCTGAACCATCCTCGATCTTGGAAACAATGTCAAGAATCACAGACTTATCAGTTGCTTCATCTACAGACTCAGCAACATGTCGTACAATGAGATTATTAGCTCGCTTTACACGATCCAATAACTCAATCGGATCAACGTACGACGAAACGGATGTTATGGTTCGAAGGATCATATGTTGAGTCCTGATTCTTTTATCAGGGTATAATGTTATTTCGAAGGACCAGAATTATACAGCCTGATTATTTTATCAGGAGGATGAGTAAAGGGGTACACTTAACTTTAAGCCCCCAGCAGTAATATCGTTGATTACGGCGTAAGTTGTTACTTGCAATGAGATAACAATTACGAGAATAGGAAGTGGTGAAATGTTTGAACGCACTTTAAACATACAACAAATGTATTTTGTTGTTACCGTTACTTTGGTAACAAACACAAAGTAATTGTACAATGCAATATTTATACAATTTAAAATCTTCCTTCTATATGAAAATGTATAGCAAGGAAGAAGTGACTACATATTTGGAAGGATAACTAAAGAGGTATTAGTTTCACAACCAATTAAAATAGAAGTGATGTCTCTTGCACTGCGAGAAGTAGTAGTAGTAGTACTGATATATTTCAGTGTTAAATGTATATAAAGGACCAGATAGAAGAACAATAGGAGGTTCCTTCATCTGGCTAAACGGGAGAAATATTACCAATGATTGGGGTTTCGATCTTAAAGCCCCTCTCATATGTTACAACAATATTCGCATTTCTCGTTTATGAAAAAGAGAAGCAATACATCCAAAATTTAGGATGCAAACACCAATGAGTGCGCCTCTAGGGTGTTTAATCTTAGGAATTCGAAATCTGGAAATTCTCCCACTATCTGAACTTCACTTGCTTTCTGCATGTAATCTATCAGCAACAGCTGATAGAAAACTTTCACAGATCAGGGGTTTCCATAGCGTCTAGACAAAACGAATACCAATTCAGTTGTTGAATGCATTTTAGCATTCTTTACAGGAAATAGGCACTAAAATGCTCTACAAAAGTCGAAGCTTAACAAGAAACTCTACTCGCAGTTATCTTTTCGTAAAAGTATTATTTTCAAGGGTGAGACCACACATGGTGAACTAAAACCCAGTTAACTCAAGTGACAAATATTCACGTTTTACAAGCGAGCTCCTTTGTTGAGAAAAACAAATCTAGTTTTCATAAAATGTTACGTCATGAGACGCAAGATTGTATTTAAAAGATCAGATACGTTTGTCGTTTTTGAAATGGATCCTAAATTTTGGATGCAAGAGGCAATGAGGGTACTTCTAGGATGTTTGTTCTCAGGCATTTGAAATATGGAATTAATTCCACTCTGCGGTGAATTCCCTTGTTTTCTACACAAAAGTGGTCAGCATAGAGAGATGGTTTCTATAATTTGTAACGATCACGCTGAATCCTTCCATATAACACAATACGTTTGTTTATTTCAATCATACAGATAGGATATTGCAACGATATTGCACGTCTATGGAGAAATCAAGGGACGATATGCCCCTGTTTTAATCCTTTACGTGAATTGCAACGCGTCGTACACCAGCGCGAGGCTAAGCGTAAACCAGAGTCTGCGTTTTCATGTTTCATAAAATTCCTGGAAGTTCTTGCTTCTTGCGTTACAGAAAATTTCAATATAGCCTTTTTATCGCAAGATTTCCGAGTTGAATTATCGGCGAGAATAGTGCAGGAATTCTCGGTAAGTGCTTGATTTGATATAATAATAATTCAGAATCCTCACCAGGGAAGAAGAGTTCCTCAGTGTCATCCATTTTGTAAAAGCGATCTCAGATTTTTGGTGAATTCCGTAGAAGTTGTTTGATGTTCTGAGCAAGGCTCCTTCTCAGGTTTAATTCGTGATATATTATGTGAATGATTATCGGTAAATTTAAGTTCAGAAAACCGAGAAGGAGTTGTAAAAGTTTTTCGTATTATAATTCCTTTGTTCGTTTTCCCCAATAGTACCTTGGCTGGGATGGAATTTGTACCTTAACTGGGACTGCATTTGACCTTGACTGAGATTGAATTTATACCTTAACTGGGATTGCAATTGTACCGAAAAATCATCCAGATCCCTTGGAATTGGGATATCAACGTGGTACTTCTGTTGGAGGGGGAAAGAACCAGAGGATACTTTCCTTAGAATTAGAGGATACTTTCCTTCGAAGTAGTTTCATTGGAATTAGAAAATCATCCAGAAATACTTTCATTGGATTCAGGACATCGAATTGAAAATTGCAGTGCCAAAATTCCCACTGGGACAGTTCTAGATACATCTACAGGGTGATCGTAATATCGTACTCCGTGAATTTGCTATTCCTGTTGTTCTGTACGAATCGGGTGAGGATTTCTTCAATTATCGGAGGATTATATGCCTCGTGGTTTATAGGCTTTGATGAATAAAGTTTGTATGCAATTAACTTATACCCCCAGAATCGTACAGAAACAAGATTAAATGAGCAATTTTAAAATGAGAACTGCACCATGGAAGAAATCAAATTAAAATAGCTGAAATGAATTGGACTCTCTCTTATAGAACAGGATGACATGAACGAGTATGAACACAGATCATATAATAAAGCTTAGATAGAAAAATGATAACATTCTGTGAAAACATAGAAGTACGATTCATTATTAAAATTTAGAAAAATCATATCTCCGAAAGTATTAGCTTGTTGGAGTTGAAAATGATATCTATGGATTTTTATGGTGAAACTGCTTCTTAAATAAAAATTGAATTTGAAATTTGTTGCTTAAAAAAAATTTTTCGTTACTCCGAAACCATCTGGCCTATTTTGCCCAATAACGAACTTAACCGAGATATTCATCTACCTAACCTAGTCTGAAAATTTCAACTGCCTAGCTCATTCCGTTCGAGAGTTATTGTAAAAAATTTTGTTTAAATTTTCAAAAAATTTTTTTGACACTTTGCGGTAACCTGGTCAATACAAAACTTCACATACGTATGGAGGTCATGATTCTACAATTTGATGCTAAATTTCAGATAGATCAAGTGATCGGTTTCGGAAATATTCATAAAACATCTTTTTACTGAAATCGGCCATAACTCCGAAATCGCTCGATGGATTTTGCCCATTATCGAACTTAACCGAGATATTTACACTCCAAACCCACCTTGCAAATTTCAATTCTCTAACTCCTTTCGTTCGAGAGTAATCGTGCCTACGGCCGGCCGGCCGGCCGGAACGGCCGGACAGAATTGATTTCGACCAAATCGTTTGAGACCATTTTCAGCCAAAAATTCGAAGAATACAGACATTTGGGCAAATTGATAAGCACTCAGTTCCGAGGAACTAGAGCGCCAAAAATAACGTAGTTTGAAAAGTAATATTTGTAACACATTCATTACACGTAATTTTTGGCTTGGAGCGAAGCTCTCGCTTAAATATCTTGAGTTGAAGCTTTTTCTGGGCTTGGGCGGAAGGTGAACCATATCCAATAGTATTTGGCTTGAAGTGAAATTGAACGTTTCGAACTGGGACTGATCCCTACATTTTCTAAACCTTATCCAGAGAGATCTTGAGCAACAATATTGAGAATCAAAACACCTTATCTGGAGAGACCTTGAGCATCCACTTGAATATATATACCTTACCAGGAAAGATCCTGAGTGGTCATTTAGAAGAATTGATTTTCAGAGTTAAGAGTTATTTCTTTGAAATCAACGGAATTTTTTATTAAACCTTCAAAAGTCAATTTTATCAGTTATTACCCTAAATCTCAGGAAGTCGGATAGACAACTTTAAGAAAGTGGGAAAGCTCTGTGTACAGGAGCTTTGGCGCTTTTGTTCAAACTATGATAAATCTTATCTCCAAAAGTACATATTGGTTTCTCAGAGTTGGGAATGATATCTATGGATTCTTATGATACACCTTCATCATAAAACAAATGAAATTCAAACATCATAAAAGAATTCGAATTCAACAAGAGGGCCAAAAATGATTAAAGCAAAACCAACAGACCCATTCTACCCAATAACGAACTTATCCGAGATATTCATTCCTGAAATCTACTATGAAAATTATATTACATCAATAGAGATATTCTGAACCCAATTTGCTTACCAAAGTATATATTTCCATCACCATATGGATTATCCACGGGCATTATATTATCACCTTAAAAGTATATTATCATATCATCCTCATAATTTTACGATAGCTGAGGTTATTTCATTGGTCATTTTGCATTCGTTTTCTAGAACAGGAGGGGTATTTTATATAAAGAATAATGAACCAGAAATACATTTGACATGTCACTTGTAGGAAAATAAGATGACATAAATGAACACAGATCACATAATAATTCACAGATATAATAATTAACTACAGTATTCTGTGAAAACATAGAAGTAGAATATTGATCATTTGATATCTGAAAAATAATCTCTCCGAAAGTATAAGCTTGTTAGAGTGGGAAATGATATCGATGGATTCCTTTGGCGAAACGGTATCTTGAAAAAAAAATGTAATTTGAAATTTGTAATGTAAAAAAAAAGTTCAAGCACTGGCGTGAAGTCAGGAGCTTTTGCGCGTATGTTCTATTGTCCATTCTCCTGTACTGGACCATTCGATTAAGAGTGTTCAGTACAGGAGAATGGACAAAAGAACATACGCGCATAAGCTCCTGATTTCACGCCAGTGCTTGAACCAATTTTTGGCGCTCTTATTCCTCGGAACAGAGAGCTCCTCAATTTGTCCAAATATCTATAATTTTGGAATTATAGGTCTCAAACGTTTTGGTTCGACCCACTCATGAAGAATCCATGGAGAAAATCAGTTCGGTCCGGCCGTCCAGCCGGCCGTAATTTTCATGGGTTGAAGTCATAGAGAAACTCATTTTTTGTCCAAGACGACAAACAGTTGTTCTGAGCACTTCAGAATTCACATCAAAGTTTACAACAATATGCGAATTGACCCTTTTTTTCATTTTCCTTCGTTACCATGACACCGTGCGCGAAGTAGTGTGCGAAATACTTACTTCGCACACTTCATGTAAGCTATATGGAATTTTTATATTTTAACCTTTATGTTCCTCAATCAGCAAAAATCCAAGAAATCATTTATTTAGTAGTGTATAACAATAATTAAGGCTTTCAAATTATGAGAAAATTTAAAACTACCTAATTTAAAAAACACATAAAACCATCATCAAAAATCTACCTTAACCAACAAATAGGTTTCATCGTCTGCCTCTCTTATGAATTGTTCAACTTCCTTTCTAGTCAATACCTTAGATTTCTTAGGATGGTTTCCAACTGACAATTTTTTCAAATATGGAACCAACTTGGTAAATTCCTTAAAATCCACGTTTTCTTTAACATTGAGTGTTGCTTTCAACATAGAATATATTGCCCATAGCGTGGAAGACTTCAGTTTCTTACACTTCTCTGTAAAATATGCCAACAGCACATTTTCGGATATTTTTCTGGCTTTATTTGCTTCACACCACTCTTTAAATTGCTGATATGCATTTTCATACTGGCGCCTCAATTTCTCCGGTAAAAGATTTTAAATTACTGAATTGGCCGCATCTGTCAAGTTAGGTGGGCTACTGCTTACTTCATCGTCGCTCGAAATTTCCATTATTTTACCGTTATAAATATCACGCACGAAATTGACGCGAATACAAAGTCACTCCAAAATAATTACCAAGAACTGTCACTTTCAAATAATTGTCAACAAATGCCATTTTATTT
The DNA here is from genome assembly GCA_937662695.2 of Halyzia sedecimguttata. Classification (NCBI taxonomy): domain Eukaryota; kingdom Metazoa; phylum Arthropoda; class Insecta; order Coleoptera; family Coccinellidae; genus Halyzia; species Halyzia sedecimguttata. The sequence continues at coordinate 52,991,082 of OW569415.2, forward strand.
CCATAGTTACAGTAATTACTTGATTTGGAAAAACCGTTTAAGCCAGATCAATACTATTTTATCTACTCCTATTAAATAATATATTCATTATTCAATTGCTTTCATTCAATTAATAGTATCTATAAACAAACACCGTGAGTAATAATAACTCACCGCTATAACTCACTACTATTCGTGCAATTATTCACCAGTTGAATATCAAGGTGGGTCTGTGCTTCTGTCACCTGAATAATTTTGACGTTTTGAAATAGAGTTGATACCTAATTACCGTGAATATTTTGCTGAAAACGATTAATTCTGATAGTGAAGATGAATTATTATGTGCACCTCCAGAAATAAGAGAAGCAGCTAATGTCACCATACAGAATTTATTGCCGAAAGATCTCAAAACAAGTATAAAGTTGTATACAAATATTTTCAAGATTGGTGTAGCGGCAAAAACAAGTCATCGTTTACAGTGAATGTTCTTTGGCATATTTTAGTGAACTCAGCACCGTCTCTATGGACTTCCTGCTCCATGCCAAGAAGCACATTCAACATAACTAATGGAATCAATATAGTTAATTATTTAAAATAACGTTTCTTAAACGTCAATCAGAGAAACATGAAGCTAAAAAGGCAGAAAGTTTTACGCCAGAACAAGTAAATGATTTCATAAATGAAGCTCCTGATCAGAAATATCTGGCAACAAAGGTAGTAGATCTCATAATAATTCAATCGTTTTCATCATCTAGTTAATATCATAATTTATTTTAGATTTTGTATTTATTGTTATAGTCGTAGATAAAGTATAGTATTCAACTTGCGGTAATGGCCATAACTCACTTGATGAATTACAGCACTCGCCTCCGGCTCGCGCTGCAAACTTCATCTGCGTGAGTTATGACTTACATTACCGCTCGTTAAATAATATACTATTACATATTAAGCTAAGCATGTTACTTATTTTAGAACATTATTTTTGACGTTTGTAGAAATAAAATTGTTTGCATCTCATGCGCGAAATACTTTGGTGGTCTCGACTATTTTTTTAACTCGGCTACGCCTCGTTGAAAAAAATCAGTTCTCGATCACCAAAGTAGCATTTCGGGCACTAGTTACAAAAATAACTAATCTAGGCAACTACCAGTACACTCTGAAATCCTAGTAGGCTCATGGATTCTTGAAGAAAGTTGGAAAAGTTTCATTAATGTGAGAAAATCAGACCTTCTTCCAGTGTTGGCCAATAAATCAATATATGTTGTGAAAGATAAGCTGTATAATTTGTATTGTTTAACAATTCTTCATAATGTTTCACGAAGTAAGTGAGAAGCCAACATCTAAATCTGTAAATTATTTTAATCTTATTATCACTTCGTACTGGCTGAAATCCTGGGTCACAAATCCTATATTCTATTCATTATAGTCAATTATATTTGACTTCGTGTGTTGCGTGAATTCGGACCGCCATTGCCAAATAATCGGGGCTCTCTGGTTTCCCGAATACAAGCCACAAGGCAACATCACGGAGTATTTGTATTTTCTGTACCTGCCATTAATCATATCCGTCAGCTGGCTACGCAGATTGCTTATGCATTACTCTGAGGGGTTGGAAAGGGAATAAAGTGGCAGACAAGTCGACTGCGTTACATAATCGAACCTCGATCAATCACTGCGTTGTAGTGATTCCATTGATCTCGTCGATAGGCGACCGTGACGTTATGCAGATGTGGCGTTCCTGAATTTCCAGATTTCCATATTTTCCGTTCGATGCTGCGCGTGGGCTTCACTTGTTGAGAGAAGCATGTTGATGTCCACTCTAATTTGAATGACGAAGGCACGAATGGTCAGTAATTATATTGTCGTTTGGAGTTGTTATTGAGATATACTGCTCCACAAAAGTTAAGGAAGTTCAGAAATATTGTGACCGCATCAAAAGTAGCCAATTCATATCCACCAAATGTTCGTTCATAAGAAACCGAATGTTGGCTCTCTTATATCTGAATAGTTTTTGGCGTGCTGTTTTATGAACAGAGTGCCTATCACTTTGTCCAAATGTCGGCAATTTTCGAATTTTTGGCTGAAAATGGTCTTAAACGTTTTGGTTTGACCCACTGATCAAGAATCTATGGTCAAAATCGATTATGTCCAGCCGGCCGTCCGTCCAGCCGTTCAGAGTTGGTTTGGGTAATCAATATCGGACGTTTGGTTTCGGAGTAACGAAAAAAAAAAAATTTATAACATTACAAATTTCAAATTCCTCGTTGGACTTTTTCAGTTTCAGGCAAGTTCTTGTCGTTTGCGTTTCTGAGAATTTTGGATCAGTTATCGTTTTATGTTTTTGGCACTCTTGTTCCTCGGAACAGAGTGCTTATCAATTTGCCCAAATGTCTGTAATTTTCGAATTTTTTGCTGAAAATGGTCTTAAACGATTTGGTTCGACTCACTGACCAAGAATCCGTGGTCGAAATCGATTCTGTCCGTTCGGCCGTTAACACGATAACTCTCGAACGGAAGGAGTTAAAGGATTGAAATTTGCAGGGTAGGTTCAGAGCGTAAATATCTTTAACGGGCGAAATCCATCAAGCTGTTTCGGAGTTATGGCCGTTTTTAGTAAAAACATTTTTTATGAATATTTCCTAAAACGATCTCTCAATCTATCTGAAATTTAGCATCCAATTGTAGAATAATGGCCTTTATATGCATGCGAAGTTTTGTATTGATCGGGTTGCCGTAAAGTATCAAAAATACCTCTCGAACAGAATGAGCTAGGCAGTTAAAATTTTCAGAGTAGCTTTGGGGGATAAGTTTCTTGTTTAGTTTCGTTACTGGGCAAAATTTGCCTGATGGTTTCAGAGTAACAGAAAAATTCCTTTTTTATAGTAAACATTTCAAATTAATTTTTTTTTCAACATGCAGTTTCATCATAAAAATCCATTGATAGCATTTTCAACTCTAACAAGCTAATACTTTCGGAGATAAGATTTTTCGAAATCAAATAATGAATCGTACTTCTATGTTTTCACATAGTGCTGTACTTAATTTTTCTATCTATGAATTATTATATGATCTGTGTTTTTATGTCATTTTTTCCTATGAGAGATAAATGTCAAAATTATTTCTGGTTCCTTATTCTCCATATAAAATAAACCTCCTGTCCTATAAAATAATGTATGATTGAATGCATAATGACCAATGAAATAACCTCAGCTATCGTAGAATTATGAGGATGATATGATATTATACTTTTGAGGTGATAATGGATAATCCATATGATGATGGAAATATATTCTTTGGTAAGATAATCAAATTGGGTTCAGAATATCACCAGTAAAAAGAAAACTGCAATATTGTCCAAGTTTTAAATGATATAACATAATTTTCAGAGCAGATTTGAGGAATGAATATCTCGGATAAGTTCGTTATTGGGGAGAATCGGTCTGTTTGAATTTAATTTCTTTCATGATGCAGTTCTATCGTAAGAATCCATTTATATCATTCCCAGAGACCAATAAATTCGGAGATATGATCTGTCAAAGTTTGAACAAGAGCACCAAAGCTCCTTTCCACAGGGCTTGAACCTATTTTTTACAATCAAATTTGGTTCAAAATCTGAACATTTGTGTTGCAATAATGCCTATACCTAAACTTAGGCAGAACATTCGATTGGACTGAAAATTATGATATTGAAATTTCAAATTTCTGCCACACTTTCTAACCGTTCAAATACTCCATTCGAATCGAAATGATCAATGTTAAGAGTAAACCACTAACCACAAAGAGTGTCATAATCAAAGTTGTGTAGCGGCCAACCAGTTTCTTCCTTGTTCAGGCTCAGCAACGATGATGAAAACATGACGAGGAAGAGGGCCTTTATTAGAATCCAATGAAGATTAATCAGTACTTAGGAAACAGAGGAGACATCTGGCGTTCAATCAACTAAGCTCCTAGACTGCGAAACTATAGATCCATGTATTTATTCGCACAATGAATACTAGTCACTTTCCATAAAGCATTATTCCGATTTTCTCACTTTATATACTTCTTTTTGCGCGTATGTTCTGGGGAACATCGCGTTATAGTTTTGCCCAAATGTCTGTAACTTTCGAATTTTTTGACGAAAATGGTCTCAAACGATTTAGTTCGACTTAATTCGAATTTACCATGGTAAATTAGAATTAAGAGTGTCCAATACAGGAGAATGGACAACATAATTTACCATCGTAAATTCGATTAAGGGTGTCCAATACAGAAGAATGGACAATAGAACATACGCGCAAAGGCTTCTGACTTCACGTCAGTGCTTGAACCAATTTTTTAGACTTCTAATTATTAAAAATGTTGATTTGAAACTGAAATTTCAATAATTTCATCTTGTACGACTGCCATTCAAATTATTATGGACTAACAAATGGAAAAATATTAAATTATTTTCACATCACACGAAAGGCGCGCAAGCATCGACTTTCCCGCAATTTTCATCTCGAGGCACGAGCGGGAAAACATGTTTGAAACTCCAAACTTATATGGAACTTGGCGTGTTTCGGATACGTCCATTTCTATATAAAATTCCGATAGGGCCATTCAAGAACATAAAAGTGGAATTGAATTCGTACTTCATAACTCACTTACACAACTTCTACTCTAGATGGTTGTCGGAGGAGTTCGAAAAAAATATAGAAATGATCCTTGGAAACGAATAAATTCAACCTGCATATAGGTATATAATTTTTTTTAGTAGCACATGACGAAATATATTGTTTCTGTTTGGTTAACATTCTTCACAAATAATACACAACATTTATAAAAAAATTGGTTCAAGCCCTGTGGACAGGAGCTTTCTGGCGCTCTAGTTCAAACAGACAAATTATATCTCCGAAAGTATTGGTTTCTCAGAGTTGCGAATTATATCAATGTATTCATATGATAGAACAGCATCATAAAGGAAATTTAATTCAAATAAAAGTTTATTTATCAAGATTAAATGAGCAATCATGAGAATGAGAACTGCACCATGGAAGAAATCAAATTAAATCTTGCCAATTTTGCCCAATAACGAACTTAACCGAGATATTCATCTGCCTAACCTACTCTGAAAATTTCAACTACCTACCTCATTCCGTTCGAGAGTTATATCTATGTCTATGGATGAAAAGCAGTCTCACTACTCTCAGATCTCTTACTTCATGTTCCGTTCCGAAATGTAAGACTTTTCTGAGAAAAACTAATTTCGGAGCAAACAACTGAGATTTGTCTCACTTCGCTCACAATTCTTCGATTGATTAGATAATGACGTGTATCAGGAAAATAAGTTGACATTATCACTATTCATACATAGAATATCATTCTGTGACAACGACGAAATACGATTTATTATTGAAATTTTGAAAAATCATATCTCCGAAAGTATTAGCTTGTTAGAGTTTAAAATGATATCATTGGATTCTTATGGTAAAACTGCTTATTGAAAAAAATTTAATTTGGAATTTGATTTGTAAAAAAAAAATTTTTTTTTGTTACTCCGAAACCATCTGTCCGATTTTGCCCAATAACGAACTTAGCCGAGATATTTATCTATCAAACCTACTCTGAAAATTTCAACTGTCTAGCTCATTCCGTTCGAGAGTTATCGTGCCTACGGCCGGCCGGCCGGACCGGCCGGACAGAATGAATTTCCACCTTGGATTCTTGATCAGTGAGTCGAACCAAATCGTTTAAGACCATTTTCATCGAAAAATTCGAAAATTACAGACATTTGGGCAAATTGATAAGCACTCAGTTCCGAGGAACTAGAGCGCCAATAATTCTGGACTAACACATAGGTAGCGCCACAGATGCGAAATCAATTATGGTATACGATAGCGCCATCCTTTAGGTTGTGTCCAAATTTCATGACATTGGGACTACGTGTTCTCAAGTTATAGCTGTTTGTCTTAAGCAACTGTGGGGTGATTTTGTTAAAAAAAAATTGGTTCAAGCCCTGTGGACAGGAGCTTTTTGGCGCTCTTGTTCAAACAGACAAATTATATCTCCGAAAGTAGAGCTTTCTCAGAGTTGTGTGTTATATCAATGCATTCTTATGATAGAATTGCATCATAAAGAAAATTCAATTCAAATAATAGTTTATTTATCAAGATTAAATGAGCAATCTGATAATGAGAACTAAACCATGGAAGAAATCAAATTAAAATAGCTGAAATTAATTTGACTCTCTCTTATAGAACAAGATGACATCTACAAGTATGAACACAGATCATATAATAAAGCTTAGATAGAATAATTATAGCATTCTGTGAAAACATAGATTTCATTATTGAAATTTCGAAAAACCATATCTCCGAAAGTATTAGCTTGTTGGAGTTGAAAATTATTTCAATGGATTTTTATGGTGAAACTGCATCTAGAATATAAATTGAATTTGAAATCTGTTACTTGAAAAAAATATTTTTTTTTCGTTACTCCGAAGCCATCTAGCCTATTTTGCCCAATAACGAACTTAACCGAGATATTCATCTCCCTAACCTACTCTGAAAATTTCAACTGCCTATCTCATTCCGTTCGAGAGTTATTGTAGAAAAAAAAGTTCTGAAATTTTCAAAATTTTTTTTTTACTTTTTGCGGCAACCTGATCAATACAAAACTTCACATGCGTATAAGGTGATTCTACAATTTGATGCTAAATTTCAGATAGATCGAGTGATCGATTTCGGAAATATTCATAAAAAATATTTTTACTAAAATTGACCATAAATCCGAAACCGCTTGATGGATTTCGCCCATTAAAGAACTTGTCTGAGATATTTACGCTCCAAACCCACTTTGCAAATTTCAATCTTCTAACTCCCCTCGTTCGAGAGTTATCGTGCCTAGGACAGAATCGTTTTCGACCTCGGATTCTTGATCAGTGAGTCGAACCAAATCGTTTGAGACCATATTCAGCCAAAAATTCGAAAATTACAGACATTTGGGCAAATTAATAAGCACTCTGTTCCGAGCAACTAGAGCGCCAAAAAAGATAATTTTGTGAATTAAGTGTTGCCAAAGCATTATTTTTGGGGCGGAAAAAATGTGAAAGAAGCAAGGGAGTAGCTGTTAAGCCAATTCATACCATGGTCCTTTTAACAGTATCACTATAAAAGTCAGTAATTCAAGATTTCGCTTTATTACCAGGGATGGCACTGCATTCGCTACTTCCTGGGATATCTTTCCAACTGTTGTTTGCTTATTTTTCATTCCATCAACAGTTCTTGGTAATCGAAGTGCTAGTTATAGAAGAGCAAATTCTCAATGGCATCTAGAGGTAACTGGGGTTAAGCATTCTAAGATTATTTTATGATGGTATATTTATCCGACCATGAACTTATTGAATATAGAATAGGGTTGATTTCCAAAAAGAATTCATTTTTATCCCCTCTTTAATTTTTTCAAAATTGGTTCCTCAATATTGTCGTCCTTTATAAACGACCATGGCGTTATAGGCTACGACGAAATAAAATTTGACAATTTGGTCACTTTTTACAATATACCTGGTATTCTTACAGCCGAAGCGGAAATTAGACAAAGTGAAAAGACTGAAAAGTCTTCAGACTTTGATGCTGATGATCATCCCTTGTCGACCTTCGTTAGAATAACCAACTTGATTCCTCAGGCAGCAGAGCGAAAAAAATATATTCATGGATAGTCAGTGAAACAATTACAAGAAATTCAACTGCGCTTTTAGAAGATATATTGCACAGGGACTTCTTGAATCTTATATGAATAATAAGAAAAAAGCGCCTGTACGTTTCAGTGCTACTTTTCTTGGTCATTCGAGGTACGGCAGCATCGACCATTTGGTAGTTTATCAAGATACACAACGTAAATGCACTTAATGCCATAAATAGGTCAATTTCTTGTGCGATAAATGTGAAGAAGGCCTCAATCCTAAAAAATGCTTTTTACTTTTCTATAAAAAATTATATTTTTCTGTTATAATAAAGAAATATGAACATTTCTCATATTGAATAAAACTTAGATATCTAAAGCATTTCATATTACCAGTGTTCTTTTAAAAGGACGGCTGTTTTTTCGAAAACTAATCGAAATTTTCCAAAATGGTACTCACTGAGTATATTTGGATTCAAAATCTGAACCCAAAAATATCATCAGGATTAAAATACTTCCAAGTAAATGTTTGGGAAACATCTGGATTAAGGAAGAAGGTCAAAAAACCCGGAAAATTGTTTACACCGACCGCAAAATGAAAGTGAGGGAGATTTCAAAGTTATCATATCGCAGTGTGGATACTATTTTATACGACAATTTGAGTATGAAAAAATGGGTTCAAGCCCTGTGGACAGGAGCTTTTTGGCGCTCTAGTTCAAACAGACAAATTATATCTCCGAAAGTATTGGTTTCTCAGAGTTGGGAATTAAATCAATATATTCTTATGAAAGAACTGCATCATAAAGAAAATTAAATTCAAATAATAGTTTATTTATCAAGATTAAATGAGCAATCTGAGAATGAGAACTGCACCATGGAAGAAATCAAATTAAAATAGCTGAAATGAGTTTGACTCTTTCTTTTAGAGCAGGATGAAATGTACGAGTATGAACACAGATCATATAATAAAGCTTAGATAGAATAATTATATCATTCTGTGAAAACATAGAAGTACGTACGATTCATTATTGAAATTTAGAAAAATCATATTTCCGAAAGTATTAGCTTGTTGGAGTTGAGAATGATATCGATGGATTTTAATGGTGAAACTGCATCTTAAATAAAGATTACAGACATTTGGGCAAATTGATAAGCACTCAGTTACGAGGAACTAGAGCGCCAAAAAGTGTAATTCCCTTTCCGAGATTTGAGCCCGCCTTCTCTCGTCCCGAAACCGAAAACCCGACTGCGTAGACAAACCGGCTATCGGGCTCCTCGTACGATCTTGTCGATCTCCGGTATTAGAATAAAACGTCAGTACTTACCTGGGATATACTCGTATATTCTTAATTTTCACTTATCGACATAAAATCGCCTCATGGGGGTTTATTTGACGGTTTTTTACCCTTGTCTCTATAAGTCGATTTTAACGTTTCTCGAACCAACTATTAGCAAGGAATTAGACAATGTCATATCTCAGGAAAATAAGTTGACATTATACAATTCATACATAGAATAAATATATAATTCTGTGAAAACGTAAAAATACGATTTTTTATTGAAATTTTGAAAAATAATATCTCCGAAAGTATTAGCTTGTTAGAGTTAAAAATGATATCATTGGATTCTTATGATAAAACTGCTTATTGAAAAAAAATTTTATTTGGAATTTGTTTTGTAACTCCGAAACGATCTGTCCGATTGTGCCCAATAACGAACTTAGCCGAGATATTTACTTTCCAAACTTACTCTGAAAATTTCAACTGTCTAGCTCATTCCGTTCGAGAGTTATCGTGCCTATCAGTGAGTCGAACCAAATCGTTTAAGACCATTTTCATCGAAAAATTCGAAAATCACAGACATTTGGGCAAATTGATAAGCACTCAGTTCCGAGGAACTAGAGCGCCAAAAAGCTCAACGCAAAGTCGCTGCCATGTTTGTTAACACCGGATCAGAAACAACTAATCGACGATTTGGAGGCCGGCCTGGAGCTTATTAATAATAAAGCGGATTTTTTGCGTTGGTATGTCACCATTAGGCTGACACCTGGATACACCATCAAACTCCAGAGTCAAGGCGGTCGTAGGTTGAGTGGGTTGAGGCGCTTGGAAGCATTCCAAAGCGACAACAGACAATTTTTTTCTGCTACAATGCAGACCAATCGATGTTTCGCATTTCACACATAAATATGCAGTTTTTCTCTTCAATTTTGGATCACATTTAGAACATTATTTATTCTGATTCCTGGGCAAAACATCTCCAACTTGTGTTGGTGCCTGGGGTGCAATATTCAAAATTTTGAATAGTCCTAATTTCAATTCTCTTGATAAATTGGTTTTCTGGGATCTCTCAACGGAAGAGTTGTTTGGCCACACCTTCAAAAAGTCTAATCGTTCGAGTCGTTTTGTGTCGCAACAAGATTGGTGGATGAATTGAAAAATTACACTAAGTGCGTCACGGAGTCCGATGGACTCTAAGCTGCTCAGAATAAGTTCTACTTGTGAGAATTCAATGAATTCCACTGAGCTATCGATTAGCTATCGATAAAAACGAAGATTAGACGATTATTTAAACATGCAAGAGTCCGAGGGACTCCGCAACGCCGGTTGAGGGTTAACCGAGATATTTATCTCCCAAACCTACTATGAAAATTCCAACTGCCTAGCTCCTTTTATTCAAGAGGTACCGTGCCTACGGATTCTTGATCGGCGAGTCGAACCAAATCGTTTAAGACCATTTTCATAAAAAAATTCAAAAATTAGATACATTTGGGCAAATCGATAAGAACTCTGTACCGAGGAACAAGAGCGCCAAAAATATAACGCACCCTATATCTTGAAGGAAGGTAATGTTGACCAAATGAATTCATCAGGTATAGTTACCGACACAAAGACATATGCAAAATTTTAAAATAATGAATAAAATCATATCTCCAAAAGTATTAGTTTATCAGAGTTGGGAATTATATCGAGGGATTCTTATGATAGAATAGAACATCATAAACTGGGTTCTATAAATCTGCATATAAACTATGCTCGGCATATCCTCGAATATTGCCTCGCGAGCCAGCCTCGCGCTATGTAGGGTACACGAGGTATCCCTATCTGATACGCGCGAGGCCTAGGCCAACTCGCGTATCAATGTTCGAGGTTTTGCCGCGCGTAGTTTATATGCCGCTTTACTGATGAGTTGCTGCAATTCACAGAGCCTCCAAATTTCATCTGATGATTTACCTGTCAGCACACCCATAATAATAATCCAAAGCTCCCTCCGTGGCAGTTGCAGAAGCTTCGTGTTGTAGGAAGGGGAAAATTCTACGAATCTCCTCTCCTGTACATGTTCTGGGGTCTCACTATAGACGGTTGTAGTATTTTCCAACGCCCATTGCTCCATTGCTGCCCTATAGTGATGCTCAGATATATTTGTAAACGGTATATCAGGCTTATGTAGCTCTTATCCATGTCAAAGTATTTTCTGGTCTAGCTGTATGTACTTTTAATCCTAAAAGGTTATTGAATCGGCCACATGAAGAAACGCTCCAACGTTCATGGGGTCACAAATGCATACTATATATTGATTAAATACATACTTAGCATACTTAGATTAAATGAATACTAAGCAATTCATTCCTATTATTCCTATATCTGGTTAAGTCAACCTAACCTTTGAAACGTTTAACTCACCATCAATAAACTGAACTCGTTCATTTATGAAACTAAAAAATTCAAAATGAAAATCCTATCAAAAGAGCAAAAATAGTGAACACACCACCATATTATGTTAACTTTGAGAACTCAGCTATCTCCCTCACATTGCGGTCTGTAAAAACATAACATAATTGATTCTGTATTTTTGGCGTCTTCTATGTGCTAGTTGGGAATTTTCTTGATCAATGTAGTAATGCATGACTTCAGATGGTTTGCGCAGTTTTTCTAAGAGTTCGAAAATAATGAATCTTTGTGTTAAACTTCGAAACACTGTATTTCTTTTTGATCCACTACCGAGAATGGCAAGATGGTCCTCACTCCTCACAAAATGCTATGATCTATAATCTATCCCAGGAGGGTGAAAATTCGCCTTCTGTGGTCCTTACCCATCCAATAAGATGTCGGCTTCAGCATAAACCGAAGATATCCGATTGAATCCGATTCAACTGTTATCGAGGTAAACAATAAACATTCAGCGGTTCAGCCATGTTACAAATAAAATATTTTTGGGAGATTTCGAGAAAAAAATCTGGAATCATTAAAAATCTAAAGGTGAGTTGGTTTATATAAGTATACTCTATTCATTTGATTCTTCTGTTATGCCTTGCCATTTTTTAATACTTCTTTTAAATCACCGATACATTTATTTTTAATTAGAAAAATAATTTTCAGTTCACTTTCAAGTTGCCATGAGAGTCCACTAGATGAGAAGAAGGTATCATATTTCTATTGTTTCGTGCAATTGGGCGAGTAAACCATTATTGCTCATTGTTTGTTCCTATTCCTTCTATTTTACAAATAAAATGTAAAGCTACAGTTGTATTTCCATGTTCTAGGATTGTAGCCTATTCTGGCAAGTCTCCCTTATGAGAAATGCATATTATTCCGATCTTGCTATAGGTTTCAATCAGAAGAAATCTTCTCGATTTCCAGGGGATACATCTCGATCACCTGCTTGGAAGCGACTTTGCTCATATCAGTTCAACAAACAGCTATGAAAGTTATTGTTATAAATAATTTCACCTCTTCTATTTTGAAATCATATAAATGTGGAAACCATTTCTGTAAAGATTTAGGTAATTTTGGGTAATGACAACATTGTAGGTGAAGATTTCACTTGTTTTCCTGATAGCATTGATGATGGAGATGCTATGATCGAGATAAATCATGCCATTCCTAACGTAGAATTGTTAACACATTCCAATGTTCTGCTTTTTATGAATTTTGATAGTGCTATTTTTCAAGAACTCTTTCGATGAGAATAGGACTGGACAATGCCTGATTGCAACAAACACTGTGATATTACCTATATTTATTTTGTTTTATTGTCTAACCCTTATTGTTGTGTGTATATATACTCTATATATGAATGAAAATTACTATTAATATTGAATTAGAAAATTTACACCTCTAATCCAACTATTCAGTTTATGTGTCGTCAATGTAATTTTCTAACAATTATTATTCATGGATATACTGAGTTGATCAGATTTTATGAAACAGAGTTCTGAATTTACATTAAAGATTAATGAATACAATGCCCCAGAAAGTGCTATTGTATGGTATAAGGTACCTCGAGGAAATGCATATATTCAAAATTCCCGCCGTTTGAATTATCCCACAACCCAAAAAGATGGTGGCTTTGATGCCATCTTTGTTACCTCAGATTAGTACTAAGCTTTCACTTCTTATATATTAGTGTTCTGTGATCTATGTAACATCACAAATTCTACTGAAAGAGATTTTAGACCTCAACTATTCTGCACATCTCATCGGATGATGTCGTTTCTGACACATCAATTCTTCATGTCTATCATATCTATACCATAGTTCAAGAATTCGAATCGAAATCAGGTAAAAACTTTCCAACAGAAGTATTTAAAGAAGAGAAGTGGCCACCACATGAATATTTCATGTTCACACAGACGTTCCAAATTTTCCTCGATTTTTTTACTGCCTCAGGTTGGCAAATTTAAAAGTTGAATTTCTCGATCCATTCGGGGATGAGTTTAAAAGCCCCAACCACACGGAATGTCAGTTTGTCGATACGAAATTCGAAATATTGTGAACGCGAATTCCCAGAGGTACGCCAGATTGCGGAGGAAACTTCAACTTGACCCATGCTTAGTGTCGCGCTGTCCCGTCCTCGAGGGACACCCTTGTCACATCTCCGAAAGTATTCGATTTGAATATAAACGCGCCGGTATTTCTTTTTCAAGATGGCGTAAGGTGAGAATGGGAGAACTCAATGAAGTTCGGTGGAATTTTGATGTGGAATATGTTTATTTATTTACTAGATGGCCCTTCAGACGTTGTCCTGCCATAGTGATGGAGTATTTAGTAATTGGAAGTAAAATGAGAGAAAAAAAATTGGCTCAAGCCCTGTGAATAGGAGCTTTGGCGCTCTTGTTCTAACTTTGACAAATTATATCTCCGAAAGTAGGTATTGGTTTCTCAGAGTTGGGAATGATATCAAGGGAATCTTAATTGGAACTTCATCATAAAATAAAATAAATTAATAAGAATCCATTGATATCATTCCCAACTCGGAGAAACCAATACTAAATTCAGGTTTACTCGATTAATGTCCGAAGTTTCTAGAATTTCTTTGGGACATCCATTATAATAGCATGGCTTCCTTATACATTTACGTACGAAATTCTAAGAATAACTTCGATAGTTATAGACGCTGCCTATACTTCTCCTTGCGCCAGGGGTATTTTTATTAGCGCTTTAATAAAAGAACTTTCTCATTTCATTAGGATCAGAGGCTCACCCCAACTTCATTTTTTCACCCCCCATCCCCTCCCCCTCGCCAACGTGGCAACCTTAATCCTGTAATGGAAGCGAAACTGCGATAATTGATAAAGTAGATACTCCTTCGTGATGAGTGTGGCGTTAACTTTTTGTTTTTGGCGCAGTCCGAGTCACGCGGTGACTCTTGGGGGAGATGGCGGGAGCTTAGCATTAGGGAAAATTTCCCAGGCGGCCTTCGCAGTTGCTCCATTTGATTCCCAATCAGCTTTCTTTATTAAATGTGCTCGCGGCATGGCGAAACTCATTACGACCTAATGCCAGCCCGGGCGATGCAACAAATAAAAGATGATGTTAGGGAAAATTAAACTGCGGAAGATATATTGCAAGGGAAGGAAGAATTGAGACTTATGACCCTGTTCACGGAGAAACAGGGCGACTTTGAAGAGTATGGGTAGCGATTATTATCTACATCACCGCAGAGTTAGTGTTTTCGTGAAATCATAACTGAAGTATGACGGAAATTGGCAACAGATTTTTATCTGAAGCCTGTCCTTGTTAGTTTCAAAAAATTGGAAGAAGTACTCTCGTGCATTTGTGTGGTTGGTCAGTAGGGTTTCCATTATTTTTCAAAGTTTTAATCTCGCAAACGCATAGGCTATTGTTTAGATCATTTGGACCGACTTGCGCGTAAATGCGTTCATTCAATTCGAATCGCAGAAATGGCCCGTGCATTTTATTATTGTCAGTTTATTTCGGCTAATCAAATAATTAACACGCAAATAAGCAACAAATCAAGTATTTTTGTGATTGGTGATGTATATCACCAAATAACAGCTGCAAAATTACCGTCCAATCGGCAAGTTCTCGCAGTTTCATTTCTTTTAACACACTGAGAGAAATGTTAGGGTTAATAATTAATAATTCTTTATTTGGGACAGTTTTATCTGTCATAAACAAATTCTATTAATTATTAATAAATATTATTAATAGTTAGAACAACTTGATCTAAACCTTATTTCTCAGAAATATTCCATTTATTTGGGCGAGATTTATTAATAATCAAACTGGTTTATTATCAGTAAGTAAATGTAATCCAGAAATGTCATGTTCATAAATATTAGTAACTATAAACCTCGCTATAAACAAATAATTCATTTCCACCAAACCAATCTTATTTGAAGTACAAACTGTCCTTATTTCTGTCAAACAAACATTTATTGAATAATGATTGAAGCAAGATTTATTAATTAATAATAAATCTTGATTATACTCGAATAAGTACCCCACCCCATTGGCCATTATACCGGAATGCGAATCTGAAAACTTTGTTATACAGCGATCAGTCACATTTAGTAATCATTAATTCGTCTGTTGATTGTTAGGATATAGTGCGTGATATACAGGGTCTTTCACGAGGAACCTCACCCATATTTATACGGGAACTACTGAACGTATTTTCATGAAATTCAGCACTTATAAGTACTTCACGATGCTGATGAAATCTAAAATATTTTCAAGGCATGAGTACCTCCGGTTTTTCCGGAAATGACGTCAACTTCCGTTTTTCAAATTAGAACACCATTTTTTCATTGCAGAAATAGATTCCTTAGAAAATTTCAAGTTATTTTGATGTAACATTTTTCAGTTTTGGTTGGAAAATTCTCTCTGAGCGGGAAAATTCGTAAAAAATATCGAAAATAGAGCTCCGCTGAAACAAGAATAACTTCAAGGTTTTTGGATGGAAAATTTTCATTTTTGGGATTTTTCAAGATGTAAGATTGATGTATCCACTTTGAAAATCGAAATCGCGATTCATGATACAGGGGGTGAAAAAATCGCTTTCTAAGTTAGGGATGACAAAATCGTGAAAAATCAATTTTTTTCAATTAGAACCCCATTTTTTTATGGCAGATATTGAATCTACGTTAAAAAATAATGTGAGTGTATGCATCACACCCTTGCCCTAAAGTGGATATTTTCTGAGTTATTCACAAAAAACTGTTTTTCGTCTTGAATTTTCAGCTATTTCTTTTCCCTTCACGCCAAAAAGATGAAATTTTCAGGAACTGTTACTTAAACGATGTTTTAGATTTTACTACCCTAATATGCAAGAGAAAAAAGTTACAGGTTGTTCCTAAATAGATGGCGAATTTTGATTCGAATTTGTTTCGGAAACCTCTTTATTTCAACTAATCGGCCATCGGTTTTCTCTCCAGTGATAAATAAATAATTCCTTATGAACCATATGCAAAAACTTACCATGTTTTACATTCTTTTTTTTTATGATAGATATCATTAATTACATCTGCCAAATTCCTCTTTATTCAGTAGCATTTTGTGTTTACTATTAATTTGGTGATAATTCGTATTAAGTTATAAAATCGATCACTATGCCTAATTTTACCAATGAAGATTTTTTAAATCTCATTCTACTTCATGGAGAATGTAATAAAGTTGTAGATAGAACGATTCGACTGTTCATTGAGAGGTTTCCTGACCGACCCAGACCAACGAGAGATACCATTAACAGAACCATGACAAACTTGAGAAATGTCGGATCTTTCGTTAAGAAAACTATACACAGAGAAAAAAGTGTAGTAGAAGATGAGAACAACGAAATTACAGTTCTTGCATATTTTCGTGTGAATCCTCAAAATTCTCCCAAAGATGCCGAGATTGATCTGGGATTATCTCAATCGAGTGTTTGGAGAATATTAAAAAAACATAAAATGCACCCATATAAATTCAATAGGGTACAGCATTTGAAGGAAACTGATTTCGTCAGGAGAACAGAGTTTTGCGAAGCTATGATGATTCGATTTCAAGAGAATGAAAACTTTTTGGACTGTATAATTTGGACAGATGAATCTAAATTCACAAAGAATGGTTCTTTCAATAGGCATAACAGTCATTATTGGGATGAAGAGAACAACCACCACTTCAGACAATGGAACTTTCAAGAGACCTGGAGTTTCAATGTTTTTTGCGCCATCAAAAATAATGCAATTCTCGATGTTCACATTTATGATGGGACTTTAACTGGTAAGATAGAACACTACACATGTTTGCATTATTTAAAGAATGTTCTCCCTTAGGAGATAGATATTCTGACATATTGACTCAAATAATTGAGCCGCTAGTATAGAACCATAATGACTTATGGTATCAACAAGATGGCGTGCCTCCACACAATTCACTCAATGTGTCAAATATCCTCTACAGGCTATTTGAAGATCGATGGTTGGCGAACAATGGTCCACATCTTTGGCCACCACGTTCTCCCGATTTAACTCCTTTAGACTATTATGTTTGGGGTAGGATAAAAAATATTGTCTACTCAACTCCCCTGACTGATAAAGAGGACTGCATATAACGAGTCAGAAATGCGTTCAGGTTTGTTTAATTTTTTAGATTCATAGTTTTGAAACTCAATTTGGTTTTTAAACACTTTTGCAGATCTCTTCCTCCGGATGAAATAAGAAGAGCAACGCACGAAGCATTCCTGAGACGTATAAATAAATGTCTAGAAATTAACGGTCAAAACTTTGAGTATCTTCTCTAGTTATAACTGCGAGAGTTTGCCATGGTTCTCCTAATAGTAACTTGAAGTCGGTTTCAAGAAGGGGTGAAAAATCTACAGCATGGTTCAAATAACAGTTCCTGAAAATTTCATCTTTTTGGCGTGAAGGGAAAATAAATAGCTGAAAATTCAAGACGAAAAACAGTTTTTTGTGAATAACTCAGAAAATATCCATTTTAGGGCAAGGGTGTGATGCATACACTCACATTATTTTTTCACGTAGATTCAATATCTGCCATAAAAAAATGGGATTCTAATTTGAAAAAATTGATTTTTCACGATTTTGTCATCCCTAACTTTGAAAGCTATTTTTTCACCTCCTGTATCATGAATCGCGATTTAGATTTTTAAAGTGGATACATCAATCTTACATCTTGAAAAATCCCAAAAATGGAAATTTTCCATCGAAAAACCTCGAAGTTATTCTTGTTTCAGCGGAGCTCTATTTTCGATTTTTTTTTCGAATTTTCCCGCTCAGAGAGAATTTTCCAACCAAAACTGAAAAATGTTACATCAAAATAACTTGAAGTTTTCTAAGGAATCTATTTCTGCAATAAAAAAATGGTGTTCTAATTTGAAAAACGGAAGTTGACGTCATTTCCGGAAAAACCGGAGTTGCTCATGCCTTGAAAATATTTAAGATTTCATCAGCATCGTGAAATACTTATAAGTGCTGAATTTCATGAAAATACGTTCAGTAGTTTCCCGTATAAATATGGGTGAGGTTCCTCGTGAAAGACCCTGTATAGGTGAGAGGACAGAATGGTTAAATTCCAGACATATTTGTTTCAAAATTGTTTGAGTCATTCAAAAAATACATTCGAAGGTAAGGCTTAGTTTTCTCAAAATATTTTGCTCAATGATACTGCATGATATAAATACTACGTAAATATATTTTCTTTTCCAAATTATGAAGTTGTTCTTAAGAAAACTTCAAATATAAGAAAATGGAATACCTGCTGCAACAAATTCAGGTTATTGATAATAAAGAATTCTTGATAATGGATTTCTATTTGCTGAAGTTTCCGGTCAAATTCACATGTGAACGTAAATGTTTCTTTACGATTAATCAAAGTTGTTAATATGTGTTTATTAGAAAAAAATATAAATCCATTTGATATCACTCTCCAAATTGTGGTGAAATTCATTTTTGATTATTTATAATTTCCAGAAAATCAGTTCGTTATTTCAATGCTATTAATTTTTCATATTGAAATTTCAAAAAACCTGAATACGAATATGAATATGATATGAATCAGAAAAAGAGTTTCGTTATTATTTATTCATATTGAAACTTGGAAAAATTCTTGAAGGTTAAATGTTTTTTTTTATTATATTCCAGTAAATGCACCACCCCTATGGTGATAGTGGCAACATGAGGCACCCTAGAAACTCTCCTAGCAAATCTTCGAACTGGCTTCTGTAGTCTGTAGTTACATACCATCGAGATTTTGGCTGAATTCTGCACCCACAGAGATCAAGAAAGAAGACTACATAGAAAACTACCACAAAATATCAAATGGGAATTATTATTATATACATTTAAGAAAGTAATTCTTTTTTGTAATATATGTATACCTTAGCTTCCATTGAACTAATCATATTTATTTGAAAAATTAATTGCTTTCTCGAAAAAAACATCCATTCACTGTACATAACTAATTATTTAATAAAAATATACCATTTTTTATAGTGAATTTTTGTTTAATCATAGTAAATATTAATTTCTGAGATAAATCTGTACATAAATATATCTTTTTTTACTATGAGAATATAGATATTCATTGAAAAGAAATATTTTTCCCTTAAATAACATTTATTTATTATAAATAATTCGTTATTCAATGAAAATAAACCTTTTTGATGTACTGATAAACTTCATTATCTATGAATAAATCGTATATTAATAATTAATATATATTAATTTTTCACCAATATATATTTATTTTTATAACTCAAATAAATCCACTATTTAGGACAAATAAATATTTATTACGCCATATATGAATAAGGGGTTCATTTAATATGAATAAACTTTATTATTTATAAATAAACTGTTCTCTCAGTGCATAGCCTATATCAAAGCTGTACCTAATTTTGTAAAGAAGTTTGTGGATCTTTATAATTTCTTGCGGGAGCTGCAGAAGAATAGTGAAAATATTCAGGATGTTTATAGGCATCAGATGGTTGAAATTGAACTATAGTTCAATTTCAGCTTACGGATTTAAAAGCCACAGCAGGAAAAAGTAGCCTGGCTCTGCGGTCATGTGGTGGACATTTGGTTTCAATGTCAGGGAATATGTTATCCATCCTCTCCCTTCTATATTCTAAGGTAATACCCATTTCACCGGGATGGGATCGGATTCGGTTGCCAATACCATGATGCAGAGCAATGTCATGTGCATGCCATGCCGAGGCTGATTCGCGGTATCGCGATGTTATTATTATACAATACAAGTACGTTTAAGACAAGGAGCGCTGTTTATAGACGTCGATTATGGCAGACACTATATTATCATATTTATTATCGTTATTCCGAATTGAGCGAGACGAGACGAGACAACTGATAACGAGACGAGAACGAGACTTAAACGAGACTTAATTTTTTGGGAATTGACGAGACCGAGACGTGATTTTTTATACTCTCGCCTAATATAGTCTCGTGTGAAGCCCTAGTTCTTTCAAAAACTTCGATGAAGCTCACCCAGCACTACTTCAGATCTGCCGACCATCTTGTTTCAAACAATTTCTTACACGAATGCATTTTCAAGATATGTACGTCACTGTGAAGAATGTAGCAATACATCAAGTTCCATAGTTGCACCAAAGTGCAACGAAAATCTGCTATTTCGTGTAAGACAAATGGCGAGCATATTTTTCTTGTGATATAGTCTACTATCCAGACGAGAGATTTACTTAACACATTTGTTACATAAACAACTTCTCAATGATTCATTGTTTTCATTCCACTTCAATGATTGAAGCAGACAAAAAACATTCTCGACTCCATCTCGTAATTCCGTTATTTTCCATATACAGCCACTATTACTGCTCGCTATTACGTCACGGTAAGTAAATTCTGACATAGAGGGAATGACATAGAATAATGAATCGTTATTCGGATTCAATTGGCTCGTTGTCTCAGGAAAACATATGGATTAATTTTCCGAGTCAGAAACTTCCAACGTTATATCGGGGGAGTTCTAAACAAACAAGATACTCCCAATAATTGTTCCAGTGTTGGAGACGGGAATTCACGTGAATTTGGATTATCCTGAACTTTCAAGAATTAATGATGTTGAAGATAAAGAAGTTCTTGGGTTGTTTTCTGGCTGAAATGCTGCGCCCCAAATACTGCGGGCATTTCGGGAAGTGCATCTATTATTGCAGAATCCCCGGGGAACCTCATTTGCTAATTCACGGGGTCAGTAATTGACGACTTCAATTATACACCCAGGTAATATTGTATTCTGCATATATTCTTATAGCGAAAATCCCGTTGAAGGACTTTAATGTAAAAAATATGGTTCAAGCGATGACGTGGAGTCAGGAGCTTTTACGATTATGTTCTATTGTCTACTCACCTCTATTGGACACTCTACTACGAATTGAGCATCGATATACACTGTTTTCACAGATTTTATAATCTATGAATACATTTCATACCCTTTCAATGACCGAATTCAGTAGAGAATCGTCTATGATTGCAAAATTTTTAATTCTGACATATGTATTCTGTTGGAATTGAAATGCGGAAAAATTTACGTGTTAAGTAACTCCAGGATACGATATTCACGAAATTCCGCGAAAATAAGTGAGTCGACATTCTACAAATAGTCCCCGAGCTTTAGTTAGATGAGATTTGTACAGGGTGTCCCCAAAATACCACGCGAAAGTGACCCTGGAGATAGATTGGCATCAGGTCTATCAGATAGCATCAACATGACCTTAGTAAAAGTCCGCTGGTTTTCGAGATATCACCACTTTTGTGTATTTTTTAAAAATCTCCAGTTTTCGGTCTTTCATCGCCTAGCATTGCTAGAAATTACTTCAAACTCATGTTTTTTTTTACCTAGGCTATCCTGAATAGTTGCTTCAAACAATGAAGTAATAACTTCACCGACAACTAGAACAAAATCCTTCAAAAAATGTCTAACTTGTTGTATTTTATGCCGAAGTTAAAACGTTAACTTAAGTTTGACTGACTGCTGTGAAAAAAAATTATATCAGACTGAATTGACAAATAATCGCAAAAACTGGTCCATTTCATGCCTTTTCAAAATGATACAACACTAAAAATTTTTTTAAGTCAAAACCTTAGAAATTCTAATTTTGTCGCGAGAGATGTGTTTAAGCCGAAATAATTAAAAATTAGGAAAAATGCACAAGTATCACCTGTTCCAAATACATGTTGCTTGATATTCTTTGCTCGCTACCGTTTCAAACAACCATTAATTTTGCTCTTCTTTCTCTTTTATCTTACTTTCTCTTTCATTTTTTGTTTGCAGATAAGTAGGTAGTAAAGAAAATTAACACAAAAAAGTTTAATTATTTATTTTAATATCATTTCACAGTAATATCGTCTTATAATAGGTGTTCAAATTGCCTGCCGCCGGATCTTATGCATAATCTGCATCGTTTTAAAAACTGTCTTTTCAGTCTTCTTAAACTGGTGGCTGATATTTCTCGGGCTGCTTGATTTATGCGCCGGCGCAGTTCCTCTTCTGTTCGAATTGGTTTTGCGTAAACTTTATCCTTTAAGAATCCCCAGTAAAAAAATCCAATGGGCTTAGGTCCGGTGATCATGGTGGCCACAAAATCGGGCCTAGTCGGCCTATCCACCTTGAACGGTATGCGTGGTCAAGGTGCGTTCGCACTATGCGGGCATAGTGTGCTGGGCACCCATCATTTTGATACCAAATTCTTCTCCTTAAATCAATGGGTACATCTTCCAGCAGGATAGGTAGGTGATTTTCCAAAAAATCAAAATACATTTCTGCATTCAGTCTGGCAGGGAGTTCAAATGGGCCTACTATTTCACCGTTAAAGATCCCGGTCCACAAATTAATCTTAAATTGGTGCTGTGACCGGTCTTCTCTTTTCTCATGAGGGTTCACCAGCTGCCAACTATGGATATTGTGGAGGTTAAGGTAGCCGTCTCTTTTACTGGCTGACTCATCACTCCACTAGTGGTCTTAGAACATATGAAATTCTGAATAATCATCGCTTGGATTGGTCAAACCTTG
Organism: Halyzia sedecimguttata; assembly: GCA_937662695.2. Classification (NCBI taxonomy): domain Eukaryota; kingdom Metazoa; phylum Arthropoda; class Insecta; order Coleoptera; family Coccinellidae; genus Halyzia; species Halyzia sedecimguttata. The sequence continues at coordinate 53,013,995 of OW569415.2, forward strand.
TTTCGAAAAAAACCCTCCTGGTCTTATGAGCAACGACATTTTCATTTTTAAATTCAAATATTGAAAGGATTTCTGAGAGTGAATCCCTTAGATCATTAACGGAGGTGATTCTACATCAAGAGATCCATGGTGTTACAGAGGAGTATATTTGTGAGAGGGGACTTCTGAAAGGTTATGTATTATTTTTGATTTCTTCGTTTTTCTCCTCTAGTCTTTTCATTTTTCAGGTGAGTTTTGGATACTTTGTAGAAACCTCTCCGTTTTTTGAGGAACGAATTCATATATTATTCAAGAAAGAGATGCCCATCAATATTCAAAATTTCAGCTCTTTTTCGTAACAAATTCAAAATATACAAATCACACCACTCTCGGGGGGACAGGTTTTTTTTGCTGAGGTTTTCCCCAAGCTCTTGTATCAGGCGCCGAATTGTATGATACCCCATTACACTAATCTCTGCTAACTCTTATAAAGCTCTCAATCAAACGAATATAATGAAAATTCTATCACAGAAATCAACTTAATATGTTCCAATTTTAATTCTCCTCAGTATGTCTGGTTTCAAATTCAATCCATAATTGTTTCAGTAACAGAATTTTTTTTTCACATTTTTCCCTGTTTTATTTTTAGATATTTGTGTATCAAAATCAGACAATGTATGTCTGAGATCTCAATATGCAAATAACTTTGCCTTTAACATTTAAATCGAAAGCATTAAAATACAAGAAAATTAGAAGAAATCGTTAACTTACCATAAATATTGCAGTTTCACTTTCAATTCAACCGTTCTATAATACATCTAATCAGTAGTTGTCATATTCCATATTCTAAATTCTGAAAATATTCTTACCAATTCATAAGAATACCTCTAATATACCATATTTTACGCATTTACAGCCATTATTGCCTTCAGATATAGATTTCAAATCAATTTTACAAATAAAAACTTAATTCAATAGAGAAAAAAAAATCTCTGGTCTGAAAATATCATCATTGCAGATTGCTTATTTATTATTAACAGGTAAATAGCTGTTTCAATTCATCGTATTACTATATTTGATTCAAGACAAGAGACAAGAGTTTAGGGAAAAACCTCAACAAAAAGACCGATCTCCCCGTGAATGTTATGATTCGTAAAAAATTAATTTGTTTACAGAATCAGCTGAAATTTAAAACATTGATGTAAATGCTCACTATTACTGTTTCCCATCATCTGAAACTGACATTTGAGAATAAAAACTTTTCGTAGTTAATTGAAATAGTCTGAAAAATTCTTAAGGATTATACTTATAGGCTTTGTCATTGTTCATTGTTTAATATTATACATGTCGATTTGTTTTTGTCGTACCACTATTGGCATCTATGTATATGTCAGTAAATGATACGGAGTAGGTTAAATTAGAGAAAGGTTTCCCATTTTTGTCAACGATGAAATGAGGTCTCCAAAAATCGGAAATATGACGGACCCTTCTCAGAATTAACAGGGAAAACCAATATTGCACATTTCCTTTCTTCCTCGCTGGCGCCTCTATTTTTAGGTAGGTACCATATGTAAGTCACCTGAAATGTAAAATATCGTTATCAAATCATCTTTTACACAAATGGCTCTCGCCTCATGAACATGACATTAGTACAGGGAGGAAATTTCTGATTATATCGATTCACTAGATCATGAGATTCGTTCGACTTCGCATCAGATCTGCATAAACGTTGAAAAGTTTGCTGTTTGTTTTAAAAGAGTCGACCATTTCGTTGGTTATTCGTTATAAAATTTCGATATTTGCCAAAATTTCCAACAATATTGATTCGATCCAGTTCAAATGTAGAACTCGACTGTAAAATAAGGTTTAGAAAACTCTCGCAAAATTTCAGTGATATCTGACAGATGGTTTCTTAGGTACATAATATGTTTTAGTCTCTCGATACTGAAGAAATTTTGTATAAATAAGTCTTTGGTCTTTACGGTATTGTTCATCTAACTACGGAGTTCAAATTCGACCACATCAGTATTTTTAGACTTATCGGGAAATCAATTTTAGATGGCTCCTGAACCACCAGGCGGATTTTACCCATTGAGGAACTTAAACGGGGCACAACAAACCTGCTCTGCTGATTTCAATTCCCTAACTCATTTCGCGGGAGATTAGTCTTGCATACGAGCGGACAGAATCAAGTTTGTTCTCGGTTTCTTCATCGGTCGAAACTGATATTTTCGGTTAATTTTTTGGCCAAGTATTCGAAAAATATAGAGACACTTGTGCAAATTGATAGGCACTTTATACAGAGGAACAAGAGCGCCTAAAACGAATACCTAATTCATTATTGAGTCAACTCCACCGATAATCGAATTTCCACCAATTATAAATTCAAATTTTCGTTTTTTCTAGTCCCTCAGTTTTTTTTTTTCATTCCCCTGTAAAATGGTTCGACTAATGAAAAGAAGAACGAATAACAAAAATACGGCTTGAGATCCATTAGCATGAAACTCCTCCCGAGAAGAGCGAGATTTCTCGTTCTTCTCCCGATCTGAAAGCTCTCACCTGAGCTCCTTCGTGAAATTTGATTCCAATTAAATTCGAGCGGGGACGCTTCGAATAACAACGCCAGCATCGTCTGTAAGAAGAGAAATAAATTGAAATTTCCGTTCCTAATTGGTATCGATTAACCTAGTGAAACGACCTGATTGTCTGGAAGATTTAAAATTCTTATTCTGATTCTATTCTTCTGAGAGCTTTTCCGAACGTTGGGATAATGGTAATAGCCGACCAAGTAGGCAATAACGTCATCTATTATTATACAGGGTGAATCTTTGAGTTGTACATTAGTTTTAACCATAGATTTCCTCCAATCCAATGCCCAAATGTCTGTAATCTTCGAATTTTTTAACGAAAATTACCAACTTTGACAACCTTCGAACGGAAAGAGATAGCGACTTGAAATTTTCAGGGTAATTGGCGCGTCCAAATGCGACGGACAAGTTGGTTTGGGCATAATCTGCCCAACGGTTTCCATGTACCAATTTTGTCTTCAACCAATGCAGATCCGATCGAATTGAAATATGGTAGCTTGTTGTAGAATACTGACACAAAGACGGTTGTGAAATTTTGTGAGAATCGTATTATTACAACATTAAAAAAATTGGTTCAAGCACTGACGTGAAGTCTGAAGCTTTTGCGCGTATGTTCTATTGTTCATTCTTCTGTATTGGACACCCTTAATCGAATTTACCATGGTAAATTATGTTGTCCATTACAGAAGAAGTCCATTACAGAAGAAGTCCAATACAGAAGAATGGACAATAGAACATACGCGCAAAAGCTTCAGACTTCACGTCAGTGCTTGAACCAATTTTTTTTTTCGTGATTTTTTTGAAATTTTCTAGGGGTAGGTACGGTCCTTAAAATTTTTTTTTCCGTCATTTTTTCAAATTTTCTAGGGGTACGGTTCTTACAAAATTTTAAACACGTCTTTATGTTGATTTTCTATTACTTGTTACCAGGCTTCAATTCAATCGAATATTTATTTTTTGAGTTATCAAGGAAATGATATTTCAGGTGGGTATAACTCGGAAACCGTTAGACCGATTACTCCCAAAAATTAACTCAACTCTCCCATTCGGATACGCAACCTACCCTGAAAATTGCAAGTCCCTATCTCCTTTCGTTCGAAAGTTATCGAGGCAACGGTCAGCGATCTACTGAACTCACACAAGGCTGCTCGAATCTCCAACAATATTTAACCGATCGCGTTAAAACTTGAATCTTGGCAGTAGAGTTAGGTTCTAAAGGCTCTTGCAAAATTTCAGCAATTTCAGACGAATTGTTACTGATATATAGAATTTTTTTTTCAATTTTCAATGATTTTTTGAAAATTTTCTACAAATATTTTCCTCAAAAAATTTTGCAAGAATTTTCACGTTGGCATTCTACAACTAATAACCATGTTTGAATTCAATCGGTTTAGTATTTTTCGAGTTAACTCTAAAACCGTTCGGCCGATTATGCTCATAAACAAACACAAATGTCGCATTCAGATGCACAACCTAACCTGAAATCTTCAAGCCGCTATCTCCTTCCGTTCTCAGGTTATCGTGACAACAAAAATATTTTTTCATAATTTTTTAATTTTTATTTAGCGATACGATTGTCATAAAATTTCACAAACGTGCTTAGGATGATATTCTACAACTATTCACCAAGTTTCAATTCGATCGGTCTATATTGGTTGAAAACTAAATTATTACTCGGAAACCACGGGCCGATTATGCCCATTAACGAACTTGTCCGTCGTATTGAGATGCGCCACCTACCCTGAAAATTTCAAGTCGCTAGCTCTTTCCGTTCTCAAGTTATCGTGACAACGGCCGGACGGCCGGCCAGACAGAATCAAATTTGACCTCGAATTCTTCATTGGGGAGTCGAACCAAATCGTTTGAGACCATTTTCGTAAAAAAATACGACAGTTAGAGACATTTGGGCAAAATGATAACGCGATGTTCCCCAGAACATGCGCAAAAAATATATTAAATATATCATTTATCTCACGATAACTTGAGAACGAAACGACATAGCGATTTAAAATTTTTATGATAGGTTGAGCATCCAAATGCGACATTTGAGCTTGTTAATAGGCGTAATCAGCCGAACAGTTTTGGGGTTAAACCCATCTGGAAGTTGGTTGTTATTTCCTGGATAACTCAAAACATACGAATCCGATCCAATTCAAATGATAGTGATTGGTTGTAGAGTAACGACGCGAAAATTTATGAAAAAATTCTATATATGAGAAACTATTAGTCCATTATCAGAAATTATTATCATCGTCCGACATCGCTGAAATTTTGCTAGAGCCTTCAAAACTAAGTTCTACAGCCAAGTTCAGAGTTTGAACATGATCCAATCTATATTGCTGAAATTTCGAGCAGCTTTGGGTAAGTTCAGTAGCTGGATGGGTAACCGTTGCCATGATAACTTTCGAATGGAAAACTATAGAGATAATTTTCGGGGTAGGTTGCGCATAATGGGAGAGTTAGGTTAATTTGTGGGCATAATTGGCCCAACGGTTTCGGTATACCCACCTCGAATATCATTTTCTCGATAACTCATAAAATACAGATCCGATCTAATTGAAACGTTTGTGAAAGTTTGTGGGTATCGCACAACTAGAAAGTTTTAATAAATATGAAAAATATTATGTATCTCACGAAAACTTGAGAACGGATAGCGACATTTTTCAGAGTATGTTGCTAATCCGAACGCGACAAGTAAGTTCGTTAATTGGCATAATCAGCCATATGGTTTTGGGGTTATACACATCTGAAGTTTTGTTCTTCTTCCCTCTATAACTCATAATATACATACTTGTAGAATGCCGACGCGCCAATTTTCTAGCAATTTCCTGAATATGATATCCTACAATTTCTCCAGGAATTCCTGTTACCAGAGCTAAATATACTATCTCCAGATAGGAATGTAGTCGCCAAGGGAAAGAACATCCTCATAATTACTCGCAGGGCAATTGGCAAAACATAGGACTTACACTGCTATAGTGAGGCCCTCCCTCACACAAACTAGTGTTGTGTGGTGGACAAAAATGAACCAGAGCAGAGCCGTCAAAGAGCTGGAGAGATTTCAGAGACTGGCCTTGCTTTGTCTTACTGGAGCAATGAAAAGAATTCCAACTGCGTCTGGAGGTTCTCGCGAGACTACCTACCCTTCACCTTCTGGTGAGGAGCCTACAGGCTGCAGCTAAGCTGGAGTGTATGGGGCTTCACCCAATGTGAGCATTTCAATGTCTCTAGGGCAGTGCACCAGTATATATCAGGCGGAAGTGGTAGCTATCGCCACATATTTGGTGGAGAATATTAGCATGGACTATTCCTATAGGAACATACGAATTCTCTCGGACAGTCAAGTGGCACTTAAGGCAAAAGCCAGCTGGATAATTAACTCCAGGCTTGTGCTGGAATGCCGACAGCACCTTGAAACATTGGCTGCCAAGTAACCTAGTTGAGCTCAGGTGGGCATGAAAGAGCTGACGCACTTGTTAGAAAGGGTTCGGCTATCCCCCTCTTCTGACCAGATCCAGGAGAAAAGGTGACCAAATTGGCTGGGAAAGGCGGCATTGAAAAATGGATCCCTGCACAGCACAATCTACACTGGAACGAAACTTCGGGCCAGCGGTATAGTAAGTTAATGATTGGGCAGTACTGTCCCTCCCTAACTAAGGAAGTCCTACTACTGAGTAGGAATAAGCTCAGGGCAGTAACTGGTCGACTAACCGGACACTGTACCCTGAGAAAGCACCGGCATAACACGGGGATTCTCCGGGAAGACCCTGTTTGTAGGAATTATGGGGAGGCAGATGAAACTGTCTCTCATATCATATTTGACAGTACAGCACACACACGATGGAGATTCACTGTGTGGGCGACGACATGACCCTCAGTGCCGGAAACCGTGTGAGGAACCTAGTCAAGTTCAGTTTAATATTCAATCGGATATTAACTAATCTTATTCCAATAATACAAAACTTATTTGCCTTCACGATGTCATAGGAAGAGAATGAAATGGGTCCATAACATCTTCCAGATGGTGCCTTCAAACACATTCGGTGGCAATGTTAGTTTCTTAAGAACGCCTTCACAAATTGTTTTGTGCCGATAAGTTGTAGATTATAAATTATTTAATTTGTGTTGGAATTCCATTAACTTCAATTTTGAATAATGGCTCGATTAACGGAAATGCACAGAATAACAATTTTACAATGACTAGTTACGGACATAACATTCAAACTGAAATAGAAATAAGCCGCCTATAATCCAAGAGACAATAAGTAAAGTAGAGAAGCTGTTTCGCGATTTTGGGCATGTAAGGCAGATTAAAAGAGCAGCTGCTAATACACTGTGTGAGGATTGTGAAATAAGATGTGATGCTTGACTTTGAAGAAAATTCGCATAAACCGAGTGAAGATGCCTCCATAACATTTAATGCCAGCCATACATCGATTCTAAACATATCAAAACACAATAAAATGCATACCTACCCAGGAGATCTTGGAAGACGATTTTGATGGGAGAACTTATTTTTGTGAGTAAATGATGGACATGTTGGTTAACAATATTTTTCAATTAGTATAGACCTTATATTTTCTGAGTGCACTTTTTCTCTCAACGGCCATGCTAATAGTCAAAATTGCCGCTACTGGTCTACAGAAAATCCCTCGGAAAATCCTCACTGGATGAGAGAGGAACATACGAAATTCCCTCTGAAGGTTAAAGTTTGGGCAGGAAATGTTCGAAACCATATCATAGGCCCCTTTTTCATTAAGGACAATTTGAATGGCGATAATTATTTAGCACTATTTCAAAATGATGTCGTTTCAACCTTGGCAAATTTATATCCTGATCAAGGAAATCCTCAAGTTCCATAGCAAACGACATAGTTCCAACAGAATGGAGCACCACCACATAACCAACGCATTGTCCTGCAATACCTCAATGCAATATTTCCAAATAATGGCCAGCGCGATCCCCTGATCTTAACCCATTAGATTTCTTTCTATAGTTATATGTGACGAGAATTATGTGCAAAACTAAACCCCTTGATTTGAATGACCTAAAAGATCGAATAATACTTGCGGTTATTGATCGATCACTCCTGAGATGTTGAATAATATTGGAAAAAAAAATTATTAGAAGCTAGGATTATGCCAAGGCATTCGCGGTGAATTCTTAGAAGATCAATATTCATCATTATTTCGCATATATTATAGTTTTTTATATTGTACCAAACTTGTTTTCATTTTTTTCTAATTTGATTTTTGTAAAGAACATGAAATTGATAACATTTCTGAACACAGGATGACGAGATCTTTCAAACGAAGTATTACAAGCCCATACTACCTATTTGAAAAACTGGGGGTGGTACCTGTCTTTCGAAGGGGGTTGAAGGTAGGGTTGCAATTTTTAGACAGAAGATTGAGCATTTAAAATTTAAATTTGAAGTGTTTCGTTATTTTCCTTCAATATGTACAGTAATCAAAATAATGAATTTATTTCGTTTGGCTTTTCTACACTGTATATTATGTGTGCATATCCATGTTAGGGTCCATGTACAATGAAGAATTTTATTATTATTATTATCTTTAATAATCAGTTACGGCTGCTTCACTTCCATTAAAGACTGCACAAACCCGCTCGTATTGCAGATATTACTTTTTATACATCTTAATGACAAAAAAGAGGTTGTGATAATTATTTCCGTTTGTTAAGAATTTTTGTCTTTCATTATTTACCCCTTAGATATGTGAGATATTAAACATGAAAAGGCACGTTTCATGAGTGAGGGGTTCATAGGCTCATTTCAAATATTGATTTCTCCAAATAACGAATCATTGATAACAATAAATTGAAAAATTGCTTGTTGGGTGTAAAAAATAGTAAAATATTTTTTTTATACAATTTGGAGGCATGACAGAGAAGAAGAAAATTATATGAGCTGTAGAATTGGAATTCTTGAATGAATTTAAATGTGAATTCAATTTGGTTCGAGGCAATAGATTTTCATCAAAAATTGACATTCAATGAATGTTCAGTGGCCAATTTTGAATGTTATTTTGTTTAAGGCATCAATCATAACCATGAATTCCAGTATATACATATACTTATTCATCATTTGAAAAAATAATCAACCAAAATCTTCCTCGAGAAACGAAGGCAAACCCTGTAGATGGAACAATCAACCAGATAACTCATTTCGGGCATTTGGACCTGAACCGTGTACCTGTCGGCTGCTGTCAACTCCATTGTTTCCGTTTTTAATCTGGCGGATATTGTTTAGGTGTGATAGCTGTTGCTCGAGGCGCCCGAGGCCAGCACGCGCCCCACGAAACGTGATCTTTTCCTCCCCTTCATCTCGCTGTCTATTGCTACGTGTGCCCCTTCGGTCTCCGAGGAAATCCAGCACACGCATATCCGCCAAATTTCGGGCAAATTGTTTGATTTATGGGCGTTCGAATGGGGGAAAGAATGCGAAAGTGTATCGCGAGATGATTTAGTTATGAATCAGGAGACACAGACGAGAAATGGATATAAACGATCACAATATGTTCAGGACAAACTAGGGAATATTGAAATCTGGCAAGCCAGGGTCTTGGGTGCCACTCTTCAATACTATACACAGAATATTTAGTATAGAGTTCACAAGGCATGAAAAGAGCTCTAAAACAGATTTTCGTATGACCTTCATTGCTAAAATGTATAGAACACTGGGTGTCATTCTCCATACCCTTACAATGCAAATTCAACTGGTCGTCAAAAAATCGTCGTGTGCAGGAAGGGGTGGGGGATATTTTTCCAAAAATTGACAACATTTTTTTTTCTGTTCATGGTCATCTATATTAGGTGACTATCACTCACACAAATTTCTATCGAAATATACGCTACAGAAATATTTTTTATTAATTGTCAAAAAAGATATAACCGCTTGCCCTGAACACCCATATTAACTATTATGTTCCGCTCGATTTTACTCGAGATCGGTTAGGATTATCGAAAAAATGTCTTATATGAAAGGTCTGCTCCGAAAAACAACGATTCAGATGATTCTTTCAAAAGTACAATACGCGGAACAGTTTCCTCACAAAATAAGAAATTGTGTTATTTACTCCCATTAACCGAAACCGAACCTGGAGACGCTAGTAAGGCGCAATTTGTTGCGTTAGTCCAGGTTAGTGGCGACCTTATGGATTTGAGCGCACATAAGGTTCCTTATATCTATCCGACCAACTTTACAGTAATCTAATTTTTTATATGTATGAAAATTTTTACATAATTATAATTCATAGATTTGATTTAATTTTTTTAATTCGTAAATTAATAAATATGCAAATTTGCGAGTTCAAACTTATTTCATTACTTCATAAATCAATATTGTGAGGTAATATTAACACATTTTTGAAATCATCGCTGTTGATATTGTTGAATTTGTAATCCGTCTGTATACGACAAACGAAAATGTGAAATGTATCAACAGGCTCATGTGAATATTATAGCTTCTTCAAGATCCATAAGTAAATTACCTCCGACATGGAATAGTTTGAGACAACACAGCCTTCGAGTCCATTACCAAACAAAAATTTGGATCAATAGTAATGTACTAAGACCATCTTTACCGGATCCTATATTTAGTGGGTGGTATGTAGAAAATGGAAAACTTCTGCCAAAATTAACGACGATGCCAATCCTACCTAAGGAAACATCTATCCTTAGCAACTGAAGTTGTAGGAAAGGTAAATATTACATCGAATATCAGATCCGTATATACTCTTTATGAAATGGAAATTCTCATTTCAGATTGCACAGGACCAATGAGTTCCTGTAAAAGAAAACAAATTCCGTGTATTGGCTCCTGCAAATGTATGGCCCAAAAAACATGTGCAAATACGAGTACTTCAAATTTTTCAAATCTTCCTCCCCTTGATGACTCTTCATCTGATAGTGATAGTTGAATTAGATGAATCATGACATGTAAGAAATTTTTAGACCCCAAATGTCATAGATAACAACTATATACCTTCTTAATTCTTTTCCAGATTGTTGGTCTAGGATTCAGGAAATCTTGAAACCATAATGAGCGATGATTTAAAAAATGTGTTAATATTACGTCACAAAATTGATTTATGAAGTAATGAAATAAGTTTGAACTCGCATATTTGCATATTTATTAATTTACGAATTAACAAAATTAAATCAAATATCTATGAAATAAATGTGAAAATTTTCATACATATAAAAAAATAGGAATTCAAACAGTATCTTCAAAATGTGCGTTCTGAATGCACGCAGGAATAGTACTGTAAAGTTGGTCGGACAGATATAAGGAACCTTATGTGTGCTTGAATCCATAAGGTCGCCACTAACATGGACTAACGCAACAAATTGCGCCTTACTATCGTCTCCAGGTTCGGTTTCGGTTAATGGGAGTAAATATCACAATTTCTTATTTTGTGAGGAAACTGTTCTGCCTATTGTAATTTTGAAAGAATCATCTGAATCGTTGGTTTTCGGAGCAGACCTTTCATATAGAGCATTTTTTCGATTGTCCTAACAGATCTCGAGTAAAACAGAGCGGAACATAATTGTTAATATGGGTGTTCAGGGCAAGCGGTTATATCTTAAGGAATTCCGTTTATGAGCATTGTATCCGACTTTTTTGACAATTAATAAAAAATATTTCTGAATCGTATATTTCAATAGAAATTTGTGTAAGTGATAGTCACCTAATATAGATGACCATGAACAGAAAAAAAATTTTTGTCAATTTTTGGCAAAATGCCCCACACCCCTACCTGCACACGACGATTTTTTGACGACCAGTTGAATTTAAATGGTAAGGGTATGGAGAATGATACCCAGTGTTCTATACATTTACGCAATGAAGGTCACACGGGGTGACAATATAGAGCCCGGTTTGAACTCAACTAATTCTAGTTTGAGTTTCTTGTGGACTGATTATGAACACTACACTCTTTTCTACTACAAATTTTGTCGTCTGACTGATGTTTCGGAATAGTATATTCTAAAAAAAGTTGCAGAATAGGCTCCTATTAAAATAAGAATGCGAAATTCGAAAACGAGCGACGAAGGAGCGAGCTTTCGAACGCATGAGTGTTTGGAATTGCCTTCTGCAACGAGTATTAGACGATATATTTTCTATTTCAGGCCAATTTTGTAGAATACCATTGAAATTTAATGAAAAATGCGGATTCTACATCTTAGTGACTTTGGTATTGTATCTTGGCAGTTGGTGTGACTGTTACAAAAGTTGACAGATTACGGAATTTGAATCGTACGTAATGAATGGAAATGGAGTTAATATAAGTAATAGCATGTATGATTCAAAATTAGCAAGAAAGAAATCTGTATAGTACCTTATTTTTTAATGAAAATAAAACATTTCCTCTCAACAATTATTACACTATATCCAGATTATATTATTGTTAATTGACGTATGTTGAAATTTGATAGGATCGAATGTCAGTGCTGACTACCACAAAACGAAAAATATCACTAGAAACAATGCGAGAATGAGTTCATTCCAGCACTGTTTTTAGTACTGGAATGAACTCATTACGATACTGAAATAGAGAATAGTATATTCTAAAACAAGTTGCAGAATCGGCTCCTATTCTAACACGAATGCGAAATTCGGATTATACATCCTAGTGACTTTTGTATTGTGCATCTTGGCAGTTGGTGTTACTGTCACGAAAGTTCACAGATTACCTAATTTTAATTTGAATCGTACTTAAGGCATAGAGATCAGATTTGAAACAGTTTCCTGAAAGCAAGAATGAATCAAATTTATCAAGAAGGAAATCTCTAGTAACTTATTTTTTAATTAAAATAAAACTTTTCCTCTGAACAATTCTTTAACTATATCCATATTATATAATATTGAAAATTCACGTGTGCTGAAATTTGATAGGATCGAATGTCAGTGCTGACTACCACAAAACGAAAAATATAAATAGAAACAATGCGGGAATGAGTACATTCCAGCACGGTTTTTAGTGCTGGAATGGACTCATTACAATACTGAAATAGAGAAACGATATTTTCATCTTCTCAGACGAAGCGTTACTATAGCATGCTATACATTTTCACACTCAAGTATGGGTTGACATTATACGATTAAAGAGAGCAATTAGTTGTTGACCCATATATTACCAAAACTTTTACTTGGAAGTATTTTAATCCTGATGATTTTTTTTGGGTTCAGATTTCGATTCCAAATATATTCAGTGAATACCATTTCCAAAATGTTTGATTACTTTTCGAGGAAACGGCAGTCCTTTTAAAAGCACCCTGGTAATATGAACTACTTTGGATTTCTAATTTTTATTCAATATTAAAAATGTTGACATTTCTTGATTATAACAGAAAAATATTATTTTTTATGGGAAAGTATTGTTGAGGAAGGAGGCCGACTTCACATTTCTCGCACAAGAAATTAACCTATTTATGGCAATAGGTACATGAATGTTGTTTATCTCGATAAAGAACCAAATGGCCGATGTTGTCGTACCGCGGGTGACTATGAGAGCTAGCACTGAACAGGACCTCTTTTGCTAATTTTCTTGTATGGTTCAAAAAGTGCCTGTGCAATATATCTTCTAATAGCACCAGTTGATCCAGTTCACTCTCTCTGGTGATTAAATCGATATATTCCGATTTATTTCATATGATTTCACTGATAGTTTTTTTTATTTAAAATATATCACATCAAATGCGAGGGTTATTAGGATGATATTCGCAATCACTCTCTCTGGTGATTAAATCGATATATTTCGATTTATTTCATACGATTTCACTGATAGTTTCTTTGAGAAAAATTACTTTAATCACAATAATTATAGAAACCTATTTATGTTGAAATTTTTCAGATATTTCAAAATTTAAATGATATGGTAATGAATATATTCAGCACCTACCAATTGATTGTGGAGGTACTACGGAATATTTTGTAAAATGCACCTATCATAAAAAAGTGGTTTAGTAAAAGTTCATGTTATAACTTGTATAATTTTAATATGTGTATCTATTTCATCCCTAAATTCTTCCTCTGGGGCGGTGGCACAGACACTCCTCAGAAAACATGTCGATTTTCTTGTCGGTCACATCTCAATCTTCAGTGAACTCTCAAAATAACATTTCATAAAGTAGCATAACTGCACTTATCGAATACAGGTCCAATCGCTAAGCAGTTTAGTTGCAATGAATTGGAAACAGTATCTCAGATATTTGATCCAATAAAAATATTTCATGAAAATCGTGAATCAATAGGATTGGTATAGCATGACTAGGGCTTCATGCGAGAGCGAGATTTTTCCCGTCTCGTTCTCGTCTCGGAAAAGCGAGACGAGACGAGACGAGACGAGACGTTTTCAAAAATATTAAAGGCGATACCGAGAACACATACAGCGCAACACGAGAGTCTCGGGTTGGGTCTCGCTAATTTTTTTGATGAAGTTTTATATACGACCTGACTTCTTTCAACGCCCACAGAAAACAATTGAATATGAAGAGTTTCCTCTATAATTACCAATATATTTTGTCTATATTATACATCGATCGTTCTAGAAATACACGATTTTTTAGAAGATTATTAATTCGTTATGACCTTGCGATAATTGAGTTATTTTTCAAGAAAAAATAGAATTCACAACCATAAAACGGATGCCATTATGAATTCAATACTTAACGGACAACTTTTATTGCCCCTAAATCCCAATGCTTTATATATTATAATTTTTATTATCGTTATTCAGAATTGAGATAGACGAGACGAGAAAACTGATAACGAGACGAAAACGAGACTAAACGAGACTCAATTTTTTGGGTATTGGTGAGACCGAGACGAGATTTTTGCGCGTATGTTCTGGGGAACATCGCGTTATAGTTTTGCCCAAATGTCTGTAACTTTCGAATTTTTTGACGAAAATGGTCTCAAACGATTAAGTTCGACTCCCCAATGAAGAATTCGATGTCAAATTTGATTCTGTCCGTCCGGCCGTCCGGCCGTCCGGCCGTTGCCATGATAACTTGAGAACGAAAAGAGCTAGCGACTTGAAATTTTCAGGGTGGGTGGCGCATCCCAATACGACGGACAAGTTCGTTAATGGGCATAATCGGCCCAGTGGTTTCCGAGTAATAATTTTGTTTTCAACCAATATGAATCCGATCGAATTGAAACTTGGTGAGTAGTTGTAGAATATGAACCTAAGCACGTTTGTGGAATTTTGTGCGAATCGTATGGCTACAAAATTATTAAAAAATTATTAAAAAATATTATTGTTGTCACGATAACTTGAGAACTGAGAGAGATAGCGGCCTCAAGTTTTCAGGTTAGGATGTACACCACAACGCGACATTTCAGTTTGATTATGAGCCTAATCGGCCAAACGGTTTTAGAGTTATAGCCATCTGAAATTTTATGAAATTTTGTGGTTTTTGTTCCTCATTAACTCGAAAAATACTGAACCGATTGAATTCAAACATGATTATTAGTTGTAGAATGCCAATGCGGAAACGTTTGCAAAATTTGGTAAGGATAGCGTTTGTAGAAAATTTTAAATAAATCTTTGAAAATAAAAAAAAAAAGTTCTATATATCAGTAACTAATCGTTCGAAATTGCTGAAATTTTGCAAGAACCTTCATAACCTAACTATACTGCCAATTTTCAAGTTTTAATACGATCGGTTAAATATTGTTGGAGATTCGAGCATTCTTGTGTGAGTTCAGTAGATGGGTGACCGTTGCCTCGATAACTTTCGAACGAAAGGAGATAGGGACTTGCAATTTTCAGGGAAGGTTGCGTATCCGAAAGGGAGAGTTGAGTTCAATTTTGGGCATAATCGGTCAAACGGTTTCCGAGTTATACCCATCTGGAATATTATTACCTTGATAACTCAAAGAATAAATATTCGATCGAATTGAAGTTTGGTAACTAGTAGTAGAAAATCAACATAAAGACGTGTTTAAAATTTTGTGAGAACCGTACCCCTAGAGAATTTGAAAAAAATGACGAGAAAAAAAATTTTAAGAACCGTGCCCCTAGAAAATTTCAAAAAAATCACAAAAAAAAAATTGGTTCAAGCACTGACGTGAAGTCAGAAGCTTTTGCGCGTATGTTCTATTGTCCATTCTTTTGTATTGGACACCCTTAATCGAATTTACCATGGTAAATTCGATAAAGGGTGTCCAATACAGAAGAATGGACAATAGAACATACGCGCAAAAGCTTCTGACTTCACGTCAGTGCTTGTTTTACTCTCGTCTCGTGTAAAGCCCTCTCGACTGAGTACCAATGCTAATGGAAACCTACTATGTAGTGTTTTTTAATATTTATATTTCATCAATGCTGTAGCAATCCATACTAACATTTATATATGAGTTTTTTCGGGCAGGCGAAACTCGCCCCGACATTGCGGCCAATCGCAACTTGTCCCAATTAGATTGGTATTCTCCTATCTTATATTTCCTCTCTGGCCTTTCCACGGAGGTTTAATGCCGAAACTGTTAGTGTTTTTTCAATAAAATACGCTCATGATAAAATTCTCTGAAAAATATTGAATATGAAACAAATTATAAGAATATATATTCTTTTGACGGAGAGCCTTATAATATGTGTTAGCAGAGGTTGGTGTAACGGGGTACCATACAATTCGAGGTATGGTACAAGAGCTTAGGGAAAAACCTCAGCGAAAAAACCCCGTCTCCCCGTGAGTGTTGTGATTTGTAACTATTTTTACGAAATTTGCTGACATTTAAAAATATTGATAGGCATTTATTTCTTCAATATAGTTTCG